>OW052026.1:2639166-5278333 GCA_932526365.1 Lobophora halterata
TAGTAAGTCAGTATTTACTATGATGATCACGCTTTAAATAGTTTCTTGCGTGGGTATTCTACTGGTACTTACCTCAATAATTTTGATTATTGTTATTCTCTTTGTGTTATAAACTGAACAGGAAACTGGTGTCCATTATTATCATTATAATGTGCGTCCTTAATAGGTATTTTAGGCATAATATACAATGTACACATAGTCTAACACATATAATAATGAATAATGAAATAAAACACAATATAATCATAATTGCCTACGTATAATAATACCGCCCTTGGTAAATTTAGGTTTGTATTTCTAGTTTTTATTTATTTTAAGGTGATACAATAAAGCATATTCTATTCTACGTATTTGTAAAAACTAGATATTTAGTAATGTTGCATCGAGTAATCCTGTCCGATGAACATAGGTACACTACCTATGTACCTACTTCAACATCAGCTATTGCAAAAAGTCAAATTTTTGATGATATCAGCCTCATAAAGCAAGAGACACTCTCTACTCATCATCTTCCTGTCCTTATCCCAATCAAATTGTCATCCCAAAAACTGTCTTCTCGGTGAATTTGGTTGATTGACCGTAGCTGTCAGAATGCCTGCTGTGTGGAACGCATGACAGCTCCCTGTCTGACCAGACCCTTAGTCATATAACCCATAGCGCACTAGCGGCCAGGCCGAAGCGACCAGGTCGCAGTAGCCAGCGAGATCGGCGCGACACATCTGCGGCCACTGGTCGGTGATTGCGACCTTGTCGCTGTGGCCTGCGCTATTGATCTTACACGTTACCTGTAAATATTTTCTTTAAGACATTACTTCATATTTTCAAGGGCCTCTACTCGTGACTATTTTGGTGACACGACTTTCTTTATTTTCCCTATTAAAGGTGATTTCAAAGCAATATGTCAACTCGTTATACTTCACAACAGTATATTTTTTTCCTCTCACCCTCATTATGGCCTATTACATCCCGCGATCGATTTTAATTCTATATTGTCTTGACTATTGCTCATTTCAAAGAAATACTTAAGGTCACTGCTCATTAAAGCCACCCGGCACCCGACCAGCACCACATCGTCCCTCGGCGTCGTCTCGTCAACAGGTGATCCACGGGTGTACGCCGCGTTGTCGACAGTACACGTCGCGTGGTCAAAACCTCGTGTGGTCAACGAGTGGTCCACTCGGGGCTCGTGGGTTGGCAATACACAGCAACGCAAGGCAATCATGCCATTGCGAGCAACGAGTGACTACTCGCCGTCTGCGCGTGGACGGCTTACGACCGAGGCAATCCGGTGTCTACGGAATTGATGTAGTGAGCGCATATCCATAGAAGTCCATTTAGAGAAAACTAACCGCACGAGGCAAGGCGGTGCTGGTCGGGTGCCGGGTGGATTTAATGAGCTGTGTCCTTTACTCTCATATCTCTATCAAAGGAAGTTGACTTATTGAAATACATTTGTTTATATCTATCCGGTACATTATATCAACTGGAAGTCGCAATCTGGCCGATAAACTACCGGTGGCAATATTTCTGTCACTTGTCGATAACGTGTTGATGGCTCCTGTCTTCGAATTTGTCTCAACAGTATAAGGTTCTATTTCCTTCAATTTTCGGCTTTTGGTCAAACTTTGAATAAAGTCCTTCTAAGTCGATATTTGAACTTTCTCTCTCTTATAACGTTAGAGAATTTATGTGATAAGGGAAAATGTACTTTGCAAACTTTTAACAAAAATAATTATAATGTTTGGACATTTCTCATAATAGGTAGGTACCTATACTTTTTTTGTAAATTCATACCTACACAGGATACATAGAAAACACCCAGACTCAGAACAAACACCGATGATCATCGCACAAATGTTTGTCCTAAAGCGGGAATCGAACCCGCGACACTCTACGTAGCAGTCAACGCACTTGCCACTCGACCATCCGTGTCATCATTTTCTTAATAACTTCGTTTGTTGCAGTTCCGTCCGCTCCTCAAAACCTTACCGCAGACTACATAAGCAATGGGGAAGTCCATCTTTCCTGGGCTCCACCGGTCGAGTCCACAATGCAAAAAATTGCCAATTCATCTCACGAGAAACTCACACCAGAGGTCAAAGCAGAACCTCAGGATGACGAACCGAACGATGCACCCCTCAATGTCCCTGATCCACCCTTGATCAGCCCAGAAATGAAACAGCCATTCTACACCGACGAAAAATTCGACAAGTTTCGGTCTTCAGAGATTTTGAAGGACATCAAAAAGCGGGAGATACACCGCCGCCACAGAAAAAGACGACAGGACAATACTACCGAGACGGAGAACGAGAGACCCATAGACTATTGGCAGTTGGAGCATCAGAAAGACGTAGTGAAAAAATCCATGAGTCATCAGCATAAAGATTCTACTGCTTTAGCGTATGTGCTGTACTACGAACAAGGGTCGCTACGAAAAGACGTTACCTACATAGATGGTGTTCAAAAAGCCGAGGATGTGAGGAGGAACGCGTTTTATAGTGACCTGAACATGACGTCGACGGCTATTAAGAACCTCACCCTGTACAACACGTCGGGAAAGGTCACGAAGGTCGTCGGATTCTGGCTTAAGAATTTAAGTGAGTATCCGTTAGGTTAATGAACTTATCTAGGTGTTTCCTGCGTTTGTTTGGATGTAATCAATTCGGCTTTGTATTTAGGCTTGCTGGCCTAACTTATTAGCGGCTGTCCACTGATATAAGACAGAGTTAATAATATTTTGCGAGTTTTATCCCATCACTTTAGGTTTGTGAAGATGAATGTTTTTTTTACCCGATCACGATGAAACTACTAAACCATCCTAAACACTAAAAGTAACTGTAGTAACCGTACTTGCCCACAAGTGGGACACTACAGGCTGAAAATAATAAAAAAAAAATGAAATTTCATTCAACATTTCACATAACGCCTTCTAGCCCCAAATTAACCAAACTTGTACTATGGAAACCAGAATCGAACCCGCGATAACGTAGCAGTCCAACGCACTAATCACACGACCATGTCGACCATATGTCTATCTTTTTTTTTTGACGACACGGGATGGTAGAATGGAAAATATGTCGGACATTGATGTTTGTTTAGAGTCTGGGTGTTTTCTATGTATAAATGTATGTATTCTATGTATAATATGTAAGTATTCTGTTCTATCAGTTATCTGGTTCCCATAGTACAAGCTTGGTTAGTTTGGGGCTAAATGGTAGTCTAAAATATTTATTATTATCTATCTAATTTCAGCCCCATTCACGCCGTACAAGATCTGGGTGCGTGCGTTCTACAACTTCACCCACAATAACTTCAACTCGTGGGATGTTGAGAAGCGTCTCGGCGAATCGTCAACTCCGCTGTACGTCATGACGGACGTCGTTCAGCCGTCGGCGCCCGTCATACTCAACCTCACGTGCGATCAGCCCAATCGTAAGTGCTAAAGCCGCCATCACACGGTGCGTGATTCTGCGGATTTATTCCTCGACGGTCGACGACAACGGCTCTTCTCACGGTGCGTAATTTTACTGATTTGAAGTAACCATCGTATAATAAACTGCTAGTCTATCTATTACGAGTATAATAAAGCAGTAGACCCCAAATTCCTGTACATATGTTTTTGTTTTACGGAAACGTATTCGGACGAGTTTAAATAACATGCCCCAATCTTTTTTTGTGCGTCTATTACGTAACGGTTTAGTTTCAACGGATTTAACTGAAACTTTACAATATCAGTAAGCAAGTTAAGAACCTTGGTCTCATCATTGACTGTAACTTATCTTGGGGCCCGCAGTTGGAGTCTGTGAGTCGTAAAGTGTTTGCCTCAGGGGCGTCTCTCCGTAGGTTACGTAATTTCTTACCCACTGCGACTAAAGTTACGTTGGCTCAGTCTCTTCTTCATCATTTACTCGACTATGCTGACGTCTGCTATCTCGATCTCACTGAGGACAAACTTAACAAACTTGAGCGCCTCCAAAATTATTGCATCAGGTTCATTTATGGCCTCCGCAAATATGATCACATTTCTCAGTATCGCACTATGCTCAAGTGGTTGCCCATCCGTCTCCGCCGGAATACCCATATTCTTTGTCTGCTTTACAATATATTATTTAACTCAATTGCCCCTTCTTATCTCAAAGAGCGTTTCGTATATTTAGATCAATCATTAAAACTCAAATGCTTAGAGTGTAGCGAGCACAGAGGGCAGTCCTTAAAGTCATGTTATCCAAGCCACGTCGCTTCGCCACTAGCGTCCTCTACTCTCTATCTGAAGTCCTAACGGTAAGACAGCTGTTTATCATAGCAAATGTGTTGCGTAAGCACTCTGAACTAAAGTTCGATGTAGTTAGCTATACTACTAAACGTCGCACTGGAAAAGTATGTAAAATAGACGCAAAAAGGTCAGCTTGGGCTGGACGTCATTTCCTTTATTCTAGCTCCTTGCTCTACAATAAAGTCAACAAAATTCTAAATATTTATCACCTCACATATTATCAAGTTAAATTGAAGTGTTTTAAATGGCTCATTTCACTTTCCTATGAGGAAACTGAAAGTATCCTAATAACTCCCAGATGATTATAAAACCCATAATCACTTGCAAACACATTCATTTATACATACCTTTTTATATCCATACAAACACACACACACACACACACACACACACAAACAAACACACATATATATATATTTATATATACACACACGCACACACACACACCTTCAGCAATTTACCCAAAATTGAACCCAAGACTCTGTCGTAGGGCTGAAGGGACACCACACCTATACTCAACATAATACACACAATATGCTCACATAGCTTCACGATCTCAAATGTCTTGTATTTATTTTCTCTACTGTTTAAAGTCATGATCTAAACATAAACATAATATACTTGCTTGTCTATGTATAAAAGATCTATTCATTGCATTTTTAGGTTTAAATTAACGTTTAGTCTTATATATTATGTTTTTTTTTCTTAGCTTGTCTTAGCTATGTTTGTTCTTTAACGCAGAACGTAAATGTGTCCGGGAGGAGGGCGTTGAGACTGCTACACAGTTTTATAACTTTTGTAGTTTCACCGTTCCTACTGTAACATAGTTCCTTTGTGTAATTGTTCTGAATAAATATTTTGAATATTTTTTTTGAATATTTTGAATCCCATTCCCGTTCTCTTCGGTCATCAGAAAATCTTGCCCTTAAGATACCTGTGCACACCAGCTCCTTCTATGGAGACTCATTCACAGTGCAAGCTGTCCGGCTCTGGAACGCTTTGCCACTTGAAGTAAGACGTGCGCCATCTCCTCATACCTTTAAGGCTAAAGTCAAAGAGTTCTATCTAAGACAAACATCATCGACTAGTAAGTAATATTTTAGGTCTTATACTTCTCACATTCATCAAGCATTATCTATACGTACATATATTTATATTTAATATGTATTAGTTTATTATAGGTTATTTACGTATTAGGATTTTATAAAACATAGTATTCTTTATTAATTTGGAAATAGTTGTACGCCCTGCCCCGCTACTTATATTTAAATCATCTCCAATGCCTGTTGGTTGCCTGGAAGAAATCGCTCTCAGCGATAAGGCCGCCAATTGTACCACTCATTAGTTTTAAGTCTTGTATTTGTTATTTTCCATGTGTACAATAAAGAATTATCTATCTATCTATCTATCATAGCACTAAGCCTGAAAATAATATAGGCTATTTATGTAATATTACGCTAAACCTCTTCAGAGGGTAGATCATGAGCATGAGATCCTACCACTGTATGTGAATTACTGTTATCCTCTTACCATGTGACAACAGTAACATTATTGAGTATAGATATAGGAGTATAATTATACAGGAGAAGTTATCCCGACCGCCCTCTGCTCTGAGGGGAAAATCTAAACGGTCAATCAAAACGGTGTGCCAGCCCACAAAGCCACCTATGTCTTGGCCTACTTAGACGATCTTCATCCTTTATCCTTAAGGGTAATCCTCAAGGCAAATTTTCATACAAAATGCTTCGAACAAATACTCAAAAAGTACGCCGTATTATAGTAATTTCTTCACACTATTCGTTTCGTCTATGTTTTCCGATTGCATGAACAAACATTAGTAAGGTTTCATACTTTAATTTAGATTTTATACGTGTTTTTAAATTAGTGTT
The DNA here is from genome assembly GCA_932526365.1 of Lobophora halterata. NCBI lineage: Eukaryota > Metazoa > Arthropoda > Insecta > Lepidoptera > Geometridae > Lobophora > Lobophora halterata. Next base: position 2,645,329 of record OW052026.1, read on the forward strand.
AATGCCTTGAGGATTACCCGTTAAGTCGTAGAAAAAATATGTTTCTGAGCTTGTAGCTCCAAAATCTTTCCAGAAACCCTGAACCTCCAATGGAGACAGCCCCAAGAGTACAACAACTCGCTGGACCTCTATGTGGTGACCCTGAGGAAGATTCCTGAGGAGCAGCCAAGGTCTCGGCTCACGCTGCCCACCAAAAAGGATGAAGTTGAAACCACCATCAGTGTGGTAAGACAACTTGACAATATTTTCAACCGACTTAAAAAAAAGAGGAGGATCTTAATTGGTGTTTTTTTTTATGTGTGTTGCTTTAGTCTCAACTTTGTTGTTTATCAACTGATTTGGAAAGTACTTTCAGATGAATTGTTCCCATCTGTCACCCTGCTCTGTCCCCCTAGGGTGACAGATTGGACAAAAATTTTCTATCTGTCCCCCTATTGGTGACAGGGGGACAGATAGAAGATTTTTGTCCATTTCAAATATTTCCCGTCTGTCCTTCAATAAAAAAATCATTTATTGCTCTCATAGAATTTTTAACAAATTCAATCATGAAAATCGGTTCAGAACTTTGGTATTGAAATCAAAATAACTAAAAAAAAGTATTTGAAGTGAACAAAATTGCGTATTTGCTTCACTCTGCAAGTCACAATCAGTGGTGCCTACGGTTACTAGAACCTTTCCGACCGAGTCCGATTGAAGTCGGTTGTTGTATGATTTGTAAAACCTTGATTATACACCATCAATTTTTAATTACCAAAAAAAAAATGGGCAATGCAGACGGGGTACTACGTTGCATCTGCGCCGTCAGAATTTTGGATTTCTACAAAATGGCAGAGTGACAGCGGATCGAGTGCGGCGCCCGAGCCGAGGTTTTGCGAGCTGGCTCGAGCTAGGTACCCGGGTTTGAAAACGATGAATACAACTTAAATTATTATCAATTAAAGGTACCGCCTGACGCAAATCCATAGGAAAACGACTTACGGTAACAGTTATCCAATTTTAATCAAATTTATTTTGCCAAAAAATCGACTTATTTTTTTCAAGTTTATTTGTTATCCGTATATGGCAACTGACTATGCGTATTTTTTTTTTTATGGTGATTAAAATTTGACCGTGTATAAACAAAATTTATTTTCAGAAAGTCGAATTCGAAAACATTACCCGCTACGAAGTGATAGTGTATGCTGTCACCAAATCGGTCGCAAGAGACAATGTCATCGTGAACGGCACCGAATCTGAACCCGCGGTAAGAGTACCAAACAAAAATTAGTAGCGTATTTTTACCCGACTGCCAAGGAATGGTTATGTTTTTCGCGCGTATCTTGTATGTATGTACACTACATAGGTATGTATGTATGTAAATTTCTTTGTTACCTGGTATCTTCCAAACGGCTGGATGGATTTTGGCAGTTAAGGTATCATTAGATTTGTCTCAATAACCCGAGTATTTAGATGGTTATTGTTAGATGGGTTTTAAAAAAAAATAATCAAAATGGCTGATTTTTGGCGCTAAGTAGTAGGTCGTTGAAAATGAAGGAAGGCCGGTTTCAAAATGAAGGAAATTAAAAGGAGTTAACAAAAATATATATAAGTCATGTTTAAATTTAATTTGGAATAATGAATTGGCAATCAATGTAAGTAGGTATAATATTTTCGCAGTCGGGTTTTCAGTTTTTATAAACTTTCTTCATTAAAATCAGTCGGCAGTTAGTTAGTCAGGACTATAGGCCTTTTATGTACATTGATATACGTAAGGATGACGGCTAATTGTAAACATGCTAATTATTATAATCGCGAAAATTTGTTTTGTAAATAATTACCGTCAAATATAACTTGGAATTAAAACACTACTACGAAATTATTCTGAATTACTTCCGTAAATGAAGGAGGTAATTTCTGATTTCTGGCTTTCTTTTCACCCGGGCTTTGTGAGGAAGTGACCAAAAAACCGACCTTTTTTTTTAGTTTCGCTTGCCGCTTTATTGGTGCGCTGATTCTCCAAGAGAAACACACTTTGTAGGATGTAAAACATAGTTGTGTTGTATACAGGAGGTATCTAGCGAGCGGTGCAGTGTGCACTGGGAGGTGGTGGGGAGCGCAGCGCGTGGCGTCAGCACAGCGGCGCTGCTTTGTGTGGTTCCGCTCGCTTTGCTCGCTGCGGTCATTGTGGCACTCGTCTACTGGAGGTATAGTATCTAGCGAGGGGTGCAGTGCGCATTGGGAGGTTGTGGGGAGCGGCGGTACTATGTGTGGTGCCACTCGCTTTGCTCGCTGCAGTTATTGTGGCCCTTCGTGAACTTTAGGTACAGTATCTAGCAAGGGGTGCAGGTGTGTACTCGGAGTTGGTGGAGAGCGCGGCGAGTGGCGTCAGCACGGCGGCGCTACTGTGTATGGTGCCGCTCGCTTTGCTCGCTGCGGTTTTGAGACATTTGTCTACTGGAGGTACAGTAGCGAAGGGGAGATTAACCCAAAACTGTCGTGCCCCATTCAATGTTAGACCAACTTTGACCTCGAATGTCGCGTGAATCGCATTTTGTTTTCCCAGATGTCGCGCCCGGCTCAGCAAATGTATCAGCGCTGCGTACAATTATCTGGAGGAAGGCGGAGAGCGGGCGGCTCGGGCGCCTCTCAACAAGAAACCTGGTAACGTATCATCGCCACCTCTGATTTAATAAAATCCGTGTGTGTCCTTAGGGCATAAGAATTTAACAGGGAATTTGTTTTCCAGTGGTGAGCTGTTCCCCGCTGCGCGCGTGCGCGGGCGCAGGCGTGGAGCCCTCGCCGTGTCCGGAGGCGGGCTGGCGGCCGCCGCGCATGTCCGCCGCGCACCCCGCCGTGCGCGCTCCTTCCTTCCCCGCGCACGTCACACAGCTGCACGCCGACGGAGACATCGGCTTCAGGTAAGCTCCCCTATATATACAATAGTTTCACTGGGAAGCTTCTCCCCGCTCGAAAATTTGCGGCTCGCTTTGCTCGCTACATGATTAATTACCACATTTTGCACCTTTAATATTTTTTTTACACATTTTTATAAAAAAATGCGGGTCTGATTGGACGAGTAAAGCGAGGGACTGTAATACCTGGAAGAGTTTGGGGGAGGTCTACGCCAATGAGGCGGCTACTAATGTTAGTATAGATTAAGATAAATAGTGTATGTTAATAATTTAAGTTAGTAGAAATAAAGGCTATTTTACTTTAACTTTTACACCTTTTATACGACCAAACCCTTATAGGTGCTAATTCATTAATGAAAATGCGGCTCCCTTTGCTCGTTACGTGGTACGTTGCCGCGTTTTCCTTACGTTATTCTGGCAGAGAGGTTTGCTTGCTTGAGAAGCGAAAAGCTATCAATTATTTTAAAAAAAATTGCGGCTCGCTTGGCTCGTTGTATTGTCTTTTTTCGAATAATAATGCCTTTAGCCATTTTCAGTAAGATTTACTCTGCCTGTTTTTTTGCCACAAAATTCTCATACCATACCTGTATCCTTATCGTATTCAAAAAACCTGTACCATGAAAATATACTGTTTTTGTAAACCAATAAGTGTTTATTTGTTGGTTCCCAGCAAGGAGTATGAGATAGTGGTGGCTAAGTCGGCGGCGCTCGGCCACACGAGCCACCACAGCCATCGCCCGGAGAACCGACTGAAGAACCGGTACCTCAACATTACTGCCTGTGAGTATTCTGAATTAAGAGTATGAATGAAATGAATGAATGAAAATGCTTTATTGTACACCATAAGACAAATAACAATGACAAAGAGAAGGAAACATTACAAAATATTTAGTACAATGGGCGGTCTTATCGCTATTAAGCGATCTCTTCCAGACAACCAGTATGGAGACGGTTACGATAATACAAGATGGTCGGGAGAGTATTTTATGTATGAGAAAATTTACAATATGGGTTTAATAAAAAAAAAACTTTGATCTCTTTAAAAATATATATAGAACGACTTCAAATTAAATTAAGAGGTGGGAGATAAAATTTACTTTTATCACAAAATCCATCTATCTTTTTTTTCATTTTTTCATCAGTCAAATTGTGTTAACATATTGGTAACATACACCACTTTTTAGCAGGTTCCTTTACTAACTCAGAAGTAGATAGCGCAAGATTTAATAGTTTAAAGAATTTACTGACAGATCTTATGCCTAGATCACACGTACCGAGTACTTGACCGTAAGCACTGTCTCGGCCGAGTACTCGGTACGTATAAACATAACGCCGAGTGTTCGGCTGAGCGAGTGATGTAAGCTTTTACTATCTCGTCCGAGTAACATTTTACTGTCTCGGCCGATTACTCGGACGTGTGATCTAGGCATAACTGAAAGTATGAATTTGATTTTCAGTTCACGTTTCACGTTATCAGTTCACTTCAAAGTCACATTTTTTTTTACTTTTTCCGTGTCGAGCTCTTTTCAACTATACAGTGTCAAAATAAAATTTTATTTAATAAGTTTTATTTATTCTCCCACAAACGTGGATTATCAAATACTAAGGAATTGTCCTAATAGAACGAGATCACGCGACCATCGCAAGTTTGCGCGAACAACAGTCGCGCGAATCCGCGATCAAACATACTAACGTCAAATATGCGTCCCGATTGGCATTCGCGCGCGACTGAATATCGCGCGAACTTGCGATGGTCGCGTGATCGCGTTCTATTAGGACAATGCCTAACTCACTGGTATTACAGACGACCACTCGCGAGTGTGCGTCTCAGGCGGGGGGCGGTGCGGCGCGGCGGGGTGCGTAGGTGCGAGCGCGGGGGGCGGAGGGTGCGACTACGTCAACGCCAACTTCATAGACGGCATGCTGCCCGAGTTACAGCCAGCACATATAGCCAGGATCAAGAGCAAACTGGAACGGAGGAAGCGGCCTCATAGGTGAGTGGTTAAAAACTTGGATGAGTCTTCATTAGAACTCAGATGAGTCTTCATTAGAACTAAGATGAGTCGTTATTAGAACCCGGGTGAGTCGTCATTAGAACACAGGTGAGTCGTCATTAGAACTCAGGTGAGTCATTATTGGACCACTGCTAAACATAGAGCACATTACAAATATAATAAGTAATACTCAATTTCTATTATTTTCCAGACAACCATCAATGAAACCTTCGAAACCGCCTCCCAACTTGGCCGAGGGCATCGAGTCTGCATTCCTCAACATTGAGTTCTCAGGGATAGTGGAGTCTGAAGAGAACCGCGACTCCGACAGCGACCGGAGTGACTCCGACGGCGAATTGGATGACGTTTACGTTGATATTGGTAAGTCAACATACCAGAATCTTTGGGATAAGAGAACGGACTTCAAGAACCGCGACTCCAAAAGCAACCGGAGCGACTCCGACGGCGAATTGGATGACGTTTACGTTGATATTGGTAAGTCAACATACCAGAATCTTTGGGATAAGAGAACGGACTTCAAGAACCGCAACTCCAAAAGCGACCGGAGCGACTCCGACGGCGAATTGGATGACGTTTACGTTGATATTGGTAAGTCAACATACCAGAATCTTTGGGATAAGAGAACGGACTTCAAGAACCGCGACTCCAAAAGCGACCGGAGCGACTCCGACGGCGAATTGGATGACGTTTACGTTGATATTGGTAAGTCAACACACCAGAAACTTAGTACAACAGAACGGACTGCAAGAACCGCGACTCCGACAGCGACCGGAGTGTCTCTGATGGCGAATTGGATGACGTTTACGTTGATATTGGTAAGTCAACACACCAGAAACTTAGTACAACAGAACGGACTGCAAGAACCGCGACTCCGACAGCGACCGGAGTGTCTCTGACGGCGAATTGGATGACGTTTACGTTGATATTGGTAAGTTAACACACCAGAAACTTTGGGACAAGAGAACAGACTGCAAGAACAATATAATGCTTCTACCCATAGATGAATAACAGTGTCTATTATAGTACACCAAGATAGACAGTATCAAACCAAAATGGATGCGTAATACAAGAAAGAAATTTTTCATCCTGGCAAAAAAAAATGGAAAATCTCTATTTTCAAATAATGTTTGTTACTTTTTTCGATGTATAGCTAGCAACTTTGTTTGCGTTGCGAATTTTTTAAATTATTATTTAGTACTCACTTTCAGCTCCCTTGACGAACACATCCTCCAAGTTTCAAGTCTCTAAGTTCAGTGGTTTCACCTGTACGCAGTCTGTGTTAATATTGATGAAAAAGCCTAGTAGTTTTAACATATCATATTTATCTTGCCCTGTTACTTCTCTTTTTTGAAAATTAGCATCTGATGAAAATGTAGTAGAAGTTAGCCAATGTGGCTCCCTTTTTCGCTGTGCCTCGCACGTCACCGGCTACCGACTATTATTTATGAACCCTCACTTTCCCACTGCCGGGCAAAGGCCACATTCTCTCCACTTCCCCCGGTCTTGGGTCAATACTAGTTTAATAAAGATATTGTTCCTATAGAACACTAAGATAGATAGTATCAAACCAAGATGGAGTCGTAAGGCAGGACTAAAAAAATTTCAGAAACCTCGTCAATAAAAATGAAATATTTTTGTTGCTTTTTACGATGGAAAATGATTAACAATGAAAAAGCCTAGTAATCTTAACTATCTTATTAAACTAGCGCTGTTCCTTAACCATTTCGAAAATTAGCATCGGACCAAAATGTACTTAGAAGTTAGCCAATGTGGCTCCCATTTTTCTGACACATTGTCAATATACTACATTGTGATCCTATACTTTAATAATTCTGTGTGAAAAATACACACAGCAAACAATAAATAACAAACGGTCTATAATAAGCACCAAAATTGTTGACTAGCGTATTTGTATCAAAGCCAGCACAGCTAAGTCAAAAAATTAAATAAAAAACTAATATTTGCGGTATTTCTACCTGTGTGATATTTATCTGCTTGTTCCTTAATATTGATGAAATGTAGTTTCCGTGCCCGCTAGAGTATGAATGCGGATCCAGAATACAACTCGAGAATTCGGTATCGGAATGGGTGTCAGCTTTAAAACATGTTTTTACTGGCTTAATATCTACCTAAATACTAGCTATTGTACCTACGTACAATATTTGTAGCATCACAATTAGGCATTATGTAAGATAAAGTGTCTTTAAATATAATTATAATTTATAATTGCTAAGATTAACCTTTTTTTCTATATTCTATGGATTTTTCTACATATATTTGGGTTTTCGGTTAGTGATTTTTTAAAACTATACTTTGAAATTTTATTCTGTTGTAATAGTACCTATGTATTTGATTTTTTCTTTTAAAATACACTTTTAAAATAGTAATTAATAGGAACCCCCCCTGCTCCCGCCACCCACCCTGCAAGCGCAGGTCCGGGGCGGGTTTATGTCACACTTGCTATAAAATAGTATACGATACTTGTGACCTAAGTCTATTATTGCACGGCGTTTAGCACCCTTGTTGCACTCGGGCGCTAACTTCACGCCGTGGAATAATTGGCTACTTAGGTCACGCGTATCGTAATGTACTATTTACCTTACAGAGGGTACAGAAACGCGCGTGAAACTAGAATGGTTAATATGGCGGCGACGGTACATCGCCACGCAAGGCCCCACTCCGGCGACATTAGACGCGTTCTGGCGCATGATCTGGCAACACCGCGTGCACACTGTCGTCATGATCACCAACCTGGTGGAGCGAGGGCGGGTGAGTGACACATAGCTTGTTGGCTACACTAAAGGTCGCCTTGTGGCGCTTCTCGGGAATCGATAAGCGGGAAAAAGAATAATACGAAACTAGTGGAAGGCGCCACGTTGACGGGCGTCGGGTAAATGCGACCAGTGACGTGTTTGCGCGTCTTCCACAAGCCTTTTATAGACCGTAAAATTTAAATCACCAGAAAAAAATACGCATAATCGGTTGCCGTTATTGAACACATATAAAGCAAAAAACCTTGAAAAAATTTAGTCAAATTTTTGAAAAAAAAAAAGTTCGCTAAGCCAGCTCGCAAAAGCTCGGCTCGGGTGCCACACTCGCGCCGCTGTTACTGTCATTTTGTAGAAACTTAATATTCTGTCTGCACAGATACAACGTACCCCTTCTACAATGCCCATTTGAGTTTTTTTGGTTATTAAAAATTAGTGGTGTTCATGTATATTTATTGATATAAATGAAATTAAATTTATGTATTTGCAGCGTAAATGCGACATGTACTGGCCGGCGGGCGGGCGCGGCAGCACGGCCGAGTTCGGCGGGATCCACGTGACCCTACTGCACGAAGACGTGCGCGCCGCCTACACCGTGCGCCACATGCGCGTGCGGAACACCAGCCAGGACGTCAACACCGTGAGTATTGTGTGTATACATGTGCTATGCAGGGTTATTGTGACGTGTACTGGCCGGCTGGAGGCGGGGTCCACGTGACCCTGCTGCACGAAGCCGTGTGCCACATGCGCGTGCGGAACACCAACCAGGACGTCAACACCGTGAGTATTGTGTGTATACATGTGCTATGCAGGGTTATTGTGACGTGTACTGGCCGGCTGGAGGCGGGGTCCACGTGACCCTGCTGCACGAAGCCGTGTGCCACATGCGCGTGCGGAACACCAACCAGGACGTCAACACCGTGAGTATTGTGTGTATACATGTGCTATGCAGGGTTATTGTGACGTGTACTGGCCGGCTGGAGGCGGGGTCCACGTGACCCTGCTGCACGAAGCCGTGTGCCACATGCGCGTGCGGAACACCAACCAGGACGTCAACACCGTGAGTATTGTGTGTATACATGTGCTATGCAGGGTTATTGTGACGTGTACTGGCCGGCTGGAGGCGGGGTCCACGTGTCCCTGCTGCACGAAGCCGTGTGCCACTTGCGCGTGCGGAACACCAACCAGGACGTCAATGCGGTGAGTGTTGTGTGTGTAGATGTGGTATGCAGCGTCAATGAGACAGGTACTGGCCGACTGAAGGCGGGACTCTGCTGCACTTTGGCGACACCGTGGCTTAGTTGGTAGTGTCCCTGCCTACGAAGCTCGGTGTTCCGGGTTCGATCCCCGGCCGGGGCAAATATTTGTGTGACGAACACAAATGTTTGTTTTCGGGTCTTGGGTGTTGTGATGTCTTGTATGTGTCCATGCCACCTGCGACACAGGGAATCCTAGTTCAGGGGTGTGAAGTGTGTAAATGCACGAAGCCGTGCGCCACATGCGCGTGCGGAACACCAACCACGACGTCAATGCGGTGAGTGTTGTCTGTGTAGATGTGGTACAATACGGCCGACGTATCTTGGCGAGTCTGAACATAGGCTATGTGAATTTTAGCGCATGTACACACGTATTACATTGTTTTATATGTATAATTTATCAACGCGGGCGAAAGCGCGGGCTATGCTAGTTGGTTTATAAAAAGAAATTGGCATCAACAGTTTTCTATTGCGTGTTTTCATGCGCTAAAGTTAAAGTAAAAAAAAGTAAAAATGTATTTATTTCAATTATAGTACATACACTTTTTACACAGTTCGCATAGACTATGTTCAGACTCGCCAAGATACGTCGGCGGTATTTCATTGCGACATGTACTGGCTGGCTGGAGGCGGGGTCCACGAGACCGTGCTGCATGAAAACACGCTTACGGCTCATCACTTTCTACCCCTGTGTCAGCGTTAATCCGTCGCTGACATCAGCGTCGCAGTGTATTGCCACATAGCACGCCGTGTATATGCGTACGCTCGACCAGAGACTAGTAAAAAGAATAGACTGCTATGCCCATACTAAAAATCGAGAACCGATGACTAGTTGTTTGCGTGGCCACGAGATGACGCTATTTGTAGCAAATCGATAGAAAAACTATATTATTCACTGTAAACATCGCCATCTATCACAAACTGACTGAGCCTCAATAACACATTGGAAAAACACTATAAAATATTTCTTGACTTTTACAAACGAGTTAAAATAAATTACTTGGTTTTATCGGCCGGTAGAACGATTTTCGGGCAATGTGTCAACGCCATCTATCATTAATATGCTTTTTTAAGCTTTTTGCGAGGAACGCGTATTTGTACGAAGCTTGTCAGTCTATTCTTTTTACTAGTCTCTGGCTCGACCGACGTCCGCGTAGGAGTAAGTCAGGCCTTAGCAATATAGCGGTGCACAACTTGAATTTACTGCCGGAAGATGATGTTTCTGCAGCATCCAAGAATTTGTTCAAGAACAAACTCGACACTTGTTTACGATCCAACAGTACTATGTTAAAAAAGGGACACAAAATTATTAAAAATCCAACACTGTGTGATATTGACACATCGTCGAAAGCTGCTCGTCTTTCAACAAATAATTATAAAAATAATTATTATTTTTTAATTATGAGTCCTCACTGTCCCACTGCTGGACAAAAGCCTCTCCCCATTAGTACACTACGGACTCAACCGCATACTCTATCGTACACTACCGCATACCGTATCGTACACTGTACCGCACACTGTACTGTACACTACCGCAAAAAATTAATAATAAACACATGTTTATTTTATTTTATTTTATTTATTTATTTAACATTAGACTCACAGTTACATTTTTTTCTTATATAAGCTATGAAATATTTACTATTCTTAAACCAAATTGAGTCTACATTTTGTTTACTGTAAATATATAAGAATTATAGGTAGGTAAGTCTGGGTAGATAATTAGTAACTCTAACAGCAGTAAATTACAAACAAACAAATAATCGCATTGTGTTTGTCAGTGGTGTGTGTGGAGTGTGAATGTGATGTGTGTGTGTGTGTGTGTTGTGCGAAGTCTTAATGAGTTGCCTACCTAACCTGCAACGCTTGCAACAAGTATGCGCTCGAAAAACAAACTTGTCATTAGGTGCGGTTTACATGATGGTCATTTTATTCTAAAACTTATATGTTCGGGATTATGGAAAAGTTTTTAAGTTGGACCCTGGATGACACTGGACTTAATCTCCAACATATTATTTATAGGTTGGGGACAACAGTCCGGACAGTTCTGAAGATGAAAATGGATCCAGATCTGTGGTCCAGTACCACTACACCGTGTGGCCGGACCACGGCACGCCGCGGCACCCGCTCGCCGTGCTGCCGTTCGTGAGCGCCGCCTCGCAGCACCCCAGCACTGTGCTAGTGCATTGTAGGTGAGTACGTGTACCTCCCGTACCGCACGTGTATCGCATACTGTGCACTATTGCATACTGTAGCGTACACTTCCGCATACTATACCGTACACTACCGTTTACTGTACCGCATACCGTATCCTACATACACTGTACCGCAAACTACCGCATACTGTATAATACACTGTATCGTAACTACCTCATACTGTATCATACACTGTATCATACACTGTACCGTACACTAACGGCATACTTTATCGTAAAATACCGCATAGTGTATCGCGTACTTTACCGTACACATTGCCGTTCACTGTATCGCACACTTTACCGCACACATTACTGTTCCCTGTATCGTACACCTTGCCGCAAAAATTACCGTACACGATTTCGCACACAGTGCCGCTAACTAATACCGTACACTGTGCCGCTCACTGAACTGCGAACTGCACCTTAGACTGTACCGTTTACTCTCGCACACTGCACCGTTTCTCAGTACCGTTCACTCCCGCGCACTGTACCGTTTTTCTGTACCGTACACTACTGCACACTATTAACTAACACACTTTTTGGTATGTTTATCAAACTACAGTATTTTTTTAGCGCTGGCGTTGGCAGAACCGGTACCTACATAGTACTAGACGCGCAGCTGAACCAACTGAAACTAACTGGCACCCTCTCTCCGCTCGGATTCCTCTGCCGCGCTCGCACGCAGAGGAACCACCTCGTACAGACAGAAGAACAATACGTCTTCGTACACGACGCGCTATTAGAACACGTACGATCTGGCAACACCGAAGTAGAATTCCCCAAAGCTAGGGAGTATTTGGCCAAACTATTAGAGCCTATATCCGAAGATGAGCTAATCGTTTTGGACCTTAACTCTAATAGACATAAGAGTGTAAATGATTTGACGAATGGCGTGGACAATGGGGAGAATTCTAGTTTGAAATCGTGTCCTAGTGAAAAGGATGTGGCTGAGAATGGAAGTGAAATGTCGATGAAAACGGACGACTTGAATTCGGAGCAGAGCAAATCTTCGACGAGGGATTCAAGAGAAAGTACAAGGTAATTCTATAGTTATAATATAATAGTTATTGCCTCCTCATTTACCCGGTAAAGTACTTAAAATTAGATTTTGTTATTCCAAAAGTTTGGCACTGTTATTCTTCTTCTTAACGTGTCACTAGTTCTTTCGAACCAGTACCAGTGTGGCGAAAGGATTTCAAGTGCGCCTCGAAGAGGCTTCTTTCGTGCACTACACACCTTTCGTGGCTCTGTTTATTAATAATTATAAATGTATTATTGGACATTTCACACCATGCCATCTAGCCCCAAACTAACCAAGCTTAATTGTTCTATGGAAATCAGACAACTGATAGAATACTTGTATCCTTTTTTTGTAAATACATACATATTATGCATAGAAAATACCCAGACTCAGTACGAACACTGATGTTCATCGCACAAATGTTTTTCCTGAAGCGAGAATCGAAACCGCAACACTCGGCGTAGCAGTCCAGCGTACTTACCACTCGACCATATCTTGCATGAAAGTTGTGGTTTTAATTTTTAAACAGTGTAAATGAATAAAAAAAAACCACTGGCGGTAATGTATTTCAAGTGTATGTGAGTCACCTAGCATGCTGCCATTTTCAACATGTATAGTGTCAATTTCAAGGATTTTGATAAACGAGCTAGCCTTTGTCATATCTGTCTGGTTTTTAGTTTTTCCATTATCTTTTAGGGACAGTAACGAAACGTCAGAAGATCAAAAAGAAGTACTAACCAATGGCGACGACTCTGAAGGGGTATATGACCTGGCGCCTCGGTCTACGGACACCTTCAGTAAGAAGATGCAAGTTTACAACAACCTCAGTGAACAGGAGAAGGAAGAGATTCGCAGGTAAGTTGCCGTCCGGCAGATCTAGGCCGGATGGAAGGTTTTTTTTGTTTTTTTTAATGTTTGATACCTTAGAAGTTTGTTGTTTATAAACCGATTTGATTTATTTGAGAGGATATACTCTCAGATTGGTCCCATAAAAAAAATAGCCAAATCGGTTATGTAGCTTAGTTTTTAAGGGCAATCCTCAAATCCAGATTCCAATATAATTAAAATTAACCCAACTAACTTAAAAACACGTATAAAATCTAAATTAAGTATGAAACCTTTCACTTTTTTGTTGACGAAATCAAAAAACATAGACGAAACGAATAGTGTGAAGAAATTACTATAATACGGCGTACTTTTTAAGTATTTGTCCGAAACATTTTGTATGGAATTAGGATTTGAGGATTCCCCTTAAATCAAAATATCTGAAAAAAAAGTCGTTAAAGTGAACAAGATTGCGTATTTTGCTTCCCTGTGACTTTCCAGTGGTGTCTATGGTCACTAAGACAGTCCAATGGAAGTCGGTAGTTGTAAGTTTTTGTAAAACCTGTTTTTTTATTGAACCTAGACACTTTTTTATTGTATTTTTATTTTACAAAAGTATTTTTTTTTTTATTACTTTGGGTTTACCATTTGTCCACAGCCGCTACCCAAACACTTGAACTTTTTGCAATTTATAAATGAAATACTTCGATATATCATTAGTTGTTCTTCTTATTCGAACCAGTGTGGTGAAAGGATTTCAAGTGCGCCTTGAAAAGGCTCCTTTCGTGCACTCATATATCCAAAGTAATATATCAAAAGTTGTAGAACAGACTTTGTTAGTTATGTCAAGGACAAAGTTTAGGAGGCCTGTTTGCATTGCACATTTATTATTGCAGTCCAGTGCAGTGCAGTATTTGCAGGTGAAATGTGAGATCTTTTTAAATTTAATTTTAAACAATCCTTTTTTATACAGGGTGAATCGTGCGGAGAACTACGCGTTGTTGGAACGAATGCGGACGCTCTCGAACCGGCAACAGTCGTACCAAGGACCACCGCCCACCAACATGCTAGAGAAACAATTCTTGGTATGTCATTAAAAAACTTGCTTTACGGTGAACTAATTTAAGGAAATTAGTTTTCTTCTTATTTTACCTTTTTCCTGTGGCACAATAAACTTACCATAGTTATTTGGTACACCAAAGGCCTCACGCAACAATTTCAAACTAAAATGAGCGCCCATTTCGTTAATCAAAACCAGAGACAGCTTTCGAATTTCGAAAACAGTTGTTATAGGTCCCTCATAATACCCTAATCTACGGATATTATGAAGGACCGAAGTTTGTTATTAAAAAAAAACACTTTTTTGAACCCTACAGCTAATAACCCGGTCGTGCGTGGAGGCGTCGGTGTGCGCGCGCGCAGCGCATAATGCAGAGAAGAACCGCCCCAACGGCATCCTGCCTTCAGACGCCGCCAGGGTCATGCTGGTGCCCAAACCCGGAGTCGAAGGTAAACATATTTATTTTAATTTACACAAAAATATTAATATACTTTATTAGTAATACCGGCTGCGCGCGCATCGTTAATTTGTGAACAAGTAAAAATTATTATTAATTTCCTCGCAAATATGTTATCAAACGTCGTATGACATACGTGCGCTTTGATAATTACAGCCTCTGCTTTCTTGGCCGAGTGGGAGGTGTCTCGACTTACGATCTAAACGGCGTGGGTTTGATTCCGCTCGTACACCAATGATTTTTTCTGTTCAAAAAATCTGTGTGCATGAAAAGCACGTCTGTAACGGTGATGGAAAACATCGTGAGGAAACGGGCATGTCATAGAACCTAAAAAGTTTGAAATACATGTGTCAAGTGCACCAAAAAAAGCCTCTTCGAGTCGCATTTGAGATCCTTTCACCACGCTGGTTCGAAAAAACTCTCGTGACACGATAAGAAGAAGATTGGCATCTGAAATTACCTTTGCAATGTTTGTATTGTTGACGACACGGATGGTCGAGTGGCAAGTGTATTGAACTGCCACGCCGGTGTCGTGGGTTCGATTCCCGCTTCTGTATAATGAACATCGGTGTTTGTCCTGAGTCTGGGTGTTTTTTTATGTATTGCATGTATGTATTTACAAAGTATTTAAGTATTCTATCAGTCATCTGGTTCCCATAGTACAAGCTCTGCTTAGTTTGGAGCTAGATGGCGTTGTGTGACGTGTCCAAAATATTTATTTATTTATTGTAGGCAGCGAATACGTAAACGCTTCGTGGGTATGCGGTCGGAGACGGCAACGCGAATACGCCGTAGCCCAGCAACCGTCCAAGGATTCCTGCGCCGAGCTGTGGCGGCTGCTGTGGGACCACACCGCGCAACTAGTGCTGTTGCTGCACGACGCCGACGCCGACTCCGACGAAGAGGTGACATGGGGACATCACTAGATTACATTAGATGAATAGTAGATTACTACTCGGGCGAATGAACATGCCATCTGGCTGACACTCTCGCTTGGAACTTGATATATTCAGTATTCAGTATTTTTTTGCAATATTGGGTAGGTTACATTTTAGGTCTTGGTAAGTCAAATAGATAAAGTACAGCTACACAATATTACCCGGATAGGGTGTTGCAAACGTTGTAAGAGGGTGAATCAGGTTATATTCGCCTTAAAAGTAATCAGCTGGTGTTCATGTTTGGGCGTTTTTCATTTTGTTGCCAATATTCTGGCCAGTCTTTCTTATGTCTCAGAAAACATTAATTACAAAATAAAATCTTGTACTTCACCTACATTATTCTTCCCAGGACAACGAAGTATTCTGGCCAACGGAAGACGAGAAAGAGCTATTCGTAGCAAATTTCCGCGCGAGCTTCGTTTCGAAAGAGACGTATGTCGCGTATCGGAAATCCGAGCGAAAACCGCCGGTTTCCCCCGAAACTGTAGAACTTCCAAATGGCTACCGAAGACACGAGAATAACGACTGTGCTGACGACGAAAGACTGATCCCAGAACACGGAGAAAACGGCTCTCCGATCCAATCCGAACCGACATACAGATTTGACCGAACAGAGTTAAAACTCGAGCGATTATCGGCCGGCAATCGAGACTTATCTGCGCGGAAATCAATCGCCAACGGAGACTTATTCTCGTCACTATCAGAGCGAAAGAGCGGACCGAAATCGCCTCGAAGTCCTTCCAAAATGTCACTGAAAAACTTCAAACTCAGCTCCCCGACAAAGTTCAAATTTCCCGATTGGTCCAGGGCGGGGTCGCCCCCGGATGTAGCCCCGCCCCCGCCGCCGGTAGCCCCCGCATTATCAGTTGAAGAAGAGGCAGAATTGAGACGGCCCTGCTACACGTTCGAGAAGGTCGAACGCGTACCGGAAAGCGTACCTATCGACCGAATAATCGAAGTTACCAACGTCAGTGTTCATTCCTTACAAGACGATTACCAACTAAGTGTGAAGTTCATTAAGTGTAGTGGTTGGTTAGACGGTCAAACCACAGAATATGTGGCCGGTCGTCCAGACGATAATCAGTTTGTGAGGGAAGTGAGACAGGCGATAGGCAGTGAACGGGAAAAGGCGATAGACAGACTCATAGAGCCGTATAAGGACTCTTTTGCGTTGGTTGAATATGTGTCCGGGTGTCAGATGGAGTATAAGAATGGACCTGTGGTGGTTGTTGATAAGTGAGTACCTTTTCATTTCTTTTTTAGTTTTTCAGTAAAAAATTACTTAAAAGTTAGTTATTTTTCAACTGTTAAAATTAAAGCAGGAACATATGATTGATATTGCATTTTTTTTTGTTGAATTTTTATATTTCTTAATAAAATAATATTGCAGGCCAATTCCAAAAGGAGGATACTGACTTGCGATTTAAATGTATAAGTTGTGCGTAGGTAACAAAATAGAAATATTTTTTCTGATTTCACAGATAACTCTTAAGAAAATAGGCGTAAAAAATTGCGTGATAAAATACCTTAACTAGTATGGATGAATATAAAAAAAATTAAGTTATTTTTATTGAAGTCAACAATAACAAAACACCATGTTTATACATGTTTGTATAAACATTATACAAATTTCATGCTTTTTCATGAGCGCCATCACTTGCATTGTGTAGAGGCCTCTATAAGCCTAATGCCTACTTGCACCAAACTGTCAAAGTCCCTAAGCATTTACTTTACTCACTTGGCAGTTCTTAACGGTCAGAATCTTGACTGTTAAGAACTACCAAGCTAGTAAAGTAAATGCTTAGGGACTTTGACAGTTTGGTGCAAGTAAGCATAAGTCTATCGATACATCTGCGGAACTTTCGGCGCCGAACCTTTGGCTGATGTGTCGCACACTAATCCGGCCTAGGGCATACGTTCCGAATTAGGCATTACAGAGACTTTTGTTTTTTTTTTCGAAGAACCTAAGTTCTTTGGTTTTGGCTTCACATCAAAGGTATATAGCCAGTGTCAAGTAATTAGAGATATTATTTTGTCAAAGTCAGAGTCGATAAGTCAAGTCATGCCCCTGTAAAGTAGTGGTGGTTGCGACTTTACTAGAGGCTTCTATGGAGTTTTGGAGGCAACACGAAAACTCACGTTTTACAGCATTACACCATTCACCTACACTCATACTATAGGGTTCACGAGCACTTAATGGATAAAAAAACCACCGTTTTTACAATTAAACACTCAAAGTTATACAAGTTTTGTCAATTAATTTAATGCCGCCAATGCGCCATTTTTCACGTTCTTTGGCGGGAACGTGAAAAATGGCGCATTGGCTAACTAAACAGAGACTTATTTCCACAGATACGGCGGCTGGAAAGCGATGACGTTTTGCACGCTGTCCGCGGCGTGCGGCGGCGCGCGCGACTCGACCGCCCACGACCCCAACGCGGCGTTCCGGCCGGCCGGCGACGACCGCGCCTCAGTGTACACGTGGGCGGCGCTGGGGGCGCACGCGCGCTGCGCCGCCGGCCGCAGCCCGCACTCGCCGCGCGCGCTGCTCGCCGCCTACTGCGCGCTGGCCGGCTACGGGCCCAGCGTCAGGTGAACCAGGTAACTGGCATGGGATATTCGAGTTAGGCGATTTACCAAACAGGTTATTGAATTTTACTAAATAGGTAAATGTGATTTACTAACAAGGTAAATTAAATTTACTAATAAGGTAAATGGAATTTACCAGCCAGGTACTTAATTGCAATTTACCAACCAGATAATTATTATTTATTAGCTAAGATATTTGATTTTTTTATCCAGGTAGTTATTGCCTACCTCAAATATGCTTGGAAATTAGAACTTCCAGCTAGTTCTGGTTTACCAACTTAAAAATGTGACCAGATAATTCCAGTTAGATGGTATTTTTTGGTATTACAGCTTAGCGCCAACACAGTTTTACTAGTTTAACATCCTGAAAATTCTAGTTGTAGTTAGTTCTAGTTTACTAACCTATTACCCTCGTTTATCAACTTGGTAATCTTCGTTTATCAACTATAGTAAGCCAAGTTTGCTAACCTGTTAAAGGAACTTTACCGCCAATGTAATTTCTGTTTACCGACCTCGTAATTTTACCGACTTCATGTTTACCAGGTAATTGTGTCTCCAGGTCATCGCTACATCACATCCCGAGTCCGGTAGCATCACATGTGAATACTCAGTGAGTTGTGTCACACGATTATCGCCTTTAAAACCACCGAATTGTACCGTTTACGAGAAATACTCAGACGCAACGTAGCGTTAGGTTTTTGCAACATAATACTATAGACTGGTTAATTATTACAATAGTTATATAGTACCACAAAACAGTAGAAAAATATTTACTTTCGTAATGTCGACGAAATATCAGCAATTTTTTTGACAATTTTATTCGTATCGAATTCATTTCTGAGAAGTTTACTGTATGTTTTTATCGAAATGTGTTACTAGCTGTTGACTTGTCTCTGTGACGGATAGGATACGAATACGCTTGTCAAAAATCTTCAAGATACATTTCGTCTTAACTTGGAAAGATAAATGACGTTTTACCTTGATCAGGTATCAAAGTTTTTTCAGAATACGTAAGCGTGAAGGCCTTTTTTATGGATTTTCATTACATTGTAAGATGACGTTTAAGTTAATGCCTAAATAGTTGTGATGTAGAAAATACTTTTTTATAAAGCATTTCCAACTCTATCGTATTGAAGATTAAGTTGAATTTCATTTGTCGCGCTTTGTTTTTTGCATAAATACTTTTATGAAAAATATAGTTTGTGGCGTATCAATAGAAATAAATGCTCAAAAATCGGTAACAATAATTAAGTGACACAAATAATTTGGTCAAAGGCTTCGTCTCTTATGAAATAAGATATGGTTGTGTGGTAAATTATATTTTGATGGTGAAAATAATGTATTTTGTAGCATTTTTTTCGATTTTGCCGGCCATAGAACGTGATGTTTGTTCGTATCTTGCTAGTGTTTAAATATGTCGCGGATAGATGGCGCTGTCATACAATATGTAAAACTATAATTGTCTATGGTTTTTGGTACATTGTAGCAACACCTTCATTAGAAAATTTTACCAGTGTTTGTCAAATCGTTCAAATTTAATCAATCTAGCTGATAAAGGCTGTTATGTTAACTAGAAAAGAATATCTAGCGAAATTCGTCGAAGATTATTTTTCAAAAACAACTGCATTTATTTATAAAACGTAAAGAAAAGCAACGCTAATGTTAGTGGATTAATTTAACATGAAAATAATTATTATAGGTATGCAACGAAACATCTAAAATTATAAATAAATGATTCTACAAGTCAAGCTGTCAAATCTGTTCCAACGATTTTTTTTACAATATCTCATAGGCAGGTCATAGACACACGCGTGCAATAGTTTACGAAATAAATATATTTTTTAATATTATTTCTTTTAGCACAAAGTATTAATCGTGTATAAAAACATATTTGCTATATTCTTGTGGCATTTTTTTTATTTTATTAAGTACAGTGTGTATAGTGTGCTGTAGCTTCCCCGATGAGTTAATGTTTCATGAACCTTATTCCATTGAGATAAGGTTTCTTTTTGAATGTATAAATGGGCTTGCACTGGGATAGCAGTTTTGAACCTTATCTCTAAATAAATAGGGTACATTATTAAACAAACTCATCGGTATAGCTATGTGTAATTCCTATAAAATAAATTTTATGGTCCAGTATTTTAATTATAGTTAATTATGATATTGTAAATGTGAAGACTGCTTTAGTGGGTCGTCAATTAGGGAATGGGTTCCGCTTGGTTTCTGTGGTGCGAATATAAAAACCTTTAATCTGTTATTACTGGAGGATACTGAATTTTCAATATTTAACTTACAGATACGCACAGAATTAGTGATAGTTACCATTCGACTATGAACCTTGTGGCGTAGCGTCATAAAGCTCATAGTTGAATTCATTGTGTTCTCCATTTGACCTTACGATGTTTTTTTTTCGCACCATTGTTGTTGACTTAAATTGAAATAGGGAGATGTGAAAAATATACTAAACTTAGTCATGAACATTAACTTAGAAATGAACATGAACAAATTCAGTCTTTACTGTTTGGATTTCTTTAATCCATAGAAATCAGTATACATTCAGTCCCCGTTATTTCATTGTACGAGACAAAATAAAAATAAATATAAGTCTTGCGATTGTCCAAAACTTTGAAATGATCCCATTGGTCTAATAGATAAAATCAAACGATTCTTATTGGTCATTTCATTCATGTTAGTTTCAGGCCAATCGCGAGTCTTTGTTTTTTTATTTTGAATGTTTTTGATAGATTATGGCGGGTTGTTTGTGCGTTTTTTGTGTGCCATCGGTTAGCTAGTTTTAGCTAAATATACTGTAGATAGTTACAATTCTATTGCGGTTATATATGTATAGATAGGATCCGAATGTCCCTACGTCTGTCCCTTGAGGTTGTGTAAATGTTATCGTTTAAAACTATCGTAGGACTTCTAGCTTTATTGGTGTAAAGCCTTAGTGCCGTATTCATAGTTCATTCTGCGTTCAATAGAGAAAATATAACTCTGTTCATTATAAAGGAACCAAGTATGAAAGTTTGTGTGTAATAAAAACTGGTCAAGTGTGAGTGCGCAAGTCAGACTCGCACTTAGATGATTTTTTATAAAATTTTGATACTTTAAATGATTTTCGAGGGTAATGTAGCATAGCATACTTAAACATATGTAAACGATAAACTCTTACCTACGTAAAATCTACGTTAAGTTTAGATTTCCATTTTTAAAAAAGTACTGAATAGTTTAAGATGAAATTAGAACAAAAACCTTGAAACAATTACATTTGAAAGCTTATAGGTTATATTAAATAATCTTTACCAAGTGTCATGTAGATAAAGTTTATAAAAAACTGATACAACCTTAATTTTGCCGTCATAATGCCTTATTCATAAAAATTTAATGGATTTAAGTGAACGCGCAAACATCCCAGCCTGTCGAACAACCAAAGAGCGTATGTATAGTGTATTGTATCGTATACCAATCGGTAAGATGTGTAGGCTTAGTTGCGGCTTAGAAAGATAATTGAGCATTATCCTGCCGGCTGCGCCAGATAAAATCGAAACTAAACCCTGTCTTTTCTATGTTCTTCCATTATTTATTGTTACCATCATACATCGCAAATGTTTAATCACCAAAAAAAACACAATCAGTTGCCGGTACTGAACACAGATATGGAAAAAAAAACTAAGTCATTTTTTTGTCAAAATAAATTCGATAATAATTGGAAAACTGTTACCGTTATTAGTTTTCCTATGGCTTTGCGTTAGTTGGTACTCCTCAGTGAAAATAGTTTAAGTTTTATTCATCGTATGTCAAATTTGGGTACCTAGGTCGAGCCAGCTCGCTGCGGCTCGGCTCGGGCGCCGCACTCACGCCGCTGTCACTTATTCATTTTGTAGAAACCCAAAATTCTGAGCACAACGTAGTACCCCTTCTGCATTGCCCATTTAAGTTTTTTTGGTAATTTAAAATTGGCGGTGTATATTTATAATCAATAACGTAGTTAATTCCTAAAAGATGCTATTTATATTCCAAGTATATGGATCTTCGACTACGATTTCCATTTTTTACGAGACCATTCCGGCTGCGCCAGTTTATTTTATAGTGTACTGTTATCTTTCTGAGCTGTGGCTTGAATGTTGCAGCTGTTTAGGCTAAGGATAGATGTAACGTAACTTCCTGTATAATTATTATCGATATATTTATAGTAAGATCGATATTTTGTCTGTTTATTCGATCTAGTAACGATTGTGGAATTCTTTTGCACGAATATTGTGTATTGTCTTTAACACTAATGCCTAGAACACACGTACCGAGTAGCCGAGAGCATTGTCTTGGCCGAGTACTCGGGACGTATTAACATAGCGCCGAGTGCTCGGCTGAGCGAATGATGTAATCTTTCACTGTTTCGACCGATTGACATTTAACTGTCTCGGACGAGTACTCTGTACGTGTGATCTAGGCATATGAGATAGAATAGGAGGCTATAATGTTGATATAACACGGTCAGTATGGCATTTAATACTGTTAGTTTTTTTACCAAAATAATCGTAATGAACTAGACAAAATACGCCTCGTTAATAACATCGTATTTTTACTAATCGTGCATGTTTCGGCTCAAATGATATACCTACTTAGATACTTTATATATATTTCTTAAATAGTGTATCTGACATTCCATATAGCATTTTGGATCAAAAGTATGTTTGAGGTCAACTGATGAATTTTTGATACTCTATCACAATACGTTACATATTTTTGACGTGACTATGGCTACGTCTAATAAATCGATAAACGACGCCTGCATGCACGAAAATGTTGACGTCATTGGTACGGTGTCATTGTTCGGTAACGCTGGTAGTCACGTTACACTATCGTCCGTAAACCAACTTTACAGACAACCAATTTTTATGAACGACCTGAGTATCTCCTAAAATGCTATTTGAAATGCAGAATTCTGTACCATTCTCACATATTTAGTTGAATACCATAAGACATTTTGAAAATCAGGGTACAATCATGCAGTCATGGAATATTTGTCCGATTTAGTATTATTATGTGTTTAATTTTGTAATTTAAATGATGTAGCATAACATCACCTGTTTCCCCAATTGGTTAAGTAAACTTAAAAAGTAACTTAAGGATCAGAATCCCACGCGCAGTTGTCTCGCTCGCAAGTTTGTAAATTTTTGAAGGGAAAAACAGTTTAGCCCAATCTCCTTCGCTTACGAGTATGTTGTTAAACATATCAAAAAAAAAATACTATATATATATAACATTTCGTGAGGTTGTAGTAACAAATTCGTCGCTCCACATTTTATAAAAATATACTCTGTCAATCATCTGCACGTTTGTACAATTTAGAAAATATAAATATCTTAAAAATTGTACAAATGTGCGAGCGAGATAGCGGCGTGCGGGATTCAGGGCCTTAATTAAGTCACCAATACATTACCGCAAACAAGCGTTTGTTTGCGTGTTAGTAAGTTAGAGCCTTTATATCATATAAATCACTCATATAATAAGATAAAGTAGGAATTCTGTGTCGATTTGGAATAAGTTGTCCTTTTCTGTCTTAGCTCATTTCAAATAGGATAGAAAAGGACAACGATACATTTGTGAATGCGAATGAAAATAATGCTAAGAATAATGTTCCATGTTGTATGTTGCCCTCGCGTAGAAGTAAGATGCATTAATTGTTGCCAGGTTTTTTAAATTTAAATACCCTTTTGTAATACCGCCTTTTCGATAACTGTATTGTGCCAATTTTGTATACCTTCCCATCGCGTTCATTAACGCATTCCAATGCAAAATTCCATTTTTTTTTACCTATTTTTGTTTGCGTCAGTGTTAGTTTCAAGAATTTTATTCAGATAAATTCAGGGATAAAGTACAGGGTGGGCCATGAATTAGATAACATTTAAAAATTATATTTAATTAATATTTAAATAAAAACCACATGAGTTATTAAAAAAAATGTATACAAAACACATCTTGACTTTGGATTCTTCGAAACGAGCTCGGGATCGCGTCGGACTGAAGCATAATTTCCTACAATCGGCGGTCCACGGACTTCTCACATCTCTTCACTGTGAGAAGTCCGTGGACCGCCGATTTGCTACAAATTTAATGTCGCTGCCGTTTTTAAGAAATTCTTCACTCATTTATTTTCTACATAAGAACTCAAGGCAATGATTTCTTAGAAACGAGCTCGGGATAGCGCCGAACTGAAGCAAAAAGTGAGCGAACTAAAATTGTTTTACGCAAAAATCGCCTTGAGACCTAGTGTCCCGATCTATTGCTACTAAATTTCCCTGAAACGAGTTAACTGTTTGACCTCTCCAAGCACCCCGCGCCGCTCGGATTTGCGCAGGAAATCAGATTTAAATGTTAACTAATTCATGGCCCACCCTGTATAAAGCTCTTATTAAAAATACAACGTGACTCTTAATATTTAATATGCCTACAAAACAGTGTAGGGCTATCCATTCCTTTGACTTTCTATTGTCATCCGAATGTTTTTTATTTTGCAATTTACGTTATCAAAATTAATATTACCATTATTTTATAAATTACCCTGAAACTGCCACTGTCCATAGATTTTTATTTTTATTTTATATTTCTTTTGTCGTATTTTATGTTTCTTTTGTCGTATTTTATGTTTATTTTGTCGTATTTTATGTTAACTGTGACTAACAAGACACAATACGACGCAAAATGTCGTTGCATGGTTCTAAATACAGATATCCCCTGTATTTTTTTTGAAATCTTTCTAATTAATGAGAACTTTAAAAATCTATAGGTAGGTACGGTCAGCAAAAGTCGATGTACTTGTACATGTTCAAATTTTCAAAATCGCTATATATTATATTATATTTATGATAATGTGGTGTAAAATTAATTTTAAACTTTAATGATGTTCATTCATTCAACACCAGGGCTTGTCATGTTGAGTCGATTTAGGTATAATAAATTGTGTAAAGCGATTTTGAAAATCTGAATGTGGTCATCGACTTTTGATGGTGACTGTACTTGAAGTACGATTAAAACTTAGTTTCCGTTCATATTTTAATCTTAGTTCATTGCATTCTATCTGAAATCTCAACACATTTTTAGTGAGATATTAATTTAATCTGTATTGATTAATTAGAATTAATTTTATGAAGCGCCAGAGAACATTATTTGTTCGAAATGTACAGTTTTAATAATGGACTTTGTATGTATTTTGTATGTAGTAGTAATTTTCTTTGTTAACTCATCACAATTGTAAATCTAATCGAAGACTTATTTATTTTTTGTGTAACCGCCTGTATTATGGATGTATAAATATATTAAGAAATTATCTAATTTTGAGTTTTATTTTACATAAAGGTATTATTACTTGACACCTATGAAATTATTAGCTTATTTCCGAAATCCCCACCACCCATCCCCACTAGTGGGGATTTCTGGAAATAAAGTCTAAATCCCCACTAACACCAACCGCCAACCTTTTTGTCTCGGGGATTTCGATTTGCTACAATATCTTTCGATTGATTTTGTGACTAAGTCCACCTTAACTATAAACACCGAAATTCAGCACTATCAGTTTTAGCGTGATTGAGGAACGAACATCCATCTAGCCATCCTCAATGTTTTTTAAATATACGAGTATATTATTAATGGTATTTATTGAAAAGAAAGTGCGGTGATAGAATAGTCTCGACCGAACTAGGTAGTCAAACAATTTATTTCAGTCATGAAAAGGATATGTAAGAAAAGTCGGATTCGTATTGGAAGAAGCGCAGAACTTAATTAGAAATTCTCTAGAAAACTATCAGTCCTTTGTTCTCTGAACTAATGAAACTCATTGAAAAACTGCTCTCATTCGGACTATCCCTTCATTCAGTTTAGATGAAAATACGTTCTCTTCTCCTAAGATCTTTTAGCCGATTTATTTGAGCAAGGTTTTTGGATCTAAATTCAATACAAACTGCTGTTTGACACGATTTTATCCACCTTCTTGGTCGAATTCGAATCGGCCAAGACCAAGTGTGAAACAAAATAGTGCGTTCGATTTTCAAATCTTTCACCATAATGTTTTTCGCCAGTTTTTTTGTGGTTGACTATTATCTTATTCTCTTGCTCATGGATACTGTAGGTAACTTTAAGAAAAAAAACAGTGCATATATTTATACGGAACGCAGACAGACAAACATGATAAAACTGTAGGCAAGAACCTTTATGGACTCGGATACCTACCAGTACTCTGACTAATCTGTGGATACCTAATATGTAGGTCATGGATCATGGTCTATCCATAAAATATAGTTCACATTCTTTGTACCTATCTAAGTACCTAACTGATTTTGACTTTTTCACTGTGATAGCGAACATTTTTGAATCTTCAATATTTGCCACGATTGGATTTTGTTGCCTTTGACACTGTAAGTCTCGTCACGCCCCGATCCGAAAAGGCTCTTTCTTATTTGATACTTTCTCCTCCCACGCCGCGGAAGACAAACAGTAAGGAGACTGCCGCGCGTGATATTGCAACGAAAAATACCTACTTTTATATTGCTTTGCTTGTCCATGGAGCTAGATAGATACCTACCTACAATATGGAGGGAATTTGTAGTACCTACAATACAATATATATCGATCGAAGTCAGTATCAGCATATCTCAGACCTGCTTATTGCTTATACCTTGCCATCTTTACCTGAAGGAGGAAGTCAACGTCAACAAAACACATTCATAGAGCAGAAATCGCGAAAATTACACGGGAATTCGTGCAAAATGTTCTAAAAAGAGCCAATGAGCGTATGAATTCTAACGGTGGCTGGCACTTTTCTGAAATAGTTATGAGCCGCACCGTAAAAAAACTCCACGAAATATAGGTAGGTAGGTACTTAGGTACTCTCATTTGAAATTAAAGTACCTATTATTACTTTTTAGTTAAACAATTATTAAAATGTACACATTGTATTGATTTGTACCTACCTAAAGGTAGGTAGGTACTTTTTGACCATTCTGTAGGTAGTTAGGTACCTACTTTGTTACTACATGTTTTGCAATAAATAATTCTTAGACAGTTAGAACTCTACCTATAGGTAAGTACCTTCCCTAGTTGGTTTTGGTATAACTACTTAGTGATTGTAGATAGATAGGAAGGTACCTGTCTGAATATCTGTCTAATTGATTGTCGAACAAATTATTGTTTGCTAACTGAACTAATCAAACTTCGCAAGCCCGGGAAACTTCGCCGTCCCACGCCTTAGCGGTAGGTACAGGTAGCTAGATAGGTACCTTAGGTAGGTTAGTACGTAACAAGAAAACTTGGCAAGATTTTGAGAAGGAGCATCTGTTCCTTTTTTTTTGCACAAAAATTACCTAAACTTTTCAAGGTAAGCTTACCTACTACCAACCTAAACCATTTGGGCAGGATTCAGGAGCTACCCGAGCTACCTACCTAGTACCTAGTCTACATTACTAAAAATAGCTCTCCGATGTTAATTAACCCATGTATACATTAGGGGCAATTACAGGGACAATATCGCGGGACATTTCGATCGTCCACATTACGAAAAAAAAAAATTATAAGTAGGTACGAAATTCTGGAAAGTGTCCACATGTCACTTGCCTTGCCCCTACTCATTACTCAGTAGTAGGTCTCGCGTACGGCTTGCGTTCGCATGGCGCGGTCGTCGTCGACGCGGTCGCTAACTTCGGAAGGCTACTTGTTAGGTAGGTACCTCTCTGGTTATCATCAAATACTTCTTACTACTTTACTACTTAGCAAAATAAATAACAAAGGACAAGTGGGTTAATAAAATAATAGAACATTGTGCTCAGGATTAGTACTTACTATCTTTATTTCTCAAAAAAAAATACACAATTGATAAACATTTACAGAATATTTTGTAGGAAGACAGCGAATATAAAACGCGGCCGTTCAATATGCAGGTAATACATTAGTACCTAGACCTACGATTAAAATTATTGTCGAATTGTAATTTTATTGTCAACACACAAGACCGCGCATATAATTAAATCTAAGGTTTATTTATTGTCCGCAAACCAGAGTTTAAATCTAGGCTAGTTAGTTTTTCAGTTTCGGAACGCAATCTACGCTCAATGTTGCCAGGTTAACAAAATTTACCAGATTTTTGGGATATTACTGAAATGGATGGATAGAATGGACTTCATTATGTTTTCCACATATTTTTTTTCATTTTCACGCTAATTAGTAGGTACTAACCATTTTATAATACTGATATGGTGATACTTTTTTGGTATATAGGTACTTGGAAAAACCTAGTTTTTTTACTTCTAGGCTGAATGGATATGTAACTGCGAAGACCTACATTAGTAATAATTCATTAATTTAATAATTTAGACACCTATTATTTTAGCAATACGCTTTAAATAAACACTACTCAATGTTTATTATCGATTAGCTACCTAACTATCAATGATTTTAAAAGACAATAAAATAAGTAATATGTAAAATCCTACAGAATATTGTTAGAAAATTATACTTATATAAATAAAAATATGTATAGATATCTCGCTAAACCGTAATGTAGGTCGGAACGAAAGTCCCGTTAATACATAGAAATTTAATGAATTCATTGACTTGCTTAAAGCCATATTATGTGATATATAATTTTAAAGCCAAATTTCATAGTCTGTGAGTTAATGTCGACTTAAATCGTCGATAATTACAAGTCAATATAGTTGATAAGTTATACATACACAATAAGTAACAACTTCTTAGAATTACAGCCTTCTTGCATCGCTTTGCTGACTATTATTTCATTGAAATATGGAATGTAGCTGAATAACGTATCAAGAAGCCGTATCATATGAAATTCCGCTGTATCACTGAGCAGTAATTTCGTTTCCTGATGAGATCACGCCACTTTTGAGTATCCCTATCCCTTATCATTTTCTCATACAAGGTGTCAACTTTGAGTAAGGGACACCACTTTACAGGGACAGTTCGAACCCTATTTAATTTAGCCTGTTAATTTTATTTAACAATTTACTGTAACTTGAGTATGAAAGCTCTTGTTATGACGTCCCATAGTTCTCTCCTGGCTGTACTTACAACTATGATTCAAAAATTCCAATACACGAATATAGCGCGCTGCGCGCTCCTAAATTACAATCTATGTGTAAGTCAAGAAACATTTAAATGTAGTTAAAGCATTTTATAATGTTGGGATTCGGTCGCTCAACCGTTTGATACCCTTATAATACCTACAGATAGACTGATCATCGCACAGCCGACCCGACTAGCCGTCCTGAAGGCTTTTGGATTAAATATTGTTCTTAGCCACTAATCACAACAATTATAATGTAAATACTTTATAACGATTATTGATTCCTACAATCCAATATAAGGTTATTTTATTGTCCTTATTGTCATACATATTCTATCAGGATATAAGTTCATTGAATACATACTTATAACTTCACGCTACTGTGGCAGGTATTTAAATTAAAGTAAATATACCTCCATTAAATTAGCAACATAATAACTTATACATAAAGGGATAAAATACACATTGATAAACAGCTACTAATGAGTACAATACAAAGTCATAAAGAACCTACAAATTACAATAATTATCGAAGAAAGTAACTGAAATTATACAATTTTCACACTAGAGTCAAGCTAGTTACAAAAAGGCTCAATTGTAAAACGTGAAGGTGCGAGATGCACAATTCTCGCTTCGATTCTTTAAGATCGTCGGGCTCTGACTTAACTTTATGAATGTTAATATAAAAGTTTTTATTAGATCTCATCGCCATGAAATTCTCGACACGATCAAGAATTTTAATTTTGTATTAAGTACCTACATTAGGTAATCATAAAAATATTTCTATCAAAGACGAAGCGAAAGAAGGCAATAACTTCCAGTCAGCTGCCCGCCACAATCCAGAACCCGTTAACAATTTAATATATCCCTAATTTAACAAATGGTTTCCTTCATTCTAATTTAATATTTACCTTCTAAACATCGAATCCTAAAAATCCAAAAATTATTGTATGTATTTTTTTATTATTTACTTATTTGAATTGACAGCAACGTCACAAATTGCACAAGTCTGTTAGTATAATTGAGTTTGCATAATTTATTATTGTCGACCGAACCTTAAACTTATATCGAATAATACATTAGAATTCAAAATGGATATACCTAGTAAATGTTTTACCTACAATATAAAAGTGGGTATCCCATAAATTTAATTAGTAAACATTGCAAGAAGTTCATGCAGAAAAAGCTCGCGAAAAGTGACGAGAGTCGTCGAAGCGAAAGCGAAAGATATGCTTTCGATATGACAGTTTACAAGTATAATGATATCAACGTATAGTTTGTAGTAAATGGGAAGAATTATCTTATCTTCTGTGAAGTTATATCCTTGCGGTCCGAAAGTTTCAGCGAATTCAGAAGTAAGGAGGAAGTTGGGGCACTGCGTAGTCAAAGTAGGGATGCAGGAAAGTGCGACGTACTGGAGGAACCATCGCGTCAGAGTAGCGCGAGAATTGGGACACCTGGCGGCTTCCACCCGGGGGCTTCCTGCTGTGAAGTGATTAAAAAATAAATTCATTTAAAATCAAAAAGTAAATCTTTTTTCTGTAGTAGTTAGCCCGCAATTTAGTTTGCGTTGCGAATTTCCAAAATTCGTTTCTCTACACACTCAGAGGAACATCCTCCCAGTTTCAAGTCTCTAACTCAACGTCCCACTGTCCAAGTTTCAAGTCCCAGGACATATATAATTATATAGATAGGTTTTAGGTATAGGTAAAGTGAAACTTTATTGTGCTTAGGAATTTATTTCTACAAACTTACTGTTGCTGTCTGATAGCTGCTTCGTCGACGTACTCTAAAGGCTGCATGCCCCTCGGCTCCTGTTCTGCATAACTGCCATATGCGTAGTCATCGCTAAAATAAAATTATTAATCAGTTTTAATTATGTTTTCATAATGTTTTCAGAGCGTCTAGTCGAAGCGACGCGTGATAAGAGCGCTAGCAGCTCTCTGAATCTCGTCCAAAGAATAAGCCCTGCTATTCAAAGAGGCAATGCCGCCATTATCGTCGATACGCCACCATCGGGTATCGAGTTGGATCAGTTGAGCTAACCTATAGATTATTTGCAACGGTTTATGGGTGGCCCAATTGTTTCCCTTTGTAAGTATATTTTATTATATGCTATAATATTTTTTTTACGTATAAAGTTTTCTGATAGTAGTATGAATCGGAAACTATGAATTGTAGATTCCTACATCTCAACCTCTTATCATAACTAACTTAACTTTAGGATAACTTATAAGTAGGTATTTATATTATGTGATAGCCTTACAATTAATTGGAAAAAGGAAAGTACCTTCTGTTTTATTCTGTAGTAGATATCTCTTATTCGTATATGGTCTGCTAGTTCTACAAGACGTTTCATTAGGTTGGAAAGTGCTCAGCCTTTTACGCCTCCCGAGTTTCCCCTCGGATTAACAACGGTAGCTCATTTCGTCTCGAATTTGGGGAATGGCCCAAATTTGTGTGAGCGACAAGCTCGTAATTAACCAGATGTTACGGAGTGTCAAACTGTTAAACTGTACTTTATGTCAAGTGAGTGTTTAGATACTTAAGGAGAACTTAATGCATAAATTAAACCATTCGAGTGTAAGCATTCCTAATACAAAATGGCTCAACATGCTTGACATGAAGTACTTAGCTGTTGATTATTTTAATATTGCTAATATAATAAAATGCAGTTATTTGATTTGAGTACACCCGAGTTTCCGTGACTTCTTTATTAATGACAAATTCTTTATTTGACCCAAGTTTTAGCGAAATAAAATTCAGGTAAGGTAAAGTACTATCCATCTTTACCACGAAACCATTTCGTTAAAAAGATTGAAAAAATCCATTTTCGGAAGCATCTTGAAAGATTAAAATTAAAACAATGGCGGACGAAAATGGTGATTTTTCACCCACAGAAAGCTGTGTCTTGTTGGCGTGAATTAATATTCGTAGCAGGAAGTAGGAAAGTAAAAAAACTGACATAAATGTTTAACGAGATGTCAGGCTACATTTCAGACTACGCTTTTAATTTGGCCGAAATGTTTCTCGAGATTAAATCAGGATTTACCAACTTGTCTCGCAGCTCAAGCCCTCGTTGAATTAAATGAACGCTGCAACTTTTTCATACAATTAATGGGTACATAAACTGACACTACGGTATAAAAACTGTTTATTACCTTTAAGTATAAATAATTAATTTATTACCCTAAAAAACGACGTAATGTTGTGTTTAACGAATGATTTCATGTGAAACTTGGCTAAATCATAAAAAAATGTTTTCGTTTTGAATATAATATGAGAGAATTGTAGATTCGGGATATTTTTTTATTTCTTGTTGGCAACACAGTTTGGTTTAAACTTGGTCTAACTTTACAGAATCGTTACTTGTTTATCGCTTTACGGGAATAAGTTTTCCTAGGGAGTTTTGGCGGGAACATGAAAAATGGCGTATTGGCGGCATTAAATTAATTGACAAAACTTGTATAACATTGAGTGTTTATGTGTAAAAACGGTGGTTTTTTATCCATTAAGTGCTCGTGAACGTGTATGAGTGTTGGTGAATAGTGTAATGCTGTAAAACGTGACTTTTCGTGTTGCCTCCAAAACTCCATAGAAGCCTCTAGTAAAGTCGCAACCACCACTACTTTACAGGGGCATGACTTGACTTAACGACTCTGACTTATGACAAAATAATCTCTCCAATTACTTGACACTGGCTATATACCTTTGATGTGAAGCCAAAACCGAAGAACTTAGGTTCTTCGAAAGAAAAAAAAAAAAAAAGTTTTCCTAGTACCTACCTAACCTACCCACGGATTATGACTTTTGTCATAGTTACGCGCAAATTACTGGCAACAGCCGAGATCTGAATAAAATACGGATCCGACACCCGACAAGTGGGAATGTGCTATGTGTGTGAATGTGCTAAGGTTGACTGGAAGAAATTGCTTTTAACGATAAGGCCCATTGTGAAATCAAATGCACGAAAGGAGCCTCTTTGAGGCGCACTTGAAAATAATCTGACGCGCTCGAGTAAGTCAAAATGGCGATTTTTTTATGCACATTAAAATAGTGGCCACGAGTTTGCGTTTCATCTAAATCGTCAGATTATTGAATGAGACCTTTTTTTTTGGTCCACTTAACACCCCCTTAGAAAATCAGACGCGCTCGATACATTTTTATTTTTTTTCATTTTCAACCCGTCAGTACAGTCATCTCCATCATGCAAACGGTCAGATTAACATACGTTACATTATTAAAAATACGTAGGACCATGATGCTATCAATATCTGACGCGCTCGAGTATGTCCATGCAACAGTTTTTTTTTTTACATTTTAAAAAGCCTATAGCCGCTTTCCCCACCGATGAAAAGGTATATATTATATAACATTTTTTTCTTCTTATCATCTAAGCTTTGCAACCCAATAGGTCTCAATGACGCTCGAGCAAATCCTCATTTAGCATCATCGCCTCCCGTCTATTGTAACCTCTTTTATTTTCTGGTGGTTTAGCATAAGTTTCTGTTTCAATGTGTAGGTATATGTTTATCTGGGGTGTACAATAATGAGTTTTAATCTACCTAATCTAAAGTGCTCTTAGGTATTAAACCACAGAAGTATTAAAGTACCTATAGAAACACAATGTAGTACATTGAAAATATGCCCAGAAAAAGGGAGCCACTTTGGCTTACTTCTAAAACATTTTGGTCGCATGCAAATTTTCGAAAAAGAGATGTAACAGTGCTAGATAAATATTATAAATATGTTAAAACTACTAGGCCTTTTCATTGTTAATAAAACTACATCGTAAAAAGTAACAAACATTATTTAAAAATGGAGATATTTCATTTACATTGACAAGGTGTCTGAAATTTTTTGGTTCGACACCGTGGCTTAGTTGGTAGTAACCCTGCCTAAGAAGCTCGGTGTTCCGGGTTCGATCCCCGGCCGGGGCGAATATTTGTGACGAACACAAATGTTTGTTCTCGGGTCTTAGATGTTGTGATGTCTTGTATGTGTCCATGCCACCTGCGACACAGGGAATCCTAGTGCAGGGGTGTGAGTGTGTGAATGTTTAAGGTCGGTTTAAGGTCGGTTCTGTCTTACGATTCTCTTTTGGTTTGATACTGTCCATCTTGTCTTATTCTATAGGAACATCGTTATTCATCTATGGCTATCACTCACCGGGCCGGGGTGATCTTCTTCAGTTCCTGTCGCTGTTCCGCCTCGTACTTCCTCTGCAGCTCTCGTAGATGCTCCGCACGGACCAGGTTCTTGAGCGCCTCAAACCTGGATACGAACATCTTTATTGAGTTTTAGATACTTGTAGTTATAGGGAAAGTCGAGGGCAAATGATCAATAGCACCAAATCCAGAAAGTGATCAGTCTAGTTGCAGGAATGATTGGAAATATCGGTCAAAGTGGACAAACAGAAGTAAAGAAAAGCTGCAGAAAGCGTGTTTGCATGCCGTCCGTCTCGATCCTCACTGGATCTGACTGATCGAGACGTAGGTTTCTCACTGAGGAACCGACGAAGCCTATTTTGTTCATAGCTTATATTAATCCTGCGCGTGACCAGCCCGGTCGGTTTTGTCATCATTTCCTGGTCCTTTTCCCACTTACGTGGGGTCGGCACAACATGTCTTCTTCTTCCATTCTTCTCTATCAGCCGTCATCTCTGTACTTACACCTGTTTTATTCATATCATCTTTCACACAGTCCATCCATCTCTTCTTCGGCCTTCCTCTACTCTTATATCCATCCACTTCCATATTCAGCACTTTCCTAGTAACATGACATTCTTCCCTTCGCATCACGTGTCCATACCAAGCTAGTCTGTTACCTCTTAATTTATCCATCACTGGCGCTACCTTCAGGCTTCCTCTTATATACTCATTCCTTATTTTATCCATCCTCGTCACTCCACTCATCCATCTCAACATTCGCATCTCTGCTACGTGCACTCTTCTTTCATCCGTCCCCTTTGATGCCCAACACTCAGATCCATACAACACGACAGGTCTAATAACTGATTTGTATATTTTCCCCTTGAGTTTGAGGGGCATGTTTGGGTCACATACAGTTCCTGTGACCTGCCGCCATTTCATCCATCCCGCATTTATTCTGTTCTTCACGTCACGATCTACCTCACCATCGTTTTGGATCAATGACCCGAGGTACCGAAAGTCGGAGCAGACTGGAAGGGATACACCGTCTAAAGCAATCGGGACAAAACTGAGTGATCCACCAAAGTCACAGAACAGGTGTTCTGTTTTCGTTCTACTGATCTTCAGACCAACACTCTCTAGTTTATCCCTCCATTTTTCCAGTCTACTCTGCACCTCAAGGCCATTTTCCCCAAAAAGAACAATGTCGTCGGCAAATAGCATGCACCAGGGTGCTTCTTCTTATATACTCATTCCTTATTTTATCCATCCTCGTCACTCCACTCATCCATCTCAACATTCGCATCTCTGCTACGTGCACTCTTCTTTATTCCGACCCCATTTTTATTTTATTTCGGTTTTGTATGAGTAGGTATTTTATTTTTTTAAAAAGTTAACAATATTTTATATTCTAAGGGCGTCTTACCAGGTTTGTCTAGGACCCAAAAACAACTTAAAACCATATACGATTATATAATTATGTTAATGCGAGCTGCGGCCTCAGTATAAACTAGGTGTAAACATTATCGTTTTCAGCGACATTGCATTTCTGAGAGACTAACTTGGTAATTGGAGGTAGGTAGGTAGGTATATTAAGCTTATCAGCATATCTGATCGGGGCAATGAGTTGAACTATACAGGGTGTTTCGATATTCAAGTATCTCACTCAAATTTTGGTTCCGATAGGTTAGCGCTGATAGATCGGCGCTGGTAACCTGCTTCCTTTGTGTATAGACGTACTTATGTGTACTTGTAACCACGCCGAAAGATCGGCAACGAAAATCCGTTCAATGTGTCGCTAGCCTAAGTCATAGTCTTAGTGTAAATGTAAGGTGTGTACTTGTCTCGCTGTGGTGGCACCATGAAGGAGGGTGGTCCGCCGCGCGGCCGCGAGGGTCCGGAGTACCGCAGGATCTTGCCGGAAGTGTGGGGCACGTTCAGCATTCCGAACATCTGCGGGCGGAAAATATATTTATTTTCATCATCATTATCTTCATAATCACGTCAGTCTCTGGCTGGACGTCCAGTGCTGAAGATAATCTTCCCCTAAGGAGGTGGTAGGTATTCATTGTACTAGGGGGAGGGGAGAAGGGGGAGGTGTTTATGTTAACCTTTTGCTAGAGAAATGAATAGTCTATCTATTATTATTTTTACTAAAATAAAAGATTATTAGATAAGTAGGTAATCTATTATTTTTTTGTTATTTAATAAGAAGATAATCTATTTTCGGGACCTTTGCCCAGCAGTGGGACAGTATAGGTTGGAAAAAAATATCTATTTGGGGCTACATAGAGCGCAATAGCTATAAAAGTAGGTACTTAGCAATAATTTGTCATATTATAAGACATGAAAATGCTACTTCAATTTCATTGTCACATGGTGATATTATTTCATTTTGTAACAGCTCTATAACCGGTGATTTTTCATCAGTGGTGAGAATGTCACATTTTGTTAAAATAATTCACGAATGACAAAACATCACGTGATAACCTTTATTTAATTAAATATTTCATTTGCATAGACCTGATGTTGATTGATTACTTCGACTATTATTATCTTCTGGGACGACCCACACCTAATTTGTATAGTAATTTGTCGCAGTAAATCAATTGACCTCAGAATTGGATCTGTGAATGGATTGTTCTCGTATATTATAGTAATTACTAGTATAGTAACACAAATTTCAGTGAAACGTGGTAACACACTTAACCCTTTCTGCCCACAATCAAATTAACTACCCGTTTCTATAGGTACAGCGGAAGACAAATCGAGCGCGGGGAGGTCTGTGCCTAGCCTAATGAATGACGGTGTTGCCAATGTGGAATTAATGGCTAGTGTTGCTAGCAGATTATAATAATGTGGAAATATTTTAAAATTTAAGTAATTAATTTTTTATTTTAATTTATCATCAAACGACTGAGGACGACAAAAATAAATAAGTACCTACTCAACTTACGTGGTAAAAAAAACACAGGGTTTGTCGGAATGTCTGCTTATTTTATGTGCTAGTTGTGTTCAATGCTTATTAATTTCTATTAGTGATACAAAAATGTTCATTAGTAAGTAGGTATTTATTCTTCTTTGCAATTTTTAGTAGGTAAAGTCGCTAATAAATTACTTCTTGGGTACCGTGTGGATCTAATTAGGCATTTAATTTTGTTCTAAAGGTGCGTAATTAATACCATTACGCCCAGGTAAATGGAGTTTAAGTGCGAAATCGCTGAACCTTGACATTTTCTCGTTGAAAGTTCTAAAATTAATTTTTATAACTTCACCAAACTCATAGTTGGACATAAGTCACTTTGGCAAACCGTAACCTATAACTCGAAAATCAGTGAAAAAAAAAACAAAATGCAAAAAGTATAAGCTTTCGACCCTGCCAGGATTCGAACCTGGAATCTTCTGATCCGTAGTCAGACGCGTTATCCATTGCGCCACAGGGCCACTTATCTATAGCGTTGAAATTAATGATTTTATCTTAGATATCATGACGCTCCAAAAACCTTGAGGTTACTTTTATCACAGCTTTATAACTTTACCATTATGTCCTTTTGATAGAGTTCTGCGTATTTAATATCTATCCATTGTTGAAAATGTTTTGTATATACTTGCTTCAAATTATTTTATGCTTCTTATAATCACTTCAAAGTGGCAAGTTTTATGTAGGAACTACCTACTTAATTTCGTGGTTAAAATGCTTTTAAAAAAAAGTTTTTGTGCAATTTTTTTGCATTAAATTCAAGGTTATTTTGAATGTATTACAAATTACTAATCGGTGCGACTCGTTCAGTGATTCCCACGAAATTGTTACGTACGATTGGGCGAATAACTAAATCGAGCTACCTACCCTCAAAAAAAGTATATATTATGTACCTATAGATTGTCTTTACCTATTGCACACCATGACACCATCACATAAACATACATACTTACAGAAAGTAGAAACCAATAGTAAAAATGGCTTTCTATAGGTACCTACTGAGCTATAATAACTGTCTTCTTAAAATATATTCTAATATCAACATTTTTTAACAGAAAGAGATAAAGGAAAATAAAGCCATTTCACACAAAAGCTTTGTTACTGCAAATTGACGGAACATAAAATAAACGTACCTACCTAATAAAGAATAGCAAGCGGGAGCTCTTTGATGTCGAGTTCTTTTGTCTTAGCGCGCGTTCCCTTTGTTACCGTTTTTGAACGAAATACGATTGCGTGGGCGAAATTTTTTCAACGATTAGCCACATAATAGAATAAATGGAATGGTTTATGTTTTAATAGCCGGGTGTAGGCAAAAATACTCAATTTGTTTACTCTTTACGAATTTTAATGTTTTTTGACGAATTTTAATGTGAGAATACTATTAATTATTAATGAATTATTTTTATTAGCAATTTATGTAAGAATTATTAACAATTATTTAGCACTAATTTTAAGTATTTGCACGTCAAAAGTTGATGCAGTGATTCTAATTTAAAGTAAGACCACAATGTACCTGTATTACGCAAATAAAGATTCATTCATTCATTCATTCATTCAATGAAGGTCAGTTATTCGCTTCATTGGTGTTGTTTGATAAAATAAATTAAGTACCTACCTACCTCTGATTACTACTCACCTAAGTACCTATCATAGGATTTTTGGTTGCGTTGGTTATAATAATAAATTAAGCTAGAGAAGTATCTACTTTAAAATAAAACGATATTAAGGGGCATCCTCAAATCCGAATTCCATACAAAAATGTTTCGTTACAAAAATTTACCCTACTAACTTAAAAACACGTATAAAATTTAAATAAAGTATGAAACCTTTCACTTTTTTGTTCACGAAATCAAAAAACATAGAGGAAACGAATAGTGTCTAGAAATTACTATAATACGGCGTACTTTTTGAGTATTTGTCCGAAACATTTTTGTATGGAACTCGGATTTGAGGATTACCCTTAAGCATGAACAATTTGATCTCTAAATCTGGTTACACTTTTGCCCCATATCCTTTATTTATACGTATATAAGCGAGTCTTTCAGGCCACTTTGACCTTTGGCATGCAGCAGATGAGAACAACCCTTTCTAACTAGGTAATTCTACCAAGTCTGAGGCCAACACTTTAGAACAGACAACTTTCAATGGTCACCCATCTGAAGCAAGTCATTTTATACGAGACTTGGCTCGGCTGATAGCCAAAGGCGGGGGCGGATATATTTAGGATCGAGGTATAAACAAGATTTTTCATTTTAATTGCGAGGGAATTCAAATCAAATCAAATCAATTTTTTTATCAAATGATTAGGTAATACAAATTATACACTAATTAATAGTACATTTAGCGCTATTGGTTGCACACATGTAGGATACCATTACAGTAGGTAGGTGACGGTGAGGCCCGAACTAAGCTGAGAGCTTGTATCCTGGGCTTCTGAGTGCTTTTACAAGAAGGTGGTTATCATGGCAGTTATTGACGAGGCGCTTTGCTTACAAAAAACAAAAACCATGCATTCTAAATTTTAAGGTGTAAGGTAATTAAGACTAGGTATAAGTATTTATATTTAGGTTTATATGATAGTAATATTTATGCAACAATAACTTTCTTTCTAGGACTTAGATAACCGAGGTAGGTGAGTGAAGTGTGAGGATGTGTGTGAGGGTGGGGGAGGGGAAATGAGAAGGTTAATATGAGGTTGTGTGTCAAAATGTGTGATTGTTGATAATGAGTGAAAACTTGGGTGTGTGTAAAAAATGAGGGTGAGTAAGGGAGTGTGTTTAGGATTTCTTCAGCCCTACGAGTGTGGATATTGGGATCAATTAAATAAATTTGAACTGAAATGAGCGCCCATAGAGACAGCCATCCAATGTTCCACGATATTCGAAATCTGAAGTAGTTATGTTTAGGTCCCTCATAATACCCTGATCTATGAGTATTATGAAGGACCGCAGTTCGAGATTTGAAAAAAGTTCATAACTTCCGGTATGAAACCTATTACAAACTATATAACCCTCTTATTCTTATTCTGAGTAGGGGGTACAGCGGTCTGCACTGGCGTCCCGTTGAAGGGTGCATTGTGCATTGCCCCCCGAAAAATGTATTAACCCTGTCCCAGCCATCCCAGCTCCTTAAAGTAACGGAGCAGGATGCTGGGTTGTTGACAGCACCGTTCCAGTAAAGTGCTGGCCGACACATTTGGTGGAGAGGAGTCTAGCAGCCTACGTAAGCCTGTCTTCACCCTACTCTCCTCTGTAGCTCTGTAGTATATAACCCTCTTTACACAGATTTTATAATAATAATATCTAATCACCTAATTACCTTATGGCCTAATATGCATATTTATTCCTCCTGATTACCTTTATGCTGGTACCTTTTTGCTAGTGGTCCAGTTTCAGGCGGCATAAAGTTGAACTTTACGAGCATGAGACGTGAAAATAGCCAACTTCATCAGTTTGTTCTCTTATCATCAGGACAGCGCCGGGCTTCTTTCGTTACTTGTTAACTTACACCTATATTCTAAGTATTTTTTCACTCAAGTGAATACTTACATTTGAAATTTGACGGGTTACCTACAGCTGAATTTGGTATAGCGGCGGCCATTTCACCACTCACGTAAGTATACCCTTGAGTGAAAAAATCGACTTAGAATATGGGTGTTATGATAAAAATATGACAAACCTCATCATAGTCTGGTGTGCGGACGACGTTAGGTGGTGCCTTGGTCAGCACTCTGCCGTAAGCCTCTCGAGGCACCGATGGGTACTGGTAGCGGAACCTGGCGGAACATGGAAGTACAGAATCACACTGTATTACTTATATCGAAAACGCGCAAAAAATAAGAATCTAAATTAGCTAACTTCCAGTAAGTACATTTTGGTCTGATGCTCAATTTTGAAACAGAGAATTAGAGCGCTAATATTAATAAGTTCCTATTATAGTTAAGAATAACTAGGCTTTTCCGTTGTTAGTAAAAAATCATCTTAAAAAGAAACTTAAAATTATTATGTCAGCCTTTGGAAGTCCATAGCTGGACCTAGGGATGCGTTTCCACTGGGCGGATTGGACCGTGAATTGTCTAATCACAGTGCTCGAGATCTCCACATCGAGCACTGTG
This sequence comes from Lobophora halterata, assembly GCA_932526365.1. Classification (NCBI taxonomy): domain Eukaryota; kingdom Metazoa; phylum Arthropoda; class Insecta; order Lepidoptera; family Geometridae; genus Lobophora; species Lobophora halterata. The sequence continues at coordinate 2,686,665 of OW052026.1, forward strand.
ATTGGCCAAATCACAGTCCAATCCTCTCCACTCCACGTCAATGGAAACGCACCCTAGGACACTAATATCATAGATCTAAAGAGGTAGGTAGTTTCCAATTCAGGTACCTTACAAAGCTATGAAGTTATTAAGGTTTCAAAAATCCACAATGCACAATAATATTATACTCTTTGTTGGTAGCTTGGTGTTCACTAGAAGCAGACTGCAATATTCAAATATTATTTGCTGTAGTGCAAAGAGCAATAACCAAGTTTATCTTCGTTCTTAATTTACCGAGTTTCCCGCAAACATCACGGAGTGTGTGTTCTCACTCTCTCTAGACCTCTCTGTCTAGACCAGATAGATAATAATTCATCATCATCATCCACCTATAGCAGTCCACTCAGTCGTAGACGCGCCACTGAGCCTGATCTTCGGCTCTTCTCATCCACCTTCTGCCAACTTATAGCTAGCAAATCATCGCTCCACCTGACCAAAGGTCGTCCTACACTACACTACGCGCGCTTGCCTAGACGCGGTCTCCACTCAAGAACACGTGTACCCCAACGGTTGTCGGTTCTTCGGCAGATATGGCCGGCCCACTGCCACTTCAGCTTGCTGATCCTCCAGGTACCAGCTCACTTTCTCCACAATCCAACCTTAGACACTTTATCAGGTAGAGGTTGGTGTTATTACCTCGGGGCAGCCCTCGGCATGGCGGTATACACTGGCCACTCGTTGTACATGAGCGGGTCGCGGAATGAGTTCACTTCATTCATGATCTCCGGTGCACGTGCTTGTCGCTTCGAAAACCTGCCGAAAAGAATAAAAATCAGCATTATACAAAAAAAACTGCATTCTTTTACCGCTTAAAACGGTAAAAGCCTCTTTCAAGATGTTTAAATTAGTACTGTTCCTTGCTAATCTTTACTAAAAGCTAGAGTTTTCCGGCCACCGGAAAACTCTGACTATCATTAGCATTAATTGCTCTCAAATTAGGTAGCGCATAAATTAGGTTAGCCCGTCCCATTTTTAGACAATGATCCGGGTAATTTCGGTTCCGAAAATTACAAAAAAGTTTTTTTTTTAATCTGTATTTTTTTTTTATCCTATATTTAATATTCCAACAATCTTTCAGCAGTCGGGATTTCAGATTTGTTATCTTTAAGATGGCTTTAAACTTGTTTTTGGGATATTTGTTAGTTAAAATATATTTTACCAGCTGAAAACTTTTTACTATTTAGCAACTTCGTTTGCATTGCGAATTAATAAAATCCTTTTCTTATTAGCCTGCACTTTTTGACCAACACACCCTCCAAGTTTCAAGTCTTTACATTCAGCGGTTTGGCCTTTACGTTGTCTGTCAGTCAGTCAGTCAGCCTTTATACGCCGCAAATTTTATATCACCAGCAAAAAAAAAACGCATAATCAGTTGCCGCTACTGAACACAGATATGGCAAAAACACTTGAAAAAATGAAGTCGATCTTTTGCCAAAATTAATTTGATAAAAATTTTACCCCTTCTGCATTGCCCATTGTTTTTTTGGTAATTTAAATTTGGTGGTGTATATTGATAATACCTATGAGTAACTCGTGGTTCTAGTTTTGGTGTGAAGAGAAATTCCTCGTCGTCGAGTAGGTCATGTAAGTATGTCATTGCGTTTTGGCAGGTGTTCAACGAGTGCTTTGCAACAGATAACGTAGAGATCTACGACCGACACCATAATGTTTAATTTCAGAGGATATCTATTTGTAGCTTGCTTGCTTTCATCAAAATTGGTTTATTTTTTAAATCAACACAACTGAAAAAAAAATTCAAAGTAAACGAAGTTTCGAATTTTGCTTCCCTGTGACTTTTTACTGGTATTTACGGTCACTAGAACAGTCCGATTGAAGTCGGTTGCAGTATGTTTTTGTAATACCTATATTATGTTTTCTAAATTATCTGCGCTTAAAATTATAGGCTTCACCGCCGCTTATTTAAATAAAGCTCCATAAACACTTAAATGTCTTAATTTAATATATAAATAATAATGAGTGTCTCATTACGATCAGCATCAGTGTTGTTTCAAGTGAATAAGCAATAAGCGATCAAATCTGTTGAAATAGGCGACTGAACGCCGGCGATCGCCGATACGCCGATTACGATGCCATGGACGCCTTTAGACCTTACGACACGATCAATAATAAGTTATGTGTCGTGTAGGTCCAGGTTTCCAACCCTTGGGGTTTCTTTGTGGAATTGAATCCCGATGGCTACCTGCATATTTATTTATTAGTACACTATTTCAATAAATCAAAGACTACTTATTTATCAACTAAGTTTTATGTTTGTTACCTCAGAACTTTGTTTTATAAACCGAATTTTATGAAAATCAATTCAAAGGTTTAGTTTTTAAATAAAAGTTACTTAAAAAAAAAGTTGTTGAAGTGAACAAAACTCGTCACTATTCAGTGGTGTTTATGGTCACTAACTAACTATCTTATCGCACCCCTGTTCAGTGTTGCAAGACATTCTATCAAGGTAAAAACATACCTACACTACCATAACCGGCTTCAATCAGACTGTTTTAGTATCACTAATATAGGTACAGACAGCGTCATAGATAAGTATACCCCTTGCAATATAATACCCCAGCTTCAAATCCCTTCAAATCACCGCCGCGGGCGTATGGAGAAGTTTTGCCTTTAAAAAATAGATTATATTTGTATAACTGTGTGTTAGCCTAAAACTAATTTTAAGTATTACAATTTGTTGAAAGGATTTATAGCTGGATGTCTTGTGCAATGGGGATACTTATCTCTGACGCTGTCTGTACATGTCGTATTTTGTTTACTCTAGGGTGGATTTTTTGCTCAGAAGGGGACTACACTCGATATTCTATTTACCTAGATTTATATAAAGCTACCTAAAGTATATAAATCTGTTCGGAATGTGAGAGGATTTGTGAAACCAATACCTATTTTCACCTGACAAAAAGGGATTGTATGCAAATTGACACTTCAGCGCCCCTAATCCAAGTATCTTTTAGTGATCCGTACCATGGTAAAAACGGAATTCAAAAGGCTTTCTCCTGACTGACTGACGGATTGTCCAAACCACTGAACTTAGTACTTACTTGATTTTTTTAAGCGTAGATTCGTCAAGAAATGGCGAAAGAAATTTTGCAATTTGCAACGCAAACAAAGTGTCAGGCGTCAGCTAGTTCGTGCCCGTTTTTGCCTACTAACGTAACTATTAGTACACCCCCAACCAAGCTTTCTTTTTCTTTTGTTTATTGTCTTTCCATCCAAAGGTTGTCTGGAAGAAATCGCTTCCTAGCGATAAGACCGCCCATTGTACTTTATATTTTTTATGTTAAGATTTAATCATAAGTTCTGGTGTACAATAAAGTATTTCTATCTATCTATCTAGTTTTAATATTAGCTGATTAACCTGGGCGGATTCGCAACTCATCTTTTATTTTTTTGCAGCGCATATATGCTTTTAGATTCTAGATTCTATGTAATGCCGGTTTCCTCACGATGTTTTCCTTCACCGTTAAGCACGTGTTTTAATGCACACATAGATTTTTTTGAACAGAAAATTCCATTAGTGTACCTTCGGATCTCTTCTATCTTCGGACCTTCGGATCGAAAATCGAGGCATCTCCAATACAATAACATATTGATATTGGTAATTAGTCAACAGGTAGCTTACAATAATTGTATTATTACTTGATGCGATTCCAGATAAGCGTAGGTATTCGCCGGGTGGGTTCGTCTTCCGTGTTTGGTTTTTTGCAGCGCATATGCGCATGATGAGTCGTGAGAGAAGCCTCATGCTACACTCGCTAAAATAAACCAAGCGTAAACGCCGGTATACGTGCGTACGGCTTTTGAAGTTACGCGAGTACCAATCCGCCCGTATACGCGCAAAAAAAATACGCTATACTTCTTCTTCTTATCGTGTCACTAGTTCCTTCGAACCAGTGTGGTGAAAGGATTTCAAGTGCGCCTCGAAGAGGCTCCTTTCGTGCACTCGACACATGTTTTCGAACTTTAGGTTCTACGATATGCCGGTTTCCTCACGATGTTTTCCTTCGCCGTTGCAAGAACGTGGGATGCATACATCGATTTTTTAGACCGAAAAAACGCTATACTGGAACCACATTAAAAAAACGAACTCTACCATTGAAAACCCGCAATTCTCGAAGGGTATAAAAATCCCTGAAGGTTTGTTTCATTAGGAGATCAGGCGGGGGTCTGTCAAGTTGAATTAATTTGTGAAAATTGAATCCAAGGCCTTTGTATTGCGAAATCAAGTTATCTTAAAACAGATTTAGGTCGGCAGCCTACGTCTTACTGATTTACGAGCTGGTTTCGAAGAAAATATCATGTTTAGTTTGAGTATTTAAACTGTAAAAAGACTTAATCAAAGTATTACAAACATATCAACAAATTATATAAATATATTTAGCAATAAATCCGCTTGATTTCTAAACAAAGTATTCCAAGGTCTCCTTTGTTGAGGATTTTTGTGTCGTCGGATCATACGACAGGCGACTCATCGCCACAACGGGTATAAATACGGGCCGGGCAACGTTGTTTATTCACTAGAGTCCGGTGACGCAGTAACAGCCATCTGCGGCTAACTGCATTAAACGTCCATCCGAAAAAAAACAAAAAAAAAATGTTTATTCACTCTCGTTTCGAACTTCGGCGAGTCCACACCTCCTGATGATGCCTCGTGTAGAGGCGAAACACGTCTCGAATCTTAAAACTTTGGTTTTCTGTTCGTTGACTCTTTGGTTTATAATATAGTAATATGTACTAAAGTTCTAAACTAAAGTTAAGTTAATTAAAACCTTTGTTAAGAAATCAAGCGGATTTATTGCTAAGTATATTTATATAATTTGTTGATATTTATGGATTTCCGCAAAGTAACGCCTGAATCAATATTACAAACATATTCTACAACTGGCTTTATTTGGATTGTTCAGATAGTACTTAACACCAGTAAAATATTATTGTAATACAGCAAACAATTCCTATGGATTTGCGTCAGGCGGTATCCATACCTGTGGTTGTACATTGTCCCTTTAAGTTTTTATGGTAACAAAAAATTTGTGGTGTATAATTATAACGGTGACAAATACACAGTATTGCAGTGGGTGGGGTGATAATATCAGAGTATTTTCCCGAGGGCAAGCTGATGCATCAGCATCATGATCCATTTATTTCATATTCTCTTGAAAAGTGGATGGGAAAAAAATCCTTTGCCCTACGCTGCTGATTATGGGTGACTATGATTGTTTTTTTCATCCACATAACCTTCAGCTGCTTGCAGGTGGGTTCGTCATACCCTAGTCATCTCCAAATTTCTTTTGAAAAGTGGAAGAGTGATGAGAGTACTTTTCCGGTTCTTCACCCTTTGCCCTACAGTGGTGACAATGGCGAATTACCTCCACATAGCCTTCAGCTGGTCACAGGTCGGTTCGTCAGCCTTGGCCATGTCTCGGTCGCGCACTCTAGCAGCTCTCAGCATTATCATACACTAGTTATCTCCTTATTTCTCTTGAAAAGAGAAAGGGTGAAGAGAGTCCTTTGCCCTACAGTGGTTACAATGCTGGCTTACCTCCACATAGCCTTCAGCTGGTCACAGGTAGGCTCGTCAGCCTTAGCCATGTCTCGGTCGCGCACCCTGGCGGCGCGCGGCGTCATCATGCCCTCCTGGTCAGCACGCTGACCGAGCACTGCGTACGCGCATGCTAGCACACTCCATGCTCGCCAATACGACCACATCCTATGGACAATAAATAAATTAATATTTTGGACATTTCAGACAACGCCATCTAGCTCCAAACTAAGCAGAGCTTGTACTATGGGAACCAGATGGCTGATAGAATACTTAAGGGTAATCCTCATGGCAAATTTCCATACAAAGTGTTTCGAACAAATACTCAAAAAGTACGCCATATTATAGTAATTTCTTCACACTATTCGTTTCGTTTATGTTTTCCGATTGTGTGAACAAAAATTAGTAAGGTTTTATACTTTAAATTACATTTTGTACGTGTTTTAAAATTAACACTACTAATGTGTGAAGAAATTACTATAATACGGCGTACGAGTATTTGTTCGCAACACTTTTTTAGGAAATTTGCCTTGAGGATTACCTTCTATATTATATCGATAAGTATTCTATCAGCCATCTGGTTAATTATTCGTACCAAGTTAGTTCAAAGCAAGGCAAGGTTTAACACCTTCCTTGCCTTGTTGCGACTCATTGTATATATTGTTTTTCACATCACACAACTAACTACTTGCATTTTGCATGAATAATCAATATAAATCTAGCCTACTTAGATAAACTGATTATTTTTTTACCCCTAGATTATAATAAATCTATTATCTTGGTTTTCACATCATACAACTAACTACAAATTTTGCATTTTGCATTAAGAATAATCAATATAAATCTAGCCTAAATAGATATTTTTTTTTACCCGATGGATTATAATAAATCTATTATCAAACTAGAGTACGGTAGAGTTTTATAGACAGCTTCAATCGATTAGCCAACTCTCGCCGCTCGAGCTACAATCTCCTTCATAATATTTCATAAAGTTTATAATAAAGCACCTAGGAGTGGCAGATTGAAGTTGAATTAACTTTCACAGCAAAAGCACTTAACAATAACAGTATAGATATTTTAGTAGAGTATAAATTAATACTTTTATTTTATTTTATTTTATTGAAAAGACCAACAGCTACAATAATAGTTTATGGGTAACTTAACTAGGTTATGTATAAAACAGCCAATTACAGGTCTCTCTAAATAGATGACTGTATAAGTTCTACGAATAATAGTAAGATTTAGTCTAATACAAAAAATCATAACAGTTTACCATAAATATATAATAAATGTTACTATACTAACCTTAGAATAAGCCTTATGTACTAACAAAATATAGTGTCATTGAATGAACCGAAATAAATAATTTATATAGGTAGGTAGTATTGTAGTTTTCATTCAGTAAAACACAAGCTGTCTCGGGATGATGGAACCGGCCGTAGACTGTTTATTAAAGTAATTACAGATACATTATTATAGGTAAGTAGGTTTTACTATTTGACGGAGAGGAATATATATATATATATATATATAAAATAAAAAATACGCTCCTACCCTGAAATTAATTTTAGCCGTATCGATTCAATAATTTAACCATGATTCAAGAATCAAGATTTTTATCCGCCAGAATATATTATTATGAACATACAGTATGTTTTAAAAAAAATAGTATTAGTGCCTGATGTTCTATCATTTATGGTGTGCTAGTTTTACAGTGAATTAATGTAATACTTATGGTATTTAAATGTCAAAGTTAGGAAATTTAAATTTAACAAGAGATTTGCAAAAATTGGTCTTATAAATATATTATAGGTAGATATTAATTATTTGCACGACAAAAAAGTTAATGCGGTGATTGTTATTTAAGGCGGCGCACTTAGGCCGCAATTTTGAGTTTTTTAAAACCATCCGAGTAATCGAAAATAGTGTTATAAATCTTGAAAAAAATATATGCATAAGTTGAGGATATAGTCTAGCCAAATTCGTAGCCAGTTACAAGATCATTAGTACTTCACTCTATAGAAAAAAATCCCAAAGTTACCCCTCTTTGTAGTGTTTTTTCAAAACTATGACTAGCCTAATGATATTTTACAATTAATTTTTGCAATTAACTATAGTCAATAAATATTTCTAGACATTTTCGTAGAATTTGACTTGATAAAACGATTTTCTTTTTTACTAAGTTTAAATAACTACAAATTCGCGAGCGCGGCGGCTTGGCAGGCTCGCTCAGTCGCGCGCTGGCGCTTACGGAGGCCGGACCTGTGTCATTTTTCCCGCGATGACAAATATTACAAATTAAATTATGCACGACATTATTTAGTTTGTGAAGTCTGTCATTCTCTGTCATAGTGCCATAGTTTATGAAAATCAGTATGAATAGATACTGAAGATCGTTACAAGTCAATGGGGCAGCCTCAGAAAACTAACATGGACGCCACCACAGTAATGAATCTACCACCTGCAGATTATTTTAAAACACCACACACAGATGTAGAGAGTATGCTTGTATCGGGAACAAGATACCTACAAGAAATATTTTTGTAGAGTTATGTACTTATAGTACCTACATAATTTTTAATTAGCTTTAGTTTTAGCTTTATATAAAGCTGCATATACCTATAGTAGTTTATAGTAGTATTATTAGCTGACCGAACGAGCGCGAAGCGAAAGCCAAAGGTCTCTACTTCAGGTTGGCCAAATATGCTTGTGTATGTCTGTCCGGGCGGCCACCGGCCACTGTCCGGGCGGCGTCTGTCGGCGGCTGTACTCCTCTTCAGGTCGCATTTCTCAACAGATTCTCGTGAAATTTTGTAAGCAGGTTCGGTAACTGAATATAATGTATGATGTAAAATTGTCCTAATGTCACAAATCACTGAATTTACAAATTCCTAAAATCAGTAAAAATAATTTGTGACATCAGCTAAACACAGCACTGATTGCAGCGAAGCAACAACTTGAGCGAAGCGAAGGTTGTCCGTTCGCTGCTTGCGGGAGTAGCGGGTCACATCGAGATGAGCTCGCTTTGCAGTAAAGCGAGCTCCCCACCCGAGCGTAGTGAGACAAGTACCTGGCAGATATGGGTGTATTTTTCAAGTTAAAGATATAGATTTTGATGTCAAATTTCAAATTCAAGAAGGCGGATAATTTTTTTTTTTTTCAAATTATTATCATGAATGTCGATTTTGACTAATTAGGGGTTGAGGATTAATAATTTTGTTTCAGATTTGAAATCCAAGATGACAAATTGTTTTTGTTTGTAATTTATTTTAGGGGTATCGTTTTCGACTAATATGGAGTTGACTATTTTGTGTCGGATTTGAAATCCAACATGATTGACCTTTTATTTTTAATTTTTGCTCATTGGAGTCGTTTTTGACTGATAAAGGGATGATGATTAAGAATTGTGTGTTATATTTTAAATTCAAGATGGTGGTCAGTTTCAAATGTGCATTTATTTTTTGTTTTATGGATTTAGGTGAGGTGATTGCACATTTTACTTATTTCAATACATTTTTACACAATTTTTTAGAATAAGTAAATTAAAATATTAAAAAATAATTGAATTTAAAATTAAGAGAGGTAAAAAAGGTTTCAGACTTGGCCATCATCGCCCCTCTCAAAAAACCAGCCTATATATTCAAACAAAATTCTAATTTATCACTACTATAAACAAAGTTTGATCATAAAATATGCATTTCTAAAGTAAAATAAAATTATCCTACTGGTTTTTTTGTACTGTAATTCCTGGCGGGGTCATTCAGAGTTCACGGCAGCTGAGCAACCCTATATGCCTTTTTGACAGGACTGCACCCCCTTAATGTAAGATCACAATGTACCTGTATTATGCAAATAAAGTTGTATTCATACATTCCTACTTGAATACCTAAGTAAATGAATACACGTCATGATAGAAAAAGCAATAAAAGTAGATAGGACATCTGTTCCGAAGCTGACACTGAGACTTGAAGGCAGCAATATACACAAGTACCCTATCTACCTACGTGTATGTGTGTTTATCTTGCGGATATAGAGCGGAAATGTGCCGCCGGAAACGGATGAAGGATGAAGTTATGCAACTCTCGTGAACAACACTATTGTATCGATTTCCGTTTGTCATGGATATGGTGGCATAAAATGAAATATAATAGTAAAGTATTGATTCGATGATAAAAAAAAACATTTTTACCTACAATGACATTTTAATAATGTAGGTATAAGTTTATAACACTTTTAAAAACGAAGACTCTTTGTGAGTATGCAAAACTAAATTAACTTTTAGACTTAAAGCATATTTGCTCTTTGCTCAAAACTTATGACTACGGCGATGTTTTTTTTTATATATTACTTTAATTTATTTTATAACATAATTAAAACGCTCTTGGGTAGGGATTTTTTTATTAATGAATCTGTTTACACTTTTACTGTGGAATGTAATATTAAATAATAAAATAGTAGATTATACCGAGTGCATAAATTATAGTAGATTATGCACTAAGGGAATAAAGCAGTGTCTTATGTCGCGGGTGGCATATTGAACCCTGAGCTAACGAGGGACTCAGTTAACTCCTGAGCGAAGCAAGGGAGTTATGTAGAGTCCTGAGTGACGTGAGGGGTTCAAGCTACCCAAGACGAAGACAGGCTTTATCCCAGAGGAGCATACTTTACTTTTCACACCACCACCTGCGAGGCAATAAAAAGCCAGGCATGCAAACACCGACTTTTGTTTCATAATCTTTGAAATCGCGCCTTTTTTCTTTTTTTATGAGTAGCCAGTTCGATTTTCGAACCAACCTTTTTAGAATGCCATATCGGGCGTTCTTTTACTTAGAGTTTTCCACGAGTTTCCACACGAATTTGACGTTCCAAATTCAAATCACATTACAACCCTTGGGAGTTTCATACAACATTACCTCCCTAGACAGGTAATGCTTTGCTTTACCTTGATGATAGCATGATATGTAATTGGACATTGTTGAGCAGGTGGTGTCAAAAGTATTTTATCCGAGACGTTTTAGCCCGAGCCGAAATCGAGCCCCTCTACTAACTAAAGCCTTGCAATACAAAGACGCAATGCCGCCAGTATCCTCGGCACGCTGCCATCGGATATCGAGTCGGAGCAGTTGAGCTACCGATAGATCGATTGTAACGATCTATGGGTGGCCCAATTGTTTCCTTCTGTAAATTTTGTAAAAAATAATAAATAAAAAAATATTTTGGACATTTCACACAACACCATCTAAGCGAGACCCAAATTAAGCAGAGCTTGTACTATGGGAACCAGATGGCTGATAGAATACTTAAATACTTTTTTTTGTAAATACATACATAGAATACATAGAAAACACTCTATAACTGAATAGAAGTCTCAGGACAAACACCGATGTCCATCACACAAATGTTTGTCCTGAAGCGGGAATCGAACCCGCAACACCGGGCCGTGGCAGTTCAATACACTTGCCATTCGACCATCCGTGTCGTCAAATTTAACTGCGTTTTGGCTTTTCCAAATCGAGTAAAATAGCAGTAAGCCCCCATCAGTCAATCTAAGCCCGCAATGTTGACCGATCGAATTACCGTCAACACCAGCGGATCTGCTCTGTTTGGATTTGAGAGTGGTCAGGATTGAGCCAATCAATCATTTTCCACCTCTGATGGACATAATTAACATTTAAATATCTACCTTAAAATATAAGTTATAGGAAATTATAAATTTAACCAGTAAAGGTACAACTCGGGCGAATTAACTTGACACCTGGCTGAATGACGTTTGTGCAAAGTACAGTGTGGAAATGGATAATCATAGCAGAGAAGAGGATGTGGTATACTTGGTGATGATAAAGCTTCACAATATAAGAGGAAAAAGAAACACGTCACGCAGAGCCGCGGGAAGCATCGAGTTTTGAGCCACGTGTCAGCCAGGTGTCATGTTAATTCGCCCGAGTGTAGGTATATATTATATGGTTTATCTGCAACTCACTTGAATTATTATTTATATATTATAATTATTTATTTTTTAGCCATTATCGTCCCACCGTGGTGCAAGGTCTCTCTCCTCTTCTTCCACTCCTTTCGGTTAAGGACGTTCACTTGAATTAATAAAGAAAATGCACGAAAGGAGCTTCTTTTAGGCGCGCTTGAAATCCTTTCACCACACTTGGTTTGAAATAATTAGTGACACGATAATAAGAAGAAGAAGAATAAAGATAATTTACAAACTATGGTCACGTGAATATCAAATTATCAGCTATCAAAATAGGGTTTAAGTTACCGACTCTACTTGTACCAAGGAATACTTTTTAAGAAATCTTTAAGTTAAGATAAGGTAGAGTAAATTTTGAAGTAGTTTATTAATATTATTTTTATGATACATAAGTAAATAATTATCTACTCATAATAAAATACAATTTCATGAGCCATTGTAGAAATTGCCATAAATCTTTATCATACAACGCCGCATGCTCACAATACCATATTTATTCATTTGTTACAAAATGATATGTTTACCCCTGTAACTCGAAAGTACCCTATATAATATATATTATTTACTGACAAAAAGGATATTTTTAGCTGCTCTCTACTCTGCATATATGTACCTAACTCAAAAACGGCTGGACCAATTTTCATGATCTTTATTTTTTACTTTTTTTTTCATGTCTCCGCCAGTCGAACTTATTATATTCGTTACCCAGCTAATAAATCGAGTAGAACCGTTCGTAATGGCCACTTCCGGCTTACTCAATATCCGCCGTCTGTTTCCGAACAAGATCTTGATAGTGCCTATTTCGATGCCAGGATGGTTATTGTGATATATTAGCTACTAGCTTTCTTTTCAAAAATAATATCTCAATTTGTATGTCTCTGGTAGGTATAGTACAGGCATATCTCGACACACGACAGTGTGTCAAGCCACGGTCAGGCCCAGCGAACTGGCGAGTAGCACTGTGTGTAAGTTTACACGAACCATCACGTCTCACGTCTTTTTTCAGGGAAAACGACATCATAATCCGGTCCATCGAACCGTGGCTTCTCCATTTTCACATATTATATGTGGTTTTGTTCAGATCTTTACTCTCGAGTAAAAGTGTGGTGCGAGCATAAAAACCTACGTGATTTTTCTATTACTTAAGTATTGTATGTTTTTCTACGAAACACTTGTTTCTACTTAAGTACCCATCCGTATGTATCTGCATCGTATATATATATCTGTGTTTATACCTATTATTTTATAACATAAGTCTGTGTCCGACTAAACAAAAACACATTTTTTTCTGTTTTTACATATATCATAATTTACACTGGAACTATGCTAGGGTAATTTTATTGAATTATATAATTTTATTTTTTATTGATTACTTTACTTTATTTAATACTTTGAATTTTATAATAAATAAGTAGATTTGCGAGGAATGGCGACTTCCGGTACACTGAATATCCGCTAAAAAAATTACGGTTTTAAAATCGTAAATCATTTTTTTATTTACACAACTAACTACTAACAGAGAAGAATAAATTACACTTACTTACAATATAATAAAATAAAACTATAAATAACCTATAAATCGTAAATTAATTAGTAAATAATTACCTACATAGTTATTTACAATTTTACGTTAATACATAATATTACTCTGACGTGGTATAGTTGCATAGTTTAATTTAATACTTTTATGAATTCAATTAAGTACTTTACTTAATTTTTTGACCACCAGGGCTATGTTCAACCAACATTACAATTCGTCAATATTGTAAATAAATGACAAATTTGTAAAATTGTATGACAAGTGCTGTTTAACCAACCTTACAAATATGTAAGAACTTTACAAGTAAAAACATTACAAATATGTAAATTACACATGCTGTTTAACCAACATTTACAAGTGCACAAAACGCCTGTAGATTTCGATGACAATATTGTAACTACAAATATTTAATTGTAAGTTACAATTTACATAAAATGTAAGTTTTTTGTTGGAGATTCTTAAATTGAGGTTTTTCTGACGTTAGTTTTCAAATCTAATAAAAATTAATATTGTTTATTTCTGTTCATTCAATGACACCGAATTTTGTAAAATGTACCTACAATTGTATAAAATCTCACATCAAAAGTGTCAACATCATTTATTCTTTTACGAAAAACTCGCCGTTGCACTATTTCCACTACTAGTTGTTAGAACCATTATATAATAATTATAACACCATCAAATTCTTTCAATCATAAACTGAGGTAAAAAAATTGTAAGTTTATGACACAAGGCGAGCCCACCTGTCGGAAATTTACTACAATTTACAAAAATTGTAAAATTGTAATTACAATTATGCGTTTAACCAAGCAGTTTTCGATCAATTTGTAAATTGTCACTTGTAGAGAAAAAATGTGGGTTGAACAGAAATATGTAGAATTGTAGCTACAATTTTACAATTTTGTCAGTTTTCCACCATGGTAGAATTGTAAGTTGTATTCTTGGTTAAACAGAAACTTGTAGAATTGTAACTTGTAAACTACAATTACAATTTACAATTTGTAAGTTTGGTTGTACAGGGCCGAGGCTATTATTTTGAGAATTTAAAGTGATAGGTATAGGCAATAAATAAGGCCTCAGCTTATCTTAGAAATTGTATTCTAATTTTAGTTGAGAAACTTGATACTAAATGACCTTAAGTCTCCGTTCGTACCGAATGGTCCCCATTCGGGACAATCGATACTGGAGTACAATCGCGCACAAAGCCGAACCCGATCTATTTGTGGAACAAAGCTCTAATTACGTTTGTGTGAATGATTGTACCAATAATGCTGTGTAAGCTGTGAGCATTGCGATATTAGGTGCTATGGTGAAAGTTTGTTATAGATTTGGTGGCGAGTATTGTTATTGACTGAAAAAAGTACGCCATTTTTAATAGACATTAATTAGTTTTAGAAGTTGTATGCCAACTTGCACCAAATTTCTAAGTTCCTCGGCAATTACTTTACTTGCTTGTTAGTTCTTAACGGTCAGAATCTGGTCTGTTAAGAATTACCAAGCGAATAAACGAATTGTTTAGGGTCTTTGACAGTTTTAGTGCAAGTAGCCAGTAGGTATTCTTATTACCACGTGTTTTATAAAGTCACTTTCTTGTTTTTCTGTAATTTCGGGAGGAATCTTGCAAGTCGAATTTGGAGCACTTCCCGATTAGATATTCGGGTGAAACTTTAAGGGAAGCTCACAATTCAATGACAATGCATTCTAAATCCATAAAAACTGCTATATCTCGTTGAAAGCTAGATAGAGCAAACACATAAAAAATGGTTTTTAGATTATAGTCTACATTGCTTGTTTATTTTTGACTTTCAATATTATTATAATTAGGAAAGTGTATAATATCTAATTTTTATATTCTATTTTTCTGAATGGTATCAATCTTCTTAAGTTTGGATGTAATTGCAAACATAGACAAAATATAATAAACGAGAAAGTACGTTTCGAAATTGCATAACCGCGTAAAAAGCCGCGAGCTGCAAGCTACGTAGTTATTCTACAACTGTGTAAAATAACATTTAAGAAAATTGATAATTTATCTTATAGTTCTGTGTCTTGCCAAAAACAAGATTTAATTCTCCGCACCATTGCCAAGAACTGTTTCCCTTTTCAATTAACTTGTCTTGAGGCCTAAATTATATAATAAATGGGCTTTCTTAACTTCTTCAGATTTCACAAACCGTTATGTCGTGATCACACGGACCGAGCATACGGCCGAGACAGTGCTCTCGGAAAAATCACATAATAAATGTGAAAAATATGTATCAAAATTCTACGACTAACTCACAAGATGGCTACGACGTTGTAGAATATGCTCCGAAAACGCTACGAATGCTACGCGTAGATTAAACTAATTAAACTTTCATAGAGTTCCTATAAAACAAAGAAAAGTGCTTTAAACCACACGACAGAAGTGAAAACTTCTTCAAGGGCAAGGTAATAATAAGTACAAAATACATATATTTTTCATAGTTTGACAGTGAGTGAGTACAGCGACAGTAGAAATGATGCTAATTAGAAAATACATGTTGTTCACACACGGTCACATCAACAATACAGGCACTTATTTAACTCATGTTATTATTATAATGTGACGCTACCATTATTTGAAGCTAAAAGAAAAGAAAGTCACCCGAAGTGGTGTTATATCCGAGCGTTGGGAGCCCAGTAGACCAGTCCCACTAGCCCAATTCACTCCCCACAAGTGAAAATTAACATCAAAAAATCGTATGCAGAAATACAGCGCCATTTTAAAATCATTTAAATAAGCTAAAACAACAGCCCTACATTAAATATTTACTTAAACTATTCCGTGGGTCAACAACAACAACGCAAACAAAAACAATACGCAAATAGTTTGACGTAGTTTGACAGACTGACGTAGTTGGTAAAACTGTAATTGTTTGTGTATAGGTAAATGAGAGATGGACTCTATTCAAACAAAGTTTTAGTTTATTGAATGAGTATGATATTTTAGTCTACAATCACACTATAAAATAATACATGAGAAAGTTTGTATTGACGTATTGAAATATGTTTGTTTGCTACACAATGAACAGTCAGTTAATAAAGAATACTTATGTACTCGGAATTACTACCAGATATTATAGCACATATAGTACGCAATAAGATCTCATAGTAATTCCGAGTACAGAAGTATATTTTACAGTGAAAAATATTCGCTCCTAAAAGTCTTGTTACATTGACATTAGCTGAGGGCGTTAAACAGTAGTGAGTCAACTGGATGTATTATCAAAGAATAAATAATATTATTACATAGTATTATGCCAAATCGCCACAAAGTGTCAATTGTATGGTCATTGGCGGAATCGCGGCGACACAATCAACCTGTCGTGAAGGCCACAATCAAGAATTGAATTGAATTGAGAAGTGTCAAAAATCTATTATGGCATTGGGATTTTCGCAGATAGTTTTCTATTTTAAAAACCTTAGCTTATTCCATCTGAAAGATATATTCAGACTTCAATATTATTTTACCCTTACCTTGAATTTAAACCTCGGGCAGGTTAACGAGATAAATGACGTCACATCCGATCAATACCTACAGTGTTTTTAGAGGAAACCTAGAGTCGTGTAGTATCACAATATATGATTTTCCAAAACTTGAATTACTTTGAATGTAAGAGCTCATTCGTATGAGCGATTTTAAACGCGCGTTAAAATCCGTTCAAACAGCTACTTTTTGTCTGCATTCTTGAAATTGTCTAAAAATTTTTTAAAAAAAGTAACATATAATTTATTTACGAAATACTTATATTTATAACAGAGATTAATAATAAATAACACTAAATATAAAAAAAAAACTATAAATAAATAAAATAATCTAATAATAATCATATCTAAAATTTGGAATACAGTAGTGAAAGGTCAAAGTCCTGTGTGGGCACTGTTCTTTTCATGGGCAAGCGTGGTTACCTTCAGGAGATCACCTAGCTTGCGCGAAGCTTTTTATCTTACGTTATAAACGGAAGCCAAAACTTGGTCCTAACCTTCAATATTCATGTAATTTTGCATTGGTATTGGTACAAAATAGCTGAATGGAAAATCAACACAAAACCATAAATATAAACAACAAAATCTAAGTAATGAACAGATAACAAACAACAAAAAATTAAATTTTTCAACCCAAATACATGTTCAAATTAACGCAAAATTTTCCTGCCGTAGCCCAACCTTATTTGACCTTCCTATCCTTTAGTTTTACCATAAATTTGTATCACAATAGAGCTCTTAGTTAATTGGTGCGTTGGTTAAGAGTCGTTTATGAAAATAAGCTTTGCAACAAGTGGTCAATGTCAAAAGTGAATCAGGAATTTAAAATTTTACTCAAAGAAAATAAGTGGATGTTTTACTTTGTAAAGGTTTGATAAAAGCTTTGAAAAGCTGGCGAGCGCGGTTTCAATTTGTAACTTTGCTTTGAGTTTATTGAAGTCTGCAATATTGTGCACGGTCGTATAATGCCACTTTGAAATGTTAGAAGACATTTCATTAATTTTTCAATTTCTATATATTTGTATAGGAATTTGACAAGGTTTGGAATAATATCATTTTATATCAAAAATACAATATATAGGTATAATATGAAACATTCGGTAAGTAGGTATATTATACTTACTTATAGTATAAATCATAAAAGAATATACTTACAGGAGTTTTCTTCCAGCTAACCTTTGAGGCTAAATAGAGGCTATAAACATTTTTTTTATTCCATTCTAAGTAAGTATTAATTACACCTTCTGTGGGGCGGTTTCTTTTGTTTGAGCATGGAAGCAAAGATTTTCCTATTTGTAAAATCTATATGTAAATGTAAATATGTATTTTTGTTGGAAATAAACGGCTTATTATTAACTGCAGGGCGGTTTTCTTTGTTAGCGCCTCGTTTCGTTATATTTTACGGACATAAAGCTTTGTTCGACGCCTTCAAATCCCTTCCTACACAACCTTCACGGTGAATTCAGACTAGACTCGTTAGAGAGAGTGGTTGTGAGTTATATCTCAGGCAAAGTAATGTTCATAAAACAGATATGTATGTTCTTGGAGTTATATTAAATTTTAGCATAAGTTACTTACTTAACCTTTTTCTAATTAATTTAAAAAAACCGATGATTTACACTAACGATAATGTACCGACAATCGAAAGCGAAACATAACGGTTTGAAAACCGATATTAAAAACCTTCGTAAAATTGTAAACGCAAGTAGGTACTTCGAAAAATTTAAGTCGCCCTTAGATTGGTAGGTTAGGTTTAATATTTTTTTTTGCCATGATCTATATGCTATAACTAGCAGAAGTTGGCTCTTCTTCTTATCGTGTCACTGGTTCTTTCGAACCAGTGTGGTGAAAGGATTTCAAGTGCGCCTCAAAGAGGCTCCTTACGTGCACCTTTAACGAACTATGTCGGCAAGCCAATAGTATAATGATTCGTGTAAGGCCCAGAATCCCGCGCAACGCTATTTCACTCGCACTTTTTTAGATTTTAGAAGTTATTTTACTAGCGCAATAGCGCGAAAGTTTTTTTTATGAATTTCAATTAGGTAAGAATAATAAATACAGCATAATCTGACTACTACAATACAATATTACAAAATTTACAAAAGGAAACAATTGGGCCACCCATAGACCGTTGCAAACGATCTATAGGTAGCTCAACTGCTCCAACTCGATACCTGATGGCGGCGTGCCGAGGATGGATTTTAGAAGTTGGATGGGAATAGCCAAAGATCGGGCTTAGTGGTGCACCTAGTGATTGCGAGAGACCCACGTTCAGCAGTGGGCTGCATCAGGTTGATGGTAAAGTCTTGTAGCTGCTTGATGACGTCAGAAGCTAACGTCAAAAGCTCTCGAAGCCGACCGTTGAGTTGAATAAATTAAAAAAAGTCGTTAAGAACGAGCAAAGTAACGATAATTACCAGCAATTAGTGCCAACTGCTACTTATCCTACATAATTAATGTTACTTATTTAACTAAACCACGTTTTTCATGTTTTTGGTCTACATTAGTAACCAAAAAACTGTTTTGAACATTTATTTCATAAGTCTACCATGATGATTTATTTGAACAAAAAATATTTGTATAGATAGAGGAGATATTTCATGTTTATGGCGAGGTGTCTGAATTTTTTTGCCCTGTTTTACGAATCCATCTTGGTTTTGACACTGTCCTAATTTAGTGCCCCAGAAGGATATTATGCCCCTTTTTCTAAAAACCTTACTCTCAAAAATCAAATGATACCTAGTAATAATAGGTATAAAACATAAAAATAATCTAAAAATTTTACCCATTATTACTCTCATTTGATTTTCGAAAGTAAGGTTTTTAGAAAATGAATGAATGAATGAATCTTTATTTGCGTAATACAGGTACATTGTGGTCTTACTGTAAATTAGAATCACTGCATCAACTTTTGTCATGCAAATACTTAAAATAAGTGCTAAATAATTGTTAATAATTCTTACATAAATTGCTAATAAAAATAATTCATTAATAAAACATCAAAATTCGTAAAGAGTAAACAAATAATTTTATAAAAGGAGCACAATATATATGTCTGGGTCATCTAGCCCGGTTTTTCCCTAAGAGCACAACTATTCATCTACGTCAATATCTATATCAATTTAATTAAAGTAGTAAAATACGAATGACCCTGAGTCCCGAAACGTCAAATTATGCTACGCTGTCATTTCAGTGATGTCGTGGTGGGCGAGATTAAGCTATAAGAGCTAAGGGTTTTTAATAGCCCGCCCACGCGTCGTCAAACAAATTATGCAAAACATGGGCCGTGACGTGTGTTCACGCCTTAACATTGGTTTATATTTGAACCTTGCAATATTAGGGTAGGACAATTAGGCTCTAGAAATAATATAGATTTATTTTTGTCGAAATGGAACGGTGGAGATTAAAATAGGTTAGCTCACTGGTCTTGGGCGAAAAGAAAGAGTTCTTGTTGCTATTGTTTATATATTCACGAATTACACGAGAAAACACAAAGTTTTATATATTTTTTCTTCCGACATCAAAATAACTGAATCAAACTTAGAAAAGAAAAGTGAACCATCGATAATAATAGATGATTGCCATAGACAATCATTCGTCCCGAAACCGCGTCGGAACTTGACCACGGGTTGATCGAACTGGTCGGTTTGGTCGAGCTTGTGTTGCCAAATCACACGCTATAATGTCCATTTATAGAACTGGGATGAAGACACAACGAGAAAAATCTCACACGCTTGTAACTTAAAAAAAAAATGATTCCTAAAACAATTCTCTCTTTCTTCTACTTTCTTGTGGTTTAGCCTGTTCTTTATCTCTCAGTCTGGCATATATCACAAACCTTAAATCTCTTTAGCTTTTGGTAGCATGCTAAATATATTGAGATATACTGGGGTCTTCGAGAATCTAGCCAAAGGAGATATTAATGCAAGGCGTACCCCTCTGTTGGCTGTTGGCTCTCTAAAAATAATTTGTACACTGCTAAGAAATACTAATTGTATATTTATTATTCTCGAGAGCTTTTCATTCTCAAGGATTCTTGCAAAGAGCTGTCGCCTTCTTGAAATACGACACTAACTGAATCCGAGAACAGCATCAATTTGAATAAGAAATTAAATTTAATTTAGGTGCACTCACAGAATTCACATTTTATTAAGTGCTATGAAAGAATGTTCAGAAGTTAATTCAGATTTTCTTTAGTGCATTTTCAGTTAAGCTGATTTTTGAGGACGTGGTGGCCGAGTGGATGAGGCCCTTACCTTGCGATCTGATGGTCGCAGGTTCAAATCCCGGTGGCAGTCATGCGTAAATGGGCTTTTTTTTATACATCCCACGTTCTCGCAACGGTGAAGGAAAACATCGTGAGGAAACCGGCATGTTGTAGAACTTAAAAGTTCGAAAACATGTGTCGAGTGCACGAAAGGAGCCTCTTCAAGGCGCACTTGAAATCCTTTCACCACACTGGTTCGAAAGAACTAGTGACACGAAGAAGAAGAAAAAAACCTGATAAACCGGGTGGATTTTTCGCTCGAGTTTTGTGTTTTGCAGCTCATGTACGCGCGACAACGCTCGTGAGAGCCGCGAGAGACACCTCATGCTACTGCCACTCGCTAGAAAAAATCGAGCATAATGTCTAGATCACACGTACCGAGCAAACGGACGAGACAGTAGGTAAAATGTTTCTCGGCCGATAAAGTGATGTAAGCAAGTAGCTTATATCACTCGCTCAGCCGAGCACTCGGCGCTGTTTTTATACGTACTGAGTACTCCTACGAGAACACCGTCTCGGCCGTTTGCTCAGTACGTGTGATCTAGGCATAAACGCCGGTATAAGCGCGTATATGCGCGACACGCTTTTGAAATTTCACGGGTATACGCCAATCCACGCGTTAGTACGTGCGACAAAAATACGCCTGAAACCGCACTAAAAATGATACCATATTTTTAAATGTCAGTTTTGCCATGCAATTTTGTAATACTAATACTCCCATAGTAATCCCATCCTCGTCGCCATGTGTTTTATACCTAAACTTTGGAGAGCACTTAGCGGGACAAGCGTAAGGAAAGACGGGTTGTAGCACACTACTTTATTATCTATACTCGAGTGTGGGCGCAGCCGCAGCTTACTTAACCAACCTACGACGACACCGTGACTTAGTTGGTAGTGACCCTGCCTACGAAGCTTGGTGTTCCGGGTTCGATCCCCGACCGGGGCAAATATTTGTGACGAACACAAATGTTTGTTCTCGGGTCTTGGATGTTGTGATGTGTTGTATGTGTCCATGCCACCTGCGACACAGGGAATCCTAGTGCAGGGGTGTGAGTGTGTGAATGTTTAATGTTTAATGTTAATGTTTATACAAATAAGTTAATATATAAACAACAAAACAGGGCCTAGCGTGCAAGTTGCAACGCATTTGTTGGCACTAAGTCAATTATCTGGCTCCTCTTTCATATCTCCGTAATGGAGATATAACGATGTAGTGCGGACTAATTGAATTCACAACATAATCATGTATGAAATACTCTGGCTTGTGCTTTGGCGCAAAATGAGAAAGTAGTTTTTTCGTAAATAGATTACTAAGCTATTGACTATCATAAAAACTATTCTAAAGCAGTAATTCCCAAACTGTTAGGTGTGTAGTTTGATTGTATATCCCAAAACTTTTATCAGTTCTATTTATAGAGGAAAAATCGTAAATGTTGGTAGCCTGCGTGGGCGGACGGGCAAGGGCGGGCGGTTTGTCGATAACTACTGGGGTGCTTTTTATCCCTCGATATCCTCTACATAGCACCAATACTTTATCATTTCTAACCTTTTAAGAATATAAAATAGAAGTGCTGCTTTTTGAACACATATATTAGAGTTTTTTGCATTTGAAAAAAAAATTGCTTATTATAAACAGCTTACACTTATTTTTAGATCTTTTTTTGTCTAGCTAATGATATAAAAATCAATAATATATTTAATGCCGTTTAGGAGAAGATCGAAAAAAACCACTCAGCAACAGCTTTGTTTTGGGTTTTTTTTTCATATCAATAAGCGAATAAAATAATATTTTCTTTATTAACGTCCCTTGACTGCTATCGGTTTTTAAACCTTAGCATTTTGGCCTACCGTCACAGATTACAAGACGAGGACGTGGTGGCCGAGTAGATGAGGACCTTGCCTTGCGATCTGATGGTCGCGGGTTCGAATCCCGGTGGCAGTCATGGGTTGTTTCGTTCGAAAAAACCTAAAACGATAATCTATATTTTTTCTTACACTAGCGTCTTCCCCAAACCTGTTTACGCAACTAAGTATAAAGTAATTTTAAAGTTAAACCTAAACCTATATGTATTAGGAGAACCAGCATACATCTAGGACAAACCATTCGTGGCTTTTTAGATGTTTTGTCTTATCGTTATGTACTAATTTCTTATACAAAAAAAAATGTGTTGAGTGCACGAAAGGAGCCTCTACGAGGCGCACTTGAAATCCTTTCACCACACTGGTTCGAAATAACTAGTGACACATAAGAAGACTGGTTACAATGTAGCGACTGCCATTGTAGCGTCTAAAATATAATAAGCAATTGCTTTTGTACCTACCTAATTGCTACCTACTGAGTATTCAAATCAAATCAAATCAAAATATTTATTTCGGACAACTTTAAATGTAGATCCATATAAAAACATTAATTAATTACTTGAAAACATTTTTAAAACATTACAAAAATATTACAAACATTACAAAAATAAATTTAAACCTATCATCATCAGCACCTCCAATCGAGCTTTAATCCAATAGTGGAGCAGCCTATTGGATCAAAACTCGATTGAAAGTCTGCATGATGGGCGAG
Organism: Lobophora halterata; assembly: GCA_932526365.1. Classification (NCBI taxonomy): domain Eukaryota; kingdom Metazoa; phylum Arthropoda; class Insecta; order Lepidoptera; family Geometridae; genus Lobophora; species Lobophora halterata. Next base: position 2,710,130 of record OW052026.1, read on the forward strand.
TCATATCGGCGCCCAATGACTTGTAGGATGCTGTTGGTACTGTTCCACGTTCTGCAGAGCAGTGAGGCGGTTTGAATTTTAATTAGTTAGTTATATTAGTTTGAATTTTGAATGGTATTGAATATCAAAATATGTTCATACCATATTTTATAAATAGAAATACTCAATAACGAAATTACCCTGACGTGAGTGTATGCAAACTCGTTTAACTTGAAACAGAGCGGCGCAGAATGACGCCCCGAATTGAAAAATGAAACTACGTTTTGAACTGAAATGAAACATTTCAGTTTAAATGAAACAGTATTAATTAGACGTTAGAGTATAAATAAAACGTTCTACCATAACTGCAACGTGGGTAATTTTAACTTAAAATTTACAGTCAACTTAGCTGACATCCACAATTTGCGTTGCGAATTTGTATTTGAATTTATTTATTGCCTCCTATATGTACAGACAGCGTCATAGATAAATATCCCCCTTGCACAAAACACCCAGCTTCAAATCTCTTTAAAACATTGTAGGTATGTAATCATAATAAGGCATACATGGTTATATATAAAATATAATATTTTTTTGAAGGCGAAACTTCTTCGTACGCCGCGCGCCGCTTCGGGCGTTTGAAATTCAGAAGGAATTTGAAGCTCAAAGATGTGAAGTATTGTGCAAGGGGGATACTTATCAATGACGCTGTCTGTACATACACATACAGGTAAGACGACACCGTGGCTTAGTTGGTAGTGACCCTGCCTACGAAGCTTGGTGTTCCAACGACCGCAACTATGTCGTCAGTCCATCGCGTGGGGGGCCGTCCTACACTTCGTCGTCCAGATCGTGGTCGCCATTCTTATTTCAGTGTAGCATATTAGTGGTTTTAGACGACACCGTGGCTTAGTTGGTAGTGACCCTGCCTACAAAGCTTGGTGTTCCGGGTTCGATCCCCGGCCGGGGCAAATATTTGTGACGAACACAAATGTTTGTTCTCGGGTCTTGGCTGTTGTGATGTGTTGTATGTGTCCATGCCACCTGCGACACAGGGAATCCTAGTGCAGGAGTGTGAGTGTGTGAATATGTATGTTATGAATGTTTATGAAAGTATTTTAGGTTTTAAGTGGTAGTTACAGATTAATTATGGTTTAATCGTATCAGTAGTTTACTCACGCAAACACATAATGTGTTTGTGTGAGTGGTCTCATAGAATCACAGGAGAACACTGGCGTAAGCTGGATGTAAAGACTATTAAAGAGCCATTAGATTCACAGACAAGCACCTACCTTTACTTTAATGTCCTACCTACTATGTATGTATATCTAATCTGTTAAAAAGATTACAATTTTTGCATGTCGACTACCGACGAAGTATGTATGTGATTTTGTGTTTGTATTTATTTATTTTACAACATTTATTAACATTTATTAACCAATGATACTTTATTAATATAAGTTTATTACTATATTAATAATTTATATATTATTTATTTATTTATATAAGTTATAAGATTCTTTATTTTACTGTATTTGTATGTGTCTATATAGGCAAATAAATCTCATTTCAATTCGTTTCATTTCAAGTTTTGACAACGCTCGTCCACTTTGAGACATTTAAATTAAATAATGAAATGTTTAAATGAAACCTTCTACATAACTACGACGTACGTCGTTCCTTTTAATTTGAAATGATCAACAGTAAATTAAAATTAATGAAGAGTGACGAGGGAAGTGCAGTTAACCAACATTTAGCATTAAAATCGCTTTTCCGAATGAAATTAGCATTTCCATTAGCTGCGGCCAGCGGAAATTTAACTTGCAATTTTGCGTTGCAATTTTATTAATTAAAAGGTTATAATATAGGTAAATTGCTATTAAATCATTTTCATTAGCAGCTTAAATAAATAGGTACATTTTGGTAATAAATAACACAATTTTATCATCTTTAGAAGTTTATAACTGAAAAGACCTTTGAGACTATAAGACTTTTTGTACTGTTATTAAGTAGAAACCAAATAATATTTTATATTTATTTTATACGTTTGTAGTTTGTACTAATTTTTCTTTTGATTTATAAAAATATACGATTTCACAACTTTATTTACAAAGGTTAGGTTTTAAAGGTTTTAAAAATCCAGCCTATCTAGTTCCTCTATATCTAGGATACATTATATTTTAATGAAAATTAATAATATTTATGCCATTCGACCGTGACAACTTAGTTAGCCGACTTTATCCAAATTAGTGTGACATCTGAGCGTTGGGAGCCCAGTATCCCAGTCCAATTCACTCCCCATGAAATATTTTGCTCAGTGCGCCTAAATATGTTTTCACTTCAAAATTCATTTTCATTCATAACACTCTCGTTTTGGATGCCTTCACATCACACCCTGTATGACACCCTCGTGGATACAACCTACGCAAATATTTTTCCATTTTCGCGGCTCGCAACAATTTGTAGCTATTTCCACACAGGGACATAAAATGCTGAGCGAACTTTCGTAAATCTGGGTGGCAAACGACAGTCGTATTTAAAGGTTACTTCTTTGCTATATCATCAATAGCATAGCATAGCATAATCAACTTAAATAATGTCCCCACTAGCCGTGTTGGCTAAGTGGGAGGTGACCTCGACTTTATATTATTTTACTCGACATATCTGATCGAAATATTGTATGCCTTTAATGATAAACAAAGAAAATGATATTTCTAACTTCTGTGCGTTTTAATGTAGTCCTGAAAATTACAGTGTCAGGACCCAAAAACGCCAAAAACAGCAGAAATTTGATCGCGACGAGCGTAGCCAGTAATTTTTTCAGGGATGTAGTTTACTAGTGAAAAAACTTTATCAGGGCTCAAAAACCAAGTCATATTATGTTATGCCTAGATCACACGTACCGAGTACTCGGTCGAGACAGTTAAAGCTTACATCACTCGTTCAGCCGAGCACTCGCCGCTATGTTTATACGTACCGAGTACACGGCCGAGGGCACTGTCTCGGCCAAGTACGTGTGATCATGGCATTAGTTAAGTTCAGAAAATATGGGAGAGTCATTTTTTTTGTGGGTGTGCCATCAAGTGCCACAAAGTGCTGCCACCGGCCGGCACCCTCGGCGAGTGGCACTCGGCGCCCCCTCGGACGCTGCGCCCGTGTGCAAAGCACATCCTTCACAATAGGTTAAGCCGCCCCTGGTTCTGAGGTGACAAACATTAAAAATAAACATTCAACCGAATTGAGAATCTCCTCCATTTTTGAAGTCGGTTGAAAAAACAACATTCACAGACCAACATTCATTTAGGTTCAAGAGATTAATAGTAATGGCAGAATTCACCCTTTGTGGTGGAATGTAGGGTTTACCTCGGACGCGTGGAAATGTGTGAAAGTGTGAGCTATAAAGTGAATTCCTGAGTAAATTAATAGACTTTCCCATTTCAAATAATATTTTTTGTGGAGGTTTATTTTGACCATTGGAAAAAATGAGGATATTTTCACGTGAACATACTTCGTAATATCAAAAGTTGTAGAACATACGTTGTTTCCCAGAACATGGGGAATACCCCTTTTCGTATAAGTACATAGTCATAATATAGCTAGATGCAGTATTAAAGTATAGAATGGCTAGGTGATTCTTAGATTTACATGCACATTACAACACCTTCACAGTACTTGCCGAGGACGTGGTGGCCGAGTGGATGAGGCCCTTACCTTGCGACCTGATGATCGCGGGTTCGAATCCCGGTGGCAGTCATGCGTAAATGGGTTTTTTCGGTCGAAAAAATCTATGTATTCATCCCACGTTCTCGCAACGTGAAGGAAAACATCGTCAGGAAACCGGCATGTCGTAGGACCTAAAAGTTCGAAAACATGTGTCGAGTGCACGAAAGGAGCCTCTTCGAGGCGCACTTGAAATCCTTTCACCACACTAGTTCGAAGGAAGAAGTACTTGCTAAACATTTCATCCGATAACCTATTATCTCGACATTCTCATATAAGTTGAGTACATATACGTGGGCTAGGGCTGAGGTTTGAATAAAAGCGGCTCCGATTTTCTCCTAGTAAATAATATAAGCAGCTTTACGCCCACTGGGATCTGTCTGTTTTTGCACCAACAAAGGCGTCCTGAGTCCCTCTCTGCCTCATGAAAAACTGGCCAAAAAAACCGATCTTCCTAATATAGATGTATTATAATATACTAGCTGGTGCCCGCGACTTCGTCTGCGCAGGTATCTTTATAAATTGTAGCCTATGTGTTATTCTAAAATATATTATTGTAAAGTTTCATTAAAATTTATTCAGTAGTTTTTACGTGAAAGAAGAACAAACATCCATCCATCCATCCTTACAAACATAACATATATATTTGCCTTTATAACATTAGTAGGGATATTATAAATGGAGAAGTTTTATTTATTATGTGCAAGGCCGTCTTGAACTATGCTGGGGCCCTGGGGCACACAAGAATTTGGGGCCCTTTTGGAAAGTAAAGAAAGCAAATTATACTAACATATTTCCACTATAATCTTCTATTTATGTCGTGTTGCGCAAAAATCGCTGACAAACAACCCCTTACACTTCCATTTTGAAAAGCTTAGGAATTATTTAGATTTATTTCATTTTGAGCTGCAACTTTTTTTTGTGAAAAAAAGTGCAATGTGCCCGAAAAAAATATTTTGATAATAAATGTGAGAGAAATAGTCGGTCCTTCGGGGCCCTTCTCAGGATGGGGGCCCTGAGCACGGGCCCCGTGTGCCCTTATGGTAAAGACGGTATTGCATCTAAGTATGTATTAGAAAGTATTAACAAAAGCCAAGAAGATTTAGAAAAACAGTTTTTCCCTGTTTCTTTCGCTTATGGGTAAACATATAAAAAAAAATATACCAACACCATTTCGCGAGGTTGAAGTAACAAATTCACAGCTTCTATTTATTGAAATCAATCTCAATCAAATCAAATCAAACTCAGTCAATTTATATCTTCAAAAATGTACAAATGTGCGAGTGAGATAGCGGGGCGCGGGATTCTAGGCTTTAAACTTCAGCGCCTAATTTTAAATCATTTCGATTGTTGCAGTTTGATTTGCGTTTTAGTCCGATTTAGTCGCAGAATTATAGTCTTCTTATCGTGTCACTAGTTCTTTCGAACCAGTGTGGTAAAAGGATTTCAAGTTTGCGACGTCGACTGTACTTAATTTGTATAAATTAATTGAATGATGTGGGATGAGTGGAGATTCTCAATCAACTTCCCACGGAAGCGTATTGAAATTACGATAATATTGGAAATTGTACCTCCCATGTTTGCAATGGAAAATTAATAAAGTATTTTGTATAAAAATTAATCAAAACATCTTCATCATTTTGTGATTTGTAAGCTGACATCCACAATTTCGTTTATGTTGCGAATCAACACAATTATGTACTTATTCCCTTTCAACAGTTCTAGACAAAGTATATCCTCAAAATTTAAGTATCTATGTTCAGTGGTTTGGTTTGTACATTCTCTGTCAATCAATAAGCCAGGACCAAATTAAATTCAAAGCTTTTTTTAATATCTGATTGTTTACAATAATTGTATAATACCAGACGAATAACATGAATGATAACCATAAAAAAATATATTCAACAAATAATTATTTAACCACCATAACAGCTCGGGACTGACGAGGCTTCCGTCGATTGGGACCACTAGGTTTAGGACCGCGGTCAATTGGGACCGCGTCGATTGCGACGGAACGATTTAATTTAATTATTTTTCTTCCGGCGATTGGGACCACTCTCGAAATGAATGAAAAAATCTATTGTTCAAGTCAAATACAGTACAGTCAAAGGAAAAAGTATTAAGAACAAAAGTCTTTATATGAAAGAAAATTTATTTTTAAAAATTAATTAAAAATCAAAAATATTTCTAATAAAAAAAAGTACTCGTGGTACTACCAGGCAGGTTATACAAAGCTTGCGGAATTATAATAATAATTATGTAAATATAAATATAATAATTATACATAATAATAACTGCTGGGTTGAGTTTTTGTTTATGCGAAACCTGAAATTAGTTTGCTCAGAATCGATAACCAAGTTAAAAAAAAATAAAAAATTAACCCCTGTTAAATTTTGACGAATATCTAAAAAAAACTCAAAAAATTTCATGGCTAGAAAAGTAAAATAAAATAAACGGGGCTCTGCTTTTCATAAACAAAAACTAACCGTATACATACGGTTACTTGAGTAATTCAGCGCAGGAGTAGGTTCTCCATGAAAAAGGTAGGACAACGAAGCAACACAATTATGGATTATCTCGGTGAGTTTAAAAAAAAAAATTAATATGTTCGTGATTAGAAAAAAAATATAATAAACGGGTTTCGGCTTTCGCATAAACAAAAACTAGCCCAGTATAAAATATAATTATATATTAAATAATATAGATTTATCGAAAATGATTTCCTTGATACCAATGATGCATAGGAATTTTGCACGAAAACAAATACATTTTTTGCTGTGAAGGATAAGGGTAACATAAAACGAAAAGAAATTTCGTAATTTCTTCAAAATTAAAAATGTAAAGATATTTAATTACAAAACGAATAAGTCTTAGTTTCAAGTACAAGTTGGGACATAAATCTTGTACTTTTAAATGATAATGGCCAAACTTCGCAACCTTTATTTAATCTAAACTATTAAACATTGCGTTGTCTGTAGTAAAGCGGAGCTGGCGTCTTGGCGAAATTAAGAGCTAAGCTGTTGCGACGTTGCAAATGAGGGTTTGCTCTTATCTGAGTTAAGGTATTGTACATTGTTTTGATGGTCGAATTAAGAGGCCGTTTCTGCGTGATTTTTATAGAATCTAACGAGACTTATTTCCGCAACTTCGTAGATGACTGCTCCATCAGTTATTCAATTTTTTTGATGAAGCCACAAAATGTCAAATTCGTAAAATGCCATGCGATTGAGAAAAATGCCAAATTCGACAAATGGCATTTTGGAAAATATATTGTTACTGAATCTGCAGTTTCTCACCACTGTTCTGAAATTCTGCTTTCCTTCTTCTGTCTTTCCAGCTATCAGCTCACTCTCCGATTTTAAAAATCAGTCTTGGAAATTTAGTAGCTAAAATACTATCTCATTTTTTTTCAAAATAGAATACCCCCCGACAAGTGTTCCAACAAAAACTTACTTAACTTACAACTTCCGTCCGAACCAAGTCGGAAAAATATTCCTCAATTAAAACACATAGCTTTGAAAATGTCTGAATACGTTTCAAAAGGTAGGTACTCTAAGCTCTGCGCCCTTTTCAAACCCAAGATTGTGACGTCAGGGGCTGGATAAACCGAAATGAGGTTTAATATGAGTTTTATTAAGCACTGAAGTATAAATAGCCGAAGACCGATGAAGAAATATGGAAAAGGTTCTTAGTAACCATTTTGTTTTAATTTTAATTCCTTTTGGGACTGGCCATCCTTTGAAGTAGGTTTTTTGGAGCGCAAATACGCCAATATTCTTAAATTTCAGTAAAGTTCTTAGAATAAAGAAGATACTTTGTTAGAACAATTGTTTTTTTCATGTAAACTCAGTGTGAAAGGCTGTATCTTTTTTAATATCAACATAAAATTTTATTAGATATTTTTTGATAAGAACGAAAATGTTAGTAAGTAGATAAACAATATTTTATATGCTAACTAGCTGATAACCAAAAATTATTAACGTTACGAAATTAAATAAAAATAAAATCTTAGTACGCGCTAACAATTCTTAACGAATAAACCCTCAAAATGTCTTTACACTCATTAATTTGTTGGAATTTTATTATATTAATTGATTTAAAATGTTAACAAGAACAAAAATAACATAAAAAAGCTTGTAATTCTGTAATTCTTAATTGTACACAAAAATACGATATGGTATAAAACATAAAAGAAAATACATGTACAAAGGCGAGCCTAACCCTAACAAGAGATTTCTTCCAGCAAACCTTAGAGGCTAGAAAGAGGCTATGGAAATGTGGGGGCGTTTACTGTAATAAGCTTAAAAAGGCACAGAAAAAAATCTCTATATACTCACAGTGTAATAATATCAAGCGATTTGAGTCGAAAAGTATTCTAAATCCATTATTCTTTGTGAAGGCGAGCACGATTTCCGTGTAAGCCGTGTTCGTGTAGTTGTGGGTGGAGTAGATTATAGCGGAACGGAGGTTTTATGCGGGCTCAGTCTGATGTAGTAAATTCAGTTATGAGCAAGTTCTGCACCATATTTATAGCCGCCATATTACTAGAGAATTTATAATATTTTTGAATTTATTATGCTTCGGTAAAAATATATTTTTCTGTCCAGTTTCTACTGGTTCAGCGAAAGCATCCTCCTACTTCTCGGTCGGTCTCTCACTGCTTAGGATCGTGATGTCTCGCAAGGACACCTTTAAGAGCAATATCGAGCAATCGCTACATTGTAATTTGTAACGGTTTAAAACCGATAGGCGTCAAGGGGGGTTAATAATTTGAAAAAAAAAAAAACACCTTAAAAGATCTTACGCAATTGTAAAGCCGCGCGGTGTCTGTTTCTATAAGTCATCTTGTGCGTGCGGGGTACGGGGGACAGATCAGAGCATAAAGTTAGAATGTACAGCCGACATGTTACTAGAGGAGTGTTATATATGAAAGTAGATGGATTTACCAGAAGAGGAAGATTAAAAAAAAAGATGGTTGGACTGTGTGAAAGAGGATATGAACAAAGCTGGCGTGTAGAGAGATAACGGCTTATAGAGACGAATGGAAATAGAAGACATGTTGAGCCCACCTAAGTGTGGGATAAGAGCAGGGAGATGATGATGTACAGTCAAATGTATCCAAGATCTGTGGATCCGAGAGATCCACCCATTTCAGTAGATGTCAAAGCAGCGACAACGGCCTTCATTGCTTTTCTCCGCTTTCCTCTATCTTCGGCTTGGCGGATTGCAACATTCACCGGCACTTCGAGGCATTCTGCCACCGTCTGACCATCGCTTTAGATTTCGTCCTCTTTGTCGCTTGCCCTCGATTTTGAGAAGAAAGATGTTACACATCAGAAAAGTCGAATAAAAGTTTGACATGTTTCTGCTTTTCCTATTTAGCGTAAAATATCCATTAATTTAAAATTTTCAGTACAGTAAGTACCTATGTTTAAAGGACTCTGGCCACTTTGTATGAGCTTATGGCTTAGGGTGAACAGTGTGAGTGAATTTTTGGTATAATTGTGATAGAGGCCAAATAGCTTCTAAAAGTAGGTACCAGAATATAAGGATATCCTAGTATCAAAATGTTCGGTTGACCTACTATCCCACTCATAAAGTTCATGATCGACGGAAGGTTTTATATCATAAAAAATAGTTTTTTTTAATATATTTTCTATTTTTGATCACAAATATATGATAAAATATTGTTGTTAATCCATAATTGAATAATGAGCGTATAAGTTAATTCCCCAAAGCGATAAATCCATGAATATTATAATTATTGTTTGTTCATACGCGCGCCGGCACATGAACACGGTATTACATGACAATTATCCTTACAATTTTAATGCCTACTTGCACCAAACTGTCAAAGTCCCTGAGCGTTTACTTTACTCGCTTGGTAGTTCTTAACAGTCAAGATTCTGACCGTTAAGAACTACCAAGCGAGTAAAGTAAATGCTTAGGGACTTGGACAGTTTGGTGCAAGTAGGCATAAGTCACTTCAAAAAGGAGGAGCTAGGTTTTCAATAAGGTTAATTTTTTTATGTTTGTTACCTCACAACTTTACTATAGGTATATACCTAGATGTTTTTTGTGTTGATTTGAAAAACTTTCTTTTTTGTTTGAGAGGATATACTTCCAGATTGGTCCTATTGTTTCATTAAAATTGGTTATATATTTTAGTTTCTGTATTAAAACTAATGCACAAAATATGTTGTCAAGGTATGTACCTACACATAATTGTGTATTTTGTGGTGTTTACAGTCCTTTGACTTTTTAATGGTGTTTACAGTCATTAAAAGAGTCAAATTGATGTTTGTAGTAAGGACATAATGCTTTTGTAAAACCTTGATTATTTTTTTGCAAAATCATATTTGGAGGTATCCTCAGCAGGATTATATATTACTATTACTAACTAGAAGTACCAGATGTTCTCTGTGAAGTGATATTATCTTTTATGGTATATGGTATATTCTTATTATATTGATAGGTGTTACCTATTTCGACTTAGTTATACGAGTAGATACAACGTTTTTGTGTGACTATTAGTTCTATGGATTTATCTACAGGTTTCGGATACTTTCGGCTATCGTTTTAACTTTATGGATTTACCGAAAGAATGGATTTATTGATGGATGGCACGTCAACAATCCTAATGGGTAATGTCACGTTGATTGATCACAATCGCGGCCAGAAATAGAGTGGTTATGTATATGACATCGTATGATGGTAATTTATCAAAATCAATATACACCGCAAATTTTTAATCACCAGAAAAAAAATACGCTTAATCAGTTGCCGTTACTAAACACAGATAAGTAAAGCAAAAAATCTTGGAAAAATTGAGTCGAATTTTGTTTAAATAAATTCGATAAAATTAGGTAACTGTTACCGTTAGTTGTTTTCCTATGGCTTTGCGTCAGTCTCATCCCATTAATGATAATTTATTTGAATTTCATTCATCGTTTGTCAAATCCGGGTACCTAGCTGGCTCGCTGCTCGCCGCAGCTCGGCTCGGGCGCCGCACTTGCGCCGCTGTTACTCTGTCATTTCGTAGAAACCCAAAATTCTGACTGCACAGATACAACGTAGTACCCTTTCTGCATTGTTTATTCAAGTTTTTTTGGCAATATAAAATTTGTGGTGTAAATATAAGGCTTGGACCAGACTGACTGACAGACAAGGTCCAGGCTAAGCCGCTGAATGTGGAGACTTGAAACTTAGATAGTGTGTTCATCAAGAAGTGCAGGCGTGTACCAAGAACGGAATTTTAATAATTCACAATTCGAACGAAGTTGCGAACGTTAACTAGTGAAATTATAAACATTCAACATTATTATGAACGCTAAAATCATGGTCTTTAAGACTCTTTAAAATAAAAATCATGGTCAATAAAACGGCTAGGGCTTTTTTTTATATGAGCAAAATGAACGCAATCGACCCGATTTATACAGTGCATATTTATTAAGTGAAATGTTATTTCTTTATGAGAAAATAAAATCTTTTATATTATTATTATATATTTTCTTAATACAAAAAATGTTCAAATTTCAAAAACGTGATATAAAAATCGAACCAAATTAAAGAGGGCATTAAAAGGGTGATTTTTAAACGAACCTTACACCTATTGTCAATTGTCATGAAAAAAGCGTTGAATCGTAAACGTTTTAAAAAAGCGAATTAATTTTTGGCCAGAATATTAGAATTTTCCAACGGATGAAAATTGCTTCCATAATTTCTCGATAGCTGCGTCCGACTCGTCTTTGGCAAACAAAATATTGCCCAGACCTATCTCTGACCTAGATAAAATTAAACATTTTAGCCGCAAAAATCCATTAAATCGAAAGGTTCCAAAAAGAGTTTGTGAATCGGGGCTTAAGCCCCGGGCTTTAATTTTTTTGTCTGTATGATTTAATTTTATCAATTAACTGTGTGTTGTAACCCTATAAAATAAATTGGAAACTGAGTCTAATTTTTTTCGCCTTATTTCCCTTTTACGCAGAACTTATAAATAGGTATGTCTTACCCTAAATTTTCAAAATGAAAGTGCACCCATAAATGGATAGAAAAAATATTTTAAGTTATTTGAGTAGTTTTTTCAAGTTTTCACCAGAAAACAACATAAAAAAATTCATAATGTGGCCAATATAATTTTTATGAAAAATGAACCAATTTTGCAATGTTTCCGACTAGTCCATTATTTTCTTTTCTCTATATAGATTTAAAAAATAAGATCATATAAAACCGCTAAAATAATTATTTTGTAGTGAATCAAATTTATTAATTACAGAAATACTGTAATAATACCTAATAAACTAAAATTATTTGTCCGAACAAAAAATATTTGAAAAAAATTAAGTATAAGATAGAAAAATAAAAAGATATTATACAGTTTTTTCTCCACCCACTCACCTGTTGTCTGATCTACCTGCTTGCCTGGATCCACCAAATTTTGTAAATTAACGTCCGAATATTTTCAAAAAATATCAGTCTAATTTAATTTTGTAAGATATTTATTGTCTTTTTTTTCCAAGCATCTCAGCGCGCTCTGTAAATTTTTGGATTATTGTCTGTCGGTGGCGGAGCGAGCGCTGCCGGAGACCTTGAGGGTGCGACTGAATGTGAGCTGAATACAGGGGATGAAACGTACTTGAGTGGGTGTAGAGAACGAGAGGGGTATATACCCTGACCTGTGGGTGGGAGAGTGATGAAGAGCCCAGGGGACCTAGCCGCCCCGAACGCAGGAAGAAATAAGGCTTTGGTAAAGCGAAGGTACCCTGATTGAGGTATTTAAATTTGATAATTGGGTTTCGGTCTGAACAGTGATGGGACATCTGTCTGTGGCAATGACAGTATTGACCCGTGTCTACTGAAATTCAGGATATACCTACTTGTGTTCTATTGGATTGTTTCGAGTAATCAGTTTGTATTGTGTCTGTCATCAGTGCTGGTATTCAATACACAATTGAATACAGACAAATGAAAGTCACTGTATTGAGGATGATAGCATTGGATTAATTTTGAATGTCGAATTGTTAATTTTCCTAAACAATTGGGTAAATCACAGAATATATTTTTAATCTTACATGACATGTGAATAGGCTTTGTAACGTGATAAAAATACTTGAAAAAAAGGTTGCGAATCACGAGTTCAATTTTATTTCGCTTTTTTTATGTAATGTAAGTTGCGTAGGAACAATGTCCCCATACTTTTCTATAATAATCGCTTCAAGAACATTGAAATGGGTCTGAATCTGAACCTTATGCGGATAAAAGCTAATGTAAATAATATGTGAATAGAAAATAAACAAAATTACGAAACTCATTACAGCATTACTCTTTAAATTACCATTTTTTAATTGATGACAGATGGGAATAAATAGTTCTATCTGTCCCCCTATTGGTAACAGGGGGACAGATAGAACTTTTAAAATTAATTATATTAAAGTCCCCCTTTCAGCAATGGTGTGACAGATAGAACGTTTTTGTCCCATCTGTCACCTTAGGCGGACAGACCAAGGTGACAGATGGGAATAATAATTCGGATATATAAATATGCGGAATATGATTGCAAAAAATATTTTGACGGTTCTGGTGGAAAAACGCCCAATCGAATTAATCGAGCTCCATTGAGAACGTAGACAGCCACTTAATCGGATTAGGTACGCTGCATCGAAAAGAAGACAGTTACTTATTATGTGTACCTAACTATTTCTAATTCCTTACAAGATTAATTTAAAAGAAACTCTGAGTAAATTAATAAGTTGAAATGTCACTAGAAAAGTGTTAGATATGAAAGGAGATGCGGATTTGCGAGAAGAGGAAGATCAAAGAAAAGATGGATAGACTGTGTGAAAGAGGATATGAACAAAGCAGGCAGAGATGGTTTCTGTATTACAGAAACCATTATATTATATTATATTATGTGTATTCTTCTCGTACAAACGTACTACGATATAACTGATATATATAACTCTATATATGTATGTCTAGATATGTATGAGATATATAACTCTTAAGGGGAATCCTCAAATCCGAATTCCATACAAAATATTTCGGACAAATACTCAAAAAGTACGCCGTATTATAGTAATTTCTTCACACTGTTCGTTTTGTCCATGTTTTTTGATTTCGTCAACAAAAAAAGTGTAAGGTTTCATACTTTAATTTAGATTTTATACGTGTTTTTAAGTTTGTAGGGTTATTTTTCTTCCTTATGGGAAACTTTTATAAAAAAACTAGTATTGATTGTATTTAATTACAGTTAAACTCGCCAACTTTACTTAGAATTTTTCACATACCTAATTGAAATAATAGTAATTTTAGTAAAAGTGCTAGTGAGATTCTGTGTGAAAGTGTGAGTGAGTGTGAGTGACGCGCGGGATTAAAATCAGAATTTTCTTTTTGTCTGCCTGTCACACCTACTCGAGTTTATTAATTTGAAAGAAATCGAGGTTCAATACTTCAAAAAGATCAAAACGATAATATATTTACTTTGATCCCACATTTTCTGTAAGATACCTTTTAGACAAACTCTCATTACACGTTTACACGAAATTACTTTGAAGTCAAAGGAATAATTTTCACACTTGTAAGAATTTTTACCGCGTATGTGAAAAGGTACTTTTTTTCTAATAAAAATGCTTTTTTTAAATATCTGTCTCGTTTTGAAGCTAAATATAAAAAAAATATTTTTATATTTGAAGCTAGTATATATTATTTTATTACGTAAATGAAAATAGCATGATTCTATGTATATATGTTCAGTTTTATTAGTGTCTTGTTTCTCTGTTATTTTATGTTTTAAGAATTTCAAGTCTCTACTTTTAGGGGTTTGGCTTGTACGTGTCTGTCAGGTTCAAGCTTTTTAAAATATTAATGATTTATTGATGAATTGTTTATACTTTGAATCTTACTTCTATATCTCAAAATTCAAAATTCACCCTGTATAAAAAGATTTCCAAAAGTATTAGCTACTGAAGTTTGGCTGATATTCCGTAAATGCGGCAAAATCCAAAATCCACATGTATACTGCTTCACAGCTATCTGAGTTATGTCATTGACAAACTGTAGCAAAGGGGAAACCATGCATAGATACCTATAACTAAATCTATAGTTAAATACCGTGGTGAGATACAATCTAAATTTTCAAAATATCTCAAAATAATGACACATTTCAATTAAATTTTAATATTCTATTTGAAGACAAGTGGCTTTAAGAAGTTCAATAATTTGATTAGCTACAGTGTCCTTCAAATCAGGATACAGTAATGCATAGTTACTCGGTCGGTGGCTATCCTACATCAAAATCCTGCAGGGTATGCCTCTAGTACTATCTCTGATGAGTAGTAAGGTTCCTATTTAAATAAATTTATAGATAAGTACTTATTAATTTACATAAATTAATATAACTTAGGTATGTATTTATTAAAACATAAGCTAACTACTACAATCTATAATACAAAATATACAAAAGGAAATAATTGGGCCACCCATAGACCGTTGCAAACGATCTATGGGTAGCTCAACCGCTCCAACTCGATACCCGATGGCAGCGTGCCGAGGATACTGGCTGCATTTTCCTCTTTGTATAGCCAGGCTCATCCTTTGGCCGAGATAGCTGCCAGCCCTCTGATCACGCGTCGCTTCGACCAGACGCTCTGACAACATTTCGAAAACGGGAAGGTTCCCATTCCGCATGGACCTAGGGTCTCGACCCCAAAGGGCCTAATATGTATGGTATGTATGAATCTAGTTGTTTCAAACCAGTCAGTGTGGTGAACGGATTTCAATTGCGCCTTAAAATATATTAGTATGTAATTTAAGCAATAGACTCTTTATTTCTTTCTTGTGTGTACATAAGGAGCCTCTTCGAAACGCACTTGAAATCCTTTCATCTCACTGTTTCGAAAGAACTAGTGACACGATAAGAATAGAATATAAGAATAAGAAAATTTCTTTCTTTCTTCTTTTCTTTCTCCTAAGGTATTCCAAGGCTTACAGGAAAATACAATATTTTACCAACTTTTGAAAGTAGCACATGCCCCCAAACTAATATTACTTTGTTGAAAAAGTTTGTCAGAAAGAATGGCTAAATAGATTGATGGGTGTTTACTACTCAATCATGCCAAAAGCACTGACCCGATTGAGATAAGATGATAATATACTCAGCTTATGACCTAGAAATGAAAATATTCTCATCTGAAATCGTTATGTGCCATCATGGTCCGTGATCGTATGCCACCTTAATCGTCGATGACACAGGACTAGTTTACAAGCTATAAACCGGCCAGTTTAAAACCTAGCGAGTGAGAGAGCTTTCGGGAAGGATTATCATCAAGCAGATTGTAAAAAATCCGATGAAACGGGGTGAGTTTAGGTACATACATAAGTACAAGCTACAAGCGAACTCGCTGGCTTGTAGCTTGTAACTAGACCTGTGTCATCGACGCTTTACAAAACAATAAATTCTAACAGAAGTCAGCAATCATATGCTATTAAAAAACCACCCACATAATTACCACGGCACATAATTATTTCAGATGAGAATATCTTGTCTCATACTTTTTGGAGCGTGATTTTCCAGTAGTCGGTTCTTAAACTTAATTTTTATTTCCTGATTTAATTAGATCGATTATTGTAATCACGCCAAAACTGTAAAACCGATTTTGATTTAACCACAGTTTTTATGATCTGGAAAATTGCCTTCTTCACGTGTTTATCGTTATTCTATTCATAGTTATTTTATAACTTTCCTAACTGTAAACTTTAAACTTAAACTGATTAGGCAAACTGATTGCGCAAACCAGGAAAGAAGCTTTTTAAATTCTAACAACTAACTTAGATCAACTAACTTTTTAATTTGTATCGTTTATAACTTTTTCTTGTTGAAAAATTACGAAAACTCAAACCGATAAAATCAATATGGTATATTAACCACAGAACAATCCTAATATTTTATGATAAAAAAATTGTTTGATAGATGGATTTTTGCTTTTCAATACCCTCTTTCTGTTTTTTTTTTGTTTTTTCTCAGAAACAAAACTATTATACTTTATATAGACAGTTCTTCTACTTCTTCTTATCGTGTCACTTATTTTTTCGAACCAGTGTGGTGAAAGGATTTCAAGTACGCCTCGAAGAGGCTCCTTTCGTGTAGGTACTTGGCACATGCTTCCAACTTTTTAGGTTCTATGACATGCCGTATTCGTCACAATATTTTTCTTCACCGCTAAGCACGCGTTTTAATGCACATATAGATTTTTGAACAGAAAAATCCGTTGGTAACCGGGTTCGAACCGGATCGAAAGGAGATCGGAACGAAAGTCGCAGCATCTCCCACTAGTTCTATCGTTCATGAGAGCCATGAATGAGTTCATAAGAGTTTTTTGTACTCAAATCGGCAACGACAACGTGAATGTATATTTTTGTAATTTTACATCCTTTTTTTGGAAAAAAGTATTTTTATAATTCTAGCAATTCTATTTGGAGTTTTGTTCAACATTTTTGCTGACAAAGCCGTGACTCCCACAACCCTCAGGACTCAGGTTAAGCTTCGTCGATAATCTGCTCAGTCGTCGGTCGGGGAAATTAAAAGTAAATAATTGTTGTCATTTATCACTCGCTGTCACCGTGGTAGCTGTTTTTAGGGTTCCGTAAGGAAAATCTACATAAATAAAAAATAAAAAAAATTTAATGTTTTTTATTTTTTAGTCCGTCTGTCCTAATACCAACACTGGTACTCAATTTTTAATATTTTATTTGCATTTGTATGTCTTACACATTTATGTATTAAAGTATAGAATCATACCGTAGTATGTTGAAAAACGGCAAAAATAGTTGGCTTATTTAGCCAACTAGTACATTTTGGTCCAACGCAAAATTTCGAAAACGATAAGTAACAGGGCTAGAGAAATATAAAGGTTAAATTTACCAGGCTTTTTCATTGTTACTATAACTCCATTGTAAAAAGAAACAAAAATGAATTGTATTTAATTTTTATTGACTAGGTGTCTGTTTTGTCCTGTTTTCTGCTTTCATTTTGCTTTGATACTGTCAATCTTGGTGTTTTATTTGAACATCTTTATTAAACTATGGTTTTGCAATAAGTTCTTGAATTGTTTTATTCAAAGTATTAACTTTTTATATTAGAACGGTGAAAGTTTTTAAAGATTTTTTGGATTGGGCCAGCTCAGTCAGTTCGAAATGAAATGATTTATTTTGCCTGAAGTATGGTTACATTGATGGTCTTAAAAAAATGTCGGTCTCACACACTTCACCGGGCAAAAAACTTATAAAATAGTCGATTGAGCTGAAATTTCGCTATTAGTAAATACAATCTTGTTTATGTATTGAAAAAGTTATAACAATACTTTTTATTCCGACACGCATAATGTCACGTGTAGAAGCCAGTTCAATATAAGATCAAAATTATTAATTTTTCAATAAAATCTTATAAAACTTAATTTATTTTGTCTGTACAAAAGTCAAGTACCCACGTCAAATTAATTTTGAAGACTTTTATTTTTTATACAAAATTTAAGTTTTCAGTTTTCATAAAAATTCTAGATATTTATTGGAAAATGGAAAATCAACTTCGCGTGGCAGACAAGGTTCAATGATTTTTAAACCTTAACTTAGAAAAAAAGTTTTAGTACGCTACATCTTATATTTACGATTATAGAGTTGATAATAAAAGGGTTTTACACCGTAATGAATTACCCTTTGACAGTGATTCGGTTAGTTAACCTTCCCGATACGTTGTTTGGAAAATAATTAAGTCTATGTTGGATTTAACTTTTTGCTATTTGTTCAAAAACTTGTAAGCAACTTTTTTATTCTTTCTCACATTCTACTGATGTAAATTTTAGTAAAAATAATCAAATTTTACAAAACATATTACACTGAAACACCACTGAAAAGTCACAGGGAAGCAAATTACGCAATTTAGTTTACTTTGAAGACATGATTTATCAATAATATTGCTTTAGAAACAAAATTTTTAATAAAATTTATATGGGACTAGGGACCTCTGAAGCATAGATGAATAAATGTTCCTATAGAACAAATGCCTCAATTTTCAAATAATGTTTGTTATTTGTTTCGATAGAACTTTAGGTATTAACAATAAAAAAGTTTTAACATATAATATTTATCTAGCCCTGTTACTTCTCTTTTTCGAAATTTAGCCTCGGACCTAAATGTACAAGAAGTTGGCCAATGTGGCCTATCGCCTTTTTTTTGTGACGCATTTTCAATGTACTACATTGGGTTTCTTTTCTATACTTTAACACTTCTGTGGGTTTGAGTAAGAAGTACAAGTAAGAAATTTAGAAATTTGCAACGCATACGAAGCACATGCATATGCATATGCGTTGCAAATTTTTCATTGTTAAAGGGAATCCTCAAATCCGAATTCCATACAAAATGTTTCGGACAAATACTCAAAAAGTACGCCGTATTATAGTAATTTCTTCACACTATTCGTTTCGTCCATGTTTTTTGATTTCGTCAACAAAAAAAATTAAAGGTTTCATACTTTAATACTTTAAATACTTCAATTTTATACGTGTTTTTAAGTTAGTAGGGTTAATTTTAAAGATTAATAGTGTGAAAAAATTACTATAATACGGCTTACTTTTTGAGTATTTGTCCGAAACATTTTGTATGGAATTCGGATTTGAGGATTACCCTTAGTAAAACTACATCGTAAAAAAAATATTTGAATATAAAATTATTTCATTTTTATTGACAGGGTGTCTGAAAATTTTCTATCCTGTATTCCGCATCCATTTTTGTTCTATAGGAACACCGTAATTCATCTATGTGCGTTACAATACAGCCCGTCAGTTAGTGGTAAAATAAATGCTCCTGTAAATGTGATATTTCATCCCACGCTTTCGTTGTAACGTATATGGGTGTTCACAGTTTCATTCTGATTTCACCAGTTGCGCTATGAATGGGCCATTCAATACTTTGGGGGGCAGAGCGCAGGCGCGGCATCGATCCGGCGGGGGTCGAGAGGGGCTCTTTTCCACTAGTTGTCGATTAATAAAATTAAAACTTAATAAGTCATAATCAAGGTTTTTACAAGAACATAGACAGTCGACTTAGTTTGGACTGTTTTAGTGATCGTAATCACCACTGAAAAGTCACAGGGAAGCAAAATATACAATTATTTTACTTCACGACTTATTTTTTTTCAGTTATTCTGATATAAAAACTACCGATTTGATGAAGTTTGTTTGGGACCAATTTGAAAGTATTTCCTCTCAAACAGAAGAATTTTTCAAATCGGTTTATAAAACTAAGTTCTGAGGTAACATAAAAATAAAATCAACCAAATTGATAACCTCCTCCTTGTTTGAACTCTGTTGAAAGTAACATGAAAGACCCAAATAATTTTATAAAAGGTGCTTCAGACTTAAAAATCTAAAGACTAGCGTTCATAATCACACTCCTGCATGAAGACGTCCTGTGTCAGGTGGCATGGCCGTTTAAAATACATCACAGGCCTCTACACGCAATCTACTGTGCCTACGCAGCCTCTACGAGCTATCTTTAGGGTCTACGCAGTCGTTACGAGCTATCTACAATGCCTACGCAGCCTCTACGGGAGTTCTTCTCAGTCTACATAGCCTCTACGAGCTATCTACGGCGCCTACGTAACCTCTACGATTTTTCTACTGTGCCTACGTAATATCTACGAGTTATCTTCTGTGCCTACGTAATCTCTACCGGTTATCTACTGGACCTAAGTAACCTCTACGAGTTGTCTACTGTGCCTGAGTAGCCTTATAAACTCATAAACTCTATAAACTATCCGCAGTTCTCACTTCTTGTTACGCTTCTTGTTACACACTTCCGATCCTGTTCACAAAATCTCACCCACAGTAAAGAAAGAATAATATTTATTTTGACTTAAAAACTGTACAAGCACACAATGACTATAAACAAAATATAGGTAAGTAGGTACTCGAATTAAAAGTATGTGCATGTACAGTGCAGTCAAAAGAGCGTTTAAAGCATTTTTAAACGCTAGAGTGTGAGCGTGTTATTTTAGAAAAAAATTGGGAGGGATTGTCAACAAGCAGAGAAGTTTGAGTAGGGAAAAACCATTATTTTTCAGCCGACTCTAGTGGAAAAAAGCCCGCACCCAGAATGTTACGTTCAGTCAAATAGATAGCGTGTCTATAGCTCTGTTACACACACATCCACAATTTATGGGCTACTTCATGTAACCTACTTACTCGTTATTTATAGTAACGTTGTACTGCTCCGATATTAAAGATTCTAAAAGGTTGTCCTAAAAAAATAGCTTTGGGCGTGAACGATAAAGACTTTTTTTTGCAATAAAAAGTGAAGGTATTGATTATTTTATGATTTAGTTCTAGAGCTATCCTACTATACGACTGTTATGTATGTGAGGATAAAAGTATGTGAATTGGTATAAAAAATCCATCATGTTTGACCTGAATCAAACACACGTCGTCGCGTCGACGCTGAATTTAAGCATAAGTATAGTTTGTGAACGACATGATTGAAAGGGAATATTTGCTTTTCATATTTCGATAATATTATGCACGGGTGATGCATCAACACGCATCTTTATACCTTGATCACACGGGTACTCGGCCGAGACAGTGCTCCTGGCCGAGTACTCGGTACGTATAAACATAGCGCTGAGTACTCGGTTGAGCGAGTGACGTAAGCTTTCACTGTCTCGGCCGAGTAACGCCTAGATCACACGTACCGAGAACTCCGCCGAGACAGTGCTCTCGGCCGAGTACTGGGTACGTATAAACATAGCGCCGAGTGCTCGGCTGAGCGAGTGACGTAAGCTTTCACTGTCTCGGCCGAGTAACATTTTACTGTTACAGCCGAGTACTCGGTACGTGTGATCTAGGCATAACATTTAACTATCTCGGCTGAGAACTCGATACGTGTGATCTAGTTCTAGGCAATAGCCTCAAATCAAAAAACAGTTTTTAAAATTTGACGTTTTATATTTTAAATAGCCAACTTAAAAAACTCATTTTTTACAGGATAAGCTAACTACTACAATCTAAATTAATACCTAATTCAATAACTAGAAAACCAAGCTAGTTTTTTTGCCTAGAAGTAAAAAATATATATTTTTAAAATGGATAATTAACGTAGCGGAAACCGTATATTTCTTCTTTAACATGAACGAGCTCTAAACCTCATGCGACTTGAACAAAATGCAGCGGTTACAGTGGGGGCCAGCCCGTTTTCGTGGGGGAAACCCGTTTGCGTGGGGGTAACCCCCTCCCCCACGGCTGGGCTAGGGTGTTTGATTCAAAGCGCCGTGCGCCATTGAGAAATTCGTAGAAATAAGTACCAACCTAGAGAAAATTCGTATTATTCATAGGGATTAGGTGTAACTAGCGCTGTCGCATCGTCTGTATGGTGTCGAGATAAAATCTTTTGTTTTTTAACGCCAATACACTCAATAACAGTCTAATCAGTTCAGAGGTTTCGCGGTGACTGAGGAATATATCATCTTACCATCCATCCACCTTAATACACTTTGTTCTGAACTATCTACTTAGATTTAGTCTTATTCCGATGTTTGCCTATCCATCAAATCTTCCTAAAGCTAAAAGGTAAGGGAGCGAAGCCACATTGCTCCGTTGCGTTGCGTTGCGTTGAATCGCTTACAAATGCCTGGATAAAATAACGAAGCCACGCAGCACAACAGGAGCAGTGTGGCTACGCCCTAAAAGCAAGAGATGTATACACAATAATATTTTACAATTTTGCCAAATGCTGATGATAATGCTTTATCGGCTAGAATTTATTGTTTTTCAATTCAAATCGTTTATTTCGGTACTATTACACCTCATTTTGTTAGTACATAAGGCTTATTCATGAGGTTTATTATTATTATAGGCATAAGGTTTTGGTGAATGCTTTATGGGCTAGTTGCTAACGTCTGCAGCTTCGCTTGTGTTGCGAATTAAGCAAATTATTTTCTCAGTACACTTTTTCAGCTCTTGACAGACCTTTGCAATTTCAAGTCTCTACGCCTAGTCGATAGCCTGTGCATTACTAAAGCCTTTTTTAACTTTTAAGATTTTAATTGATTGATTGATTGATAATCTTTTAGTTAGTATCTAATCTAGTCTCATGCAGCGTAGGCAAAATTTAAATACGGTGAGCTTTCTCAGATTTGATTGATAAATTGTAGTTTGAGAGTTTTCGTTGTCGCTTTCTTAGAGGTAGGAAAATAAAATGCTAGAAACGTAAGGATAATCTGTTTTATTTCTAGAACTCATGAGGTAAACAACACTATACTATCCATATACCAATTGTATTAATCTCAACACAAGATACAATCAAAATGTCGGTGCTACTTACTTACAAAATGAGTAAATTATTGCCTAAAATTTTGTACGCAACTTAACTTACACAAATATAGTTTTAACACTCCCATGTTTTATATTTTATACCTGCGTGAACAATACTGGTTATACGTGAGGAAATTTAAGAATACTAAAATTAAAGCTATGCGCTAAATTACATAAAAACTCAGGTTTTAAATAGAAAGAGAACGTGAAGAAATAATCGGAAATGAAAATGAAAAACAAACGTAGAATTAGATAACAAAAACAAAGAAGTAACAACCAATAAAGAAATAAATTAGTGCGAATTTGACTTGAAGCTAAACTGAATTAAAAAAAACTTTAAGAAAAGGCTGTTAAATGAACGCAAAATTAATTAAAACTTAATGTGACTAATAGTTTTATGGCACGGATGGAGAAAAGAGACAAATTAAACTTTATAGAAATTAAAAGTTATGATATCTGCATTTTATTACGTAGAAAAACAGATAGATTAAGAAAATATTTTTAAAAATAATGTGCATTTACATAATTTATAAATTAATAATAGATATGACACAATTCTAATCGAATACAATAAATTCGTTAATAATGGTTACCTTAAACTAAAATGAAATTTGGAATTTACATTGTTGTTTGTAAAATTTCGGGAACAACCTTTATTTTGTAAAACCATCTTAAACGTAGGTATATATCTCATCAAGTAGATACTTGAATTGACATAGGAACAAATTGGAAGCAGCTTAGTCTACGAAAATACTGATCACACTCTAGGAATTGGGTAAACTTCAGAATAAGCTAGCTAGGTATATAGCAAAGTAGGCTTTGATTATACAACGAAAATTTAATTTAGTCACGAAAATATCCCTTATTCTTTGTTATAATATATTTTTTTTAAACTCACAAATCAGATGCACGGCAGTGCCTTCGCCAAGTGTAACTTAACTTCATCATAGCTCGCTCATTCCGAAGGTAAAACACTTGTGGTCACAAAATTGGGAGATCTGTCTTAGCCATTAAAAATACAAGCTACGAATTTGGTTAACTGCCAAAACGCCAAATGTATTAAATTACTCGTGGCAATGTTGTTACGATACATTTGCAATTCGATATTTGTTTTTTTAAAGGCATTGGTAATATTTCTAAAACTAAACGGCTTGTGGAGGCCGGGAATAAAAACAGGAATGCAAGGTTTTAAGGACTTAAACCATGGTTTTAACACAAGGTGCTCGGTGACGTCACAAAATGTATTAAAAGTAAAGTGAAGTCGTAGATTAGACTCTTATTCTTACTTTTAAAGATATTGAGAAAGTTTGTTTATAGAATACCTTGTCGTACAACTGTTTCATGATTTAAGAGACTTGACTAATACTGATTTTAAGATTTACCACTAAAGTGTTATGGCATTTTTGTTATGGCTACCTCATGATTCACATTTTTTTAATCCTAATCGTTTTTTTTACAAATTTATATTCTTTTACCAATTATACTTTTTGAAGTAACAAATTATTTTAACATATTTAATATATTCTTTTCTTATTTACATTGCTTTTTGTTATAGAATTGACGATTTAAATACGTTTTTTTAAATATATTTTTTGAATGTATAACTATACTGTTTATTTTGTGATAAGTTCTGACGGTTATAATTTGGTGTAAATTTTGATATTTACAGAAATTCTTGTACTTATCAGAATTTATGACAAAATAATATTGTCTCATTTTTGTTCCAGGCACAAAATGGCGTTCTTAACCCAATTATTGCCTTATTTTGAGATTTTCACGAAATCTACATTAATAATACTATTCGTAAAAATGTCTTTTATTGGGGTAATAAATATACTTTTATTATAACTAGTCTAAGTTGGTCAGGAATTAGGAATACACACTTCATACGAGTCACAACTTCATAGAAAATCCTACTCAATTCAAAATTCTACAAAATCTATGCATTGTTCATAAGCATTCATATAGTTCAAATTCAAAATCTATACTATATTTGGCACATATTTTGCCACGTGAATCCGGTCCGTATTATTTGCATCTAAGGCACACATTTGAGGGATTGCATTCGTAGATTCTACATTAACAATCATAACAGTCAAATCCATATTTCATAAATTGAAATTGTCTTTTTCACACTTCTAACACACAAAAATGTTTATACACACAAATAAGACTACATTTTTTTATCGTTTGGTCAGTAGATCGGAAGGCCCAACTTTTGGCCTCCTGAAGATAAGACGTTATTTTCTTGCAGCTTGGCTTGGTTTGGCTTTTTATGTTTTTGCGTGTGACGTCATGACGCCCCACGAATCAGTTTCGGTCAGTTGGCGCTGGTCGAAGGCCCCATATTGGCCTCCTGATGTTTGTATTTGTGTGACGTCATCTGCGAGAGGCCTAGCACTGCGAAGCCGCATTGGAGGCAATGGTAGTGGGTTTGCTTCTTGCTGTGGATGCATTGGGGTTCGTAGCCGCAACCTGGTGTAATACAGACATTGAAACATTTTATACTTAGTTGATAAGGTACCTAATATTTTAAAATCTAGTGTAATAGGAAAATAAAGCTTTTTTATCTTCTTCTTCTTCTTATTGTGTCACTAGTTCTTTCGAACCAGTGTGGTGAAAGGATTTCAAGTGCGCCTCGAAAAGGTATCAAGTGCACGACACGCACTTGAAACATGTTTTCGAACTTTTAAGGTTCTATGACATGTCGGTTTTCTCACGTATTTTAATGCACACATAGATATTTTGTTTGAACAGATAAATGCATTGGTGTACTATCGGGTTCGAACCCACGACCTTCGAATCGAAAGTCGAGGCACCTTCCATACGGTATTAATTTGATTGTATATTATTTCAAAAATGATAAATAGCTTACTACATAAACTTTTTTATTACAGAATGCAACAGTCATTATTTAGGTCAGTTTGTATTTTTTTATTTTTTTTTACAAAAAAAATGGAGTTAAAATAGGCTCATACCATTGATGAATAACGATGTTTCTATAGAACAAGATGGACAGTATCAAACCAAAAGGGAATCGTAAGACAGGACCAAAAAATTTCAGACACCTTGTCAATAAAAATGATATATCTCCATTTTCAAATAATGTTTGTTACTATTTATGATGTAGTTTTATTGATAATGAAAAAGCCTAGTAGTTTTAACACAACTACTTAATAGTTATTTAGCCCTATTCTCTCTTTTTCGAAAATTTGCATAGGATCAAAATTTACTAACAAACAAACATTCACACACTCACACCCCTGCACTAGGATTCCCTGTATCGCAGGTGGCATGGACACATACAACACATCACAACATCCAAGACCCGAGAACAAACATTTGTGTTCGTCACAAATATTTGCCCCGGCAGGATCGAACCCGGAACACCAAGCTTCGTAGGCAGGGTCACTACCAACTAAGCCAGGGTGTCGTCAAGTCAACTAGAAGTTAGCCAAAGTGGCTCCCTTTTACTGGGCATATTTTCAATGTACTACATTGTGTTTCTATACTTAATACTTCTATGGCTCATACGAAAAGGAAGGAATATACTCACTTTTGCTGGGCGGAAACTTCTCAAATCCCGCGGCTTGTATGGAGTCGAGCTTTTGATGTTGCCGGCGATGTGCGACCACTTTGTTGGTGTCGGTGCACACGAAATCACACTTCAGGCAGTGGAAGTGAGATGCCTTGTTCTGACCCGTGTCTGTAGGAAAGAGACAAAACATTTGAAAACTGAACCAAGGTACATAATTATGTATATGCCTACTTTCACCAAACTGTCAATGTCCCTAAGCAATACCTGTGTACCAATGAAAACGAAGGCTGGTAAAATGGCTAGCTGAAAACTGTTTCTATAACTTAAAGGAATTTATGAATCATACTGAAAAATAAAATATACTATTTACAAAAGTTAGCAAAAAAGTAGGCAGATTTATGTGCTAGTGTATTGTGCTGTTTAATATTATTATAGTTAAGTAGTAGGTATCGTTAAAATTTAAATTCACTTTGACATTTAAATACCATTTAATAGTATTATACTCATTCACTGTAACTCGCACACCTTAAATGGTAGAACATAAGGCACTAATAATATTCTTTAACAACATACTATGTATACTATCCAGCCAATAAATATTTGTTTATTTGGAAATAAATCTTAATTGATTGAAAGAATAATAATAATAAAATAATTTAAAGAGATAATAGTAATTTCAAAATTAATAAAATTATCAAAGTATTCAATTCAAACTACATTTTGAATGCTTTTTTATTATTTTAAGCTTCCTACATTTACTGTGATAAGATACCCTTTTGTAATTTGTAAATGAAATACGGATAATAATCTTCAGCCAAAACAGTGTTACATCTCCATTTTGAAAAAAAAGTCTTAAAAAAACGGGTAAAATTGCAAAATGACAAAAAGCTGTGGATAACTTACTGTATGCTGTGGCATGAGGACACTCGGGTCTTTGGCAGTAGACATTAGCTCTGTACTGTTGGAAGTCACCACCCATAAGTGTGTCCAATCTATAACAAAAACACATACATTTCATACAAGTTAATTTAATTATTAATTGTAAGTGAAAATATCCCACCGGCTACGCCAAATAAATTTTGTTCCAAACAATATAGCACAAAAAACTGACTAGAAATATATTTGGATCTCAAATAAATTATTTGATTGCTTGATTAATTGAAACCTGTACTATAATGAAAAAGGTAGTGAAGTGGGCCAAAATAACGTAGAAAACTTAAATCAATCGAATCAGGCTTAGAAGTTCTAACTCAATAAACTTACCTCTCATGCCTAGCGGTGTGTTGGACAAATCTGGTTTTGTCACAGAACGAATAGCCACAGTCTTTTCTAGTGCAGTGGAAGTGGGTTTGATGTTCCCTGAAACAAAAAAAAAATAAGTAAGAAGTTCCTAATTTGATGTAGGTATTTGTTTGAGAAAAAATAGGATACATATTTTTATAAATTATTCGCAAAGATCCTAACTGATTCATCATCGCCGAACCGAAACCGCTGAACGTAAAATCTTGAAACTTGGAATGGGTTGTGTGTTGAGATGAAGGCGCGTATAAGAAAGGAATTTCGAATGAGCAGAAACTTATGGGTCTAAACATGGGTTGAAAGTTTGAACATGAATGTTTAATTACTCTCACACTGTTTACTTTAGAAACTTGAAAATTAGCACATAAACTTTTTCTTGAAATTAACAAACATAATTAGATGAGTAAGAGAAGTCTGATGCCGACTTGCACCAAACTTTCAAAGTTCCTAAGCAATTACTTTACTCGCTTGGTAGTTTTTAAGGCTAATCCTCAAATCCCAATTCCATACAAAATGTTTCGGACAAATACTCAAAAAGTACGCCGTATTATAGTAATTTCTTCACACTATAAATTTCGTCCATGTTTTTTGATTTTGTCAACAAAAAAAGTGAAAGGTTTCATACTTTAATTTAGATTATAAACGTGTTTTTAAGTTAGTAGGGTTAATTTTAAAACACGCATTATACGTTGTAGGTACATAATGGTCTTAAATTGAAACGAGTGTCAAACGTACGCCCTGTAAGGGCACAACAAAATAGGACTTATAAAAATACTTAAGCTAAGTGGCTTTTTATCTAACTTATTAATAATTGCACAAGAATTTACACAATATAATACTTATACAAGTATACCTACCTAAACTTAGCATTAGTTATACCTACATATATTATATTATTACAAAGAGATCACATTTCAGCCTCGTAAAACTCCTGCAGATTATAAAAACTGTTTTTTATTAAATAGTTTTTTAATATTGTTTTGAACTTTTTTATGTTGTTTTCGGTTTTAATTTTTTCTGGGATATTATTGTATATTTTTACACAAATAGCATAGGGCCCAGAATGAACTAATTTTAAGGTTGATATTGGTGCAGCTAATTTTTTTCCTGGTCGTAGATTTTGAGGTCGGCAATATTGTGGAAAGAGATTCATATTATTTTTTACAAAAATACATATTTCAAAGACATACATGCATGTAAGAGTTAATATTTTTTCTTCAGAGAAATATGTTCTACAACTGGTCTTTACGTCTAAGTTAAAAATAATTCTCATACATCGTTTTTGTAAAATAAATAGTTTATTTATATCGGTGCTATTTCCCCAGAGTATAATTCCATAGCTAAGCCAAGCATGTGCATATGCATAATAGGCACATGTGGCGGTTTTTTTATCAGTTGCTTTTTTAAGTTCGTATAGTGCGTACGTGAATCTAGATAGCTTGGTGCTTACTTTATTTATATGATCTTTCCAGTTGATACTACTATCGATATTTATTCCTAAAAGTGGAAAGGTATTTACAGATTCTAATTTATTATTTTGAAATGTATAGTTAATATTGAGAGGTTGTTTCTGATATGGTTTAAACTGTATTATTTTTGTTTTTGTGAAGTTTACTTCGAGGTTATGATCATCAAGCCAACTTATTATTTTAGAGAGAACTGTATCAATATTTTCATTAACATTTAAATCACTTTTACATGGAATAACTATCGATATGTCATCAGCATTGGTTATCAATGGTTTTTGGTATGTCGTTGATGTATATGAGAAACAGTATACACCCAAGGACGCTACCCTGTGGAATAGATTTAGTTATAGTAGTCGTTGGGGATCGAACTTTCGAAATACTTCCTGTATCGCTATTAAAATATTCTATTTCTACTTGTTGAACACGGTTATGAAGGTACGAAGTAAATAAGTCATGGACTAGACCTCTTACGCCGATACCGTAGAGCTTATTTAACAATATATTATAGTTAACTCTGTCATAAGCTTTGCTCATATCTAGCAATATACCTACCGCATATTCTTTCCTATCTATAATTTTAAGAATATCAAATATATATTTATATACGGCTAATGACGTGGATCTGTTTTTCCTAAAACCATAAATCTAAATTAAAGTATGAAACCTTTCACTTTTTTTGTGTGAAGAAATTACTATAATACAGGGTGCTTTTTGAGTATTTGTCCGAAACATTTTGTATGGAAATTTGCCTTGAGGATTCCCTAAGGGGAATCCTCAAGAACGGTCAGAATCTGGACTGGAAGCGAGTAAAGTAATTGCTTTGGGACTTTGACAGTTTGGTACAAGAAGGCTTGACAGTCGGAATAAGAAGCGTAAGCTTACGTAAGCTTTAGCGTGACTAATCTAGTCTTTTATAAATTATGTTTATCAATGTGTGGAATATTTTTTCGCACTACTCCATCTGTTAGTTATTTAATGTTAACTTAAGTTTTGGTTCCTTGAATGAGACATGGATGCCGTTTAGTTATCAAGGTACTCCAAAGATGTCACTTAATTGGTATCAAATAAGCTGAAAATATTTATGGTAAAGACCATCTATTTCATAATAGTTCATAGGTCGCGGGCGGCATATTGAACCCTGTATGTAACAATGGACTCAGTTAAGTTATGTAGAGATCAGAGTGAAGCGAGGGGTTTAAGCTGCCCAAGACAAGATTTTTCGAACCGAAAAGTCCATTGGTGTACGACCGGGTTCGAATCTACGACCTTCGGATAAAGTCGAGGCATCTCCCACTCGGCCAACACGGCTTTTCAGTAGCGTGGTTAAATTATATTCAAACGACAAGCAACCTTGTGCCTATAGACATAAAGCTCACCGGTATCCACAGTGCGGGTAGGCGCAATCCTCGTTGAACCGGAAGCGAAGGTACCCTTCAGGGATGGGTTCATCCTTCAGAACGCGCATGTGGGGGCCTCTGGTGGAATGAGTCCGTCTTCTGTAAACATAAATTTAGTTTAGAAATATGTTTTTTATGTGCAACATCTCTTCTCTCGATTGCTGTCAATTTATGGAAATAATTCATAATAATATAAAATAATAATGGTCGGATATTTCACACAACGCCATCTAGCCCCAAATTATACATGCTTGTACTATGGGAATGTCATAACTGATAAAATACTCATATACTTTTTTTTTGTAAATACATACATACAAAGGATACATTATAAAACACGAAGACCTAGATTAGACACCGATGAATATTTGAAGCGGGAGTCGAACCCGAGACACTCAGCGTTGGACTGCTAGTCCAACTCACTTGCCACTCGACCATTGGTGTTGTCTTTTAGTGAAAATGGGACAAAAGTGTGTAACAGGAAGTTGGCCGTCAGATGGTATATAGGTCAACCTCAGAAAAATGAAGTAAATATAATCATCCCAAATTTAAATTACTAAGGTGAGATGTCAGTCAGATGTTACAACATTTGACAATAAATTACATCCCACAAATGTTTGTGCTAATGCGAGAATCGAATCCGCGACACCGAGGCGTGACAGTCCAATAAACAAGCCATTCGACCATTTATAATATGTGTCGTTAAATTACAACGAAGAATCTAGTGCAGGGATGAACTTACGATTTAGCGATCATTTCGGCTTCCTTGTCCATCCCTGGAGGAATCCCGTGGGTCTGCAGCAGACTTTGTTCCAGGAGCAGTTCCGGGGGGTACAGCATTGTGGGGTACAGGGGGAAGGGGGAGCCTCTGTGAAATAGAACAAACGTTTTTAATTACCAAAAAAACTTAAATGGGCAATGCAGAAGGGGTACTACGTTGTATCTGTGCAGACAGAACTTTGGGTTACTACAAAATGACAGTGACAGCGGCGCGAGTGCGGCGCCCGAGCCGAGCTGCGGCGAGCAGCGAGCCAGCTAGGTACCCGAATTTGACAAACGATGAATGAAATTCAAATAAATTATCATTGATGGGTATCGATTGACGCAAGGCCATAGAAAAACGACAAAAAGTAACAGTATTTCTAATTTTTATCATATTTATTTTAAAAAAAACATCATTATTTTTTCAAGTATATTCGTCCGGTTTGTGTTGAGTAACGGTAACTGATTATACGTATTTTTTTCTGGTCATTATTAAGTATTTTTGTAAACAAGAGACGTGACGAACAGAGTGCAAATGGTGGCCATCTTTAATAAATACCAGAGCTGGCCACAAGTAAAAAAACTGGAGTCCGGTGACGAAGTAACAGCCATTTGCGGCTAACTGCATTAAACGTTCTAAAGTTAAAAAAACTGATGAGTACTAACCCCTGACCAAACAGCGCAACTTGAGCCAGTCCCGGCAGACCAGCCAGGGATGCTGTGTACTGCTGCTGCATCTTCATCTGCTCTTGGAGACTGCCCTTACCGCGCCCGCCTGCTAGATACTGCTGGAGTAGCAGGCTTTGGACTGCTTGAACCTGCAGAGAAAGATATTGTGAGGAGTTCACCCCGAACACGTCTTCCATAGCCTATACCGCTGGACAGATTTAGCTTTTATATGACCTTGATAGTTCAATTGAATATATCTGCCTTTCCAGCAAATTGTATAATAGTCGAATGAGCGGTTCGAGAGTTTGACAGGTTTGCAGGATCAAGGGTTGCCAAGCTGGTCTAACGGTGGCGTGCCCTTTACCCTAGCGAAGTGAGCAGCAATTTTTCTTTGTTATTCATTGCCTTTTTTTGCTACTACAAAGTTTGCCATTAAACTATCATAGTAAAAAAACAAATATATATATCTCATTAGAAACTTCGAGGCTCTAAGACTCGAGTTCACCAACAGACGGTTAAGTATTAAACAGGTCTTTTGACGTTTTTGAAATGGATTTTCATAGATTAAACGTCAAAGATAACGGATGAAGAGGCCTGATCTTCCGATTATTATTGGTGAACACAGACCTAAGTTGTGTCTAAGCTCCAAGTTTATGTCATTTACCTGGTCAGCAGGGTTGGGAGGGCGATGGCTGGAGTGGCTCGGTGAAGGCGCCTGGCTGGAAGACGCGGTCGAGGGCAGGATGGAAATCTCAGGGTACTCCCGTTCCAAGGTCTCCTGGAAGAAAGCGATCATATTCTATAACACACCGAAGATAGAAAGAAGTAAAGGTTTTTACATGTTTGCAGCGCCGCAACACTGCTAGCTACTAAAGAAGAAAATTCCTCAATTTTACCACATAAGCAAAGTAAATTGTCAAGTTAATTGAAAACTTCATTGGCGAGATTCGGGCACAAAAAAAAGGCTAGCTTGAAGAAAATACAAGCGATAAAGTTTGTAAAATTGAAAACTACATCAAACAATCGTACAGTGAACATTATTCAGATGAAGTTAGATGAGAGAGCCAAAGGTCAGGATCATCGGCAAACCTTGGGAGAGGAGAGATGTAAATGTCTTACTGATGATACAATGTTAGACTGATGGTAAAATTGATGATAATTATTGTAAAAAAGTAAAATCGTAAAAAGACGACAGGAATATCGGTTTTGTTGCCATTGTTTTGAACATGCCAAATTGTATCACACTGTTGCCGAAAGGTCAGAATCTTCTGCTGTTTATAAACTCTGCCCATTATTTTTTTGTTATTGCTCGTCGACAACGGATGTTATTTTGATACAGTAGGTACATTGTTGTCCAATCAATGCTTTGTTTTCTCATTCAAAATTTATATCATTAACTGTATTGTCAGAATAAAAATCGACTTTAGACTTTACTGCTAGGTGCGAATATGTTCAACCACCAACCATTATATGATATGTTATGTTACACATTTTGGGGATAGGCTGCTGCGTGATACCAATAAACATCAATCTCTAACATCCATCCATATCTTCTTTTAACATCAAATATCGCTTACAAATAACAAAAATGCATGTAATATGTGTGTGATGTGTGATTGAAAGAGTATTTAGTACCTGGTGTGTATTGAAAGGGTTCTTACCTTAGTAGCAGCCAATCCAGCTGGTTGTTCAGTCACATTGCTGTGTTTCTTCACCATATGACTGAACAGCAACTTCAGATCCACATAAGCCTGGCTGCAATGCGGACAGTGGTAATGTAGGTTCATTCCACCAGCGTTCTTATTCAACGAACAGGTCTGGTCGTGGCATGATGGTGGGATGGTTGGTGACATTTTCGGGGGTTCGAACTTCTTGTCCAATTCCATGCGAAGCTTCAAGTCCTTGGATGGAGAAGCGTCGTAGATGCTGCGGGGTGATGACGTGTTGCTTCGCAGATGGGATGGGTAGAAGGTGCCCGTCGCTTTTACTACTAGAAGGAAGAAAGAATTAGTTGAGTTACAATAAGAATAATAATAATAAATATTTTTGACCTTTCTCACAACGCCATCTAGCCTATTCATATTTTAAAGAGTGAACAGCAAGCTAGTGGAGCTATAAGGGTAATTTTCTAGAGCCTCTGTCATTAAAGGTGCCGTGTAGCACTTATTTGATTATTGGTAGGCATAATCTTATTATATCAGAAGTCAGGGGCTACTTGCTTGTATCGTCATACACATACTTATAAGAACCCTTTGACTAAGAGACACACTTTTTATTTGTAAAACTACCTATAAAAAAACTAAAACTCAGCCATAAAAGGCAAGAAAATAAAACAGAAGAACACTCACCCGAAATATTATCCTGTTCTCTCTCAAACTCACTCTTAATCGAGAAATTCGCTGCGAACTCATTAGCATCCTTAATCGATCCCACACTGTCAGCCGACGCTCTTTCCTTCAGCGAATAATCTTTGGCCTCTTCGTAACTCTTCTCATCTTCTGTCTTTATAACTGGAGTACCTCTTCCATGCTTATGAGTGGCTAAGGCTGAGTATTGAGTTAAGATCGCTGGACAATTGTTGCCCTGAGCGCAATGGAAGTGCGACCTCAATTGGTTCTTGAAGCAGCTTTTTCCTCCACATCGATCGAAGGTCGTGAAGTAATCGAAGCCTTCGAGGAGGGAGGAGATGTTGTGGGATTCCCGCATATGGGTTTCCATGATGTGGTGGGTTTCGCTTGAGAAGCTGCAGTTGAAGCAGTGGAGGTGCAGACGCGTTAGACGTAAGAGACA
Source organism: Lobophora halterata (assembly GCA_932526365.1). NCBI lineage: Eukaryota > Metazoa > Arthropoda > Insecta > Lepidoptera > Geometridae > Lobophora > Lobophora halterata. The sequence goes on from OW052026.1 coordinate 2,745,108, forward strand.
GTTGGGGTATGACGATGTGCAGGTGTCTGGGCTTGTAAAAACTTCGAAATGCTGGAATTTTATGCGCTGGAAATAATGAAAACTTTTTTATAAACAAGCGTCAGCACGCTAATGGTACGTATAAATGTAGCCTAGTTATTTTTAAGATCTGAATGCTAAATCAACAGCCTTATTTATCCAGTAGTTATCGCGTGATATAATAACAAAGAAAAAAAGAATTACACTTCGCTTTTACAATGAGTACGATTCATCCAAATCCATTTTTGTTATTACTTTTTTAGTCTTGTGACTTGGAAGACAATTCGTTTAGAAGAACATATTTAAAAACTATTAACAAATAAATTATATTCAAATGATTGTGATACTTACAGGGAATTCTTCAACCGTAGGGATGACTGGTGATGGAATCACTGGTGGTAGCTGATTGCTCTTCGGCAGCTTGAATGACGTGAAGATAGCTTGAGGGGTAATCTGCAAGAGATTCTAGATTTAGAACATTTGATTGAAAAATATGGATAGCAATCAATAAACTTCAACAAAAAGGTATTATTTTTATATTATCAAATACTTACGTTATCAGTCCAAACTTCAACAACACGATTCTTGGGCGGTCTTCCCCTCTTCCTGCTGAACATCTCATCCAGAGAACTCGAAGGGTTGACATGTTGAGGCACCACTCCAGAATTCGGACTTATGTTCAACTGAGCTTGAAGATTTGGGGTCAGTTGTGAGGACAAAGTTGGGGCCATTTGGGCCAGCTGCGCTAGATTCGGAGGTAAATTGGGAATGTTGGACACTTGGCCTAATTGAGCTGCTACGTTAGGGTGTAACTGAGCAGACAGTTGAGGAGTGAAGTTTGGAGCGAATCTAGCAGCTAGATTGGGGGACATAGGGCTCAGGATCGCGTGCTGACGATGGTGTTCTAAGCGTCTGAAGGGGTGCTCTTCAGACGAGAGGATGACGGCTCCGCAATTTTCCTAAAACAAATAATAATATGTTTCATTAGTGAAATAGTATATGAAAATAATTAGAAGCGTTTAAATAGCTAAAAAAACTCTCGACTCTAGAGACAGCACCAGCTACTGATTCATAGGTAGAAGAAGAACTCTAAGACATGTACAGACTGATAAACATACGAGCCACATCAACTAAAAATACCGAAATATCTCTGAATATACTGAATGGAGACATGCTAGGTAGAAGAATTTTAATTTGGTAGATTTTCTTTCGAAATGGCAGTCGTCGAATGAGCTGAGCCAAAGGTGCTCTGTGATTGAAAAATCAACTTACGACAGCAGTGGGGAGTTTTACATTGATGATGTTGTTCTTACCCAAGTGCAGTGGTAGTGTGTGATGTCCCTGATGTGCTGGCACGCGGAGTTGCCGCAAGGGTTGTGTCGGGTGTGCGTCATGAAGTAAGCCTCGGTCACCTGGTTCTGCTGTTCATGTTCCATCACATGCTTCATCATGGTAGTTTGGCAGCTGAAAGAAAATAAAAATTCATCATTTTAGTATTTAAGGTTCGCCAGTATGATCGAGGATGGATATTTGATTCATGTATTCATGTATTCATGGATCAATGTCATTGGATGTTTGTAATTCCATCATTCCAAAACTACTGAACTGGTCAGAATGAAATCAAAGCCATGTTGGCCGAGTGGGTGCTTCGGATTTCGGTCCGAAGGTCGTTGGTTCGAACCTTATCGTACACCAATGGATTTTACTGTTCATAAAATCTATGTGTGCATTTAAAAAAACGTGCTTATCGGTGAAGGAAAAACATCGTGAGGAGGCCGGTATATCATAGAACTATAAAAAGTTCGAAAACTGTGTCTAGTGCACGTAAGGAGCCTCTTTATGGCGCACTTGAAATCCTTTCACCACACTGGTTTGAAAGAACTAGTGATACGATAAGAAGAAGAATGAACTTACCTATGGGCCATCTTGCAGCTTTCACCCAAGCAGTGGTAATGCTTGTTCAGGGCGCTGCATTTTCCGCACTTCTCGTCAGCATTATTACTGCCGTTGAAGGTCTCAATGTACTTCCTGGAGATCTCTTCCATCATAGCTGGATTCTGTAAGAAATGAAGAATTTGTAAAGCTGCTTCCGAATTTCGATGGTTTTTCAATGATATACACCTAACATTAAAAAAAGAGCCAAAATAGCTGAATAAATTTTGAAAAAGCTTACATCTTTCTGGCATCAATTACAAAGATTATTTTAATCCTTCCTTAGACGCGGTCTCTGCTCAAGAACACGTTTACTCCAACGGGAAAATTATCTCACTAGCTTTCTTTGTCGTGTCGTGTTTCAACCCTACTATTATAATCTTTATGACTAGGAGCCTGCAACATCTGCTATAATTGCTACTGAAACTCACGAATTGTGGAGAGTAGTCATCCATCATGGGGTTAGAGAGGTCATCGTCCACGTGGAAGCTACCAGGGGAGTACATGCTCATATCGGCTCCTTGCTGCATCAGCGCACTCTGTATCACTGAAGTTGGAAGCCTGTAAAATGAAATTAAAATTACAGCTTATCAATATTCATAAGGCTTGGTCCTGAGTGACTAACTGACTGACAGATAGCCTACAGGCTAAACCAGTGTTCGTAGCGACATGAAACTTGAATGATGTGGTCAGTCTAAAGCTGAAAGTGCGTACAGATATTCCATTTCACGAAGGTTTGGCCTTGGTTGTAGTAGTGACATGTACAGATGCATTCGCGTCATTCAATGCCGCGTCACGATTGTGACTGAATGCTCCCGTTACGCACACTAACTCAATGTGTATGTACACGGCTAACAATAACCAAGATCAAACCTTCATCGTGAAATAGAATAACTATACTAAGAAAGGAATTATGATAATTTGTAACGCAAACGAAGTTGCGGGCGTCAGCTAGTGAAGTACTACACAAGTATTTTTGAGTAAAACGTGACGAGACGAACAAAGCACTCTCAAGATGTTAAGAGGCTCTCCCAATGACCATACAGTGCTACATTGTTCATTGAAAAAATCAGAGGATCTTGTTGAAAAGGACAGAATCTTCAAAACCTAGATATACATATAAGAAGCAAAGAAATATCTCAAGCAGATTATCAAGTTTCAAGGTCCACTTACCCAAAACTCATTTCCTGCTCCTTCCTCTCATGTTTCCTCTTATGCGTGAAGATCTGACTGCTGGAGTGCAGGACATAGTTGCAGTGGGGTCTGATGCAATGGATGTGGTTGCAGGTTCTAGAGAAGCGACAGTCGCGGTACGGGCAGGCTTCGTTCTTCATGTACTTCTTGAAGCCGTCTTTGGATAACGCTTCGTCTTTGATATGGTAGGTCTTGTGTTTTTCTGTGGAGAAAGGAAGATAAGGTTTGGTATTTTCAAAAGTTAGCCTGAAAATCCAAAATGTAATACCCAATTTTTTTTTAATGCACAAATGTGACGAGATGAGTTAAGCGCTCTCTTAATGGTAAAAAAATGCCTGCCTATAACCAGAACAGAGCTCTACAGGACTTTGATTCACATAGGCTGGTGCTATAAACTTGACCAAGATGTATCCAGAAGATATTGCTTACCCATATCAGCTTTATTCTTGAAAGTGTATGTACAGCCCGTTCTCCTACAATGGAAGTGCGTAGTCCTCTGGCCAGCGAACATGCAATGAGGAGCAGCGCAGCTCTCGGTAGCCCTGAACCGCTGGAAGCCTTCCTGGAGGATTGCAGAGTCCTTGCGATGGTAGTTCGCATGCATTTGCACGTCTGATGTTGAGATGTACACCTAAAAACAAGTATTATAATGAAAAATGTTAGCTGGTTGACTAACTTTACAAAGTAAAGCGAAAAACGTGCAGAGCAGAACACGTCAGGGTTTAAGTTTATATCATTGAGTGGAGAACCCAAGTCTCTTAAAAGTATTTGGTTGGAAATTGATTATGAGTTTCCATTCTTTATTGTTTGTGTAATTTAGTGGCCGACTCTGTTGTTGGAGTTTTTGCCGGAGTTGAGTTGTTTCTTATTTTATCTCCTTGTTCATTTACCTTATCACAGCCATCCTGGATGCAGTGGTAATGCGTCTGACTGCGGTTGTGGGGGCAGTCGGAAAACCTCTCGGAACAGTCGTCCAGGGGAGAATACCGCATAAAGCCATGTGCTAGGGACTCGTCACGTTTCTTATGCCACTGTGGAAGAAATTGAGATATAGTTAGTTGGAAAAAAGGCTATTAATAAGCTTGAAATAAGGCTAGCGTACAGCATTGTTTCCACTGCTGAGACTAAAGCCAACTCTTGACTGCCCTCAGCGAAGGGTTAGTGGTTTCTCATGCCAATGAGTGGGTCGGAAGTGACATAGTATGCCGAAGCTGTTGGTTTGATCCCCGGCCAGGACAGTGTGCTAAACAAAAATGTTCTTGGGGTCTTGAATCCTGCGATGTCTTTAGTCCATGCCACCGGTTCCATATATTTACGAATAGTATAGTCCAAGAGTATTTTTCTTATCGTGTCACTAGTTCTTTCGAACCGGGGTGGTGAAGGGATTTCAAGTACTCGAAGAGGCTCCTTTCGTGCAATAATAGTAGATTATGCACTAAGGGGATAAAGCAGTGTCTTATGTCGCGGGTGGCATATTGAACCCTGAGCTAACGAGGGACTCAGTTAACTCCTGAGCGAAGCGAGGGAGTTATGTAGAGTCCTGAGTGACGCGAGGGGTTCTAGCTGCCCAAGACGAAGACAGGCTTTATCCCAGAGGAGCATACTCTACTTTTCACATCTTCTGCGAGGCAATAAAAATCCAGGGCTCCAAACTAAGCAGCCAACACAGTCTTTTGTTATACAATCTTTGTAGTCGCGCCTTTCTTCTTTTTTTATGAGTGGCCAATTCGATTTTAGAACAAACCTTTTTACAATGCCATATGGGCATTCTTCCATTCATTCTTAGTTTTCCACGAGTTTCCACACGAATTTGACGTTCCAAATTCAAATCACATTACTACCCTTGGGAGTTTCATACAACATTACCTCCCTTGGTAGGTAATGATTTGCTTTACCTTGATGATAGCATGATATGTAATTGGATATTGTCGAGCAGGTGGTGTGAAAAATAATAAAAAAGTCGAAGAGAGTCCCAACTTACTTTGAAATGCCGGATCATCTCCTCCTTCTTGCAGAAGACCCTGGCAGTGCAGTCCATGCAGTGGAAATGCTCCCGGTAGCCGAGGTCTTTGCAGTATGACGACCCGCATTCCAGGGTTGAGCTGTACCTATGGGAGGCACAAGGTTAGTTTCTAAGGGTTTTCCAAAAAAATTCAAATAAGCGTTCGTCCATCTATCTGTCCTCTCCATGTAAAAAGTTTAAAAAAAAATTTTAAGTCAAAATTGATCGAGTTGAGCTAACCGTTCTCCTGGTGGTAAGATATCACGCCTACCCGTGACCTGATCGAGTAATTTTCGTCAAAATATTAAAACGGAAAAGGAAATTAACCTTTTGACATATCTGGAATAGTCCACCGTGGTGTTCAAGGAGTTCTTCCGAGCCTGGTCTAAGTGACTCAACGCCGATAGTAGACCTGAAACAATGCATAAATAAACATTAACTAACGAGAATAGGCCTAGCTGTAGATACCACCTAAAGCAAACATTACGTTCCACTAATATCATATTTTACTATTAAACGAATTCTTCCACGTTAAATGCGAAAGTTTGAGTTATATGTTTGTTGATCAATCAAACCTAAACTGCTAAACCGATTGAGCTGAAATTCAGAATGGATTTGCAAAGGCTGGACTTAAATCCGGAGTGTCTCTCTGAATTCATAAGCCCGGAATTGCATACAATATCAGATGCACCACAAACATTCAGATTTTTTCAGATTACAAATTTTTCAAACATTCAGATTTTTCAGATTACGAATGTTTCAGATGTGTCAGAATTACGTAATATTTTTTATTTTTTTTCTTTCGAAAAACCTAAGTTCTTCGGTTTTGGCTTCACATCAAAGGTATATAGCCAGTGTCAAGTAATTGGAGAGATTATTTTGTCATAAGTCAGAGTCGATAAGTCAAGTCATGCCCCTGTAAAGTAGTGGTGGTTGCGACTTTACTAGAGGCTTCTATGGAGTTTTGGAGGCAACACGAAAAGTCACGTTTTACAGCATTACACTATTCACCAACACTCATACACGTTCACGAGCACTTAATGGATAAAAAACCACCGTTTTTACACTTAACCACTCAAAGTTATACAAGTTTTGTCAATTAATTTAATGCCGCCAATACGCCATTTTTCATGTTCCCGCCAAAAATCCTACGTAATATTTAAGATTATGAAATTCAGATAATGAATACAGAGAGACATATCAGCTGTATACGTCCAGCTTTAAAGTGTGACCCGTTTCGAGCTAATATTGATAGTTTATTTTATTTTATTTATTTAACATTAGACTCACAGTTACATTTTTTTCTTATATAAGCTATGAAATATATACTATTCTTAAACCAAATTGAGTCTACATTTTGTTTACTGTAAATATATAAGAATTATAGGTAGGTAAGTCTGGGTAGATAATTAGTAACTCTAACAGCAGTAAATTACAAACAAACAAATAATCGCATTGTGTTTGTCAGTGGTGTGTGTGGAGTGTGAATGTGATGTGTGTGTGTGTGTGTTGTGCGAAGTCTTAATGAGTTGCCTACCTAACCTGCAACGCTTACATTACATTACATTTTTAAATCGATATTACGCGTGCCGCGGGTTTTATAATGTATCTTTATGAGGAATAAACGTGCTTAGTAGTAACTAGTAATTCTAGTAAAAGAGTAAAACTATTCTAAGCAATCATGTATCACTTTCAAACAGTAATTTCTATCTATGACTCATCTCTGATTGCAGTATGATCGATTTCGTTTCTAATCTCAAATTACAGATAATAAACACGATTCCTAACATTTGGGCTCAACAATACGTTATCCTACATTTGCACTTGTTAAATCGTGATCTATCGACTTGGTACAGTTAGCAACACAATCGTATAAACAAAAAAACTGACAGAAAAGCGCGATTGGAATTGAATGACAGAATTCGTGATTCAAAGTTTCTTGATTTGTCAGAATTGGTGTTTTGTAATGAAAGCACTTTTGTTGCTGACTGTATCGGATCTCTCCACTTCATTAATAACGACTTGCTCTCACTAAAACCTCGCCTATTATTACAATCACGAGTATTCATGCACGACTTATGTAATCCCGAATTATACAAGACGTATGTTAAGTCCATTGTTCAGATAATCTACATAAGTATAGGTATTAATTCTTTCAAAAAGCATTTTGTAAAAAGCAGAGGTGTTGTTTCGTCATGACAGACGCGGTTCTAATAGCTATCAAATTGTATGTATGCCTTTTCTCAATAAGATTTTTTTTTATTTTTGTATACAGTAATGTAGATCGAAGTACGGTTGTTTACAAAAGTGGTTTACATAAAGTTTAATAAATATTTTCTATGTTATGTATTGTAAAGGTATAAGTGTGCTAGTCCTACATAGATTATTATGTACGAAATGGTAAGAATGATGGATGTTTGGTCCTCAAACACGCCAAAACTAAAACTAAACTAAACTGAACAGATTGAGCTTAATCTTGATACGGGTATTAGTCTATGAGCTGAAAAAATGCGTGGTACCTTATAACAACGTGGACCAAACATCTATACTTATTCCCTTAAAGATACTTGGTAGAGTCATTGAGTTGAGGACATATAGCGGTTTTTTCCACATCAAAAAACTGATCTACAGTCACATTTGAACAGAAACAAAGAGACAAAAACCCAAGTCCGGGTTGCGTCTAAAAAGATCAGTAAAAGATCATGACTAGAAAACAGTAACGGTATATCAAAACTTATTACATTTACACACACGTTATTTAAACGATATGAATCGGAAACTGGTTCGAAAAAAAATGTATTGATACTTATAAAAACTTTCGTGATGTACAGTCGAGTACAATTTATTTAATCTGTGGTACATTTGAAAATATGAAGAATAATGGGGTTCATTGATTGGCAAAAAATTGTTTTAATTTTTCCAATTGGCATAAGATAAAATGTTTGTGGTAGCGTAGAATACAGCTGGCAATGTAACGCAAACGATATACATACTTACATACATTTTAAAAAAAAACTCATTATATTTTTATTTGTTTTTGATCCTAGATATACCCTGTTGTATACAGAATAAATTAGGCGAGAGGCAAAAGGTTTAACCTCATCCATTCAAATTTAAATTAATTATTCTCTACTTGCCAACTTCTCTTGATAAATTATAATGTTCATAACTAATTAATAAGTTAATTGATAAGTTTTTATAAATATACTATATTTTAGTCTCTAAGGTATATATTATATGGGCCCTAGTCCTGTACTTTTCTTGAAATAAAATTATTATTATTATTATAACATAAATTATACTGATTACCGCTGATTCTAAAATTAAAAGCAAGATTTAGTCAGATGACTTTCTTATGATCCCTATGTGTGTGACTGTACCGACTTCATTTCGTGGTAGGTAGGTACACTCGGGTACAGTACTCCGAGCCAGTCAGCGATCACTCACAATAGCTCGCAGTGACTAGGAGAAAACAGTGATTAATTACCATAATAATTTATTTGATACTCCAAAACTTGATACGGGGAGGGGCCGCTTACACAACCTCTCGTTTAGTTCTTTTCCGAGTAAAACACAAAAAGAACTATGCGGAGACGAAAAGGTGTAGTAATACAACAGAATAAATAAGGAAAGAATAAGAATGCAAGGCGGCTAGCGACCGCAAAAAGTGGAAGGAGATGGGGGAGACCTTTTTCCAAAAGTGGGACACAATAATAGGTTAATAACAAAATTTAATAAGAATGTGAATCGAAGTTAATTGGGTCAGTCAAGCACAAGATTGAGGAGGGTGAAAAAAGGGGAGGTTTTTGTCCAGCAGTGAAACACTACAGTCTGAAAATAATAATTATACGAATAATTTAACTTGCTTGCACATAACAATATTATTAAGACAAAAATACATTAAAAAGATACAAATTAGATAGTTTCTACTTGTATTTCGATTCAGATGTCTATTTTTATTCAACATCTTTTTCGATTACATGTAAATAACACAAGATTTCTTGAAAAAATACTATGGGAAATAAACTATTGGAAGTTTTACATCATTGTACCCATCTATTTCAAACTTGCAAGGCAGATTCAATCTCACACGAAGCGAGACTTTACTATTGTAGCAAGTATTACTACACTTTTTGTGTATAACAACGAAAACGGAGCTGTTTTATAATTTCCTCTGATGAAAACAGTTATTGTTATTTTGAACATGATGCATGGCGGCGATTTGAACCGAACAAAAGAATGGGATTGACGGAAAGAATACTGTGTTTTTGATTGTTTCGCTCGAATTACCATGTTTTAAGAATTTTGAGTTCATAATGACCTTTTTTTAAGATTGTTACTCTTGATACGTTCCAATTCCTACTAGTATTAAAATGGTGATGTGCAGATCGATGGTTAAATGGATATTTGCTCCTCAATCACGCCAAAAGTACTGAACGGATTTATTTTATTTTATTTATTCCTATACATACACCACAGATTTTTGATTTGCGAAAATACTTAAGTGGGATATGCAGCGTTGTATTTGTGCAGTCAGAATTTTGGGTTTCTACAAAATGACAGAGTGACAGCGGCGCGAGTGCGGCTCCCGAGCCAAGCTGTAGCGAGCTGGCTCCAGCTAGGTACCAGATTTTACCAAACGAAGAATAAAACTTAAATTATTATAGGAAGGCCAAAGGAAATCGACTAACGTAAACAGTTTTCCAATTTTTGATTATTATAGGCAACTGATTATGCGTATTTTGTTTTTATTAAAAAATTGCGCTGTATACTTACCTTAAACCAAATCGAATGGTATAACTAATATGCAGTATCTCAATTCCATTCCAATCATTATCTCGATTCCAAACGGGCCGCGGGCATTAGCTGGTATACATATAATTTTTGCATTGATAATATCGATTTTGTAAACAAAATACATTATTTATAAACATACTTTTACAAGTACAATAAATCTAACTTCGGTAAAGAACGGCTGATAAAACCATCTGTGATCGAAAACAAAATACAAAAGACATCGCCAATGTTAATGATGCAAACAATATAAAAATCGAAGACAATAAAAAGACAATGCAACAAAATCAGATAAACAATAAAATTTATACTAAGGTTTTTAGGAAATTTCGTAAGATATTGTGCCCGGCCATTGATGCGAAACAATGGGGTCTTCATAATGTTCTACATAATGAGTTTTGGGACGCAGTGAATGGAACCTCTTTGATGGACGAAAGTTCTCGGGATGTATGGGACGAGAGATGGGTGCGACTTCCGTGGCGTGACTTATTTGAAAACAATTGTAAAGTACTTCAATTGGCTTGAAATAAATCTTTGTTATAGGCACTGTTCGATACCACATTGGAGTTAGATACGATAATTGGTGAGATACGTTATCAAATTGATTGTTGCTAGAATTATAAAAGTAGAAAAACAAAAATAATTGTGAAGAATCTAAGATCGTAGTTTTCAAAGTCAGCCGTAATCAATTTTGACGTGTTAATACTGTAAGATTCTAAATTAGTAAAACATTACTTAATCGCTATATTTGCTTTATCTTAAATCCATAATTTTAAAAGGATGCAGAAAAGGAATAATAACTTGAATGTATGTTGATAAAAAAGGATAAATGAGATTTATTTCACACGATTTAAAATTCTTGAGACAGCTGTGACCGTAACATATTCCTCGAGAATTCGTATAATCCGGCTGGCATTTCGTTAAGTGGAAAATGACTAAATGTCAGTTTATCTGTAACTCTTTTAGCCTCCTCTATGACTAATTGAAATTAAATGTCACTTAAGATTTAGATAAACGTATCGAAGAGTCTTTAAAGCTTTCGTTCATCCAATGTGTTGCAACTTTTATGAGCGATCGAGTTCTCACTGAATCAAAACTTGATAAATTCGTTACATTATTTATTCCATTGTCTACGTCGATCGGTCTCTCATCGGGTTCAATAACAGCATCAATTTCTTGCATCAGTTCTCGTCTTCCATCTAAATTGACATTTACTCTCGCAAGTATGTCTAAAATGTAAATGCGGTAACTGCACATACCAATTCACGTAGGAAGCACTACCATTTTGCGTTCATACAAATAATTGAAGTACAACTAAAGACTTTATTTTGTTACAGATAAGGAAAAAGAGGATGAAGACGAGCGCGAAACTAAATCACCGGTATGCATACAAGACCAACGTAAGAGGATATGTGATGTTGATTACTTTATTAACGTTTTTATTGAAACCAGGGATCGGATTAAGCTGGTCAGTGGAATAGTACATTGAAGTGAGGCTGTATCGCATAGAGGAGGTAATGAGGCGGGGCGATGGGAGTATGTATGGATCTGGCTATTGACACACACCATTTATACATAAAGATATCTTCAAAGAATTCAAGCTTATTAACAAGTTATGATGATCGAGACTCGTTTTTGATGTATGAAACAAAAAAACCGAACAACGCTCAAAATTCATCCATAGCTTATGAATATCGTATTTACGAAGTACCTCGCTTATATGGAAGTTCCTGCATATCTAATGGAATAAAAATTTGAATCTTCATCCCAATTTGTACAGAAATAAGATGAATCATATTCCGTGTAACGTTGCGTCAATGATGTACCAGCGGTTATTGCCGTCGGAATGATCATTGGTGTTCCACTATGACCTCTATATCCACGAATTACGATCGAGAATTGAATATTAATGAAACATGCGGGCGCTACAATGCTGGTCCGAGTTCTTCGTACTTTTTATACATTTCGTTTTGAGATGTACAGATAAGGAGCAACGTGTCTAGTTTTATTTTCGATTCGATTATGTATTGTTGCTACGAGATTTAAATGTTTTAAACGTTTTCCTGTACAGATAAAAACATATTTTTTCTCATTGTTGTTTCGCAGTATCTCAAAATCTCATTGTCTGTGAATCTGAACTCACCATATTTTAGTTTTACATACATATCCACAAGAATGCTCTTCAGACATTTTCCTTGATCTGTCAAAGCGATAACTTGTGATTTGAAGACTTTATTCAAGCATTTGAAGCGTTTGAAACAAGATTGCACTTTTACATCCGGGGTTGCCCCGGGGTGCAACGTTCGCTCCGCTTTTTTTTACGAATGCACACCGCTAATAGACTATCAGTAAATGTAACTGTAAAACCGGCAAGTTGCTCTACAAATAGACTTATTAGCCGTAATTACTTTTCTATTGTGTACTATGTAGTTAATTGTTGTATGTAGCCTATTAATTATTATTGTATGATTTGAAGACGTTTACATGGCACAGTTGGTCGTAAAGTCGGTCGGCGGATGAAAGAGGTAGATAATTATGACCATGCGTATGCGTTGATCAAATCGGATCCATCGATCGATATCTAGATGTAGCGATCTTGTTAGGCATTACGTGTAACGATGGCGATTCATTATGCTAATGATAAATGGTCTATTGCTTTTAATTATTGTCCAGCCCTTCGAAATGTATGTTCGTGTCTCTTCAAATAGAAATAGAAATAGTTATGAATTGAATATTGAAAGACGGAATTTAACCAGTTGGATGGTTGAGTTCTCGAGTTGGAATTGACAATCATCTTAAAGAAACGAAAAAAAACATCACTTTTTCTTAGGTAGGTACAGATAGAAAAGTTGTCAAGTTTAGGCTTTTGAGCGGATTAAATATAATAACGAAACCGGTTATGGCTTAAATGAAAAGTAAGGAAAGATGTCTGAATATCTACAACAGAACCCAGTCCAGATATCTCCATTACACCATAGGTAGTTTCAAATTCATATTTCAATTTTGTTTATTTATGAAAAATGAAACTTTACAGATTACCTGAATCGTTACATTTTTAAATTCTTAGGAAGTTAATGATATGCACACAGAAACTTACAATAACTTAAAGAATAAAAACAATTATTAAATTAATTTCGCTCTAATGACATGAAGACTTCTAAGCTACGAATCAAGAAAGCTAAATATCTGCTTCACAAAACTTTAGGCTTTTGGCTGGAAGTCGTTCGAACGAAATCTCGTTCTAACGACTTTAGGACATCCGCAAACACATCTACCTGCGGGGTGATGCCCAGACTACAATTTTACATTATTATGTGAAAAACAGGATTCGAACCATCTACTCACAAAATAATATTATCTCTACAGAATCGGAGACAGCCAGAAACAAGAGTAAATGACTCCACATGACCGTTTCGTTTTTGCTCTATTTACTTTCGCTTGACGTTTGCGTTTCGTTCGTTTTTTCAGTCTTAGTAGTCAATTAGGGAAAGGCTCTGATGGGCTGTAATTAACGATTTACATGGATTGATGTCTCTTTGTTTTAAGAATGAGATTAATGGCCACTTGCACCAAACTTTCAAAGTTCCTAAGCAATTACTTTACTCGTTTGGCAGTTCTTAACCATCAGAATCTTGACTGTTAAGAACTACCAAGCGATTAAGGTAATTGCTTAGGGATTTTGACAGTTTGGTGCAAGTAGGCATAAATGTTATAGTATTTAACCTCTCAGGGATTCTTACGAAAAATTAACTTTATCCCTCAAGGATCGCAGTGGCACGCTTCGCGACTTTTTATCCGATTTATGCACTAAAATGCTTGTATCTCGGAAAATACTAGGAATTTATTAATTTTGTAAAAAGGCATAGAATCTAGAATTCTCTTCTATAATACTCTTCATACTAATCGATTTATTATTTGTTATTACGTACTTTTTGTATTAGAACTTTGTCGATAACTTCTATCGATTATTCTGGTAGATCAGTAGCAATTCATACAAATAAGATCCAGTATCTGATATTACGTCTTTTTTATTAAAGTAAAATAAAAAGAAGCAGAATTTTAGATCATTATTTGATTTTTATAATATATAAAGTGTTGTTTTTTAATTATTATTAGGGTTTATTCTATGAGTTTAAGTTACACGAAATAAATTTCGTACTTATTTACCACTATTTTATTCAAATTACATAAAAAACAAGTCGATACTAAGCTCCTACACATGCTATTACGTCTAATGAAGATGAAAACTTCTAATAAGAATGTACACTTCTATAATCTTCTTTTTGCCCTCCTATTGCACTAGAACTTCACAAAAAGTACTACAGGTCCTACAGACTAGGTGGGCCTTCTACGGGACAACGATGGACACTAATTACAGATTAAAAAAACTAAAGGGACGTCCACAATGATGGATAGACGCGTCCCTCTTCTCGATCGATTATAGGGATAAATCGATAATCGATACGTTTTATTTTCAAAATGGATAATCTATACGTTTTATTTGCTTTATAAAGTAAATGTTGAGTTTAATGAATCAAACTGGTTACGATTTTGAACATATTAAGCGTATTTTCATTAGCTCTATTTTGATCATCAATTATCGGTACGTTTTATTTTCAAAATGAATAATCTATACTTTTTGTTTGCTTTAAAAGTAAACGTTGAGTTTAAATAAATTTTGAATATCTTAAATGTACCTATTTTCATTGGCTTTTAAAAATGCTCAAAACTATTTAGGATTTTTTTTTACTTATACATCCTCATCAACAGTCATCTTTAAACCAGAACACTGTAATGATACACACATTACATGATGGAATCCTACAAAAGACGCCTCAAAACGGATAACTTGCTTTTATGCTATATTTTTAGCGAAAAACTCGCGTAAATTCATACAAACTACTTTTTTAATATGTGTATGTTTTGTGGAATAATATATATTTCTGAATCTATGGAGCCTCTAATTGTATGAACACGCATGTTTTATCGTTTATTCTTAACAACAATGAAGTCATCGTGTCCATATTAGCTAGTACAAAATATAGTCCTAAAACGATGTTAAGCCCCGTACTCACTGGTAATTATATATTTATATAAATATTATACTGTAAATATTCTAAAATAAAAGAAAAATAAATGTACTTTAAGATGTCACCACATTAAAAATAAGCAAAAATCTGTCCTATACAATTTTAGGACATATTTTTTCTGGGTACTTAAATCATGAGCTAACTTCTACATTTGTAATAAATAAGTAAGCAAATAATGAAAAATATTTTACATTATAATGAAACAATTGTTGTTGTAAAATTACTTTAAATTGCAAATTGTTATTAACATAACTACTCGTATTAATAAGAACATTTTTTATAATGATATCTTTATCATACACGATCTGTGCTATATTTTATTCTAGGATCACAGAAAGATTTTTAATCCTACATTTTTTTAATGTTTGTTTCACAATTATATTATTTTTAAAATAATAGTGATATTATTTCGTAATACTGCTTTCAAATAATAAAATACGCAGTCACACAGAACCACGGGCGAAGACTAGCCATTATAAAAGCTTTACCATTTTATAATAAAAACGAGAATGGCGCGTCGGGGTCACATAATGCATTATAATTTTATACAAAGATACAAACTGCAAAACTCAAATGAATATGCAAAGCGATGCGTGTGTAGAGATTGAGTTATTGTGATCGGTTGCAAGTGTGTGCGCAGCTTTAGGGCTGTTCACCATGGGAAGAACTTTTTTTAATATTCCGTATTTGTTTTTGTCAAATTTACTATAACATTTTTTATTCGTCTGTTCGGTTAATTTTTTTTTTATTTACTTAATTGTCTCAGGCATTGTGTTTGATGGTCAGTCTCGAAAGCTTAGGAATTTCAAAAACACTGTGCCCTGAAAACTTGAACAAAAAATGCTTACTACATGGCGTTAGAATAGTAATAGTTGCTAACATTATGAACCTTAGTAATGTTATTTTATGAATATATCTATTTCAATTGACTTATGTTACTTATTGTTTTTCTTTAAAACACTGTAGTAACTTCATTAATTAAGTTTTACTTTAAGCTATTATATATTGTACAATGAACTGATTTACCTTGCAATTTTCTTATCAATAAAATACTATAAACTATAGTATCACAGTGGGAACCCGCCCTAATCGATTCACATCGCGAAAGCTCGCACACGAGCGCACTTGTTCGTCTGTGTGCGCACACGCAACCGAAGAAATGCATATTTTATGACGTCTGCTCACATTCAGCGCGGTGCCACAAAGAAATTATACGCGCATTAAATCTGTGGAGGTGTAAGTTTTTTTTTTTAATTTTTTAAATGTGTTGAACCATAAGTATACTATAGGGTGCTATAGGTAAATAGATATTTTGAACCAAGGGTAGATAAAGTATTTTCTAGATAGTACCATACAGATTAATCTACGAGTAAACCTACTATAAATAGTAGACAATGCTTTTGAATGCTTAGTTATAGATTTTAATGGTTTTCAGTTACTGATGCAAAACTTATGTAGTGCTTCTAGGATTCGTAACTGAGATTTGCAAAAACAATTATAAAGAAAGAAAACTATGTATGGTACAATATAGTCCTGCGAAATCTATGCCATAAATATAAAGAACTATCAAATTAAGCGCACATTTTTTGGTTCAAAGTTCAAATACACTAAGTGGACGACTGCTATAGCATCCTTAATACAAAACCTTTGCAGCACTGTTCCGGACGTGGACAGATCCCTGAACCCGCGTTCATCACTTGGTTAATAGGAAAAAAAAAACTAATTGAAAAGATGTATGGACAACTCAACAGTTTTCTTGTGCCATAACCCAAGGGTTTGCAGCCGGGGTCTAAGTTAATTAACAAAAGAGCGAGTGGATGCGAACAGCGCTGCGTATGCGCTGAATGGGACCGTTCAGTGCGCATCCTCTATGACACATGGCTTCAGTGCCTCGTTGAAAGATGACAATCTAGTTCTGAATTGAAAGAAGATGACGGAATTGACTATATGTCATTTGACTGAATATTTTCTGTAATTCTGTAATTCTTTATTGTACACAAACAGATTAGAATATAAATCATAAAAGAAAAGACATGTACAAAGGTGAGCTTAACCCTAATATGAGTTTTCTTCCAGCAAAGTTTTATATAATTTGTAATATTAATTTTATTTCACTAAGTTACTCGCTCAATTACCTCTTGCATGTCGTCTTCACCTATAATTGCAGTGGCACTTGGCCTGAGATATGTATCATGTAACCAACAAAATGTATTAGTGTACACTGTGTTGGTGTTCAATAAAAAATAAAAATAAAACCTTCTGAGGTTAGAGATTATAGAGATATTTTTTATATTTTTTACAATAATTAAAAAAATATGTAACTAGCGATAATTTACTTGACACTGGCTAAATATACTAATAAGTGTGGAGCGAATCGCGAAGAATAAACGTTCTTCGTTAAATTAAAAAAAAAACGAAGAAGATGACAATGTATTTTGAAGCAAGGCCAAGGCCCTCTTAAACTTTGCTGGGGCCCTGAGGCACACAAGAATTTGAGGCTCTTTTGGAAATGAAATCAAATCAAATATTGTGTATTTCCTAGAACATGTGTATGTATACAATAAGGTCTTAAATAAATTGAGTCCATTTTATGCCCTGCGATATAGGCAAGTTAAGAAAGCAAATTATGCCAACAATTCTAAACTATGATCTTCTATTTATTATGGGAAATTGGTTCGTTGGTTTTGGCGTGATTGAGAAGCTAATAACGATCTATCTACAATCCTCAACATACTTTTTTTTTTTAAAAATGGTCCTACAGTTTTAAATATTTTTGGCCAGAGCTGTACTGACCCAATAGATAAATTTAGAAAGATCATGACAAAATCATAGGTTAGTTGGTGCTAATTGACGACACCGTGGCTTAGTTGGTAGTGATCCTGCCTACGAAGCTTGGTGTTCCGGGTTCGATCCCCAGCAGGAGCAAATATTTGTGACGAACACAAATGTTTGTTCTCGGGTCTAGGATGTTGTGATGTGTTGTATGTGTCCATGCCACCTGCGACACAGGGAATCCTAGTGCAGGGGTGTGAGTATGTGTACGTTTATTTATTTATTTAATTGTACAATCTATTTCTCCTGCTGACTGTACTTGTGCAACATCATAATAATATCAGTGTCAAAGATAAAAATAAAAACAACACGAAATAAAATAATAGCATAATAATAAGCAGTTACTAGAAATAGAGACATTCGATACGTAATCGAATAATTAATCGATTACATCGAAATTATTACTCGTCTACCAAATTAGAACATAACTTTTTAAATCGTAATTACAGTTTAAAATAAAATGTATGGTGATAAAACCTAGTGATTAAGTTTATGGGTTCTGTATAAGTATTTAATTTGTGATATATTTTGTGTTCAATAATATCATTAGTAATAATATTGTTAAGATGAGCTATTTATTATTAAACTTTTTTTGTTACTATTTACTTAATGTTTGCTTCTTTTCATCAACAAATGAATTGATGGAATTTCTTTATAAACAATAACAAATATTAAAATTTTAGTTCAGATAAAATATTGTGCTAAAAGTTTTATCATTAAAAAAAGTAGATCATTGATATCTGATTGATGATTGATATTGATGATATACCTCATTTTACTGGGGCTTATCAAAAGTTTTTATAACTCTACGGAACCCTAAAAACATTCACAACAAACACGTAATCCATTTTAATATAGATAAATCCAGAATCACACTGAACAGATCCGAAACATAGAAGGAGCTGATTTTAATTACTATAATTAACAAATTTTTATGTGAATTATATCTTTATAGCCGCGAGCATCACGGTCTAATAAAATCCATTAGAGGGAGACGGAATATATTGATATACACGAGTTAAAAGTGACGGCATATTCTAAAATCGATGACTTGTATCGAACAATCGGCGTGTCAATTCGAATAATTTATTTGTTCACGTTTTTATGAAGGCTGTTCTGAGATTTAATGCAGAAAAGTTTTATTTGAGAATCGGTATTGAATGTGGAATTTTTAATAGAATGACTGTGAGAATTTAGGACCTACTTATAAATAAAGTACTGATTTATATATAAGCTCAGAATAGTATTATTTAATAATAAGTTTACTGTGCGTTAGTATGTAGTAGGTACCAGGTAGGTACTTTTTTGTTATTAGCCTATGCTGTCCCGTTGTTGGGAAGGTACTTATACTTATAATTTTTATTATCGAATCAAATGAACTTAATTATCTAAGCTTCAAACTAAGTTACACCTTCGTGTCTCTAATAAAATAAATATTTTATGTGTTGCAAATAAGCGCTTACACAAACACACCCTCTTTTCCAGTGCCGACGTTCAGTGGTTTCGCCTATGCGTTGTATGTCAATAAATCAGGACAAAGTCTTTTATATTATACTAGCTGTAGAATTAACAAAATTCCTTACTTGCCTACATATCTTGATTAATATCCCTCGAAATTTCAAGTCTCTACATTCAGTGATATGGCCAGGACTAAGTCCTTTACAGATATCGATAGATTGATGATACTAAACACATATGTACAGGTAAATGCACTAATAATGAGATGCGTTCCAAATCACACAGAAATTTAAATAATCGGTAAAAGG
This sequence comes from Lobophora halterata, assembly GCA_932526365.1. Taxonomy (NCBI): domain Eukaryota; kingdom Metazoa; phylum Arthropoda; class Insecta; order Lepidoptera; family Geometridae; genus Lobophora; species Lobophora halterata. The sequence goes on from OW052026.1 coordinate 2,764,736, forward strand.
TGACGGAACACATCGCTTCCACAAAACAGTGCATTCTTTGCACACATCTGTGAGTTTTCACACATCACTAATTTATTCTACGATCGGTTAGTTCGGAGTTTTGTCTTAATTATCGATTCTGGATAAATATTTGGTTATTGGGCGATGAACCACTAACAAATTGAGAAATACTCTTTTACTACCGAAATTCTTAGGATGGAAGGAAACCTGCTACATCCCACAAGAGACAAATAGCTCTCCGATTATTTCATAATTTGGTCCTATTAAGGCAGATTTATATATTTATATATATAGATTACCTAGTTAAAAGTTTTTTTGTGAGAATGAATTTCGTTCCTACCTTATAAATCTAGTCTTGGTCCGGCGTAATCATAACCATAATAGAGAAAAATAATAATTCAATATGTCTTTACTATTGCAAAAAAATCATTGAGGTTATTTCTAAAAAACTGAAAACGGTCACTAAAGTGTTTATTAGGTGTCATTCTTAGTCAAAATATGTAAGTCTTAATTATTTTGAACGGTCATTCATAATCAAATTTCTAAAATTTCACATAAACTATTCACTAAAACGTCATTCTTTATCAAAACTAATTTGAATTCCCTTGTAAAATGAAAAAAGTCACTAAAATGTATAAAAAGTATCATTCTAACTCAAAAATTTAGTCCTCTTGTAAAATGTATCAATTGTGCCTCACAGTCCAGCCTTGTTCAAATTCCTACCAATTCCTGGAGCCCCCTCCAATTGTAGCAACCTCAGCTGTAATCTCGATCAATAGAGCTCAATTGGGCTGGGAGCCGGACGTTACGACACCGCTTCACTACACAACTCTACATCGTTTGTACGACGATGTACTATTTATACTCGATCTATATGGGTACGTTGGATTTTATTAATTGTAATTTTTTTGTGAACAAATGAACATGAGGGATTTGACATCAATTCCTCATTCTCAACCTTGGCGCTCCAGCTGGGTTCAATCGAGAAAACAAAAGGAAACTTTGTACACCAAATACCCAAAGCAAGCCAATTTATCTAAGACTTTGTCAGCATGAGCCAAAGCGAGCGAGGATATTTAGCTCGACGATAAATTGTGCTTTGAGAACATTATATTACACTTTATTTTTCAGTTTAAATATTTTTTATGCAAATCCAGTCAATTTATAAATACTACTACTGCCAGTAAATATGGACTTCCTAAAAGGTACTTCCAAATAGGTTCAATAATTTCGGCATAAATGAGTACATGAATGAATGAAAACAAACATTTATTTGTATAATTCATCTATCCGTAAGGCTTCTAATAGAAAAATAAATGCGACATTATTTTTTCAGATATATTCGTTTGAAATCTACATAGGTTCAGCTAGAAATCAAAGCGTATTCAAATCGGCGCGCGCGCAGTCCCACGACAATGGAAGTAATGGGCAAATCAGCGCACCGGACGAATGAAACTAGGACCATTACAGTAAATGGGAAACGCACTGGTTTGGGGTCTGGATGGGTCCGGGGAAGGGGGACAGATTGGTGCTGGGGTCTGGGGAAACCGAGTCTATTTAATTATGTGAACTAGGTTTGGCTTCTCTTGCCCCGCGCTATAGCGTGTTTGGTTATGGGATTAAACTCGGGGTAAAAACAGATGTTTTCTTAAGTTTAGATTAAAAACGGTGTTCCTATAGAACACCGAGCTTTTTTTAGGATGAAGTTTTATTAACAATGAAAAAGCCTAGTAATTCTAAACGATGATATACTAGCGCTGTTACTTTTGTCAAAGAATAAGTAATATTATGTACCATACTTTTGTCTCGAAATTTAGCATCGGACCAAAATGTACTTTTTACATACTTCTTTGTATTCTGATTAGTTTCAGGCTAGATGGCGTTGTTTGAAATATTGTCTTATTATATCGGTTTTAATTTGAATGGAAAAATATAATCTACAGAACCCTAAATTGCGGATTCATAAATAAGCAAAATAAATTTATTAATAAACAACCATTAAGATTCCGTTATTAATTAGATTAATGATTAATCAAGATAATGGATTCTCGTCTATCGGCAACTACAAAAGGATAGAGTAAAAACGGCAAAAAATATACTTTTTAAACATTCTTATCTTTTGATAAGTTCATTTCTGTGGTGGTGGCAAAACACAGTTATTGGAATAATTAACGTTGCACCTACTATATTTTTTTATAAGTAAATTTTTAACGCGATAAACGGGTAAATAATAAGTTATCAACCAAGTGTTTTTTACTGATGACTCCTAAGTGATCTTTCGCTAAAAAAGTTTGGTAAAACAATCAGCATTAACTTTGGCACTATCTTTTAATTAGCAAAGCTCTCGTCAATGTTTTTTAATGTTTTTTTTGTTAGAGTTGTTGAATAAAAACATCAACACGTATACTCTTAACTAGCAAAAAGCGAAGTGAAGGGTTAAGGTCCTAATGAGTGGTAATTATGTTATGTTAGTCGGTTACGGAGAATAGGGACATTTAGCAAATGCGGTATTGTGTCAGTGTTGCCCGTTTCAGATATTGTGTCAGTATTGCGCTGCATTTCATAAAACTCGTAACGTATTTTTTTTATACATATGTTTTTTGACTTAGATATTTTTGTTAAGGCCAAGAATCCAGCGCACCGTTATCTCGCTCACCGTTTATACATTTTTGAAGATATCAATTGACTGAGACTGAGTTTATATTTCAAAAAGTGGAGCGGTGAATTTGCACAACCTCAAAAAATGTTTTAAAATATTTTTTGTTTCGATATGTTTGACAAAAGAAAGGAAGATTGGAAAAAGAGGAAATTTGGGAAAAACAGTTATTCCCAATTTTCTTTGCTTTTTTGGAAGCATACAAATTAAGAACAGGCTTGGCAAGTTGTCGCTGCCTACAAAAATAAGCTTAAGGCTTAAGAATTCTGTCTGAGTATTAATTTTTTTACCAAATTTAGCAAAGTAGCAACAACTTTTTTTCGTTTTTTTTTTTTGTGATATCATGTTTCTTATACAGGTCAGAAGATCTAACGCATAAAGTTTGTGTTTAATGATAACCTAGGCAATTTACATAAACTTAAGCAAATACGTACATAGTTAAGTTATTACACACAAACACAAAAAACTTACCGCTAGCCTGAAGTTTCCTTTCTTGGGAGTCTTCCGTATCCATTGATGATTTTTGGAAAAATCCCTGCAACAATATTAAAATTATCAAAATCATCCTTATTTTAAGAAATATAATACTTATTAAGCTAATTCTAGCTCTTTTTAATGACATTTTTTTTTTATATTTTAAACAAATAACATTAGATTATCTATCCCAATTAAATATTCACCTACATAATATTATTAAAAAAATTCAAAATTCAAAATTTTGTTCATGTGATCTAGCCAAGAATAATTGCTGCATTCCCGCGCTGAATCGCCAAAGACAATCTTTGCGCGAAGAATGCAAGTTGAATTTAAGTTCGCGGCATTTCATGAAACTTTCAAAATTACCTGCATTTGTAAATTAGCTAAATCCTCCAAATTTTTCCTCATTATGTTCTGTTGATCGAACTCCGAAACGCTGTTACCCGCGCTTGAAGTCGTCGACAGTTCCTGCATTGTAATTTAACTTCTTTATTAAAAAACTTAAGAAATAACAAAAAGTTTTATTGTGACGACACGATTTGTTGAGCGGCAAGTATGTTGGACTGCCAAGCCGGTGTCGCGGGTTCGATTCCTGCTTCCTGCACATTTCTGTGATGAACATTAGTCCTGAATCTAGGTGTTTTCTATGTATTTTCAGTTATCTGGTTCACATAGTACAAGTTCGGCTAAGTTTGGGGTTAGATGGCGTTGTGTTAAATGTAATAACTAAAAGCTACAAATGCTTAAATCTAATATTTTTTTTTAGAATGATTACCTATATCTGGTATTGGTATAATAAAGACTTCTCGATCATACAGTCATAAAAATATATTTTCATGTTAAGTCATCATTTTATGGAAAATACCCGTAATTTTTTTAAATTCATTTTGTAATTTGAAATCGGCCATATTTAATAGATTGAAAGCCGTTGTGTTATTTGAAAAAAAAAACACTGATAGTATCAAATTGGAAAGACAACAAATGTTTCTTACAAGGGTCATAACTAAATAAAAACATAAAACATAAACATAAACATTCACACACTCACACCCCTGCACTAGGATTCCCTGTGTCGCAGGTGGCATGGACACACACAACACATCACAACATCCAAGACCCGAGAACAAACATTTGTGTTCGTCACAAATATTTGCCCCGGCCGGGAATTGAATTACCTGTCCATCACCATCCCTTGACACACTGAGGTCCAAGGTCTGGTCTCCATCATCAGAGCTACCGTCTTCATCTTGTCCCTGAGATCTGAATAGCCTCATTGATTGCTGGTTGATTATATATAATGCTCTTTGCCTGAAATAAAAAAATATATTAATAAAAAAAGATTTATAAAAAAAAATGTGAAATCTACGTTACGAAAATATGTGACCGTTTCCACCAATACTATGCTATGTAGCTGTGCGAGGAAGATGAGCCGCCGCAAAGTGGCTGCGCACCTCGAGCTATGCGATGTATCGATAGTAGGGAATACTGCAGGTCTGAAAAGCACTTATTTATAACGACTTTTTATATAAACACTTAGGCTAGGCGCGCACTAGCGCAACAGCCTGGCCGTGGCAGTCAGGCTGCCTAGTGCTAGGCGCGCACCTAAGTGTTAATATAAAAAGTCGTTATAAATTAGTTTCACCTTTATTGCCTGACAAAATGAATTAATCATAATTTTTTTTACACACAACATTGTTAAAAAAAAAAAAAAAATCGCGATTAAAAATTTGCGGTGAATGAAATAATAAAAATAAGTATATTATTAAATTATATAATAATAGTCAAGCGTTTGACCACCACCTCACCTGATGGAAAGTGACGGTGTGGTCGAGGATGGAGCACGCTTGGCTAAAAGAAACTGATTTACTCTAGACTTGAAGACACCAAGATTGTAGCAGTTTGGAAAAACAGACGCCGGTAAGGAATTCCATTATTTACTTGTACTTATAAGGTACGGGTGGTATGTTCCTGTACACCTGTTTGTCCTATGGTAGAATTAAGTAAGTACTAAGTATACCTTTGGGCTTCAATATCGTTGTCTGGGGTCTTCGGTGGGGTGATATTGGTGGAGCCTTCGTCTTCCGTGCCTGATGAGGAGTGTCTCCGGAGACGTCTATCGGTTCCATCCTCCAGGCCCGAGTCATGCCGCCTCTTCAAGCTCAGCGGCAGTTGCGTAAATGGTTTGCCTAAAACATTTTTTTATCTAAAGCGTCGGACAAGGCTTTTTTACAAACTGCTTGTAATTGGCGTGTTTAAACTATCGTGTGAGCGAGTTAGTTTTCGGAAAGGATTGTCAAAAAGCAGATTGTAAAAAAAACCGATGACACTGAGCGAGTTTACACGCTACTAGCGAACTCGCTGGCTTGTAGCGTGTAAAAACGCCGTGTGTCATCGACGCTTAAGTATGTTAAAAATCAATATGTAGAGTCAATTGACTCAACATAATAAACCTTTTTTTCATAGTCATAAAGTTGCAGGTCTTTTTTTTCTTATCGTGTCAGTTCTTTCGAACCAGTATGGTGAAAGGATTTCAAGTGCGCCTCGAAGAGCCTTATTTTGTGCACTAGACACACGTTTTTCGAACTTTGTTGCACATATTCGAAAGTTGCAGGTTGCAAAAATATGTATATTGATACATTTTTTTGATATATGTTTACCTGCAACTTTATGATAAGGAAAAAACAATAAATACATAATGTTTGGACATTTCACACAACAATAAGTAGATATTTCAATATGTTTTCAAATAGATTTACTTTCAATAGTTATTAGAAAAATATCCTAATAAAATATTTTATTAAACAAAGAATCATGAATTTACTTAATTTTATGATTCTTTGAAATTACTCTACTAAATCATAAAATGTGTCCATCTTCCAAACAATATTTTATGTGACTATTCTCACCATAAATTATCAGATTACACAAATCTGTCTAAACACTATAAACATAAATGATATCTGATACGGTTATAAAATTAACACCATTTATAATTCTGAATCTATTAATATTTATCTTCAAAATCTCACAACTAGATACACTTTCTACATAAGCTGCATTTGCAAAAACGTTCGATGAATTATACATGCTTCATTAAAACGGCAAAAAACTGTCTGTCTTTTGACAATTTCAAAGAAATTTTCTGTTACTAAAGATAGTACATAATGTTCCGTTACATCGGGAATGTTTTCCAGAAAGTATTTTTTTTTATGTGTAACATCTTTCCTCTCATCATCATCCGCTGCTGGGTATAAACATATCTCTGCTCTATATTTCTATCTTTCCTCTCGTTTCTGTCTTTCGTGAAAATGGGACGGAAGAGTGTAACTGCAAGTTGGCCGTCAGATGGCCGTCAAATCTATATGGGGCATATTATTGTTGTCCAAACTTCCTGGCCAAGGCCTTTAAGATTTGGAATCAATCAATAATCAATATTAATAAAAGGCTTGGACTTGACTGACTGACTGACAGACAACGCACAAGCCAATCTACTTAACGTAGAGACTTGATATTTGAAGGATATGTTCAAGAAGTGTGAGGGCGTATTAATTATGGGATTTAGTCAATTCGCAACGCAAAGGAAATTGCGGGCATCAGTAGTCTAGTTATAAGAGATCCATGTTTATGAATTTACCTTGAAGAGCTTCCAAAGCTCGAATCTGACCAGTAATCGCATCTGTCACCTCATTCGAAGACAGCCCATAGATCCCTAGAAGTTCCTTCATCGTATTCATGGCGTAGTCTCTGAGAATCCTGTTCGTGGCGTTCGTGGCGTTCGTGGCCTCTCCATTTTGGTTTTCACTCTCCTCCTGGACTTCTAACCTATCATTAGCATTGATGTCTTGACCCTTATCATCATCAGATTCGGATTCCCGTCTTCGCGGAGGAGAATTCGTTTTTATAAGTTGCGATATCGCAAAAGGGTTTTTGGCACAAAACGTTTTTGATGGTAAACCAGAGAAGTTTATCACTGTTCTGTCTACAGGGTCTTGAAGACTGTGGATGTATGAATGCTGAAATGAATCTGGTTTATTTTCATCTGCATTATAATTGTTTTCATTCGAATCGGTGCTCAGTCTTCTGCTTAGGTCTACTGCTCCAGTTTTGAGTAGGCTGAAGTTTTTGACGCCGATTTTGTAGTCTTTGTCTTCCAATTCTGGGCTGGTCCTGTCGTTTCCATTGAGAGGGGTCTCACAGTTCTCTGATTCGTCAGAGCAAGTGGCTGCATTGGGAGCGCATCTGGGTTTGAAGTTTTTCCGCTTGTTTCTTTTGGGGAGGTTGTAGTATGGAGATATATCGGGTATGTTGGGTTGTGCGTCTGTTTCCGCCCAAGTGGCGCCATGGTGGAGGTACAAAGGTTCTTCAGCAGGCTGGAGTCGCTCGTGTATCGATTCTTGATGAGCTGCCATAGCCGTAGTCATTGCAATATCGGGACTCTTTCCACAACATGAAATGAGTCCGTCCTGAAACAAATTCAAATTATAAATGAAGTATTTTTACAAAATTATCAACCGAATTATTAAACCGAATGTAAGAAATAGTGACCAATTTCGCAACAAAATACGAAAATTCGTTCACTTGGATGACGTAACATTTTCAGTTATTTATATTTCAAAACCAAAGTACTAAAACGATTTTCATTATTTTTTTATATTTCCAAAGTAACAAACAAAAAAACCTTGAGAACCTTGTCCTTTATGGAAATCGGTCGAAAAAATTTTTAATTTAGAACATAAAAAGGGGTAATTAATTGTAAAAACAAAGTGACATATTTCAAAATAAAGTGCAAAAAGATTTTTTTTTCGGCGAGGTTCGAATCTCAGCTCTTTTCATCTATCTGGTATCTCTCGCCCACCGAAGACAGAGGTCGTCAATCTTGGTTTAATAAACAAACGAATTACTCAATACAATTTTAGTCAAATCATAACAGTGATTCATTTTCGATTTAAATTGAAACAATGTATGAAACATACAACAATGGTCTTTTGTTGACAAGATTAGCTGAATACTGTGGAATGTTTTGAATTTAAATTTTCTCTTCATTGTTTGGAAATAATATTGTATATGTGTATTATTAGAGTTCATAATTGAGACTTGGGGTCAGTCTGAAGATCGCCAAAAGGCCATTGTCTCAATTTTTTTTCAACCGACTTCAAACAAGGAGCAGTTTCTCAATTCAGTTAATTTTTTTAAATGATTTTTTTCCTTTAACTTTTTGTTTATAAAACAATTTGAAAAATTATTTTTTGAAAGGTATTATACTTTCAAAAAGTTTATTAAAATCGGTTCAGAAGTTTAGTTTTAAACTCAAAATTTAATTTAACTGAAAAATAAGTCGTTGAAGTGAACATAACTGCGTATTTTGCTTCCCTGTGACTTGTCAGTGGTGCCTACGGTCACTAGAACAGTCCGATTGAAGTAGGTTGTTGTATATTTTTGTAAAACCTTGATTATGTAAAGTGAAATCTTCATAAGGCTAATCCTCAAATCCGAATTCCATACAAAATGTTTCGGACAAATACTCAAAAAGTACGCCGTATTAAAGTAATTTGTTCACACTATTTGTTTTGTCCATGTTTTTTGATTTCGTCAACAAAAAAAGTGAAAGGTTTCATACTTTAATTTAGATTTTATACGTGTTTTAAAATTAACCCTACTAACTGCAAAACACGTATAAAATCTATATTAAAGCCTTGAGGATTCCCCTTAAGGCGGACTGAGCAAAATATTTCGTGGGGAGTACATTAGACTGGGCTACTGGGCTCACAACGCTCTAATGTAACACTACTTCGGGTAAAGTCGGCTGGAATAATATTACTAAGTAAAGATGATAATGTGTCTACTTTCTTTTCTTTTACATGAACGACATCAAATAATGGTAGCTTTACATTATAATAGTACAAAATAAAGTGCCTGTATTGTTGATGCTATGACAGTGAACAAAATGTATTTTTGAATTAGGATCCTTTCTATTTTCATGTCAATGTGTCAAATCAATTGTCAAACTGTGAAAAATAGTTGTATTTCGTATTATTAACTTTGCCTTTGAAGAAGTTTTCACATCTATCGACTATTTAGAACTTACCTGTGGAAATTCATGGATCGCTCATACTAATTATTATAATAAATAATAATTTAATCAGTCTTCAATATCAGCCAATACGTTTGCGTCATCTGTAACAAAAAAAAAACTTTATAAGTAAACTACTTGAGTAACGGGCAAACGAGTTCTAACGAAATTGACCAAAATTACATCTTAGAATATAAAATACGTTAGGCAATGCTGTCTAGTCGTTTTAATGCCATATCATTACACAAAATTAAATTTTTAATGAAACAAGCAAATTTTTATAGACACGAAACACGTGTTACAAAAAAAATGTACCAAATACAAAGTTTCGCGTAAAACCAATTTCAAAAACAGAATCCGTTCCATTCCAACTGACGTAATACTGTGTAATTTAAAAATAATGATAGAAAAAAATAAGTATCACGCATCGATCAACCGACTCGCTATGAAATTAATTATATTCAACATATTAGATCTATTTTCGAGAAAACGAGATTGCTTCAAGCGAGGCGAGAAAAAAACGTGTATTCATGTCGAAATTGGTAACGTGGTTTGGGTGTACAATTACTTATTAAAAACTAATACAAAGATATGGCCTTCGGTTGCGGGTCACAGCTATCGACTAGTTAGCGTGAATTGGAACGTCTCGAAATGTTCGTAAATTCAACTTTTGAATATCGAACGACTACTTTTTAATTTGTCTATTTTTCTTTTTTAACTGGCAAAAGTAGGACTATTGCATTCTATTGCGAAGCTCGTCTGTTATTTTCGCATTATTTGCTCATAAAAGCATCTATACATAACGTAGTGTAAACTATATCTAGTAGAAGGTGTTCTTGAGCGTCGATCACACACGGCTTTTTACAAGCTGATTGTTAGCGAGTTTAAAAGCTAGCGTTTCGGGAAGGATTGTCAACAAGCAGATAGTAAAAATGCCGATGACACTGGGCGACTTTACACGCTACAAGTGAACTCGCTGGCTTGTAGCGTAGCCGTGTGTCATCCACGCTTTAACCAAGATTTTTGACGTGACTAGGTACTTTTAATAAATCGATGAACGCCGGATGCATGCACGAAAACGTTGACGTTGTTGTCCGGTAACGCTAATTGTCCCGTTACGCTGTCAATGTTTTGTGACGACGTTGTCACGTTAAACTATAGTCCGTAAACCAACTTTACAGACAACCAATTTTTTTCATAAATCCGTAAGTTTATATATTGTACATAACACCCACGTTATGTATCATTATGCTTAATTGCATTCAATGGAGTGTGACATATAATGTATTTTGATACCATCCGGTTATATCTCCGGTTATGATGTTATAATAAGTGAATGATCTAATATAACCATGTGTCCGTGAATTAAAAATGATAAAAAATGTTTTCGTGCGTCTGGTTTTCTCATTACAATAAATTGAGTGATCTTGTAAAGTACCTACTTGTACCTACGTAATGTAGCAATGTCGGGAAAAAATAATGTGTTTTATCATTTTTCAATCGACTTCCAAAAACAGAGGGGGTTCTCAAATCGGGTTATTTTGATATGTTTGTTACTTTTCACTTTGTTGTTTATAAACATTATTTTTTGTTTGAGAAGATCACAGAAGTATTACAGTAAATAATCTCAATGTAGGTAGTACATTGAAAATGTGCCAAATAAAAGGGAGCGACATTGGCTAACTTCTAGTACATTTTGATCCAAGGCAAAATTTCAAAAAAGAGAAGTTACATAGCTAGATAAACATGCGTTAAAACGCTAAGGCTTCTTAATTGATAATAAAACTACATTGTGTAAAAAGTAACAAACATTTTTTGAAAATAGATACATTATATTTTTATTGACAAGGTGTCTGATATTTTTTGGTCCTGTCTTACGACTCCATTTTGATTTGATTATGTCCATCTTGGTGTTCTATACGAACACCGTTATTCATCTATGGTGGAAGTTAATTTTATGAAAATGGAACTTAAGTATGTAACAGGAAGTTGGCCGTCAGATGGTAAATAGAATCATTCCAAATTTAAATGTTGCTTATTACAAAGGTGAGATGTCAGATGTTTTTTTTTGTGGTAAAAGTAGTGCACAAACATTCTTCTCAGTATTCGAATGACAATTAAAATAGAAACAAATAATTGTTCGAATTTCAAATTAAATCTGATAAGTCATAACAAAATATTTTAATAAAGAATCAGCTTTCACTAGTCATGTGACATGTTGTCAATGGTCGATGTCGTGTCGATTTGTTAGGGATGTGACACCAAGTGATGGGATTTATCGATAACAATCGGAATTAGAATCGTTTGTTTTTACGCTTGAACTCATTTAATGATGTTATAATCGAAGTACAGAAGCGGTCTTAGATTGACTTTTCGATAATTTTCGAAAGTTTATAATTTCTTTGTACAGTCGACTCTGTAATGATCTTTACACCCAGTTTACGCCGATTCTCTTGTGATTAAACCACTCACACAAACACATCACTTCAGAAAAGGAGGCGGTTATCAATTCGGTTGAATATTTTTTCGTTATGTTTGTCAAGATTTAGTTGTTTATAAACCGATTTGTTTTTTTTTTATTTGAAATTATATATCTACTTTCAGATTGGTTCCATAGAAATTTCATGATAATCGTGTTCAGCACTTTGGTTTTGAAATCATAATAACTGAAAAAAAAAGTTGTTGAAGTGAACAAAATTGCCTACTCGTATTTTGATTCCCTGTGACTTGTCAGTGGTGCCTACGGTCACTAGAACAGACCGATTGAAGTCAGTTGTTATAAATCCACAGCTCTTAGAAGTAATATAACTTAAACCCATATTCTAAGTCAACTTTACCCTTACAACAACTTTAACCTTTATCGGTCAGAATCTGTACTGTTAAGAACTACCAAGCGACTAAAGTAGTTGCTTAGGGACTTTGACAGTTTGGTGCAAGCAGGCATAACAGTACTTAAGTAGGTACTTTAGTGTCTGTCAACATTATAGGACAAATCTAAAAATGTAAATCCGTTATTGGCTTTAAGTTTAAATAATAATTCTAACACCCATATTCTAAGTCGATTTTTTCACTCAAGGGAATACTTACGTGTACGAGTGGTAAAATGGCCGCCGCTTTACCAAAGGTTGCCGAACTTGACATGTGACAGCCGTGTCACATGTCAAAATTCAAATGTAAGTATTCACTTGAGTGAAAAAATCGACTTAGAATATGGGTGTTAGAATTATTATTTAAACTTAAAGCCAATAACGGATTTACATTTTTTAGATTTGTCCTATAATGTTGACAGACACTAAAGTACCTACTTAAGTACTGTTATGCCTGCTTGCACCAAACTGTCAAACTCCGTAAGCAACTACTTTAGTCGCTTGGTAGTTCTTAACAGTACAGATTCTGACCGATAAGAACTGTCAAGCGAGTAAAGTTGTTGCTTAGGAACTTTGAAAGTTTGGTGCAAGTCAGCATTAGTTTGTAAAGATTTTAGGTATACGTAGTAGGTAAGTTTAGTATACATATTATTACATTAAACATATTTAGTATATTTTCGTAAAACCTTGATTATAAGTCGATTGATAACAAGCTAATAACACAAACGATGACGTCACGGAATCCTTCAAGGGCCGTATATCCTCAACACGTAACAACTCCGTGGAGGGAGTGAAGAACCTCCTTAAATGAAAAACCTCGCCATTTAAGGGGCAGCCTTCGCCGGAACAATATCCCATAATAATAAAACCGTGACAATTACACACGGAGATTATTAATATGGATACATCAAATATGGCGGATGGATTACTAATTTGTAGCGAATTAACTCGAATTAAGGACGCGTTTGTGAAATATGTACAACTTGGGACATGTTTTCTAATGGGACCTTTTCTCGGGACATGATGCGATTGTGAAATAAATAAAACTTGGGACACGTGTACAATGGGGTCCTTTGCTCGGGACACGGTTACACGGTTACACTCTTATTTAATTACTGTGTAAAATATTGAAAAACTCGATAAGTACTGAAGTAACTGATATTGTATTAACTTTTTCACAATTTAGGTATTTAGATTTTAATATATGTCTAAAGATTATAAAATACGCAGTTTATTAAAAAAAAAAATATCAAAAAAGTCTTAAATAGCACTTTTACATGCTATAGTAAACCTACCTTCAAAAATACAATGGCTTACATTCATTTCAAAAACCCCAATCTAATTTTATCTTTGAAATCAGAACGCACTCAATAAATTACACAACTATCAAAAACGAGTCTTTTAAAATAGTTTAATTAACTTCACGACCTTTGCCATTTCGGTTTAAAAAAACAACTCCAATTACACGTTCAATCATAGACAAAGCATTTCTGGTGTAACGGACAACAATAGGCATGGAGTTGCATACCTTGCTAAATTTACAAGGTTACAACACGTTTACCTACTTAAAAGTTTTATTGAATTACATATTATTATAATAATTATTAAAGTTAGAGTCTGTTTAAGTTACGAAGATCATTAGTAAAACCACTAAAGTGTCGATAACACACGGATTTTTTACACGCTACAAACCAGCGAGTTCACTTGTAAACTCGTTCCGTGTCATCGGCTTTTTTTACAATATACTTATTGACAATCCTTCCCGTAAGCTAAGTCGCTCACTCGCTAGCCTTAAAACTCGCCAACAATCAGCTTTTAACAAAGTCTATTTAAATTAAGAAGACAATCGAAATCTTTAAATAAAGTGACAACTTCCATTTTTTTTTAAATCGAACACTTTTCTAAAAGTGATCGTTTTTTAAAATTTTGTACGAACGCAAAAATATTTCTTGTAGTTTCTTTTTCAACTCTTTTTAAAATATTGCTTAATTCTTTTTTCAAACTTTAATTCTCGTATTTCAGGTTTGTGTTTCTTTCATAACTTTTGCAAATCTACAGCGATTTACGGAAGATGCGAATTTGAAATAGTCAAGTACCTACTGGTACTAACCAAAATTAATTATTCCGTCAAAAATATGATCAGCGAAACAATATTTTTTAACGACCTACACACGTGTTTTGAATTAAAATACATAATTATTGCTATGAAGTATAAAAACCCGCCGCGGGCGAGTAATAAATTATAAAACAAAACTCGCCGATTTCGGAATCACTTACGTTTTATGCGATAAGAAATAATAGAACCACCTACACATTTGACTCGATTTAATTAAATTAAAATATCGATTTATAATAGAGGCACTCGTTTCAGTACTTTATAAAATTATAACGTGATAATAAATAATTACTGAACGGTTCTTAAAGATTAAAATAGGGGACTTATTTCTATTGTTTGTTATTACTCATTAGAATATAAACAAGTTTTAAAAAGATCTTGATTTGACTAATCGGAAGCGAGTATATCAAAGGCGCGTATTCTACAATCAAAAGCTGTAAAGTCACCAATAAAAACTATTAACGTCAATTTGAATATTCAAATATCGAACTGCTTCCAAAAAATGAATAGAGATAGAGGCGCGGTTATCGTGGAGATAGCTTTTGTAAAAAATCAAATTATCCTAAATGACTTCACTAAATATTAACACTTTAACTTTAAGTATTTTTTTTACCGTTGGGAGGCGTCCCTAGTGCAGGATGCCGTCTAGATGTGTACCTACATAGTGTCTGATATTCTGACGCAAAGCAGTAATGCATTGCTGTGGTCCGGTTTGAAAAGCACTGTAGCTAGTGAAAAGAATAGGCTTTCGAGACGGATCTGATCATGTCTCAATGTGGCCTCGTCCTAGGTTTATTACATAAAAAAATGTACCGATAGATAATTCTGATTATATAATTGTAGATACACCTAATAAATCTGTGCTGGCAAAATTTCTATATTAAAATTTAAACTCAATTTTAATAGTTTTATACATCTTTTGCTTTAAAAAAAAATAATAAATAAATATTATAAAAAATATGGAGGAAAGTCTACGATATTCGTAGAGGGTCTACGAGATTCGTAGCTCTGTGACAGGACGGAAGCGCACGCGAGCTTTCTCGCCTATTATCTTATTAACTCATATAAAATACTATTGTATTGTTTTTTTAACCGACTGAAAAAAGGAGGAAGTTCTCAATTCGGTTTTTTTTTCATTACCTCGGAACATAGACATTTAATTTTCCAAATTATAACAAAAATATGTCGCCAAAGTAAACGAGTTTCTTTACTGTGATTTTTCAGTGGTGTTTACACTCACTAAAAAGTCCAATAGAAGTCGGTTGTTTTTGTATAATCTTGATTATTCTGTTTATAATACAGGTTTGATTTTCGAATAAAATGACGTAATTTGTTCCAACGCCAATCTAGATAAATCTTGTTTGCCACTTTTTTGAAATGTAAATTGTGATATTAAAACATTCTCAAAGAGTTGGGATGAAAGATGTCAAAAATTACGCGAATACATTAATTAATCAGCAGCATAGAAGCAATTAAAATTATTATAATATTATGTCGGTCGTGTTCGTAATTGGCTATCGGTATGTCAGATATAAATCATTAAAATGCTGCATTGAAAAAAATGAGAATTTAATACCAGCACTTAAATATATTAACATGTCTGAGAATTTAATAAATGACGGCATTTTAGTTGTGAAGTGAAAATGCGGTAAAAGGTGTGATTTTAGTCAAATTTAAAAATGCTGATTGAAAAAATAGTTTTTTTTTTTTTAGTAATTGTGTGTGATAAGTTGGGTAATATAGTTAGCAGCATCAATAAATTAATTTTCAAAGAACCTTAACCAATGATATATTTTTTACATTATCATTAAAGTGGTATGTAATCTACCTACATTTAGACTTTAACAAAAAAACATCACTATTTCAATTTGAAACTCGAATACATCTCTTTCAACAACACTATAACCGCAGCTTTATCGAAAAAAACAAAAGTCAACGTTCTAAATTCAAAAAGAGTTCGAAATATGATTTAAAACGTGTTCCGGAGAAACTCGACGTTCCTAAAAATGTATATCTAGCGGCGTCGTCCATCATTATACATTCGAGTAATGAGTGATGCACTCGAGCAGAACGGACATTGTCTAGTTTGGTAGAATTAATTGAATTATTAAAGACAACGTGCGGTTTTCATATTTAACTTATAAGTGGCTATATTAAATACAACAAAAACATTATTATGTAAAGCGAAACAATAAGGCATTATGTTTTGTTTAGTTTTATGATTATCGCAGTCGAATAAACAGTATTTAATTTATGATATCGTGAATGCTAAGGTACCTGAACTAAAATAAAGAAACTAGCAATTTTTAAAACAAACAAGTAACGAAACAAGCTAGGAGCTCTTCTCATGACCAAAACAGTGCTACTTAGGTCAATGAATCACATGAGCCGGCGTAGCACTACTTTAATAGATTCTATAAAGATCAAACGATTACATATTAACCAACGACGTTTTAAGTGATGACCGCTTTGCTCTTGTGTCTAACAAAGATAGTGTACTTTATAATATAATGTTTCAAATATTTCAAGGCTAACCGTTCTCAGCTGTCAATCATAATAAGTTACCCATCTCTTTTCCACGCACAGCATCAAACTACTCCCATTGCACTCATCCCACGCGCTCGATCGACCGCCGCAGTTCTTTATTTGAAAATTTGATTTTAAATGTGGGATGAATAAGCATTATCTTAAGGAATACGACCTTTTATTTGAATTTTTAATTCCTTTTTTCGGTTCGACTACTGCTTTGTGATTTTTTCCCTTTTTGTGTATTCGACGAGTTTTGTGCTTAAAGATTTATTAGGAGATGTAAATGTGTTCGGCGAGTGTTCCACGGCGTTTTTATTCCTTTTTCAAATTCGATGTTGGCCTTTATTCTTTGGAAATTTTATGTTCGGATAACTATTAATTTTTTGAGGTTGAGGTAAATTAGTTTTTGAATAATTCGCCGTATTTCTTAACGAGGTAGGAGGTTGAGATGTGGTTTATTGTGTGAGATTTTTGTTTATGTAATGCGATATGAATAAGTCATAATAAAGGAATTTGTGGAATGTGTCGAGTTTGTTATTGTAAGTTAATGCGGTGTGTATGTTACTTGAAAAATGCAAGTCTGCGTCTCGTCTCGACGGCCCACATGTTTTGTGGAATTATCAAACTGCTTACTTATCGTAAATATGGAAAGTTGCTTACATTAATTAATTTATCAACCAACTTCAAAAAAAAGGAGGTTCTCAACTTCCTTAACACTATCAGATCTATGTTATACTGTATAATTTTTTTTTACTTACCAGAGTTATGCAATGTTTTGGCCAATAAATTATTGAATTGAATTGAATTGTCAAAAAACCGATTTGATTTATTCTTCAGGTTATACTTCCAAAATGGTCATATAGAAATTTCATGAAAATCGGTTCAGTAATTTGATTTTAAAATCAAAACTACTGAAAATTAAGGTCCAATTCGGTATTGGTATACTTTATAACATGGATTTTTTTTCGAAACCTTAATAAAATTAATATGTATTAAACATAATGTAAATTAATTAACTTAAAAACAATATTATTATACATAGTCAGTTATAGTCAGTTTACATTTGAGTCACCCATAGTTATAATTAAAAAGGTTTTATTAAGAAACCCGATAGCCAAAGTCTGCTATAGGCAAAATCGCCAGACGACCACCGAGCAAAACTGACATACCGAGTGTCTTACGCACAAATCTTCGAATTAATAAATAAATCTTAGTAACTCAACACTTATAATGTAAACAAGGCAAAAATTGTTATTATAAACGAAGACTTGACAATTTCTAAGAAGCTCACTCCATAGTAGCGAGCTTGAGTAGCTTAGTTTAGTACTCAACAAAGGAAAATAAACTTTATTTCTTACAACTTAAGATTCAAATTGGGCTGTGTTGGGAGGCTGAGTAACTTAGTTTTATTTTACAGAGAAAAAAAACTTTTTATATATATAAATAAGATTCAAATTCGGTTGTGTTTGATGGGTGTGATATAAATTGTCGTATTTGAAATAGGAATGTGTTAGTTTTTAATTGTTTTAAAGGTATATTGACTACAGGGTGTTTATTGCTTAAGTCAGATTTTTTAATGGCACGTGATCCATTTCATTTTATTTTATTGGTAGTGGCAAATTTAATAAAAAAAATATTAAATTTTCAAGCTTAAGATGGTTAGTGGTTAACTTTTGATTTTTAGTGTTCCGAATCTGAAAATAAAACGGAATTAATAATAATTGCGAGTTGGTCTGTCTATCCGACTTTCAAAGGGTTCATTCTTATGAATAATAGGTGATAGCCAACTGAAATTTTCAGAAAATTGTAATATTGAGGTACCTATACCTACTTTTTTATTATCTAGAAATTATAATTAACTTTTTTATTTATATCCACAACCGTTTCTGTATTCAACCATTTTGAATTTAGGTAAGTAGGTGCAACAATACGTATTATAATTGAATGCGTAATGTGACTATTATTGTTATAATAAATTCCATTACAATTCACTGCACATTTTGCAACAGTCAAACGCATTTCAACATGTCCGCCCGTCGAGGTTCTATTGACAGGAAAATGGCGCGCTTGTGGAAAATTAAGGGATTTAATATCAAAACCGTGTATAAGGCCTGACTCGACTTATACTTAGACTTACATATTATTATGTATATTAAATAAAGTATTAAGTACCCACCTCTTATTGCATTACGTAGCATTTATAATAATTATTATTATCAATATATTTATAAGGTTTAGTACTGACTCACTGGCTGACAACGTACAGGCCAAACCACTTGACGTAGCGACTTTAAATTTCGAGCTGTTCGAGAGTATGTTTATCAAGAAGTGTAAGCGCGTACTAATTTTAATTTTCCCAATCCTAATTATATATATAATAATAAAAAATGCTGGAAAGCGAGAGGAAAGATGTCAAATCATCATCAAAATTTTAATAAAATTAGATACTTACCTACTTATTGATAGAGCACTGTATAGGTTATTCCTAATCATGAATGTAGAAAAGTACTGACGGTGTTAGTAACCTAACCACTATCCCAATGTTTCTTGAAACCAAAATCGGTCACGTTATAAATGACATCATCCAATCCTGGAGTGGTCGTCGGAATCATCAGTCGCCAAGTCTTTATGTAAATATTTAGGTATTTAGTCGACACTCGGGGCTTTATGGGGTATTGTTTATGTAACTTATAACAATTGACAGAGTTTATGTCGGCAGTTTTATTTACAAAGTAAGTGAAAATCATTTATGACGATAACTCTGTTGGTACTTAACTTAAAATAATCTAAATATAAATTTTAGCTGCAGCAACTTTGCTGGTTATTTAGTGCTTTCTTTTCTAAAGCCACTTTGCTTCAAATATTATAAGCAATTATTATCTATCGCTTATAAATATTTCAAGAATTGATGTTGGGATATTCCTAGCGAGTAATGTAATTGCTTAGGAACTTCCATAGTTTATAGCAAGTGGGCATACGCCTTCTAAAAAATAAAGTGGTTCCTAAAATTTTTAATTATAAAGTTTTTTTTAATTAATTAATTAATTCATATAACTGATATGTGAAATATGGGTCTCTAGTAGTCCGAAATAAAATATTTTTATTTTATTTTAATTAATTAATTTTGGTTATAGTTGCCAACAGGATAAGCCTCAATGTAGGATTAACTTGGGTTTCAACAACAACCTGTATAAAAATTGTAGGATTCTTATTTTAAAAAGAACCCCGTTTTATTAATCAATCCATCATTGATGTTATCAAAGATAAGCCGTACAGAATGGACATTTCAAAATATTGTTTCAAAAATTTCACCACACACAAAGATAATCTTCTAATTCTTGTCTATGTGACTTTTAATGTAATAGACCGGTTTCGAACAATTGGTATTAGCGACAAACGCGTTTCTAATTGTTGACGGTTTTGACAGACTTATAGAAAGTACAATATAATACAATAAGTCTGATTTAATCATAGACGTGAGGTAAGTGTTATTTATTTTTATATACGCACACGTGTGTTCTTATTTTGATGTGTAACATTTTTCCTCTCGCAATCTGTGGGAGTGATTTTGTGAAAAGGGACAGAAGTGTGTGACTGGAAGCGGTGCTAGAGTTGGCTGTCAGATTGTCAAATGTTGAATCCTTCCAAATGTACACTTCACTTGCATTTTTTGATTATTACCAAGGTGAGATGTCAAATGTTACACATTTATTATTCGAATTTTGTAATGCTCGCTCGTATTTGTGTTTTGTTTTAAGGTGAAGAGAATTAAAAATTACATAGAAGTAGGTGTACCAATAAAAGTATATTTTTTTCGAATATTTCACAAATTTTCGATCAAAAGACTTCAACGCGTTTTTTGCAGTATTTTTGTCGGAATTTCTAAACGGTTAATGGTTATTAAAATTCAAAATTGAACATAACCGTTCGAAATACAAATCTGACAAATCCGTACCATAGTATACCTAATATAAACAGAAGATGAAGAAATTCTATACCAGTTTCAAGATTACAATTTCGAGTGGCTAGATAATTCACTGTTTAGCATACAAAGGAGAGTTGTATGTGTGTGTCATATGTATGTATGGGACCACGCCTTGTAGCTGTCATGTGTACCCTAATTAGGCATAGGTTGCTAACGTTAGGCAAGTATTAGAACTCATTATGTAATGAACGTGCGATATGAGCTGAGAATTTGTAAATTTGTAGAAAATTCTAGAGGTATTAAAATGGCGGCAAAATCCAGCGGTAAATGGCAAAACATGGCTGCAAAATTTTAGTTTTATTGAACCTGAGAAATAGTCGGCTACGATTTTTTCAAAGTATTAACAAATTAAATTATTAAAGGCATGAATTAAAGTGGTAAAGTTGTAAAATTTTACAGCCACTTACTTCCGACTTCAACTTTTTTGTAATAATTTGAGTATCCCATCAATAAAACTACAAGTCGTTAACCCAAAAACGATAAAAAATCAGAAAGGAAAGAGGAAACATAATCAATTAAATACAACATACAAAGCTGTATTCATAGACAATACTACTGCTCAATATTTATATAATAGATCACCAGGAAGACGTCGCCTGGTTTTTACTTAGAATTGTAGCTATTAAATTCCTAACACTTTCTAATTTAAATTCATAAATTTCCGGTGTAAGGTATTGTTTATTGTAAAGCGAATCACGTCCGACCGATTGCAGACAAACACACTCACACATTCCTAGAGACATACATTTTATGTTGCCTACTGCTTATTACAATAACTGTGCATTCTATTATTGCAGCGACCTTATTGAGAAATGAGAATCGTGGATGAATAACTAACTCTTCCGCTGCTAAGTTTCCATTGAAAAAAAAAGTCGATGGTTTATTTTGTTCCAATTTCAAATATCGGGTCATTATTGTAGCGACCTTATTGAGAAATTAGAATCGTGGATGAATAAGTAACGCTTTGACTGCAAAGTAACCATTAAAAAAAGTCGGTTTATTAAGTTCTTATTACAAGTATCGTGTCCACATTACAAAATCAACTTTTATTTTTACGATGTTGGTGGTACGAAACTAGAATACGCCAATTAGTGCGAAATCAAAATCAAATAAATGACTTTTAACAGCAATTCACGATTTTATTACGCTAATTCGTCAATAAAATACATGTTTACCAAAATCACGTTGAATTGAGGCCATAGTTATATAACTATTGGTTTTTTAAACTGGTGTTTCACAAAAAAACTAGTAGATTCTAATCAGCTATGATCTCTTAGAAATAATTTGCGCAGATTGCCTGCCTCAATATTCGTCCAATGTCAAATGAGCTAGAATCACATACAACACATTTGTTAGAAGAGGTCTTTGTAAAATGGACACATTAACAAAATAATTCGCAATGTGGATTTCAAGGAATTTCATTCACTACACAATAGAGCATACTCAATTCTAAATTCAAATAAAAAGGCTCGCCACGCGAATTTCAAATATGGAACACGTTATTTCGACTTCGCACAATTCAACACCATTATTTTTTACCAATAAAAAGTTGTAATGATTCATAATATCGTATAAATTGCGAACTCGTAAAGTTATTTTCGTGTTTAGCGGTATTTATGATAATAATACATTGTATAAATACAAGAATTAATGTCATTTTTAAGTTTTTCAAGTTCCTAAAAAGTTTCAAAAGCATACATTTTTCAAGTTGTATGTTAGCAAAAAGTTTCTAACATGTTGAAAATTATTACCATAGACTAAAATTACTATTACATAATGGTACAAAAGCCTTATTCTAAATAAGAATACGTCATCATTAAGTTTTTCAAGTTTATAAAAGTTTCAAAAGCATAATTTTTCAAGTTTAATATTACCAAAAAGTTTCTAACAAGTTGAAGATTATCACCATAGACTAACTCTATTATTACTAACATAGATTATCACCTGAGGCGTGTGACGTCACTTGTTACAACATATACAATTTTCTCAAACAGACAGTTTCGGATCAAGAGAGATTAATGGTCTGACTAAACAGTCTTAGTCAAATTTCACAATGCATATAACTGACTGGCTTAGTGATAAAATTACAGTAAAAACGTAGGTATTCCTTTTGATGTAGGTTTTCCTATATCACACAAATCTATACTTTAGCTTTCTGTCAAATTGTGGCAGTGATTTCGTGAAAGGCAACGGAAGTATGTAACAGGAAGTTAGCCGTCAAAATGTACAATGCTCGAAAAAATGAAGTAAATACCTAGAATCATTAACAATTTAAACTAGATGTCAGATGTTACACATCATATGCGACTAATGTTAAGCGTCGGTGACACACGGCTTTTTACAAGCTGCTTGTTAGCAAGTTTAAAAGCTAGCGAGTGAGCGAGTTAGCTTTCGGGAAGGATTGTCAACAAGCAAATATTTAAAGAGCCGATGACACTGGGAAATTTTACAAGTTACAAGCGAACCGCTACTGGCTTGTACCGTGTAAAAAAGCCGTGTGTCATCGACGCTTAAGGCTAGCTCGATATTTAAAATCGATCGTATTTGTAGCCAATATCCTTAACACGCTGTCAAGTTCAATTCAAGTTACCTCTTTGTAACGGCTTTAATTTGCTCAGTATTATTTCTCCTTTGAGGCCTTTCATGGGTACTTAGAAAGTTCTAGCGTTCGAATTCTATGTTTAAAATTTCAAATAATCAGAATGATAAATTACTAAAAAGCACAATAACACTAACAAGAGCACGGTTTGCGACTTATGACCTTTTATTTGTAAAGTAAAAAACGATTTTTGTATTCCAAATTCAATTTGATCTGAAGTTTGAATAGACTAAAGAAATAATTGATGTGTGAAGTGAATATTGGCAATTCGAATTTGAATTTCAATAGACAACATTCGATTTTCAATTGCTTGTGTCACAGAATAAGTAGATACGTAGATACGCCTTGCCGACAAAATAATCTATTCATTTTAAATCTTAAATTTATCTACTTAAGTTTTTTAAGTCTTACAAATACAAAAATATGGAAATGATAATTTTTACCGCGCTGGAGTGTTTGCTGTGTTCTTAAAATCGTTAAGTTAATACTTACTTTGATAAAGATCAACATTTACAAGAGTTCTTCAAATGTGAGTAGGTATTTTGTTTTTCTAAATACTTGAGGGAATAAAATAATATTTTCTTGATAGCCTAATCCTAATTTCTAAATTAGTATGCAAAATTGTTTGTAAGAGTTTTGATGGGTTTATTAGTGTCATGCATTTGGTTGGGTTGGCATATTGCGCTTTTTTTGTCATAAATTATTATTTTAGAGACTATTGAAGTATAAGCATGTTTTTTTCAATACATAAAATTATCGCAAAGCAAGTTTTGAACTTAAAAATATGCAAAACATAAGTTGTGTTAACTTACGCAACATTTTTTCTCACTTTGGCAATTACGATGATTTAAGTTACCTACAACTAGCAATCAAGATTACATAAAAATAGAAAACAGAACGTCCGAAACAGGATTTCAAAATTCGAATGCCAAAAAAACAATACTCCGTCATTATCTGATATAACTGGCCAGTCTCGTTACTGATCGAATCAAACCTCACGTATGTGGAGGAATTTCAAACGGAGAACCCAAAAAACCATTATGATTGATTGTCAACCAATGACAATCGTACCTATTCAAATTTTATCAATTCAAATTTCGAACGGGTTCTTTTCCTGAATGTGTGTTGCCAGCATATAAAGAAAATACAATAAGCGATTATATTGAGACGATTTATGGTTTATTGTTTTTCTAATAATATTCATGCGTCAACTCTACCAAGTGGCTATGATTTTATGAGCGTTAAGTAGCGCATTGTATATTACACATATAAAACCGTTTTATAAGGCCAATTAATGACAGATATACCTATGTTTTTTTTATCAATTATACTTTTTAAATACACTGACGCATTTTATACATTAACGATGTCATATACAGTTGGCACTAAACATATACCTTATTATAAAACTTTAGCATCCATTGCTGGATTTTTGATAAACTTATAATTATAAACCCAATCCCTAGAAATTTAGTACAAGAAAGACATAAAATATCTTGTTACTAGATAAGATGGTGATTATAAAAGATAATACAAGATATTTTAAGTTATTTCAAAGACTAATAAATAAGTCCAATATCTAACTGAATGTTATTGTAATAAAAAAAACCTCATATCCGCTTTACAGGAAAGTAACTCAATATTACTTACAAGGCATTCAACCTCACTGGAGCGCTTAGAGCCATGTGTTTATCTTATAATTACGGTAGTGTGCGTGCGTGCGTATGTGTGGGTGTCGTAAGTACGTAATTAAAGTATGGAAATAGTAATATTCGTTTTGAAGTGTTTTCACTATAAAACGTTCGAGTGGCTGGGAACACTCTAGTGTCGATGACCTCTAAGATTTTTTTCCCCCTATTATAATAACAGCTCTGTTTACCAACGTCTGCTGCGTTTTTCAAATTTGGAATCTACAAAGGAATATTTCTCGGAATAATGATGTTATAATCGTTTGCTTAGATGTTTCAGTTCGGGTGAAATGCATTCGTTCAATTCATAGATAAACTTTTTTTTGGCAACTAATCCTAAATTCATTCCACCATGAACTTTTTTTTCAGACTAGAGTTTTACGTTTTCACATCGCACCTTTTTCTGCAATTTTTTTGATAATCGTTATTATAAAACAGTTATGAACATTAAGTTATTTTGTAAAAGCCCGGTTCGCCCAATAATTGACGTTTAATAACTGTTTTCCATCAAACCGAAATTTCTAATCGGAATCTGACAGAGCAGACATTTGGATCACGAGTACCGTAAGTGCCCCCGGCGTTGTAAGTTAGCATAATTATGTATTTAATTTTGTATGTATAATTATGTTTATATTTTTGTTAGTATGTGTGTTGTGAGCTAAACTTTTTATTAAAGTAACTTTTTTGCTAACGTGCGCGCAGCCTCACTGAGGCAATTATGTGATTAAATCAAATCTTACTTTTACAAAATAATGACTTACTTATCTATTACAAAAAATATTCTATCACAGTTAATTTTATTAATTGGTATGAGGTTTTATGCAAATTTTATTTGAATTTAATCGATTATAAACCTATTTAATTGGTTTTGATAAGGCAGTTGTTTACTTTGACAAAAATCTACTATCAAATAGGTTTGATACTATAAACTCTATAATTTATACCTAAGTAGAGTTGGCAAAAATATTGTTTACCTTTTGTACAACAAAATATATTTATTGCATTGTGTATTGATTTGGCGACACGGATGGTCGAATGGCAAGTGTATTGGACTGACACGCCCGGTGTCGCGGGTTCGATTCCCGCTTCAGGACCAACATTTGTGTGATGAACATCGGTGTTTGTACTGGTCTGGGTGTTTTCTATATATTCTATGTAGGTATTTTAGTATTCTATCAGCCATCCGGTTCCCATTGTACAAGCATTGTTTAGTTTGGGGCTAAGATGGCGTTGTGTGAAATGTCCAAAAATATTTATTTGTTATATTTATGTATTTTAATAATGCTGTCTGAACATTCTTTTATGTTATAATTATAACCAATATTACTAATAGATGTAGGTAAAATACCACTGCTATGACAATCTATAACTAGAGTCCTTCAAATCTGATAGTAAAATTTTAAAAAATTGGTCCTTCGAACTGGGATCATTGAATTTCATTATGACAATTGCACAAGCAATTCAATTAAAAACAATTGCACAAACTCATTAGAATTTTCATTGATACCATCATAAATCAATACAATCTACAATCAGAGCCGCGTGTGTATGTTACATGACTGTCGTGTATGTTACGGGTATGTTACGGGTATGTTAAAGGTATGATGTGTCCCGTCACCAAAACATAATCGGCTTGATCTAGCTACTTGTGATTGATCCTGACAGTGCATGAAATTAATTAGCTGGTGCAATAGTAAAAGCTTGGAAGAATCGTATTGTGGATTGGACGATACAATCTGAAGAGCCAAAGACCGGGCCCTTGGTAGCGGGAGAGACCAACGCTTGAGACTGTAGGTCAGAGGTATGAACGTGAATTCATACGAATCACTAAAAAAAATATATCGTGTAACTAGTTCCTTCGAACCAATGTGGTGAAAGGATTTCAAGTGCGCCTCGAAGGCGAGGCTCCTTTCGTGCACTCGACATGTGTTTTCGAACTTTAGGTTTTACGAAATGCCGGTTTCCTCACGATGTTTTCCTTCACCGTTGCGAGAACGTGGGATGCATACATAGATTTTTTCGACCGAAAAAACCCATTTACGCATGACTGCCATGAGGATTCGAACCCGCGACCATCAGATCGCAAGGTAAGGGCCTCATCCACTCGACCACCACGTCCTCAACAAAAAATTATAGAATGAAAATAATGTATTGATGAAAAGAGTGCTCAAAGAGTAAAATGATACAAAACGTACAGAAAAATTATTTGCAAAAATTCTGGCAATTTTTTTTAGTTAATGTGTAAACGTTAATAATAATAAGAGGTACTTAGTTGAGTTGTGTGTGTGTAAAAACTAAAGATTAGAAAAACTCTGCATCGTAGTCTATGGTTGCTCTTTAAATGACAACAGTAGCAAAGTACATTCCGAATCAAGTTATCGATTGAATGTGATGCGACTTGAATCGTAAACTTACTGTGTACTAAGAAATAGTCGGATTACCTTTGGAAAAAGTTAAAAATGGTGTCTTATAAAGGTTTAGAGCAATTACCATCGCGTGTTGAGTTGGATCAGTTGAGCAATCTGCTTTAGTGCTTGATTTAGCTGAGAAAAAAATAATTCATACAGCAATAAAATTACTTTAAATAATATTTGGTAGTAATTAAACAAGGTGAGTGAAAAAAGTCGGATTAAACATTATTGTCCGGTTAAAAAGTCGGACAAAGCGCTCAAAAACCGGTCGTCTGGACACTACTGTGTAAGATATCTGGTAGCTTTGCCGACGGTACGTTATCTCGGTCGTGCATCAAACTTAGCATTATTTTGAGAAGTAATTATTAATGTAAAGGCAGTTACCGAAATTCAGGCCGCTGTAGCACGGTGCCACCACGCAACAATGAACTAATGAATAATAGAAAACTGGATTGGTAGCAGATCTACCAGACGATAAACCATGAATTCGGTAGTTTCTTACAGACAATTATCGAAAGCATTCAAGTACATACTTTCTTTTACGCCGCCGATAATTCAGAGACATAATAACCGGGAAAAAAACAATGATTTCCGTAAAGAATCCCGGCCCACTTTATTCGGAACTCCGACGTAAATTTGACAAAAGAATTTTATGAACGTATAAATTCAAGATGTCGGCCGCTCCGATCGGTACACTTCAATACTTTGCCGGGATTCGGAGAAACATCGGGCTTTTTGCGCGCGCGCAGATCGCAAGTCGTTCAATTACGGGCTAAATTAATGATTGAACACATTTTTGTAAGTGTATATTTATGAACACACACACGAAAGATGTTAAGTCAGGATCTCACAATAGGATAACTTCGCCATAAATGGATTGGTATAACCAGTTATGAGGCTTATGATTCCCCTGTATCGTGTAGATACTTATTTTTGTACTTTTGTCTCGATAGACTGTGTTCGTGCATTTTAATTTCGACTTTAGCTGCCATCTAAAGCTTTTCAAATAGGGACGCTCTGTCGAAATGAATCATAATGAAAAATAAAAAATGGCTCAGAGTTGAACTATACAAAAAGATTAATTGAATCATTAGAACTAGTTATAGCTCTTTATCTATGTAAACCGTTCTTATTAGACAAAAAATTGGTAAGTTATAAGTTCATTATGCTAACTTAAGACAAACGTACTGACGTTATAAAAAAGACAGAAAATTTTACGTAATATTCGACGTTGAAAAAAGTTATAAGTCAAATAAACCTCTTTGAGATAATAAGGGTCTTAGGTCTCTAAATTTAAGTACTCAAGCCTACAAAACAATTTTCTCCATAATACTTAATCATTTGAAAACATAAAATCCCGTAAACAGCTTGGAAACTAATAAAAAACAAAAAGATCGAGTCGGTGTCTTAGTTCAAACGGTATTTATTGCTCTTCATTAATCTTTGTAAAAACACAAATTGTATAACGATGTTTTACCATTTATTCTTCGTTTATGGGTAACCCGACCCATTAAAACATCAAACGGAAGCTCCATAACAGCATATCTATTAGAAATAAATTTTAATAAACCATGTGAAACGTTATAAAAAATTTGTACATTATAAAATTGTTGGCCGGATCGAACGAGCTAATATTTCAAATTAGGAACAATTCAAATCAAATCTTCGAATTCTCGTTAGAGCAGGACGCCCATAGGGTTGATGACCCGTTGAAATGTCAGCATTTGTCCGTCTCTTTCACCCCCCACGCCTCTGCAATTCACCCATCCCACTCTCCTATGAGATGCTGATCTTGATACGTCACATTTTTAATAAACGAACTCCGTATGACATAGCTCACGGAAATTCGTTCCGATGATTAATATGGCCGCCTCGTTCTAATATACCTACCTTTTTAAACGTTATTAGAAATATTGATAGTTTCATGTCATTGGTTGTGTTTGTGATCGCCGATAAACGTTTCGTAGATAGAAAGTATGACAGACAAAATTGAATGCACGACGTACCGTGTGCGTAGGCAGCGACCGCAAAAAACAAAGCGAGTGCACCATCTATAAATTATCAAATCTATGTACCTATTAAACTCAACACATTGTTCCTATTTTTTATTTATTTTTTATGCTTGAATAGTTTCTAGTCTATAGAATATACTTCATACTGTCTGCTTCTTTGTTAGGAGTAACTAGTAATTAATGCTGATAATAGTTGAAGTTACACATACACGGTACCTACTGATAATGTAATAATCTCGTAGCCCTCAGCTCTCACATTCTCATTTGAAACTTATCCATAAAAAACTACATTGTAGTTCTCAAAACAAATGAGAAACGGCCTGTGAGACCCGACAAAAAGCTAAAAGATCGTAGTAGACACCACACTGAGCGAGTGTTTCATTACATCTCAAATAAAAAGTTCATATTTGACGTATAACAAATTGTTCCTTTTTCAAATCGACCAATGAGACTATTGTATTCATTCCTAATGGCGTGTTCTATTTTCAAATCTCATTCTCTTTACAAATCTCAGTCGGCTTTCAGATTCATTCGAATTTGGAATGCGTTGGTTGGCTGTTTTCCCACACGACTCTTTTCGTGTCTTTAAAATGAGGTTGATTAATAGGACGTTACAAAGGCACTTATTATTCATCCTTCATTTTTCAAACATGCAATTTTGTGTTGCGGACTAGTAAAAAGTTTTCCTAATGCTTGATGACGACTTTTTGGTCGATTTTTCAGTCTTGTTAGTCGCGTCTCTTTATTATAATTACTAATGCTAAATTCCAAGTTCTGGTGCAGTGTGAAAAATAATTATTAAATCCAATAAGATTATTAATGAAAGTTTTACAAAAACCGACTTCAATTGGACTCTTCCAGTGGCCGTTAACACTGCTGAAAAATCACAGTGAAACAAAATACGCATTTTCATTAACTTTGAAGACTTATTTTTCAGTAGATTTGCTTTGGAAATTAAAACATCTCTGAAGAATTATGACCGACCTAACAAAAAAAAAAGTTGGTTTAATAAAAATAATAATACATAGATCTTTATCATGCAAATGTTTGTCCTGAAACGGGAATCGAACCCGCGTCACCGGCGTGGCAGTCCAACACACTAGCCTCTCCACCATCTGTGTCGTCGTAATTTTAATAAAGCGACACGAATATTATGAGTGAAAATCGAGCGATGAGTCGTCATCAAATGAATTGGCAACAAATCCGATGAGTGGGCACGGTTTAAAGTTTTAATCTCGATATGCATCAACAAAATCCTCCGAATGGCCAAATGGCGCGTATCTGTCCAAGCGGGAAATATTGCCAAAATGCATAAACATCAAAGGGGTTTTTGTTAAAAAAAGATTTAAAATTGAAGGGCGCGTCCCCAATAGGCAAAAATGGCGTCCGAGATTATAATAACGATTTTAAAAGTCCCCTTTTTTATTTTTAGTTTTTTCGGAAGGGTTGCGTAAGTGGACGCGGGGTCCGATGAAAATTTGACACTACACTGTTTCAAAATGGGGTGAAAGTTTGCATGTTTGAGTTTTTGTAGTTTTTGAGATCATTCTCCGAAAATAATTCATTTTGGATCGATATTTTTGCGCTATCCAGTATGTAATAAAGCTCCTGTGCTTAAAATATGTAAAAATGTAGCGTTTTTAAATAAGACGATTGAACGTTTATGTTTACTGCCAGTGCCTCGTCGTCAATTCTACCTATAAGTACGTAATCTGTTTAAAAGTTAAGCTTTTCATAATTTCAATTATGGAATCTATTAGTTTACTACGGATGGACAACATTGATTTAAGTTTGAATTAAGAACTTTGTACTACGTATCATTTTAAGCAATCTGTTACGCTGGTTATGGTGTTTCAAAATAAGAACAAAATTTTCAGAGCTCCGTAGTATCGCATTATTCTGTTTAAAAGCTTAAATTTTCATAATTTCAAATAAGGAATCTATTTCTCTACTACGGACGACATTGATTCCAGTTTGTATGAGGAACTCTATTATTCGAAACATTTTAACCAATCGGCTACGCTGGTTACGATATTTCAAAATAACAACAATATTTTTAGGGTTCCGTAATGTCGCCGACTTAAACACGTGTGTTTAATGTGGATGTATATTGAGGTCATCGTCGTGATTCGGTCAATTCAAGACCAAATCCGTACAATTGTCGTCAGACGCTTTTATCAATAAAAATAAAAATCTTCGAGGAAGTCACCAATTTGTACCGCGTTTTGAGGCGCGGATGTGTGGACACAAATGAATTTACACTCTATAACATTGGCTATAAAGATGTTTTTAGAATGTGTAGAGTATGTTTTGATGGTGTTTGTGTAGTTATGATAGATTGTGATTTCAATTAAATTAGTCGGCCATAGGATGGGGTTTGAAAGTACTATGTCGTGTGTTTTATTAGTATTAAACTGTAGGAAATAACGAATGGAACATAAATATTTTACGAGTCAATGCTTGATTTCATTTAATATTTCATTTAGTATTAATTTATAGAATCACAATGTAGTACATTGAAAATGTGCTAATAAAAAGGGATCTAAATTGACTAACTTCTAGTACACTTTGGTCCGAGGCAAAATTTCGAAAAAGAGAAGTAACAGGGCTAGATAAATATTAGATACATGTTAAAACTATTTGGATTTTTCATTGTTAATAAAACTACATTGTTAAAAGTGACAAACATTATTTGAAAATAGAAATATTTAATTTTAATTGACAGGGTGTCTGAATATTTCTGTCATTTTGTATTCGTATTTGTATTTTATTTATTTACTAAAAAGTTAACAATATTTTCTATTCTAAGGGCGCCTTAAAACTTTACCAGGTTTGTCTAGGACCCAAAAACAACTTAAAACTATATACGATTATATAATTATGTTAATGCGAGCTGCGGCCTCAGTATAAACTAGGTGTAAACATTATCGTTTTCAGCGACATTGCATTTCTGAGAGACTAACTTGGTACTTAATTGGATGTTAAATAGGTAGGTAGGTATATTAAGCTTATCAGCATATCTGATCGGGGCAATGAGTTGAACTATACAGGGTGTTTCGATATTCAAGTATCTCACTCAATTGTCATGTATTCCGCATTTCTTTTGGTTTGACACTGTCTATTTGGGTGTTCTATAGGAACACCGTTATTAATGTACTTATGTTCCAACATCGTTAAAGGCACGTAACAAACCTCAATAACAATAAAATAGAAACTGTTCAAGGTGTACCGAAATATGAGTTTTTCACCATAAATACAGCCAAAAAAGGCGTAGAAAGCCACCAATAACTCTTATTGAATATTTTCACTGCACGTGAGCGGGAATCGAACCCGTGGCCTGCATGCTAATGGTCGGTTATTGTTCATTTTAGTTTGATTTCCTTGAAACTTACGCTATTTGCGTTCGAAAGTTACTAACGCGCCTTAATTTGAAATCAATTTGCATTTTAACAGCAATATTCATGGCAAAAATTAATTAGTATCTAAGTAAGTAGGTACCCTACCTACCTACGTAAAGTATTATCTAATGATACTTAGCTATCATTATAAAAAAAACTTTACTTTTTCGTACTGACCCATAAAATAATGTAAGTAGTAGTAATTTTTTTTCATGTCATATGAAAAAAAAACTTTTACTATAGTACCACAGACCGTTCTCTGCTACGGCGTAGAAGAGCTACGAAATTTTCCTACTCCATGAAAAACCAACTCATCTGTGCTAAGATCGTCCCGCCAACGTTAACGCAGTGGTTTTATTTCATAGTTCACACTATAAAAAAAAATAAGCTCTGAAGTAGCTCGGAAGTAATCGCATTTGTCGCATAACAGAAATAATAACAGACGCAGACATCCTCATGGCATATTTTATTAGTCAATAAAAAAGAAACTGCATTACGGACTGCGATTCTAGACGTCATATTGCCACTTGCTATTGTGAAACTCCAATACCGCACGCGTAACCCGCATATTAAGGACTTACTACGATCAAAAACGGGAAACAAAGCGAGTCCACTTGTGCCATATTCATACAAGTCGACTTGTGCCATATTTGTCCAAGTTAATAAATGGAACTAGGCATTGAAAGTATACCGAGTAGCATGTTATTTATCATGGTTTAAAACTGATCACACATAACACTTGTTACTTAATGAGAACAATGCCCACTTGCACCAAACCAAAGCAATTACTATATTAGCTAGTAATAGCTTTCAAGATCTTAATGGTTTGAATCTGTATCGTTAAGAACTTTCTAGCGAGTAAATTCGCAATTTTTAAGAATAGACTTAACAAATGGTTGATTATTAATTGTTTTTACAGTGTCAATGAATACTTCGATTTTAAAAATGTAGACAAATTGTATAAAAGAAAGGAAGGTACTATAGATTTAGCAAAAAAAAATTAAGTAAGTACCTGGGAAAGAATTAATTTGTCACATGTATGTGTATGTGTAACCCAGAATTTGACACGAGAATAAGTAGGTAATAAACATATTTATATTTGCACACCATACTAATTGGTAAGATTGTATTGAGATATTATTCAAATTTTAAGAACCTTGTATGACATGCTTTCTGTGAATAAATGATTCTGTATTCTGTATACTGTAAAGTAATTGCTTAGGAGTTTTGATAGTTTGGTAGTACAAAACAGGTAGGCACAAGTCTGCTATAAAATAATCGGTGAAATCATGGTCACTGTGATTGTGAGTTGAGTGTGTGATTTATGTCATAATTGTCGCCATTCACAATTTCTTTAGTATCGTATCGTAAATAATAATAACAGTCAGTCAGTAATAGTGTGCTGATTGTGCGTGTGAGTGATAGGTCGACGTCGCGTCATGCGTGAATTATAATTTGACATAGTCACATTAGGCCTCTGATGAAAAATTACAGTTAGTTACAAAATCGCCGGTGATTTAGCTGTTAAAAATGAAATCATATCACCATGTGACAATGAAATAGAAGTAGCAATCATTTCCATGCCTAAATGGAACTATTTAAAATTTCGAATCCGTTGCGTTATCGAGTGTACGTGTTGGCGTTTCCGATCGCACTTTTTAGAGTTCCGCTTGGCAATTAAAGGACGTGTACTAGAAATTGGGAAACGTGTTTAATTATAGGCTTCAGTTTTCAGGATGCGGGTGGTTATAGGTGCCATTATAAGTAATTTAGTTAAAGATGAATTTCCCGTTAATTTAAACAATGGTTAAAGGTAATCATGTATTTTTTTTAACATTAATTAGGTACCTACAAATTTATTTTTTGACTGGAAGTTTCTATCAGACATATTCTTGTTATGATTAGGTAGAAAACAAAAAAAATGAAAGCCAACTAAAGTGTCGCTGTAAATAATTCAGAACGATTGTTAAAATTGTTGAGACAATTAAATAGTTAGTTCCGCAAATCCTTGAATTTCAGTAGCTGCAGTGTCTTCTGAACCGGAATACAGTAATGTTTGCTTATTATTTACCCATCCTGAGTCTCGCAGTGTATCATCGACTGCATAATGGAAGATCCTTTCGCAGTGCACCCTCTACCTCTTAAAATACCTTAATATTTTCTTAGTTTTTAGCCTAAAATTTTTATGGTTTATGCTGTGTATTGACTATTAATGTTTCAACTATACTCATACTTATTTACTTAGGAGTTTTCTATTATTTAAATTTTGGACATATCCGTTATATCCAAATTAATGTACTGTTAACGGTCACTTACCATAAAGCACAAACTTTCTTGCATTTTAGGCATAGTTATTCGTTGCGAATACTGATTACTATACGGTATTTTTACTATTTAATAACATTATTATTTTAAGACAATTTTACTGAAGTATCATAAACTGTTGAAGTAAATTAAAGTGTGATTTGATTCATCAATATGCTGCAAAAAGTAATTATTTTCATCTCGATTTTGTTACAAAGTTAATGAATGGGATATTATAATGTATTACCTGTTTTTGTTTCAAAGAATCGGCATTCCGATATTCCACAAAAGTTAAATAAACAATGTTGCAAGTATCTCTCAGGGGCCGATCACCAATTTTTAAAAGTTTTTTGTTTTTATCTGGTAACTGAATATGGTATTCATAAAATCGAGGTTTTTCGTAGAACGCAAAGGAATGTGATGCTATGTGAGGCTTTGAAGTTAATTCTTATTTTTAATAACCAGGTTCCTAAATTTTTAATTTTCTTTGCAATTCATTTTAACATTACAATAATGCCTGTTTTTTTTGTCAATATCGTTCATTTTCACGAAAGAGGTTTAAATAACTTCGAGACTAAAGATAAAATCGTAAAGTAACCGATACAACTGGATATGATAAAAAAGCTTTTTTTTTCTCAGTCCAAAACTTTCGCCTCCAATACATTGTCCCGGTTACTCACTCCCAGCATAAATAATGTTAATGTTGTTTAAAAGGCGTTTTTCGATGAGTTTATATCCAAAAACGTAAGCTTTTGTGGCGAAACCACAGCGTCGGGAAGTATAAAGTTGTTCATAAATAATTCATCAGCCGCCGCACAGCTTGGATTTATCATTGTGGCAATATTGGTAAATTTCGTTCTCCGAAAAAAAATCGGAAAATATCCGTAGAAGATTAATATCAACAAAATTATACGGAACCAGTTCATAACTCGATCGGCTCAACATTTTATAATTCATTTAGATTTTGAAAATAGAGTGCGTTCCACATCATCTCTATAAGGGAATCATTAGTGGCCAGTGTCAAACAAAGATTGCTCGGCGCTGACCAATCACAATTTGAGATTTAAATTAAACTCTAGAACACATTGTTGTTGCTACAATCGACATCTAATCTCACAGAACGCAATTATTAACGACAATTAAGTTGAAACTGAGTAGTGAAAAAAAAATTAAATACATCGATTTGTGAATGCAGATGGACAGACAAAGAGCGTTCTAGCAAGTCACTTCATACGAATTACCGCCTCTTTGTTTCAGCCATCGAACAAAAACATCATTTTTAATATCAATACGCCCGAATTCGATTCCCAGTTATAATTATACACTCGTAATTAACGAATAAAGCTTCGGTCTAATTAAAGTTTCAATTCTCTCAGAAATTTTAAAAGGAATTTGAAAATCGAAGGCTTTTAACTCCTTTATGGACGAGTTGAAACTTTTTTGGCAATCGATCATTTTCTCGGGTTGTTAGTGGCCAGTTCGGTTGCGTTCATAAATGTGCGATTCGAATTTCAAGTTTGTGTAGTTTATGCGTTCGAAATATGAAACTTACCCCGATATTTATGTATTTGGACTTTGCATGATCCTTGGATGTTGCGCACGGCAACGAGATTAAAAAGGGGTGCGTCCAGCCATCATCAATTATTTTTGTGAATGTACTTAGCTTTCCATTTTTAAAATAAACTGAAAGCGAGGGGGATTAATAAAATTACATGGGGACGGAAGGGGACAACCGCGTTGTGTTTTCGAACATATTTCTGTAGTTTTTTTCGAATCCAACTAGTATTTTTAGACTGATACAAAAATGTAATTTTAAACTGTTTGAAAATAGTGAGTAGTTTATTAAAGCCTGCATTTATAACGAGTAAATTACGACTACCTTTATTTATTAAATTCAATAGACCCTATTGTTAGTAAAGTTTGTACCAAAGTGTCGATGTCAAGGCGTCAATACTTATTTGATAAATTCTTGTAATAGTTTTCGATTTCGATTCTAACTAGACGAGTCACTCATTCTAAGAAAAGGTCGTCACTCGCCACGTGCACTCTCGATCCTTATACGAGACATTCTCTAGGTATCTATGGTTTGATGAAATACCTGGAACAAAAACAAAATGAGTTAAGTAAACATAGGTAATTAAAATGAAATAGTTATATATTTTATCCAGAAAATTCTAGGAAATATAATGCATCAAGTAGGTATCAATTATTTTAATTAACTCACACGTTACCACAATTAAACTTCCAAATTCAAATTTCGACCCAATAAGAAAGATCGATCGACTTCCAATTTTAAAATCAGATAGCCGCATCCGTGTACTACAAAGGAATGGAACGAGCATGACGATTCAAATATTTTCGAAAATGGAATATTAAGTGAAGCCATTATACGATCGGCCGATTACTATTTGAAACGTGTTATTAAATCTATATTTCGGTATGACTTAATCATTTTTAGTCATCGATTTTAGTGAATCGTTTCAGATAGATCGATAGATTTTAGTAAATCGTTTCAAATATATAGTGTTTAGTGGTTGAGCTCGATATTTGCGTATTGAGGGCAACGACTTGAGTATGCTGAATGCGTTTGATGCGTCAAGTGACCCCTTGACGCGAGTTATTGGTGACTCGTTTAGAGTGCATGGTCTGTCACATACTAATACAACCTTTATCACCATTTAACGTGTCATTCTATTTTATAGCATCGACGATTTGTATAACAACTGTTTTTGAAAGATGGAAAAGTAATGAAAGACGACTGTGTGACGAACACAAATGTTTGTTCTCGGGTCTTGGATGTTGTGATGTCTTGTATGTGTCCAATGTCCATGCCACCTGTGACACAGGGAATCCTAGTGCAGGGG
This sequence comes from Lobophora halterata, assembly GCA_932526365.1. Classification (NCBI taxonomy): domain Eukaryota; kingdom Metazoa; phylum Arthropoda; class Insecta; order Lepidoptera; family Geometridae; genus Lobophora; species Lobophora halterata. Next base: position 2,802,712 of record OW052026.1, read on the forward strand.
TGTGAGTGTGTGAAACGTTAAAAAAAAAATTGGTTGTCTGTAAAGTTGGTTAACGGACGATAGTTTAACGTGACTACCAGCTTAACGGGACAATGAGCGTTACCGGACAATAATGTCAACGTTTTCGTGCATGCAGCCGGCGTTCATCGATTTACTAGACGCAGTTACGTCAAAAAAAAATATGTTTATAATGCATATTTAAAAATAGGTAATCAAAATCGAGTGCATAAGCGATCGATAATGCGGCCTATCTATGATGGGAACATTAATATGTCATTGAGACCGGCGGGCGCCCACGCGACCAAAACAAAAACATCAAGAAAGTCTCACAAAACATCATTAAATTCAATATTTCGTTTAAAAAGCACTCCACATATCGGGACCATTAATCACTAAAACTACCGACCTTCAAGAACATCGGTATAAAATCGGCAATCGAAATAAAGCACTTAAAGGCGAAACGTCATTATCGCACAACATAAATAAAAAACACTGAAATCGAACGCAAAAATTGAATATCGAACTCGATTTAAAACAGAATACGAATTTTAAAAAATACGACCGCGCCGAACGGCATTAATTAAAAATTCTCGGTAGAATATTCAGAAATAGAATTCGCATTCGGACGCTCCTTGTACGGAACCAAAGTTTGAATTTGGTAGGAACAAAAGAAAGACAGAGCGGGAGCAACCCTTTTAGCGCTGATAATCTGTTCCTTGGCCGTGTTGCGTCCCTTTTTATACTGATTTTTTATTTATTGTCACTTTTTTGTCCGAACTGAGATTGTACACAACATTCTTTACTTCGAAACGGAGCTTTTTCGAGATTTATTTCTTTTTTATTCCCCTTAATAACGAGTCCCTGCGGCCGATTTAATTGACGAACGGTCACGAGCGAAATGTTTAAACTGCTTTAGAGTACTTGACATTCTACAGTTAGCAGCTACTATCTTGCAATTTCAGCAGAACTCATGCAATAATCCAATAAATAATTAGGTAAGTAGGTATCATTATCTACTAATTAAATTATCTACGGCAAATATAAACTTTTTGTATTAACTACTTTATGAGTTGACAAGGATGGAATGACTTTTTTACTTAAAAACCCCTGAAATTCTCCATGATGTTGCTAGAACTGACATTTGCAACAAATAAATTAGGTATTTGTAGCTACATATAAGTGTGTAGTACGACTTCCTTTTACAATGAAACCACTTAAAAATGGAATTGCATTCGATTGAGAAATTGAAAACGGAATACCCACAAAGAGTCTTGTTCCATGTTTAAATTGCTTCGAAATTTAAAAATAGAACGCAATCCTTCCGCCCTCGGTCGGCGGTTAGTGCTTTACATGAAATATTATTTTATGGAATCAACATCTGCGGCTCTACATGTGTGTGTGAGGCATTATGGAGGGTTCATACATACATCCATAAGTTGAATTACTTGAAAACGTGTTTCAAGTGGATGAGAGTTTTCAGGAATTCTTATTTTGTACACGATATGGGTCTTTGCTTTTAAGTTTCAAGTGATTCATTAATGGTCAATCAAGTAAAGCTTTTACTGACTTTGTATGGGAACTTATACTGCATACTACAAAAACATTATCTGGATAATTAAAGAAAAAATTGTATCTGAAATAAAATAAGGTGGTCAGGAAAAGACTCAGGCTGAAAAATCATCCTCATTTTTTTTTAAATTTACCTGGCCTGGCTTCATCTTGAATAACGAAATCCATTTTACAATCCATCTGAATCGTAAAATCACTCGTCGCAGGCGCTCATTTTTTTAAATTGGAACTTAAAATGAAACCCTTCCATTTTTGATATTGCTTTCGTCATGGCGCTCCCTTTGCCACTATTAAACAATACAGCGTATTTTGGAATTTATGAATAAAATGTTTATTATCGTCGAATCTAAAAGGAAATTGTGGAATTCGAATTGTGACTCTCTACTTTATCTTTTAACCGTTTATCACCACATTTTTACTGTGTAAGATAGATAAAGATTTTATAAAAAAAATAAAAATTAAATGGGTAATTATTACTCATTAGTTAGTAGAATATTATATATATTATATATTGGTATTGGTATTAATAATTAAATAGTCTTTATTCTTTGGTCGGTCTGTATTTTACGCAAGAATATAATGCATTTAACATACAAACAGCTTCATAAAAAATCAGCTGTCAATGAAATTAATGATAAAATGTACGCGTTTTGCCTAAAAACCAGTTCATTGTAAGACCACAGCTGTGTTGGTATTGGGATTAAATTTTTTCTCTACCCTCCCATTTCAAATTTAACTCTTTTGACTATTTTAATATTTTTGGAACAATTTTTAGTTGGGGTGAGGGTTTATGTGGGTGTTTTTTTTTAGTTTTTTGAAAGGGTTTCGTTATTTTTGGTTTGTTGGAGTTCTTAATGCATGCGGGCGGAGCGATTCGAATTATTTTTGAAATTGATTTAGAAGGACAATGACATACCCAATGACAATGAAAAGGGTTTATCTGTTAGATTAAAATTCATCTTTAAGTTTGTAATTATGATTTTTTATTTAGAACCATTGTTAATTTAGTTTAATGGTAATTAAAAAGTCAGTTAAGAAAGTATTATCGACGAGTGGTCGATTGGCAAGTGCGTTGGACTGCCACGCCGGTATCGCGGGTTCGATTTCGAAAAAGTATATATTTATGTATAAGTTTTTCTATCAGTTATCTAGAGTTTCCATAGTACCAGCTCTGCTTCGTTTAGGGCTAGATGGCTTTGTTTGAAATGTTCGAAATATTTATGTATTTATTTATAATAAAATTCACAATAAAAGCATTGCTAGAAATTGAATTAATTTGAAAAAAAATACCTGTATAATTGGTTCTTCTCGGAGCTATTGTCTATTATTGAATTCGTTTAATGTCTATTGTAGATATGTTACTGCAATTAATGGTCATATTTTAATAATCAATTCACACAATACTACGATTTAATTAAAACAATTAACGCAAATGACTTGTCAACAATTTCACAAAAAAAAATACAACCCTTTACAAATTAAAGAACAAAAAACCAAAAGGATGCGATCGGTTTCGTCAAAAAAAAAGGAAAAAAACGAGGGTGAATGTCCTTGTGAAGGGATAGAGTTCACGTAAAGAAAAGAAAAGGTTTATATCGCGCTGAACGGTATACATTACTTGTTTAGTACAAACTTTTTTTTTTCTTCTTCGCTTTGTAGATAATTTAAGTTTTTGACACCACTGAAAAGTCACAGGAATGCAGAATACGTAATTCCAGTTACTTAGATGGCATGTTTTTTCAGTAATTTTGCAATAAAAACTAAACTAATAAATTGATTTTGATAAAATGTATATGGAACAATCTCTGAACTATGGCATACCAAACAAAATAAGAATCATTAAAATCAATTTACAATTGGCAGAGTAATCGCGTAACAAACCTACACAAACAAACAGTCGAATTAAAACCCTCTTTTTTTGAAGGCCGTTTAAAAGACGCAATGGACGTTGTACTTTGAGATAATGTTGAAGGATGATACAGGAAGTATAGCCAAAGACGGTGTTCCATTGCGTATTAAATTAAAAGTACACAAAAAAACTTTGGGAAATAGTACCTACAGATGTTCGTGCGATATTTTTTGTCGATTCTAAGGAGATTAATGACATTGAAGTCATACTTATTTTTAAAATGGATTACGCTAGTATTTTATGATTGACAGCAGGCTCGGTAGGTTTTAAGTTTATTAAAACTAGTTTAACTATAGAATAATTTTATTTCAAAAAAATATTGTGTGCGTCGATGACACAGAGCTAGTTTAAAAGCCCGCGAATTCGCTTGTAGCTTTGTAAACTCGCTCCGTGTCATCGGCTTTTTTACAATCTGCTAGTTGTCAATCCTTCCCGAAAGCTAACTCGCTCACTCGCTAGCTTTTAAACTCGCCGGCATATAGCTTGTATCGTTGCTAGGTACGTATATTTAACCGGTAAAACTTACGTAAAGTAAATAACCGTAAATAAGTATAATGTAAAACAATAAAGCAATACACATAGTTTACTTAAGGGTTAATAAAAAAGTTGTAAACACTTTACGATGAACAGTAAACACTTTGTAAGCCATCTCTAAGATTTCGCTCATTTCTCTACATTTCACATACAAGCAAAAATCAACCATAACTCAATGGTATAAAGTTAAAATTTGCTCGGTGAATCGATCGGTTGAGAATGTTTGAATAACATGTGGAGGCAACGAATAAATTATATTAATATTTGCTAAATCGCCAGTTGATGACAAGACATCTCATGCTGTCATGACACTAGGATTTTTATTATTTTGATTAATACTCACTTTCCAAAATAGGGTTATTACTCAAAAATAATATTAGGATTTGTTAGCACTTTATTATAATACAAACGCTGCTCTACATTGCAAACGTTTATAAAAGTACTGAAACGACTTGCCGATAAAATGCGTTCAATAACAGAAGAAAATCACTTCCGAATTGATATTTATTATCTGAAAATTGAAGTCAATTAATATCCTTATTTCAAAACAGCAAAACGGCGTTCGACGTTTGAATTTGTTCGTATCGAATGGCGCGCGTCTATTTGCGTAGATACGTTAGTTTTGTTATTCCAAATGTAACACAATTCTCTATTTGCAGCAACAAATAACAGCAAGAATTATTCTAATACGGTTCAAATAAACTTGGCTCGATATTGATATGCTCTATAAAAGGAATACTTTCTCTCGGTTTCCATCAAAAAGTTTTTATCTAAGCAAAGAGAGTTTTTATGTAACAATTAAACGTAGAGATTGTTTTTTTTACATTGCAACCCTTTTTGTAACATTCAGCATTTGTTTATTATATATTGTTTATATCATTTTCTTACATGTAAGATCGTCTTATTAGCTTAGATTCTAATATAGTAGCCAGCGGTTTACATAACCCTGTAAGGGCACTGCAAACATTATGTCCTTTTAAATTATTGTTAAATATTTTACATTAAACACAGTTCTTCTAAATGTCATTCTACATGTAATTCATGATTTTATAATAGTTTTAGTACAATAATATAAGTGAATTTGTTTTGAATGTCATCTGCTTGGTTATAATATCTATACCTAATCGATAAGTTGGTGCAAAATTTATTTCGCATTGAAGCAATATTTTAGTTACATTAATAACAGTAGTATTAAATACCTATAAATGAATATACATGAATTTAACCGTTAATATTAAGCGATGGTAGGTACTTAATAAATCAAAACTTCACAAGTTCTAAGAACCGAACAAAAAAAAACATCAATTGCAATTTGAACAATCCAGACGCATAAATAATAATTATATTTCGTCGCTGCCCGGGAATAGTTATAATAATTAATTATTTCGTGTTTCATTTTGATCGTTTCGCGAATACGCACAACGCGAGGGAATGCGCGCCACCTGTTCGGTGCTTCGTTATGCACTTTGTATGCGGTGCGTGGCGTGCGTTTGCTGATTGTCTTTTTGAATTTAGAACTAATGCCTCAGATACACAAGGCTAGTATTTCAAGCCAGGGTAAATTCGAAATTCAAATTTAAATAGTTTTATTCGTTCACTTAATCTATAGTAACAGTACATAGGGTACTGTTAGGTAGGTACTGTAACTATAAATTGAGTATTCTTCTTATCGTATCACTGGTACTTTCGAACCAGTGTGGTGAAAGGATTTCAAGTGCACCTCGAAGAGTCTCCTTTCGTGATTAAGTTTAAAAAGTTAATGATATTAACAGGAGTAACAAGATTGTGATAGTAAGGTGGGCTCTGGCTTCGTGTAAACGGAACTAGCTTACTTTTTCAACAGCTTACTAGGCTAGAAATAAAGCTAGTTCAGTTTAACACGAAGCTTGAGCTAGAAGCTCGCTAGCTTACTATTAAGTCCTATCTTTCTATCCTTGCTTGAAAAACTAGCCTAGTGCACATTAGGCCATTTTTTAAAATAGTTCTTCATTTATCTTTCTTTCAAGATCAATAAATAATGAATTGAAATAAATATAAAAATTTGGAACACGTGAAGTTCAAATAAAAAATAGTGATGAAACTTTCGCTATTGTTTTTTAAATTAATAATGTTCTGTGATGTAAAAAGTAATTTCGAGCTAACTTTTTACGTTTTCGATCGTCGGTTAATACCAAAATATCTAAATGCATTTTCATCAGGATTTGTTTTTATTTGGGAGCTCAATTAATAAAAATAGGAACGCATTAGACATAAACAGAACCCTAAAAGCGATAAATAGTGCAGTACAGTTCGATGCATAAACACGATAAAGTACCTACGCGGAAAGTGAAGGAATAAATCTTGCATTTTTCGCAAACGCATAAAATAACGCACGACTATTATTGAATCGACGCAACACTATCAAAATATACCTATCCTCTTTACACGGGATACGTCTGTCTCGCTCTGGCCGCGCACGCGTCTCTATTGTGTCTGGCGCGAATCTCTCGTCCCTGTCTAACAATGCAATAGCTATGTAAGCTCCGTCTCCCTCTCTCGCATGTCAATGCAGTTTATTGTAGACGTTAATGGTTCTGATTACAAATGTAAATTATCAACGCGATTTCGTTGGCCGGTTTTTATATGGTTTCTTTAGGCATTTGTTACAAAAATTGATGGCTACACATTTTTATTGTTACTAAGATATTAATTGTAATAATTTGCATTACAAAGAGCTCGATGTACCGATTGAATAATGTTGTCTATAAATTACGAATAATTTATTATACCTACGTTATTGAAACCTGACTTCTGACATGCTGCATCTTTCCTCTAACTTTCTGTCAATTAGTGGCAGTGATTTCGTGAAATGCAACGGAAGAGTGTAACAGGAAATTAGCCGTCAGATGGTACCAACCTCCGAAAAATAAAGTCAATAAAACCCTTCCAAATTTAAATGAGATGTTAGATGTTACCCATCATGCGAATACTGTAAGAATCTTTCATTTTTTTCTAACAATAACAAGTGCCTCGCAAACCCATGACCAAAACACGACACATCATATACAATTCCATATTGACTATGTTATCCATAGGACTTTTCATCACATAGAGCGGTACCTACAGCTCTGTTACACAAAGCGTTTCTCCATTTTGAAAAAAAATGAATGACCATCTTAAAATCACAGTAATTTCACTAGCCAGTGCCACTATAGTCAGTTTTTTTTTTTTTTTTTTTTTTATATGGAATAGGCAAGCATTTGACCACAACCTCACCTGATGGTAAGTGACGGTGTGGTCGAGGATGTAGCACGCTTGCCTAGTAAGAACTTATTCACTCTTGATTTGAAGACTCCAAGATTATAGTGTGTCGGAAAAACAGACGCCGGCAGCGAGTTCCACTCCCTGCTGGTGCGCACCATAAATGTGGATGCGAACCGCTTGGTTCGAGTTCCTATATATCGAATTTGATGGAACTAACGTTAGGACATTAGTTAAAATTAAAATAGACCATCACAGGCCTACCCACTGGGCCATGTCAGGCCATGTATTTTGTAAATATGATTTGTAACTAACATTTTGCTCAAAGTTTTATATGATTAATACCTTAAAACCAGAAGAACTTGCGATCAGATGGCGTCGTTTTGTAAGGTCTTTCGAGGAGCTATCGACGCTCCCGATTTACTTAACGACTCGTTTCGGCTGTTCACTCCTAATAACTATACACGTGCTAGGAGGCACAGACTTTTTGCCGTACCAGCAAGCCGCACCGTGGCTCGCGCCAACTCTCCACTGCCTCGCACCCTTACCGCCCTCAACAAGCTTTTGATGACGAACCCTAATTGTGACGTTTTTATTGATGAATGGAAGAAACTGATGGTAGAGTGTCTGATTTTCTGTGAGAGCGATGAATGAAAGTAATTTTATATCTTGATACTTATCTTTTTTATTCTATTTCTGTAATTATTTTTTTTCACTGACATTTTCTTTTTGACTTATCAATTATAATTACTGCCATGAATTTTTATTTTTTAAATGATTTTCATTTTTATGTGTGACTATAATGTAATGAATTGTTCTGTAATGTATAATATAATATTAGTTAGTGTAAGTGGTGTAAAACCGTTCTAATTAATTAAATAAATAATAATAAATGATTTGTAATATTAATTTTATTTCACTAAGTTACTCGCTCAATTACCTCTTGCATGTCGTCTTCACCTATAATTGCAGTGGCACTTGGCCTGAGATATGTATCATGTAACCAAAAAGTATTAGTGTACACTGTGTTGGTGTTCAATAAATAAAAAAAAATGTCTGGCCTAACCTCGGGGCAACGGTAGGCTACCCACTGGATCCAGGCAGGCCTAACCGTGCCCGGTCTGACCTACCCACAGGGCTACGGCAGACCTACCCACTGGGCTACGCAGACCTACCCACTAAGCCATGGCAGACCTACCCTCTATGCCACGGCATACCTATCCACTGGGCTACTGCAGGCCAACCCACTAGGCCACGTCTGGTCTAGACACTAAGCCATGTTAGACCTACCCATTAGGCCACGGCGGACCTACCCACTAGGCCACATCAGGCCTACCCACTGGTCCACGTCTGACCTACCCACTGGGCCACGGCATGGCAGGCCAATACACCGTGTTACGACAAGCCTATCAATTTGGTCACCCATCCAAACGAATACAACATTGAACATAGTAAATACGCAGTCTGTGATCTATGCAGTACAAGATGCAACTGCAAAATAAACGAATACGTGCTGACGGACAGACTTACCTATTATTCGCATATCAGAGCACTTTAATATAGTTCGTCCACTGTAATCTGACATATCGGTTGTGGTGATTTCTAGTGTGTGATCCGAGAGACACGGGTCTTCGTACGATGGTTGGTGTTACAACGGTTTCTCAACCGAATACCATTCTGATTAGGGTTAGCTCATGGGTAATTGGAAAAGCCGGAAAATGTAATGACTATTCTTGTTATTATATAAGTTATACACCACCAATTTTTAATAACAAAAAAAAATTGAATGAACAATGCAGATGGGGTACTGCGTTGTATCTGTGCTGTCAGAATTTTGGATTTCTACAAAATGACAGAGTAACAGCGGTGTGAGTGCGGCGCCCGAGCCAAGCTTTTGCGGGCTGGCTCGAGCTAGGTACCCGGGTTTGCCAAACGATGAATGAAACTAAAATTATTATCAATAATGGTACCGCCTGACGCAAATCTATAGGAAAACGACTAACGGTAACAGTTATCCAATTTTTAACAAACAATTTTAAGTTTTTTTAACATTATGTACATGTGTTCAGTAACGGCAACTACGTATTTTTTTTCTGGTGATTAAAAATTAACGGTGTACCTTTATATTATTTACAGCCAAAAATATATATCGGTTAGCACTGGCTTCCCATTGTAGGATGCAATGTGCACTGTGCGTTGCCTCCAAAAGCTAAAATACCCTAGTCAACACTGTAAAACCCTATCCATACTTCTTAAACTGTTAAACTTAAAATTACGTAATTAAAATCAGCAATCAATCATCAAATTTATATAAAAAGTTAGGCCAACTGACTGACTGACAGATAACGTACAAGCCAAACCACTGAAAGTAGAGATTTGAAACTTTGAGGAAGTAGAACCTATTCTTCAAGAGCTGAAAGTGATAAGAAATAAATTTTGAAAATGTGTAACGTAGACTAAGTTGCGGGTGTTGCTAGATGAACATAAAGTTACTGCTTTTCAAGAACAAGACTATACTAGCTTTGTTTTTAGCCGGATTTTCAGGATTATCCAAAAAAGTCGGGCTTGGCAGCCCTGTAAGCAAAGATCTCACACGGCTGCCAATTTTCAGAAAGACAGGGCTAAAATAATTGCGGCAAACTCGCCCTATTTCGGGACGCACACAGTTTAGATAGGTTTATTCTAGCAAGTATTGTTCGTGCTATTTTATCGAGTGGCGACAAATCTTCGAGTTAATTCTACAATTTAGTTTCTAGTTTGATATATTAAATCCTAGTTTATGGAACCATGTTTCCAACTATATAATTGTTTTCAAGTTGTTAATAAATTATTCTAAAAATATCGAAACCCGTCAGAAACGAATTATCTAACTTGAAAGGGAACGGGAAGGATGTACCCAAAGTTGAACTAACTTAGTAAATGTCGGTGTTGCGGGTTCGATTCCCGCTTCAGGACAACTTGTGTGATGAACATCGGTGTTTGTCCTGAGTGTGGATGTTTTTCATGTATTCAACGTATGTATTTAAAAAAAAAAAACTATTTCAGTATTCTATCAAAGAGTCCGGTGACGCAGTAACAGCCATCTGCGGCTAACTGCATTAAACGTCCATCCAAAAAAAAAAAAAATATCTGTCACTGGTTCCCATATGCTCTGCTTAGTTATATAGATAGCGTTGTGTAAAATATCCAAAATATTTATTATTCTATTATTAATTAAAATTAAATTAGGTAGGTAAATTTAAAATAATATTTTATCTTTTTGTTGTAACTTAAATACTCTAGGTAACGTAAGTGAATTTTGAAGAAAGTTCTAATTTGCATCTAAAAATATGTAATAAAAAATGGCTGCCGTTAGTTGCCATCCTGTCTAGTGCCTATCACAGACAGGTATGTTAATCCGAGCCTCAGTAAAGTTCAGATTAGCTTGAGAAAGCACTCATTACAATATTACTAGGAACTGTTTATTTATAACGCAGACAATTTTAATGAACATTTGTCTGTTACGGCTCGTTGTGACACCTCACATGTAATAGCGTTTATGAATCTACCCGTCTTAAAATTGTCGTATTTGCATCAAACATACGACATAAATTGGATAAAATTTGGCATTGTTGCTTTGGCAATGGTACAACACTACATTTTGTGTTTACTTGCATTCTTATGTTACAGTCGTCAATACAAACGACGACAAGAATGATGATGGGCGAGACTGCAGCGTAATAGGCCATAAATTGTGAGAAAATTGTCATAAATAGTAAAAAATGTCAACCGTGAACACTAATAAACTGGATTGTCGCGTCTGACGACAATCTTTATGGAGGCGATGCGAGACGAAACTATCCGCGCTCATAATAGCAATAACCAGCCAACGCACGACAATTACATTTGCACACAATAACCTAAAACGAATAAAAAAATAAACGCATCTAAATTCGAATACGTTCGAAATTCGAAAACGCAACGGCCAATAACTAGCCTTGCCAAAATACCAACCAGTGACAAACAAATAAGAATGTTCTATTCCAAATGCGAATTCGATATTTTTAATTTGACTTTGATGGTGAATATTTTTTGCACCAATAGCGCGCTCGTTCCTCGCGTTCCAATTTTAAAATCCTTCGAATTATGCACGCGCGTATTTAAATAGTCGATAGAATTTATTCAGCGACGTATTTATAAATTAGTTGAAATGTCACGGGAACAACAGATCGACCGCGTCCATTTGAGATTGATGAGTAACGAGTAATCCCATTCTTGTAGGAAGAAATCTTGCGCAACGAAAGCAAAGTACCTACATATGAGAATGTCAGATTACGGCCCGTATTATTTTCGGTAAATGATACGTATCTACGCCTGTCCGAGGTTGGCGTTCCGACTAATAGTTTAAGCAGTAGATACCTACCCGACCACGGACTAATCTTGACTGGCAAAGTCGATTTCACCCAAAGATGATCGGAGATTTTACGACGAAGAATTCATATCGTGATTGGGTTTCTCAAAGTTAATCGTTAAACCGAAATTTGTCCGTATAAAATAAGAAAATAATTAATACTCGACCGCGGGCTTAGAACAATAAAACAATGCGGCAAACGACAAACCGAAACAAAACACAGAAAAATATGAATTCCGATTGGAACGGCCTGGGAAACAAAAGATGGCGGATTTAATGAAATGAAATAAAATATAAATTCCTTTTGCAAGCGAGAATTCTTACATTTTTAATTTGGTACATGGAATGGCGGGAAAAACTGTCAAATTCCAAATTCATAAGTAGCTCATTGTAGAGTCTTTGATTTATAGAGGGGAATTTTTTTTATTAAGATGAATAAATTATTATTGCCTGCTTTTTTTTTTCTTTCGAAGAACCTAAGTTCTTCGGTTTTGGCTTCACATCAAAGGTATATAGCCAGTGTCAAGTAATTGGAGAGATTATTTTGTCATAAGTCAGAGTCGATAAGTCAAGTCATGCCCCTGTAAAGTAGTGGTGGTTGCGACTTTACTAGAGGCTTCTATGGAGTTTTGGAGGCAACACGAAAAGTCACGTTTTACAGCATTACACTATTCACCAACACTCATACACGTTCACGAGCTCTTAATGGATAAAAAACCACCGTTTTTACACTTAAACACTCAAAGTTATACAAGTTTTGTCAATTAATTTAATGCCGCCAATGCGCCATTTTTCATGTTCCCGCCAAAACTCATTTATTGGCTGTTAGATATTCAACCAACGATAATCAACTAACCAACGTAGGATATTTGTAACTTACCTAAATATTTTGAATACAGTACCATCAAGAGAAGAAAAACAATAAGTTCTTATACAGGGTGTTTTTTTCAGATAGGCACTGATGGTCAAATCAAAAACCACGAGAGTTAGAGAAAATTTGTGAAAGGAGTCATGCCTCGATTTATAAGAAAACAATAACTGCACACTTATTATATATATATAAACTATAATATATATATTATAGTTTTTTTATTTAATCTTTTACTTTTGACGGAAATCGACCTGAATGTAACCTAACCAATTTTTCGAATCAATTCGGAATTAAATCTAAAACAGACAAGTTAAAATTAATAAAATTGATAAGTATAAGACTAATTAAAAAAAATAGTTTCATAAACCAGCACTAAAACAGACGAGATTTAGGGATTTATGCAATAATATATATTTTAACTGACTCTAGATTTATTTTTACACGTAGACGGAGTAAAAAAATATACGAATCATTACCCACTTAAGAGGATTAAAAAACCAGACTCTACCCATAAAAAATAATTTAAACGAACCAATCTATAAAATGAATCAAATTCGGACATTCCCATGAACATTAAACTCCATACAAACATACTTCATACAAACATACTCCATACAAACCAAACCAGATGTCTTCCAATTCTGAGATGAAACAGACGCATATAATGACTAATATGAGGAAATTGTTTATTTTGTTTCAATTTTATGAGTAAACGATGTCAGTTCTCTAATTTTATTAATATTGGTTATCGATATTATGATAAAATACTCGTAAAATATATTAATTTGGTATTAAGTAACTAACATAAGCCGTAAACTTAAAACTAGTCGTTATTTTACAAGGAATCGAATAATCAATGGTTAGTAAAATAACGACTTAATAAGGTTTTACAAAAACAGAGTCAATCGACTTCAATTGGACTGTTTTAGTGACCGTAAACACCACGGATAAGTCAAAGAGAAGCAAAATACGCATTTTTGTTTACTTCGACGACATATTTTTTTCATATTTCAATATTTTGATATAAAAACTTAACTACAGAACCGATTTTGATGAAATGTCTATGGGACCAATCAGAAATAATTTTTCAAATCGGTTTATAAACAACAAAGTTCTGAGGTAATAAACATTCAACCGAATTGATAACCTCGTTTTTGATGTCGGTTGAAAATAAGGAAGTCTGAACAATTTTATTAAGCTCTCATCCAACTTTTCAGAATTTGAAATGCTAAACTTCTTGACAGCTTTTTTGCGTCATTTCATTTGACATGAACAGGAAATTAGATAAATACCAACAGTTCAACTTTCGAACAGTCATATTTGTAGTAAAAAAGTGCAATAAATTGACTTTTACTCAAACTATTTCGTTAATTGTTCGACAAATACGGAGGCGTTTCTTTCAAGTAATAAATTCTTTTCACATTTTTAATCAAATTCAAAACATCGTATAGCTTCAAGCGGGGTCAACACACTAAGAAAATAACCGCCAGTCAACCGTGACCCTTCGAAATATGAATATTGTTCAAAATAAAGTGTACATTTTAACTGGCCGAATAGACACAGCGTGGTCACCCATCAATCAATGGGATCACGAAACGATCTAACGTTCTGATTTTAAAACTTTGAGTAATAATTTTATTCAAATTTTCGGTTGATTAAATATCTCTACTTGTTCTGTAAATAGCGTGCTTAATATTTGCAATTCAAATGTGGAATTCCAATAGTTAAAGTGTATTGATATTCGAAAAGGAAAAATATAAGCTTTGATCAAGATCTGTGCCGTCACCACATGAGTAAGTGACGAACAGAGAGTAAACTAGTACATAAGTTATAACTCCTAAGTACCTAAGTCGTATCTGAAAATAAAATTATCTTATATTATCTGAAAATAGGGTGTCGCCAAAAGTATCCGTAGAATTATTTACACTTTAGAAAAGTTTACCGAAATGGTAAATGGTCTGAGTTTTAAGGCTTAAGTTTACTATTGGTAGTAAATACAAATAAGTAGCATTTACTATGGATATTCTTATTTGCTTATAAAATGAAATCACTATTTAAACGACTACGGCATAAGTGTTGTTTTAAAAATAAGTATCATTAATTAGCGTCAATCTAGATTTGCTTACTGTACCATCACTGTCTGAGATTCTACAGAGTGGCGTTACTGTATGTTATTCACCTATGTGCTCCAGCCGTCACCCTGCACGCCCGTCATAATCCATCTCGAGCGCCGATATTTGAATACATTCGAATTTGGAACGCGCTCGTAATACGAACTTAGTTCGTTTCGTTTTTCAATTGCTTCACTAATATTTTGAATTTAGAACGTCCGTTTCGAGATAGAAAGAATTCCGACAGCTTTTAAAATTGAACATGCGTGGTTTTTGGTTTTTGTCTAGACTTTTTTTAGTGTGTAATAAATTGTCTGTTCTATTGTCATGGTTTTTGGGTATGAAAGGTGATAGAGAAATCGCAGTTCGGTAATTCTGCGCGCGTTCGGTTACGTAAGTGTGCGTTGCCAGCGGGCACGCGCCGACTCCACGTATTTGCAATAACACGCGGGGTGGCCGACGCATTCTTTTACGCGCGACCCATAGAGAAAAAACACATTCTATCAATGGCTAACGTGTTTCGAAATTAATTTTGATTAATCGAAAACTATACTTGTGAATAAAATTTGCAATTGAGCTTCAATAAACAGTAAGTTATGCACACTTTAGGAGAATTAGAAACTCTTAAATATTAATTTCACACTTATTTATATTGAATGTCATAAAAGCTCAAAAAAAGTTTGTAGATTGATCTGTGAAAGCTCGCAACCTACAAGTTATGCTATGAATGACTAATATCCTTAGACGTCACAAGAGGTCACATCTCAAGACAATGCTGAATGAAGACATGTAGGGGGGCGGAGGGGGGGAGTAATTATTCGCTGCTAGCTTGAAAACCACGCCCGCTATTGTGCGCTGACTATGGCTTTTACGTTTCAACGCTGAACCATAATAATACTCCGAAATGTTCGATATTCAAATTAAACTTTTTAATAAAAATAAAGTTTCAATATGTAATTCTGGCAACGACTGGTGAAATAAATTCTTATTTGAATTTAGAACTTATTAGAACTTTTTGTGACAAGGTTACCACTAAAAGTTTACGGAGTTAAGAGTTATTTTAACCTATACTTAGGTATGGTGATCAAATCTAACAGCATTTTAAATTATTTTTAAATTACCCGTATCTCTGGTCTTAGAACTCTCCTGAAAATAAATTGGGATTAAAATTAAGACTCCTATGAAATATGAAGAACCAGTAACTATTAAAACGTTCGTTCGTCCGTTTAGAATACATCAATATAACTTATCGGAACAGAGCACTCCAAATGTCTATTTTTAAGCTAAAATGGTGGCAGGAGTTATTCGTTTGGAGGTAAATATAAAAACATCGAAATTGATTGATTTTATGACCGAAATTTACGTTTTGAAACACTTGTATCTTGAATGATTTTTAGACTTTCCGCGCGCTTTTAACGTTCGGATTTTGAATGACGCAAACCGCTCACGAAAACTGAAAGCTTTGATGCATTTTTCGTTTTATAGGTTTATATTTTTGATGATTTTATTTTTAAGATTATTTTTGTAACTTAATAATGTGTGAAGTACCGACTTGTTACATAAAAAGGTTAATAAAAGTCTTTAAATTCTGTCTCTGAAAGCTGCTCTACCAACTCTACCAAACACTTACCACCAGGTGAGGTAGTGGTTAAACGCTTGTCTGTTCTTAAAAAAAAAAAAGGCATTTATATTTAAGGCATACGCATTTATACGTGTTTTAAAATTAACCCTACTAACTTATAAACACGTATAAAATCTAAATTAAAGTATGAAACCTTTCACTTTTTTTGTTGACGAAATCAAAAAACATGGACAAAACGAATAGTGTGAAGAAATTACTATAATACGGCGTACTTTTTGAGTATTTGTCCGAAACATTTTGTATGGAATTCGGATTTGAGGATTACCCTTAAGCTATAATCTTAGAATTGTAATTTTCAGCAATTAATGCTTAAAATCAATAACTTGTTTGTTTTAGTTACCTTCGACAGTGTATTTTAACATAATTCTTAAGTTAACTCGTATAAATAAAGTTCTATAGATTGATTAGTAAAGATCAAACCTATCCATTCGATGCCGGCTTTCATATAACCGTTCCGAAACATTTGAATATGAACAGAAAGTACCATTGAACATGGAATGCTCCCTGTGTTTGTAATTCGTCCGTTTGAAAATGGAACGTCTTGTTCTTATTATGAATAAGGATGCACAAGAGCATGCGTCTGACGGTTTAGTAACTGATGCATTAATGTTTCAAACTTCGAATGATTTCTTTTTTTTTTCGAACTCGGAGATTGGTCATTACATATCTGAATATGTTCGTACAAAAAGTCGCCTCACGATTCGGTTTTAAGTAGAAACGAGTTGTGTAAGTAGATAGCAAACGTGCTCTTTATGTTGTTAGAATTTGAAGTTTCCGGACTGATTTGAAAGTTTTTGAAGCTACGTAAGTATTCGCTTTTAGTAAATCTGATTTTATCATATAAAAGGAACTTGTCAATTTTCGAATACCTATTACCTACAGCCGCCTTCTTGATTATCTTGAATTTGCTTCCACACTATCAAACACACTTTTTACTCTTACAAGCTTTCACTTAGTATTGATTTTATTTTTATCGAGCACACATTTTTTTTTTAGGTACTTCTAAAGAGATATTTCTGTGTAAGTACAAAGTAGTATCAATTACGCTTGATTTTGACTAACGAGCGACAATTACGAAAAGGTATAAAAGTTTTGGCACCACAAGAAATGTAAGTAAAGAAATAAATTCTTGAACACATTGTAACATCCCAACAAAAAAGACCTTAAAAACTACATCAATTACGCCATAATGTCTTGCTCGCATCTCATAATTAAACACAATATTCCTTAAACGCGAGAATTAACCCCAATTGAGGGACCGATCTATTTAAATTACTCGTTACGTTGTATTACTCTTCATGTTATTCAGCTTTCTGGAACCGTGTGACACGTCACTAATCTATCTAGCAGCTGGCCGCTCGTTCGATGTTTGAATTATCTTCGTTGTCTTTCATATGCGTTCCATTTATGAAATTGTTTATTATTTTGAAAAAGGTTTTATGTCATCACCATAATTGGAGCTTTTTATCGGAGTGTGGATTCCTCAGAGTTTAAATTGAGAGTCAATTGAGTTCCTGTGTTTTTTAATAACTAGAATAAAGTCAAGAACTTTAACACGTTAATTATTCTAGCTTATTTTACAATATTAAAGGCGTATTGAAGTTAGTCTATAAATATACCTACTTACGAATTTCTTTTTTTACGTATAGATTGCTAAATCTGGTTGTAATTTTAAGTTATTTAAATTAGCAAAAATAATCTAGTTTTGACGAAAGAATCTTAATACATGATTTCCTGTTATCAAAAGAGTCATTTGATATCTCGAACCGGAATAACGAGATGGATTTCCGTTTTGGTACTCTACAATTTTGCATTAATATTAAGTCGCTATTGTGCCATTCCGGGCCATAAAATTATCATAACCCAGACTCACAAGTAATAATCTCATACTTGAGCCAGCCCCGCCGCCATCTTTAAAAACAATGAACGTTATTGTCTCTTCTTAATTCCATTTTTGAAAAAATAATCCATTTCGCATTTCATCGCGAATGCCTCATTGATTACCGTGAGTCGGAGCAATTTGAACTTTGTTGTGTAAGACATAAAGTTTGTATTGTCTTACTACTCGTAAAGCAGCTGTGGACTTCGATTTATTTGTTTATTGTAAAAGGGATTCTATCGAAAGGGCCTAAAGAGTGAAAATGGTTTACTAATTGTTTTACAAGAACCTAACTAGTGAAAAGAGAAGACAATACTTTTGAGAGAACAAAATAAGTTTTAAATTCTGCAATGTCTTCGTTTATGATAATTTATGAACAAAATCAAATTGTTCATAAATTTTAAGGAGCAAATTGTATGTTTGTTTTTCTTAAAATGCAGATGATGCGTTATAATAATCTGAATACTTAGTTTTATCATAAGATTTTTTTTAATTACTAATATTTGTTGATATAATTATATTAAGTTATTGTATTGACTTACTTGACACCATAAGAGTATTAAAAGCTTTTGGTCGCGCTATTTTTTAAATAATGAATGGTTTAAATGCGAGTTAAATTAATCCAAGCTCCTGTCTTACAAAAAATCACCCGATAGAACACCAAAAACATATAATATTAAACTGTTAACTTCAAACGTCAAAAATAATTATTTCCATATACGTCCACAGATTATAATCTCGATATAAATTGCTTATTACAATTTTAAAATGGTTAATATGTTCCGTTTATGGGTTTGGTTGTCGGTCTGATCGACAGTCGGACAGTTGTCTACTCCACATAAGGACCAAATTTGTAGGCTGGCTCTTTTCAGATGCGTTCATTGCTAATGTGCAATTCATACGAACTTGTACAAGCGTGAAAAAAGCAGATATTTAGAAAAATATTCGGTTTGATATTATGTGCTAGATATTCTGACACCAAGTAGTTACGTAAGCATTGCTGTGTTCTCGTTTGAAGGGCACTGTATAAAAAAGTTATTACATCTAATTTGACTAGCTGAAATTATTGAACTTTTGTATGAAAGTGGACGAGCGTTGTAGCAGTACTGCATTGGCTTATGTAAGTCAAAGTCATGCGTTATACAATTTTTGATTATGAGCAGGCGCAAATTCTTAGCATCAAGACAATCTCTGATTTGTCATTTCACTGACTTTAATAAAAAAAAATATAAAATCAAGCTCATTCTATATAAAATACTGTCAAAATATTCAAATCTAAGTTATGAAAATCCTTGATTTGAATGAATCACGTATGAGTAAGTCCATTGTTCCGACACAATACTTGAGTACTACCAAGTAAATTAGGAAATGTGTTTTTTATTGGAAGCTATTTGAATTTGGAATGACAATTGGTGACACGTAGCTTTCCAGTTAGTGACGTGAGAGTATTTTGTGACGTCGTTGCTTCTGCTATACGGCTGCAAAATTAAGGCATTCGAAATTCAAAAACGAAAATTTCCATTTAGACATGTGCTCGTAAATTAAATTAAAAATCGTTTATTTGCTAGAACTTGTGTTTACAATGAGGTCTTTAAAAAATAAGAGATTATTTTTTAATGAGGTTATTCGTACTAAGTAGGTACTTACTGTACTTATGTAGATATGTATATAGGTACTTAATTTACATAAAAGTTAATTTAGATACTCATAATATAACCCATTCAAAATAACGTTACTTTTTTAATACAAATTAGTTAAATTTGCATAGATTAGAATATAATAATAATAGAATTACTTTTATGGATGTGTTGTTTTAATTAATCAGGTAATCAAATTAAATATTAAAAATTAATTCAAAACAAAAGAGACTTGTAATGATAAATTTATAATTAATTATCATAACATAACTGCTGCATGTTAATGAAAATCTGACCAAAAGTAGCGCAGTTGACTTAGAGGTCGTTCATTTCATTCATTCATTCACCGGAAGCGCCCTTATCAGGCGGCCGGAGGTGACGTCACCACACAACAATCAATGTGAACCGAACGTGATTATTATATAAATATTTTTTTTCTCCAAGTTAAGTGTAAAACAAAGAATGGGATATGTTTCATTTTCGTTCAACAAACATATAATTGTTGGAGGATATCAGTTCTCGGAGTACTTACTGGTTCCCTATGCCATAGGACAGTAAATGTAGGTATATAATATACATAATATATAATTTAATAAGGCTTATATAGTCCCATTGTTGGGCAAAGACCTCTCCCAAATATCGCAGTAACAGAAGATGTCTTTAAAAGTGTCAACACTTAGTTTTTTTACATTCAGTAGGTTGATGTGCGTTGTCTGTCAGTATAATATTATACTGACAGACAACATATAACATAATTATGTAATTATAAATAGGTACATTAGTAAGCCCTTAAAACGAAAAAATCGAGAGACATCTTGACACTTGGTTACGAACCAACACGACTATGTATGTTAAAAAAGTGACAGAAAACTACAAAAAAATCCAACATTGTGTGACATAGATCCATCAGCGAAAGCTGCTCGTCTATCAATAAATAAATGATAAACATACTAATTTTATTAAAGTTTCTGTAACAGCTTAATAAGCAAGAATATCCCTAATTTATTGGTTCGAACAACTACCACATTATTGTAATTCTGGCATTTCCCTGATTGACATATGACGTCCGATGGGTTAAAATTGATGTCACCTATTAAGGGGGTGCGCTTTTCATTTCACACATTTCTGTCAATTAATTTAAAGGTAATGAATTACCTTAACCCTTACACTAACTAGTAATATTTAATTAGTAGCCTATTCTCATAGATTGTTATCGGGGTTCCAAATGTTGTTCAAAGTCAACAAAAATGAAATAACTCTATTTTGAAAATATTATTTGTGATTTTCCACGGTGGAGTTTTATTAACAATGAAAAAGCCTAGTAATTTGTAACTTTAATATTTTAGTAGCACTGTTTCTGTTTCGAATTAAGCATCGGTTCAAAATGTAGAAGTTAAATTTTACAAAAAGTTAAATTGTTCTACCTTTGGCACGCTTTCAATGTACTACGGTATGATTCTAGTAATAATTGAATGCTTATGTAAAAATATTTTTTTAGGACATGATATTTAAGTTTTCAATAAAGTATTTTTTTTTATAATAAAGGTACATAATAACAAAAGGTTTATAATACATAAATGTAATATACTCCTTTAATGTTTTTGTGTAAACATACTTTGAAAACAAATCTATCGACAATTTAAACAATACTTTGTATCATTATATCGAATCAAAGCAAAAAATATATTTAACAAATTGCCAAGTTAGAGTTTTTGGAATATGTGCCAAGAGTTCCGCACATACGAGTCGGGAGCTGTTATTAACCCATTAATTAACGACATTTTTATTCATCATGATGCCTATATACTTCTTAACGAACATGCCCGCCAAATTTCAAGTGTCTGCGTTCAGTAGTTTCTGTGCCTTATCTGTCAGTTAGTCAGTTAGGATTAAGCCTTTTATACTATGTTAATGATATGAGTTTGTTCACTCAATTAAGCTAAATCTATTGAACCGATTGAGCTGAATTTTGTTTCCATACGTATGTAGGTATGTTTTCATAATTCTATTAACAAATTATGTAGTATATGTGTAATTAAATCCACATAGAACAGTTTCGTAGTCTGTTATGAATTATATTCTAAATATCGACCTAAAGCTTTTTTTGAGAAGTAAAAATAAATTATTTAAAAAAAAATTAGGACGGACTTACATTGAGTACATTAATAATTTCATTGTACGAGGATAATATTTAACAGGTACGGAACCCTAAATATGTATAAAAAGATCAAAGAAACGAGTTTGACCGAAAAGCTGTTTTTCTTAGAATTGTCATGATTTTATCGATGATCAATAGGTACACGATTTTGGCATTTCAAAGTTAGTACTTAGGTACAATAAAAGAAACATGATATTACGGGTTTTCCAAAAATACTTTTTAAAAGTTACACGTGTCTTCAACAGATTTCAAAAAATTGACGTTCTCAATTCGGTAGATTTTTCTTTTAATGTTGTAAACCTCCAAACTTTTTTGTTTTAAACCGATTTGAAAAATTCATTTTAATATTTTATTTGAAAGGATTATAGTACTTCCAGATTGGCTCCATAGAAATTTCATGAAAATCGATTCTGTACTTTGGTTTGAAAAGCCTTGAGAGGCGGCTAGTTATACGCTCCGAGATACAGTTGTCCAAACTAGTTCGGAGTATATAACAAAACCGACCCCGCTAGGTTAAATATATATAGATATCACCTGCTATGTATGTAAAGGTTTAGACCTAAGATGTGTCTGTTGAAAAATAAATATATTTGATAATTGATTGATTCAGGCGTTACTTTGCGAAAATCCATAAATATCAACAAATTATTTATATATATTTAGTAATAAATGCGCTTAATTTCTAAACAAAGGTTTTAATTAACTTAACTTTAGTTCAACTAAACCAAAACACACCTCCTGATGATGCCTCGTGTAGAGGCGAAACACGTGTCGTATCTTTAAACTTTGGTTTTCTGTTCTTTGACTCTTTGGTTTAGTTGAACTAAAGTTAAGTTAATTAAAACCTTTGTTTAGAAATTAAGCGGATTTATTACTAAATATATTTATATAATTTGTTGATAAATATATTTGATTTGATTTGAAATCAATATAACTGAAAAATGACGTCATCCAAGTAAACAAAATTGTGTAGGTATTTTGCTTCCCTGTGACTATTATCCTTTTTTCATATATTTCCATGTATCAAAATAACTTTTGTACTATAATAACATTTTTGCATACTTTTTTATTATACTTATTATTTCCCGCAGTGTACCCGCACGCAATTTTTTTATTATCGTATTAGATTATTAAAATAAGTTGTTTTTACATACATACGTACTATTAAAAATGTAAAATATTACAGACTTAGCTAGATTTGTAGATAAGAAGAACCAAAGGTAATAATTTTAATACCTATTTAAAAAAAACGTTGAAATGAATCAATAAACAACATCATTTCACGATTTTAACCCTTTTCCGCCTATAAACTCTTTTGTTGATGGAATTTCGAATCATTATTTCATAAATTCCCATTTTATAATCACAGTATTTTTATTAGCTTAGAATGGACAAAGTTATAACGTGTAAATGGAAATAGTAACAGTGTTATGAGAGATTAACTTAAAGTTTATTAGCTTCTGAATTTTATACGAGTAAGTGTATAAAATAAGTTATAAAGTATTAGATAATAAATTTAAAATGTTAACACAGTAAAATAAGTTCATACAAAGTGCTTAGAATATAGTTTTAAAATTAATTATATGTAGTTAGATATTAGGTACACTTTTAACTTCCACGAGGTTAAGAATTTTATAATATTGATAAGGTATTTAATTACATAGGTCTTAATAAACTGAAGCTTTATAGTTTAATTATTTCACAGTACCTACCTACATACTATTTTATAAGTATTTAGAAGTATAATTTGGTCGGTTTAAACTAACAAAATGACAATCTTAACCCTTGCAACGGTGACGCATAACTATAAATTTAAAATAAAAACTTGCCAAAAAAATTAAATCAATTTCATATCAAACGAAAAATCTTATTTAGCCACAAGATCTAGCCAGATTTTTTACATCGAGATCAACAATTTCAAGAGGTTCTCGAGTCACAGTGGAATCCGGCGTGATCTCCAACTGAACTCTGACCTGGAGTCTGATGTCTGATACTGTCAGGATCTGATACAGCATCTCGCATTCGCAGACGTTTGACGATTTATTGAAGATTATAAATGGGCATAATGTGACACGGGCTTAAGTTCTCAAAGTCATAGAAAAGTGAATTTATGAATTTATTAAGTTTAAATACATTTAAGTCATAAAAGGTTATTTTTATATTTTGGTTACTACTAATATAATTTTGATTAATTGGTATTAAATAAAAACATTTTAAACGAATACTTTCCTTTATTTAAAATATATATATATAATAAATATATATATATTGCATTATGAATTTGTTCATCATTTAAGATTGTTTTAATCCTTATTAGATTTAATCCAAGTTAATTTAATTAAATGCCAAAGATTTAAGCTAAGTAAGTAACTACATACGTACTTAATTAGTTAGGTTAATGCGCATATTATAGTATAGTTAAATTAGGGACTTACCTTAATCTAAGACATCCAAACTTGAAAATAATTTCAGCAACAAACGAAAAGTCATTCACGAAGACACACTAATTTACTAAAATAAATCCTTATTGTCACTTGCACACACAAGAGTCGAACACAATAGTTCACTATCCGAAAATAAGTCTACTGTAGAGCTACTAACCTAAAAAAAAGTTTCAGTATTCACCCGCGAAAACTTCCAAAGCGCGGAAAGCCGAAATAAAAATCGTCCGAAACACGAAAAATGCAACAGCCGCGCACGCCTTACACACGCGACTGAAAAAAAATGCCACATCTGCGTAAGACTTGGAAACTAAATCACAATACTCGCTAGTAGAGGGACGAGTCAGTCGAGGCCCCACCCCTCCCCCACCACTCCGCCACACGCAAAAACATTCGTAAAAACCGCGCGACTCCTCCGCGAAATTATCAATTGTTTATATCACTACGAAAATGTAAATCAAAACTCATCTCGACAAAGCCCTAGATTTACAAAACAATTAACACAATAGAATTCCGACAATGTCGAAATATTTTAAAACAATACGCGGTTTAATTTGTATGAATCATAATAATAAACACTGCACGTTACAATGTTATCGATAACTGAAAATTCGGATTTTGTTTCGGACGATTTTTTCGGGGGTGAAAACTTCGAAATTCGATTTCGAGCAAGGATTCCGCGCTCCTGTAAATTGTCGGGTTGTTTACGTAATGGTCTGGGTGCGACCGTGCGCTACAGCCGCCCGGCTACAAATACGGAGCGTTCGAGCCAAGATCGGCCGTGAGTTTTTTCTGCCAAAAAAATGTAAGAAAGGGCATAAGAAGGGTCCTGCAGGGTTAACCGTAAGGTCCGCCGCGGAGACGTTTTTTATGATTTGAAATTGGAGCGTATTTAGATACGCGGATTGACCTTCGTTCGAAGTTCGAACGTGGGTTTTTGCTCAGTTTTTTGCTGGATGATATAACTGATGGGGCTCATGTTATCGTTATAATGACGGGTAGCAACGATGTGCCACGCTGGCTCGCTTTCCTAAATTGCTACCTGAAGTGCCGCACCTAATTTTTGCTTATACAATTTAATAAACGAGCTTTTGGAACGGTTCTTAATTTAAATTAAATGAATTTTGTAACGTACTAACTTCTACTACTAGGTTTAACTACTAATAACCTAAATTACCAAACATTTAATATATATTTTGCCTTTATAAATACAGAAATTAAAATGAAATTCATAAAAGTTTAAATCCCGAAAGGGTTAAAAATTGCGTACAAAAAATAAACAATTTTAAAATAATTTAATATTATTTATTTTTGTGACGTATTAATTGAAAATAGGAAACAATTGAAATATTTCGATGATAGGACTGATTTCCAAAAATGCTTTACCGTCTTTAGTTTTCTCTATATCTACATGTGTGAAAATGAAAAACAGTGCTCAGCATTTACATTTATAGCTTTTAATTTTCATTTAATATCATGCTTTATTTAAATTCAAAGACAAAGGGATAAAGTTCAAACCTTTATACATTCAGTTTCCGAATTTAATAAGCAAAGGCTCTCGACATTCATCCACCAACTGTTATTATGTAATAATTGCTTGTCCATACCTCACTGAGAAATGTCGCGTAATGTGGTTAATGTTGCTAGCCGATTATGAAGTTTTTAGCTAGATAATGTTCCAAAGACATAATTGATACGCTATCAGACTATTATAGCCTAAAAAGCCGTGTTGGCCTAGTGGAGGTTGCCTCGACTTTCAATCCGAAGGTTGTGAGTACCTGGTCGTACACCAATAGATTTTCTGTCCAAAAAATCAATGTGTCCATGCTTACCGGTGAAGGAAAATATTGTGAGGAAACCGGCATGTCATAGGACCTGAAAAGTCCGAACATTTATCAAGTGCACAAAAGGAGCCTTTTCGAGGCGCACTTGAAATCCTTTCACCACTCTGGTTCGAAAGAACTAGTGACATGATAAGAAGAAGACTATTATAAGCTTTTAATCGTGATACATGGTCTTAGATCGTCTATATTCTTGATCATAGTACTAAATCTATCAGATAATTTTATTACAAACATACTTAATACCTATGTATCTACACCTACTATATAGAAATACAAAACTAGGTACCAAAACTCTGATCAATTCGATGTACCTATTCCTTTTCCTAGCTTTACCGAGTTAGTATATAAAATTACATCACACAATTAAAATAAGAAATCGAATTGTTCCCAAGTGTTGTCAAAATCTTAAAAAATCTCATCGTCTACTTTCACCACAAAGCTCTAACGACAAAGTTTTAGTAATTTTTGGCTGAATCTAGACAGAAGCGGGTATCCTGGCAACACCGGCCGCGGTCATATCTCATTGTAATGTAGTTCGATTCGGAAGGCGCGAACTTCTGAAATGTCACCGGTTATTTTGGCGCGCACGTACCGTCCGTCTGTCACTCTCAACATCGTTCCTGATAAATCTGATAAAACAATGATATTGTATAGTATAAATTTTATACCGATTTCAAAGTTTCAACTGAGTATTTAATAGGGTTCCGTAGGTGCTAAAAACGGTGCAAATTAGGTGGTGACTTCTGGTGGTGTCCTCTATCGATCCCGCAACATTCTACAAATGTACGAATAATGTCCAATCTCTTTCGGATTTTAACTAGCTAATACTTTTATACTAAGTTAGGCTTTCAAAATACAAAAAATATTCGCATTATACTTTGTAGTCATAGAAGTATTAAAGTAAAGAAACACAATGTAGTACTTTGAAAATGCGACCAAGAAAAGGGAGCCAAATTGGCTAACTACAACACGGAATTATTATTAAGTTTTTATTACTACTTACTTTATATTTTCTATTAATTCATAACTGTAGGTAGGTAGGAAGCTTGTTTTAGTTTTAACTCTTATGTAACTATAATTTTCTGGTAAATAATAGTATCTACTATTATTTACCAGAAAATTATAGTTACATAGAGCTAGAGTTAGATTATGCACTAAGGGGATAAAGCAGTGTCTTATGTTGCGGGTGGCATATTGAACCCTGAGCTAACGAGGGACTCAGTTAACTCCTGAGCGAAGCGAGGGAGTTATGTAGAGACGCGAGGGGTTCAAGCTGCCCAAGACGAAGACAGGCTTTATCCCAGAGGAGCATACTCTACTTTTCACACCTTCTGCGATGCAATCCCACATCTCACCAACTCACCCAACTCACACCAACTCACATCATCACGAACTCGAACCAAGCGGTTCGCATCCACATTTATGGTGCGCACTACGAACTCGCTGCCGGCGTCTGTTTTTCCGACACACTATAATCTTGGAGTCTTCAAATCAAGAGTGAATAAGTTCTTACTAGGCAAGCGTGCTTCATCCTCGACCACACCGTCACTTACCATCAGGTGAGGTTGTGGTCAAATGCTTGCCTATTCCATATAAAAAAAAAAAAAAAAAACCAGGGCTCCGAACTCAGCAGCCAACACCGTCTTGTGTTTTACAATCTTTGTAGTCGCGCCTTTTTTCTTTTTTTTTATGAGTGGCCAGTTCGATTTTAGAACAAACCTTTTTACAATGTCATATAGGCGTTCTTTTACTTAGAGTTTTCCACGAGTTTCCACACGAATTTGACGTTCCAAATTCAAATCATATTACTACCCTTGGGAGTTTCATACAACATTACCTCCTTTGGTAGGTAATGATTTGCTTTACCTTGATGATAGCATGATATGTAATTGGATATTGTCGAGCAGGTGGTGTGAAAAATATTTTTTGTTTGAGAGGATATACTTTCAGATAGGTCAGAAGTTTAGTTTTATATCAAAATAACTGTTAAAAATATGTCGTCGATGTAAACGAAACTACGTATTTTGCTTTCCTGTGACTTTTCAGTGGTGTTTACGGTCATTAAACAGTCCAATTGAAGTCAGCTGTTGTCTATGTATTTGTAAAACCTTTATTATGTATATTGATACTAATTACCTCCCCGAAGAGAATTTCTAGAAATCATGAATACCTACTTTGTAAATGTTCATTCGCAAGACTTTTTGCAATTAGCACTACCTTATTAGTCATTTTTTTAATGTAAAGCACTTGAGTTAAAACCTGTGGAATGACATTAATAATTAATTAGTAGAAATCATAAGCACTTGATAGGAAAAAGTGTAAAATGGAGAATAGTGCATCGAGTCGTGAAAAATTGATATTGTTTCTGTGACTTATGGCGACAATACCGTGGAAATGATGAAGGTTTTACAAAAAGATATAACAACCGACTTCAATTGGACTGTTCTAGTGACCGTAGGCACGAATTGCACGAAAGGAGCCTTCTTGAATTAATAATAATAACCCTACTAACTTAAAAACATGTATTAAATCTAAATTAAAGTATGAACCCTTTCACTTTTTTTGTTGATGAAATCAAAAAACATGGACGAAACGAATAGTGTGAAGAAATTACTATAATACGGCGTACTTTTTGAGTATTTGTCCGAAACATTTTGTATGGAATTCGGATTTGAGGATGCCCTTTTATACAAAATATTTCTTATAGAATGGCATTTTATTTCAACATAGTGTTTTTTAAGAATTCAAAGGGTTCGATTCCAGGCTAGCGATCCAACGCTTTTCAACTGAAACCTTAATAAATAAAAAAAAATATTTCAGATAATCAAAAATTCAACTCTATTCATGTTTTACCTTACTTCATTCTTGAGTTTACAAGTGGCAAGAAAATTCAAGTTAACGAATTAGTGGAAATCATTAACACTTCTACAAAAGGGTTATTGAGTAACTTAGTTACTTTTAAATTATGGTATTTTTTTGTTGTGCGCGTTGTGGCGTGAAACTTTGATACATGGGTTTTTATAAATTCAACAATGTATTTGATACTTATCCAAACCTCTATTTATAGGTAATTAATACCACCACCAAGTAAGTTTTTATTACCACTGGACGTAGACTTAAAATGAGGGTATGTTCATCGAGATGTGTAGGTGCGTGCTAAAAATAGTTATTTGTACACCAAGGGCCTGAAGCAAGCCATTTTATACGAGACTTTTATCACATTTAAGGCCAATCCTCAAATCCGAATTCCATACAAAATGATTCGGACAAATACTCAAAAAGTACGCCGTATTATAGTAATTTCTTCACACTATTCGTTATGTCCATGTTTTTTGATTTCTTCAACAAAAAAAGTGAAAGGTTTCATACTTTAATTTAGATTTTATACGTGTTTTAAAAATAACCCAACTAATTTAAAAACATGTATAAAATCTAAATTAAAGTATGAAACCTTTCACTTTTTTTGTTCACGAAATGAAAAAACATAGAGGAAACGAATAGTGTGTAGAAATTACTATAATACGGCGTACTTTATGAGTATTTGTCCGAAACATTTTGTATGGAATTCGGATTTGAGGATGCCCCTTAATATGATATTTATGTCGAGTATAAAATGGGCTTCAGGAACGAGTTACACATTTTTTTTTACTTCAATTTGAGGGCAAAAATAAACTTAAACTGAAATGAGCGTTATGCCAAGGTCACAAAAAAAAAAACCGAAGTTCAAAATTTTAAAAAGTTCTTAACAGGCGGCACGAAACCTCTACAAACAAACTGAACCTTTTTGAACACATTTTATAAGCAATCACTTATTTCCCTAGTCTTAATTACATTTTTACTCCCCCCCTAAAGCGTCCACGAAGTTAAACAATGATGGAAATTGTAATGAAATATGCACCTACCTACAAACTAAATTTCATATTAACTGACGTTAAGTATATGAAATAACGACCAAATTTCATACACATTACTTTTGCGAAAAAATATTGAAATTTCACCGTGTTCGACTTCGTGTTAAAAAATACCACACATTTTTACGAGCTTAAAGCTTGCTTAAGTGAAAAATGACTCCAACATCGGAACGATAAATCCATAAACTCGATACACCACACAATTCCCATCGTTTGCCAAAAAAGTACAAAAGTACAAAATTAACTTTTTAAGAAACAAGTTATAATTCCTTTTAAATATGGAAGTCGACATTTTCCGAGGTATCACGTCCAAGCGCCCGTCCGCATAATAATCGAGTGTGCGCGTGTGTGTGTGGTGTTGCATGTGTGCGTGCGCGAATGATACTTTCCACACATGAGTTGTTGCTCGTGTTAACAATAAATCATATGAATGTATTTGTGATCGGGCGGCCGATAGGGGTGGGAGTGGTGTATCGATTTTATCGATATTTTACAATTGCTCCCATTGATCAGAGAACTATGTATAGTAAAAGTATAATCACAAGGATTTTTAATTTTGCTCTTACAGGTTCATCACTCTTTCTCTCTGTAATAATAACAATAAATAATATTAATAAAGCCCTTTATTCAGAATAAACATAATTTAATATTTTTTTTCAGATGGACGTTTAATGCAGTTAGCCGCAGATGGCTGTTACTGCGTCACCGGACTCTCTCGTTTAAATTACAATTCAAATTTAATTAAATAGCATGCAATTTTTGTATTAATGGGATAATATATATAAATACATATAATCCCCTTGCACCATGCGACCTTGGTTTTCTTGTCATCTGTTTACCATTTGGCAAAGGCTTCCACCAGCACCCCTAACATCGTTAATTTCTAAAACAACTCTCTAAAGGTATATCAGTCCTTAACAAGCACTGACCAATTTCTGAATCGAGTAGAAGAGGCAAACATAGATAGTCGGTATAAAAATAAGCAGAAAATATAGAGCAAGTTAAATCAAAACTGCTCTGTTATTATGTTTTTAATAGGTACTTATTTTTAAACTACACTGATAATTTGATCGTGATTAAACTAATTGTTTTTAAAAAGCCTATACAAATTCTATCAAAATTCATTTTGATCAATAATTTTTCGTTTGAATATTTTATCGAATCATCGACGCATTTATCAAGATCTTCATCGATACGATCAAGATCTTCCACACGAGGCCCATCCCTAGACCCATCAATGTGTGAGTTACCGTAGCACGTAAAGTTTGCGCCTGTATTCGAATCGTGTTGCATTTCTTTCTCGTATTGTAATTTATTGGTCTGTAACGAAGTTAATTATTGCGATTTTTGTATTAAACGTTGGAAATTATTTTTAGTATTGCAGACGATGTTCTCGCATCGACTTTTTACCGAGAAATGGGTCTTTGTATCGATAAATGCAATATTAATATGACATAGTGTTTGAAGTACCTACTAGGGACTTTTGTAATTGAAATTCTGTGCATGTTTGTGTAAGTGCCGTACTTAGTAAAATTCTGTGGGTAATTTTTAGGGTTCCGTACTCAAACGGTACTAACGAGACAAAGTTATTAAGTCTACAAGTCTGACTGTTTTTCAAAAGGCTCTATTTCTTTTGGATCGTAAATATATAGGAAACTGGCTGATTAACATATTATTACAAAAAAATAGTATGTATTTATAGTGGTACTACATAGTTACACGAATAGGAGATCTTCAACCTCTTACAATATTATACATAATATATTTAATAATATGTGTATGTATTTTATATTACATGATAAGTCATGCCTTACTATTAACATAAATAGGCATAGTAAACTTAAAATGATTTAGAATAAATCCTAAGCTTAAAAGTAATATTACCTACCTTTATATATATGAAATGTAAAAACCCGAAACGAGAGTTTCGTATCTACTGAACCCTCAATGCGTATGTTGAACTCGCACTTAATAAAGTTTTATATTGTTTTACCGTAACAAGTTTTATTTTGAATTGAAATTGGTACAGTATTGTATGTCATCTTCAATTAATAACAAATAATAATTTGACTTACTTAATGGTTATTTTAAATGGCATAACGGTTAAAATTATATTAAATACTATGCGTAAGTTATTTACTTACTATTATTTAGGTACTATTTTATTTTTGGATCAGTGATATAGAACAAAAAAAGATAGAAATTAAATGTAAAGACTGCCTAAGTTAATTTTTTAAACAATCATTTTCTTTTAGAAATAAAATCTGGAGGAATAAACAAAGCCGAATTCAGTTGTTACAAACTTTGTATAAAATAAGAGTTAACGATAAATAGAGTTCCAGTCAAGGCTCAATATTACAAGATTTCACCTATTTTTGCAACAGTAAGAGCTCGTATTGGCTTTTTTGCTGGGATTGCAGTTTTCCCCAAGCTTTGAACTCATACGCCTAAAGGTCGAAACGCAATGACTAAAAATATTAAAAAAAAAAACACACGCAATGAAAATACAAGAATATACCAAATAAGTAAGTAGACACTTTGGCACCTTCTCATTTGCCAGGGACGCAAGTTAGGGCTGGTGCGGCGGCAAACTCTGCTGAAGATCTCAAGCGGCGTAAATATGTAGGTCTTGATAGGTCGTACATGTTTGAGCCCTTTGGGGTCGAGACCCTAGGTCCATGGGGAATGGGAGCCTTCCGCGTTTTTAAAATTTTGTCAGAGCGTCTGGTCGAAGCGACGCGTGATCAGAGGGCTGGCAGCTATCTGGGCCAAAGAATAAGCCTCGCTATACAAAGAGGCAATGCAGCCAGTATCCTCGGCACGCTGCCATCGGGTATCGAGTTGGATCAGTTGAGCTACCTATAGATCGTTTGCAACGGTCTATGGGTGGCCCAATTGTTTCCTCTTGTAAATTTTGTAATATACCTATATATAGATTGTAGTAGTTAGCTTATGCTGTAATAAAAAATAGAATATACCTAATTATATTTTTGTAAGAAAAGTAATTCTTCTGCAAAAATACTTCTACGAGTTGCAATGACTCTTTTGGCGATATATAATTTTAGTTTTCCCCTGCTGGATGCGGTCTAGGTGGCTATCAACAAAGTGTCAGATATTCTGTCGCAAATCAGTAATGTGTAAGCATTACTGATTTCCGGTTGGAAGGGCACTGTGTGAAATTACTGGGCTTTCGAGACTGATCATCAAAATGTCTCAAATTGGACTAGCGCTATAGCAATACGGAATCAGAGCGGTTTGAGAGTTATCATCGGACAAATATACATACATTCCCTCATATGTACAATGTACATACATACCCACATACATACAAACACTGAACCACCCTAGTATCTAGACTCTGAAAGCTCTCTCCATTCGGACATCAATTTCATCACTGCACGAAAGGAGCCCCTTCGAAGCGCACTTGAAATCCTTTCACCGCACTGGTTCGAAAGAACTAGTGACACGATAAAAAGAAGATCAATGTATTAATTAAAACTATATACCTTAGTTAATAATATTAGTAACGTTAAACTCGTTGTCAATAAGCAGTAATATGAATTTTCATAAGTTATTGCAATTACGTTATAATTTTCGATATCACAAAATGTCACTGTGCTTCTCATAAAAATATAATTGTCTGGGTTTTTATTCCTCATAGTTTCCAGAAGTAAGGGGAAATTATAAATTGACTAATTGGTCTGTATGTTGTTACTAATTATTATTGACAATAGGAATCATGTTTTTCTTAAAATTAGTTGAGTAAGTATGTATTTTTTTGTGAAATAATTAAATTATGAAGCTGGTAATAAAATTCGTAACAGAGAACTATGAATAAAAATATTTATGGGATATGTAATTATGAAAAACAATAGGTATTTGTTATTCTTAGTATGTGAGTACATAACTTAATAATTAAGTACCTAGGTACAGACAGCGTCAGAGATAAGTATCCCCCTTGCACAAGACCTCCAGCTATAAATCCTATCAAAAATTGTTATACTTAAAATTATTTTTAGGCTTACATACAGAAATACATATTTAATCTATTTTTTAAAGGCAAAACTTCTCCATTCATCGCGACGGTGATTTAAAGAGATTTGAAGCTGGGTATTATAATGCAACGGGGATACTTATCTATGACGCTGTCTGTACCTAGACCTACCTACATACTTAGACCTACAGTTTAAATTCAATGAAATAAGATTTGTTTAGGTTATTTTATCAGTAAAAAAACTCTTTATCAACTTCCTACTACTCTACCTACACTCTACTCCATTCCTTGAAGACCGAACCTTAAAAGCACTTAAACTGAAAAAAAAACTGCGAACTCATTTTCTCACAAGACTTTCTTCAAAATCAATTGCCAAAAAAATCATAAAAAAAATAACCGGATCGTATTTCAAAATACGCTTGCAGGGTTAAACAGTTCACAGTGTCGAGACCTCATCAAGAAATGGGGTCACATTTTTACTATTTTTTTATCTTTTTTTGCAAAAAATCGAGTCTATTTTAAAGTGATCTCTCAAGTTCAGTGAGCGATGAAATAAAACAGATAACCCTAAAATTGGGGTGAATCGTGAGAAAGAGTAGAACAGAGGGGGAGGTCGCGAATTTCAAAAGATTCACAGTAATTTACATTAAAATCTATTTTTTACCGAGATTTATTATCCCTTATTTGCTGCTAAAGATTCCAAGGATCATTGTTTTTTACGAAGTTCATTCAATTTGATACCTCATTTGAATGATTTTGGAAGACATGGGCATTTGAGTGAACACCTGTCAAGTTTAAAATTCTCGTATATTTAAATTTTGACTTTGAGAATCTTTAGGATTTTAATTTATTTCTTTGATTATAGTTATTTCAGTTTCTTTTTTCAATAATGAAGGGACAAGAGGACGTATAATTATTAAAAAAACATCTTATAGTCCCTATACAATTATACGCTTTATTCAAGCCTATGTTAAAAATTAACCCTTTACAAATTAACTAAAGAAATTAAAGTAGAAAAAATGTCTTTCTTACAATAAATAACAGTCCGATTGACCCGAGGTCACACAACTATCGAATTTCTTCTTTTAATAAAATCACACAATTCCGCAAAAATCATTCAATAACTGACCTCAATTCTTCAAGGATCCCTTAATATTGACCCCTTCAAGAAAGGTCACAATAGGTGACTTATGACCTCAGTGACCTTATTACAAATAAAGACCTTTTGGATTTTTTGCGATTTGGTGGTCAGAGGGGCATCTTTGTGTGCGTGGACAATGGTTACCTGATTGGGACGCAAAAACCGAAAAAAAAACGGTTTTCTTATAGAAGTGTTATTTTGATTGTTGTTTATGTAGCAAAGTTAAATATACATACTTTAAAAAAAATAATGAAAACTTCATCTGAAATATTTAAGCCTTAGTATTTTTTTTACATGTTCTATATTTAAAAAAATGTATAAGGTTAAACGGGTACCTAATGATATCCCGTAATACAATAAATTTAATTAGAGGAAACATGTTAACATCTGCCTACAATCTACCGCGTTCTTTCCTTAGTACCACATACATATCTTACATCAAAATTGAATTTCTCATAAAAAATCATAAAACTTATAATGACACAGCACCTTTTATCCGAAAACCGTTAATAAATCCTCACAGAATCACCCACAACGGGACAAAACTCTATACTCTCAAATTACTGCAAACAGTTATAAATCAAAATCCTAAATTTATAAAAAAAAACTATCTCACGAGTCTCGTCATCTGCTTCCTGAAAGGGGTGAATTCTATAATTTAAAAAGTATAAAAGGAACGGTACGCAACGGGACCCTTGCAAAAAGCAGAATAGATAAAAAACGCGGAAGATTTCTTAAAAAAATTGGAAATGGTAACTCTTTCCCATGGGTCTTAACCTCGGCGAACTTTTTTGTTAGGATCCGAGACACCTTTGCCATCTTTGGGTTTTTTCATTATTTTTTTTATACGGAACCGATAAGCGAGGGGTCGCTCATTGTGCTTGCCCTTTATTGTTCGCGCCAAGAATTAGCAGGTGGGTCAATCGCTACGGAACTAAGTATGAATTTTGGCAAGCGTGTTCTATTCGATTTCCGAATTCAAATAAAACCTTTTCTGATGCAACTTCCTCAGTTTTCATTTTTTATTGATTTTAAAATATATTTCATACTAAATCGACTCTACTCAGTTGTAAGCATTCATAACAAAGCTAACCAGATTTTTGTGACTTCTCTCGCTAACATTTCACATTTTATCAATATAATTAGCAAAAACCTTCAACAAGACGATAATAACACCAGTAATTGAATGTCCGCCGAAAAACGGGGCGATCGAAGTAGGCATAATTACGATCGAAACGCATCGCGAATTTTCCGAAAATTACCGCAAAGCAAAAACAAAACGTTTTCGGAAATTCGACGCGTCCGGCTGTCATCGGAGCTACAAAGTTGAAAAAGTAAGCGAGTAGAATGATTTTTTTAAAAACATACTTTTAAACACTTTTCGATTTCAAAAAAGATTGTGATTTTAATGTACCTATTTAAGTGCCTTACCTTAATTACTATGTTACAACCTATTATGTACTATGAAATAAATTATTATTTTATCGTATCTTATCTTTATTTCGGGGCATTATGATTATGACGTCTAAGTAGCAAAACATTAAGCAAATGGTCTATATGTCTATATGGTGAGATTAACGTCTAACTTAAAAAAGTGAAATTAAAAATCCAACCAGCTAAAATGATAGAGAAGGTTTATATACTGAAGTTACACAATCATTACACTCCTCTATAGATAGAGCCTCTATAGATCTAGCCTTAAAATAACACACAGCTGACCAAGAACTCTTTGATAATGTTGACAAAAGGTCTTACGTACGTAAGGCATCTCATTCGACGTTTAAGTTGCCTACCACTCCGTTCTCAGTAATTTAGTTGAAAAGACCAAATCTGGCGCTGATTCCTCCATTAACTGTCAGTTTTTGTCAGTTTTGAGCTCAAGTTGATACAGTTTAATTACAACGACTCGTAATTTCACTTTCATTTCTCCTTCACTCATCTCGCTCACTTAAAACGAAACATTGTTGCCATCCCATTCACATCCGAAGCTTTCAAAAATGGAACGCGAAAATTCCCGCCGCGCAAAATGTCCGGCATAGTTGTCGAACTGAGATATGTCAGTTTTGTTTAAATTTCGAAAATTAATATCAAGCAACGACCGCCAAATTTTTGCGCCGGGTCCTTTAATTAGAAATATTTCAGTATTCAGCCATTTTTTGTTGGAGGTAAGGAATGTGGAATAAAAATATATTTGATGAAGGTAACAAAGTAGAGATGCCTGCGCTCCGCCATTTTTTGGTAATTTTCCGCGGCAACTGTGTAATATTACAGAATTTTAACGGCTCTTGGACTAAAAACTTTATCAGCTATCCATTTTTATAAATAATTTAGATCTTTGAGGAAAAATCTAAAGAATATACGACAATCTCGAATCAAACTGAACTTTATAACAATACGTTTCTTTATGCGTAGAGAACGTCCTGTTCCGTATTTTTTTTTTATCTTTTGTCGTAACACCAGGCCGTAACGTGACTCCGCAGTTTTGTCAAAATATTACACTGTATACTTTTTTTAAGTAACCCCTATTTTCGTGACATTTCTTAAAGGGTTTAGCGTTGAGCAACATCTGATACTTTTTGCGATTAAAGATAACTGTTTTAATGATATGTTAAAAAATAATATGTATTTTTAAAGTTAAAGCATAATACATTTAAGTAAGTAGTCCAAATTTCTTATTTTAACCTCTGATGAAATATAATAAACATCTGAAAATATGTGAAGATAGTTATTTTTTTTAGGTTCTACACAAAAATAGGTTAGTTTACTTTATTACTAAATGCTACGACTTAGTTCAAACAAAAAAGTTTACGTAAAATAACCCAAATGTTTGGACGCTTCCTTATAAGAACTCTTTTTAAAAAGAACAACATTTAAATTCAGTTGACGTCGCGTTCTAAATTTTAAAAATCTCTTTTTGTCAAATATGGAAGGGTTAAGCTAAAACATTCTATTTTCGAATTGTTAAAAAGCCACATTGTATGGAATACGTCAAAACTTCATACGCGGAGGTGATGGCAAACAGTAAATGTAGAGCTGGCAGATAAATGACTAAATAATATGTTTTAATTTTTATAAAAGTATGAAGTTTAAATTATATTGTTACTACCCTTTTAGTTTTCACATAGTGAAAACTAAAAGTAAATGAGTAAATTAACATAGTGACAGAACAACTCGTATTAAACATTTGTCGTTTTTCTCATTTATAAAAAAAATTGTTAAAGTTTGTGAGTACACATACAAAAGTACCTTTTTATTTTTAGTGCTATTTTTTTACGAGAGATGACGCTCAATCGACTACAAAAACAAAAACAGTGTACCATTGCTCATTTACCTCGGTTATCTAAGTCCTAGAATATTAAATATAATTAAAAAAAATATATATATATATAACCTATTTAAAACCTAAATATAAATACTTATACCTAGTTTTAATTACCTTAGGTACACCTTAAAATTTAGAACGCATGGTTTTTGTTTTTTGTAAGCAAAGCGCCTTCTTCAATAACTGCCATGATAACCACCTTCTTGTAAAAGCACTCAGAAGCCCAAGATAC
The DNA here is from genome assembly GCA_932526365.1 of Lobophora halterata. NCBI lineage: Eukaryota > Metazoa > Arthropoda > Insecta > Lepidoptera > Geometridae > Lobophora > Lobophora halterata. The sequence continues at coordinate 2,841,537 of OW052026.1, forward strand.
AAGCTCTCAGCTTAGTTCGGGCCTCACCGTCACCTACCTACTGTAATGGTATCCTACATGTGTACAACCAATAGCGCTAAATGCACTAATTAGTGTATTATTTGTATTACCTAATCATTTGATAAATAAATTGATTTGATTTGATTTGATTTGATTGCACACTACACAGCGATATAAAATTATTAAGGTAGAGTCTGCAATTTCTACCAATACTGTGCTACTACATATTCCTTTTTCAAATGATACCAAAGACACAGGAAGCTGAGTTTTTTGTCACTTCCACATCGCACGGATTCTATATGGCTGTCTCGCTCCATCACACACATTTTCCCGATGCGTGGGTGAGATAGACACTTAGTTAATTCTCAGGTGTGTTGACAATAACAGATGTTCACGGCGGGGAATTACACAAATTATGATTCTATTTAATTATTTTATCTTACGTGTTATTTAGGATTTTTACGTCGGTGTTAAGTATTTTAGTAAAGTTATTCGGTTAGTTATATTTTCAAATTGATCATTGATTTCAGGAATCCCAAAGAAAAATGATATTGTGGTAATTGGCAACTGTCTTCTTCTTATCGTGTCACTAGTTCTTTCGATCCAGTGTGGTAAAAGGATTTCATTCAAATACGCCTCAAATAGTCTCCTTTCGTGCACTTGACACATGTCTTCGAAATGTTTAGGTTCTATGACATGCCGGTTTCCTCATGATGTTTTTCTTCACCGTTATGCACGTGTTTTGGTGCACACAGATTTTTTGAATAGAAAAATCCATTGGTGTACGACCGGGTCCGAACCCACTTGATAGGCAACTGTATTTTTTATTACATAATTAAGCATGTTCAATGGTTAGGTATGTACAAATACCAACTTTAAAATTAATTAAAAATTATTTAGTTACATTAATAATGGCTGTGTTAAAAATATGCGTTTCTACAGTCTCTATTTTTTTTTATTTGTACTTATCTTATTGTACGTCCTATCAGGATGAACTTTTGTTTCTTACTAAATATTAAGATCTTTATGCACAAAGTATAAAAAATAAATGTTTCTTATTTCTTAATAATCAAGTTTTTACGAAAGCATACTACAACCTATACTTCAATTGGACTATTCCAGTAGCAGTAGTAGTATTCAGAGCGTATACACCACTGAATAGTCACAGGGAAGCAATTTACAATACGCAATTTCGTTTACTTTAACGGCATATACATACATATCTATTTTTCAGTTAATTTGATTTATTACTCAAACTACTGAACAGATTTTGATTTTTTTTAAAGAATCTGATAGTTTATCCTCTCAAACAAAAGGATTTTTCAAATCGGTTTATAAACAACAAAGTTCTGAGGTAGCGAATATAAAAAAAATATCAGCCAAATTGTAAACTCATTTTTTGAAGTCTGTTGATAACGAGTCAAGTTTTAATTAGAATTTTTGTTATCTTGCTTTTTTTTATTTTATTATCTACCTATTTTTTTTTTATCAAGCCCATACAGACGTACTGACGCGTCAAAAAGGTTTATCTATGACGACCAGTATAATCAAGCAACGCCTACATTTTTCTCGACTCCGACCGAGCAGTTAGAGAGTTCAGTATTCGTTTTTTACGTACAATAACGTAACATTTTTTTTTATATCACTCGAATGATAGATGGAAAGTTTTATTCACACAAAAAAACAACTGTTTATATAAATTATAGTTAAAAACTACCTTAGTTGAATAAAACTATCCTAATTATATATTAATATATATTATTATACATAATATAATAAATATATATATTCGTCTAAATAATAATAATAATAAAAAACTCATTACAGATTTTTTGTTCATGTGGCATGTGCCAAGAATATGCATGCATAGATGGAAAGAGTTATGTAATTCTTCAATGTACACAAAAACTCGTTAAAGTATATAAAACATAAAAGAAAATACATATACTAAGGCGAGCTTAACCCTAACAAACAAACAAACATTCACACACTCACACCCCTGCACTAGGATTCCCTGTGTCGCAGGTGGCATGGACACATACAAGACATCACAACATCCAAGACCCGAGAACAAACATTTGTGTTCGTCACAAATATTTGCCCCGGCCGGGGATCGAACCCGGAACACCAAGCTTCATAGGCAGGGTCACGACCAACTAAGCCACGGTGTCGTCAACAAGAGCTTTCTTCCAGCAAACCTTTGAACCTAGAGAGAGGCTATGGTAAACTATAAGTGTTAGTAATTATATAACGCCGTAACTAATAAATGAAACAAAAGTATGCAGTTTACTCTCCGTGACCAGGCTTAACGGTTCGTATTGGGAAAATCAAGGAAAACAGTTTTTTTTCAAGTAATGTACTTCAGTATGTACCTACTTATTTTTTTAATTAATTTTACTTCATCTATTATCAAAAAAAATATTTAATTTCGATTCGAATGCAATTGGGAAACTTTTTTGCAGCGGATGAGAAGGACCCTATTAAATGAGTTAGAGATCCTTAATATAAAGATACTAGTTATAAGATTTATGATACTTAAGTTTAAAGATACCTAATGTTAGGTGCCTGATCGAACTGACAGTTCATAAAACTGATCCTAGCCGTTCATAGACAATCGTTTCAAAATGTCATGTCGGTTCCGTGAACACTTCCGTTACTTCGTGAATTTTGATTTGACTTGTTAATTTTTTTGTAGGAGGTGTGTTTTGTAACTTATTGTTATAGTTACTTTCAATTCAATTATGTTCTAAGTTAGGAAAGATACGTAGGTTAGGACCTACTTAGTTTTTTTACTTAGCGCATTGTGGTTTTTATTTAAATTGAAGAGATTCCAAAAGAAAAAGTAACTAGGTTTTTTTTCTATGAGGATAAGAATTAAATTTGAATAGGTACCTAGTTATATTTTATAAAATTTATTTAAATTTAAAGGTATATACGAGCAACATTTAAATTTGGAATGATCCTATTTATTTCATGTTCCTGAGGTTGGTTCCATCTGGCAGCCAACTTTCTGTTTTTTCAGTCAACACACTTCCATCCCATTTTATGAAATAATTGCCACAAATTGACTGCAAGCTACCTAATACAAACGTGGTAAAATATTATCGCATCCATCACAAAACTGCACACAACATCATATAATTTCTAACGATTTCAAATTCTAAACTTTAAACTCCGACAAAAGAGCGTAACACAATATCTCATTATAGCCCAAAAAAGAGAAAATACAGATTTGACCCAAAAAAATACACCCTCTTTCAAAGGGTTAAAGCGAGACAGCAAATAGTTTTCTATAAGATCGAGCGAGACAGATATACCCTTCAACCCTTTCCTTGCACCTGGACCTTTTTACCCATTTTTTTTTGTAAGTAAAATTTAAAAAAGTGCAAAATTTTGTATTGTTTGGGGTCAATATTGATTTTTGTATGAAATAAGTGAGTACAATAAGTTCGTTATCTAAGTTCATCTAAATGAGGCCATTAGTTCATGGCCTCAAAGGAAACTGTCAAATTTTATTGCTAATATTAGGTCGATTTTTTTGTATAACTTTGAAATAGAAATAAAAAGTTACATTCGCCGCCGCATTTACTTGAACTGTCATTGATCTTATAGAATAAGATCGTATTTAAGGCACATTTGTACATTTTTGAAAATATAAATTAACTTCTAAAAAGTGGAGCGGTGAATTTGTTACCTGACGAATTGTTTTAGTAAATATGTATAATTTTGATTTTAAAATGAAAGTGAAAGAAATTGGGAAAAACAGTTTGCCCTATTTCCTTCACTTAATTGAAACATATCAAAACATAAATAGGTAAATATATAACACGTTACTCAGAATTTAATTCATTTTTAAATAAATGTATATTTAATTAATGTAATGTATTTGGCTGCAGTCGTCTTAATTAAAGTAAAATTAATTTGTAAAAAAAAAAATTTAGGCTGATTATAAATATTTTTAAAGGTGTACAGTTAGCTGCACCGGCATGCAAAATTAATATAATAATATTAATGTTAAAACTTGGGAGTGTATATTATATGTCTGTGCAGCTGACTGTACATATTGGAAACCTTACCCTTAAAAGATTATTAGTGGGATAACGTAAATAAGAAAGCAATTAGAATCCAAGAATCGCAGTAACAAAGGTAATCGCCCACCGCCGCCGGAGCTCGATAAAATATAAATTAAAACGTCTCCGCAGCGAGACGGAAGATACCACGTTAATGCACAACAGAACAAGACACAGAATTAGTATACACCTCATTTTCACTAAGCAGTAGTGACACTACACTTATAGGTGGGTATTATCTTTACCTTATTCCAACAAGCTGTCTAGATTATTTTTCTTATCGTGTCACTAGTTTTTTTGAACCAGTGTGGTGAAAGGATTTCAAATGCGCCTCGAAGAGGCTCTTTTCGTGCACTTGACACATGGTTTCCTCACGATGTTTTCCTTAACCATCAAGTGTTTTAATGCACACATCGTTTTTTTGAACAAAAAGATATTTTACCTGTCAAGCTATTATTGAATTAATAAATCTATGGGTGTTTAGGTTTAAAGGGATCTCTCTGTACCTTGTGAAATTAGGTAGGAGTACTCGAGATTCGAGACTCACTACCGAAATGTTTCGCAGTGCTGTTTTTTTAGCTAAGAGCAAGCGCGTATTATCATCTTTTTTTAAGAGCACATTTTTTTACTTATTAACATAAATCATGCAACAAATTCGAAAGGAGTTGAAACTAATAAGATTAAGGGATGAGAAACCTCATTTTTTTCGTTTGATCGATCTTTGTAATGGTCTGTCTGCACCTTCCATTTTAATTCTGCGCCATATCCCTGTATGGAACAAGCGAAAAAGAGTCAAAAAGTAACACAATCAAATGAGGGATGCACAAAAACGGCATAACAAAAAACAAAATGGCGGATTGTTGGATTGTTTTTAATTATCGAGTATCGGCATAAATCGAAGACGTCGCCGCGGGCCCGCCGCCGCAGCCGTGGAGTCGCCCTCTCTTTATTGGGGTTATATTTATTTAGAATCGAAGATATTGAGTTACCTACATAAAAAAAAAACTTCATGATCATAAGGTAATAATATAATATAATAATAATAATATAATAAAATTATTTATTTGACACAAAAAAAGATATTACAAAAAATACATAATAGAGATATATAGGTAAGCAGTAGATTAACTAAAATGTAAACTAAAGCTAACATAATCAAAGGTAAATATTTTTCATAAGTAGGTTCTTAAACTAATTGGTGACTATCTTAATTTTAATGGAAATGGGTGGCCCAATTGTTTCAGTTTGTAAATTTGTAATAAGTATAGATTGAAGTAGTTAGCATAAGCTGTAGTAAATATAATAAATGGAAATTAAATATTTGATTATGTATAGGTATTTGGAATTTTGAGCTCCACACTAGGATTTCCTGTATTGTGGAGGTCAATATTGAGAGGTAATATCCCCTGGATTGTAATTTCTCCAGGAATTCTAAATTATCACCATTAATTATTATTTTAGTATCTCGTTCTCGTTCGTTAATCTGTTTTTATTCGAAACGGTTATATTTTGTATCGAAAATTTATAGAACCTATCCTACTAAACTTTCTCACAACTTTTCTTGTTCTGAGATGCAAAAATCATCACTCACAATTTTCTAATATATATGATTGCAAAAGTCTCTAAGTCCATACTTATCTTGGTTTTTTCTTGGAAAAAATTACCAATTGGGCTGAAATGGCAGATTATTCCGTTACCACACAACATATAATAAATCAAAAATCGGTTTCATATTATACTTATTATCACTTTGAAGATTATTAGAACACAAGACGTCTCCACAGTTTGACCTAGTCCGTTTTCATAAAATTCATATGTATGGGTACAAGCTAGACTATACATACCGCGTATAGGACAATGTGCGTCCGCGCATGTCCCTGCCGTATTTATAGATCTAGTGCGCTAATTTATACGGTGCTGTGATTGGATTATTGTAGTTCATCGAATATTGTACCAATCAGTTTTCTGTTCTGCTTGAAAGCCTTTGTAAAAGCCAATTGTAGGCAGAATTTATCTAACTATAGGATAAAGCTTGGTAGTAGATAATTATACGAAGCATAATTTATATAATTAAATTAGGGTCGAGACCCTAGGTCCATGGGGAATGGGAGGCTTCCGCGTTTTTAAAATTTTGTCAGAGCGTCTGGTCGAAGCGACGCGTGATCAGAGGGCTGGCAGCTATCTGGGCCAAAGAATAAGCCTTGCTATACAAAGAGGCAATGCAGCCAGTATCCTTAGCACGCTGCCATCGGGTATCGAGTTGGATCAGTTGAGCTACCTATAGATCGTTTGCAACGGTCTATGGGTGGCCCAATTGTTTCCTTTTGTAAATTTTGTAATATACCTATATAGATTGTAGTAGTTAGCTTATGCTGTAATAAAAAAAAGTTAATTAAAATTTTATACTTTATCTTATGTGTTATGGTATGTAGGTACGTTTGTACGTACCTTAAGTCCAACCTACAAGAAATAATATTATTGTTTTTTATCTTAATTTCATTAAGAATTGCAACAAATAATCGAAACTTTAAAAGTGGATAATCGGGTAAGAAAATTAAATAATTAAGTAAGTATCTTTATTTCACGAAACTCAATAAAGTTTTCATAATATAACTGAGAATGCAAAATGGATAGTTTTTCGTTTGAAAAATCCGTTTTTTATTTGAAAGGATTATAACTTCCAACTTTCAGATTGGTCCTATAGAAATTTCATCAAAATCAGTTCAGTAATTTAAAAATCAAAGAAACTGAAGAAAAAGTTTTTTTTGTAAGTCCGTCCGTTCCGTGTGACTATTTAATGGTGTTGACGATCACTAGAACAGTCCAATTGAAGTTGGTTGTAGTATGTTTTTGTAAAACCTTGATTATATAAATAACAAAACAAGGTTTTATTCGTCTTTCATATCTCAGATTTCTTAACAAAAGGCGATAGGAATTTAACACAAACCTAATCTCTCATTTCCTACAAACGTCTTTCAAACAAAATCATAAAAAATTAACCCTTTTCAACCGAAACCCAAAAACGTGAGACGAGATTTTGTGGGTTTTTTGAAAAATGATCAATGACAGCCCACAATGATGGAATATTCGGTATTCGGCGGCCAATTCGAGCTCCCGCTACATTTTACTGCAGTCATTAGATTTCAAACTTTTTTACTAAACGACGTTAAGCCGTGTTGGCCGAGTGGGAGGTGCCTCGATTTTCGATCCGAAGGTCGTGAGTTCGAACCCGGTCGTAAACCAATGGATTTTTCTGTTGTCAAGAATATCTATGTGTGCGTTTAAAACACGTTCTTAATGGTGGAGGAAAATATCGTGAAGAAACCGGCATGTCATAGAACCAAAAAGTTCGAAAACATGTGTCAAGTGCACGAAAGGAGCCTCTTCTTGAGGCGCACTTGAAATCCTTTCACCACACTGGTTCGAAAGAATTAGTAACACGATAAGAAGAAGACGAAACGACGAAGGTAAAACTGAACTTAAAAGTTCTGAAATTTCCTTCTCAGTATGCGCCTACACTGCTTGACGAACATACCCTCCGAATTTCAAGACTCTACGTTCATTGGTTTGGCCTGAACGTTGTCTGTCAGTCAGTCAGGCAGGACCAAGCCAATATATTGATTGATTCTTTATCACTTAAATTAATTAAAATAAAATACGTGTACATTTTGACTTAAACTCCTTTCCTATCCTTTTCAATTTGTTGAAATAGTTTAGAAAAACAATTGAACTCGCATTTTATGATATAAATTTAAGTCAATCTCCTGATGGTAACAGATTAAGTTACAATGATTTATCATATTTCTAATGCAACACAATTCAATGAGTGAAGATTGAGTGAAGACGGGATCTCAGACTATCTTTTTCCACTTTTTTGAAACGCCCTTTTGTGTGAGACAATAGGGCCCGGGGTCAATGACCGGATTATAAAAATTGGAGCTCCGGGCTATCTGTGACTTATATTATGATGGACGGAGGTTTTAATAATTTAATGGCGAATTTTCTATATTTCTTAAAAAAAATGTATGAAAGTCTCGTGGGAATCCATTAAAGAAGTTCTTAAAAAAGGAAGTTGGATACTTAAATTTATTTACTTTTCATATCCCGGTGCAACACTGCTAATAGTGCTCGTCTGTTTGTTAATTATCTGCAAAAACCAGTAATTTCACTGGCTACAGTGTCTTTTAAGCCGGAACGCAATGATGTTACTTACACAATTATGTAATTAGTGACTGACTTACTTCGATAATGTACCTACCATTTAATTTTATTGTGAGCAAATAATCAATTTATTTATTAATTTAGCCCTTTGGGGTCGAGACCCTAGGTCCATGGGGAATGGGAGCCTTCCGCGTTTTTAAAATTTTGTCAGAGCGTCTGTTCGAAGCGACGCGTGATCAGAGGGCTGGCAGCTATCTGGGCCAAAGAATAAGCCTTGCTATACAAAGAGGCAATGCAGCCAGTATCCTCGGCACGCTGCCATCGGGTATCGAGTTGGAGCAGTTGAGCTACCTATAGATCGTTTGCAACGGTCTATGGGTGGCCCAATTGTTTCCTTTTGTAAATATTGTAATATACCTATATATAGATTGTAGTAGTTAGCTTATGCTGTAATAAATATTTAATTTATTTCAATTTATTTATTTTATATAGTTTTTTGTAGACTTTCGCGATAAATACCCGTTATAGCCCTTTACACTCGGGCTAATATGAGCGTGAGTTTTATTTTAAAAAAAAATTACCGCCAAACTGTTTACTTTTTCCCAACGCAACCGGCGTCAATCGTTCGTGAGCAATATTCTTCGCTTAGAAAAAAATACACGGGCGGGGTGCGGGCGGTCGGTCATCCGTGTGTTGAGGTGAGAGATGGCTGCTTTTTTAGACCCTCGCCGCTCGGCGGGTAAGTAATTGTTTTGAATGGTAATTGCAAAGTTATAGATTGTATTTTATTCTTAATTTTAAGTTAAATGATGGCTTAATACGTAGACAATTTTATTTTCGTGCTAAATGTTACGGTTGAGGTACAATTACGTCGTAAAGTACGACCGCTACGATCGTGTGGCTCCGGTTGCACGGCCAAAATATTATTAGGAGTAAGCACTGTAGTTGACGATTGTTTCTACTCCTAACATGATGTTTGTATGTTATTTTAGGAAGAAACTTAAATGCAGAACATGTTTTAGAAGTGCTAGGCGACTGAAACTTTTCCGACATCGAAGATTTTGAGCATTACGATGATGAAATACTACCCACCCTCTTCGATGACATATACTCTGAACCAGAGCCTACTGCCCAACCACCGGAGCTGGAACCGATCACACCTACTCCTGCACCATCAGAATCAACTCCATGCCCTCGATATTCACACCCATCTCCTCGAAAGAGAGTCTGGAAGCAGCTTCCTTTTGCAGATTCTAATCATGACTATACTTCACTCCCAGTGACTCCTGTGAGGATTCCAATGGAATATTTCTCAGACTATTTTGACAGAGAATTTCTGAAGAAGTTGCCAGATGCACAGGCATGTACCATTACAGAAAAACGGGTCTAAAATTTAAAATTACGCCTGTTTTGATGGCGTCAAACTGTATCGGCTCAACTTCATCTTCCATTGTCAAGAGATGGGCATAAACGCATGAAGATACTTGTAGACGTGTCTGACCCAAATGTAATTGAGCATTATAATCAACACATGGGGAGTGTAGATGTTCTGGGCAAGCCGATGGACTATGATCGGCATTCATCAAAAAAAAAATTGTCACTGAAAATACTGATACATTTTCTTGTCTTGGCGATTGTCACCTCTTGGAGGCTGTACCATAAGATTGTCTGGGAAAAAATTGAGCAGGAAGAAGATTTCGGACTTCTGCATGAACATTGCTGATAGTTTCTCAAGCATTCCAGCTAGAAAAAGACCACCATCGATGAGCAATATTGAAAATGAATTACCGGTGGAAAATGAAGATCCTCTGCCAAAAAGACATGACATGCCGGCAAACAGGCCGTCTAGGCAAAGCGGTATGATAGATACAAACACTTTCCAGTGTTTGACGAAATAAATGCCCAAAAAATGTGTCAGTACGAAAATTGTACCAGCCGCGAAAAAAATGCGACAGTTCAAGTCACAAGTGGTAAAGACTGTTTCAAGTCTTATTATCACACTAAATAGGGATATTATAGATCCTAGACAGCTCCTGATTTGCTTGAAGTAGCAGTAAATTAAATTTATTGAAGATTTTTTGGTTTTGTTACCATTTCACGAAGATTTTGTGTGGCCATAGGTATCAGTTTAATTATCTCGTTAAATGTTTTATTTTAAAGTAAATTGAATGAGAATTTATTAATAATGACTGAATACTAAATAATAGAGGCTGATTACATTAAAATTTGTTTTATTTTCTTTCGAATTATCTTAATTAAGGACTGATTTAAATTACCCTCACGATCGTGACTATGTTACGTACGACCTGCGGCTCACGATCGTACGGGTGGGTTTCTGGGTTAACTATAACCTAAGGATTTTTTTAACATTTTTTTTGGCTCTTTATATCAACTAGGTAACTAGAAAAAAAAGGTTTTTTTTGTCATAATCGGAAAATAAGTTTTCCGGTTGTAAAGGGTAAAAAAATATTTTTATTTAAGTCTAATGTTAGAATTAAAAGAGTTCTCTGAGTTCTCCGAGTTTGTTACATCTGACGGCGGACTTCCTGTTATATACTTTCGTCGCATTTTCACGAAATTACTCCCACTAATTGACAGAGAGCAAGAGGAAACATACACTTCCAAAAATATACATTTCGATACACATTTATGTATTTGCTCGGCGTTAGAATAACTGACTCTCTTATACATAGATAAAATTACCATAATTGACCCTAAAATTAATTTGTTTACTCAATCATGTCAAAACAGCTAGATGAATTGGAATAAAAGTTAAAATCGGATACTGTATTTAAACAAAGGATTTCGCCCTAAGCCGCGAGCTACAGCCAGTCAAATCCAATGGCACTTACCAGTTACCACTATGAAATCCATCGATCTACAATTACCTAGATGCATCGATATAAAATAAATATAATTTTAGCATCAGTTGAAATAATTCTCAGTAATTTACATTCCGAATTTATCAAATAATACTTATCTTCGATTCTGTTGTATCCTTTACTGATTAATTTCAAAATCAATCGAAAACAGCCCTTATTACCAGTAGTTAAAGTCTTAACATACTGCACTTGTATGATGTGTAACTTAAATTGTTGCGAAAATACAAAGATTTATTACCAAAATGCGGTGGAAAATCAACCTTAGAGCGTCGGAATACAGGTCATTCTGTTAGTAAATGATAAATGATGAATGTGAATGATACGACTGGGTAGAGATGGGATGTAGCAGGTTTGAGTCTTGAAAACTTAAAAAAATTTAATAGTACATAACTGATTTAAGTACTTTTTCTTTTTATCGTGTCACTAGATATTTCAAACCCAGCGTGGTGAAAGGATTTCAAGTGCGCCTCAAAGAAGCTCCTTTCGTGCACTTATTACTTAATGAACTGAGACAGCAAGAATTCTAAAGATATCTATATAAAGCGATTAAAAATGTCTACATTTTATTCGTACAATATTGTACATGCAAACTCAAAATTTGTATGGATGATTAGAAATATGAATGAACGGACGTATGTTTATCACTCAATCACGCCAAAACCACTTAACAGATTAAACTAAAATTAAGTATACATATAGTTTGAAAACTGGAAAATTATATAGGCTAGTTTTTTTTCCGATACCACACGTGTAAAGGCGCAGACAGAGGCTGACAAAAACTCTACATTTTCTCGAAAAAAAAACTTTAAGTTTAAAAATTAGAAAAAAACCGAATTTTTTTTTTTTTTTCTTCAAAATAAATGCAAAATAATCCCTTTTATTTTACTAAGAAAGACTGGTGTTTCAAAGCGCATCCCTAGCATCGTACAACACAAAGAGCACCCGGCCGGGAATCGAACCGAAGACACATGCGTTTTAAATCAGCACACAGCGATCGCGCAAATAAACGAACTGCAACGACGTAATAAAGTATTGTGAGTGTAAGGACAGGAAAGCCGTGGAGTCGAAAATACATATAAAAACCCCATAAAATAAAATCTTTGTTAAAAAAAGAAAATCATGACATAACGAATTTTAACATCAAGAATAAAAACCGAGCGAGCCTAATAGTTGTCGCTTAAGATGTGTAACATCCGACATCTAACCTTGGTATTATGCAACAAGAAGAAAGCTAATTTCGAAAATTTTAAAGGTTTCTTTTTTACTTAATTTGTCTGACGGCACCTAACGGCTAACTCTAGCACCGCTTCCTGTTACACACTTCCGAACCTTTTCACAAAATACTCCACAGATTGCAGAAAAGCGAGAAGAAAGATCTTGCATAACATCAAAAATGTCTGCAATTGCTTCTAATAGAAAGATTATCAAAATCAATTGAAACAACAAAAAAATACCAATTTTTGTTTTGTTGAGCGCGTTGAAGTGTTTTATGGGGTGAAATGGGAAAATTAAAAACTGTAGCTTTGAAATTACTGGGCTTTATGGAAACAGTCCTCACAGTCTGACATTAAAATGTCTCAAAGTGGAGGAGTGCTATAAAAGTGTTGGGCCGGACCATTAGATTCATATGTAGCACTGTTCTGGTCAGTTTTTACTAATTTTATTATAATAACTTTTGACTATAAAAGTAAAGCCGAGTTGGCCGAGTGGGAGGTGCCTCGACTTTCGATCTTCGGATCGAAAGGTTCGATCCGAAGATCGAAAGTCAAGTAAAGTTCAAACCCGATCGTACACCAATGGATTTTTCTGTTCAAAAAGATCTAGTATGTGTGCATTTTAAACACGTGCTTAACGATAAAGGAAAACATCGTGAGGAAACCAGCATGTCATAGAACCTAAAAAGTTCGAAAACATGTGCCAAGTGCACGAAAGGAGCCACTTCGAGGCGCATTTGAAATGCTTTCACCACACTGGTTCGAAATAACTATTGATACGATAAGACCATAATAGTTTTTTTATGCAAAATTTTCGCCGACTCAATGGATTCGACTGTGCTGACTCGGAGAATCCAATAAAATTATGGAAAATGAACTAATGCGTCCAACTCGCGGTAATACGTAAAACGGTTTAACAATTAATTATGCATTTATATGATTTATCATTTATTTATCATTGAACCTAATACTGTTATGTTAAATATGCTGGCGCCAGGTGAAAAAACAAGTTTTGTCGTGAATTTGTGATTGACTGTACCTAATACTGATAGACAACCCACAGTCTAAACCACTGAACATGAATTTTTGGGTTCTTAAGAATTATGGAGTATAGGTTTTCCAAAACATACGTAAGCGCGAACTGAAATCCGTTTTAAGAGGTTATGTGAAACTGTCAGAAATGACAGCTGCCGAATTGACAGTGATAGCGCAATTACACACCTTACCCCGAGGGAAGAGGTTAGATATAGATTTTTGTCGCTCAAAAGTAAAGTAAGCGACAAATGATACAACATCGTATTGCTTGAAAAGTATTAAATTTATAAAAAAAACATTTTACATTTATCTAAGTTCTGTGATTACTCACTCAATAGTATAAAAATAAACCGTAAATATTCTCTAAATTCGGAGGATAGATGTAAATCAGATTTTAAGAGGGCTTATTTCAAAATATAAATCTCTCGAGAAAAGTTAGTAATTTAGTAATTTATTTATTGCAGATAAATATGTACACTTACACCTTAGGGCTATGGTACTATATTCACCCTGTTGGGCACAGCAACTTTACTAATAGGAACTTAAGTTTATTTCCTTACATTTTTGTTTCACCAATCGTGTTTCTGTCTTACATTTATTTAGATTATATCCTCAAGTAATCACTGTATTAACATCAAGTTTGTAAACTGTACCGTTACCGAGTAGGAATGAAACGCAGCGGCTCCAAATTTTCACATAGCCTCGGTAAAAAGTAACAAAAATATTTGGATATGGAGATTATTTCATTTTTATTGACGAGTTGCCTGAAATTTTTAGGTAATGCCTTACGACTCCATCTTGGTTTGATGCGGTCTATCTTGGTGATCTATATAATATATATTATGAACACCGTTATTCTGTATATTGTAAATGCCGTCTAGATAGGTACAAACACAGTGCCAGATATGTCGAAAAAAGTAATGTGTAAGCATTACTGTGTTCCGGTTCGAAGGACACTGTAGCTAGTTAAATTACTGGGCTTTCGAGACTAACCATCAAAATGTCTTAATGTGGACGAGCGCTTTAGCAGTGTAGCACCGGTCTATGTGAATCAAAGTCCTGTGTAGCACTGTTCTGGTTATGAGCAGGCGTGATCTCTTACCGCCAGGAGAGCGCTTAGCTCGTCTCGTCCGATGTTTACATAAAAAAATTGGTAATCTGTAAAGTTGGTTTACATACTATAGTTTAACGTGACAACGTCATAACTAGCGTCACGGGACAATAAGCGTTACCGGACAATGAAGTCAACGTTTTCGTGCATGCGGCCGGCGTTCAGCGATTTATTACACGTAGTCACGTCAAAAAACAATGGATATTGATCGTTATAGACTTTGCCTATAACGAGTAAGTACTCGTAGAAGGATGTATGAAAAATAAAAAAAATATATGTCAAGACTTTGCCTACTTCTAGAAGGATGTTTAGAAGAAAAAAAGATATGTCAAAAGAGACGCGATCGAATGAAAATACAAAAACGGAAGATTAAAAAATGCGTTCGACCCGAGCTCATTTATAATAAGAAAGCGAATCCAAAAAGAGAATTTTGAGTTTTGTTCGAAAACGGACGATCCAGTGATAAATATTGAAATATGGAATGGAGATCCGATACTGGTTGGTTTTTTGTTTTTTTAGGGTTCCATAAGAACCTAATTATAAGTAGAACGACGATTGAAATTAATTAATTGAACTAATGAGCAAAACCTAACTCAGTAAGTTACTTATTTTTTCAATTTAAAAGAGTCAAGGTGTACCTACAAATAAAAATATTTTTGAATACTGACGCAATTATTGAGAATTGGGAAAGATTTGCAAAAATCCAAATTTATTCGTACCTACACTGACAAAAAACGTCATAAAAACCAAATCTCTTTCACAGTTCGTCAATCAATCTGGCGGTAATAAAGATACGGAACCCGTTCACGCTTGCTACGCACGTCCTTGTCCTTTTTCCCGTAATGGCGTTTTGAAGAGGAGTTAATGGTGGAACCCGGACTGGCTTCTGTTTTATGACTTTTATGGTCTATTAAATGTTAGAAGCGTTACTTCTGTTGTTTAGTCTGTGGTCGGGAGTTTATTAGTAATGGGATCGTGTACGGAATCCTAACGAATCTAACGAATCACTCAGGGTTTTTTTTTTGTGTTAAATTATTTTTATTTTTCCTGGCAGAATAGAGATGCTAACTGTTGCTTGTTTTTAATTCTAAGTATTAATACCTATAAGATTTTTAAATCTATTGTATCTACCTAAAAATGTATAGGCATGAACATTGTAATTACAAAGTCCTAAGTACTAAGCGTAGCACTGTTTTTCTCATGGAAATTTTTGATCTTTAGTGAAAAACTTTGCTCATATATGAAAAAATACTCTTGTTTTATCTAATGTTTCGATAGTACCCATCCATTGATAAGTATTACTTTTTTAACGTAGGTGAGTAGGTAATATATCTAGGTAATAAAAAATAATTATTATCTAAGTACCTACTTAATATTTGGAAATTTCACACAACGCCATCATATTTGCAAATAAAATATAAAGATGGTACGATTTCCTAACATTTTTGGGTACATACAATTACAATAGGTACCTACGTAATTTTAAATACGAATAATACTTGTAAAACTATTTCCATCACACATGGATATAAAACGCCACAAAAAAGTATTACATAATAAAGACGAATGCGCCGCGTCACCTCACTCATCGCGCCTCAAGAAAAATAAAAATTAAAAAGTAATAACTCGTTCGAGGATTCCATATTTAAAATAAGAATTCACGTTGTTTCTGTCGAGTCATTGTGTTCGATGTTACTTTGAGATCGTGTGTTGAATGAATACTTTGTTATCTCTAGATAGTTACAAATGTACCTACGTAGGTAATAATAATAATATTAATTTAAAATTTTTAATAGTTTATTTTCAATAGTAGTTAATAGTAGGTATCTATAGTAAAAAAATAATATGAATGAGTTAAAAAGAATAATAATGGGAAAATGATAATAATTTAAAATAAAGTTTGGACATTTCATACAACGCCATCCAGCCCCAAGCTAAGCAAGCTTGTATTATGGGACCCAGATATTTAACTGATAGAATACTTATGCCTACTTGCACCAAACTGTGAAAGTCCCTAAGCAATTACTTTACTCGCTTTGTTGAGTTCTTAACAGTCCAGATTCTGACCGTTAAGAACTGCCAAGCGAGTAAAGTAATTGCTTAATATGTTTGAAAGTTTGGTGCATGTCGGCATTAATAACTTTGTTTTGTAAATACATACCTACATAGAATACACCCAGTCGCACGGCAAACCACGATGTTCATCACACAAATGTTGATCCTGAAGCGGGAATCGAACTCGCGGCACTCGACGTAGCAGTCCAATGCACTTGCCACTCGACCAGTCTGTGTCGTAAATTAATAATGTAATTAATGTTATTTTAAGCAGAGGAAAAAACACCACACACCTGAAGGATAATTACAATTACTACTCGGCCGAATGAACATGACACCTGGCTGACACGTGGCTCGGAACTTGATGCTTCCCCCGCTGCCCCGCGCGGCGCCCTCCGTGTTTCTTCTCCCTCTAATTGCGAAGCCTTATCATTACCATGTATTACAGGACCTCTTCTCTATCAAGATTATCCAATTCCACGCTGTACTTTGCACAAACATCATTCTAGCCAGTTGTCATGTTCATTCGCCCGAGTAGTAGTTAGTTTTTTAGATATAAAACGGTAAAAAAGATATAAAAAAAAGTATTTGATTGTAACGGGTAGGTATTTATCGCGCTCACCTCATATATTTTTGTGTCCCGACACGTTTCGTCTGCAACAGCCGTGGTCACGGGTTGACTGGCATATTGGAGCTACCGTCGCGGTGAAATGAGGGAACTACCCTCATTTTGGTCGTTCAAACGGTGTTCCTTTAAAACACTATTGACAGTATTAAGCCAAGATGGAGGCGGAAAACAGAATAATTTCAGACTCCTCGTGAACATAAAGTTGGTAGGGGCGACAGCCGAAGGTATCTGAGATCTATGCTTGTGAATAAAAATGAAATATCTCCATTTTGTAATATATACTTTTTTTACTTTTTACGATACAGTTTATTCACAATGAAAAAGCTAATACATATTTCTCTAGCCCTGTTACTTCTCTTTAGCGAAATAACCTAAGACCAAAATGTATGTAGTGTTGTCAAAAATTAACCAACTTTTTTGGCGTGTTTTCAATGCACTATTCAATACTTTAATTAGTTCTATTTGGGTCCCTTTTCGTTGACTATTATAATCTTATAAATTTCTAAGCCTTACTTACTTACTAGCAAATAAAACAACCCATTTATTTTTAAGTATACATATTTATTTATAAATTACGCGGTCACATAATATAAATGTAATTATTTACAATTAAATAATACAGTTAAATTTATATAAAAATAGTTATAGATTATTTCAGGGTTATTTTTAGGAAAAACGGGTGGCAACGTTATTCCTAAATTTAATTACCGAAATAATTATAGCAACATTGATTATTACTGAAAGCTAATTTAGAAGCTGTTATGAGGACGAAAATAAATAACAAAAAAACATAAATTATTTCGTTAACAGTGACTAGAGCAATCGCTTTCATTCGAGGTTGTAACACTTAACCTAATAATAAATAGTAAAAAAAACGACTTCGTATTGTATAAAAAAAAACATTAAATTATCCAGTTTTGTTTCAACTAGCATAACCTTGCAAATGCTCAGAAACAAATTACAAAACCGTTTTAACGTTAACAACGTTTTGTTCCAAAAACGTGTTGTTCCAAAAACGTTTTGTTCCAACGTGTTGTTCGAACAACGTTTTGTTACAGCAACGTTTAGCTAGTTCTCAGTTGGTCAGTCAGTTATCGATGTTGAGATAGAAGGCGGCAAGAGCATCGCCCTTGGAACCGACAGCCCTTGCCTGGTACTGGCCCGCGTCGTCAGCCGAAGTCTTGACGAGTTCCAGTCGGTAGGTGGACGTGCCTTCCATTGTGAACCTATATCTAGTAGACGTCTCGTCAATCGGCTTGCCGTCTTTCAGCCATTGCAACTGGAGTGGTGGCTGGAACAATGATAGAGTTATGTTAGTTGTTGTGTTTTGAAGAGGATCTTCTAATTACTACAGTTCAAAATTTAGTACGTCACGTCCAGTTATTTTTTTTCTAAACGAAGGCTAATTTCGTTTCTGAAAATTCACGATAAGCACTAGTATATCACTGGTACTGGGATATCACTTACAGTATTTTTGTCCTAATGCGGGAATTGAACACGCGAAACCGGTGTGGCAGTCCAACACACACCACAA
The DNA here is from genome assembly GCA_932526365.1 of Lobophora halterata. NCBI lineage: Eukaryota > Metazoa > Arthropoda > Insecta > Lepidoptera > Geometridae > Lobophora > Lobophora halterata. The sequence goes on from OW052026.1 coordinate 2,860,227, forward strand.
CGCAGTTTGGTGATGAAAATGTTATAATAGTAATGTACCTAATGTAATGTAAAATGTACCTATTGTACAAATCAATGTTAAATTTTATGTAAAATACAATGTAAAATATATTGTACAATTCAATGTTAAAAATGTTAGGAAAAATGTAATGTAGTACAATTTAATCAAAAATTAAATGTACAACTTAATCTAAAATGTAATGTACAATTTAATCTAAAATGTAATGTATAATGTAATTTACAATTTAATCTAAAAGGTAATGTAAACTATGATAGTGATGTACCTTATCCAGTGCAGCGGTGAAGGCAGCGGGTTCGGCCGCCGCGAGCGTAGCGGACGCGGGGAAGGCTGTGTACTGCGGGGTAGTGGGTGCCTCGCCCGGCACCGACACCACCAGCGAGCACGACGAGAACGATTCGCCGGCGTCGTTGAACGCCTCGCATGTGTATACGCCTAAAAATACAGAGATAATTATATGAAATTCTAACGGAGATAAAATTTTAGCTAAGTTTGTATAAAATGAGTCCATACGAATAATTCGTTTTTAAATTTAGTAGAACTATTTTGCATTGGGGCTCGTACAAGACTCACTTTTCGGCATTAGAGCTAGTAGCAGACGTAGTTCGTCTCGTCTTCTGCATTGGGGTTGGTAAAAGATGAACTATTCTGAATTGGGACTTGTACAAGTTAAACTATTCTGCATTGGGACTTGTACTAGACAAACTATTCTGCATTGGGGCTCGTACAAGACTCAGTATACTGCATTGGGGCTTGTACTAGACGAACTATTCTGCATTGGGGCTTGGACTAGACGAACTATTCTGCATTGGGGCTTGTACTAGACGAACTATTCTGCATTGGGGCTTGGACTAGACGAACTATTCTGCATTGGGGCTCGTACAAGACTCAGTATACTGCATTGGGGCTTGTACTAGACGAACTATTCTGCATTGGGGCGTGTACTAGACGAACTATTCTGCATTGGGGCGTGTACTAGACGAACTATTCTGCATTGGGGCGTGTACTAGACGAACTATTCTGCATTGGGGCTCGTACAAGACTCAGTATACTGCATTGGGGCTTGTACTAGACACACTATTCTGTATGGGGGCTTGTACTAGACGAACTATTCTTTATTGGGACTTGTAATAGACGAACTATTCTTCATTGAGGCTCGTACTAGGCGAAAAATTCTGCATAAGAGGTTGTAATACGTACCAGCATCCTCGGGGAATATCTCCGCGATGTGCAGCTTGTGGATGTTGGCTTCGGAGGAGTACTGGAAGTCCTTGGAGGGTTTGATCTCCTTGTTGTTGTGCAGCCACACCACGTCGAATCGCTCCGCGCCCACGATCCTGCATATATCAACCACATCAACATCTCCAGTCATTGATTATTATTATAACAACTTATTATTAAGTCACTTTCACGTCTGTCTGACTGTGTATCTGTCTTTCGGGATGGAATTTTGCAACTCATACTCCGGCTATTATCCGGCTGTAACTTTTAGGGTAGTTTACAACTTGATGACAATGCATTTTAAATCCAATAAACATGCAATGTCGACATAACCTAAGAAAAATATAAAAAAAACTGCGTGATAGAGCAAAAGCATAAAAACGTGGTTTTTACATTTTAATCTAATATCCATATTATACGGGACTTTTATCAGCCCGAGCCAAAGGGGAGGGCGGTTGATCAAGTCTAGTCTTTGAACAAATTTTATAACCGATAACTTTTTATCTTTATCCCTAGATCCTAAAATGCAGTTTTACTCCTCCTAACGCAAGCACGAAGTTGAACTTTACGAGCAAGCCTTTAAAACATACACCACTCGTCAGACTTTAGTTGCGTACAATAAAAAAACTTAGAAAGTCGAGGTTACGAGTTCAAGTCCCGCTGTGGACAGAAATCTAGATGACAAGGATGTTGGTCATACCTGCAGGAAAGGGTGACGCTGTCCCCGTCGGCGACGTTCTGCGATACGGCGTGGTCTACTATCCTCGGAGGCTTGTCTCCCTTCTTCACGCCGGCCGCGGCGCTGCCGTCCATAGCTGGAAAATTAATTATTTTCTAAGGTTTCGTATGGAAATGTAGTGTGTAAAACACTAATAGACTGGAACCCGATATGGAGCGACGACATAAAAGAAAGATCTGGCCAAGGAGAGCAATAAATATGTACAAGAGACTGGAAAGAATTGGAGAAGGCTACACAAGAAACAAAATCTACATACTTTACATATTTTACTTTTATAAATGGAAGGGAATAAAGCTTTATCATTTTATTATTATGTTAATGTAGTTTAAAAGTATATTTTTGCAAATTTTACAGCACCAAATGGCAGACTTTGCTGTATGAGTTGATGTTTGATGAGTATGAGTTTGCTATGTGAGTTTAGTAATTTCAAAAAGTTGCAATAGCCCATCGAAGCATTTACCTTGATCCTGATTAAAGTTTTTACAGAAACATAAAAAAACCCGACTACAATTTGAATTCTAGTGACCGTAAACACCACTGCAAAGCTAGAGGAAAGTATAGATCGCATTTTTTTTAATTTATATTTTTTTTATATTTTACATTAATGTGCTTTCAAAAACTTAACTACTGAAGCGATTTTGATGAAATTTCTATGGGACTGATTTGACAGTATATTCTTTTAGACAAAAAAAAATATTTTCCAAAACAGTGTCACCAAAAAATTCAAACTAAACTGGAATATAAATTGGTTTCAACGGTAGCCATCCTAACAACAAAATAACAAAATGTAGACTCGAATTGGTTTAAGATTAGTATATATTTAATAAATAAAAATATTTTGGACATTTCACACAACGCCATCTAGCCCCAAACTAAGCAGAGCTTGTACTATGCCAGATAAACTGATAGAATACTATATACTTTTTTTTGTAAATACATACATACATAGAATAAATAGAAAACACCCAGACTCAGGACAGACATCGATGTTCGTCACACAAATGTTTGTCCCGAAGCGGGTATCGAACCCGCGACACTCAGGGTAGCAGTAGTACTTGCCACTCGACCTTCCGTATCGTCATATTTAATAGCATATACAAGAAAAAAATGTAGCTGTGAGTCTAATGTTAAATAAATAAAAAAAATATAAAAATCTATAAGTCGAGTCCTCATTTACTTGAGTGTTAGATATGCAAGTAGATGGATTTACGAGAAGAGGAAGACCAAAGAAAAGATGAATGGACTGTGTGAAAGAGGATATGAACAAATATCAACAAATTATATAAATATATTTAGTAATAACTCCGCTTAATTTCTAAACAAAGGTTTTAATTAACTTAACTTTAGTTCAACTAAACCAAAGAGTCAACGAACAGAAAACCAAAGTTTAAAGATACGACACGTGTTTCGCCTCTACACGAGGCATCATCAGGAGGTGTGGACTCGCCGAAGTTCGAAACGAGAGACATATGAACAAAGACTGCGTAAGTACAGAGATGACGGCTGATAGAGACGAATGGGAGAAGAAGACGTGTTGTGCCGACCCCACCTAAGTGTGGGATAAGGGCAGGGAGATGATGAAGCCGAGTCCTGTCATCATCATCATCATATACCAGTCCACTGCTGGACGTAGGTCTCTCCCGCAGCGCACCACTGAGCCCGATCTTCGGCTCTCCTCATCCACCTTCTGCCAGCTATACCGCGCAGATCATAGTCCTGTACTCACGTTTAACGGTGACTCTACACTTGGTCTCAACCTCCCCCTGGCTGTTGATGGCTTTGAGGGAGTATTCCGCCTCGTCCTCGGGGAATATCTCGTTGATGGCTAGAGACGCCACTCCGTTCTTGTACTTGAGGTCTACCACCTGAGAAGAACACAATTAGTAGCTATTTGTAAACCAGAATTATCCAAAATTGACGTAGCTTAGTGTAGCCTACGAATTAGGAACAAGGAAACCATTATTCCATTTCATAATGCTTTTAAAAGTAATAAAAGTATACTGAAATTGAATAATCTATGGTTTCCTTGTTTTTTCGCACCAAACTCTAGGGTGCCAATAATAGGTTGGTTTACCCTTTATTGAAAAATATACTGCTTTGTACTATTTTTAACCGACGAAAAAGAGGAGTGTTCTCAGTTCGACCTTTTTTTTTTCTTGTAAACACTTGACTTGCCAGCTATAGTATTATCGTGGCTCCATCTATCAGTACTAAATAGATGGTCAGTCAAAAGCGTTCTATATTCTTCGCTGCCAATATGGCAATAGCACCATCTAGCGGAATGTGTTAAAATCAGTATGTTGTCCTTCGCTGGCAACTATTGTCAAGGTACAGCAGGGATCACGTGACCCAGGGGTAGTCGCCCCTGGAGTTGAAGCCGGGGTAATGAGCTTAGCTCGAAGCCCCTACACGACTTGAGCCACAGTAGCTCGTCGTAGGATACCACACACGCTGGCAATCTTTGGATTGAGTAACAGCGCCATCTAGCCGAAAGAGTTAGAACCAGTATTTTGTCCTTCACTGCCAATACGTTGGTTGGAGGTAACAGCCCCATCTAGCGGAAAGTGTTAGAACTATGTAAGCCTGCAACTAAATCGGGTACGGAATCAGCACCATCTAGCGAAGAGTGTTATAACTACCTCGGACGAGTGAAGAGGTTTTCCGTTCTTGAACCACTCGACTCTCGGGTCGGGGTCACCCCGCACTGAGCACGAGAGAAGGAGAGGTGCTCCATCCTTCGCCGCCAGCACGTCGGGTAAGGCGCGCGCGAACGAAGGCTTGCACATTGTGGAGTCTGACGCAGGTACTGTGGAGAGTTGTCATTGTTAGAACATAGATGACGTGATAATACAGTTTTGAGGTAGGGGAAATTAGATTCATATGCCCATTTTTTTTTACTAAGCTTATAATTAGTATTTTTTTTTTAACTGGCTCCATTGAAAATAGGACTGCGTATTACCTTATCCTGAAATAGAAAATTGTATGAATATCGACATAGTGAGCAGACTGTTGATATACATACAGTTTTCTACTTTGGGCTGTGGTAATACGGTTCTATTTTCAATAGCACATACATTGCTTGAGCATTTTTCCGGTCTGTCTGAACTGACCCACGGAAGAGGTCTTAGCCCAGCAGTTAACGTTACCAACATGAGAGTGCTTAGCTCGTCACATCAAAAAAAATATGATGATAAGACTTACAGATAGATAGACTTAGAGATAAGAAAGTCATATATGAATAACGGTGTTCCTATAGAACACCAAGATAGACAGTATCAAACCACAATGAAAAAGCCTAGAAGTTTCAACACATAATTTTATCTAGCCCTGTTACTTCTCTTTTTCGAAAATTAGCATCGGACCAAGATGTAGTAGTTAGCCAATGTGGCAATTTTTTTTTCAATGTACTACAATGTGATTTTATACTTTAATACTTCTACGTAGTAAGTACTTACAGATGAGTTCCTTGGTCGTGCTTCTAGACCTAGAAGAGGCGTCCGAGTCTAGTTTAGCGCCGTACTTCTTCTTGCTGGCGTCTGTAGAACTCTGCGGAGAGTATTTGGGCCGAGGCGAAGATTTTGCGGGCGGGTCGATTGTCACCTGACAAACGAATGTGGGATTAGGCCTAGCTTTCAGTAATTTTTTCACATTGCTTGCGTACTAACACATGAATACATATATGTAACATAAATTTATATGCATACATATATATACATACATATATGTAAGTGTGTATATGTTTGTATACATGTATATATACAAGGTTATATTTTGTTTATACGTAACCAGAAATCAATTTGTTAAATATACTAATTGATTAAAATTATTTTAAAACATATACATTATAATAATATAGAATACGGGTCTCAGCTTTGGTATAAACAAAAAATAACGTTATATAATATATATACATACATGGATACGAGTATCCATGTATGTATATATAACGGAGCGGGGACCCGTATTCTATATATTTACTTAAATAAATTAAATTAATATTCGAACACTAGCACGGAGAATGTGGTAAGCTATCAAAGCAAATAAATATACCATAAACATGAGTAAAGGATCGGTATTGGATTGGTAAATGCTGTTTTTCTTGCTGCCCACGACTAGAATAGTACCTTTGTCTTGGTGATGATGGGCGGCGGCGCGGGCTTGATCGGCTTCTCGATGTACCGGCGGTCGCCCGAGCACAGGAAGTTGTGCACCATCTGTTCTTGCTCTGGTGACGTCACTTCCCCTGAAACACACCAGCTATGTACTCACACATATAATATGTGTATGTGTGAATTTTAATAACAGTGAATATCAAGACTCCGCAGCGGCACTACGCCGTAGAAGTGAGTCATTTCAGATTATCAAATGATTTTTATAGTTTTAATATTAAATTAATAGTGTAACACTGATATATACGGAACGAGAAATATACCGTGTATTACCATATGACCAGGTAGATAATTGTAATCCCTTGAATACGATACCAAACACGATATTCGATTTATTTAATTATTAGTGAAAAGATATAACAGTTGACTAAACACCAACCAAAATATATTTGCGCGTTTACTCAAAACGCACTTTTTCAACATAGTGTTTTGGCTGGTGTGTTTGCTTTTGAAATGTGGTGCTGGGCGTCGCCTACTGAGAATCCCTTGGACCGCACACCGAACAAACGCATCCGTACTTGAGGAACTTAAATTGGAAAAAACACAACGTTTGTCGTCGGTCTGTTTGCGCCGTATACTCCAATACTTCGGCCACATAGCACGCAGAAATGCCGATAACATTGAAAGACTTATAGTTACGGGCAAAATCGAGGGCAAGCGACCAAGAGGACGAAATCCAAAGCGTTGGTCAGACCAGGTGGCAGAATGTCTCGAAATGCCAGTGAATTTCGCACTCCACAAAGCTGAAGATAGAGGAATGTGGAGAAAAGCAATTGAAGGTGTCCTTGCAAAACGTCACGATCCTCAGCAGTGAGGGACCGATCGAGGAGGTTTTGGCTTAACACGGCAGCCAGTCGGTACGCGGCTATTGCGTAGTGGTAGTTGCGACGACGTACCTTCAACGATGACAACAGCCGAGGTCTCGTCGGTGCCGTGCACGTTGGTGGCGACACAGGTGTACTTGCCGCTGTCCTCGGGCCGGCAGTCGATGATCTCCATCGTCACTACGCCGTCCGAGTGCGTCATTGCGTAGTCGTACTTGGACAGCTCGCGCTTGTCCTTGTACCTGATGATGGAGACAGATTAGTCAAGAGAATTGTAGTAGTTTGAATATTTATAATAATTTTGCTAGTGTAATATAACTTTTTAGTGTACCATAGGGCGCCATCGCACTTTAACGCAACATAAATGAACCAGTCTGAAAAGGGCGTTATCGCTCTTTAGCGTAACATACATGAACCAGTATGTATAGGGCGTCATTGCACTTTAGCGCAACATACATAAACCAGTATATATATAGGGCATCATCGCACTTTAGCGCAACATACATGAACCAGTATGTATAGGGCGTCATTGCACTTTAGCGCAACATACATAAACCAGTATATATATAGGGCATCATCGCACTTTAGCGCAACATACATGAACCAGTATGTATAGGGCGTCATCGCTTTTTAACGCGATATAAATGAACCAGTCTATACCGGGCGCCATGACATAAATGAACCAGTCTGTATAGGGCGCCAGCGCACTTTAGCGCAACATAAATGAACCAATCTGTAAAGGGCGCCATTGCACTTTAGCGCGGCAAATGAACTAATCTGTACAAGGCGCCATCGCACTATAGCGCGCATTAACTAACAGGTTGTGAGCAAAGTGTATTTAGTGCAAGTATTGACCGCAAAAAGTCGGTGGATGGAGGCGGTTACGATCGTGACAGCTTGCTGTAGCGTCAGGGGAAGCCTATGTTGAGAAAAAAAAAGGTAAATTAAATGAAATGAAATGGACTTTATTTGCCTATACAATACACTAGAAACTTATAACTAATCTAAATAATTATAACTTAAAGAGACTTACTCTAACCTTCTCGTATTTATTAGGTGTACCTAAATATTAGAATGGCAAAAAAGGACTCAACTCAGCGTTATGCTGGATAGATGGGGTTTCCCACCTATCCAGCGCTGGTTTCCAGTTGAGCCCTGCAAAGGTTAACGACACGACCTATGACTATTAAAAGTGTTAATATTTTTCAGGTCCCTAATCGGCGGAGGTATATTATTCCAGCATTTTGTTTGATTGAGTGATGATGTAGCAATGGACGTCAAAAGGTTGACATGACGATGTGATAGTAATGGCAGTACAGTGTGTGTATAGTACTGACCATTTGACGGTGGGCGTGGGCTTGCCGCTGAGGCAGCAGAGCAGCTTGCAGGTGTCGCGCGCCTGCATGACGCGCGGCCGCAGCTGGAACGTGAACACGGGCGCCGTCTCGGAGGACTCCTGCCAGAACGTGTAGGGCAGCGCCTCGCGGCGGCGCGGCGCTTCCGGGAGGTGTGTGCGTTGGACCTTAGGGACCGCTGTACACAAACATGGATGGTAAATTTAGAAATATATGCCCACATTTATGGCCGAATATCTTGAATCAAATAAATACCACTTAAAAATTCCCAGCGATATATTGAGACTGAATTTAAAAACGAAATTTTGAAACAATTTGGCCGTGTTGCCTATTTATTTGAGTTTTGCAATAAAGATTTTTTAATGATTTTTTATTATTATTTATTAAAAAAAATAAAGGTCACCAAAAGTTGTAGCTGGCTAACTTGCTTTATATTTATCTTAAATTATTAGATTAGCCACCGCAGCTCTGTAATAATATCAGTATGAAATCACATACTTATATTTTTGGAAATATGATGCTTACCCCTAAAGCAGACCCAATTTCAACTTAAAGTTTTCTACTATTATCTTCAAATTTTAGTAGATTAATTTATATATGACTAATATAACTATAGATAAGTTATAGTTGCAACGCGGAACTGATTTCGATCCGAACACAATCGCAGATCTCGACGCACTAATTATTTCGCTACGACATGACGTATTGTCGCGACAATAGAATGTCTCAATCTCTACAATAAAAAATAAAAGGCCAATGGATTAGCACCAGTTTCTAGCTGGCACATAATGAAAACTGCGCACACAGAAAAAAAAAAGTTAAAATTTTGACGCTATTCTAATGGTTTAACCACGCCTACCGATGAACAGGCCTTTGAGACATTATTAATCAATTCTAAGTAATTTAGACAGGCCATTTGATATGTAAATTTTATACAATATTTTCCTTCATCTAGAAAGAGCCCCTTAAAAATTAGTTTTTAGTCATAGTAATTTTTTATTGATATTTTATAATCTTATGACTGCCATTGGGATTCGAACCATAAGAATTCAGGTACCATAAGACGATAAGGCAAAGTCTTTCATCCACTCAGTCATCCATCACGTGTTCGAGGCGAGATTGTAAGTCTAAAAACCCGTACTAACCTAATTCTATTTATCCGTTCTAAAAACAACAAAAGTCAATCTGGACACAAGACGTTGAACCTAGGAGGATACTAATAGAAGCTGGTATGCGAAATGCATCTAGGATAATTAAACGGAGAACGGTTATATTATAGAGTCAAAATGATTAATCAAGTTTGATGGTACTAATTAGAAGATTTATTTCACAAATTTCACACGAGCGATTTTAAACATGCGTTGAAAATTGGATCAAATAGAACAAATGCATTCTAAGAAGCTGTTCGCACGTCAGCGCATTTAAAACGCGCTAAATGCATTGGTTCTATTTGAACGGATTTTTAATGCGCGTTAAAAGATCGCTCGTGCGAATGAGCCTTAAATGGATGTACCACTTCAAAATGGTACTCACGTTGTACATTCAAGAAGACAACCTCCTCTCTGAATCCGTAACTGTTCTCTGCCCTGATGATGTACTCGCCCCGGTCTTCTAGCTTGGCGCGGTTGATGATGAAGTAGTAGTCGTCACCCGCGTACCTGCGATACACATACCATTATTGACTATTGACGTACCATTATTGACTATTGACATACCATTATTGACTATTGGCATACCATTATTGTGTAAGGTATCCCATTATTGGATTTAGGGTAACCATTATTGCTTTTGGAATACCATTATTGGCTTTTGGCATACCATTATTAATAGCCATTATTCACTTTTGGTGTACAATTATGGCTTTTGGCATACTGCTATTGGATTTTAGCATACCATTATTCGCTTCTAGCATACCATTATGTATTTGGCATACTGTTATTAGATTTGTCATACTACTATTGGTTTCGGCATACCATTATTGGCCTTACACATACCATTATTGGCTTCGGCAAACCATTAGTAAAGGGTGGCCAGCCACTGCTATGCTACTGCTATGACTAAGCAGTACAGCTTCACTGATTGACTGAGATGAGTCATGAGTCATGCCGGCACTCACCGCTTCATGAACTTGACGGACTGTCTCAGCTCGTGGTTGTTGTGGGACCAGGTGACTGTCGGCGTGGCCACTGCTATGACTCGGCAGTACAACTTCACTGATTGTCCTTCGTAGCAGAAGGCCGATTGTGGTCGGATCACGAAGCGTGGCGCTGCTTGTCTGCGGTCTGTTGACGAAAAACATAAATTAAGATTAGTATATATGTATTTCACAGCATATATAGGAAAAAAATGTAACTGTGAGTGTAATATATAAATGGAAAAAATAAATTATTATATATTTCAATGATCAAATATTAATTTCTCATAGCTCGTAAAATCATCTCTTATCAAAATACACATGGAATCATATTTTTTTGTGGGAATGTATTTTCCCAGCAGTCTGCTTATCGTGTCACTTAGTTCTTTCGAACCAGAGTGTGGTGAAAGAAATTCAAGTACGCCTCGAAGAGGCATTTTGTGCACTTAACACATGTTATCGAACTTTTACTTTCTATGACATGCCGGTTTCCTCACGATGTTTTCCTTCTGGAAAATCCATTTGTGTACAACGGGGTCTGAACCTACTACTTTCGGATCAAAAGTCAAGGCACCCCCCATCTAGCCTTTTTTAATTTTCTTTTTTTTTTTTTTTTTTTCTAAGTTTCACCCTGGAACAGCAATTTCCCAGCAGTTTACAGCAGTGGGACGGAGTGACTTACCGAACTGTCCGTCGTAGATCTTCCACTTCTCGATGAGCAGTTTCCTGAGCGAGCTGTACTCGCTCAGCCGGCCGATGGGCAATCTGAACGAGGACCAGTTCTGTTGGGGAAATATACCACTCAATTTGTGTGTAGGGTATCTTCATTCATACATAAAACTTTTTTAATCTCAACATTTTCACTTTTTAAGACTTCAAGTTTTATTGTTTTCCTGACAGTTTTTAACACATTTGTTTCTTACAACCATGTTGGATTTTTTGATATTTAAGGTGGCTTATAGTATTTGCGTGACCTAGATGTCATTAGATGAATCTAATGACATCTCATTTGTTAAAATCCATCAATTCGTTTAGGCTGTAGGACGGCGCATAAATTCCGACAAACAAATATACATAAATACACGCGAAAAACATAACCCTCCTTCAAAAATAAAAGGAAAAAGTTTGTAAGAATGATTTGTTTGATTGGGTCGACGTTTCTTGCTCAATCTCATCGAAACTTCAGGACCAATTTCGCTGAAATTCGGTTTAGGTATAGATAGTGAGCTTGACTAGGATTCATTTATTTTAGCTTAGCTCGCTAATTATTTTCACAACGGTAAGGTGGGGCCGGTAGAGAATGCTATAATAGTTCACCTTAAGGGGAATCCTCAAATCCGAATTCCATACAAAATGTTTCGGACTCAAAAAGTACGCCGTAATATAGTAATTTCTTCACACTATTAGTTTCGTCCATGTTTTTTGATTTCATCAACAAAAATAGTGAAAAGTTTCATACTTTAATTTAGATTTTATACGTGTTTTAAAATTAACCCTACTAACTTAAAAACACGTATAAAATCTAAATTAAAGTATTAAACCTTACACTTTTTTTGTTAACGAAATTTAAAAACATGGACGAAACGAATAGTGTGAAGTAATTACTATAATACGGCGTACTTTTTGAGTCCGACACATTTTGTATGGAATTCGGATTTGATTTCGCCTTAAAATATAAAAAAAAAACAAACAAACATTTATGATACGGATACGTACAGTCAGTTGCACAGACATGTATTCCCCCATAGCAGGACGTCAGTGCAGACCATTTGTAACCCCTAACCCAAATTAGATTTAGATACTGTAATGACTACTTGGGTACGTAATACGTATACCACGCGTGCGAAGCCGCGGACAACAGGTAATACCTCGTATTTCTCCCTAAGCCGGTTACGCATCCGCTCATATCGCCGGATGTCGATGGCGGCGGTGCGCGACGCAGACGCGTCTCCCGCCAGCCAACGGTGCAGCAGGCACTCGTGTGCAGTCATGCGCTTTCTGAAAACACACCATTCCGTCACAAACACCGTAGGCACACGTCACAAAAGCCGTGTTGGCTGAGTGGGAGGTACTTCGACTTTCGATCCGAGGGTTTTGAGTTCGAACCCGGTCGTACGCCAATGGATTTTTCTGATCAAAAATCAATGTGCTTAAAAGTGAAGGGAAACTGGCATGTCATAGAACCTTAAAAGTTCAAAAAATATGTGTCATCAGTGCACAAACGGAGTCTCTTCGAAGCGCACTTGAAATCTTTTCACCAAATGGGTTTCGAAAGAACTACTGACACGATAAGAGAAAGAAAAAGAACAATAGTAATTAACAAATGTAACTATCAATAATATACATAGCTAGATGATTACGAGAAACTGATTGAAATGTCTCAAAGTGGATAAGCATTAAGGCAGTTTTGGACCGGCCTATGATAGAACCCGTGAACGGTGAGAGACCGCACATAAACAGTACTTGCGTGAAAATGTCGCATTCGCGGCATTAAATTATTTTACAAAACTTGCATTACTTTCAAAAGTTTAAGTGTTAAAACGGTGGTTTTTTATCCATTAAGTGCTCGTGAACGTGTATGAGTGTTGGTGAATAGTGTAATGCTGTAAAACGTGACTTTTCGTGTTGCCTCCAAAACTCCATAGAAGCCTCTAGTAAAGTCGCAACCACCACTACTTTACAGGGGCATGACTTGACTTATCGACTCTGACCGAATACTCTGACTGATGTTATATACTCTCCAATTACTTGACACTGGCTATATATATAGCTTTGATGTGGAGCCAAAACCGAAAAACTGCAGTTCTTCGAAAAAAAAAAAAAAAACAGTACTTGCGTGTAAAGAATTGTCATTCATTTATTCATTCATTCATACTTACTCCTTATTCTTAACGAGCAGTCTCTTGATAAAGTCCTTAGCGTCGTCCGACACGTGCAGGAAGGATTCTTCGTCGAACTCCCAGTCACAAGCCTTCACGTTCTTCAGCGTCTCGATGTCGTTGTTGCCCGCGAACGGCGACAGACCGGATAGACTGGAACATTACATTTATTAGTATGAGTTGGTAACACAACCAAAAATCTTAATTAACTTAACTCTAGTATAGAATTCTATCATTTAAACCAAAGCGCCGAAAACAGAAAACCCAAGTCAGAACTCGACACGTGTTTCGCCTCTACACGAGGCACCTTCAGGAGATGTTGACTGGCCGAAATCAAAGAGTCAAACTCTCGCTTCAGATTTCGGCGAGTCGAACCCGTTGGGTTTTCTGCGCTTTGGTTTAGATACTAGAATTCTTAACCAGAGTTAAGTATAATTAAGACCTTTGTTTAGAAATTACGCGGATTATTACTATATATACATTATTATACTATTTATTAATACAATCAAAATTTCGATAACCTCATCATCATCAACCTATAGCAGTCTACTGCTGGACGTAGGTCTATCCTAAGGCGCGCCACTGAGCCTGATCTTCGGCTCTTCTCATCCACCTTCTGCCAGCTATAGCGCACAGATCATCGCTCCATCTGGCCGGTGGTCGTCCTACAATGCGCTTGCCTAGACGTGGTCATCACTTAAGAACACGTAACGGTTGTCGATAACCTATTATACGTTTATGAACCTTTTTCGGCACGGATAGACTGGACAATTACATTTATGAGTAGGTATTTTAAAGTTGGACATAAAATAAATAAAAAAATACAGCCTATACGTTTATGAATCCTTTTTGGCACGAAATTACATTTATTTAGTATGATTTTAAAAACACAATTAAAAATTTCGATAGCCTATTCGTTCATGAGTTGGAAACAAAATCAAAAAAATCCAATGCTTCAATAAATACTAAAAGGACAGATTTATGTACTCTTTTTAACAATTTCTGTACCTTTTGAAAATTCAGAATAGCAACACTGAAATGGTTTAAGTAATTGACAGCTAATGTCAAAATCACTTCATCAGCCACGTGTGTATCGCTTATACGATTTTCACAAAATTTGGCAGATACATCGGTAATTTCAAAATCATTTTAGGCCTCAACTCGTCAAATCAGTTCAGGGGTTTAGGTTGCAGTACTCACAGCACGTATGACAGTACTCCCACGGCCCACATGTCAGTGTAGAAGCCGACGGGCTCACGGTCCACTATCTCAGGCGCGGCGAACTCAGCGGTGCCGGTGGAGATCTTCACCACATCATTCGGGTCCAGTTTGGTTGCCAGGCCGAAGTCGATGATCTGGTGGAAAGAATAAATATACTTAATAATGTTTGCACTTATTTGAACAACGCCATCTAGCCCCAAAATAAGCAAGCTTGTACTATGGGAACCAGATAACGGATAGAATACATAGTATAGGTTTTGTTTGTAAATACATACTGGGTAACATTCATAAATTAGCTTTTATTTCATCTTCTTATTGTGTCACTAGTTCTTTCGAACCAGTGCAGTGAAAGGATTTCAAGTGCGCCTCGAAGAGGCTCCTCTTCTGCACTTTTTTATGTCATATTTGATGAGACGAATAAAGTGGTAAAGGACCGGAGACCAGGGACGTTTCTTTAGCTTATGATGATAATAATGATAGTAGTGATAATAATAATGATGATAGTAGTGATAATGGTGATGATGATAGTAATGATAATGGTGGTGATAATGGTGATCATTTTGATAGTAACGATAAAAATAATCATAAATATGAAGGTCATGATGATAGTGATGGAGGGGCAAAGATAATAATAATGATGACAATAATGGTAACGATGATAGTAATGATGACGTACCTTGACATCAGTGCCAGTACGTGTCTGGCACATGACGTTCTCCGGCTTGAGGTCGAGGTGAATGATGTTCTGTTCGTGCATGTGTCTGACTCCCTCGCATATCTGTCGCATGTAGTGGGCGGCTTCTGCCTCGCTCATGCTGTACCCTGGCTCCGTGATACGCTCGAATAGCTCGCCTCCGGATAAGCTGGGGAATTTGGATGAGTTACAAGCTGGTTTTTGTAAACGTAGGTCGCTTATGGGAAGACTAAATAAATAAGTTGGACAGCAATTGTGAATGTTAAAAAGTATCAAGAAATACTAAGGACTTGGTTTGTTACCTACTTACTAAGGACTCACTTGGTTTGGTGGCTTCAAAATAGACACTATACATTCATATTCTTGACATTTTACAAATTTAATTTCTATAAAATGGTGTTTCGTTATTTTAAGTTTATTTTTTTTTCAACTATGGAAAACAGTTTCCATAGTTTGATAAAAAAACTCGATACGAAAAACAGAAAATTAGCCCGACTGTATATCAAATTGGTAAACCGGTCGCCCGCGATACAGGCTTTGTCCTCGTGCGGGGACCATTGTTAACAAGTGTGTGTAATTTTTATTTTGGTAAATAAATGATTTTGTATTTTTGTATTTTGTATTTTTGTAAAAAACAGACTGAAAAATCGCACACTAAATTACCAAAAAAATACTCACAACTCAAAGATTAGCACCATTTCTTCATCATCTTCGAAAGCATCGTGTAAATTAATCAGTTTCCTGTGGTGCAGTTGGTTCATTATGTCAATTTCCTTCTTGATGAGTTCCTTCTCCATGGCTCCGGACACTGGAATGAACTTGGCGGCGAATATGTTGCCAGTAGCTCGCTCGCGGCAACGGTGTACGACGCCGAACGCGCCTGTGCCTACAACGGGGATAGTTACCTCGTGATTATGCTTCTTTACGCGTGTATAAGTTGGATTCAATAATAATTGAATAGATGAGGATAGTCAGATCGATTGTAGCACTTATTTATAACTATGCATTGCATTGGGAAGTAAAAAAATACCTTTCGACGAACATAGTCTCCAAATTCCAAGTTAGACACTTGAAATTTGATATAATATAAATAATTTGAATTTGAATTAACGTTGAGTTACGAATGTTTTAGTAGTTGTCGTGATGTAACCTATAAATGAACTTTAATGCTGACTTGCACCAAACTTTCAAAGTTCCTAAGAAATTACTTTACTCGCTTGGCAGGTCCTAAGGGACCAGATTCAGACCGTAAAGATCTTTCAAACAAGTAAAGTAAGTGCTTAGGATTTTTTTCAGTTTGGTGCAAGTCAGAATAAGCTACATAAAAACAGTTACTGAAAAAAAAACTATATTTTGTCGCTACCCATATTTACTAAGTTTTTTTCGGTAGGTTTTCGAATTTATTTTGTTGGTCATATTTTGCGATGTCCAAGTTACCAAGTCGTCTGTTGGCTTTCAAAATTAACTACCTGATAATACGGATTTTCCATCAAAATATGAATAACAACTGCCATATTTTATTTCTATCATATATACTACATAAATATGTGTGTATAGATAAAGCTGAAAAACCGTGCGGTAATACTACGACTAAAAACCCCGTTATATTGAAAGTTTAACTTCTAAAATATATAAGCATATATAAAAATATACATGCTTATTCTGTGCAAGCGTAGCAAGTTAGTACCCTTTAAATAGTTCAATTTAAGGGATGGCCAATTTGCTTAACTTAAGGGCTAGCTACAGGGTCGGAAGGTTGACTTTCGATCGCAACAATATTTGGATAAGAACAGTATATCAAATGCAATCCATCGAAATCCATCCCATTTACACAAAGATCTTTTTTAATTGTGTGTGTATGTACATAGGCACCAAAATTTTGAATAATTTTATATTAGAAAAAAATACCAACCAATGCTGGATTTTTAGCAGATCAAGAGTTAAAAACCAGCAGTGATTGCTGAAATTTTAAATTTCGCTTAGATTTGGGTATGTTTGGTACTTTCAGAATAGGCCCTAGCTTCGCAGTTGAAAGCCAACCTGCCCGTGTAGATAGCACTTTGTACGTGTGAGACAGAGAGATGCAGATAGATAGAAACTACATCGATCCATTCACACACCTGTGTTCCGTTTAGACGCCCTCACGAAGTCACCTGCGAAATGCATCTTTACATGTATTGATGTAAGGTTCAAACTACGGTTAGTGGCTATGTTAATTCAAAATTTGCCTTCTCAAGCAACTTCGTGAGTGTTTTAGTTCTAGATTTTGATACCATGCGCACGGTTTTCACTTTATAGGTCTTAACAATAAATTACTCTTTTAAATTATTTTCAAATGGGTGAGCAAAAAACCTAAATTTTAAACTAATATATTTTTTATTTCAATTGGGTCCTATGCTAAAATAGCATTGCTAAATAACTTAATATTTGTAGATTAACCACATAGCATTCTTACTAAATTATGTTAGTGAAAATTTTCCATTTACCAAAATTGGAAAAGGGCGCCAATTAAGCGTCAATTCACATTAAGATGACAGCTGCCAGTAGCGCCCAGCATACAACATTCATAGCTAAATAATTTTGAACATAATTTATATACTTAAAACAGTACCTATCGCTTGAGAAGTTCAAAGAGGCCTGTTAGATCAATGCAAAATTGTCGTGTCACTGCCGGCCGCTGCAAGCCGCTGCCAACCGCAGCCGGCCGCTGCCATCTCAGTATGAATTGACGTTAAGTCGCGTCCATCAGGCAAACTCTGGACTTTTACACTATGTCCTCTAAATTCCCAACCCACTTTAAACCTTAACCGCATACACACAAGGTCTAGAATCGTGTGAACAGCTCACTCACCGATCTCCTCCAATATGTCGTATTTGTCATAACCTATCCTAATCATTCCTAACACTATGTCCTGTAAATTCCCAACCCATTTTAAACTTTAACCCCATACACACAAGGTCTAGAATCGCGTGAACAGCTCACTCACCGATCTCCTCCAGTATGTCGTATTTGTCGTAGACGGAGCAAGTGTTGATGTCAACGGGCTGCGGCACGTATTTGCTGTAGATGTCGAACACGTAGCTATCGTAGTCCTTCACTGGCCCGTGGTCCGCGTTCGTGCGGACACGTTTGCCGGACTCGTCCACTGTGAAGGAAATATATTCATATATTTATTTACCTTTGGAACATTTTGTACACTTGGAAACGTCATAGACTCAGAGCTAGTTTACAATATTTATTATTTTTTACAATATAATTTATAATACTTTTTAACTTGTAGTTCGCTCCGAAAAATAAACACATGAAGAAAATATTTTCTTTAAAAAAAATAAAAACAAACAAAAATATTTTTGAACATTTCACACAACGCCATAGCCCAGTTGAACAGTGGCATGCTTTTCAAATAAAAAAATATAACTTTGTTTTCTTAATAAATGGTTACACTATTTTACATATCTTTTATTAAAATCTTTACTGAAAAAGTGTTATCACATGCGATTAGGTCGCTCTAATACATGCCATCTATGAAAAGAGTTGGTATTTTGTTTCTTATGGTAATTAGTGACGCAACAATGCACTCTCCTGATGGTAAGAGATCACGCCAAGCCATAGCTAAAACAGCATACTGACTGAACTGTCGGTATGCTGTTTTGGCTATGGGCAGCATGGACCATTTAAAAAACCACCGGCTGTTTTTGGCTTTCATACCCTTTCTTAAATGGTGTTTAAGCTCTGAGCTGGTTTTAAACGGGGAATTCCTTCTTTTCATTCTTCTTTCTGTTCTTAATAACAGCCTTGGTCTGCACCAGGGCGGATGATCTAAACCTAAACCCAAACTCGTAATATCCTGGGTACCTATTCCTCCTTCTTGTAATCCTTCATGATGATATTATTTATACGTATGGTGTTCCGAAGAACCGATAACCGCTGGGGTAAACGAGTGGAGACCGCGAATCGGCAAACGTAGTGTAGGACGCCCTCCGGTCAGGTGTGGTGACGATTTGCGAAAGGTTGCAGGCAGAAGATGGATGCGGCAAGCCGAAGACAGGGCACAATAGCGCTCATTGGGAGAGGCATATGTAATAGGCTGATGACGATGATGATAACATGGTGTTTGTTTAATTCGGCTCGAACAGTCCGTTAATGTTCTAAACCTAAGCCAAAACTTATACTAACCTGGGTATTCAAACTCTTACTAACCTGGGTATTCCTTCTTCTTGTACTCCTTCTTGATAATAGCCTTGGTCTGCACCAGCGTGGTCGGCTCGCTGGGCTCGGAGCGTCCGTAGATGTTCTCAGCGTACACCCTGAACTCGTACTGTTTGCCGGCCACAAGACCTTGGATCGCCATGGTCGTGAACCTGACACAACAATTTTATTGTAAAACACTTGCAAAAAAGTATTACTTAAGTTTAACAAAAGGCGGTGTTATCGTTAAGGGTAATCCTCAAATCCGAATTCCATACAAAAATGTTTCGGACAAATACTCAAAAAGTACGCCGTATTATAGTAATTTCTACACACTATTCGTTTCCTCTATGTTTTTTGATTTCGTGAACAAAAAAAGTGAAAGGTTTCATACTTTAATTTAGATTTTATACGTGTTTTTTAAGTTAGTAGGGTATTTTTATGTATTATTTGTATGGAATTCGGATTTGAGGATGCCCCTTAATCACGATTTCTTACAGACTACCCATAAACTAACTTAACTACTAAATCAAAGTAAAGTCTCGAACCATAGGGCTATTTAAAAAAAAAAAAAATTATGACATTTCCCACATATTTATCTATCCCCAAACTAAGAAGATTTTGTACTATGGGAACCAGATGGCTGATAGAATACTTTAATACATTTTTTTTGTAAATACATACATAGAAAACACCCAGACTCAGAACAAACACCGATGTTCATCACACAAATGTTTGTCCTGAAGCGGGAATCGAACCCGCGACACCGGGCGTGGCAGTCCAATACACTTGCCATTCGAACATCCGTGTCGTTGAGTTTACAAGCTATAAGCCAACAAGTTCGCTAGTAGCTTGTAAACTAACCCAGCGACTTCGGCTTTAGGAAGGACTTTGCCTCTTCGAGATGTCGTTATTTTTTAACGGATTATTTAGAATTCGAAGAGTTAAGGCCTATCCGCACACAACAGCCGGCACGTGACCGACAATTCCGTACCGTACAGTTCCGTGACGTTGCTATTCGCACTTATCAGTGCTGACACCGACGCGTGCATTTTGTCCGCTAGAAATACACGTCGGAGCACTGAACGCATCGGAGCGACACTGACATCACCGAACGTCACTGACATCACTGAACGTCACTGACACTGACCAGTTCGAATGGTGACTTATGAAATATATGAAACAATTTTAATTTTCACTGATACTGTACGGTACGGGACGTATCGGTACTTATGTGTGTATATGCCTTTACTCGTTGGATTTTCTCCAACGAGTCCCATTGTCAATGGATGTGACTCAACTCTTGGCTCTCCGTTTTCGTCACCAACTATACACAGATTAATCATTCTTCAACCCACAGATGCGTCGTTGCCAGCTCGACTCACCAGGTGTTAATAAATAGTATAAATATATTTAGTAATAAATCCGCTTAACCTTCAAACAAAGCTTCTCGCCGTAGTCTGAAACGAGAGAGTTTCTCTTGTTTCAGACTTTGGCGAGTCAACATCTCCTGAGGATGCCTCGTGTAGAGGCGAAACACGTGTTGAGTTCTAAATTGGGTTCTATGTTTTCGGCGCTTTGGTTTAGATACTGAAATTCTAAACAAGAGTTAAGTTAATTAAGACCTTTGTTTGGTAGTTAAGCGGATTTGTCACTAAATATATTTATACTACTTATTAAAATTTATGGATTTTCGCTAAGTAACGCCTGAATCAATCAATTATCACCAATTCCTTCACCATTCAAGCCGTGCGTTTATGGAATGGAAAGCGGTAACGCATACCGCTTTCCGTCAAACAAGCCCCTTCCCTTTATGCCTTTAAAACTCGTGTCAAAAACTTTTATTTGACTGAAAAATCCTGATTCGTCGTTCGATCGTTGTTTCGTTGTATATATATATATATATATATTATAATATGTGTTTATATGTTTATATAAGTGTATATTTTTAGTTATGTATTATTTGTATATTATTATTTATACCTATCTATATCAGGTTCTTTTACTTAACTTTGTTACTTTTGATTTCTACTATAAGTTAGTTTTTATTTTTACATTAGTGTCCGTTTTTGCCAACTAACTTAACTATTAGTACACCCCCAACCAAGCTTTCTTTTTTTTTGTTTATTCGCTTTCCATCCAAAGGTTGTCTGGAAGAAATCGCTTCCTAGCGATAAGACCGCCCATTGTACTTTATATTTTTATTGTAAAGATTTAATCATAAGTTCTGGTGTACAATAAAGTATTTCTATCTATCTATCTATCACCTGGTGTTGCCAACTCGTATCCAGCTCGACATGGGGTGTTCCCTCTTCTCGACGAGATAGTTGGTGATGTCTGATCCGCCGTCCCACACCGGCGCCTTCCAGCTGAGCGCGAGCGACTCCACGCCGATGTTGTCCACGGCTGGGAATCGCGGCGGGTCGGGACGGTCTACGGACACGAGACATGACAGTTATTGTGATGCTGACAGCTGTATACGGTTTGTCTGTGTGTTATCGGAATTAAACGTATCAGTTCTATCTCAGTTTATCAACTATGCAGATACATTTTTGCACTAACAGTTTTGATGTGTACAGTCAGCTGCATAGACACTCTCAAGCTTTCGAATTTATATTTATCTTATTTTTGTAAAGGAAAGTGCACGCACGCGTTTTCAAATTAAGGGGAATCCTCAAATCCGAACTCCATACAAAATGTTTCGGACCAATACTCAAAAAGTACGCCGTATTATAGAAATTTCTTCACACTATTATCATTTGTATGGAATTCGGATTTGAGGATTGGCTTTAATGTAGTCATCTTACTTTTCAGAATTCTTGCCAGAAGAATAATATCTTAGCAAAATTAAGAGTATAATATAAATGTGAAAGCTTGGGAGTGTATACATGTCTGTGCATCTGACTGTACATTTAACGGGCGGATTGCTACTCGCAAAACTACAAAAGTCGAACGCGCGTAGTGTTTACGCTCGGTTTTTTCCAGCGTCAGTAGCGTGAGGCGTGTCTTGCGGTTTGTCGCGCGTACACATGCAGCAAAAAACAAAACAGAGCCGCGAATCCGATAATCTGAAACCGCACTAAGGCGGTGTCCCAATAGAACGCGATCACGCGAGCAAGCGATGCGACCGTCGCGCGATCGCGCGATCAAACGTACTAACGTCAAATAGGCGTCCCGATTGGCAATCGCGCAATCGCGCGACGCGACGCGATGCCAATTGGGACGCCTATTTGACGTTAGTACGTTTGAACGCGTGACCGCGCGATCGACGTTCTTGCGATGGTCGCTTCATCGCGTTCTATTAGCACACTGCCTAAGGCGTTCTACGTTGGTTCTGTGATTCAGGCTTATTTTCCTCTCACGCCGATCGCTTGGATCGAGTCGTTTTAGTGTTACGCTAGCCGCCGCGGAGTACAGTTAGCCAGATAATAGTGAAAATAATTGCCACGTATGACAGAAAAAACGTCTACATCAAAAAATATTACATATTCATCCATTGATCGACCAACTATTGCTGGTGGGATAGTCTGTCACGTCTGTCAGTCCTTGAAGGGCTTTACTCGTACCCTGAGTTTTCAGAAGCAGACTTATTACACCCTGTATGTTTCACCAGAGTAACATAACCCTTCTTCAAAGCAGTGTGGTAACTCACCGCTGATCTCGATGTTGATGATGGCGCTGTCCTGTCCCAGTTCGTTCTCGGCCGTGATCCTGTACGGAGCCGAGTCCAGTTTGCTCGCGTCTCTGATGGTCAAGATCGCATGGCGTTCTGTAACAAGAATTCAAAATTCAGTTCAGTTCGGTGCTAACAATCGCTAGAACAACACGTATTGTGGAATTCTTTGCTTTCATATATCGTCAACCTTTTTTGCATTATACTGTATCGCGATGAAGTGCTCATTGTGCGGTGATGATTTCAATGACGGAGTTCAATGTGGAACGTGCAGGAAGTACCTTGACTTCAGTTGCGCCCAGGTCTCGGAGACTTCATGGAGAAAGTTAGGCACTAAAAAAACCACTTGGAAATGCCTATCCTGTAAATCTTCGTCCCCTGCGCCGTCTCCTGCTACTGCCAGTTCCTCAGAGCAAGCCTCGCTAGAGATAGTCCTTAAGGAGGTACGAGAAATGAAGCGCGACCTGAGAGGACTTCCGACATTAATCGAAGACGTCAAATCTATTAAAGAAGAACTGAGAGATTTGAAGGCCAGCAACGACTTCACGAACACCAGAGTTGATGACTTCTCCACCAAAGTCGCTGCAATTGAAAGCCGAGTGGCGGATGTCGAACAGCAGCAAGTGACCCTTGCCGCTATGGAAAGCGAAATTATATCGCTCAAGTCCCAGCTATCAGCCTGCGAGCAGAGATCACGCCTCAACAATGTTGAGATAAAAGGTGTCCCACTTAAGAAGGATGAGAATATATTCTCTGTCGTCGAGGCGATCAGCAAGGCTTGCAACTACAGCTTTCCTAGGACCCAAATAAACTATTTGCATAGGATCCCAATGCATGGAACCAAGGAAAAAGCTATTGTTGTAAGCTTCATCAATCGCTACGTGAAGGAGGAGTTCGTGGCGTCAGCACGGGCATGTAAGACCCTGTCAGCGGCAGATGTGGGTTTCTCCGGAGTGAGCCAGCGGGTATTCGTGAATGACCACCTGAACGCGGAGACCAAGAACCTCCTAAATAAAACTAAAACCCTCGCGAAGGAAAGAAAGTTCTGTTACGTATGGGTAAAGTACGGGAAGATTCACGTCCGCAAGAATGACACTTCCCCGGCGTTCGTCATCAGCAGGGAGGCTGATTTAAACAAAATTGCATAATCTGTTTTTATAGATTTGTATGGATCTCTCGTTGCTTATTGCGTTCGCTTATATCTAGTATATTAATATTTTTCAATGAACTTCTTTCCACTCGTGATAATAACTCAGCTTTTTCACTTGCTAAAAAAAGGTTTGTAATCTCTGCTCCTTCCGTCGCTCGGCTGAGTTTCTGTTGTTTTTTGCGGGTAGGTGCTGACCGCTGTCTATTGCTTGCTTGCAATGGCTACGCTTCATTCTTATCTTTACAACTTTGTTTCATAACCGATAACGCACTGACAAAACTGCTTAATGTTTGCTGCACGTATTGTTGCTCGCTTAGTATTTTTAATCACGAACCGGGTTTTATTTTTAGTTGTGGTGCATTTAGGTGATACTATTTTTATAAACATAATAATTACGTATCACGAGATCAGTTCGTCGTTGTGCCCGCTGTATTATGACACTATAACATTGCTATTTTTTTCTAATCATCTTTTTTAGCTCAAATAATAACTTAACCCTATACTATCAAAATGTTCGGGGACTTCGATCAAAGACAACAACGTTTTATCGTAATCTTTGCCAATGTTCGTATGATGTTGTTGTCTTGACCGAGACTTGGCTGTTGGATAGTGTGAGTGACTCCGAGCTTTTCAATAATCGATACACAGTTTGGCGTCGAGATCGGGATTACAGCCTGACGGGACAGTCGCGAGGTGGAGGTGTACTTATAGCTGTACGCAAAAATATTCACGTGACACCTCAGTCTCTGTATAACTCGTCAGCGGAGGATATTTGGGTCACTATTACATTAAAGTGTAAGAATGGCCCACCAGTTAACATCCATCTTTGTTGTATTTATCTTTGTAAACAAAACCTGGGCCACTCGTTCTCGATGCAATTACAATCATTTTTAGATAAACTTGATAACATAATAATAACCAACCCATCCGACAAGTTCATAGTGCTCGGCGATTTTAATTTAAGTAACATTGAATGGCGATCTTGTAGTGATTCATTTTTAATCCCTTGTAATATGTCTAGTAGTGACGAGCACCGTCTTGTTGATGACCTTCAAACGTATGACCTTCACCAATATAATGGGGTGAAGAATGTTTATGGTAAGATTCTCGACTTAGCCCTCTCTAACGATGATATCTCAGTATCTGAATGTGATGACCCGTTGGTACCTATTGATCCCTATCACAAAGCGCTGGTGGTCGCTGTCAACTTTCTTGATTTGCCTTACTTAAAGCCACCATCTTACCTTAAATATCTTTTTAACAAAGGTGACTACAATTTAATTAGCTTAAAAATTTCTGAAATTGATTGGAAAGCCGAATTTTCATCTAAATTAATTGAGGAGGCTGTGGAATTCTTTTATAACGTTTTAGATAATTTGATTTGTAAGTACATCCCAACCAAAACTGTGAATAATAAATGTTATCCCTCTTGGTTTACTCAGGCACTAAAGAAAGTTATTAAAGAAAAGTCTAAATACCTATCCAAATTTAAAACCTACGGCAATAAGGCTGATTTTGAAACTTTTAAGTTATTGCGTGATCGAGTCAAATCGCTAGAGAACGATTGTTATAACCAATACATAGCTTCTATGGAAAACTCAATCGAAAAGAGTCCGAAGCAATTTTGGACATTTATAAAATCGCGCTCGAAGTCCAACGGTATCCCCAGCTGTCTTAAGTACCAGGAATCGATAGTGACATCTGGTGAGTCTATCTGCGATGCCTTTTCAAAATATTTCTACTCTACATTCCTCTGCCATAACAACAATCCTTCTCAACAAACCGGTATTACCACCACTTCATCTCAGGTATCTGATATCTGCAAAATTAATGTTAGTACTGAACATGTTGCCAATCACCTCTCTAAACTAGATCCCTCCAAATCTGGAGGGCCAGATCATATTAGCCCAATATTCTTAATCAACTGTGCTGAAGCCTTAGCTATACCGGTAACCTTGCTCTTTCGTAAATCTCTGTCAGTCTGCGTCTGTCCTAAGATCTGGAAATCAGCCTTTGTAACTCCAGTGCATAAGAAGGGCCCCAAAACAGAGGTAACTAACTATAGGCCCATTTCCAAATTGTGCATTATAGCTAAAGTGTTTGAGAGGATAATTTACGACCAGCTCTATTCTACATTACATACCTCACTCAATCCATCCCAACACGGGTTCCTCAAAGGCCGCTCTACAGTCTCCAACTTGGTTATCTTCAATGATTATTTAACAAGTGCTATGGATGCTGGTAACCAGGTTGATGTAGTCTACACAGACTATAGCAAGGCATTTGACAGAATTGATCACAGGATCTTGCTGGAGAAGCTAGAACTCATTGGTATTATTGGTGACCTTCTCAGATGGTTTTCCTCTTATATTGACAATAGATCCCAGGCAGTTGTAGTCAATAACTATATTTCAGGGTGGGTTGCTATACCTAGTGGAGTCCCACAAGGTTCTCTGCTTGGTCCACTGCTATTTTCGATATTCGTTAATGATATCTCTGAATGTTTTCATTTTACTCAATTGTTATGCTTTGCCGATGACATGAAAATTTTTACTACCATTAAAACTCTCAGTGACGCTGTAAATCTACAGGAGGATCTATCGCGACTTGACGTGTACTGCAAGAGTAACAACCTGGACCTGAATCCTTCTAAATGTTCAGTAGTAACATTCTCTCGTAAGAAGTCTCCTATTCAAACTAAATACTCTTTAAAGGGTCAACTTCTAGTAAACTTAAGTGAAGTTAGAGACCTTGGCGTGCATCACGACTCTAAGCTTCTTTTCGATGGGCATATCGAGTCGATCGTCGCTAAGGCCTCCAGAGCGTTGGGATTCATTATGCGCTCCTCGAGTGATTTCAAGAAAGCCAAAACCTTTAAAATACTCTATTGCACCTTTGTACGAAGCAATCTTGAATACGCCTCTCAAATTTGGAATCCTCGCTATGACAAATATGTACATAGGATCGAACGGATTCAAATGAAGTTTTTAAAATATCTATGCTATCGTTTACGTATTCCTTATTCTTCTGATAACTACTTTAACCTTTGTAGGCAGTTTCATTTTTTACCTCTTCAAAAAAGACGTGAAATTGCTGATCTCTTATTTCTTTTAAAAATTATGAATAATACTATCGACTGCCCAAATCTCCTAAGCTGTATCAACATTAACGTACCCTCTAGATGTAGTAGATTCAATGCACCATTATTTGTTCCAATAGTGTCAACCGAGTATCGACAGAACTCATACCTGTTGCGAGCGAGCAACAACCTTAATAAGATTTGTAAGCGTGGCGTAGACATTGACCTATTCTGCACCAGCACCCCCTCGGCCCGAGCGCGGCTGAGCAGGGAGTTCTTCTTTTCTTCTTAGCGTTCAATTAATGTCTAAATAACATGCCAGTGGTATTCATTTGTTTATTAGTTAAGTATTGAGTTGCTTTATATTGTTGTTCTCCTTTTCTTTATTCTTATGTAAGCACTAATCTTCAGTTAGTTTACCATAATTTTCTTAATGTTCTAATGTATATCCGTGGGAACCTGTAATTGGCTCTCTAAAGCTAAACTATTGTATACTTAGAAGTTTAAAGCTGTTGGTTCTCCAATAAATAAATAAATAAATAAATAAAATAAAATAAAATCATTATTATTCTCACATTCTAAATTATTTATCCCGAACAATGTATTGTACATACGGGAACAAGGTAACAGCAAGTAAGATGGAACTACAAAAGTTATAAAGCTGTGTAGCGAGAAAAAACACAAAATCTTTATGTTAGTGCGTCAACGTTAAGAATAAAGGTTATAACCATTATAAAAGGTTATACTCAATAATTGATTGATTCAGGCGTTACTTTGCGGAAATCCATAAATATCAACAAATTATATAAATATATTTAGTAATAAATCCGCTTGATTTCTAAACAAAGGTTTTAATTAACTTAGCTTTAGTTTAGAACTTTAGTACATATTACTATATTATAAACCAAAGAGTCAACGAACAGAAAACCAAAGTTTAAAGATACGACACGTGTTTCGCCTCTACACGAGGCATCATCAGGAGGTGTGGACTCGCCGAAGTTCGAAACGAGAGTGAATAAACAACGTTGCCCGGCCCGTATTTATACCCGTTATGGCGATGAGTCGCCTGTCGTATGACCCGACGTCACAAAACGTTCTGTTCGTTGACTCTTTGGTTTATAATATAGTAATATGTACTAAAGTTCTAAACTAAAGCTAAGTTAATTAAAACCTTTGTTTAGAAATCAAGCGGATTTATTACTAAATATATTTATATAATTTGTTGAAGGTTATACTCTCCTTCGCAGTAGGGTAAAAACAGAAAAACCCGACAGCTGAAAAACTAACATTAGGAATTTTAAATTTTTTCTATCAAAATACTTATAAATTATTGAGTTTCATGACATTAAAGTAAATTCCGTGCCCTAGACGAGTCTAATGACGTCATCATTAGTTATCAATATTTCATAATTTTTTTATAACTCGGTCGAATGAACATGACACTTGGCTCGAATGACGTTTGTGGAAAGTACAGCGTGGAATTGGATAATCTTGATAGAGAAGAGGTCCTGTAATACTTGATAATGATAAGTAATGATAAGGCTTCGCAATTAGAGGGAGAAGAAGCACGGAGGGCGCCGCGCGGGGCAGCGGGGGACGCATCAAGTTGCGAGCGAGAGTGTCAGCCAGGTGTCATGTTCATTCGCCCGAGTAGTTATTTCTTAGCTGGCTACATATCTCAATAAATCTAGAGAAATGGCCGAGTTAGTCATCAATCTGTCAAAAGTATATCTCACCCTTTCTCTCGACGTGGTAGTGCAGTCCAGACTCGATGGTCTCTCCCTCTCGCACCCACGTGATTTTCGGCACCGGGTGTCCCGTGAAGGGTATCTTCACGACGACGTTTTCGCCCTTGTCAAAGTACGCTGTCACGCGGAATCGTGGAGGTACGTTCAGTTTTGGAGCAGCTGTAATAAAAAAAATGTGTAATTAAATTGTATTTCTATTGAACATCTGATAAAATAAGACTTTGATTGATTGTTGATGATGATTTTTGGCGCTGAATAAATTATGATTTATTTATGATGGAAAAATACTTCTTTTACTAGAAAAGAAAGTATTCTGTACTGATAAGATCAAATAACCCAGCTCAGTCTTGTCTCTAAACTCAACAAAAACTATTGTCAGTCTAAACTAGACACTATTGCTGTAGATATAAGACTCACTTACAACCAACAGCTCATTCTTCAAGAATTCAAAAACTCCAGGTAAGTGATCTCTAATGATATAGCAAGTCAATATTATCTCACTCAGCAGAAATTTTTGCTAATCTAAACTTGACTCTATTACTAAGCCTATAAGACTCCAATGTCAAATGTGTGATAAAAAAGAAATAGTTGTCACCCTCGGAACAGTTGGTAGCCAAACGAAACAAGACTCTATTGCTACGTATAAAATAATACCTTACAATGAACAGTTCATTTCCGCATATGCCTAAAATGTGGAAGGAAAGTGAACTCTATTGCTTTGTATATAAGACTCACTCATGATCAGCAGCTCTGCCCTGCTACTCTTGACTCCAGCCTTGTTGAAGGCTCTACAGACGTACACGTTCATCACCGAAAGGAAATGGTTGTCATCCTTATGGGCCTCTTGGTTGGTGGCCAAACTAAACTAGACTCTATTGCTTTGTACATAAGACTCACTCATGATCAGCAGCTCAGCTCTGGTACTCTTAACTCCGGCCTTGTTGACGGCTCTGCAGACGTACTCATCAGCGTCTTCACCGAACACGTCCATCACCGTGAGGAAATGGTTGTCACCCTCGGACCAGATGCGATGGCGAGGCCCGTTGGTGATTTCACGAGCACCTGTGAACATAATTTAAAGTAATTTCATGAGCCACACGCTACGCAGAGCGCCCAACCACATCCCAAAGCAAGCTCTAGACTAGAACCCGCAGGGCAAGAGAAAGCGTGGCCGTTCCAAGCAGACTTGGCGAAGATCGATGGAGTCGGAGGTCAAAGCCATAGGTAAATCCTGGAGCGAAGTCAAACGTGAAGCTCAAGATAGATCGCAATTGAAGCTCACTATGGACGCCTTCTTGGGTTTCATATGATATTAAGTAAGTGAATTTCATGAGCAAAATAAGCTTGTATTATGGGGTGATCTCCAGTACTATTAAGTATTTAGTAATGACAATAATTATTACATTTTAATGTA
The DNA here is from genome assembly GCA_932526365.1 of Lobophora halterata. NCBI lineage: Eukaryota > Metazoa > Arthropoda > Insecta > Lepidoptera > Geometridae > Lobophora > Lobophora halterata. Next base: position 2,890,734 of record OW052026.1, read on the forward strand.
GATTTAAAACAATTTTTTTTTTGTCAGGTGAATTTTAGAATACAACCATACTTTTTTTTCCAAAATCATAGATGGTCAATAGATGAATATTCAATTGTGAAAGAAAACCTATCCTAAGGCTAACAAAATATAAAACACTATGGTGACAACCACAACTTAATTTGCGTTGCGAATCACCATAATTCATTTCTTAGTACATGTCTACACTTCTTGACGAACATGACCTTAAAATTTCTAGTCTCATCATTCAGTGGTTTGGCCTGTGCGTTGTCCGTCAGTCAGTAAGTACAAACACTTTTATAAAATTGATTAATGGAGGACCAATTGCTTAATAGTTTTTCGTAGACTTTCGCGATTATCACACATAGTTATTTGATTATAACGGGTATTTATCGCGCTCACCTCGTAAGTTTTTGTGTCCCGACGTTTCGACTGTATTGCAACAGCCGTGGTCACTCATTTCTCCTCATTTCACCGCGACGGTAGCTCCAATACGCCAGTCAACCCGTGACCACGGCTGTTACAATACAGCGAAACGTCGGGACACAAAAACATACGAGGTGAGCGCGATAAATACCCGTTATAATCAAAGAACAATTGCTTAATTATGCTTACTACCATCTCTGAGGGTTTAAGTCACTTTAGGGACCTGCAAAATCTGTTACGGTTGATCAAAGGTACATAGGTATAACTCACCCTTGTACCACGTGATGGTGGGTTTGGGCGAGCCAGTGATGGTGCACTGGAACTTCGCATTGTGGTACTGGATGCAGTTGGCGTTCTTCAGGGGCTTCACTATCTCCGGCGGCGTGGCGGCTGTAAGGTTTTATTACATTAGAATTCATATGTGAAAATATAACCGCGGTCACTTTGGCCCACGACCAAGATGAAGCTGTTGAGACATATTCCCCGCTACAGAGCTATAATATCACACTAATGATGGTACGTACCCTTCGGGTCTTGTACTTTGACCTGTTGATGGGCAGTGGATGCCTCATTTTACACGCTACAAGCCAGCGAGTCCGCTTGTAGCTCGTAAAGTCGTACAGTGTCATCGGCGTTTTTTACAAACTGCTTGTTGACAACCCTTCTCGAAAGCTAACACGCTCACATGCTAGTTTTTAAACTCGCCAACAATTAGCTTGTGAAAAAGCCATGTGTCATCGGAGAATACGACGAATTAAGTTAGAGCTGTTGAGACCTACGCTACTACTATCCGCTACGGAGCTATGATATCCCACTGATAATGGTACGTACCCTTCGGGTCTTGCACTTTGACCTGTTGACTGGCAGTGGACGCGGGCGACAGACCAGCTTCATTGACCGCGGTCACTCTGAACTCGTACTGGCGACCCTCAACCAAGTTGGAGCAATTGAGCTGGTTCGGTAGACAAAGGATCGCGTTCACGCGCTGCCAAGTGGAAGCGCCAACCTCGCGTTTGTCCACCCAGTAACCTGGAATAGATGTTGGTTTAGCGCCTTCTATTACCTAAACCCCTGAACTGATGCAGCTCATTTACGATCTCGAAAGTTTTACTGAAGTATCAACCGAATTCTATGAAGATCACGTATTCAGTATTCAGTCATTTATTGCTATATTGGGTATGGTAGGTTACATCTCAGATCTTAATGAGTTGTCTAGGACTATGAGCAGCTACACAATATTACCCGTTTTGGGTGTCGCAATGAATAGATATTAAAATATTTTAAGCAGAATAAAGGAAGAAATTTAATTAAGTATTTCTCATACAGGTACTTAAATTATATATCGCCATATGAGTCATTGAAGTATTCTTTTAATTCGTAGAAACATTTAGCATTTTGCATAAGCATTTCTTTTAGTCTTCTTTCAAATATATCATTATTTTCTTCTATTTTAATTGCGTGTGGAATTTTATTATATATTTTTACCGCCATTGCGGTTTGACCTAAACGGTTTGAGAGTTTTAAGTAAGTTAAAATATATAAAATCTCTTCAAATGCAAAAGTTTGGGAGAATGGATAAATGGATATTTGCTTCCTTATAACACCAAAACTACTAGGCAGATTGAGCTGAAATTCAGTACGAGTATGTTATAAGCTGGAAAGGTATATGCTAACTTTTAACAAAGAATATAGGCTAACTTTTAACAAAGGATATAGGATAACTTTTAACAGCTAGTATATTAAAAAAAGCACAGGTTAAAGCTATTCTTACCTTGTACCCTGGAACCTCCATCGCTCTCGGGTTTGTCCCATTCGAGGTGTACGAAGTCTCCTCCCACCTTCAGGATCTTGGGGATTCCGGGGGCAGATGGCGGGTCGAACGGCGCTTTAGCCTGGGGGGAGACAACGAATCAATAACGAGGACATAACAAAGGGGGATAAAGAATCCATAACCAGAACATATCGAGGGGAATCAATTACGAGAACATATCGAGGGAGGGCGTATTGTTTTTTCGATAAAAGCTTGACGTAACTTCATTCCCAAATATGTTTGATAAGTGGATAAATGGGGAATGGAAAAAAAGTAGCGCAAGATCGAGATTGTTGGCGAAAATGGTGGTAGGCCTTTGCCCTACAATGTGACAGCTCAGGCTGATAATAATAAATAAATAAGTGGATAAAACTCCAGTAATTAACAAGAATCCCTGTCACTACGGTGTCATCCATTACCGGCAAGCAGAACTTGTAAGCATTGTTTTGTTTGGGGTTAAAAAATTGAATTTTTATTGAGCTTTCTAGACAGACTACTAAATTCTCTTAAAGTGGACGCCATAGATGTTTTGCACCAAACCCTAGCTTATCCCTGTTTTGATCACAGGCATTTTACCAGAAATTTATTAATACAAAAAAATAATAATATTGAATTTACCTTGATAGGATTGACTCCTTCCAAAGCGGGTCCAACACCATTTTCATTAGCGGCGTGTATCCTGAAGTTGTATTCGTGGCCTTCGGTCAGTCCCTGGACTGTGAACCTTGTGTCCCTCACCATAGAGGCGATTGTTATCCACGCGGTGCCTGAAAAAAACATATTTAATTTGAGCCCCTAGAAGGATATACATTTTTCCAATAATACAAGGTTATTGGCCCTTAAAATGTTATATGCATTTTTTGTATGAGCTTGTGGTTTTCAGGCCCTTCTTTTTCTTATCGTGTCACTAGTTCCTTCGAACCAGTGTAGTGAAAGGATTTCAAGTGCCCCTCGAAAAGGCTCCTTTCGTGCACTCGACACATGTTTTCGAACTTTAGGTTCTACGACATGCCGGTTTCCTCACGATGTTTTCCTCCACCGTTGCGAGAACGTGGGATGCATACATAGATTTTTTCGACCGAAATAACCCATTTACGCATGACCGCCACCGGGATTCAAACCCACGACCAACAGATCGCAAGGTAAGGGCTTCATCCACCCAACCACCACGTCCTCAGCGAAAAAAAAACCATGGATATAAATTTCTATGACTACTAACAGCCGCCACATTACATTTCCGATGGAATTAAGTTAATTGTTATAATTTCCACTGTTCAAATAAATCAGCGCGCTTCAGAAAATACCCAACAGCGCCATCTACGTACCTGATGTGTCGTTCCTCTCGATGACGTAGTGAGTAACTGGCAGGCCTCCGTCATAGGTGGGCGGCTTCCACGCCAGCGAGCACGAGTGCCGCGTGACGTCACTGGTGTCCAGCGGACCCTGCGGCGGGCCGGGCAGACCCGTCACCGTGACCGAGAACGTGTCTGACACCTCGCCGGAGTTGTTCTTGATTGTGATCTTGTATGAGCCTGTGGAGATAGGATAGATAAGGAACGTAGTAAAGAAATTGGCCGCAAAGGTTTAAGGGGCTAAGCACACGAGCAACTAGTTGCGCAACTATTTATTGTTATGACGATTTTCTTATAAAAAGTTGCGGCAACCGTTAAATGGTTGTTCCCTGTGCTGAGCCCGAAAAGGGAGAAAAACGAAAAACTTTTCGGAGACTTTTGTAAAAGTAAAAAGAGGGAAACTTTTGTATAAGCAGCAAAAGGGAGACTTTTGTGCAAAAGGGACAGATAATAGAAATATATTGGTGACGATTCGATTATTTAATTTGCTAACGCTTACCAGATATAATCCGATTGATGCAACAAATAATCAAAGATTAGAAAGTTTCAGCCGGATAGCTAATGAAATGAAATTAAATGAGATTTATTTGCCAATCAGGGACTCGCAATTTGAGTTGCAACATTCCACTCGGAACAACAGACAATAATGTCTTATAACAAGAAAGTGACAATAAAAACGTGGTAAAATGTTTATAGGAATAACTTACCCATATCATCCTTAGTGATGTCCTTGATGAAGATAAGGATATAATCATCGAAGACTGTGTACTTGAGATGAGCAGCATCCTTGTCGGAGATCTTTTTGCCGTCCTTGGTGAGTGTGACGTCAGCGGGCTGGTCTCCGGTGTACAGGATCTTAATCTTAGTGTTGTCGTGTTCAGGGAGATGAAGGTCTCCTGGCATTCTGACGATGCGTGGCGGGTCTAAAATATATGAAGAAAAATTTTTTTTTTTTTAATAATTAATAAATAAAAACTTTTTTAGTTTCATTTAGTGTGTTATCATACTAGTATATTTTTTCGCACGTATACGGACGGATTAGTACAAGTACGCGAAACTCCACAAGTGTGGCGCGCGTATATGCGCGAATACTGGCGAAATAAGTTATCAAATGAAGCTAGAAGAATCTACTGTAGACAATAAATCAATCAAGTTAAATAGATAATATTTGAAGATTTGAAAATGCAAATGGCATCCTGCAGCCGATATACTAGATTTATTAAATATAAGTCGACCGAAATTCCTTCTAACAAATTATATAGCTACTTGTAACTGAGGCAACAAAAAAAAAACTTATTAAAAAAAAGTCCAAGTGACTACAGTTGGGCGACTAGGGCGATGAACTTGAGACCTTCCAGATGATTGGTGGGAATTGGCGAATGAACGGAAAACTTGGTAAAGTATGGCAGATACCTTTGCCCAGCAGTGGTTAGAAAAATAAATTAAGCGGGTTCTTACTTCCAATCTTGAGATGTCCAGTGCAGTAGATGTAGCCAATGCTGTTGATAGCCTCGCAGGTGTAGTCTCCCTCGTCAGCGTCCGAGGCCTCTACGATATCCAGCTTCAGTACACCCTCGCGAGACTGCGAGATGAACCTACGAACACAATACTACAGTCAGAACATGTTTTATCGTTTCCCTTTGCTATAATTGTTGTGTCATCGGCAAAGAGTATACATTCGTATTTCACAGCATTGGGCAAGTCATTGATATACACTAAAAATAAGAGCGGTCCTAATATGCTCCCTTGCGGAACACCGTATTGGTTATAATTTGTTAGAGTTAAAATTCTCTATTTTATTTATATTTCTATTTTTATTAGAAGTCGGATGTTTTCTAATTCTTGTTATGTATATGTATAATTGTGATATTAGAGAGTAAGGTGGAATGATTGACTAAGTCAAATGCTTTACTCATGTCAAGAAAAAGCGCTACAGTTGGTACCTTATTATTAATATTGTTATTCCATGAATACATTTTTTATTTACATAGAATACAAATAGAAAACAGCCAGACTTAGAACAAAAACGCACATTCAACGCACAAATGTTTGTCCTGAAGCAGAAATCGAATCCGCAACACCGGCGTGGCAGTCCAACATACTAGCCACTCAACCATCCGTGTGTCAAATGGCATGGCAAAGGTCTAGAGACTGATGATGATTACCTGGTTCCCAGCACGATCTCTCTGCCGTTCTTGAGCCACCTGCCCGTGGGCACGGGGTTGCCAGTGGCGGAGCACTCCAGCGTGAAGGGTCGTCCCAGAGGAGCGGCCATGTGAGGAGGCAGTTTCTTAACCCATTCGGGTTTGGTGCCGCCGATGTCTTCGCCCGTGCGTACTGGCGTGGTGCATGATGATGGCTCGGATTTGCCTGCAGAAGATGATATAGTCAGTACTTACGATAAACAGGCAGCTTAAAGCTGATTTGTCTTGATTATTTTTTGTCAGTGCACTTTAAATGTTTGACCAGTTTTTTTTTAAAGAGTTCACTGAGGGGGCCACTCATCACTGTTTGTGGCAAATTTTTCCAGTTTATGGCAATGCGGTTGGCAACTTCATATTGGTCTGATGACATTGTGAAGGCAGCTGGAGCACAATGGATTCGATGCACAAGACCGACAACACTGGCGTCATAGAGAAGAATTATTTACTCAACATTGGGTGCATCAGGCATCGGCCTGCAACACCCAATAGATAGAAAGAGGAGTTTGCAGCTATGAAGGACATAACCACAATTGACACTCAAACATGAAACTCATAAAATACCTTTTAAAAATTCGTAGTCAGGTAAATAAAAATTAATAATAAGGTGGTGATGATGATGAGAGCCAACTCACCGGCCGCGTTGACGGCGATGATCCTGAACTCGTAGTCCACCTTCTCGTTGAGGTTCATGATTGTGAAGGTGGTGTCCTGTATGTTATAGTACAGGTAGGTATCCTCACGGTTTAATAGCGCTGACCTTGAATGCTCAGAAGTCGATTTCTAGATGAGTTTAGCGGGAGGGGTACGACGCAACGGGTAAGTTACCCGGCGCCGGCGTCTATTGGTCGCTTAGCGACCTTCCCGCCGCGGCGGAACCAATAGACACCGTCTCGCCTCACCTCACTTGCGCAGAGCTCCCCTCCACTTTCGCCGAGCGCTATTAAGCCGTGAAGACACCTATACCCACCCGTGATGATGGTGATGATGATGAGAGCCAACTCACCGGCTGCGTTTACGGCGATGATCCTGAACTCGTAGTCCGCCTTCTCGTTGAGGTTCATGGCGGTAAAGGTGGTGTCCTGTACATTGTAGTCGTTGCACTTCACCCACACCGAGCCGCCGACGTCGCGACGCTCGATTATGTATCCGGTCACGCGAGATCCTGAGGGTAATCAAAGGTTTTGTAGAAGAGGGAAGGTCAACAATTAAAAGATAAAGTTAAAAGAAAATGACCAGTAAATTGAAGTGGTAGTGGGCCGGCCATATCTACCGGTAAACCGATAAGGTTTGGGATAAATATGTTGAGTTGAGTCCGCTCTAGTGTAGTGTTGGAGGATCTCTGGCTAGATGAAGCGATGATCTGTGCACTATAGCTGGCGCGCATATAAGGTGGTCAAAAAGAGCCGAAGATAATGGCGCGCCTTGGGAGAGACCACCATCCAGCAGTGGACTGCTATAGGTCATTGATAACCACTGAAAATCAGCGCTTCCGCCAGAACAAAAGTAGTTCCTACTAGAGCTAATGCTGATTGGTCTTATTTTTGTTCATTTGTGTTTTATTATGTGCCTTAGTTTATTAGTGCGATAGTTTTAAATTGTATGAATAAAAAATTACTTATTTGTTTGACTACTCGACGTTAGATGGCACGATTAGAAGAAATGCTTTACATTTTCAGTAAATTACAATCTTTCAGTTCAGCTAAGAGTTTTTCTTATGTCACTGTCGGCGCGCTTTCTGATGGAAATATTGAATTAGCCCTCTTCGACTACAGCTACCAAGCTATAAACAGGCTCGCACGAATAAATCCCTTTTTTACTGCTCCAGATCGCTATTTTCTCGCTCCCTAATAAACATTATTTTTATTCTTACGATAGTAATGAACCTTGGTATGGAAAGAAGGAACACTAGGGATATGAAGGCAGTAAATTGATGTATCTGTAGGCTATAACACGTACCTCCATCGTGCGCCGGCGGGTCCCACGTGAGGTCCACGTAGTTGCGTCCCACGCGGGCGACGCGCGGCGAATGCGGCGCGGCGGGCGGGCCGCAGCGCGCGCGCACCTTGAACCGCTGCGAGCTGTTCGAGTACTTGCTGTACCCGGCTGCGTTCTTCGCGCGCACTCTGAACTCGTACTCGTGTCCTGGTTCCAGGTTGTAAGCCTGCGGAGGAATGGGTTGTTTTAGTTCGTGGTGTCAGAGAAATTCGCACTGTACATCCATACGAATAAGGTTCAAGTTTCCAGATTTTTTTTGTTTTTTCTAAGACGAAGGTAACACAGACAAATCACGGGACATTACTTGCTCAACAAACATCTGCACAACATTGGAAACACAGACAGCCCACTCTGTAGGTAGAGGCTGCTTGACCGAGAAGGAAACGCCCGTTTATGTAATCCTGGATTGCGTAGGGGTGGCGAAACAACGAGAAGAAATACTCAAAAACTCGAGGTCGCTCCTGGGTTTTTCGGCGGCTTCGCGGTTTCTGTGCTTCTGGGCGGATTTAGGCTGGCTAAACTATTATTCAGGATATCCGACACACGAAGGACCAACAGCCAACAGTCCAAGTGCGGAAAAGAGAGTGCATTTAATTTTTTTTAAAGATCTTTTAAAGATGGAGTCGGCCGCACTGTAACGCCAAAAATAACTGTCGATGTGTTACCTGGTAGTTGCAGTCCTTGACGAGGTAGTCCGCCCCGGACCACACGCTGTCCTGCACGTCCTTGAACTCGATCTTGTAGCCCTGTATCCTGGCGCCGCCGTCGGAGCGCGGCCGGTCCCAGATGACGGTGGCCGTGGAGCCGTCCCATTCGATGACGCGCGGCGTGCCCGGCGCTTCGGGGACGGTGAATGAGAACTGTGGGGGAAATCAACTGTAAGAACTTGGTTATAAGGTTTTAAATTGCATAGCACCAGTTTTATGTCGACAGAATTAATTGACCGAAGTGAGTTTGATATTGTTCCGTGTGGTTGACTAAAATGGTAGGTGTACAATTTTTTAATCAGCGCGTATACCTTGTCTATGATTGGCCAAGTTAGTCACTGTACCTTGGCTGTGATTGGGCTAGTCACTGTACCTTTGCAGTAATTGGCCAAGTTAGTCACTGTACCTTGGCTGTGATTGGCCTAGTCACTGTACCTATGCCATGTGCCAAGTTAGTCACTGTTACTTGGCTGTGATTGGCCCAGATAGTCACTGTACTTTTGCCGTGACAGGCCAAATTAGTCATTGTATCTTTGCCGTGATTGGCCAAGTTAGTCACAGTACCTTGGCCGTGATTGGCTCGTCCATGGTGAGTGGGTCTGACACGCCGTACTGGTTCTCGGCGCGCACTCGGAATGTGTACTTGTGGTTCGGCTCTAGTCCTATCACGTTGTAGTGACAGTTGCGGACGAACGACGATATCTTCACCCAAATCTGTGAATTAGTTTTATACTTTAGCTGTGATGTTTGGGAGAATTGTTACAGAATGTATGCCTGGAAAATGATACTCAGGGCATACTAAGTGTTGTGTTGTGTATGCTTATTTATTAATTAGTTCACGACTACAACAGTGCCCGAAGAATCTAAAACATTCTAGTAGGTATGTTTATAGTCTTATATTAAAGTGTAAAACCTTGAACAAAGTCTTTTTTTTTTCTGTTTTTGCACATGAAAACTTGTTTGGATTGAATTCGATTTTTTACAGCACGTTTGTAATGTTAAGATGTATTTTTTTGTAATTACAAGTAGTAATTTATAAATCTACAAAAATTTAGGTACGCGCGAGCGAGAGGGCGAATCAGGGGTACTATTCTCCTTAATACATTTTAAAAGGACAAATCATTACAATATAAAAATATGGTCAAAGAAAAGTTCATTGTTTGTTGTGACTTTTGAGATTGAATCTACCTACACTTTTATCAAAGTTTCTTAAGTTTATGAAACATAGTAAGATGCATATTGGATGTATTTTACGATAGACAATACAAAATATACGGTAGTTTAACAAGTGTACTTACTCCATTGTTATCGATCTTTTCGACAACATAGTTGGTGATGGGAGATCCGCCGTCGTCGAGCGGCGGTTTCCATGACAACGTGCACGTGTCCGGCGTGATGTCGTACGCGTCGAGCGGACCCAGGGGTGGCGACGGTTTGTCTACCACCAACACCTGGAATACCACAGAGTTATTAGAAACAGTAATGCAATCATTTTTGAAAATTAAATTATTGAGATTATATTACTTACACATTATCAAATATAATATGGAGTAAGTACTACAACTTATTTATTTAAAATTTATTCCGTTTGACATTTATGTGTGGTTGAACCTAATAACTAAACATAAATGTAAAAATGGAATAAATTATGAATAAATAAGTTATAGTGAAATATATTTGATAATGTGTAATTATTATAGTTTCAAAAAATTGTTTCATTTTAACATACATATATCATTATAGAATATTTTACGTTTCTGGATGTTTTGTCACAGAATAAATAAAAATAAGCTTATTTAAAACAGTAAAATTTCATGAAAATATAAACCAATTGCAGCCACCACACTGAATTCTATGCAGCCTTTGACATTTCAGTGTACTACATAATGTAAGTGTATACAAATCAGTTTAAACCTCATTTGTCAAACTTCATACAGGCTTCAATAACCTACAAGGCGCGTATAATGCCTACTTGCACTAAACTATCAAAGTTCCTAAGCAATTACTTAACTCGCTTGAGAGTTCTTAACGGTCTGAATTTGGACGCACATACAACCATACAACTTACCCTGCAAGTTGCACTGTCGGATCCTTCGCTGTTCACCAGCTGTATGGTGTAGGATCCCGTATCGCTTCGCTTAGCGGACGAATTGTGGAACACTGTGTCTACGTCGGATGTGACGAACCGGACGCGACTGTCCGGGAACACCTCATCATTGTTTACTACCCACGACACCTGTTGCATAACAAATATATGATCAAGTTTCAAACTCTGAATACGATAAGAAACATTTAAATACCGTTTTTTTCTTTTTAAAATAAAAAGGAAAATAAACTATCTTTAGGATTTAAAATGGTTTCCCTTCAGGGGCTATTGATTTTTCCACCCTGTATATAAAGTGCTTAGTTCTGACTGACTGACAGACATACAAAGCTGGACGTAGAGACTTGAAGAAATTAGGAGACTAGTTTGTCAAGTAGCGTAGACGTACAAAGAAAGGAATTTTATATATTTGCAACGCAAACGAAATTGCAGGTGTCAACTAGTGTCTTTATATGTCAGTCGCGCTTGTCAATGACCATAGCAGTGCTACACATGACTTACCTTAGGTCTAGGGTTGCCAGTGAACGGCACAGTGATCTTGATTTCCTCTCCCGCAATGACTGTGATATCCCGCAGGCTGAGATCGCTGGTGATCTTCGGGCAGTTCGGTGGCGCACACGCCCTGATAGCGTCAGAGCTCTGCGAGTACGGTCCTTGTCCCGCCGCGTTCACAGCGGCAACCCTAAACTCGTACTCATGGTTCTCGATCAATCCCATAACCTTGTATGTGGTGTCGGGTATATGCGCGTGCGACGCTTTCGTCCACTTATCTTCTGTTATCAACCGCTTTTCCAGCACATATCCCGTTATCGGCGAGCCGCCATCGTGGCGAGGCTTCGTCCACGTCAAAGTGATCGAAGTTTCAGTGGTTTCGACTGATCTTGGTACACCAGGCGCGGCTGGCGGGTCGAACGGATGTCTGGCTTTGATCGGTTCTATGGTTTGAGCTGGGTCGGACTGTCCGTATTGGTTCTCAGCCATGACACGGAATTCGTAGCTTTTGCCTACAGCGAGGTTCTTCACGCGTAGGAACGGCGTCGTGACGTAGCCGGAAACCTTAGTCCAGGTCGGTGTTCGGGCTTCGCGTCTCTCAATGACGTAGTTAGTTATTTCTCCACCGCCGTTGTCTTTAGGCGGGTTCCAGTATAGAGTGAGCGCTTCGCCTTCGAATTCATCCGCGCGAAGGTTTTCTGGCTTTCCAGGTCTGTCCAGAACTCTAACGTTGATCGTCGCTGTGTCGTAACCAGATGGATTACGCAGTTGTAATCTATACTGTCCTCCATCAGAGCGCTTAGCGTTTTTGACGACAAGCGACGCGCTTTCTGGCGTGATCTTCTGGAAGATTCTGGAATCCTTCTCCACATCCAGAAGGTTATCTTCCGCGAACCATTGAGCTGTGGGTTGCGGGAAGCCGGTATATGGAACGTGGATGGAGAAGTCTTCTCCAGCTCGTACTGTGATGTCCCTAACGCCTCCGAGGTCCATGCAAGGTTTGTTCGGCTGTTCAGCGATGGTGATATCAGCGGTGGGTTTGCTGGGCTCTGATCTGCCAACGTCATTAACCGCGATGACTCTGAACTGGTATTCTTCGCCCTCTTTGAGTTTCGGCACAGTGTGTACGAGGTTTGGAATCGGCGCGGTGTTGACGTCCGTCCAGTCTTTGTCGCCTTTGCCCTTCTGTTGGATGATGTATCCTTTGATCTTTGATCCGCCATCGTTCTTCGGCGGTCTCCACGATAAGGTGACTGAGTCTTTGGTGACGCGGTCTGGTTTAGGCGCTTCAGGTGCGCTCGGCTTCATTCGTTGAGTCTCGGCTGTGATCGGCTCGGTCGGCTTGCTAGGTTTGCCCGGACCGGCTTCGTTCACCGCAATAACGCGGAATTCGTATTTGCTGCCTTCGCGCAGATCAGGCACAGTGTAGCAAGTGTTCGGAGTAGGGTAGTTGTTGACCTTAACCCAATCTCCGCCACGTTCTCGCTTTTCAACATAATATCCTGTGACTGGTTTTCCTCCAGAGTTCGCTGGCGGGTGCCATTCTAGCGAGCAGCTGTTTGCACTGTAGCCTGTAATCTTTGGTGTTTCCGGCGCATCCGGAGCGTCGAACGGACTCTTGGCGATCGTCGGTTTGCTTTCCAACGGATCTGACACTCCGTACAGATTCTCCGCTCGTACTCTGAACACGTACTTCTTGCCTTCAGTCAGGTTCTTGACTGTGAACGAGCATTTCGGGCAGAAGCCAGCGACAGTTCTCCAGTCGTTGACTCCGAATTCGGCTACTTCAACGACGTAGCCAGTGATCTCGCTGCCGCCATCGTCGGACGGCGGGTGCCATGTCAGGCTCATAGCGTCATGGGTGACCGGGATGGGCACTAATGGACCTCTGGGCACTCCCGGCTTATCGACCACAATAACTTCAATATCCGCGGAATCCTTTCCGTACTCATTTGAAGCGGTGATCGTGTATTTGCCCGCATCGTCGCGGGTAGACTTCTCGATGGAGAGTTTCGTTTCACCGTTCTTGGTTTCCGCGGATAGTCTGTGCGAGGGCACGAGGGAGACTGATCCCTTGGTCCAGGAGATGGTCGGAGTGGGTGCTCCGTCGATTGGAATGTTCACATTGATCGGTTCTCCGGCGCGAACCTTGATCTTTTTGCCGATGAGATGGTCGAGGTGTAGTTTCGGCTTCTCCTTCATCGGCTTGGCAATCATGACGTTTGACGGGTCTGAAGGTTGACCGGGTCCGGCAGCGTTGACCGCAGATACCCTGTACTCGTATTGATGACCCTCTTGGACCCTGTCGTCATCATATTCACTGTTCCTGACTGGATCTTTGTTGAGCTTTATCCAGCGACCGGTAGCCTTATCCCTTCTTTCGACATCGTATCCGATAATGTTTGATCCTCCGTTCGAAATGGGCGAAGACCATCTGATTTTGATGTGGTCTTTGTCTGCAGAAACCATCTCAGGTTTGCCTGGTTTACCGGGAACAGTGTATTGGTTCTTGGCAACCACTGCCTTGTCTGTGGTCAACGGTTCAGATCTGCCTTGTAAGTTCTCAGCGAAGACCCTGAATTCGTATTTGGTGCCTTCGGACAGGCGTGGGACGGTTGCGTGGTTGAATTTCGGGTTGATGTATGTAACCGCGGGCACCCATCCTCCGCCGTGCGTGAGATCTCTTTTCTCAATGACATATGCGGTCAACTCACTGCCACCGTTGTCCTTTGGTGGTTTCCAGGACAGAGTGACAGATTGCGCTGTGATCTCTTCGTATTCGAAAGGCGCTTGCGGCGCACCCGGAACATCTAGCACAATAAGCTCAAAGCTTCCCTCATCAGTGCCCGAATCGTTCTTCAACTTCAGGTTATATTTGCCAGCATCAGACCGCTTGCAGTTAACAGTGTGTACGATCGTGTGGTGTCCCACTGACGTCACTGTGGTTCTTTCATTGGCGACTACTGGCTTTCCGTCACAGGTCCACGTGACCTCCGGGAATGGTTCTCCGATAAAGTCCACGTCCAAATGGAAGATGAGACCCGCCTTGATGCGGATTTCCTTCAGCGGTGTAAGGATCTTAGGCGCGACGAATCGGTCCTTAGCCGTGATGATGTCAGAGGGTTCTGACGGCTCTGATTGGCCGGCCTTGTTGACAGCGATGACCCTGAACTCGTAGTCTTGGCCTTCAGTCAGATCAGGTACGGTAGCCTTGTTCTTATTTGGTGGCACATGAACTGCATTGACCCAGTATGGGCTTCCTTTCTCTTTCTTTTGAATGATGTAGCCAGTAATGGGAGCTCCACCGTCAGATTTGGGTGGAGTCCATTCGAGGTCAACATGGTCCTTGCTCCAGTCTGTGGCTTGAGGTTTGCCAGGAGAGGACGGTTCATCGCACTCGTTCTTAGCCACGATCGCTTTGCCTAATTCCAGAGGCTCTGATTGGCCGATAGCATTCACAGCACTGACTCTGAATAAGTACTCCTTCATGTGAATAAGTCTAGTCACTTGATGAGATAGATAAGTGCTCATGCCGGCGTCGGACCAGGTTCCTCTGGTCAGGTCCATCTTCTCAATGACGTAATGCAGGATCGGGGATCCTCCATCATCCAAAGGCACCTTCCAAGACAGAGAACAGGAGTCCTTGGTGATATCAGAAACCAGCAAAGGTTTTTCAGGTCTTGAAGGTTTGTCTAGGACTGTAACTTGAGCTGATGCGGAACAGATTCCAAGATCGTTGGTGAGGGTTAACTTGTAAACGCCACCGTCTGATCGAACGGAGAATGGAATGTCTAGAACAACCCTGTTGTGCAGGACTTGGATGTCGATTCTGTCGGTCGATTTGACCACTTTTCCGTTAATCTGCCATTCGACTGTTGGCTTCGGCGACGCTTCGATCGGTATCTCGTATTGGATCCTCTGTCCGGCTTTGACAGTTTTATCGCAGAGCAGAGTTTTATCAAAGTGTGGCACGCAGAATCTAGCTTTAGCGATTTGCGGTGTCGAACCATCGCTAGGTTCGCCGTTCCCTGCTTTGTTCACGGCGATAACCCTAAATTCATACTCTTCACCCTCCTGCAGTCCTGGTATAGTTGCAGTGGTCTTATTCCCTGGTACAGTCGCAGCGACTTCCCAAGGTCCGTACCGTTTCTTAGCTTCGATAACATAGCCGGTGATGGGCGAACCGCCATCTTTCTTCGGCGGAACCCATTCGATATCCATATGGTCTTTGTCCCAATCCTTGACGACCGGTGTTCCAGGTTTATCTGGGGTACCGTAGGGGTCCTTCGCTGTGATTGGTTCGTGTCCGACCAATGGCTGCGATTCGCCGAGTTTGTTCACGGCGCGTACTCTGAAGTTGTAATCGTGACCTTCAATCAGATGGTCAATCCTCATGTTACAACCTGAGACCTCTCCGGCCGGAATCCATCTAAGGTTTTCTTGGTCCATTTTCTCAACAACGTAGTGAGAGATTTCGCAGCCGCCATCATCTTTGGGCGGCCTCCAGCGAAGCGAACAGCCTGATTTGGTGATATCATCAGCTCGTAGCGGTCCTTCTGGTGAGGTCGGGACATCCATGACTAGAACCTTAACAGTTGCAGTGTCGACTCCATTGATGTTCTTAGCCTTAAGGGTGTAAACTCCGGAGTCGTTGCGCTTAGCATCGATGACTCTGATCTTGGTGGAGTGGTCATCGTGCGTGACCTTAACCCTGTCCGAGTTAAGCACCATGTTGTCTCCGTTCAGCCATTCCTTGGACGGCGTGGGTTCTCCCGCCACTGGCACTTCCAGTTCGAAGTTCTGGCCAACCTTGATCTTGATGTCGAACATGAAGTTTCTGAAACAAAATATGGAGTCAGTTTTTTGGGTTTTTCATATTTTGGTGACTGTACTGCTTCGTATAGCATAGAGTGGGTTCAAAATCCCTGGTATTGCAAGAGGCAAAGAGATGGCGCAAGGTACGAAAGCTGTTTCAAGTTTTTCCTTTTTTTACTGTTGTAATTATCTCAAGAACCATTACACTTATTCAGACGAGACTTTCACTAACGGGTAGATAATTTCAGGGACAATCTTCTGAGCCAGGTTGCTGAGGTTTTTGGACCTACTCAAGAAATCACTCTAAATATTTAAATGTGATTTCCACTGATAAACGAGCTAAATCCAAGGTTTTCAAGGGCACTGTCCAAATTCTTAGTCAGGTTTTTGAGAGTTATTTCTGGTCTAGTCTTACTATCCTAAAAACACCTGTAGATACTCTAACGAAAATTTCACTGAAAATATTTGTTGCTATTGACTTTGGTGACATTGACTTTATTACAAATAAAACATTTTTTCATGTTAAATAAACAGGATAACAATGAGTAAAATAAAAATATTCTTTATCTTTATCTTTTACATTCTTGGGGTCTTCAAGGACTTCAAGGGCCCTTACCTGTCGATCTTCGGAGCCAGGTTCTTGGGCCTGGCAAGGTGCGGCGCTGTACCGTCTGAGGGCTCTCCCTTGCCCGCCTTGTTGACGGCGCGGACTCTGAACTCGTACGTATTGCCCTCGATCAGGTCGGGCACCTTGCCGCTTGTCACGTCGCCTTCGATCTGTTGAAGGTACGAAGGTGAGTATTGGAAGTTTGATATGAAAAAGTAGTTTTTCAGAGAACTATATTCACAGAATTCATAATATCAGCTCTACATTGACGGGGTATTGTACTATAAATACTTTGATAATTTGGCCTGCATTTGTTTAATACATTCGTTGCAGTAAAATCCGTAAGGTTTCTAAATTGGACAAGGGCAATATTGCACTGGCTTATTTTAATCATAGTCTTGTATAACACTGTTTTAGCCATGGGCAGGTGTGAGCTCACACCATTCATTTTGATTGAATCTCCATAAACCTTATTACCCATAAACCTGTCCAGACTCATATTTCTACACGAAACACCAATATCAACCTTAATAACAAAATTACAAGAGTCATATTTCACATGAGATCATTCATCCAAATCGAACGAGAATGTGATACTTTGTTCTTCAATAATGAACCTTAGCATCTAGATAATAAGGTCGACATACCTGAGCGTATTCCTTTCAATCAGGCGAGAAAATGTCTCTCTTCAATAATTAACCTTAGCATCTAGACGATGAGGTCGACATACCTGAGCGCATTCCTCCCAATCGGGCGAGAACCTATCCTTCTTCTCGATGACGTATCCAGTGATGGGCGATCCTCCATCCGTGGCGGGCCTGGTCCATTCCAGTTCCACAAAGTCTCGGTCAAAGTCCTTAATCTTGGGAAGTCCAGGTTTGCCGGCCACGTCGAATGGATTCTTAGCTTCGGTCGCGTGGGGTGTTGTAAGCGGCTCGGATTTACCTTGCCTGGGGAAAGAATAGAGTTATAGAAACTAAAACATATGTTGATTAAAATGTGAAAGACGCGTTTTTATGCTTTTGCTCTCATCTCGTTTCCGTTAATCGGTTGAGAAAACATCGTCATCTAGTTGTGAGGTACCCTAAAAGTTTCAGTCGGATAGATATCAGGAAGTGCCCGAAATTTCAGTTGCACGATTTCACCCGGAACGATAGACAGACAGACAAGAAAGTGACTTAATAAAAACGTGGTAAAATAGTAGCTTTAGCAGTAGTTAATAGGAAGTTTCAAGGATTCCGTAATGGCTTGGCGATTTTCCGTATCAGAAAAAAATAGTGACGAAAAGTGTAGTAAACTAAAGACACCGGAAAGAGAGCGATTAGTATGACTTATGACTCTTTGGCGAGCCGTATAGGCTTAACAGGTCGATGGATTATGATAAATAAGGTGTCATTCGACTCTTATAGGTTACAGGATCACACATAAAACAATTTAAAATGTCAATTCATCCAACAGTCTAACATGGCAATACTATTTAACAGTCAAAATTTCTGTGCTACCCTGATTCGCCTTTAATAAAACCTTATACAAAGTTTCTTCTCTGAGCAAAGTTTTATACATGAAAACTTGTTTGGTTTGAATTGTATTTTTTAATTGCACGTTTGTAATGTTATTTTATAGTGCCTGGAGGTCTTATTTTTTCGTAATAACAAATAGTAATTTTTAAATCTTCAAAAATGAAGGTACGCTCGAGCAAAAGGGCATTACAGGGGTTACTATTAGCCTTAAAGTTTGTAGACAGACTTCCCTAATTTTTCCTCACCTGTTAACAGCCCTGACGCGGAACTTGTACTTGTGTCCAGGTGTCAACCCGTCCACCGCCAGGCTGGTCTGAGGCCCTTCAGTCTCGCCAGCATTTACCCAGCGACCGGTGGCTTCATCCATACGTTCCACAACGTATTTCTCAATAGGCTGGCCGCCGTCGTCTGCTGGCGGATTCCAGGATAACTTGGCCCCATTTGCGTGAACATCAGAAACCTGGGGAAACGTAGCAGGTTAGAAATTACGATGTAAGTAACGGGTGGATTCTGATTACAAAAACGAATGCGGAACTAATGAGGTATAAGTGTTCTTGAGTTGAGACTGCATCTGGACAGCCGTAGCTGTAACTCTAACTGTAGCAGTAGACTGTCATGGAGTGACGATTTTTGGACTCGACGACATCATCATGCCTCTCCAGGTGGGCTCAACACTAAGAATTTTCCGAACCAAAGTTGAGCCTTAGTTACCTAACACAAAATAAACTCTATTTCTAGAAATAGAGGGTCCAGATTCTAATGACAATAGCTCGATGACCTACAATAAGAATCTGATACGAAACTATTAAACATTTTAACAGTAGATTTTTTTGGACGGCGGGCTCGTCACACTAAGCACAATGACCTCAACTTCAGCGACGTCCTTCCCATTGACGTTCTCCGCGGTGATGGTGTAGCGCCCGCTGTCTGACCGCGTAGCAACTTTGCAGGTGATCTTACCCATGACATAATTCACTCTATTTCGAAAGCAGAGGGTCCAGATTCCATTGACACAAGCTGAACTTAATTTCCGGAGCATCCGATGACCGATCTACATATCACCTGATACCAAATCATTGATAGTTTTGCCAGAAGATTTCTCTGGACCCGATGACGTCACCATGCATATCACTAGTTACTCACCTTGAGTGGTCCGCCAGGCGGGCTCGGCACACTAAGCACGATGACCTCCACCTCAGCGACGTCTTTTCCGTTGACGTTCTCCGCGGTGATTGTGTAGCGCCCGCTGTCTGAACGGGTGGCCGCTTTGCAGTTGATCTTCGTGTTGTAATCAGTATGCTGGACCTTCGTGTCGCCTGAGGATTTGACCTCCTTCTTGGCGAGGAACCATTTGGTTTCCGGCATTGGTTCACCAGTGACCTGAGTTGAGAAATTGAAAATATATTGATAAGAGTCTGTCAAGGTGTCATTATGGCAGATTTTGACTGCATTTAGTAGGAGAGTATAGCTAAATCACATGCCTTTACGTAGCTTCATAACTGCGCCCGATGGCAAATACAGCAATTAAGGATATATTGTGAGAGTTCGTTATATCAATAGCCAAAGTGTACAGCTTTATTTAGACCATACGTTTGTCAAGACAAGATTTTCACTTCAATTGCGAGGAAAAATGAGCGCCCATTTTGTAATGCAAAATCATATACAGCCATCCAATGTTACCACGATATTTGAAATCCGAAAATAGTTATATAAAGTTGCCTCATAATACCCTGATCTATGGGTATTATGAAGGACCCAAGTTCGAATTATGAATAAAGTTCTCAACTTCCGGCATGAAACCTATTATAAACTGAACCTTTTTGAAAATATTTTATAAGCAAACACTTTTTTTTCCTGGGACCTAAAATGCAGTTATACTCCCCCGAAAGCATGCACGGAGTTGAACTTTACGAGCATGAGAAGTGAAAAAAATATTTTGGCCCATAACCTAAAATATATCCAAAATGTAATTCATTTTCTATTGACCCCGCGTTTCAAACAATTTTCAAGTAGTTACATACCTTGACATCGAATCCGAACTTCTGTCCGACCTTGATCTTGATATCAATGAGGTTGGTGCGGTCGATCTTGGGCGCCAGGTTCCTGGGCTTGGCCACGATGGGATGCGTGCTGTCGCTGGGCTCACCCGGCCCGGCCTTGTTCACTGCGCGCACTCTGCACAACCACCATACGAAGGTTAATAGGTTCTTAGTAATAGGTGGAAAAAAAATTGACCCTAAGCACTTACTTTCTTAACTATTGTATTTGACTAGCTGTAAGGTTTCCTAAAATTGTCAAAAACCAAAATAAAAAAAGCTTGTTAAAAGTTAGACCTTATCAAAGATTAGGAGAACAATAAAAATGGGTACTCCATGGGTGTACACCATAAATGTTTTCAAACAAAAACCTTCACAACTCTAGCTAAATGCCTGTAAATGGCAGTATGCAAGAAACAAAGCAGATAAAAAGAAATACATTTAGACGCAAATGAAAACATCGATAAGCCCTGTTCATTCGTTCACTACAACAGACTTGCCTGAACTCATAAGTCTGTCCCTCGACCAGATCGGGCACGGTAGCGGTGGTCTTGTCCGCTGGCACTTCAACAGCCTTCTCCCAGTTGCCAAACTTGTCCTTCTTCTCGATGATGTACCCCTCGATGGGGGCGCCACCGTCTTCGCGTGGCGGAGTCCACTTGAGGTCCACGTGGTCTTTGTCCCAATCGGTCACTGATGGGGTGCCTGGCGCTCCTGACAAGTGGAAATTAGGGTGTTTAAGTGCTGTAGAGTTACGTCACGTGTTACTATCCTACTAATATTATAAACGCGAAAGTTTGTTAGTATGGATGAATGGATATTTGTTTCTCTTTCACGTATAAACTACTGAGTGGATTTTAATGAAACTTTACAATAATATAGCTTATACATCAGAATAACACATAGGCTACAATTTATAAAGATATTGTGTGAATTGTCCGCTACTCGAAATACTAATCTTGCGCAGACGAAGTCGCGGGCACCAGGTAGTCTCTCATAAGTAGAACCCAATCTATCTAATACATACAAATGGTTTTGTCCTGACCACGTACAGGCCAAACCACTAAACTTAAAAGAGACTTAGAAATTCGCAACGCAAATAAAGTTGCATCTAGTTAATCTAAAATCTTCCCACAGCTGGGCCTCACGTCTACTGTAGGCTGGGAGAGAAAATAGGTTGAGCTAATGTGAATTGTGGTGGTTACTGGAATGAAAGACAATTGCATAGGAAGTGCCGAAGATCAGACTCCAGAGCACGCCATTAGATACATAAATACATCTAGCAGAAACGTCTATAACTATGCTGCTATATTAATTATATACCTACTTAGTTAAAATAGTCTTAAATTTTACAGTTTCATTTTGTAATTTTAGCCTTCATTTATAACATTTTCATTTTATACTAAGTTTCCTTAAACTTGTACCTACCTATATACTAAGACCTTTATGAAATAAATGTTTTTTTTAATCTTTTATCTATTTTATATGGCCTGCGCAATGCGCGCTTCTGACGTATTGTCTGCTAATTGCAGAAGACAGAACACAAACAATACCTCAGAAGACATTAAATTTATCAATTAAAAATCCTCTGCCGTACCCGCCTTTAAGCGCAGGCCAATATGCTTATAAACAGCAAGTTTACAATTCAATGGTCCTCTTCACTTTTGATCACTTACCAGGCTCGTCGAATGGATTCTTGGCGACGATGGATTGCTCGGAGACCAGCGGTTCCGACTCTCCCTCGGTGTTGACGGCCGACACGCGGAACCTGTACTCCTTGCCAGGAGTCAGGCCGGTGACGTCACATTCTGGAAAAAAAAAAAGAATTTAAGTCCTACGAAGAAAAATGCAATGACAGATTTATTCGTTGACTGAACTAAGAGTGTATAAATAAATAAATAAATATTTTGGACATTTCACACAACGCCATCTAGCCCCAAACTAAGCAGAGCTTGTAATATGGGAACCAGATAACTGATACAATACTTAAATACTTTTTTTTTAATACATACATAGAGAATATCCAGACAAAGGACAAACACCAGTGTTTAATACACAAATGTTTGTCCTGAAGCGGGAATCGAACCCGCGACACCGGGGTGGTAGTCCAATACCACTTGCAATTCGACCATTCGTGTCGACATAATTATCTTTATCGTGAGAGACAGGTCGTGGGGAGATATGTGAGTTCAGGTTCGGGGCGAACTACTAGTTAAACTCACTAGGTTCATCAGAGCGAGCGCACGGCACCCAGCATCCAGTTTCAGTATCCAGTTTATCCACTTGGTAGTACTCGATAGGGGCGCCACCGTCGTCTTTAGGACGCTTCCATTTGAGAGTGGCTCCCTCTTTGTGGACGTCAGAAATCTGAGGGAATAAGAAGAAATCAATATTGAGTACACTATAAGAGTTCTGCAAGCACGAGCACGTTATAATCATGATATCTTTGCACAGCTGTCTATTTAAATTTTCCAGTGGTCTTCACCGCTTTGACTTTGTGGGAAGCATGTTAGGGTTCGAGATACCTCTTTACCCTGGCTTTAACTTCGGGAGCTACTACTGCCGAGTCTCTGGGCTTAGCTCTTCTTGCCCTCTAATCGCTTTGAGGAGCATTACGATTTGTGGGTTATTAGCCCACCACATTCGGTTTAATGTTTAATGATTGTTTTTGTCGGGCAAGAAAAAAAATATTCTCCGGGTATCACGCTGCGCCCTTCAATCACTTCTCTACAATATTTAACATTTTGGGGGATTAAGCAATACGAGAGCAACCCCAGATGTTTTTTTTTTTCTTTTCAGCAACTATTGTAGGTAGTCAATTTAGGTATCATTGCACTTGACAGTTCGGACAATCAAAACTTCAAATTCACCTGTATCGGGCCCTCTGGCTTCATCGGCTTGTCAGTAACAAGCACGTTGATCGTGACAGTATCCTTTCCGCTCGAGTTGACAGCTGTCACTGTGTACTCCCCGCTGTCATCGCGCCTGACAGGGCGAACGACCAGCTTCGTGAAGTACTCAGGGTTGTCGATGGTTACCGCCTTTGACGGTCGGAGCGGCATGTTTTGATATCTGTGGAAGATTTTAGTGTTGCTCAAATATTTGGAATAGCAGTTATGCAGAAAGAAATCTTTGTTGCTTGGAAATAGAGTAACATTTTGCGCTACAGGGACGAAGGATAAAATATAATTCTTCATAGAGAGACGAGTCAATTACCGAAGATTACGCAGAGAAACTAACATCCAACAGTAGACAAAAAATACTCAAATCATCACTAATACATAATCTAACATCTGTAAGAAATTAAAAACATTAAAATAAGTGGGTATGCTACTCCGGAGAACCAGATGTCGTGACAGGCTATCGACTTGCGTCATGGTTGTCATTTTGTGCGTGTGTTTAAAAACATCTAGGATTATTTCATACCAAAATCATAATTATAAATTGCTATTTTCCTAACTCTCACAGTAACGCTGTACAAAAGTACCTATAGGTCGCACGCTCGTTTCGCTCACAGAGTAAGATGTCGCTTTGGAGTTGCATTTCTTATTTCTTTGTGACCATGATTTTCAGTGCGGCGTGAATTAGTGCATCTATGAAAGATGGAAGTGCTTAAGTTTGATGATGACATCATCAATCCTACCTCCATTCCACAGCCGGTGCAGGCTCGCCGGCGACGGCAGCCTCCAGCTTCAGCGTGGAGCCAGCGGAGAGCGTGACGTCACGCAGGTGGCGCCGGTCGATCTTGGGCGCCAGGAACCGCGGCTTGGCCACGAAGTTCTTGCTGGCGTCTGAGGGCTTGCTCTGACCCGCCTTGTTGATGGCGATCACGCGGAACTGGTATTCGTTGCCTTCGATCAACCTGGGGAGTTCAAAATGTTTAGTTTTTGATTGATTCGTGTTGGCTTTAGAGGTAATGTTTCGTTTAGGTTGGAGAATCCATACTACTCAGGCGAATGAACATGACTCCTGGCTGACACTCTCGCTCGGAACTTGATGCTTCCCCCGCTGCCCCGCGCGGCGCCCTCCGTGTTTCTTCTTCCTCTAATTGCGAATCCTTATCATTACTTATCATTACCAAGTATTACAGGACCTCTTCTCTATCAAGATTATCCAATTCCACGCTGTACTTTGCACAAACGTTATTCGAACCAGGTGTCATGTTAATTCGCCCGAGTTATACTTATTAGGTTGGTAGTATAGCGGAAAAATATTAAAGGTCTCGGAGTTCGGTTCGCGGCTGGACGGAGAAAGCCAAAGATCGGCTTATATGGCTACGTTGACTTGCCCAGGCCAAGGCCCACTCTGGGCTGTGTCGCTCCAAAGCATTCAGTGCTCCGACGTGAATTTCTAGCAGACGATATGTACGCGTCGGTGTCGGAACTGATAAGTGCATCAAGGAAATGTACGGTACGGAACGTGTCAGCAGTGTTATGTGCGTCCTTAATACATTAAAAATTAACACATACCCATTGACAGTAGCGGAGGGCGTGAGTGTGAGCGTCTCGACGGCCTTCTTCCACAGCAGGCTGTACTTGTCCTTCTTCTCAACGATGTATCCAATGACGGCCGAACCATGTGGCTCGCGGACCAGTCGTCGGGCACCGCTGTACGGGGAAATTAACACATACCCATTGACAGTAGCGGATGGCGTGGGCGTGTGCATCTCGATCGCCTTCTCTCACAGCGGGCTGTTATCCGAGACGGGCGCCTCCCACTTGAGGTCCAGATAGCTCGCGGACCAATCGTCGGGCACCGGCGTGGTCGGCGTGTCCGACACCGCTGTACGGGGAATTGAACACATACCCGTTGACAGTAGCGGAAGGTGTGGGCGTGTGTGTCTCGACGGCCTTCTCCCACAGCGGACTGTACTTGTCCTTCTTCTCGATGATATAGCCGATGACGGGCGAACCACCGTCGGATACGGGCGCCTCCCACTTGAGGTCCACGTGGCTTGCGGACCAGTCGTCGGGCACTGGGGCGGTCGGCGCGTCGGGCACCGCTGTGAGGGGTAACAATTGATGAGTTAATATGTTGGGATTGCATTTATTTATAACGTCGCGAGTACGAATCTCGTTGGCAATCATGCTAAAATGGGTTCTTTTCAATCGAAAGAATTGAGCAGACTTGGACCCCACTATACAGGGCAGGTCTGTGTCCAGCAGTAGACGTCCAGAGGCTGATATGATGAGACAGTTATACCTCTACTCTTCTTGAGTAATAATATTTTTTAAAGCAAAGTGGGTAAGAACTTTTTTTAAGTAAAAAGCTCAGACACATAGGTTTATGCAACACGGCCATAGATATCATCCACTCTAAGATATTTGAAAATCTGCAGCTTGATCGAAAGTATCTGACATTTGCCATCTCTAAAGTCAGATATAGTTGACTGGCTATACTCACTGAAGGGATCCTTGGCGACGATGGATCCGAAGGTCTCCAGCGGTTCGGACTCCCCTTCTTTGTTGATGGCCTTCACGCGGAACTTGTACTCGTGGCCCGGGATCAGACCTTCCACCTGACAATTGTATGCAAATTAAGTACCGTAGGTATAAAGTTGAAGGCACACGAGGAAGTTCTCTAATGAGATGGATGGACCAGCAGGCCTACCGTTAAAACCCATTTTAATCCGAAAAAAAATTGAAATCAGTTTTCGATTTTGGTGGCAATCTTGAACTCCATTCGAGTAAAATTTGTCAACGTCAAATCGCAGACGCAGATTTTTCTCCACACTTGTCACCACCTTGGCTTATTTCAAATTTAAATAACTCTAAATTAAATCCAAACCACGCTAGTATCTTATTCAAGAGTGCCAAATTTATTGGAATCTGATTTACGATTGGATTCGTGCTCGAAACTTTTAACTACCAATACAAATTGAGTTACAAATTCTACAGTTCTAGGTTATAAGCAGTCAGTTTTAAACATGTTAGTGAATTATACCTCCATTTCCGGTACGTTGCCGTGCGTCTTGCCCACGGGCACCCAGCTTCCGGTCTCGGGGTCGTACTTCTCCACCAGATACGCCTCGATGGGTTCTCCTCCATCGTCCTTTGGCCGCTTCCAGTTCAGCTTGCATCCGTCTTTGTGGATGTCCGACACTTCTAGCGGACCTTCCGGCTTTTCTGGTTTAGCTGTGGGAAAAGGACAGTATTTAGACATATTTTAAAGATTATTTTGTCCACTTGCACCAAAGTTTCTAAGCAATTACTTTACTCGCTAGGAAAATCTTAACGATACAGATTACGACCATTTTTTTCTTATAGTGTCACTAGTTCGATCGAACCATGGTGGTGAAAGGCTTTCAAGTGCGCCTCGAAGAAGCTCTTTTCGTGCACTAAATCCATTCTGACCATTAAATTTTCCTAGCCAGTAAAGTAGCCTGAGCAGGTTTGGTACGAGTAGGCCTAAGCGTAAACTCTGGAAGAATAACAAGCTAAATATTTATTAAAACAAAAACCCAAAAACCAACTACTAAAACATCGACTTGGATTGTTTATAAAACGAAGTTCAAACTATTTCTCACTTTACCTTTTTATTTTTTTTCTAGAAGTTCTTTTGGAAATTTGATAGCTACCACTTTGCCGATCAGCGGGAAAACTTAACAGAATCGCTGGAGTTTGATTTAACTTTGTTAATCAAAACAACATCAAAAAAAATTCGTACAATAGCCAAATTGTTTGGTTATTTTCATTTCTTCTTCATTTCTAAGTTCACTTCCCTCAATAATTCTATCGGTAATATTGTTACTCACAGATGACAATAATGTCGACTTCGGCCGTGTCCTGTCCGTACTTGTTGACAGCTTGGATCTTGTATGTGCCGGAGTCCTTGCGTCGCGGGTTCGAGTGCTGGTATTTGCTCAAGTAGGGAACGTTCACCACTGCAAGAAAGAATATCAATGTTATAAACGTTTGCGAAAATTACAACATTTTTCAAAAGAACGATTATGATTGGAATTTACAAAAACAGAAACTGAACTGCTAGGATATTATCGCCTGCAGAATTTTTCGTTAGTTAAATAGAGACTCGTTTAGAGTTATCAACCAATTTCTGGAGGTAGTGCGAAGTCATAAGCCAAGTCTAGTAATTGACAGTTTTCTCTATTTTAAACTAGAGAAGACTTCTAAAAAATGAGGAGATTTCTTTTAGTGTTTTTTTTTCAATATTTGTTATCTCAGAACTCCGTTATTTATCAACCGATTTGGAAAAAACTTTTTACTTGAGAGGAGTTTTACAGATTGGTCCCATAGAAATTTCATGAGAATCGGTTCAGTACTTTGGTTTTGAAATCAAACCGTCATCTAAGTAAATTAAATTGCGATTTTGTGACTTATAGGTAATTGGTGATTACGGTCACTATTTCTTACTTTACAGTTTAATTCAAAGTAAGAATACAATTTTGCTCTTGTTTATAGTGTCGACCATTAACTATTATGATTGTTTGTATACTTTCTATTACTATCTGTGGATGTTTCTAATTGGCCTTCAGAACTTTTCTATACTTAAGTTATACTCATTGTTAGCTGTTAATTTCCATAAAATGTTTAAAATTAAATAAAAAAAATTTTGTTCAAAAGCTCTTGTTTCCTATCAAATTGTAGGGAAACTACCCTCTATAAGGTTGACCACTTACTCTTGAGTCCGCTTCCGCTGGACACGCTCTTTCCATTGAGGGTCCACGTGACTTCCGGCGCGGGCTCGCCGGACACCTTCACGTCCAATGAGATGGGTTCTCCCTCCTTAACCTTGATGGCGCGGAGACAGCGACGGTCGATCTTGGGAGCCACTGTAGATTGATATGGAAGTTGGAATGTGGACCTTATGAACTGATGTTATAGATGTCAAAATGCAACGATTTCTTTAACTTTATTTTCGTACATTTTTCAAACTAGTTACTAGACGAGCTAGGTGGTTTCCTGATGGTACAACCTCACGAAATGTTTTAGTATATTTTATGTTTTAATAGGCGAAGGAAATAGGGGGGAAAAATGCCCGATTTCCTTCACTTATGTTATACATATCAAAACAAAAAATATACTTTATTATTTCGTGAGGTTGTAGTAACAAATTCACCGCTCCACTTTTTTGAAATTCAGACTCAAGTCAATTTATATCGAATTTATATAGAACCAGCTTCTTGCGCCGCCCGCGCACCCCCAGCAAGCCAATCCCCCTGAACGGCACCGAGCCGAGCACACGCATAATTGAACCCTTTGTCGGGTTTATATTTGTACATAATACCAAAATAAACCTTTTTGTTACAAGCAATAAGGTAATTAATTGAAAACTACCTATATCTTAAAACATGTATCGAAAAACACGGGCCAAGCCATCCAGTCCCACCGCTTTACTAGTAATGGTGGAGATGACAGGTACGGCTAACTTCATCATCATCGATGGATGAGAATAAGAAAGACGGAAAGTAGAGTTTATTAAGTTTGCCAAGCTCCGTGATTGTCTCTTCTCTTACAATGTCATCTACACAGTTGAACACTGCCTAGAAATGTAGATTTAGTACATTGGCCATTTATTGGCGAAACTCAAGACTATGAAGGAGTTTCCACATGTTCTTGGGATTACTAGCGTTGATTTCGCCAAAGATATAGCGCCATTTGGCATTACGTATCAGTATTAATAAATAGTATAAATATATACAGTAATAATTCCGCTTAGCTTCCAAACAAAGTCTCCAATTTACTTCTTAACTAAACTCTAGTTTAAGATTTTTTGTATATAAACCAAAGCGCCGAAAACAGAAAACCCAAGTCGACACGTGTTTCGCCTCTACACGAGGCATCCTCAGAAGATGTTGACTTGCCGAAATACGAAACGTGAGTTAATATTTATGGATTTCCGCAAAGTAACGCCTGAATCAATCAATTATATTACGTACCAGTTGGTTCCACTTATTTCTAGTCTTTACAATCATTACTCACATCGCCTAGGCTTGCAGACGACGGACTTGCTGGCGTCGCTGGGCTCGCTCGGGCCGGCCTCATTGACGGCGCGCACGCGGAACTCGTACTCCGTACCCTCGTCTAGGTTCGGCACTGTCGCCTTCTCGTTGTCATTGGGACCGACCTGGGGAGAAAAGGGAAACACGCAATTAAGATTAAAATGTAAAAAAACACGTTTTTATGCTCTTGATTTATCTCGCTTCCTTTGCGGTTTTTATGTTTTATTTGAGGTTCGGTCAGCATTGCATTGCATGCAATGTCATCGAGTTGTGATCTATCCTGCATGTTTCAGCCGGATAGCTAATTGGCAAGTGCTCTAAATTTGAGTTGCAATATTCCGCCCGGAACGATAGACAGACAAACGAGAAAGTGAATTAATAAAATTAGAGTTTTAAAGTCAGTCGAAAGCCAGCGAAATTAAGTACATCCCGTTCTTGAAAGGTTTCCTTCAATAGTTGTCTACAGATATTTGTATCCTCAGATTATGTTTAGCTCTAAACGTGGAAGTATATGTTAGCGCTATGACTCCATATTTGCACAGTTGGATTTTAGACACAGACTCTTTTTGCTTTTAACTTAAGTTTTAATTCACCTCAAGCGGGCAGTAAATCTCTGTTCGACTGTTATACTCATATTTGCAATATGCTAGCCTAATGAGATGAACTTTGACTCATATTATTACACAATAAGGTTTAATTCACTTTGAAAATCTTTCAAAACTATATAGAACTATAATTCTTATTCCTATTGAAATAAGGTTCAATTTACCTCACAGGCCTTCACCCACTTGGGCGATCCGACCTCCCTCTTTTCGATGATGTAACCAGTGATGGGTGACCCGCCATCTTTGAAGGGTTTCTCCCATTTGAGGTCCACGTGATCTTTGTCCCAGTCCACGATGTCTGGAGTTCCGGGCTTGTCAGGCTCGTCTGGGGAAGACAATCACGTTATAGCACTTATTCCGACGTAATTGAGTTCAATTTAGAAAAACCTAGAGCTCGTAGGAAAAGGAGTTATGCTATTTGACACTTATTACGGCGATATAGGCGCACCTTGGGAGATCCCATCCAGTAGTTAACAACAAGGATTTGTAAGAGGTTCTTTTCATGACCAAAACAGACTTTACACGTACTTTGTACAAGGCTTTTAATAACATGGGCTTAGGGCAGCTATTCTATTGCGCTCGTCCTCTTTGAGAATTTTTTATGATCAGTCTGAAAATCAAAGGTAGGATCACTAACAACAGTGCCATTTAAATCGGAACACAGACACAGTTTTAACAGCCAACACATTTCTAGTTGGTGGAGAATATCTGGCACCATAAGTATTCAACCAGGCAGGATCCCTATATTGGACTCCTGTCAACAGAAGGTGTATTTCACGAAATTTACCGAATGGATTCTTAGCGATGATAGAATGCTCTCCATCCAACGGCTCAGACTGTCCTTCATTGTTGACAGCGGACACTCTAAACTTGTACTCATGTCCCGGCACCAAATTCTCTATTTCCGCTTTCGGATCCTTGGTCTTCATGGCTGGCATCCATCTTCCGGTTTCCGTATCGAACTTCTCCACGAGATAATGGTCGATGGGGGCGCCACCGTCATCTACTGGTGGGCTCCATTTGAGGGTGCAACCTTCTTTGTGGACGTCGGAAATCTGGGGAGAAATGTGTTCGATTTTGAGTTTTATTTCTCGGAAGATATGGTTCAATTTACAATGCTTTAAGCAGACAACTTATACATCAAAGCAATATGACACTTGTATGTATGACAAGTAGGGATTACATTGTCTGGGAACGTGAAAATATCTAATTATCTGGAACCACAGATTATATACTGATTTGCTAACATAAATCCTTCTGAATGAAATAGAATGAATGAATGCTAACTTCGTCCTTGCCACTGCTGTTTTTAGCCTCAAGTGTGAAGCTACAATTTTGAGTCTTATTGCTATAGGGATACGGTTCAATTTACCTTGAGCGGTCCCTCAGGCTTGGCTGGAACGTCTAGAACATTGATCTGAATGGTGGCTTCGTCCTTGCCACTGCTGTTTTCAGCCTTCAGCGTGTAGGTGCCGCTGTGTTTGCGTGACGTGATGATCACAGACAACTTTGTCTTGTATTCTTCCACGTCAACCGTGAGGTCGTCTCTGGTTGAGAGACGCTCTTTGTTGTGGAACCTGCGAGATAGAAAATGAATAATAATTTTATAAAAAAATTGATGAACAAATTAAACTGTTTAAAATTTTTTCTAAGCTATTTACGAATTTATTTTATAATTTTAATGGAGGATATACCGTACTTATTTAAATAGTAATTGTTGCAAATACTTATTGCTAGAAAGGTAGGCATTTAATTTGTTTCGTTAGTTCTCACAGGTTAAATGTAGATTGTAAATTCTGTGTGTGCATGCTCTGAAATGTCTAGAACAAAACCTATCTTAGAAAATGTAAGCTGTAAAATATTTATCCTGTATTCTCTATTGCATAAAATTTCTAATAAAAAAAAATTGGTTGTCTATCAACTTGGTTTACGGATGATAGTTTAACGTGACAACGTCATCAGCGTAACGGGACAATGACGTCAACGTTTTCGTGCATGCAGCCGGCGTTCATCCATTTATAAGACGTAGTCACGTCAAAAATAAAAATAGACTTACCAAGTCTTGGTCGGCGGCGGCTCCCCGCTGACCTTGATGTCCAACCGGATGTGCTGGCCTGCCTTGATGGTGATGTCTCGCATGTTGGTGCGGTCGATCTTGGGCGCCGCTGTAGGGTTAAATTTATAGTGACAAACACAGGCAGAATAGTATCGGGGAATAGGATTCCAATATTTAAGGGACGGGCATTATAGTAGTCATCTGGTTCAAAAAAGAGGTTGCCTGAAAAAAATTCCAGGAGTTTTGAAAATTGATAATTTAATACATTTCAATGTGCTCTTTCAGAATTTTAACTTTGCATCTTTTGAGATCGCGCCAGCATTTTGGAAATATGACGCCTATTAGCAGTTTTTTGCCCGCCATCAAGCCCGCCTTGTTGCCCGCCTTCACTCTGAAACTGGTAGGTCCTGTAATGACAGTGACTTACCAAACCGGTCCTTGGCCAGTAGATTCTCGCTAGCTGTGGACGGTTTTCCGGGGCCGGCCTTGTTGACTGCCTTCACTCTGAATTGATAGGTCTTGCCTTCGATGAGGTCTGGTACGCGGGCTTCCGTCTTGTTGCCGGGAACCTGAGTACAATACATAGATGTAGGGTAAACATCAATAATAGTCGGAAAACATACTATTGGATGCATGAATAATAAAGTTGAAAGACTTCGGATCAAATTCATTTTGTGTACCGAAATAAATCAAAAAGTTTATTGAAACACGTTGTCATTTATTACCGTAGATTATGCTAGGTCTAGGAATGGAGATATCAAACAGTGTAGGAATCTTACAAAATATCTATGTTGCACAAAACTGGTCCAAGCATCTTCCACAAAAAAATACTATGGTCGCCACGATTTACGATTTAGCACGATTTAGCAGCAACGCCGCTAAGAGTTTCTTTCAAAGGTAGCAGCCAATTTGAACCTTATGCCTACTTGAACCGAAAAGTCCCTTAGCAATTACTTTACTCGTTTGGTAGTTCTTAACAGTCCAGTTTTTGACAGTTTGGTGCAAGTAGGCATTAGTGTATGGTAATAAAGTCCATGTTTTCTCACCTCAGCAGCCTTCACCCACTTGCCGGTGTCTCTGTCCTTCTTCTCGACGATGTAGGCCGTGATGGGGGCGCCACC
Source organism: Lobophora halterata (assembly GCA_932526365.1). Lineage (NCBI taxonomy): Eukaryota > Metazoa > Arthropoda > Insecta > Lepidoptera > Geometridae > Lobophora > Lobophora halterata. The sequence continues at coordinate 2,923,543 of OW052026.1, forward strand.
GTCGCTGGGAGGTTTCTCCCATTTGAGGTCAACGTGGTCCGCACTCCAGTCTTTGAACTCTGGCTTTCCTGGTGGGTCGGGCTCGCCTAGGGAATTCAAACAATTAAAAATGGTATATCCAATACTGAACCTTAATCGCTCGCTCATAGGACTCAATATCAAATAACCCGTTACTGCAATTTATCTCAAAGAAGACGAAGCTTTCAGTCACGTAGTTTTGAATTCTCTCACACTCTAGATAAGAAATATTCATCCATTACGATGTGGCAATCATAGCCTGCGATTTCAAACCTTACGCCCTGTGCTTTAAAGTTATAAATAAATAATAAAATTAATTTAACATGCAGTTTTTATATCAAACGATTTTAAACTCTATCTCACTCACCATAAGGATTCTTCGCGGTCGTAGCGGTCTCTGTCACCAGCGGTTCACTCTCCCCTTCAGGGTTGACAGCCTTCACTCTGAACAGATAATCCTTTCCTTCATTCAACCCTGTGACGTCAGCTTCCGGTTCCTTGGTGACGCACACCGGAACCCATCTTCCGCTCTCAGTGTCCATCCGTTCTACTACGTAGCTTTCCACTGGGATGCCACCATCGTCTTCCGGAGGTTCCCATTTGAGCTTGCAGCCGCTTGCGTTCACGTCAGATACCTGTCAAGAGCATAAGATTACAGTAAACTTCCATCTTGAATTTTTAATGTTTTCTTAAACAAGATACTATTCAAAATTCAAGATGGGAAGGATGATTTTGAGAACGAGGGAGGGAATTGCCCTCTCATTCTAATGGTTCTATAGGTGGGAGGAATAATTATGTTTTTATTAACCTGATAACTTTAAGAAACACGGTTCGCATTGAGACGTATGATTTTACAGTCGAGTCAATGAAATACTTTTCAGTAGTAGCTACCAAATTCTGTACCTTTTTGGGCAGCTTTGTGTATCTTTTCGGAAATTCATACAGACAATTCAAATCATATATTATAATATATGACAAGATGTTTTTAATAACCTGGTAACTGTTAAGACCACACATCGCATTGAGACATATGATTTTACAGTCGAGTTAATGAAATACTTTTCAGTAGTAGCTGCCAAATTCTGTACCTTTACGGGCAGTTTAGTGTATCTTTTCGGAAATTCATACAGACAATTTACATTATATGATATTTGACAAGTTTTCATCCTTATGTGACCACAATCTTACCTTCAATGGTCCCTTCGGTTTGGCCGGCTTGCTGACCACCTGTATTTCGATCTCCACAGAGTCGGTACCGGAGTCATTCTTAGCGGTGACCACATATTTGCCGGAGTCAGTCCGTGTAGTCTTCTCCATCACGAATGATGTGTGGTATTCCTTGTTGTCAATTGTAAGACGACCTAAACAAACACATAACTTTAGAAAACTGTAACTGCTATAGATATTTTTGCCATATTAGAATTTTTACACTTTAATAAGATTTTGGGACACTCTTTGTCAGATCACTTATGTTTACTTGTGACGACATCGTGGCTTAGTTGGTAGTGACCCTGCCTACGAAGCTTGGTGTTCCGGGTTCGATCCCCGGCCGGGGCAAATATTTGTGACGTACACAAATGTTTGTTCTCGGGTCTTGGATGTTGTGATGTCTTGTATGTGTCCATGCCACCTGCGACACAGGGAATCCTAGTGCAGGGGTGTGAGTGTGTGAATGTTTGTTTACTGTTGTCAATATATTTTTTATTTTTTTTCAGTTTTTAATCGCTTTGGGACAACATTGGTTTTTGTCTGGAGTCTAGATGTTTCCTATGAATTCTATGTATGTATTTTAAAAAAAAAGTATTTAAGTATTCTGTCAGTCATCTGGTTCCCATAGTACAAGCTTGACTGAGTTCGGGGTAGATGGCGTTTTGTGCTTACTAATTTTCTTTTTCGTAGCATTAATAATACCAAAAATGTGAGTTGAAGCCGTCTATTGGATTTCTTGACATTTAATAAATCTAGGCACTTCATAGGAAGCTTGTTATTAAAGTATAGTTCAATATATTTTCTAAAGCAAGCATTCATGTGATGAACAAAAAATTTTTGTTCCCGGGATCATGCTAGTTCTGTTGTTTCTGTGTATTCACCAGCAGTACAGGAAATCATGCAGGGCTTAACAGTTACCTTGCGACTTGAGTGTAGTTCCATTGAAGGTCCAAGTAATGACGGGCTCCGGTTCACCCTTCACGTCGGCCTCGAAGCGCAGCGCTTCTCCCACTTTCACCTTGCGCTTCTGGAGGTTCTTGCGGTCAATCTTTGGCGCCACTGAAGATATAACGATATATAATGATTTTAGAAACATATTTAAATATCGTTTTTTATTTTTAATTGATTGGTTCAAGCAAAAATTTATAGTAAACACGAATATATGAATTTACTCTTGCTAGGGTTGCTGGCTCGCTACGGTCGCTCGGCTAGCTAGGGCTACTCGGCTTGCTACGCCCAGCCTTGTTCACTGTCATCACTCTGAACTCGTGATTTTTCTCTACGTCTGTTGTGACTTGTGACATAAGATATTTACGAAATCTCGATTTAGCGATGACACTCTTGTTAGGGTCGCTCGGCTCGCTAGGGTCACTCAGCTCGCTAGATCCAGCCTTGTTCACCGCCATCTCTGAACTCGCGACCTTTTCCACAGTCTGTCACGACATAAGATACTTACAGAATCTCGGTTTAGCGATGACACTCTTGCTGGGGTCGCTCGGCTCGCTAGGTCCGGCCTTGTTCACAGCCATCACTCTGAACTCGTATTCGTGACCTTCCTCTACGTCTGTGACGTGAGCGGTCGGACGGTCACCGGTAGTCTTGAGACAATCTTGCCAAGACCTGCAAATAACAAATGGAAATTCAATGAACGTGAGTACGACACATGAGTTATACATACATACATACATGGGGCAAATATTTGTGAAGAACACGAATGTTTGTTCTCGGGTCTTGGATGTTGTGATGTGTTGTATGTGTCCACGCCACCTGCGACACAGGGAATCCTAGTGCAGGGGTGTGAGTGTGTGAATGTTTATGTTTATGTTATGTTTATACACTATGGATAGTGAATATACATAAAAAAATTTGGGCACTGATATATTTCATATAACATTGAACAGTGACCCTCCTTTTCCACTTGTCGGGTGTCGGAAGGTCCATTTTTCAACTCGGTTGAATGACTTTTTTTTTCAAAATCCTATATTCAAATACTATATTGGTCCCAAAGAAATTTCATCAAAATCGGTTCAGTACTTCAGTTTTTTTTAATCAATATAACTGAAAAAATATGTCGTCGAAGTAAATAAAAGCGTATTTTGGTTCCCTGTGACTTTTCAGTGGTGTTTTCGGTCACTAAAACAGTCCAATTGATGTTAGTTGTACTATGCTTTTGTAAAACCTTGAATATGTATTGTGAATTCTTGTTGGAGCCGACAAAAGTCTTGAACCGCTTCATATAAAATGTTCCGTCACAAGAGTATCCAAAATTTTAAGCATCCGACAGTTGGTGGAGACGGGATGATAATTATGATGATGATTAAAATCAAGTTACCTCGCTCTAACCAAGGGTAATACACACCTTCCGCCCTTCTCTCTCTTCTGCACGATGTATCCCGTGATGGGCGCACCACCGTCGTTCTTGGGCGGACTCCATTCCAAGTCCACAAAATCCTTGTCCCAGTTCTTTGCTTCTGGGCGGCCTGGCTTGTCGGGCTCGTCTGGGAAACAAACATTAACATAAGATTATTGCAACAAATAATATAAATATATTTAGTAATAAATCCGCTTAATTTCTAAACAAAGGTTTTAATTAACTTAACTTAAGTTTAGAAATTTAGTATATATCATATATAGTATTAAATATATAATATATATTACATACACTACTTATATATTATATAAATTATATAATTTACTAAATATATTTATATTATTTGTTGATATTTATGGATTTTCGCAAAGTAACGCCTGAATCAATCAATAATAATATTATTGCGATCATCTAAAAACTACATTTTATGTTTTAGCTCTCTCTCTCGCTTCCTTTACGAGATATAGCGTTTTTATGTTGTGTTGGATTTAAAAAAAATTGTTATTGAATTGAGATGTGATAAGTCCTGAAAGTTTCAGCCGGGTAGCTAATCGGGAAGTGCTCGAAATTTGAGTCGCAAGATTCCACCCGGATCGACAGACAGACAGACAAACAAACAAACAAACAAGAATGTAACTTAACTGACAACTGATAGAATACTCACATACTTATTTTTGTAAAAACAAACATAGAATACATAGAAAACACCCAGGCTTAGGACAAACACCGATGTTCATCACCCATTTTTTGTCCTGAAGCGGGAATCGAACCTACAACACCGGTGGCGGCGTGGCAGTCCAACACAGTTGCCACTCGGCCATGCTTGTTTTCAATGTTTGAAAAATAACTAGATTATTCAAAATCAATTTTCTGACGTCGTGACAACTTACCGAATAGATTCTTAGATCACAATCATCGCACAATTTTTTTTTCTGAAGCGAAATTCGATCCCACAACAACGGTGTGGCAGTCCAACAAAGTTGCCACTCGGCCATCCGTGTTTTCAATGTCCGAAAAATAACTAGATTCTTCACAATCAAACTTCTGACATTTGGACAACTTACTGAATGGATTCTTAGATCACAATCATCACACAATTTTTTGTCCTGAAGCGAGAATCGAACCCACAACAACGGCGTGGCAGTCCAACACAGTTGCCACTCGGCCATCCGCGTTTTGAATGTATGAAAAATAGCTAGATTTTTCAAAATCAATCTTCTGACGTTTTAACAACTTACCGAATGGATTCTTAGCAATGATCGGCTTCTCAGTCTCCAACTCCTCAGATTCTCCCTCCTTGTTGACGGCCTTCACGCGGAACTTGTACGGCTTGCCTTCCTGTAGCCCGGTGACAGTGGCTTTCGGCTCCTTTGATGTGCCACACGGCAGCCATTGTCCTAGAGAAAAATTCACCATTTATTATCAAAATTTTACGTTGATTCAGACATGATTTTTTTGTTTTTTACCCGACTGCCAAGGAAGGGTATGTATGTATGTAAATTTCTGGGTAACCTCGTATCTTCCAAACGGCTGGATGGATTATGACAATTAAGGTATCTTTAAATTCGTTTCAATAACCCGAGTATTCTTAGATGGGTTTTAAAAAAAAAAACAAAATGGCGGATTTTCGGAACTAAATAGTAAGTCGCTAATTATTTTTTGTTTACCAAACCTATCGAGTAGGGTATTATAATGAAGGTATTTTAAAGGAGATTACACATAATGTACTGTACGTTTGTTAATACCTATCATGAGAGTCACTGCAGTGAACTACTATTTCAGACTTACATACACATACACCTGCAAAACATTCTAAAAAGACCTACTTACCAGTAAGCGGGTCGAGTTTCTCAATCTCGTAGTACTCGATGGGCGATCCGCCGTCGTCTTCCGGTTTCTTCCAGGACAGCGTGCATCCGCTCTTCGTGACATCAGCCACTTCCAGAGGACCTTGCGGCTTTGTGGGCTTGCCTGACGACACCAATTGAAGTTAGTTTTATATAGTTAGAAATAATTAGTTTCAATGGATATAAAAAGTTTAAATGGAAAGTACTAGTTTTAATGGAAATAACTAGTTCTAAGGGAAATAACTAGTTTTAAGGGAAATACTAGTTTTAATTGAAATAACTTGTTTTAAACAATATAACTAGTTTTAATCAAAATGACTAGTTTCAATGTTAATGAACGGTTACAATCGAAATAAATGGTTTCATTGAAAACAAATCGTTTAATTGAAAAAAAAAACTAGTTTCAATTGAAATAAATGGTTCCTTGGAAATACATGGTTCCAATACAAATACTTAGCGGAAATAACAAATTTCAATGGAAATAACTAGTTTCAATGGAAATCGCTAGTTTCAATGGAAATAACTTGTTTCAATGGAAATAGCTAGTTTCAATGGAAATAACTAGTTTCAATAAGAACAACTATTTTCAATAGAAATAACTAGTTTCAATTGAAATAACTAGTTTCAATTGAAATAACTAGTTTCAATTGAAATAACTAGTTTCAATTGAAATATTTAGTTTCAATGGAAAAAAGTGGTTTTAATAATATGGAAAGCATAACTCCTCACCGAGTATGGTGATCTCGACTTCCGCCTCATCCTCCCCAACTTCGTTCTTAGCCTTGATGACGTACTTTCCGGTGTTGACGCGTTTGCTCTTCGTCATCAGGAACTTGGTGTTGTAGTCCACATTGATTATCTCGAGGTTTTCACTGCGATACCATAATGATGATTTATTTACATCCGACAGTATAACGGGATAAAAAATACCATTGGTGCACCCGCAAATGCGCCGCCGACTTTGGGGATCGGTGGGCGGAGTCCGTCATTTTTCATACATTTTGTAGCCGGTCTCTGTTGTTGGCGACGCGTTTGCGGATGCTCTTATAGGTCAAATAGACTGACAGAAAAGTCGATGGTTGTCGTACGGATCAAGATAAAAAATCATCTGTGTGGTGTAAAGAGAGGCCACTTTGTCTTCGATTTTCTTAATAATAAGACACTTTTTTTAGTTTACCTCAAAACATTAATTCCCTGAATTTTATTCTTATAAGCGACACTATTGTAAATATGGGTGGAACATTTGCCCAGCAGTGGGACAGTATTGTTAAAAAAAAATAAGCTACACTATAAAATAAGAAGAGAAATAAAACAGTGTTTTTCTTCTCTCTCAAAATCAATGGGTTCCTTCTTCCATTCAGTTGAAAAAAATACCCTGTATTTATTTATTTTTATTTTGTATCCTAGTATCTTATCTTAGGGTGCGTTTCCACTGTCACGGAGCTGGTCGGAGTGGAGAAGAGCGGACCGCAAATTGACCAATCACAGCGCTCGAAGTGCAGGAGTGTGTGTGAACTTACCCGGTCTTAAGCTCTTCACCCTTGAAGTACCAAGTGACAGTGGCTGGCGGTTCCCCGAAGACCTTCACGTCTAGTGAGACGGGCAGACCCGCCTTCACAGTGAGTGGGTTCAAGTTTGTGCGGTCGATGCGAGGTTTCACTGTACAAATATAAAAAAAGGTGAGTTGTTTGACAAAATAAGTATTTCATTAAAGTGGATGAGTGTAACGGCGGCCGCTATACAAGTTTTTTTTTTCCGAATGTACTTTTAATGCAGTTAGCTGCAGATGGCTGTTACTGCGTCACCGGACTCTACCCGCTATACTAGTGTAGTGATTCAAAGTCCTGTGTAGCATTGTTCTGGCCATGGGCAGGCGTGATCTCTTATCATCTGTAGACCGCCTAGCCCGTCATGTCACTTCAATTCATACAGGTCGGTCAACAAAAGCTGGCGCTGTCAAAGTACTCATACTAAATGAAAATGAAAATGAAAATATTTATTTGCACACGATACAGTATACACAAACAGTTATAGACACATCAAAAAAAAAATAAACGATGTTAATACAATATACAGATAGCGTGGTGCAAAAAGGTCTCCGACTCAGCATATGTTGGTTGGTACGTATATCAACCAACGCTGGTCTTCCGTCGAAGCCGGTTGTTGACGCCACGGATAGCCTACGACTACACTATGAGTTTATACTCATTTACTAAATATATACTTTATAGTTAATACATCACTTAAAAGGAGCAAAAGTAAAGTATCTACAGTACCTATACAGACTAATGCATTTCACTACACTTTGACAAATTTAGGATGATAATTTTGACAATAGCCACGTCGCGCTCTTATTCACAGACACTACACAAGCGTACGTGTGAATGTGTTGTTCATGACAGCTTTTGTTCATATACCTGTGGTATGCTCCACAAAAAAGCATAATATTGCCAGTTTATAGCTAAACCACCATCGTTTTCTCCTTTTTCTTATCGTGTCACTAGTTTTTTCGAACCAGTGGTGAGATGATTTCAAGTGCGCCTCAAAGAAGCTCCTTTCGTGCACTTGACACATGTTTTCGAACTTTTTTTTAAGTTCTATGACATGTCAGTTTCCTCACGATGTTTTTCTTAACCGTTAAGCACGTATTTTAATGCATACATAGATTTTTTTACAGAAAAATCCATTGGTGTACGACCGGGTTCGAACTCACGACCTTCGGATCGAAAGTCGTGGCATCTAGCTAGATACTAGACGAATAGGTGTTTGTATGTATGTTAGCCAGACGATAATTCTCAAAACCAGTATTATTTTTCTCCAAAATTCATTCACCATCCAATTATGAGCTCTATACTCTAAGTAATAGGGTATACTTACAGAAGCGTGGCTTAGCAGTATGCCAGTTGGTGTTCTCCGAAGGCTCTGATTGGCCGGCCTTGTTGAGCGCGCGGATGCGGAATTGGTATTGGTTGCCTTCCTCTAGTTTAGGCACAGTTCCCTGGCATACGTTGCCTTGAATCTCTGCCGCCTGGTGATAAAAAAAACATAAGTGGCATGGACACATTCAAGACATCACATTATCCAAGACCCGAGAGCAAACACTTGTGTTCGTCACACAAATATTTGCCCCGGCCGGGGATCGAACCCGGAACACCAAGCTTCGTAGGCAGGGCCCCTACCAACTAAGCCAAGGTGTCTATGAAGTCAAGATATAAAGAAACTTGTATGAATAGCTTTACATAAATATCAATATCATGGAAAATTTGGCTAAATAATGTGACTTGTATTTTTTGTTTTGGAAACTCCAACGCATGGACTATAAGGCCAGCGCACAAGGTACGGCAGATCATTTAAAATGTATCAATTGAATTTCATATTTATCCAATCGAAATAACATATTAAATTTAATTGATAAATTCGTAATGCTCTGACGTACCGTAAGTCTACCCAGTTTGCGTTGGCCATTAAGTTTAGAAACAGATCCTCAATTAATCTTATGCGTTGAGTGACGTATCGATTCGTTATAATATACAGGGTGTGTCATAATGAGTGGATAATCCTTCAGGTGCGGGTGGGGGACTTCAGGACCGATCAGAAAATGAAAATATGTACCCAGTAAAAATCCCACGAATTTCAAGTTACTGGACGATTTCAAAACTTCCATTTTTCAGTAGGTAGGTAGGTGGAAACACCAAGTGCTTATACTATTTCGGAATGCCAATGAAGTAGGCAAGTTTTTCACAAGTTGGTCACCTAGGTCACCATACATTTTTTTTACACCACAGGAGGTCAAAGTTTTGGAAAAAAATGAGCAAAACACATTTTCTTAGATAAATAATGCTGTACCAAAAAAACTGTACCTATGGCACAAAAACAGGTAATACCATTTGATAGCACAGTTATCCAGGAATGCTCTAGCAAAAACAAAATAAGAAAATTCCTAGATATATAGATAGATAGATAGTCTTGGCAGCAAAAACAATGGACAAAGGTAAAAAAAAATGGAAGTTTTGAAAACGTCCAGTAACTCGAAATCCGTGGGATTTTTACTGGGTACATATTTTCATTTTCTGATCGGTCCTGAAGTCCCCCACCCGCACCTGAAGGATTATCCACTCATTACGACACACCCTGTATTACAAACTACAATATACATACACCGAGTAACAGTCATATTTTTTCTGTTTCTTTAACAGTACACATTGAAGTAACAAAAATCTTATCATTGCGTTCAGCTAATAAATCTATGACGCCATCAAACGTAAATACCTAAAAAAACACACATTAATACAGTAAAATTTCTAACCTTGACAAACTCTCCCCTATCCCTATCCATGATTTCAATAATGTACCCCGTAATCGGGGCTCCGTTGTCCCTAATCGGGGGCTCCCACTTCAACTTCGCGGACTTCTCATCCCAGTCCACGATGTCGGGCAGACCCGGGGGCGCGGGCACGTCGTATGGATTCTTGGCCAAGATTCCATGGTCAGTTTCCAAGGGTTCCGATTCCCCTTCCTCGTTTAAGGCTTTCACGCGGAACTGGTATGTGTGACCCGGTTCTAGACCTGAGGGGAATTGAGATTTGGTGAGGTCAATTCTAATAAAATTAGGTCAATTGTGATAAAGGTAGGTCGTGATAGGGTTGGGTTGTGAAAAGGTTAGGTCAATTTTGATAAAGTTAAGTCAATTGTGATAAGGTTAGATCGATTGTGATAAGGTTAGGTCAATTGTGATAAGGTTAGTTCAGATTTGATAATGTTAGGTCAATTATGATAAAGTTAGGTCGTGATAAAGTTAGATCAATTGTGATAATTTTGGTAAAGTTAGGCCAATTGGCATAAGGTTTGGTTGTGATAAGGTTAGGTCAATTGAGATAGAGTAGGTCAATATTAGGTTAGGTCAATTGTGATAAATATATCAATAATTAGGTTACGTCGATGATGAAACTGGAAAGCAATAATTAGGTTAGGTCAATTGTTATAAGTTAATTGTGCAAGTTGTGATAAGCGCTGGGAGGCAACCCTCTTTATATTGCCGAATTGACGCCTTAAGCATCTAGCAATAAGATCAAACTTACCAGTGACAGTGGCCTCGGTGGTGTCCGGCTCCACAGTTCCCGCTGGCACCCATTTCCCTGTGAGCACGTCCATCTTCTCCACCAGGAAAGCGCTGAGAGGCAACCCTCCGGTGTGTTTGGGCTTCTTCCACGCAAGCTTTACGTGGTCAGCGTGAACGTCTGATACTTCCAATGGACCTTCTGGCTTGCCGGGTTTGTCTGTGAATGGTGATGAGCTGATAAATACTGCGTTTATAGGAGCAAGTGTTACTTTTTTTTGCGCAAAGTACTTTGCGCACCTTTCATTTTGAAACTTCAGTCATGCTTCAGAGCTGACACACACACACTTTTGAACAAACCAACTAACTAGTTTTTTTTATTTTTTATTATTGTATAAGAATTAGTACATAACGATAAAACAAAACATCTAAAAAGCCACGAATGGTTTGTCCTAGATGTAAGCTGGTTCTCCTAATACATACAGGTTTAGGTTTAACTAAAAATTACTTTAAAGTTGCGTAAACAGGTTTGGGGAAGTCGCTAGTGTAAAAAATATAGGTAACGTAATGTGTAAAAGAAAAAAGTAAGTGTCTATTCTGTAAGTTGTAGGTAGGTAGTAGGTAGAATGAATATTGAATGAAATAACCCTCACGTGAAATAAACACTTTTATTGTTAAAACGATATTTGTTTCAAAGCGAAAGTCGAACACACGACTTAAATGTTGGTTAGACGATTTATTTATCCACTAGGTCAAAAATAGGCCTAAAAAAATATACTCAAAAATATACCTTTATCTTCTAAAGAGGCGTATGTCCAGCCGTTGTGACAAACAGGCCCTTTCTATCGATGTGAACTACTCTTTACGTAGACTTACCTGCAGCATAGTTACCACCGCAGTTCTCTTTTACCCAGTCATTTATTAATAAGACCTTTATTACCCAGACTTAACTAAGACCCTTATTACCCAGTCCAATTAATAGTTATGTAGACTTACCCAGCACAGTGACTTCCACAGTGGCCTCATCGACACCAGAGTCGTTTTCCGCCTTCAGGGTGTAGATGCCGGTGTTCTTCCACGAGGTCTCGAAGATCTGCAGCTTCGTGTTGTAATCCTCGTTGTCCAGCTTTACTCCTGGACCGTTCTCCAACACCTGGTGGAATTAATTAAGTTTTGTAGGGTATAAAAAGTTTTAAAATGCTAATATATATAGAATTTTAAATGTTTTTTTTTAATTTCAGGGCTGATTTAATCGATGGTTTTTAGCTATATTTATAAAAACTATTTAGCCGTCAAAATCGATATCAATTATGCACGCTAGCATGCACTGTCAAAATCAATATTAATCAATATACAGGCTTGGACATAACTGTCTGACAGACAACCTACAGGCCAAACCGCTGAACGTAGAGACTTCAAACTTGGTGGATGTGTACGTCAAAACCTGAAAGTGAGCACTAAAACTTTTGAAAATACGCAAAACAAACGGAGTTGCGGGTGTCAACTAGTCTCAAATAAATTGCTTTCTTATAATAATAATAATAAAATACACCAGATTTCTGTCTACAAAAAAAAATGGTTGTCTGTAAAGTTGGTTTACGGACGATAGTTTAACGTGACTACCAGCCAGGGTTCGAGGACATCTATCAATGGATATATATCCGATATATATCAAACTAATATATTCGATATATATCCAATTTTTTTTTATAATATATTGCAATTCAAAATCGGTTTAAAAAACTCATATTATTAAGTATTTTTTAGCGTTTGTTACTGTATTTCTGCTTCCCAAATGTAGATGGCATGGAAGTAGAGTAAAAACATACTCTCTAACCATTGAAGCGCTTTAAAACAAAAAAAACTACTATTGACTAATAATAATTGATAAAAAAAACATTTTAGTATTTTTTTTATAATTTTAGTATGTTATTGTAACACATATGCCAATAGTATTCAATTAAATACAATAAAGTAATAGTATGGCTTTCATACAAAATTGATATATACCAAACTGTTATATATCCGATATATATCATAAATATCCGATATTTTTATATTTATAACAAATATGGGATATTTTCGAACCCTGCTACCAGCGTAACAAACAATGAGCGTTACCGGACAATGAAAGCGTTATCAATGACGTCAAAGTTTTCGTGCATGCAGCCAGCGTTCATCGATTTATTAAACGTAGGAACGTCAACAATTGCGAATACAATTTTTTTTTTTCAGATATTGTTTAATTAAAGAGGCTCACCTTGTTGGCGAAGCTCCAAGTCTTGGTCGGCGGCGGCTCGCCCCTGATGTCCACGTCAAACTTGATGGTGGTACCGGCGCGAACGCGGACGGCCAACATCTTGTCGCGGTTTATGTGTGGTTTCACTGTCGAAAACAACCGCAATATTAACAAAATATACTAAATATTAGCATCTTCATGGCAAGAGTGTCCTTACAGCTCTCTGCCTTAGCAACAGAGTGGTGCACAACTGGAATATACTGCCGGAAGATGTTGTTTCTGCAGCATCTACAAACTGGTTCAAGAACAAACTCGACGCTTGGTTGCGAACCAACAAGACTATGTTAAAAAAGTGACAGAAAACTACTAAAAATCCAACACTATGTGACATAGACACATCAGCGAAAGCTGCTCGTCTATCAAAAAAAAAAAAAAAAACGATAAGACGTCGCTCATCCCATCATTCAAGTAGTAGTCACACGCAAGCCTATTTATCTAAAATAATGGAGATAATGACAACGGTAATGATGATAACGGTAATGATGATGATAATAATACTTACAGAACCTAGCCTTGGCTATGTGCGGCTGCTTGACGTTTCCTACAGATCTAGCACGCAAGCTTTGCATAATATGCACATAATAATGATCATGATAATGATAATGATAACAATTTCGATTATGACACTTACAGAACCTAGCCTTAGGTACGTTAAGCTGCGTGTCGCTTCCTTTTTTTGGACAAGGAGGTTTTACATTATGATAATTAAAATTCTATGAATTATAATGCTGATGATATTTACAGAACCTGGCCTTAGCTACGTTCCGCTGCGTGGCGCTTCCTCCAGATTCGGCACGGAAGTTTTGCATAATGATAATGATGCTGTTAATGATAATGATACTTACAGAACCTAGCCTTGGCGACGTGCGGTTGCGTAGCGTCGCCCGGCTCGCCCGGCCCGGCCTTGTTCACGGCGCGCACGCGGAACTGGTACGTGTTGCCTTCCTTCAGGTCTGGCACACGAGCTTTGCATTCCGGGGTCTGGGGACATAAAATTCCATTTATAAGCTAGTTGTTAGGGTCCTAAGGGACTTTTTTTTTTAAACAAACATTCACACTCTCACACCCCTGCACTAGGATTCCCTGTATCGCAGGTGGTGTTCCTATAGAACACCAAGATGGACAGTATCTAATCTAACCAAAATGGATGCGGAATATAGGACCGACAATTTTCAGACACGCTGTCAATAAAAATGAAATATCTCTATTTTCAATTAATGTTTGTTACTTCTTACGATGTAGTTTTATTGACAATGAAAAAGCCTAGTAATTTTAACATAATTAATAATTATCTAGCCTTGTTACTTCTTTTTTTGGAAAATTAGCATCCAACCAAGGTATACTAGATGTTAGCCAATGTGGCTTACTTTTCTTGGTTGCATTTTCAACGTACTACATTATGTTTCTATACTTGAGTACTTCTGTGGGTACAACATACCGTAGTGGTGATCGCCTCGGTCCACGATCCGTACTTCTCCTTCTTCTCTATGACGTAGCCCGTGATGGGCGCTCCGCCATTGTTCTTGGGAGCCTCCCATTTGAGATCCACGCGATCCACGTCCCAATCCTCCAGCGTTGGGATTGAAGGCTTTCCGGGGATATCTGTTACATTAACATTACATAATTAGCTATTTAAATTGACTGAGACATTTATTTATACAACTGACTATTAATTTAGAATTGGTTTCCTATTTGCTCTCACCTTTGACTGTCTTCACTCTAAAGAAGTACGAGCTTCTTGCCCCTGCAGTCCTTTTATCTTTACTCTTACTAAGCAATGATCGGGTGGTAAGTCTTTAGTGGCTCGGAATCACCCTCATCGTTGACGGCCTTCACTCTGAACTCATACTCCTCGCCCTCCTGCAGTCCCTTTATGTTCATCTATTCACTTACCGTAAGGGTTCTTAGCAATAATCGAGTGGTCAGTCTTCAGCGGCTCAGACTCTCCCTCATCGTTGACGGCCTTCACTCTAAACTCTTACTCCTGACTCTCTTGTAGTTCCTTTATCATTACTCTCTAAATGCATGTTCACTCACCGTAAGGATTCTTAGCAATGATCGAGTGGTCAGTCTTCAGCGGCTCAGACTCGCCCTCATCGTTGACGGCCTTCACTCTAAACTCGTACTCTTCGCCTTCCTGCAGTCCCTTTATCTCCATCTCGGTGTCATCTGTCTTGCCGACCGGTACCCAGCGACCAGTTGCTTTGTTTAACTTCTCAACTACGTAGCCGGTTACTGGTTTACCTGAGGAGATTTTTTGAATGAATGAATGAATGAAATCGTTTATTGAGTGAAGTATGGTATACAGTTATTAAATTATAATATTTGGTTTCATATACTCCAGCGTGACAGCGCGACGGCGTGAAAAATTTATCATGCATTTTATCTAATTTAATTACATCGTAAGTCAACATTTTTATCTAAGAAGTCACTTATTTCATATTTTTTTACATTTTTTTGTGTAAACATGTGAAGTTTTTTTTTGTACACCGTGAGACAAGTCAGGCGCTTTTTTATGGTAAGAGTTTATGTTTGCCTGAAGATCACATAAGCTGATGCAACACTGCCATAGCGCTGTTCCACTTTGAATTACCAGCGCCAGTGCGGAATTTATAATTTAATGTTTTGCGTAGCGTTATTTTATTATGGACAGGCGTGATCATCTAACATCTATATGTTCTAATTGTTAGCCAAAGTAAGTAAGTAAAAAACTACGTATCAGTTATTCAGACAAATATATATACGCAAGTATTTATTAACTCTGTAATTTTTTTTTATATTCATGTTAATTCAATTCGTTTATTTACACAAAACATTTCATATAGCTCAGTTATCGGTGGCCCCACACCAGGCCCTCGATTATCAAAAATATATCAAAAAAGACCGGCGGCGTATGTTAAATAAAATTAAAGAATTATATAATCTGTGATAATGTATTAATAAGTTTATTTTATCTGTGTAGAATAGTGTTTGGGCACCTTGGATTTATCTATAAGCCCATCCAGAGTTATTGCAATATATATCTCATATTTATTTTTTGATCATAACAACCACCTTATTGCAAGCACCATAGAGTTCAAAATACTTACCACCATCATCTTCAGGCTTCTTCCAAGCCAGTTTGCAGCCGTTCTTAGTGACGTCAGAGACCTTGAGTGGGCCGCCAGGTTTGCTCGGCGAAGATAGAACTGTTATTTCAACTTCGGCCTCATCTTTGCCGTGTTGGTTCGTTGCTAGGATACGGTACGTGCCCGTCATAGCCCGGACCGACTCTTTGATGTCTAGCTTTGTGTTGTAGTCTACGTTTACTACGCCGACTGTCACCTGTGTAGATTAAATAGGGTTTGAAAGCTGTTTTGATGTGATAGGTAAGTTTTCGGATGGCTGTGCACTTTTAAAAAACCAAAAATTTGTAGAAATTGAAGTTTTTTACGACTGAACGAAGAGATGTCTCATAGTCTAGATATAATAGGATGAATCGGCGTTTGATATAACTGACGAAACGCTCAACCAATCTTGACGAAATTTGGCAGGTGGGTAGTGGTTTAGCCCGTAGGTTGTCTGTCGGTCAGTCAGTGAGTCAGGACTAACATATACACCACAAATTTTCAATAAAAAAAAACTGAAATGGACAATGCAGAAGGACGTTGTATCTATGCAGTCAGAATTTTGAATTTCTACAAAATGACAGAGTGACAGCGGCGCGAGTGCAGCGCCCGAGCCGAGCTTTTGCTACCCGGGTTTACAAAACAATGAATAAAACTTAAATTATTATCAATGATGGGTACAGTCTGACGCAAATCCATAAGAAAACGACTAACGGTAACAGTTATCCAATTTTTATTAAAAATTAGACTTAATTTTCGCCATATCTGTGTTCAGTAACAGCAATTGACTATGCGTATATTTTTCCTGGTGATTAAAAACTTGCGGGATATATCGATAGTAGATTTATTTACTACTAGCTGACGCCGGCAACTTTTGCGTTGGGAATTTTAAATATCGGGATAAAAACCTCCCCACCAATTTTCAGCCAAATCGGTTCAGCCGTTCTCGAGTTATAAATAGTGTAACTAACACGACTTTCTTTTATATATATTGATTTTATAGATATGGTAACACCGAACCTCCTTCTCTTCGTTCTTCCACTTCTGGAACCACTGCACCTTCGGCGCGGGTTCTCCCTTCACGTTCACGTCGAAGAAGATCGGCTTCCCGGCGCGGACTACCAACGGCTTCAGGTTGGTGCGGTCAATGCGCGGTTTCACTGAAATAACATACCGTAATAGAACAAAATCCTAGTAATATTATAAATCTAGCAGTTATAGTAAAATTTGAAATTAATATTTCTAATCAAGCTATGTAGATCAAAATCTACAAATCACATTTTAAGGCGAATAGTATGCCTGATTCGCCCTTTCACTCGCGCATACCTACATTTTTTTTGAAGATTTAAAAATTACTACTTGTAATTATGACAAATAGACCTCGAGGATCAAGAAAATAACATTACAAACGTGTAGTAAAAATCTAATTCAAACATCCAAGAGAAAAAAAGCTTTGGTTTTTTGCTCTATCTCGATTCGTTCACGAGAAATAGAGGTTTTTATGTATTTTTGAGGTTAGGTCGGCATTGGTTGGCGTTTTTTTTTAGGTCATTCTAGCTCAGCCGTGTGAACTTGGAATGAAAAAAAAATTAACCATTCACGTCAACATTCACTCGAGTGAATCGTCTGATAGTCCCTTTATATAAGTTTATTAAGATCCTGACGTAGCTGTCCGGTGGCTGTCCGGTACAGGTAGCTCAACGAAAGCTGGCACTGTCAAAGAACTCACACTAATACAATTTCACTACACTTTGACAAAAGGATGATAATTTTGACATGTCAAACTATTTTGACATGTCAAACTATTTTGACATGTCAAAATTATCATCCTCAACGAACGCGAAGAACGCGGCGTGTCTCTATAGACACGCCGCGTTCATATTAACGTACACTACACAAGCGAACGTATGAATGTGTTGTTCATGCCAGCTTTTGTTAATATACCTATACAGTGATGATACTCACGAGCCTTGTGTCTGATGGTGGTCATCTCCGTGGGTGCCGAGGGTTCCGAGTTTCCGGCCTTGTTCACAGCGATGACACGGAACTCGAATTCGCCGCCTTCCGGCAGACCTTCCACCTTGCCGGAAGTAGCTGTACCGGGCACCTGGGAACCAAGAAATCAAAACCCTTAGCATGAGGAACATCATTGGGTTGGACTCCAACACAGTGCTAGATATTATGTCCAAGCAGTAATGTGTAAGCATTACTGTGTTCCGATGTGAAGAGCACTGTAGCAAAGAATAGGTAATATTTTGACTGTAGTTAGTGAAATTACTGGACTTTGAGTGGCAAGTGTGTTGGGCTGCCACGCCGGTGTCGCGGGTTCGATTTCCGCTTCAGGACAAACATTTGTGTCGTCTATGTATTCTACGCATAATTTTACAAAAAAGTAAAGAAATGTATTCTATCACTTATCTGGTTCCCATAGCATATTTATAATAGTAGATTATGCACTTAGGAGATAAAGCAGTGTCTTATGTCGCGGGTGGCATATTGAGCCCTGAGCTAACGAGGGACTCAGTTTACTCCTGAGCGAAGCGAGGGAGTTATGTAGAGTCCAGATTGACGCGAGGGGTTCAAACTGCCCAAGACGAAGACAGGCTTTATCCCAGAGGAGCATACTCTACTTTTCACACCTTCTACGAGGCAAAAAAATCCAGGGCTTCGAAATTAGCAGCCAACACCGTCTTTTGTGTTACAATCTTTGAAGTCACGCCTTTTTCTTTTTTTTTATGAGTGGCCAGTTCTATTTTCGAACAAACCTTTTTACAATGCTATATAGGCGTTCTTTTACTTAGAGTTTTCCACGAGTTTCCACACGAATTTGACGTTCCAAATTCAAATCACATTACAACCCTTGGGAGTTTCATACAACATTCCCTCCCTGGGGGGGTAATGCTTTGCTTTACCTTGATGATAACATGATATGTAATTGGACATTGTCGAGCAGGTGGTGTGAAAGAAAAATTACCTCAGCAGCATTCTCCCAGTCGCCACCCTTAGGCCTCTTCTGTATGATGTACTTCTGTATGGGAGCTCCTCCATCGTTGGAGGGCGGGTCCCATTTGATCTCAGCACTTTGGTTGTCGTGGTCCGCTACCGTCACGTTGCCGGGTTTGTCTGACACATCTGTGAAACAACATTGCGTAAGTTATAGTTAAATGCTAATTATTAATGTTTTTAATCACCGTATCCCTATTTTTTATGATGTTTTTCATCACCGTATCACTGATCCATCATGATATTTTCATCATCGTATTATTATTATTATTTCCTCGTGATGTTTTCCATCACCGTTTCACTATTTCCTCATGATGATTTTCATCACTGCATCTCTGGTTTTAATGATGTTTTCCATCACCGTATCTCTAGTTCATAATGATGTTTTCCATCTTTGTATCTCTATTTTTTCATCACCGTATCCCTCAACACTCATGATGCTTTTTACCATAGTATCCTTAACCACTCATGATTGTTACCATCACCATATCTGAGATTAAGATTAATATAGGAGTTTTTTGCCTAAATTTTCTATGAAGTCTATTTTTTATGATGTTTTCCATCACCATACTCACCGAATGGATTCTTAGCAAGCGTAGCGCGTTCAGTCTCCAACGGTTCTGAGTCACCCTCATCGTTAACCGCTGTCACCCTGAACTTGTACTGATGTCCTGGCTCCAAACCAGTTACCTCCATCTCTAGAGGCTTCTTATCACCCGCCACTCTGCAAAGGAAATCAGTTACAAGATAAGCTTCAGGCACAGAAGTAATAAAATATAGAAACACAATGTAGTACATTGAAAATGTGCCCAAGAAAAGGGAGCCACATTGGCTATTTTTCTAGTACATTTTGGTCAGATAATAATTTTCTAAAAGAGAAGTTACAGGGCTAGATAAATATTATATGTTAAAACTACTAGGCTTTTTCATCGTTAATAACACTACATCGTAAAAAGTAACAAACATTATTTGAAAACGGAGATAATTCATTTTTAATTCGCAACTTCCGGCACGAAACCTATTGCAATCGGAACCTCTTTGAACAGATTTATAAGCAACCACTTTAATGCTCTAAAAAGCCTGAAATGCAGTTTTACTTTTACATTTTTACCCGCAATTCGAGCACAAAGTTGAACATTACAAGCATGAGAAGTTTTTTACTTTTTTATAAACACCGTCAATTTTTAATAACCAGAAAAAAAAATACGCACAGTTAGTTGCCGTTACTGAACACAAAAATAGCACAAAAACTTTAAAAAATTAAGTCTTTTTTTTGACAAAATAATTTTGATTAAAATTGGATAACTGTTACCGTTAGGCGTTTTCTTGATAATAATTTAAGTTTTATTCATCGTTTGGCAAACCCGGGTACCTAGCTCGAGCCTGCGCGCAAAACCTCGGCTCGGGCGCCGCACTCGCGCCGCTGTCACTCACCCATTTTGTAGAAATCCAAACCAAAAAAACTGCACAGATACAACGTAGTACCCCGTCTGCATTGCCCATTAAATATTTTTAGTAATTAAAAATTGGTGGTGTAATTATATCTGCGATTAGCCCTCTAACTATGAGATAGAGTTGGTGATGGCTTTTTGGATACGGACAGTATTAGTCCCTCTTCCTTCTTTCATCAGTTTGACCAGAACATGTCGACCGCTTGAGAAGGAAAAAAATATTTAATTATTAGTTAAACACTTTACTGACCTGCCAACCCTGACCCACTTGCCAGTGGCAACATCCATCTTCTCCAGCTCGTATTCCTTGACAGGAGATCCGCCATCATCTTCTGGCTTCTCCCACTTCACCTTGCAGCCTTCCGCGTGGACGTCAAACACTTCCAACGGACCTACAGACATACACATTAGTATCGGCTAGTTAGCTTCAGTGATGGATTTACAAATAGGCTGAGAAAGCTGGATAGGCGGCGGATTTAAGGGGCGGCAAATTTGGTGCAATTTGTTTTTCTTTCCAGAAATTAAAAGATTCGTATAAATCTTAGTAAGAGCCTCTTCAAAGCGCACTTGAAATCCTTTTACTACACTGGGTCGAAAGAACAAGTGACACGATAAGAAGAAGAAGTAAGTAAGTACCTAAATGTAAATCCACATTATCGGGGTATTGAAATGTAGAGGTCGGTAGGGACGTCAAAATTAGTCACTATATAGTGTACACCGCCTGTATTTTATATATAAAATTTATATATAAAATAATACTAGAGAAGAATAGAGGTGCTTTGGTGCAATTTGAGCTCTATTCTAACCTACTATAAGGTTGAGATTACCTTTAGGCGCGCTAGGCTTGCTCAGCACAGTCAACTCGACTGTCTCCTGGTCGAAGCCATTGCAGTTCTCAGCGCGTAGTGTGTATTTGCCCGTGTCGCGTCTCACGGCGTTGATCAGTGTGAAGTCGGTGTGATATTCCTTGTTCTCTATCTTGATGCGTTCTGTGTTCACCAGCTTGATGTTATCACGCCATGACCTGTGACAAATCAAATAAATAAATGTTTTATTGTCACAAAATAATACATCAAGTACATACAAGTTTGACAAAGTCTAAGAACTTAAGTAAGGATCGTACCACAATGGACTCTGTTCCCTGCACTAGGTCTAAAACGCCTGTATAGTGGCATATATATAATCAGATTTAGAAGTATTTCTTGTTTCAAGCGGGAGAGTACATACATACATCATACAAAGGTCTTAGTAAAACTAGATAATGCCCGCAACATCAATTGCATTAAGAAATATACAATTCCTTTTTTAGTATGTGCCTGCACTTCTTGATCTTGACACACCCTCCAAGTTCCAAGTCTCTACATTCTTATGTTTGTCGGCGATTTGTGTTCGGGAGCGCAGCTCGGTGTTCCGGATCCGATTCATTAGCTTAACGCCGAGGATTCTGCGCTCCATCGCCCGTTGGCAAACCCTGAGTTTGGGCTTTTGGTGTTGGTCAAAGACCAGGTCTGCGCACCATAAGTCAAAGCAAACTTTGGTACTTTGGAGTTAGGTTGAATAGAGAATCAAATTTATTGTAACCCTACCCTCAATACAGGAATCGTTTTGACCATTAAAAAAGCTAATTTGTTGTACCCTAACAGGGCGTATGTTTGAAACATAATATTATGTAAGATCTTAATGTACAAGATACTATGCAAATAAACCATTGAGTATTGAGTATTAAGCTAAATGAGTAAAACTCTGGATCGGCTACTCTGGAGTTCTGCGGTTGAGTTTTTCCTACAATATTTTGTTTTTTCTCAAAAGAAATGCAAAAACACAGTATGAACTTGCTCCATTTTAAAAGCCTTCGACAATGACTTACCAAGTCAGCTCTGGAGCCGGCTCACCGATGACGTCCACCGACCACTTGTGGGTGCGTCCAGCCTTGATGATAATTGACTTGAATGTGCTGCGTTCGATGCGCGGTTTCACTGGGAATAAAACATAAATAATTATACAAAGAAATTAACAATTTCACACCGTGTCGACACCGTGGCTTAGTTGGTAGTGATCCTGCCTACGAAGCTTGGTGTTCCGGGTTCGATCCCCAGCAGGAGCAAATATTTGTGACGAACACAAATGTTTGTTCTCGGGTCTTGGATGTTGTGATGTCTTGTATGTGTCCATGCCACCTGCGACACAGGGAATCCTAGTGCAGGGGTGTGAGTGTGTGAATGTTTATGTTTATTTTGTTTAAAGTACCAGTAAAAGTGTTCTGCTTCCCTTTCTCCTACGCTTTTTTTTTATATGGAATAGACAAGCATTTGACTACAACCTCAACTGATGGTAAGTGACGGTGTGGTCGAGGATGTAGCACGCTTGCCTAGTAAGTACTTATTCACTCTTGATTTGAAGACTCCGAGATTATAGTATGTCGGAAAAACAAACGCCGGCAGCAAGTTCCACTCCCTGCTGGTGCGTACCATAAATGACGATGCGAACCGCTTGGTTCGAGTTCGTGGTATGTCTACGAGATAGGGGTGGTACCCCCCGTACGCCTTCTAGTTCGGTGGTAAAAGGGAGATGGCGGGATTAGATCGTGTAGCTCCTGATGCTGATGTCGGTTGCGGAGATTTTTTTATTTAATCAAATATTAAGAGGAGCTGGGTGCTCTCCGGATAGTAATAGATCAGGCCTGCCCATTAATAATGATTGCTTACAGTTTTTATGCTTGCAGAGATGATTGTCGGTGGGCTCTGAAGCATCACCAACTCCCGCCTTGTTGTGGGCCTTCACTCGGAACTGGTAGATCATCTTCTCTTTCAGACCCTCCACTTTGTACTCCGTCTTGGTGTCCTTTGTCTTGACCACCTGTGAAGAATTATTTTTAATGTAAAAAAGTTTAGAGATGAGTAAGAGGCTGACATCTACCAATGACCTAAACAATGCCATACAGGAATGATTTACAAATGCAGATGCAGCACTTCTATTTTGTCTCTTACGCTATATTTAATATGAACAGCATCAAAACTAGATGGACATTTCTCAGATGGTAAGAAATCATACCTGCCCAGTATATAATCAGAACATTGCTACACAAAACTCTTCAGCAAAGACTTAACAAGTAAAAACATACTTTTCCTACTATGTAAGCTAATGACTGGTTCTGGTGTTAGAGTACGACTTGATTTTTAACTAACATGCTGTGCTTGTAGTTAGGGGAGATCTTATAATAATGCGCTGAGCTTGTAGTAAGAGACCTTATAATAATGTGCTGAGCTTGTAGTTAGGGGAGACCTAAAAATAATGTATTGAGCTTGTAGTTAGGGTAGACCTAAAAATAATGTACTTAGCTTGTAGTTAGGGTAGATCAAAAATAATGTACTGAGCGAGTAGTTAGGGGAGACCTAAAAATAATGCGCGGAGTTTGTAGTAAGAGACCTTATAATAATGTGCTGAGCTTGTAGTTAGGGGAGACCTAAAAATAATGTATTGAGCTTGTAGTTAGGGTAGACCTAAAAATAATGTACTTAGCTTGTAGTTAGGGTAGATCAAAAATAATGTACTGAGCGAGTAGTTAGGGGAAACCTAAAAATAATGCACTGAGCTTGTAGTAAGAGACCTTATTATAATGTGCTGAGCTTGTAGTTAGGGGAGACCTAAAAATAATGTATTGAGCTTGTAGTTAGGGTAGACCTAAAAATAATGTACTTAGCTTGTAGTTAGGGTAGATCAAAAATAATGTACTGAGCGAGTAGTTAGGGGAGACCTAAAAATTATGTGCTGAGATTGTAGTTAAGGGAGACCTATAGCCTTTTCTTAACCTATTATTGTGTTCCATTTTTGGGCAAAGATCTCTCCCATCTCCTTCCACTTTTTGCGGTCGCTAGCCACCTCCTATCTATAGCCTTATCAAGATGTACATAGCTCAGTAAGTAACTCGAGTAGTACCTCGATCCAGTCCGGTGCGAATTTGTCCTTCATTTCGATCACGTAGCCCAGAATCGGCCGGCCTCCGTCTTCTATTGGCGCTTCCCATTGAAGCGTCGCCGACATGTTGTCGTAGTCGATAATCACAGGCTTGCTGGGCGCCTTTGGCGGGTCTGGAGAACATTTTCAGATATAATATTCACGCAACACAGAAAAACTCACGGTAAAGAAAAAAATATTGTTTGTAAACAAAGCGCAGAGCCGGAAAACAACAGAGTTGCCAATCCGTACTAAATGTTACCCCCAAGTATTTTCCAATCCCCCTAGAAACTCCGATATCAATTTATAACCGACATAATTTTATATTGTAGGTATGCAGTGCAAATCACCTTTAACTTTTTTTTATAGACATAAAAACAGTTATGAACTGTATTTTTAGTATTGTAGTGCCAGACTTTGCAAATTATCACAACAGTCGACAGAGACGTGTGCATCTATGACGTGAAATTAAATTGAAAAAATAGTGTAGTTCTATTAAATTGAACGTTTTGTCAAGGCCCATAAAAATCCTTAAAAAATGTATCATCCTACAACTGCCCCTGTTAATTTTTTTTAACCGTAAATTAAGGGAAAATACCCCTAAGTTGTCACCACTGGAAAACAATTGAGGTTTTGACATTGACGTTCATAACTTAGTTTGACTTTGACATCTAAAATATGATAGATTAGCTGATTTTACCTGCTTGCTGATTGCTCAGATTCTGTAAATTGACAGATCAGCTGATTCATTCATATATTTCCTTCATTCTATACTACGAGAGTTCAATGACATTAAAACAATATTCTTTTACCCTCCCATTTGCTTCAGTTACTTTTCAAAAAGTTTCAGAACTTGCGAAAAATTGTGAAACGCTCGGTGAGGCACCGCTTTGAGTGATGCAGTTTTCAGAAATGCAGTTGACAGCGAAACAAAGATTTGGTGAGTAGTGTCAAAACTTTTTTACTTTTCCCCTGGAGCAAAGATCATCAACCCAGGTTTACTTACCATACGGGTTCTTAGCGACGATGAATCCGTCCGTCTCCAGCGGTTCAGATTCACCCTCCTTGTTGACGGCGCGAACCCTAAACTTATACTTGTGGTTGGGAGTCAGGCCCTTGACGTTGAACTCCGTCGGTTCAGGGCCAGTCTCACCGCACGGCACCCAGTTGCCAGTGTCCTGGTGAATTTAGGAAAGTCAGTCTTCAGGCTTAGTCTACCTCACTAGCTAGAGGAAGGTGGTATGAGGCAGTATATGCATTGAAGGTAGTGCCTAGGTAGATATAGGCGACAGGTAGATACCATTGTAGGTTGGTAAGTATGTGCGTGCACCTCACTTAACCAATATGCCAGCAAAATGACCCTTAGCTTAGTCTCTCTGGGTAGGTAGGAAGTGTAGGTACTTAGTTCATTTACTACTTCAGTACTTGAACAAAATGACCCTTAGCTTGGTCTCTCTGGGTAGGTAGGAAGTGTAGGTACTTAGTTCATTTACTACTTTAATATTTGAACTTCCTAGACAGCCTGGTTACCAGGTAATGAGGATACCTTAGTTAGGTACCAGTACTTAGCTGACTGCACAATCAGGGGTCTCATAGGAAGAGCTTATGGGAAAACTTCAAAACGTTTTGTAAGGTAGCACTGTAGGTATGTCTATCAAGTTGATGACTGATTGAATGACTGACTGTTTTTATAACAACTTGTTGCATGCCTGCCTAGGAAGGTATCTTACTTTTAAGTATCCATTCGATCATCATTAGTCTGGAAACGCTCCACTTATCCATGATCTCGCAAAAAGGACCGCCTAACGAGTCCAGTTACGGATAACAGAGTCACCACACATACACATATCCATGATCTGCCTGCAAAATCGTGTGTAGAAGCTGTCTTACCATGTCCATTTTCTCGAGGGTGTATCCTGTGATGTCGGATCCCTGCCAGTCGTCCGGCTTCTGCCATTTGACAGTCGCCTTCTCAGCTCGGATGTCAGTCACCTCAATAGGACCGTTAGGCCTGTTTGGCTTGTCTGAAAACAAACATAAATAATGTACACCTGTAGGTATGTAGTTCGTGCTTCGTATGATGAGCATTGCAAGGTCCGATTCAAGTCTCTTCAGCAATCTTACTTGGTTTCCTATTGTACAAGTCACCTATTGCAGAAAACTCATACTCATATGAGGCAAAATCTAGATTAGAATCAAAATCTAAATAAGATATTTTTTTTTGTTTTAACTACATACTTCTACATAGTTTTTATCAACAGTTAAACCATTTCGGACGTACAATTTTTTTCCATGACCACTTATCGATTGATATGCCCACGTATCGAGAACACAACAGTATAACGGGGCGGTTTTCTATTATTATTTAAATAAGAAGTAGCAGTCTGGCCAAAATAGCGAAAACAAAGTGTCTCTAGGTAGAAATTAAAACTTACCAAGCACAACAACATCGGCTATGCTTTCGCAAGTTCCAGAAGAATTGGTGAGCACCAACTTGTACTTTCCACTGTCAGGCCTGGTGGTTTTCCTCACAGTCAGCACCGTGTTCTTCTCGTACTTGTCAATGGTGATGCGGTCTCCATCGTCACGGATCTCCTGTTACGAGCCATATGTGTGAGAGAAATGAAGTCAGGATTGCGTTCGAACTCAGGGTTGCGTTCGTACGTACACCCTGTTCGAGCAAACGCAATCCTAAAGAATATAGGTAAATAGTGAGTTAGAATGTTATGTGGCAGTGTTTGGCTCATAGCCCCACTGCTGAGTGTTACCACGTGAAGAGATTTCTTGCAAAGTAAAGAAGATTTTGATCTCTTTCGAGTCGTTAAAGAACTCGGCGCGTATGAAGGTAGGGTTGGTGCATATCTATATCAAAACGTGGGTTTTGTGCACCTACACTACCAACTAATTGAGTGCAAAGTGAAAGTAGATTGGAAAAATTTAGATACTTGGTAAAAAAACTAGCCAAACGAAGACAAGTAGGAAAATACATAGTTACAAGTTTGCTTCTTTGATTAGTTTATTTCATATATTGTTAATGCCAATTAGAATGTAATTACAATGTAGACCACGACATCAAAAGCTGACATTGTGTAAATGCCCAGTGTTCAATGTAAATTGGACGCATTACGACATGTTTTAATTTTTTTTTTGACAAATTGAATCATTCTTGAGTCTCGTTAAACAAAATGTTCAGGAATATCTAGCATCAAAAACCTCGAAATTCTTGAAATGATTCATTTTGCCACAGAATAATATTTCGTATTGTTAGCCACATTTGTATAGTAAAGTCAAGAAAATGTTTAATGTCTTGTAATTGTTTGGTTTAGAACATATAGTGTGAGAACATCTAGTTGCATTCAGCTGACCTTCTCCGTAAACGCCTTTCCACGTTTCTTTTTGGGAAAAAAAAAACAGTTTTGTTAAAATACTCGTATTGTCCAATTCGTGAAGATCCTGATCGTGAAGAATTTAGAATGTTTTATCGATGACCAATGTTATCAAGATCCTAGAGCGCTTGTAAGTAGCTCTAGGAAAAATACTCACGGTGTTGTTCTATGTAAAAAGTCGATTTAAAATAACATATTTGAGGAGTCCATCGAAGCGAAGAACCAAGACCCAAAATGATCCAAACGTTTGTGCTTCAAAGTATTATTGTTACCATCATACCATGTGATGACAATAAATAGGTATATTGAGTATTGACTGAGACTTTTTGTGCACCCAGAAACGCGTCGCCAACAACAGCGACCGGTGGCCGGCGCCCTTCAGTTTCCATACATTTTGTAGCTGTCGCACACGGCCGCTAAACGTGTCTCAGTGGAGGCCACGCGTTCCAGAATCAGTCAGCGACGCGTTTGCGGGTGCAGTAAGAGTTCAAAATGTGGCAAAAAACTGTGAAGTAATGAAACTGACAATGTGTAGAAACAAATGATGGATGTTTTTCATGCATACCTCTTCTCCGTGCATCCATTTGACTTCAGGTTCAGGTTCACCACCGAACTTGATGTCGTAAGTGATGACCTGGCCCTTCTTGATAATCATGTTCTGCAGACCCTCACCAACGATGTACGGCTTGACTATTAGGGAAAGAAAATATCGGTCAGTAAAAAATAATATACAGTGTAAAGTGCTACACAGGATTTTGATTCACATATGCCGGTGCAATACCGCTAACGCTCGTCCACATTGATACATTTTGATGGTCAGTCACAAAAGCCCAGTATCTTCACTAGCTATAGTGCCCTTCAAACCGGAACACAGTAATGCTCACACATTACTGCTTTGCGGCAGAATATCTGACACTGTATACCCATCTAGACGGCATCCTGCCGGGGACGCTGCATTATCTATAGACGACACCGTGGCTTAGTTGGTAGTGACCCTGCCTACGAAGCTTGGTGTTCCGGGTTCGATCCCCGGCCGGGGCAAATATTTGTGACGAACACAAATGTTTGTTCTCGGGTCTTGGATGTTGTGATGTGTTATATGTGTCCATGCCACCTGCGGCACAGGGGATCCTAGTGCAGGGGTGTGAGTGTGTGAATGTTTGTTTGTTTGTTTATTATTTATAAAGACATTTTACATAAGAAATAGGAAATTTTAAATTATACCTATAAGAAATCTTACCGAATCTGCACTTGGCGACGATAGGTTTGGTGGTGTCGCTAGGTTCACCAGGGCCAGCCTTGTTGATAGCGCGTACCCTGAACTCATAAGTGCATCCTTCCTTCAAACCATCTTGGGTTGCCTTCAGGCAGTCCCCAGGTACCTCCTTGCCGGTGACCCAGTCTTTACCGAACTTCTCCTATAGATACAACAAAAATATGAGTACATTTTAAAAGTTGGTTGCTTAATTTTGTACTTTGTCTATATTATTTGGTTTTTATCTTGAAAAATAACACAGATTGGATTACACAAAATATATTTTTCGTCGTTGTCTCCACCAGAAAGCAACGTGCCCAGAACGCTGGCGGCATTGCCACGTTGAATGACAATGTTTATACGCTGTGCTAAGTAAAAACCGGCATTCTGGTCATGTGTAGTTCTACTCTTTTTGCCTATCAGCTAGATCTTTGTAGATCTTGTGTGCCACTGGTCCCCAAGGGCCTGATGTCTCTACCCAAACGGCTCAAATATGTATCCATTATCTAGAAATGCTTTTTTTAAATCAATTGTTAAAATTGGTCCAGGTAGTCGCATACAAACCTTGTATTCAATAACATAGCCGGTGATTGGTGCTCCACCATCGTTGTCTGGCTTCTCCCATTTGAGATCTGCGTGGTCCTTGTCCCAATCGACAAGCTCCAACTTCTTGGGTTTAGAAGGTTCATCCCAAGGATCCTTAGCCAAAACTGGCTTGCCGAACATTCCAGGTTCACTGGAGCCGACTTTGTTGACAGCACGGATCCTAAACTTGTATGTTTTCTTCGGAATCAGGTCTTCCACCTTGTATTTCAGGGGCTGGCCAACGGGCACTTCAGCAACGTTGTCCCAGCCAGCCTTGAGAGCCATATCTTGCCTTTCAATGATGTATTTGACAAGTGCTGCACCACCATCGTCTTGTGGCATCTTCCAAGCGACCGTGCACGAGGTCTGGAAGACTTCTGTGACTTCCACATCTTGAGGAGGTGTTGGCACACTCTGCATGGTAATGCTGACATCTTTCGTGTCTTCGCCTTGGGCGTTGGACAGTTTAATCTGGAATTTGCCTGAAGCCTCACGGGCTGGCTTCTTGATCTTGAAGAGGATCTTTTCTTGCTCGACAACAACCTCTACTTCTTTAGTTGGTAGAGGCTTGCCGTCCTTGATCAGCTTGGCTTCTATCGGTGTCTGTCGGGTGCCAGTAACTAAAAAACATTATTACAATTATTTATCATAATCTTAAAGACTATAAATTGACCAGTCCTTTATTCAAGTGGCCTTTACTTACTTTTATAAGGCACCTCAATAACAAAAGGCCTATCAGCTGGTCCGTAGAACTCATCGGGGCAGTCGATGGTAGGCTTAGATTCTCCTTTCTTGACTGTAAGCTTGCAAGAGGAGGTGAGCTTTCCACTCTCGCAGAGAATCTCGCCATCGTCTTCCATCTCCAGCTTGTTGAAGATCAGCTGGTGCTTGCCTCCGCCCAGGTTCTTAATCTCAATCCTGTGTAAGATAGATAGATAGATAGTTAGATAGTAACTCTTTATTGTACACTCCGAGGAAATATACATTATAAAAGGAAACAAATAAAAAAACAAATATAATAGAGGCTACAATGGGCGGCCTTATCGCTAAAAGCGATTTCTTCCAGGCAACCTTTGGATGGAGAGGAGTGATAGTAGTTGGCGTCTGGACGGGTGAGTCGTAATAGAAATATGTATGATACATACATACAAATATTTACACAGATACACAGATACCTACATACTATATATTATAATATATAATATACATAATATATATTATATACCCTAATTATTAATAAAACGTTTATGACAGCAATTTCAACTTCTCTAAATAGAAGTTCTTTACAGAGTGCTTAAACATAGGCAGCGACCGTATTGTTCGCAAAGATACTGGTAGTTCATTCCACAATTTAACAGCTTGCACAGCGAGTCATAGTAGAAATTGGTGTTAGACATCGGTATACTGAGTTGGAGATTTTCGGATGACCTAAGATTGCGAGATTGTAAGCACATTCATAAGAGTACGAAAGATTGCCGATACTGATTAGCATTATGCTTCATCATCATCAGCCAGGTAGGACCCACTGCTGAGTATAGATAGTCCTCCTTTCGCTTTAGCCAGCCTCCACATTATTATTGTCTCAGCATTATGCTTAATGACTAATAATTACGAATTCATGTAAAAAAAAATTGACAATCTACTGTATAAATCAATGCTATTGAATTAGATCGTGATATGTTAAAGGCCCAAAATCCCGCACGCTGCTATCTTGCTCGCACATTTGTACATTTTTGAAGATATAAATTTACCGAGTATATATTCAAAAAAGAGGAGAAGTGAATTTGTTACTACAACCTCGCGAAATGTTTTAGTATTTTTCAGTTTCGATATGTTTACCATAAGCGAAGGAGATAGGGCTAAACTGTATTTTCTCTTTCTTTCTTCACAATTAGCATAAATCCTTACCTCTCATTAGGCACAATGGGTGTTCCATTGAAGGACCATACAGCCTCAGCAGTCTGGTCCTGTAGTTCCACTTCCAGTACAACCTTGTCCCTCTCAATTGCTTCAGTATCCTTCAACTTCTTGTTGAAGCGATTACAGTCTGCAACAAAACCACCAGCTTCAGAGTTGAAGATACCAGAAAAACAAAAAATGGACGAATTGCAACTGGGATCGCAACTCTCACTCAAGATTAATTGAAGACGGGAACACATTTTTTATTTTCTAATTGATTTCATGTAAACAACCGTTTCTTCCAATAATCTAGGACACAATAGGAATTAAATGCATCAATGCAGATCTTGTCAAGGTTTGGTAGGCTGAAACAATTGGAATCAGCCTAGCCTCTAGCCTACATAAATATATACATACCTACATTCATAGAAGTCCTAAACACAATATGATAACGTCATCTTTGACCAAAATACTATTTACTACAAATTATTAAAACCAGTGGGGTAGATATATTTATTAAGAATTGATTTCTCAACTCTACTTACCTATATCTTATTATATATTATCTTATATACCTATAACAATAAACTACACAACTGGAAGCGACATCAATAAACGATGTCAATATCAAACGACAAGAATTCTTAAAAGCTATGCTAGTTTTTTTTTTTCTTTCGAAGAACCTAGGTTCTTCGGTTTTGGCTTCACATCAAAGGTATATAGCCAGTGTCAAGTAATTGGAGAGATTATGTTGTCATAAGTCAGAGTCGATAAGTCAAGTCATGCCCCTGTAAAGTAGTGGTGGTTGCGACTTTACTAGAGGCTTCTATGGAGTTTTGGAGGCAACACGAAAAGTCACGTTTTACAGCATTACACTAGTCACCAACACTCATACACGTTCACGAGCACTTAATGGATAAAAAACCACCGTTTTTACACTTAAACACTCAAAGTTATACAAGTTTTGTCAATTAATTTAAAGCCGCCAATGCGCCATTTTTCATGTACCCGCCAAAACTCCCTATGCTAGTTAAGAATAGCCATAAATTCAAGACAACAGCTAAGATATACTCGTATATTTATAGTTTCAGTTGAATTGTTAGAACTTTATTTCTTATTTTGGTTCAGCGCCCGAACACATTTTACTACCGATAAGGTTGGCCGGTAGAGAATGCTTGAGCATTAAACCCACCTTTTGTATAATGTTTATTTTGTAAAAAAGTACCTATTACAACAAATATATTAAGGAAGGTGGATGAGAGGATCCAAATTTCGTGCTTGGTGACATATCTACGCAAGTTAAGAAGGTATGTACTCACAATTGACGATCAGTTCGCAAGCAGTCTCATCAGCATTGCTGACACACTTGAAGTTGCCAGCATCTGTAACCTTGGCGTCCTTGATCACGATCTTGCGCTTGCGACCCTCTTTCACGATGGAAATCCGCTTGTCGGCCTTCAACGGCTGATCACCTTTGAACCTGATGAACATGAGTTTGAATCAGCACTTCTAATGAAACGTTGGGAGGCGTCTCTGCAGAGTTCTGACTAGATAGTGTGTGTGAGTACCAACACAAGACCATATTATATTCTACCGCAAAGCAGTAATGTGTAAGCATTACTATGTTCCGGTTTGAAGGGTAGTGATATTACTGGGCTTTCGAGAATGAACATAAACAGTCTAAAAGTATAGCACTATAGCAATGTTGCACCAGTCCCGTGTAGCACTATTCTGGTTATGGGTAGGCGTGATCTCCTACCATCAGGAGAGCGCCTAGCTCGTCTCTTCACTGGCACTAGCGTCACTGGCTTTAATGTGTCAGTGGATACATTACAAAAAACTCTGCATTAGAAGCAACCATCGCTTGATTATTATTTAATGGAAACGTCAGAAGGTTAAGAGTTACATGTGACGACCCGTAACTTCGTTTGCCTTGCCACTTAACAAAACTTATTTTTTTAGTACACGTCTACACTTATTGACGAACATACCCTCTACATTTCAAGTCTCTACATTCAGTAATTTGGCATTTCATATTATTTTGTTAAAGTGTCCTACCATTTCACGTCGCCACCGGCATCATCCAGCTCACAGAGCAACGTGATGGTGTCCTTCTCGATGGCTTGCTGAGATTTGAGTACCTTCGTGAACTTGTACGGGTACTCTGCGAAGAAACAAAAAAGTAGAAGTACATTTACATTTACATCATTCCTCTCTTTTTCCTATAATCTGTGGGAGTGATTTAGTGAAAAGGAACGGAAGTGTGTAACAGGAAGCCGGGAGCGCGCTATTTGATTTGACCAATGAGCGCGCGCGGTTGTAGAGCAGGGCCGTCAGATGCTTATTTTATTACCAAGGATGTCAGATGTTACACACCATAATATTACTGTAAGGCTCGCTCGTTTTTTTTTTCTCTTTGAACATCATTACCCAGACCTTATTCTAAATTTAGTAAATCTTGAGATACGCCAGTAAGTAGAGTTGATAGTTGATAGCATTAGTTTACTCACCTACAATCTTGACTTCAGTCTCAGTTTTGTCAGGCTGCTTCTCAATCCTACAAGAATATTTGCCGGAATGCTCCAACTTGGAACTCTTGATGAGAAGCCTGCAAACTCCGGACAAATCTTTCGAAATCTGGAACTCTTCGCCATCTTCCAGCTTCGTCTCTCCACTCCACCACGAGACGATGGCGAGGCTGTTGGATACGGCACACTCAAGCTGAGTTTCATGCTTAGTGTAACCGCTGGTGACCTTCTTCAAAGGCTTGACGAAGGTGTATGTCGGGTCAGGCTCGTCGACTTGCAAGAAGGCGGTGCAAGTGATGCCGCCAATTTCGATGGTGATCTTGCCGGTGTCTTCCACCTTCGGTCCCATGATGATAAGCTTGTACGAGTCTTGTTCATTTGTAAACTTGTATTTGCTGCCCGGGAACAGTTCCTTAAAAGTGATACGTATTTAGTGACTATCCTTAATTAGGTCAATGTTCTGGTTCAAATTTATATTTATACTTACATCCTTGCGGAAGTACCACTTCGGTTTGGCGTTGGGCTTCGTGAAACAGGCTTCGAAGACCACCTTCTTATCCTTTCCTTCCTTTGCGAATTGATCTACGAGGGGCTTCAAGAACGACTCTTGTTTCTGAAAATCATTGTGGTGGAAATTAATCTACCTGTCCCATTGAAGTCGAGCAGGTGCAGACAAAAACCCAAGTGCTGTCCATACAAAAAGCTGAAAGTGCTGACCGTAAAGGACTCCCTCTCTTATCTACTCGTATCCACGGTCGCGGAGTGCAATCAACGGAAACAATCGTCTATGGAATAAACCGAGGCGTTAGGGTCAACAGCCAATCATTCGTCGAATGAACTTCATGCGTATGGTACAGAGATTGGAATTTCCTTTCAAGAACAGTTGTGCAAGACTCCTGATTGTATCACTATTTGATTGTGTTCACATAAAATTGACAGCGACACAAAAATGATGAATGTTATATAGGGACTGATTTAGTACCTTATCTCGAAACATTCACCATTTTTAATAAAAAATATACATCAATATCCTAAACATCGATAGTGACTGTGCATGTGCTGCTATATCGACGAAGAAGTGCACAGAAATATTGCTAGAAGAGAATAGAAGAAGTACCAAAAGTGTGCTAACTATAGATTGTCCGGTCGACCTTGTAGCTGGGTTCCAAGCAGTTCAAGAAGGTAATGATTCTCTTACACCAATATCTCTTACAATTCATATACAAGAAAATACAATATGAAAATAATTCTGATGCGAGATGAGTATGGCAAGGCACATACTACAACAGGTATAGGGAACAAATAATATAATATGTAGATAGAAATCTCGATAGTGATGTAAGAGTTTCAATAGAACTGCTTCAACACCCGGACGTGATGCATTCTGTGCAAATTTTGCTTTTGGTGATATACTTTCAAGATGCTGTGTGCCAACTATTGACATCGATATCATAGTCAAACCTCGTTTTTTTTGAACGAGTGAAGGACCGGCCAATCGGGTATCAGTTCCGCCAGTGACGGTCTTCTGTTTTGGGTTCTCTACAAAACATCCATACTTTCTTAGTGTATTTGTCATGAAAATAACCAATGTACTTATTATTTGCATTGGTTTACTTAAACTTTAATCGATCTCGTAATCGGTCATGCAGACTTAAAAGGGGTATAAACTCATAGGATTGAACAGGTATAAGCTTAACATAAGTTCGCAAAAATTCCAACATCTGCAAATTGTCTGCAAAACATCGGATGCATCAGCTGAAATTGATGATATAAATGAAGATAAAAACATTCGAAATGACGTGACAGAAGCTCCTCAACCTGACGTCAATGATAAACCCGCAATTGAACAGTACCGAGAAAAAGTCATCAAATTCATTCCACTTACATTCCCTGAAAATCATGTTCAAGTTAAAGAAACGTGAAGTGGTGATACAAAAACCTTGGTGAGTTATTTTAAAATCCAGTTTAATGCATTTTTATTTAGAACGCTCAAATATTCTCGTCGTCAACGGCATAGCGAAAAGATGATTATCACAATCGTAAACAGTGACACAATTAAATTAAAAGATTTGCTAGTAACAGATTAGATGGTGGCTACGAACAAGTTGACGACGAAAATCTCTGAGGTGGTTTTTAGTTTATCATTCGTGATTTAATCTCATTCATTTATTTAAGAGAATATATATATCCTTCTGAAATATGCCTACTCGTTACTTTTAAATTGTTTTAACAGTATTCTTAAATTATTTGTGTAGGTGTTACATTTCAAAAAGATAGATACTTTCTCAGTTTAGTTTTATTTTTATCTCTCTTTTTTACTGAACCTTTATTTTGACAGCCTCCATCAATGTGGGCCAATCAGGCACCATTTCAGGCAAAGACATTCGTCTTCGTATCTCATAAATACCCTAGAATTTGATAATAATGTTACTCTCAAGTAACGAGACTATGCGATGATTTATAAAGCAACTTATGTGAAGCTATAGCACTTGTTAGCTATAGCTAACGTGAAAATGAACCGCAATGAACCGGACAAGTGTGATGGTTTCAGTTCATTGTGAGCTAGGTGAATGACTTTTATGTACCGACTGATACTAACATAAAACCAATTGTAGAGCTTCTTAGGTATCCACCCAGCCATTATTTATGTTCAAACCTCTAAGATTATTCTCAACACATAGGTTATGTAAATAATACAACCACCAATAGTTTTGCTGACATTGTCAACCTGATGTTTTCAAACTATTGACAAGTTTGTAATCACAACCAATGAGTTTTAAATCACAAGCTTCTTGGTAGATCCAATTCCAAGTTTGAGTATCGAAAAGTTATTGTTAAAATAAACAGTTGAATGCTAACACCAACAAAGACTGTGACGAAGAAGAAATACGAGATACAGAGGCGATGTAAGATGGAATGAATGATGTCGCATTTGAAACGTTGATGACCTTAAACCAGTCCCAGTTTGAAGAGTTCCTGCGCCTGTCAGCTGGGAATCTACCCATCTCGACACCCTCGGAGATGACCACTACGAAGCCGTCTTCCTCGTAATAGCCAGTTTCTAAGCCCTATGAACCAAATATCATGATGCACACGAAGTCTTACAGATATACCTGGACTAATATAAAATAGCCTAGATATTCGAAATTATTCTCATCATCATCTACTAAGTAAATTCTCGTATACTTCGTAGGGTTCGGAACTTAATTCTTATTTCCGTACCTTTATGTCATATACAGATTTAAAGTTTCATTAATTAATAACTATCGTGCAAGCATCAGTTCTGATCATCAATAGGAAGCTACTTTGAAAGCACACATCTACATTGAAAACCATAATACCTGTTAGATACACCTACATTGTTTTTCATTTACAAATTGAAGAACGCGAATGAATATTGCGATGAAAGCTAATATATTCATCAAGATATATAGGCCCGATGGAGCTGTCAGGTAGTTTATTTTTATCTTTTATTTTATTCTTATTATAGACAAAACAATGTAGAAACCATTGCATCTAAATTTGTTTTCAATGCCAAGTACGCTAGTGCTATGCGCCACGCGTCAGTCGATGCATAAAGAAAACTTAACATGGTCTCTATTTTCTTTCTGAAAGTACCATACCTTTTTTATTACTTTGGATACCTACTCGCATTTCATTTCAATCACAATAATCGTATGCTAATGTTTTCTACATCACTTTGTATGTCTTATTTGAGTTTTTGTTTAACTGTAAGTTTAGGTCAGCATTTATATCACCATCTTCTTTCCTTCAAAAAAGTATCAATGTTAGAACTCCTAAGAGGACATAAGACCTTACCTTTTCGACCTTCTTTAGGGGTGGAATTGGTTTTTCCGTTTCCTTGAGTTCCCAGTCCGGGTCTTCCTTCTTTTCTCCCCATTTAGCGTATTTCCTCTTCTTGAGCATAGCACGGAAGTCCATACCACTGGAGTCTGTCCGATGAAATTCATGATTGATTCAAATCCAAATTAAAATGACACTATTAAACGCTAGATAGACGTGTACGTTTTTTGCTTTCGCAACTTACCGGACACATAAAGTTGCATCTCGGCAGAGTCCTCTCCATGGATGTTGCTGACAACGATTTTGTATTTGCCCTCATCGTTGGGCTTCACCTTCCTCATGCAGAGTGTAATAAGACCAGTTTCTCCATCTGTCACGAACTTGAAACGACCTCCCTCAATAATTTCCGACACTCCCTTGTAGAACCTAAATGTCGGTGGTGGATTACCCTCAACTTGTACGGTGAGGTATCCAGTTTCACCTGAAATATGCTTAGCATGTATTATACGTTCGAAATTAACATCTATGTCTTCACTTTTAATGTTAATTTTACCTTCAACAGCCGAGTAGCTTTCTTGCACATCAACGATGACCGGTGGTCCCTCATTTCCAAGAGGCTTCAGAGGAACTGAAGGCTTGTTAATGAGATCCTCGAGGTCTTGAATGGAAGGCCTTCTGGCGTCTCCAGACTTTCGCCGCTACATCATCAAACAGTGTGAATAATGTTTCTTGAGTACAGTTACACACAAAAGTTAATCACGAATATCAACAAAGCAAAATAAAATACTTTTGGTGGGAGAAATAAATATTAAAATTGATTTCATTGAAGTTAAAATTAGAACATTTGCAATAATCTGTTGGAAAAGACGTGATTAAAATCACTACAATCAAAAGTCAAAGGTCTTAAAATTTAGACTTTGACACGATAATTAATTAATAATATAAATAATTAATAAATAATTAATGCTCGTATAATCGCTACAATTTGCAATGATAGAGTAATAAAGTACTATTAAAATTAGAGTGATTTTTTTATATAAAATTAATTTTAAAGGCCAACATACTTTAACTATTAAATTAACGTAAAACCAGTGTATATTACTCTCCTTATAAAATTAATGATTACAGACGGACGTAGCCAAATGGCTCGATAGCTAACGTAGACCATCTGATAAATGTAACACAAGTGCTAACTGTATTTATGCAATATCAATGATAAATGTCGCTTGTGCGATTCCAAGTATACTCGTGATGATTGATGCTGGATAAATATGATCGTTAATTCTTGTCATTATTTCGAGAAAATAGACATCAATGACAACTTGATATTCATAATAATTGATTATAATGTAATTATTTAAATTATTTATCGCGCAACGAAACTTAATTATATTGTACAAAGGGCGGTCTTAATGCCTAAAGGCAGCAGCCAACCCTTTTAGGATGGATAAATAAAGTTGTGCTAATACTTAAATAAACTTGAAATAGTTGGATTCATATTGTAACATAAAACTGGTAGATGTGGAGGTGTATTTTAATAAGAAAAAAAACGGTAAGATATTTATGACCTTTGACTAAAATTGTACTTATGTTGTTTTAAAATGAATTTGTTGGATATATTATTTACACTTACCGGATCTGCTCCAGGTGCTTTTAACTTAGGAATGGACAGCTTT
The DNA here is from genome assembly GCA_932526365.1 of Lobophora halterata. Classification (NCBI taxonomy): domain Eukaryota; kingdom Metazoa; phylum Arthropoda; class Insecta; order Lepidoptera; family Geometridae; genus Lobophora; species Lobophora halterata. The sequence continues at coordinate 2,962,991 of OW052026.1, forward strand.
TTAGCCACCGCTGCCATTTTTTTAAGTTAAATTATACCACCAAGATGCCACAATACCTTCAATTATAGTAACTAATAATAAAGATTTTGTTTTAAATAAAAAAATATCACATTTTATCACTAAATATCAAACTCTCGCGAACTGCGCACAACATAATGAAGCTTTATAAACATTTTCTCAATTTTTTTTCTTATCCATAATCACAGCAAATATTTCCTATTTAAATGCTTCAAGCTATTTTATAAATGTTACACCTCGTTTTACTATTTTTTTTATTGTTTTTGTGGGAATTGGATTTTCGATTTGGGGCAGTTCGTCAGTGTCGTTCCATCTAAAAATGGGCGCGAATGTCAAAAGACTGAAGAAGGGGTCGCGAAGTATGGTCGCCTAGCCTGCAGGGAGGAGAGGGGGAGGGGGGATGTGCGGCTTCTATTTGTGCACAGCACAAATCAGCAGACCAATTCAATTAATTATCAGATTAAGGTGAGCCATCCGTGTAGCATGTTCTTGGACGCGTTAGATCGGCATGGAACCACTGACACAAATCTGTTACATTTCTCCCGATATTATTGGCGTTGAATTCAGGAAGCTTATCCATAACATGATCGAACTCCAATTCTGACATTCGCTTTGCTGGAGTTTTTAGATCTTGTTTATGGCATTGATAGTCGCTGTAGTATTAATAATAGCTTTTAATCGCATCATCGATTAGAACGATATTGACATCAAGAACAATCGTTAAACTGTCGCAGTCAATGATTAGATGTCCTATTGATAAAGTAGAGACGCGTGTTTTTATATCAATGAGTTATAGGGGGTTGGGCTACATGATAGAAAGATTAATTGGCACCTTGTTATTAATGTGATCAATTCCGTTGATAGTCATCGCTGGCAAGCGCACCGCGTGCTACGAATAACCACATTGTGAACGAGTCGACAAATTCTAACTTGCGCGGTTGACAGCTTTGTCACCGAGCTGTCAAACGATCCATAAATACGTTTACAGTTAACGTTATAATTGTAATTAAAATGACAGTCTGCGAACTTGCAGACCAGACCTCGGTATGTCTTCCAATACGTCGATAATTATTAACGTTCCAGTTCGTCGTGTCTGTAAAGAGATTTATTTGGGACTGATGTCCAATAAAATGGTACGTGCACTCTTGCCAAAATGTATCGATAGAACATTGCCGTTAGCGTAGTCGCGTAGCGTAGTCCACTAGTGGTGCAGCCGCCGTGTTGCCCACGCGTGCTCAGGTATTCGCCCCTCTGCGTCCGTAGTGTCAATCATATTGCATTTTCATTCTATTTACGGACTGTCCTCCAATTTATTTCTGTCATCAACTACTTTGAGATTGGTATCGATAAGATTCAATTTTATTTCAACATCGTTTAAAATAATCAAGCGACATGAGTCTGAAGATAGTTTCATTTAGTAATAAATCCGCTTAATTTCTAAACAAAGGTTTTAATTAACTTAGCTTTAGTTTACATATATTTTCAACTAAACCAAAGAGTCAACGAACAGAAAACCAAAGTTTAAAGATACGACACGTGTTTTGCCTCTACACGAGGCATCATCAGGAGGTGTGGACTCGCAGAAGTTTGAACAATTTTTCTTCATCAGATTATGTTTGTACAAATATTCATTACTGTGTGTCGTATACTCATGTTTATTGTTTTGTTTATAGATGCTTTGAAGTCGAAGATCCTGCCGATTGAGCCTCAAGTTCATTGCGAGTGTGAGCGGCATATATCATTTGGGCTGGCATAACTGCAGCTTTAAGGGTGAGTACGTTTCAAGATCATAATGCACTTGGCCTAGTTCTCGTGTCATATTTATAAGAATAACAATCAATCATAACAACGCATTAGGACACTTCTGGCTCGCAGCGCATTCCGCATCATTTATTTTATTAAAATCTCTAACGTCATTGCTTTCGTCATTTAGGCACAGGTGATATTCTTACTCTAATTTACGAGTGTCCACCTTGATAAAAACTAATGCTTTTTCTATTTTTTTTCTTCTTTTTAACATCTGTTTTTTTTCTGGTTCCATCTTTTACGACACATCTTTCGTCGGTTCTTTTGAGATCACATATACCTCCACATTTTTTTGCAAATATTTTTTTTAACTATTCTTTATGCCTAAGTGCACGACGACTCATGATTCATATCAGGGGGAATGTGACTTGTAATTATTTGCGTCATAGAAACAAAACTTTGGCTCTGTACTTGAAGTCGGTTGATAATTATAGATAATGTTTGTCTAGCTATTTCTATATCCAATAAGGATTTATATAAATAGGTCTACAATTTTAACTCAGTAATATTGTCTAAAATTTATGATCATTTCTAGTTTTGTGGCATCTTTAGGTGCAAGTTAAATTAATATCCGGGATCAAAATGATGTGAATAATTCGGTTGCGCGTTCATAACTTGATCACGAATATTATTAGTTATTAGTAGGTATTTCTTGCAAAAGCTGTTTTCTTGTGCGAAAGCTATTTTGAGCACCAATATTACATTAAATTATTTCAACTTCGTAGTAATATTGTCACTTAAAATTACAGTAACATAGTTTGTTTTATGTAAGTATTTATTTTCCATTTTAATGAGGAAACATGCAGCATTTTTGTTTATTGTTATTATATTTACTTATAGAATGTTATAATGACAAGGTGTTAGTTGCTCTATGTTAGGTGTTTCTAGTATTTCATTAAAATTGATCTTAAGTCTGTGTTGAAAACCCAAATAAATAAAGACCAACCTAATAACTGCGGTAAACAGCTATTTGGTTGGCTACTCTTCTATAAATTCACGTATTAATCACCTTGATCACTTTCTAAATTAATAGCTTTCTATGTTAGCCACGTATCTAAGAGAGATATTTTCTCTATGACATAAATTTTTACTAAACATATATTTTCTCTAAACATAAACATATATTTTTCACACTTGTATACCTCGTCCGTGACTTCACCCGGTCTGCCGCGTTTCTTTTTTTGGAAAAAAATATAAGTTTTAGTAAAACATTCTCTGTTAATATTGTGTGCATAAAGTAAATAAAATATTTTACATACTTAATAGTGTTGGTGGGATATCAGGAAAATTGTGTATGTTGGTGCATAGTGTCAATTATATAATTATTTTGTGTTTGGTGCAAAATGGTTTCGTTTGTGCTTCTTATATTTTTTAGTGTAAAATTATGTGTTGAGTAGTTTTATTGTAGAAAATTAATGGAGATTTTTTGTGGATGTTTTGTTAAATGCGAAAAGAAAATATCAAAGAAATTGTGATAAAACTTTTTTTTTAAATAGTTATGAAGCGGAAATACTAAAACGTTATTGGAAATTATCTAAACTTGAAACTTAAGCTATTACTAAAGAAACTAGAAGCACTGTCAATGTGTGAACCAACAAAAGTCAAAATAATCGATAGGATAAAATCGTCTTTCGACTCATTAAAGTATCTTCAAAATAAATAATATTTTATATTAAATATTTATATCGGTTCGCTCATTAACAAAGTTAAATCAAACTCCAGCGATTCTGTCATAGTTTTCCCGCTGGTCGGCAAAGCGGTAGCTATCAAATTTTCAAAAGAACTTCTTGAGAAAAACTAAAAAGGTAAAGTGAGAATAGGTTGGACGTACATAGATATAAGGGTAGGTATCTATAGATGTATTGATAGGGTCTATAGAGACTGTATAATGCTCTACTAAAAGGTGATTTATAAATTAACATTTAGAATTTTTGGACTGAATATCGTATGAAGTGTGTGAAAAAGTGTATTTTGTAGAGCATATTGTTTCGATCGGCAGTAAAAAATAATTTTCACAAAATAATATTTCTACAATTATTCTAGTCGTCCGTTGTCAAAATGTATAAAAAGAAGAAAAATATAACTTAAATTTAAATGCTTTGCAAAAGCGAGCAAGTTCCACCTAAAATTGACCAGGCCCAGTCGATCTCACCTTTCTCTCGTCTAAAACTTCTCCCGGGCGTAATTTGGTGACCTGTTGTGAAAAACATTGATAATCGCTTGAAATTTATGTCCCTAAATCTCCGCTGCCGAACCTCGGTGAACCTAACAAGACGTTTGTGCGCATTATTTGGTGCAGACGTAGCTAGCATGTGCAAAGTTATTTCGTTACATACTGCATCATTTTCTTGTTAATTCCTCATGTTAGTGTCCGTTTTACGATGTGTGACTAAAGCCTTCTCTGACACACCATTCTTATCAAAAAATGTGGTCCAAAGACCGTCTCTTTCCGTTATTGTGTGTGCGATACGTGCTCATAAGCTGTGCAGTTTATCTGTGTGCGTTTACTTCACAAGTGTGCAATATGTAGCTCGGTGCTTTGACGACATATAACGTAAAAAGTACTGGATAATTACATATTCCATTAAATTGTTCAGAGTTATGTATTTATCCAATATAATTACGCTGGTTTAACCGCAACCGATGCAAATGCATTAATAGATTCGTTTACAGATAAAGTTAAGAAATTTGTCACGGCAACGTAGTTTAGCATTCATATTGTGAATTTTAGCCTCATTTAATTTTACCTTCTTCTCTTCGATCACCTCACCGGGTCTTAGTTTTCTATTGTCCTGTGGATTATGTTTTGCACGGTCTTAATATCGCTACTTGTGTCCCAAAACTGTGTTTTTTACATTTGCGAGTGTGGTAGCTAGAGTCTAGGACTAAAAGCGGGGATCTGAAGGGTTCAAGCTTCAATCCATTTTCAAAAACATTTATATTTTCACTACCAAGCGCTCTCAGTGGCAAACAAATCTGAAGCATCAACAACTTGCTGATGATTATAAGTTCTTAATGGGTAGTCTAGGGTAATGTTATGGGTTCGGCTTGAGAGAGTAGGAGACTACAATAGGTACTCAAAGGTTCAACTTTGTATAATGGAGCGCTAACATCTAAGAAAATCGTACATTTAACCATAAAAAATTAAACAAAATAATGCTTTTTTTGTATATGTGAACGATATTGCTTTCGATTTTAGCGCTCAGTCATAAGTGTGGCTATTTTCTACAGATACGGCACAATTTGACATAGTGTATCTCAAATCTGATCATACCTTTACTGAAAAATAGACGAAAGTGTTGATATAAAAATTGGTATCGTTATAAAATAAATTCAAAATATAAAGTAAAATAATGAAATGGAAGAAACATACCTCGTCGCTGATGATGAGGGAAGGACGTCTTCCCATTTCCTCTGGTGGAGGAATAAGGGAACCACGCCTTACTGGACCACCGCCAGGACCCAAAGATGGTTTCCTGGGCATTTCTGGTTTCGGTGACCTTTCGCGGCTAACTTCAATCTTCGGTGCTGCCAACGTCTCGTCAGGTGCCTTAATTTCAGGTACCTTAGGAATTGGCTATTGAAAAATGTAATCGTTAGTTTAACAAGGATAGTTTCACTATTTTATAATACTTAATATTTTGTTTGTTAGCTGTTGCCTAAAAATTTGCCCTACCTTATCTTTCTCGGGCTTATCTCTGACACTGGGTGTGAAGTCATTTGCCTCGTAAACTTCAAGTTCTGGTCTTTCGTAATCGGGTATTTCAGGCAGTTCCTCGGCCTTCTTCTTGACCGAGGTCACCTTAGCCTTTTTGGCCTCTGCTTCAACCTTTTCTTCTTTTATTGCTGTTTTCTGTAATTCAAAAATATATTCAGTATTCATGTAGTTACAGAATAAAAGATTTCGTAACTTGATTGTTTGTCTAGTCATCATCATTTTCATGTCTAGTATTTAGTGATAAATATGTATTTTAAGATATTTTATTCAATACTTACCTTATGTTCCTAAAAAGTACATAATTATAAAAAAAAAAACTAATGTACATTTATACAAAATAGATTAAAAAGAAGTGGAGAGTCAATAAGCGGAAGCAAAAGCAGAAATTGTAAGAACACAAAACATATAAAAGATAAGAATAAGACGCAGTCTTATTACGATTGCCACAGATTAATTGTGCAATAAGGACTGAATATAATACATAATTTGTACAAACCCTTATTCTATTTCGTGTAAGATACTACCAAAATTAGAACCTAATTAATCTAACTACTGAAAATATGCCAATTCTAGTTCAACATAGCAAATATCTTGTGCAGTAAATAGCTGGTGCTGAAAAATCTATAAAAAGTGCATGGTGCAAATAACGTCATCAAGATAGTGCTTGGTGATACCTCATCATCAGGAGTTATCGTTGTCTGTGGTATTTCTAATGTAGCTGATTTAACTTTGTCTTCAGCTGATTCCGCCTACAGAGCATATTTCAATTTAGCCTTACAAAAATGATGCGAAACCTTCGAAAGCGTTGATTTGTTGTGTGTTTCACTAGGATTATTGTCAATAGTTTATGTGCGTGAGTGTATGAATTGCTGTGCAGTGTGCAGTAGATATTTTTTGTGCTGAATGATCCTGAATAAAAACTTAGCATCGTTTTATTAATAATTAGCTTTATTTAAAAAAAGCTGCTTTAAAATCATTATTCAAAAGTTGCCTCAAATTATGGATTTTATGTAACTGAAAGTCATTCGTATGATGTTGTGTGATGGTGAAAATTGAAGTGAAAGGTTAAGTACCTGAGGAGAACGCAGTTTTGTTCTCCACGGTGCTGTATCGGGTGCTAGTGTTGGTTGGAATGTATCTTCTAACTCTGGTGTTTGCTCAGCCTGATTCGAAAACATTTTGTTGTTATAATAATACGTTTGAAAAGAGTCTAGCAATAAGTATTCGCGATTTTTTACCTGAGGTATTTCTGGGATAGCTTTCCATGAAAATGGTACTTCTTGTTTTGATTCAGGCTCAGGTGTTTTAAGCGATGGTACCTAATAAATATGAATATTATATTATCCCGTTTACTTTGTTTTGCAGGTATTTATTATATATCTACATATTTAACTATCAAGATAATTTAAATTGACGATGCACTTTTTGTGTTGTATGTGTTACCTCTGTGTGTTGTTTCCTCCAAGGATAAACAGGTTGTGTAGGTGTATCAAGTGTCTGATTAGATTCTTCTGTAAGAGTAGGTTGTTCGTGTTTTGGTGTGTCTTTAGGTTTAATAATCTGTGGTTGTTCTTGTGTCTGTGTGATCTTTGGTTCTTCTGCTGGTGTGTCTTTTAGTGAAATAGGCTTAACTGTTTTTGTTGATTTATTTGGCACTATTTCTTGTGTATGTGGTTTATCTGATGCATCAGTTTCTGGTTTTAACTTAAGTGTTTCAGTGTCCTAAAAATCAATTTGTGTGAATTAACTTGTTAATGTTTATATATTTATATAATTTGTTTGTTAATGTTATTTAAGGTATATATAAATATTGTTTGAGAAGTGTTTTTAGGTTGTATCTCTGTGTTTGACTTTCGTCTCATGTAAAATGGTAATTGTGATGATTTCAAGTGTTTTTCTTGAGTTCGTGCATCGTCAGTTTCCTATTAAATAAAAATAATTTGAAATCAATTTGAACTTTATCGAACTTGTTTCAAAAAAATGCAAGGACTACCTGTGGTTTTTCTTCTCCATTCTTTATAACTTCATCCTTTTTAACTGGAGTTTCCTATGAATAAACTTTGTATTTTGAATCTTAAATTTTTAGGTCTATAAAAACGTATGTCAAATTAATGTTTACCTCAGTTTTACTTGGACGAGACCAGGGGAATTTCTGTTTCGCGGGTGGTTCTGTGAACTTCTCTTCTTCCTGTTTTGACTCTACCGTAAGCACTTTTTCCGCGTCTTTTTTAACCTGTTTATAATACATAGCATTGAAATGTTGATCTTTATCTAATAAAGTTATAATTCATAAAACTTTTTTGATTTCATAAGAAATGGTACCTCTGTTTTCGTAGGACGTGACCAGGGGAACTTTTGTTTCGCCGGTAGTTCTACAAACCTATCTTCATCTTCTTTAGGTCTTGCAAAGAGCACAGGTTCGTCTTTCTCTACCTGTTATAGTTTTAAAGATTTTAGAATATACTATGTATACCGTTAATTATTTTTCAACTCAATACGTTTTTGTATACTACCTCATCAATTTTACTCGAACGTGGCCCCGTTAACTCTGGCTCCCTATTCTCATCCGCAAGTGTTATAGTATCTTTGGATTCTTTATCTACAGGTTTCACGGGTTCCTGTTTCAATAATACATTAATTTAAATTCATAGTTTTGCTGTTTTATATACTCGTACAAAATTTAATTTAGTTATTTAAATAACTACCTGGTCAGCTTTGCTTGGTCGACGCCAAGGGTAAGTAGGCTCTGTGGGTCTATCGATAGACTCCTTTCTCTTTACTTCCATTTCATCTACTACATCCGTCTCCATAAAGTTTTCTTTGTCCTAATCATTAAAATAGTTTAGATAAGAGGTCATAAAATGTTGAAGTTACAATATTGAGTAAATAATAAACAATAATAACTACCTCATCTGTTTTAGTTGATCGAGGGCGAGCAGTTTCAATCGGCTTATCAAATGAAACCTTTCTTTTACCTTCCGGTATCTCTGAAGTATCCGTTTCTATGATATTATCCTGTACATATATTTTTAAACATGAAAATTAAATTCTATCAATTAATTTTATTATTATTTCGAAAATATCGAGTAAAAAAGTATTATACCTTATTAGTTTTACTCGGACGACGTTTGAGGGGCTCTGTTGGCTTATCAATGGATACTTTTCTTTTTATTTCTGTTTTCTCACTTATATCAGTCTCTTCGTCGATTTCTTCGGATTCCTGTTATGTATTGAGTATAATTAAGTATTTTATCCAAAAAAGTAGCATAATCTAGTTCTGATTTATTTAATTAATACCTCAGTCTTGCTTTGACGACGTTTCGGTGAAGTCTTTGACGGCTTGTCGAGACTAGATTTACGTTTTGGTTCCACCGTTTGTGTTGGTTCCTATGAAATTATAATAACAATTGTTTTGTGTATTCAGTCAGTATGAGCAATATTCGTAAATGTAATGATAATGAATGTGTGAGGATGTGTTACCTGTGTGTCTGTTTTCGAAGGTCGCCTAGGATATGTTTTGTCTGAAGACTTATCGATAATGTCATCTTCCTTATTGACATCCTATTTACAAAAATATACAGTTTTTTTAGTCATTAAATAGTTATAAATAAACAAAGACAATAGGAAGTTATTTATACAATAGTTGATTTTCATGACTCGTATCGATTTGTCTGAAAATCTATTTGAAATTTACTTTATATACAAAGAACGAATAAAAATAACGTAGAGACTCAGGTTTTATATAATGTACATTTTTATACAAGCATGCACTATTTCTTTTTAGACTTACCTTAAGTTTTACTTGTGATAGCTCTGCAGTTTCCGGTTCCTTGATTGTAGTCTAAAAATCAATTCATGGGGATATAGAAGCGTAAAAGGGTGCTCAAAACTATTGGAGTAAAGCAAAAAGTTAAGCACAATTTCGAATTCAATTCATATACTTCACAAACTCTTAATAAAGTGCTTAATTTATGAAAAATCAATTATTTTTGATAAAGTATTTCATATTTACGTACGAATTTCATGATGAATTCAAAAATGCGCTTCGGTCTTATGTAAACTAAAATAATACATCGCTGTGACTACTAACTACTGATACCAATGTGTAGGTACCTAGTTTCTAATAAGCCCGTACACTCAATACGCTGTCATAATAACTCAATGTATCTACTTGTTTTTTTTTTAAATATAAAACTACATAAAAAGCCTTGTACATTTGCATTACTTGCGTTCATTGCAAGGGTAAAACTGGATTTGCTGATGCTTAGCTACACAGGGGTAGGTATGTAAAATGATAACGAATTATATTTTTGAGGGAATCACTTCCTTGTGTATGTAAGGTAAACCAACCTATTATTTGCACCCTAGAGTTTGATGTGAAAAAACAAGGAATGCTTTTCCTACTTGCTTATGATTTTTTATATATATACTATGATTTTTTACTTTTAAAAGCATATTGAAATTAAATAATCTATGATTTCCTTGTTTTTTTCGCATTTAACTCTAGGGTACCAATAATAAGTTGGTTTACCCTACATGGTTATTTGGGCTTGTGCAATAATATATTATAATTTTTGGACATTTCACACAACAGCATTTAGCCCCAAACTAAGCAAGTACTTTAGAAATCAGATAACTGATAAAATACTTAATATACTTTATTTACTACATACGAGTACATACAATATAAAGAAAACCCCAGAAATAGATTTATATTTTGATGTGATTCCCCCAGTACTACGAAAAGTTTAAAATATATCGAACCTACGGCGTGCCTACGGTACTAACCTTCAGAGCTGTCTTTTTAAGCGCTGTGACCTCTTGTTGTTCTGCTTGTTGCACAGATGAAATCGACGATTTTCTACTTTCAGCTGTTTCTTTTGTAGCTGTAACCTATGTAAATTAATGTAAAATTAAGTAAATTCAAGTTCTGTTAGCTGAAAATACTCTAACTTCATTAATAAAAATACATTGTTTGTGCCCATGGCATTGCTTCGCGCTGCTATCTCGAACATATACCACATTTTTGCATTTTTGAAGATATCCTAATCAATTTCGCTTTAGTTCAACGTATCAAAACAAAAAGTGTACTAAAACATATGTACAGACAGCGTCATAGATAAGTATGTCTCTTGCATTATAATACCCAGCTTCAAATCCCTTTAAATTACAGTCGCGGCGAATGGAGAAGTTTTGCCTTTAAAAAATAGATTATATTTGTATAACCATATGTAAGCCTAAAAATTAGTATAAGTATTACAACTTTTTGAAAGGATTTATAGCTGGGTGTTTTGTGCAAGGGGGATACTTATCTCTGACGCTGTCTGTACCTATATTTTTTTTATATAAATCTCATGATACTGTAGAAAAAATTCACAGCTCCCAATTTTTTTAAATTTAAACTCTTTACTTTAACTTAAAATTTATAGTCCATTTATATCTATAATTTTTATTTGATATGATTTGTATTTTTATCGTACCATCATAATTGGATAAACAATTGGTTTATAAGTAGTAAGTTTGTAGGTATGTAACGGAATGTAAGAAGTATAATTATATAAATTAGCTAATGTATTACCTTGTTACCCTTACTATCCATGATAGAGCTTCTTCTGCTCTCGGTCTTGGTTTCTTCCTTCATCTGTAAAACGCATTAATATTAATGATCATTTAAGAACAAATTTAAAAAAAACTTATAAATTAGTTCAGTTTTAATCACCACACATTGACCAAAAAACAATTAATTACGAAAAAATCTAACTTATAAATATATTCGATCTAACTCACCACACAGTGATAAAAAAAAACAATGAATTACAAACCTCTGTCTGAATAGATGTCCTTCGGCTTTCGGTCTAAGAAAATAAAACATAAAATATTTAGCACATTACAAAAGATACAGTTATGTAAACATAGGGATAGGTACATTGGAGTCATAAGTACAATGGAACTATATTTACATGGATAAAAACACAACATGGTTTCAAATCCAATTGACCATGAAAAGGAAATGAATGTACAAGAGGTGCAAATTTGTTTCCACTCAGTGCTCTGTTGTAGATGTCAAGTTGTGTAACAAGTGCCCAGTGCGCTTTTAGGCTTTTTCTTTGAGTACTTGCTTGCGCGTGCTGCGCGCTTCGATATTGTTATAAACCACAGCATAACTATTTCTTTGATATCAACAAATTATATAAATATATTTAGTAATAAATCCGCTTGATTTCTAAACAAAGGTTTTAATTAACTTAACTTTAGTTTAGAACTTTAGTACATATTACTATATTATAAACCAAAGAGTCAACGAACAGAAAACCAAAGTTCAAAGATACGACACGTGTTTCGCCTCTACACGAGGCATCATCAGGAGGTGTGGACTCGCCGAAGTTCGAAACGAGAGTACTCTCGTTTCGAACTTATCGGTTTATAATATAGTAATATGTACTAAAGTTCTAAACTAAAGTTAAGTTAATTAAAACCTTTGTTTAGAAATCAAGCGGATTTATTACTAAATATATTTATATAATTTGTTGATATTTATGGATTTCCGCAAAGTAACGCCTGAATCAATCAATTATTTCTTTGATGAAAATTTTCGTGTAACGTTGTTTGTGTAATGTCAAAAGGATCATGCTCATCGTCAACCTTCTTATTTCTACCTTTCTTTCTACTGCTAGTGATGACTGTTGTGATACCATTGTCACCTGTTTTGTTTAAAATATAATTTGAATCATCACATTATTTTCTAATTGATTCAAATGTAATATAGACAGTTCATACCTTTGTTTCTTCTTTTTGTTTCTTTTCTTTAATAGTTGGTGTAGGTGTGATCTTCTCATACTTTTCAAGGACTGGCCTCTCGTAGTCATCAACAAAGTCCAGTTCAGGCTGAAATCATAAATAATGTCTTAATTTTTCACAATTTCATGAACCCGCGACTCGCATTGCCATAGCTCCAATTCATTCTTGCTGCACACCAACTAATAAAGCAGGTTGAACAGTCAACAAGCAGGATTCGGGATGTTTGCTTTCCGCTGATGATACCTGTAATTCAATATACATACGTACTAAGACCATACAAGCAGCATGCGACTTCCAACGACCGATCATCCAACGACGTAGAACCAACGAACAACAACAGTATTTTTAAAAAGAAGTTTGAAAATTACTTCAAGTTTAAAAGTGTGTTTTTTTTTGTGTCATTAGTGCTGAGAGACAAAGTGCTTTTGTGTATTTTGTACATAGTGTATTAATTACATTGAATAGTGCCCGAAATTGTGTCTGAAGAGAGTACAGAACAATACCAGCTCGCTATGAAACTGTGTTTACCCTAAAGTTAATGTCTTCCTCAGTAACTTCTGCGTTTTTGGGCTTATCTATAGTCTTCCTGGCAAATTTCTTAAGTTGTGGCTTTTCAAATCTTCCTCCTTGTACGGCCAGAGGCTCCTAGAGAATCAACAAAAGCTTTAAGATGGGTTTCTACTGAAGCCTATTATTAGATGCGGGTGTGTCAATAGCGTGGTGCGTCAAATCACATCTCCTGGAAAGACCATGCTTTCAAAACAAGTTTTGCGTGAAGTCAGTGTTAGTTATTATTTTTCTAACTATCTCAGCTTCAAACTTCAACTATTTATTGTTATACTTGTCTACCTCATCGTCATCTTTCTTGACAACGGCTGGCTTTTTAATCTTTAGCTTAGCTCCATCTTCACCAACCTAAAGATTTTTGTTTGATTAATGGTACTTTTAGAAAGATAAACAAAATTTTGCTGAGATAATTGAAAAATATGGAAATAGATAAGTACCGCTGTTTTTTTCTTTGCCGGTGTCTTTTGTGTAAGTGATGCCTCTTCAGGGGCTGTTGTGCTTGTCTTTTCACGGGGCTTCGTCATGCTGACGGACTCTTCAATGTCCTCGCCCTAACCCCGTGAAGGAACACACGGAAATATTATATAAAGCATACAAGAGACAGAGATAGTAAAAACGTGTAAGGTGTAAAACAGGTGTTGCGAAATTCAAGGGAAGTTCAATCATTTCCATAAAAGATTGGAAATGTAAGAAATAAAAATTTTGCTAGAGAAAAGAAAGACAAATTAAAGTGTCAGGGTGTGTGAAGATGTAAAACAAGTGTGTGTTTTCATAAAAATCAAGTGTTGTGGTGCAGAACTTAGAATTTATTTACAATAGAATTTAGGGTGTTGCATTTCAGCAAATTGTGCTGTACAATGTACATCATAGCGAAGTCCAGGTTTACCTTGACCAGGACATTCAATCTCTTTAAAACTGGAGTTGATGAGTTAGATTTTTTAGTCTGTCCGTTGCTTTCTTGTAATTCTGTCTGTGATTCTATCTGTGAATTCATGTTACATAAATTAATTGTTTTCTGTGTGTGTTAAATATTTACTAAGCTAACCCTGACGGATGAATATATTGTTGTATGTACCTAAATAATATTTCAATACCTTAGTTTCTTTGCCTTTAGGTGAAGGTCTCTTAATAGTTTTATCTTCGACTACTTCAGGTTTCTTAATCTTAAGTTTTGCTTCAGCTTCGTCCTCCTATATCAAAATATTTACGTTAGCTTTTATGGTAATACCAAGTTAAACTTAAATATTGTATGTGTGTATACGGACCGTAGGTTTGATCTCAGCTGGTGTTTTGTGTGTGAGCGAAACATCTTCAGGTGCTTGTCCTGGCTTAGCCGGAGTCTTTGGCTTCGATAAACTGACGCTTTCGTCAACATCCATCGGCTAAGAAGCATTATCATCGTTAGATATTTTGTACTTTATCTATGTAATACTATGTTTTGCAAAAGAGTTGCCTACCTCAGGTTTGTCCTTGTCTTTGACAGAACGACGCCTGATTGCTGTAGCTGACGAAGGAACATCTTCTTCCATTTTTTCGTCCTATAATTTTTTTTAATTAGAATATAATGTTTCCTTCATTAAGGGTAATCCTCAAGGCAAATTTCCATACAAAATGTTTTGAACAAATACTCAAAACGTACGCCGTATTATAGTTATTTCTTCACACTATTCGTTTCGTCTATGTTTTCCGATTGTGTGAACAAAAATTAGTAAGGTTTCATAATTTTATTTAGATTTTATACGTGTTTTTAAATTAGTAGTGTACTTTTTGAGTATTTGTTCGAAACACTTTATATGGAAATTTGCCTTGAGGATTACCCTTAACATATGATAAAAATGACAGTATTGTGATGTATTTGAACTAGTTTACTACCTCTGGCTTAGTTTTGTCTTTGACAGAAGTGCGTCTAGCCCCTGGAGCTGGAGAATCTTCCTCAGGTTTTTTATCGTCCTATTAAAATAATATGATTTAATAATCTATCTAACTTGATTTTGTTCGTGATTGTGTGTAATAAATGTATACCTTTTTCTTTTTCTCAATAGGTGTAGGTGTGATTTTCTCGTATTTCTCAAGGACAGGCCTTTCGTAATCGTCGACAAACTCTTCCGCAGCGACCTGTTTATTAGAAACATGTGAGTAAGAAAGAAGATTATTATCAAAAGAAGTTTTGTCTTCTCGATGTGCGTTAAATAGGAAAGACAATAAATCGATAGAAAATTTGTTGAATCCATACAACTTTCATTAATGCTATTTTGATTTCGTGTTTATAAATGTTGTAGTTTTGTTCGATGATTGGGCATTGAATTGAAGATTTATCTTTAACTTACTATAAAACAACTGCATCTTGCAAAACCTGAAAATCTTGAAAGAAACATAGAGAAGCGAAGCCAAATATATTTCCGCCATGCGAACAGCCCAAGCTCCTTGATCATTGCTGAAAATTATTTTCAAAACTTACCGTTGAAAGAGGATTTAGAATTCAAGTGTGTGTTTCAAGAAGTGTGGTGCGTGCGAGGTAAGAAAGTGTGCGTAATGATAAGATAGAACAAACTGTTACTTTAGGGCAAAAATATTAAGAATATACGAGGCTTTGACGAAGCGTGAACATGGAGACAGCACAGTGCAATTTTTTTTTCTCTATTAGCAAATATTGCCTCTGCGTCTAAAACTCTGCCGGATCGTGATACATTAGTGGCTTCTCATTGACGAGTTCTGTGGGGTGTTAAGTTAAGCCCATTGCCAGTTGATAACTGATCGGTATTTAAACAGTTATTGTCTTCTACGTTTTAATCCATTGTATTAAACTCTACTCTACATTATTAAACCCTACATGAGATCTACGATTTTTTTATAAAGACATCATTTATAAAAAAATATTAATAAAAAGCACCATCACCATCATTATTATCAAAATAGTTGAAAAAAACCATCTTTGAAATCGGTTAAAAAGGACGCTCGTGATAGTCACCCTTACACTGGTTTAGACCTCATACCCATGCCTCATCAACGCTTCACATCTTGTCTACTTTGCGCCCAAGCATCAAACCATGTTATGAAAGAGAATGTGAAATTGTGTAGTAAGTACCTCCTTTTCTTTGAGGGAGGGTCGTTTTTTGGCTGCAGGCTCATCTTTCTTTGTCGTTTTTGGTTTTGGTTTTTCATCAGGCTTTTTCTCCTCTTCCTAAACCATAGTTCACACGATTAGTATCCGATATATTTTAAACCTTTAATAGTTTTTGTTGATTTTGATCAAACTTTGTACGAGTTTACCTTATCTTTAGCAACCGAACGCTTGCGGAGTGTAGGAGCTTCAGGCTCTGGTTCTTTCTCCTTTGGTTTAATTTTGCCCTTCATCATGTCAACATCGTCCTATTAAAAATATTGAGTTACTTTAATATTCTGATACCGGATGCTACATTTTACAATTTGACTATATTATTGTTTTACCTGTGATTCACTAGGACGTTTATCTTTAGGAGTAGGTGTGTATTTTTCATACTTTTCAAGTTCAGGTCTTTCGTAGTCATCAACAAACTCGGGTGTTTCCTAAATTTAATAAAATGATTATTCATTTGCGCTTTTAGTACTTTGTCCATGTTTTTAAAATTAAATTTAACAACTACCTGATCTACTCCGTTTTGTTTTTTGGTCCTTTCTGACGGAGTAGGAGTAAATTTATCGTATTTCTCAAGATCTGCCCTTTCGTAGTCATCTACAAACTCGCTCTTTTCTCCCGGCTATAAAAAAGTATCAAACCACATTTAAAAATCAATTTGGATCTGATAAGTATTATTTTAATACCAATGCTTGCATCGACCGTTACCTTCGTGACCGGTTTCTTTGATTTAGCAACCTGTGGTTGTTCAAGTGTTTTTTCAGTCGGTTTAACTGGGGTCTTATTTAATTTGACACCATACTCCTCATCAATTGTTTCCTCAGACTTGGTAAGTCCCTTTTTGATACTCAGTCTTCTTGGTTCTACCTTTTCGTCGACATCCTACATCAAATTAAGATATAATTATATACTTTTGTAATATTACGATTTATTTTTTAAAATTTGCGAATTTCGCATACCTTTGTGGCTTTGGGCCTTTTCTCTGGAATAGATCCCGCCATCGAAAGTTCTTCTTCACTATCTTGCTCACTCTTAATGCTTTCCGAAACGGAAGCACGTTTTCCCTATACAAATATAATTGTTCTTATAATCTTATTAATAGTAATAGTAATAGTAATTTATTTATTATTATATTATTCTGATTGTTATCTTTTGTTTTTAAGTGTATAGTGTTATGTATGTAATGTGATGTTTACCTTGAGTGTGTCATCCTCTTTCACTTTTTTGGCAAGTGGTGTTGGTGTAATCCTTTCATATTTTTCCAAAACAGGACGCTCGTAATCATCGACGAACTCGATTTCATCCTAATAACGGCCACATAACGTTAACACAAAACACACGACATATACTAGTTACCACATTCTATTGACTACTATCTCAAACCTTGACTAAATGTATTTTTGATAAAGGGAATATAACAATTAAAAAAAAGTTTTATGTAAAATTATGGTCGATGTTGTCATTTACAAGTCTTAATATTTTATGACATTATATACATTCGCTAGTTAATTACACTGATATTCAATAACATAAATCTCACTTACCTCGTCTTTTTTGGCAACAACCTTCTTTTTAACGACCTTCTTGACTGATGTTTTCTTAGAAGCTTCTTCTTTCTTTTCTTCTACAGGTTCCTCTTTAGGTTTAACTGACCTAAGTTTTGGAATGCCTTCAATCTTGGCTTCAGTTTCTGGTATAGACTTCTTTCTCGTTTCAAGCTTCTCAAGGAGAGCCTTCTTTTCCTCTTCTGTTTTTGATGCTTTTCTTTCAAGAATCTTTTTAGTTTCTTCGATTTCTTGTTCAGCCTTTTTAGTCTGCTCTATTTTCGACTCTACCTTCTTTGCTGCCGATTTAGACTCCATTTTCGAAGCCTCCATGGTAACTTGCTCATTATTTTGTTCCATATGAACTTCTTCTTTCATTGATACCCTTCTAGAAGACTTCTTTTCTTCAACCTAATACATATCATTATATTATTTTAAGTACCTACTTACTGTATGGTTGTAATGTTAAACTTTCAAAATTAATAACTCTTACCTTCTTTTTCTCCTGTACGTGATTTTCTTCGATTACGGATTTATCTTCCACTACCGACATCTCTTCTTCAGATTCTTCGATAACAGTTTTTTCTTCTTCTTCCTCCTCCTTCTTCTTTTTCTTTTCTTCAACAAGTGTCAAATCAGCGCTGGATTCATCTTCACCAAATTCATTCCTGATAACCACTCTGTAGTTGGCGACGTACTTTGTTGAAACCTTCCTGATGATCAGGCGAGCATTAGTGCCGTCGAATGAGGTGTTCACTTCAGACGATTCCCTAATGACGGTTGAATTCTTGTACCAAGTGCATCTGCACGACTGGTCTGATGACTTGAGAACGGCTATGAATTCAGCTTCCTCGTTTTCTTTCTTGGCCTGAAATATAACATTCAGTGATTTTGAATATTTCTTTTACTAATCGTTAACCATAGTTATTATAGTTTACGACCCAAAGTACTCACTAGACTTCTAAAGTGTTTGATGATCGTTGGTTTTTCGCCCTTTTCCTCTGGTATATCTGTGATCTCTACTTGTTGTGATGTCGCCTCACCCTTTTCGTTCTTGGCGACAAGTTTGTATGAACCTTTGTCTTGTTGTGAAACGTTTGAAATTTCCAATTTTACTGTGAATTCACCCTGAAATTATACACATTTTTATCATCAACAAACCCAATACAATGTATAATTAAAAGTGGCAAACATGTATTAGTATTGTGTATACATATATTAATATTGTACTTACCTCCCTCACAGGCTCAATAAGCACAGTGTGCCTAGAGTCTTCTTTGACAGCACCGGCTTCCTTGAACCACGTGCATGATGGTGCAAATTTACTTAATACTTTACATTCAACAATAACAGTCTTCTTTTTAACTATCTTAATGACCTTTGGTTTCTCTTTGATAACTGGAATGACTGTAAAAAGAAAAAAAATGTTAGTATTGAAAAAGGCCAAAAACCGCATTATCGCATGTAATAATTCAAATTATTTTCATTTTTCGACTCACTTTCAATATTGAGCGTAAGATTCGCGTTGAGCTCTCCAAGTTCATTTTTAATGTTGCATTTATACAATCCGGAGTCTTCAATGCCAGGATCGACAAGTTCCAAGATAATCGTGTAAATATCTTCTTTAACCTCGATCCTGATCTTTATTTTCGTCGATTCTTTGATTTCTTTACCCTCGTGGTACCACACGATCGTCGGTCTCGGGCTAGCTTTGACCTTGCAACCCATTATTACTAATTTGCCATTGTCCTTTGATTGGATCGTTGGCTTTTCGACAAACGTCGGGCCTTCACCTTCAGGTTCCGGTTCGGCCTCGATGTTGAGGTTGAGGTTAGCGTTGCTTTCTCCAAACTCATTTTTCACGTGACAGCGGTAAGCGCCACCATCCGCTGCCGACGGACTGCTCAAAAGAAACAGCAACTCGTATACATCTTCTTCAATAGAACTGGATTTTATTTCTATTTTGCTGCTAGCCTTTATGACGGTCGTGCCTCTGTACCACGTGACTTCTGCCGCCGGCTTGGCTTTGCACACACAACGCATGGTGATGAGTGTACCGTCTTCGTTGGGAATGATTCGAGGTTTCTCGATGAACGATGGAGCGAAACCGTTCTCGTCATCCCCACCTAAATTTAATGCTAAGATTAATTTATTGTTAAATACTTTTTTTTTAAGCTTTTCATGCAGCTCAAAAGCCGAAAGCTTAGCATGCTTCTGCTACTGTATGCGTACATAATTATTTAAAAAGTTTGACTAATTTTGGGTTAGATAATATCATTTTATAATTTTACCTTGGAAATTAAGAGCAATGTTGGCATTGCTCTCACCGAACAAGTTGAAGGCATTACACCTATAATTACCACCATCTTCCCTAGTCGGGCTTAAAATTTCTAGTGTCAAATTGAACGTATCCTTTCCTATCGCTTTTCTGGACATCTTCATTTTTGCTCCATCTTTTATTTCCTTGTCGCCATGGAACCAATTGATATCCGGAACGGGATACGCTTCGAGCACACATTCCATTATCAACACATCACCCTCTTGCCTAATCGTCGGTTTTTTAGGGAACCTCGGTGCTTTACCGTCTGGTATTCTGTTCAAAAGACAAAAGTTTAATAAGTAAACGTAACCTTTATAATTGATGTTTTTTTTTAATATTAATTTCTTACTTAGGTTTTCCACTTCCTTCAAAGTTCAGATTTATTTTGGCCACGCCTTCGCCATGTTTGTTTTTCGCTAAAGCTCTGTACTCTCCTCTGTCCGAATTCTCAACGCCTGTGATTTCGAGTCGCGCCATGTGATATAAAGTTTGGTCCTCTTCTAACGTTATTTTATATCTACTGCTTTCTTTAATTAACTTCTTTCCATGGTACCTGTGGCAGCGAGAGTGTTAATGATGATACACCATCGGAGTACAGTGCAGTTAAAACACGTTCTGTTTCTTACCATGTGATGGTTGGTTTCGGTTTGCCAACGCATCTACATTCGAAGGTGATTTTGGTACCATCATCCGATTGCCTGATGACTGGTCTCTCCGTAAAGGTCGGTTTGATAAAGTCCTCAGGCACGGGCGCTTCGTCGCCTATTTCACCAATCCAAACATTAGAATATTTCGTCACTAATACGGATATTTGCAGCGATCACAATTTTGACGCATCGTATCGATCATCGCAATTTTAAGATGTTTTCTATAGTTTTGTGTATAATTAAAATACGCATCCGAATTCCGATAGAGTTAATTTAGGAATGCAAAAGAATAGATAATGATATTGAATAGATACATAAATATAGTTTTGGATTATTCGTGTATATCCCTCCCTACGTTCAGTCTATCAAACCGTACGCATGACAGTTGCTCCAGTTATTTGGTTACTTGTGCAGTCGCTAAAGCACAGAAATTGCAATTATTTCTAACTACAAAATTGCGAGGGTTATGTTAGTAAAAGGCTAATTGATACAGGGATTAGTACAAAAATGTGATAGTGAAATACATAATAACAATAAAGTTAAGGGAGCATGCAACTAAGAAATTATATAAATTTGTAGTAAGAGTATTTTGTGTGTGTGTTTTTGTGCGTGTTGTATGACAGGTGTGGTGTGTGAAGTGTGTCCCGTAAAAACTCAACAAAATCTAAGAAAACATCTTAAAATTATATAAATAAGTGTATTATGTAGAGTAACGGAATTAGTCGATGATCACAAAAGCTCTGCTGCAATATCTACGTATGTGACGTGATAATTACATCTATCTAATGCATTAGATTCACACATTAATGTTAAAACAATTTAAAGCGTATTTTAAAAAAATCAACAGTATTTTACATTAATACTACTGCACCTAAGTGCAAAAAAAATCAATTTCATCTTCGTTTTTCATCATCTTGTTACAGCCAATATCGAATTTTCATTCGAGTACTAAATGTTATGACATAGTATAATACAGAAACAGTACTTACTGTCGAAGTTTAAGCTGATCGTGGCGTTACTCTCTCCGAGCTCGTTTTTGGCCGTCACCCGGTACTTGCCAGCATCCTCCACTGTCACATTGCTGATCTCCAGCGAGGCGTGGTATGATTTACCATCTTTGTTTACTGTTAACTGGAAGAAGATAACAGTCCAAAAGTTAATTTCCAAAAGTTAATACTTCATAAATAAATAAAAACAACGCTAACCATACTGTACCACCCTACAAGGGTTGGTTGGCAGAGAATGCCCTAGGCATAAAGCCCGCACATTGTGCAATGTAATTAAATTTTGTCCAACAAAGAAATTTAATAATAAAAATATAAAATAAAATAAAATAATTAAACAATTTTCTTAGTTTATAATTAATAGTATTATTCAAATACTTTTAATTATATCTAATAGATGCTTAACCTTACAAGACTTAATAAATCGTAAAGTCGTAAGTAACATAAATTATAATATTCGTAGCGTGAGTAAGGAAGTGGAGGACGTGGTGGCCGAGTGGATGAGGCCCTTACCTTGCGATCTGATGGTCGCGGGTTCGAATCCCGGTGGCAGTCATGCGTAAATGGGTTTTTTCGGTCGAAAAAATCTATGTATGCATCCCACGTTCTCGCAACGATGAAGGAAAACATCGTGAGGAAACCGGCATGTCGTAGAACTTAAAAGTTCGAAAACATGTGTCGAGTGCACGAAAGGAGTCTAATTGAGGCGCACTTGAAATCCTTTCACCACACTGGTTCGACAGAACTAGTGACACGAAGAAGAAGAAGCGTGAGTAAAATAAAGTTGAGGATAAACAAACACAAAAACCAAAATATGTTGAATAACCTTCTGGTAATAAAGCAAAGCCAGTAATGTAATACGGTCGCTATAAAAACCTTTTAAAAATATTAACATAAAAACATTGTCAGATTGTCTCATCACTGTCTGAATTATATATAAATTAAAAGAAAAATAACGACAGATAGAATAGAAAATAAATAAATCTGATAAACATCAAACTGTCTCAAACTACACGAGCGCTATAGCAGTCTTGTAGCACTATTCTGGTCATGGGCAAACGTGATCTCTTAACATCAGGAGTTTGCCTAATTCTTTTCGTCACTTGTCACTAAAAAAATCCTATTGATAAAATTGCACTCTAGCTTATAGAATTATGGCCTCCGCAAACTGGGTAGATGATACAGCAGAGTATTATACATTTATCAATTGAATTTAATACCTAACTAATCGAAATGACGTATTTATATACGAGTATTTCAATACTCGCGCGCTATGCTTCGGGATGATCCGCGATTCTCTGAGATCGATCACAGAGCATTGGAATGCTCTACATACACGAGGCTAGATTTTCAAGCCAGGATAGCATGATAGTGATAGTAAGCTAGCAAGTTAGCAACTCTGGTTTTGTGTTAACTGAACTTGCTTACTTTTTTACTATCCTTACTAGCCTAGAAATGAAGCTAGTTCTGTTAACATGAAGCCAGAATTGCTAGCTTGCTATGCTAGCTTACTATCACTGTCTAGCTATCCTGGCTTACAAAACTAGACCCGGTTATCTCGGGCATTATTTCGATTCGATAAGTATTATATTCAATTGATACATTTCAAATACTCTACCGTAATGTGCGCCGGTGTGCGCAGGCCATTAGGATGAAAGGTCATCGTGTCACCTGGCATCGGTTCTGGCCAGCGTATTGAGGTCAAGGCCATCTTGAAGCACTTTTAAAACTGGGCCACTTGCATTAGTAACTGTTATTTTTATGTTCACACTTTGAGATTCTTATTTTGGCACAACATACAAATTACTACATTCAAATTATATTTTAACAAATAATAAAATTTCTTCTGATTTTTTTGTCTGCAAAATTGAGGCTAGCGAAACTCTACATACATAATATGTTTCGGTCAATTTATTTGACGTTACGTTTTTTTTAAACTTTATAGTTAAAGCTTTAACTCATCCAGGTACCTTTCAATTTGTGATATTATACATCCGTTAAGCCTTACCTACGTGTAGGTGCAAAGCGACAGGGTTAAAATTAATTATAATATTTTGTAAAAATACCAAAAAGTGTCTGGGCACACGTAAACGGAGTCATGGACTTAGCCGGAAAATAATAGGGGTATCAATTTCCACCTTGTATAATGAAGGGATGTGTACCTTGTGCCTCGCGTCGGGCTTCTATAATATTTTGTAAAAAATAGCAAAAAAATGTCTTGGCCTACGTTAACGGCGTCATGGACTTAGCCGGAAAAGAAAAAGGGGTATTAATTTTCACCTTGTATAACGAAGGTATGTATGTGTACCTTGTGCCTTGCGTCGGGCTTGACCTCTTCTATAATATTTTGTAAAAAATAGCAAAAAACTGTCTTGGCCTACGTTAACGGCGTCATGGATTTAGCCGAAAAAGAATAGTTTTAGAGGTATTCATTTCCACCTTGTGTAACGAAGAGATGCATCGGGCTTTACCTCTTCTATAATATTTTGTAAAAAATAGCAAAAAAAGTCTTGGCCTACGTTAACGGCGTCATAGATTTAGCCAGAAAAGAAAAAGGGTATTAATTTCCACCTTGTATAACGAAGGCATGTGTTACCTTATGCCTCGCGTCGGGCTTGACTTCTTCAGTGTTGTGGAACCAGACAACGCTAGGCACGGGCTCGGCTTCGATCCGGCACTCAAAGATGAGTCGCTTGCCGTCATCCTCCTGTCGGATGGCTGGCTTGCGCGCGAACGTCGGCGCTTTGCCGTCCACTTGTCTGCAAAAATATTATAACACTGAAAACCATCTCGCTTAACGTTTTTTATCACATTAACAGATCAGCACGCCTACCCCGCAATAGAACAGTGCTACATAGGATTAACTTTGAGACATTTTGATGGTCAGTCTTTGAAAGGCCAGCAATTTCACCAGCTATAGTGAAACCCTTCACGGTGCATATCTGACGTATAAAGTCAAGCTGCGAAAATTGTATGTATACAATTTTAACGGTTTGAAGAGATTGTAACCTGATGATAAATTGTGAACGCAAGTACCGTGTTCTTCAAAAGAGACCAATTATGGACAGTTGCCCTCTGATGAAGCCTTAGCTTGAACCACGTAAGCGCTCCTATTAGGAGATCATTTACAAATAATCAATATAAAATCTGCAAATTTGTAAGCGGTCCATTGATCAGAGTCCCGTGACGCAGTAAAAACCATCTGCGGCTAACTGCATTAATCGTCCATCCGAAAAAAAAGCGGTCCATTGATTGGTCTATTTCATAGCAGAATTTCGAAGTGTACACAATTCGTCGAAAGTTTGTAAGCTTACGTGTTTGGAAACCGTCATTCAATAGTTTTTACAATTTTACGATGTCACATACACTTTTTGCGGCAGAATATCTGGCACTGTGTTGGTACCTAATCATCTACTTGTACACGAAATTCTGCAGGGGAAGCCAACGGTGTAAATTAGTGTCAGTTTGCAAGACCTTTATAGACCTCAACGCTTGCAAATTTAGCCATATCAGTTTTTTTTTTAAACTTGAAAGTTGATTGTCACAAACAGCCATTTTCATTTTTTGTTGAAATATATCATACATGTTTTCCAAATATTCAATTATATAAGTAAAGTAGAGCATCAAGATGAGACTTGGGTGATAACTAAGTGATTGGCATATTTGTGTTATAGCAGACGAAAATACTCACTTCTGTTTTTCTTCGTCAGCGGCTGAAAAGAAAAATACAAATATTAGATACTTGTACGATTTCAATACATTTATTACAATCTCTATAATATAGAGTTCTAAGTTTTTACGGTATGATTAATCATAGTATAGTTTATGTAAATATTCCAAATAAATGTATATTGATGATCCATACTTTATTGATGATGTAAATGAAATTAAATGAGATTTATTTTCCTAAAGTATGGTCCTTACGAGGTCTTATATTAATATAGTATCACATACATACTTCGTCGGTAGTCGACATGCAGAATTTTACATATAATCATTTTCTATGCTGTGTGCTTTTAGTCCTGTAGTATCCTTCTACTGAGCCTCTGTTTTTTGCAGATTGCAGTATTGACAAATTCTTTCACTGATTTACGAGGTCTCTGACAAATTTTATTTCGGCGCGCCAAAAAAAATCAGCCGGAATATTGCTTTCTTCCTAGAGATAACAATGAGAACTATTGTGAATTATAAATAATGATCTCATTGTATTTTTGCCACATGCAACAGCAATAAAAAACATTTATACTTAAAAATAAGTTTTCATTGGATCATTTAGAAGTTTGTTATTAGCCTGCGTCTCGCAGACATAAACATTAGAATCGTGGAGTGATAAAACTAGAAATAAAACTCAGGTTTATGGCAACGATTGGTTTGCGGTCGAGAATTTATTTTTTTGGATGAATACGCTCATTTCATTAGTAACCATAGCAATTACGGCAGCCACCACATTAAACTGCTGCTAGTAAATGGCATTCCAGTAATTATTCAAGGTTTATTTCGAACTGGAAACTAGTAATGGGCATTAGCAATAAATTAATGGTTCAAAATTAACCTTGAACAAAGAACCTCATGCGAAAATCTTAATTTTACCACGAACGAGTAATTTATACCCTTCATTATGCCAAAGTTGTTCAAAATCATCTAAATTTTACTAGAAATAGCAAAGAAAGAACAAACAATTGTATGCTCATAACTCTAGATATTATGTCTGTGCTCATAACATACTAATTGTGCCTTGCAGTTTTTATATTACCATCATGCATTCTTGAAGTAATTATTTTGGGTTATTTCAATCAAAATTTTACGCTAACATTATAAGCTACTTAACATGTAGAATGTAGATGTTAATAATAATATAATAATAATTATTATTTTATTTCAAACACAAAAAAGACAGTGTACTTTAAGGGTAATCCTCAAATCCGAATTCCATACAAAATGTTTCGGACAAATACTCAAAAAGTACGCCGTATTATAGTAATTTCTTCACACTATTCGTTTCGTGCATGTTTTTTGATTTCGTCAACAAAAAAAGTGAAAGGTTTCATACTTTAATTTAGATTTTATACGTGTTTTTAAGTTAGTAGGGTTAATTTTAAAACACGTATATAATCTAAATTAAAGTATGAAACCTTTCACTTTTTTTGTTGACGTAATCAAAAAACATGGACAAAACGAACAGTGTGAAGAAATTACTATAATACAGCGTACTTTTTGAGTATTTGTCCGAAACATTTTGTATGGAATTAGGATTTGAGGATTCCCCTTAACTAGGGCCCATCCTACTAAATTATAAACGCGAAAGTTTGTTAGTATGGATGGATGGATGGATGGTTGGATATTTGTTACTCTTTCACGTTATAACTACTGAATGGATTTTGATGAAACTTTACAATAATATAGCTTATACATCAGAATAACACATAGGCTACAATTTATAAAGATACCTGCGCAGACGGAGTCGCGGGCACCAGCTAGTATGATATATACCTTAGAGACTAACATATATATTTATAAAAACTTATCAATTAGCGTGTCACTGGCACTGCGTTATTTAATGCTTGAATTATTCTCCTGCGCTAGATTTCATGGACCAATCAACGTAAGATTCTGGTAGCATAGTTTCGTCTGATCATTTCTCTGCCAAACAATTTTTGTGTAGGATTTACTGATTCAGTGCGTAGGATAAATTGATCATCAATGGTGAATTGTGGTCACATGTTTAAGAATTCTTTCTCCGTAGCGACTTCAGGCATCCTTTGGCTCGCTAGTGGCGTGATTTCAATCTCGGCTATGACTAATGCTGTTATTTGTGAAACCTTGGCAAAGTGTTCTGTTACTGTTGACAAAATGTTTGCGTTTGTTTGACGGAATGTTTGGTTCAAATCAATCGTGTAATTGTAATGTGTGGGAAAATGTCTTTGGCATACATTTCTGTTGCTAATTGTGGGGCTTATTCTGACTAATTTTTATAATTATCTTTAAAATCTAAACTAATAAGACTACGTTGAAAATTATTGATATAACTTCTTATACACCTGAAACATTATTACACTAGTCTGCATTCAAATCTTAAAGGTTTCTAGTAAGTAAGCAAATTAGGTGCTTCTGATCACTTTTGCCTTTGTTTTTCATTCAAGTTTTTAAGATGCTAACTTTGCATAAATCCTAAAAAATATACAAAATCAATTCGAAGGTTATAAATGTCATGTCCTTCGATACATGGAGTCGCTCCTCTGCAAGTGCAACTTATACCCCATCGATCGACGTTTATGAAATTTATACTCATCAATTCATAATTCTAAAATTTACATATTTGCGAGAAAAATAGCAGCACGCGGGATACCAGGCCCCACGTTTGAATCAGACTTATTTCTTTAGTGCATAAGGTAGGCATACTGAACTTTATAAAGAAACCTTGTGGGTAAAAGCCATTCCTCTAAACGTGGAGCTTTAATTAAACGCTTGTGTTCACACGGTCTAATTGACCACTTTGAATGAACTATAGTATTGTAAAACTGCAATACTCACGGCTAAAGTTAAGATTGATGGAGGCGGCCACCTCGCCCATCTTATTCTTAGCTTTGACCTTGTAGAGCCCCGCGTCCGTCTCGATCACGTCGTCCAGCTCGAGCACCACCAGGAACTTGTTGTTGGCGATGCTCTGGATCCTGGAGACAAGTAAATACATCAGTGACATCGATTAAAAGAAATCGTACATGAACGCCGCTTGGCTCAATTTGACTAGCTGCTATCGAGGCATGGCTAGTGAGATTAACAAGAATCTTCATTCCTAAGTCTTTTTCCAGCTCCTAAGCTTTAACTAGACCAAAATTTTGTCATATGACTCAGTAGTTTCATCTCATCATCTGCCCATCTCAACTTGGGACTAGCTGCTGCTGAGGCATGGCTTGTGTTGTATTGAGATTAACAATAGTATACATTCGTAAAATTCGTTCTTTTTCCAGTTCCTAAGCTTTGACCAGACCAAAATTCAGTCATATTTACTCATTCATTCAGTCATCTTTAGCACACATTCATCTATCTATCTCTCCTCAAATACGCATTTGTATTGTTAGTGTGATTCAATAATAGTTGGGTTTTATGTCCTTTCCTTGGGAACTTTATTTGTTCAACAAGTTAACTGGCTTTGGTCTGAAAGAGCAATCTAATTGAAACATATTACGCAGGTACTAGTACCTATATTTTCTTTAATTTCAAAATTGATATTATTATTTGATGTCGTTATAGTATTGTTCTTTTTATAACGTAAGGTCATAATCAGAACACAAATGTTATAAAATTGAAAGTTCTGTTGAACAAGAACAAGAACAAGAAAAAAAAATGTATTATATTAAACTAAAATGAAAAAAACACTAAAACGAAGAACGTGAAAGCAAGATCCGAATGAGGTTATTTCAAAATAAACTCATCGTAAATAATGCTAAATTCCAAAACATTTAGCAAAGCAATGCCACTGCGTTTGAAATAGGCTTAGCTATTAAACTATTAGACGATTAAAGAAAAGATAACACATTCAGATATATTAAACATATAGAAATTATGAACGTCGTTTTATGATTATCTTTGATCTTTAGATATGAAACATGTGTTCGTGGATTTCGAAGAACTTGAGTCACATCTCCTGGTTTCGTTATTTCAGACAGAGAATCTTTGAATTCAAATTTGATGCATTTATCAAAATATCTTAAGCACGTTAAATATTGTGTACAGCTTTAGTGTTCTTAGTATGAACAATGTTGGTCTCGTCTGCTTGAAACTTTTCTTCGGAAACCAGCATGATATCAACACAGTTAAGTTTTTATTCTTGTATATTTAGAGTAGATATACAGCTATGTTCTATGTGTTTATATTTAATTACGACTATCTATGTAATTACTTTTCATTACTATAATAAAATACTATTAAACTATTTAACTATTAATGAAATCACCATCCGTAATTAGAATGTGAATCCGAATTTTCTTTTCATTGAATGTCAGACGTCTAATAAAATGCTCTTTGCCAAGTGTGTCAGCCCCTCGCAAATGTCTCTGACTGCGGTACACGTCAAAGGAAGTAACGGCACAGATCGTGAGAAAACCGAGGTGATAGAACGTTGACCCGAAAACAGTATTAAAGCTCTGATAGTTCCGATCAAAGGATACACTACTCTGCTACGTAAGGTATGGCTAAAGGTAAAGCTCTCTAAGGTTCGTGAATAATCGATTTGGCAGATGATACAGCTAACTAAAACGAAGGTTACGAACAAATTAACAATAAAATACGTTATGGAGGCAATTATTGTCTAAAAATGTACTTTTAGTAAAAACATAAGAAGAAACACTTAACAAAGAAGATAAAAACGAAAAACGAAAGCGAAGTTAAATAATCAAATAATGTAAACACATCACCAAGTCAAACGAGGTAATAAAATAAAATACTCGTAGAGCATTGACCCGATATACTGTAACTTATGAAAATTCAAAAGAAAACATTAAATGGCCATTATTGGCATACTATAACGACACGCAAGCGGTAGTAGAACAAACAGAAACAGCTGACTTTATTTTCATTGAACAAAAGTGAAAACTTCAAAGGCAAAAAAATCGATTAAATGAAGAGAGAACGAAGCTGCTAAAACAAATGTATTGGATTTGCTGAGTGATATGCATTGTGTTGATAGAGGAATCGCATACAGGGAAATAATATTTATAGTTTGAAATGTGGCGAACGATAGGCGAATAGATACAGTACCTAGGTCAGACATTTCTTATTGTGTACTGTACGTAGCGTGTTGTTGAAACACTGAACATAATGTTGAAAGATTACAGGTTTCACGCTAGCTGTGGTGTGCAATATGCATAGATAAAAAAACGGATTTAAGAGCGAGAAAAAACCAAAAGTACCTACAATCGTCGATCCAAAAAATACCATAAACTACAAAGAATAGCGTTGTCCATACACTACATATGTAAGTTCACTTCCATTCATATATTTAAAAAAAACGGTGTTCCTATAGAACACTAATATGGATAGTTATTAAACCAAAATGGACTTGTATGAAATCTCCCAACCGCTCTTGATATGTTACACTTTGACTGACTGCGACAGTGGTAGGATCACAAGTGAGCCCTTTTAAGGCACTAGCCAAGGAGGTACGAAGACTGAATTAGGTGGCTAGGTAAAATAGATACGTAAGCAGGTACTTACTTAAACTTAGTCCTTGTATCTTCTTTAAGCAGTTCATCGCTGCGGTACCAGCATATCTCTGGCTTGGGCGCAGCCAAGAGCTGGCACTCGAAGACCAGCCTGTTGCCATCGTCCTCCTGGCGCAGCGCTGGCTTCTGCGTGAAACTAGGGGCTAAGTCGTCGGATACCCCCATAGTGTTAGCTACAGGTCATTACGGTAGAATGTTGAACCCTGTGCTTTCGCTGTGGACAAAAAAAAAATATTTACAAAGGCTTATTCATCAATCAATATGCACACCACAAGTTTTGATTACCAAAAATACTGAAATGGGCAATGCAGAACAACTACGTTGTATCTGTGCAGTCAGAATTTTTCGGTACTACAAAATGATTGAGTTATAGCGGGGAGAGTGCGGCGCCCGAGCCGAGCTTTTGCGAGCTGACTCGAGCTAGGTACCCGTGATTGCGAAACGATGAATGATTAACGCAAGGACATACAAAAACGACAAACGGTAACAGTATGTCCAATTTTTATCATATAAATTTTGAAAAAAAAACTTATTTTTTAATATTTTTGCCTTAACTGTGTTCAGTAACGGCAACTGATCATGCGGATATATTTTTTCTGGTAATTAAAAACTTGTGGTATAAAAGCTTTATCCTGACTGACAGATAACGCATTGACCAAACCAATAAACGTAGACTTAAAATTTTGAGGATAGATTGGCCGAGATATATAGTAAGCTTTCTATTACAGGAATTTTGTTACTTAGCAACGCAAACGAAGTTGTGGGTGTCAGTTTAAGTAAGCATGTTAACCCAAAGAGCTTTTATACTATGTATCTAGAGAGCTAACACGCCATTTTGTTTTATTTAAGGATTAAGAATTCTGAACCTTATAACTTGGAAATAAAGTTCTTTTTTAATTAAATCTAAATATAAGGATTTTAATGCTTGATAGAGACCCCCTCGTTAAGGAGTGTTTCTCGTTCACACAGTTGCCAGCATACAATTAAAATTAACATGGCCATAATTTTTGAAATAAGTGGGACAATTTTCGAAATTAGACGATTTGCTCTAAATGTTATTCAGATTCATTTGAAAGGTTTAGTACAGTCGCTGTCATATAGGTTAGGTACCTAACTGCCGAGAAAAATAATTACTGTTCGAAAGAAACAGTATTAAAACCATTGAATCATATATACCTCACTAGAATGCGGCGCACCGCCCTCTTTTTTGTTGATATTTTAATGCACCTATGTATAATATAATTTTAAAACAATAATGCAAAGTAACGTATGTATATAACATTGATAGCTTATTGATCAGATTGAATTTTCCCTTGGTTGCTTATTTATGTCTCAATGAAATATTCAAAGTTCAAAAATTATGGTCGCCCTACAGAACGAGACACACTCCTTACTGGTTCTAGCTCTTTCGGCTCGCAGTTTTCGTGTGAGTCGGCATTCTAGATACATAGTATACAAGTTCTTTGTGTACATATACATAGCTATATTTTACACATAGCTTTAATATTTTAATAGACTGGTGTTGTAAGTGCTTCAATTTTGGTAGATATTTTAGAAGATAAATTTTATATTAATTTATTTTTTATTTTATTTTATTTTTTATTTTACTCAACTCTACTATTTTTGTAGTTGGTGCAAGTTTGATCTCTAAACAGACAGTTGTCAAGTTAAAACTATTAAAGTATTATAACCACTATAACCATTATAACCCATTTTTTAACAAAAAATAACAGAATTAAAATTAAACTGAAAAATAAGAAATAGTCACCGGAAATAGTCACAGAAATAGTTCATTTGTGATTACAAATAAAAAGTCAGAAATGACACTTTTTTCAGTTATTTTCTAATAAAATTTGTATGTCCATTTCAAACAAAAATATGTTTCAAACTGGTTAATTTTCGAAGTTACATTAAAAAACATAATAATATTCAAATTCGAATTAAAAACCTCCTTTTTCTTTGGAAGTTTGTTTAAAAATAATTATCTTCAATATGATTCCAATTTTGAGATTCAATATAACCTAAATATAATATATGCCTAAATTTAAAAATCAAAATTGTTTATTTTCTTTAGTTATATCTTAATTCATAAAATTAAGTGTTGAGTGTAGTTAATATATTGAGTGAGTAAGGGAAACAGGTTTGTTAGCATTTCTTAGCAAAACTCATGCAATAGTTATTATACCTACTCGTAATTCTAAGATATAAGCAGTTAAACTATTGTTTATTAACTCATAATCTCATGTTGAGTATTGCCTTGTCCTCAAAAGTCATATGTTAATAATATTTATTATGCATCTATACTACAATTAAATGTTTGTTATGACATTAATTCAGGGGCATAATTATGTTTTGTTGTTTGACCTATTTTCTGATAGTTAACTTTCGTTTATTTCTAGTTTAAAAGTATTTATGCTTCAGTGCTCAAAATTTTGTTGTTTATTCAAATGTCAATCTATCGCCAGTATTTATGTTCTGGTTATGTTCGTGCCTGTATTTTTCAACGTCATTCTGTTTTGTTTTAGTTTCACATATTACGAGTTCCTTACATAATATATTAATTATTATTATTTATTTATCAGCTATGATCATCCCACAGCTAGGCTTCGGTTGTCTCTTTCCATACATTTCGGTATGGGGCTTTCGTAGTCCATGTTATGGAGAACAAATCAAACTTACCCGACCATCTTCTCCTGAGCTTTCCATGACGATAAAAAAAGAGTTATCTTTCAGAAGTCGTACGTAACATTGTATCATTGAACGCATATAATTCATTAAGAAATATGACTGCATCGGCTACTGCATAATCCCTATCAATCATCGAGAAGGTAAGCCGCAAGTCGTTTATCATATCAGCATTGTTGGCTGTGTATGCAAAGGTTGGCTGAAGTGATTCAAGAAAGTGACTCACACGGTCAGCGCCATCTACATTCACAAGGTGAAGTGTAAGCGAGTGGGTGTCCAGTGTTAAAATTTTCATGGGTGTGAACGAAACGTCTCGGTCTATTTCTGTAACCACCGAAGGCCTCCGAAATCGTGGAGAGTCAAAACTCCGCAGAATTATAACATGCATTTGTTGAACTTTCAACGATTAATCAGAAAAAATACATGTATTAAATCCTATATAATTTCTTTTGTACTTCAACGTTAAAATTTAATTTAATTTCACAATTTTGTAAGCATAATTTATTTTAAAGATTAAAAATATATGGGTGTTCCTCAAGGTCCTGAACTTGGACCCTTATTGTATTCACTCTTTATAACTGCCACTATCAACGTGATCAATGGTGTCCCTCGACATTGAACTTGAAAGCTTCGTAACTCATCAAACTGATACATACCGGTAGCACAGATGAAAGACAATCCAATAGTGTCACTATGCACTTAGTCAATAACACATAACACTTAGCTAGACGTTCGAGAACTTGTGAACAAGTGAATTTCGTGAGAAATCGGTTGTCGCCGGCGGCGGGAGGCGTCGGGTCGTTTTCGAAATCGTAACTAAACTATGAAAATTTTGGCTGCGAGCCGAGGCCGGCAAGGCACGTGCGTGGGCGGCTGCAGCCGACGACGGTTGGATAACGGACTCGTCATCTGGTGACGTAGCACTGCAGAGGTGTTTTCCGCTGAAGATAGGAGCTGATCTAACACCTCTCAGGATCTATAGTATGCATCTGTTGGGATAGGGCTTAAGCCCGCATTGTCGATTTCAAATAGCATAACATGATAATCTGAACTTAGCTAGTCATTGGACAGGACTTATTTTTAATTAGGTATATCAAAATAAAACTCATTTATTGTAATTTCCCGCACTAACTAAAGCTTTACACTGGTTGACTAGATTCTAAACATTACGCTTTATGACTGTCATAACCACTCCTATATCGAGATAATCGGTTGTATCGCTTTTAACGTGTTTCTTACAGTATTACTGTTGTTTATTGCCTGCAAATGCAAAATATCTTTGGTGGTAATTTATGAAGCAGCATTTCCATCAACATCTGCAAGTGAAGTTACCCATTTAGCAATGTCTGCTATTATGTAAACTTTATATGTAACCGAGTTCGCAAGACTGACAAACAAGTGGCCC
Source organism: Lobophora halterata (assembly GCA_932526365.1). Classification (NCBI taxonomy): domain Eukaryota; kingdom Metazoa; phylum Arthropoda; class Insecta; order Lepidoptera; family Geometridae; genus Lobophora; species Lobophora halterata. The sequence goes on from OW052026.1 coordinate 2,997,839, forward strand.
CGGTTTATACGAGCTCATAAATCAGATTGTGCCGTAAATTTTTCTTCGGTCTTAATATAACGCGTTGGCAACTGGAGTCAGGTGACCGATAAATCTGCGGGTGGATTGTCAACATGTATTTTCGTTTTGGAATTATGATGGATGTGTTTATGACGTGCTTGCAGTTTTTTTGTGAAGAATATTGAGTGTGTTCTATTGTTTCTTTTTTGTAGATGTTCTATGTCACTATTATTATGATAATCTAATTCACCTTCTTACACGATTAATTTCATTATTGAAAAAAATTTTAATCAAACCGCTTACGTTATCAAAATTGATCTCACTTAACTCAAGTTAGATTTTTTTTATTCCAAACATCCGCTTCTCCTCGAAGTATCTTCATGGATTTCAGTTTGGGAATTCATCAACGAGTTATTTTTGGATCTGCATTCATTGAGTCTAGTTCTTTTTAAATAACAGACCTTTCAAAACAGACTATCAAAATGTTTCAAAAAACTAGCGCTATGGAAATGTTGCACCGGCTTAAGTGAATCAAAGAAGTGTTGGACTATTATATGCAGGCTTGATCTCAAAAAGACCAAGCATATAACTAAGGATCTATTCTTTAAATTTTAAGTTTTTCATAACTTTATCGTCTTCTTTTGTTACTATTATATTCATGTCCTCAGTAGTTAGCTTTGTTTCACAATCATTGTTATTAGAATAATTAGAAACTATGTATGAATGGACTGTGGAATCACAGGAAATCTATTTCAGTTTGTGTGGGATAATAAACAAATAATTGGCTACACCCACTGTATCAGAGTGGTCGAGATTACCTACATCCTGTGCTCATTGACAAATATTATTCATGCTTCTTCAACTACGTGGAATACTTTGACGCTCCGGAAAAACCATAAAACGTACATCCTGTATCGTTTACATTATCGTCCTTTGAGCTCACGCACACATCATCACTATTTTCTTCAACACTTTAGGCCTCACTTCACTTACTGTTAGGCAGATTACAATTGTATATCACCAACACTTCCAAAGTTTATGCTAATATTTTTACAGTTTGTCACCCACAACCACAGCCTTTCTTAGTATGCCCTTTAACTCCTGACAAACATATCCAAGAAGGTACATAAAAAAATATTAAAACCAATAAAATAAGTAGGTAACCAATTTAAAAATATTCTCTGCAGCATTGTATTCGATTGGCTTTGTTACTCTGAACTTCTATTATTGTTTAAAAATGTATAATTATAGTGGATATTGTTCCAGCGTAGGTATCTAAGGCAAAGAACACCTCTTTTGAATGTATTTTTTGTGATTATTAATTATTATTATTTAAAAAAGGGCCGGGCCACTGATGCTTAAGAGTCTTCAGACAGTAATTGCCGTGAACATTTCGAAATTTTTCTTTCGAGTTGACATCTCATCGAATTAACTAAAAACTAACTAATTGGTTTGTTTATTTCGGATGACGACGGACAAAAGTCGTGTTATTTGAATTATTTGTTTTTTGTATGTACTGTGACATACAACATTTTCTTTGTTAAAATTCTTGGCCTTGTTTATCCTTCGATATAAGACCAGAAAGCTTTAGCTTTACCAAAATATTCTACTAAACATTAATTTTCAAAATTATCATCATCATTTTTGTCTTTTGCATTCATTTATTTGCATTAATTGTACTCTTTGTATCTAACTCCTTATCTTCTCTAACTAATTTTCAATATTCATATTTATTCAAATAAATTTTGATCTCTATTTTAGATCTGTATCTTTAATTTCTAGAGCTAGCTTTATCTTAAATATATTTCTTTTCATACTTTCGTAACTCGAGAAAGTTTAACAAATCATAAAAACATATTTTCAAACAGTCTTCAGTAATTGTTGGCATGCTACTGTTCTTTCCGTAATCTATAGATAGCTATGCATGCATGCTAATTGCTGATATTGCGCACCCAACCTACCCTATCACTCATTGACTGTGTCAATTTATTACTGTCCGTCGGAGGACGCTTTGAACCGGAATACAGTAAAAACTTGTCCGGTTCTTAGCGCATCTGTCTAGAAGTAGGTATGAACATAACAATGTATTCCTAAAAACAAAAATCACTATTTCATACCTATTACTAATTCTAATTCTAAGCATTAGCATTAGTTTAATAGTGATGTAATATAAGTACCTACTAGTAACCTTTAAGTTTTTGTGTCAATAAATAATTTATTATTATTATTATTAGTCTTCAGTAATCTAAGATATATTTTTCCTTATCAAAAACATAGTCAAACCCTTGTTATAAAGTCACTTTAAATTTCGACAAAACTATTTCATGCATAGGTATTGCTTTCGGTAAGCAAAATGATGACAGTAACTCAATCTCAAACTGCATTTGCAACAGGAAGTCATCTGATCCGTGCCCTGAAGGAAACCAGAGCAGTGACTTCTGAACACAAGGTGACATTTTGGGGCTGGCAGGAAGCTTTTAACGGTGGATTGGAGACTTCGTTGGCTTCTGTGGCGATGCGATATGAATGCCCGTTTGAATTGAGTAACGAAAATAGACTTATGTTTTTTTAACCTAATAACTGCAGGCAAACTGCGGATAGAAGTTTCGGTTAAATTTTATAATGTTTCAAAGTATATTTCACTTTTACGGTTATCAAATTTGTTTTTTTAGCTTTTGGCGGATTGTGAACTCAAACTACCATGCTCTTTGAAATAGATCAATTAGGGCACAGTTGCTTCCTGATTAGTTAGTAAGAGAGAGATAATAAATAAGGAATAAGATGGGTGATAGGCCTTTTTTGTCATTTATTGAGCGCAACCAATCCATAAATAAAGGGCCGATATCCGTAAATTTGTAAACTGTGCATTGGTCAGTATTTACTCTCTGTCAATAGTTTTCATCTTTTCGTGTTTGTAAAACGTAAATTTATAAACATACGATTCATACAACTTTCCGGTAACATCCACAGAAAACGTATAAAACCATGGATTTTATTCGCCTTTCTAAAGAGCGTGTACCAAAAGTCAGAATCTGTTCAATCGGATGAAACATCCATAGATCACTCTGTTATTAATAGTCCAAAGGTTTCTTGCAACAGATCCAAAATAGAAATAGTTGTATCAACAATGCGTCACGTGCAGCCCTGCAGTGGGCTTGTACATAATATTTCTTATTATTTGGCCTGAGTCTGACTGATGTGGATGGCAGATGACACAACCCGTTCCCTTTTTTACCCGTCTAAAAAGTAGGGTGATGTGTTTTGGCTGTATGTATGTATGTTTGTGAGTATATTCTCTGTTACACCCTGCAGTATAAACGGCTACATAGATTAGTCGAAGATACGCGAGTGTTATAGGTATAAAGTTTTGAGGGCGTAGCCGTATCTGAGGCCTGTGGATGTAGGTTACATATCGCCGGTTTTATGTACCACACTTTTACTTTTTTGCAAATAAATAATTTAGGTTTCTTTTTAATATCAGTGTGATCGAACGGCCACGTCAGGGTTTTAATCCTACTAATATTATAAACGCGAAAGTTTGTAAGTATGGATGGATGGATGGATGTTTGTTACTCTTTCACGTAAAAACTACTAAATGGATTTTAATGAAACTTTACAATAATATAGTTTATACATCAAAATAACACATAGGCTACAATTTATAAAGATGCCTGCGCTGACGAAGTCGCGGACACCAGCTAGTATTTCATAAAAACGAAAGGTCCTAGGCCTGAATTATACAGAAACAGCATAAGGCGAAGACAGGGCGCAGGATTTCTAACAGATATTGTATAAAAAAGTTTTGCCTGCCCCTGCGCCTTCTTCTTATGTCCCTTCAGTATAATTTAGGCCTAACTCTTTAAAAAAAAATTGACAAGATTTTCTTCGTGAGTTCATTGTTCCAGAGCGAAGTAAAAGTTTGGATAAACTATCGTTTAAAGCTTGTCAAAAACCTCCTCGAAATTACCGGTCACCAAAGTCTTTTCACGTGCCAATGAGCTTTTATATTAGAACAATTGACTGCAGCTGCAATAGCTAATTGTTGAATTAACACGAGACATATGTAGCGTATTGTTCGCCAATGAATTTTAATAATTACTGATTAGCTGATGACCACGATACGTGATGTTCACAATAAAAGTGTCATTAGTTATGCCAAAAGCTGATGCCATCCCACATATCTCGGATTCTTTCCAATTTATGTGTTTTTTTCATAAGATGTCTCGACTAGGCCATTTGACTAAATTTTTTTTATAATTTTTACAATAATTCAATAAAACATGTTTGATAAATTGACCACGAATGCTATAATTTACTTGACACTGGCTAAATACACAATGTGTGGAGCCAAACGCGAAGAAAAAACATTTTTCGTTAATAAAAAAAAATAACTTTATGTGCCATCTGAATCGAAGCTTCATAGTGTGTATTCAAATCAAAATAGATATATTCTAAAGTACAATATTAAATGTTTATCATTGTATTTTAAAAGAGCAGTAGATAACCACGCTTGTGGTAAAAATATTTTTTAGTTTTGCTTGTGTCTAAAAAATCAAAGGCAAGATTTGATTGTAATTAATGAAGAATACAAAAAGGCAATGCAGCGAGTATCCTCGGCACGCTGACATCGGGTATCGAGTTGGAGCAGTTGAGCTACCTATAGATCGTTTGCAACGGTCTATGGGTGGCCCAATTGTTTCTTTTGTAAACTTTGTAATATAGATTGTAATAGTTACCATAGGCTGTAATAAAGTATTTATTAAGAATTAAAGTATTGGAACTTCTTTGATAAATAAATAGCAGTGCGAATGAAAAGTAGATAGGTAACTATTAATATTTATTTTAACAGCTGCGATGGATCATGTCCAACCAAACTTAGTTCACATTCAAACGACTCGGACGTCCCTTTACTCAAAACATGAAGAAAAATACATTTTGTCGATGTCTTTGAAAATCCCGTATTGAATTATTGAATGACGCTCTTGGCAAAGATTTTCTCAAGATGTTTTCCTTCACCGTTTATGAGGTACTATTGTTACAACACTGATAGAAGCTGCTCATTTTGATAGATAATACCTACCGACCCTCTAGTGGTCTTCTTATGTATTTTTTTTTATAACTCCGTGGATAACGCAGTGGGCTGTAATATAATTTATTTATATCGTTATAACTGTTACGTAAAAATGTATATTGCAGCTGTTTTTTGTCCCAATAAATAAAATTAAAATTACTATAAAATCAGGAACTTATTGATAAGTATACCAAAAACATAATAAGTATCATCGATTAAACGAGCCATTCTGTAAAACTTAATCTTTGTGACAGTGATAGAAAGATGGGAATATTTAGCCTCAACCTTCACTTTAGAGATGGGGCAAATGAGAAGACACTCTGCTGTCATCTACTGAGTATAGAGTCACATCCATTTTTTGCCAACTACAATGAATAATATATCATTTGGTGATGTCTTTTGGATACTGACCCCAAGCTACAAATCACTCGCAAATCCACAACTAAAATTCTTATAATTTTCATATTTCGTAACTAGCATGACGAGTGGTTTGGCGCGCTGCCATCGCCGCTGCGACAGCAATACGTTTCCGCTTGAGTAGGAAAGAGACAGGTGATATTGTGTGAAAAATATTTATGCTAAGGCTACCAATTGGACGGGAATAGTGGCAGTTCAGTTATTTTAGTGTGAGTGAAGGTTACCGGTTACTGGTATTGAGAATTTTCTGGTTAAACAAATATTTGGGGTTTTCGCGATTTGTTTAGAAATCTGTTTAAATAAAAACCAAATTAGTTACAGATTCGAAGATTCTTGCGTTTTATCTTTGATACATCTTGAGTGTTTGGTCATTTAAAGCGGAGCTTGATTTAATTATTCAATTCGGGCTTATAATTAATAACGAATATTTCTAAAATTGCGTTTCGAAAGAAGACTAAAATCATTAAATCGCTGAACTAAGCATACAATAAGTATACATGGATCTAAAGTACCTACATATTTACTATATGGCGCTGTGTTACATGTACAGACAGCGTCATAGATAAGTATCCCCCTTGCATTATAATACCCAGGTTCAAATCCCTGCAAATCACCGCCCCGTGAGCATATGTAGAAGTTTTGCCTTTCAAAATAGATAATATTTGTATAACCGTATGTAAGCCTAAAAATAATTTCAAGTATGACAATTTTGAAAGGATTTATAGCTGAGTGTCTTGTGCAAGGGGGATACTTATCTCTGACGCTGTCTGTACCTACCTACCTACAAACATCTTTTTGTAACATAGGTAGTAATATTAACTTACCTACTTATGTAACATAAATTGAACATCTTAAGCTGCTTATGTTATAATTCTAAGCTGAACATTCAAATCATTTATTTGTTATCAGATAACTAAAATCTAATCTTATAAACTAGCTAGATTAATCATTATTTCAAAATGTATTATATTTTAACATAAATCAACGGAATAATAAGTAGGTAAATTAATGAGATTGACGTCATATTTACGATTTTCGGAAATTACCGATACTCTGAAAATTCCAGATTAAATCGTTTCCTTCAGTCGTTTACTTTGAGGCCGAGGAGGAAGAATTATATTTTTTTATGTTGACACTATTTTGGTTCAAAAATGTGAATGTTTTTTTTAAGGTATTTTACCTCAGAACTTTGATGTTTAAAAACTGATTTGAAAAGCTCTTTTTTTTTTTGAAGATTGAGTTTGAGGTTGAGTAGTTTGTTTTTTTTTAAATCAAATTAACTGAAAAATAATCAAGGTTTTACAAAAACATACAACAACCGACTTCAATGGGACGAGTCTAGTGACCGTAAGCACCACTGACATGTCACAGAAGCAAAATACGCAATTTTGATCACTTCAACCTTCACCTAAACTACTGAATCGATTTTGATAAAATTTCATCAAAACAAAAAAAAATATTAGTTCAGATTGGTTCATAAACAACAAAGTTCTGAGGTAAAAACATTAAAAAAAAATCAACCCAATTGATAACCTCTTCTTTTTTTTAAATCGGCTGAAAAATAGTACAAAATTATGCTTACATAGTTAGAATTTATATTATATTTAATTTTTTAAGGCAAAATTCGTATGCCGTGGCGGCCGGCGTTTTGTGGCTTGCGTCTACAGACCGGCATCGGACGTATCGGACGCATCGGACGTATCGGACGCATCGTACGTATCGGACGCATCGCACGTAACGGATTTTAGGTTGCCTTTTATAAAAACTCATACAACAGCGTTCACTGATCGGCATTCCGTATACGTCATCGGCAAAGCCTACATGCGATGCGTACCGATGACGTCATACGGAATGCCGGAGATGACGTCATACGGAATCCGAAGCTTTGAAGGGATTTGAAGCTAGATGTCTTGTGCAAGGGAGATATTTATCTATGATGCTGTCTGACATAACTCACTTCGCCTGAGAGAGCGCATCTGATGCATAATTATTTAATTTATGGCTTATAATTAGTCGCATAATTTAATTATCCAACTCTTGGCATGAGCCAAGCTTCATCAGACCAAATCTTTAAGTTCTAGCGAATAGTATTATTACTATACTGCGAATACTATATTACTATATTTTACTATGCATAATCAATTTTGTACTGTCACAGTTATCAGATCTGGCAAAACCTAAGAGGAGGTACTTATTATATTGTATTGTAGTAGGTACAAATCTCAAAGTAAGATAATGAACAACCTCAGCTATTTTTACAAGCTTTCATTATTTGCATATGCCACCGTAAAGTTGTAAGAACCGTTAGTTTACATTTTAACAGTTCTCAAACACGTTATATTATAAACTGTCAAAAAATTATGAATACTCCAAATATTTGCTATGAAATAAAGCAATCAATGTACTGTGTTTGGTCAGTTTAAAAGACCATAGTACTATCTTTCAATTTAATGTTAATTTGTAAAAAATACGGTTTTAGCAATTTTACGCTGACACATATTAGTTTGTAGAGTAGGATAAGACCTTATTTGCAAAACCATTCTGTGACCAACCACACAAGAGGCATACACAAGGAAAATTTTAGTTACCTAAAAATGTAATCAATTCATTCATTATTGCACTTCTTAGTCCAATCATTTGGTAGTTTAGACTGGATAAATCCGGGAGTTTTGAAAATGGTAATTTATACATTTTGATGTGCTCTTTCAGAATTCAACTTCTTTGCGACATCGTATGTTTAATGCTCGCGCCGCCATATTGTAAAAATGGCGCCTGATAGCAGTTTTTTGACACTATCTCCTTTCCAACCCATTTTACGATAAAAACATGTACTACAAAATTAAATTAAAGAAAATTTTCAATAATTTATGCATTGATAACTTTTTTGTAAAATCAATAGTTTTAGCGTACGAGCGCCGCAAACTTTCATTCATCTAGATACACGTGATTTCGTTTATCTACGAAAAATATTTTATTATGTGTTGTAGGTATAAGGAAATGCGTCACCTTGTTTCGCGAGGTCTCAGACTCTAGATACCAGAAAAGTCGACGTTTGGATGTAAATATGTATGTATTCTGTACTCATTACAAAATTTCGTTTGGCTTGTCCAATGTAAAAATTGTCAGTAAATCTTCAGCCTATCCTTTCAACTGATAATGCTGAAAATATAACAAAACCCACACCAATATACAATACAGTCATAATCATTAAACAAACTGTGACAAACACAAGACAATTATGTTTGTCTGCCTGTTTTATTTCATGTTTTGAGAAACAATAAGTGAACGTAATATATAACCTACTTTTTATGAGCTATATAAAATCTGGATAAGGTTTTTTTTTCAATCGACTTCAAAGCGTTCGTAGCGTTTCGTAGCTAGGTCGCTTGCTACGAACGCTACGAGATTGCTACGAAAATGCTACGGCCTACGAAACTCGTAGCGCTACGAAAGATCTTTTTTTCAACTGGACTTGTATCGCTTTATTGTAATTATAATGTTTTTGTAATTATTTAACATCAAAAAAGTTAATCTGAAAAAAAAATTAAGCATTTTTTTTAACTTTTGGATATAATATGCTATATATTTCATGTAAATGCGTAATGAGCAAGATACTCTGGTGATAAAAAGAAATAAAATTTATTTATAAAAAATAGTGAAACTCAAAAAACAGCTTATTTCAATTAAAAATAATTGGCTGCCAGCTGTTGCAACAATTCTATAGCGCTGCTTATGTAAAAAAGTCTCTAAAAGTCCAATAATTTCACTGCCTATAGTGTTTTTTAAATCAAAATACAGTAATTAAATTACAATAATGTTATTTGTAAGCGTGTGTTTTTTTTTCGGTAATTGACTATTATGCGAGATGCGGTGACAGCTGTCACTTTTGACATTTCAGTCTGTGTTCTGTCATCGTAGAGTAATTTCGAGGCATAAAAAATATAGGAGTATACAATATGTAAACTAAATTTTTCTAGAAGGGTTAAGAAACCGGCATATAAAAGCGCTATCACTAAACATTTTGACAAGCGTAATCGTATCGAACCCGTTACATAAGGGTTGTCAGTTCGTATGGATTTTTTCAAACCGTCATATAAACAATTATGTTCTCTGTGGTGGATTTGATACTGGACGTAGAGTCTTGAAAATGAAATTTCGAGTGTGTGTTCTTCAAAAGCTGAAAGTGCGTACCTACTAAGAAATAAACTTAATTCACAGCGCAAACGAAGCTGCGTGTGTAATCTGCAGTGCAAATGAAGACGTGGGTTTCAGTTAGTTAACTGTATTCATAGATGAATAACGATGTTCCTATAACAAGATGGACGGTATCAAACCAAAAGGGAATCGTAAGACAGGACCAAAAAAATTTAGACACCTTGTCAACGAAAATGAAATATCTCCGTTTTCAAATAATGTTTGTTACTTTTTACGATGTAGTTTTATTAACAATGGAAAAGCCCAGTAGTTTTAACATATAATATTTATCTAGCCCTGTTACTTCTCTTTTTCGAAAATTTGCATCGGACCAAAATTGTACTAGAAGTTAGCCAAAGTGGCTCCCTTTTACTGGTCATATTTTCAATGTAGTACATTGTGTTTCTGTACTTTAATACTTCTGTGACTGTATTTAATAGATTAATGGGTCTGCTGACCCAAAATATTATCCTGACTGCTACAACTTCTCGGATCTTTCATCGACTCACAGTTTAATAAAACATTTATACATAGATGTAGCTTTCATACAAGAAACCACTTACGATATAGTGTAAATAGTTATAAGTATGTACTCTGCCTGTATCTAACGCACATGATTAGTTTCTTCAGTCTCTCACTCGCCTTACGATCGACAACCTTTGACCGACTCAAACATGGACTTTAAACGTCCTAACTCTATCAAATATATTTTTTAACTTTTCAATACACGCGTTAACTATCCTACAAATATTTAGTCTAGAACATTAAATAAACGAGTTTTTGGGTCAAAAGTATCATGTTTTACATGTTGGACGATTGAACTGATGAGTCATCGTTCGAAATAGCTTGTTACTTATCCTATTTCATCCGTTTTTTTGTGATAGTTTCGTGAAGCACGTCCGCTGCGAGCAGCCGCGGCCGGCAACCCATCCGAAATACGACTGAGACGCCGGGTACAAAAATAGTACTCGCCCGCGCGCGTCGCCGCTGCATACAAAAGTGGCTAGTTCCCCGCATCGCCTTATCAAATTTCGCCTCCCACACGACTCCCACGCAACTTATACCATGCGTTAGTGTGTTAGCACAGCTTTGCGGTGTTAGTTCTGTTGTCTGCACTAGCGATAAGCACTACACTTACGCCCACTTATCGTTTCACTGACACTGCTCACTTCACTCCGCGACGACGGTCGGTAGCGTACCCGACGCTGGCCACCACGCAACTGGTGCCCACCCTACTGTCGGACCGACGCTCCAAAAATACCCAGCATTGTGTACACAACACTTATAATACCTAGGCTTTCGTATAAATCTCGCCACTTATAAATAGGTGTACCGGGATGGTATGAATGCACATGCCGTTAACCTAAATGATCCGCCCTGGATCGCAGGTGTGCCACACCAGACAATCCCGACTGATATTGCTGTATTTTTTTGATGAACGTCATGTTTAAAAATAACTACAAAAATAATGATAATTATCTAAGATAAGTAGATTTAAAGTACTAACAGAATACATATATCCGAAACATTGAGAAAAATATTCTTTGTTTGTGTTTCATACGTGAAATTATGTTAAGAAATCTGTTTTCATAAGATCATTTTAATTCATTCCAGATTTTGTTAACAAATTTTCCAAACAAACACCTCTTCATTTTAATACAGTGACAAGACTTATATCTGGACTTTTTTATCTTAGAATTATCCTAGAAATAAGTAAAGTTTACATGAACTCCTCATAAATCTCGAACAGTCACCACACCTACAAATACTAAAAAAGCAGGTGTTGATCTTGTCAAATCGCTAGCATTTCTGAAAAACAGATAACAAATCGAGGTACGTACATAATAAAAATGTTATCGACCTGTAGCCCGCGCCAAATTATAATTAGATTTGTCAGTTTGTCACCAACTTTTTCAAAATGTTGTGCAATATAATATGGAAAGAGAAAATTACATTGACCCAATGCTATCCTACTAATATGCACACAAATGCAAAAGTTTGTGAGGTTAAGAATAAATTAATAGGTGAAAGTTACTTCCTTCACGCCAAAATTGATTAAGCTGAAATTTTGAGCATATGAATACAGAATCGCCACTTTTTTATCTGACTTTAGGATCAAAGCTCTCCATAAAAAGAATTAATGTTAAAATAAAAAAATACAAAACAAACAGAGCCTTACTTTTACGGTCTAAAAAGTTAGGTAAAGTTAACAATTAGCTAATACTAGTCAGGTAAAGTAGTACATAAAACATTGATTTTTCAAAAATATATTTATGCACTTTGTGTTATGTTCTAACGTATTCAGGTTTCTCAATTTATGAGTTTACATTTACAATGGCCTACTTTAAAACACAAGTAGGTCGAAGTTTTCATGCGTTACTCTGAAAGTATTTACAGGTGTGGCTGGCGAAGATCAGTGTTATTTCATGACCACTTTTACTCAACCTTGAGAATGCTTCTCAGTAGGTACTCTTACGAGTTTCTTTTTTAATGTGACCATCAACAGATAAAGTCATCATCATCGTCAGTCTATCGCAGTCCACTTCTAGATATAGGCATCTCCCAATGAGCACCATCGCGCCCTGTGTTCGGCTTATCGCATCCATCTCCTGCCTGCAACCTTTCGCAGATCGTCACCCGACTTGGCCGGAGGGCTACACTTCGTTTGCCGATTCGCGGTCTCCACCCAAGAACTCTTTTACCCCAATGGTTATTGGTTGTTCGGCAGATGCCTGATGAAAGTAAGACAATTAAATTAACAAATACCAATGCTCTTAACCAAAGTCAGACTTGTCAGAAAACTTAATGTATGTATCGCGACTCAATTTGGACTGTCTCTATAAAGCTCTCCAAAAATATACTTGAGACTGGACTTATGCCTACTTGCACCAAACTATCAGTCCCTAGCAGCTTGGTAGTTCTTAACAGTCCAGATTCTGACCGAGCGAGTAAAGTAATTGCTTAGGAACTTTGAAAGTTTGGTGCAAGAAGGCGTTAGACTTTTTGTAACAGATACCTAATGGCAATCGATGAGAACGGGGCAAGCCGTTAGGAAATAAATGTACTTGAATGGTAGCCATCAATTTATCAACGGACGACCGGAAAATTTGAAAAAGTATGAGGGAGACGTTTGTCCAGCAATAGGACGGTTAGAAAAAATGATAATACTGGGTATGCTGCTTGCCCCAAGATAACGAAGTCTAAGCATATTTTAGTTAAGTAATACTTTTTTTATAAACTATCACAAAAGAGAATACACGCTTACTGATAGAAAAGAAAAACCCAATTTCAGTCTGACAACTGACAACTTTAAATCAAAACACAACATAATATCAACAAAAAAATCCAAAAAAATGTGTAAAAGTATAATAATGTGAAGCATTAAGTATGCTAGGTGTGAGAGGTATCCTATTGGTGATGTTGAAAAGCGCGTTCATCGTGGCGTTCTTCAGCATCCCAAGACCAGTGGTGGCTTTCGCGGGCCTGAAGAACTGGTCCAGGAAGGCATTGTACAATAAGATCGACCTCTGCACACAGTCTTGTTATACTCAAATACTGCCAGGTCGGTTTCCACCTACTCTCTGTTAAATTTACTTAATTTGGAAGTGGTTATAGAAGACTCAAATCAAAAGCACCATACTATTATTGCTGAAATAAATCATACAGTCTTCACACAGGGTTCTTTAACGAGATGGAGGGATGGATAGATGAACATTTATTTCTCAACCACGCCAAAACTATAGAGCTGACTGATCTAAAATTCGTGAAATTGGTTATTAAAGAGAAAATTAGAATATTATGTATGGAAATTATTACATTTTGTTATCCATTTATGATTTACCAGAGTTATTTTATGTAATATTATGGTCAGTAAACGATTGAAATTCTGCTATCCCATCCCAGAATGGAAGCACAATACAGTCTTCATACATGGTATACTTGTGTATTTAGTTAATACGGACTAAAAATGAAATATCATAAAAATTAATAGTAGGTACATTATGAAGGTATATCGTAGAGTGCTTGACGTATGTATTTACTCTAGGTTTAGTTAGAATTATGAAGTATTCATAGATGGGCCATCACTTTGTTTGTTTTGCACTAATACTTCGAATTAATAAGATCAAATTAAATATGTACACCGACTTTACACTAATTTCTCTAATAAATAATAATTAAACTCATCATCTGTTTTTTCACCTCGTCTCTTAGGCCCAGCGCCCATTTTGTCACCTCGTCTCTTAGGCCCAGCACCCATTTTGTCACCTCGTCTCTTAGGCCCAGCGCCCATTTTGTCACCTCGTCTCTTAGGCCCAGCGCCCATTTTGTCACCTCGTCTCTTAGGCCCAGCGCCCATTTTGTCACCTCGTCTCTTAGGCCCAGCGCCCATTTTGTCACCTCGTCTCTTAGGCCCAGCGCCCATTTTGTCACCTCGTCTCTTAGGCCCAGCACCCATTTTGTCACCTCGTCTCTTAGGCCCAGTGCCCACCTGAGGAGGTGCTTCTAGAAGCGCTTCTTTCTTTAATTCCTAACCTAGAGTAAATGTATACGTCAAATATCGTCAGCACTCTACGATTTTATGTACCTACATATCGATAGTATGTAAAAACACCGTTGAATACACAGTCATCTCTTCCAGGTCTGTACCTCAGCAATGCCCGAGCCGCTGCGGACAAAGATGTGCTGCGACGCCTTAACATCACCCATGTGCTCACAATTGAGGCGCACCGGCTTCCGAAGTCCACTTTTGATAATTCCAACATCAGTACCCTCTTCATTAGGGCCTACGACACTCCTCAGACCCATCTCCTGCCCTACTTCCCAATGGCGAACGCGTTTATTGACGAGGGAATGCAGAAAGGGAACGTGTTGGTTCACTGCCACTTCGGCGTGTCGCGGTCTGCCACGCTGGTTATCGCCTTCCTCATGGAAAAGTACCGATTGACGTTCGAACAGGTTCGATATATTCACTAGTACTGCGTAGTGTGCCCTCAACTTGTCGACTCGGATGATCGGATGGCAAGTTTGTCGCGGGTTCTATTCCCGCTTCAAGACAAACATTTTGTGTATGAACATCGATGTTTGTCCTGAGTCTGGATCTTCTCTATGTACGTATTCTATGTATGTATTTAAAAAAATGTTTGAGTATCAGCCATCTGGTTCCCATGGTACAAGCTCTGCTTAGTTTAGGGCTAGATAGCGTTGTGTGAACTGTCCAAAATATTTATTATTTTATTTATTTAACTTTGCCCTCGGGTTATCGAGATAAAAAGTAGCTCCTTTCCTAGCTTATAATGTTGTTCCAAATTTTAGGTTTATAGGTTCAGCAGTTTTAGCGTTGATGAGCAATAAACATCGATGTATCCAGCATATGGATTTTAGCAAAGTAACGCCTGAATCAATCAATTCTTTTCAGTTATTTTGATTTAAAACCTAAACTACGGAAGCAATTTTGATAAAATTTCTATGGGACCAATCTGCAATCTGAAAAAATATATCCTTAAACAAAAAAGAATCTTTCAAATCTGTTCATAAACAACAAAGTTCTGATACATAAAAGAAAAAAAAACATTCAACTGAATTGATAACCTTTACCTTTCTTGTAGTCTGTTGATAAAATCATTTCATTTCAGGCGTACACCTACGTCAGACAGAGAAGAAAATTCATCAACCCGAATTCTGGTTTCGTGGTGCAACTCCGAGAGTACCAGAGGCTTAACTATGACGTGAGTGGCTTCCACAGACTCGAGGCTTTCATGAACGTCACTGCGAGGAAGCATAAGTACAAGATAGCATCTTTCGCCGCTGTCGCAGTCGGCATATTAGTGCCTATCGCCGTCCTTATCGGCTGAGTAAGTTAAGCTATATAAATATATAGGCTAATCAAGTGCAAGTTTTTTTGAAATAAAGTTTACAGTTTCTGGTTCCATAAAATTTTTTTTTTTTTAACTGTTATGGCGAGAGCTTTTACTAGTTAGGTTTTTTCAACGCATGGTGTCTTAAATGTTATGCCGAAAAGTTGTAGGTTAATTAGGCGTCTCGCTTTATGAGCCTACCACACGCACAAGCTTCACCACAGTTTTGCCTGAGCTGGCCGGCTTGTATACGGAACACCACAGTAAAATTACCAACCACACGCACGGTATTGCACCATAGTGTGCGTGTACATCAGCTAATGGGCCTACCACACGCCAAAGCTTCACCACAGCTTTGCCTGCGCAGGCTCACTTGTACACGGAACACCACGGTAATTTCACCAACCACACATACGGTGTTCCGTATACCGGCCTGCGCAGGCAAGACTGTGGTGAAGCTTGTACGTGAGGTAGGCCCATTAGCTGATG
The DNA here is from genome assembly GCA_932526365.1 of Lobophora halterata. NCBI lineage: Eukaryota > Metazoa > Arthropoda > Insecta > Lepidoptera > Geometridae > Lobophora > Lobophora halterata. The sequence continues at coordinate 3,013,865 of OW052026.1, forward strand.
TACACGCACACTATAGCCACAGCGAACCAGCGCTTGAAAATGGACGTCCACATCGGTCCACATAATGTAGACCATTGAATATGATTGGTGGATATTAAACGAAACCATTATAACGTAGCATGGCACATCTCTGGTAAAAATGCAGCCTATAACCCAGATTTTACCCTATAGTAAATTTTTTTTACCCTATAGTAAGCCAGTAAGCCCACACTAGATTGAGTTTTCATGTCATTCGAATGCCTCTGAATTGAGGACTATAAATAACGTTATAGCCGGGACCGTCAACATATTTTAAAACGATGTCATTTTGACGAACCTCGTTAACGCCTCGTTAACGACTGAATAATAAATCCAGCTTAAAGAATATGACAGGCTGAAATACTACTAGGACTTTTTTTTATATTAATGAAATGTGATAATTTATAATTTTAGAAATAATTATTGTTTTATTTTGACATACCAAAATAAATTTGGATCCGATGCTAAATTTTGAGAAAGAGAAGTAACAGAGCTAAAAAAAAATACAAGAAAATGAGTTAATTCATTTTTATTTACCTGCATCTTAATGCTTTAAATCTAGCTATATGAATCTGTTATTAATCTGTGAGTAAAATTAATTAGATAAGGTATCAGTATCAACCACATTTTACGAGTTTTTAGAAAGATCTTCATAATGCGACATCGTTAACAAAACCTAAAAGCATCACACAACATTAAATTTTATGATTTACGGAAACACATTTATAATTTACACGTGAGTAGGTACTGAAGTGCTCTTATTTTTGTGATGAATTGTACCTCAGTGCTGCAAGGATTTACGAAAATATCAATTAGCTAGTCCGGGCTTTGAAGTAAGTACCTATGAAACCACGTAGAGTTTTTATATTTCTAATATTCTGAAATTCTAGCCAAAGGTCGCCTACACTACGCTTGCCTAGATGTGGTCTCCACTCAAGAATACGTTTACCCCAACGGTTGTCAGTTCTTCGGCAGATATGGCCGGCCCACTGCCACTTCAGCTTGCTGATCCTCTGAGCTATGTCGACCACCTTAGTTCTCTGTCGGATGACCTAATTTCAGATTCTATCCCCTAAGTATAGCTTTTTGGCTAGATGGAGCGATGATCTGCGCGCTATAGCTAGCAGATGGTGGATGAGAACAGCCGAAGATCGGGCTTAAGGGGAATCCTCAAGGCAAATTTACGACATATGCATAGATTGATTAGTAATTATGCATTAATTTAGATTTTATATGTGTTTTAAAATTAACCCTACTAACTTAAAAAAACACGTATAAAATCTAAATTAATGTATGAAACCTTTCACTTTTTTTGGTGACGAAATCAAAAAACATGGACGAAACGAATAGTGTGAAGAAATTACACAATTATTATTAAATATACGGCGTACTTTTTGAGTATTTGTCCGAAACCTTTTGTATGGAATTCGGATTTGAGGATTGGCCTTAATTGCACGTCTTGGGAGACCTACGTACAGCAGTGGACTGATGACATAGATTGATAATGATAAAGGTGATGATTCTGAAAAGGCACTCTGGGACTTATATGCTATCTTAGCATAATTACTAATCAATCTATGCATATACAATAAAAGGCTTATTCTTAACTAAGAGACAACGGACAGGCCAAACCACTGGACGTACAGACTTAAAATCTTAAGGGTATGTTTATCAATGACATAAGCGCGTATTAAGAAAAAATAAAAATAAATAATAAACATTCACACACTCACACCCCTGCACTAGGATTCCCTGTGTCGCAGGTGGCATGGACACATACAAGACATCACAACATCCAAGACCCGAGAACAAACATTCGTGTTCATCACACAAATATTTGCCCCGGCCGGGTATCGAACCCGGAACACTAAGCTTCGTAGGCAGGGTCACTACCCACTGAGCCACGGTGTCGTCAGAAAGATTATTAATTCGCAACGCAAATGAAGTTGCGGGTGTCAGCTAGTTAGCCTATAATAATGGACTGCTTGAACTCCGCGATGAGTTTGATGAAGGATCGATGGGTCTTCATACACCTTGAGGACTTAATGCGGATTGGTGGATGTTAATTCTTTTTCTGTTGTTCTATACACGTGCATTTACACATAGATATTTTCAACTGAAAAAACCCTCGCAAATCAAGGGCCAAATCCCACACACGTTGCCTTATCTTAATCGTTATGAAATTCGTAAATTGCAACATTCAGCCAGGCGCAAAATGCTTTGGCAAAAGTTTGCGATAATATTTTACTGTATTTAATCTTCTTAAGTGGCTCTTCACTGCTGGAGGTTAGCCATTTCTTGTCATTTAATTTGTTGTATTCAGCGTTGGTCGTAAAACTTATTGATATAAAGGAAAGAAAAGAAAATTAGGATGTTTTAATTGTAATTTATCATCTCTATTGTCCTATACTATATTTTAGACCTATATAGGCCTATATTAGGTCTATAGGTACTTACTATACACTACAAATTTTAGTTACCAAAAAAACTGAAATGGACAATGCAGAAGGGGTACTACGTTGTATCTGTGCAGTTAAAATTTTGAATTTCTACAAAACGCCAGAGTGACAACGGGGCGAGTGCGGCGCCCGAGCCGAGCTTTTGCTAGCTGGCTCGAGCTATATACCCGGATTTGCCAAACGATGAATAAAACTTAAGTTATTATCAATTAAAGGTACCGCCTGACGCAAATCCATAGGAAAACGACTAACGGTAACAGATATCCAATTTTTATCAATTAATTTTTACAAAATATCGACATTATTTTTTTTGCCATATTTGTGTTTAGTAACGGCAACTGACTATCCGTATTTTGTTTTTCTGGTGATTAAAAATTTGCGGTGTATAGGTCCTATACGAAGATAATTTTTACGTGATTTACTTATAAAATATGCGCAATTTATTTATTTATTGGTGCGAAAGTGCCGTACCTACTAGTTTCAGTTATAGCATATTTGTCTATGGTTATAGGAAAGCCTATATGATACAGATAGCTAAAGTTTGTGCTGTGTGTACTCGGAGGTAGGTAAATAAAGCAGCGAGTAACGGCGGGCGTTAAAACTTGCTTATTGTAATTTCGCAGAAGAAGCTGAGGGCTGCGTTTTATAGTGACGAGCATAGCGATAGTGGATGCGCTACACAGATCTATAGAACCATCAAATGGAACGGCTTATTACTATAAACTTGCTGTCACCATGCCATTAAAGAAATCGCCTAGCAGCAGTAGCCAAGTTGACGTGGTTACGTTAGGTTAACGCCTGATTGACAGCGAGTCAAAGAGCGATAGGTACAGTGACGATCCCCATCCGAGTTGATATGTAATGTGTACTATGACCTTTATATGCGATACTTTATTGGTTGTTCTTCATAGGTCTTCAGTTTAGATAAGGTCATGGATAGATTAGATACCGACCCGCCGCGTTTTCATGGACATCCGCAGCGGACGAGAATCAGCATCAGTAAGGTGGTCTTATATGGTCAATCGAAAATATACGACTAGAAAAAGGGAAACAAGGCTGACACACATGTACGACCCAATGTGACATCATGCATGGGCTTCTGAGTGACCGCGTTTGTCGAACTAGATAACTCGCGGGCGCTTATCGCTGTCGCTGTCGCCCCGCTCGTTACTATCTACAGCGGCTTAAATTCGCACAGAACAGACAGTGCCAAGTACATTTTGTTGTTCAAACGGCTCGCTATTAATTGGCGGGATATTTCTGTCTGTTTAAATATAAACAGAGGTTAAACAGGTGTAGAGTAGACTCACTCTCATTATCTTGCGTATGATGAAATTCTTCTCTTGAAGCTTCGTCTTTTACTCTTAATTATTCTTAATTTCATTTGTTTAAAAAAATCTATGAGCCTTTTAGACTCTTTTTTGAACAAGTTACGAAACGAGCTTGGCGCTCTCCTGATGGAAAAGTGATTGCGAATGCCTATGACCAGGACAGTGTTACCACGGGACTTTGATTCAGTTAGGCCAGTTTATTATTATAGCGCTCGTCCACTTTAAGACAATTTGATGGTCATTCTCAAAAGCCTGTAGTATTAGTAGTAGAAATAGTAAGTATTTTAGCAATAAACTCTTGTTCTTTCTTAGTTTCTTTCAAGGTGTGCAAAGCACGTTGCGCAGAAAACCGTAACGTTTTTGAGGTAACGATTGTATTAATTTCACTACTCACAAAATTTCTTTAGCAGGAGCATTTATCAACCGATTTGGAAATCTTTTTATTTGAAAGGTGATACGTTCAGATTGGTCCTATAGAAATTTCATCAAAATCGGTTCAGTTGTTTAATTTTGAAATTGAAATAATAGTAAATTTATGACATCTAAAGCGTCGATAACACAGGTCTAGTTTACAAGCTACAAGCCAGCGAGTTCGCTTGTATCGGCATCATCGGTGCCATCGGCTTCTAAACAATCTCTTAGTTGACAATTCTTCCCGGACCACTACTCGCTTATTCGCTAGCTTTTGAACTCGCTGGCTTGTAAACTAGCCCTTTGTCATCATTGACGCTCAAGTGAACTAAAATGCGTATTTTGCTTTCCTGTGACTTTTCAGCGGTGTTTGCGGTCGCTATAAGTATCAATTGAAGTTGGTTGTAGTATGTTTTTGTTAGAAACTTTGATTATGTTCCAGGGACTTCTAAAGTTACCGACATAGCTATGATAATAAGCAAGCTGCAGTGGCAGTGGGCTGGCCATATTTTCCGAAGAACCAACAACCACTGGGGTAAACGAGTTCTTGAGTGGAGACCGCGAATCGGCAAACGTAGTGTAGGACGCCCTCCGGCCAGGTGGGGTGCATAATCAGCCTATAATGTTTCCACTGCTAGGACTCAGGCCTACTCTCGGCAGGAAAGCGAATGGGTCTTACTTAATCCACCAAGCGGACCAAATGCGGATTGGTGGATGTCACATGCCATAGAACATTTTTTTTTCTGTCTTTGACATGCCGGTTTCCTCACGATGTTTTCCTTCGCCGTCGCTAGAACGTGGGATGCATACATAGATTTTTTCGACCGAAACAACCCGTTTAAGCTTGACTGCCACCGGGATCCGAACTCGCGACCATCAGATCGCAAAGTAAGGGCCTCATCCACTCGGCCACCTCGTCCTCAGGTGGGGTGACGATCTACGATAGGCTGAAGGTAGAAGGTGGATGCTGTAGGCCGAAGACAGGACGCGATGGCGCAAATTGGGAGAGGCCTATGTCCAGCAGTGGACTGCGATAGGCTGATGATGATAATGATGACTACGAACATACAGAACTACAAACACGAAGAGCTAGAAGGAAGACATTTAGAGCAGCATATTAGGCCTACAATGAGAAATAAAGAAGAAAGTTATACCAGCTTTAAAACCTTTCAGTTTTGATAAAACCCCAGTTTTTTCATAATTTCATAAAACGTGTCTACTGGCAACGCTGGCTAAAATAAATCTTCTATTTTGATGGCGGCCGGTTACGTCACCGCGAGGAATGTAAACTGGTGGCTATTTCCGTATCACTATTCTAGATATTGGGAAAATGAGAATGGATTTCTTGTATTTGAATATTCGAGTTTTGGATTTGTCCAGTTGGTGGTTTTTCTATAATAAATAGCAGTTAATACCTAACTATTTATTATTAACTAATTATACTCCAAGAATTATCAGATTTTCCAGACTGACCATCAAAACCTCTATAAGTTGACGAGCACTATAGCGCTATACTCCTAATATAGCAGTATTGTATCGGCCTTTGTTGATAAAAGTCCTGTGTAGCATTATTTTGATCGTTTGTCGTGATTTAACCATCAACTATCAACTATCTTCTTTTTTTTATATATTAACCTCGCAAACAAAGAACATTTATATTAATATAAAAATGTTATTTTTTATTATAATTAATCTCTATTTGTCTATCTATCACTCCTAGCAACGAATCAATGTTTTACGAAGATTTTTGAAAACCAAAAATAAAAAACGAAAAATTTGTTACTTTTTCAGGTTTGCGATCCTCTTGATCAATTTGTCATGAAGAAGTTTACCCCTTTAGGAATCCTGTAAAACTTGTTATTTTTGCTCTATCTCGCTTCCTTTACGAGATATAGCGGTTTTTATGGTTTTTGCGGTTAGGTTGGCATTGCATGGTAATAAATAGATTTAGAATGCAGTGTCATTAAGTTGTGAGCTACCCTGAAAGACCAAAATTGAGTAACTGTAGTATGTTACAATAAAACGTGCTGCTATTGATGACTAAATTTAGCAGATATAATATACATTAAAATTACATTATTAAAATTACTCACAACCTAATGACACTGCATTCTAAATCTATTTATTACCATGCAATGCCAACCTAACCTCAAAAACCATAAAAACCGCTATATCTCGTAAAGGAAGCGAGATAGAGCAAAAATAACAAGTTTTACAGGTTTCCTAAAGGGGTAAACTTCTTCATGACAAATCGATCAAGAGGATCGCAAACCTGAAAACAACAAGTTTTTCGTTTTTTATTTTAGGTTTTCAAAAATCTTCGTAAAACATTAAGCTCCCAACCTAATGACACTGCATTCTAAATCTATTTATTACCATGCAATGCCAACCTAACCTCAAAAACCATAAAAACCGCTATATCTCGTAAAGGAAGCGAGATAGAGCAAAAATAACAAGTTTTACAGGTTTCCTAAAGGGGTAAACTTCTTCATGACAAATCGATGAAGAGGATCGCAAACCTGAAAACAACAAGTTTTTCGTTTTTTATTTTAGGTTTTCAAAAATCTTCGTAAAACATTAAGCTCACAACCTAATGACACTGCATTCTAAATCTATTTATTACCATGCAATGCCAACCTAACCTCAAAAACCATAAAAACCGCTATATCTCGTAAAGGAAGCGAGATAGAGCAAAAATAACAAGTTTTACAGGTTTCCTAAAGGAGTAAATTTCTTCATGACAAATCGATCAAGAGGATCGCAAACCTGAAAACAACAAGTTTTTCGTTTTTTATTTTAGGTTTTCAAAAATCTTCGTGAAACATTAAGCTCACAACCTAATGACACTGCATTCTAAATCTATTTATTACCATGCAATGCCAACCTAACCTCAAAAACCATAAAAACCGCTATATCTCGTAAAGGAAGCGAGATAGAGCAAAAATAACAAGTTTTACAGGTTTCCTAAAGGGGTAAACTTCTTCATGACAAATCGATCAAGAGGATCGCAAACCTGAAAACAACAAGTTTTTCGTTTTTTATTTTAGGTTTTCAAAAATCTTCGTAAAACATTAAGCTCCCAACCTAATGACACTGCATTCTAAATCTATTTATTACCATGCAATGCCAACCTAACCTCAAAAACCATAAAAACCGCTTTATCTCGTAAAGGAAGCGAGATAGAGCAAAAATAACAAGTTTTACAGGTTTCCTAAAGGGGTAAACTTCTTCATGACAAATTGATCAAGAGGATCGCAAACCTGAAAACAACAAGTTTTTCGTTTTTTATTTTAGGTTTTCAAAAATCTTCGTAAAACATTGGTTCGTTGCTAGGACTGACACATAGACAAATAGAGATCAATTATAAAAAAATAACATTTGTATTAATATATAAATGTTCTTTGTTTGCAAGGTTGGTAGATAGAAAAGAAGATAGATATTTTAAGTTGATTTCTATTTTTTAACTGGTACAGGTTACAGGTTTAACTGGTACTGGTTCAGGTAGGTACAGGTTCTAACTCAAAACTGTTAAGTCCATATTTCCCAAAAAGTTGCGAAATATGTCATTAGATGGTAACTTTGCGCACGCATACATATACCTACAATTAGTAATGACGTCATGACGTGAGTGTAAGTCAACGTGCGCAACAAACTTGTGAGCGTTAGACACGCACAAATCTGCAAAACCTGGCCTGTTTTTGTTAGGGTGATTGTAGGACGTCATTCTATGTACTAGACAATCATATATGTAGTAGATAATCAATCAATCAAATCATTTATTTGCGTAGTAAGGGTTTCCATGCAGGGTTCTTAAAATTCTACTGCATAGTGGTGCCAACTTACATCTACCGCTTGGACATGTAATTTTTTTTCAATCAATGATCAGGGGATGTTTGAAAATAACATTAACTGTTTAATAAAAATGATTTATTTAATGTTTTCGTTGATATAATCGTGACAGATGATCGAATATTTCTAATTAAAAATATATAAACAATAATTTATTAAGAAATTACAATTGTTGCTCAAAGTGTGCGTTTAATTTTGTATTTAAATAAAAAAATTAACAAAGTCTTACGTCTAGTAATCTCATATTTGAATTAAACTAAGAGATTCATTCATTAAAATAATTAACTCAGACAAGTAACTAAATCTAAGAATGTAAGTAATTCTACAATGTAAAACATTAACAACTCTGTAAAAATTCTAGAAAAAAACTACATTTGTACAGATTCCATTATTGTTTACCTAATAATCTCAAAAATAATGTTTCTATTACAAATTATAACTATTTTACAAGGATTTAAATCGTAGAAATAGAATTAACAAATTTCAAGTAGTGTTAAAAGGCACATACATTATTTTGCTTGATAAGCCACCATGTTATGTACACTTTTGTTATTTACATTATAAGGCACTTTAGAATCTTTACATGTAATGCGTAAAATTAAGTAAAATTACCTTAACTATTGTACTAAATTATGTGGAAGACTTTATCTACTATGTACAACGTTTCAAATCGTGTCTTTTAACAGCTGTATAACTAATGTACTTCAAAATTTTGTTTAAAATAGGTTTTTTAAAAATAATCAGTCTCCAAAAGAGATTTAACAACCTTGGTTTCTATCCTATGCACCACGAGTCAGTGATATTAGCACTAGATTTAGACATTGTACTTAAATAGCCGAAATTAATTCAAAAATTTTCTCTACTAGCACAGTGATACATCTCAAAAAGTGATTTAATTCATCCCGAATTCTGAAATCGGATGAGTATAGGTAATACAAAGTATACTGAGCGTCGAACAAGTGCGTTCTGCGCATTTTCGTCACGTGGTATGCCAGAGGACTTGTTTGACACTTACTCTACCTACCTACTTCTCTCTTCTCTTAAAAAAATTAGACCTCCAAAGAATGAACCTGATTCAGAAATTAGGTTCATTCTAATGGTCTCACTGTCTATTGAATTAACTGAAGATATTGATTCTCTTCATAAAACGAAGAAAGCGAGGTCTGGAGATCGTTCACAACCATGTTATCGCCCCCCTGCAGAGGATGTGTACTGCTGGAAACCATCTCTGAACTCTTCCAATTCTCACAATTCTCCACATACTCCAATGTCCTCTGATAGGTGTCCTGCCGCATAGTGCTGTTCTGAACCGGTGGTTTCTTCCTCCCATTTGTAGCTTCTACCTGGGACTGGGATATGTCCCAAACTTGAACTTCTGTTTGGTTGGGTGGATTTTGCTGGCCCTTTAAACTGTTCATGCTGCAGTCCGTCTGCTGTTCATTCTTCATCTGACAGTTGGTCGACCGGTTGACAGCTGGAGGTTTCTGACTCCCAGAAGACATGTTGATGGAGTTCTGAGCTGATTTCTGTATGTTGTGCTTGTTGAACTGGTTTCCAGGGTAGTCCCATTGGTTGTACGGACGCTGGTGGTTGTAATATTGGTTATTGTTCATCATCGCTTGGTTGTATTGGTGGTTGTTCTTAGGAGGTGGTGGGCCCATTATGTTTGCGGCATTGACTACGGAGTTGTAGGGAGGAGGTTGAGGGTATTGGTATTGAACCTGTTGGTTTTGTTCGCAATAGTTGTTCATTTGTCCTCGAGCCATATTTCCGCTGTTGTCTACACTCATGACTGACGATCTGGACAATTGGAGCATCGGATTCTGCTGGTAGCCTAGAGGGTAGTTCATAATTTGTTGGTTGCTGTATTGGGCCATGTTTGGTTGGTTCATATGGATAGGCATTTGGTTTTGATTGTATTGTTGCATCATTTGATACTGCTGCATGTTCTGATTCTGACTTCTCATGACCTGCTGGTTTTGGACTGGATATGAAGGAGGTTGATGATAGTTTTGGTTACTGTATGGATTCTGCATGTTGTTCTGATTTTGCACGTTCGGCATATTTCTGTTGGGCATTTTATTATTGCAATTCTGGCGGTTCATGTAAGGAGAGTTCATCTGCTGTTGGTTCATCATTTGATTCTGACTCATCATCATCTGGTTCTGGTTTGGTCCGTTCATTTGCATGTTCGGCATATTCTGATGCATAGGGCTCGACAAACCCGGAGCCATCGGACTCTGCAACCCTAGATGCATTGGGCTAGGCATTCCGTGACTCATAGGACTCGCGATGTTCTGAGCTGGACTGGGCATGTTCTGCATGGGGCTGGCCATGTTCTGCATAGGGCTGGCCATATTTACCATAGGGCTGGCCATGTTTTGAGACATAGGGCTGCCGATGTTGTTATGACGGGGACTCATCATTTGGTTCGGCATTTGTGGGCTCATCAGACTTTGCATGCTTTGTGGGCTCATTACATTGTGTTGTGGAGACATGACGCTCATCGGGCTCATAACGTTGTAGACGCTTGGCGGGCTCATAACGCTGCGAGGTATATTGTGCGGGCTCATTACGCTTTGAGGGTTATTATGTGGACTCATGACGCTCTGAGGACTCATAGCACTATGAGGAAGGCTTTGAGGACTTAGCATTGCGTGCGCTAAGCTCTGCGGACTTAGTACATTCTGATTCATCACAACTATCTTTGGACTCACGGGATTTTTCTGCATTTGATTGACCCTTATCCGGTTCGATTGCTCAGTTTGATTCGCAGTCATCGTCTGTAGAGACTGCAGCGGATTCGTTTGAGGTTGACTCGTGGGCGGTTTTGAATATTCCTTCTCCTTTTCTTCTGGGATGGTCTGTTCTTGCAATGAAGGGTTTTTATCATCAGGTGATTTAGAATTAAGCAAAGAGCCGCTGTTACCCGACATGCTGACGTCTAACGACCTTAAATCGACTGGAATATCACTTATATTGAGATCACTTCCTATGGCACCTAGGTTTTTGAGTAAGGAGTCGTCACTGGTGGCTACGTTGCTGAGTTTGTTGGTATCACTGGAGCGGTCGGGGTCACTGGGCTTGTCTTTGGCGTTGTCCGGGTCTGGTGGGGTGGAGTCTGTGGCTGGTGCCGTGTCGGTTCCCAATATTGATTGGTTAAGATATTGCATCATTTCGTCTGGGATCACCAGCTTGTTCTCCACCATTTCACCTTCGGCGACCTGCATCAAAAAGAAAGATTGTTGAAATATCAATACGGCCAGTGTATTGGTATAACTACTTTTGCTTAAAAACAATATTTCAATCGATCAATCAATAAAGACTTTCAAATATTCCAGATATTATATTAAATATAGGTATTTAATAATAAATACTATTCTAGAGTTCTCAATATTCTTTCTAGGGTTCTCAATAGTCTTTTTAGAGTTCTGAATAGACTTTTTAGAGTAATGTATAGTAATTTTGAGTACCGAATAGTCGTTCTAGAGTTCTGAATAGTCTTGCTAGAGTTCTGAATAGTCATTCTAGAGTTTTGAGTAGTCTCACCTGTTCTAAATTAACCTCCTGGTTGGGATGGTGCACCTGTGCTGTGGTGACCACTGTGGTAGAGTTGGTTCGCTCGTTGTAGTTCGACGCAGATTCCGCGTCGGCTTCTGTCTTGAAGGGGAATGGTGCGTCACCCTGGCAAGACATATAATTTGTCAAAAAAACAATGAATTATAACGTTTTTTTATAATGTACAGTTTGGTATGATTTTTTACTAATTTTTCTATTACCTTGCAAACATCCTAATTTTAAAATTGCTTATGCCTTTTTATATATAATTTAATATAATATTTTCTATTCAGACAAGATCCATTACACAATACACTCAAAAATACAACAAATGAAATAAAATACAAAGTAAAATTTGTTAGGATGCAATTTGCACCCATCGTCTGTACACATTAGTTAAGAGGATCCTGTCTGTCAGACTCGCTATAATAGCATTTTTACACTTCTCAACTCTGGACATAAATTTAGCAACTCTGTTCCTCTGGATGGCATTAAAGGAATCTACTCGTGTTTCTAGGTACATACCAGAGGCACTGCAGTAACGATCTTATAAGCTTTTGAATACCATGACGATAACGGTGTCCGACTGTTCTTGAAGTAGTAGGTAGGAGTTTCCTTAAGTGGCATCTTCTTTTACCACTTCATTGATAAATAAATCTTCAACACTTACCACATCATCATTGGCGCAAGGATACGGCTGGTAAGGCTGTTGATCACTAAGGTTGGACTGTTCCGACAGCCGCCTCGCCTCTTCCTTCACTTGCACGCTCGGGTCCAACTCTAGAGCCAACTCCTCAGCTCGTACTTCGGAACACGTCACTCCTCGGAGGAGAACCGCCTGGAAACAAATTCATAGTTAGGAGTTGAAGATGTATGTCCACGTTTTGACGACACCCTGCCTCTGAAGCTTGGTGAAGCTATCCGCAGGTTTGATCCCTGACTGGGGCAATTATCTATGTCGTGTTGTGTTGTGGTCTTCTTCGTCTTATCGTATCATTAGTTCCTTCAAACCAGTGTGGTGAAATGATTTCAAGTGCGCCTCGAAGAGGCTCCTTTCGTGCACTCAACACATGTTTTCGAACTTTTTGGTTCTACGATATGCCGGATTTCTCACGATGTTTTCCTTCACCGTTGCGAGAACGTGGGCTGCATTCATAGTTTTTTTTCGACCGTAAAAACCCATTAACGCATGACTTCCACCGGGATTCGAACCCGCGACCATCAGTTTGCAAGGTAAGGACCTCATCCACTCGGCATCAACGTCCTCGTGTTTCGTGTCATGTTGTGGTGTCTAATCCAATCAAAAATACAATGAAAATGTCTTAGCTCTATTATCATTATATGCTTTTATAAATGCCATAAAAGTATATAATAAACTGCCCAACTCGTTTAAGGATACACCCCTACCAATGTTTAAACGAAGGCTGGTAAAATGGCTAGCTGAAAACTGTTTCTATAACTTAAAGGAATTTATGAATCATACTGAAAAATAAAATATACTATTTACAAAAGTTAGCAAAAAAGTAGGCAGATTTATGTGCTAGTGTATTGTGCTGTTTAATATAATTATAGTTAAGTAGTAGGTATCGTTAAAATTTAAATTCACTCTGACATTTAAATACTATTTGATAGTATTATATTCATTCACTGTAACTCGCACACCTTAAATGGTAGAACATAAGGCACTAATAATATTCTTTAACAACATACTATGTATACTATGTTCTGGCGAATAAAAATCTTGAATCTTGAATCTTGAATCTTGCATCATTTGATTCTCTCTATCAGACCATATGCCTGGAATATGAGGATGTAATGATGTGGTGTCCTTACTTGATTTCCTTGTGAAGTCCTGACAGCTTGCACAGCTGCTAAAGCTGATGATGGTGCCGGAGCGTAACCCACGCATGACACTTGACTAGATCTGAAACAAAAAATACCATTTCATTTCTATCCATGAAACGGTTGCCTGGAAGAGACCGCTGTTAGCGATAAGGCCGCCCTTTGTATTGCCTTTAATTAGAATAATAAAGTACAATTGTTTTTTTAGTGGTAAACATTAAAGTTATTATCTATCTATCTATTTACATATTTCAGGAATAGATTGAACCATTTTTCTGGCGCATGCCATCATAGATGAAAATGGTGACATAGTATAAGTTGACAAAAAGAGTCACAAGTTGCAGTGTCGGCAAACAGAGTCTTAAGCTTTCGAACAGACTACTCAGTTGTCAAAAAGAGTCACCTTATTTGACAAAAAGAGTCTCAAGTTACAGTGTCGGCAAACAGTCTTAAGCTCACGAAAAGTCTACTCAGTTGTCAAAAAGAGGCACCTAAATTGACAAAAAGACTCACAAGTATGAGGAAAAGTGTTACCTTCTACTGCTGTCAGGGGAGAGCTGGTCGTAGCCCGCGACTTGCTGCACGACTAGTCGCTGCGTCACGGCCGCTCCTGTCGCCGCGCCACCCACCACTGATGCTTGACTACTCTTACGGGATATGTCTGATGATCTGTGGAACAAAACATATACTCAAAAATCAGTATAAAAAGAAACGTATGAAAACAACGAACAGGTCAATATAAAATTGATCAAGAAAATCGAAGAAAAGGGAGAGAAATCCTTGACTTCAATAGAGTAAATACCAATAGTAGACTTGCAAATCTCCAAATATAGAATGGGAATGTATGTATTTCCAAAACAATAGATTTATGCCTACTTGCACCAAATTAACGAAGTTACTAAGCAATTACTTAACTCGATTGACAGTTCTTAACGATCTGAGTTTGGACCGTTAAGAACTGGCAAGCAAGAAAAGTAACTGCTTAGGAGCTTTGACAGTTTGGTGCAAACAGGCATTAAAGAGCCGCTGACCTAGCTCAGTAGCACGTACTAAGAGAGATCCTTCAAATAGTGGACAAAAAATTGCTAGGACTGAGAAGCAAAAGGCTTTTTCTGTACAAAGCGATTCGCAATTATGGTCCATGATTTAAAAAAAAAAGTATTATACCTTGCACTATAAAGACTGCTACCAGAAGAAATGCCAGAGTCCCTCCTTGTGTTGGGCACTCCAGTCTTCAGCTCAACGGCAACGTTGGTGTTGCCCAGTTCTGTTCTGCCAGGCATTCCACCTACTGGAGAAGACAATAACTTCTGAGCATTGCATAAATTATAAACCAATGAGACATTGAGTAAGAGATCGCGCTTTCTCATGACCAAAACAGTTTAACGCAGAACGTAGAAGCAACAAAGTCAGGTCAGTTTTTACCTACAGTAAGACACTGTAGGTTAAAACTGACCTGAACACAGTACTGCTTAGTGTTAGAATTTACTGTAACTTAAATCTTTTCGTTTTAAAACGCCACCACCGCCTCTCCATTATCGCCGCCATACAAATGCCCCATATACCGCCCATCTCAATTTAGACTGATTTTTACCAGGGCTAGTGAAGTGGCTTAAAAAACCACTCTACCACTGGCAGTTTTTTTACGTAAACAAGTGGCGAGACTAGTATAGTCAGTCTCAAAAGCCCAGTAATTTAACTAGCTACAAGACAAAGTAATGCCAACATTACTGCTTTGCGGCATCATCTATGTATCCTTACCTCCTCCGATGTCAGCGGCGTGTGGCGGCGGCATCAGCCTGCCTAGCCCCATTTTGTTGAAGCGCGGTGCGTGGTGGTGCGCCCGAGGCTCGCCGATGGCCACCATGGCTCGCAGCATGAGGGGCAATTGTCCCACCTCACCCACTACTTCTTGTTCCACCTAGAGAAGACCACCATGTTAAGAGAAGAAATCAATAATGATGAATCTACTACTCGGGCGAATGAACATGACACCTGGCTCGAATGACGTTTGTGCAAACTACAGCTTGGAATTGGATAATCTTGATAGAGAAGAGGTCCTGTAATACTTAGTAATGTAAGTAATGATAAGGCTTCGCAATTAGAGGAAGAAGAAACACGTAAGGCGCCGCGCGGGGCAGCGGGGGACGCATTAATTTCCGAGCCACGTGTCAGCCAGGTGTCATGTTCATTCGCCCGAGTAGTAGCTTTTTCTTATGTGGGTGATCGTTATTGGCATGTACATCTGAGCAATATGGTTGCGCAAGACATAGTATTTATTACATTTTTAGAGCTAAAAGATTATTTGGGATCCTACAGGTCTTTTACAGAAAGCTGGCATGTACAACACATTCACACGTGCGCTTGTGTAATGTCTACGAATACGAGTGCGGCGAGACGTCGCACTGCATGCGCATCTTGAAAAGTCTACCTGTCTCTCTCGTCTCAAGCTTATGAGTATGAAAGAGACAGTTATTGTTTTGCTTTTGCTACTGTTTATAAGTCGTGTAGTAGTAATAGTGAAATTGCATTAGTGTGAGTACTTTGACAGCGCCAGCTTTCGTTGAACGACGTATGTGTAACAGCATTTATAATACCAAAAGCAATACAGCCATATTATAAGGGACCAA
This sequence comes from Lobophora halterata, assembly GCA_932526365.1. Taxonomy (NCBI): domain Eukaryota; kingdom Metazoa; phylum Arthropoda; class Insecta; order Lepidoptera; family Geometridae; genus Lobophora; species Lobophora halterata. Next base: position 3,029,963 of record OW052026.1, read on the forward strand.
ACCCTGTTCTAAAAGGAATAGTTAGAGAACTTACGTCTCCATCGAGTCTGAAGTAACCAGAAGCACCGTTTTCGTCACTGAATCCGCCAATCCCTGAACCGCCAAAGTCGATCTCCCCACATTGAGTAGACAACTGAAAATAACACATAATTAAAGCAAAACAATCACGGATACCAGACAAGTAAACCTTGAAGTCAACTCAAAATGTACGCCATTCATCAAGAATCGATTTTTTTCGCTGTATTTACAATGCAGCAGAATCCAAAACGGAAAAAAGCGTTTAGATATTGAATGTTAACTGTTGGCATCAAACTTTACAAATAAGTTTAGAAAAGTTAAATTTTTAATTACAGCATAAACTACTACAATCTATATTACAAAATTTACAAAAGGAAACAATTGGGCCACTCATAGACCCTTGCAAACGATCTATAGGTAGCTCAACTGCTCCAACTCGATACCCGATGGCAGCGTGCCGAGGATACTGGCTGCATTGCCTCTTTGTATAGCAAGGCTTATTCTTTGGCCCAGATAGCTGCCAGCTCTCTGATCACGCGTCGCTTCGACGAGAAAAGTTAAATAAAAAAATTGAGTTTGTCAAGTTTTATTTTGGATGGTTCTACTAGAATAGCCCAGTGTTGACAGTTACTAGCAGATTAATGGCTACTTGCACCAAACTGTCAAAGCTCCTAAGCAATTACTTTTCTTGCTTGCCAGTTTTTAACGGTCCAAATTCAGACCGATAAGAACTGTCAAGCGAGTTAAGTAATTGCTTAGGAACTTTGATAGTTTGGTGCAAGTCAACATAAGAACTAAAGCTTATAATTAAAGAAAAGTGTTTCATCATTACCATCCTCACCTGATGCGCAGGCGTGTGAAGTCCGTGGGGTAGTGGAGACGCGGGACTCTCGCTCTTGACGGAAGCCGAAGACGTATGTCCTCGCATACCCATGGGGACCCCGCCTTCTTCAGAGCGAGGCGATGAGCCAGCCCCTCCGCCACCTGACTCTGCTGAGTCATCGCCTCTGCTGCAACCTGCACAGAGAGAAGGTTTGAGGTTATCGTCAGGTAAATGAGGTTATTAAGATGTGAAAAGGTTAGTCAATCAATATGTGTATAAGGTTTAGCCTTGACTGACTGAAAGACAGCGTACAGGCCAAATCACTGGATGTAGGGACTTGAAATTTCTATTTCATCAAGTCGTATAGGCGCGTAGGTGAATCAGGAATTTGGTGTAATCGCAACGCAAACAAAGTTGCGGGTGCTAACTAGTTTGGATCTAAATTCTAAAACCTATTGTTATAAGATTTCTTCTAGTTCAAATGAACTTGGGCAAATATGTATTGCTGTAGTATACAGACCAGAAAAGTGAATGGGTTTTTAAATAAATAATACTGATCCTGTAAGAACTCGGGAATTTTAAAGTATCGCAATCAATCGTGGTAATTTAATTGGCCACTGGTTTATTCAAATACAAATAAGTAAAACTTACCCTTATGTTTCTTACTGGCATAGAACTCTGCTCCATGGACTGTCTTTACGTGCTTTCTGAGGGATGATGGGTCCGTGTACCGCTTCGTGCAACCAGGCGCTTTGCAGACGTACGGTTTCTGCAAGAACGGACAAATAAATTTCAAGCAACGGAAAGTACTAGTATTATTTTATTCCATTAAAATTCTAGTGTACGAAAGGAGCCTCTTCGAGGTGCACTTGAAATCCTTTCACCACTTTTGAAAGAACTGGTGATACGATAAGAAGAAGAAGAAGAAAATTAAAATTCTGATAGAAACACATAAATAAATAAAGAAATAGAGTAAACTTTTCACTCACCTCATTACTATGTGTTCTGTTCTGATGCTTAGCACGATCACTGGCGTTTGAGAAGGCTTTAGCGCAGCCAGGGTATTCGCAGGTATAGGGTTTCTCGCCCGTGTGACTTCGGAGATGAGTCTTCAGGTTTTCTAGTCGGGAGTAAGCTTTGCAACAGCCTTCGAACTGTGGATTGCGAAACATTGTGATTGAGACTAAATAACTAAATGACCTCAAGTTTTGACGATAAAATTATACAAAAATTCAAAAGGGGCTGGGTTTCACAGTGGGTGAAACAGTTTCTGTTATGGTTATTAGATTGTAACGGGTATTTATCGTGCTCACCTTATCTATTTTTGTCCCGACGTTTCAGTTGTATCGCATCAGCCGTGGTCACGGGTTGCCTGGTGTATTGGAGCTACCGTCACGGTGAAATGGCGGTAGGCCTACCCTCATTTGGTTACCAGAAAATTTTACCGAACGTTGGGACAATAGATAAGGTGAGCGCGATAAATACCTGTTACAATCTTATAATCATGTATGATCTGATAATCGAAAAAGTCTACGATAAACTTGTTTCTGTTATGCTGTGGATGCAAACCCAAGGAAGGTCAAGACAAGTGGCTATCATACTCACTGTACACTTGTGCGGCTTCTCTCCAGTATGTCTTCTCATATGCACGACCAGCATGTACTGAGCCTTGAACGGTTTTTCATCTCTGGAGCAGCCAACCCAACGGCAAACGAAAGCCTTTTTGCTCGCGTGGATATGATCTGTGTTTATGTGTTTTACGAGATCGTCTTGGGTTGGAAACTCAAGCTTACAGTCCACCTGGGAAGGGTAAAATTGAAAAATTAGTTTATGTTTCTATGCGGATACAATGAGCTGCTTGCAGCTTGGCCTGGCTATTGTGATAAAAAAATGCATATGTCCTCTTCCAGGCGTTGCTTGTAATAAACCTATACCAAATTTCAGACAATTGGTTCAGTTTTTTTTAATACATTTGACGCAACGCCATCTAGACCCAAACTAAGTAGAACTTGTACTATGGCAACCGTATGACTGATAAAATACTTAAATATTTTTTGTAAATACATACATATTACATACATGGAATACATAGAAAACACCCAGACTCAGTACTAACACCGATGTTCATCACACAAATGTTTCTCCTGATGCGGGAATCGAACCCGCGACACTGGCATGGCAGTCTAATACATTTGCCACTCGACCATCTGTGTGATCAGTGTGACAGTTATTATTGGCTCTCAGTCTTCTCTGTGCAAAAACGCTATGAACGATCTTGACTGGCGTTTCCAACTATTTCGTCACCTGGTCACACTTTTATTTCAATCTCATCTGGCAGCTTTATCAGCCAAAGTTTTGAGAACATACCCAATGACAGTTAGTCTCGATAAAGTCTCCAGGCTCATCCTTGGAGTCCAGTCCATCATGGACGGTGCTTTCTGCCGCAGCAGACAGTGGCTTGTTACTGTGATGATCTCGCATAATGCTCTGCGGTGACTTCCGTTGCGTCATGCCTGATGCGCTGTGAAGGGACACATGTAATTTTAAGACCTTGGAAACGCAACTACGGATGTTGGAAAACAAAAATTTACAAAAAAAATGGGAAGAGAAGACATAAAGTATTTTCTTGGCATGGTCAGGGATATGAGGAATAAGCGAAATATAGATAGATAGATGATAGATGAACACTTTATTGTACACCAACAAGAACAAAGCAGAGTAAAACAATTGAACAAGTAAAAAAAGGCCTTATGGTAGGTAGTACAAGGGGCTGCCTTATCGCTGTGAGCGATCTCTTACAGGAAACCCGGCGAAATAGCGTAAGACGGAGAAACAAAGAAGTAAGTAATCAAAAAGATATAACAGCAGAATTTCATTAAATCTTGATAATCTGCTTATAGCTCTTACTGAACCAGAAAAAAAGACTTAAGAGAAAGTTTACGCGATCAGAGTTTGTGGCATAGCTGCTGATTTTTGCCTTAATTAAGAGCTTTCCTGACCTATCAGCTTCCATAACACTAGTGATCTCCGGCTGCTGCTGTGGCTGCATATGCGGAGGCGTTCCATCCAGGCCCAGCCCTGGTCTGACGTCTACCGGACCCATGAGCAGTTGGGTCGGTGAGGATATATGAGATCTGGGGGATAAAAAATACAAATAAAACCCTTGTATGTAACTAAAGTAGAGTCCGTGACGTCTTACTGCCCTGGACATCATCTTCATGATACTAGACACTATTCACAATTTCATTCGTATCGTTAATAACAATAACAGACAGTATGTAGTGTGCTGACTGTGAGCGGGAGTAATTGCGTGACGTCGCGTCATGCGTGAATTATTTTAACAAAATGTGACATTATCACAATAAGCCACTAATGAAAAAGCACCAGTGACAAAATCACCGGTGACTTCACTTGTACAAAATGAAATCATATCACCGTGTGAGAATGAAGTAGAAGTTAAAATCCCGAAAGAAAAGTGTGTATTTTCATTTAAGTTTTCATGAACGGTTTTTTTATTATAAATAACACTTGACACCTTAATATGTGAAGGAGGATGTAATGCTATAATCATTTGATAAATAAATTGATTTGATTTGATTTGATTTACATGCCTTACTAACCTATGAATACCAGCCACTAGATGCGCATGCGCTGCGTGATGCGCTGCCGCAGCCGCCGCCTGCTGATGCGCAGGGTCCAGCAACACTCCGCCCCCCAGAACCGCGCTCCCTCCCACCACACCCCCCCGCGCCAGCAGCTGCTGCGCCAGCGACGCGTGCGAGAGGGACAGCGCTGGCGATATCGCCCCTGAAAAGTACACTACAAGTGAGTGAAGTTCACAGCCTATTTGAAAATCATGAGTGAAAGGATGAAGAGTATTTCATTTACCTATTTTAAGTTTAGTTATAAAATGCATGGTGCATCTGTGCCATCAGTGCAATACTCAATACTCAATACATTTTACCTTTAAGAAAATTGTAAAAGTACCTATAAGCTAAAAATAATATTTTTTAGGAATATTAGATTGCTGTACTTCAGTAACAGGGTGTAACAGGGTATTTATACTTTAAGCACAGTAATTAGTTTTCAACTCATGCGAGCCCCTTTAGGGCAATACAATAGAAGACAGGCAGACAAGTCCAACCTTTGATCAAAATAGTGCTACGCAGGTTTTTAATTATATCTATAAATTATTTTGCAGCATTACTTTTATACTATAGCACTCGGTTCCCGGTAAATCCCGAAAGAAAAGTGTGTATTTTCATTTAAGTTTTCATGAACGGTTTTTTTATTATAAATAACACTTGACACCTTAATATGTGAAGGAGGACTTAATGCTATAATAGCATTATCTACCAGTCAACCTGGGCGTGCAGAAAATAATGATGCGGCGTGTCATATAATACATTGCAAAAGCAAATTGTAAAAAGTAATGTAAGTTTATGTACCCTGCTTGGTTTTAAGTGAAGGTTTTGGTTGAGGCCATACTCGTTAAAAATGAAACAGAACTTATAAATCTCGTCACAGGACTTTTTTTTTATTTCATTTATTTGTTACCCCAAAGGAGGTGAGGTGAGTGACTTCGTGAAGAACTTACCAGCACTAAGATGGCCATAGCTCCCCGTGGAGGCGGCCGATGGAGCCCTAACCGCCAGGCTAGCCGGAGACGCCCTGATGACAGCCGCCAAGTCCAGCGACTCCGCTGAATAGGGACTCCAGGAGACAGCTCGCTTGCGGTTCGCTGATGCAGCAATCGCTCCACCTGATAGCCTTAAACGGGTGGGAGAGGCTATTCTTGACCCTGGAAACACGATGAATAATAAAGAGTTACGAATAACTCATAGAATGCTCAATGACTGACTGAAAATCAACAAATATTAGTTTTAGTTTTATTTTAATGTTAACAAGTTGTTACACTAGCTTGGCGCTCTTCTGATGGTAAGAGATCACGCCTGCTCATAACTATAACACACATTGTGCTACACAGGCCCGTGGATTCTCATAGGCCCGTGCAACACTGCTATTGCGCTCGTACAGTACCCTTCCAACCGGAACACAGTAATGCTATCACTTTACTGCTTTGCGAGAGAATATCTGTATTGTGTTGACGTCCAGAGACTGACATGGTGAAAATGATGACATCTTATCCTCTTCTTTTTCATGGAATGTTTCATATCTCACCATCCAAACTGAGCTGAAAGTCTTGACTCGCGAGGGTGCTGCCAGCGTGTAGTTCAGGGTGTAGACTCCTCGCTGCACTCAGGTATTCCAGACCTGAAACAAACCAGAAACTAAATTAGTAAACAAGTAACATTACTATCAATAAAAATCAAATACATATTACTACGCAATTTCGTTTACATGGATGTAATTTTGTTTCAGTTATGTACTTTGATTTTAAACCAAACTACTGAACCAATTTAAAAATGCATTGTGTAAAAATGTCCAAAATATTTATTTATATTTTTATGAAATTCTATGATGGATGTTATCTGAAAGTAGGTATATGCTTTCAAATAAAAACAATATTATTTTAAATCGTTGATAAATTATGAATAATAAACATAAAAAGTATAGGTTCCACTAAATTAAAAACCTCTTTATTTTTAAGGTCGGTTGAAAAAGCACAAAAAGGAACTTTGAACTGGCAACTACAATATTAACAAGAAAAGATCAAATAAAAAAAATACTTTATGTTCCCACAGTTAACAATTAATGTCAAGCATTACTAAAATAAACAGCTAATATTGTATGCTATGAATCAAATGAATGCGAGTCATTCAATTAAATTATCACTCCACCTACACAGTCAAAAACATTTATAAATAATTGTACTCTTTAGGTAGGTACATAAAAATAGTTCCAACATCTCTCATATAAAAAACGGAAAACTACATTTGCATTCCAAATTGGAATATTTTATGTCTCATTCATAGAAGCGCGCAGACCGTGCGTTTTATCGCCAACAAATCAAGTTTAGTTTAGTCACCATAGTAGATAATAAGATTGAGTTGTCACCAAGATAGGACGAGTTCGATAATAAACGGCCCACTTAACATGACTTGTGATTAATAAACGTCTTTTACAAGCTATTTCGCTGAAATTCTGGACACCAAATAAGGAATGTCCCGATAAGTCTTGCTAATTGGACTCCCTAACTCGCACTAACAATGTTGACGCCATTTTGTTTTCGGTTTTACGAGCCGTGACGGTGACTACTGAATAATTAATGACACGGTTTAAAAACGGATTTATTTTATTACATTTCCAAAAAGCGGTCTCATTATCAATCTTTTTGGAACCTTCGGCTAGCTCATTATTATTCCAGAGGTTATCCAAAAACCATGAAATAAATTGAAGGGCATTAAATCATCGTGATGTATAGAGGCGTTACTTTACGGCCGAGTGTTTCCTCTATAATCACATCTTATACCTACAAAAACAAACAAGCCGCCGAGGTACGAATAAAACAAAAAAAGGATGATCTCCTTAGTCGGCTCCAGCGGTCGAAAACAGACATAATAGGAGGCGAAGGCGTCATCGACCACCAATTTTGCAAATATCTGAACAAAATGAGGTTGCCTAAAATCCCACGAAAATAACGTATGTGGTCTCCGTTTGACGCGCCGCGCGGACACCAACGTAATTTTTATGTCTTCATTGTGAGAACCCGAGGATATCGAGGACCTTTAAAAAGGGAAAAAATATTGATCGGATTTCTGACCCCGAATTCCATGACATACCACAAAGATCTTTACCATTTAAAGGCTCTGAAATATTTTCTGTAATGTGTTTATGAGTATTTAAATAGTAGTACGCCCCGAAGCAGACGCGCCACCCGACTTTAATGGGAAATCAAAATAAGCATTTTTGTTTACTTGAAAGGCATATTGTTTCAGCTATTTCTATTTAAAAATTAAAGTACTGATCCTAATTTTTAATATTTTTTTTCTTTAATTAGAAGAAATACCTTCAAATCGGTAAATTATGTAGTTCTGAGGTAACAAACGGTTGAAAAAAAAATACAACCAAATGAGAACTTTCTCATTTTTTGAAGTCAGTTAATTTTTTTTTTAATTTACCTATCCATTTGCAGAGTATACCAGGGATGCAGTGCAGCTAAGAGTTGACCTAGTAAACGAACTAGGTCAATTCCTAGCTGCATCCTTAACCTATTCAAGTGGTCACCCTACTGACATTGGCGTAACCGCGTGCAAAAAGCACGATCAAATACTGACTTTGAGTCCTTTTCCGAATGAACAAATACCTGAGTGGATCTGATTGAGTCGTTTTTTGTCTTCAATCAACCTGATTTTACTTTGATGTTTTAATTTTATCGGAGTTGATTAGGCGTGAAATTAGTCGCGGGACGGTCTAGTTTACAATTTAGTAAGTGGTTTTGTGGTTTTTTGAGTAATAAAATTTCGCATTTGTGACTGGAAACAATACAAATTACTAACGAATGGTATTTACTGTAAGACGTTAAATAATGCGGCAAGCTATGTGATAGACCTACGAGCTGCTACAGTTGAAGAAGGCAATTGTATCAAACCAGGCTGGCATTATCCGCGATTTGTTGGTCACGTATTAATGTTATGGGATGCGCACAGTGGCAGACCGTACGGTGGCAGAGGATTTTAAATTTCTCAATTGAATTTAATACTTATTTAATCGAAATAATATTTCAATTATCGCCTCGGAAGATCGCCGAGCATTGTTCACGAGCTATGAAACATATACTATGGCGCGGGCTCGCTCAGCAGAATAGAAAAAGACTCTAGGGCGTATTCAGAGTTTATTTGTTATTACACAATTACAGTTCTCAGGGGTTATTTTACTTTCCCTATATTGTAAGAAAAACAGATGTGGGGCGAAGCGAATTATAAGAAAAACATTTAATACAAAAGTTACAAGACAAAGAACGCGAGCTTGAACGAAAATCAGTCACCCACTATTCCCTATATCTAGAGGCCGCTACTATTTTCGCTTGCTTTGCGCGCCCATTGTACCGATTGGTCAACGGACGTGGTGAAGTCACTGTTGGGGTTGCTGTAATACCTTATTTCGATGATATGAGTATTAAATTCACTCTGCCGTATCATCTGCCCAGTTTCTGCAGGCTCTAAGCCTTATAGTATAATGCGTCAAATATAGCGTCAAGTTTTGTGCCTACCTACGAGACGGTTGAAGAAGGCACTTGTATGAAATTCCAGTTAAAGCTGGCACTATCCGCAGTTTGGTGTTCACGTATGAATGTAAATGTGGGCGGCTTGCACTGACTTTGTAACGGGTTAGTAACTAACAAGAGACTTGTAAATTATGAGTTTAGAATCTGTAAGCTGCAGCTAGTTCAGTGTCCTCACTTATGTTATGACCCTAAGTTCAGTTTGGTTCAATCATACATGTATAAATCTTTATTACAGCATAAGCTAACTACTACAATCTATATATAGGTATATTACAAAATTTACAAAAGGAAACAATTGGGCCACCCATACACCGTTGCAAACGATCTATAGGTAGCTCAACTGCTCCAACTCGATACCCGATGGCAGCGTGCCGAGGATACTGGCTACATTGCCTCTTTGTATAGCCAGGCTTATTCTTTGGCCCAGATAGCTGCCAGCCCTCTGATCACGCGTCGCTTCGACCAGACGCTCTGACAAAAATATTAAATATTTTTTTCTGTATAAATCTTAATTTTTAATTTTATTATTTCCCTGAATAAATTATAATATATGCCATTTATTTCTTTATGAAATAACCCTTTGTTTTGTTGACATTCATGGCATGTGGGATCAATAGAAGTTATACCTTATACTAAGACTGAAACATGCCTATTAAGTGAAATAGTTTGCATAAAGATGAAAATAAAGATGTAGAGAGCCAAGATGATAAAACATAGTCAAAAACTTTTATTAATACTACACTAAAATAAGAGCTTTATTTAAAATTACCTACTTTCTACTACTATTATTATAATATTGAACAGAGTAGTACATAGTTACTCTAACAAAACTACTCATAACTGTTCTTACTCCTGCAAAATTAGTCAGAAATGAAATTCAATTTGTGGTAGTTGAGTGAGCTAGCTGCTCTCTTTGCTGTAGATCGAAGTTCGAAGAGCGGCAAGATAAAGGAGTCGCGGGCTGAATCCATAATGTTCAAATAACTTATTTACGAGCCAGAATACTCATACATCGAACATAATTTATTGACCGAACGAAGAGGTCTCAGATCTCAGTTTAGATAGATAAAAAAGTCTCAGTTTAAAAATTGGCGTTTGATCTGTCAAAGTATGTTTGTATGCAGTACAGTAGTATAAATATAAAAATAATAAAAAATCTTTTTAATTATTATTAATGTCTGACGATTATTGTCGGACCCCTCATTCGATCTTGACGAAATTTGCCACCTGGGTGGTTCATTTATCGAGTTCATAGACAAGGCAAATCATTTTAGGGGTTTAGGCGCGTGAAGCTGGTTAAAGTGGCCCCGATACGATGTGGGTAGAGCCACACACAACATCTAGTAAATAATATATCAAAAACTGCACGTTGCATCATCAATCGATAAGCATCTGCCACGGTCGCGGGTTCGATTCCCGCTCCAAGACAAACATTTGTATGATGAACATCGATGTTTATCCGGAGTCTGGGTGTTTTCTAAGTATGCATTTACAAAAAAAAAGTATAGTATTGTATCAGTTATCTGGTACCAAGCTACCAAGCTCTACTTAGTTCGGGCCTAGATGGCGTTGTGTGAAATGTCCAAAATATTATAAAGACATCATTAATTACAGCATTGCATACTACATCTCACCATAATATTATCATAAAGTTGTTCAGAAGAGAGCAATTACTATGTAATTACCAACTTATATTCTTGCCGCGTGGTCTGCCTGTTTTCCTGAAGACCAAATAAGGATTTATCCGATGAGATAAGATAAAAGATAATTTATACTGTTCGTTGATAGAGTGGTTAAAGGTTGGTCTTTTAACCTCTCCTTGGTTGTCTTGGTTCAATTTATGAAACAGATTGTTTTTACCATTTTTCATAATTCTAAATGGTAAAAAGTCTAAAAAGTGGTTGCAGTCTAACAAATCCGGATGAAGCACAATTAAAAAAAGCATTTATATAAAGGTCAAAATTTGAAAAATATAAGCACAGATTTCATTAGGGTGAGTTCATAAAGATAGTAGTTATTCTTCTTATCGTTCGAAAACATGTGTCGAATGCACGAAAAAAGCCTCTTCGAGGCGCACTTGAAATCCTTTCACCACACTGGTTCGAAGAAACTAGTGACACGATAAGAATCGTTTATTGACAGCCACAATTTCGTTTGCGTAGCGAATCAACCAAAATTTACCTTTCTTAAGACGCGTTTACACTTCTTGGCGAACTTAACCCTGGAATTTCAATCCTCTATGTTCGTTCAGTGCTTTGACATGTGCACCAGTCAGAACCAATAATGTCAGTCTGATCCGAAGAATTGATTATCTTATCTTTTCTTTACCTATAAAGGCAGTTAATTAGCAACAAAATTAGCATCTTTATGGGGCTTAAAATATGACATTTAGATAAAGATAAAGATAAGATAAAAAACATTTATTTCTTGTAGGTCTTCTTATAGTGCATACAAAGACAGGTAACAATTTTAAGTATAAAATGAATAGACTAAAAGTATACCTAAATTAAATTATATTAAAAGTGAAAAACTGTTTTAACTATTGTATGTATACATGTACTTTGTAATATTCATTGGAAAGACCCGAATTAGAAGAATCTTTGAGTACCTCGTTCTAACTAAGTTTAATACTTGTAAGTAGTAGTATTTATTAGTCATGTTCCTAAAACCTGACATTCAGAGTGTTTTTGTTCCAACCGAACAGTAGAATGCCGAAAGGTTGGAACAATCACCTGTCATAAAGCGATTAGACTGCGAACCGTTTACACGTTATAATTATTATATTATCTATGTCTCCACTAACGAGGTTTTTATGCTAAGCTCTAGGGAGGACCTACCATGTCCGGCTTTTAAGGCTAAGCCGAAAACGGGACACAGGTTTACCTTCTCTTAATATCAGACTATAGTATATAGTGTATTTAAGAAAAGCTTATACGGCCTGATTGATAGTAGCGAAAATTCAAAAGCGTGTCGCGCGTATAACATTTAACTAAGCTTGGTTTTTATTAGCACGAGGCGTCTCTCGTGGCTTGTCTCGTGTACGTACACGCGCTGCAAAAAACAAAAGACAAGCGGCGAATCTGAAACTGAATTTATCCGTAACAGAGGTCTAGTTGGCATGCAAACGAATCTTTAATTTCAAATAATCTTTAACAACTTTTACAAATGTATTGTTTATGAAGCAGCACCACTACGGTTCTGCTAAAAAAAACGTTACAACCAGGTTCTTATCACTTTTTTAGGGGAATAAACTCTATTTTTATAATCCGGCTATTTTGCAACCAATCGCACTAATCTCCGGCTTTGTAATCCTTAACCCCTCGACCGTACGGTCCTTTTTATTCATCTTAACCCCTCAATCAGAGGTGATATGAGTGCAGGTAGCAATAACCACCTGCTTCTGAGAAAGAACAGGTCCAAAATACCACCCGTCATTTTCATTGATGGCGATTTGAGTTGATTGAAAGGTCTCAAATTGACCTCGCATGATTTTTTAAGACCTTTATCTGTTTCTATAGAGGTTTAATTATGAGGTTGAAAAAAGTGATGTGTAAAAGTGCTATTGTGGTACTACGTAGGCGTAGATACCCAATACAAAACGTTGATTCTTTGAGGTCTGGGAAAAGATTTAATGTAATTAAGTAATATAAGACGGGAGGTTTTTATTACAGTAAAAATATTTGTGAAAAATCTGAAAATGATCCCGCAAAAACAGCTAATTAATGTAAACAATAGTTGTAAAGATACCCATATTATTTTATTATATCCATGTTTTGTGAGTATAGTTGAAAACTGAAATTTTATCTATGAGAATAAGCTATAATTGAATACCTATATGCTTTTTATTTTAAATATATCTATTTCAAAGTTATTATGACTTAATCTAAAATAAAAAAAGTTAATGTGACGCATACATCGCCTTAACAGCACGATATTATATTTTTAACAGCATAATTGCACCTTGATGGATCTAGTTATATATCATCTTTGTCTTTCATAGCGTTTCTTTATATTATGTATCTCACTCTGGCAAATTATATTCTCTTTTGCGGGATGATCGTTTATGATTTATTCATAAACTTCTTTTTTTAGGTCTTCATTTTGAAGTGGTTTTGAACTGTGATTTGAGGCACTACCGAATTTAACGACCGCTCGTTTCATTAATAACTTAAAAAAGGTTTTGTGTTTGTTAAGTTTTATGAGTAAAATAACGTAGTGTAATATTCCTACATATATTGTTTGGATTCTTGATACTTGAAAATGTTAACTTAGCGTTTAGGATGTGCGTTGATTGTCAGTCTATCTGTCAGTGTATTTACTTATGTAGTTTTTATGGACTATGTCTGTGTGATATAAGTTTTATATACATACTAGCTGCTGCTTTAATTAGAATAATTTGTATATTAATGATAATTGAAACAATATTTACATGCCAGGAAAGAGACTGTGTAAACATCTCAATTAATGTACCACTTTGAAGCAAATAAATAAATGTCTAATCTTTTATGCTTGCTACGGATTGAAGGAAAACTTTGCATTCTCACAAATTCTGAACCGAATGTATTGTTATTCTAATTAATTTAGCAATTATAATATTATAGTACAGTTGGGTACATAGATAAACAGAATTCTTAATTATACTTATTATTTAATAGAATTGATGACATGTAAATAATTTATGACACAGTAAATGATAATTGGGCATTTTTCACACACGCTACCATAATTTGACACCTCATTAGTGTTAACTTTGATCTGTTGTTAGAAAGAGAAGCGCTAGAAAAAGAAGTGCTATAAAGAGACGGTGAATCGGAAGTAACTCTACACCAGGCTGCGTCCACATGTTTCCGGTGTCTTAATTACTTGTTATGTTTGGATTTAATTGGTTTGGCTATTAGTATTTTAAGTCAATTTAACTTTACATTTAATTTTTTTAGTTAGGTACATGTTAATAATATCAATGATGGTAAGAATATGTATATTATTTACGATATATGTATAATATGAGTATAATATTTGTGGTATACATTTATTTATTTATGAAGTTTATATATGTATTTTTTATTAATCCACATAATTGTATTTTCAACCTCCTTGATTAATTTCTTGGAACAAAAGCTAACCATTGCCGTTACAGGGGTTTAAGCAGAGAAGGAAAAAATAAATACGTATGTATTATATTTAAAGATTCAAAACTAGCAAACCGAAAATATATTGTTGACTTATAAGGATTTCAAGAAAATAATATTGTTACTCAATAACAAACACACAAAGCTTAAAATTTTGAAACAGAATAAGATCGAATATAAATAACACCGTGACGGGAATGTCATCGGCTCAAACAGATGTTTAGCAGAACTAACTTTTGTGGAACAACAGTTTCAAATATCAAACCACCCGCTTGGTTTCCAGCCGAAACCGCTAAGCCAAGTGAGGTGAACAGGCGCACATTCGCATATGCACAAAAACATGTGTCAACGTGATAATTGACTTTCTTGGAACGGGACATTTGGAAAATGGGTCGTAATTTGGAATAAGGACGAGACAAACTGTGCCAAATGTGTTACAAGTGTAAAAGTAAAATAAAGAGTAGAAAAAAATCAGGGTTCCACTTATCCGCTTATTCTGCTATAGTCCGGATATTTTTCCAATTCAAATACAAATCTTTTATTTCGGTATTACACCATAATTTGTTAATATAAGGCTTATTTTAAGGTTAGTAACATATTAAAAATTAAACCAGTCATAAATATTAAATTATATTAGTATTAAATTGAATTAAAATTTTGCTCATATAATTTATAATTTAACTGCTATTATCGGATGGACCTTTGTGTAGGTGAGTGAATTATTTGGCGTTTGGATATAGTCTGATATAGTTGGCCATTATAAATGCATGTTATAAACTGGACTAATCTTGGAAACATTTAAAAATAAATTAGAGGAATTTTTTTTGCTAAACCAAATAAAGATTTAAAATACTAAACAAAAAGTTTCTACAAATTAATATGCTTTCATAGTTTTAAACTCAACTTCTGAAAGCATTGTTGGTTCTGGTGTTGAAGTTTTTAAACCGCACGAAAGCCTCTTAGTTTTTCAACTACTTTAACCATGTTTCAAAGCTTAATATTTTCATAAAATTTAAAAAAATATGCAAACTGCGATTAGAAAATGTCAGATGATTTTTAACTACTTTAATGTACTTAAACGTTTATGAGGTTAAAAAAACGACTTTTACAACACAACCCTATTTGACATTAGGACGTTTTGGGCCGGAAAGTGATTTATTCCTTCCTTAACACACATTTCTGTTGACGTGGCAATGCGGGATTTAACCTATTAATTTTAATTAGCGTCAACACATGCCATGTAACAGGCATGAATAGACATAAACTATGTATTTAGATTATTTTATTTCTCAAAACATACGTAGATATCTAAAATTTAGAATCTAAACCTTAGTCATTACATAATATAATTTATAATTATTAATTTTTTCATTGAGTAATCTGGTTTTTAAGATTTCACAAGTTCTTTAATTTATTCTTCTGAAATGAATCTTTATTATTTGAGTGAAATTAAATAGATATTTTTACAACCAAAGACGTAATTTTTATCCTTTCGAATTATGGTTACTATGAAATCAAAATGTAAAGGTATGAAAGACCGATAAAAACTGTATCAAATCGTAACAAATATAAAAAAAACTCGACAGAAATCACGGTATCTATAATGAAAACATTAAAAAACTCTCTAAGGGTTTTTAGAATTTTAAGCTTATCGAACTCATTTCAAACGTATTACTACGCCCCTCGGCGTATTTCTACGCCAATCATAACATAAAACACTCCGAAAACACATAGGTTCGTAATTTAGTCTTATCGAGCGATTAAAAAGCATCGAAGTTTTCTGGGAACAAATAATGTGTGGCGTAGGTGTTGGTCGTTGGCACAATTTATAAAAGGAAGCAGTTGATTTTATTTTTGTATGTGATAAAATTATAACGAAAACGTTTTCATAGATTTCTTAAAAAATACTCAATTAAATATTTATAACTTTTTAAATTTGAATATTAATGTCATGTGTCTTTATTCATCTGATCAATAATTATATTGAGATACTTATGTCTTCTAGTGTTAAATAAATTCAAATTAAAATTGGCTCACAATATATATAGTACAGACAGCAGATTTATGTAAGGTTTAGTCGTTTTCCCAAGTTTTTCGAGGCCTTCGAGCAGCTTGGCGGTTGACAAATTTTGTATGCTGTGCTGGTGGCGGTGGAGTTCTACAGCCATACGAAAGCCTGTAACTTGGGAAAACGTCTAAACCTTACTTAAAACTGCTGTCTTTACCATAAACATTGTGAACCAATTTTAATTTGAAAACTTTAAAAACGAGCGCGTTGATATCTTTTGTATGGCCGATGGCAATATTTTTTAAACACAATTCATAATGCATCAATTGAGTAACTAACTACTAGAACGACATTATTCCTTACTACGTATAACATAATTCTATATGTGAGTACACTAGGTTATTTCTAAATATTGTTCTCAGACACGTAACGTCTGTGTTTTTGAGAATAAATTTCTTTAAAACCGTAAATATAAATATGAAGGGCACTTGAGTCAAAACGATTTGTCCACTCAAAAAAAAACTTATTTATCGCTATTTCATCCGCTCACTGTCCAATTTAATAAAACGCTACCGCTCATGCCCTTCACCAACAACCCTGAGAACCCGTTCCAAGATGTCTCAATTCCGATAGTGGATCAATCGCCCCGACCGCGGCTCAAATCGATCATGATTGAACTGGTTCCGAGCATCTCCGGTACGCCCCACAGATCTCTAATGGAAATTACTTGATGAAGACAGTTGATTTTGATCGTAGAAAATATTAACATGACCATTGCTTTATGTTTTTTTTGTGAGAGCCATCGTTATGATACTGATATTAAGAGAAATGATGAAACGCCCAATCTTGGATCGGGTATCAAAATTTGAACACTCTTGAAAATATTTTAAAGCAGTTAAATTTCTTACAAAAACTGTACTTTGTTAGTAAATAAAATATTTATTTCTATACCTATTTTAACTACTTCAACTTTGTTTACGTTGGGAATTAATAAATTTATTTTCTTAGTATGCGCTTACGATTTTTGACAGACATACCCTCGAAACAAGTCTCTACATCTATTAGTATGGCCTGTGCAGTGTCTGTCAGTCAGTTAGTCAGGGCTATGCCTGTAATAGATATTGATGTATACTTTTAAGGAAATATATTAAAAACCTTTCATGTTACAGCAGTTTAATGAACCTATGGTTGTACTATCATCAAGATTTGGATATTATTTGATTTACACTGCATACAGCACATGCAGAATAATTTAGGTAATACATACATGAATGAACAATTAAATTTAAAGTACTTACAGTAACTAATATATGTCATTATCATTAATCTTTAGTTATTTAAAGTTATGATGGAAGATCATAAAAATAGTTATTCGAAAACGTACAAAAAGTTCTTAAGTGAAGAAATTATCGCTGTAAGCCGGACTATCAGTCAGAGAGTCCTGCGCAGTCGCTCAGCAGGTGGAGTCGTCTATTAAAGTGCTGTATCAATCATTGTGTTCTGTGTTTCAAGACTTTCAACGGCTGACGCAATGACAAGAATCCTACGGTGATCCACCTAATGGTCCCACAATATTGTATGAAATGGATTTATATTATGTGCATTTTTTGTTACACGATATAGAGATAAATATTAAAATGTTTTATTTCAAAAAAGGTCTTTCAATAAGGTACATAGTATATTAAACAAGAAATAAAAAAGAAAGTATACATATTATAGGAAACCAATAATAAAAGAGGAAGATAGAAGTGGTAGATAACTATTTAACTATATAATTTAATATAAATTGTTCACCGTGTGTGTCTTTATAATATTTGGTATTTAATTTACTATAGCAAATTGACTTGTACTAAAAAACGAGAAACTAACGAATTATATCGACATAAACCTATTGATCTCAATATTTTTAAATTATCTTTTGCTATTCATTTAATATTTTTTTATTGAGTCCGGTCAAAAACATCAGAACCGAGACAAAGTACTAGACATCTGCACAAACTTTTATAAATCTCTATACTCTGATTCTCAATATCAACCTGACGCCGAAAAAACTCCATACTCCTGCCCTGACACCATCCCACTTATAACTGGCCTTGAAGTGCATAAAGTTTTAACTCAAATGAAGTACAATAGATCACCAGGTGAGGACGGAATAACTACTGAAGCCCTCAAAATAGGTGAACCTACTCTCTTACCATACATCACGAACTTCTTTAACACAATTCTTAAAACAGGTAAATTTCCAGATAGATTTTGTCATTCCAATATAACTTTGTTGCATAAAAAAGGGGATAAATCAGACATAAATAATTACCGGCCTATCAGTCTCGTGTCGCACCTATATAAAGCTTTTATCAAAGTAATTGAAACGCGCATCGGCGGAGACCTTGATCTGGAACAACCGCCCGAGCAGGCTGGCTTCCGAAGAGGGCTATCAACAACTGATCATCTACAGGCAGTCAATCAACTTGTAGAAAAGTTTCAGGAACATCATTCACCTTTGTACCTTGCCTTTGTGGACTACACAAAGGCATTTGACAGTATTAAACACACAGCCATGTTCGATGCACTCAAAAATCAGCATATTGATCCCACTTACATTAATATCATACGTAACATTTACAATAATAGCACTGCCGCAATAAAATTAAACGTAACGGGAACCCATTTCAACATTGCCAAGGGTGTCAAACAGGGAGACCCCCTTTCTCCTAAGCTGTTCACAAGTACCCTTGAGGAGGTGTTCAGAAAGCTGGCGGCTGGCTGGGAACAGAGAGGAATCTTCGTCGGGGAAGCGAGGTTGACAAATCTCCGATTCGCTGACGATATCGTCCTCTTCTCTTCATCAGCCTCGGAGCTACAAACGATGCTTCAAGATCTAAGCATCGCAAGCGTCGAGATTGGACTGAGGATGAATAGGTCAAAAACAAAGGTCATGACCAACAGCGCAAAAACCAGAATAACGGTGGATGGAGAAGATCTCGCATACGTCCAGGAATACTTTTACCTGGGCCAAATAGTCTCCTTCCAGGCAAGGCAGGATAAGGAAATAGCCCGACGAGTTGAAAATGCCTGGAGGAGTTATTGGTCCATGGGAAATCTAATGAAAAACCCTGATTTTCCTCTTTCGCTCAAGCGGAAGCTGATGGACGTATGCATCCTCCCCGTTCTGACTTATGGTGCGCAGACCTGGTCTTTGACCAACATCCAAAAGTCCAAACTCGGGGTTTGCCAACGGGCAATGGAGCGCAGCATCCTCGGCGTCAAGCTGATGGATCGGATCCGGAACACCGAGCTGCGCTCCCAAACACAAATCGCCGACGTAGCTTCGAAAGCCGCCAAGCTCAAATGGGATTGGGCTGGTCATGTCTGCCGCATGTCGAACAACCTTTGGGCTAAAATGACCACCGAATGGTGCCCTGACGCGACACGGCGACGACGCGGCAGACCGAGGAGAAGGTGGCGGGATGAGCTCATCGCGTTCCGCCCAGACTGGACCAGTTTGGCACAGAACAGGGAAGAGTGGAGAAAATGGGGGGAGGCCTTTGCCCAGCAGTGGGACAGTGCAGGCTCCATATAATAATAATAATATAATAATTCATTTAATAACGGTTAGGAAAAAGCTATTCGCCCTTTATACCTACCAAATTTCAAATTTCGTTTTTAAAGAAGAAATCAGGTTTTGGATGATGTTATCAATCGAAAAACTATAAACTACTTTGCGTTGAAAAGAACACTTTCATAATAAAATCAAAGCTCGTTCAATTAAGGAACTCGAGATCAAAATTAAGCCCTCTTCGTTTAAAATACATTTAGCCGGTCACTTGTCATGCGCGGGCGCAGTCGTTGCATCTCTTTCTAAAACCCGTTCCAGTTCAACCTCTCAGTCGTTAAGATTAAAGTTCTGGAACATTTGAGAATGGGATAAAAAAAACACGAAATTGAACATGTCAACCTCACTCATGACATTTCGTAAATTGGTATTTGCAGTTTATTGGGAGTAAAAAACATAATCAATCTTCATGCAGATTGATTAATCCTTAACGAGTTCAATAACATTTTGTTTTGCAATTATTATTCCCTTAAATATAATAAATAAATTGAACCTTTATGGGTCCCTTGCCTTGATTTAGTCAGCTTTCTCTTTCACATAAAGCTGATTTCAGACTACGCTATACTATTGTGCTATATAGTATATCAAAGAAGGACCTAATGCTATACTATATAGCATGGCGTTCACATTACGCGATATTATCACAAACATTTAAAGAATATAGCAAGCACAGTTGACCGCGATCTTGCGGGACTGCCGGAGGTGAGGAAGGAAGAAGAGGGCGGTGCGTGATATAGCACAGCATGAACTCAGCGTGTCGCACCAATTTATAGCGAATAGTAAGCCAATAATACTTATATAGTACAGTACAGTGTGAACGTGTCCATAACAAAGTATGGTGCGCGATATTGTTGTGCTATGAGCTATATACTATATGCTATATTATATTAAAGTGTAGTCTGAAACCAGCTTATTGCATTTTCATTTTGTTTTAGGAGTAACACGACCTTACACATTTCAGTTATACGCTCGGTTAAACCTAAACTGGACCTCAATTTACGATTATGGATTGATGAAGACATACACTATTAACTTTCATTGCCGCGTGTCCGAGGCCTCATTATTTTCCTTGTTTAGGATAAAATTTTACGACTAACAGGATTTTACCGCGGGTTATGTAAGTTTTATAACCAAAAACCTCTGCAAAACTCCCTTCCAGGAATGCAATGTGTTCGATTATTGTGATCATTATATTTTATGTTATATTTTCAAGTGTAATATCAACCTGACTTCACAGCTGTATCATTAGCAAGAATATTAAAATGTTTCTTAAAAAAATCTTGCGGCAAAAACCATTGGACAAGTAAATGTAGTGATTAACATTTTGGCTACAAAACGCGGTGAGTAATGAAGGGTATCGGTGCGAACAACTTTATCAAAAAGGCGAATACGAGTAGTCAATATTTTTTGTCTTGCTATCCTTGAAAATTCCCCTTTGAAGGAAAACTTAATCTTGTGTAAGTCAATGAATTATCTCTCCATTCAAAATGAAGTTTGAATTCAACATATACCTGCCTCTAAAGTGTATTCTCAAAGCATTTCAGAAATAGCATCGTGTTCTACATCATCATTACTGTTCGCCATATCTGATGCATTTCCATCATTCAAATCTGAATCTTTTTCTCCTGTAATCAGATTATAATTTAGCTTGTTTACATAATCCTTGTAGTTTCTTTAAGCATTGTCGTGGTCAGGATTATTCATCTCAACAGAGCGTTCTGTATCTGCAACTTCAACTTTGTTCCTAGATATGTAAAGTCCGATATCCTGTGAGTCTTTATCAACCTTTTCTTTTGAGACATTCGGATTCTTATCCAGTTGAGAAAGAGTATGCTTTTCTTTGGTTTTTTTGAGTTGAATGAGTGGTTATTTGTTTTAAAAGGCTTTATCGCTGCACGTAGGCTCGATTTGAATAAAAATACAATTTATATGTGTCCGAGAGTTCGGTAAAACGGTGTAGGGTTACGAAGCCGGTTCGGAGACGGCTCCCAATTTGCTGGTGCATTTTTGAGTAAGTTATTAAGTTTCGGCTTGTCACTTATGTTGCGAAATTTTGCAGTCGGCTGGTGACGGCCGGTCCTATACATACATATAATATTATTATGTACATACGGCTTGTTTTTTAGGTTTGCCGGCTCAGTGTGATTAATGTGTTACTATTTTATATATTCCTATCATTAATTATTTCGAAAGCTTTATATTTGATGAAGTGTATATAATAAAGCTATAATATTTTTCAATTATTTTGTCTAGAATCAAAATTGGTATTTTTAACCCGACGGCAAAGATGGAGGATAAATAAATAAATGAAGTCATATATTTTCATTATTATTTCCATCATCATTCTGTTTTGCCTGTCATTTTACAAACAGAATAAAACATAATATTGAATCTCACAAATTCGTTTATCCAAATTCCATCAAAGTTAGTAAACTAGATGCTATCTATCTGTAGACTTATGGTCAAGTTGGTTCTGAAGGTCAGCTTATGGACAAGTAGGTCTGTGTACCATTAAACTGGGTCCGGTGGAAGAAACCCGAGAGCAGTTCTCATAGCCAACCCGTTAGGACAGCTTTATGCGAGATGTCACCATTGAAGGATTGTTTTTTATTGATAACTGTATTATTATACACTGTCTTTCTTGTTTTGAGTTTATTTTAAAATAATTAATTTTACAATGTTGTTACTACGGATTTAGTAATTCCAAATAATTATATTACACCTTTTTTATTTAGATAGGGACAGATAATCTAATTTTCATATAAGAAATCAGACTATATGCATTTTTTATGAATTATTAATTATTAAAAATATGTATTCATATTTTGTAAAAAATAGGTATTAATATTTAGTTAACATATTGAATAATGTTTAATAAAAACATTTAATAATATTAAGTAAAAAAACTAATATTTTTTACATTAAACATATTCAGAAGCAGAGTCAAAGAGCACTACTTATCACTGTGATATATTCAGTATTTATGTTAGAAGTACTTATATATTTATTTATGTATAGGTATTAATTGTAGTTTATTTAGTATTTATTATATGTATTTAGATATATTTATTCAAACATTATATATATTTTCTTCTTCATAATTTTAATTTATTTATTATTATTTATATTACTGTACACGCCCCCACACTTTCCATGGCCTCTCAGAAGGTTTGCTGGAAGAAAACTCTTATTAGGGTTAAGCTCGCCTTTGTACACGTCTTTTCTTTTATGATTTGTATTCTAATATGTTTGTGTGTAGAATAAAGAATTACAGAATTACATATTTAGTAGATCATACTTAAACAAACCTTAGACCTGCCAGGTGATATCTTGTAAACTTTGCTGCGTAAAAAAACTGATTCACTTGCATTGATTGAATTAGTTGAAAAAACTTATCGACTTAACGCATCAATATCTAGATCACGCAATTCTTGAAGCATTGAAATACCTGCCACTTACCATTTGTAAAAAAACTTCAATCATCCTTTATTAAGACCTTCAAAGCCTGATTGGCGAATGGAGTTGAATTAATTTACCTCATTTATGCAACTTTGTGCCTTTTAACATTCTACTGATACTTTCATGATTTTTTTTTTGTGACAAGTTTCCAATTAGCCATTCAACCATTCAACGTTCATTAAGATATCAAGTGAGTGGATGAATTCTACCAGTAAGTATATTTTATTTATTTATTTTATTTTTTATTAAACAAAATCCACAGCTCTTAATATTAATATAACTTAGACTTATTGTTTAAACTTACAGCCAATAATGGATTTACATTTTTTAGATTTGTCCTAGTGTTGACAGTCACAAAAGTACCTACTAAGTACTGTTAGTTTTAAGGTTTTTAGGTATACCTTATAGTAGTAGGTAAGTTTAGTATACATAGCTATTATTACATTAAGCTAGTTTAAGTGTGTACAAAATAGGTATACGATTTTAAGATAATATAATATATATATCAAAATTTCTTTTGTTTTTCAATATTTATTTTCCTACCTTTATCTTTATCTGCTTCTTCAATAATTTTGAGGATATTATTTTTAAATTTAGCTTTACTACTATGAAAGACATCTATAGTTCTAAAACTATTGTTGTAATTTCTGTGTAGTCTGTTAACAAGTGAGTTATGAGCATAATTTGTAGATGAGAGTGAAACTGCAAAAAGATTTGTGTGCCTAGTGCGAATTTTTGGTGTACAGAAACGCAAAATTTTAGATGCCAGCTCAGGACTATCTGTGTAGCCATTGCGATTTATACGTATACTGTTATTTACCGTCTTGTAATTTTAGAAATTATAATATTGAATATCTTTACTATTTTGAAAAACCATATGCATAAAAACCAAATGCATTTTCTAATTGTACAAAATAACTTGTACAAAAAAAAGTAACTATGTAAAAAAATAAAAATATATAATATATGTATGTATAAAAATATATGTATATAAAAAAAGTAAACATGACCAAATAATATTTAAATAAAAACGACCGAGCCTTACGGAAGTCGCATATGATGTGTAACATCCGACATCTCAATTTGGTACTATGCAACATTTGAATTTGGAATAATTCTAGTAACTTAATTTTTCTGAGGTTTATACCTATCGGCGCAGAAGCGAGAGGAAAGATGTTACACATTAACCCTGATGAGCAGAGTACGGGGCAGCTGCAACAGCATCCTGAGGACTGTAGCGGAGTGTACGATATCACCGCTATGGAAGTGCATTGTGCAGAGGATTATAAACGGGGGAAACTATTTCCCTTGTTAATCCTCGGCACAATGCACTTCCTTATTTAATTTTATTTTAATTTAAATAATTTAAATTAAAATCCTCAATTTAGTCAATACATTTAATTCAATTTAATTATATTTTTAATCGATTTAATTTAATGTTTATTCAATTTAATTTATTTTAATCAAATGTGTTTTATTTTAATTTAATTGTTTGTAATTTAATAGTACCTATAATGTAATGTGTCATGTGAAATTTTATATGGATCTTGTAGTCCGAAATAAAATATTTTTATTTTATTATTTTATTAAAAGGAAAGTATTAACAAATAAATTAAACAGTGCCACAAACCATTTTGCATAAGCTCGTCGTAAAGTCGATGGTGAAAAAAATCGCACCTAATTGAGCGTTACATAAAGATGCAACAGACTGTAAGACGAGACGGACTGCCTGTTGTAAGCTGAAACCGCTGAACATTTTATTTTTATACACAGTTTTGGGAATAAAACAAGACTGCAAGAAGGGTTAAGTTTCTTGCGTGAGGACAATTCATATTCGGTAGTCGTTTATTTTTTCGTTTAGATTTTGTTCAAAAACTTTTTTTTTTAAATAGTTTTGTACAAACGAAACATTTCGTATAGTGACTGACAAAGAATTGTCATTATAAGTAATTATATACGTTGCATTCTCTTTCTTATCGTGTCACTAGTTCTTTGAAACCAGGGTGGTGAAAGGATTTCATATGCGCCTCGATAAGGCTCCTTTCGTGCACTACTTTGCATTGACAAATATATACGGTTGCATTTTCTCTAATTTGTATTAAAGGAGGACACGACTAACTTCTGATGGTATGAAAAACGCCTGCCCATGGCCAAAACAGCGCTTGCTAGAGCTATGATATCAAGAAACGTTTTTCACTGACTTTCATTTATACTTACATGCCTGCATTAGTCCAAATAAAATAATTAACAGGATTTTTTAAATTATAGAAGGTAATCTTTACTTCGATAAATTTCTCTCAGATCCGTTGTACTCAGTACTAACCTGGAAATTGAACCCGTTTCTCTAAGAAGTCGTTAACTCAAGGAATTCATAGAAAGGAACTGTGGAAGTCGAGTTCCTTTACCGTGTCGAATCCATAATATGCACTACGGAGCTAAGGACACATACAAACTGCATTCTGATTCAGACTTAGATTTAGATTTAAATGTCATGTTATGCATTAAAACCAACGGGGTTTTTACTAGCTGTTTCTTCTTAATTGCTAGGACTCGGGATGAAAAGTCTCTGAAGGCGCGATTGAGAAACGAACTTAGTTACTTGAACTGCAAGAATATTACTTTACAAATATTATTAATGTTTTTTTTGCCAGAAAAACTGCTGGTAAATGATAGTTAAGCAAGTTGAGCTGTTTATGCTTGTTACCCTTTTATGATAAATTATAACTTACGCCATTTATGCTTGTTACTTACGTTGTTTGATAAATTATGACTTACGCGATTTAAGTTTGTGACTTACGCCACTTGCCGCACTCAGCTCTTACAATAGACGATATTAGTGTAGTCATGTTAAATACTAAATAATGCTGTTATGTTAGTTACTAAATATCGAGATGAATTGAGTGTTAATTAACTGGTTAGTTCCTAAACTTTCATAAAGATTTTTTAATAAAAATAAAAATATAAGTTTACTAAAAATAACGATTTCATAAATTCATGCAACAGGTATTATAGTCATGCATAATCATCGTGATTATTATAGTTTTCAGCCAAGACAGTAAGTAACCTTCGGTCAACTTGAAAAAATCCACACCAAAGCCGATCTTTGACTACAGCGAAAAATCTCTTGTGAGTTATTAATGATTTTTTATTTATATTTTACTATGGAAACTTTATGTAGATATTCTTTGATATGCCATGATAGACGTAGATATCCGTCTATAAGAACAGTTGAACTGACAGGTCCAAAGGTCTTCAATCAGTCCGACCACAATGCGCAATCAAATGTGCTTTGAACCCACTACAACTCCCGATCCTCACTTCGTTACTGCATGCCAATTTCAACCCGTGACTTACACCGTCCTTTAATAGCCACTTTTACGTATCTGTCATCTTCAACCTGCAGCGTAAACTGTCCTTTACGACATTTGGAATAAAAGTGGCTATTGCTTAGCAGTTTCCTGGGAAGGAATCGTACCAGTCGTGAGTTCAATTCCTAATTAACACCTTTGTTTGTAGATAAATTGAGTCGATAGTGTAACGTCGTGGACTATGGGTGAGATATGTTAGTGTGGCATGGTCATTGTGAGAAGGGAATTTATTCAATTGAGTTTGAAATGATCTCTTGTTTCATTGTTGAGGGTATTTTGTGGATACTTACGTTTAGTATTGATTTCACGAATGGTGACTATGCAAGTTTTCAAGACGATTTTATCATAGTGCATGGGCATGGGCACTAATCTATTTTTTACTTTAATGTTCGTTAATCGTAACGAATAAACAAATATATTTAATCGTTAAAAATTGTGAGATAGGCAAGTTTATCAAAATTTGGTTATATAACCCAATTAACGATACTTAATATTTCAGTAAGAAAGGCAGTTTCTATAAAAGTTGAAAGAGTGAAACATTAATGCCATAATATTATTAAACCCGTCACTCTTCGACATTTTATCCGCACTGTACGACACTTACGATACATTACGCATCGAAATAAGTTTATTGCACCTTTTAAACTGTCTTAAGCGCCATTTAAACAAATAATAATGTCGTTTAACGAGCTCCTAGAAGCATTGAGACGGAGAACAGACGGAGAGTAATATTTTATAGCGTGCTGTCCCGTATGGCCAGTTCATTACTTGCAATAACAGTTCTGAGCTGTCCGTATATCATAAGCGGGGTAGTGTAGAATTACCTCGTTCGCACACACTACTAGGGTTGGTACTTACATAAAACTACTATAAAAATTATATTAGTGATCAAATTGAAAAAAAAAAAAAAAAAAAAAATGTTAAATAAGGCACCTTATTCGACCAGTCAAGCACAAGTTTGAGGAGAGTGGAAGAAAGGGGGGGGGGGGAGTCCTTTGCCCAGCAGTGGGACACGATAGGCTATTAATAATAATAAGGGACCTTTGTAGTTTGTACTAAAAATACAAAACTGGCGTATTAATACTTATTCTTATAAAGAACACATTAACGACGTGTCTTCCCCTTAATTAGAGACTGTAAGAAATGTGCTATTGGACACTTTCTTGATATCTGTATTTATAAAACTAAGTTAGAGTTAAATTACTCATTAGCCTACTTTGGCTAGATTGTAATAGTATTAGAGTACATTAAAAAGTAATTAATGTGCACTAAACAAAAAAAAAACTTATTCAAGTGAAGAAAACCCAACAAGAGTCTTTATCTAACAAAAGTAACCAATGTCTTATGCATATACAATAAATGATATTTAAACGAAACAAGCAACTAAATACATACGTTTATTTAATAAGTTTGCAATTATTCCCAATACAGTTTTAGCACATCACTAGAGAGCAGCATGAAAGAACCATCAGATTATTTTTCTTAACAGGGTATCGGCCGTTTTATTGCCACTGCGTAAAGTAAAAAAACGTAAAAGCATCACTCGTAATGCGTAAGCAACAGGTGGTAAAGTACGGCTCGCTTCGACAACCCTACTGCGGTGCAGTCGATAATTCTCAGGTTCAATCGCTGTGCTTATCGGATTGTTTTCATTGTTTTGCAAGTTTATAGGGGCTGGCCAGACAGAGGTATTTTTACAGGCTTTATTGCTATTGTCGTATAGAGTTGTATTGTTTCAATTTGATTTTAGAATTTAGATTAAAAAGACTTTATTTTGTGTTTCTTCTTCTTATCGGGTCACTAGTTCTTTCGAACCAGTGCGAGAAAGGATTTCAAGTGCGCCTCAAAGAGACTAATTTCATACACTTGGCACGTGTGTTTTCTTTGTGCTGAGTCCAGGTATCTAACTCTAAGATAAATTTTAAGTGCACCGGAGTATCGAAATTTATAATTAAAGAAACTTTTAAGATGTTAATAATTATATTTCACTAATATAGGTAATATATTTTCTAATCAAAAACAATGCAATGTGATTTCAGAACGTAGTAGGTATAACCAAAGAAAAACCCTTTCCAGTGATGTCTTTAATACCAAGCTGAATCGTCACTTACGCTTTTTAAGCTTAGCAACAAATTTATAATAGGTAAGCATAAAAAGCGTAAATGACGATTTAGCTTGGTGTAAAATACATCACTGGAAAGGGTTATTCTTTGGGTATACCTACTAAGTTCTGAAAAGTGGTTCAACTTGGTAGTTTATAAACACTGAAGCCATACTATAGCTAGTAGGTATGTGAAGGTTGTTTGAAGAAATCTAAAAACCTGATGACCTACCTCTCAAGGTATTGGCGTTGTAGAGTGGATGGTCGTAGGGCACTGGTCGGTAGGCAGGATGCAGCGCGGCGAGGTAGCTCAGCTCGCTGGTCGCTCCGGCTGCAGCCGCCGCTGCCGCTGCTAGCCTGTTGATAAGAAAACACCTAGTTATTAAAGGCTTAATCAATTTGCATATTCGACGACATGGAGTTGGGTTGGGTGGCAAGTATGTTGGGAACGCCACGCTAGTGTCGCGGATTTCGCGGGGAAAACAAATTGAATAAATATTATGCAGACTTGAACAACAAAACTAAGGTCCTGATGAAATTGCAGTGTACCCAAAATCATTTGCCGTAAAATTCACAGCATGATATTTCCTGAGCAGTATTTTTAATCACATAATTAATATTAATTAGGCATCTCGACCCAAAAAAATCTACTTTGATATGGTCAAAACAATCGAGTCGCTTTGTTTCAAATGTCTCGAAAAATATTTGCAAAATGGCACAGTAATTAGCTAATTACAAAGCTCATTTTCAGCTCTCAAAAAAGACTGAACACAATAACACATTACTTTTTTGACCCATACAGATGGTATTTCAAACATCGGCGCGGCATTCGGTGCGAAAC
Source organism: Lobophora halterata (assembly GCA_932526365.1). Lineage (NCBI taxonomy): Eukaryota > Metazoa > Arthropoda > Insecta > Lepidoptera > Geometridae > Lobophora > Lobophora halterata. Next base: position 3,059,511 of record OW052026.1, read on the forward strand.
CCAAGGCCTAACAGTGGGGTTCCGTAGGCGACAAAAGAGGCCGTAGCCACAACGATGGTGCCCCGACCAGAGGCATCCGTGACGTAATATAGGTATGTCTGGGCGCTTTTGAACAAAAACATTTGCAAACAGCTGGAGACAAAACGAATCGCGTTTATGTGTAAATTGTTTGATGGTTCAAAATGTCTTGACATGAATTATTTAAGAAATTTCCGAACAGGATTAGAAAAAGATTTCTCCAGAAATGAGAATCGGATAACTAAGGCAGAATAATAAAGCCGAATTCTCTCACGTCCAGCGCAAAACAAGAACTAATGCAACCGCTAAACGTACAAACCGAAAACAAAAGCACGACCGCGCACTTCGCTTGCGCCGTAATAAAATTATTAAGCATATCAAGCTCATAATAACGCAGCTCCACAAAATTGTCGGGTGGGCAGTAGAATAAAGAAATTATCCAACTTACCAGGCACGGCCGATTGCGCCCTCAGCCCGGCCGAACAAAGACGTAGCTTTTCAAAAACGAACAAAAACCCCTGGCGGTTTACAAATAAAACAAGTGCAAAAACACTCGCGCGCCTGTGCCCCGCGTGACGTCTTCATGTTTCCTGTCTTTTTCACGCACGCGACTTACCGTTGGTTTATCGTATGCGTGACAGGGACGGATATACAAACAGCTTTCAGCCATCGAATAGGAAGAAAGTTTTGAAATGTGGACGTGAAACAAGTTTCACAGATTTCGCGCAGGCCATGTTCCTTTGATTTAAGTGTTTGTTTACATTAATTTTCAGAGATACACAATGATGGACTATAAAACTTTGTATTCTTAATTATTGTGTTTTTATAATTATACTATTTTATGAGATTCCTGTTTTAGCTACTGTCATAAAATTTACGACGATAATTATTGCAGATGACTTGTACGTTGCTAATGACAAGGAAATTGTGGTAATCATCACTATAAAATCTTCACTTAATGACTTTTGTAAATCACAGCAATTGACAAGATCAGATAATGGCCATTTTGAAAGTCCAATAGGACGTCAGTCAGGGCTGGATTCTAAGCACAAGCTATAGTATATTACTTCAAAAGAGAAACATCAATTTTAGGAAAAGAGCGAATGTAATATTACTTACTGATACCTTACAACTCTACTGATTAAAACTAATAATCTACCTACAAAGAAAAAAATACTCGCAGCTTTTAAGTGAACTTTTATATGGGTAACTTTTTCCGATTTAAACCCCGTTATAATAACAATATGGATGCGTTATTTTTTATTTTTAAGGTTTTTTTTTTCACGCGTTGCGGTTGGTTAGTTTACTGTAAAGATAGATTTGATTACTGCAGTAAGAAGTACTTCATACGGCTCAGGTGTCGAGTATTCTTTATCTATCCCTTGAATACGACCCTGTGATTGGTTGCGACTCAATCATTGCGCCATGAATGTTTCATGAAAACCCGTTCGCAACTACATCGCGTCGTGTACGGCTATTTACAGTTTCTGGGTTTTTTGCTGAATGTCCAATTAGTCGATATTGCCTGCAACATTACCTACTGTATTTATTTCATCTACATTCAAGTCACTGTGTCTTAATAAATAGCATTTTGTTATACACATACAGTCTCACTTGATAAACAATTAATAATGAATATATTCTCACAATAATACCCATAAAGTAAAAAATAAATGGCTTCAAAAAACTCTAATATAATTTATATGTAGGAAATAGTAATTTAATTTAACTTTCATCTTAAGGCGAATCCTCAAATCCGAATTCCATACAAAATGTTTCGGACAAATACTCAAAAAGTACGCCGTATTAAAGTAATTTCTTCACACTATTCGTTTTGTCCATGTTTTTTGATTTCGTCAACAAAAAAAGTGAAAGGTTTCATTTTTTTCAATTTAGATTTTATACGTGTTTTAAAATTAACCCTACTAACTTAAAAACACGTATAAAATCTAAATTAAAGTAAGAAACCTTTGACTTTTTTTGTTGACGAAATAAAAAAACATGAACGTAACGAATAGTGTGAAGAAATTACTATAATATGACGTACTTTTTGAGTATTTGTCCAAAACTTTTTGAATGGAATAGGGATTTAAGGATTCCCCTAATGCTTTTAAAATTTAGTTTTCAAATATTTTAGAAGTAATTTTCAAATTATTTATTAAATACTTAACGCTACAATCACACAATCTTTTCACTACTCAACAATCAAGGGTTAAGTCAATCTTGTCACTTTAAAAAAATCTGATAGTAAAGACGCGTCATCAATACACGTCAATACACATTTCGTGTAGACGCCCGCCGCCTGCCCGCCGCCTTATCTCGGCGCGGTGGTGCGTACGCGCAGTCAGCGACATGAAAAATTGACGGACATTACTTTAATGAATTGTAACCATACGTGATTAATGATAAAGGTTAATATTGCGAACGATTTAATTATAAGGTAGGTTTTTTTTACTTTACACTTGTGAGAAAAGTAAAGTAGGTACTCTACCAAGCACAAGTCCGATCGTGTATGGAGTACTGCTGCCATTTGTGGGATGGCTCGGCTAAGTTGGCCAGTCCAGCATTCCAGCTGGTGCTGGAAGCTTTGGATTTCATTGAACGAAGAGCCAAAAGACTCATAGGCGATGACTCACTAGTAATGACGAAGCTCCAGAGTGTAGAACACCGTCGTAAAGTCGCCTGCCTGTCGGTGTTCTATAGATTGCATTTTGGAGAGTGTGCGCTGGAACTACATGACTTAGTTCCGCCATCACCGTTCCACCATCGGACGACCAGACGCTCGGGATTGCGCCATTCCTATATAGTGGACATACCATGTATTCGCACAAAGCGCTTTGCTTCCACTTTCAATATGCGAACCGCCAAGTAATGGAATGCTCTGCCGGCGTCGGTTTCCCGATCACTATAATTTGGGTGTCTTCAAGGCAAGAGTGAATAAGATTATTCTAGGTAAGCGTGCTACATCGTCGACCACATCGTCACTTACCATCAGGTGAGATGGTGGTCAAACGCAAGCCTATATATATATTATAGTAAAAAAAAAAAAGGTACCTTCCTACATTTCCGTTCCGAGGTACAGTCAGCTGCACATACATGTATACACTCCCAAGCTTTCACATTTATATTTTACTCTTAATTTTGCAAAGACATTCTTCTGACAATAATTGTGACAAGTACGATTTCTACATTAATTTGAAAATGATTGTGTGCACTTTTCTTTACAAAATTACTCTTAATATAAATGTGAAAGCTTGGGAGTGTATACATGTCTGTGCAGCTGACTGTATGTAAGCTTTGGCTAAATTTTAGAATTCAAATTCTAAAAACTAATGAAAATTTAACTAACTATATAATCATGATATTGAATTGGTTGATAAAAACCACCGCACAACCCGTGAATTAATAATGTCATAATTCACACATTATTAAAAAAAACAGTTTGCAGACAAATAACGCGCAAAGCCCCATTTTCGGTCTCCAAGTGTCGAAATGACAGATTTATTAGGGTCCAAGAAATTGGAGTCAAATGAATAAAAAACAAAAAAAACTAAGTTAAGCTCCTTTTGGCGTCTTCTGTGGGAATTAGCTCGACGAAACTTTGAATGGGCAGCTTTATACAGCTTGATTTATTTTACGATGTTTTAAGCGAAATTTGAATAAGTTGACTGTAAAGGATGAGCTTGTATTTGCCAAGAAAGAATATATATAAAATCCAAGAAAATAAATTCTATTTATTTAGAGCAATACAATTATTACTTGTGAGTGAAATATATCAAAACTGGCTTCCTGCTGACTGAATTATAATATGATTTATATAATATTTTTTCAATATCTATCTAGCAACGACGAAGGAAAACATTGTGAGGAAAGCGGCATGTCGTAGAACCTTAAGTTCGAAAACATGTGTCGAGTGCACGAAAGGAGCCTCTTCGAGGCGCACATGAAATCCTTTCACCATACTGGTTCGAAGGAACTAGTGACACGATAAGAAGAAGAATATCTATCTTTATATAAAGAAGTAATGAGATGAACTAGAGTCTAGCTTGTCTCACTTCTGCTAGACGCTCTCCTGGTGAACGCCTGCTCATGACCAAAACTTAAGCGACACTGACTAATTTTCGAAAAAAAAATATATTGTATTAATAATGTAATAATTCACAACATGATGAAGATATTCCACGTATTTTACAGGGCAAGTTGCTGATAAACACATCAGGTGTGGCAAAAAAAAAAACAATTAACAGTTTAAAACTGCAAATACAAAACGAAATGATTTGACAGATATGATTAAGCTCTCGTCAACGTCAATGATTTTCATATAATTTATATTTTAAATGACTCATCCTGTATATTTCTTACTGGCATTCAATTAGAAGCGTTATATCAATGTGTTAAAGGTCAAAATCGTTTTTGAACCGAATTGACCGTATGTGCGTAAATTGAGACCATCCTTCCAAGAAAGGTAGAAGTGGTCACCACAGGAGTTCTATGGTAGGAGTTCTGTTTGACACCGATATTTTATGGTCGCACCAGATAGTCCCGAAAAGTACGAAAGGTTCTACCGCCTGTAAAGCTTTTGTTTTTACAAGGTTTTGTTATGGTAGATAAATGGCAGGTCAAATGTAAATTGGAAAACATATCACATACGATGCCATTTTCTGTGATAATTTATTTTAAAGCATAAAGATAGAGCCAATTAAAGGAAGGAGAAAAAAAGAGATGAGTGTATTAAGAAATAGTATAAATAAATTTAGTAATAAATCCGGTTCATTTCTAAACAAAGGTCTTAAAGATAAAATATAAAATGTGAAGGTTTTAAAGATAAGATATTAAGGTTAGTTCTAAGGTAGGGTACATTCATACAGAAGGCGTAATAAAACACATAATTACAAGAGAATTGTGCTCAAATAACACAACTACTTTCAAACACGTAACAATCTCACTCGAGAGTTTAAATTCTGAAATAAATTTAAACAATATCTAAGACGATACGCTACGCGAACGAAAAATTTCTCGAACTTGTTCATCATACCTACGCACAGGACGAGAATGTAACGCTCTACCTTCATCTGTGTTTCCAGCATGGGTGTCTTTAAAGATCGCATCAACAAGCATCTTCTAGATATATGCCACGACATCGCTTCCCATCAGGCGAGTCGTGGTCAAACGGTTTATTATTTTCAATAAAAAAAAATGTATGAAACCAAAAAACTTATAGTGAAACAGGCGCTACAATCTATTCAAGAAGAACACAATGATGCGGAGAGCGCTATCGTCAGCATCTACACACTGACGTGTCAATCCTGCTGAATAATGCAACTTGGAACTGGTTCGATGCCGTGAGCTCGATCCAGGAGGCTATACTTGGAACTTGAATAAGGTGCGAAATAAACAGGGTGTTGACAAAAACCATACAAGAAGAGACATGTTTACGGTCTGGTACTCTAAAATAACTTGCAATTTATCAACACAATTCTTCTTCTCCTTCGAACCAGTGTGGTGAAAGGATTTCAAGTGCGCTTCGAAGAGTACATGTTTTCGAACTTTTAGGTTCTTTACATATTCAGAAGAAAATGGAACGAGAGCATATATTAAACTTGATAAAATACGTAACAGTTCCAAACTTGTAATTTCAAGGAAGTTCTTTTAACTGTGGGAAGATACAGGTATATATATTTGTTGTAAATTAAGTTTTATTTGGTTATATATATTAGATATATATATTCCATAAAATAACTATCAACCTGTGTATTACGTTGTTACAATGATACCTAGATACGTGGTTTTGGCACCGGGCTCTCGTGCCGTCTCCTAGTTGGGAATCAGGACTATGTATGGAAGGTGAGGTGCTATCTATTCAGGGCTAACTTTATTTATTAGAAAGCTAGGTATCTTCTGCAAGACGGACTTTACTTATAAGGAAGTGTTGAAAATGGTAGATTGCATCGTCTATCTAGAACGAACAAATAAATAGGTATATTTGGTTTATATCATGCGACAGTAAAATTAAAAGCATTATGAAATGTAATTTCGGAACAAGAGAATATATGAAAGCTAGATGGGTAGCTAGACGGTTAAATGTAATCAAAAAATACATTTCTGCCAAACTAGCATCTAGGTTGTTAAAAAATGAATGTAGTCAAACGACTGCTATCGACAGTCCCTAGATACGAGATTTTATTCTAAAACAATTACAATAGGTGACCATAAGTTCGATATAAAGCTTACATCAACTCTAGTGATGCGCAAGGATGATGCTCTTTCAGATCAAATATGGCCGACAAACGCATGCGCTGAATAGTTACATACACAATTAGCGATGTCATGCGGCCTTCGAGATAAAGAGATAATTGATATGTGTTTAATTGAACATTATTTTGCTAAGGACTGTTCTCTCACTAAGCTGGCTTTTAGTTATAATAAAAGATAAAGTTTCCGAAATATTTTGAAGAGAAGTTAATAAAAATGACTGAATAGACTACGCAACGTACGATTGTACGCAAGAAAAAGTACATAGAGAAAAATGAAAATAATGTAAATGACACGGAAGTCTCATGGAACTATGGGACCAATCTGATAGTAAAGGGACCAGTCTGGTAGTTCGAATCTGTTTATGAACAACAAAGTTCTGAACTAATAAACATAAAAAAATCAACCAAATTGAAAACTGTCTTCTTTTTGAAGTCTGTTGAAAATAGCAACTATTTATCAAAAAATAGCCGTTTTGAATTCAATGTCGTTTTAATGTCTCAATGAGAGGACTGTTTTTTTCAATTCACTCATCAGTTCTTTAAATAGAGTTTTTTATTAACCCATTGTTTGAATCTAAATGTTATAATTTGCTTTGAATTGACATTTGTATATTGGATTGCCTATTCAGCTTAAAATATGCAAGTTGTTAAGAAGCAGGACAAGTATGACACCTTGCGACACTCTTAGAATTATAGAATTTTGTTATTATAATAACTGGTTAATAAATTGAGTTAGTGTAAATTAGTGGAAGCGACAATGTATTGTGCTAATTCCAAGTGAATTCAATAGACTAATAAATATTGTTGTTTGTTATTGTGTACACTGTAGATCTTATCAAATGCTCGAGTCAAATCTTATATAATGTATTTTAATTTATTGTCTATCAAATGAGGTACACATACATCTTCTTTATGATAATTTGGTTGTAATAGTGTACCTATTTGTTTACATTTTTTAAGAATTTTTTTTCATTATGATTATGTATCAACTACATAATAAGATTTTATTTTATTACTGCATCGATTTTATCCGAAGACCAGGCTGATCAACTTAAGGATGAGTCACACTGATGGAGTGTATGGAGTACGTTCCTTACGTAGTGTAGTGTACTTATTTACATATAAATAGCATTATTCTTACCTATTAAGATCTGTAGTAGATGTAAATGTAAAATTATATTGAGTTCTATGGGGTTTTGATACAGACATATCGCAAGTTACTTGAAGTTTCAATAATTCGAGTACACTTAAGCATCTTATCAATATTGATCACTATATTGCTTCATTATTTGGTAATATCAGTAAGTTTGTCATTTCCTACTTCTAAGTTATCATAATTATTGTCCTATTTTACTTGTTTGGCTCGTTGTGGCAAAGATCAATGGACTATCTGGCCTGTTTACAAAACATTACAGTTGTTTTGTACTAATGATGTTGCGTAGAATGGACAATAATGTATTTAATTCAATTTATAGTTCATAGATTCGTTTCCTTTGAAAATTTCAAGGCAGATTAGTTCGAGTCTATTTGGACTTCTCTATAACTATTTGCTGTCTCAAATGAATTACAGGTTAGCAAAATTTCACATTTTATTAACCGATCGTCCTGTTAGCTCTGAAGTTATAAATAGGTATAAGGCATTCAAAGTTTTTAACAAAATATGGTCAATATATGAAAAAATGAAAATTTTCAAAATAAACTCTGTAGTATACGAAACCTTACTACCAGAAGCAATGAAGATATAGCGTCTAATTCAAATTCCCCCTCAGATTGACTAATAAACAAACAGTTGACCAAAACAATAAACCTCTGACCTCTCAATTGAGCCCCCCATAGTTGAACCCCATAAACCAAGTGGATCATAAACCGTCAAAACTGTATTGATGATCACAATTTTAATGTTTGCATTTAACTTTATTTGTTTCTGTTTTATAAGCCTAGAACAGAAAGGGTACATGGCTTTATGTTTTATTATGTGCTCACTTATTATTCAATGCCTTTATTTAAAAAGATCAAAGTATTTTGACTCTCTGTGATGTCACGTTTTCATATAAATAAAAATTGTATTTAAAGCACCCTGTATGTATGTATATGTAACAGTTCGGACGTTTTACAAAACGAATCACGTTTCTGTTTAACGAATATTCAATATCACAAATCATTGATACTATAACATTTATGAAAAATAACAATAGGTAAATTTTAAATCCATTGTTATTTAAATGTCACAGTCATCATAAACACCTACATAACTGTGTTCCAGTTTTATATCACCAAGAATTATAGGTTCAGCGAAGAGTTGCACAACTTTATTATCCTAGTTTACGATGCCTACGAGTTGAGTTGTCATAAAAGTGTAGTCTCGTTAGGAAACAATAAAAATAATAGGTTTAGAGTCAAAAATTTTGGGTGTCGAAACATTAGTGGCACTCATTTTGGATTGATTTACAAGTTTAAGTTTTAGTGGTTTAACTGTGACAGTTAACAAGACGGTTCTATTGTTAGGTTGCGTTATTTAATTTGCGTATTTTTAATTAATTTTGTATAAAGATATTGACGAAATCGTATGTATATTTATCAAGTATAATATCAATATTATACTTGATAAATATACATATATACATATTATACAGTTACTCGTAAGATGTATAATATTTTTTTTGGAAATAATTTGAAATAATAATAAAATTGGCGCAAAAATGTTTCTTGAAAGTCACAAATAAATAAACAAAGATGGATATTTTTGACTCAATAACATTGTTGAACCCAACTAGGCTAAAATATTGTATGGGTTAGACATGGAACGTTTTTATTATGCTAGATTTTACAGCTACTCGTAAGATGGATAATCAAATTTTTTAATAATTTTAACGATAGCCAAAAAATGTATAAATAAGCACAAACATTTTCCTAGAAACTCACAAATAAATAAACAAAGATGGATGTTTTTGACTCAATCACATTACTGAACCCAACTATATGTATAAGTAGGCTAAAATATTAGTGAAGCCGCTAGACGCATGTTTTTTTTTTTTTTATGTAGGATACATAAATACTTTTGAAAGCCGAAGCAAGATGTCTTGTTATTGTCTACTGCAGCTTCCAACTAATAAAATGAGCAATTCGTTCAATGTCTAAATAAAAAACGCTATAAACTCCCGAAATGGAGTTTGGGAGCTTTTTAATCCATAAACAGTGAAAATAAACAAATCTTCTATTGTAAACAAACGCCCCGGCTGCGTGTGCGCATGTACCGGCACAGGGAATAGGTACTGATGCTTGATAATAAAATAAAACTTTTACAAGTATCAAATCAGAAATAAATTAAAAATAAATAATTTTTTTTTATTACAAATGACGGTTTTATATGATAGGTAAGTAGGAAAATTCTGTTTTCATTTTTATTTGGTGAAAAATACAACTAAACGACAATGATATGTTAGCATATTATTATAAATGAGTGTCATTTAATTCCTTCAAATTTTAATAAATTGTTTTTTGTTAATAAATTGCAATAAATTCAGTAATTTATAACGAAAAATACTTTCTCTATGTAATTTCGAGAATAATCTGCTATCATCAATGTTAGAATCATCTTAACTATAAGTCACAAAAACGCATACCCTACAAAATAGTATCTTCATCCAATTCTATCAGCGAAACCTTCCATTGGTCCACGAAATCCCATTCATGGTTCTAAAACCCCACTTCCCAGCCGCGGTACGCACACGGTATTACGAGCGAGCGTTGACTGACACATACACAACGTGCACTCTGTTTACAAATAAATCATCTGGCGTTATTTTATTGCCTCGCGTCAGTATCGCCAGGCGGTGTACACTATAGTGATGGGAAAAACATTCATGTTTTCGCCGGATATTCTGCCTAATTTCTTTCTCATCATCATTATCGTCATCCGCAGTGAAGTATCGAATGTCCGGCAGCGAGATGGGTCGACGACATTCTCAGTGTCGTGGGCTGAACCTGAACCCGCTTAGCACAGGACCAGGGGCAATGGTAAGAGCAAAGAGAGGCTTTTTCAGCAGTGGGTCAATTTTTAACTACTTACGTCATATAACCTAGATATATATACCTGATGCATTTTCAATCTCCTCCTTTTTTTAAGTCGGAATTTATGTTCTCTATTTGGTTATAAGTTTGGAAACGTAATGCCTTGGATAACTTTACCACTTTTACACTTTTTAATCAGAAAAAAAGTTGTAGGTTTTGATAAAAGTTTTGCGCAAGCTGTATCTAATTAGAGCTCGGGAAAATTTCACTATAGTGTTTATTTCACTTTAGTTGGAGCAGTTGAGCTACCTTTAGATCGTTTTCTTTCCTTTCTACTTTTCTTTTTTTTTAAGTCTATTAATTTATCCGGTAATTATTCGCAAACATTTTTCTGATTTGTATCCGGCAATTTTTCCATAAAGCACACCCTTTTGTCCGGCAATTAGTCAATAATGTCCTTTTCCCCTCCCTAGCGGCTAGAACGGTCATTTCCGCCGCAGAAGTTCATCGGACTCCATGAATTATGATGGACGGCTATTCTGGTGTGCGGATGTGATCGGAAGACTTCCTTTACGTAGACCTTGGATTTCTAATGGGAAATAGGCTATATGATCCTGAACATTTCTACCTTAGGAAGCATCCCCAGATATGTGAGATATTCTGCCACAAAGCACTGATGTGTATGCCTTTGATTATATAATCAAAGAAGCATAAACATTCAAGGGAATTCTAGATCAGCCTCAGATAGAGCGATGATGCGCTATAGCTGGCAGAAAGTGATGAGAGTAGAAGAATAGGGTGTGAAGGTCCTTAGAAGAGACCCACGTTCAGCAGTAAACTGTTATAGCTTGATAATGATGATCATTGTAGCAATTTACTGACAAAATTACGTCAACATACCTACTAGTGATTTTTTTTAAACCGTGAGTTTATAATATAACAGTTTGAAAACCGTAAAATTGTAAACTGTTGAAAAATTTACCAATTAGTGTGCAGGCTGGTAGGTTAGGTTGAATTTTCTAGCCTTTCGATCACCTAATAGCAAGCGTTATAACGGTTGAATATACAAAGAGTATTTAATTAAGGTTTAGATAAAATCTCAGTCTGGATTTTTTTTATATTTTGATTTTAGCCAATAACAATGAAAATGAATTGCAAAAATTAATCAATTGTAAATATTCCACTGATAAAAGTGACCATTTAGATCCATAGTTATCAATTTATAGAGGTCAGATGTCATACCGATAGCCTATTGTGTTGTTACAATTGAATACATGTTTTGTACAAAAAATTAAACAACACTGGTATTCCAAAGTCCTAGATGACTCTGTATTGGAGGAGAAAGTTTCTTATCATCAAATAAAAGTAATTTTTGTGCAGAAAGGGCGAAATTATACCTACTTTGTTTTTTTTAAATTGTAATTGCAGTGGCACTTGGCCTGATAAGTATTATGTTCCTGAAAAAATGTATTAGTGTACTTTCTGATCATGAATAAATAAAATCAAATCACTGCTTAAATTACAAGATAATCAAGGTTTTCAAAAACATACAACAACCGACTTCAATCGGACTGTTCTAGTGACCGTAGGCACCACTGAAAAGTCATAGGGAAGCAAAATACGCAATTTACTTGAACGACATATAATTTTCAGTTATTTCGACTTAAAAACTACTGAACCGATTTTGATAAAATTTGTAAGGGACCAAGAAATATTTTTTGACGTAACTACGTCTGATGAATCGATGAACGCTGCCGCGCCGGCTGCATGCACGAAATCGTTGACGTCATTGTCTAGTAACGCTCATTGTCCGGTAACACTAATTGTCCCGTTACGCTGGTTAAACTATCGTCCGTAAACCATCTTTACAGAAAACCATTTTTTTAATCAGTTGATACGAGTATATGACGAAATTCAGAGGTTACAAAAAATATTCAACCGAATTGAGAACCGTAAAGTTATACTCTGATAGAAGTATGAATGATCATAGTTTGTGATCGAATCTAAAGCTGACTCATGTCTTTGAGAAATTTCTCGAAAAAGATTCGCAGTCATTGACCCTGCACCAATAAAACCAATTGCATGCAAAGTCCACGACCAATCAGCGATGACGTCGCTCTAAGGAAAGTCTGTTGGTCTAAAATTAAATAACAGAGCGCTGTTGTGGGGTCAATAGGCACGATTAAACTACAGGACTCGTAAATGTTCGATACTATCTTTGTAAGAGTCAGAATTGATATTAAAGATCTCTAAACTGACAATGTGTGAGTGCATTGCTGTAATCGCTAAGGCCCAGCGCACACCTGCGGAGGCAGAAAAAAACATAAACATAAACATTCACACACTCACTAGGATTCCCTGTGTCGCAGGTGGCATGGACACATACAACACATCACAACATCCAAGACCCGAGAACAAACATTTGTGTTCGTCACAAATATTTGCCCCGACCGGGGATCGAACCTGGAACATCAAGCTTCGTAGGCAGGGTCACTACCAACTAAGCCACGGTGTCGTCAAGAAGACACAACAAAATTAAAACTTATTTCCTATGGCATACGGCCTACGACTTCTCCGCGCCGTGTGCGCTGGGCTTTAGCAGTCTTCAAACAGACGAATGCATCAGGTACTGAGAAAACATAGATTTATCTCGAAAGTATGTTCCTATAAGAAAATCATGTGTGACTCTTCTACAGAATCTATGGATGGATGTATAGATTATATTATAAAGTTCAATCACGCCAAAACTACTCACAGATTGAGCTAAAATTTAGTATAGGCATCCTCCTAATATCCCACTAGTTGACATCCGCATCTTTTTTTTTCAAGTGTCGCAATTTCAAGTTTCTACGTCCAGTGGTTTTGTCTGTGCGTTGTCTGTCAGTCAGTCAGATATTCAGGACTTAGCATTTTACATAAATTGATGAATGATGCGATAGTTTATGATGATAGATATGTTTGCTCCTAAAAGACGCCAAAATTACTAATTATATTAAGATAATTGATTGATTCAGGAATTCAGGTTACTTTGCGGAAATCCATAAATATCAACAAATTATATAAATATATTTAGTCAGAACAAAGGTTTTAATTAACTTAACTTTAGTTCAACTAAACCAAAGAGTCAAAGAACAGAAAACCAAAGTTTAAAGACTCAAACTTCGGCGAGTCCACACCTCCTGATGATGCCTCGTGTAGAGGCGAAACACGTGTCGTATCTTTAAACTTTGGTTTTCTGTTCTTTGACTATTTGGTTTAGTTGAACTAAAGTTAAGTTAATTAAAACCTTTGTTTAGAAATTAAGCGGATTTATTACTAAATATATTTATATAATTTGTTGATAATTATATTAAACTGAAATTTGATATGAGTATTGTATAAGAACTGAAAAAATATGTTTCCATTTTTATTACTAAGTTATTTTCAAATCATTGGATCATGTCTTCCAATGCACGTCCAGGCATCCTTTTAATTACCTACAAGTAATTATTTATACCTATACTATACATAGCTGTTATAAAGCTGGAATGGGTCGTAAACGACCCTAGGGTTTTTATATGCTCTTTTACGATCCAGACTGGATGCTTGACCTTTGTTTATAACAAGGTTTTGTGTTAAGAACATAGATTGTATCAGTCTGTAAATATTTTTTTACCCTAGCTTACTAATTTATCAATTTTATAAATTATGTGTAAATATAATGTAATGTAATGTATATGTATAATGGAAGCTTTTTGTATACTAGTTGGTGCCCTGAGTTTCGTCTAAAAATAGGATAACTTATACAGTCCCATTCTTCCCTAACTATATGTACATATTAGGGCGCAAGGCAAGGGCCAAATTTCTGCCTAAACAGCTTTTATGATACATACCTACCGATCTTTTTTCAGCCCAAAATTTATAACACGCACTGTTTTTTGTCCTCAAATATGTACTTATTTACGTGCATAGCCTAATCGGCAAATAAAGTAATAAACTTGTAGCTCTATATTCTTTTTATGTAAGTATAATATTTCCAAAGAAGTATTTAGGTATTCTATCAGCTATCTGGTCCCAAAGTACAAGCTCTGCTTAGTTAGGAGGGAGTAGATGGAATTGTGTGAAATATCTATAGTATTTATTTACTTGACGACATGGATGGTCGAGTGGCAAGTGTGTTAGTCTGCCAGGACCGGTGTTGCGGGTTCGATTCCCGCTCAGGACAAATATTTGTGTGATGAATATCAGTGTTTGTCCTGAGTCTTGATGTTTTCTAAGTATTCTATGTATGTTTATAAAAAATCCGGTTTCCATAATACAAGCTTACTTAGTTTGGGGCTAGATGGCGTTGTGTGGAATGTCCAAACATTATTATTATTATTACTTATTTAGGCAAATAGTGCCTTTCAATTTTATCCTTTGCCAAGGTTTCTCTCCTAACAAGGAAATATTATTATTACCAAGTAAATAAGTTAAGTTAAGTGGAAGTTATACCCACGTCGACAAACAACATAAAAGCAAAGTACTTGTGATGTCATAATGAAACTGTAAAAAGATTTTACGATAATGTTTTTTCAAAATTTTGTTCCAATTTACAAAGTGTGATGTTAAAAATGTGATGGTTATTGTGTGTAACAAAAATATGCTAAACGCGATTTAAAAACATAAAGTAACATTGGGATCGCTTTACAATATTATGACGAAAATAATAATATATGTAAGTATTTAAGTATTATTATCAATAATATATATTAAATTAAATTGGTTAAGCCAATTACATTAATATAGAACTAGAATTATTAGATTAGAATAAAATAAAAATAAGTAGTATGTAAAGTATGTAGGCAATTACTGAAAGTAGGTACTCTACCTTTATGACTTACATCCGTAATGTCTAACTTATACATCAATGATTTCTCCTTCGAGCAGTTTGAAATTTACGACACCAAAATCAGCCATTGAAATGAAAATGACTTCTCCGCTTGAGCTTATACTTTAAAACACGCAATTCAAAAATAAGGCATAACTTTTTTACGATTTCTCACAAACATACATCGAAATAACTTTTTATATTTCGATAAAAATATAGACATGAGTGTCATCGGCGTAAAGTGCTTTAGTTATCCTTATTTTATTAAAAAAGCAGTTAGCAGCTTTCGATTTGCACCTTTTAGAGCTACATAATTTTAGTACTTTCGATGTTATTTATATTTTGTCGTAATAATATCATTCAGTATTACATATAGATATGTAGTATATCTAGGGTATTTAAAAAAAACTATAGTAACATCAGTAATAATCAGTATGTTATAAATCTAAATAAACAAATAGGTAGGTAGGTAGGATCTTTATGATGTAGGTATTCATACTTAAATATCTCAAGCTGGCGATACAAACATAATCAAATTCGATTTTAGGAGAATATTGAGAACAAATTTTTGAAAATTAAGGTAAGTACCTACCCAATTTTGAAATACCCTTCTACTTATACATAGATATCTAATAGTGTCTATAAATGACACACGGCTTTTTACACGCTAAATGCCAGCTAATTCGCTTGTAGCGTGTAAAGTCGCCCAGTGTCATCGGCGTTTTTATAATCGCTTGTTGACAATCCTTCCCAAACGCTACACGCTCACACGCTAGCGTTTAAAAACGCCAACAATCAGCTTGTAAAAACGCTTGTGTGTCATCGCCTTAGACTAAAAATAAGTTGTTCTATGCATAAACAGGTGGCTCGCATCCGAAACAACACTTTGATACCGTATCGTGTTTCACTCGGTAAAGTCTATGATTTGTGTCTTTAGCCAATGAGTTGGTAGAGTCAGTGTGCCGTGTAAGATGATGATTTGTTCCGTGTTGTTTTAGAAATGTTATGTTGGAATAATAAAATAATGTATTAATAATTTGAGCGTCGCTCGTCTATATGTGATAGAACGAATGTGTCTCATTTTTTGTGAGAATGTTGTGTTGGAATGAGCCATATTATATAATTATGTGGTAAATAGTGTGCAAGTGTTATTATAACGCATTGGATTTCCTGTAATGTTATGTTTATACAAATAAAAGAATTGAATTTAATTATTTATTCATTTAAGTAAAAAATACAATCAATAACTATAAAAGGCTAAGTCCTGACTGACCGACTTGAATCTTTTTTTGTTTGTCAATAAGTGTAGGCGCGTCCAAATAAATATTAAATCGCAATTCGTATACTGTACCTAACGCTAACGAAGTTGCGAGTGTAAGATACAATCTATTGTATCTTACACTCGCAACTTCGTTAGCGTTAGTGTTAGTCTCTAGACTAGTATAAGATATTCTTATTATAAAGGAGTAAATTATGAACAGAAAAAAAAATACCACATCCAGACCTTAATCCAATAAGTGGCAACATTAAAGACTGATTTTATGAGTGTGTACTCACCTACACAACATTATAAGGTTACTTAAATGTAATTTTTTGAGTAATTTTAATTTGTTTATACATCAACTCCCATTCGATATTTCCCATTAATAAATCGCATTCATAAAGTCTCGGACCATAACACACTGCAATCAAAACGCTAATTCATTAAGGCCTATACACACGAGCGACATAAAATCGCGCGACCGTTTTACGCGCAATTGTCTGCACTGCACCGTGTCGCGCTACCTCGATAAATGTGTTTTTATGTTTTATTTTTGTGTATCGAATGAATGTTTATTGGCAGTGTTTTTTTTTTGAAACAGGAACCATTTAATGGGAACCCATAGCCATTGTGTTTTTTGACATAATAATAGTAAACGGAAAATTTCTGTTTACTATTTTAAGACACTGATTTATAAGGCAAACTTTGAATATTACAGAGACGACATCGAAAGAAGCTTTGTACCAGTATAAAATATTTATTAGCCTTATAAAGCATTAGGTACCAGCTGGTACATGTTTATTACATCAATATAAAATACTTGGTCCTGACTGACCGATATACTACATACAAGCGAAACAACTAAATGTAGAGACTTGAAACTTGGAGGGTATGTTTATCAAGAAGTGTTAGCACGTACTAAGAAATCAATTTTGTTAATTCACAAACTAAACATACAAACTAAGTTGCGGGCATCAGCAAATTTTTTTTTTCGATATTGTCGTACTTACATTGTAGAAGACCTGCTTTAGACCTATCAGTAACTACCATCTCGAATCACAAAATAAATTTTATTCCTTAATAGTAATATGATACACAAGCGTTTTTACAAGCTGATTGGTAGCGTTTTTAAGCGCTAGCGTGTGAGCGTGTTAGCTTTTGGGAAGGATTGTCAACAAGCGTATTGTAAAAAAGCAAATGACACTGGGCGACTTTACACGCTACAAGCGAAGTCGCTGGCGAGTAAAAAGCCGTGTGTCATTGTACTATAAGAGCGACATTACCACCGTAACAGTAAGCTGTTCTTACTTGCACTATGGTAAACAATTTCATAGCAGATAATTACCACAATTTAGCATCACTTGAAAGGATGTAACCAATTTTCAAAATCACTTTTTCAAAATCCATTTACCATATCCTACCATCAATCAACTCAATAAATCTAAGGGCGCGCACGCACAATGCGATTTTAATGAGCCCAACTTTACACGAAGATCGAGCGCGCATTCGCGATTGTTTCGGCTTCTGTGCGCCCGCGCACGCGACGTTGCATGACCGCATTTTTAGGGTACCTTACCCAAATTAATGA
This sequence comes from Lobophora halterata, assembly GCA_932526365.1. Taxonomy (NCBI): domain Eukaryota; kingdom Metazoa; phylum Arthropoda; class Insecta; order Lepidoptera; family Geometridae; genus Lobophora; species Lobophora halterata. The sequence continues at coordinate 3,077,492 of OW052026.1, forward strand.
ACGAAGGTCATTCATTTTTAAATGGCCTTTATTTAACGTTTTGCTCTACCCTTTTTTGCTTTTTTTTCGGATTTACGTTTAATGCAGTTGGCCGTTACTGCGTCACCGGACTCTAGCTTTGCTCTATCCTACCTACCCACTACCTTTTATCAGGTATAAGCTTTCATTTTATTATCTGGTATTGACACGTAACACTAAGAAACAGGAAAATAACAACACGTATTTTATTTTATTACCACGTTTCTAATAAGTCAAGTTCTAGTTTGTCTGGCTGTTGTTCGGGGTGGATCTTGCAACTCAAATTTCGACGTTCTATAAAAAAATTATCGCAAGACACAAGTTGTAAAGGAGTGTCTCCTAGCCAAATTGATGCAGATTTTAGGTGAAAAAATATTACCAATCATTTATTTTTAAGTAGCAGAAACTAAATAACATAATTAATATGGAACCCTATTATCGTACATAAACTTGACCAGCTATTTTGTTTTTGGACTTTTTATGGCTATTCGGAAGATATAAATAGTAGGTGGCAATTTGATTATACTGCGGATTAGGATTTAGAATATTATTTTAGATAATGTTGTTAATAAATTGGTTATAAAGTTTTTAATGGCTTAATCATGACTTTGGCAGACTAGCATCCATTTACGGTTCTAGAGTCTAGATTGCTATCTTGCAAGGTTAAGGTTAAAATTTAGAATAGGTGTAAATATTTTATAGCTTAAACCGCGGATTTGAGAATGAGAATTTGTCATAAGAATAATCTTTTCCCGAAAAATATGTCCCTTTGCAAACGTGTCCCAATTTTTGATGTCGATGTGCCTTGCTTTATACGTGGGTAAGGATCGTCACCTACTCAAGGAAAGTATCTATAAGTAGATTCGTATGTTATTTCATATGTAAAAAACTACATAGGTACATATTACATAGGTTAACTATAAGAACAAACATCTATCCATCATATAATTTTTGGTTTCTTCTCCTATTATTTATTCTAGTTAATATGTACCTAATTCTGAGACCTTTTTAAATAAAAACAATTTTTTTATCTTTATCCATCTTCCTGAAATTTTGCATTTTTCAATTAGCATTAAGAACGGTCATTTTGCGGCATCACAAAAACAAAGATCACTCATGTTTTATTTTATTGATAAACCAATAAATATCAATATCTGTCACTAGGAGAGTGTTAGATATGAAAGTAGATGGATTTACGAGAAGAGGAAGACCAAAGAAAAGATGGATGGACTGTGTGAAAGAGGATATGAACGAAGCAGGCGTGAGTACAGATATGACGGCTGATAGAGACGAATGGAAGAAGAAGACATGTTGTGCCGACCCCACCTAAGTGTGGGATAAGGGCAGGGAGATGATGATGATGATCAATATCTAGAACATAACCCGCTTCATTGAATAATGCAATGTTTTCACAAGACCTGAATAACTTGTGATTTCCCATATTTCAGTCACTCCTGTCCTCATACACAACCGTTTAAGCTTACATAATTCATTTGGCGGCCATTTTTAAATCACAGTAATGATATAAATATTCATTAGTGACTGACAAACCGACAATTTGCTTACAATAACTAATTTATAATTAAATTTGTCAGTTGAGTTGTTTATTTTTAGTTTCTAAGTAGGGGACTAGTTGGCGATGGATATGACAAGTGGTCATGAGAATTACAATGACTTTTTCGTGCAAATATTTGAATATTTTAAGACAAGGTGTCCCACGGTCATGCCACATCTCCTTCGCTTATGTTAAACATATAAGTTCAAAAAATATAGGTACTAAAAATGTACTAAAACGTTTCGTGAGGTTGTAACAAATTCACTACGACACTTTTTTGAAATTTATACTCAGTCAATTTTATTTAGGTATATCTTCAAAAATGTACAAAACTGCGAGCGAGATAACGGTGCGCGGGATTCTGGGCCTTAATTTAAACTTATCTTCATTTTTGAAAATCAGTAAATGATATATATTTAATTTACTGATTTGCTGCTGTGATTTTACTAATTAGAACTATATAAAATAAACTCAATAACTTGATAGACATTATACAGACATCTCAAATATCTCTCAACCAGTTTTGATTGCTTCCTGGTCTTTAATGGTGATAATTTTATTCGTTTCCGATTCGCTGGGTGAAATAATGACATTATCTCGTCTCTCATTTTCACATCTACCGACAAAGCCTTAACGCCATATCAGTCCATTTTTTTATCTCATTCTAATGGATCTTTTGGCCTCCTATTTTATGGACTTCCAAAAAAATAGTTAATGCGACTGTCCAAAATATTTCCGGAAACTGTGGGTTTCGAACCTTCTGTTTAACGACTAAGTATCTATAATATGCCTTCCGTGAAAATAATTGATTTTGTTGCCTTTCAGGTGTTCTGAAAATGAGTGTGAAACAGATTCAAACATTGATAAGTTTCTATTTTTTTTTAATACTTTCTATTTAATATGACATTGACATTTGACATTATATGATAATGTCTAATGGCTATTACTCAATCATGCTACAACTACTGAAACGATAAAACTGGAAAAAGACGTAGTAATTTAATTCCGAATCTCCAATCACGCAGGCTACGAGCAGTAGCTAATTCTGTCTGTATACTTTAAAAGCTAGTTACGTTTCAGAATGTTTCCATTCAAGCCTCTACCATAAATTCTGTACCTAACTTTAAGGATGGGCACTGGAAAACGTAACACAGTATGTAAAACTTTAACATTTTCCAGTAAGCACTTAGTATGTTCAAACTATGTCGTGACCAAATAAATAAATTTGAAATAGGTGAACTTACTTCCCCACACGTGTGCGTCGCAGGCTCCAATCACCAAAATGCATCGGTCAATCGTCCCATAAACCGTGTTCCGGTCATAAATTGGTCTATCTTGCCGGTCCCGGCGTCCTGTTTGACAGTCGTCATTGTCGTGATCATTCCTCGGGCATAAATAGACTGAATTATCCTGAGAAGTTAAGGCACGGAATCCGGCGCGTCGCTATCTCACTTGCACATTTGTAAATTTTTGAAGATATGCCTTAAAAGATATAAGTTAAAAAGAAAGTGGATCATTGTGTCATTTTGATTCACATTGGTCATTTTGAGATTAGTATTTTTTTGTAAAGTATACTTTTTGTTTTGATATGTTTAACATAAAAATAAGCCGTGGGAGTTGACCGAGTGGGAGACGCCTCAACTTTCAATCCGAAGCTCGTGGGTTCGAATCCGGTCGTACACCAATGAATTTTTCTGTTCAAAAAAATCTATGAGTGCATTAAAACATGTGTGCATGAAAGAAAACATCGTGATGTCACCGGCATGTCATAGAACCTAAAAAGTTCGAAAACATGTGCACAAAAGGAGCCTCTTCGAGGCGCACTTGAAATCCTTTCACCACACTGATTCTAAAGAACTAGTGACACGATAAGAAGAAGAAGAAGCCTGAATTAACCGTCTGCCCACTCATAAAAGAAATCGATCGTCTTGTTTCACTCTATATTCTTGACGCTCTATCTATTAGTCAAGAAGTTCTATTATTCTAAATATCTAGGCTCAAAAGGTTCTCCTGTTCTCCTTGGTGGATAACAGCCTTTATTCTAGTAAGCTGGAATGGTTCCTTGGAAGTTCTAGGACGGAATGCGTTGGTACGTGTTCTTGTTTTAGACCGAACATGCATTCGACAGAAGTGATTCTGTCTAAGAATTTAAATTGAGGAGATTTGGCAAAAATATGTTAATTTTTCAGAAAAAATAATTAATTCACGATACATATCGAAACTTATTTCGATTTTTGTTACAGAAACGAATGATTGCAATATACTGTAGTTCACGTATGGAACGAGAAAAAAGAATGAATATAGAACGGAATCGGTCACATAGAATTATGATTTCTGAAAGTCACATCTTGTTTAAATGTTGATAAATTATCTGTAAAAAATGTCCAACAATAGTTTCGAACAAAATCATTAATCAAATAGAAGTTGCATAACCAAACAGTTGTCGGGAACACGAAACACAGTCGAAAAGTTTCGAAACAAAAACAAAAATATACGAGATTGAAAATGTTATGCATTAACAGAAACAAGAAATCCAACGGTACATCCAAATCGATTTCCATAAATAACACGAATTACGATCACCCTCCACGCCCTAATTGAATTACAAACGTATTAAGTTTTAAGAAATAATGTCTTTACAAAACATGAAGATATCAAAAACACAAGATCAGATGAGAAGATATCAAATGACATGATAACTTTTAATAACAACATCGTAAACGGTGATGGCGTCGATGTGAGTGATGATAATGATTCTAATTGTGGTGGACACATCGTGTTCGAACAATGGGCAACCACACACGTAGACCAATCATCGAACGATGATGCTTTTGTCTTTGCTCATCATTTTTTTTTCACCGATGATTTGTGAAGACAGGACGCGTTTACAATGAGGCTAGTGGGATGCGGGCTTATGAATGGAGCTTTATTACTCCATAGCTTTTGTGGTGACATGTGTTAGAGGGTTTCTCCAAGACAATGGTTAAGTTTAGTGCTCTCTGAATCGTTGAGAAAAAATGGTTATTGCAGCTGTATTTATACACTTATTTACGAGTATAGCCGGTTTTACAACGGAGCTCATGAAGCAATCAATGCCACGATCATGAATCATTTTTATAGCAAGGTATGTTAAGGTTATCGTATCGAGAAAAATGGATGGAGATGATAGATTGTTTCTGATATCAACTGTATCAACACTTATCTCTAACATTTTTTTCGGTCTCTGAAAGCGTTCCTTACTATTGTTCGATATTATAAATAATGGCTTTGGTAGCAAAATGTACTATTTTAGTATCATCTAAACATTTTGACTAATTTTATCATATTCATCGATTGTTTCAGATTTGCATGATGTAGAATGTTTGTTTGTCTTTTAACATCAAAGAATGTTCACGAGTTCTGCCCTGATCTATTTTAGCCAGATCTTTAAGATATATCGACCGATACATTTAATGACAAATGTAACAATACCACAGACAATAAATACACGTTGGAAGCAAACGATGCAAAACATCTCTATTCGTGAACATCAACAGAAGCGAAATTTATAGCCTCAAAGGCATGTGACTATTCATCAGTTCAAAAGGCTCTCAATGAATCAAACGACAAGCAACACCTCTCGGACAAAATCGACGAAGCAAAGCCGAAATAGTCAACGGCCATTGTGGGCTATGTATAGCACGGAATACACGTGGTAGCAATTATCACTGCACGGGTTAAATGAGCCAGCGAGAGACTGTCGTTAATGAGTACAACCATCCGGGATCCACAAAAGGAACTTCTAAGAAATAATATAGATCCTCTAGAGTCTAGATTATAATACAGTTGATATAAAATGTTTGATAAACGTCATATATCGGATAGACCCAATCAAACGCAACACTACTAGTAAAATATTATTATTTATAATAAATTGTGGTAACTATAAAAAATACAATATGTTAAAGAAAAAGAAAAATATAGAGCTAGCGGTAATCAAAATAGATTTTTACACTTTTGATATCATGAATGTGATCACAACTTGAAACAAAACATAATGTTTAATATACATTACAACCATAAAAGGTTTTTAGATACTTTCAATTGAGCAACAAACTGATATATAAAAGTGGATGAAGTCATGTCTGCGTTAAAACTCACTAGATGTTTTCAGCGTTAACATGATGTAATACCTTTTGTCTCGACGAAGGAACAGCTTTACAGCACAAATGAGAAATGAGTTTCTCAAATAAATTACTAAAGGCAATGCATCAATCTCCACAAGACATATAAAGAACCTTAGATAATACCTTACTCTGACAAAAGCCTTTTATAAACATCTCATAAACTTTTGATTTACTAGTGTTGGGGTAAATTGCTTTAATCAGTTCGAGAAATTCTCGTATGATGTTTAATTTCGAGAAAGCAAGGCGTGCCTCAAGGCGCTGCGTCGGGGCATTAATCATTTCGACTCGGCCTCGCATACATCACCCCTCCCAGAGAACCGCGTAACTCATTTGTTGAAAACCGTCCTGTTTTTATTAACCTAACATTGTAAAGGTCTCAATTCATCTGATGACTTCCTGTTTGTCAGATGTGATGCGCACGATTCGGACGATCGATCCTTTCCACGTTTTATAATCTGTAGCTTTATTGTCCAGTTACGGAAGATTAATGCTGTCGTCATCCCAGCGGCTTCGAGTCCGATGTTTCGCAATAAATTATCATTAAGTAACACCTTTCCCGACGAGGTTTACGGTCGCCGTAAACCCGGGTTAATACGCCGACTCTAATCTTATCTAAAAATTTCTACCTGCTCCCGATAAATAGTCTCGTAAAAAAGCTGTTAGTGGAATGAAAACGGACGCACTAATGGAACGGCTTGCATAAAAGGTGTATAAGAAACAAATACATATTCAACCACAGGAAAGCTCAGTACATTTTTAATTGAAAACTGCATAAGACAACGTTGACATTTTTAGATATAACGCCGAGTGGAAAATGATAACAGCAATTATGTAATAAAAGGTTATGAAACCGTGTTCGATGCTAAATGCACCACTCTATTTTATGGACTAGTCCAATAAGTGTACTGACGTTTAGGAGCCAGTGAACATGAATGTGCATAATGCAAAAGGACACTTGTCTCGCAGCGCGCAAGTGAATTGTAATAAAATTACATATGTAGATGCATTTGAAAGGTTTTACAACATCCTTTACATGCATGTAAGACGGAAAAATATGCCAAGATAATGAATGCAATGAGAAATTATTAGCGCGGATAGCAATACCTAGCTATATTAGAGTAAGCTGTAGTGAACTATTATAATAATGGACGGTTATTACAAGCAACAACAAGAAAGCATAGAGTAAAAAAACAAATAAAAACTGGGTATGTTAACAATTATAGTTTTAATGACATTACAAAACCTGTTATTACAAAAATTAAACTTATTAAAAAAAAAGTACTACATGAATATAGTATTCTATTTCGTACAAGCTCTGCTTAATTTGGGACTAGGTGGCGTTGTGTGACATTATTTCATTTTTATATCGAGAACTAGTTTTTTGGGCGGTGCGCGAGCTGCAAGCAGCTCGCGAGTGATTTATTTTAAGATTTTATGAAATTAGAAAATATATACATTTTTAGAATTCCGAAAATCGATTACAAAAATTAAAATAGGCAATATTATTAAGCGCCACATCTTCATCCTTCAAAGAAGAATTTTTTGTAATTTTTTTTATTGTCCGCCATCTTGGATTTCAAATCCGACACAAAATTCTTTATCCTCAACCCCTAATTAGTCAAAAACGACACCCATGAAAAATTTATGAAAAAAAAATGTCCGCCATCTTGGATTTCAATTCTGACAATAAAATCTAAATTTTCAACCCCAATTTAGTTAAAAACGACACCCATATCCCTCAGATAATTGCCTCGCTACGCTCGGGTCGGGAGCTCGCTTCGCTCGCCCCCTCCCTAAACACATCTCAATGTGACCCACAAGCAGCGAACAGTCAACCTTCGCTGCGCTCAGGTTGCCGCTTCGCAATGCGAAGGTCGGTGGCTCGCTTCGCTCGCCCCCTCCCTCACTTAAGAAAAAGTTGGAACATCCTCTATAACGAAAAGAGAGTCCAAACACCCTATATCCATCCAAGTATTTCCATTCGAAGATAAAACATAAAAAAAAGAGTTGAAATTTTTGCCATCAATCTACTGACGATTTTGAGTCTATGAACCATGCCTCTATCTCTAACCGTTGCTGAGATATCGGCGTTTAAAGTGTTGTATTGAAAAAAAATATGTTTTGTATGGCAGTTTTTTTTTTTGTATGGCGGCCATATTGGATATTTCAAAATTTCAAAATTGGAACAAAAATAAATACTTTTGGCGAAAACTGCATCACTCTACGACTAATACTTTTCGAGATAGCATGTTGGTGGACGTGCGAATCCTTCGCTACGCTCAGGTTGCCGCTTCACAGTACGGAGGTCGGTGGCTCGCTTCGCTCGCCACCTCCCTGCAAAATTTTTCAACCTTCGCTTCGCTCAGGTTTCAAAATTTTGTATGCAAAACCCCGAGGACGTGCGAATCGTCCACCTTCGCTACGCTCAGGTTGCCGCTTCGCAATACGGAGGTCGGTGGCTCGCTTCGCTCGCCACCTCCCTGCAAAACTTTTCAACCTTCGCTTCGCTCAGGTTGAAAAGTTTTGGTGGCCCTCGCTGCGCTCGGGTCGCCGCTCCACGGCTCGGAGGTCGGTGGCTCGCTTCGCTCGCCACCTCCCGACAAAATTTTTCAACTTTCGCTTCGCTCAAGTTGAAAAATTTTGTATGGGAATCCAACTTTTGTATAGAAATCCATTTATTTTGTATGGCGGCCATATTGGATTTCTCAAAATTTCAAAATTGGAACAAAAATAAATACCTTTGACCAAAACTCGTAATACACCAAGTCTTATACTTTTCGAGATACCACGTTTAGTCCCTAGGGCGTAAATGAAAAGTGAAAAGTCGAAGTTTTCCCCAACTCACGCCCTCTTCCTCTATACGTTCCCCATTTTAGATTTTTCAAAATAAGACTGCATCTGGGAGAACAATGATGTCAATGAGTGAGTGAGTGAGTCAGTGGTTATTCATTTTTATATATGTTGAAAGACAATAACGAACTTGACAAATAGCAAGATAAAGTGTATAAGAATCAAAACAAAATCAAGCATTTTAAAGTAGTAAAGCTTCTTTTTGATTCTTTGTTTTTTTTGGATGATTTGTAAGAAATTAAAAAAATCAACATAAAAAGCTTGGACCTGACTAACTGTCAGACTGACAGACAACGTCCAGGCCAAACCACTGAACGTAGAGACTTGAAACTTGGAGGGACGAACATATTGTCAAAAAGTGCAAACACGTACTAAGGAAGTGACGAAGTTAGGGGTGGCAGCTAGTACTAACTAAAAGTGAAAATATAACAGACTAGCTGGTGCCCGCGACTTCGTCTGCGCAGGTATCTTTATAAATTGTAGCCTATGTGTTATTCTCATGTATAAGCTATATTATTGTAAAGTTTCATTAAAATCCATTCCGTAGTTTTTACGTGAAAGAGTAACAAACATCCATCCATCCATCCATACTCACAAACTTTCGCGTTTATAATATTGGTAGGAGGTAGGATAGGTGAAAGAGTAAAGAAAGAAAGAGTAACTTACTGAGCATGGTGATGGTAATGCGTGGCGTGATGCATCGCAGATTGCTGTCCTGGCGGAGTGGAGGCATGGAACGCAGCGAAGGCTGACGGGAACTGCAGCGGCAGGAAACCACCCCCGGGTCCCACCGTCTCCCGATCTGGCATTATCAATACCACATCGTCCAATACACTAGAAGTTTTATGTCACTAGACTATCAAGTCAATTCTATTCTTATAACTGCCATGTTTAACACACATTGGTCATGATTTGCTCTTTGTTTTGATTGCGTTTTGAGCTGCGGTCATTTTTTATCTGTAACAAAGGAAATTATATCATTAGCATATAAGTACTTATTAAGTATGTAATCACACTGTAGAACATTGCAAACGCGGAAAAAAAGGCATCTAAAGCTTTTGATTTTTTACACGCTGATTGTTGGCGTTTTTTAAAAGCTAGCGTGTGAGCGTGTTAGCTTTTGGGAAGGATTTTCAACAAGCTGATTGTAAAACACCGATGAAACTGAGTGACTTTACTCGCTAAAAGCGAAGTCGCTGGCGTGTAGCGTGTAAATAAGCCGTGTCATCGTCTTCTATTACATTTTGGTTTGATGTTAAATTTTGAAATAGAAAAGTAAGAGCGCTAGCATGATATTATAGTTAAGAATTACACTAGGCTTTTTCATTGTAGCATAAAACTTAATAGTAAAAGTTACAAAAAATACTTCAAAATGTATATTTCATTTTTATTGAGCAGGTGTTTAATGTTTTTGTCCTGTTTCGCCTCCATCTTGGTTTAATACTGTCATCTGTGTAATCTTTATGTTGTTTAGAAACACTGATTTCAGTCTATTTTCAGTAATTAAATAGCCAACATATCATCCTTCGTCTAAGCTCTTATTCATATGGTTTATTATTTTAACTCGAATCTATAACTCCAATTCCAAATAATATTCTAAGTAAGCTATGAATAGAATGAGTCCTGTAGAAAAACAGACCTAAAAGCAATTTGTGCACTTTGCCAACTGTGTGAAACATTCATCTTTTTGGATATACTCGCAAATGTAGCGGGCAGGCTGAAATGAAGTGCCATGCGCCTTTTCAGTTTATTTTCAGGCACTATTAAAGCAGTCTCTGCAGTCTGCACTTAAAAGCAAGTCCGAAAGAGTAATTAATACATTTATGATGATTATTTAATTATTATTTTGTTAATTAATATAAAACAGATTTGTTGAAGTGAACAATATAGCGTATTTTGCTTCCCTGTGTCTTTTCAGTACTTACGGTCACTAGAACCGTCTCCTATTGAAGTCGGTTTTTATATATTTTTGCAAAAACTTGATGATTGATTATATATTTAAATGCTGTCGAAAACTCGGTACTCGACTTTATGCCAGCCACACACCTTACGATACACCTTGCATTAGTTTAGACTTGCGCAAGTACCTATAAAGCAACGTGTATTGGGAGATAATTGCGCAAGTTTAGATATATATGTAGTTTTCTAGACATGAGCAAATCTAAACTTGCGCAAGTTTATCGTTATGTATTAGCCAGTATTACCTAGTTCTAGTGCACGAAAGGAGCCTCTTAGAGGCGCACTTGAAATCCTTTCACCACGCTGGGTTCGAAAGAACTAGTGACACAATAAGAAGAAGAAGGCCTAGTTGTAGAATGTAGGCTGTATCGAATGAGGCGCAATATTTTTACAACGCGTAACTAATGATGCTATCGCGCACCTATAAACGCTCTCTAATTAGACGATTCGCGTTCAACCCGCGCAGACGTCGCTGGAGGACATAATGATGTGTTCCTATTGTCCATGTGACTTATCAGTCATCGAACAGTATTGATAAATATGAAGCAGAATGTAAACTTCGAAATATTTTCTCGAAAGAGAAGCACGAGTCACCAATGACCTCTGAATCATCCACAAGCTGTTAAAATTCACATTTGAAGTCTGTTTTTTTACTAGTTATAGGCTCGTGTTAGACCACTCTCTGTATAACTGATTGATTCAGGCGTTACTTCGCGGAAATCCATAAATATATTTTTATAATTTGTTGACACACTCTGTATGTATTAAATAAACACTCCAAGGAAAAAAGAAAGGTATAAGAAAACAGGTAGAGTTCTAACCGAATAATAACAAAAGATTCTGTAATTCTGTAATTCGTACACAAACACATTAGAATATAAATCATAAAAGAAAAGACATGTACAAAGGCAAGCTTAACCCTAATAAGAGTTTTCTTCCAGCAAACCTTCTGAGGTTAGAGAGGCCATGGAAAGTGTGGGGGCGTGTACAGTAATATAAATAATAATGGATAAATTAAAATTATGAAGAAGAAAATATGTATAATGTTCGAATAAATATATCTTAATACATATAATAAATACCACTAAGATATATATTAAGTAAACTAGAATTAATACCTATATATAAATAAATATATAAGTTACTCATATATATATATATATATAAATACTAACATAAATACTGAATATATCATAGTCACAGTGATAAATAGTGCTCTTTGACTCTGTTTCTGAAAATGTTTAGTGACTGACTGGCTCTAAGATTAAGCATAGTTCTTAAAGATAACCAATACCTTTATTTCTAAACACTAATATCGATTCTGATTTCAAATAACGAAAAAACTCAAAAGTTTGTACGTATTTTTTATCTATAACTACCCTTACATGTGTTAAATTATTTCCTTACAAATGCCAGCGAAAGCTCACACTCACGCCACACCCCAAACATAGAGAAGAAAGTGTTCACCGCGCGCACTCTGCCATACAACTACCATACTTTTACTACTGCAAGTACTGCAACTGAATACATCGGCCCTATCACCAAACTTTTTGACAAGCGTATTCGTAGCGAAGCCGTCGCAAAAGAGTTATCAGTTTTTAATTTTCGATGTGTAATATCTTTCTTCTCGCTTTCTGTCAATTTCTTAAAAATCTAACAGAAGTGTGTATGTAACAGGAAGTTGGCCGTCAGATGGTAGAGACAGCATCATAGATAAGTTTCCCCCTTGCATTATAATAACCAGCTTCAAATCCCTTCAAATCACCGCCCGCGGCGTATGGAGAAGTTTTGCCTTTAAAAAATTGATTATATTTGTTTAACCATATGTAAACCTAAAAATAATTTGACAATTTTTGAAAGGATTTATACCTGGGTGTCTTGTGCAAGAGGGGTAACTTATCTGTGACGGTGTACCAACCTCAAAAAAATTAAGTATCTACCTAATTAGAATAATACTAAATAAATATGTTGCTTATTACTAAGATTACATGTCAAATGTTACACATCATAATATGCGACTACTGTAAGGCTCACCCGTTTTTTTTCAATACTTCATAAAAACATTTGACTTCGCAGTGAGGGCTTCTATACGAATATGGTTGTTGAAAAGTTTGGTGATAGAGCTACAGGTAGTGCAAAAGTGAATTCGTGTTTGTCATTCAAATGATCAACTTATCGCAGTTTGGAGCTGTACCAGACAAAATTGGCAATGTGATTTGTGGATGAATATAAAACAGTTATTGAGTATGGTCTGACTTTGCAAGGACTTTGTCAAGGAGACGTTTTATCGCCGCAATTAAATTGTGTTGTTTATTAATACTGTAAAAAAATTGTTTCAATTTATAATAATAATAAGTTTCGAAATTTCACACAACGCCATCTAAGCAAGCTTGTACTTTGAGAACCAGATAACTGATAGAATACTTATATACTTGTTTTTGTTTGTAAATAATACATAGAAAACATTTGTTTTGTAATTATTGTTGAGAGTTGAATTTTATTATTTAAAACGAGCTGACATGTTTAATATTAAGACGTTATATCGTTATCAGTTAAACCACAACTTTAGTTGACTAAGTTCTAAGTTTTTTTTTTTTACATTAGATTCACAGTAAAAAAGTTTTCTTATATTATATTCTATATGATATATTCTTATATTATTTTAGTAATAGTTTATTTAAAGTTTACAAAATATATTTCAGTCATTACTCATTAGGCTTGTTTGTATGTGTGTTGTGTGTGCTTTCGCATAACTAGGTAGAATGTAGGTAAACCATTTATACTAGTTTTCTAGGTGAATGTTAAGAGGCAAAAAGCTGCTAATTAGCGTTATTACAACTTAATTCCGTGTAGAGGTAACGACTTACTAAGAATAAGCCATTAAATTAATTAAAATTAACTTTGATGTCTATTATACTTTTTCAGATATGTACAATTAGTATTTTTGTTGCAACATTGTATAACAATTTGTTTTTACGACAGTGTGGTATATTAAGTTTTATCGATATCGATAAATTAAATTACATCAAAATTTCAACAGATCTAAAATGCACTTAATCCAAACTGTTTTTTGTTTTTTTTTAACGAACATAAACTGACCGAAGACCGAAATAGAAATTAAGGTTTTTTGATCATCATTTTCTTAGGCTAACTAAATCACATTGTTTAAATATAACTTCTATTAAATTACTTCGTATTAATGATGAACTTTATATCGCACACATCTCAACTTTTCTTTATTTTTAATAAGTTAATAGAGCAGATATCTATGTACCTTTTTCTTTGTGACTGTTCCAAATAAACTAGGGACAGTAGTAACTATAATTTTTAAGTGAAAATTCGAAAGCACAGTCCATCTCGTCAATCTCGTTTCCGAGAAGATCTCGAAACAATCCCTCGACTAAAAACAATTAAATCGTAATTAAGGACCGTATTAAGATATAGAGGTATGCGGGGCCGCATTTCTTTTCTCATTAAAACATAGTGTTGTGTACAATTAAAAATTATCGTCGTCAGATAATTTTTATCGATGTTTTTAAACTCCAGCTGCTAAATTATTTACTATTATAATTACCCGTATACTGTAAGCCAGGCTATATTATAATTCAATAACAACGTAATCTTTTTTTAAAATTTCGTGAGAAAGTGCACATTTTTGTTGTTCGTTTTTCGCGTTTAATAACTAACAAAATAAAACTTTCCAACCCCATTAATCTCAAAATTCACGATTCGATTTTTGAATGGCCGATAAAACTCGACACTCGAAACGCTCGCCAATTTCGCATGCATAAACATCGTAAATTTCATTGAATGAAAATGAATCGATAATCGATATCAAGTTTAACGATCGATTCATTACAGCACTACGCCGTGCGCTGGCAAACGGACAATGTCGTCTCACGTCCGAAACAATCACATCTTCATTAATTACGGCAGGAATTTTCCTGACGGTGACCCTAATAAGGCGTGGTGCAAGTGATAATCAGATAAGAGTTGAAGTTATGATTGTAATGAGTGTCTTTCGCGGAAAAGTATTAAAAAGTTGTTCAAAATGTTTTAATTATTCAGCCACTTGTTTGTCGAGATTATTTCATGTAGTGTCGATTAAATTATGTTTCATAAGAACAAAATTAACAAGAACGGTCAATGACTTCACTTTTGTAAATGAAAACAATCTGCGATTCGACTTCTGCGACTCTTTCAAATTAAATCACTTAAATTACAATGAAGACTTTTATAAAATGAATTTAATTGTTATTAACACGATAACGATTAAATACTAATATAACTATAATAGAGCTTAGTATGACTGTCGTATCAAAATAAAAGTTCTATCAATTAATTAGTCGCTGACACTCGGACCTCACCTCATTTCCGTGTAGTGATGATGGCAGGCGCGGCTGTACTTTAATTTGTCGCTACACTTTTTGCTGTGTAGTTTCATCGACATTCATTGACCATCGCCCTTTCCCATCCCTAAAACGACGATGGAACATCGTGGTGTTACTTCGCGCATTTCTTTTTTAAATTAACACATAAATTAATGTATATTATTTTGGACAAATTTTGCATTCATATAAGACGAAATATATTCAATTTCATTTATCTACAAAATTAAACAACCTTTGAATCTAACTGAGCAGGTTTTTTTCATGCAATTCAAAATATTTTGACGACACGGATAGTCGAGTGGCATGTGTTTGACTGCCACGCCGGTGTCGCGGGTTCGATTCCTGCTTCAGGACATATTTGTGTAATGAAAACCGATGTTTGTCCTGAGTCTGGGTGTTTTCTATGTATTCTGTTTACCTATTTATTTACAAAAATAAGGTAGGTATATAAGTATTTTATCAGTTATCTGGTTCCCATAGTACAAGCCCTGCTTAGTTTGGGGCTAGAGGGCGTTGTGTGAAAAAAATTCCAAAATATTTATTTATTTATATTTTTTGCATAGCTTTGAATCACAAGCCGGCACTACACTGCTCTAGCTAAGCTAAGATAACAGCTAATAATATCTTATAGTAATGGCCTAGTAGAGCCTTCACGCGTTAAATTAAGATGTAACGGAACGTCAAATGGTCACGCAATCTACACAAACATATTAATTCTGCTCATTTACAAGTACATTAGTAGAAGAATTGTGTGGAGTGAAGAGTTTTTTTATGGTCTATGAGTTTCTTTTAAATGCATAGAAATCTTAATAAACCTAGATTAAAGATTGTTTAATTTCAAAAAATCCATTTACTCGTATGCACTTTATCCAAACTTTTATACATTTTATGTATATTTAAAAAAAAATCGACTAAATTTTTTAATTTTCATACCATAAATCTGTGTTCAGTAACGGCAACTGACTATGCGTATCTGGAGACACGGTAGTGTCTCCGATCCAAGTAGAGCAGCACAGCACGGCCATAGTACCTAACCTTTTCTCGAAGCAACTCGAGGCACTTTTCAGTACCTACTCTATATCTCTGTTTTTTTTTCTGGTAATAAAAAACTTGAAGTGTAGGTACTTCAACTGCGTAGGCCATCGTGGATTCGTGGCAACTATCACGCTAAAAGTTGTCTTATGTACAATCTCTTACCGGCTGATCCTTTCATGCCAGTTTAGCATTCCTCGCGCGCTGCTGGCTACATCCATAAATTACAATGAGGAGCCACCAGCCCTTTGAGCGGCCTTATAGTGTCGGTACGTGCGTCCGGCTAGCTAAAAGTACAGGCACATTTGATGGAAATGCCACGGCTAGTTGGCTGGCTTTCTAGTCTTTAGTATCAGTGCCAACTTTTTTATTTGGGGTTGGGCAAGCGATTGTCTACTGCCTCATCTGATGGTAAGTGATGGTGTTTTTACCGCTATGCAGTAGTGCAAGTATAATATTTTGGTTTCACGGGTTTTTGCTAACGAAATAATTGAGTTTTTGAACAATACCTGTCTAAAATGTTACGAAGATAAGGCAGTGTTATTTTGTAGTACTATTTTTTGAAAATCTTAGCAAAGAGTGAAATTTTGTATATTCGTAACGCAAACGAAGTTGCGTCAGCTAGTCTACCACATACTTATGACCTGTTTGGTATTAATTAGACCTTGCACAAAAGTAAAAAAAACAATAACTACCTATATCTTAATTAACCCAGAAATATGCCCTAATTAATTTAAAAGTCATACAAATTAAACGCACAGTTTGCCCTTCATTACAAAATTAAATGGTTTTTGCGAATCGTTGGAACAACTGAAGTGCTCCTTCCTGTGTCGAAGTTGGTTAATGAAGGAAAGTAAGCCATTATGGGCAGGTGGAAACAGGTTAATTTTTTGCTCAAATTCTTGAGCTTATTTTTTATGCAGTTTGAATAACAAATTTTTAATTACTAGATTATTTCCCGTAACTTTGTTTGTATACCCTTCTTAGATAAAGAGAAGAGATATTCTAAAATATGTGTTACTTACATATATTTTATACCAACTGGCTCGACACTAACTATAAAAAGCTTCTGTAGTCTGAGATAGCCTATGTACTTTAATTTTACACACATACATACACTCGAAAAACATAATCTTCCTTCTTCGCAGTCGGGTAAAAAACAGGCTGCTGCGTCGAGTGGAGACCACTGAGGAAACAGACAAAAGTTAATGGTGGATTCGGTTGAAAGAAATATATTTTTCATATAGAACTTTACAGTTCACTTAGAATTAGCTTTTGCTATTTCCCCCTAAAACTGGCGATCTGCTTATGATAGAAATTAGATGAGAATTTTTTTTTTTTTTAAGGCAGTAAGACTATTCATTCTTGTGTTCCATACGTGCCACACTTTCCACTTACCGTGGGTTACATACCAAGAGAATGAATGGATCAGCCAGACTTGAGCAGTGGAGGTCAACCTGTGACTTGAAGGAGAAAAAGGGAAAATGTTAAAGGTAATAGATTTTTGGTGGAAAGGGCTTGTCTCTTGGTAGGTTTGGTATGGGTAAATCGCTAAACGCAGAAAACTGGATACTAGCTCCATTGTTATGGAGTTGTAGTTGGGTAAGCGCCTTGTTAGGTGCTTACCCAACTACATAAAAAAAACCTTTTGTTTACAGAATCAATTTATACGATCATAGTTAATACTTGTTATAACTATGATAGGTACTTGTTCAGAGTCCAGAAACAATGTCTGATTTTTTTTTTCCGAACCTCAGATGCAATTGAGAAAAATCCCATTGATAATTTAGTTACTTTTTTTAATTCATAATTATATTACTCTTGAATATATTTAATTTATTCAAAATTTCAACTTTTAGAACATCTAATTGCTCTGAATAGCAATAGTGCATCAATTTATAATATACTTCTAAGCTAAGCGTGATTTCATACCATCGGGAGAGCGCTTATTTGGCTCATCTTTTTTCTACGAATGAATATAAAAAAATTACAATCAAACGTTTGCAAGAATTTAAGTTACTTATCTTAGCGTAAATGTTGACTATTGCTGCAACTAGACCAAGTACCGTCAACGTCACAAGTTACGCCGACCTCTCTCCATTCTAGCAGCGTGTTCGCGAGTGTACCTAGCATAATAATTAAAACAATGTAACCACCTATTGTAGTCACAGCTTCTTTATTTATGTTTTCCACTTTTAATGACTTTTTCGGCGTCGACATGTTAATCACTTGACGCCTGTGTTTTACAAACTTATCTGACTTTTTACATAAAAAAACCTGTCTTATTTCGTTAGCTATAAAGTTGAAAGTCTTTTTGTGAAATGTAGAGCTGTTTTTTCTGATTAGCTAGTATTCTTAACACGGCTAAAGGAAGTAAAACATAAAACTGACATAATAAAAAGGATAATAAAATCGTAGGTGAAACTTATTTACATTGTAATTTATTTTTATTACCTTGATTGGTAGTCATTTTCAGAATTTATCGACTACCCACTGTTTTACGATTGATCCTTATCATTTATTTTTGGAAACTATAAATATTGAAATACATTTTGACAGACAAACTGTGAATGTCTAATCAAAATAGTCAACTTGGATATAAATAAAAATACTGATATTGAATGTATGCTTTGTTAGTATTAATTTTGATGTGTAACATCTTTCCTCTCACCACTGTAAGTAAGGCTTATATTTATTATTAACAAATAGTATAAATATATTTAGTAATTTATACAATTTATTAATGTTTATGGATTTCCGCAAAGTAACGCCTGAATCAATCAATTATCTTATATATATTAACTTCCTATGGAGTACTTTTTAGCAAATTATATCCTTAAACCAACAACTTTTGAGTCTTAAATTTAAGAATAGGCGGGTTGTTTACAAAAATAGCAATCCACGTTTTCAAAATTTTGTCAGAGCGTCTGATCGAAGCGACGCGTGATCAGAGGGCTGGCAGCTATTATCGGCTAAAGAATAAGCCTGGCTATACAAAGAGGCAATGCAGCCAGTATCCTCGGCACGCTGCCATCGGGTATCGAGTTGGAGCAGTTGAGCTACCTATAGATCGCTTGCAACGGTCTATGGTTGGCCCAATTGTTACCTTTTGTAAATTTTGTAATATAGATTGTAGTAGTTGATAGCTTATGCTGTAATAAAAAAAAACTTGTTTTTAACTAGGCAGGTACCTATATTTTAAAATATCTGAGTCAATATTTTATTATTCAGTTTTAAACGAGAACATATTTTTTTATGACCTCAAACCAATAGACGAGAATTGACATTTCAACAGAGATAAATCACTTTCGTAAAAATATGGACGAGTGCCAAGATGAAGTGTTCCTCAAACCAATCTACTTGGTGTTGAAATATTTGCAACTACAAATATGTTTTTTCTACTAACTCTATTATTTTCAAATGTCTTGTTTTTAGTGCGGTTTCAGGCTAGCGTATTTTTTTCAGGAAAGAATTCAGTTTATAATAAGAAATTGATTAGATTCACTTGATGATAGATTTAGGTTTTATTCAATTTATATCCGTGTGTTTTTTTATTATTAAAATGATATTTGATTGATTCAGGCGTTACTTTGCGGAAATCCATAAATATCAACAAATTATATAAATATATTTAGTAATAAATCCGCTTGATTTCTAAACAAAGGTTTTAATTAACTTAACTTTAGTTTAGAACTTTAGTACATATTACTATATTATAAACCAAAGAATCAACGAACAGAAAACCAAAGTTTAAAGATACGACACGTGTTTCGCCTCTACACGAGGCATCATCAGGAGGTGTGGACTCGCCGAAGTTCGAAACGAGTGTGAATAAACAACGTTGCCCGGCCCGTATTTATACCCGTTATTGTTATTGTTGTTTAGAATCAAGCGGATTTATTACTAAATATATTTATATAATTTGTTGATTTATATTTTAAAATATAAATCAACAAATTATATAAATATATGATGATATTTATTATATTAAAATGATAACATACATTCACGTTAGTTTTATTTAAAGGTACTATTTACACACTATACAAAATAATTCAATGTTTTATAATATTTTACGGCAATAAGTGTGCAAAAAGTTTAATTACCCCATAGATACTTAATATTTATGTAAGTTACAATACTGAAGAACTCAAAACAACGTAAACGTCGCTAAACGCTTCAATACCTACGTAATTATATCTACTATTCTGTTTCAGAGATGTTACATGTCAAAATGGATCGCCTATCTATTTTTAGATTAAATAATTTTTAAGATCCCATTTTTGAGTCTCTCCCAATACTCTATTTGACCCGTGCGTGTCAGTCAGTCAATCAGTAAATCAGATAACGCCTTTAAAGGTATATATATTGACGATGAAAAAGCAAAATAAATCAATGCTAATACAAGAGTCTAAACAAATTACTACAGACTTGAATATGAATAAGTTTTCAGAAGTTAGTTGTCTCATGGTAATGGATAATGCATCTATGTTCTAGAATTTACGATGGGAAAGGCCTAGTGTTTATTTAACTTGTGAACTGGGTACGAGTAAGTGTCTATTTGTCAACCTAACTTAGACTGTGGATAATGAAAGCAGATGAGTGTGAGAAAGTATTAATTTGGTCGCATATTTGTAATAAAAGAAAATGCTAGTAAATAGAATAAACGCTAATTAAAAAAATATACCCTTTTTTTCTGTTTTTTTTTTATCGTACGTATTACGTACGTCCACAGACCTCGGATATTTTCGGCTGTGTACATTCTAACTTTATGCGTACGTCTGATATTTGACTGGTTAAGACACTATTCCGTAAGTTTGCCATTAAACTTAATTTCGCAAAATTTAATCCAAATTAGCAACTTTTTTTTCAAAATCAACTGGTGCGATTCCCGGCTAAGGTTTATAAAACGTGTCGAAACTACGTGAAATATTTTTTGTTAATTCGCAAGGCAAGCGAAGTTGTGAGTTATCATATCAACGGATCGGATATAGACCTCTATTAATAGCGGATGTTAGTGTAACATCCAACTAATTTCTATAAGTCCGTTTATAATGCTAAATGAAGAGGATATTGTGAAACTGTTAGAAATGACAGCTGCCGAATTGTAAGATAGTGATAGCGCAATTAGACACCTTACCCCGAGGAAAGAGGTTAGATATAGATTTTTGTCGCTCAAAAGTAACGGACGTAAGCGACAAATGATAAAACATCGTATTGCTTGAAAAGTATTGTATTTATTAAAAAAAATCTCTTTACATTTATCTAAGTTCTGTGATTACTCACTCAATAGTATAAAAATAAACCGTAAATATTCTCTTAATTCGGAGGATGGATGTAAATCAGATTTTAAGAGGGCCCATTTCAAAAAATAAATCTATCGAGAAAAGTTTCACCAATCGTGTTTCTGTCTCACATTTATTTAGATTATATCCTCAAGTAATCACTGTATTAACATCAAGTTTGTAAACTATACCGTTACCAAATAAGAATGAACTGCAGCGACTCCAAATTTTCACATAGCCTCTTAATGCGCAAGACTTTTGGCGCGCGTCAGAAACTTACAGTTTGCAGCCTGAATAACAATTAATGTTAGACATTTTATATGCGTAAAAGCACCTCAATAATTATTCTTATCAGCACTATTAGGAGATTTATTTCGTCTCGCCACTATCCTAGAATTTATTTTGCCTGTCAGTCATTAATTTACATTCGATTTTAGTGAATACAGATACTTTTTTCAGCTCCAAAAATCGATTGAAAATTCATGTCGTTTTCTTTTTAGCATAAGTTTTGTACAACTCGGTCGAATTAACATGACACCTGGCTCAAATGACGTTTGTGCAAAGTACAGCGTGGAATTGGATAATCTTGATAGAGCAGAGGTTCTGTAATACTTGGTAATGATAAGTAATGATAAGGCTTCGCAATTAGAGGAAGAAGAAACACGAGGGCAGCGGAGGAAGCATCAAGTTCCGAGCCACGTGTCAGTCAGGTGTCATGTTAATTCGCCCGAGTAGTAACAACACTATAACAATTTATGTTAGAAATGTTATATGCGTAATAGCAACTCAATAATTATTCTTATAAGCACTATTAGTGAATTTATTTTGTCTCGCCACTATCCTAGAATTTATTTTGCTGTCAGTCATTAATTAACATTCGAGACCACTGTGTACGTACAATTTTTTTTCAGCTAAAAATCGATTGAAAATTCATGTTGTTTTCTTTTTAGCTTAGTCTTGTGACAACACTGGATGAATGTTAATTATAAAAAAAAGTACCTCTAACAAGATTTTAACCTGCAGTTGCATGCAGCGGAGTAAGCTATCATTGGAGTCGTCCCCTGCAGGATGCCATCTTGGTTAAGTTATTTTATTTTATTTATTTATTTTTTATTTTTAAAATATTTGGAAAACAAACAGAATTATTTTAAAAAGTATGGATTAATTATGATGTGAATTATAAGCTAAGGAGTTTTCACATATGGTCACAGTGTAAATATATGGAACAGTGCCAGATATTCTGCCCCAAAGCAGTAATGTGTTAGCATTACTGTGTTCCGGGTGGAAAGCTTAGCGAAATTACTGGGCTTTCGAGATTGACCATCAAAATGTCTCAAGATGGACGAGCGCTATACCATCAATACCATCATATACCTTCAGGAGAGCTCCTAGTTAGTCTCGCAACTTGCATAAAAAAAAACTCTTTACAGCTGGTATATTTTTGGTTGCGTATAATTTTACAGGTTATCGTGGTATGGGTATGTGATGCGGAAGAATGAATGCCATATCACTAGAAGAGTGTCAGATATGAAAGTAGATGGATTCACGACCAGAGGAACGATAATTGGAAGACCAAAGAAAAGATGGATGGAGTGTGTGAAAGAGGATATGAACAAAGCAGGCGTGAGTACAGAGATGACGACTGATAGAGACGAATGGGAGATGGAAGACATGTTGTGCCGACCCCACCTAAGTGTGGGATAAGGGTAGGGAGATGATAAAAATTTACGAGTTTCGCAGTAAAAAGATAAATTTAACCCAGGCCCGCCGCTGGCTATAGTAGACACAGAACAACAAAAAAAAAATCTGTACCTATATTAGTGGGATAGGATATAACTTACTTCATAAAAGCTCGATAAACAAAACCACGGCGTACAAATGGAGACTCGTGCGAATGTTTAGCCTGCGGTTAGATAGGCACACCCACTTTTTGTCGAGCTTCTAACCGAGCATGAAAGTCTTACCACAATTGGCTTAGCTTTAGGCAATCGGTGTTTTGATGAAATAATCAAAATTATGAGGGGCGTCCATCTAGCCGCATACTTTTTTATTTAGCTTTATTACCCGACTGCCAAGGAATGGCTATGTTTTTCGCGCGTTTTAGGCTTTAAGTTCACTAGGGAAATTCCGTTATATCAGGACTCAAAAACACGCAATAGCATTAATCTGAAACTAGGCGCTAATTTTTACGCCATTAGTCCTGAAAATCACTCTATGAGAACCCAAATTCACTAATAAAATAAAGCTGATGGCGGCGGGCGACCGGACTGGCATTACTGTGTTCCGGTTTGAAGGACACTGTAGCTAGTGAAATTACTGTTATTTTGATTTCAAAACCAAAGTACCGAACTGATTTTCATGAAGTTTCTATGGGACCAATCTGGACGTATATCCTTTCATATAGAAGAAATCAATCAATTTCAATTTTAACATCTCCTTTATTCATAAAAAGTGGTACAAAAGTATAAATCCAGTGTAGATATTATAGGTATAGAAGAAATCAACCGAATTGAGAACCTCCTACTTTTTTTTAAGTCGGTTGAATAATTACAAGACTCTTACAATAGAACACTTACTCATGCCACAATACTTTTTAAAATTCACTCAACTTATACTGAAACATTATTTTGACTCATTGAACTTTCATTTCAAGTCCAATAAATTAAAAAAATACATTGTTATAGCATTGTTTTCGCAGTTCATAACAATACAAGCTATATTTAAGTTTAAGTTTATTTCAAGTTACTTACATTGTAAGAAAATAAACAATGTCCGAGTCACGCGCCAGCCCTGCATTGATGTAAATAAGTCTTATTTTTTTTATTTTCGTGTAAAACTTTACTGTTATTTGTTTTGGAGGGAAATTGTTCTTGTTACAGAAACTGAGCTTTCTATTCTAACATTAGAATCTGCTGGTAAATATACTTGTTTGATACTGTAATAACTAATAACAAGTAGCGTAGAATGTTATTACGGGATATCTAAGCAAAATATCTCAATTTACTCTTTTAGTTTTATTTACAACACGCCAGTAATGCCAAGCATGTTTTATGCTACCTAGTGAAAAATAGTTATTTGAACACCAAGGGCCTGAAGCACGACATTTAGACTTTTATCAGACCGAGCCAAAGGCGAAGGTGGATTATTTGAGTCAGCATAAAATGGGCATCAGGAACGTGATTTTTTCACCTTATTGCAAGGAAATTTATTCCTATTTCATAATTAAATAAACTGAGACAACCGTCCAATTTTGTCACGATATTCAAAATTCGAAAAAAGTGATGTTTAAGTCTCTCATAATACCCTGGCTTATAGGCTATGGTACTATGAAGGACCGAAGTTCGAAAAAATATCTTTAAAATAAAACAACAATAATTAGGTACAAACTGAACCTCTTTATACAAATTTTCTCAACACTCACTTTTTTGCCCTAGGGCCTAAACTGCAAAGTTTTAATCCCCTTGCAAATAGCATAAAATTGAAGTTTAAGAGCATGAGAAGTTAAAAATAGTGTATTTAGCATGATTATGTTGATCTAGAACTGTGATTAAAAAATTGGTTGTCTGTAAAGATTGTTTTACGGACGCTAATTTAACGTGACAACGGCAAAACCAGCGTAACGGGACAATGAGCGTTACCGGACAATGACGTCAACGTTTTCGTGCATGCAGCCGGCGTTCATCGATTTATTAGACGTAGGCACGTCAAAACATTTTTCCAATATTTCCAATAATTGATGATTTATCAAGTCCTAAAGCAATCTCATCTTAGCTTTCAAAACACCACGTGGCAATGTTCCTTGGTCATTGCCACTGAACAAACAAAACACAATTCTGAACTCTATGATGTTGTAATACGGTGCACATAAATCTTGACGCATTAGGAACGGATGTAGACGGTTTTGTTTACATTTGTATGCATTTTTGTTACCCGTTTCCTTTTATTATGGGTCTGTTTAAGTTTATAGATTTTATGTTTTGATATTGCTTTGTTCGCGCCATGTGTAAGTCGTAGATTGTCATTTGTCTTTGTAGCTATTATTTTGCAGTGATTTTTGTGTTTGCAGTCCTTGTGTCATACAGATTATAAAATCAGTTTAAAAAAACTGTATATCTTATACATGATCACTCAATTATATAGCTTTTACAATCTTTAGAAAGATTGATAGAAAATGCTTTATTGCACAAAGTATAAACAAGTACATAGGCGAACTTAATGCTAGTTAGCATTCTCTTCCAGCTAACCTCTGCGTATTATGGAATCTTTAATATTAAGACAGACATTTAGCTTCACTTTGCCTGAAAATGAAAAGAAAGTCTTTTCCTACGGACTTGGAAATAAGCTTTAAATTAAATGTTAAACGCTAGAGTTTTTTTCTGGGTAAAAGTGGCAGCGGTGGAAGTGGTAAGCAAGCAAGGTTTTCTATGTGAGCTCCGTACCAGGTAGATAGCATTGGTATGCGCCCGAAGGACCATTCTTAGAATCCGAGATGAAACGGGGCGACAGCGCGACACTCAATTTATTATCGTTCGAGCCGTAGGTATATTCCTATACATTTGGTAATATTTTCATCATTATTTCATCATGGTCAGAAATTAATTGTTTTACCTAAAGTGGTAGGTACTCTTTAGTGTTGGACCGAAAAAAATTGAAAACTCGGGGGAGGCGTTTAAGATAAGATAAGATAAGATTTTTTATTTTTGCTAGAATGTATGTACATTATAGGTTGTTACCTAGTCAATATTTATGCGGTCCTATACATTCTTCCTCCTTTCGAGGCTTGCAAAATTATATCTAAATAAAATAAATAATAACTAAATAAAGAACTAAATGACGATTAGTAATAATCAAAATAATGAAAAAGCAAATTTATAAACAATGTCAAAGATAAAATGTACTTAATGTTTGCCCAGCAGTGGGACATAGAGGGCTAAATATAATAAATATAATACAATATGGATTATATAATTTGT
The DNA here is from genome assembly GCA_932526365.1 of Lobophora halterata. Lineage (NCBI taxonomy): Eukaryota > Metazoa > Arthropoda > Insecta > Lepidoptera > Geometridae > Lobophora > Lobophora halterata. Next base: position 3,103,721 of record OW052026.1, read on the forward strand.
AATAATGATAATAAACATAAACGGTTCATGATAAGCGAAGTATCTCAAGCAAAAAATTCATCAGTGATGATACCCAAAATATACTCTACACGTTTAGATTTTGTTAATTTCGTATTGGAAATTAATTATACGTGGAATTTAATAAATAATAAATTTTATATATATTATAAATGGATATTTCACAAAACGCCATCTAGCCCCAAACTAAGCAGAGCATTTACTATGGAAACCAGTCAACTGATAAAATACTTAAATATGTCCCTATATATTTTTTTGTAAATACATACATAAAATACCTACAAAGAAGACACAAACACCGATGTTCATCACAAAAGTGTTTGTCCTGAAGCGGAATTCAAACCCGCGACACCGATGTGGCAGCTCAGTACACTTGCCATTTGACCATTCATGTCGTCTAAATTTTAGAAGTGATATACAAATTGAAAGTGATTTCTTTCCCCTACTCCGTGCCCCTACTAACATGGATGTGACAATTTTGTTTTCATAAGATTGTAATGTGAATACCACGGCTTAAATTATAAATGAATTAGTCAACTAAAAAAAACACTTACCACAGACACTTTTGAACTTTCTGCATCTGCAAACAAAGATAATGCATTTTTAATTGATTATACGTACAAAACGTCTTTTCAACTTATTTTAATCATTACATCGTTAACCATTTTATCGCTTCCCATTTCCAATCGCTTTACATCACCTGTCTTAATTAAGAAAATGAGATTGTCACCTTATACAGTGTTATTTTAATAAGTTGCAGTATTTTTGCACCAAAAGGTGTAATATAATGTATTTTTTGGAATTTTAATATTTTTTACGTGTTGACTTGATTGGTGTATTTATCTTTAAATTGCATCTCGATGCTTGAGCGGTTTATGTGTCACATTGCAAGTAAGTCTGACGTGATGACGCCATTGTTTCCTTGACATATATTATAAATAGTAAATAATACAAGTCATTTTTTTGTTTCGAAGTTTAATAAGTACTTACCATATTTAGTTTATTTTATAAGTTTATAAGAAGGATAATATTGACTTTATTTGTTTTTTAAGTTAAATTAAGGTACATTTTTTTTATTAAATTTATCAGGGCGGCATTATCGCATTCGCGACAATACCCTTTTTATTGATTAAAAAAAAAAACTTATATATATACAATTGACTGATGTTTGTTCATGTCTTCACCTGCCTCACAATCAATTATCAATATATATACTTACTTAAAAGTCTTGAACTGACGGATAACGTACAGGCAAAACCGCCGAACGCAGAGACTTGAATCGTATAGGGTGTGTTTGTAGGTGCGTACTAAGAGAAATTTCGTTGATTAACAACGCAAACAGTCTGCTAGTATTATTATGTTTCAAATCCTACTAAAATAAATAAAGCTTTTATTTCCTTTACACAAATTACATATTACAAATAACATAAGGATTATATTTATTATGTGTAGGGACCGCCTATGGTGATGAAAGCCTCCTCCAGGGTTTTCCATTTTTGCCTATCTCTAGACCATCGTTTTCCAGCCACCTTTACTATGTCGTCGCTCCAGCGGGTAGCTGGTCTTCCTCTACTAAACTAAGCTACTATGGATTCAAAACATAATATTTTAAATAAAATAAATATTGTGGACATTTAACACAACGCCATCTAGCCCCAAACTGATAAATTACTTCAATACTTTATATTTATTCTATATAAATACATACTTAGATTAAATATAAAATATTTGATTTTATAGTTTGATAGAAACACTATACTTATTTAAAAAGTCCTACATTATGCCTTAATAGTGCCACTATAGCAAGTATTTTTTTAGCATACAACATTTTACGACTACTTTGCAACTTGTGAACTTACCTTAAAATAGTATGAAAAAATAGTAAATTTGTAAACGTTAGAAACATCTTACCACCGCTAGTTGTTTATCACTTAACAAGGGACCAGCAGCGAATGATAATTTAGTCATTTTTTACGCTCAATTATAATTATTTGTTTCCTCGCGTTTTTTCCCCGATGGTCCTTTAGGAATTTAGTGTTGGGATCGTTGAGATAAGTATCGATATCGATTGAAATTTAAAAACAATATTTCAACTAAGATTTTATCAACCCTAGAAAGGGTTTACCTTGAATCTATCCGTTGATTTATCAATTTAGTTAGGCTAGTTCCAATATTCTGCGATCATAAGTTATAGTTTATATATACAAAAAAAATTCAAACAATAGTCTAAAGTATACTTTAATAAAATTACTTAATATGTATAGCAAATAGCTAAGCCTATCACAAATATAATTATAATTGATATATTATGAGAATCTGACGATAATCAGTATGTATAAAAAAAGTGTAATCTGTGTCATTTTTTTATTTTTTTGTAAGTCACTGTTTTTTTTTTAAATAGTCAAAAAAAATTAAAATAACTGTAAGTCCAAATTTTGTTTCTACTGCAGTATCTTATCTATTTAAAGGTTCATTATTTTACCGATTCACATTAGTTTCATCTTTGGGTAAAAAACGTTTTAAAGTAGTGTTAATAGAATGGAGATAGTATCGATATGTCCCATCCCTACGGGTCGTGGAGAGCTAGGGTACACGCACCGGTCGTGGTCACGACAAAAAGGCTCTCACGCGCTCTCATCAACTTGGGACCTTTCGATTATTCATGCGCTACGCTGTCGCAGGAGTCAGTATGTCTATAGAGATGGTAAAACCACTATTTTAAAGCTTTCATTTTTAACCTAAAAGAAATTATTTCAAAATGACAAAGAATTAACAAGTCAAAATATCATCATCATCTCCCAGCCGTTATCTTTAGGTGGGGTCGGCACAAAATGTTTTCTTTTTCCATTCGTCTCTATCAGCCGTCATCTCTGTACTCACGCCTGCTCTGTTCATATCCTCTTTCACACAGTCCAAACATCTTTTCTTTGGTCTTTCTCTTTTCAAATTCAAGACCACACATATAACCAGCCAATGAATAAAAAAAAGATGGCATCTTAGCAGTAAAATTTAGGACAACAAATGTAAGTACATTATCTTCTTAATGAACTAGAATGTTTATTGAAAGAATAATAGAACTTCTTTCTATTTTAATTACCATTAATTTTATTGCTACGGGAAACATCAAGTCGTTAATATATTTAATTTCAAGAAACTTCTACTACAATAGACCTATAAAACATTTATTGAAATACTTTAAGCGAATTCAAGCAAATAACTCCATCATTTTAACTTTAAACGAATGCCAAGTGCATTATTAGCATTTCTCAAGAAATTATCGCACTAATTATCACTATCAACACTTCGACCATCCATCAATTACAATGCGTTTATAATCCTTAAGCTTACGCATGAAACCCGCAATCATTATAACCTTTATTTTAAGTGGTATCATCAGCTCTGCACTGTGACGTTGTAATCAACTGACGGCCGATAGACTCGAGATAATGACATCTGTGGTAAAAACACGACTGTCAGTTATTTATCATCCACTGGCCTCTTTAATTACATCAAGTCCGCCAGTGTGGAAGGCCTCTAGAACCACCTTTATAAAGCCGTTTTGCCTTGTGAGAGGGTGATTTTTGACAGGTCCAATTTGTTTTTTTTTTATAGTGTTGGCTATGATTGTAGTGGGTGCGTGATGTGATTAATCAAAGAAGAAAATGTGCAGTTGCAGTAATAAATATTTTTTTGTTAAAGCTGTTCTTTTTTAATGCCGTGAATACACTAAATTTCCTAACGGTTTGGTTAATTAATAAGTTATTCATAGCTGCCCTTAACCCTTAAAAGGTTTCTTAGTTTAAGATACATACTTGATAAACATTTTATTGATAATTTCAAATGAATAAGTTAGTAGTAATTTGAGATAAATAACATTATTTAGATACAAAAAAAGTATATATCTGAATAGAGACATTAATAAGAGCTATGTGCAATCCATCATTTTAAGCGGTAATTTATATTTATTGCAGACATAATAACGATAAAAAATATCACTAAGATAAATTAATATATTATTCAAAATTAACGATCAATTACTCATTTATATTCTGACATATCAATATGTGTATAACTCAGATTATCGATACTGCCCGTCACTATGAAATACTGCAATTACAAAAAAATATTATAATCTCTATATTTCAATTAACCTGGATAAGAAATCGATTTTAAGAAACAGTCGAATCGGGTCGTTTGTGCCCACTATATTATCAAATTGAACCAGGGCTGTCCCCAAAATAATTTGTTTTAAAATATTGATCAGGTAATGTTTTTATAATAAGAAATATAACGATGTGTTAGTGTTATATACTTAAATGAATAGTCTACCTACCTATGTACCCATCTTTCGATTTGTATTTACTATTTATTTTTGTAAACTTTTAATATTGAAATCATCAAGAAATTTTCTCGGGTTTAAGGAAAGGAAAACAAAATATTTTAATAACGCTTACCTAGTAATAGTAACAACCCTTGATCCTTAGTAGATTGCATTATAATAATCGAAGGGTTCTCACCATTTTTTTTATAAATTATGTGTACAGTGACAACCCTAACACTGACGCACGCGCAAGTGAACGCGATAAATCTTGTAGGGTTAATTAAATGCCACCACAAAGCTTTATAAGTGTTTAAGGATGTGTGCAAAGTACAAGAGACCAACTGAGCCGGCACAGGGTTAACTTTCCAATTTTTTTTTTGGGCACATGATCCGAAACTGTGACCAAAACAATATTGGGCAAAACTTTGGTTTTCAAAAGTTGGTGGATCTTTACTACCTTGTAATTTTCAACCTTTCATTCAAAAATCTTATACTTTCAGACTGATAAGATCTTTCTAGTGAGTAAAGAAATTGCGTAGGAATTTTGGTACACGTAGACATTAAAATGTTATTCTTATAAAATCTCTAGATAATTTGTGATTTTTTTTTGCACTTTTTCCATACCACATGTGCTTCGATACTTTAAAAATTCCCTTGGAAGGGACTTGATTTTCTCACTTGCACTATAAACCAGTTATCTAAGAAAATCTTACAGGAATCTGATGTTGCGATCTAACATGTATTTTATCTCACAGGATATCACGCCTTAGAAAGGCCTAAGTAAATTAGGTACTTAAATTTACTACTAGCTGACGCCCGCAACTATGTTTGCGTTGCGAATCAATAAATTTGTTTCTTAGGCCCCTGCACTTCTTGACGAACACAACCTCTAAGTTTCAAGTCTCTACATTCGGAGGTTTGGGCTGTACGTATTCAGTATTTGCAATATTGGGTAGGTTACATTTTAGGTCTTGGGCGTTTTACGTTGTCTGTCAGTGAGTCAGTTAGGTCCAATTTATATTTGAAATTTTTTAATATTTTTTTATATTTGAAAAAAAAAAATGATATATACGATACAAATGAAATTGTGAATGGTGACAAATATAATGATATCATAATAACAGCGTACAAAATCGTATATAATATACGATATAATATATATATCGTAATAGACGTGGTCTCATAGAATAACAAGTATTATGTGTGTTTTATACCATGATAAATAACATGTTACTCGGTATACTCCATGCTTATAACACACTATCATAAATCTAGCCTTAGACGTGGTAAATACAGCAGAAGCAAACGACCCCGGCGTTGTCAATAAACCAGGTAATCGACACTTCTCGACCGCACTTGACGTACGATAATCGATAGTGTCGTGGATAATCGGTGCATAATCGATAAATAATTCGTAATTTGCGTAATCGATGCCCTACTTTATTCTACCTTGTGAATCGAGATATATTGGTGATAGAATATTAACGAGTTTAACGACTGAAGAAAATTTCCCTGAAACGAGTTAGCTGTTTGACCTCTCCAAGCACCCCGCGCCGCTCGGATTTGCGCAGGAATTCAGATTTAAATGTTAACTAATTCATGGCCCACCCTGTACTAAGAAGGGACTAGGTAGGTACTGTCTGTCAATCTCCATTGAGAAACAGTAATTGTGTTGTATTGACTGACACAGTAAGGAACTGAATACAAAATCACGACGCGTGCTGATTTTGAAATTTATAACAGTGTATGAGATATAAACACTTTATGTATTTACTTTACATACTTCAAGAGTAATAGATATATAATCAACGTTATTATTATTATTAAAAATTCTTTATTGCACAAAATAAAAATTACATTGCACAATGGGCGGGCTTAATGCCTTAGGCATTCTCTGCCAGCCAACCCTTGTAGGGTGGTACAGTATGGTTAGCGTGCTAATATAGATAATATATTTAGAAATTAAATTAGGAAACTTAAATATATATATATCTACAAATATACACTACAATTTGTTAGTTACCAAAAAAAAAAATGCGCAATGCAGACAGGGTACTACGTTGCATCTGTGCAATCAGAATTTTGGATTTCTACAAAATGGCAGAGTGACAGCGGAGCGAGTGTGGCGCCCGAGCCGAGGTTTTGCGAGCTGGCTCGAGCTAGGTACCCGGGTTTGGGGACGCCGGCTGCCCACGTCCGTAGGAGGATACCCTTTGATACCCTACACGTGTTTTCCCCGGGTGGTGCTAAGAGGCAGTCAGCCTCTCCACGCGTCTCTCTGACTTGGCAGAGAGCGTGGTGGATGGAGGCGGGCGGAGGCAGGAAGCCTGCTCCGCCGGGAGGAGGCAGGGATGGGCCCGGTGTGTACTCATACTACCGCCGGGCAGACATGGGGTCTCCATCCTGCAAACCGTAAACCCGGAAGTGGAAGGGAACGGGGGTCTTGCCTTCATTGGCTGGGCCGCGAGGAAATAACCTCTATAATCAATTCTTAAACTTAAGCCGCGGACGCAGGGCGATGAGTTGCATGGTCGGCAAGGAGGTCGGCAGATACTGCGTCCCCTGTCAGAGCGCCAGCCGAACGCTCGTGGCAGGTTAAAGGGCTAGGCTTATCCACCCTAGTCCACACTGGGCTTATCTTGTTGCAGGGGGCACCGACTTGATGGACCACTTAGATCCGCCATAATCGTGGGAACAAAATGGAAAAACCTATAAAAAACATAAATAAAAAAGTGGGAAGTGGCCAGAGGGGCCGTGAAGGAGAGGAGGAGATAGGAAGGGAGAAGGAGAAGAGAGGGATGGAGGTCTTGGAGAGACCTGCGGGCCCATCAGGGTCCCGTGTGTCGGCAACGGCAAGTGACGGGAACGAGTCGGACTGTTCATTCATGTCCGTCTCGTCAATAGCATCGACGGCTTCGTCTATGACGCGCGCGAGTAAGAGGCGTGTCCAAAAACAGGCGGTCGACTTAGCGAAGGAACAGGAAGCCAAGAAAGCGATGTTCCTCAAAGAGAAGGCTGACGAGGAGGATGAGTTCCTCACCGTCACTACCACGAGGGCGAAAAAGAACTTGCCTAAAGTCGAGGACATTATAGGAGGTGAGATGCAGGATAAGCCTACCGAAGACCTTGGCGCCTGCATCACGGAATGTCTACTGGACGTAGAAAAGGTGGCCGATAACTCTGGCCACCTTCAAGGAAAATACGTCCACCGACTACGCATGGCCGTGCGACGGGCACAGGCTGCTAGCGTGGTAGTGACGAAGCGGGCCTCAGCAGACCCAGAGGTGGAGCAATTGCGGAACGAGAACGCTGTGATGCAGTCGCAGATCGCCGGTCTCGTTCAGCAATTGGCGGAGGTAACCGCGGAACTCAGCCGGCAACGCGAAGTGCAAGCACAATTGGCTATGCCACCGCCAGGGTCGGCAAAGGCCACAGCAGTGGCAGTGGCAACCAATCCAGCGGCGATAACGGCCAAGGCAGCGGTGGTAGCGGCCAGACCAGTGGCGGTGGCAGCCAAGCCGGCAGGGGCGGCAGCCCGGCTGATGGCGGCGGCTCAGTCAGCCGATATACCGTCGACCTCGGCAGTGGTAGCCACAGCTGAGGAGAAGAGGATGGAACGCTTCATGGAGCGTGTGGAAATGATGATGGATGCTAAGTTGAAAGCCCATCTTCCATCCTCTTCTGGCGGGATGCCTTCAGTGACAGCGGTGGTCACAGGACCTGCTCCTGTGAAAGGTAAAGGGAAGGGCAAGGGGAAGACCACTCGTGCCCAACCGGCGATGCCGTCGCAGATGGCACTTCAGCCGGTAGCGACAGCGACTGTTTCGGCTTCGGACGGCTCTTGGTCCAAAGTCGTGGGCAGAAAGGCAAAGAAGCCCAAGAAGCAGGCCGCACCCCAGTCCAAAACTGGGCCGAAGATTGTGGTGGTACCTGCCACCAAGCCGACCAAGCCGAAACCTGTTAGGATTCCTACATCAGCCGCCATTTCGGTGACGAGGATTGAGGGCACGGAGACAACCTACGCCGCCGTGATGGCTGCTGCAAAGCAGCGCATACAACTGGTGACGCTCGGAATTGAGAGCGTCCAGTTCAAGCGTGCCATCACGGGTGGCTTGCTTATGGAAATCTCGGGTCCGGAGTGCGCCTCCAAAGCCGATGCCTTGGCGGCCAAGATGAGGGAGGTCCTAACCGACATGGGGGTAAAGATTGTTCGTCCGGTGAAGATGGGTGACCTACGGGTCCTTGATCTGGACGACGGTGTGACCCCCCAGGAGGTCGCGGATGCTGTAGCTGCGGCCGGAGGTTGCTTGGTGGAGGAGGTAAAGGTGGGAGAGATCCGCCGCTCACCTTCCACCCTCGGCACCATATGGGTGCGGTGCCCGCTGGCCGCTATGCGGAAAGTGGCGGAGGGGAGGCGCCTGTTGGTTGGCTGGGTGTCAGCCAGAGTAGAGGCCCTACAAGATCGGCCTCTACAATGCTATCGGTGCCTTGAGGTAGGGCATGTCAGGGCCACCTGCACCAGCGACGTGGACCGCAGCACTCTGTGCTACGCATGTGGGCAGCCAGACCATCGGGCAGCCCAGTGCACGGGCCCACTGAAGTGTGCAGTGTGCGCCGACCTCGGCCGGCCAGCCAACCACCGGATGGGGAGCAAATCCTGCACCCCTCCGAAGCGGAACAGGAAGAAGGCGCCTCCGCCCACCCCGCCAGCCGCGGCGGCGGGAAGAAATGCGGCCCCCGAAACATCTGGGGTGCCGAGTCAGACGGGACATCAGGTCCCGCCTGTAGAGGAAATGGACGTCCAGAATGTCTAGGACGTCCAAAGTACTCCAGGGCAATCTAAACCACTGCCGGGGGGCTCAGGATCTTTTTCTGCAGTCCCTCGCGCAGTGGTCGATTGCTCTGGCTATTGTAGCCGAGCCCTACCGCGTCCCGGACCACCCACGCTGGTTCAGTGACGCCGGGGGCTCGGTGGCGATCTACTGGGGTGGAGGACAGGGTGACCCCCACTGTGCCCTCCTTGACCAAGGACAGGGTTTCGTGGCAGTGGAATGGGGTCGCATAGCTGTCGTGGGCTGCTACGTTTCTCCCAACTGTACCCTCGCCGTATACGAGGCGTACCTGGACGGGGTGGGAAACTGCATTCGCAGGTGTCTGCCTCGTCCTGTGCTCGTCCTGGGAGACTTCAACGCTCACTCTCGTGAGTGGGGGAGTCCTCGGGATAACCGCAGGGGAGAAGCCATGGTGGAATGGGCGGCTGCAATGGACCTCCGACTGGTGAATCGGGGGTCTGTTAGCACCTGCGTGAGGTGGCAGGGGGAGTCCATCGTCGATCTGACGTGGGCGACTCCGTCCGCCATGCGCATGGTGTCGGGGTGGAGAGTTGCGGAGGAGATGGTCACACTATCCGACCATCGCCACATCGTGTTCGATGTGGCCAACCGCACTCTTGGCCACGGCACCCGCCGCCGTAGCAGTCCGCCGCGTCGTTGGTCCCTGAAACGGCTCAACAGAGATCTGTTGGAGGCCGCGGCCATCGGCGCGGCCTGGTCGAACCACGCTGGAGAGGTCTTGCCCAACCCCGAGGGGGAGGCAACCTGGTTCCGGGACACGATGACATCGATCTGCGATGTATCGATGCCCCGGGCCAGGCCCACCAAGCTCAGGCAGGTGTACTGGTGGTCGGAAGAGATCGCGGAGCTGCGTGGGGCATGCTTGCGGTCTCACCGCCAGTTCACCAGAAGCCGTAGGAGAAGGCGAGCTACAGCCGAAGAGACGGATAGAGCATACGAGGTATACCGGGACGCTACAAAGTCGCTCCAAGTGGCCATCAGCGAGGCAAAGGCCCGCTCTTGGAGCGAACTCCTCGAGGGACTGGAGAGGGATCCATGGGGGCGCCCGTACAAGATTGTACTGGGCAAGCTCAGACCGTGGGTTCCTCCTTTGACGGAAACCCTGGACCCTACCTTCGTGGAGAGCGTAGTTGACACGCTCTTCCCTAGGGTTCAGGACAGTCCCTCATCCTCCGAGATACCATCTGGACCGAACATCTGGTCAGATGAGTTGGGGGTTACTGAGGAGGAGCTGAAACACGCCATGCAGCGTCTCAGGGCTCGTAACACTGCACCTGGCCCGGATGGGATTCCGGGTCGGGCGTGGGTGTTGGCTCTATCCGTCGGATTGGGGGACAAGCTGCGGCACGTGTTTGACAACTGTTTGCGCTGCGGAGTGTTCCCCGAGGGCTGGAAGGAGGCGAGGTTGGTCCTCTTGAAGAAGGACGGCAGGCCCGCAGATTCTCCCTCTGCGTACCGTCCCATTTGCTTGTTGGACGAGGCCGGCAAATTGTTCGAAAGAATAATAGCCGCTCGTCTCAATGAGCACCTGTGTGGCGTCGGTCCTGATCTGTCGGATGACCAGTTTGGTTTCCGACGGGCCCGTTCGACAGTGGACGCGATTCGACGTGTCCGAGTACTGTCGGACCGGGCGGTGACCCGGGGCGGAGTGGCGTTGGCGGTGAGTTTGGACATCGTCAACGCCTTCAATTCGCTGCCCTGGGAAGCGATCAGGAGGGCTTTGGCGCACCACGGAGTGCCCCTGTATCTGCGACGCATCGTCGGCGCATATTTGCGAGACAGATGCGTGCAGTACATGGGCCGGGACGGGACGTTGCACCGGAGGGAGGTTTGTTGCGGGGTTCCGCAAGGGTCCGTGTTGGGACCGCTACTGTGGAACCTCGCATACGATGCGGTCTTGCGCGTCGATCTCCCCGTCGGAGTCCGCGTTGTGTGTTACGCGGACGACACCCTGGTGTTGGCGGACGGGGGACCTTTCGAGGAGACCAACCGGCTCGCCGAGCTTGGTGTGGCACGCGTGGTGGATGAGATCCACGAGCTGGGTTTGCAGATAGCGCCTGCCAAGACGGAGGCTCTATGGTTCCATAAGGTACCACGAACCAGGAACCTACCCAGCTCGTCGGTTCGCGTAGGTGACGTAGACGTCCAGGTGGGGCAGTACCTCAAGTACTTGGGCCTCACTCTGGATGGGCGATGGGGCTTTGAGGAGCACTTCAGCCGCCTGGTCCCCCGAGTCCAGAGGGTAGTGGGTGCTTTGCATCGGATCCTACCGAATCTCGGGGGGCCACAGGAAGGAGTTCGCCGCCTCTATGCGGGGGTAGTGCGGTCCATGGCACTCTACGGAGCGCCCGTCTGGTCCACCAGATTGACGGGTGTTAGGCGCTGTAGAACGCTCTTTGAGCGCCTGCAGCGTACTATGGCCTTACGGATCGCACGAGGATATAGGACGATATCCTTTGAGGCGGCGACTATCCTGGCGCGCTTTCCTCCTCTGGACATCCTAGCGGAGATGGACTGTCGTGTTTACGACCGTCTCCGCAGCGCCGAGGAGGAATTCGCGCCCGCTGAAGTGAGGGTGCAAGAACACCGGCGCGCGTTTGACAAGTGGCGCGAACGGCTCTTGGAACCGCATCGTTTGCGCCAGCGCGTTGTTGGTGCGATTGTGCCGCTCTTCAAGGAGTGGATGCAGAGGAAGGAATACGTCACCTACAGACTGACTCAGGTGCTCACCGGACATGGGTGCTTCGGTGCGTACCTGAATCGGATCGGCCGCGAACCGACCGCGGAGTGCCACCACTGTGGGAGGGACCAGGACTCTGCCCAGCACACGCTCGAGGAGTGCTCGGCGTGGAGCTCTGAACGGCGGGTCCTGATGGACCAAATTGGGCAAGACCTCGCCCTGCCTAGCGTTGTTGCGGCAATGCTGGCAGAGGCGACAGCGTGGAGGGCAGTAGCCTCTTTCTGTGAGACCGTCATGGTTCAGAAAGAGGCTGCTGAGCGGGATCGCGAGAGATCCGATCCCGCTCGGAGACGGCGGGGCCGGGGTGTCCAGGTGGGACATCCCGGGCCGTCCGCCCCATGAGGGGTGGCGGTGTCTCCTGCCAATGAGGGAGATCTTGCTGGGTTCGAGAGCGGTCGGAGTGGGGGCTCTGGCTGCATTATACTCGAATCCGGGACGGCTGCAGTGCACGGGTAGGCATGCACTGCAAGCGGAGCTCGGGGTCGGTGCAAGCCTTCCCTGGGATGGGCCTCACAGCAACGTGCGTGAGGGACACCGGTACGTGTTCTTCGGATATCCCGGGGTCCCTCTAATGCGCAGAGGTCGGCCACCATGGGGTTTTAGTCGGTATGAGTCCGACATACCCCTCCGCCCTCCCCCAAGGGCGGTGGGCATCCATGAGGATTTCCCCATGTAAAAAAAAAAAAAAAAAAAAGGTACCCGGGTTTGCGATACGATGAATAAAACTTAAGTTATTATTAATTAAAGGTACCGCCTGACGCAAATCCATAGGAAAACGACTAACGGTAACAGTTATACAATTTTAATCAAATTAATTTTGACAAAAATTCGCCGTATTTTTTCAACTTTTACCGTATAAGTGTTCAGTAGCGGCAACTGACTATGCGTATTGTTTCTTTATGGTGATTAAAATTTGACCGTGTATATTATACCTTACCTATGAATATATATGAATGTCACCTATTAATAAATTGATACAGGATACCTTTTGATAAAGGATGTTAAGGAAGTGCTGGCGAGTGAGTTTTTAAAAAAATTATTTGGAGTCCGCCTTACGAACGATTTACAAAAACATACAACGACCGACTTCAATCGGAATGATCTAGTGACTGTAGGCACCACTGAAAAGTCACAGGAAAGAAAATTAGGTACGCAATTTTGTTCACTTTAAAGACTTTTTTCAGTTTTTGTATTTCAAAATCAAAATACTGAACCGATTTTCATGAAATTTCTATCGGACCAATCTGGAAGTTCAAATCGGTTTATACACAACAAAGTTCTAAGGAAAGAAACATTAAAAAAAAATTCAACCGAATTGGTAACCTAGGCCAAAATATATTTTTGTTATACTGTAAAGATATGATGAGATAAGCTTTGGTTTTTGTACTTTTAAACCCAACAGTGAATATCAAATTATGAATCGATAACTGGCTACTTAATATTGATGTGATTGAAAGATAGATTTTATTCAACAATCAAGCCTAATCAACCTATTCGATAGTGCTGTAATAAAAAAGTGATGAGAAAAGGCTGTGAAAAATCTGTTATATCGAAATACCAGTTTGTGTAGAAAACTCAGTGGTGGAATAGTTTATCGATAAGTAGGTACTATGTTGATTAAAAAGTGAGAAATAATTGTATTTTTATTAATACAAATTAAAATTAAAAGTGCCTTAGTTATTTAAAAGTGATTAATTTCACAATACTATGTTCTTTGGTTACATATAAATGTTTGGATTTAGAAATTAATTTCAATGCACTGAAATTGTATTCAGGCCAATTTTTGGTACGAAACATTTGATAGTCGGTCTTGGCTCATTTGACCAGAAAGCAAGATATTAATATTCATAGTAAAAATCTTGATCATGCATGAACCACGTGAACCATGGTTGAACCACAGAGTAAGCTAGCGATACTTTGTAGGGATGTACAATAGTATCGATAAACCTCGGCCACACATAGAGAGATCGCATACGCTCATGCCCGCGATTATTAAGTAGTTTAAGTTTCAATTGTAGAGGTGTGCCCATATTTATTGCATCTCTGCAATGGTTGAATAGAGATAAACTGTGCGCGCAGATTAATGTTGTTTTGTTGGTATTATTGTTCTGTTATGTTGGTACTGCAGTCGCATTGTTATCTTTACGAGAAATCGTGTGTTCGCTAATTTTTCTTCGGTAATACGATATTGCTGGGTTGCATTTGCTGTTCATTTTATTCAAGCTGAGTTTTAATTTTTGTTTTGTGAGTGATTTTGTCGCCAAAGAAACCATTTAAATACCAGTTACATTAAAAAAGTTTACATACCATGTAAACTGGTGGAAGATAATTGTTGTTGAATCCCGCCAAAACGACTAAACCAATATACAAGTAGCTTTACTATGTCTAAAAGACACCTATTTACTCTTTACTTGAAGAGAACAAGATTTGTCAGGGAAGACAGAAGCAGGTAGCGAGTTCCACTCCTTAGCGGTTCGTATTATTCTTCTTCATAACTTTCTTTCGAACCAGTGTGGTGAAAGGATTTTAAGTGCGATTCGAAAATACTCCTTTTGTGCACGGTTCGTATTAAAAATTTGGATTTGAAATGTTTGGTCCTTGGTCTTTGGTTATACATGGAAGAAGCCGCGGGCATCAGACTTGTATTGGGCGTGTCTTCAAAATTAAGTTATTTTAAATTCTTCATACAAAGTAAGTGATTACCATAACAATTTTCAAGTAATTGCATTTTTCTTCCAAACGAATTATTGATTTCACGAAAAGTACCTACCAACAGCATGCGTGGAAAGGAACGGCCCAGCATGAGTGTGTGCCGTGCCGTGGAACGGAACGTTAATTACAAGGCGCGAAAAACCGAATTGTGTTTACCTTCATGTGGAAAGTTCTTCGAATACATCATCATCGCTTGTGTTCATTACTGATGGCTATTTTCTCATTATAATGTCGTCCCGTTTGAAAGTTATTGCTGTCTATTTAATAAGACCGTTTTTTAGTTCTAGTTTCTGATATGTAAAATCTTTCGTCTCACTTTCTGTCAATTTGTGGCAGTGATTTCGTGAAATACAACGTAAGTGGTTAACAAGAAGTTAGCCGTCTTATGGTACCAACCTCTGAAAAATGAAATAAATAGAATCCTTCCCAATTTTGAATGAGATTTCAGATGTTACACATCTTAAGCGACTACTATAAGGCTCTAACGGCTAACTTTCTGTTCACACTCCCGTTGCATTTCACGAAATCACTGCAACAAATTGACAGAAAGCAAGAGAAAAGATGTAAAGTTCCACTCCTTTGCTTTTTAGAGATTTCATGTTTTTTTTACTTTTCCGAAACAGCCTTAAATAAGTACTTAGGTACAAGCAATGCTGTCATTACAGGCCTCAACCGAGGACCCCCTGCAAATCGGCACCAATAATGCCACTTATCCATTAATTACGAACTGGTTGTTATCAAAATTGGGACATAAGTTTCATTATTTATAGTCGACCCTGTCGCACTCTTGAGGTCTAATTGACACTAAAATGAGGACTTGAAGGACCATTGGAATGCTTTCGTTGAGAACGGTCTTAATGATTTCTCTCAAGTTTTTTGTTTAAAAAAAAATGTAGAGTCCAAAACGTTAGTCTTACCGAAGTGGGCTAAATTCTAAAATACCTAGATTTTGATCATAGTAATAGCACAGAGTACTAAAATATACACTAGTTGTAGTGAAATAGATGTGTATGAATGAATTGCCTAGTTGATTTCTGAACACCATTATGTGATACGAATAACATTATTATGTTCGGCCCAGAGTTTGTTCAGAAGGATTATTATTATTATATCATTTATTTATATTTTTTTCTCGTTAAAATTTATTTTTTACAATAATATTATAAAAAAAATAAACTAAATACTATGGTAAAAAATATATAAAAACGGTGGACTACCAGCCGCGGAGTAGAGCCCAAGCGGCTGGTGGCTAGGGCTTATTTTTGTGAGCCTGAATTATCCCACTGCAGGGCAAAGGCCTCCCTTCCTTCTTTCCACTCTTTTCTGTCAAGGGCTACTGTCCACCATTATTTCAAGTGTCTAGCTCGCCTTTCCATCTTCTCTGCGGTCTGCCGCGACGTTGTGCTCCAGTCCGACTGACTGGAGTTGCACTACAGTTAGTTAGTTAAACTTGTAAAGATCCTCCAGCGTCCAAATACCATGACCCTGAATGTGCATGGGGTCTTGTGAATTCGACACTACTACAATAGCACGTTATTACAAAATGGATGGAACGCATAACCCACTGTTTCTAAGACCTACCAACAGTTAACGACACTTCACTCACAGCTTCCGAAATCCAAAATGGAGATATAACAGCTTTCCCAGACACAGATTAGCGGAAGCTTCTCCACAGAGTCTAAAAAATCGAACATAATTGCGTAATAACTCAGAAACGATTACTGTACTGTGTATACACGATCGGGCGTTATTATTTTCCATGAAAACATGTAAGTTTGTGTGCGCTTGCGATTCGGCACGTAAGCAAATGACAAACAGAATGCACGACAAAAGTTGATGCAGGTGATTCTAATATAAAGTAAGACCAATAAATAAATAAATATTTTGGATATTTCACACAACACTATCTAGCCCCAAACTAAGCAGAGCTTGTACTATGGGAACTAGATGCTGATAGACCACTTAAATACTTTTTTTTTTGTAAATACATACGTAGAATACATAGAAAACACCCAGACTTAAGACAAACACCGATGTTCATCACACAAATGTTTGTCCTGTGCGGGAATCGAACCCGCGACACCGGGCGTGGCAGTCCAATACACTTGCCATTCGACCATCCGTGTCGTATCAATGTACTTGATTACGCAAATAAAGTTTCAATCAATCATTCAAGGTTTATAAGACCTTCAACGGATACAACACAAGCAAAGTGTGTTCCCACTAACGTCTGAATAAATCTTACTGAAATGATATACGTTTCCTGACTAATTTTATAAGTTAGTTTATAAGAAAAGAACCCAAGTATAAATACTTATCATTCTATCTTTGGTATTTAAGAATAAATACTTTTAAGGAAACTTAACTTATTTTATGTCGTGTAAGCAGTAGTTATCTCAATCATTTGTTTTTAAAATCAACGTTGAAGTTTTCACGAATACGTCTATTCATTGTGCAAGTTACCGCGACACTGAGTTAAAGACCTTATATTCTGTTTCCAATACGCTCATGCGCAAACGCAGCCAGTTTTTGCATCGGCTTCGGCTCGAAGCTCCGAGATTCCGAGCGGTATAATGAAGCCATTACAAGAACAAGCTCTCCAGAACTCGTATACAAAAAAATACCGAAATCGCCCCGAGGAGCTCTGCCGTCGACATGCTGTCTTGCCAGCGTAGAAAAAAAATACTTCGTTAAGACTCGTTTCGCGGTCGTGCCTTCGAATTTGAAATTCTAAGTTTTATTTTCAGTCTGGATAACCGGCTTGTCAAAAGTTACCTTTGACTATATTGGCTTTAGCATACAGTATTACACATTATCACAATTAATTTGGTAAAAGAGAAGGTAGGTTCTAATACTTGTTTGTAAAGTTTTTGGGCATGTTTAGTCTTTTTTCAGTCATCCTTTTTTACGTTTTTGGGAGTTATTACACCCTGTATATAAATATGTAAAATGGCATGACTGCCCAATGTTATATTACATTGAAATATGTTTCTTATACGATTTGTAGTACTGACCGTAGTTTATGAAAAAATCTTCTATAGTTATACCAAAATGTTAAGAATTTTGATGATTGAATAAACAAAGCTGAATCAAGGTAAAATACAAATTAATTACTTTCAAATGTAAAAAGGGCTTAGTCATTAATGCTAAGGATAGTAAGATAACAAACGGAGGTGACTTAGCGGTTTCGTTCAAAACTTTTAATGATATACAATATTCAATATATTCGTTACCGTTCGTAATATATAAAATATGATAATGTATTCCGTTATAGAGAACAACACTACCTGCATTATTATGTTATAATTTGAGTTTAAATGATATAAGCATCGAATAAAAAATATTATACTTCAAAATATGTTTATGAGTTGAGTGAGATGAGTTATTTATTCGCTCAAGTTTATTTCTCAATCAGAGATGATTGGTCAGAATCATAAATATATATTATGGACGTTGGAAGTTAGGAGTTAGAGACCCATACATTTTTTTTATCTGAACACTCTTTCCTCTCGATTTCTGTCAGTTTGTGGGAGTAATTTCTTGAAAATGAGACCGAAGTGTGTAACGGGAAGTTGGCCGTCTGATAGTACCTCAGAAAAATTAAGTAAATAGAATTATTCCAAATTTAAATGTCAGATGTTACACATCATTTGCGATACACTGAAAGGCTCGTTCGTTTTTTTAAATGTTAGTTTATTCAGATGCATTTAATCGAAAGTTATTCTTCAAAATCCATCAATATATGTATTTAGCCTGTAGAGGGTAACACAGGAACATGCTCACATACACTAGAAAAACATAACCCTCTTTCTTCGCGGTCGGGTTAAAAGACAATGACAATTTTCAAACAGACACAATCATTTTCGTCTCGTCATCAAGACTTCATCATCATCAGTTACCAGTCATCCCAACATGTTAATCTAAGATCATTAGCTATGATAAAGACATGCATGATTATTACCCTACTATATACAAAAAACATTGTAATAAATTCAAAAGAGGCAAGAAAGCGTCGAACTTACACCCACGATCCGGCCTAAAGGACCACAATAATAAGGTCATTTGTATTAGAAAAAAAACTAGTATGAGACGTTATTTGATTATCTTGAGAAGTTTATGTGCTTTCTATGTTGTAAGATAAACAGTTTTTGATTTAATTTTTGATAAAATTTTCTTGGATTATCAGAGTTTAAGCCATAATCTGACACTGGAATCAGGTTTATGGAATTAATATCAAGATTAAGATTGTTTTTTTCTTACCACAAATGTTTTTTTTGACGTGACTACGTCCAATAAATCGTTTAACGCCGGCTGCATGCACGAAAACGTTGACGTCATTGTCCGGTAACGCTTAAGACTATTTTCAAATGACACTTGTTTTTTTCTTACCACAAATGTTTTTTTTTGACGTGACTACGTCTAATAAATGGATGAACGCCGGCTGCATGCACGAAACCGTGCACGTCATTGTCCGGTAACGCTCATTGTCCCGTTACGCTGTCAATTTTATTCATAAAAATAAGCAAACATTTCATCAATGTTTCGTTGTGACGTTAATACGTTAAACTATCATCCGTAAACCAACTTTACAGACAACCAGTTTTTTTATAACAGAGCAATGCAACAAGCTCTGGACTGACTAAATTCGTCTTGGCAGATAGGCATTTTACACCTAGTAACGGAAATCTATATATTTCCGTTACTAGTTTATGCTAAACGTGAAAAAGTTAAGTGCTCTCCTTTAAGAAAGTAAGAAATCTGTCTTCTCCATGACCAAAAAGATGCCGGAAACACTTCAATGAAACTGAAGACGAAAATCAAAGTTGCATTACTGTTTTAGCTTAGTTAAAAGTTTCATCAACAACAGAATCAAAATCCCGTTATGTTTAAGTTTCAACATTGAATTTTCCAATTAGCTATTGTGACCACTATCACTACGATTTCTAATGTAAATTTCATCGAGACATTATGATCGACAAATCGCCTAAGCTTAGCTCTCTCCACTCTAACATTATCAAATTCACATTAAGATGTCCAAAACACTGTAGGACTCGATTTAACTGGTATCTTGAAGGCGGAGAACAGTGGAGTAACAATAAACAATAGAGCATCGATGTTCCTTTTAGCGTAAGCTAATTCATCGTTCTTACTTGATACATAGTTCATAGTTGACTAAGGTTTTGGCTCGAAAACCTAACCTCATGAGCGCAAAAGTTACATGTACTTTTATCTCGGGGGTATATATTATAACATACCATTCCATACCATAGTAATAGCTATACCATAGAGTACTCTATGGTATGGCTATCAATATGGTATGGAGTATATTATCTCAATCTGAATTTTAAAAAAAAGTTTAAGTAACTACCTACCAGACAAATGCTTGGTAGAGGCATCACAGCCAATTGTCAACAATAAAGTCCTTATCTTCCATATAATAAAGCTAGTTAGTTGTATGTCTTTCTCGAGTTTGAGTATGTAATCATCTCGAGCGAACAAGCTACATATGTCCTTCTCCCTCTAGGGTACTCTAAGGTCTCGTACTAATATCTCAATCCCTAGTAAATTATATGGAGAAGAAACCGTCACTATCATTAAGGCACATTCGATTCGAAACAGAACACGAGTCACGCACGACGTAATCTGGGTTAAGAATTTTTTTTTACAAATTCTTACAATAAGTTTATAAATAAGATCTAGGTGCGTCAACTTGTATGATTCAGCCTATGGCAGGTTTTTTGGCGTTTTGTACGTGTTACTCTTATTGTTACTCTTTATTCGTTTGGTAAGCCAGTTATTGATGGGTAACATCTTTCTTCCCGCTTTCTGTCCAATTGTGGCATTGATTTCGTGAAATGCAACGGAAGTGTGTAACAAAAAGATCGGAAACCAATCTGGAAAAAGTAACTAAATAGAATCCTTCCAAATTTAAATGAGATGTCAGATGTTACTACTAGATGTTGCGACTACTGTTAATGGTCGCTGGTTTTTATATTTATACTTACTGAAAATCTTAATCGTGCTTTTAACCCATGTATACTAAGGTTCATGAAAAATTAAATAATAAATAATTTGTACATTTCACACAACGCCATCTAGCCCCAAACTAAGCAGAGATTGTACTATGGGAACCAGATAACTAATACAATACTGAAATACTTTTCTATGTAAAAATATAGGTACATGAATTACATATAAAACACCTAAATTTTTATAAAATATGTATTTATCTATGTATTTGTGTATATATTTGTATGTATAAATCGTATATTTAGTATATGACTCACCCGACCAGACGCCGAATTCATATTACTCATCTCCATCCTAAGGTTGCCTGGAAGAAATCGCTTTTAGCGATAAGGCCGCCCATTGTAACCTCTTTTATTTTTGGTTGTTTAGCATAAGTTTTTGTTTCAATGTGTATGTTTCTCCGGGGTTTACAATAAAGAGTTATCTATCTATCTATCTAAACTCAGGATAATAATAATGTCCGAAGAAATGTATTCCTATATTCACTGGCTTTAGTGGCTCACTGTACTAGTAAGTACACTAGGCCACACTCGTAGTTTTCAATCAACACAAGGAGCTGCCACTTACGTCTCATCTTACGTTTACTCGCACCCACCAATTTGCTTGCACAAATCGTGCGTGCGGTTATTACACATATTCGTCACTTTGTAATAACAATATACCAGTTTGGTTCGTTGTTTTGTTCGTCTGATACACGCCCATGCTGTTATTGTGAGAGCCCAAGATTATCGATAGTGAGGTGACTCTATTCTGTGGGACTTTTATCGATGAGATTAATTCGTTCACGTTTTTCGTTGAGCGTGTACATTTTTGCTGGCTCTTTCCAGATCATGACTGAGCAATTAGGAACTGAACAAGTATATATTAGCTACAATCATGCATAACGGAGCTTATATTATCATAATCTTCAAGAATTATAGATAGATAGAAAATTATTTACTGCAGTAACTAACAACCATTACACGGGCGAATTTATTACTTATTAGCATTCTCTTCCAGCTTACGTCTTTGTATTGTGAAGATGTGGTTTTTATTGATATGAAATATTTGTTTTTCATGTGTGCCAAAGTGTTATTTAAGTATATCATTAAAGACAATTGTTGCATCGATATAAATACTAGTCACGTCTCTAGCACGGTTCCATGCCGCGTCTTTATAACTCGCCATGGGACTGGTACAGGAACATACCACAATGCGTATCTATTATACGTCAGGTATTGAGATAGGTACCTTATACTGAATTATTTATTAATACTCGTACAAATAAAGCTACTTTTTTTCTATTTTTGAAGTTTAAGTTGCTTGAAAATCAAATAAAGTTACTCAATCTAAAAATATGCTGTAACATTCATGTATTTAACTGTGGAATGTAAAAACAAAAATGGAGAAAATATGTTACCCTGAGTAACTCTATTGCGTTATGGTATTCAATGATGGTTTAAATCATAATTAGTATTTTTTCCCTGGTCTTTTAAATGATTAGATTGATATAATGTAAGTACCTGCATTTTTCACTCGTTCTATATTAATACATAGTTAGGTTACCGAACCTTGCTATCAAATGCTTTTATGAAAACAATTTTTTTACTTCCAACGCATACTGAAGAATTTATAAGCATCTAGCATTTTTAGAATATACAATGAACAAAGTCACAGGCAAATGGACGTTTTCAAATAAAATAAAAGAATATAAAGTATCATAGAAGTGCATTATTGCTTCGATTCTGAGGCAGATAGTCAAATATTGACCGAGAGGCGAGTTTGTGCGACGCATCGGTGCAGCTTACTGCTTCTGTCAATATTGACGCGGTCGTGCGCGAGCGCAACTAGGGCTGGCAAAAGGAAACGATTTAAAATATTTGTCTGGCATAAAACTTATCATTGTGCAAAAACAGAATTCGTTATACTTTTCAACTGACTTCAAAAAAAGAGGAGGTTATCAATTTGGTTGATTTTTTTTAATGTTGTTTATTTCAGAACTTTGTTGTTTATATCTAGTTTGAGTGGTCCCATAGAACTTTCATCAAAATTGATCCAGTAGTTTAGTTTTTTAATCAAAATAACTGATAAAAATATGGCGTCGAAGTAAACAAAATTGCGTATTTTGTTTACTTCGACGCCATATTATTCTTTTTATACATTTTTCTCTGTGACTTTTCAGTAGGGTTTTCCGTCACTTGAACTGTCCTACCGAAGCCAGTTGTTGTATGTTTTTGTATAACCTTGATTATTTATTTTCCGCTTCAATAATGCTATTTTGTAATTTTTAAATCAAGGATGTTAATAAAAACGTAATAATTTCTAAGGCTATGTTAATGCCGATAATTTGTATTTTGTATTTTTGTATTTAAATATTTTACTTTAACTAGAACGGCTTACACCAATTATACTAATTAAAGATTATACATTTGTCAGAACATTACATTATTCAAAACATATAAGAAACGATGCAAGAGGCAACCCTATTGAAAGCTGTATGACTAGAAGCATTTCTAGAGCAAACTCAATGATGAGAGAAATATCTAAATCGCTGCTGCCTCGAGATGAAATCTTTTTTCTTTTGTATAGTTTTGAAAGTATGAGCTTGGTATATTTAAGAGAACTTTAAAACGTGAATTATTATTAAGAAAATATAATTTATGATAGGCATGGAAATAATACTGAGTAACATGTTATTTATCATGGTAAATGAAATCATATCACTATGTGACAATGAAATAGACGTAGCAATCATTTCCATGCCTAATTTGAGAAAATACTAAAAAAAATTGTAGGTAGAACAAGAAATATAACAGTAAATATAAATGCACACCTGAGTGTGGACAGATTGTCATATTTATATGTCATTTTGTATGTTGACATTAATTTGGAAGCCTGTATCTTATATTTACGTAGGTGTATAAAGTTTGTGTTAAAAATTAATATTTGTTCTTGTTTCGTGCATGTTTGTACATCATTTTTTCCTTGAACAAACAAAGAAAAAGATGATACTTTTGAAATAACAGAAGTAAATGTTAAATTATTCATTGATCTAACAATTCGAACAAATGTTGAATAGGAGTCTGTTTCTTTATAATTTTTTTCCAAATCTTTAGTTAAATACTTAGTCAGTATTTAATACTCCACATACGTAGAGTCGGCACAACATGTCTTCTTCTCCATTCTTCTCTATCAGCCGTCATCTCTGTACCTACACCTGTTTTATTCATAACATCTTTCACACAGTCCATCCATCTTTTCTATAGCCTTCCTCTACTCCTATATCCATCCACTTTCATATTCAGAGCTCTTCTTTCATTAGATTTCATTATATTTTCTTCTTTTAACCTGAAATTCTTCCCTTCGCATCACGTAGTACTTTGTATATGGTAGATTAGATACCCAAAAACATGTCCCTTAATGCCCGGCATGTTCCCGATTCAACCATGGCCACGTTAACTCAAAAACCACATTATTTCATGCACGATTATTTGGGTAAAACTGGTCAAATCCAATATTGACGGAACCAGAATCCAAAATACCAATAAGCTACTGTACCACATGGTCAATATTAGCTGAAGTTAAAACACTTTCCTAGAAACTGTTTTAGAGTTACCCCGAGATATTGTAGGTAAACTTAACTATGAGCAAACTGAGGAATGAAAAGGTGCAGAAAGATGGACTTTATTGCATGGGGAGGAAGGTGTAGATTTGGTTGCAGTAAAGTGTGAAGGCTGTTCTAATTGAAGTGTAGGTGGAGATAGCTTTGGAAATTTCAATGACAATAATGTTGATTTGATATGAAAGTGTTGGGAAATATGCTTGATATATTACAACCTATCTACAATCCGTTAACCGTTGGGAAGCGTCTCCCCCCTGCAGGATGCCGTCTTGATAGGAACCAACAAAGTACCAGATATTGGGACGCAAAGCAGTAATGTATAAGCATTACTGTGTTCTGCTTGGAAAGGCACTGTAGCAATATGTACCAATTGTACTCAATTATGTATATATACAAAATATTTGTTTCATCCTATCATTCGTTATAATATATTTATTTGACGTAAATTACCTACGTATAAAACAGAAAGTGTATTTAAGTTCGTTGTATAATTGCACACTTTTGCTTGACAAATACATTATCATGGTACGATGATTTTCAAGTGTTCAAAGCTCAATAAGCAAAAAAAATTGAAGAGTATAATGAAAGTTGATAATATCTACCTGTATTCTAATATCCTTTGATTTTCACAAATCCTCACTTCACTATTTATCCTGTCAACTTGTCATATTGTATTTTTTTTATTTCATAGTGTCTTTAACAATAGAACCATATTCTGGCACTCTATCGGCCAAAAACCACTTGTTCAAATAATCTTTCTTATTGCAGGTATTTAATCTTTGTATTGAATAATCCTGATAAGTATTGAAAATACACATTGTTACCCTGCTGGTCAAGTGTTTAGCAAGTTTAGCAGATTGAAACTAAAAAAAAACTACTTCGGAACTACAAAGCTAAGCTAGTATCAGCAAATACATATTATAAAAAAATTGGTTATAAATTTGGTTTACGGACGATAGTTTAACGTGGCTACCAGCGTAACGGGACAATGAGCGTTACCGGAAAATGTGCGTTACCGGATAGTGACGTCAATGTTTTCGTGCATGCAGCCGGCGCGATAGCGTTCATCGATTTATTAGACGTAGTCACGTCAAAAAAGGAACAATATCGGATCGAAGTATTTCACCAATTAGTGATTTTATATCTAGACAGTAACAGTGAGTGTTTATTTATGAATTGCTACGTTTTGCGGTTTCAGGCAACCGTATGTTTGTCGCGCGTACACGAGCGGATTGGTACTTGGATGTGCTAATGTTTAAAAGACAGTAACTCATAGAAATGTATGAGAAGTAGAATTAATATTTGTTTGCATTATCTCTTAGAATATTGATAACGACATAATGTGTATATTACTATTATTATTATTTATTAAATTAAAACGCTTAAACCAATTACATTAATTTAATTAAATTCGAATTAGATTAGAATAAAATAGATTAGAATATCAGTAATAAATTATTAACAGAACAATTAAACAAATTAAATGAAAGAGAAATAATAATGAGAATTACATAATTTTAGATAACTAAATCATAACTCACACAAAAATTAATTTAATTCTACACTTCACAGAACCTGAGGCACTCTGTCAAAATATACTTCCATTCATCTGCAAATATATCACAGTCAGGATTATTACTAATGTTATTATTCTTATCACTAGTCCTTTCGTACCAGAGTGGGTTCTATGACATACCGATTTTCTCACGATGTTTTCCTTCACCGTTTGGCAGGTGTTTTATTTTATTATTACTATTGTTTCAACACTGCTATAATCTCACTTTGATAGATAAAACCTACCGATCCTTTAATGGTCTTCTTATGTTTTTTTTCTAATACCTGTGTGGATGGATAACGCAATAGCAAAGAATAAGTAATATTATAGGCTGTAATATTTTCAACCTAAGATATTATAATTATGAATTAAAATTTATATTGCAGTTGTTTGTTGTCCCGAATAAATAAAATTAAATTGTTGAATCCGAATACATCAAGGGATCTTAAAGCCAGTATCTACATTGACCACAATAAAAGCTCATTTTCCCAAGCCGAGGGCAAAGCATTAATTACAAGTATTTATGGGATATAAAATGGCATATACTCAAATTGCTGTATCGTAAATTTCGACGGGAGACAGGACGCAACAAAACATTATTGCAATCTTTCAATAGATAATTAAAATAATGCGTATTTATGTCCTAAGATTCTAGAATAAATTTCATCGTTCTACTATTCTTGATGACTATGACATCTAAATTTTCATTAGTAATCAGTAAGAATAATTGATGATCTTGATACTTATTCATATCCTTTGTTACTTATTTTATCTGACTTTTATTAATATTTATATTGATTTTATCGTTTTTAAAGTAATTAAAATTATTTTTAATTCCTAAAAAAACATATAATCAATGTAAATTGTACATATATGTTTAATAATATAAGGCCGAAACTATGTCTGCTAAACTAGTCATCTCTACATGGGCAGACGAGTTCTATCCGATCAGTGTGGTGAAAGGATTTCAAGTGCGACTTGAAGAGGCTCCTACGATGCACTACGAGGTGTACAATTGTGATGTGCATGGGAGAAATAATAATATCTAATTTATGCTTCTTATTAAACCGATGTTTTTCAGGTTTTGGGAAAAGCTAGGGGCATCAACTAGTATCAAATACACAAGGTATTAAACTAGTTTGGGTTCAGTCAACAATTGGTTGAAGGGTGATAATGTCAGTTTGTGGAGCGAGTTAGCGAGAGAGTGCGAGCTACCGTCTCACAGTCTATGTAACTACTGCTTATGAGTTTTAATATATTATTGTTTGAATGTCATTAAAATACAGGAATCGTATTCTTATTATATACTTCAGTATATTGTATATATGTACATATAGATCGTTTGCAACGGTCTATATATGGGTGGCAAAATTGTTTCCTTTTGTAAATCGATTGTATTAGCTTATGCTGTAATAAATATTATATTTTAATTTAAAAAGTTTATTGTATAAGTTACTCAATATAATATATGAAAGGCTTAATCCTGACTGACTGATAGACAACGCTCAGGCCAAACCGCTGAACGTAGAGACTTGAGAACTTAGAGTTAAGTTCGACAAGAAGTGTAATGAAATTTTGGAAACTTGCAACTTAAACTTGTAGGTGTGTGTCAATTAGTTATTTTATAAATCATTTTATAGTTAAGTACTATAAAAAATTAATTAATTCATTAAAGATTTTTCAAAATTGTCTTATTGTTTAAATGTTAAATGCAGAAAAAAAATTATCGCAGACCTTAATTAATAATTCCTACGTACTACATATATTTTAAATACCAACTACTTACAAATCATACAAACAATGTTAATTATCATTTTCGTCAGTTTAATGTCTTAGCTATATTTATATATTTTAAAGATCCTACAGTCTACATGCCTAGGATTAAAATACGAAGGTGCCAGACGATAGATAACCCTTCTCGCCTTACAATCGGGTAAGCACATCTAGAAGTGCTAAATCTAGATAGTTTTCAACTGCTCTAATAAGAGCAAAACCAGTTTGTAAGAATTTGTGTGGGCGACGACAATGTTCAAGCGCCATTGTGACATAGAATATGGATTAGCGTAAAAATAGATAAAATATCTTCATTTTACGTAAATTTTTCATGTAAACCAACGGACATGACAGTAATGGGAGTTGTAGATGTTAATTTTTATCTTGAATCTTTTAAATGGATTTGAATCTGTATGAAGAAATATACTCTATGGTAGAACGTAACTTAAATCCAATGTGATCTTAGTTTGAACCAATTTACGTAATCTAAAAACTCGAGTCCATTACTTTAAGTTTTATAAAATTCAGATAACTTATACTTTCATGATTTAATTTTTAGTCGCATTATTCAATAGAAGGTTTTTCTAGTGACTACGTTTACGTGAGCCAAAGACATTTTTTTCATGTTTTATCAGATGAAATTTCCAATTCAAATACAATAGGTTATTTTACTTAAGGGCATGGCAAGGCATCCTCAAATCCGAATTCCATACAAAATTTTTTCGGACAAATACTCAAAAAGTACGCCGTATTAAAGTAATTTCTACACACTATTCGTTTCCTCTATGTTTTTTGATTTCGTGAACAAAAAAAGTGAAAGGTTTCATACTTTAATTTAGATTTTATACGTGTTTTAAAATTAACCCTACTAACTTAAAAACACGTATAAAATCTAAATTAAAGTATGAAACCTTTTACTTTTTTTTCACGAAATCAAAAAACATAGAGGAAACGAATAGTGTGTAGAAATTACTATAATACGGCGTACTTTTTGAGTATTAGTCCGAAACATTTTGTATGGAACTCGGATTTGAGGATTACCCTTAAATGAATACTAGAAATAACCTTAAAGTTACAATTGCACCTCAATATTTAAAATAAAGTATACATTTAACAAGAAAAAGTAAGGCTATAAGATCGCCAGGTTACATTATGCCCCATTTACATTATCCCAGAAATCTTAAGTAATCATACACTTGCCACATATTTGCGCCAAGATCCAACTGTCACTCATACTAAGGGGCTGAAGCTCGCATCCTGTCTGTCCGTCTGTTTGTATGATAAGATAATACTAAAACATGCATTGCTTGATTGTTTAATACGAGGACTATGTGATTTCCGCTGTAACTTGAGATAACTTAAATCTGTGTACTGTGTGCTAAGTTTGTAAGTGGATAATTGAAGAGGAAATGGGATAGGAACATAACTACATATAACTTATCACGTTTCTAAAGTGTGGCAATACTTATAACATTGAAAAGAAAATAAATGAAAAGGAATTTACAGGTATAAAAACAAAATGGCGGCTTCACAATTTCAACTTTAAATCTTCAGCCTGTGGCAGCTGAAGATCTACGGGTTTAGAGGCGATATCTATGTAAATAAGAGTATTTAGTCTAAAAATACATACGTCATTTGAAACTTGATAATCTTTAAATATCTTTATCTTTATTTTTCAAGTTGATCAACGTGATGATGTTTTGCAACCGACTAGAAAACTTATGTACCTACTTATGTCTTTTTACACCAAACTGACAAAGTTCCTAAGCAATTACCTTACTCACTTTATAGATCTTATCAGTCAGAGTCTAGACCGTTAAAAACTGCCAGCGAGTAATCAAAACCAAATCAAAATTGATAAGATAAGACTAATTTTATAATAAAAACACAAGTACATAGGTATAAAAAAGGTGATCACTCAGCATATGCTGCAGTGCAATCTGCAATTGTTTATTTTAGTTCATAGGTTAGGTAAATGACACCATAATTTTGTTAGTACATAAAGTCTTATTCTAAAATTAGTACTAAGTATATTAAAAAAACATAAATTGAAGAAGTAAAGTATGTAATTGAAAAGTAAGATTAAATTAAAAAGTAACATTGCTTAGAAACTTTGTCAGTAAGGTCAGAGAGTAATAAGATACTACGTAGTACAAGTTTAGTGCATTATAGCAGTAAAGTATCACTTACATGGATTTGTCACGTTTTGCGTCAATACAACTTGGGTAACACCTTGCGTCGCCATTTTATGGTACCTAGTTGTCGGCCAGGTAGTCAAGTGAGTTAGTAGCAATTCGATTTAGCAATTTGAGAAAAGACGGACCAAACCACAACTGCATTATTTTTGTGACAATTTTAAGTTTAATTAGAAAACCGAGACCCTAGGTCCATGGGCAATGGGAGCCTTCCGAGTTTTTAAAATTTGGTCGAAGCGACGCGTGATCAGAGGGCTGGCAGCTATCTGGGCCAAAGAATAAGCCTTGCTATACAAAGAGGCAATGCAGCCAGTATCCTCGGCACTGCCATCGGGTATCGAGTTGGAGCAGTTGAGCTACCTATAGATCGTTGCAACGGTCTATGGGTGGCCCAATTGTTTCCTTTTGTAAATTTTGTAATATACCTATATATAGATTGTAGTAGTTAGCTTATGCTGTAATAAAAATACATTATATTAGAAAACAAGTGTACGAACTACTGAAAATTTTGTAATCAAACTGTCAGATGCCACGATAGTTAGGTATTTACCTACAAAGACAACCACAAAGAAAGAAATAGATTTAGTTCGTGTGATTTTCGACAAGTATTCGATTACTATTAAAGTAGCCGGATGTGTAAATTTAAGGCCGGATACGGTCTAATAGCCGGTCGGTGGGCAGCCCTATAAACACCGGCACTTTATAAGTATACGCTAAAACGGGCCACGTGTGGAGACCCTTCGCAGAACCACTAAATGTGCCGAAAATCATTAAAGGTACCTCACAAAAGATTGTTTTGTGTTATAGAGCTAGTTTCACAGATATTCGGACAAAAAGTGTATTTTGATGTCTAAATAGACACGTCAGCGAGCAGGTAGAAGGTAAGGTGTGGGGCAGCCGAAACAGTTCTGGCTTCGGTGAAAGAAATGTCATTAATATTAACGGTCGACCGTCCGCCGGTGATTTGTACGGGATAAAGAAATTTATTTTTTTATTAATTTGATAGTTGATTATTCGGAATTTTATCAAGATGAATATGAGCTTTTGGAAGATGAAGTTTTTACGTTGCTTTTTGTGTTCGATTTGACTTAATATTGGATTTCTATTTCGTAGCCAATCGATTTGTTTGAAGCGTAACTATCAAAGATTGAGATTTTTTCAAAAGCTGTTTCATCGAACATGAAGTTTCACCGAAAAAATTTAGCGTCTCCCGAATTTTAT
Organism: Lobophora halterata; assembly: GCA_932526365.1. Taxonomy (NCBI): domain Eukaryota; kingdom Metazoa; phylum Arthropoda; class Insecta; order Lepidoptera; family Geometridae; genus Lobophora; species Lobophora halterata. The sequence goes on from OW052026.1 coordinate 3,134,740, forward strand.
TACGTCGAAACGTTCAGAATTACATCCTAATGGTATTCAACAATAGGGAATTCATTCTACCTGGCCGTCTCGAAGCACTATTGTTCGAATGAGTTGTTTTTTTCTGGTCCTTCTTGTTAGCAAGTCTTCGAATAGATCCGAGAGGACAATAGGGTTACATATTTATAAGTGGGTAGGTAGGCGGTACAGGTGTTTTATCTCAAACTGTTCGTATCTTACCATCGATGCTGTAAGTGATCGCTTTATTTGAAGATTATTTTAAATTTAATTCAATAACAGCTTTAGCTGCTAACTTCATCAATTTTAATACATAAATTCCCTTCTATTCATTTGAAATGTCATAAGAAATTCTTTGGTTTGTTACAAAGACCATAATAACCCAAGATAAATCAGATTCGTAAGTTTTAAAAATACCAGATGCTATCAAAATATAAAATCCAATGAGTTTTTCGAGAATTCCAACATTATCAGTGACTTGCGTTGTTGTAATTGGTACTTCATCTTGCTTAGAAAGCGCATACAAGCTCATTCAATCCGGGAAGATTACAGATTACCGACGACCATCTTTCGACTTTTTGTCGAACCTCACGCTTCGAAACCGGACATCAAAATAGTGGTGCGAGAATAACAAATAACTTTTTTAACTATACGCACCAGTCAATCCAATTTGAACCGTGTGTCTTCGGAAATAGAGTTAATTTTCACTATTGAAGGCTGCACACCAATTAGTTCTACCCCGAAAGATGGCTCTTTCGTTGCTTATTTTACAGAGTTTTTTTATTTGGAGAAGGCCGAATCTGATACGCTTCTGTATGTTTATTACGATGCTGACTGTACAAATATTTTGTGTTCGTATTTTCTGGTCGTGTCACGGTGTCTGGAGCATCAATTGACTGTACCTCGTAAAAAAGTATTTGATTACGTGTTGATACACCGTATTGTGTTTCTTGTACATTATAATTATTGTCTCCCGACAATGTATATTATTAAGATTTATTGAATATACCTACATTATTCTCAAAAGACAAAATTAAATTAAGTTCAGTTCCAATAAGTAGTAATGTAAGTAGGTTTGTTTAGTTCCACTCCATGTAATAATCAAGGTTTTACAAAAACATACAGCAACAGACATACAGACAGGCAATCGGACTGTTGTAGTGACCGTAGGCACCGATGAACAGTCACGAGAAAGGAAAATACGCAATTTTGTTCACTCGAATGACTTTTTTTTCAGGTTTTTTGATTTAAAAACTAACTACTGAACTGATTTTGATAAAATGACAAAATGATTTTTCTGATAAAATTCTCTAATCTGAAAGTGAATCCTCTCAAACAAAAATATATTTTTTAAAATCGGTTCATAAACAACAAAGTTCTGAGTAAAGAAAGTTTAAAAAAAAACCGAATTAGTAACCTCCTCTTTTTTTGAAGTCGGTTGAAAATACAGGTTATGGCTTAGGTTAGGTACTATAAGTATTCTAGATAACCTAACGTTATTTTTATTATAAAATTCCATGGAAAATAGATAAAAATAAAGTGTTTAAAGTTAAAAGTTAGTTTAAAGTGTTTTCATTGCAGCACGTTAATTGAAAACATTTTGTAGGCAAACAAAGTATAAAAAACTTTTACTCGCTTGATAATTAGATGAGAATATTAGGTAATTAAAGTTTACGACCAATTTACTATCCATTGAAATCTCACTTCCTCTTTATCACCTAAAGAAGTTTCATAGACAAACAGTCGATAAAAAAGCCGTTGCAATTTAGTTTCCTGTGAAATAGAATTTACATAAAACATAATGTCTTGTCGTTTAATTAATTGATGACTTTCGATTGACTTCCACTAATCAAATTAATTCTAAGTTATGGGGTAATTTGACCGGGTTGACTGGTAGAAAATGCTATTATAGCATTAAGTCCTCCCTCACTTATGTACGTGTTAAAGTGTTAAAATAAATAAATAAATAATTAATTACACAGATCTTATTAAATATCTTCTGATACTGACTGACGACACCGTGGCTTAGTTGGTAGTGACCCTGCCTACGAAGCTTGGTGTTCCGGGTTCGATCCCCGGCCGGGGCAAACATTTGTGACGAACACAAATGTTTGTTCTCGGGTCTTGGATGTTGTGATGTGTTGTATGTGTCCATGCCACCTGCGACACAGGGAATCCTAGTGCAGGGGTGTGAGTGTGTGAATGTTTGTTTGTTTGTTTTGTTTTTGTTTTATATACAGCAAAGGTTTTAGCAGCAGCAGTTTTAGCAAAGAATAAATAATATTATTACATAGTTTTAGTTAGTAAAATCACAGAATCATTATATTTGTTCTTAAATTAAGGCTGTGGTCACTGTTATTAAGCAAAAAAGTATCCTTATGATGAAGCCTTTCGATCAGCATGATAAAGCTACTGGTGATTATTTTTCTTGTGTAACGGGTTCGATTCCCGGTTCAACCATGTAATTATTTTAAAATCTATGAATGCAGTTTGAATTGTTTTTTAAATTCAAATAATGTCTTCTTTCAGTAAAATGTTTCATCTACAATATTCAAGGAACTTCCCCTCCATGTGGCATAGCCGTGGGACGCCCTGTATAATATATGTTAACAGTACAAATGCCTGTTTCACTAGGAACTGGCATACAAATATTATATTACTTATTAAATTGAATTGTTGTGCATGCTTATTTTTTACTTAGTAATTAGTTGATAAAAACATAAACATGTACAGTAGTTAGCTTACGCTGTATTAAACAATAATTCAATTTTAAAGAATATAATTATTATATTGTTAAGAATAACCTCTACATACTCTTCTCCCAGTCGGTTAAATTATAAGGAAGAATGTAACAGCTTCATTCCCGGTCGGATGTCTTCATCTTAAGGGCGTGACCGCATTTGACCTCGCAGACCAGTTCTATACCACGGCCAAATAACTAAACGACTTAACGATATCGGTGAAATTACATTTTTTTTCTTTGTTCTTGCGAGCGGACCCGTTTATTGGCGGGTGTTTTATTGCCATTGTTTGAAGTTTGAAATGAGTATTTCTTATTGTTTCATTATGTTTCTATTGATTATTTAAATTAACTTTTTAAGTTATTAAACTATTTAATAAATATTATCTTTAAAATTGACTAAATAGATTATTGTTTCTTTGGTTATTTAGTTTAAATAAAGTTTGATGTTAATGTATGACTAACTAACATTTTAATTATAAGTAATGGCAAATTTTCTGAGGATATGAGGAAACAAATAAAGGGTTATTATTTTTAATCAATTTATTATTATTAATAAAAATATATAGTATTAAAAATATAATTATTAATTATGGTATTATATAATATATTATTAAAATATAATATAATATTTTAATTATTAAAATTATTAAATTATTAAAAATAGAAAGGATTATTATTATTAATTATTTATTATTATTATTAATGGTAGATGTTTGCCTCTCAATCTAGCTAAAACTACTAAGCTGGAAAGTGTCTGCTACAAGATTTCTAAGTTAATAAACTAAATAAAGCTTGATGCAAAAACTCAGTACTCGATTAAATTATTAAATCTAAATCTATATTTATATTCAATGGCTACCAATACAATATTTTTATTGCTAAATAAAACGAAGCTAAAACATAGACTAATAAAATCGTTAGACACAGCGGCTGTTCTACCACTTACCTCTCTTTATTATCTACATCGAAAATAAATTTAATGTCCGGCCGATTATTGGATGCAATATTCATATTTTATTGAACCACGAGCGTAAATATTACTTTATTATAGTTGATGTTATTTTATATTGGAAATGGTATGCTTGTTTATAAGGTATTATTTTTGACTTATCTACTGTGCTATGAATTATATTTTGTAAAAACATACGGTAACAATACAATTTAAAAAAAAGTAGTTAAATAGTTTAAAAAACTAACTTATTACATTATTCAAACAGTTATTCAATTATTTATCTTTCAAGGATTTGAAGGAAGGAAGGCCCTTGTACATGTATTTTCTTTGAAATATTTTATACTATATCGTGTTTTTTGTACAATAAAGAATTACAGAAGGATAGAATTTCCAAAAACGTATAAGAATGTTCTTATTAAATTGAGCAGCTAGGTTTACTAAATTTTAAACACAGCTATTTGAAAACTTTATGAGATACCACTTAAATATTTGCCGAAAGCAAGTTATAACAATTTTTTTACCAGTAATAAAAGTTACGATGGTGTCAAAAACATTATATCAATTTGAAATAATCATAAGTTGCAATGGAGGAGATGGAAACTTGATACAAGTTACAAAAAAGTGATTGGATCTAACATAGGTACGTCTAAATTCAAATTGCATGATCCCGAACCATATTTAACAATCTAACTAACCCAAGTAAAAAGGTAATGTCCGTCGGTTCATCGACTCCATTTCCTCTGCACAGTCACGTCCGAAATAATAATAATATAAATCACAAAACACATCCGCGCCTAATAATAAGTTAGAGATTTCAACAGGCATTTGAGAAACCGCGAGCGACGCCAACGGCAAAACTAGTAATATTTGGTGGGAGCGTGACACAGATACATCGAGGATAGCTAGGATTATCAAAACGTACAGTACACGGGGGTAATGTCGGCCTGCGCAGGCAAAACTGTGGTGAAGCTTGTGCGTGTGATAAGCCCATAAAGGTGTAAAATTAATGATTAGGTATGTCAAAGGCAATATAATTAAGATATATTGTATCTAAAGTAAACTGACCGAAATATGCTCGCTGCGAATGGTATAATGTAACATTTGCAGCGAGCAACGAGCAGTTCGTTTCCACGTACTCAGTGCACAAATGCTCGCTGCGAATGGTATTCTGCATTCAGTAGTTTCGTGAATGATGCCTTGAGGTAGTTAGTAGGTACTTCTACTCTTCAAAGTCGCGACAAAACTATCTGTACATTGTGATTTTTTTATTTGGGTTAGATAAACGTTTGTTTGTTTTTAACCACATTTTTTTCCGTAGTTGAATCCGTAGTTAATAGATTGAACCAGCGAACACATATTGAGCTACGCTATAGACGTATAGTTTTGATAATTGCTTAATCGAGCCGATCTATCGACGTATCGAGTCGACGACCGCGGCAGGACCGAGTGATTGGTCGATGCTGATTGTTGGGTGATTTCGATGAGTAGGTGATTTGGGCCGATATGAGCATGGTGATTTTGGATTGTTTTGGTTCTTCGAGCCGGAAATTGGGCATCAAGATTTATTGTACAAAGGTGGCGGCTATCTAAGCCTAGTTTTCTTAATAATTAATATCAATTTTTCACTGGAAAGGCAAAAGTACTAAAGCGCCTTTTAGCTAAAATAGCGCTTTTTCCTTTCCTTTGATTTGATAAAATTATGTTAAGTAAAAATTGGTTGTCTGTAAAGTTGGTTTACGGACGATAGTTTAACGTGACTACCAGCGTAACGGGACAATGAGCGTTACCGGACAACGATGTCAACGTTTTCGTGTATGCAGCCGGCGTTCATCGATTTATTTGACATAGTCACGTCAAAAACTGTTTAGTTACAGTAAAACAAAAATTAAGTTCATTTATTAAAATGACCATGGCCAAGTCCGCTTTAGAACAAGCATTGAACAGAAGATCGTCTTAATTATATGAGAATTGTTTTTTTGGTGCCACTGGGCTGAACAATGTTATCATAAAAGAGACGACTTATTTTCAAGATCAAAAGAAATATAAGGATCTAGATGTGAAATAAAGTAGCATATTATGAGAATAAAGCGTTAAAGTGACAAATGGCTTTCTTCACGATAAGCTATAACCCTTGACCGTGAGATAAAGTGTAGCGATAACTTGGTTCCAGTTATAAACAACATAATTATTATCATTCAGTGAAATACTTTTGAATGAATAACTTTCTTGTTTTACTTGTAATGCTAGTCATACGGTCAAGAACGACGGAACCCACAACGGACGGAGATACTTCCTCACCCCACTCCCCTTGTTGTCTTGGTCCAACTAGACACAACTCTCTTTTACCAATTTATTGATGATAGTGTTTGGATATCTGTATTTTGACTAGCTGTTTTATTAAACGGCGGATTTAATAATTTGACTAAAACCTTAAAAAAATATATCTTATACTGTTTTGAAAACTTAAAAAAGTTCTGAATAAGCAGTATGGATATTCTACCTTATCGTTATTTTAACAAAATTTTAGATTGTTCAATATTGTATTCCATAATAATACTGATACAAGGGGCAAGAAATGATGGCGCATAAAATTTACTGAATTAGGTATTGAAAAATAATAATTATTTTTTCCCAACGGTATCTTCGTAGTCTAGGGCTCGTAGATCATTGTGTTAGGTCAAACCTTTCTATTAGGGTCTAATCGTGCTTGGGTTAATCGGCTATTTCCGCACCACTTTGACTTATTACAAGATTTTAAAAGATTCAGGTAAGGTAAATAAAATATTATTTTTTTGGGCGAAAAAATAATTGGATAAGTATCTAAGTACGTACCTACTATTTTAAGAATTGTCTCGCTTGCTTCATCTCGTGTTAACCAGAGGCCAAGTTTGAATAAGAGTTGCTCACAAAAAGGAGCTTGGAGAACTTCAGTAGCTGTTAAGATATAATATTCACCTGTGTTTATAAAAAACAATTCGTTATTACACGTTGCCTAGAATTTAATGTAACCTCATAACATTGTTATTAGGTATACAATACAGCATCTTTAACCACTAAAAAGCAATAATATCAAATTGCAATGCTCGATTAGACACACTGCACACCTGTGTACCTACCTACTATCCTTTACGACCCATGTATACTATACACAGTTGAAAGTACTGAGAATACTGCAGATAAAACCGAAGAAAATCACGATGCATTTGCTCCCAAGGCGTAGTATGTGAAATGGATTGTCCGTGAAACTTGAAAATTACGGACTTCAAGCTTGCATTGCATCGCCAAGCTTGCATAAATGTGAAGTGCATTTGTGCAATAATTATTTAAATAACTCCATATTGACAAATAGGATATTGAACACTTAAGTTTTTTTTACATAAGGTACAAGATTTGTTTAATTATTCCCATTGTGATTTAAAAAAATGATTTTATAAAATATATTTCAAATTGATATTGTTTTCAAGAAATAAAAAGCTTTTCAACTTATAAAAATGCACACAGTTAAAATAAAAAAATACCTTTTTGATATTATGCTGCTCTTATCAATTATTGAACTATGTCAGTTTTAAGGATTAATTATTTTTTAAATAATTTGACTAATTTTGACTTTAAGTATTTTCATCGTATGTACAGTATTCAACCTCTTTTTCCCCGCTGGCAGCTTGATTTAGGCTTATAAATAAATTTAATATTATAAGTACAACTTATTCAACCGACAACGAAAGCGATAAATTAAAAAAAAACCAGCGATTCCCGGAGACGACTAAAAACGTGACTTCACTTCAACATGGGCTCCCCGTCGACCGGGACATTTTCATTGTTTTTAAACTAACAAAAACTCGGCCCCTTTTCGCTGTGGACGTAGCAGGTACAAGATTATACTGCATTCTGCCACATGTTCAAATCTCTGCTTAAATCTTACATGTCACTGTCAAAGCGACAAATTCCAAAATATACTCTTTTACGAAGGTATTCCGTAAATGTTGCGGTATGGGAAGTAATAATGTCGTTTTGATAAACATCCGGTTAAATTTTGTTTATAACAAGATAAAATACTTAATGAAGTGTAATACTTACAAACGATATCTTGAATCAGGTCATCTCGTGTCAAACTATATCGGCGAAGTATAAGCAATCCATTGGCATACCTAATTATAAATAAGGCACTCAACACATGCTCACTTGTCAATTGCCCAAAAACTTTTTTGACACTTTGTAAATATCCGAACGAGTCACTGCACTTGCACTGTCAAAGAGTTATTTTGAAATGTCAATGTTTTAATTTAAAACCAACGGCGATTGTTTTTGTTTTGTATGCAGACGTGACGAACGAACGTCCACCACCGACGCGGCACAAACCGATATAGCATAAGTAGCGGGAGGACTCGGACCGCGCCGATGGCAATTTCATCTCAATCTTGCCCGTCGAAACGAGACAGTAACATGACAATAAACGATTGTAAGACGTCTAGAGAGAAAGAGACAACAGATTTCTCATTATGCACGCGTCGAGTCTGACATTTCAATCGCGCCGTCCCACTCCCACAGAAAGTTATTTCCGTACAAATTATATGCGGGTGTATTTGTGCTCTGTCCTGTTCTGCCGCGGATAGTGCTACCCAGATAATGTCTCAATCGCATTCTCTGTGCTATGCTGACTGATGCACTAACATAAACAATGATAATTCGCGGATTTGCATCGGCGATAAAGCGTTTTAATCGAGTGAGCATTGACAAGTTTGTAAATATGTTATGTGGGAGGTATTTTATGATTTTCCTTCTTATGCTTTTTGCTCCCACCCTGGATGTTAAGATATGCAATGAGACTGATACGATCATCAATGACAGTGATTATAATTACAATAAGAAATTTCTAATGGCACGTAAAATGTCTATGTTTAAAATTACAATAGGGCACAACTTAGTTAAAGTACTTTGTTCCTCCATGGTTAAAGTAACAGAAAAAAATATTTTATTTACATACGCCGCTGCTCAACTTATCAAGTCAAACATCTTTTGTTAGTCAACTGTTAAAATGTCTGCTTCAGGTAAGCAAATGCCTTGTTATCTGTAACATAACAATAAACAGTAGGTAGATAAACTAGGTAAAAAACTTAAAACTATGCAGTCAAAAAGTCGTAAACTTGTACAAACTAAAGATTACAGGGGTTACACAAAGTTAAGTTAGTTAAAATCATTGTAATTAAGAATTTGAAATGATATAATTGAAATGTATCTGTTTACTTTTTGAAATAATATTAAAACTAAAATAAGTATGCTTATAAGATCAGATCATACTCGAAATCAGGGCTACTTGTTTCTTCATATCCCTGAACATCGACGCGGATAACAGGGTGCTATGATAATGTTGTTCAAAATAAGCGATGCCCAATTTCCTTTAATATAGTATACCAATCGTAACGAAACAGACTAAATAATTATCTATTTGTGAAGTGGTCAGCAAACACTTGACGACTGTCTGTTTACGCTGGTGACCAGCGAGCAAATGTTTGCCAAGCGATGACAGTACTGACGACTCAAGCAATACATGCGCCCTTCTGGGAAACTACAAAAATTCCTTAGTCATACAGAAGCTGGACTATATTGGGCTTTTGGAAGTAAATATAGAAAATAATTGGACTTGTGTTAATTTTGTGGCTGCATCCTGTTGGTACTTGGTACATAATCCTATACTCTACGTTTTAAAAAAGTTAAAATGGTTAGAAAGAATGACGAATGGCGGAACTAGGTATTTTTGCTTAAGGGTAATCCTCAAATCCGAATTCCATACAAAAATGTTTCGGACAAATACTCAAAAAGTACGCCGTATTATAGTAATTTCTACACACTATTCGTTTCCTCTATGTTTTTTGATTTCGTGAACAAAAAAAGTGAAAGGTTTCATACTTTAATTTAGATTTTATACGTGTTTTTAAGTTAGTAGGGTTAATTTTAATTAGGGATTTGAGGATGCCCTTTAACGTACACGTACGTACGTGTAACTATATAATATGTTTCATGTAAAGCTTTGTCAATCTATAAAGGATTCATGAAAGAGGTAGTTAATATAAACCATGAATTTTTTTTGATGGAAGTGTACCTACCTACGAAATGATTAAATTTGATATTATTGAGAAGATGAAGAACTAAAATTTTCACATTAAGTCCACTGTTCGCACTTGAAGAAGCTGTTGTGCTTATTTACAATGAAAAAAGGTTCAAAGTAAAAAGTTTAAGTGCTAAGTACACTTAAACCTGGCTTTAAACTCATTTAAAAGTCGCATATACTCGTACTTCTCAGACGATAGCAAAAATAGAGTTTTGAGAAAAGAGCAACTATGTTTGTCCACTTAACACCCAGCTAAAATGGGTGCTTGAAATAAACAGGCTCTTATGTCTCTTAAGATCTAGCGACTTACTTTTACTACAAAACAAAACCCATACTGTTGACAGAACGCGTGAAATCGCGTCACAGGCTCGCTATGAATCATTTATTAGTATCTTGAACCCAAATGCACTGCAATGCATGTCTTAATGCCCTGAAAAAAAAACACCTCATCAGCGCAAAGTGACAGTAACATCTTCACGGCGACATAAAACATTGTAATTTCCACACAAAACAACCCCTTAAAAACAATAATATAAAGTCTATTTTTATTCAAAAAAATGTATTAAAAGCGATTCGAAGATCAAACCCGTTTTACGAATGAAATACTTCGAGGAGGACAGGGCTACAAAAAGCATCGCGGTAAAGCAACTCGAAAGCTCAAAGGACTTGAGCTGTATTTTGTTTTGTCTGAGCGAGATAACTTGATCATCCATTCAATATGCTGAACGACTTTTGGTTGAATAAAATTACCAACGCAACCTTATTTGAATGCACTTAAAATTCAAGTCAGGTGGAGTGGAAACACTTGCGTCGTTTCGTTCCGGACGTTTTGTAAAAAGAACAATTTACAAGTTCGTCTGGAACAGAATGAGAGGTAGGATAATATGAGCCGCGTTAGAAAGAGAAGATGTATTTGGAACCGGAGTTGGAGTCTGTGTATTTTTTCTGAGTTATTATGCCGGTTTCGATCATTTAATTAAGACATTTTCTGCATTTATAATGAAATAACAATATGAGTCAACGTTACCGACACCTCTTAAAATTTGCGGCGTTAAGTTTCAACCTGAGTTTGAGTAATTTGATGCTTATTTTTGAAAATTTCTTTTCTCTGATGATTGTGGTCAACTCGTGAAATATAGTTATTGGGCTGTCACAGTACCTTTGAGTACGGGGAGTAAACTCGCGTAAATATGTTTTTGTTTTATTATACAGCCGTTGTAGTTTTTTACTGAGTGTTATAAAGGGTGTTTGAATTAAAATACAACCTAGGTACTTAGCTACCTATTGTTTATTTTCCTTACCTAAACATATTTTGTTATATACACCACATTCTTTTAATACTTACCAAAAAAAAATTAAATGTGCAAAGCAGAAGGGGTACGTTGTATCTGGGCAGAGTACAGTTAGAATTTTTGGTTTCTTAAAAATGGTAGTGTGACAGCGGCGCGAGTGCGGCGCCCTAGCCGAGCTTTTGCGAGCTGGCTTGAGATAGGTAGTATAGGTCCCGGGTCGGCCAAACGATGAAAAAAACTTAAATTATTACCAATAAAGGGCAAACTGGCGCAAAGTCATAGGAATAGGAGAACAACAAACGGTACCTAATTGTTATACAATTTTTATCAAATTTATTTTGACAAAAATTTGGCTTAATTTATTGTCATATTTGTGTTCAGTAACGGCAACTGAATATATATACTGGTTTTGGTGTAAAGCATAATTCCAGTTATTCGTGATTAAATTTATCAATTATTCGTACCTACCTAATATTATAATATTTCAAAACATTACCCAAGAAGGAAATATTTCAAGTGTAATATTACTGTACCTTTCTTGGAACATCCTGTATTTTTATGAAATACTTGCATGATTTTATAAACACCTGCAAATTCGCTGAGTATAAGTTATAGAGGATCGTGGGATAAATTGAAGATTGTTTATAAATACTTATCACATTTTCAGACTCCACCTAGGAGGTACTAAAGTAAACGTATGCAAATGCAACAACCGACCTCAACTGAACTGTTTTAGAGTCCACTGAAAAGCCATAGGGAAGCAAAATACGCAAATTTCGTTTACACCGAGGACGTATGATTTCAGCTATTTTGATTTAAACACTAAACCACTGAAACGACTTTGAACAATATTTTTTCTAATATAAATCAAACAAATCGAGAACTTCTTCCTTTTTTCTGTTGTCGGTTGAAAACATGCTTGAGTAATAATGAAATTATATTAAATTAAAATATTATTATACAATAATTTTTTTTTTTTTGCAGATTTAGCATATATAGGTATATTACAAAATTTACAAAAGGAAACAATTGGGCCGCCCATAGACCGTTGCAAACGATCTATAGGTAGCTCAACTGCTCCAACTCGATACCCGATGGCAGCGTGCCGAGGATACTGGCTGCATTGCCTCTTTGTATAGCAAGGCTTATTTTTTAATAATATTAAATAAATTTTACAATAATATTAAATTATATTAATATTATTGTATAATGTAGTGTACGTGGTTATCATCATACCACGCTAATGTCCACCAAACATATTGCTTTAACTTTAACTTTGACTGTTTGGTGTAAGTGGACTGGACCGTCAAGATATTCCTGGCGAGTTAAGTTATTGCTTAGGAACTTTGAAACAATAGTGCAGGTAGGTAGGTATAAGTCTTTTAAAATGAGAAAGTACCTGCACCAAGGTTTTAAAAATTGGAATGAAAACTTAAATAAATAAACCTATGCCACTTTGGTTCCTATCAAGTTAAAAAATAACTTAAATTTATTAGCTATTACTGTCAATATCGAAGTTCTAAAATACCCAATCTATAGATATATTTGATTTACTATAACACTACTTGGGTACCTACTATAACGATAACTGTATAACATAATATATAAATAAGTATATAGTTATTTAATAAACAACACCACCATTTACGTCTGGACGGGCCCATGAGAATAAGTGATCACTTTTTATTATAAAAGATAACATTCATAAAATCCGGCCAAGTGCGAGTTCGACTCGCAATCTGAGGGTTCCTTACCACTTACATTCGCCGTTCGTTCATGACTTGATTTTGTTTTTTAGAATGAGCATTGCAATATGATTATTATATAATTTGTTTGCTCTTGAGTTATCGATATTTAAGGGGGATGATTTTCAAGTTTTTCTATTGATAAATCCGCCCACGACCTACCCCATTCCCTTTGAAATGGCTGCCATTTTGTTTTCTTACCAAAACTACGCCAGTTCCTGTACCAAATGACAATAACTTGTGTATATCTAAGTACTCTGTGCCATAACTAAATATGTAAGTACCTATAAGTCCTAGAAAAATGTAATTGATGTTATTTGAATGATAGAAGATTACTTACATGTACATTGTGCGTAGTACGGGTTAGATTTTTTTAAAATATTATTTCATATTTGTTATGAAATGAACCATATTCTGTGGCAATCAGCTTTCTATTACGGCTTTTGAAATGTCTCTTATATTATTATAATTAAGCTTGTAACCTTACCACTCAAATACGGAACCCTAAAATAAGAAAAAAACTCTGATTAGAGTAAAGTGTCACGGGCAAAAGAATTTATGTAAATCGAAAAAAGTTCCAAAAAGGTACTCAGCTTGGATTAAAACTTTGGAGTGACTTTGAATTACAATTCATTTCCACTTTATTCAGTTAGATTGTATTGCTTGATTGTAAATAAGTATGTACTTAGTTACTACTATATACACTTAGTAAATAATTATTTTTCAGAATACTTTTAAGCTCAATTTTGTACATACCGTAGTGTATGTATTTACTCACTATTATCTATCTATCTAACCAGCCTCTTGCACACACTGTTAGGTGTAGGCAGGCATAAAAGTATTATAGTATAGATAGAATCATACTGTATCACATAAAAAACGCGCGAAAAAAATGGGCTAGTTTAGCCAACTTCTAGTATTTATACTAGAAGTTGGCTAAACTAGCCAATTTTTTTTGTGTTTATAAACACAAAAGTATCAAGCAAAATTTTATTATACAATAGAACAAAATATTAAAGATGCCCTATGGTAGGCAGTATAAGGGGCGTCCGTATCACTGTTAGAGATCTCTTCCAGTCTTTTACTAACACACAGCTCTATCCCTCTACGTCTCAAATAAAAATGATAAACAACTTCTTAACCCGATAATGCTATGACTAATCGATAGAGGGCCGAATATAATTAATAAAACATACTACTGTCACAGGGTTAATAATAATGGCGGTGTTGGATCTCGGCAGGGTTCCGGATAAAGCCTATTCCGATTTATTGGCTTGTTCTATGTACTATTGCATACGTAACTCTTAAACTTAGGTAATTTTAAGGACTATTGTTTGACCGAAACCGTTGTACCGGGCGCGGCAAAACAGAGGAAGAGAAGGAAAAAGCAAAAGATAGAGCGTTGACCGCGGAATGAAAGAGACGCACGCACATACGTACCGGTACAGCGGTTCCGGTCAAACTTTAACACGTTGACGGTTGACGCATGTGACACACGTGAATTTGGTCAAAGAAGAATGCGGTTTCCAAGACAGAACTGGCAGTAGTGGCAGTTAAAAAGCATTGTAGCTAGTGAAATTACTAGGCTTTCGAGACTATCAAAATGCCGAAGAGCGCTCTAATGCTGCCGATCTATAAAATTCCAAGTCCAGTGTAGCACGGCTCTGGTCATGAGCAGGCGTCATCTATAACCATCAGGAGAGCTTCTCATCACTTGTTTACAGGGACGCACGCACATAGCTAAGGTACGGTACAACGGTTGCGGTCAAATTATAGCACCTGGCTAATGCACAAGTACATACATTGGCTAATAATCCTGTACGAGCTTCCTATTCAGAGGAAAGGTATCTAAGTCATCTCTCAGGAATAAATCAAGTCTCTATTTTTTACATTTTCCTGCAACACAATGAAAAATATGTTCTGTAACTGCATTTATGCATCCTGTCGGATGTCTGGGTGTTTTCTATGTACATATTATTATAAGTACCTATGTATTTACAAGTAGGCAAGTATATAAATATTCTGTTATCTAGTTTCCATAGTACAAGCTCTGTTAAGTTCGAGGCCAGAAAGCTTGTGTGAAATGTCAAAAATGTGTTTTAATTTTTTTTATTTCTATTCTACTGAGATCCTTCCGTTTCATTTAAAATAGACTAAGTATAATTATCTTTCAAGTTTTATTATTTCAACAAAAGCATTAAAATGACTCGAACCTGCTTCCTCTTGTGCCTAAGTAAAGCACTCGAGTTGCGTGTCCTTTGTACCACTAAACCTTTCTTTGTAAACCCAACGGGAGCCATCACAAGCCAATTTTTTTTTATCTTCATCTCTGTTCAAAACTTTATTTTTTTTACTTCTTGGAATCGCACTTGCGCGCTCGCCTGTACCCGTAAACAACTATAGACATTCGTTTTTCGAGAAAAAAGTAGAGTCCAGCTGTGCCATATTTATGACCTATTCGACCTCTCTCTCACGCATGTTGTTTTTAATCTATTTTCGTCTCACTCGATCTCCAGGTTCAAATATTCATGGATATTTCGATTCGGGTTGGAGACGATTCAATAAAGTTTTGATAATGTAGTTAGGTATGGATAAAGTGATGTTTTTGAGCACCTGTCTGTGTAACGGAATTTAGAATTCTTGGGATCAGGTGGACTTATACATAAGTATATGTTTATTTGATCTTCTTCTTCTTAACGCGTCACTAGTTCTTTCGAAGCAGTGTGGTGAAAGGATTTCGCCAGTGCGCCTTGAAGAGGCTCCTTTCGTGCACTTGATACATGTTTTTCGAACTTTTTAGGTTCTATGACATGCTGCGCCGGTTTCCTCAAGATGTTTCCCTTCAACGTTCAGCATTGTTACTGAATCACGACAAAACCGCTGGATCGAATCAAAATTCAATTAGGTAGGTTAGGTAGTTTTACAATTTGTACAATAGCTGTACAGAGCTCTTCATAGGTTAAACATAGAGAACCTACTATTCTTTTTAAATGGTTTTACACTTTTAACACCAGCTTCCCACAGGCCTCCAAACTCAGGACTGTAGCTAGGAATGAACCTAAATTCGATTAACTAGGTAG
This sequence comes from Lobophora halterata, assembly GCA_932526365.1. NCBI lineage: Eukaryota > Metazoa > Arthropoda > Insecta > Lepidoptera > Geometridae > Lobophora > Lobophora halterata. Next base: position 3,150,658 of record OW052026.1, read on the forward strand.
TTAGTGAGCTAGACAATTATATGAAACCATCTAGACACAAATAGGTTGCATACCTAATCCAAAAGGAAGTAGGCAAGTAAAAAAAAATGGAACGGTAAACATAAATGTAATCATAGCTTCCAAGTAGGGTAAAACAGGGTTAGATGCCCCAAAAGGATAAGTGTTTCATTTCCTAAAAACCTTACTTTCATAAATCAAATGAAATAAATAATAGCTAATAGTATATGCTACAAACTTTACCTATTAATACTTCCATTTCATTTTCGAAAAGTTTTTTGGAAAAGAGGCACATCCTTTTGGGGCATCTTACCCTGTTTTACCCTATTACTTATGTAAATGGTTCTATTTATTAAACTTCAATTTATATTAACATGAACAGCTAGATTAAACTACATACTTTGTGTAAAACTGGATTAAAATTAATCTAAAGTACATGTTTCTTAAACCCTTGCTCGGATGGGTAATTTCCGATCGTGCAAATATATTTAAATAATTTAAGTTACTACTAAGTTTTTTTTAAAATGTAAACAAGTGACTGCTTAGACGAATAGGCGCTCCTTTGAGGGTAATATATCATGCCTGTCCTGGACAAGAACAGTGCTACAGAGCTAGAATACTTAGAGATAGCTTGAGATAATTTTAAGACAAGAATTTTTTTTTTTCATGTATTAATGTGTTACTAACTTTAGAATAATTATGTACTTACTGACAAAATAAGGTGTAATTTGAATGCTGAAATAAACATAGTTTTTTGATTGTAACGGGTATTTATCGCGCTCACCTCGTTTTTGTGTCCCGACGGACGTTTCGATTGTATTGCAACTATTTGAAACAGCCGTGGTCACGGGCTTGACTGGTGTACTGAAATAAACAATTTTGATTTGATTTGATACCACAAAGAAATGAAGCGTTAAAATGAAAAGGGAGGAAGAAATGTAAATTAATGTTTGTCCTTCAATTACGCCAACACTATTAAACTGTAATTGACATAATTTTGAACAATAAAATAATTTGTATTTGTATATTGCTGATTTCTTGATGTTATTATGAATTCTTTTCTCTCGTTACTTTTTATGTAAACAAGCGAGCAAAGCCAAATGCAGCAATCAGTAGGTATCAAATAAAGTCACAAAATCCTTGGAATTTATTTTACGTTATAATGACACAAAGACCATGAATAACATCACTAATTAGAAAGGGTATTTTTCACATAAATAAACTTACTTTTACCCAAACAGGATTAGAGGAACGTGTTGGTCCGTCTGTATCAGAAATGGACTCTATCTACTAATTATCACATCGGCCGATAGAGATTTTTGTTTTTTCTATCTACCCACTTAATAACATTCTTCACGCTGCGAACAGGAATGCTGTAGAGAGTTCGTTTCTCTTAAATGTTTTCATACTTATCTAGTTTTACACTTTACGAACGGAACAGAATTTTAACTCTTTAAATTTTATCCTGCGACACCACCATAAACTGCAACACTTGAGAATAAAAGATATGTATAGCGATAAGCACCATTTTTTATTTAAAATGGATTCGCATTTTCCAGCGGATGAGAATGACCCAATCCAATCTAAGAATGTATGTTAAATCAAGTTGTACCTACTTAGTCGTTTATGTAGCATTAAATATAACTAATTATGGCACTTAACAGCCGCCATTTTAAATTTCTTCTCATTTTATGTATCTGTCTATCTACTTAACTACCCTACTTCACTCACATGACCTAGCCTAGACTAGGAGCGTAGGTATCAAAAAACAAATACTTACGCATTTCCACACCCACTAACTTACGCAATACTTATGCATTTTCATTAATTACAAAATATGTATGTAAGTACCTACCTACCTATGTATGTTTTTGATTTATATTACCTATCATAATACAAATACATCAAAATACAATGCATCAAAATCTATAGAATACGTAAATATTACGAAATGTTTTTCTAAAAAAAAATTGTGTAGAATATCTACTACGCTAATAGCTACTCTGTAGAATAGCTACTTTATAGATTTCATCGGCCTAACACCACAGAGTATAACTAACACCCACCGACCACGGTCACTGGGCGGACGGAAGTCTCAAAAACCGTTCATTTTAGGAGTTTTTCAAACCGACTCTACTTTTTTCACGTAATCTAAGTACTTATCTCTTCTCAGAAAGTTAGGTACCTACCTATATTTTTTAGTAGTGAGTGGCCAACCCATCCATGCGATTAGGATAAAATCTGGTTGGTTCTTACGAATTTTTGAAGTTTTTGATCTTTAGAAGTAATGAAAACACTCTATTACCTACTTATCCGTTGATATTTATTATTAAAGCAGCAATTTCAAAATCCTTCTAACCTAAGAACCCCAAAATAAGTTCTCTTCGTGTTCCGTAACAAATTTTAAAATAATAGGTAGGTAATTATCATAGAGTACTAAGATATAGCTACACAAGTTATACTAATCCAGTTGCATAGGTACTGTGTCAGCGCTATATTTTCAGAAAATTGCTTTCGATGTCAATGATGAAAATGAAGTCAACAAAAGATTTGGAAAGTGCGCCATCTATTATTTTTTGTTGAACTAAATCGTCATTTTATACCGAATGTTTTTGCGAGGAAAAATAATGTCGTGAATTACCTGTTAGTTCAACGGTTACATTACAGATGTCGTTTAACATGAATAGACTACTATAACATGATGATCACTAGCACTACCACAGTAAATTAAATCCTTTTAATAAGTTTGTTACTCAGTAGTTATCAGTGGGTTTTTTGTGAGTATAAAATTGTACGTTACAGTAACCATAAATACTAATAAATTTGTCTAAAGAAACTCGATGAACTCGATAGATGGCAGTAAAAATTATGCAATAGTTTCAGTTTCTTGTCATAGATGGCGTACTTATAACCCTACTACAAGAAACGGTCATTTTGTTATACGTTATAGCAAACTAACAACCGTATCTTCAATTTAGTTGAGTCATAGAAAATGAAGTCGATTCGATAAACAAAGCGACCGAATGCTGGACCGAATGAAATTGAAATTGAGTGAATTTTGTTCAATTTTCTTCAGTCATTTTGCCGCTTGTGTGGTGGGTTGTTGTCTGTCAACAAAAAGAAACGGATTTCTCGTGATGTTGTTTGTGTTTTTCTGTTTTGTGACTGAAATCGTTTGGTGATTGAATGTTTAGTGATAAAAGACGATAGAGAAGTGTTATTTAGTGTTGGAGAGTGTCATATTTTGTGGTAATTAGTGGCGAAAAGTCTACATTGATGCTTCTCAAGTTCGCCGGTTTTATCTTATTATGGTAAGCGTGTGATCGATTTTCACCCCCTTTTCGTAGTCTTATTGTTGGTATTCTCGTTCTGTTTGCATGCTTTACATACTTAGAATCGTGGCGTACGTGTGAATCTTGCCGACTATGAAGTCAAAACGTTTGGCTTACAAACTATGCATTTATCTTATTTAATTTTTATTAGTTAAGGCTTATTATACCAATAAATACTCTCTACTGACTTGATTATCGATACCTAAATAATTGGAATCAACTTGCATTTCCTAATGTTAAAATTACAGACATCCATGAATTTCAGCTTACAAATAGGACAAAAAAAAATACTGTTTGAATCTGTTGAAAGACAAGACACGCTTTCTGAGTTTTCTCGTATGGAATTCGCTCATGCAGTAAGAAGGCACAACATGCAAGTAAGTTAAAAATAATATTATCCTCATTTGCTGTATGGAATTGTTTATTTATTTCTATTTTAAATGGTCAGTGGTCTTACACCAACACCTGTCAAGAATAGCCTTTTTTGCATGATAAAAAATTATCAGTTTATTCATTGAAACATAATGTTCTCAGCAAAATACTTTCTATCTTTTAGCGGTGAAGTGTGTGAGACCAAAACTAGTTTAAGACCTTTAATGTAACAATACTTCAAGCAAAATAAATCATTTCATTTAATTTCATAGCTTAAACAGAAGTGCATATTAGCTGCTAGGTCCCAACTCCCAAAATGAACTCTTAAAACTAGTAATATACCTCTAAATATGCCTCCTGTCTCCATAACATTTAAACTTATCCATTCAAGTAACTTTTCAATTATGCCAAAACCAATGAACAGATTGTGATCAAATTCATTGTTAATATAAAGACTTTGTAGTTTTATTTTAAACCTGGTGGCCAGCTTTTTATTACAAACAAAACCCTAAAAAACATAATTGATTGATTCAGGCGTTACTTTGCGGAAATCCATAAATATCAACAAATTATATAAATATATTTAGTAATAAATCCGCTTAATTTCTAAACAAAGGTTTTAATTAACTTAACTTTAGTTCTACACGAGGCATCATCAGGAGGTGTGGACTCTCGTTTCAAACTTCAACGAGTCCACACCTCCTGATGATGCCTCGTGTAGAGGCGAAACACGTGTCGTATCTTTAAACTTTGGTTTTCTGTTCTTTGACTCTTTGGTTTAGTTGAACTAAAGTTAAGTTAATTAAAACCTTTGTTTAGAAATTAAGCGGATTTATTACTAAATATATTTATATAATTTGTTGATACCTAAAAAACATATCCAAGTATATAAATATACCCACAGGAGCTAGTTCATCAATACACCATGCTTAACAAGATATTTTTAACAAAATATACGACAACTAACTACAATAATGAATATTCTAGACACCTACCACTGAAAAGTATATAGGAAAGCAAAATAATACAATTTCGTTGGCCTTGTATGACATATTTTTTCCAAATATTTTGATTTAGAAGCCATACTACTGTACTGAATATGATAAAATTTATATGAGACCAATCTGGAAGGGTTAAACTAATGTGTGTGGGTTAAGGGGAATCCTCAAATCCGAATTCCATACAAAATGATTCGGACAAATACTCAACAAGTACGCCATATTATAGTAATTTCACACTATTCGTTTCGTCCATGTTTTTTGATTTCGTCAACAAAAAAAGTGAAAGGTTTCATACTTTAATTTAGATTTTATATGTGTTTTTAAGTTAGTAGGGTTAATTTTATCCGAATCATTTTGTATGGAATTCGGATTTGAGGATTGGCCTTAAACCCATTCTAGTTAATAATAGTGAGAAGAGAAAGAATTTTCCAAATCTGTTGATAAATGAAGTTCCGAGGTAACAAATAAAAAAAAATACAACTGAATTGCGAACCTCCTCTTTTTTTGAAGTCGGTTGGACACACCCTTACTTTCTCAGCATGGGGTGTGGTCATGGTAACCCACATGTAGTTAATAAACTCGAGGTTCCATTAAGTAATTACAAAGATTGGTATCTCTTTAAATTATTTAATTTGTTTGACATTCAGAAGCTTGAGAGATTGAGTCTCAATGAGAATTTAATTTAATTTAAAACATGATTACTTATCTATTGATTATAAATTTTTAACTATCAGGCTCGGTTATTATAAGAATTTTCTAGCTGCTATAAACTTCACCGGCATGGTACTGGGTATAAAGTAAGATTTTAGCAGGTGTTAAACAATCTATTATCTATTTTGACATGAACGGATGGTCGAATGGCAAGTGTATTGGACTGCCACGCTGGTGTCGCGGGTTCGAGTCCTGCTTCAGGACAAACATTTGTGTGATATACATCGATGATTGTCCTGAGTCTGGGTATGTATTTTATGTGTGTATTTACAAAAAAAAAAAAGTATTTAAGTATGCTATCAGCCATCTGGTTCCCATAGTACAAGCTCTGCTTAGTTTGGGGCTAGATGGCGTTGTGAGAAATGTCCAAAATATTTATTAATTTATTATTTATCCAGCCTCTTGCACCCACTGTTGGGTATAAGCCTCCTCTTCGGTACGCCATTTTTTGCGGTCCTGAACTAGCCTTATCCACTGACCTCCGGCTGATTTTATGATGACATCCGACCATCGGTCGGATGGTCTGTCTCTAGGTTAAACATTACCGGTTAAACATTTCGTCCTAACCAGTCCTCTACTTAGATATCCGCCCTCGCCTTTGGCTTGAACTGATAAAAGTCTAATAAAATCAAATCAAATTTATTTATTTTGCATCAGACGCAATCTTAGGTGCTAAAACGTTACATGATATATATATAAATATATTTAACCAGACGGGGTCGGTTTCGTTATTATAGGTACTCTGCTTGAAATAAAATACAATGGCGTACGATAATTGATTGATTCAGGCGTTTCTTTGCGGAAATCCATAAATAGTATAAATATATTGTATAGTATATTAATAAATACGCTTAACTTCCAAAGTTTAGTTAAGCGGAAGTCAAGCGGATTTATTACTACATATATTTATACTTTTTATTAATACAATGGTTTACTTCAGGCCCTTGTTATACAAATAACTATTACGTGACCCTAAAAATGACCTTATCTGTTGAGCGTATATTTAAAGCCAAAAACAAGACAATTAACTCTAAATGGAGTTATTTTCCTTAGATCACATGTGATAAACACGCTAATAGCCTGTAACCTTACACCTAGAGCCATGGTGACGTCAACTTTATTGCTGTGCGCTCGTGAATAAAAAACGTTCCTTCAATGGTCTAGATTTCATGATAATTTATATTGTCTGTGCCTTATGTTTGACCAAAAATTCAGCTTATTCCCGAAATCCCCACCAGCCATCCCCATTAGTGGGGTTTCGGGAAAAAATTGGTTGTCTGTAAAGTTGGATAACGGACGATAGTTTAACGTGACTACCAGCGTTACCGGACAATGAGCGTTACCGGACAATGACGTCAACGTTTTCGTGCATGCAGCCGGCGGTCATCGATTTATGGATGACCGCCGGGATGGAGGAAAGGGTTCCAGCAAATCTCACGAAAAATCTTTAACGGCAACTTTAGGGGGGGGAGGGGTTCAAAAATTGACAAAATTGCCTCAAATTCATTCTCCTTATCAAATCTTCAAGGTCAAACACAAGAGATGGTGAATAGGAGCCTTCCGCGTTTTCAAAATTTTGTCAGAGCGTCTGGTCGAAGCGACGCGTGATCAGAGGGCTGGCAGCTATCTAGGCCAAAGAATAAGCCTTGCAATACAAAGAGGCAATGCAGCCAGTATCCTCGGCACGCTGTTGGAGCAGTTGAGCTACCTATGTATAGATCGTTTGCACCGGTCTATGGGTGGCCCAATTGATTCCTTTTGTATATTTTGTAATATAGATTGTAGTAGTTAGCTTTTGCTGTAATAAGAGCTGGTTGCTAGGCCATCTACTTCTACTAAACAGATCTTATATTAAAACATAGCTTGGAACCCACTTTCGTCTTAAAGTTCCTAAAAGCTATTAAAGAAGACAGTAAAATAAGTCTGCTCAGTATCATTTGGAGGTCGCTATAACCCTTCCTTATTCCAGTCGGGTTAGGAGCAACGCCCTGCCCTTTTCACATTATTTTTTTCTCTACCAAGCTAAGCATAAGATTCAGATAACCCAGTCCACTTGAATTCTTTGAATGTTTCGGTTTCTGTATACACACTTCATTACACATTTTGCCAGTTGCATATAAAATAGTAGTTAATAATGAAGTTACGTGCTAATCATACGTGTTGAGATTGACAGCCTTAATCGGCTGACTTCTTGTAATAAAAGATTTATGCTTTTATCTGTTGGCTAGCTTTTTCCAAAATCCTTACTGGCATTTTGCAGCATAAATAAATTGAAGCAAGGGCTTCCACCATTAGCCAATACACCTATGTTTCTTGGTTTCTGAAGTTCTTGAATTAATGTTTATTGGTCTCAAGTTTCAGACTGGTCTTATGAATTTATGAAGTAGAGTCGCATTCTATGAAGAACATGATTGTCTTTCTTATAGCAAATAAACTTCAATGAGGCGCACTTGAAATCCTTTAACCACACTGGTTCGAAAGAAATAGTGACACGAAAAGAAGAAGTTGATTCATCCAACGCGTTTTTTTTTGGGAGTGAGCTAGCTGCCTCCCTATGAGAATAGGCTCGAATCACATGCGGCGAAACTCGTTAAATCGCGCCCAAACAATGCTATCTCCACATCTGCGTGTGACGTAGTATTTTGATGTCTATTCTTTGTATGGGAGAGTTCAGATTGACCTCGAAGAGTCCAGGACTCTATACCTCTATACTATACTGACCAGTTCATCGTTGATTGTCATCTTTGACCTGAAGTTCTTACTCCAAAGTAGGTCTCACCTTGTTACTTCCCATGGAGGACTTAGTGGCCGAGTGGCTGAAGCCCTTGTCTTGCGATCCGATGGTCGCACGTTTGAATCCCGATGGCAATTATACGTAATAGGGTTTTTTCAGTAGAAAAAAATCTATGTGCGCATCCCACGTTCTCAACGATAAATGAAAACATCGTGAAAAAACCGGCCCGCGTGGTGGTTAAAACCCATTCGCTCTCCTGCCGAGAGTAGGCCTGTGCCCCAGCAGTGGGAACAATATAGGCTGATGATGCTATTGCTTCCTACTTCCCATAGATACCCAGACACTGGTCCCTACTGCGCTTGATTGACTTGGCTTTGTATCTTCCCTGTCTAGATCACATAATAGGTAAGTTCTATCTCATTGGATCAAAATGCAGGCTTAAACAAAAAAACATTCAATTTCAAAACAGACGCTACGAAACGGCAATAAAGCAATCTGGAACGCTGACGTTAATTTGTAATTTCTCGCTGCATCGTAAAAAACTTTCTTTAAATCGGTCAGTCCCAGTTTCACCACGCTGACGATTATAAGCAGTATTACGGAAATATCAGTTACAGCAAATTGCCGAAACGATGCTTCAACTGGAATCGTATTTTACAAAAACCTCCATTTGATGAAAGATCAGATAATTATAGATAGACTACTTGGTCTATGAACCAACAACTGTAAGCTTTACAAACGTTTTCTTGAGTGGAGAGGACCGCTATCCGATTAATCCGCCAGTAGATGCGTCCCTTCGTAGGCCTAAACAGATTCTAGGCGATCCTGATGACTTCATCACCGCCGCTAATGCGGTGGCGGAAATGTCGTCATCCCGCGACAGAAAAAACACTCCACAATTCGCTTACCGTCCGTAGCGTGTCTCCCTCGCCCTCGACATCGTTAGGTTCGATTCCTAACGGTGCCTTGGTCCAATAAGTCAAAAAACCCCCCCTGGCAACGGATCAAGCCGAGGTTCGACCCACCGTTGGGTACCCTTGTGCTGTTGCCCCAACCTAAATCTAAGATCGAGCTTCCTCAGCGCTCACCGAGAGTCCGGTGACGCAGTAACAGCCATCTGCGGCTAACTGCATAGACGTCCATCTTAAAAAAGGGAGAGGACCACTCGGCTACGAAAAATGACTTCTGGCTGGATGGATCGACAAGATGAGAGCCGAATCTTCGGGCTCAGAAGAGTGCCTACTCTTTAAAACACCGTTTTTAAACTGCATTGCGAAACTAACAATGAACAAAAATGTGCAACGTGTGTGTTGCCTCATGCATATCATATCGTAGGTCATACATAACATAATCAAAGTCTGGCATACCTAAGCGATTTAAATCTTGGTGGTCGTATTAAGCGCAAACTGGAAAGTACAAGGTAATGATTACGCACTAACTACGTAGTTTGTACTTTGTAACAGGAAAGTAAAGTACCGCCTACAAAGTGCTATAGAAAATGAAAGTGAGTTGAAAATTCAATTCAATCGCAACAGTTTGCCACTTCCTCAATTTATTTTTGGTGAGCTTTCTGTGCCTATCTGATACTTATTAATTTTTATAAAAGCTGTTGACTAACATTCTTTTCGCAGCCGTAAGTTATCCGAATATATAATATCATGTAGAATAAATCGCTACTGCGCAAATACTTCTGATAACTTCGTAATTTTCGTAACTTTCGGTCGTTCCGTTATGGAAGGTAGGAAATTGTAATGTATATTTTTAAATTTTGTTTTTATGTTCGTATGTTTCTCCGGGGTATTCTCCGGGGTTATTCTCGGGTGGTATTATGTATGGATGTAGTAAAATCGATATGTACATAATGAAATAGAATGAGTTATAATCTAATCTAATCTTCGGGATAAACCTACAGTACGTAGTATGAACGTCCTTATTAGAGATTCAGCATAGTACTTCTTGTGAGGCTAACGTCTGTAAAACTAAAAAGCCAGCTGAATATAAAAATAAAGTTTCTCAATTCAGTGCACGTCAAAGTAAAAAGTTTCAGCTGTCCACTCAACTCAACAGCTCATTAAGTTCATCGCAACGCAATGTAGCATTTAGCTAGACGCTGTCCTTATTCTCTCGTCCATTAGGTCGTACACTTGCTTCTCCGCAAGAGTAGGTATTCTATTCAATGTTTAATGTGCCCAAAATCGAAAACAAGATCAAACCTCATGCTACGCATATGTAAGCACTTTTAATAGCGCTAGATCACTTCTTCTTTCGGCAATACTAAATTTAGATAAAGATCGTTTATTTGCGTAAACATGTGTAGAATAAGATGTTACATTATTCGTTTTAGACACAACATATTTTACCAGCGCAGGTGTGCAAAGAGAGAATAGCATGCATTTGTCAACAGTGAACAATAAAATATAAGAGTACCTACATCAAAACAATAAAGGTTAAGTAAAATTGGTAATGTCAAAACTTAGTCAAATAAATAGCAATCAGGATTCAATTAGAAAGAATAGGCTTGTAAAAATTTTCATAGTCAGGACAATCCAAATTTCGAAACCATACTCCAGTATCAGTAACACTATCACCAAAATTTTTGACAAGCGCATTCGTATCGAATCCGTCACAGTCGCAGGAAACAATTTGATGTATTGAAAAAAATAAAATAAAAACTTATAATTCTGGGCCGGCTTCGACACGAATACGCTCCGCATAAAGATTGGAGATAGGGATACAGTTATTATTCATCGCGTGGTGCTGTCGGCAACAAACTCGGAATCACTTTCTATCCTAAAATGGAAACGTCGTAACAAGCGACACAAACAAATCGAGCTGTCATCGCCTGTACCGTACCTTTACGGGATTGACCCTGACGGTAAAAGTACAAATTTACGGTAGTATATTATTTAAGGTAAAACGGGGCCCGGCAGTGTTTTTTAAAATCCAAATTTGGTAGAGTTATTTCTGTTCTAGGCGACGACGCGCAGCTCTTTTGTCTTTACCCGACTGCGAAGTAGAAGCGTAATGTTTTTCGAGGGTATGTTATGTATGTATGTGAGTATGTTCTATTAGCGTACCCTACAGTCTAAACTGCTTGGTTTTGGCCAATAAGGTGTCATTGGATTGGTTTAGTAGAATAAACAAGTGACTGATACCTAAACACACAATATTTTATACTTATAATTATTCGTTGTATTAGATGTATATATAATATATATATATATATATAATATATATATATAATAATATATTATATATAATTATTAAAGATCGTTTATATAATAAGTATATATATATATATAATAACTTATAATAAGTATAAAATATTGTGTGTTTAGGTATCAGTCACTTGTTTATTCTACTAAACCAATCCAATGACACCTTATTGGCCAAAACCAAGCAGTTTAGACTGTAGGGTACGCTAATACTTATTATAAATTTAATAAATATAATAATATTATAATTATAATTAATTTTATAATAAATATAAATATTATAAATTAAATAATACACCTATTACCATCAGGTGAGATGGTGGTCAAACGCAAGCCTATATTAAGTAAAAAAAAAAAAAAAAATGGCGGCTGCCAGCGGCTGTTTTTATATTTTTACAAATGAAAAAAACTGGGGTTTATATCAGATATTTGTGGTTTTATTGATTGGGTATAGTTTAGGTTTCATGGTTGTTGGTGTTGGCTTTGTTTGTCCCCCCCTTAAATATGAAAAAAGGTGCACAACCGATTTAAATAAAAAATAAATAAAAAAAAAAAACATTCACACACTCACACCCCTGCACTAGGATTCCCTGTGTCGCAGGTGGCATGGACACATACAACACATCACAACATCCAAGACCCGAGAACAAGCATTTGTGTTCGTCACAAATATTTGCCCCGACCGGGGATCAAACCCGGAACACCGAGCTTCGTAGGCAGGGTCACTACCAACTAAGCCACGGTGTCGTCACACTACAAATAGACTACTTTCCATCACAAAGCAAAGCTTTGTTGTAGGTATATACTTTTACGCTTTGTTTGTCCGTGTATCTCGCGTTCTCGGCCATATTCAGCCAGCTACTAAACCAATGGACTGGAAATTAAACGGTTAACAAGTCAATGAACTCGAAAAATCGGTAAAAAAAATTGAAATAAAAAAAAACACCGCGAGTATCGGTGAATTTGAAAAAGTTTGAAGATAACATTTTGATCAAGGTAGAAATAAAACTTGAAACGAAAGCGTAAATGTGATTTACCAAGCATTGTCGATTTTAGACTTTTTGCGAGCAAAATTTAGTAACAGCCTCCAATCATTGATGTAGGTACTTACTGATTTAGAGGATTGGAGTTAAGTAAATTCATCACATTTTCTTTTTTATGCGAGTTTGTAACCTTGAGTTAGCCCGAAAAATTCGATATTGGAGCTTGGCTTGGCGGGAGCACTCAGCTCACATTTTGGTTTTTATAGGAATTTCAAAATGTAATCCGTTTGTTTTCACTTAGTTCCGACCCCGAAGTTTGCATAAAGCTCCATGGTTGCTATACCGATATCTTATTTGCAATTCCAAACAAAACGTACATGCATAGTATCAAAATAAACTATTAAAACGTGGGTAAGTTCATTACATTCACAATGGCTTTGAATCAGTCCCATCTTGATAGTGCAACCCTTGCTGTTTCTGCGAAACGGGCCAAGCGCCTCCGACCGTAATACCCTGGAACCTGAGAGAATTTTAGCTTCATAAATATCCCATCGAATCGTGGGAGGGATCGGAGCTCAGCTTAAACTGGCACAGGTGCTTAATAAGGCCAAAACTAATATGAGCCTCCAAGTGTTATAGAATCTTTAAGATCAGTGGTGACTGAGGGTTCAGAGTATGCTGGATGTGGAACTTGGAAGACAGTAACAATAGTGCAGTGGTAATAGTTGTTGCGTCATTGGATCATTCAATTGTTTGAGTATTGTGTTTGTTTAGGTGTAATTTTTTGTCGCAATGAACTTCAAATTGACATAATGTTAACACTTTCGTGGATTGAGTAATGTTTTGTTTACACCGTAGTGCTTGCTGTGTGATTCTGTGTAATGTGCTACATTATGCGGTGGCTGGACTGAATAAGGCTAATTTAGTTCGTCATGCTTGAATATTCTATTTGTGAAATATGCGCATTTACGTCAACTCTGAGAGTTCTGATCCGTTGTTTATAGGAGCAAGTAATTCACCCTTCAAAATATTTGGAAGTAATGGATTGGCTACTTTGGGATTTCCTAAACCGGACTAGTACTCTTCAACGGGAACTCAGTAAACTCAGTAGAGCTAGATACTGATGCCAACCCAATCACTCCCAACTTGTACTTGTTGAAACAATTTTTTGTGGTTGGTTGTCTGTTGTGCAAAATTTCAAAAATATAATTAAATAATAAAAATCTCAACCCAAAATCAGAATAAAAGCTTCTGTCTAGAGCAGAGATGGCGAACCGTTTTGTACCAACGTGCCAGTTTTCTAAAGAAATGTTAAATGAGGCAATAGATGTACCCTTAAATAATTTTGACTTCGTTAATTTAAAATTCTATAGTGACCCAAGCAATAATGTACACAAGGATTTCATCAGGTAGGGAGTAGCAAACATTTTTTTTAATTTTTTCCATGCTACTTTACTTAAATTTCACATAACATTTTATTAACAAAATCATTATATAATTTAATTCTGGATGAAATTTAAGATTTTTAGGCTGCTAACGACCAGCATAAACCTACATCCTATCGCAATTTTTTCTTAGTACTACTACTTAGGACTTTTTTCTTAGTAGGTAATCTACATCTCATCTCATCTGGATAAATTGCTTTCGAATAACTTGAACAAGCGTATTCGTAACGCTGTATTAGTCTGTATGTTATCTAGACTCTAGCTAGGGGATTTAAACAGAAGCATTTATCTAAATAATATCTAGTCTGACTGGATTCTGGATAGATTGACATGCCTTCAATCCAGGTCGCCAAACATAAATTCTAGTATGAAACCGCACAAGTTACGCAACTACGCAACTTGTGGTTGGTTACAGTAGCCCTATCACTAAACTCGAAAAAGCATATTCGTATCAAACCGCCACGGAAAAGTCAACAGATTATGATTTTTTCCACCGACTTCAGGAGAAGGTTTATCAATTCGGTTGAACTTTTTTTATGTCTGTTACCTCAGAACTCTATTTAAAAGGATATACTTCCAGATCGGTCACATAGAATTTATATCTATATATGTATGAAAATCGGTTCAGTACTTTGGTTTTGAAATCAAAATAATTGAGAAAATGACGTCATCCAAGTAAACGAAATTGCGTATTTTGCTTCACTGTGACTATTCAGTGGTGTTGACGGTCACTAAAACAGCCCAATTGAATACTATGTTATTTGTTAATACTAGATGTTTTTGTAAAACCTTGATTATTATCATAGTTTCTCACAAACTATTGACTTCTCTGTGAAGATTAACGATACGAATACGCTAGTCAAAAAGTTTGGATATAGGCTAAGGACATGCGGCAGGTTTCCCTGAGACAAATTATCTAGATGTGGCTCAGATTGCGCTTTGCTTGATTGTAAATGCTCTGTAATTGGAGTAAGTGGTCTTTGGACTGGCCCTTAAATTTCCTGTTGAGCTGTGATGTCAGTTATCGCATTTAAATTTTATAGGAAGATGCAGTTTTATATCTGTATATATATTTGTTGTAAAAAAAAATAATGGTTTAACCCGTTGTGTCCCATTGTTCTATTTTTACATACTTGAAAAAAAAAAAACAGAAGTCGTATCGTCCGTGTCGTCACGATAATGATGATGTCATCCACATAATAACTTAAATGATTCGCGCAAATTATAACTAAATGTTTAAGTATTTCTCTGCTGTTTACTACAATAAATTTCATCTCGTTAGCTTACAACATCAGTAATGAATCCCGTTGGCTTTCTCGAAACTAGAAATATTCAGCCAATTACGAAATTCCAACATCCACTTTAGAGATAATTATTCTCATCTCCGTTGAATAGTCATGGCAACGCTTGTCCGTAATGTGAAAACACATCGTTTTGCTTTCTGCCATTCCTTATTAGTGTCCATGAGCATGATATATGGTATTGGAACGTGTACTTGGCGCGTTCTGTACCTCTGGTCTTCTTCAGTTCTATGTAGTTGAAGCCAAGAAGCTGGCTGCTTTAGTTACTCTTGTCATAGAAAAAAAATATACTACCAGATGCCAGATGCATTATTATATTTTCCAATTGTTCAATGGTATTTTATGCTATTGGAACGTGTACTTGGCGCGTTCTGTACCTCTGGTCTTCTTCTTGTTCTATGTAGTTGAAGCCAAGAAGCTGGCTGCTTTAGTTACTCTTGTCATAGAAAAAAGATATACTACCAGATGCCAGATGCATTATTATATTTTCCAATTGTTCAATGGTATTTTAGGGGGCATTCATTAATTACGTGAGGGTTTTAGGGGGGTGAGGGGGTCGAGTCAAACCTCACTCAATCTCACGTGGGGGGAGGGGTGGTCTCGTCAAATCTCACGTATATTTTCCGCAGGACAAAGTGTAATGCTGTGAAAAAAGGGGGTGAAATTCAGTAAATTATTCTCCACTAAAATACGACAAAAAATCTCACGTGAGATTAAGAGGTTAGGGAGGGGTCGAGCAAAATCTCACGAAATCTCACCAAGGGGGGTGGAGGGATCGAAAAATCGCCAAAATTACCTCACGTAATTAATGGATGCCCCCTTATGGTATTGGAACGTGTACTTGGCGCGTTCTGCAACTCTGGTCTACTTCTTGTTCTATGTAGTTAAAGCCAAGAAGCTGGCTGCTTTCGATACTCTTGGAAAGATGCCTGATGCATTATTAGATTTTCCACCAGCTGAAGAGCTCTCCTCAGTTCACGTAATCTATTGTCGAGCTGAGTCAGTTACGGCATTATTCATTACAATGCATAACTAATAAATTAACATAACGTTTGAAACACGGAAAAAAAACTATTCTCAATCGAAGAGCAAATCTATTGACCAAGAATAATAATGATTTATATATGGCCTAAACAATGTATTATTGTCTTAAGAATATTATTGTTTCAAATCGACTGTTTAAATCTAAGAAAATGTGTTTTTATTTAAGAACAATAATTCTCTAGATAAAAGAATCAGTTTCAAATACATTAAATGTCTTATCCCAAGAATATCCATATTCTTCTAATACAAGAAACATGATTGTCTTCTTTACAAAATAATAAAATTCTTGGAATAAGTGTAGGATATACTCGAAATAATAAAAACTCTGTCTTCATTAAATAATATGTATACTTGGATGAATTGAAAATATTGCTTGATTCAAAATTATTTGAGAATATAACATCTCATTGTAAGAATTATTATGTCTTTATAGGATAAAATCTATTGTCATTTAAATACACTATATTTTTAAATTGAAACATTATTATTCTTAATGAATGTATATTTTTTTTCAGTTAAAAACACCCTTTTCTTGTAATAAAGGTTTTTTATTCTACTATGAATAAAATATGCTTTTTGTTTCAAGTAAATGAATTCTCAGATGCATATAAATTAATTCTTGATCAAAGGCATCATTTTCTCGAATTGAGAATATAACATTGTTGTTGTAAGAATTATTAGGTCTTCATCGAATAAAACTGAGGTTAAAAATAATTCAATTATATTCTTGGTGAGAGAAAATTTATTTTTGATTATAGACTCAAATTTCTTGAACTAATGATTTTTGTGTCTTCATATTGGTAATGTATTCTTGGTTAAAACTATTATTTGTTTTATATTGAGAATACATTTTCTTTTAATAAAAATTTAGTTGTTTTCATTCAATAAAATTAAGTTTCATGTTAATTATAGCGACCTCTTAATTTGAGTATGTATTGATTCTTAATCTAAAGGAATGGGTTTCTTCTGTTGAGATTATATTTTTTTTGAGTGAAAAATTGTAATGTCTTCAGTAAATAAAGTGTTGTCTTCAATTAATAGTATCATATGCTCAATTTAAAACAAATTATTGTTAATGTAAGATCATGAGCGCATTGTAATCAAAAATGTATTAGATTAAACAGAAAATATAATTTCTTGAATTGAAACACATTGTTTCTTCAGTTGAGCATTAAATTATCTTATTTGGTACAGATTCACATGCGATACTTTCTGCATAAAAATAGTGGGTTACCGTGGCAGAACACTCGCCAGTGGTAACCATACCATTGCTATGCGAAAAGTGTCATGGTGGGATAGTATTTTTACCGTTCATATCACTCATAAGATGAAAGGCAAAATTACCACCTACGGAACACTATACTAAAATAAGAAAATCAAATACACTCTGCAGATAACAGACCAAATTCAAGAAATTATAATCTATAAATTATTTTCTATTTAATCCAACACAACAATAATTATAGCAACAGGCTCAATCATACATGCACAATTTCAGACTAAAACAATAATTTAAATGACAAAAATTGTCAAAATAATTATCTAAAAACAACTAGGAAATAAAGTTTACAATGCAATAAAATATAATCTCAACTGACTAAGTAATCTATCAAATAATATGTCATAAAAAGTTCAGTTGATCATTTATTATGGAATAAGGAAATGGTTATATCAATGGTCATCTCTTACATAGGAGGTATGTAGGTACAGTTCAAATACTTACAGTTATTTTGCAGTCTTAAATCAGTAAAATCTAATAAAAGTTAGTGATAAGTATGTACAGTCAGCTGCACCGATATGTATACACTTCCAAGCCATTACATTTATATTACTCTTAATTTTGCAAAGTAAAGTGCACACAATCATTTTCAAATTCATGCAAAATTCTGTCATCTTAGATGTCAGAATTTTGCCAGAAAAATAATGTCATTGCAAAATTAAGAGTTTAGTATAAATATGAAAGCTCGGAAGTGTATACATATCTGTGCAGCTGACTGTACCTTATTATCTACAACAGAATCGGTATCATAGTCACTAGTTATCACATTCACAAGTTCACAAGATTCAACAATCATCTATTATGGCTTGCATAAAGCGTGACATTTGGTTACAAATAAAAAAAAAATAATTCTTAAAATATACCTAACGCCTAACTACTACTGATAGCTAGTACCTAAAGAAATCAACTTTTAAAAACAACTTAGTAATTATCAATTATACAACAAATATTATTAAGTAACAACTTATATTATTAAGTTTACATTTTTAAGTCAATATTATCACTCTGATCAATATTATGAATAACGTTTGGCATGACACTATGGCAATTGTTCAAGTAAATGAAATCAGTTTTATTGGACCTTTCTACATGATATGCCATAAAATGAGCATTGTAACCTAATGTGTGTAAAACGTTACATAAAAAATATACACAGGCTCCTCGTTATTAGTTTCTTTCAAAAACACGCTTCGAATTATATAAAATAACGGATTGTCATTTTCATACTTTTACAAATGGGTGTCCATATGACTATATTTAACGCCATTTATTTCAAAAAAAATAACGCTCATGTACTCATCGCGTTTTACGTCGTCTGGCAATTTTAAGGTGCCTTCAATAGAGGGTTTGCCAATTTTTAACCGATTTTCTATTCCAGTTTTAGCCCACATCTTATAACAAACTTTTAATCGCCAATTCACCATGCGCTTTTATAAATCATTGTCCGTTGAACATTTCTGTGTTGCATTAGAAGATTGAGCATAACTTTGGATTTTAGTGCTATTGCCTTTATTTAAACGTCTTCTTTAAATCGCCAGGTTGCTGGAAATATTTTTATAATTATTTCACTATAATTCAGTTCAAGTCAATAATTATACACAAAGGATGTCCCACGTCCATGCCACATGAGAGGAGAATTAGGTACTTTAAATATTAAAATATTAGCTCGCGTGTTAGGTACCGGGACATAAAGTAGCCTACAGAAACGTTATGTATGATTTTTCGGGATAGCGTGTGATAGTTAAGGCGATTAGCGTGGAAAAATACTATATATATGTATATATTATATATATGTCCAACCACAAAAATTATGCCCAGGTAGAAATACAAAGCGAGCCCTCATAAAGCTCAGCTTTTTGCTAGTAATACCTATATTAGTAAGGATAAGGACAGGAACTTTTGTTGAATAAACACTTTCATTTATTAGTAACCGACAAAAAGAAGAAGGTGATCGATACGGAGGCTAAGAATTAAATGATAATAGAAAAATAAATTTGTGGCGTGAGACATCCTGTATTTTGGTTGTATGCAATTTTAACTTACCGCAGCATTCACAACTATGCCCTCAATGCATTCAACAGTGGAAAATTTTGCTTTTCTATTCAACCTTCCCTTCGGCGGTATTAACCGGCAAAGGAGCATTATTTGTTTGATCGCCTTTTTGTCTGCAAAAAAGTTCAAAACTATTAAATAAAACAACACAAAATAATAATTTGATAAACAAAGTTAATAAATTAAATAATTTTTCAAATTGATTTATTTATTTCTCTCAATGAAATGTTTTTTTTTCATTTCATTTCTATATTATACCTATTATTCATTCTCTATTATATTGAACTCACCAATGCTTCTCCCCGTATATCATTGACAATTTTCCATTCGTTTACGAAATCTGCAACGGTACTGTAATTTGACTAATTTGTAGCGCTGCGTACGCTGTAAGTATCAGTCCAGTAATCAATAACCTTCTGCCATGGCTCGTTGTTGTTTTGGAGCCATACAATTTTTTCTTCATTTATATCTGAAATGTGTACCAGTAACGTATTAAATCAAGTTTAGTGAAAGAGAAAGCTCTATTTAACTACATTCTAAACTACTTACACTCCAGATATTTATTATTATAAAAACCATAAACATTACTTAAAAAAATAAAAAAACAGACATTTATAACAGTGCCATTTAGCCCAAACTAAGTAAAAACATACATAGATAGATTGCCAAAAAAAAAACACCCAGATTCAGGATAAACACCAATTTCCATCACATAATTTTTGTCCTGATGCGGGAATCGAACCCGGACATAGCGGTCTATATCTAATCTAACTATTTTAAATAATAACCATTCTAATGAAATCTAGGGTCGTCTAATTAATTCTACTATAACTAAGAAATGACTATGCCTAAATAAAATACAGAACTAGTATTCGTGGCTCACAACACTACAGAACTTAAATTATAAAATGGAAACCTTTCAAGTCCTGGACAAGTTTTTGTTTTATAACAGGATCATCATTTTCATTTTCTTCAATTCGCTTTCTTTTTCGTTCACCAGATTTGTACAAAATATTTCTGACTTTATCTACTAATTTACCCTTAGCAAATACAGGTTTGCCACTAACAGAGTCCCTCTTTTTAATAGCAGTATGTACCAACGCTTTCAGTTGGAAATAATGTGATTATTTTGGCGGATAAGACATTGTAGTCTTCATAGGTTATATGGCTGTAAAAAAGTAAAAATAAGATTACTAACTGTTCGAAGCCGAGGCGAGCCCTCGGCTTCGAACGGTTATTATTTTTTTTTTTTAATATTATATAGCCTATATCACTGGGGGGATATTGTAGCTTTCCAACAGTGAAATAATTTTTCGAATTGGTTCTGTAGTTTCGTAGCCTATTCAATGCAAACAAACAATTAAATCTTTCCTCTTTATAATAATATATACAGGGCGTCCCACGGCTATGCCACATGAAGGGAAAGTACCTTGAATATTGTAGATGGAAAATTTTACTGAAAAAAGACATTATTTGAATTTAACAACCAATTTAAACTGCATTCATAGATATTTAAATAATTACGTGTTTGAACCGGGAATCGAACCCGTTACAAGAGAAAAATAATCACCCTGTAGCTTTATCATACCGATCGAAAGGCTTCATCATAAGGATATTTTTTTGCTTGATAACATAGTGTCACATATAAAAGGAAGATCATGAATTTAAATTTTGAAAGGTGATTATTTTTCTCATGTAACGGGTTCGATTCCCGGTTCAAGCATGTAATTATTTAAATATCTATGAATGCAGTTTAAATTGTTTTTTAAATTCAAATAATATCTTCTTTTACTAAAATGTTCCATCTACAATATTCAAGGTACTTTATTTCCATGTGGCATATCCGTGGGACGCCCTGTTTAATAATATATTATTTCATTTCATTTCATTTATTTATTTAATCACATAATACATTTATACATAGGTCTATATAACTATGGCCCCACACTAGGCTCTAGGCCTGTGTCGTGGGAACCAGACGTGCGATTACCAGCAATAGGCGTATTACAAAAACGACCGGACAATTTTTTATTAAATTAGAATAGATAATTAGATGGTATAGATGACATGAGTTTATATAAGGTCAAATCTCACGGTGGGTGGTTAAGCCTGCCACACGCTTTCTAAGCCATGGAGGTCACCAAACAAAGATTTGGATAAAAAAAATCTAGTCACTTACCTATTCACAATGTACGTAAATATTTGATGAATTATTATCTCAGTTAGCTGGTTCCGGTGTTTGTTGCTCAATGTGTTGCTAATTCATAGTATTTTAAAATAGATTTTCCACTTGGTGATATAGTCAGTAGTGTTTTTAATTCAAAATGTAGCAGGGTCGGCTTCAATCTTATGAGATCGTTGATGTCGATGCCATCCGATATAATGTCATTGGTGGTCGTATTTGTCACAGTATCAGTCTGAAACATAATATTTTGCATTACTAACAAATAGATTGTACAATTAAGTGCACTATTGGACATTACAATCGTATACATACCATCGAAGTCAGGAATTCATGGATATTGTTTTTTAGGATTATCCTTATGCCAATAGACGGGCACAGTTCTTTGAGCAGGTCCCCTTCTATTACATCTTTCAGTTGATCTATAGTTATACTATTATCTGAAACCAAGAAAGAATGTCTCAAAATTGAGAATCGATAGTCTCGAAATCACGAGCCCATGAACTTTTCGATGGTAGGTATATCATTTTATAGGATAAACGACCCTCGTACAATAATCACATCCACATCATATCTTTGGTCTACACCAAATAGTACATAAAATACTCACCTCTAAAAGTTTTAATAACTTCTGGTGGAATATTCCAATCTGATAGTAATTCTTCCATTTTCTTACACTTTTTTATCACGGTAGCAACAGTACAATTTAAATTTAAATAAAGGCAATAGCAGTAAAATCCAAAGTTATGCTTTTTAATGTAATGAAACACAGAAATTTTCAACGGACAAAACATTTATAAAAACGCATGGCGGGATTGCCGGCCGGCGGCGCTAGTGTTGCCAGTCCCTAACCAAATTTTCCCCAGACCAAATTTTAACTCATAAAAAACTTTTTCAATTATTTATCTAACTCTTGGTAAAAAATGAAGGGGAATCGCCATGGATAAGCAGTGGGAATAAATAAAAATAATTATGTGGACATTACACACAGCGTCATCTAGCCCCAAAGTAAGCAGAGTTTGTATCTTGGGTACCAGATAGCAGCTGATTTGCCATGTTAAACATGGCACCTAGTTCAAGTTCAAATTCTGTAATCATAATATCTGGGGGCACGGCAATGCCCCCACCAAGTCGAGCAAAAAAGTGGCACGGCCGTACTATCCTTTTCTCGAAGCAGTTCAGGCCATTTTCGACCCCTTATAGCTTCGTTGTAGATAAAACTTGAAGCCTGAATTTACAGTACCCAAGCGAGCATTGTATAAACACGGTATATTTGATATTTCATTCAATTTGAACCAGTAGTTTAAGAATTATAACTAGTCAAAATTCTTAATTTTTTCACTCACTGACTGACTGACTGACTGACTGACCGATCATCAAAAGTCTAAGTCACTTCTAGCAGATATAGAAGCTTCAAATTTAGAATGCAATTAGTGTTTAGTGTATAAATCAAGGAATAACTAAAATATTTTGTAATATCCGTCCAGTTTTCTAGATACATCAACTGCATAAATAACTTTGTAATCCCATATAAATGTATGAGATTACAAAGTTACATTTGCAGTTAATGAATCAACGAAATATGTATAATTTAATGGAATAATAGGTGTAGATCATCATCATCATCATAATCAACCAATACCGTAAACAAAAAGAGAAAGACAACTTACAAAAAGAACGTTGCACTGTAGCATATTGGTACAAGATGATAATAGGTAAGGAGTTTGATATTCAAAAGAAGTGGCTTTTTTATAATTATTTTAGATTGATTATTATGTATAATAATAATTCAGGGCACTTACTTTACACTTTTTTATTTTAATGGGAGTATTTAAATTATGAGTACTATTTGCTTAACAAGTGGCAACATTGCGATTATCCTTCTAGAATTATATTCTTGACTTATGAATAACGATTTTTGATTTGTGTCTCAAAAAAATCTGTTGTCATGCTTCGTATAGATGACGCTAGCTGTATTTTTAAACCAAGTAAACATGTTTTGATTGGATTTGAAGCGAAGATAAAGTACTCTGACTAATCTGTGAAGATAAACAATGAAACATGAGCTTGAGTACAATTAGCGGCACGAAACTTAAGCACTATTGCGCAGAAGTAAAAAATAAGTTACCTGAGGGGGGCTACACAAGTACACGTAACAGTAACACGTGCCGCTATCAGTGTCGGTATCTCTACCTACCTATTCGATAAATAGGTAGGTATATATACCCGGTAACTTTTATTTTTCTTTCCATCCAACAGAGTACCTACTTAAGGCAACACCTATATTTCTTTAGAGTAAGCTCGTCAGTGATATCATTCATTTAAAAATCTAATATAGGGAATGTAAAGAGGAACACGGGGTGAGTTGGGGTAAACTTTGACTTTTCACCCCCCTTTTATTCCCTAGGGATGAAATATGGTATCTCAGAAAGTATTAGCTGTAGAATATTGCGGTTTTCGCCAATGGTATTTTTTTATGTTCCAATTTGGAAATTTTGCAAAATTTATAAATGCCGCCATACAAAAAAAATGGATTTCTATACAAAAGTTGGATTCCCATACAAAACTTTTCAGCCTGAGCGAAGCGAAGGTTGACGATTCGCACGTCCACCTTGGCACCTACATGCTTTCTCGAAAAATATAAGTCGTGGAGGGTTGCAGTTTAGCGCTAAAAGTATTTAATTTTGTTCCAATTTTGAAATTTTGAAAAATCCAAAATGGCCACCCTACAAGAGTTGGATTTCCATACATTTTTTTTTAACCTGAGCGAAGCGAAGGTTGACGATTCGCACGTCCACTTTGGGTCCTACATGCTATCTCAAGAAGTAAAAGTCGTACTGACATGACTCGGTTTTCACACAAGGTATTTATTTTAGTTCCGATTATAAAATTTTGAAAAAAATATTTAAGCCATTTTTTTTGGCCATGTTTTTTTTGGCCAAGTTATTTTTTGACAAAGATTTTTTTTTTGGCCAATTCTTTAATGCCCAATTTAATTTTTGGCCTTTTTTTTTAGCCTATTTTTTATTTTGGCCAACTCACGCACCGCCCAAAAAACTAGTCTATAGCTTTAAAGTTCTTTATGCCAAACTAATGCTAGGGGGAATCAGAGTTACGGCAAAGAATAAGTAACATTACGTACCTACGTATCCTAAACTTTTGGTTTCAGCATAATTGTTTTGAGGACAGAAATAGCCACATCAAGAATTAGGAGTAGGTTCAAAATTACAGATATAGGTATCTATAATATTGTGCTATGAAAAATCATAAGTTCGAGACATTTTATGATTTCTAGACAAACAAAATCATACATAACTGAAGTACCTATACTGATTCTTTATATAAGATTTATAAATGTTTAACTTGAAAGTTTAATATACATTTATTGTTTCAAGAATAATATTGCATAAAAGTAATAATCTGTATTCTTCAAATAAGAAATATTTAGGTACTTCGTTTAAATCAAGAAAAATATCTTAAATAAAAACAGATATTTATTGTTTCAAGAATAATATTTCACAAAAGTAACAATGTGTATTCTTCAAATAAGAAATATTTACTTCGTTTAAAGCAAGAAAAATATCTTAAATAAAAACAGATATTTATTGTTTCAAGAATAATATTTCATAAAAGTAACAATGTGTATTCTTCAAATAAGAAATATTTACTTCGTTTAAAGCAAGAAAAATATTCTTGGATGAATACAGTATTATCTCCTTTGAAGCTAATTTCTCAGTAAAGGCAAGTAAAATATTAGTTTAGTTCCAGCATAACGGTTGTCCTACAAAGAGTTTCACATTCTTATTTTGTCATTTTCTATTCTCAATATAATTTTATTATGAAGTATCACTAATTTAAATTTAAATTTGTATTGTTTTCGAATAAGACATTTTAAGAAGTTTTAAACTAGGCATTAAACTTCATAATTTAAGTACACTGGTTCTTTTATAAGATTATTGAATTCTTAACTTGAATGAAAGTTATTTTTTTAAGAATAATTAAATGCGTTAAAAGAGCAATGTACATTCATCAACAAAAAAAATGTAAACTTCTTTTGAAACCAGAAAAATATTCTTGAATTTAAACACTATTATCTTTTTTGAAGCTAATTTCTGCTATTTTATAATGAAGAGTCACTAACTTTAATTAAAATTTGTATTGTTTTCGATTATTATATTTTTTTTTTAACTAGACAATAAACTTCATAATTTAAGTATATTAAATCTTCATGTAAGACTTTTATATTCTTAACTTAATTATAAAATTATTTTTTATTTCAAGAATATAAATGCGTTAAAAGAGCAATGTGTATTTTCCAACTAAAGCATATTTACTTCGTTCAAAACCAGTAAAATATTATTGAATGAAAACACTAGTGTCTTCTTTGAAGCTAATTTCTCAGTTAAGCCAAGTAAAATATCATTTTAGTTCCAGAAAAACGGTTCTCTTACAAAGAATTTCACATTCTTATTACGAAATTTTCCGTTTTCAATTTCCATTCTACAGTGAAGAATCATTAACTTCAATTAAGATTTGTATTGTTTTCGATTGAGAAATTTTAAAATGATTTTGGTGATACAATAAACATCTTAACTGAAGTATACTGATTCTTCTTTTAAGAATTTTTATATTCTTAACTTGAATATTAGAGTATTTGTTTCATTTAAGAGTATATATGCTTAAAATGTGTACATGTATATTCTTCTATGAAGAAATAATTGCTTAGTGAAGGAGTATTGTATGTGATTATTCACTTTTAAGAGTATGATTCTTAAAGTAAAACTCTCCATCAAATTTATTTTAAAAATAAGAATACGTATTTTCTCAGACAGAAATAATTAAATATCGTTAAGATTAAGTATATAATTTTCTCGAATGAAAACATATATTCTTGAAAGGAAAACACATACTTTTCTTGGATTGATACTTTGAATGATTCTTAAATAAAAACCACTTAGTTTTGAATCAAGTATACGATTCTTATTTTTAGTAGTTATAATGAGAATAAATTATTGTCAATCGAAGAATTGTGTACTTCTTAGATTAAGGATAATGTTTAAAGTTAAGATAATATTGTTTTACATATAAACAATATTTTTGAGAATAATGGCTTTCTTGGTTTAAGGAAATATGGAGTGTAATTTTTTTCTGTGAACGGTTGCCTCAGTTTTTGTTTCAGAATATTACGTTTAGATTTATTTGCTCGGTAACTTACATTCAGCGATTAAACAGGGTGTTACAATAATATACTACAATCGACTTCAATGGGACTGTTTTAGTGACCGTAAACACCACTGAAGTCACAGGGAAGCAAAATACTTGGATGACTAAACTCTTCAGTTATTTTGATTTCAAAACCAAAGTACTCGACCGATTTTCATGAAATTTCTATGGGACCTATCTATAAGTATATCCTCTCAAACAAAAAAGATATATGGTAACAAAACGAATTGAAAACTTCTCCTTTTTTTGAAGTCGGCGTCTGCGTATTCAATACAAGTTAATCCGAGTTGTTACAAATTCTAAAACTGAGATTAAAGTTACATACATTGACATGAATAAAAATAAGGATGGAAAATTGGCTTACATTCAGCGATTAAAAAAAATAACATTCGGCGTATTCAATACACTTGACTCCCCGAGTTGGCAACACTTGTTTACATCAGCTCCGTAATATTAATGTGAAATAAAATAGATTTACAAGTATATTCCACAAACTACGACCGAAACTTAGTGTAGAAAATTGTGAAGATCCAGGATAATTGCTAGCAGCTCACAATTGTCATTATATGAAGTGCAATCATCAAAAACCATCAGCTGGAATGCGACCGTGTCATCACGTATCTAATAACAGAAGATAAACACAGGATACTCGCAATTACACACGAAGCACAGGTCTGTCACTTAATCATTAGAAAACAAGTGTTCAGAGAAAACTTAAACAAACACCTTCAAAATTATAACCCCAAATAATCTACAGAAGTTGTCATTTCAACCACTCAAGCGCCTATAAACCTTGCGACTGCATTTTGTATTGGAAGCTTTTACCAGACAATTCTTAAAGGTTTTTCATAATGAGCTCGAATACAAGAACCTGCTCTGGCTGCACAGAGGAAATAATGAGTAAAGAATTTATGAATTGTGAAGGCTGTAAGAAAAAATATGATTTGCAGTGTGCTAATCTCTCACCAAAGCGTTTCAGGAAGCTGCAGCTTAATGCCGTGGAAAAACGCAATTGGAGATGCATTGAGTGCAAGAGCAAACTGCCAAAGAAGGACAATAGTAGCACACCTGTGCGTGCTTTAGCTAATCCGGACCCAAAATTGGAGACTGAGAAGGGCGTTGAGACCTTGACATCGGCCAGTTATAAACCGAATGTGGCTATGCGTAGTAAGGTTGATCCCGTGGTACCTCCTGCTGATCGTGCAGTGGAATGTAGTTCTTCTAACCTAGTGGGGCACAGTGGCACTGCTCCTGAGCCGCAGTCGATTGACTGTGTTGTGGAGGACAACTCTAATGTGACAAGAAGGAGAAAGGTTGACCCTAAGACTAAATCTGTCGACTACATCACTGAAGACAAACTACGTGCAATTTGGAAGAATGAATTAAGTCAAGAAATGAAAACTATGTTGGAGGCTACAATTGAAAATTCCATTACTAATCAGCTGAAGTCCATAAACAACCAGTTTACAGGATTCCAGGAATCGATTACCTATGTCTGTACACAGTACGAGGAGATGAAAAAAGAATTTACTGATATGAAAAAACTTCTAAGTAATAACTCATCTGAGCTGAAGTCCATGAAGGAGGAAAACAAGATCCTGAAGGATAGTCTGGGTACATGCATGTCTCGAATCAAGATCTTGGAGGACGAAAATCTTAGACAGCAGCAATGGGTTAGACTGCAGAATATAGAAATAACCGGCATACCTGAGAAGAGTGATGAAATCACAACAGATATAGTGCAAAAATTGAGCCAGCACATTGGAGTAACCCTCGAAACATCTGACTTGGAGTTCGCCCACCGAGTGCAGCCGCGGCATGCAGCAAGTGCGGCCCGCGCGCGCCCGATCGTCGCCCGTCTAAAGCAGCGAGCGCTAAAAGACCTGATCATTGCCGCTGCCCGCAAACGCCGCAACTTGACTGCGGGAGAGTTGGGAATCGGTGGTGAGACTGATAGAGTATTTATTAATGAGCACCTCACTAAAGACAGTAAAATGCTGCTAAGTTCTTGCAAACAGAGAGCAAAAGAGGTCAATTATAAATACATTTGGACAAAAAACTGCCGTGTCTTTGTAAGAAAAAACGAAGGCTCTCCTCCGATTCCAATAAACTCTGCGTCGGACCTAGCAAAGATAGTTTGAACTGTCATTATCCAAATTTGATATGTTTATTTTTACTTGTTGGTGCTATGCCTTGCGCTCTAATTCAGAGATATTCATGCAAGTATATTTTTTATAAAACTATAGTGGTTAAAGGGTATATCAACATCTCTATAGTAGGCATGCACCAAGCCATTACACAAAAATCTACACTGTACAAAAAACAAACACACACTATTTACATTACACACACACCTACCTTATCATATTACTATATTTATTTCTTCATTATATATCTTACATTTCATTTCTATGTTAAGACACACTTATATATAAACCTATTTAAAATATTTGATCTTTTCTGTGCATATTTGTATACTTTTGCTAAACTTATCATAGTTATATTTACTACTGCAGCTGTAACTTCATTGTTTCAATTAACAAACGTCACTAATGTTTTAAATTTCATTTCATATATTGTTAACAATATCAGTGCCATTCGTAAGTGTAAATACAATCTGGTTTCAAATTCGATTTAAGTAAACTAAAACTATTTTATCAAAACGTGAGAGGCTTGCGCACTAAGACT
The DNA here is from genome assembly GCA_932526365.1 of Lobophora halterata. Taxonomy (NCBI): domain Eukaryota; kingdom Metazoa; phylum Arthropoda; class Insecta; order Lepidoptera; family Geometridae; genus Lobophora; species Lobophora halterata. The sequence continues at coordinate 3,180,217 of OW052026.1, forward strand.
AATGCATTTTATAATAATTTGTTATTACTTGATGCTGATATAGTATTGATAACAGAAACCTGGCTTTGTGATGGGGTTTTTGATGCTGAACTTAGCAGCGGTAAATACACAGTGTTTCGCAGAGATCGTGGCTCATTGGGCGGCGGTGTTATGATTATGAGCGCTACTCACCTACAAGCGTGGGCTAGACCGGAGTGGCAAAACTGTGATCTTGAATGTACTTGGATAACTGTTCCTGCTCGAACTCTAGGTTCTAAGAATGATATGCACATAGCTATAGTATATATTCCACCAGGTACCCATATCTCTACCCGCATACAATTACTTATAGATAAGATATCACTTGTCCGAAATACTCATCCTGATGACCATCTCATAGTCATGGGTGACTTTAACCTACCGTGTATAGACTGGAAAAATGGTGAACCAACAGTGCTGAAAAAAGGATCTGTTGAATTACAGAATTCAGCTACAAAACTTATTTCTCAAACTGAATTTCTGGGCCTATCTCAATACAATACGCTTACCAACAAAAGCAACAATACTCTTGATCTTATTTTCTCTGACTCGCCTATTATGGTACAAAAGTCCGAATCGTCACTTGTTAACGAAGACTTATATCATCCGTCGTTATCTATTTTGGCTACTGACTTTCTTGTACCTACACTAAGACCCCAGCCCCGCACAAAATATCAATTTAATCGCGGTGACTATAATAGCATAGGTGAGTCGCTCAACCAACAAGACTGGGAGTTTATCGTCACTGACAAGAATTTAGAAGACGTTATAAATCATTTTTATTCTATCTTACGCAACCTCATGCAAACATTTATTCCACAGGTTCGCTGCTGTGGCTCGTATGTGTATCCTGTTTGGTACAGTCATGCCCTTATACAATTAATAAAAGAAAAATCTAAAATTCATAAAAACTGGAAACGTTTTAAAAACCCTGTTGACTATGATTTGTTCTCTGAGCTAAGACAAAACCAAAAATTACTACAAGCAAAATGTTATGAAAGCTACGTTCAAACATCCCAACAAAAAATTAAATCACACCCTAAGTTTTTCTGGTCATACATAAAATCTAAAAGGCAGAACAATTCTAATTATCCTCAGCGCATGACGTATGGCGGTGCAGCAGTTGATTCACAAACTGGGATCTGTACAGCATTCAATAAATTCTTTGAAAGAAACTTTAATAATCAGGCTGATCACTACTGCTTTAAACCTCCAAGAGACACTAACTATAATTTAATTAATAGATTAGCAGTTGACACAGATGAAATCTTAAAACTTCTTAGAAACCTAGACACTTCTAAAGGTGCTGGTAGTGACAAAATTCCACCAGTCTTTTTTAACAAGTGTGCAGATTATTTATATGTCCCTATTACTTTAATTTTTAATCGCTGTCTTAATGAAGGTTATTTCCCTAGCATATGGAAACAAGCCTATATTGTACCTATACATAAAAAAAGGACCCAAAACTTCTATTGAAAACTACCGTCCTATTTCTATTCTTAATGTTCTAAGTAAGCTTTTTGAAAGAGTGGTTCACACTTATATATATCCTGTCATATCTAACTCTGTCCCCATTCAACAACATGGTTTTATTAAAGGCAGATCAACAGCGACAAACCTTGGAGTTTTTGTTGATCACGTAGCTAGCAGTATGGATGGTGGTTCTCAAATTGATGTAATTTACACTGACTTTGAAAAGGCCTTTGATCGCGTGGATCATACTATACTCCTACACAAACTTTATGAACTTGGCATTAGAGGCAACTTGCTTAGATGGATGGAATCTTACTTGCGCAATCGTTCCCAAGCTGTCGTTGTAGGAGGTTTCTGCTCAAATTTCATTGAAATACCCTCAGGAGTACCGCAAGGCTCTGTACTAGGACCTCTATTATATACTGCGTTTCTGTACGATATCGGTAGTTGTTTTGAAAATGCACGCTTTCTCATGTATGCCGACGACACCAAAATCTTTATGAAAGTAAAGGATCAGTCCGACTGTTTGAATCTTCAGGCGGATTTGAACAAACTAGCAACCTATTATGCTAGTAATCGTATAGGTATTAATATAAGTAAATGCTCTGTTGTTTCATTTACACGGAAAAAGCAACCTACTGAATTTGAATATCAAATCAATGGTGTTAAAATAGGCAAGGTCAACTCTGTTAGAGACTTGGGGGTAATAGTGGATTCAAAGCTTTCATTTGTTGAGCACGTGGAAACTATAGTTTCTAAAGCTTATAGAAGTTTAGGGTATGTCGGCCCTTTTCCGATATCGGTTGTTTAAAAATCTTATACTATTCCTACGTCAGGAGTGTTTTAGAGTACTGCAGTCCAATATGGAATCCCCATTACCTAACCTACATTCAGAACCTTGAAAGTATACAGAGTAAGTTTTTGAAACACCTAAAATTTCGGTGTTATAATGATCTTACAGATTATGATGATTTGTGTCGTCATTTTCATCTTTCTACTTTGGCTAATCGTCGCTGTCTACTTGATATGTCCTTTTTGCACAGCATTTGCAATGGCTACACAGATAGTCCTGAGCTGGCATCTAAAATTTTGCGTTTCTGTACACCAAAAATTCGCACTAGGCACACAAATCTTTTTGCAGTTTCACTCTCATCCACAAATTATGCTCATAACTCACTCGTTAACAGACTACACAGAAATTACAACAAAAGTTTCAAAACTATAGATGTCTTTCATAGCAGTAAAGCTAAATTTAAAAATAATATCCTCAAAATTATTGAAGAAGCAGATAAAGATAAAGGTAGAAAAATAAATATAGTAAAACAAAAGAAATTTTGATATATTTATTGTATAATTTTAAAATCATACCTATTTTGTACACACTTAAACTAGCTTAATGTAATAATAGCTATGTATACTAAACTTACCTACTGCTATAAGGTATACCTAAAACTTTAAAACTAACAGTACTTAGTAGGTACTTTTGTGACTGTCAACACTAGGACAAATCTAAAAAATGTAAATCCATTATTGGCTGTAAGTTTAAACAATAAGTCTAAGTTATATTAATACTAAGAGCTGTGGATTTTGTATAATAAAAAATAAATAAAATAAAATAAAATAAATAAATACAAGTAAATCTCAGTCGTTACAAAAAGAACTGAGTAATAGTAAACATATATTGACGTCAATAAAGAATAAAACATTTTGTGTGATGTCAAATTCAAATTCAAAGCAACCTCGAAACACTCTCCTCTTACATTTAAAGTACCTTCAACATGAAAACCTAAGCCAAATGGAAGCTCTCAAGTTAAAAGTTCCATTAAAAACTGAAGGCTCAAAAGTAAATATAATAGACCAAGCACCGACAACTTTGAGTCTAACAACTAGTCGGCTTTTGCGGGAACCTCTTTTATGTTTGAAGAGTAGCCATTTTGTTAGGAAACTTATAATATCTGCGGGGACTAGGTCTTTAAAATAAGTTGTTTAATAAAATATATTTAAACGATGTCTTACTCTTTAAATGGAATTATATTTTTGCGAAAAGAAATGAAAAACATTAACACAATTATTATGAAACGTGAACTGAACTCGAGGTCTCCCTCTGAGTTTTCCCAGTTCTAGACTAGTGTTCAGTGTAGTGTTTATTACAATTAAGAAATTTCACAAGGAAGACTAAACAAAGAAGCATTATTCAAAATCTTTTTTCTCTAAACCTCTAAACCTGTAGTTTGGGCATGGACAATCATTGGCAGATATTTTGACATGTTATTTGACAGTTGCTAGGCAACACGGCCATCAGCGTACAAAACCCAAAGAACTTGTATACTATGTATCTAGAATGCCGACTCACACGAAAACTGCGAGCCGAAAGAGCTAGAACCAGTAAGGAGTGTGTCTCGTTCTGTAGGGCGACCATAATTTTTGAACTTTGAATATTTAATTGAGACTTAATCAAGCTGTTAGAAGTCTGTGGACAGGTCGTGTGGAAAGTGATAGGTATCCTGCTTATAGGTCACTGGTGGCGTGGAAATAAACTACGTATTCACATTCTTCATATTTATTAGTTTATAATATACACTTAGAATGGTCGTCTGTGTTTCAAGTAAATTAGATTTTAAAGGATTATCATAATTGTTAAATTATAAAATACATCCATCTTTGATGAGATGACGGAAGGGAAGAGACAGAGCAATCAATCAGAACGATTTTTTTTTATTTTTTTTATATAATAATAGTCAAGCGTCAACCACCAAAAAGATGACAGTAATCAACTTATTTTGACATTGACAATCTACAGAATTCGTTCCGAATCCTATTATATTTAACACAAGCAACCAAGGGAAAATTCAATCTGCTCAATAAGCAATCAATGTTATATACATACGTTACTTTGCATTATTGTTTTAAAATTATATTAAAAATAGGTGCATTAAAATATCAACAAAAAAGAGGGCGGTGCGCCGCATTCTAGTGAGGTATATCTGATTCAATGGTTTTAATACTGTTTCTTTCGAACAGTAATTATTTTTCTCGGCAGTTAGGTACCTAACCTACATGACAGCGACTGTACTAAACCTTTCAAATGAATCTGAATAACATTTAGAGCAAATCGTCTAATTTCGAAAATAGTCCCACTTATTTCAAAAATTATGCCATGTTAATTTTAATTGTATGCTGGCAACTGTGTGAACGAGACACACTCCTTAACGAGGGGTCTCTATCAAGCATTAAAATCTTTATATTTAGATTTAATTAAAAAAGAACTTTATTTCCAAGGCATAAGGTTCAGAATTCTTAATCCTTAAATAAAACAAAATGGCGTGTTAGCTCTCTAGATACATAGTATAGAAGCTCTTTGACAAAACCATTTTGAGCGTCTCATTTACTTACGTTCCGTTTACTTTGCACCATATTCAAACTACATTTGTTACCAAAGACAAAAAAAAAAAAGTTATTTAATATCATATTACCTTCTTCTTCTACGAAGATATACATTATTTTGCGCATAATGCGACAATAATGAAAAATCAGGGTCGGCGTAGAACTCTCTTCTTAGTATAGCTGTAAGAGTCATCATTGGACTCTAGACTTACTCTACTCTAGAGAAATCTATAATTCAATCGATATTTAGGGTGGAATAAGGGTTATACTGACAGTTACTTTATTTGGGTTTAAGCAAACCAAAGTGAAAGCGTCTGATTGGTTTTTATTCCGAATTTTTATAATATCGACATTTAATTTTCAATTTCAACCTGGCGTTTGCATTATTTCAATTTAATTCAATTTTAAGCTGATTACCTCTACAACACTTACCGACCATGTCAAAGTTCACTGGCGGTAACCATGAAATCCGATTATTTCTGTGACCGGTTCTGTGACCGAAATTATTCGAATGATTTGTTTCAGCTGGGGAGACAACCAAAGAACCAGAGAACAAAACAAAACAAAAGGTTCAAGTGTTAAAAAAGTTGGGTGTTACATATAATGACTTTGGCAGTGTCCTAATAGAACGCGATGACACGACCATCGCAAGTTCGCGCGAACGTCGATCGCGCGATCACGCGATCAAACGTACTAAAGTCAAATAGGCATCCCAATTGGCATCGCGTCGCGTCGCGCGATCGCGCGATTGCCAATCGGGACGCCTATTTGACGTTAGTACGTTTGATCGCGGATTCGCGCGACGGTCGCGTCGCTTGCTTGCGCGACGATCGCGTGATCGCGTTCTATTAGGACAACGCCTTTTTCACGTTTAACAAGTTATATTTACATATACACTCCTCCCTCACTTATGTAAGTGTTAAAGTTTTAAAATAAAATAAATACATTTAACTAAGAATAACAAATAACAAGGTTATATTCACCGAGGTCAAGTTTATAAAAACTAAAAAACCCGACTGCGAAAATATTGTGCATTGATTGCAGATTCATTATTCCAAATTAACTATAAATATTTTTGTTATCTCCTTTTCATTTCCTTTATACCCTACTCGATAGGTTTGGCTAACAAAATTTTTCAACGACCTACTAACTATAGGTACTAAATTCGCCATTTTGTTTTTTTTTAAAACCCATCTAAGGACACTCGGGTTATTGAAAGGAATATAATGATACCGCCGTTTGGAAGATATGAGGTAACAAAGAAATTTACATACAGACATACATACAAAATACGCGCGAAAAACATAACCCTTCCTTGGCAGTCGGGTAATAATATCGCGTCAATTAGAACATTAAAATAGGGAAATTATTGTTCGTGCGTTTTATTTGGTAACACTGAAACATAACTAAGTTATCTGTGTCGAATCGCGGTAACAATGCTGTATTGTTGAGCGATTATCGTTGTGCCCTCGAATTATTTCCGATAAATTGATCTGTAACAATGAATTTCCTGTTTATTATAAGATATAGTAAGTACCCTGTGCAGTTTGTTGCATTCTGTTTTATAATAGTTTTTGAATCGATATTTGTCTCTGGAAAACCAAGACAGCCTGCGTGGTAAAGTGATATGTACAATATTATATAAAGTAGTTTCTATGTCCGAAATTTAGGTCAATCGGGTTAGTAGTTTTGGAGTGATTGAGGAACAAATATCCATCTATCTATACATCCTCACTAACTTTTGCATATTATTATGAGTGGGATCCCTGTTGAGTTCACTGGATCCCTGTTTCTGCCGCCCTGAGACATGTAGAAGACAGATAATCATGGAAGCAGCTTGATTCATTCAACACGAAGATGAGTGGGATTAAAATATTGGCCTGTAGTATGAACCTCACTAAGACAACCGGCGAAATGCTTTGCTTCATTATCTCTATAGCTGAAGCTGTGACATCATATTAAAATGAGGAAACAGATGCCACCTACTGCATTAGTGGGTTTAGATCCTCGTTTTGTGTTTCAATGAACGTTTATCTGGAGACTTGTGAAAAACTATAGTCCTGAAAGTCGGTGTCAGAATTGTCAAGCCAACCCACCGGAGGCTTCCGACTTGGTTTAACGACTAATATTGGCGTAGTCGGCGACTAATAGTCACAACGACTAGTAGACAATTTAACGCGAACGCACTCCGAAGGCTCCGAAGCGCGGAAACGGCCAGTTGTAAATCCTATTCTTCTTCTTCTTATCGTGTCACGAGTTCTTTCGAACAGGGTGGTAAAAAGATTTCAAGTGCGCCTCGAAGAGGCTCCTTTCGTACACATCCTATATAACTGGATAACTCCATCCCAAGGTTGCCCGAAAAACATCGCTGCATAAGAACTCCCATTGTACATGCTCTATAACTTGTATTTGTAAGTGTGAAGATCTTTTGTACAATAAAGAGCTGTCATTCATTCATTAATTCATCGTCATCATTCGCAACCTGATTTGACCCATAGCTGGAATAGGCATTTGTTTGCTCTCGCCATTTATTTATTTTTATTTTTTTATTTTATTTGCCTAGTCCTGTGCTAAGCAACGGGTTCGGCCCACGACGCTGATATAATTAACTAGTACTTCAAAGAAATTAATAAAGAATGTAAATAGTGGTAAAATAATCACAGGTGCCTCAACTTTTATTCAGGAACAGAACAGATGTATGAATCACAATTCCCAAGAAGTTACAACTCATGATGCCATTTGCGCTCTCGTCATCGCAAAAAGATCGAATCAGAGCGTCGCGTTGGTACGTCCATATTTAGACGAGACGCTCCCAAGCAATGCTTAGATTTCTTGGACGAGAGGAAATAGAAAGGTAGCAAGTAATAATAATCTGAACAAAACCACATATAATATGTGAAAATGGAGGAGCCACGGTTCGATGGACCGGATTATGATGTCGTTTTCCCCGAAAAAAGACTTCAGATCTACATATATGGCTAGCCAAGGTCTACGTCATAAATAAAGTAATACGTTTATATAAATAAATTTACGAATGTCTATAGTAGATCTTGGCTAGCCATATATGTAGATCTGAAGTCTTTTTTCGGGGAAAACGACATCATAATCCGGTCCATCGAACCGTGGCTTCTCCATTTTCACATATTATATGTGGTTTTGTTCAGATATCAATGCTTTTTGTAAATAAATTTATTACTATTCAAATGTATATAGGTTAGGTACCTACTATAATTATAATAGTTACCTACCTATTTCTTTTCCTTACTTACACACCACCATCATCGCCTCTAAATATATGTAGGTAAGTAAAAGTACAATATGTTAAGTACCTAACCTACCTAAATAGCGTAGATAAGGTGTTTTCCGACAATTTGCATTTCCACTAGCTTGCGTTCATCTGGGCTCTTTTTCGAATTTTTAAATTATTGTTTTTAAAGTAAGTACATAAAACGATAAAAACAACTTTTCATCATGGAAATGGAAATATCCTGCAAAAATTTGCAAGGCAATTGCTCTCATAATATGCAAGGCGCTTAATTTTCCTCATAAAATCATATAATTTGAAAAAAAAAACAAATCTTATAAATTTACTGTTTTCTGAACAAATACCTAGCTGGATGCCAAATTTGAACTTTCTAGGTCATCTGGAAGTGGGTTAGGTTTTACGTCTATATGTCAGTCAATCAGTGATAAAAATGACGATTTTTGAACGTTAATATCTAAATAACCGTATAAGCTGTGTTTATGAAATTTGAGGTACTTCCTTAACTCCGGGCTTTCAATACATAAACCAAATCTGGTGTGTTTATATTGATTAGTTTTTTAAGCTATGACAAGGTCAAAAGTGGCTCCAAATGGTTCGTGTAAACTTACACACAGTGCTACTCGCCAGTTCGCTGGGCCTGACCGTGTCGAGATTGGTTTGAACTTTTTACATAGCGTCATGTAGCCCTTAACTAAAGTGTGTGTCAGGAAAAAAATGCATTAGCTACTTACGGTAATTGTAAATAATTGGAGAAAATATAAATGCTATTTAGGTGAGGCCGACGCCTAAATAGGTACTACCATAGAAAAGCAAAAATGAAAAAAAACGGCTTGTTAATACAACGCAGTGATTACTTAAATTTTTCAGTAAAAAACGATATTACATAAGTACTTTTTAATAATGTAGGTATATGTAATGTTTGTAACAACGAGGGAGAATGCTTTTTTACTTTTACTTTACTTAATTGTAGATTTCCCGGTTAATATGTTATGAGAATGTAAGATTTAAAATTAAGTATGACGTTATGCATGATTTAAATGATGTTAACTGTAAAGCACGTAAGTAATGCTATACTTTCAACATGTGTGTCTGTTATAGTTATGAAAAAACAATCTCTTCGTGGGTTTGATGACCTTAAATTAAATGAAGTAGTGTAATTTATGTACAACTTCAAAGTTTACATTAACATTATTATAATCGAGAAGAATCTCTATCCTAATAATCGAGGTTTTATAAAAACATACAACAACTTCAATCGGACTGTTCCAGTGACCGTAAACACCTATGACAAGTCACATGGAAGAAAAGACAAAATAACACGATTTTGTTCACTTCAACGACTTTTTTTTCTAGTTAATTTGATTTAAGGGTAATAAAGTAATAAACTCACGGCTACTAGTTGGCATGTGACTAATACTTATAGTTGACTTGTGACTATTAGTTATTCTGTGTCGTGAGTTTTCATGAATTTCGACTTATTTTAAAACACGTATAAAATCTAAATTAAAGTATGAAACCTTACTAATTTTTGTTCACACAATCGGAAAGCATAGACGAAACGAATAGTGTGAAGAAATTACTATAAAACGGCGTACTTTTTGAGTATTTGTTCAAAACACTTTGTATGGAAATTTGCCTTGAGGATTACCCTTAAAACCTTAACTTCTGAACCGATTTTGATAAAAATTCTGTGAAACCAATCTCCCAAACAAAAAAATTCAAATCTGTTTTTAAACAACTGAGTTCTGAGGTTACCATTAAAAAAAAAAACATTCAACCGAATTGATAACCTCCTCTTTTTTTGAAGTCGGTTGAAAAGTAAAACTCATCCTTCTTTTGAAATACGCTTAGATCTTAAAACCGTACCTGTTAAACAGATTAAAAATCACTTAGAAATAGTAAACAATAAACACTCCCCTCCGACTCCAGGAATAAATCTCAGTTATCTGATTCTAATTTCGTTGCGCACGCGCTGCACTTGACTGATGCCACAGAGTATAGCGATGAGTCACGGCCAGTGCACTCTGAGGGTCTGTTGTGATTGTATGTATGTACATATGTACAGTCTGTGATTTTTGTGATCGTTGTACAGTTCCCCTATGTGCCGTAGGTGTTTTACTAGCTTGGATTAGATTAATACCAACGAAACACATACATTTTCAACAATCCATCCACCATGCTGGTTCCCCGGAGTGTGATCATCGCAGAATATCACTTCACTTCTCCACAGAGTACCTAAGCATAGAGAATACGCTTGCTATATTTATTGTAAACACTACAATCGTGTCTCGGATTCATGATTTACTAACTGCTTCCCGCAGGTTTGTCCGGTCACGGCCAGTGCACTCTGAGGGTCTGTTGTGATTGTCACATCACTCAAACAAAAAAAATCAATTCGGTTTAGAAACCACAAAGTTCTGAGGCGCAAAAGAACAATATAACATAACAAACTTTGTCTGAAACGCATTTCTCTTCTACGCATTTAAGTGAAAATATCAATACACCAACGTTACCCAAAGCAATTGTATATCTTTCACTTCGCAACAAACTGTTGTCTTTACGGAATCGACAACCAGGCAATCTGTTTAATATTCTGATCAAACTCTTGCTGTTCTTTTAATCCACTTGGTTGCTCTTGTTATTCTTCACCGTCTCCTCATTATGCATTCCTGGTCATGCCTGAGGTAGGAGCTTAATAAAAGAAATTCTGTTATCCATAAAATCTGGGCTTTGAGATGATAAAGATATACATGTTACAGGTTCTAGATCGTAATTTCGTGTAAGGCTTTTTCGTAATACCTAAAGCGTGTTTTAATTTCCATACTTATAGCATTATTTTTTGGAAAAATATTAACTTATAGACCTAGCAAATTCGTTTACGGATCCCCTGAGTGAACAATTAGGCGACTGCTACGAACATTGCCGAAAAGGCAGTAATAATAAGTACATGTTTGTTGTACAAAATACAACCTTGTTCATCGAAATCTTTGATTTACAAAATCAAGCACTTTATCTTCCAATCCAGCTACACAAACGGTAATCAATAACAGTAAGAATGGCGTCTCACCACACCGATAAATCTAAAGATCGTTTCACACCCGTGAACAAAGGAGACGCCATCCGACATTGATTGGGATTCGTCTCGGCTGATAAATTCTAAAGCTTCTAAATCAGGACTCGTTGGGAACGGAAGTGACTGGACTTGTCACAAAACAGGGGCATGACTGTAATAAAATCTTCAATTGAGAAGCCCTTGTTTCCTCTTCGGGAACGTTTAAGTTTAAACACTACTCCATTTGGTTTCAATAGCGCTATATTCACTTTCAAATTAACTTAATTTAACTTGTGTTAGTGGTGCTCGCAAAATCAACAAGTTTTACACCCACCGCACATATGGAGGTAGAGATCTTTCAGTCTAAAGATGCACGCCCCTCCATTCGCGCGATCAGTCTGAGTTAGGGGAATTTGTGAGTTATGGTGAAGAGGCGTGCATTTTTAGCGTGAAAAAACCCCACTTGCTTTTTTTTTGTAATTTTATCAAAGTCATACGTCATGTTTATTTGCTTATGCAAAATCATTAGTTTCACCAATCGAGTAGACAATACGTTACTATAATTGGGTACAGTTACATTGGGTTTTGATTGTGTGTGTAACATATTCCTTAGGTACCGCTTCTCCGTTTTAAGTTAGTATGGAGTTATGTAGAGCATCGTAAAATGTCAACTGCGTATAACCGTGATAGGATTAGTCACGATCGATCTATAGAATGCATCTTATTCTATAGAATGTCTCGGTTATTTGAATATGAATGGTGTTCATGACCCTGGCCGAATGATATCTTATTTTGGGAACAGATTCGGTGCACTTGCACTCACTTTATGGAAGGCTGTGATATGAAAAGAGCTTCATTATTGGCAAATTAAATGAAAATATTTTTATTTGTCTGTTCATTATAAATGATACAACCAGATCTTTAACATACCTACATATTCCTCTAAGTTGGAGGGTTGTGTTAATCATCAGAATACATCTCTGCTCAGCAAACTTTTAGTGAGAAGAATAATAAACTATTCACTTCATATAAAATTAAAAGCTTCACTTCAATCTCAACTTCAAAGGCCAAGAGCATTTGACACTGAATTTGCATACATTTTAAATTTCGCTCAGCTTTTTGATTCCAACCGCGGCGAGTTGATGTAAGTAATTTTATTTCGTGTCATCCTTGAATGCGGTTTACCCTTTAGAGGAATTCTCACAATTTTCTCACAATTTTAGAAAGTTCTTCGTCGCTTCTTCAAGATTTTATCTATTTCCATCTACTTTGTAAAACTTGGAAAGTCTTTTAAAACGTTGCTTTATTTTCAGTTTATTGATCATCAAAAATGGAACACGTTTCGGAAATCTGCTAGAATTTTCACTAAAAGCTGTTTATACAAATTAAAAAAAAATGCTGAGTGGTTACTTAACATCGTTTGGCAATGTGTTTAAAAACACCAGTGTTCGCAAATATCCCTCATGAAATTACCCGTGAAGCCTTTGTTTTCGCTTTCCCTCTAATCGTTCTACTCTTAGTTTTATTCGGGCTGTTTGCAACAGTGTCGACAGACTTGATTTACAAGACAAGACCTAAATAGCTGTGCAAACCAAACCAGTTTTTCTTGCCTTCAAAATAAAGTTGATATTCATAAATTCATATCAGCTCTCAAATCTTGATCCGATCTTATATCCTGGAAAGCGCATTAAGGCCGAAGCGACGAAACAGTCGTAGTTATTGAAGTGTTTAGCTGCTTGAAATAGTAAAACAATTCAAAAAGTTGAACAAGCATAAGTTAAAGGATTGAAGTCATACCACAGACTAGACAAATTCTTGCAACATCGTTTGCGTAGATTTTGTCATCGACTTTCTAACTTCTCTCTTTCTGCATTTGAAGAGTAAACACCAGTTCTTAAGATCCGGCAGTGTACAGTGTCTGGGAAACGAAAAATGTATGTTATAACTTTGTCCTCCCTTGGTGGTCCATTTTACAAAAAATGCCTTATTTACACACACCTTCCAAGTTTGATTCTACGATATGCGATTTTGGCTCGGCGATGATGATTCTGTAAGTCAGAACACGATTTTTAACTATAAAAGATAGATAAAACATTATCTGATGCCCATTTCAACAAAACCGTAACAATACATTGTAGAAAGTCATATTTGAAGAAGGGTTCCTTTCAATGGCGTTTGACATCCAGTTAGACCCCGGAAACATGTTCAATGTGTCAAAAAGGCTGGTCGTTGACCTCTTGCCTGGTGAATCGATAGCTTTCATTGTGGAAAGCCTTAAAAGGGACGAAAGTAAGCGTCGTAGAATTACTCGTATTGAAACGTTTTGATTTGTCAACTGCCGAAACATGAGTTGGCTCAGCACTTCCAGTATTTATACCGAGTTTCAGTCGTTTAGTCAGCATTTGGAAATATTTAAAAGGTATTATTAAATTTTGGTTAATGGTTACCGGGAACCGCATGCTGACCGCGTTGAAATCACGACTAGTCATTTCAACCATTTGTCTGGGCTGCTGGTTTTTATTGGTATCTCTACGCGTTTGATATTGTTATCAATGCCTACCTTCTTTTTCAACCGTTGTAGTTCCTTTAAACAAATAACTTCTGGATAGCTAGTAGAATGAAGTGACTTTTGAAATCTGTGTCTGTGAGAATCAGTAATGCCTTCGTCGCCTGACTCTACTCGTACTTGATGATAGAGATGACTCTACTTCTCTCTTTGTATCATCATGATAAAGATCTTAAGGAGGCCTGAAAACTCCAACTAACTGTAAATAGCGCTAGTTACTGGCTTTTACAATAAACCAGCAAACATTGATCAAAATTGAGGTTCTTGCATATTTTCTGTACATATGTTTCATATGTTTATATGTATGTAGTTTCATGTTTGTGACAGCTTTTGAAGCAGTCTTTCAGATATTTTGTATGCTTTCATACAGGTTAACATTTTTATCCAAGTAGATATCGAATTACAAAGGGAATGCGAGATGCCGAATTTCGCAGTATTGATCCAATGCACCCGGGGGTAGGTTGCAGTAATTTATAACAGGAGGGGCGGTGCACTTGATCCAAACTCCCCTATTTGAATGAGATAAGGTCGAGAATTGTCAGAAATATACCCTCCTTTGTCAGCTCAACTATAAGGGGTTTGACCCACGTGTTACATGCATTATTGCGTGATCTGTATTTTTTGGTCGTTCCAAGTTAGAAAGTTTAGATGGGTGAGTTTATGCGTTTTGGAAGCCACATACATTTTGTTTTGGCTCATATCAAAGATGAAACTTCAGCTGTGGCAGCGAAGCAATTTATGATATTCCCTTCAAAACAAATACTTGGTCATTTCTTTGAGTTCCTGAGTGAGTATGAACATCGTCAAACCACTCGTCAGATCTTACCGATCCAGTTTAAATTAATTATAACTTTTAGTTTAATTTAACACGTATCTATAATAACCGACAGCGGTTTTTAATAACAAGCTTAACAGAGTAGGTAAAGCAATAAACGTTCACAAATGCAATTATGCGGTTTATAGTCAATCGATCGCCGACTCCCCTCGTACAAACTATACTTTGCTCTGTCTGTTCACGCTGAATCGTTTACGCTCTGCAATCAATGTTATTCAGATCATCATTGTAGTTTAACTCTATTATTCTGCAGTGCACTTATATCGCCTGCTTATCCCTTCAATAGTCTGTGCAGTTTTTGTGTTGTATCTTGTTTATTTAGTAATCAGAACCTCTAGGTTCATTTTTGTCAAACTTTTATATTTTTATGGCACATTAACAGGGTTCGAGGATATATATCAATGGATATATATCAAGATATATATATATGATATATATCCGATATATATCAAACTAATAAATCCGATATATATCCGATTTTTTAAAATAAAATATTGCAATACAAAAATGGTTTAAAAAATCATATTATTACGTATTTTTTAGCGTTTGTTACTGTATTTCTACTTCCCAAATGTAGATGGCGTGGTAGTAGAGTAAAAACATACTCTCTAACCGTAGAAGCCTTAAAAAAAAAAATTTGTTATGTCGAGTTCTGCCGTAGCATTCGATGTTTCCCCAGAGAATTATGTTACGTACTCCATATTTTTTTGGAATATTTATTTAATGTACCTATTACTTCGCACTTTCAATTCCAGACTTTTAGTACCAAAAAAGCACTTGGCAGCTTGTTCATCTTCTTGAATTTATAGAGTCCATACCGCAGTTACTTTTTTAAGTACATAGTTTATATGTACTACCTTTTCTATCTTTTTTCTATGGTAGTTTACTGTAAAACGTGCGTTATATTGCAGTCCATTGTTGCGATTGATAGATCTACAATGTCGCTTTTGTCTCATTCAAAAGCTTCGCTATTCAGTTTATTTGCTTTTAAATCAACTTTATCGTTTAGCTATTCTATCTCATCGACATTGTTGTCTATTCAATCGATTTGTACTATTTCATTGTTTGTATCTACTAGTAACATACGTAAAAGTACTTTAAGTGTCTGACATATTTTTCTTTGTTCGCAGGAAGCACTGTTGGACATTTTAAGGTATGTTCGAAGAATATTTTTCTGCTACTTATAGTCAACTTTCCAGAAGTATAAATGGTATGCAACAAGTCTCGAATTAAAATTCAACTCTTTCAGCTCTTGACTGGGTTATTACTTATACCTTACGCAGTTGGGCTTTGACTACTTTTAATTAAAAGCAACATAATCTGGACCAAAAGATGTAATTATGTTATTTGATTTACAGAAGGGTCCACATTTTAATTAAAACGAATAATAAGCCTCTAATCTTTGCAACGCTTTTAGAAGAGGAGAATTACCGGAGAAAAATTTGAACAAATTTTGCACAGAGTTAATAACAATTTCACGGTGGATCTTTTAAATTTTTTAAAGTTTCCACAACTTTGCTGTGGATAAATGTTTTTGTTTTTCTTTGGCTATTGTTTTCGCTTTTGGTTGACCTGCTGTAATTTCCTGCGGTCTCGGGGATTGTTAACATCTGTTCCGAGCGGTATTATATTCTTGTCGGTTGATGGAAATTGAGAAATACGATTTCGGAGTATTCTCTATTAAAAATATGATTTTCGATATCGCGTTATGTTCTCATTAAAGGGAATCCTCAAGGCAAATTTCCATACAAAATGTTTCGGACAAATACTCAAAAAGTACGCCGTATTATAGTAATTTCTTCACACTATTCGTTTCGTCCATGTTTTTTGATTTCGTCAACAAAAAAAGTGAAAGGTTTCATACTTTAATTTAGATTTTATACGTGTTTTAAAATTAACCCTACTAACTTAAAAACACGTATAAAATCTAAATTAAAGTATGAAACCTTTCACTTTTTTTGTTGACGAAATCAAAAAACATGGACGAAACGAATAGTGTGAAGAAATTACTATAATACGGCGTACTTTTTGAGTATTTCTCCAAAACATTTTGTATGGAATTGGATTTGAGGATTAGCCTTAAGATGCCAAAACTAAAAATTTGTTTTAAAACCAAAAGCATTCTGTTAACTAAGTATCACAAATTAAACGCATCCCCTCCTCTATCAGTCCCTCACTGCTGAAGATCGTGACGTCTTGCAAGGAGACCTTCAATTGCTTTTCTCCACTTTCCTCTATCTTCGGCTTTGTGGAGTGCATCGACTTGTGGAGTGTTAAACGCATCAATCAATGCTTTTACCCGACTGCGAAGACGGAGGGTAATGTGTTGAATTGTTAAATTGTGTCACAGATTAAAGAAAGGTAACATTGGGTGGGTGCACGCTGCCATATTGAATTTAGACACTTCGACACATCCGAAGTAAATTTAATATAGCAACGGTATTTCTTCTGGTAGGCTTTCTATTTTTATTTATAAACATAAGCTTGTTGAACAAAACGCTTTATTCCACAACTTTATTTCTTTGAACTAACAGCTTGTATGATCCACCTGTATAGCTTGTAAGTTCAGCATTAGCATTAAAATTTAAACTACCTCAAAGTTTACCGTTGATTCAATATGCGCTCTGTAAAATGGCCTTAAGCACGCCTTATTAATTCATGCAAACAAACTTATACGCCGAACAAACATATTGTATGTTGGTTTAAATCTGTCTATGAAATTCATGCTCAATAATCTCAATATAGCAGGTACGTTTTCGTTTCATTCCATTTGTTTATTTCAATTAATTATTATGTTTGTTTCGGTTTACGGTTCATTGCAAGCTACAATATTATTGTAGTGGACTGTTGTTATTTAATTAATTATTCAATTTTGTGCTTTTCATTTAAATGTAGGTACTTCATTATGAATTAAAAATTCTTAGCAAACATCAAAACAAACTTTATTCGTCTAATAATTAATGAGACTGCTCCCAAAAACTTTTAATCCGCTGTTTATTGTCTCATATTATTAAAATAACGTTCTAATTCTAATTCTAAAAAGGGGGTACAGCGGTCTGCACTGGCTCCCCGTTGAAGGGTGCATTGTGCATTGCCCCCGATATTTACTTAACCCTGCCCCAGCCATCCTAGCTCCTTAAAATAACGGAGCAGGACCCTGGGTTGATGACAGCACAGTTCCAATAGCGTGCTTATTGACACGTTAGGTGGAGAGGAGTCCAATAACTTCAAAAATAACGTTGGATACATCTATAAATACGAGTACTTTAGTTTTTCCATCATCAAGACCATTCCATGCTTCAAGATGTTCCCCCCTCTAGCACTCTATAATTTTCTAGTCCATTGGTCCTCAACGATACTTGACTTCAAGCGATGTACCCTTTGAATCACTTATTGATATAGAAACAAAATCATTTACTAATAGCACAGTGTACACTCCACTGTAGTGAGTGATTTCGATGCTAACAAAGACAAATAGACATTTATTATTATGCGAAATGGAATGTTGTTTATTTAGGACATAGTTGGCTGTCTATTCTCGATATTATTTAAAAGACAATCAAAATTGATAGACAGCATGATGGTAGAGAAAAAAAGTAGATAGACTAACTCACTCAACTTTACTAACATAATTCTGCCTACAGTGCACGAAAGAAGCCTCTTCGAGGCGCACTTGGAAATCTCTTACCTGGCCTGGTTCGAAAGAACTAGTGACACGATAAGAAGAAGATTCTGCCTACACAAAAATATTGCAAGAAATACAATTCTAACAAAAACTAACGAACACCTAAAGCCAAATCTTAAGGCGTATAAAATGCAATAAGAGTAGAGAGATAATTAAAAGTAAAAAAGAAAACGCGAATTATTAGGTACTTACAAGTATCGCCACGTATACAAAACTCTACGGATCGTTAAAGCCTCGTTAAATAGAGGTTACGCCGGAATTATTCCATCAACTTACAGTTATTCTAAATTCACTTAAACAGTGAGAATTGGTCAAACAGATGCTTCTGAGAGTGAATTGTTACTGTACTTAGTCCCGTAAGAGACAACTGTGCTATGATACTACCATTTGTGAGAACATTATGATTTACTATACAGATTAGCCTGTGTGCTTGAAGATTGAGCTCGATCTTGTTTAAGAAATGATTCACGATTAATGTTTACGACAGTTCAATCGTTATAGGCAACGTTATAAGTTTGTGCTAAGATACAAAGTGTTTTATTTTTATTTTAAAATCGACGGGTTTAATTGATACAGCTTCTATTTCGACTTTTCTGGTTCACAAAATATCTGTATCGGGTTCAGCTATATTTTTAAACTTTCGCGTTTAGTTGTGTTAGTTTAGTTTTCAATAATATTATCTTCTAAAAAATATGACGTAGCACATTAGTAGTAGAGTAAATACATGATAACTTGTAATGCTAAAGCGACTTGCGTGTTACAGTGGTAGGTTAGTATTGACAATATAAATACGATGAACTATAGAAATATGTTCAGTAGTGTCATGATCAACGATTTCAATAATATACGGTTTTTAATAATAAACAGGACCTACCCCTTCAACCATTCCATATTCTGTACCGAACAGAGTGAGTCACGTAGTCGCTCCTTCGAGGGTGGTCGGTGGAGCAGCTTAGACTTATAAATAGGCTTTAATCGTTGTTTTATAGAGTATAAATAAAAACCCTCAATACTCTGGTTACAAAATTGTTTATTTCAAAAACATTTGTCCAAAGTTGTGGTACAGTCGCTGTTTTCCATTTTCCATTTTAGTTTTATAAACTGTATTACAGATCTCTTGATTGATCTGTCATCTAAATTTACTGTGTTTTTGTTTTTGTTTTCATAAATAAGTTAATATGATATACATACTAAGTACTACTAACCTGCCTTAAGTATTTACATATAATTGTTAAAACAGCATAGAATAAAACATGTACCACTTGTAACGGGAAGGGCTCTGAGATCTGTAATAGGTACAGTTTATAAAACTAAAATGGAAAATGGAAAACAGCGACTGTACCACAACTTTGGACAAATGTTTTTGAAATAAACAATTTTGTATTTTGTATTTGTTGTATCTGGTTACAGTTTGATTTTTCGAACCTATCAAAATGCTGTTACAAGAAGCGAAACTTTCGTATGATTATTCAGAAACTGTAACATATATTTTTGCTCGATATAATGTATGTTCGTTTTGACCTCGGAGTTACTTACACTATAGTTGGATTTAATAACAATTGCAATGTGTTCAACAGATGTTACTTGCATCAGATTATAGTTGATATACTGTAAATGTTGTAGTTATACGGTATCTGGGTCTAGGACATCAGCGATACTGTTTAAAGTTGGAGGTTAGTTAAAATCTGATTTCGCAAGTTTTATACCTTATGATTAAATGTTAAGGACCAGAATCACACGCGCAGTTATCTCGCTTGCACATGTGTACATTTTTGAAAGGATAAATTGAAAGTGAACGGATAAACGGGAGGAAGACAGAAGAAAAGATGGATGGACTGTGTGAAAGATGATATGAACAAAACAAATGTAAGTACAGAGATGATAGCTATAGTATGGATAGTTGACTCTAAACCTAATAGAATAAGGGATGTCTCGGCTACCCTAAAATCCGTATCAAAAAGTATTGCCATATATAGATTCCAATTTTGATACGGAGATTCATTAACAACCAGCCCTTTTTACAATTTTGGAAAACCATTGTAAAATCTTGAAATAAACCTGAATTTACATTCTTTGCAAGCCTGATGTGATGATGTTGAAACGATATTCATGATGTTTCTTATATTTTTCCAACCATAGGAAAATAAAACCAGCTCACTAACAAAGGTAGTGTGGCACCTATTGTTTCCATCATGCCAGAGCTTTACAAACTTCCAAGGCGTAACTAAAAAGCTATTGTTTGACGGGAGCGATCGCGCGGTATCAACATTTCAGCCTCGTCTCGCAATTTCGTTTAGCAACTGGCGTGATCGATTGTTTCCTTATGTGCCTGTTGGCCTGGTGTGTTGTTTTATAAAGCGGGGAATTCACTAGATGGACATTCCCGCGGGCAGTTTGTACGGGCATGTCTGTCGCCATTACACTACACTGACTCATCATCAGCAGCTCAAGCTTTAGGAGTTAGTTCCGTAGGGACTCAATTTTTTCTTAACATACACTAAAATCAGCTTCGGGGTATGGCTCGCGCAGACAAAATGAGATCGTGTGGACGAGCAATGGGCAGTCTGCAAGGCTGACTGCGACGATCCTACATTAGCAATCATTGCATACTCATGCAATACCTATAGTAGCGAGGTCCGACTCGTCTGCAGACTTGCCCGCGGGCATGTCCGTCTAGTGAATGCCCCGCTTTATGGTTTATTGTCAAAACAATAACATTTATGAAGTTTGTAAAATAAAAACAAACTCGTGGCTTACTGTTATTGGGGCAAGTGTTTTCGGTGGGAGGTAAATTGTTTCTGAAAATAGACTTCATGAATATACAAAATTCTTCAGTTTCTAAACAGGGACCGACATTAACAAGGCTAGAAACATCAGTCGCTACCTCCATTTCTTAAATTGCCTGCACCTGTACTTTTATTGGCAATATAAGGTCTACGTCATCGTTTTGATTATTCAAATGCTTTTTATACGAGGGGAGATGTGAGGGCAGGTTAGGGTGTTTGACAAATTGCCTCCAGGCCAGACAGGGGGCCCTGAAGCTTTAGTCACAGGACATGACCTTCCAATACTGGATAGGTAGGTAGGTAGGTCTAATAAAGATCGGCTTAAAATTTTACCATCCTTTTATTTATTTTTTGCTTTTAATTTGGGACTAGATGGCCATGTGTGAAATGTCCAAGCGTAATTTATTTATTTATTTCTGGACTTCCAGATTCTTGAATTTATCAATCTGATTTCTTTATTTACAGTTATTCATACCCGCTTTCTTTTGCATTACTATAATACCTACCACTATGCTCTATGTAACTATCTTCGCCACTGCATACTTCTTTTCCTTGATTTGTCTTGTCCAGGATACTTTATGGTCCATGTTTTTATACTTCTCTTTATACCTCTTCGGTAATGTTTTGGCGGGGGTCGCCTATAGCCTTGGGGTGTAGATTTTGGGTAAATTTAAACACGTAGGCGCAGTCAGTAAGTTTTATTATGTCGTGTTTCGATCCTAAATGGAAGTTTTTTACAAAATAATGATATGTCTTGTTAGTTGTTTCAGCTGTAATTGGCAGGTTATCAATGTGCGCAAAAATTTCATCCATAATATACTTTTTACGATGATTGTTAGATTGATTAGTTATCTGCATCATGTTTTGTGTTACATTTTTAATAGTTTTTGTCTGGTTCCAGCTTAGTAACTGGCTCACTATAACTACAAGTAATTCAAGTAAAAAGGTTGGCAACAGTTTTCCGTGTAATTAAAATACGAAGCTAGACTTTGTTAAGTACAGTTTATTCCAATGTATTTCTTCCGCACCATAAAGGCACGATAAATTGCCTGGGTTAATTTAGAGCACGCGAAAACAAAGTAACACTGCTAACTAAATTAGGAACGCATTAAGTCTAATTTTCCACATGAAACCGAAGAGCAACCACTCTTATTTATTACTTAGTAACTTACGCACAGAGTAATGTGCGACCTCTCTTCTTTCTTATCAAAGTTGTATAGTAAATCCTGTTTTACGTTGTTTGTTCTAACAAAATCGCTATTTCTGTATTCCAGACAGTCGCGTCAGCCTTCCCTATGTTACGTTTTCTCGGCCCTCGGCCCTGCTTAGGCATTAGGGTCTTTTCTATTAAGCCTTACCGTTCTCTTACAGTAAACAATCTATTCACGTCTGGGTAAAGTCGATTTTGCTTTAACAAGTCCAAAGTAATCACAGACATTGAAACTAAAACAAGGGAGGTTGATCTTTAATGTAATGATATTTGGGGTGTTTGTCGCTCCCACACTACGCTCGAAAGTAAATGGAAAATTGCTTTAGGTGCGCCCCGTGTTGGGCGCCAGTTATGAGGTGTCGAGGGACAGTTTATGGGCGTTGAATGTTTGTTAACACTTCCTTGGCCAAGCAACTCGTGTTATTTATATTTTGTTTGTGCCAAAGGCTATTGTGCTCCTCTCTCTGATGGATCTTTTCTACCTTCGAAATGTCGTGTTTGCGAATATACTAATGCTTGTCTAGGTTTCATCATCATCATCAGCCTATCGCAGTCCACTGCTGGGCATAGGCCTCTCCCAATGAGCGCCATCGCGCCCTGTCTTCTTTTTCTAGGTTTACTGTCATAGAATGTTCTAGTTAAAATTTGTTACATCCAAGCCTACTCAAATCTCTACCCGTATACTTCTTCTCTACGTCCTAGTACGTCGTCTACTTCTAATCTAATCCAATTGTGAATAATACTAGAATACAGTTTAGTATTTAGTTCAGAAAATGTGTGGATTTTGAAGAGAAACACGCCTTTTTAAACACTTTTTACTTTTATTTTCCGAAAACAACAAATTGACATGACTTAGATTGATGACCATTTTTTTCCATTCGATTTTTCTTTTTAATTTTTATACATTATTTCAAAGAGGCTATAGCTTTAAGCGTTGCGTCGCTAACAAAATGTATGTTCGTTTAGGTAATCACAATCTAAAGGGACATGTTTTATTTTCAGATCAATAATCATAGCTTATAACTGGTATATTATTTGGCTTTGTTTACTCTTGGTAATCCATTATTTTACGTTTTATCTCTTCCAGATATGAGCGAAAACCAAAATTTTGTACAGAAATGGATTTTGAAGTTAATTCGACGTCCCAAATGAGTATCCCCAATTTGTTTTGCAATAACAAAATTGTGGCGGGATTCCCAACACATTTGGCTCTAGCAGAGCTAATGACTAATCAACTCGTTGATCGTTTTCAGCCAAGTTTAATCCAGTGTTATGTTAACTGTTCAAAATTAAATCAACCTTAATTTGTTTATGCTAGTAAAAACTTACTCGATACCTTTTTTTACAATGGGAATATGCTATTACGCATACCCTTTAGCCGGGGAAGCTCACCACACAGGGCATACCGACTAAAAACCCATTGATATTCCTTCAATCACCTCAGTGCCAATGCGTCGTCAAACTACTCGTCATCGGACGAGAGGTTTGACGGCGAATCAGCAATATACAGGGTCACGGGGTCCCGGTCGGATTCGACCGCGGCCCTGTTACTTGATACCTACATATATTAAATAAAAAAGGTAGTTGTAATTACTGTCCCACTGCTGAACAAAGGTCTCCCTCATACTTTTCCAAGTTTTTCGGTCGCCCGCCACTTCCCACCAATCGGTCTGGAAGGCCGCAAGAACATCGCGCCTCTAAGACAGATAGGTTAGGAAAAAAGTTTATATTACTATTAATAAAATATGAATAAAAAGGTAAATTTTCTCTTCCTTTATGACTAGCTAGTATCTTTTATATTACTGTTACTACTAACTACTCTTTCTGACTAGCTAGAAGGAATCTCGTTAAAGCTAGTGGACAGTTCTGGCGTCCGAAGATATATTTAATTTTTTTAATCTCTTTAATGTATTAAAAGAAAGTCAATTCGATAATGTGTCTCTGATAAAATATTTGAATTAAAGATAATATTTGAGTTAAGCCATAACATTCAGATTATCTTGTTCTTTCATCATCAATATAAAAAATGTTCAATTCTTCGTTAAATAATTTCACTTGCCTGATATACTCGTACCTGGATATATAAACTACTGTGGATCTGTTATTATTTTAACAACTTACCTTATTTTTCGTATTGTTCTATCACATAGTGTTACATTTTTTTAATTAGATAAATTGAAATATTATGTCTTCGGATATAATTACCGACAAAGTTATAAATTGTGTTTGTAAGTTTTTCAATAATTCTTACTACGTTAGGTTTATAACTACCAAGAATTAATTGGAACAATATCCACAATTATGAGAACAGCCATGAAAACCGCAAAACATGTGTTTTGTTTCATTGGATGCATCCGGGCTTAATAGCGGCAAGCGGTGAGGTTGCCATTAGTCCAGCAAATAAAAACGGATCTAGGCAATAGCTTTTCAACATACAAGTTAATATCTGCTTTGTAGAGTTTCGTCTTGATTATTTAATTTATATAGCTTAGCTTTGTTAGTCAAGGCATCTCGAATTTGTTTATGCGGAAACAAATTACGACTACTGCAAGGTTTGAACCTGCGTCTTAGCTGTCCAGGCCACGCTAACCACCAATGGACCTAAACAGCCTGTCAGTATTTTCGTAGTCTCTTCTAGAACTAGATGTGTAATGTTTATGGCTTCCAACTGAATCTACATTAAATGGATTTTATTTTCCTACCAATTTTAAAACAGAAATTGACAGATAAAAAGTAAAGGTTGTTATCTGGAAGAGATTGATAGTTGAGATTGATAATTTTAGTGTATATTCCTTGTTTTGATTGATTCTAAGGTGATACAATAAAGAATATCCTATCTAAGTATCTATCTAGTGAATGTTTGTTTGTTTGTAGGACTCCCGCGATACAGGCTTGCCCTAGTGCGGGGTCCATTGTGAACCATTGTGCAATATCTGTGCAATATCTGTGCAATATATCTATTTACATTATAGATTTTAGTCGGTTCGATTCCCTGGTGTAGCAATCGAATTTTCGAAAATCTTTAAATGTAGTTCTCTTTCTATTCAAAAATAAAGGAATGTTTTCTTTGAGTAAAATATCTATCTACAGTATTAAGAGTGCTTTCCGTAAATCGTTTTGTGTTTCAGGCTGTTCATGATTCAAGACAATGTCAGGATTTTTCCTTTTAGATGTGGTTTCCAGGCCAATAGACTTACTTGTAGACTTCGCTGTATTTATCGGTATTCTTCCATGTCAATAGTCATTTTGGTTGGGTCAAGGAGTTTCCTATTAACTTACGATCCTTATCGTTTGGAAATAGGGTTGAACTTTTTGTATTGTGTCATTACCTATTTTAATTGATAATTCATCATCATCAAACAATCTAGTCGACTCTAAATCTGATTACTTCTAAGATACTTCAAAAACTATTTATGTGCTATCGATCGGTTTTAGGCACAGAGGTAGAATAACCCTGATATATTCATTGACTAATTAATATATAGTATAAATATATTTAGTAATAAATCCGCTTAATTTCTAAACAAAGGTCTTAATTAACTTAACTCTAGTTTAGAATTTTAGAATCTAAACCAAAGCGCAGAAAGAAGAAAACCCCAGTCAGAACTCGACACGTGTTTCGCCTCTACACAAGGCATACTCAGGAGATGTTGACTCGCCGAAATCTGAAACGAGAGTTTGGCGAGTCAACATCTCCTGAGGATGAATATATATGGATTTCCGCAAAGTAACGCCTGAATCAATCGATTATCTTTCATTAACTAAATAATGTTAAAATATTTATGGTCCCAAAATATTAATAACATATTATGTTACTTCATTTTTACAGTTAATTGTAATGTTTGTACTACAATATCGGCTATTATTCTCTGCTTTACGAGTTGCGTAATTCACTTTTAATATTTATTATATTTATATCCAACGTAACTTTTTCAATTACTTTCACGTAATATAACTTTTGCATATTCATAATTAGATTAAGAATATTTGGGAGAGTATTACCTATTCTGAAATTAGCATTAGTACATCTGTTTAATGCTATATTATGATAATTCAATTGAATCATTTACGTAGATGAAAGTGGAAAGTGGTATATAATTGCTTATTTAATAATCCAAATGTTCTCCAACTCAGGCCTGAAATAAACGTTTTAATGTATATTTTCCTAAAATTACGTAACGTAATGCTTAGTTTTCGTTCTTCATCTAAAGAAATTTTATTGGCCGATAGATTGGATTGGAGCCTTTTCGAGGCGCACTTGAAATCCTTTCACCACAATGGTTCGAAAGTAGAGTAGTGACACGATAAGGAGAAGAATTGGTCGATTTTTCAGCTTCTTTGCACAATGCTGGTATTTATCGAATACATTTATTACAGTAAACTAGGCAATATTAAATGAAGAAATAAGTATAAGCGCCGGCATTACGTATAGTGGTCCGCTTCATACAGAGTAGGGCTAAATCAAACTGTAGTCAGCTGTGGCATGAATATTTTGATGAGTGGTCACTTACAAAAGGCATCTATCTAAACCATCCAATGTCAACCTCCTCGATACCCGAGGTTTGGTTGAAGACTGTTTGTTCCTGAACGCTATGTTTAAAAACGAATACAGACAGTTTTTCTTCATCCAAGATTGATCATTAGTTGAGATCGTTCGCCTGGAAACTTTATCTCAGCAAATTGCTCTTTTCCTCAGTAGATATCAACATTATCTGATAGATTCATGAAATATTCAACAGTCCTATCAGAGTCAATCGTGTTGAGTGCCCGAAATGATGATCTTGTTTAGGAAAAAAGAATCTCCTGTATAGTATATATCTTCGCCTGAAATATAAAATGGATCACGACATCTCAAAATTTTCCTTCGATTTCACGTTTAGTCTCTCTGACATGTTTTGTTTGATAGGTAATATAATACAATTGGTATCGATGTTATTTTTTTTAAGTGAAGAGTGACATGCTTGATGCTCTTCAGGTGGTAAAAGATACAGCGTAGTTTTAATGTCACCATCTAAGGACCCGATGAATCCAATGTTATTCTGATCAACCGCTATAATGAGCCGTAAAAAACACATTAAATAATATCGGACAAGTTTTTCAGTGAAACTGCCCGGTGACCTATATACGAAGGCAGCATAGAGGAAAGATATATGGCATTCGTCTGCGCATGCCAACTTAGTTCTTTAATGTAGGCCGTTCTAGTTATGAGGTCAAACTGTGCTGTATCTCTGTGGCTGTTGGAACAATACGCTGTCTGACGCACCCTGCTAGACTATGAGCCGACTGGTGATTTGTTCGAGGATTTTTTTAAATGTGCATAAGTGACAAGAAAATCTTTTTCTTGATGATAAGCCTTCTCTTGGTCATCCAGCGCAAAACTACTTAGAGCGTTCGTCAATTTTGAGACATTTTGGTGGTCGTTCTCGAAAGCCCAGTGATTTCACAACCTAAAGTTCCATTCAAACCGCAACACTAGCGATGGGTGGGATAATACTCGGCTAATATTTATTTGATTATAACGGGTATTTATCGCGCTCACCTCGTATGTTTTTGTGTCCCGACGTTTCGACTGTATTGCAACAGCCGTGGTAAATACCCGTTATAATCATATAAATATGTGTGATAATCGCGAAAGTCTACGAAAAACTAATACTCGGCTCTTAGTGTTAACCTTCTAGATATAATCCTGCAAGGAACTCCTTCCACGTTAATGGAACCAGCTGCCTGATATCGTGGCAAGCTCTTTCTGTAGGTATTTAAAACCCACGACGTATTCTTCTTCTTCTTCTCCTGGCCTTATATCCCATTTCTATTTGGGGTCGGAAAGGTCTCTCCTGAACACGCGTCTCCAGGCCTCTTTAGCCTGGGTCGTTGTCGGGTCTATTTGATTATCGTCGAGGTCTTTCCTTAATACAGACATCCATGTAAGTTGGGGTATTCCACGTTTTCTCGGTCCTGTTTTAAGATTTAGCGCTGTTCTGGTCATGTGGTCCTCTGGCCTCCTCATAACATGGCTCATTTAAAAGTAAAACCCACGACGTATGTCGATAGCAAAACGAAACCCAACGCCGAAGGCCTTTGACAAAATTACATTGCAGAGAGTCAATAAAAATATTGTCCTGTGCTCGGTGAGTTGGATGCAGCCACGTATTCGTACTTACACGTGCCTGTAGGTCGTAATACAGTGCTATGTATTATGTTCCCTCTATACGAACATATTGATTTTCCCAGCCTGTGTGTTACGTTTTTTAATGAACCCATTTATAGCGGGTCCCGGCGGACTCGTTATAGTTACCCATCAGACCGTGATCAGTTTTATCGTTTACTTGCCTAGGCAATTGATTATTTGTTTTTGAAAGAAATAAATAAAAAAGAAAACACTACCAGCCCAACCTTACCGGTAGTCTTCTTTTTATCGTGTCACTATTTCTTTCGAACCAGTGTGGTGAAAGGATTTCATATGCGCCTCGAAGAAGCTCCTTTCGTGCACTTGACACATGTTTTCGGACTTTTAAGGTTATATGACATGCCAGAATAGTATCCTATCATTATATGCGAGTTTTAAAAGGTTTTATCATTATGCATAGTTATACACCACCAATTTTTAATTACAAAAAAAATATTAAATGGGAAATCCAGAGTGACAGCGGAGCGGGTGCGGCGCCCGAGCCGAGGTTTTGCGAGCTGGCTCGAGCTAGGTACACGGGTTTGCCAAACGATGAGTAAAATTTATTTTGAAATAAGTCCTGTTTACCCATTAATTTATTCTGCTGAAATCTTATGTGTTCAAAACTTTCCGTCCTTTAAAATTACCTTACACGTAGACCCATTCAGCGTCTTGCTTACGTCTCTGATGACTCACTTGGGACATCATTAGCGTCTCAAATGTGCAGTCTGTAACGTGCACGGCTAATGGGGAAATGGACATTCTAAACATGTTCCCTTTTATTTCTGTACAAGCTTTTAGCTTACATTTTCAAGACTTAAACAGCGTCGTTTGCAAGTTCAACTTACATCGTAGAAGCGACTCTCTAAGCTCTTCTTTCGAGTTGTTGGTTTTTGTCTCTAAATTCTTAGCTATCAAATATGTATATCAATAACTTTGATTATCCTGAGTCAAAGTAGAGCTTACCAATAAGTATTTATCTATTAATTACTATTTTTTATAGGTAGGTAAACAAGCGGTGGACTAGCTAGGCGTTCTCGTGATGGTAAGAGATCACGCCTGCCCATAACAGTGCTAGCTACTTCTTCTTTTTCTGATGGTCAGTCTCGAAAGCCTTCTAATTTCACTAGCTATAGTAACCTTCCATTCGAAACACAGTAATGCTACACATTACTGCTTTACAAAATACAAAATATTTATTTCTAAAAACAGGTTACATAGGAGGAATTTTAACCAATGGACCTAACGGTGAAAATTACTGTAAAATCAAAAATATCATGTTACCTTATTGAAATAAGATTCGATTTTTTGTTGAGTCTACTCTAGCGTCACAGATTTAACACACCTAGACATAACAACAGACTCAAACATCTTACTTCAACAACGATTCCTTATTTCGTCGTAACTTCGAAATTCACTTGATGTTTCAGCAAATCCGTCATCGAAAAGTAATTGTTCCTTCAACAGCTCTGTCTTACACACGCGTGCGGCCGATTCGTCAAGCTATTCCCCATCTGCGTTGTACATTCGTTATTTATGAAGCTGAAACTGTTCTTCCGCTAGACCGCTGAGTGGCTGCAGTTTTAATAAATTATTTCTGTAATTGGAGTAGAGCTAGCTACTCTTTTAGGTGGAGTGGAATGCATAAAGTATAATTGTACTGCTGCCCTCGGCTGCTGTTAAAAGTGCTAATTAATTTACCTAGTGAAAAGTCTCTCAGTGGTTCTAGAATTTGCATATGTGATGGACATTTGGATGTTTTTTTGTAAATGTTGGATGGCTTTTCAAATTAATGTAATAATATGAAATTATTATGGAGCACAATGTAAAATTGATAGTTAATTCAAGTAGGTACTATACCTCGCAAAAGCTCGGTTCGGGCGCCGCACTCGCCTCGCTGGTACTCTGTCATTTTATAGAAACCGAAAATCCTTACTGCACAGATACAACGTAGTATCTGCATTGGCCCTTTAATTTTTTTTGGTAATAAAAGAATTGTGGTGTAGGTATATGTGATTTTCCATCCATTTTCAGTAATTTATTTATTTATTGCAATAAATATGTACAGTTACACCTTAGGGCTATGGTACTATATTCACCCTGTTGGGCACAGCAACTTTACTAATAGGAACTTAAGTTTATTTCCTTATCCATTCATCCATTCCGTTGTCGTGTTAAATTCACAATTTACCATAGATTGTAGTTAATTGCGTCAACTTTAATTTATAGTTGTATCATGTCACAGAGAAAAATCTAGAGACACGGTAGTGTCTGTCCTCCTATCAGTCCTCCAACTGTGGGACAGAACTATTTTGTCCCATCTGTCACCCTAGGCGGACAGAGCAGGGTGACAGATGGAAATAATTCTCCGATACTGTTATTTAAAGAGTGGCTTAGATTTTTATAGTTCTAATAATAAAACCTAGCGTCCGTGTTCCATGGTCCCCATCAGTCATCTAAAACAACGATATCATTACAGCTAAGTACATAATGATCTTGACCTCGGCGATCATCCAATTGAAACTGGCTTTGTCATGCGCGTGCGCGTAAATTAAACGCACATTAGTGAGCTTGATTTGAGTTACGCCAGTTTTGATTTGTGATCATCCAATACAATTGAAGGCCTCGAAATTACCAGTAAAGCTCAAGCAGCTATTTTGTAGCTACTTTTATGCATCTTATTCATCGGATTGTTGATGAGTTATCAACTTATCAATCAAATTTCAAATTCAAATTTATTTATTTGGTCACAACATAGTTTGAACATAATACTAAGTGCACAGAAAATTTTATAGTTTTACATACTGTGAAACGTGCCCATCCTTAAAGTTAGGTACAGAGAGAATAATAGAGAAAAATAGTTTAGATAGTGAACTATTAAATACTTTCTTTTAAAAAGTGAATTGAAAGAAAGAACGGGTTTAGTGACGCACTCTGCGAGAGACCTACACCCAGCAGCAGTGTTTGTAACTGTTAGATAGATAGATAGATTATTCTTTATTGCACACCATCACAAAAAAACAAAAATATACAGAGAAGAAAATAATGTCAAAAATAGTGGACAATGGGCGGTCTTATCGCTAAAAGCGATCTCTTCCAGACAACCTTTGGATGGACAAGAGGCTGTTGAGCAAAACGTGGACAGCGGCATATTAAACTACTGACTAAAAAACCTGAGCTACTTAATAACATCGATCCTTTTAGAATGAAAACACCGGCGTCTTAGTTGTTAGTGATCCTGCCTACGAAGCTTGGCGAATATTTGTGTGACGAACACGATGTTTGTCCTCGAGTTTAGATGTTGTGACGTTTTGTGTCCATGCCATCTGCGACAAGCGACTCTGGGAATCCTAGTGCAGGGGTGTGAGTGTGTGAATGTTTTATGAAAAACATGTTTGTTATCGATTATGTCAAAATAGTTTTTACAATTTAATGGCCCACCTACTCAAATAGTTCCATTGTTTATTAGAACGTATCCCTTATCATTCACCTGTCCTAACTTATCTCCTGTCTGTTTCTGTAATTACCGTCGTTTTCCCAGCAGCATTACCAATCCCTTACCCTGCGGTTATCGGTCATCGCCCCCTGCTCATTCGCCTAGAAAAGCCTTATTATCTAAAAAAGTCCTCGACGAGTCGTGACGTAATTATTTTGTTTAGACTGGCCTGTGGGCGGGGTCCTCGACCTTATAAAGTAGCGCTTAGTTCGGTAAAAACCACACCCAATGCTGTTATGCGATAGAGTGAAGGCGTGTATTAGATACAAGATATCTCAAATAGCTAAGAGGACAAATACATAATTTTCCTTTCTTAGTACGCACTTTGACCTCTTCAAGTTTCAAGTCTCTACGTCCACTAGTCTGGCCTGTAGGCTGTCTGTCAGTCAGGCAGGACAAAGCCATAGTTATTCGTTGTCTAATAACCCCCTAATCATCCTCATACTAAATTGGGTCAATTATATCATTGAAATTTAGTATAAGACAGGTCTTGTTATTCTTACCATTCTTGTGCTAACCGCGACGAGTGTTCGGCCCATTTTTGTTGACATTTACAACAACGTCAGAAAGCACAATAACCAAACAATATATGTATATGTACATATTCTCATCTAGGCATATATTTCTACTTACATTATTTCAGTTATTATTATGTAGGTGTTGGAAAGGTCAATAAACCATGCAGTTTCATCACAACCTGATTTACAACAGTGTGGCTAATATCAGTAACTTACAAAACCCTTTGTATGTAAACAACCTGTCTCCCAATCACTCTATCAAGCCTGTCAGCCGTAACGTAGCTTCACGGTTCGCACGTGCGCCCGCGCCGCTCGGATGTGACGTCACAGCTACCGTAATAGCGGTACACTATGGCTGGTTAGCTCATTAGCTCGCTGCGTTCCGTGCGGTTCTGACGTGTTTAGGGCTACGGGCGCTGTGTTATGCGGAAGAAATTATTGAGGGTTGTCAATTGAGGTTGTCTGGCTCTTTAATGGTTCACCTAAAAGCTCGAAAACATGTGTCGAGTGCACGAAAGAAGTCTATTCGAGGCGCACTTGAAATCCTTTCACCACACTGGTTCGAAGGAACTAGTGACACGATAAGAAGAAGATGGTTCATAAGTTATAAATCAGTTTTCAAACTTGACAAAGTATGTCTTTAAAATTAACTCGAAAATCTCATCGAAATCACGAGTTAATTCATGGAAGAATAATTTTTATCTTGGAACGTTCACTTGTCGAAATCATGAGTTAATTCATGGAAGAATAACTTTAATCTTGGAACGTTAACTTGTAGAAATCATGAGTTAATTCATGAAAGAATAACTTTAATCTTGGAACGTTAACTTGTCGAAATCATGAGTCGAAGTCATGGAAGAATAACTTTAATCTTAGAACGTTAACTTGTCAGAGATTTATCTCATTACCGTGGGAGCTCAGAGCAAAAACTTGTGTGTCATTAGGTCAGTAGACAGTCTGGTAAATTTTCGGTAACACCTACACTGAGTTTTGTAATCAGCTGTTCATTAAATTAGCTTTTGTAAACTCTTCCTTTTTGTGAGTGGGTGAGTATCTTACCTTCTGTTCTGTGACTACGCTTTAGATTGTTGCATACTTTTCAATTTTTGGAAAGCAAAATGATGTTTTTTGACTTGACTACGTCTAATAAATCGATGAACGCTGCATGCACGAAAACGTTGACGTAATGCCCCGGTAACGCTCATTGTCCGGTAACGCGCATTGTCAACCGTTACGCCGGTAGTCCCGTAAACCAACTTTACAGGCAACCAATTTTTTTCATATGGTTTTATTGTGCTCGTTGATTCTATGACCAATCAGCAGCGTATCAAAGTCTTTGTGCTTGCATCGATATTTTAGAGGAAACCACGAACTGCGCTATCTTAACTCGTAAGAGCGAAGGTGTTTAATGAGGGCTTTTCAATAAAAAAAAATCACGCTTTTTATTTTTCTCACTAGATAGCGCTGCACTAAAGTCAAATTGTCAAGTGGCATAATAAACAATTAAATTTTATTTTTTTGTTAGATTTTTGACACTTGCGTTTCATACAGCGCCATCTATCTTAGTTTATGGCAAACACTTTTTTTTTAATTTCTCATTGAAAACACTCATTCCATTGGAAACAAAGCAGTCAATTTTGCTCGAATCAAAATGATTTCTAGTGAAATGATGGAAATGACAACACGATTGGAACCTTTCAAGGAAGTGAAGCCTGGAACCTTGGGTATTCTTCATAACTTCCCCTTTAAAATGGGGTTTTCAGGGGGTTGGGGGATGTCGCCTCCTTCCGACCTTTGTCTCGTACGTTTCCGTCCGTCCGTATGAAAACACGTGTATTTTTACCCGACTGCGAAAAAGGAGGGTAATGTTTTTCGAGTGGACATATGTTCCTTTGTTACGTCCTACTGCCTAATTATCCTCCTTATGTCCTAATATAGTCCTAATTATGTATGCCAAATCAGTTTTCTTTGGATTTGCAACCGGCCATTTTTTATATTTAATTCAACAATATCTATTATTATTAGATGGATTTAAGAAATGATTTCTTTTGATCATTTCACTGCATTTCTGCAGGCGGGTTATTGTATTTTTCAACTTTTTTAAGCTTGTAAATAGAGAGAAGAATAATTTATTTCATCTTTAAATATTTTACTTGCATTAAATTGAATGAGGTAAGTAGAGATTGCATTCGGCGGTAAATTTTAGTTTTTAATTTACGCTCTAGACGAGACGTAGTTTTTGATCTTTGTACTTTAAAAAGTTCTTATTTTATTAAACTGTCTACGATTGCATTAGTGTCTGAAACATATTGCAACTGTAATAAAAATGTTTCATCAGTTTTTTTCCTTAATTTATGCGCAAGATTTTATCAAGTTCTTCATTATTGCGATGATGTTTTACATGGTTTTCATTTTAGAAGTAGACACGACATAGACATAGACGACATAGAGACTTGCGTGCCTATCAATCAGCATCATTGTTTCAGTATAAATTAATTAGAATTGATTAAGTTTATTTCACGTTTACTTGAATACGCATTGAGATGAAGCGTGAGATAGAAACTTGTATTTTTTGAAAATGTTCTAGGTTTTCTGATGATGAATTCTGGAATCTGAGCTTGGCTGGTATAAGTCATTCACTTGCTAACGCATGATAATACTAGATTTTTAAGTAACTCGTTTCTAAGGTATTTTATTCTAGTACCTACCTATGTCAGGAACAGTGTAGCTTATCCTTACTTATGATTAAACTAAGGAATACTAAAAGGCACAAAGTTCTTATATTCTATCTATTTCAGCAACTAAAACGAGCCGAGGAATAACACTGATTTATCACTCTATTATCGCTGTAACCGGTCGTATCCTGAAAGTTTCTGATTTATTAAGATGGATATCAAAGAATCTTCCCTAGGACCGTACCTTTGGAAGAATCATGAAGAATGACGTCATATTTTGCATTTCCGGCCGCTATGAATGAGGCGAAAATGCGGTTTTTTTATATAAACAAGTTACGTAACCAGAAAGACGCGTATTATATTTTTATTAGTAAGATATCATGCCCATAGCTAAAGCAATGGTATGCAAAAATCACAAAACCGGTGTTTTAGCCATTGGTAGGCGTACCTATTACCACCAGGAGAGCGACATCTCGTTCATCCTCTAACTTAATGACATCTTCGTCATTATCCTGCTGACATCAGGCTGCCACCTCTTGATGTCTACTACTCATGAACATAGTTTGTTGACGTACAAAATTTGCAAATACTTACTTTTTTTTTTAATTTTAACTAATAATAATAATAAATATAAATTATTTATTGACACAAAAACTTAAAGGTAACTAGTAGGTACTTTTATTATATCACTATTAAACTAATGCTAATGCTTAGAATTAGAATTAGTAATAGGTATAAAATAGTGATTTTTGTTTTTAGGAATACATTGTTATGTTCATACTAGGTACCTACTTCTAGACAGATGCGCTAAGAACCGGACAAGTTTTTACTGTATCCCGGTTCAAAGCGTCCGCCGACGGACAGTAATAAATTGACACAGTCAATTAGTGATAGGGTAGGTTGGGTGCGCAATATCAGCAATTAGCATGCATGCATAGCTATCTAAAGATTACGGAAAGAATAGTAGCATGCCAACATACCTATCAATCCCATTTGAGGTTCGTAACACATTTTGTTTTCAAACTGAGTAGGTAGATATTTTAAATTACTGTAATTATTTTACATAAGTTTGGTAGGTAATAATAAGAAAGACACTGCGTTACCAATCTTGTATGGAGTTTTTAATTTATCTGTGCTATCCTCAAAGTTATCAGATTACTTTGCCTCAGTCTGTGGGAGTATAATAGGAATCGTTTAGACTGTCTCCCCGTAACGTGCACACACCTGTGCCCAGTCGACTGGGGTGGCCAGGTTTTCGTCATATCTGAGAATACCTAACAAAAAAAATGACATGACACCCATTGGGCGTGCGTTAGCTTTGAAGATCTGTCAAAAATTACCATTAGCAAACATTTTTCTTGGAAAAAACTGACTTTGTATTCTGGAATTAAGAATTCTAATTCTTCTTATTATCGTGTCACTAATTCTTTCGAACCAGTGTGGTGAAAGGATTTCAAGTGCGTCTTCGAATAAGTGTGTAGTGTAAGTCCGATTCCATAAGTTCAAAGATGACTGCTCAAATCAAAATCTCATTAATTAGGACATTTCTTATTTATTGCAATTTTCGTTAAAGGGATTTCTAAATTTCAACAGTTATAGACCAGCCATCTTTTGAAAAGTTAATTATTTTTTCATAAAATTCATCACCAACTCCAGGTCCATAATTACCATCCAGTCCACAGATTACTAAATACTCCCCAGATGCCCCTTTGATCTCCCGGTAAAAATGTATGGACACGGCGGCACTTATTTTTGGCTTTCGTCCCAAATTATTTCACGGTAAAAATATTTCCACTCTAATTACGTGGATATTAGTGTTACGTGTTGTGGAAAATACTGACGGACGTTGTAGAGGGCAAAATTTCCTGCCAAGTTTGGCGTTTGCAGTATTTAACCTCTTTAACAAATCCTAATCCTCTTTAACCTTCTAATAAATCGATGAACGCCGGCCGCATGCACGAAAACGTTGACGTCATTGTCCGGTAACGGTAACGCTGTCATTTTCCGGTAACGCTCATTGTCCCGTTACGCTGGTAGTCACGTGAAACTATCGTCCGGAAACCAACTTTACAGACAACCAATTTTTTTTGACGAAAACGATTTGACACTTTCTAATACTTTAACAAAAGTGCAGGGTTCTAAAGATTTATTTGTTAAAATAATTAGCTGAGATAAGACACACAATTTTGTTTCTGTTGCGAATTAACAAAATTCCTTGTACGCGCGTACACTTCTTGACGAAAATACCTACCCTCGAGATTTCAAGTGTCCACGTTCAGTGTCAGTTTACCCTGACAGGCAGCCCAAAGTCTTAACATAAATATATTAACTATACCATTATACAATATAATAATAAAATTATGTAAAAAAAATTACACTCTCTTTTTCATCTGCGAAAGGGCCCTAAATGCGATCTTTCCATTTTCATCTCATCTAAGTAAAAACTTACCTAACACATTAGCTGATTACAACCAGACGGGCTAGCAGACTAAAGACATCGCATTATTTATGTATCGTCTGTTGAGATATAAATTAGAAAAGCTGACAGTATTATTGCTTCGTAGCGTAGGACTGCTGAGGGAATCTACAGCGAGATACCGAAGCATGAATAAATAGTTGCTACGACGCCAGAGTTCAGATGTTCAGACCAAAAACTTTACTACTGGTCAAACTAGTTCAATCAGTCAATCAATAATTATTTCCAAAAACACAAATAGTTCACAATGGACCCCGCACTAGGGCAAGTCTGTATCGCGGGAGTCCTAAATCGAGTAACAGAGAAGATTCGTTCCGAAAGTGAACTCTTCTCTTTATAGATGATAAAAACAGTAAATAATTTTTTGAAATATATTTAATTTAAATCAGAGAAATATGTTTGAAATTCGTCCCACAAAAGTTTTAAGGTGTAAAAGCATTTCATTCAACGCACCACTGCGTCCATCTTTGGATCTTTTGATCCCCTGTAGCAAGTCGAGCGTTGAGCAATATTTTCTGTTAATTTCACATGGTTTCCCAAATATATCGAAGCAGATTTTCGAATTTATTTTACAATTAAATAAATTGGGGCGATGCGATGCAATTTTGCTTATTACGCGTCGCAACAGGGACGGATATTTGGAAACCACTGGGCGGAATGAAAGGCACTTCTTAAATAAACCTATTGATTACGATACAACCCCAAAGCCGCAAGCAAGGCTAGTTTAGAATTAAAATAAATAATGTTTGGACATTTCACATAACGTCATTTAGCACCATGATTGCCATAAATTCATTTAAAAGCTCTAAATATATTTTCTTCCTTCATTTACACAAGTTTAGAATGTGGGGCCCAACGCTACTTCAAGCATTCGGAACAAGAATTTAGGGGGGCCAAATTACATTCACCCCCAAGCTTCGCTTACACATGGGTGGTATAAAGCGCGCCCCATTAAGTATGCGGCTGTTTGTAACCGCTCATAATATTAACCTCCAGTAATTATAATTATATTAACATGGATATTAAAGACAACGTTATCAGGTGTTCTTGGAACCGACAAGCTCGGGTTCGCAAGAATCGTTGATTTTGTCGTATTTAGGCCGCTTGCTCCCGTTGTGTATTTTGACAACAAGTATTTTTGAATAATAAATTTGTCTTACTATTTTCAGTAGAAAGAAACACATATATTTGAAAAAATAAAGTAATGAAAATATTTATTGTAAAACATGTAACAATGTACAGCTAAGATTTTACAGAAATGCTAAGTAGGTACTTATAATTTTAATAAGGTTTTTTTATCAATTACTATGTAAAATAAGTAAACAAAATGACAAGCTACGCCCTCTCCTGATGGCTAGAGAATACGCATGTCCATATTGCCCATGGTCCAAACAGTGCGACACAGGACGTTGCCTGTGTGGGATACACATATAAAAAGATAAATGTTTTATTTCAAAAAAGGTCTTATAATGAGGTACACAGCGTATTAACTAAGAAATAAAGAAATACAATAAACACAGGATTGTTATAATAATTTACGACATAAAACCTCATGCGCCATAGCGTGCCGGGTCAGCGTTTGATTCGTTGCTGGGTCTAATTGAATTGGGTCTTCTTATCGCCCGTAGTATAAGGTCGCGAAGTAGTTACAACACGCGACTGCCAGCCCTTTTAAACCATAAAAAAAATTTTTAAAAGTTTGATTAGAAAGAGATTATAAGACACTTTTATTTTGCAACTTACATTTTAGTTTCAGCCCTACTCACCAAACTAAGTTAGAAAAACTTTACTAAGGTAAATAGTGCCTTCCAATAATATTTATTATTTAACTATTACAAGCTTTAATTAATAAACAAACTGATAAGAACTTCTAGACATATTAAAAATGAATACCTGCCTACAAAGGAAGAAAAGGATATTAGTATGGCGATAATATTAAAGGTGTGCATTTGTAGACTGAACGATCTCCACCATTATTCAACTAATACTACTAATATTCAATTCAAATTCAAATCTTTTATTTCGGTATTACACCATATTTTGTTAATATAAGGCTTATTCTAAGGTTAGTAACATATATAACAAATTATAAATTACACATAACCAGTCATTAATATTAAATTAAATTGTATAGCTTGAAATTAAAGGAAATAAATGAAAGGTATTGAATTGATATTATCGGATGGACCTTTGTGTAGGCAAGTGAATTATTTGGCGTACCTACCCGAGGGCACTATATGCGTCTTAGTCCAGTGGCTAAGTATCGGGCCATCCACCCGATCTGCCACTGTCCTCAAGAGGCTGTTGGTGCCGCCGCGTACCCGCCGCATCAGGGAGGCGGGCGACCGTCTTACGCATGATGGCTGGAAAACCATCCGTACGCGCATCCGCGAACATACCTGATGCGCTACAAAAGCGCGGCAGCCCCAACAGCATCCTGAACGCATTGTTGTATTGAACGCGAAGGGCGTTGTAAGCTTATTAAAGCAGTGGCAACTAATAGATAGATAGACAGATGGATTGATGGATGTTTGCTCCTCAATCACGCCAAAATTACTAATAAAACTATATGCACATAGTTTAAAAGCTGGATAAAGACTTGTTACTTTCTATCTCGATTCTGATCAGGCGTAGTCACGGGCATCAGCTTATTCTTTGTCAACACACATCCATACTGGTCAACATAGAACACAATATTGATGTTTCTCTTAGTGATGGAAAGCCGTTTCTCAGAGCAATCAAGACACCTAACAAGTTTGCTCTACAAACCGATACAGCTCGAACGTTGATTGATTGTTTGCTAGTTGTAAAGTCAGCAGCGTAACTAGTTGCTAGTTTACGAGGCTTAGCAAACAAGGTGGAACACGATGAGGTTTTGAGTGAGGAGTTGAGAACTGATTTCTTAGATAGTGTGTCTCTTCTTTATATCTTGCTGAAAAGTAACCAATCTGAGACAGCTTATTCATCAGTAAAAAGAGTGTTAGCCTGTTAATGTTCATTCATCTTGAAAATTGAGCACCTTCTACACGTATAAGGGTGCGTTTCCACGGGCGCGGAGACGGGCGAAGTAGAGAGGAGCGGACCGTGAATCGGCCAATTACAGTGCTCGTGGTGAAGTGGAAGTAGAATTTCTAGCACTGTGATTGATCAATTCACAGTCCGCTCCTTACCACTCTGCCCAGCTCCGCGTCAGTGGAAACGCACCCTTAGTCTACCAATGTATTCTTGATGAGCGCTTCCGACTTGTAAAAGTGTGCCAATGGATTTTTGATTTATTATAGATAGACAAACTAAAACTCTGGATTCTCGATTTACCATAGATAGACAAAGTAAACCTCTGGATTCTTGATTTACCATAGATAGACAAAGTAAACCTCTGGATTCTTGATTTAACATAGACAGACAAAGAAAAACTCGAAGACGTAGGTATATTTCAATAAACTTTACCGTATCTTTACAACAAAGAAAATATACCTATTTAATTTACGCTTCTATTCGTCCGGGAGGCCTATGTCAAGGGGCACACAGACAAACCATGCCGGTGTATAGATAAGGATAGGGATTAGTTAGGTAATATTAATAATAATAATGAAATCTTATCTATCAATAATTACAAATTGTTAAAAAATGTCTGAATAAAAGGCTTATTTATTTTTATATTATTTATTTTATCTATTCGTCCTATTTTATCTAACTAGGCCGGTGGACTTGATACAACTCAATACACTAAACCACTAAAAGCTAACGGACAGAGATTACCTGTCTGATGCATGGCCAATATCTATTTTCCCGACAAAAGGCCACCGCAGAATATTAGTCACAGTATAGTGAAGTAGAAGCAGCAGAAGCAACTTTGTATTTTTTATAGGTTACCCCTGACTGAGTAATAAATAAACATCATATAAGATCATTTTAGAGTCTGATCCAATGCTATTCACCTCTGTACCAAATATTCAAAGTCATTTATTTACAAGAAGTTTACATGAACAAAAACATTCTTAGTGTCAACCTTAGTGTGCAGATAATCGCGCCAACCTTTTTTACAAGCTTTTTTTAAGTATGTTCGGTTCAAATCTTGCAACTGAAATGAAGCAGTTATACTACAAAACATGGTTCATTAATTTTTGTCATTCCAAATAAAATATGGCGGACGGCCCAAGATGGAGTACTAGTTATTTTTAAGCATTCTCATAATATGTGTATTAAATGAAAGGGTTTGTTAAAAGCTTGTTTTAAAAATGTTTTTAATAAGTAACTGTTAATTTTGACGTGACTACGTCTAATAAATAGATGAACGCCGCCGCGCCGGCTGCACGCACGAAAACGTTGACGTCATTGTCCGGTAACGCTCATTGTTACGCTGGTTGTCACGTTAAACTATCGCCCGTAAACCAACTTTACAGACAACCAATTTGTTTTTATATGTTATGTGACGAGAAGTAGGATAGGCGCTCTTCTGGTGGTGAGAGATCCCCAGAAGTCCCGTAGGTTGTTCATACTGGTTCTTCATTTACAGTGCTGCAGGCCTGCAGCCCAGTTGTAGGCACAGCGGCAACGCGGGCCAAAGTCAAAACGGGACCCATTTATACGTATAATTGAGTTTCGCGGCGTGTGTTTGACATGACAATAAACTTCATAATATTGGTTGTTGCAGGTGGTTCAGTTTCAGTTGTGTTGACAGAAGTTTATTGGATTGTTCAAAATAAGAACCAACATAATGAAAACACAGAGCTTGTACTATGAAAACCAGTTCCCATAGTACAAGTTCTACTTGTGAAATGCCCAAAAAAAATTATATATTTATTTTATTTATTAGTAAATCAAGAAACGATTTCAGAACTTTTTTAATGCAGCTCAATGTTTTCGAAATTTGGCTGTTCTGGGGCTTTTAAATAACAACTTCAAAGAGGATTTGCGTCATTTTTCAACAGTTTTTCAGCTCTCGCTAATTGAAGGAAACATCTTAAAACTTTTGCAAGGCTGAAAACAAAAACTCTTAAATAAATCGGAAACCATTTAGGTAGACCACGGATACCAAACTTCCTGAAATATTGGGATACTATTGGTCTTTTTATACCTACGTTTAAATTACTTTTTTATGAGTCGTCGACATTGTAAGCCCGCTTGCTCTTCCTTTGTGATGAAATACATTATGTAATCATACATTTGTCCATAAACGACATATTCGCGAA
Organism: Lobophora halterata; assembly: GCA_932526365.1. Taxonomy (NCBI): domain Eukaryota; kingdom Metazoa; phylum Arthropoda; class Insecta; order Lepidoptera; family Geometridae; genus Lobophora; species Lobophora halterata. The sequence continues at coordinate 3,223,014 of OW052026.1, forward strand.
GAAGATAATAAACAAAAACTCTACAATAATCAAGGTTTTACAAAAACATACAACAACCGACTTCAATCGGACTGTTCTAGTGACCGTAGGCACCACTGACAAGTCACAGGACAACAACAACAATACGCAATTTTGTTCACTTCAACGACTTTTTTTCTGTTATTTTGATTTAAAACCTAAACTACTCAACCGATTTTGATAAAATTTCTACGGGACCAATTTGAAAGTATATCCTCTCAGACAAAATCGGTTAATAAACAACAAAGTTTTGAGGTAACAAACATAAAAAAAAATATTGAACCGAATTGATTAGGTACAGACAGCGTCAGGATAAGTATCCTCCTTGCACAAACCACCCAGCTATAAATCCTTAAAAGAAATTGTAATAATTAAAATTATTTTTAGGCTTACATCTCGACACACGACAGTGTGTCAAATTTGGCATCCAGCTAGGTAATTGTGTGTATACAAAGGAAAAAATCAGAAAACAGTATATTTATAAGATTTGTTTTTTTTTTCAAATTTTTCGATTTTATGAGGTAAATTTAGCGCCTTGCAAATTATGAGAGCAATTGCCTTGCAAATGTTTGCAGGATATTTCCATTTCCATGACGAAAGGTTGTTTTTATCGTTTTATGTACTTACTTTAATATCAATAAATTAAAATTTATTTACAAGAGCCCAGATGAACGCAATCTAGTGGAAATGCAAATTGTCGGAAAACACTTTAATCTCCCCGCACATAGGTACTACCTACAAACACACCTTATCTACGCTATTTAGGTAGGTTAGGTACTTAATTTATAGTAGGTACTTTTACCTACCTACATACATTTAGAGGCGATGATGGTGATGTGTAAGTAAGGAAAAGAAATAGGTAGGTAACTATTATAATTATAGTACGTACCTAACCTATATACCTTTGAATAATAATACATTTATTTACAAAAAGTATTGATATCTGAACAAAATACATATAATATGTGAAAATGGACGGTCGTTAGACCGGATTATTATGGAGAAGTCGTTTTCCCCCGAAAAAAGACTCGAGAATTACATATATGGCTAGCCAAGGTCTACGTTATGAATAAAGTAATACGTTTTTATAAATAAATTTACGAATGTCTATAAATAGTAGACCTTGGAAAGCCATATATGTAGATCTCGAGTCTTTTTTCGGGGGAAAACGACTTCTCCATCATAATCCGGTCTAACGACCGTGGCTCCTCCATTTTCACATATTATATGTATTTTGTTCAGATACAGTTATACAAATATAATCTATTTTTTAATTGCCTTTAAAAAATAGATTATATTTGTATAACTTCTACATTCATCGCGACGGTGATTTAAAGGGATTTGAAGCTGGGTATTATAATGCAAGGGGGATACATATCTATGACGCTGTCTGTACCTCCTTTTTCGAAGTCAGTTGAAAATTGCGCATGACCCCCAAGATCATAATACTGTCAAAACGGTGCGAATCAACACGAAACTAAATAAATCGTTTCCAAAGACACGTTACCTAATAAGTTCGAAAACATGTGTCAAGTGCACGAAAGGAGCCTCTTCGAGGTGCACTTGAAATCCTTTCACCACACTGGTTCGAAAGAACTAGTGATACGATAAGAAGAAGAAGAAAGACACGTTCCTAGGGACAATATTATACTCCCCAAAATTCCTGTATTTCCATCGATTACTATCGAGCTTACTAGCTTAGATTTCTTCTCATCATGGTCACTCTAAACGGGAACTCAAATTGGCTTTTTTTGTGTCGTTCGAGGGTAAATTGAATTACTTCACTTGTAGTTATCTCGGTGACGAAGAATTCTGAGACGTTTGGCTAGAAATGTATTTCACGATATCCAATTATAGGGTAGGCCAGGTAGGATTTAAACACTTAGAATATTTGATATCTTTATCGACTTTTATTTTCTGTTCTTAAGCTATTCACTCGATTCCTGCTCAAATCAGTCTACCTCGCAAAAAGTTCGTCCCCACCCCCAAATGCGGTACTCACTTCACACCGCACAATCATGTGATGCAAGCAACGCCTCTGATTGGTCGAAACTTCAGACTCGTTGACATTCATCAAATAAACAACTATTAACGCAAGACAAAATCAGTGTTGATTAACAAGACATTCTTTGTTTACAAATAAACAACTCTTATTTAAATATAACTATAAGTAAAGTAATTTAATATTATATTTTAAGATAATAGATCTTATATCAAAATTAACCTAACAGCTCGGCCATCCTACTCAAAGCGAGTCCCTTCGCTTTTATATGATCATTATGCGTAAATTACTGCATAGTCCACATGGAGCCTTATTTACCGTAATACAGATAAAAGCCTTATTATTATAGAATGCTTTGTATAATATAACCGTTAGCCTTAAATAATTTAACAGAGTAGAAAGAGAAGAAAAAAAAAAAAATACAGAAGAAAAACAAAATTGCCTCATCTTAAGAGAAAATAAAAATAGTACTAACAATTATAAAATTACTTATATAAATCAGTATTATGTCACTATTGATCTCTAAATTAAAATTACAGTTTACTCATTATTATCGTTTGTACAATCATCTTCAGATGATTCAGATTCAAAATTTCTTGTGAAATTCATCCATGGGTGAATTTTATCTATCGCCACGATACCTTCGTATCTCCTACTATTTTTACGCGTCACAGGTGTATCCTCAATGAGGAATCTATCGTTAGGAAGCATTTTTACTATACGGTAAGGGCCCTGATACTTAACAATAAGTTTTTGTGATTTTCCATCATGCGGTACTTGCCTTTCCACTCGCACTAGATCTCCTTCCTTGTACTGTGTTGCCTTCTTCCTATGCCTATTGTAAGAAGCGGCATCTCTTACCTGTTGTTTTTTTATCTCTTTCCCAGTTTCTTGTCTCAGATCGTCTAACTCTTCTACTGGAACTCTGTTCACGGTCTCATTGATGATTTCACTTAACTTCCCTTCAGTTCTACTGGTTACGTTGAACCCAAACAACAATTCAGATGGGCTCTTTTGTGTAGTTTTGTGTATTGTCGTGTTTATACCAACCTGTATATCAGTAATGTGTTCGTCCCAGGACTTCTCATCTCCACCGTGGTTGGATGTTGATAATGCCTCTAATATAGTTCTATTGAACCTCTCGACTTGACCGTTAGCCCTAGGAGTAGCCACCGCGTTTTGAATATGTTTTATACCATACAATTCAACAAAGGCCTGAAACGTTTTGCTAGTAAAGCTAGTGCCTTTGTCTGTAATCAAGCGTGTTGGAGCCCCAAAATAGCTTACATATTGTCTCATTACCTGTACTGAAGTAGTAGATTTCGTGTTCCTTACTGCATTTATGCTTACATATTTAGTGAACCCGTCAACGATTACCAATAAGTAGCAGTTTCCCTTCTTACTTTTCACAAACGGTCCTAAGTGATCTGCATGGATAGTATGAAAAGGTTTACTTACCTTCTCAATGGGGTGTAATTCACCTTCTCGTTTCCCGCCAGGTGTTTTATGATGAGCACACTCCAGACACGATGAGACGTATTTCTTTACAAACCTACGCATTTTTGCAAACCAATAATGCTCTCTGATGCGTTGTAATGTTTTTTCGAATCCACAATGACCTACGTCATCGTGATTCATTTTCAAAATCTGCCATCTAACGCCTCGTGGTACGAGCCATTTTATTTCTTCGCCTACAATGCGGTAAACCCTATCATTTTTGAGTTTATAATTTTTGTGTACGTCTATGGCTTCCTCAATTACAGAGTCCGATAAAATCTCTTTGATTTTCTTAACCTCCTCATCAGCAGACTGCACCGTAGATATCCAATCCTGATCTGACTGCCGAATAGGTAAGACATCTAAAACATGCTGGTCACTTACGTCGTTGTTTATCGGGTTCCTGCTGAGAGCATCTGCGTGTGCCATACGTGTCCCTGGTCGATATTCTATTGTGCAGTCGTATTCCTGCAACTGAACCCACCAACGGGCTATGCGGGGTATCAGATCTCGCTTCACTAAAGTTGACCTAAGTGCATGACAGTCAGTTTGAATTTTAAACGGTATCCCTACAAGATAGACTCTGAACCTATTTAAAGAGGCGATAACCGCCAGAGTTTCTAATTCATAAGAATGAAATTTTCGTTCGTCTCCTGTTGTCTTCCGGCTAAAATACGATACTGGTTGCAGTGCCCCGTTTGAATTCCGTTGGAGAAGTATACCCGCCAGACCATCCTTGCAAGCATCTGTATGTAATTCGACCTCCGCTTTGGGATCGTACAGTGCCAGTATTGGTCGGTTCGTAAGTAGTTCTTTTACCTTGATGAATGCTTGTTCTTGATCGTCGTTCCAGAACCATCCCACGTTTTTCTTTAATAAATCCGTCAATGGAGTGGTGATTATCGCGTAGTCTTTGATGAAGCGTCTGAAGAATCCGGAGAGACCGAGAAATTGGCGTACCTCATGCTGATTCGATGGACGTGGAAACATGGAGACTGCTTCACATTTTCTGCTGCCGGGTCGAATACCGCTGGCGCTTACATCAAATCCGAGAAAATCTATGGAGTCAAGGAAGAAATGACATTTACTTAGTTTCAACGTTAACCCACCTGCCCTGAGTAAACGCAATACCTCCTCCAATCTTTTCATGCCTTCTTCAAAGTCCTTGGACGGGATCAGCACATCATCCATGTATACAATTGCATACTTTACCTTAGCCTCGTTAAGGATCTTATTTATTGTTCTTTGGAAGACGGATGGTGCATTGACCAGTCCAAAAGGCATGCGATTGAATTCGTACTGCCCATCTGGAGTCACGAAGGCAGTTTTCGGGCGAGATTCTTCCGATATGGGTATCTGGTGATAGCCCGAGGCTAAGTCCAAAGATGTAAATAAGGAGTTACCTGCTAGCAAGTCCAATTGATCTTCTACTCGAGGCATTGGATAATGGTTTTTTTTTAGTCTTCCTGTTGAGAGCTCTGTAATCAACGCATAAGCGTTTGTCACCAGTTTTTTTCTGAACCATGATGATGGGGCTCGCATATGGTGACGCCGATTCTCTTATGATATTACTATCCATCATTTCTTGGATCATCTTATTTACCATCAGTCTTTCCGCATGCGACATACGATATGGACGGTATACGACCGGATCTCCATCAACCAGTTCTATGGTCATTTCGGTGATTGTAGTATAACCTAAATCATGCAATCCACTAGAAAAACAGTCACTATAATCAGAGAGCAAAACTTGTAATCCTTCACGTTGTTTACTGTTAATCGTTGGACTATAGTTTACTGAAGTGTCCATGTCAGTATCATCAAATGTAACGCTAAAAGAGTTTTTGATGTTATCTGCTGAGATAGAGTGTCGTTCCAACGACCGGGTCAATAGAGTACCTTTATTGATGCACATGGAATTTTCTGACACGTTGTAAACCAGGATTGCGCCGCGACCGTTTCTGATCTCGTATTGACCGGGAAGCAAGTAATATTCATTACCTTCAGCACCTCGCAATGTGCCTTTCACGTGGACCTCGCAGTCTGCTAGCTGTGAATCTGTGGATACCTGTACCGCGCGCATCGTGTTACAGGGTATCTCTGTGTCATTTGTGACCACCAACTCGATTTTATTTGGTGGCATTCTTTTGAATTGAATAGCATCTGGAGTTTTAATAATCAGTAGGTCGGGTTTCTCTGTGAAAGAATGCCCTAATAGAACCGGGTGAACCAGAACGTAATCTTCCACGACGTATAGGTCTACTGTTTCTGTGAGACCTTGAACCTCTACAGTGGCTACTGCGACCCCTATCGGACTTACCAGGCTAGCTCCTATACCTCTAAGCGTAGGCAGGTTCGCACGAGATATCAGTTCGAGGTTTAAATATTTTGCATCACTTACTCTGATGAGAGAGCACTGACTCCCAAGATCAACGTGGCATGAAATCGTTAATCCATTTACCTTTATATCTAATACATACTTGTTTATCCCTGTATCCTCTACAGTTACTTCAGATATCTGCTTCTGTTGCTGACCGACGTCTGGGGTTTTACTCTTTTCAGACTCACCTGCAAACCTTCCTGTCATCCTACTATGACAGTTCGAACTAAGGTGACCGACCCGTTCACATTTGTTGCATTTGGTAGGAGGTTTGTCACATTTATAACTTCGGTGACCCATCTCATTGCAGTTATAGCATCTAGTGTTTGGCATCAGCTTATCGCATTTTGAATATGTGTGACCTACCTCTTTGCAGTTGTAGCACCTGAAAGGCGAACTGCCCCTGTTACCTGTTCTTGATGAGCTTGGTCGATCCGTAGAAGTTCCGATCTTTCCCCGTATATCTCTGCTTTGCCCTGTCTTGACGGTCTTAAAATATTTAAGTACCTGTTCTGGTTCCCGAAACTGAGCGGCCTGAGCGCCAACCCTCACTGCTCGATCCTCTATGCCATTCAAAAGGCAGTCAACTGCCTGTCTGCCTGCGATTTTACATCTGTTCAACAAGTTAATCTTTGTATAGTAATAATGTTCCAACGAATCGCCAAATTTCGCCCTCTTACCTAACATTTCAGTTAACAACTCTGCATAATCCTCTCTACAAGGGAAGGATTCAAATAGTTTCTTTTTCCATTCAGGCCACGAATGCAATATCGAAGTCAGACCCTGGTACCACGTTTTAGCAACACCGGTTAATTTAGGCAAGGAGTAGTGAATTATCTCTTTCTCCTCCCAGCCATAAATTTCTGCGCATTCCTCGACTTTTGTGATCCACGTTATAACAGTTTGGTCTTTTGACATCGGGTCAAACTCCGGTACCACATTCGTGTTAAAAGTTATTTTAGGTTTATCCGAATTCTTAAATTTTTCCATAAGGGACAAAAACTTATCAACTAGCTTACTATCTTGCCCCTCTTCCTTAGCCTCTGAGAATCTAGTTTGTCTCGGTGTGGGTGATCCATCCTCAGAAAGAGAAGATACCGAGTAGAAGCGTCTCCTCTTCCTTGTACCACTAGTTCCTTCTCTAACACGTCGTGATTTGCGTTTCCGCTCAAGCTGTGGCGGACGTAAATCCTCTTCTGTCTCAGGTGATGTAGAGTGCCGATTTCTCTGCTCACTTGGGCAAGATGGGTGTTTAGGTGCATCTTCCCTATTACCCCGAATCAGTCTACTCCGACTGCTTGCATCCTTCATTTGGTATTTTAACTTTAATCCTGTACCTGAAAAACTCTCTCTTTCCGACCCTCTCACTTGGGTCCTCCTTCTTTCCGACCCTCTCACTAGGGTCCTCCCTCTCTCCGACCCTCTAACTAGGGTCCTCCCTCTCTCTGACCCTCCAAGTAGGGTCCTTACTCTCTCCGACCCTCCACTTAGGATCTTCTCTCTCTCCAACCCTTCAACTAGGGTTCTCCGTCTTTCATTTAACCCGCTATCACTTTCATCTCCTTCCATTGTTTCGGTATCTGAAACTTTCAAAATCAGCTAAATATGCGCCCAACTTAAACCATTTCAATCGATTAATACACAGCATGATAAAACCAGATCACATAAATATGTACGTATACAGTCACCTATATGTGCATGAATACACGAATATGCACCTCACTATCGCACACCTTTTCATTAGCACCATCACACCTCTTCACACCCCTTCACACACCTTCACACCCCTTCACACACCTTCACCCCTCTTCACACCCCTTCACACACCTTCACACACCTTCACCCCTCTTCACACATCTTCACACACCTTCACACCCCTTCACACACCTTCACCCCCCTTCACACATCTTCACACACCTTCACCCCCCTTCACACACCTTCACCCCCCTTCACACACCTTCACCCCTCTTCACACACCTTCACACCCCTTCACACACCTTCACCCCCCTTCACACATCTTCACACCCCTTTACACACCTTCACACACCTTCACCCCCCTTCACACCATTCACACCCACTCACATTCACTCGCATACACTCTCACCCATTCACACTAAGTCACACGCACTCACCCACACACACATACACTTCAGGGATTTGATTTGGAATAGTTTCAATTTTGGTCACCAGTCATTTTCAGTTTACCTGTGTGATCTATATAGCCACAAAAACGGTTTTTTATTTGATAACAATAATAGTAATAATAATAATAATTATAAAATAAATTTGGGTATATCACACCTAAATTATAGACTATCCAACATGGCCACAATTTAATTAACAATGTCAATCAGTCGATACTAATTCTTTATTATATACCTACCTACCTATTAATATCCGTAGTGTTAGTAGGTAGTTAACGTACCGACAAAACAAAATATCAAGTCTTGAAACTACAGTTGGGAAGGGAACAAAAAAAAATTAAAATATGAACAACAACAAAAAAATAAAAAAAATAAACGGTTACACTGGCAGCGTAGTGGTTATTTTGGAATAAAACGCGTTCCTAGACCATCAGATTAAATAATACGATGACTAAGAGTAATTAGTAATATCTAAACTCATTTTATATTAAAAAAAAAAATTTAACACCTACCTACACATATTTTTATTTTCACGATTTAATCTTGCCAAAGCGTTATCAACGGTTTATATTATAACTGCCATGGTCTAAATAGCGGATGCTCGACAGGGAATATCACTATTAAATTCATGGTAAATGTCTTGTTCGTACTTCCAATACTTTACGGTACTTACGTTTTCCGAGCCACGGCGTAGGCGTCACAAGAAAATAAAATTTTCTTGCGGATCCCACTTCTGACCTATAGGGTAGGCCAGGTAGGATTTAAACACTTAGAATATTTGATATCTTTATCGACTTTTATTTTCTGTTCTTAAGCTATTCACTCGATTCCTGCTCAAATCAGTCTACCTCGCAAAAAGTTCGTCCCCACCCCCAAATGCGGTACTCACTTCACACCGCACAATCATGTGATGCAAGCAACGCCTCTGATTGGTCGAAACTTCAGACTCGTTGACATTCATCAAATAAACAACTATTAACGCAAGACAAAATCAGTGTTGATTAACAAGACATTCTTTGTTTACAAATAAACAACTCTTATTTAAATATAACTATAAGTAAAGTAATTTAATATTATATTTTAAGATAATAGATCTTATATCAAAATTAACCTAACACAATTTATTTCGTTGCTGTTAATGAAATAACTTTGCAATTCATTTTCAAGATTATTTGAATTGTGTTCAACAAAATCTATTTGAACATTTTTGATTATGTGATTCCTTCAAAATTGCGTTCTTCTTTCTGTAATTCTTTATTCTACCTACACAAAAACACGATATAGTATAAACACTATGTATCATGTAACCAAAAAATGTATTAGTGTATACTGTGTTGGTGTTCAATAAATAAAAATAAAAAAAAACATAAAAGAAAATACATGTACAAAGGCGAGCTTAACCCTAACAATAGTTTTCTTTTTCTCACCTTAGAAGCTAGAGAGAGGCTATGGTAAAAGCGTGTACTGTAATTTAAATAATAATGGCTAAATTATTAGAATAAGAAAAATATTTATATTATGTAACATTTATAAATATATTGAATACATAGTCTTTGATTAGCTAAAATCTTTTATTCTTTACTTAAGTATATTATTTATTTATGTATGAGTATTTATATTTATGTAGGTTTATGTAACACGCCACCGTCATTATCTGTTCCCATCGTTTCCAGATCCATCCAATGGTTGTCTGGAAGACATTGTTTTTAGCGATAAGTTCGTATTTATTTTCTTGTATTGTGGTGTGCAATAAAGTGTTATCTATCTATCTATTTAATTTTAGTTTATTCTAACCAGTCTCTTGCATCCAGTGCTCAGTAATGGCCTACTCTTTAGTAGGTAACTATTTGACACTTTACGATCTAGAGCTAAAATATCATTATTATGATACGAGTATATAATATACAGGGCGTTCCACGGCTATGCCACATGGAGGGAAAGTACCTTGAATATTGTAGATGGAACATATTACTGAAAGAAGACATTATTTGAATTTAAAAAACAATTTAATCTGCATTCATAGATATTTTGATAATTACATGGTTGAATCGGGAATCGAGACCCGAGAAAAATGATCACCCTGTAGTTTTATCATACCGATCGAAAGGCTTCATCATAAGGATTAGTTTTTGCTAAATAACATAGTGTCACAAATAAAAGGAAGACCAAGAATTTTAACATTTGATGTGAAATTTTGTTCAGAAAAATGAAAAGCTGACATTGTTTTTAAAATTCAAATAATGTCTTCTTTTAGTAAAATGTTCCATCTACAATATTCAAGATACTTTCCCTCCATGTGGCATATCCGTGGGACGCCCTGTATACTCTATTAAGTAAATAAATTGTTACGTACTTTAAGGTGCGCGAAAGTGTTTTTATCAGCAACACCTGTCTATGACTTATCTAATAACAATTCGTTGTTTCAGGTATGTATCCAAAACATTAATAGCGCTATCAGTAAGTACATCATGGCGTCATCCGGGTTTCCAATGACTCACTAAATTCAGCAGACAAGCACTGATTCATTTGGCTACGTACGATTAGAGGAAACCCTTTTAAATGTCCCCTTTTAAAACTGCGAGGGTGTACGAGGGTTATAAATAAATAGATCAATTATTTATTTATGTTTACAAGTGATAAGACTAGCTTCGCGCTTTCCTTATGGTATGTGATCACGCTTGCCCATGACCAGAACCATGTCACAGAAGGATTAACGTAAGTGTACCTATATGCTCACCCTATATATTTTTGTCCCGAACGCGACGTTAGAATCTAATAACTATAAGGCACCGGCCACACCAGACCGTCAAATAGGCGGGCTTTAACTCCACGATGACTGAAGATACTACAGAGGTGTGAATAGAAAAAGTGAGAGAATATCTTATAAGGCTTATAGTATAAGCGAAGCTCGCGGTTCGCGTTGTATTCGCGCTGGTGTGCAAGTCTAGTTTCGCGTTACTGACGCTCCCGCGTCCCGCGTATTTGACGCGCAGGTTTGGCCGAAGCTTTAATTGCTACAAATTCTGTTATGTTAATTAAAAAAATATTAAGATATAAATATTTTTATTCAAACTTATGTCTGCGAATACGTAGTAAAATAGCGGTCGCCACCCACTAGGGTTTTAATTGACTACTTTTAAAAGTGCTTCCCAACAATCATTCCCACATTGGCGTAAATCTGCTCAGAAATACTCCACTACTTAGAAACTCGCGGTTACCCTTTTCAAACGTCCAAACAATTTAAAAATTCAGCTCAAACGGTAACTATTACATTTTCAAAATAACATTCCGTGACAATTTTCAGGAATTTTTAAATTTAAAATTTCAATCATCTGGAATAATCGTATTTATCGATGATCCCATTGGTTAATTTCACTCATAATTGCGTGCTTAGTGGGCTGAGAATAGATCGAGATTCGAAACTTCAAACCTGTGTTAACACATATTTAATTTGCTAGAGCTGACTTAGAAAATAAGGGTAAGTATTACTTTTTAATCTCTTTTGGAGACTAGTTATTTATATTCAAATAACTTGTTGGTTATTTTTCGTTTGACCACAATCTCACCTGTTCTAAAGTGATGATGTGGCTGAGGTTGGAACACGAATGTCTAATGCAAATACCTATTCACTCTCAAATCAAATCAAATATATTTATTTTTCAACATACACATCTTAGGTCTAAAACGTTACATACATAGCAGGTGGTATCTATATATATTTAACCTAGCGGGGTCGGTTTTGTTATATACTCCGAACTAGTTTGGACAACTGTATCTCGGAGCGTATAACTAGCCGCCTCGCAAGGTATGCTGTTTTTACATAGATTTGTGCACTTCAGTGTGTGTACTGTAGCAGGTATTAGTACTGTGCCTAAGTTATCAGTATGTGTGTTTGTTGTGCAGTGTTTATATTAATTTACAGAGTATAGGTATGACCTTAAGTACCTATATATAAGAATATGTTCTTCAGCCCTACGACTTCGTCTTGACTTTTTCTTCTTGACTCTATGTCTAGTCTATGACATAATTAATAGTTTATGACACAATCTGGTAAAAAGACTTGGCTCAACGGTGCCTTAGCTAGTATTGGGAGATGATAAGTGTAGTCAAGATTGACCTGATACTCTATGTCACCAATGTTTAGTATTTATTTTCTCATCTTTATTGTCCCATTGCATCTCTTTTCCATATTTGCCCATCAAAAATTTATCTTCGACTCAACGCATTCGCGTCTTAGCGCCAGGTGCGCGGGCACATCTGCCCCTGTTTGTTTATTGAATCGCGCACGTGTTCACTGTCTGATCCTTTGTGTAACTTGCTTTATACTTTAAAGATTCTGATACACGTGTGAAGCTCATGATATTTTTGTAATTAACCTACATTCAGGTTTAAGGAATATGCGAATTGAAAAGGTTAATTTAATCACGGATTAGGCAAAAACATCGTCAACAGAAAATAATATAAAATTACGTGAACATTATGCGTAGTAAGGGTATGTTTGTAAAGTTATCCGGAATTACGAAGTAGCGATTTTTGATTTATGATACCTTCTGCGCACTAGCTTCGAAAAAATACACTCATTCGGTTCGCATTGTCTAAGTTCGTAATGTAAAACTGTTTTGTTATAAATACCTTCTATTCTAGACATAACTAATAGTGCATTATAAGACAGTGACCTAATAGAACGCGATGAAGCGACCATCGCAAGTTCGCCTGTACGTCGATCGCGCGATCGCGCGACGCGACGCGATGCCAATTGGGACGCCTATGTTGTTAGTACGTTTGATCGCGTTCTATTAGGACAACGCCTAATACAAACTAGCTGACGCCCGAAATTTGTTTGCATTGCGAATTTATAAAATTGAAAATAATTAACAGGCATGATCTGGGATAAAATTCCTTTCTTAGTACGCGCCTACACTTTATGACGAACACACCCTCCAAGTCGCTACGTTCAGCAGTTTTGACTATGCGTTGTCTGTCAGTTAATGAGTCAGGACCAAGCTTTATATATATTCGGTTAGTTTTTGTTTATGCAAAAGCCGAGACCCGTTTATTTTTATTTTAAGGGTTGGTTTTTTTTTTAACTTGGTTATCGATTCTGAGAAAATTTCAGGTTTCACATAAACAAATAGGTACTAATGTTGTATATTGAAGAGAGTGGAAGATGATGCTAGGCATAAGCCACCTCACCTGGTGGCTTATGCCTAGCATTGAGATAGTTTGTAGTCTGAAAATAATAATAAAACTAAACAGTAAAACAATAAACAAATAATATAAATAAAATTACGATCTACTTACTCCCAATCCTGACACACCCCACATGTTAATCTGTGATTAGAGTTCAATGGCCCGGTGCAACGCCTATACAGATCAGCCACCTAATATCTAGTCGAATTACGGATAGGATGTCCTGTCTGTCCGTACTTCCGTATCCAACAATTTCCTATAGCAAAGTTAGGTATTCATACACTTTTTAGGCTCTTGAGTCTACAGAATATGATTATCTATGTCAATGTTTCATTTTAAAATGTTTCGCTGCGTCGTATAGAAAAACGTACATACCTACTTCGTTATTTTTTTACGGTCCTAAACTGGCCACTACTGTTAGGCATTCACTCTATCCATCCACTCCCCAACTTTCATGATGATCATAATCACCCAATGTGTACCATATCGCCCTGTCTTCAGCTTCCCGCATCCATCTTCGGCCTGTAAACTTTCGCTGATCCCCTAACTTTCGCTTTTATAATATAAGTGGATATTTGTATTCTTCAAAGTGAGGAACGTCATGCTGTCGGTCATGGTTATAACTGTAATTATTGATTTAAACCCAAGCCAATTTCTACCAATGCCCACTGCCAAACCCACCAAACTGTCAAAGTTCCTAAGCAATTACTTTACTCGCCTGTAAGATCTTAGCGATCCAGATTCAGATCGTCAAGATCTTCCTAGTAGAGTAATTGCTTAGGAACTATGACAGTTTCGTACAAGAAAGCTTACGTGTAACAGATTTGAACACTGGATGACTCTCATGAATGGCTAAATAAATGTCACCAAATGAAGGGCTAATTGACAGAGATGTTATTTCATAGTATGAAGATGATGTTTTCCCATTCGTATCCGGATTTCGATATCCGGAAACGTATTCACATATCGACGTCGACGTACTGCGTCCGCCAGACTGGAAAATGTATCGCACGCGGAATGCGTATTGATTTTTAATTTACGCTGACGCCAGCCACTGGGATATCCGTTTTTGCCGTGTCTGCTTGATTGCTGAACGATGCACACAATCTGGACAAGGATTGATGGATTGACAATGGATTTGAGCTGGACACCTATCTTTCTGGGCTACATCATTTATATCATCGACGAAGAAGAACACATTGGATTCTGTAGTTTTGCTTTTCGAAACAAAAAAATATCGAGTATGAAATAAAATTGTATGAGTGCAAAAACTTACGAATTGCACATTATTTGTTAAACATTGTTTTGCATCTGTGCCTATACAATTTTAACAAAACATAGTCCACAACCAAAAAAATTGGTTGTCTGTAAAGTTGGTTTACGGATGATAGTTTAACTTGACTACCAGTGTAACGGGACAATGAGCGTTACCGGACAATGACGTCAACGTTTGCGACAATGCCGGCGTTCATCGATTTATTAGACGTAGTGACTAAAAAAAAACACTTTTGGGAATAACTTATAGGTAATTTTGAACTAACATTCACGTTTACGAACTCTTCATTCTAACTGAATTTCCCGTGTATTCACGATTTTAAACAATTTTTAAAACAATAACCATGCAAAACAAACAGCTTATATTAGAAACACATCAAGCCCTTAATTCGAATACCTTATTTCCGTTAACTCGACAATGTTTGAAACCATAAGCATGCAAAACAAACGGCTTTGGCCTCAGGTGAAGTTCGCTACGAGCCCTCTCGCGAAGTTCAGCTCGCAGGTTGACTGACCTCCTGGAAGGCACTTGGCGCCCACCTACGCTAAGCCAGAGTTTTAGCGCCATGTCATATAGAGCTGATGAAACGTGAAATACTACTTATATTATATACCTTAAAGTCTTGTGTAGCGCTGTTCTGGTCGAGAGCGGGCGTGACCTAATTTATACCATTAGGAAAGCGCCGCGCCGAGCTGGTGTTATAGATAGATAGTAAACTTTATTGTACACCCCGAGGAAACATACATTATAAAAGGAAGCTTAAAAAATAATAATAATAATAATAGAGACTACAATGGGCGGCCTTATTGGCAAAAGCGATTTCTTCCAGGCAACCTTTGTGTTGTCACTTGTTAACATAAAAAAGTACCTACCCGAAGTTTAAAAGCGGAAAGATAGATTGGATATTTATACCTAATCAGGCCAAAATTACTGAACCAGACTATTGAGCTCATAAACTATAACACATACCGTATGTGTTATAGTTTATGAGCTAGCTACTTCTAGCTACTTTTCAGCTTGATTTGAGCTTGACTGACCACGCAGGCGAATCTACGGGTAGCTGTAAGTGTTTTATAAACTAAGACTGATCAGCCCAAATCGTAACTCTCACAGTCCGAAATATACAGAGGCGAAGTTTAATTATTACAACTTTACTCCTCAAATTTAAAAACTATACGTTTTTAACTGATGACCGATTGTATCATCTCTCTATTCTCTCATTACTGAACCCACACGAACGTTAGCTCTAGGTATATCTTATCCCTAGGTTTTAGCTTAGATGTCGATGCTAATTTGATACTCTCTTGTCTCTTGATACCTCTCACAATAAGTGGTGGGTAAAGAAAGCCTGTTCAGATCTAATATGGTTTGTGTTTTTTTGTTGATTTCTGTTTAATAAATATTATAAATATATTTAGTAATAAATCCGCTTAACTTCCAAACAAAGGTCTTTATTAACTTAACTCTAGTTTAGAATTTTAGTATCTAAACCAAAGCGCCAAAAACATAGAACCCAATTTAGAACTCAACACGTGTTTCGCCTCTACACGAGGCATCCTCGGGAGATGTTGACTCGCCGAAGTTTCTCTCGTTTCAGACTTCGGCGAGTCAACATCATAATTAAGACCTTTGTTTGGAAGCTAAGCGGATTTATTACTTAATATATTCATACTATTTATTAATATTTATGGATTTCTGAATCAATCAATGATTTCTGTTTAGTTCAGTCGAACTTCTTTCTCTTTTTTTTTTGGTCTCTTTCTTTCTTGGGTTGAATTGTAGAAATTGAATGATTCATCTTAGTGCAGGCGAACGTTTATCAGACAAAGACTGTCTGTTCATTTTTAGTTCGTATTTCCCTTAGCTTTTTTTATTTCTTCTTTGTTTCAATCAGATATTGAACAAAGACTTGGCTCACAAGAAACCATTTTCCAAGATTATTCTTTAAGCATACAGAATACCTGTTTCAATTATCACCCGCAAACCTCGACTTGTAGGGTAAAACATGGTTAGATGCCCCAAAAGGATACGTGCCCTTTTTCCTAAAAACCTTACTTTCGAAAATCAATTGAAAGTAATAATAATAATAGACAAAGTGAGAAGCATAAAAAATAGGGTTGAAGTAAATTCGTCATTGGACCATTTTTTATGCAAATTTTTAGTTCCTTCAAAGGTAAAATCGACATTGTCGAATTAAATATTATTTTTTATGAGTTACTTTGTCATCGGTACATACTATCGTAGATTATGTACAGACAGCACGAAAATAATGTACTTAAATATTTTCCAATTATTACTTCCATTTGATTTTCGAAAGAAAGGGTTTTTAGGTAAAGGGGCAGGCACCTATCCTTTTGGAGCATTTAACCCCTTTTTACCCTGTGTAAATGATCTCGACACACCTTAATAATAGCCTCATTCGCAATATACACCAACCAACGCTTATCCAAATCAGTGTTTAAATTCTCCTTTCATATGTCGTCGCTTTTGAAATTCTCTTAATTTGGTGAGTGCTAGCTGAGAATTTTCCGTTTAAAATGCGACTTAAATTAATGCGATTTAAACTAGATGTAGCTTTTGCACTTAATGCTTAGAAAATATGTACATATGTATGTGTGAATATCTGTCTGTGCCATGAAAAAAAATAGTTTTTGACAAATAAAAAACGGTTGGGTTTTTTTATTCATGTGCTTAACAAACAACATACCTTTAAAACCTCTTAAGTGAGGAAATAAAAAAACTGTGTTGGCCGAGTGGGAGGTGCCTCGACTTTTATCCGAAGGTCGTGAGTTCGAACCCCGTCGGATTTTTCTGTTCAAATAGATCTATGTGTACATTTTAAACACGTGCTTTAAGGCGAAAGAAAACATCGTGAGGAAACCGGCATGTCATAGAACCTAAAAAGTTCGAAAACATGTGTTAAGTGCAAGTAGTTACACAACACGATAAGAAGAAGTGAGAAAATATGTACCACAATGCATGTTTTACAGAATAATTTGAAATAATAACGCTTTATTCATAATTTTTAGTAAAATATATGTTTATGAATCAGTTGCTGGAACGTTTCAAGCGAGCTTTGCTGTGCAACTTTTATCACGATCCTTAAACTTTTGGTCATTCAAAACTTGTCTTAATGTTCACAGGGTTTATTTATTTAACTAGATAACTTTTGTAATTTAAGCTTTGTGTGTAACTCTGAATTATCTTTAACTTGTTATTTGAATTTTTGTGTCTTTTCGCCTCTTGTTTTATATAAATTTTCTGCTTTTACGCCCTTTTCTAAAATAAATTTTCACCATTTTAAACCGTTTTGTATGACCCTTTTTAGGGCTCGTCCGAAACCGCTTTATTTGTTAAATACTTAATTTGAGAGCCGTCATAGGCAAGGCAAGTTGCTAATACTCGGCCGTATTTTATTTTATCTCAATATCCTACTAATATTATAAACGCGAAAGTTTGTAAGGATGGATGGATGGATGGATGGATGGATGGATGGATGGATGTTTGTTCCTCTTTCACGTAAAAACTACTGAATGGATTTTAATGAAACTTTACAATAATATAGCTTATACATCAGAATAACACATAGGCTACAATTTATGAAGATACCTGCGCAGACCAAGTCGCGGGCACCAGCTAGACTGAATGACTGACTCATTGACATCATTGTTCTCCTAGATGAAGTTGAAAAAAGTAAAATGTAAATACGGGAATGTATAGGGGGGGTTGGTGGGAGGTCAGGAAAACTTCAACTACCCCCTCCCCCCACCCCCTCTATACCCCCCATATGGTATCTCGGAGAGTATACGAAGGTTGACGATTCGCACGTCCACCTCGGGACCTACGTGCTATCTCGAATGTACATAGCGGTTTTTACTATATACTTTTAGCCCCTTTTTTTGCCCCATTTTTTTTTGCCCCATTTTTGCCCCAATTTTTTGATGAAGTTGAAAAAAGTAAAATGTAAATACGGGAATGTATAGGGGGGGTTGGTGGGAGGTCAGGAAAACTTCAACTACCCCCTCCCCCCACCCCCTCTATACCCCCCATATGGTATCTCGGAGAGTATACGAAGGTTGACGATTCGCACGTCCACCTCGGGACCTACGTGCTATCTCGAATGTACATAGCGGTTTTTACTATATACTTTTAGCCCCTTTTTTTGCCCCAATTTTTTTTTGCCTCTTTTCTTTTATGTCCCTTTTTTTGCCATATTTATTTTTTGCCCCAATTTTTTTGCTCTAATTTTTTTGCTCCAATTTATTTTGCCCCAATTATGCTTCGACCCAATAATTTTTGCTCCTTTTTTTGCCCTATATTTTTTGCCCGTTTTTCTTGCCCCAATTTTTTTGCCCCTTTATTTTTGCCCATTTTTTTTGACTCAAGTTTACTGCCTCAATTTTTTTTGGCCCATTGTTTTTGACCTTATTTTTTTGCCCCAATTTTTTTTGTCCCTATTTCTTTTTGGCCCATTTATTTTTGCCCCATTTTTTTTTTCCCAATTTTTTTTCAGCCCAATTTTTTTTGCCCCGTTTTTTTTTAGCTTCAATTTTTTTTGCTTTTTTTTTTTGCTCCAATTTGTTTCATTAATTTTTTTATAAAGATACATGCGCAGACGAAGGGGCGGGCACCAGCTAGACTGAATGACTGACTCATTGACATTGTTCTCCTAGATGGAGTTGAAAAATATTAAATGTATATACGGGAATGTATAGGGGAGGTTAGTGGCAGTTCAGGAAAACTTTAACTTTCCTCCCCCCTCCACCCCCTCTATACCCCCCATATGGTATCTCAGGAGTATACGCAGGTTGACGATTCGCACGTCCACCTCGGGTCCTACTACGTGCTATCTCGAAAAGTACATGTCGAATCATCATGCGGTTTTTACTAAAGGTATATATTTTTGCCCCAAGTTTTTTTGTCTGAATTTTTTTGCTCCAATTCAGGTAGGAAGTTAGATAGGTAGGTAGGTAGACAGGTTGGTAGGTAGGAAGAAGGTAGGTAGACAGGTTGGTAGGTAGGAAGGTAGGTAGGTAGACAGGTTGGTAGGTAGGTAGGTGTATAATATTACTAATATTATAAACGCGAAAGTTTGTAAGAATGTATGGATGGATGTTTGTTACTCTTTCACGTAAGAACTACTGAATGGATTGCAATGAAACTTTACAATAATAGGTAGGTATACCTTATACAACAGAATTAACTTATATTTACAACTTTGGCTACAATTTATAAAGATACTGAGCAGACGAAGTCGCGGGCACCAGCTAGTACATACATATAGCATAGTGCATATACTTAGAGATAGCAGCCAGTATGATTATATGTACATGTATACACTCCCACATCATCACATTTATATTATACTCTTAATTTTGCAAAGACATTCTTCTTCTGACAAGAATTCTGACAAGTAGATGACTACATTAATTAGAAAATGCTTGTCGTCATTATTCTTTGCAAAATTAAGATTAATATAAAGGTGAAAGCTTGGAAATGTAAACATGTCTATGCAGGTGACTGTACTTACTTAACCAATACTTATCAATAGATAGAGAGATAGACAAGAGCAAGTTATCTTAGTACATATAGGTAAATACTAGAACCTTAACTAGGTACTTAAATAACCAGCGGAGATTATGTGGTCCTTTTAATAAAACATATATGCAGTTCTTGTACATCCTCAGGTATAATTTTTCTCTATTTTCGCCGGATATTGTATTGCCTATCTCGTCGAAATCTACCAACTTACTTCGAACACCTATACTGCCTACTGCCTACCGATCCTTATTTTCTGTTGATAGGAATATCTCAATAACAGTGAAATTATTTTCAGCGTTACGATGTCGAATATCCGAAATTGTCTAGGATTTTGCAGAATTTTCCTTATTGCGAAAATATTACTAGCTGAAAAATCGTTTTCAGAGTATTATAGGTCATCAATCATTTTTATTGTTCTAGTTTTGTAGCCTTTTCATTATTATTATATGAATTATTATCATAATTTACTTGTATTATTTAAAAAAACCTCTTGGACAATATTTTCGCCAACGTGTAATACCAATACCTTGATCTATAGCCACCGAATTGTTTCCTTTCCTGTATTTTGTAATAGTAATTTGTGATATAGTTTTGTGTTCTAATAAAAAAGATTACTACTTCATTAAATTCCTTATTCTAAAGCAATTAATGACCCTATCAAATGTCCAATTTAGAATCTCCGAAGCAATCTTTAAAGATGACATAATATTAATCAGCACTATGTCACTAGTAATATTGATGCAAAGCCGCACCTGTTGACGCTTTGACTTTGACGCCATGACATCAAGATTCAAAATTACTTCTCCGTTGAATCATTTATAGGAATATATTAAACATGCTCTAATATTAATTGGATTTTAGTATTTTATGACGGTGTATAAAGTATTTCTTGTCTCGTGTTCCAGCAAGAAAAATCTGAATGTCGTCAAGTTGATTTGATGCCGTCTTGTTGTATTAAGCTAGTGAGTCGTTGATGTATGTTAGTAAATTAAACTATGGGTTTCAACAAATTATTTTTTTAATTGGTTTAAATTAAGGTTTTAATTAACTTAGCTTTAGTTATACAATATTATGTATATATACTATTTTATACTATATATATATTTTCAACTAAACCAAAGAGTCAACGAACAGAAAACCAAAGTTTAAAGATACGACACGTGTTTCGCCTCTACACGAGGCTTCATCAGGAGGTGTGGACTTGACGAAGTCTGAAACGAGAGACTCTTCGACTTCGTCGAGTCCACACCTCCTAATGATGCCTCGTGTAGAGGCGAAACACGTGTCGTACCTTTAAACTTTGGTTTTCTGTTCGTTGACTCTTTGGTTTAGTTGAAAATATATATATAATATAAAATAGTATATTTATATATATAATATTGTATAACTAAAGCTAAGTTAATTAAAACCTTTGTTTAGAAATTAAGCGGATTTATTACTAAATATATTTATAAAATTTGTTGATATTTATGGATTTCCGCAAAGTAACGCCTGAATCAATCAATTATCTTAAACTATGGGTTTTTTTTAAATGTGTATGGTATGGTGGATATTAATTCATTTATCACTGTCGTACCTTGGCATATGAAAATGCTGTAAATCAAGTGGATTTTCCGTAGAATGCACGCTTGCACATAATTCTTTGGAGGCTACGTAATGTGACAAAGCTCAAAGTTTTATCTCCACTCCGAGTACCTACGTATAATAATGTAAAATTATATTCGTGGTGCTTTTATCAAATTCGAATTAGCATGTTTTCTTGGGCTTACAAAAACATCAGACTATTAATATAATATTTCAGATTATCTTATGACATTTCTGTTTATTTTATTTTCATTACCTCATTATTACTAATTACTTATGTCTACATTGACTTTGTCTTCCTTTCAAAGTAGGTAAATGTAAATATGTAACGTAGTATATCAATAGAGTACTGAACTATTGTAAAATTTTCCTGTTTGACTTTTTGCAAGCGTGAATAATAAAGTGGTCTGTGAAATCTTCTTAGTATTCGCGGCTCGAATCCGTAAGGTAATGTGACTTTCCCAAGTTCACTTATCTCACGAGAAGCCTTAGTTACTTTTATAACTTCCGTCTTGCTTGAAAGTTTTATAAAGTACTGTTAATTTTGTTAATGATCGCAACAATCGTATTCGCGTATAAAACTTTAAACTTATGGTTAATTACATATTTAGAAATGCGACTGTAAGTTACGTATTGTTTTAATAAAATTTTAACTTGTACGATTATGCTCATTATCTTTCTACTCAACTGTTTTTATAAATGCCTGTCAATTTTTACCCCAATGTTCCCAGCTGATATATTTCGAGTTAGGGTAATTATAATGTTTTGAAGGTTCACATTTGCTTCAGTTTTTGGAGCGTGGGCCTTTTCAATGACTAACCTCCGTAATTCTAAAGAAGTACCTAACATTAGTAACCCATGAATGGCAGGCTATACCACAAAAGATATAACGTATAATAGTGCCCCCAAAATGTCCCCTTGCACGATTCCGTATTTCCTAAGCTGATTAATCATCGACCTTATAGAAGCTTCGTGATGAGAATTGCAATGATATGACAAATGATGGTATTCTATTCATTCACCAAGGATTACATATAAGAGTATGTATGCTTATTAGGTACTTTCAGTACCTTCTATAGAAGCGTATGACTTTGGTCATGATAGATTATAATCATAATCTTGACGTGAATCCTACTAATATTATAAAGGTTTGTGGGGATGGATGGATGTTTACTTCTCAATCACGTCAAAACTACTGAACTAATAGCTAAAAGCTATTTTTGTATTAATACCATAGCTTAGACTAATAAGCCGAAATAGGTTGTTGTGTTTACTAAATAATATAAATTGTGTTAAAACTGTTCAGAAAATAAATATTTTGTTAGATATTCATGCCTTGTTTAGAGTATTCTTCTAACGTGTTACTAAGCTAGCAACTTACAAATGCAAATTAGCTGTCTCCGTAGATAATGTTCTCGACAATCATTTATGCATAGCCTTGACTTCTTAAACACTAGCTGTTATTAACATTGCGGATCATTTAGCGGAAAATAACCATTAGTTACCAAGTAGGAGGTATATTATTACAAGTTGATATCTTATAGATTTAATATGTTACTTGTAATATATTCTATGTATATTATAGAATAATATATTTTTATAGAAACAAGTGTCGAGACGAGCTTAGCGCTTTCACGATGATAAGAGATCACGCCTGCCCATAACAGTGCTCACAGACACAGGACTTTGATTCCCATAGTCCGATGCAACACTGCTACAGTGCTCATTCAACCGGAATACAGTAATGCTTGCACATTACTGCTTTGCGACAGAATATCTGCCGCTGTGTTGGTTGGTACCCATCTAGACGGTATTCTGCAGGGTATGCCAACGGTAAAAATATTTTATGATCATAGAATTGTACAAAGCTGAACTTTTTTACCCGACTACGGCGATGCAAAAAGAGGCCTATGCTAAGCTGCAACAGCTTTCAGCTAAACCTTTGTGTAATGTGGAAACGAATCGCATAGTACTTACTACAAGTAAAGTAAAGAGCTATGCTATGCATAAGCTGTTTAAAGCTGTTTTTGCCATTAAAATGTAATGTGTACCTAAGCTTTTCTGTGAAGCTAGTGAATTACTGGGCTTTTGGGACTGACCATCAAGTAGACGAGTGATAGCACTAGGGCGTATGTGATTTAAGTCTTGTGTACCATTGTTCTGGTCATACGCGGGCATGGATTTCTGCTCCTCTTTTAATTACTCGGTATAAAAAGTAGCATAACC
This sequence comes from Lobophora halterata, assembly GCA_932526365.1. Classification (NCBI taxonomy): domain Eukaryota; kingdom Metazoa; phylum Arthropoda; class Insecta; order Lepidoptera; family Geometridae; genus Lobophora; species Lobophora halterata. Next base: position 3,246,872 of record OW052026.1, read on the forward strand.
TTTATTACTTTTCTCGACCATAAATCTAGCTCAGAGACATCAGTCCTGTAACAGGTATAAGCCGCAAAAACGCAAGAACAGTCTCCAGAAAACTAGGTTAATATTAACGAGGCCCCAGTAAGAAATAGTAAAAATATAGGTTACGTGGTTACAAGCCCCAAGTTCTAGATTGGATGTTTGCCTTTGCCAGTTACCTACGAACTTACTACTTGGGGGCTTACACACAAAGCCATTTTTTTACCCATTTTTTACCCGGACCAGGGCACTAAACAATTTCATATGAGAATATTCTTGAGAAGTTTCCTGTTTTATAAATTTTAGAGCGTAACTTTTAGCTAGGCCAAAAATAAGTTTCAATTTATAGGGTTATTCCCATCTGTCACCCTGCTCTGTCCGCCTATAGGGACAGATGGGACAAATAAGTTCTATCTGTCCGCCTTTTAGCAACAAGGGGACAAATGGAACTTTATGTTAGGTACTTAGGGACACCACACCTATACTCAACATAATACACACAATATGCTCACATAGCTTCACGATCTCAAATGTCTTGTATTTATTTTCTCTACTGTTTAAAGTCATGATCTAAACATAAACATAATGTACTTGCTTGTCTATATATAAAAGATCTATTCATTGCCAGTCATCGGGCACTTTCACGTTTTTGAGTGACGCCCACGGCAGTACAAGTTGGTTAGACCACTGCTTGGTCACTGAGTCTGCCTGGCAGTCGGTTTCCGACGTGAAGGTGCACTATGACTGTAATTGGTCAGATCACTTTCCAATAGAATTCATTTGTAATCTGTCCTTAGTAAAAGCCCAGTCTATAATCGTAGAAAATAAAAGGAATAATATTTTATGGAGAGAGAGAGATAATGTACAAATTGACATGTATAATAAATTTTGTAATGACCATTTAAAATTAATTGAATTTCCTTCGGAATTAGTTGACTGTTGTGATAGTTCGTGCAGTAATCTAGATCATAGGATAGTTATTGATAGACTTTACAAAAATATTGTTGACATTTTATGTAAAGCAGCTGTATATAGTTCTAGTCATAACAAAAGGTGTAAAAAACGTAAAAGTGTGGTAGTGGGCTGGAATAAACATGTTCGAAGTGCTCATGAGGCAGCGAGGCTTTGTTTTCAAGTCTGGCATCTTCATGGCCAACCGTCAAAAGGACCTATTTACGAGGACATGAAAATGTCGCGGCGTGTCTTTAAATCAAAACTTAAATGGTGTCAGCGAAATACTGAGCAAATTAGAATGGATATTCTAGCTACTCACCACACGAAAGAGAACTTTAAAGACTTCTGGAAAAGCACTAAAAAGCTTAGTCCTGCGATGAGTGTCCCTCTCAATGTTGACGGTGTAACCGAACCGCGTGAGATAGCCAATGTTTTTAAAACTCACTTCCAGGTGGAACCCTCGAAATTAACAAGGCTGCCGCAGGTGCTTGATAATGAGATGCGTATTTCGTCTACTTTACCGCCTGGTGGGTTTACTTCTAAAGAAATAGCTTTTATTATTAATCGCATGACCAGAGGAAAATCACCAGGACACGACGGTCTCAGTATTGAGCACCTGCAGCATGCAGGTGTGCATTTACCTAGGGTTTTATCTATGTTTTTCACCTTCTGTCTACGGCACTCGTACATGCCAAGTGAGTGTATGAAAACGGTGGTTGTACCAATAATCAAAAATAAGACCGGAGATTCATCTGACAAGAGTAATTATAGGCCTATTTCGTTGGCCACTATTGTGGCGAAGGTGCTGGACAGCTTGCTTGATCGCATTCTCAGCAGTCACCTGGTGATAGACGACGCTCAGTTTGGCTTTAGGCCTGGTCTATCTACAGAGACTGCGATACTATGCCTCAAGCAGACTGTCCAGTACTATACAGACAGGAAGACACCCGTCTACGCCTGCTTTCTGGACCTGTCAAAGGCCTTCGATTTGGTGTCCTATGATGTGCTCTGGCAGAAAATGAGAACTGATACTACTCTTTCCGATGACATCATTGAAATATTTGATTATTGGTACAACAACCAAACCAACGTTGTGCGATGGGCGGGAGCTGTTTCCGACGAGTACAGGCTTAAGTGTGGTGTCCGTCAAGGGGGGTTAACTTCCCCTAGTCTGTTTAACCTGTACGTTAATGGACTTATCGCGGAACTCAGCGGCACTGGAGTTGGCTGTTCCATTGATGGCCAATTCATAAACAATATCAGTTACGCCGATGACATGGTGCTGCTGGCTCCCTCGATAAGTGCCATCAGGAAACTTATCAGGAAATGCGAGGAGTATGCCGGGACCCATGGGCTCAGGTATAATGTACAGAAGAGTGAGTTACTAGTGTTCCAATCTCGTGGGCATAAAATCACCAGTGTACCACCTGTTTTCCTGGACGGTGTGGCCTTACGCAGAGTCTCACGCATTAAATACCTGGGCCACTGGGTCACGGAAAACCTCACTGACAATGAGGACATTGAGAGGGAGCGCCGGGCGTTGGCTGTCCGAAGCAATATGTTGGCCCGTAGATTTGCAAGATGCACGGGAGCAGTAAAGGTGTCTCTGTTCAAGGCCTTCTGCCAGTCTTTTTACACATGCAATCTATGGACCAACTATACGCTGAAGACAATCAACGCTCTGCGTGTACAGTACAACAACGCGTTTAGGATGTTGCTGGGGCTGCCGAGATACTGCAGCGCATCAGGCATGTTTGCAGACGCCCACACGGATGGCTTCCACGCCATCCTCAGGAAGAGAGCTGCCTCGATCCTCGGCCGGGTCCGCGGTAGCACCAACAGCATCCTACGCGTTGTTGCCGATAGGGTAGATAGCCCAATTCTGTGGCATCTTATACAGCTGCATGTTAGGACAGGTATATAATTGTTTGATTTTATTTTATTTTATTTTTTCTTTATCACATTTATATTTTAGACTTCTGTATTTATTGTATTATTTTATTTTGTTGCTTCAGTGTGAGTTTTAATTTTATGTTTTAATTTAATGTTTAGTCCTTCTTAAAATGAATTTTGTACCTACTTTTATGGACTAAGAGTCTGAAATAAATAAATATTTTGAATTGCATTTTTAGGTTTAATTTAACGTTTAGTCTTATATATTATGTTTTTTTTTCTTAGCTTGTCTTAGCTATGTTTGTTCTTTAACGCAGAACGTAAATGTGTCCGGGAGGAGGGCGTTGAGACTGCTACACAGTTTTATAACTTTTGTAGTTTCACCGTTCCTACTGTAACATAGTTCCTTTGTGTAATTGTTCTGAACAAATATTTTGAAATTTTGAAATTTTTTTTTTTAAATGTCCCATCTGTCACCCTGCTCTGTCTCCCTAGGGTGACAGATGGACATAATAATTCAATTATTAAATTTATGCCTCCTCAGAAAACGGAAAATCTGAAATCTAGAATATTCCATTTTACCAAATTGTAAACTAGTTTCAACATGAAAGCAATCAAGGAAGGCCAGGCAACATTTGGAAACTGGAAGTCCCAGTAGAAGCAAACTGTTACTAGCAAAACTATGTGTGTATTTCATTTAAATACACGCCTCAAAATCTGGTTACTAACTTACACTGCAAATATAGTTATCTGATTAATCATCACAGTTCCTTTGGGAAATCCGTCGGGGAATAAAGGTTCTCGAATGGAGACCACGACTGGACGACGCCGACACGGGTAGGATGGGCTTCGCGATGTAGGGTTGATATTGTTGGTGTCGCGGGAAGACTGAGGATGAATGAAGGCTGCTCGAGACCGCTTGTCGTAATATGTCCAGCATGAGATGTCCGAGGGCTGCAATGATGATGATACGTTTGAGCTCTATTGCAACGGTCTGTAGTTAATATTTTTCAATTTTCAGATTTATTTATTAAAACAACAGTATGGCCATTCTTGTAGTTGGTCCAATTGCTTCTGTTTGTTCCTTTTTATTTATATTGTAGTAGTTTTAAAATTAGTTTAAATGAGGTTTGATCGACATCGTTAATACCCAGCGTGAATATGGCTCTTCCCAATCCATGTCACTTCTATATTGTCCTGTGTACTCTGGAAGACCATAAGCAGTGCACGAGTGACGCTGTGGATGTCGCTAAATTCTCGGTGAAAATCATCTGGGGCCAGAACAGTTTTTTTTTATTTCTCTTTATTCCTTTTGGGAAAACCATCAGCACAAATTAACATAATATGCAACAATCAAAACACTTAGGCGGCCATTTAAAGGTTTCCACTAATGGTAGCATATTAAGATAACAAATACAGAAACACAGTAACATATTAAGTTAACAAATATAGAAACACAGTAACATATTAAGATAACAAATATAAAAACACAGTAACATATTAAGATAACAAATATAGATACACAATGTAGTATATTGAAGATGCGACCAATAAAAGGAGCCACATTGGCCAACTTCTAGTAAATTTTGGTCCAATGCTAATTTTCGAAAAAGAGAAGTGACAAGGCTAGATATACATTAGGCATAAGTTAAAATTACTAGGCTCTTTCATTGTAAATAAAACTACCTACATCGTAAAAAGTAACACACATTATTTGAAAATGGAGATAGGTATCTACCTATTTCATATTTATTGACAAGGTGTCGGAGATTATTTCCTGTCTTTATGTCGTTATGGTCCTGTCTTACGACTCCATTTTGGCTAGTTTGTAGTTATATTTTGTAGTTTGCAGGTCTAGTCCATCGACACGTAGAAGAAAAAGTCGTTAGCTTATAAATATATATATGTCTGGAGACTCCTTTTTTTATTTTTATTTTTTATTTTGACATGTCACACAACGCTATCTAGTCTTAAACTAAGCAGAGCTTGTACTATGGAAACCAGATGGCTGATAGAATACTTAAATACTTCTTTTTAAATACATACATAGAATACATAGAAGACACCCAGACTCAGGACAAACACCTTCACCACACAAATGTTTGTCCTGAAGCGGGAATCGAACCCGCGACACCGGGCGTGGCAGTCCAATACACTTGCCATTCGACCAACCGTGTCGTCTTGGACTCGTTAATCGGTCCTATTTGCGTGAGCAGTAGTTAGCTTATGCTAACCTAGAAAAAAAACTCTACATCGTTATGAAATAACTAAATATAGAGTTCCCTCTATTCAGACTGATCTTGTCAACCTATCCACCTTTTGTAGATCTAGAATGTTTGCCCACCAATTTCACTTTTTCACTATCCCTGACGAACGGATGAAAGTTTTAATTGGCTTGTGATTGAGACGGGGTCGAACGACCGTTTTTTATATTCTGTGTCTTGCAGGTTTAAATTGAAATTCACCCGGCATGGCCCAATTTCGATTCGGAAATTGGTTAGTGGACTAGATCTGTGAACTAGTAACTGCCCAACCTATCAGAGTTCAATATCGGATTCTGGTTTCTGGCTTGTGTCGTGCGGTTTTGCCACGATAGTCGATACAGAAGTATCAAAATCACCAAAAAATAAAAGGGAAATTTTAAGGGGATGTTGGGACTAACCCGTTTTATGTAGCAAAGACTCGCTGACTGACAGACAGCTTACAGGATAAACCAGGAGATGTAGAGACTTGAAACTTGGAGTGTGTGATTGTCAACTTTGTCATGAGCTGAAAGTGCGTGCTAAGATTTTTTTTTAGTTACGCATTTTAACTAACGCATCGCTAACGAAGTTGTTAGGTGTTAGTACTATTTTTTCAAACGACTTTAAAAAAAGAGGAGGGACTGAATTCGGTTGTTTTTTTTTTAATGTTTGTTACTTCACAACTTTGTTGTGTAAAAAAACCGATTTGAAAAAAAACTTGTTTGTTTGAGAGGATATACCTACTCTCAGATTAGTCCCATAGAAATTACATTAAAATAGGTTCAGTAGTTTAGTCTTTAAATCAAAATATTTGAAAAATTGTTTCGTCGAAGTAAATTTTGCTTCCCTGTGTCTTTTTGTCTTGTGTCCAATTGAATGAATTATTCCCATAAGTAGGTTGTTTTACTTGTGTTATTTATTGATTATACTTTTACACAAGGTAAATTAAACCATTTATGAGTCAACTCAAATCATGGCACATGAAGTAATAAAACGAACTAGATCGACATCTTTTTCCGACATCGATTACCTTACTGAAGAATTAAACCATTTATAAGTCAACTCAAATCATGGCACATGAAGTAATAAAACGAACTAGATCGACATCTTTTTCCGACATCGATTACCTTACTGAAGAATTAAACCATTTATGAGTCAACTCAAATCATGGCACATGAAGTAATAAAACGAACTAGATCGACATCTTTTTCCGACATCGATTACCTTACTGTGAACTTTAATTACGCTTGCATTAGTTTACGAAAGCTGACAGCGACATCTAGCGACCTTATGTGGATACGAGCCGCGATCAGCTGTTTTATGCGCGTGAGTGTCTGTGCGTGTTAGTTTCTTACTGTGAGGATAGGTGGCGATAGCTGTTGTAACATTTGTAAATATGTAAAAATATTATTTTGAGCTCTCTTTTTACAGCCGCATTTTTTATTACAGTATTGCTGCTATTATTAAGAATAAAGTTAAATAAAATAAAAAAAGAGCAAAGTTTTTTAATTATTAATTTTTGTATTTTTTATTTAAACGTTTACCGTAATTTATTTACACAACTAACTGCTAACTTAATGCTTTAACATAATAAAACTAAAATTACTTTTAACATAATAAAACTAAAATTACTTAACTGTATTATTATTATTATTTAAATTAACTATTATTTTGAACTGTGGTATGTTGCCACAAAAAAGAGAAAACAAAAACCACAACGGTTTCCGTGATACATTAATTCCTTCTCTGAATATAATAAATAATAATAATGCTGCATTGCACCATTTTCCATTATGTAGTATCTCTACCAAGAGTCTACGTTTTCCTCAAAATAATTTCTGTATTACTTTATCTTACCAAAATTCTACACCTACCTGACACGACACGAAACATGATGGAAACAAACGAAAGGAAATTACCTACTGTTTTATATATGCTCTACTACGTGCTTCCCCTACTTTGTGTTAAGTAAGTAAATAATTGATCTGCGTCTCCTTATATCCGCTACATTTACAAAACAAATTAACAAACTATATCAACAAATTATATACTTATATTTAGTAATAAATCCGCTTGATTTCTAAACAAAGGTTTTAATTAACTTAACTTTAGTTTAGAACTTTAGTACATATTACTATATTATAAACCAAAGAGTCAACGAACAGAAAACCAAAGTTTAAAGATACGACACGTGTTTCGCCTCTACACGAGGCATCATCAGGAGGTGTGGACTCGCCGAAGTTCGAAACGAGAGTCTCGAAACTAAAGTTAAGTTAATTAAAACCTTTGTTTAGAAATCAAGCGGATTTATTACTAAATATATTTATATAATTTGTTGATATTTATGGATTTCCGCAAAGTAACGCCTGAATCAATCAATTAACAAACTATATATCAGTCATCAATATGTATAAAAGGCTTGGGTCCTGAAGTCCAGACAGAGCGACTGACTGACTGACAGACAATGTACAGGCCAAATCAATGAACGTGAAGGCTTGAAATTTGGAGGGTATATTCATCAAGAAGGGAAGGCGTGTACTAAAAAAACTAATTCTAATTTGGGGAAGGGGTTACTTAAAGTCTGCACTGACGTCCCGCTGTTGGGTGTATTGTGCATTGGCCCCTTTTTGTACTAACTCTACCCCAGCCAGCCCAGCTCCCCAAAATAGCGGAGCAGGACCCTGGGTTGATGGATGGTGTGTTCCAGTTTCCCGGTAGGGTCACCTGGGCCCGTATCCAGGATTTTCCTCAGCCCAGTCTTCTTTCTGGCCTCTTCTGTAACTGTGCAGTGCACAACCACGTGTTCTACGGTTTCCTCCTCTGCGAAGCACCCATCTTAAACATCAGGATTTTAGTTAATTCGCAATGCAAACAAAGTTGCGGGCGTCATCTAGCCTATTATTTGTAGATAGTAAGCATTGGATCTCAGTATTCTCAGCCTTAGCTAATCTGCTTGGTATGATGAACTATGCAAGTACTTAGGTACTTAGATACCAGAGTGTGCATGCATTATAGCACCTTGTAGGTACCATCCACTCTTAAGCCGGGTACTCACTAGCGAGCCGTATTCCTTAACGGTAACGTTGCATGATTGTATTGTTCCCAAAAATCATGGTGTGTACGTGGTTCGCGAGCCTGCAAATCGCGGTACGCGTGCGGCTTGCAGCGAGCCGATGATAAGAAAACTGTTTCACGCGTTTAAACTAGAATCTTCTTACTGTATCAGTTACGGTTTCAGCTCGCTCATGAGTACCCGGCCTTAGAATCAGAACATTTTGGATCACGCGCAAGTAGCTCGGAATAAAGTATATATAAAACTAATTATGCACATGAATTGAAATATAGGTCATGCCGGGTAAACGTTTTTGGGTCAAACATTCGTATGGGTAGGTTTTAATTAGGGAAATGAAAAACCAAGTCGGGTTTTTCTACTCTCGGATTCAATGAGGTAAAATAAAACGAGATCAACGGGGTAATATTGGTTCCGGTACCTCTACTATAATAGCTAAGGTGAGCAAAACCGCGGGCATCAGCAAAGTTAGATAAAAACAACCTGAACCGGACATTGGGTGTCTTGCGATGGATTAAATAAACGAAATGAAATGTGATTTATTTGCCTAAAGTATGGTCTTCTTATCGTATCACTAGTTCTTTCGAACCAGTGTGGTGAAAGGTTTCACACGCGAGACAAGTCCGCCTCGAAGAGGCTCCTTTCGTGCACTAAGTATGGTCAAGACTTATTTTCGAATGATACTGGGGTGATAAAAACCATTATCAGATATTCCTGAACCCAGAATCTCGCGCGCCGAATTTTTTTAAAAATTTTGAAAATTTTAATCTTTTTCGCTTATTTTAAACATATCCAAAAAAAAAAAGTTTTGTGAGGCTGTAGATACAAATTCACCGCTCTCCTTTTTGAAATTTAACTCAGTCAATTTATATCTTAAAAATGTACAAATGTGAGAGCGAGATAGAGGCGCGCGGGATTCCGGGCCTTAATGGTCTATCATAAAACTTCAAATATGACCTGAGAACATCCATTAATACACTATTTTTAGCCAGCGAGTTTATTGTTAACTTGTGTAATTTCTCACCGATAATCGCTGGTTAAGTGTCGACTCTACAGTCAAGGCGATCTAAACCCGGAATTAAGACGGTTGTAAACTTGTGGTCCAAATCATAAGTTGACGCGTGGAGTGTATAAAGAATATTTTTTTTCTTTCTTTCAGCAACCTTTTTGGCAAGCGCATTTGTATAGAACCAGTCTCAAAGAACTCTACAGTTTTACTGTGTCGGACGGATTCAATACGAATGTGCTTTGGTGAATTTTTTTTCGTGAATTTGGGAGTGCAATTAATTCAGTTAGTCAGTCAATCAGTATTCAATCAGTCATTGATGAGTGATTGCCATATAGGATAGGTAGGTTACATCTCAGGTCTTATGGAGTTAATTCTAACGACACCGTTTGCTGTGGGTGTAAATTTTAAAATTACAAATTTATTTATTTGGTCACACCATAGTTCTTAGTTCACACTGGAAAATGTTATAGTATTACACTACTGTGTTACGTTTCCCAGTGCCCATCCTTGATGTAGTAAATATATTATGATGAAATGTAGTATTTTGTAGTTTTACTGTTTCCTTCTAAACTGCTTCATGCTCTTGCCTTATACCAGTCAATTCTAATCCGTCACGTAACTTCCATCTTAGCCCTCTGACTAATGAGGCATCTTAAAACTGCAAACAGCACAATTGCCTATTAACTACGTATAGTTATCTACCTACGTCTTCGAGAAACTAAAAAAGGAGATGTCAAACGACAGAATCTGCAAACATAAATTTCTGCCATTTTTTACGGGGAACGAGGTAAACACGCATTGCACACGCGCCTAACAAAATCTTATTTATGTAAACGCACACTATAATAATCTCGCACACCATCTTAAAATATGCACACAGTCAAATACAGCGTATAGTTTTATTTAACGTGAATGGCCAAGAAGGTTATAATGGCCAACAGAGGAGTACCTTGCATTAACATTTCCTTTGGCTATATTCTCGAAGACCTACGTAGTAATAGATGTGGAATTACCTAAAGGTCTATCTTGTATTTTTGTACAATTTATCCTCATGACGCGGTGTTTGCTTATAAGTATTACAGTGGAAATAAGTTTGAGATTGAGAATATTAATTTATTATACCTTAGAAATGTTAGAAAATAAATATTCTTCAAATTGGCTGACTTGTGGGAAGATCCAATTTTCCTTGTTACATAACATTCGTTCAGAATTACTTATACCGAAATTATGCCCTGCTCTCTATCTTGTAAATATATTATCCTATAGTGTTACTTAGCAACGTTTTTTTAGTTATAATGAGGTATCCAACATTCAGAATAAAAAAAAAGATTCAACCTGCGTTTGTTGTAGATATTATGTACTAAAAAGGTTTTATTCTATGTATCTCACTTATCTTAATCCAACCAATAAACATCTGTTTCATACAGCTGCAAATAATAGTTGAGGAAAAACTGTCAGTATCAGGATAGTGAAACGTCAGGACGTGACGTCATAGATCTGGGTTATTATTACACCGGGGAAAAACACACGAGCGGAAGTAGAGACAAACACTCCCCGAGGTCAAACAAGGCAGGGGATTATGGCAAATATGCCTCCACCATTCTCCCGAGATAATAAAAGAAACGCGAAAAGGCACTGTTTCAACAAAACAACTAATAAAGGGAACAAGCTATCCCTATTATTTGTACTCCAGCGTTTGCTGTACGTAGTTATTTCATACGGACGTTGTTTATGAACAAACGAACATGAATTCTCTCTACATACAAACATTTTTGTACCCAGTTTGTAACATAGTGATTTATTGTTTCAGATGCCTTCAACTCTCGATACGGAACGCTGAAAAACTTTAACATTCCCAACTCTATTTGAACGCGTGTGTGCGTAACTGTGCCGTTCGAAATTCAAAATGTGTGAGCGTGATTGGTGCCGACGCTGTTTGTGTTGTAAAAAGTGATGTGCAGTGTCGTTATCGATAGTGTTTATCGATAGTCGTCATGGCGACGATGGATCTGACGAACGAGGTAGTCCGGTTGCGGGCTGAGCTCGAGAAAGTCTCCACGGAGAGGGATATGCTCCTCTGCGAGGTCTCGAATCTGCGGAGAGAATTGGAGCTGAGCGAGTTAAAACACTTGCAGGACGACAGGTGAGTGTGTAGGGTAGAATCATTTGACAGACTACATATGTGTATATTCAGCAGCTTCCATGTGAACAAAGGGATGCCTACGTCTTGTGGGTCCTTTCAAAGGCTCGACAGTTCGTCGGGTCTCACATGAGAGACTGTGGTCTAAGTCATGAGAATTGTTGCGTGAAAAATAACTTGGCATTTTGCTCGTTGTTCATTTAATCATAGTAGAGGAAGTCAATCACGCTACGGAGAACATTTTGAAGGCTATGAAATATTATTTGAAGAATTTTCCATATTACCTCAACTCAACGACGCGCTTCATGCTGTTATTTTCTTGGCAGTTCTGTGTCATAAAGTTATTGACAAAGTAATTAAAGACTAGAAGAATAAACACAAATTATACCAATATTAAGTCAAGACAAATACCTAGAAGTATGTCAAAATTATTTAAATGCCATACTAATTAGACGTTATTGCGGTCGTGCGTGGGAAGTCCGTGGATGTAGAAGACTCGAGAACGCTTGTCTTGGCGACTTTATTGGGAGGCCTATGTCCAGCAGTAGACTTCCAGAGGCTGACATGGTGATGGTGATTCAAATCCCAAACATAAGAGTCTCGCTGTATCACTCTATTATAAGCCGTGTTGGCTGAGTGGGAGGTGCCTCGACTTTCGATCCGAAGGTCATGAGTTTGATGTCATAGAACCTAAAGTTCGAAAAACATGTATTGTGTCAAGTGCACGAAAGGAGCCTTTTCAAGGCGCACTTGAAATCCTTTCATGATAACGATGACGACACCGTGGCTTAGTTGGTAGTGACCTTGCCTACGAAGCTTGATGTTCCGGGTTCGATCCCGGCCGGGGCAAATATTTGTGAAGAACACAAATGTTTGTTCTCGGGTCTTGGATGTTGTGATGTGTTGTATGTGTCCATGCCACCTGCGACACAGGGAATCCTAGTGCAGGGGTGTGAGTGTGTGAATGTTTGTTGTTGTTTTGTTGTTTCACCACGGTTCGAAAGAACTTGTGACGCGATAAGTGGTCTTATAAAAGTAGACTATATTATAAGACCACTCGACAGAAGTGAAAACTTTATCACCTTAGTCAACTCGAGCCTGCATAACGCGAACGAGATTAACATACCCGAGCCTGGCGGCTCAGTGTCATTCAAAACTAAGCGCGTCTACTAAAGAAGTTTTCACTTCAAAAACCTTGACATCTCGATCGCTATAGCTCCTCTTTCGAAGCACACCGCAGATTCTCGCAGGCCTATTACTGCTATTGTTCGCGGCGCGGTTTCCGACGACGTTTCCGGGAAGGTCCTTCTTTCAGACGGTAGTGTAGTGCCACTCGTCTGATACACCTACTTCATCATATAGCTGTCACTGCTAGGTATAGCTTCCACCCTGGTTCATACGTAGTTCGAAGAGTTTTGACTTTATAACGTAGAAAATTATAGATGCCGCTACGCAAGCTTAGGCTTTTTTTTTATTAATGTCTTAACTCGTTAGGTAGGTAAATATATGATATAATTAAAATTAATTTGAATTTTAGTTTCGTATGATTTTTGATATGAATGGATTGTAGTGATCTGAATAAATACATTTTTTTTAATATATATTATTAGGCAAGATCGCGCACATTATGGACAGCCATGTCTAACAGCTGCTTTAAAAAACTTTAATCTATTATCAGTGGAAACTTCATTTATTTTGTAATCTTCGTTATAATTATTATGCATTGCATTTGTATTTTGTGGCTTTGCTATCCTTTAACGTCATTAGTCACACACCTTAGATTTCACTTTCACAGCATGTCTAATGGTAGTTTTTACATTGCTAGCCGTTTAGCGACCGTCTAGTGTGACATGACAAAATAAAAACTCTGACAACTTATTTAGAAAGTAAAAGTAACACCAGCTACACTTGATTGTTTCTTTTGCCTTTAGAACCAAACCACCACCTTTGGCCTGCGGTTTTGGCTGTATTGAATGTACGAGTACACCTATACAAACATGTCCAATAAATAGGAAATAGGTTTAAAAAAAAATAAACTCGTAACGACCGACGCGATGGCTTTACACGGCGCGGCGGCGTTGCCTTTATTGAGAAATTAGCCCATAATAGGTATTTTTCTTTAAAAACATGTTATTTAAATAATTGCTTCGTACTTCATAGTAGTTACTCGCCAGCCAGATCATAGGTAGTACGGTCAGCATCAAAAGTCGATGACCTCATTCGGGTATTCAAAATTGCAATTATATTTTTGGCAATGTGGTGTACAGTTAATGTTGAAGTACAATGATGATCATTCAATTCTAGCGCTTGCCATGTTGAGCGATTGAGGTATAATAAATTGAGGTATAAAGCGAATGGTGAAAATCTGAATGTGGTCATTGACTTTTGATGCTGACTGTACCTATAGTAGTGGTTCTATAAAGACTCGATCAGTCAAAACAGTTTATTAGCAACATTTGTTAGGACCAAACTATGATATTGGCCAATCGGCCAAATAAACCATTGGGCCGCCTCCACGTAAATCACGGTCGTGGGTCGGTTAGTGACGTCATAACCGTTGACCTTCTAGGTATCCATTTACTTTAACGGTATTATTCTCTATTAAAGTATCGTTATAGACCCTGACTAGTCTAGTATTACATTATTAGACAACAGTTTATAAGACAAGATGTGTCTCGACTACCCCTACACTTCATGAAGAACTTACCATCCAAATTTCGAGTTGCTACGTTCAGTGGTGTAAAAAATACTATTTGAAGTAGAGAACCATCTACGAGGATAAATTGAAAAAAAAAATAACCTCCTAGTCGTCGATCTCGAAACCATAATTTGAAAAATCTCCTTCTTATACGAGAACGCGACGCATTTAACGAATTAAAATGCATCAAATTTTAATATATCTGACTTCAATAAATATCTCATGGAATATACAAAGGTTCCTCATGTTTAAAAAGGGTTAATCTTCGTTACGTAAAAAATACCGGCGCTCTGAAGTTTTACATTTATAAACTAGATGGCGCTAACAAACGTTAAATAAATCCTAAAACACGCTATCGTTGCGTTTCAGAGACATGACAGTGTAGTTATATTTATGTTTATTAATAGGACATAGGCTACTTATCCCTTTATGGGTATAGTTTAAATTAGTTTTTTAAAAAGGGTAATCTTCGTAAGAAGGGGACTCCTTTTATAAATTAGAATAAAGAAAATTTGTAAAAATAAGGTAATTTTTATAATCTCATTGTAGAGACTGTGTTACATGTTATAATATTTCAGTAATGAAAAATAGCGTACGTAAGTAAAATAGTTATTTGTACAGCAAGGGCCTGAAGCAAGCCATTTTATACGAGACAGGTGAATATTTAAGTCGAGGATAAAATAGGCTTCAGGAAAGAGTTATACAAAAGATTTTTCTCTTAAATTTGCACGGAATCTCGTAGAGTTCGATTACGATATTTCTTCTGAAAATCCGAGTACTGTTTTAATCACCCTATCAAATCTTATTTATTCCGTAAGATTTGATCGTCGTTTGATGGTTTGTTTTGCTTGCTGGTTGCTTCACCATCCACCACCACCATGTTGCAACGTAGCCTCTTCATAAGGTGATGACCTCAACCCACCTCACATCATTGACACGTCCAATTCGTTTACATGCTATTTTTAACGTCTTTGTTGAATTTCGAATTTATTTATTTACAAAAAACATAACATTACAGATATAATCCAAATCGTTACATTTAAAACAAAAATTAAAGTTACACACAAATACAGTAAACACAATAAACTTTTGTCAAATAAAAACAACAAGTAAATACCTACAAATTAAACTTATTAACATAATACAAACTTGAAATCAAAAAACAAAATATGAAATAGGCAGGTAGGTATATAGAACAATTTAAAAACACAAAGTTATAGTATTCGAAGTAGGTATAGGTACATAATAGATAATGAAAGGTACAAAAAAATAAACTAAGTCAAAAAAATTTACTAACGAATATGGAATTGCCTATTCCTTCATTTTATTTTATAGTAGAGCATGGTCGTATCGCCACTTTAGGCCAAAAATACAAATTTTCCGATAATAAAGGAATTTCCTTCTTCTGGGCATTGCAAAAAACCGCTATCTCGGTTTTAGGGAAGGAAAAATATTTAACAGCAAATTCTTCCTTTTTTATTTTGAAGATTTCACTTTTCCTCTTTGTTAATTTTTAATTCCAACTCCAAAAAGTCCATTAAATAAAATAAGTACAGCAAAATATTTGAGTAGAATTTAACACTTTACAACTTAAACGATTAGGAAACGTCGAATAGAGGATAAGTACTAGCAATATTTCCTAAAAAAGGAAAGATAAAGTTCTATACTTATCAAGGAATGGTAGGTAAGGTAAATAAAAGTTCAACCCAATATTTTTTTTTTGCTACATAAATTTTTATTTTATTTTTTATGGTACAAATTCCACAGCTCTTAGACTTAATATAACTTAGACTAAAAGTAGTGCTAAAATGCTGCTGATATATTAAAACTGTAAAAAAAAACTGAGAAATGGGTGCCTCTACTTGTGATATTAGAGAATATAAAACATTGTTGACTACGGCATTTTTTATTACACATTTTTTTAATTGGAATAGACAATTGTTTTAAGTATATAATCATAAGACATTTTTTATATCAACAAAAAGCGATTTGTCGAGTAAGTTATAAGAAGAGCAGCATTTTAGTGATTTATATTAAAAGCGTGGGCACGCGACTCATTCCGCTTGTCTGAGGTCGACCTCTAAGCTAAGAACCTCCATGATATGGTTCTGACAAACTAAAAGGGACACCAGCAATTTAATTTGGAATGGAGTATTTATGTATTTAGAACTTGATTTATCTGCTCTACCTATTGAAGGAATGTAGCAAGTAAGTTCTGTTTTTTTTAAATTAACAGAACTTAACCATAATAATATGCAAAGTCATCTTCATCCTAGCCAGAAAATCACCCACTGTTGTAGAGTATAGGCCTCCTTTCTTTTGTGACAGCTCTCTTGGTCTTGGGCGCAGATCAGAGCAGGGTCATGCATGATCGAGTTAGAAATCTTTAATAGGTTATTTCATTCTAAGAAATTGGTCAGACCTCATTGTGTTTTGCTCGAAATAAGAGCAAATAGCGTATTTTACAAATAAATTATGACACCGATGTTTGCTGTTTTATCCGGCTCGAAGGTACACTGCGGTATTAAAATAGCTAATCTGTCTCGCATCGCAGACGTGTTGACACATTTTCACACTGGAAACGCTGAAATGCGAGAAAATGTTGCAGTTTCAATTTCCTACCCAGAGGCAGATACATTCTGATGGTAGATATATTTTAGCGGCTTCGGTTCAAAATCGATTCAAAAATCATTAATAGGATTCATCTTTTCGTAAATGATGTTTATTTCCTATTTTGAAGGATATATCGTTATATGTATCAACTTTCTTATAGTATATCTTGTGATATGAACTTTTCGATGAAATGCAGTCCTTATTTCAGAAATATTTGCAAACTATCATATCAAAATACAAATACCGCATCTCGACAGTGCAAGCAAAACATATTTACCGAAGTTGTTGGAATAGTGTTCATCACCATATCGTGACCAGATCGACTACTATCTTACTCCTTGGTGTATTTCAAAATTTATAATTTAATGAATTTTATATTAAGTATTTTTTATTAATCTAATGAACTTTATCTTGATGTGATTGAGAAGGCAATAAGTATATGTATTGAAGTGCGTGAGTCGATTGTTGAATCTGTCGATGATGATGAAGACACTGATATATTGAGACTTCATCATAATTTCTATCTTATCTACATAATTATATTGAATTTTTTTATTGCATATACAAATTTAATGTTGGAATGTTGGGTGCATTGTTTAGGATGTAAGCTCATTTATGTGTGTTATAATACACTCATACAATTTGTAAACAAATAAAAAATACCACAAATAAACCAGGTTTTTTTCTATCATCGTCTACACTGTCTACTATATTTTAAATACATACATAGTTGAAAAGAATATAAACAATCGAACACAATACTATATGAGCGACCCTTTACCGTTATCTCCGATACGCCCACAACGTAATGACGTAGCCAAACACCCACCTGACTGCACGTTACAAGCTACAATCGAGGTTACAAATCGATATTGTGCGAGCGGTGTTACATATTGTACATATTTTCGTTGCGAAAGAAGATCTTCTCGTAGAACATGGGTGTGCACAAGTTTCGGATGTGAATGTGCATATAAAAGGTAAGACTTAAGTCATCTATACCATAGCCCAATGAAACAACAATGTTATGATACGTCTAAAATTAATTATAAAGTGTTTTTAATCATTTCGTTAATAACATCTAACATTTACCGAAACCGCATTAAAGTATTTAAGTATATTATTAATCACTCTTTATCAGAGTTTGATAACACCGATACGCTGTTTATTTTGAGCTAGCTAGCGTGTTGTGTAATAAGTTTATTAATTTGAGATCCAGTTATGAAGCTTAACAATGTCTACGACGTTTTGGATCACACAACGCTTATGACACAGTATTCAAACCTAGTTTTACTTATTCACAAAGATTAGAGTTATGCAACTTGAGATTAAACACTGCCTGTTGCGTGTACAGTGTAACTAGATCGGTAGTTCACCTCACGTTAGCCAATACATAAAAGACAAGTCAAGCAAACGACACTTAACGCGCGGGGTTTTCACAAGGGTGTCATCTGGTTCCACAATAAGTACTTGTTCTATCTGCATGAGAAGTCTGAGTGGAAGCACTTGTGAAGCGCTTTGAATATTTAACTAACTTTAGTTAGTTGTAGACTAAATAAAGCTTGTTTGTTTAATAATTGATACACCGGAGAGAATATAAAAGGGATTAAAGTTTTTGAAGGCAAGTCATGTTAAAAGTAATCTTAGATGCTCTTTTAGCGATGTCAATTAATTTCTAATACATTTCAAGGCGTGCAAAACAAAAAATACTTACACAATAATACATAACCTTAAAAAAAATACCTTTAAATTAAATTATATTTAGGTTAAATTAAATTATAAATTTAATCGTTTTATTTTAAGTAAATATCTAAATACTAAATACATATACCTCATGCTATTTTAATAAAATCAAGAAACATTAAAGCTGCAGTGTAAGTGTACAATATAATAGCAGTCGGAAAAAGATTTTGTTGGATCGGTTAACAACGCATAACTCGTATTGCTATTTTAAACACATCTATAAAAATGTCAGCAAATCATATACATACATGTAGCGGTATACATAAACTGTCTCAACACCACTGTTTTGCAAGAACTAATGCACCGTGCGATGTGATCTGATTCGCAATTCAGATCATCGATCACGGCACGGATCCGTTCTGATTTCCCTGTTCAGATATTCCATGATGATGTCGATCGTCATCTGCCTCGTTGGAGTATATGAGATGTGGAATAATGTAGAACAGCTGCGAATACTTGTCATTCGTTTGCATTACGTTCGAATTTAATTTTTTTTTGTACTGTCTCGTATGCTATGTCACCTGTGATTTGTTTCATCACTTCGTAACAATATTCTAGATCTTTATTCGCAAGAGTGTTATTTACATAGCATGTTGTTAAGGCTAATAATCTCGCGCGCTGCTATCTCGCTCGCACATTTGTACATTTTTGAAGATATAAATTGTCTGAGTATAAATTTAAAAAAAGTGGGATGGTTTGTTACTACAGCCTCACGAAATGTTTAAGTATATATTTTGTTTTGATATGTTAAACATAAGCCAAGGAAAAAGGGCAAAACTGTGTTTCCTAATCCGTCGATAAAGGCGCGCGGGATTCTGGGCTTTAACAAGAATAATATTTCAGCAACTTCTAAAAGATATTTCATAAAGTAATAGTACAATGAAAACAGGTAAAATTGCGGGTAGAGAGTAGGTAAGGTACCTATCATTTCCATTATACGAGACAAACCAACCGCACTACTAAATCTAGTATAGTTATACGCGGGTATACGTAGCTCCCGGTGCATTAGTTCAGAACTGCTGACTGAATTGAATTAACCAACTGCTGAAACCGGCGATGCGTCTGGAATTGCCGCAAGATTGTCGGATTGGACGAGAATTCTATATGGAAGGTGGACGCTTTTTAATGAGTCATGAACTTGTGATCAAGGATGATAGACAGCTCACCCCTGTGTAAAGTTCTAGATACTATGACTAATTTAGCGTCGAAAGCTTCGAGAATCTAGTCAAAGGAGAAGTTATACACCAGAATCTGCAAACATAAATTTCTGCCATTTTTTACGGGGGACGAGGTACGCATTACACACGCGCCTAACAAAATCTTATTCATGTAAACGCACACTATAATAATCGCGCACACCATCTTAAAATATGCACATAGTTATCAAATACAACGTATAGTTTTATTTTACATGAATGGCCAAGAAGGTTATATGGCCAACAGGTGTACACCTCGCTATAACATATCCTTTGGCTTGATTCTCGGAACATCGAAAGAGATCGCGTTGAGAGAGAGAGGCGAGGTAGGAGGAACAGTAGACTGTTTTCAGCTGATGTTGATTTAGAAAGTTAAAGGGCAACGTTCAAGTAAATCTTAATATAAACAATACACCGATGCAGACGTTACGCTGACAAAATGACGTAAGTATATATGTGATCCTCCATCAGTTTTGCATTTATCTTATAAAATTAACCAGATTTACGTTATACTTAGTATTACGGTAAGTGAATTTCTCGTCTAATAAATCGGGTTTGGAATCTGTTCCGCGTGAACAGTCTGCATTCTGCAACAGTCGGTGCGTAGCGTCTCGCCATTTTCTCGAAACTTATTTATTATACTTACTTGAATTATTACAACGAATGCAATAAGAAAACTTGATTGCTTCAGCTACGTCTAATTTAATATTTCTACCCTATTAATTATGGCTGCATCTTATGATATTAAGAGAAGCGAAAGATGAAACTTAATCGGTTACATGACTATTTTATCTGCTAGCCTCTTATTTTCTATTTAGTGTTATTACAAAGGAATCTTTTAGCAGTAATCAAGGTTTTACAAGAACATACAATAACCGACTTCAATCTTCAAGAAAAGTCTCAGGGAAGCATTTTTTTTACTTCAAAGACCGATTTTGATAAAATATCTATAGATCATCTATCTAAGGGACCAATCTGTAAAGAATACCTCTCAAACAAAAAAACAATATTATTTAAATCAATTTATAAACAACATTAAAAGGGAACAAACTTAAAAAAAAAACGAAATGAGAACCTCCTCCCTTTTTTGAAGTCTGTTGAAAAGTCTGATATTTGTATGTATTTTAAATAATCCATTATGTAAGCCAGCAAACTTTACGTCAATATAATCTTCTTATCGTGTCACTAGTTCTTCCGAACCAGTGTGGTGAAAGGATTTGAAGTGCGCCTCGAAGTGCTCCTTTCGTGCACTCGACACATGTTTTCGAACTTTTTAGTTCTACGAAATGCCGGTTTCCTCACGATGTTTTCCTTCACCGTTGCGAGAACGTGAGATGCATACATAGAAAAAAATTACGCATGACTGCCATCGGGAGTCCAACCCCCGACCATCAGATCGCAAGGTAAGGGTCTCATCGACTCGGCCACCACGTTCACAACGTCTATATAATATACACAGCCCTTAAATACTTACCTTCGAATCTCAACAATGTAGAGTCTAGATCAAGGACCGTACCGTGTCTCTGCTGGCTCAAAGCACTATTCCAGGTCAAAGAGATGGCATTCGACTCATGCCAGCTAGCTAACTCAATGAGTGTCGTATCAACCGTTTGAATTCTGCCCTTGGTTTACGAAATATGTTTGGTAAATCGAGATATTATGGTATTCAACATCTCTTTTTCACCAAAAACATAGAATCTATGCACACGGCAAATTTGAACAACGCGTTTTATGTTCTGATGTAGAGCTATTTTAGCGCCATTTTTTTTGTATTGTTTTAGCACGGCATTGATAAAATCGTATATCGTATCGTATAATCGGTAAGGAAAATATATGATTAGATTCGATATTTTTTTTGCCATAATTTAGCATTTATAGATTTTCGATACGACCAGTACTGATCTTATAAATCAGTTTTTTGTCTCCCCTGAAAACTTGATGAAAAACACATAACGCTTTTGGCAAGCGCACCGATGATATTGTTTAATTAAGTGTTATCTGTAATAGTAGAACACTTGCCATCGCAAAAGTCGCCGTATGCACAGCCATTTGTTCATTTACTATGTTATGTTCAAGCTTACTATGTTATGATGACATCGTAATTGGCTTTTAAATCATGGTTATTACTTTTTAACTACTACGATGCATCACACAACCTGATGATGATGATGTTGTTTTCGCGACCTTTACAACTCATCACGTGTTCTCAGGAGATGTAGAAAGCGTAGCACTGTACCCAGATGGTTTTTCCAAATGTAACCATTTATCATAACCATGGAATGTAGAGATGCATTGAAGTACTACACTGTAGCGTTCGTCCTCTTTGAGACATTTTAATCAAAAAAAAAAAAAAAAATCAAAAATCTTTTATTCAAAATCAACCTGTTGTTTTTTACAAGGTTTGGAGACTCTTCTAGTAAGTTTAATAAACCTGTGTTAGAAGAGCCCCCTCTTATTCTCTATGGTCTATCTTAGTTATATACATCAATGTTGTTAGTTTAGGTACTAAAAATTTAGCTTACTGCAGTAGGTATGTATGAAAGTAACTAAGTGTAAGTTTATAAATAAGCTTATTATATATGTAGTATCCGTGTATGATATGTATGAGTGTTTGACTGATTCTATATGAAATAAGGTAGGTATGTAGGTGGGTTTGTTTTTAGTGAAAGTGTTATCTATATAATATAGTATAAGTACAAAATAAGGAAAAGCATTAAAGCGAAGTAGGTATGTTTATTGGCAGTCGGGTTTTTTGTTTATTAAACGGGAATTGTTTCATTGAACATAAGTAGTTATGCATATAGGTAGGAATGTAGGTAGGATATATTATAATAGGTAGGTATGTAGGTAGAAATAACGGTAGGAGTGTAGGTTGGTCACTATACACTCTTAATGGTATGTATCGAAAGCCCAGTTAGTTAACTAGCTATATTTTTTTTATGCAAACATGTGATGAGACGAGCTAAGCGCTCTCCTGATGGTAAAAGATCACGCCTGCTCATGACATGAAGAGTGCTACACAAGACTCAAATAGGCCGGTGCAACACTGCTAAAGCGTTCGTCCACATTGTGACATCTCGACATCCCAGTAATTTTACTAGCTACAGTGCTCTTAAACCCGTAATGCAGTGGTACTTACTCGTTATTGCTTAACGGCAGAATATCTGGTTCTGTGTTGGTACCCAACTAAACGGAATGGTATGCCACCCTCCAGGATCCCAACGGGAAAATGTAGAAATGGATCTTGAAATTATCTTAAACCATACTCAATAACTACTTAAACTTCACCCACAATTCACCTGAGATCACCATAAAGTTGGCCTGCACGCAATCCAATGCTGCCAGGTGAAATCCCCACCTGCTAATAAAATACCTGTAACCCATGCAGATGGAAGGATGTGGCTGTTTATGATGCTATACAGTCTAAGGCCAGAATATACAAAAACGGCATAAGGCGAAGGTACGCCGCAGGCGGAACACAGGATATAATTGCGTGACGCATCACTTACAGATTTTTATGAAAAACTTTAGCCTGCATTACCGTGCCTTCGCCTTACGTCACTATTGTATAATTCAGGCCTTCATTGTATCAGTTGATAATTTTACTAAAATAGAGTCCTAATGATAGTGACATGTCTGAAGCCAATAACATTGTGCAGATCAATATCAGTCAAAATTTCATCGGATCTTTGAATTTTGTTAATGACCCAGTGAGAAAACAGTAAAAAACTACCAATAAGTCACTGAATAAGAAAGTTTTTTAATGGGAATAGACCTTAATTTGAGCCATTAAATTAGAAGCTAAAGGTATCCGAGATCAGTGATTTAAGCACAATCTCTACTGAAGTTGAGTGACAATTAAAAAGCCATTTTATAATCGGTTTGCATTGAAGTTTTGAATAGTGGTTCTATAGTAAACAATAATGTTTGCATCACCAAGATCATTTCAAAAGTGTAGTAGTACCCATTACCCCGCAAGGTTAGTAACCGGTACACGACACCTGTTATACCAATCGCTTGCTCTATCTAATCAACCAGACATAAAGCCACGGTTATCGACCACTTCGGTCGAGTAATTGAAGCAGTGGGTCAACCGCAGAATGTGAATCTAGAATTAGCTCAACCAAGCATAGCTCCAAGTGTTCATAAAGAGAGTATAAAGCTGAAACATCGTGAAATTGGTGGAGCCGCGGTAAATTTTGACAGAGTTTATGCAATGCTGCCATGAAATTCCGTCGTATACTAATACTGGCTTACTTATATTATAAATACGAATGGTTGTGAGAATCGATGTAAGGCGGCGTCCTAATTGACATTGATCGTACGATCAAACGATGCGATTTGGTCGCGCGATGAAAATAAGCCATATGAATGATCGTACGATCATACAATGCCAATTAGGCCACTCTGAAGAGATTAGTGTATTTAATGTCGTCGTACGACCAAATCGCATAGTTTGCTCGTACGATCATTAGCCAATTGGGACAACGCCTAAAGATGGATGTTAGATTCTTAATCACGGCAAAACTACTGAGTTAATCAAGCTGAAATTCGGAATAGACATTAATAAATGTAAAAAGTTGGCTCATAAATGACCTGGAAAACACATAGCTACTCACATGGGATATATCCCAATGCCACGCGAAGTATCGGGATCCCCGGAAAAGCCATAGGTACACTAAGATAAGAACCGATAAGTAAGTAAGCAAGGCTAACTTCATACACTAGTTTTCGACCAGGATCCATACAATGTCACTGTTACATTGTCCGAATAATGCGTTTCGTGACTTGTCTTGCATATTGACACAGATAGAGATTCCGCAGTCGGTCTAACGTGACAAGCGCTAGTTTCCGTAGAATCATCAACACATTACAAAACGTGACTTGCTTAGTATTTACAATTTACAAGTTTACAAGATACGAGTATGCTCTTGCATATCTTTTAAACTTGTAAATTTTAAGTCACTCTTGTGTGTGAGAATCCATTGCGGTTCAAATTTAGTCAATGTTTTACTGTTATCACTCTTTTTGTTAGTTCTTATTTTGAATTGTGTTTAAATTTATATTTTAGTATAAGGATACGGTTTTAATTATGTTCATGCAGAAGCCAAATGCTGATTCTTGCATTGAAGAGCTCAAAGCAAGGTTATGGAAGTAACTCATGTCTAGTGACAGCATCGTACTTATGATAGAGAGTATGAGAAATGTGGAATTTAGGCTACAGTCTCAATTAAAGGCATTGAAATTATTATTAAATTGGATAATCTTGGCAGAGAAGAGGACGTTTGGGATACTTGGTGATGTTAAGGCTTCGCAATAAGAGAAAGAAGAAACACGGAGGGTGCCGCGTGGTGCCGCGGGGGAAACATCGAGTTCCGAGCCAGATGTCATGTTAATTCGACCGCGTTATACATACCTACTCTCAGAAGATGAATAATTTCAACAAGTTCATTAGAATGCGAATGACATATTGTCCAACAATATTAGCCAATAAGGTTCCCATGGAGCTATTAAAAGCGGATAATAGATTCGATCGTATTTGACCGTCCGAGGACCGGTTTTCGAACGACCTTGCGCCCGCGCACGTTCACTCTGATCTATAGGTTGAGGCTTCGTAACATTCGCCGATTGCCCGGTTGCAATCGGCAAGTGTCCACTCAACTACACTATACAATTTATAATAATGACTCTTTTACAATCACCAATGTGTCTAATAATAGACATACAAAAACGTAAATTGTTCGGACAATGCTTCAAAGACCACATCTGTGTCTCGAGTGTTGAACTTGATGCAGCTATTGAATTTCCACATTCTCATCATCATCATCATTAACCTGTCGCAGCCCACTTAATAATAATACTAATGTTTGGTAACACACAACACCATCTAGCCCAAAACTATGCGGAGCTTGTACTATGGGAACCAGATAACTAATAGAATACATATACTTTTTTTTATACATACGTATAATAAAAAAAACACCCAGATTCAGGACAAACACCGATGTTCATCACACCAATGTCTATCTGAACCGGGAATCGAACCCGCGACACCGGTGTGGCATTCCAATAAACTTGCTACTCGACCATCCTTCTCGTCTTGTGTACCTTACAGCCTATCTCGGTGTTTTCCAAGACTCAAAAACTTAACTTAAAAACTTTTAGCTTAAGAACAAAGACAGAAAATATTTTATAAGCTTATGTACCTACTTATTTCAATCTGTATAAAATTTTTGACTTACCAGAGTTACGCAATGTAACATTTTGGCCAATAAATGATTGAATTGAATTGAATTGACTCATAAACCAAATTACTTGTTATTTCAAACAGAGTCTTCATTAAAACTTAGTCTCTTGGGATCAAATTGGTAATTTATTACGTAAGTGTGGAATCAATTGATTAATTATGAACTTCTTATAATTGGCAATCTGCATTCGCTTTCCATAAAGTTTCATTTCCTTTGCCACTTCCTGTATCGGACCTCCGTTTGTAGTTAGAAAGCCATATTCATAATTCACATCGCCATCAGATACTATTGTGCCATTGACCTTCGAAATAAATCGCCTTGAAGCAGTCCATTATCATCAAACCACACAGGTGTTCCAAATTATTTGCTTTACATGACGCCTAAACGCCCTATTTGACATGTGGCTAATGAATTTACAAGGCTTCGCGGATTTGCCTCAGGAAGACCATATGGCGACCACAGCTGATGTGGATCATGGACCAACTGGCACAAGCTTGATTGCTACCTGTTTGATTACCTGTCAAACGCCGCTTTTCCTTGTCAATAATGTAACTTACCATAAAGAAACTGACCATCTTAGAAAGCATTTCTCTAATATAATAAAGCAAAAACAGCGCTTTGTAAATAAACTAGTGGATAGCTGCGCAGGAGTTGGGCTTTCTCTCAAGCGACGGACACGCTGCCCTGGCGCTTGGCATAGCAGTTGCTTTCGGCCTTTCGGTCAGGCCGCACGCGTTCTCGCGTACAAACATTAACCGCATCAGTGGGTTTATTTACGTCACCAATAGTTAACAGTGACAATAGTGCAAAAACAAATATTGTGCGACCAAACAACTTGGGACTTACCAAGGTGAAGTGATGTGATGTTGCAAAAAGTGGATGATTTCAAGTGTTTTTTGTCATTGTCGTCACGCGCTTTGACTCTTTTTATGTATTTGATAATTACTGTAATTGTAATCCATTGGAAAGGTCGATATGGTTGGTCGATAGATTGTGACGCCATGTTCTGATAACAATATTTCATACCATTCTTGGCCATGGTTACTAGAACCTTCAATTTTGCATATTAAAGTTATAGTCTTCTGGTTCCTCTGAGTCATTTATGTCTTGAATCAACTCGTGTAGGAAGCTGTTTAAACAGAAAATCACCTTGAAATCCGGTATCAAAAACCCAAGTTGTTAATAATTGAAATTTGCATATTAAGTCGCCACATTAACTTTGCCATTTTACTGTCACGGGCAAATAACGTGAAACGGATAAGCCAAGTGGCAACGGCAATGTTATGATTAACGATAATATAAAGTAAACATTTAGGTACTTCATATCTATCAGTCGTCGATCTTTTGACAATCATTCGATATTGATATTTTAATTTTTAATTATTGAGTTCGGTAGAAATTATATGCTGAACGCCATTAGCTTACTGCCAACAACATACATAAGTCATAACTTTATTCGTGTTGTAAATTTATAAAAACACGTGGATAATGCTTGATTTTCTCACGTTTCTATCGCTCTTATCGTCACGTCATAACAAATCATGATAAAACAATTAACAGAACCAAATATGTATGATAATATAGATATATGTCATGTCTGCCAATTAGATCTAATCTAAGATGAATCAAAGCTGATTAAAACAGAAAAAAAAAATTACATCAAAGATAGATAAATCTAACATGATCGTCACGGGGACTAAATAGATACAAAATCATGGAGGCCAAAAAAGGAGAAGAAGGCCGATACCTAGCAGTCGCATTAGGTGTAGTACACAACCCAATAACGTACATAAATACGTACCATGTACCATGAATGTTTATGTTGCATGTATGTACAGACAGCGTCATAGATAAGTATCCCCCTTGCATTATAATTTCCAGCTTCAAATCCCTTTAAATCACCGTCGTCGCGGCAAATGGAGAAGTTTTGCCTTTAAAAAATAGATTATATTTGTATAACCGTATGTAAGCCAAAAATAATTTTAAGTATTACAATTTTTGGAATGGATTTATAGCTGGGTGTCTTGTGCAAGGGGGATACTTATCTCTGACGCTGTCTGTACGTAAGGACTGTATGCATGTAAGAACCTGGAAAACCTAGTCTCAGTTGAAGAGAGTCTCACTGATGAAGTTGACTTCGCTTTTTGTTACTGCTACACTATTTTTACATTTTGATCTTATAAAATTTGCATTGTACTCTTGAATAATTGCTCAAGTTAGTTATTGCAAATATGGAATTTTCGTTCGCTCCATGAATGCTGAGAAAAATATCCACATCGTAATTAAAACTATGCGCGTTAAAGTTTGCTACACAAGTTTCATCAGATCGTAAAGCAATGCAACTTTATCTTTGATCTTCAAGACCTTGGCTAATCACGCTAGCTTCTGCCTCTTTAGTTTTGCTCATTGTATATACTTTAATTTACTTGTTATTTGTTTTGTTTATTTATTTTATTTTTAATAACTTGAATATATTTTGAATACCATCTGATATCTTATCGCTTCTATCTTTAACTTTAATGATAATAATCTATGAGAATATTGTCTATTTTTTTTACAAAACCCTTTTCACATTGTGGGAGTAATTTAGTGTAGAGTAAAATGTATAAACAACTTCAAAAACTTCACTAAACTTGAAGATGCATCTCTAATAATCCTGTATCTAATATCATGGCATATTAATCAATCAGATAATAACGCAGAACCTTCAGGATATAAAATTACCAGCAAGGTAGGAAAGCCTTAAGATTCAGCACAGTTTGTCCTGATCAAACACTCCTCACAGATCTCGGGCCATTAGCACTCCATTCTTCCGTGTTCCGTACACAAGTTAACCAAAGCTGACGAGTGGTGTTACCCGTTTTTCTTTCCTCTACTGACATGGACTGCCACTTCACAAATGATGGACATATGTAGTTTACTTTTCCGATAAAGTTGTTTATGACATTATTTTTTACTACTCTTTCCATCCGCGTTGAAAACTTGTAGCTCAAGTTTTGTGTGAGTGATGTAATTAATTATGTAGTGTAGAAATAGAAATGGAAAAAATATTTATTTTGAGTTACCTTAACACTACACATTGACTATTAAATAAAATATAAAAATTTACCGGTATCTCTAAAATTAGACGACACTCAGCATGTGCTGCAGCATCACAGAGCATCACAATTGATGCTACAGCGTGCAGATAGTTTTCGGTGGCACCACTTATTAAAATTTATGTTTTCGCCACTTTTTCAATGACTTTATTGACCTTGTCATGAGAGTGACTTCGAATCCCAAAGTACTTGCTAAACATAATTTATAAAGAGGCATTCCATTATATTCATCGTTTTGAATACGTTATACATTTGTTATTAAATTAATCTAGGGTGAAACTTCGGCGATTGAAGCATAACTTATTTATTTTTACTTTGGGGCCCAAAGTCAGCAACTTTACGATATATAATGTGTACTATCGCTCAACTTTATTTATGATTCTTTCCCTGAACGTGTGCCGAAACCTTGTGTTCTTGAATAAAACGTGTTTTTAACATAGGTTAATTCATATATTATCACTTAAAATTAAAAGTCAAGGCTACCATGTCGACAAGACAGGTAAAGGACCTACTAACGGACCTTGTGTTTTTACATTTGGAGATTTTTGCGCAAACCGCATATACACGGTCAATTTTTAATCACTAGAAGAAAAAAAATACGCATAGTTAGTTGCCGTTACTAAACACATATACGGCAATAATTTAAAAAAATTGGGTCGAATTTTGTCAAAATAAATTTGATTAACATTGGATAACTTTTACCATTAGTCGTTTTCCTATGGATTTGTCAGGCGGTACCTTTAATTGATAGAAATTTAAGTTTTATTCATCGTTTAGCACACCCGGGTATCTAGCTCGAGCCAGCTCGCAAAACCCTTTTTCCATTTTGTAGAAATCCAAAATTCTGACTGCACAGATGCAACGTAGTACCCCGTCTGCATTGCCTATTTAATTTTTTTTTGGTAATAAAAAATTGGTGGTGTATAACTCTCTAGTCTCTGGTTTTAGTAACGTTGCTTACGATTTCTTTCGTAAAGCAAATTCGCTACAGTTGCTCTATTGATGCATACCTCGCTTCTGTGAATTGTTTTCGCCGTATTGTTTTGGAGAGGTATTTCAAATGAGAACTGAGGATTGCGTTGGTTTTGCTCAAAGGTATTTCGATATGTTAATTTTTTTCTGTTTATGGGAAATTCTAAAATTTGCTATTTGTTGGAAGATCTTATTGAGTGTTAAAATTTAAACTTGCTTTAAATATAATTGAGCCCAGATAAATAAAACAATCTTCGCAATAAGATTAAACTATAGAAATACAAAGCGGATGTTGAAACTTTTTTAAAACGTTGGTTTGGTTGTAAACGAAAGATTAATCTAATAAAACATCCAGGAGAGCAAACACTGCAGGAAGTAAAAACTCCAGTGCCATTGAAGACGGAAATGAAGTTTTTGTCCATCTGTTGGCAGAGTTTTAATAAAACGATTCGTCTCGGTCCGCGGGAGATACATTCGTAAAATCCTCCGTTGAATGAGATTGTTGGTTTTTAATCTGATGTACCTACTCGAACTTACATCTTTCTTTGTACATAAATAAATAATAATAAATAAATATTTTGGACAATTCACAAAACGCCATCTAGCCCCAAACTAAGCAGAATTTGTACTATGGGAACCAGATAAATGATAGAATACTTATATACTTTTTTTGTAAATACATAACATAGGATACATAGAAAACACCCAGACTCAGGACAAATACCGATGTTCATTACACAAATGTTTCTCCTGATGCGGGAATCGAACCTTCGACACCGGCGTGGCAGTCCAACACACTTGCCACTCGACCATCCGTGTCGTCAAAAGTCAGTCAAGTCAAAAACATCAAATCTACCGGAATTAAAATTTGTTGATTAGAGGGCATTTTGTAATTAAAAAACATCGTAATGTGGTAGATCGATGCACATCTTCAAAAAGCTGTTTCAATTTGCATTTTAAATTGCTTATATCTAATTCGGATCTAACATCTTTATTACGTTATTAAACCCAATTAATAAATAATTAATTAATTAATGTATTTCAAACCTGTATCGAAACATTGAAATTATTCAGACTATAAACCGCAAATAGGTTGTTCGCAATCCACAACCCAGCTGTAATGAAGTCAAGGCGAGATATATTATTTTGACGGTCTCAGTTTACTATGACTTCATATTATACCATTAGCACCTATGGAGTCTGGTCGCCTAAGTGCGTCACAATGACGTATGTGTCGTGTTTATTCTCATACACCTATCTTATAGCACTGAACACTTCAAAAATAAACTTCAAAATGATGCTAATTTAAACAGTTAGGTACATAATAAAATAATAATAAAAGCTTTTTATTTCTTACACTCGTTACATATTATCGTTAAGTTTATCTTATTTTTACTCAATTTTTTTTTCAATACCAAAGGGCTGGCGCTTACCTCGGTCAAAGGATTAGCATCGCTATTCAACGAGGTAACGTCGCCAGCCTTTTGGGTACTTTGCCCGTGGACAGCGACCTAAATTCTGTGTTTTATTTGTAATTTTAGATAGACTAATTCTTTATTATTTTTATAATTATTTAAGTAATTTTAGTTTTATTGTGTTTTAGCATTAAGTTAGTAATTAGTTGTGTAAATAAAAATATATTTTTAAATCTTCTTCTATATATTCTTCTATACCTTATTATTGGTGCAAGAACCACTTTTAGTGGCAAAAGCCTCCTCCATGTCATGTCTAATTACCTAAAGTTTTTCTTAATTTTTTTTGTGGTGGCTAACAAAGTGATGTTTTGACTTTCCTTTGAAAATATTTTTAAAATATTCACTTTAACTGTTTCATTATTCATTATGGCATCGCCATTATATCCCTTGCTTGAATATTGGTCTCGCGCATTACGTTTTAAATGTTGTAATATACAAAGCCCAATTATGACTCTCATAATTTTCTCTCTAAAATAATATACCTTCATTATATTGATAATTTTCAACTGGATGCTTCTGAATCTGACTCAAAAAGCGTGGCCTTTTTCAATAGGCCTCGTTATCATTCCATTCCAGTTTTCCCCTTTCGCGACCCAGAAACAAGATAGCATTGTTGTCTTTCATCCCTAAATTGTAAATCTCTATTTTAACAACAGGTTGAGATCTTAAGATATTCGTTGACATTTCCATTTCAAAGAAAGCGTCATCATAATTGGGTAATCGTTGAGTTTCTCTTTCATTCTTCGGTTTATAATACCCATGTTTTATGTCACATCGTTGATTTTATTTTTATAAGCTGCAGCAAGAAAGTGAATTTGATTCGAGATGACGGTTTTGAGATGGGAATTAATGTGCTCTGAGATTTATGGGCGTATTTTGGAGATATTTTTAGGTTGCTACGAAACATTTACGTGTCCATTTTCCCCTCATTTATAATTTATTAGCCTAAATTGTTTCCGAGTTTCTTAAATGAATTTTGTTTTAACCTCCAGGGTCGTTTTTGTCTATCGATTACGACTTATACGAGTACATTAGTTACTACATTCTAAAATCTATTTGGATTTATCTACGAGTGTTTTATGTTATGTTACCCTGAATCAAAAGAAATTTATTGTTGGATTTCTCATATTTTTCCAAAGTCAAAATACATGTTAAATTTACAGTATCAATACCGATCAGGATAAACACGATGAGCTTTGCCAATGTTGGATAGTTTCAGTTTACCTTAATGGGTTTACCGGTGTTAGGAAAAACCCAGTATCAAAGTACCGAGTTTTTGTGAATATTACATTTATATTATTACTTACGAGATTGGTAGCGAGGAAAGGGCCTAATAAAATTTGATGTCAAGTTAAGCAGAGTTAGTGATTGTTAATTATTATTTTATTTTATTTTTTATTCTTATAATTTTAGGAAAACTTACAGCTTTGTAAACCATAGTTAATATAGTAGGTACTTAGTACTGTGGGGTAGTAAGGATGGGAAGGTTCTTGTCTTCGTGATAAATCAAATTAGTCTTATGTAAAATAGCTTACACTAAACCTTCTTAGCTGTCTTTACTATAAACATTACCAGCTTTACGAAAAAGTGTTTTCGCGGAACATTCTTGAAGTACGCAAACGTTGACCGCGTCAGTACTCATTATGTTTCCTCTGTCCCATTTCTACTCCTCAATGTACTGAGCAACAGGCTCGCCCACATACCGACCCGACAAAGGTAGTTGACGTGTAAAGGACCATCCCTGAGGGCGCTCGGCATTTCTCCATTTATAATAATAAAAGGAATTCAATTGGGCTACTCAAGTACTCAGACTTGAGATGGTTCGGGAATAATGTTCGGCTGGTTCGGAGTTTCACTTTGTTATGAAACTTACTAACAAAACTGTACTTATACTACTAGTACTGTATAAGTATATATTAGTTTATTGACAGTGAGATATTTATGAACAGAATTGAGAGTTCGGAACATTACAGGCGCGAGACTAGCTCGTGGTGATTTTTTTCAAACGACTTCAAAAAAGGAGTTAGACGATTCGGTGGAATGTTTTTTTTAAATGTTTGTTGCCTCAGAATTTAAAATAGTTTTGTATTAACTAAAGTAATTAAGTTTACCTACATAATACCTCTGCTATCGAACATTATTTAGGACAATTTGAATACGAAAACGAAAGTTAACGTTTTTACGTTACCGGTTTTTATCACCTCGTACTACTAACTTGTCCCAAAAAAATTGGAAATATCAACAATCCGACAGTTACATTGACAAAGACAGGCTGGTCGCTTACTTTTTCATCAAGTTCAAATGTAAAAGTAACAAAATTAATGTTTATTAAAACTAAAAACCCGAACTGCCAAAATATTATCGCCTTTGATTTTTGACAAGTTAATTTTATTCCATGACACTCCCATGACCAAAACGTGACTTACAGACACCCTATTAGGTTTTTTGACATCTTAGGTAGTCTATAGATGTCAAAATCCATCCAGCCGTTTAGCCTGCAGGGCGCCACATCGAACCAGAAAAACATACATTGGACTTACTCCTTCGCAGTCGAGTAAAAATAAACACAAGTGATGATGATAAAGTACCTAGGTGTGCGTGTTACACGTACTGAGTGTGGAAGGGTTCCGAATCACAAATTTAAGGTTCCTTGCCTGATTCGAAACTTTAAAAAATGGTGGCCAAGTGTCTAAACGTAATAGAAATTATTTTTTTGCCATCGCATCCTGCGGTGCGAGCGTGCATCGCATGAGCTCGCACCGCAGGATGCGCACCTTTGAAGTTGCCGACTCGCTGCGGATCAGGACCGCGACGAACTTATCTATCTGCGCTACCACGATACTCTTCTCATGTTGTAGTAGTGCGGACTATCCACGTCCGTCCGTAAAATCGCGGATCGTGTGAACGACCCATTAAACGCAATTTAATTTGAGTCAAACTCCGTGCCAGGCGAAAGACAATAAATATAAAGTCGGTCAACTGGCATAAGGCCGGAATACAAATGTTCAAACGGAGTTTTTTGCAACCCAAATTCAAATGTAGAGTATGTAGCCATTATTCTGTATGTTTTGGCTGATAGTTGTCCCACAAATTGTACTGAGTATTACCCAACCAATATTTCATTAAGGTTAAACTCTTGCATACACCAACTAATTGTTAAGCAATATTTACATGGTCGATCTAGGCTTTAATTATCGAGCTTTGCACAGCATTGCGATATCTAATTAAATCAGATGGTAATAGCATTGTAATCGCTATTTGAATCTCATGACATTAATCTTCACTAGCAAACATTATGTCACATCACGTATGTATCACGCTCTACCCAATACGCTCTACATATTAAGCAAATAACCCACAAGAGAAGCTTAAGCTTGGTCGCCTAAAACAAATCTGGCGACACGCTCAGTTATTGCAGAAGCGCAAAACCTCGGCCTGACTTGGAGCGAAGTGAAGAGGACAGAACGATATGGAGAAACTGTGTCTGCCCTTTGCCCCGACCGACGCGGGGACATAGGATACAATGTTGATGATCCAATACATGTGGGTTTTTAGAGTTTAAAAACACAATACTTTAAAAACCTAGTCTCAAGCAGAGATTAAAGACAGCCTTTCACTGAAATCTATACATATAAAAGGCTTAGTCCTGTCTGAATGATAGACAACGCACCGACCAAACGTAGAGACTTGAAATTTCGAGGCTATATTCGTTAAGAATTGTAAGCGCGTAGTAAAAAACGAATTTTGTTTATTCGCAACGCAAACGCAGTTACGGGTGTCAACTAGTCTGCCATAAAATCCATCGTGAGGATTCCTATTATGTGCCTCTATTCTATGCTTGAGGCTCGGTTCAAGCTCAATTCAGTTCAGCTCAGTAGGTAAATTGTTAATTAAAGCATGCTTCTTCTCCATTTTGCACACTTGCACACGGAAAAAAAAAACTGTGTAAAACCAAGAATATATCTATTGGTCAAGACATTGCGTGTTTCATATATGGGGAAAACAATATATTCTTAGGATTAGTAAATATTTGTCTTAGTAACCATTTTTCGTCCAAGTATGTATTAACTCTATCCAACATATAATTTATTCTTAGAAGAAGAAAGTATTGTTGTCTTCACTAAAGTAAATCATTGTTTAAATGTGAAGAATCTTAAATTATCAAATCAAATCAATTTCCGTCTTAAATCTAGACTTCCTACAAACCAACGTACACAGCGAAAGTTTCTAGTCAAGAATATATTTATTGGTCAAGACATTCCGTGTTTCATATATGGGGAAAACAATAAATGATTGTACTAAAACAATAATATTCTTACTCAAAGGAAATATATAGTTAAGTCAAGATATTATTCTTACATCTAGAAAATATTTACTTGAGATTAAACAATATTTTTGAAGATAATATTATTCTTGAATTAACAATTTGCCAGACAGGCCTGCATTATCTTTCTCCAATAATATAGTTCTACATTCAAGAAAATTGTCTTCTCAGAAGATTTTTAGGACTCTTGCTATTAGTATTTTCCGATTTACATAAAACAATTTTTTTATTGGTCTAAGATAAGTGACTCTAGAATTAATAATCAACAATGTTGTGTCAAGAAACGTAGTAATTGAGAGAAGATTATAAACTGCTTTAACTTAAATATATTATTTATTTCAAGATCGCTGGTATTATTGATTTAAGACTCCATATAATAAAAAAACCGTTGTTAGAAGAACAAATATTCTTATCTAAATACTATGATATATTTCAGATAAGCAACGTCATTACTTGCGTTAAATAATTCTAGTTTTCATACGGAGATCAGTTTATCTATAATGAAGAATTTCAATAGTCTTAATGTAATAATTGGCGTTCTGCACTGAATATGTTTTAGTTCTTAGTTCAATAATATTATGTAATTTATACGAAGATAATATTGTCTTCAATGAATAATGTCGATGTTATTGGTTCAATAAATGTGTATTTCGCTGGAAGAAGTCTCAGTTCTTGGTTCAACTCATTACAAGTTTCAAACGGAGATCAGATTGTCTACTATGAAGAATATCAATTATCTTGGTTCAAAATAGTGTATTTTACTGGAAGAAGTCTCAGTTCTTGGTTCAACTCATTACAAGTTTCAAACGGAGATCAGATTGTCTACTATGAAGAATATCAATTATTTTGGTTCAAAATAGTGTATTTTACTGGAAGAAGTCTCAGTTCTTGGTTCAACTCATTACAAGTTTCAAACGGAGATCAGATTGTCTACTATGAAGAATATCAATTATTTTGGTTCAAAATAGTGTATTTTACTGGAAGAAGTCTCAGTTCTTGGTTCAACTCATTACAAGTTTCAAACGGAGATCAGATTGTCTACTATGAAGAATATCAATTATCTTTGTTCAAAATAGTGTATTTTACTGGAAGAAGTCTCCGTTCTTGGTTCAACTCATTACAAGTTTCAAACGGAGATCAGATTGTCTTTTGTGAAGAATATTAATTATCTTGGTTCAATAAATATATGCATTTCAGTGAAGAATTTTTCGGTTCTTAGGAGGCCTCTTGGCTCCTTATAAATCCAACATCTTTGAAATCCCTTATAGATTCTAACTTTCAATGCCTGTTCAGATCTACGCGGTCCTATATCGCTCGCGGTATGAAAACGTCAGATCTTTCCAAACATGAATAAGTTTTCTCATTTCGAAGATGTTGAATTTATAAGTTTGTAGAGGAGCCAAAATACATAAGAACTGAAATATAACACTAAAACATAAATAAAATTAAACCAAAATTTAGGTTATTCTTCAAAGTATTTGTTTATAGACAAACAGAACTCCGTTTGAGAAATTACGGTGATTGAACAGTAACTCTCTTTCGCTGAAAAACATTATTATGCCAGGATAATTGATATGTTCAGATGTATGCAATGAGATATCAGTATGAAACCGGAAATGAATAAGAAATGCACTGAAACTCACTTACAGTAAAATAACACGAAATGTAGCGTAGCACGCATACTGCACCGTAGATCTTCCAATCTGATCTCCGCATATCATATTCTGTCTGCAAAGAGAAGTATGTAAGAAAAATATGGTTATCAAAGTTAGATCCCTTCAGATTTTGCCTATTTAACTTGGTATGTGAGTGTTTAAATAATAACAATAGAGTAATTTTGAAAGTAATCATTTATTTAAATAAAATATACATTAATTTTAATACTTGTTAAGTGGACGCGCAATTACACGCGCCGCAGGAGTCGTAGTCATCGCATTTTATAAATATTTATATGAAATAGTATGCAGAGTACGAAGCGGATAGGTGCGCGCGACCATCCGAAATAAGATAACTGCGGCGCGTACGGCTTCTGCGGCGCGTCTAAGCGTGCGTCCGCTTTTAACCTTCCATAATATCTACACAACACAAAATTTTGATCATACAGTTATAATATTTACTTATGTTAACGGATCACACACTATACCGTATACCTACTACGGCGGAGCACCGTCCGTCCTACAAGCGCGGTTTCACGTGTGTGAATTCTACAATGTAGCCTCGACCGTGCATATAACCGCGTTTGACAAGGCCGTGTGTACCAAATCCACTTA
Source organism: Lobophora halterata (assembly GCA_932526365.1). NCBI lineage: Eukaryota > Metazoa > Arthropoda > Insecta > Lepidoptera > Geometridae > Lobophora > Lobophora halterata. Next base: position 3,284,830 of record OW052026.1, read on the forward strand.
ACTTCTTAAATCAACATACTGATTTAGACCAATTTTATGTATTATATTGGGTGTTGTGCTATAGCAATCATGTAAAGTTATACGTCCAAAATTACTTGTACAATTTACTAAATATGCCATGTAATGTGAGGAATAATTTATTGTTTCAAGAACTTTACACATAAAGTAAAATTTACTTACTACAATACTTGTTCATCATTATCATCTATACTTGGCATATTATTTAGTTTTAATACGTTGCCATGACAATAGCGATCAATGAGTCCATTGTTAACAACTAATATATGACTATTAGTCAATTGATGCCTTGTTGCGAGTGTTAGTGGCAAGTTTTTACGGTTAGCTATTGACTGTGCTATTTTTTTTTAATCTTTATGCTAAGCCTCGAATTTAAAGGCACTTATCAATATTGGTGGACCAACTTTTTGTATAACTCTTGGATAATGTAAAAGAAAATGATGTTTGGGCTTCAAAGTACAATTAAATAAATTTATTAAGTTTTCCATGTAAGATTCTATTGTAGTTTTCAAATGGTCTATTAACTGTAAAGTGAATATCTGAGACGTTAATAACTCTGTAATTTCTAGTAGAGTTAAGTATTGTTGCCATACTGGATCATCCTCTGTAATTAAGTCACCAATTATGTACCTAAAATTTCGAACGAAACACAACATCTCAGAGGCTGAAAACATTATTTTGCCAGATATTAGATTTTGTTTCGTGACAGGTGGAGGACAGTTTTTTTCAGACTTTAAATATGTAAAGTACTTTATTCTGGAATTCAGTTGTCCAAATCAAAGCTATTGTTGTCAACAAAATGTTTGATTACCAAGCACATGTCGTAACGGTGTACGCCCTCACATAAGTCATGCATAACATCGCATGTGATATTGTTGTAAACATGAAAATAATTCAAAACATGCCAAATGCATTTTTGTTTAATACCTATACCGTTAATTGATTGATTCAGGCGTTACTTTGCGGAAATCCATAAATATCAACAAATTATATAAATATATTTAGTAATAAATCCGCTTGATTTCTAAACAAAGGTTTTAATTAACTTAACTTTAGTTTAGAACTTTAGTACATATTACTATATTATAAACCAAAGAGTCAACGAACAGAAAACCAAAGTTTAAAGATACGACACGTGTTTCACCTCTACACGAGGCATCATCAGGAGGTGTGGATTCGCCGAAGTTCGAAACGAGAGTGAATAAACAACGTTGCCCGGCCCGTATTTATACCCGTTATGGCGATGAGTCGCCTGTCGTATGATCCGACCTCACAAAAATCCTCAACAAAGGAGACCTTGGAATACTCGTATTTAAATCATTCAACTGCGTTATATTTGTTGTATTGTGTTTTAAAATTTCTAAACACTCCAAAATATTTAACCTAAAACCTTTTTCACATGTATGTAATATATTAAAAGTATTGTTATCGTTTAAAGAATGACCAGTGTCTATTAAGTGCTTTGCAAAATGTGATTCTTCTGGACAGTTATTTCAATACGCTGAAACATGTTCTTTGTATCTTGTCTGAAAACTACGACCCGTTTGACCTACATAAACAGCATTACAATCATCACAAGTTAATTTATAGACACCAGATTTTTTATGATTCTCTAATTTATCTTTCCCGTTACAAATTGAACGCAATGTATTGTTTGTTTTAAAAGCTACCCTCACCTTATTTTTAAATAATGTTTTTGAAATCTTTTCAGTAATTGTTCCCATATAAGTAAGACTACCTAAATATTTCTCAGACCTATCCGGTGGCAATGCATACAATAATGAACGAACAATGTTTCGACGTTTATTTTTGATCAAATTATCAACCATGTTTTTAATGTACCCGTTATTTTGTGCTGTGTAATAAATTATGTTGAGCTCTTCTTTGAAATCTGCTTCTGATAATGGCAACGACATTAACCTGTGAACAAAACTTCGATAAGCCGCTAATTTGTGTTGTACTGGATGACAAGATGAAGCTGGAATTGTAACATCAGTGTAAGTAGGTTTTCTATAAATTTTAAATTCATGTTTCCTATTGACCCTAGTTATAGTTAAATCCAAAAAGTTGAGAGAATTCTCCGGTTCTAACTCTAGTTTGAACCTAATTTTTGGATGAATGTTATTAATTTTTGTCAAAAGAACATCAATTTGACGAAGAGTACCTGTCCAACATACTAATATATCATCTACATATCTATAATAGTAAAGAATATTTGCCTGATTTACTAAGTATTTATTTTCGAAATGATCCATGAAAATGTCTGCCATTAACGGACTAAGAGGCGAACCCATAGCTAACCCTTCTTTTTGCTTAAAATAATTATTGTTAAAGCGAAAATAATTTTGTTCCATGCATACTTTTGTAAGATCAAGCAATTCCTCTACCTCTTCAGGAAGTAAATGTTTCTTCTCAAAGTGTTCCTTGAGAATGTCTAAACATTCCTCATATGGAACATTTGTGAATAGACTCTCAACATCCAAAGACAACAACCTACATCCTGGCGGCAGATCTAAACCCTTGATTTTATTTACTAAATCTAAACTATTTTTCAAACTGTATTTTGGATTGAAACCTGATTTTGACTTACGAACATTATTGAGATATTTCGACAAGTTGTATGCAGGAGCACCAATATATGAAACAACAGGACGAATAGGAATATTATCTTTATGAATTTTAGGTAGACCATAGAGCATAGGTGCTCTTGGATTCATTGGAATGAGGTATTTTAACGAGTAATATTCCTATTCGTCCTGTTGTTTCATATATTGGTGCTCCTGCATACAACTTGTCGAAATATCTCAATAATGTTCGTAAGTCAAAATCAGGTTTCAATCCAAAATACAGTTTGAAAAATAGTTTAGATTTAGTAAATAAAATCAAGGGTTTAGATCTGCCGCCAGGATGTAGGTTGTTGTCTTTGGATGTTGAGAGTCTATTCACAAATGTTCCATATGAGGAATGTTTAGACATTCTCAAGGAACACTTTGAGAAGAAACATTTACTTCCTGAAGAGGTAGAGGAATTGCTTGATCTTACAAAAGTATGCATGGAACAAAATTATTTTCGCTTTAACAATAATTATTTTAAGCAAAAAGAAGGGTTAGCTATGGGTTCGCCTCTTAGTCCGTTAATGGCAGACATTTTCATGGATCATTTCGAAAATAAATACTTAGTAAATCAGGCAAATATTCTTTACTATTATAGATATGTAGATGATATATTAGTATGTTGGACAGGTACTCTTCGTCAAATTGATGTTCTTTTGACAAAAATTAATAACATTCATCCAAAAATTAGGTTCAAACTAGAGTTAGAACCGGAGAATTCTCTCAACTTTTTGGATTTAACTATAACTAGGGTCAATAGGAAACATGAATTTAAAATTTATAGAAAACCTACTTACACTGATGTTACAATTCCAGCTTCATCTTGTCATCCAGTACAACACAAATTAGCGGCTTATCGAAGTTTTGTTCACAGGTTAATGTCGTTGCCATTATCAGAAGCAGATTTCAAAGAAGAGCTCAACATAATTTATTACACAGCACAAAATAACGGGTACATTAAAAACATGGTTGATAATTTGATCAAAAATAAACGTCGAAACATTGTTCGTTCATTATTGTATGCATTGCCACCGGATAGGTCTGAGAAATATTTAGGTAGTCTTACTTATATGGGAACAATTACTGAAAAGATTTCAAAAACATTATTTAAAAATAAGGTGAGGGTAGCTTTTAAAACAAACAATACATTGCGTTCAATTTGTAACGGGAAAGATAAATTAGAGAATCATAAAAAATCTGGTGTCTATAAATTAACTTGTGATGATTGTAATGCTGTTTATGTAGGTCAAACGGGTCGTAGTTTTCAGACAAGATACAAAGAACATGTTTCAGCGTATTGAAATAACTGTCCAGAAGAATCACATTTTGCAAAGCACTTAATAGACACTGGTCATTCTTTAAACGATAACAATACTTTTAATATATTACATACATGTGAAAAAGGTTTTAGGTTAAATATTTTGGAGTGTTTAGAAATTTTAAAACACAATACAACAAATATAACGCAGTTGAATGATTTAAATACGAGTATTCCAAGGTCTCCTTTGTTGAGGATTTTTGTGAGGTCGGATCATACGACAGGCGACTCATCGCCATAACGGGTATAAATACGGGCCGGGCAACGTTGTTTATTCACTCTCGTTTCGAACTTCGGCGAGTCCACACCTCCTGATGATGCCTCGTGTAGAGGTGAAACACGTGTCGTATCTTTAAACTTTGGTTTTCTGTTCGTTGACTCTTTGGTTTATAATATAGTAATATGTACTAAAGTTCTAAACTAAAGTTAAGTTAATTAAAACCTTTGTTTAGAAATCAAGCGGATTTATTACTAAATATATTTATATAATTTGTTGATACCTATACCGTTATTACAATGTGAATTATAATCTTCCTCTTTGCGGATGTATTCAGATCTTTCTTTGGTGTCAGTTTTGGTTCGCTCTTTTTGTAGTGTGCAAAATCTACAGAAATTATTGGACAAGAAACTTTCGTGAAAACCTAATATTGAGAGTAGCCCTAAATTGTCTCCTGAAATATTGTATTTTACAGAAGACCACGCAGATCAGATAATTTTTCTGAAAAATAACAACGAGCCATGGAGTCAAGTCATTGACTGTTGGAACAAGACATTCGAAGTTAGAGAATGCAACACCTACGACAACATTTCGGACTTCATTGAAGAATGGAACATTTTAAACGATCCAAGAAGTGATAGTTTGGTGAGTATCTTGAATGTTTAAATGTTTTTTGTTTATTAAAATGTGTAAGCGTAAATGTGTAAACATTAGACATTTATTCAAGAATTGGAAATGGTTTATTAATAAAATCATCAGTCTTAAATTTGGTGAATCAAAAGATGACACATTGATTTATCTGAATGAAAGGATTGAAGAGCAGCCTGATGACGGTAAATTAAGCTTGATTTATCATTGTTTTTTTTTTTCATAATAACATAGATAACATTTATGAACGCAAGGGGCAATTGCATCTGAGCGCTTCCATGCTTCGGAGAGCACGTTAAGCTATTGGCCCCGGTTTTATCAATTGATTTATTTTAGTGTTTTTGTTACTTTGGTATGTCTTAACACCGGTTTTATTTGTTTTAGATCTAAAAGTATCGAATCAAGTAAAACTGCTATGCTACCTAATTCAATCTACCTAGTGTCAATGACAAACAAAAGCTCACCAAGATAAATTTAGTTATTTACTTTTGCAAGTGATAATAAATCTGCGATATATGGCACAATCTTGTCATACTTTGTTTCTATATTATAGACACATCGCTGGATTAACAGGTACAAGTGCCCAGCAGCTGACGGATAAGTTGCATGGAGCGCATGGTAAGTCTTGAAAAGCGTATCGAAAGCTTTCGTTGGAGAGTTAAACTTGTATCGAACCTTGTCAATGATCAAGTAATATTTTTCTTCGCTATTTTCAGTCCCACACTTTATGAGATATGGTTGAACACTTTGCTTGTTGAGTAGAGCCTTATTCTTCACCTCTTTTATTTTATTTTGGATGTCTCCAGGATTCTGAAAACAATAGCAATCATTAAAGACTATAATTAATAATATAAACAATTATATATATATATAAACAATATTATATATATAAACAATAAATAATGTATTCGTATAATTAATATATTGTTGTATAAATTACACAAATAATTATTTATTATGCGAATAAATAAATTATAATAATTTGATTTACCTCAACATCAATTATGAAGTTCTCTATACATTCTAACGTGGAAAATTTTCTTCGTTTGTTGAGTCTTCCTCTCGGGGGAATTAGGTAGCATAGCAGTTTTACTTGATTCGATACTTTTAGATCTAAAACAAATAAAACAGGTGTTAAGACATACCAAAGTAACAAAAACACTAAAATAAATCAATTGATAAAACCGGGGCCAATAGCTTAACGTGCTCTCCGAAGCATGGAAGCGCTCAGATGCAATTGCCACTTGCGTTCATAAATGTTAACTATGTTATTATGAAAAAAAAAACAATGATAAATCAAGCTTAATTTACCGTCATCAGGCTGCTCTTGAATCCTTTCATTCAGATATATCAATGTGTCATCTTTTGATTCACCAAATTTAAGACTGATGATTTTATTAATAAACCATTTCCAATTCTTGAAAAATGCTGTTGATCTTTCAGGATACAGCTGGTCGAAGTCCAGGTTTATCTGGAAACAATGACATCAAATCCGTTATTTTAATACCTAGTAATGGATACCCAGCCGCACATCTGCACATACATCAAAAAGAAAAAAAAATTGGCCAAGCGCGTGTAAGACACATTGCACAGTGCAGGTGTAGTCATTAGAGGTATGGCTGTATATAAACTACCTACTTTTTATAAATGTCTAATGTTTACACATTTACGCTTACACATTTTAAAAACAAAAAACATTTAAACATTCAAGATACTCACCAAACTATCACTTCTTGGATCGTTTAAAATGTTCCATTCTTCTATGAAGTCCGAAATGTTGTCGTAGGTGTTGCATTCTCTAACTTCGAATGTCTTGTTCCAACAGTCAATGACTTGACTCCATGGCTCGTTGTTATTTTTCAGAAAAATTATCTGATCTGTGTGGTCTTCTGTAAAATAATTGTTATTTAGCCAAGACAAATTAAGTTTGATATAGGTACACCGAGAAGGTTAAGGTTGATATAGGTCCATACTTTAGTTTATAACTAATGAGAAAGAATGATAATAAATAAATTATTATTTTTTTTTCTTTTTAAATTGAAATTATTCAAAATTGGTCGAAAAATAAACCAGTACAACATGATTGTATTATTCTGCTCATGAACCTTTGCTTTATGACGATCGAATCAACTTGATTAAAAACTAATTTAGTTGAACCTACAGTACTGATTAGAACATATCCTGCGGTCTCTCATATTATTAACAGATCTAAGTACATAAATATCATCTAATACACCCAATCTAGATTAGGATATATGAGGAAGAAACTACTCTACTCAGCATCTAATACTACAAAGTGGTACATAATAATTAGGTGTAGTTAAGTATCTATCTACTATTTATGTTTTACTTTTTCAATGTGTAGGTATTAAAATATAATAATAGATTTCTACCCTACTTATTTTATAAAAGTAACCTTTTAATTCCTCATATTTTTTAATTTTGTGAGGGATTATAGTCTCATCCGATTCTGTGTCTGTAATCTTCCTCTTTTCGCCAGACTTATAGAGGGTATTACGAATTTTGTCAACCAACTTGCCCTTGGCGAATAACGGTTTACCCGATATGGACTGTCTCTTTTTAACTGGTGGGACAAAATATGTGCCAGTATTTTCTCTTGGGAACAGAGATATTATTTTCGCAGTTATAATATTATACTCTTCATATGTTATCTTACTGAAATAGGTAAGGAGAAAGGAGGTACAATGATATTTATCTATAAAGGCAGTGCTATAAATTAAGTTTCATAAATTATATCCCATGTAATAATAGTTGTTCTTCCCGATCGTAGACTGTGTAATGTATGGTTTTTCAAAAACGGGTTGAAACCAAATTTTTTAACTCACAGGTTACAATACTCTCTTTGAAATAAAGTCCAAATTAGAATAACATTTAATGCAGGCTCTAATCCAGTATGTTATGCTACTATACAGGGTGTGGCAGGGGTTTATTTTGTATAACTTCAGTAATTTTTAGTTAATATTGATTGGTACAAGTGAAAAAGCTCATTGGTGCAAGGCTTGTATCTGTACCCTATTCCATGGGACTTGATAACATAACTGGCGAATTCAGGGTGACAAGCAACTCTGCCTACCGCTTCGGGGAATACAGGAGTGATTATGTTATTTATTGGTACTTACTGATTTACAAGACGTGTGAAGAGATGTCTGACAATGATATCTGTTAGCTGATTTCGGTGCTTGTTCGTCAGAATACTGTGTGTCGAGTAATAGTTTAATATGCTTTTGCCACAAGGTGTCACAGTGAGAAGAGTCTTTAGGTCAAAATCAGGAAAACCTGGTCTGACATATAAATCACTGTTTATTATGTCCTTTAAGTCCTCCAGGTCATGCTCCACATTTAGCAAATTAATGGTGGTACTGCTGCCAGATACAGTTATAGTCTGAAACAAAAATACCAAATCCTATTAAAAGAATGTGAGACACAACCAACTAGTCATAGAATAAAAATATAAAATAGCATAAATATCTCTATAAATATATAAATTTTGTAGGTGACTTACTGTGCCTGTTGCTAACAAATATGCATCAATTTTTTTCTTCAACTCCATACGTAACCCAATACGGGGACATAACTCTTTTAGAATAAGATCTGTGATCTCAGGGAGTTGTTCAATTTTTATATCATTTTCTGAAAACAAAACCTTACTTAATTTGCTGATGATATTAAAGTTTTTAAATTTAATTAAAACTTTGTATTGGGTGCTTACTAACAGTAATTTTAATTTTTGGATTATTCTCCTACCTTTGAAATTTGATATAATATCTTCGGGTATCAACCAATCTCTTAGAAGTGTCTCCATATTCATATTCTCATCAATATTTTTTTTAATATCATGGGATTAAATCTGAGGAAAAAGAGCATAAATTTATCAGTCATACAGGTGGCATCATCGGCTATATCAAAAGTACAGTAAAGGATCTTCTGTGAAATAACACACTGTGCGGCCTGTTCATTTGTACAGTTTGGAAGCAGTTTGTACTATATTAATCAAAACTGCTTACAAACAGACCACATAGTGTGTTCTCAGCCATACATAGGCTGCATAGTAAACTAGTCTTCTATTTGCATACATACATGGAAACACTCAAGCAGTTGACTGCTGCGGGCGGTCAGCATTACATGAAATTTCATTGTGTGGTCAAGAAGTTAACATATAGGTACTTACTGAGTTCTCAAGCTGCCTACTGCTCTCGACTGCTGCAGCAGTTATCAATGACAGCTTCAAGCTGTTTGTGTGTGACTACTGACTGTACGAGCACTCCGTGTCTTTTTGTCTTTTGATCACTGGCTAACTGCTCTAGCAGCCCGTGTATGCCCGTCCAATGACATCAAACACAGCACTTTTTTTTGGTCTGATGGTTGGGTTGTACGTAGTTAGTTGTACCTACAAAAATTTAGTTTTTCAACTTTGCAGTCACATGGCTGTCTACCTTCACAAAAGATCATAGCGTAGCTTACCTATGTATATGTTCAAATCCTGAATGTCTGAATTGAACGATATAAAATCGGCGGCCGGCATGCGGCAGGGCGAGCAGCGGAGGTGCAAAACACGTAACTGGTGGAATCCTGCCCTCACCAGCTCAATGTTGTCTGCCAATGCCAATTACCACGCAATCCACACCTTGTTCACACAATTCACACCAAGCTTACAAATTCAATCACTGACCTGACACACAACGCACGCGCTGGTTCAACAAAACACAATAAAATGGCGCGGTCGCCAGTGTTGCCCGGCAGTCAACCAAAAAAAAGTCTGAAATCGAATCATAAATTACCCGATTTTACGAGTTTTTAGATTTTTTGATAATATAGTTAAATATTGTTCTGAACGACTACGATAATTAAAACCCGTTTCCATAAATTCTAAAAATAGATTACAGCAAAAACACGCGCAAACACACCGTATATTCTCGCAATAGAACGAATGGAACAAATTAGGCATGGAAGGTATACCGAGTAGCATGACCACGAATTTCATATGACTACCACAGTCAAGTCAGTAGTATGCTGACTGTGAGCGGGAGTAGGTGCGTGGCTCGCGTCGTGCGTGAATTATTTTTCGTACGTTCGAGGCATACACAAAGTACCTAGGTATCAAAATAAATAAATAAATATTCAGTACAGTGCGTGTATCGGATCTTGTCATCCGTGAACTTCGTGCAAGTCACTGCGTTGTAGATTTTTGTGAAGCAAATGACGGTATGTCATGTATGGTTGTGTTGCGAGTAGACTGTACCTGCGCAGTTCTCGTAAAGCCTATCTTTATGGTTGCCGAGATAAGATACATTACATGTTTACTATATTATATTACTATAATAGGTTTTTTTTTATTTAACCATCAGCACATTCAAGTCAATAAAATATGCAATATTGAATACACTAAGGTGGCCATTTAATATAATTATGATAAGGTTGGCAAGTATATATGATAGGTAAGTACCTAGGTACCTATTTAATCTACCCAGCTGTGGGTCTAACCAGCCGGTAAGACCCACTCCTGTGTAAAATAATGTGTGTAATGATTGATTTCATATTTTCGCGCCACCCGTTCATACCTTAGGTTTTTAGCTAGATAGTTAGTTTATTTTCAAAGTATTTTGTAAAATCAACTGAACAATTTTTTTATTTACCTTAACAGATGGCGAGGCTGATGATGATGATGGTCTAAAATATATATTTATTGATTAAAATCAAGTACCTAGTTATAGTACTTTTACCTAAGTTCGAGTTGGATAGTGTAATTTTTCCCCAAATCTAGGGAGATATACAAACACTAAAACTCGGCAATACTGGTCCCTTCGAAATTCAAGAAATGTCAATTTGATTTGAGTGACTATATTTTAAATAGAGAAACTATATTTTCTTCGCTGAAAAACTACATTTCTCAATTCAAACCCGTTTTTCTCAAGTTTTGATAAATCCGGTATTTACCTTAACACCTATCAAACCAAGCAATCAAAATAAGCAATGCCCTAGATATGCGCCCACGGCTCATAGGTACCTAGTACCTACCTACACTTGATTTGATTCGATTCAACCATCGAAAAAAATACCTACCTAGGTACCTACCTATTACTGTTCTAAGCATCGTTAACGTAGTATTTATATCAATGGTTTTAAGTATTGTTTTGGCTATGTATGTACTTAATTAATTAATCTAGCTATAGTAGGTACCTATCAAACCTAGAGAGTTAAAAGCTCGAAGATCAAACAGAAGGTAGGTATCGTGAATGAACAGGGGTGGTAAAGTTATGGAGACACCAGTTTACCTATGTTACGTAGTACGACAACGGTCATCTACCTATATTTACCTAGGCTGAGATATATTTATTTCGATCGAACCTTTTCCAATTCTTTACATTGACTTATGCATCGTAAACATTCACCTCCTCAACCTCAAATAATTATGAAGATATTATCATATTATAATAAGATATTTATCTACTAAGTGGAGTTAAGAAGATCATATATTTTAGTCTTGTTTGTAATAAGGCGGTTGTCGGTGCTTAGAGGTCATCCGTCATGGGCGGGATCACTCGGATTTGTCCCCCGCAACCCGCACGCGCACTACGAATAACAGAAACAGACGCCGCCGCGGGGCTTTGCCATTGCGTAAGGTCTGATTCAGACAATCATTTGAGTGGTAATAGTAAGAAAAGTTACGTAAGTAGGTACATATTTCTTTGTAAAATAAATTTAGGAAATTTATTGAATGCCTACTTACTTACTGTTGCGCGCCGAAAAAATAGCATCGTTGCACTACCTACCGACATTTCAACAAGTTAAGTATTCAGAAAAAAATTGATTGCGAGATTGCATGACGTTTACCTACATAGTTTATTTAAAGATAAGTAAGTAGGTACCTAACCTACCTAATATTAACAAATAGTACAGAACACATTAGTATTTTACTAATCGGTCGGTACTCAGTCTGATTCATACATACTAAAAATTCGCAATCGAATGGCTAAATGGATGTTTGTTCCTCAATCACCAAAACTACTGAACCAAATTTGTTTTGCAAACCAAAATTGTTTGGAAAACATATACCTAGGCTAAATTATATTATTATTTCGAGTGTATTTCGCGGGTTCGATTCCGGCTTCAGGAGAAACATCTCCTAGAGCACTTCTCCTAGATGGAGTTGAACAATAAAAAATCTAACTATGGGAATGTATAGGGTTGGGGGGGGGGGGAGGTAACCTCGGAAAAACTTCAACTTTTGACGATTCGCACGTCCTTTTCGGGACCTACATGCTATCTCGAAAAGTACAAGTCGTATCCTACGCCTACTTACTCGCCTACTTACTTGCCTACTTAAGTAAGTACCTAACTTAACTTACTTACTTAAGTACTACTTAAGAAAGTACTTAAGTAAGTAAGACAAGTGCCTACTTACTTGCCTACTTAAGTAAGTACCTAACTTACTTGCTTAACTTACTTAACTACTACTAAAATAAGTTCTTAAGACAAGTGCCTACTTACTTGCCTACTTACTCGCCTATTACTCGCCTACTCACTCGCCTACTTACTCGCCTATTACTCGCCTACTTATTTGCCTACTTAAGTAAGTACCTTACTTGTATAACTTACTTAAGTAATATTTAAGTAAGTTCCTAAGTAACTAAGTAAGTTGTTACTTAAGAACTTACTCAAATATTACTTAAGTAAGTTAGTTAAGTACTTAAGTAAGTAGTTACTTAGGAACTTACTCAAATATTACTTAAGTAAGTTATACAAGTAAGGTACTTACTTAAGTAGGCAAATAAGTAGGCGAGTAATAGGCGAGTAAGTAGGCGAGTAAGAAGGCGAGTAATAGGCGAGTAAGTAGGCAAGTAAGTAGGCACTTGTCTTAAGAACTTATTTTAGTAGTAGTTAAGTAAGTTAAGCAAGTAAGTTAGGTACTTACTTAAGTAGGCAAGTAAGTAGGCACTTGTCTTACTTACTTAAGTAGTACTTAGTAAGTAGTTACTTAAGAGCTTACGTAAATATTACTTAAGAACTTACTTAAATATTACTTAAGTGAGTTTGTTAAGTAAGGTACTTACTTAAGTAGGCAAATAAGTTGGCGAGTAATAGGCGAGTAAGTAGGCGAGTAAGTAGGCGAGTAAGTAGGCGAGTAAGTAGGCGAGTAATAGGCCAGTAAGTAGGCAAGTAAGTAAGCAAGTAAGTAGGCACTAGTCTTAAGAACTTACTTAAGTTAAGTAAAGTAAGTTAGGTACTTACTTAAGTAGGCCAGTAAGTAGGCACTTGTCTTACTTACTTAAGTAGTACTTAAGTAACATAGTTGCTTAGTTACTTAAGAACTTACTAAAATATTACTTAAGTACTTACTTAAGTACTACTTACTTAATACTTTCTTACTTAAGAAATTATTACTTAAGTACTACTTAAGTAAGTATTAAGTAAGTAAGACAAGTGCCTACTCACTTGCCTACTTACTTACCTACTTACTTACTTACTTGCTTACTTGCCCACTTACTTGCCTACTTACTTGCCTACTTACTTGCCTACTTACTTACCTACTTACTTGCCTACTCACGTGCTTACTTACTTGCCTACTTACTCGCCTACTTACTTGCCTACTCACTTGACTACTTACTTGCCTACATACTCGCCTACTTACTCGCCTATTACTCGCCTTCTAACTCGCCTACTTACTCGCCTATTACTCGCCTACTACCTCGCCTACTTACTTGCCTACACAATTGCCTACTTACTCGCCTATTACTCGCCTACTTACTTGCCTACTTAAGTAAGTAAGACAAGTGCCTACTTACTTGCCTACTTAAGTAAGTACCTAACTTAACTTACTTTACACACACGCACGCCACTTTTATTGCAAAATTACGTATATTAATTCCTTGTCGCAAGAAAAATTAGCGTATCATTAAAAGCTTAATTATTATTTTTTACTTTATCTTCCTAGATAATGGTATAAAAATATACAATATATTTAATGCCGTTTAGGAGAAGAATCGAGAAAACCATTATAAACAGGTTTGTTTCGAGATTTTTTTATTCATATTAAATAAGGGAATATAATAAATGTTTCTCTGATTTTTTCAATATAAAAGATCAAATAATATTATTATATTAAGACCAAACATTTTCAATAAATAATTTTTGTCTTCGTTGAAATGTAATATAATTTTCAATTGAGAATATCTATTAATTGACTTGAATACTTGAGAATTCTACAATTAAGAATAACCAATCCCTTAAATTGAGATATTTTTTGTTGATTGGATAAAAAATATTAATTTGGTTTAAGTCCAATGCCTCTTAATCAAAGAATACCCAATTTAAATATTGATCAAGAAAAAACCTTTTCAGTTAATAAATGTTTTCTTTGTTTAAAATTGAATAACCTTTTCAGTTAAGAATATGTATTTATTGACTTGAATTCGAAAGTATTCTTCAATTAAGGAATACCAATGCCTACGATTGAGATATTTTTTATTGGTTGGATAAAATCAATATTCTTGGTTTAAGTCCAATGTCTTTTAGTCAAAGAATACTGTTTCAAATAATGATCAAGAACAAAACATTTCAATAAAGAATGGTTGTCTTCGTTGAAGAGTTATATAATTTTCAATTGAGAATGTGTATTTATTGGCTTAAATACTTCAGAATTCTACAATAAAGAATAACCGATAACTAAAATTGAGATATTTTTTGTTGATTGGATAAAAAATATTATTTTGGTTTAAATCCAATGCCTCTTAATCAAAGAATACCCAATTTAAATATTGATCAAGAAAAAACCTTTTCAGTTAATAAATGTTTTCTTTGTTTAAAATTGAATAACCTTTTCAATTAAGAATATGTATTTATTGACTTGAATTCGAAAGTATTCTTCAATTAAGGAATACCAATGCCTACGATAGAGATATTTTTTATTGGTTGGATAAAATCAATATTTTTGGCTTGAGTCCAATGTCTTTTAGTCAAAGAATACTGTTTCAAATAATGATCAAGAACAAAACATTTCAATAAAGAATGGTTGTCTTCGTTGAAGAGTTATATAATTTTCAATTGAGAAGGTGTATTTATTGGCTTAAATACTTCAGAATTCTACAATTAAGAATAACCAATCCCTTAAATTGAGATATTTTTTGTTGATTGGATAAAAAATATTATTTTGGTTTAAATCCAATGCCTCTTAATCAAAGAATACCCAATTTAAATATTGATCAAGAAAAAACCTTTTCAGTTAATAAATGTTTTCTTTGTTTAAAATTGAATAACCTTTTCAGTTAAGAATATGTATTTATTGACTTGAATTCGAAAGTATTCTTCAATTAAGGAATACCAATGCCTACGATTGAGATATTTTTTATTGGTTGGATAAAATCAATATTCTTGGCTTAAGTCCAATGTCTTTTAGTCAAAGAATACTGTTTCAAATAATGATCAAGAACAAAACATTTCAATAAAGAATGGTTGTCTTCGTTGAAGAGTTATATAATTTTCAATTGAGAATATGTATTTATTGGCTTAAATACTTCAAAATTCTACAATTAAGAATAACCGATACCTAAAATTGAGATATTTTTTGTTGATTGGATAAAAATAATTATTTTGGCTTAAGTCCAATATCTCTTAATCAAAGAATATACATTGAAATATTGATCAAGCATAAATATATTGGATAAAGAGAATAAATATTCTCAAAAATAAAATTATTTTCTTGAAGAAAAATTATAACTCTTTAATCCTTTATATTTTTTAATGAAGAGTCTCTAACTATTGTTTCAAGAATATTGTTATTGAATGAATTTAAATATTTTCTTAATCCAATAAACTTCTATTATTATTGTCTTAAATCTTTAATTTTCTTAAGTTAAGTCATTCAATAATCAGAGTAAGAATTCTTTAAATACTTCGTTCAAAAATAAATTTTATTCTACAGTCAACAAATAAAATGACTTGTGTTGAATGTAATATTCTTGGTCTAAAGAAATAAATTAAGAATAATATTGTTTATCAAGAAGAAATCCATGTTACTTCAGTAAAGAAATTATTCTTAATTCTAGTAAATATATACTTGAGATTAAACAATACACTTGAGAATAATTTTATTCTTGACTGAACACATTGTCATACCTCATTTTTTTCCGTGCACTTGTAAAATTTGTTGTGTCTAAAATTTAAGTTAACAACCTAATCTAAACATGTTAACGCAAATAAAATCTTATTTATCTTCAAACTCAAGTTCCGATTCGGAATACGAACCGTCCAGGCTCGGACGACACTTCGTAGACGCTCATTAGTCAATCACATTTTGTAACTACGGACAGACGGACGGACAATGCTCGATTTGTTCCGTTACGTCACAGTACTGCAAGGTATGGCGTTCTCACTTTCACTCGACCAATCGCAGTGATTGTTGCGCGTTCGGAATATGAAATTTCCAAATCGGAACGGTCAAATAAATCGTGTTTTTTTTGCAACTACCGTTTCAGTTGCAAAATCAAAAACTGTCGAAAGGTTATTTAAACACTAAACTGTCCATTGAGGTTTTATTTGAAGATATGCGATTGGGGTATTTCAACTGCTCAAAGAATTAGAGGAAATTAGTCCAGGATTTGTTGGACAAATTATTGTTATGGCTTCGGTTTCGTGACTGAGTCGGCAAATCATAAGGCAGTATCGTCGCGACCATATCCAAAATAACTTCCTATATATTAGTCAATGTTTCACTATTCCTGATTCATTTCGATTTTAAAAAGTGTCTTTTCCCTCCTTGTGCAAAGTATCAGAAACTGACGGGCTTAATTATGTAACTCGCCTTCGAGTAAATAAAAAAAATATCAATATTGCCTCAAAATCCTCCCCATTTAAGTATTCGGATGCGGCCAAAGACATTTTGTCGCAATGGATCATCATTATCATGCCGTGCTCAACTTGCTTAAAAAATAATAACCCATCATTTTGATCCTAAGCAAAGTCATAAAAAATGTGTAACGCAAACTTATCAACGAAATACGAGTACGATATCAAGCCAAAACACTATCCTAGAAGCACGAAACCTATTTCCTATTTTGAATGATACCTATTTATTTTATGGTGAAGTACTGTTGCAATATAATTCCCCTACAAATTTTCGGGGGGATAAAAATGCATCCAGAGAATCAGTAGGTACCTACTGGCAATGGGATGAATAAAATATGCGCTAGTTGATATCCTAATCTGTTTTATGGACATTCGAAAGCTTAAAAAACCCCACTGTGTGTAATAAAAAAAGATTTCACTTACGGGAAAGAATTAAACGACCCTTTCTGGCCCGAAGCCCCGAGCAATGAAGCTTTCATGGTCCCAGGGAAAGTATGAAAAAACGAATTGGTGTTCTTATTAAACCACATGTTTCATGTGAAATTCATTGGAGGAATTCAACTTGTCGCCAGATCGTGTCTTTAGAGTTTTCTATTCTTATTCAAAAATATCTGAATTTTTTAATGAAGAAATTCTGATTATAAATATGAATTTGGTGTCGCTCAAAGACTTTTATATAGTTTTCTGTGATTAAGATGTAGGCTCTTGTAGGTTTTTCAAACAAAATAGTTTCAATTATATCTTCATCATACGTACAGCAGAGCGCTATGCCGACGTCTATGGTTTCTTCTACCTATAACTCAGGTATTTTTAAAGATCGATTTAACTAGCATCTTTTAGGTCCTATCAGGCGAATCGTGGATAAAGGTATGCCTATTTTTAGTTTGCAAAAATTTTTATTTAATTTATTTTGACTTTAAGAACTTGTATATAAGCTTGGGTATTTGAAAAACACGGCCTTTCTTTTACCTGTTCGACGTCCTTGTCGTTTCTTCTCGGAAATACCAACGATTGCATAACCTGAAATACCTACCAAAACCAGATTTGAGATGAGCCAGGTATACGGATGTCTTCGAGGTCATTGCCGGTGCGACCTTACTAACGACCTTTGCAGCTTCAATTTCCCAAACTTGTTCCCTGATACATACTTACTCTTATTGCTGCCTCGGGCACCTGTAGTAAATGTAACATAATTCTGTGTATGTTCACCATTTGAATGCAGTTTATTCTGTGGCTGGACCTTCCGTTGTTTGCGCAGACTTGTTATGTTGTTCAAGTTCAATAAGTTCCAGATGTTTTGATTCCAACTTGTCTTTTGTTGTACTCGTTATTAGACGCTCATTTTCGCTTTGATTTGTTGTTTATAAACTCTATCGGCTTGTTTTTTTCAATAAACAATCGAAAGGATTTACGGCAAACTTTGAGTTTGAATTAAACAGCGATACTTCTACTACTACTACTACCTAAAAATAATGTTACACAATCGCATGAAAATTGTTTAAACGTTATAGAAACCTCATTTTCAAATGTGTTTCTGGTACCTTTATTTGTTTCACAAATCTACCGCTCTTAATCTGTCAAAATTCCTCATGACCTACAATATCTGTTTATCAGCAACGCTCACTTCAAAGATTAACCGTATCAATCCTTCTCACCGGTTTTATTATAAGCTCTAGTTTTCTTTGATCTCCAGCTCCGTTTTCGTCTTTGTTATTCCATTATTGTGAAGGTTTTCACTTCTGTAAATAGCTTTTGCCAGTGAAAGTTCTGTGTCTTCTTTATGAGATATTTGATCACTGTCGCTTTGGATCGGTGTCAGAGTGCTTCCCGGAACTTTGGGATGATAACAGTTTTACTATTTATATATCTTATTCGTTTAATATGCGCTGTAAATAAATAATTCAAAAGATGAACCTTTGTTTATATATGACAACCATAAAAAAAAATATGAATAATCATTCTTATTTTTTTATGGTGTCATATTATTGTGTTTGATGGCGATGATTTAATGTACTCATCATCAGCGGTCTTAAAGCCTTCAGAAAGCTGAGACTTTTCTTAAGAAAACCACAAATAAGCCACACCATTTTCAGAATTTGGTTTTTCATGTTTAACACCTCCACAGCGCATCAGCATTCATCTTTTGTTGCACAAAAATATTTCTTATCCATAGCAAATCGTTATTGGATATTGAACCGTGATGATATTTACATATGTTCCATTATCGTGGCATCGATCTGCAATGTATTCGGGTCAATAGGCTTCTATTTTCTGCTTAGCCTCGAGAGCAAAATGTGGACCTGCTATATACAGATTTTCACGGTATATTTATTTAACAAACTCTTTATAATAATATTTTAGATGCAGGGTTTGAACAATAAAAATAGCTTTTAAAAATAGTTACAAGTTACTGTTCCCAACTGGGTACTTATATGTACTCTAGCCCCTAAGCTTTGTATTACAATAAATTACTAAATTACAGACTAAATACTTCGTTCCCTAAACTTTTAAGAGTACCATTTGGGTGAGATGTTCGAACGCTTGGTTTGGCATCAATAAAAAGTACGATTATAATCATGATTTCGGCTTAATACTATCTCTTGAAGGTTCTGCGCCAAAAACAAACCTAGTGTCTCAACTCGTACGACCATTGTGATTCCTATCTCAACCTCTTAAAAGCTTCAATGGTAATTGAGCAATTTGCACTACTTCCCGTAAAGCAATCATTACAATCTCTTTCTCAACTGACCCGCGGCAATATTTATTTATACAACAATAGACAATTTGGATGCATTATTATCAAATTTTATAACTACATGTTCTATATCTTGCACAAGAGCGGCACTTTCACACGTTGTTACAGCATTCGTTATACATTCTTTAGTGTCAAGTGTGAAAAAGTGCGTGTGAATCGCCCTTTTCTTACGCGTCAACTTTGCATATGATTCGTTTTTAATTATATTTAAATATGATTTCCTTGATCGCAATTGTTAGTTAAACGCACGCAATATAGGCTTTGGTCTGTTGGATAATTTATAATTATACTTACTGAGTTAGCAAGTGCTTGCTAAAGGCCCAGAATCCCGCGCGCCTTATCTAGCTCCTACATTCATACATTTTTGAAGTTATAGATTGATTGGTATATTTAGCAAAAAAGTGGAGCGGTGAACTTGTTACTACAACCTCGCGAAATGTTTAAGTTTATTTTTTGTTTTGATATGTTTAACATAAGTGAAGGAAATAAGGCAAAAGCATTAGTTTTATACTACATTACTTACTAGTTCAAAATTTCCATTTAAAGCTCTTACTTTCTTATTCTCATTGAGAAACATATTTTAAGCAATTGATATTGAAAGCGATGGTTGCAGACTTTGTGGTTTGATATCATTGTAAACATCGAATATGAACAATGCAATAAATACAGTCTATAAAATATTGTTATTGTGGTGGTCTCAGTGGACCTAAGGGGGTTGGTTTCATAAATAAGAAAGATTAAGATGTTATTAAAAAATATAAATTAAATGTATGTAGGTATGTATGTAAATAGGGTAGGTATAGTAACGTTGAAAAGGGTAACGTCGGAAATGTAATAAGTGTGCGTGCATATGAATATTTGAATGATTTCTGCAATTGAGACGACTTGTTATTCGTACTGTTGAAACAGCAGGTACTTGAGAATAATTGCAATAATTTCCTTCCACGCGTTTGCCTGCACTCTATTTAATTAATGGTCACGTTTTCTCTGCGCGTGCGCTCATGGAGAGCCGTTCGTTTACTTTTTAATACTAGCTGCTGTCTGCGACTTCACCTCTTTCATGCTCATAAAATATACCCTTATCAAATTCCAGCTAAATCGATTCAGTAGTTTTGAGGTTAGAAGAACTAACATCATCTGTCCAGCTCCACTAAACTCTATAAAAAAAAAACATTTTAAGGATTTTTTATAGACCCTTTATTGACCACTACCTCACTTGGTGTTAAGTGATGATGAGGCCGACGATGGATCTCAAAGATCTTGAAGACACTTATTCACTAGTTTCGCGTCTTGAAAAGACCAAGGTCGTATTTCATCGAGTCACTGTAACCGTGCAATACAGGCTCTTGAGGAGACCTGGTATAAAGCTCCAGTAAGTACATCTAAAATCTAAGATAAGACTGCCATGGTATTAATATCCATTACACAATGTACCCGATCCATATATAAGGAACCAATAAACGATTTATTATTATTTATTTATTATTTGTCAGGGAAAGCATAAGTAGGTAGGATTGTTCATGTATCTCACGAAGCATTTCAATAAAGTGGGATATGATAATCCTACAGATCCCGGCAAGTATGGGAAGTAGCATCTCCTGGGATCTCAAGAATGATGAGAAAATTCGTGACTGTTTCTATTTCACGTTTATGGCCACTAAGCCTTAAAATTTATATATATTGTCTGTCCGGGTTTTCTAACATCAAAGAAGTGACTGGAAGATCCATAAATAAGAGATTATAGAAGTGGCAATCACATGTATAGGGATTTCGTTACCAAAAGTATTTGAAGCTGTTCATACGCTCTCTTATGACTTCGGTCTGATTATGAATAAGAAATATACTCCTAAAAGTATATTAAATATAATGTGCTTTATCACAACTCTGTAAATTCTTTATAAATTTGACATTACCATCATCGTCTTCGAGATAATTGCGTCACGCTCGCAGGCTTTGCTCCACTTGTTGTTCTTATATGATTGCAGCTTTGCTTCTCCTATTTTATCACAAATAGCCAGTGTATTAAAAAAATATATGTTATTCTTCCCTAAATATATTTTCAATAACGCTATCAGCAACTGACGACACGGATGGTCTAGTGGCAAGTGTGTCGGAAGTCGGACTGCCACGCCGGTGTCAAACATTTGTGTGATGAACATCGGTGTTTGTCCTGAATCTGGGTGTTTGCTATGAATGTATTTATAACAAAAGAATCAAAAAGTAATGTATCAGTTATCTGGTTCCCATAGTACCTTACTTACTTTACTTTCTTCGGCGCTACAACCCTTTATGAGTCCTGGCCATCCTCTTATCATGTGACAACGATAAAATTATTGAGTATTCAGTATAGTCCCATATTGCTTAGTTTGGGCCTAAATGTCGTTGTGTTAAAATGTCCAAAACATTATTATTAACACTGTTTAGTTGATTTTCAAGTGTGCGTCTTCGGCCTAATCAAGCACGTCCTCGCGTCGTATCGCGTGCGAGCTTCACGTGCGCGATTCGCTCTACTTGCCACTTTCATGTGTTTACGACCTAAGGTTCGGGTGATATGCCGATTAAACATGTAACGAGACCATAAAGATGTACGTGGTCTACTATTCTATTTTACTACTTTACTTCTTTGGTAGTTCTAGGAGTTTAGTGCAAACAAACGTCCCGGAGACTTCTTTAGCTACTTCTTCGAGGATTTTTGTTACCTTAACAACATTGGTTCGATCAAGAATCTTCTTTGATAATGTTTTCGGTTATTCGTCTCAAGATATTAAATCATAGGTAAGTTGTAATAATAATGTAGATTTTACACACTTTGTTAATAAATAATTTAGATTCATTGTAATATAATCAAATTTAATGTAAAGTGATGAGTTAGTGATAAATTGTGAGAAATCGTTAAAATATCAATTAGATAATGCCTTAAATGAAAACTGCTAACGATTATACCCTTTGCCATGCAAAGCTTATTATCGTACATAAGTAATTGACTTCGATTTATTATTAAAAGCAAAGATAATTATGAATAGAGCCCATAAATTAAATATCAATGACAGAATATCATTATAATTCCTTTATTACTAATTATCTTAATATTTATAACAAAAATAACTGTATTATATTCAAATCAAATTGACGTCATATATTTGTTGTTTAATACTACAGGTTTCATGAAAACAATGGCAGTACACCATTAAATATTTATTTATTTGTAGAAATTACATCGACTGTAGCACCACACTAGCCAGCAATCTGTTTAAACAATCGCTCGGCCTACAGCAGGTAACTTTACACCTAAATGCGTTAACCTTAAAGTATCAAATGGCATGCTGGGGTAATACGATATTTGATATCGTTTTTTCGTATTATATCGCTAATTAAATATAATGGGGTTGATCCGTCTTAGTTACTATGTAGTATTTCTGAGAAAAAAATAGTATAATGATTTTTGACATTAAGGATAACGTGACGTAACTATGTACTTTTCATATTTCATAAAAAAAAGTGATAGAAACTATTAAACAGATAATAAAATATAACTTATTAAAACTCTTTACATTTTATAAAAGCAACTAACATAAGTTTACTATACGAGTTGAAAACTAAAATTACGTAAGTTATAACGTACGACAAACTTTAAAATATGCCCTTCAAATATTACGATAACTCCCACAGGTCTGAAAACATGGTTTTCGAAAGTTCCATAATATTCGTATCCGAGTTCATTCATTACAAATCAACTAACTTTATATCCATTCTGTATTGACATTATTTGCCATCTCAATATACCTCTTATCTTCTTTTATACTAAGTCCAAAATCCTAAGGCTTCGTTTCAACTCGTTTCATTGTACACTCTGTTGGATTTTAAATTTTATCGCTCATAGAATTAAGTTGATTATCGGTTTAGAGTGGATTGTGTAAGGCAGCGACGTCTCCACTGTGGCCAGTATCGGGTTGATTACGTTTGGTTTTGATTTGTTTGAGTTACAGACTTTAAGCGGTTAAAGACCCTTGTTTTTTTGGAATTTATTTCTTCTAAATCCAGGATTGATCCATAATAGAGCCTAAAGCAAGACAACTTTCAGACTTTGAAGTGTATTCAGGAGGCAACTTTACTTTGTTTGAAAACGTCATGAACTTAAGATAATTTTGATATACCTCCCTAATCGTACAGTGCTAGGCATTCTATTTCAGTGCTCATGATCTGAAAAGAATGTAGAGCCTCCAAAATGCGTGAACTTAATTTAATTTATATCCGCTTTCAGCCAACATCTTGGCCATCGAAACCTTCAGCGGTAGCTAAGGCCGTTAGCAAACCTTAGCATACCTTAACCTTTTAGTTACCCAGTGCTCAGCTGTCGCGATATATAATAAGTGCGGGAAAAAATAAAAGTAAATATTTGATAAAGAAAACATTCACAGCGATTAATATATGAAATATTATTTGAAGACTTTCTCGTTTGGTGTTAGTTATTGCGGAGAGCGGTATGATATTAAATATAAAGTGTTTTATCTTTTAAATCGAAACAGCGATTGTGTTAAATGTCTGAAAGTTATGTCTTATGCTCCGTAAATATTGTTTGTCTTCAATATATAACAATTCTACTTCATAAAATTCCCTTGCTCTAGTGCACTAATGTTATATGATTCGCCCTTCCTTTAATATTTGTGATAATGTTTCTATTCAAGATTTCAACTATCATAAAATCAAATCACATTGACATTTCCATAACTCCAAAGCAACAACCGGTGCACTATCTGTTCCATTGAGATCAAAACGAGTTGAGCGAGACAATACAATAACAACAGCAGATGGCTGACATAATACCAACGTAGCCACTTACCAGCGACCTTGCTGTTGCGACATTTCCACGTTTCACTTGCACTTATTTGGAGCACAAACCCACCAATGGATACCTGGTCAGTGAACAATATGAAAGAAGTAACCAGTGGTCATACATGTTTTTTTTTTAAATGGCTGCTATCTGGGCCAAAGAATAAGCCTTGCTATACAAAGAGGCAATGCAGCCAGTATCCTCGGCACGCTGCCATCGGGTATCGAGTTGGAGCAGTTGAGCTACCTATAGATCGTTTGCAACGGTCTATGGGTGGCCCAATTGTTTCCTTTTGTAAATTTTGTAATATACCTTTTGCTAAGTTGAAAATTTGTTTTTTTATGATTTAATCTGTATGTTTGCCTTGTCCATAAAAAAAACCTTTCAATTCTTCTTATAGTGTTACTAGTTCTTTCGAACCAGTGTCGTGAAGACATTTCAAATGCGCCTCAAAGAGGTTCCTTTCGTGCATTATTTCAATTATAATGTTTTACAATACTTAAAATGGGTGGAGGCCTTTGCCCTACAATGGGACTGCTTAGGCTGATAATAATAATAATAATACTTATACCTATCATTAATAATGGTATTTTATTCTGTAATCAATTCAAATCTTTTTGCGATGTGTCTTCGCATCGTGTGTCGTTATAATTACTCTATTTACAGTTATCGTAATAATCTCGACAAAGCTTTTTAACGCAAGTGTCATTGTGTTAACTCAATCAATTGTTTGTCACAATCACGATGATTTCATCACATCACGTAATTGAACCGTTTCACTTTATTGCAATAAGATCTTCGCCAGAGATCTTCGCTTCCCTCTCGAGTAGCTCAAAGTTATTCGCTTCTCATTTTGTAGTAAAAGTATCATTTTCACTTTCAATCGGTTCCATTTCATCCTGAACTGTTCCATTGTCGTTATGCCTTCAGTTTTCCTCAACAACCTTGATCGTTTTTTATTCATCCGAATTTTTTTTTGCAATTCGCTTTCTTTAAGCTTCCACAATAAAGTTTCTGAATAAGAAAACGTCATATTTTTCAAAATAGGACTCGATTATTTCTCTGATTCTCAAAATTCAGTACCTATTGATGTTTATGGTCTGTTAGATAAAGAACAATTTATATGGTGGGCAAGTGGACGTGATTTTCCCTTTAAACAATTCAGTGTACGATTGGTTTTATCGCCAGTTATTTGCTTCGCTACGTTTTATGGTTTCGTCACATTTTGTTTCAAATAAGACTTCCTCGATAAATCTTTTTCACAACAACAATCTATAACATTAGTTAGTTATGAGATAGCGGAAATGTAGGTGTATTTTTTTCACGGTATTCACCCACATCCTAAAATATTGTATCATCGAGGTTGTCAGAGGAATTTAGGCAGAATATATATTTATTACTGTTGTTTGATTTTCGAATCGATAGTTTTAACAGAATTTTGACATAATAAATGTTTATGATGTTGTATTGTGTGTATTCTTGGGAGTTTAGAAACTGTGTATCACTATTTCAAAACTGCTTGCTACAATTCGAATTCACATCCTCAAACTCATTTCACACTGTACAGTCAGCATTAAAAGTCGATGACTAAATTCAGAGTTTCAAAATCGCCTAACACCGTTTAGTATAAGTAGGTACGTAAATCGCTTAACATGGCAAGTGCTAGTATTAGATAAACATCATTAAAGTTCAAAATTTTAACTGTACACCACATTGTCATATTATAAAATGGTATGTAGCGATTCTGAACATCTGAGTGTGGTCATCGACTTTTGATGCTGACTGTACTTACCAATGTAGAACTTCGTGTTCAATAGTTTGTGACACCAAGTTCTCCTTGAGTTACCCCGTCACATATTCACTGAGATTATCCGGAAACTTCTCATCTTTAGTGTGTATTGTAATATCTATATTTTATATCGTAATAATGTATGGTTTGGTCTAGAAATTCTATTATTCCCTTTATGACGTTGTTGTTCAAACACAATTTTGTCGGAGCACAGTCTCGAGGTAATTTAATCAAACGTACGGACGTTGAACTGTCAGCTACGAAAAGAAAATACGTCTTCTGAAACATATTTTTGTTTAGTATATCAGTAAAATATAAGACTTGCCATGAATATTTAAGAGTCAAGCTTATATTTGAAGTCAAGTATGTATGTGCCATTAGCAAATCATTAGTGCTGTCCTACAAAGCTAAGTTCTTTGCAAATTCAGACACAATAAACAAAGCATAATTGAGTAAGTATTCCATTTCGATATTTGTTAATATTGGAACGGACATCGTAAGCGCAAAAACCGGGATAGGTGCCCCAGAAGGATATGTGCCCCTTTTCTTAAAAATCCTTGTTTCGAAAAACAAATGAAAGTAATAATAGGTTAAGTATGAAGCACATAAAATATGTAAAAACCTTTATCTATTATTACTTCAATTTGATTTTCAAAAGTTAGGTTTTTAGGAAAAGGGTCACGTATCCTTCTGGGGCATTTATCTCAGTTTTACCCTATGTGAATTCAGGTCAGTGTATCATTCCAATGAATTAACAATTGATGTATGACTGATCTCTTTTCTATATCTCGATTGTGTTCTCGATCTGTGTGTAATGATCCACTTCGATTTTCTTCAGCATCTTGTTTGAATTTATTATCGCGTGTGACTCATATTTATCTAAGTCGGTTCTAGATTTCGATTCCATATCTTTCTCAAATATGGTGTGTTTGCATCAAACGTATTATTTGTGCTATTTTTACTCGTTGTGTTGGTCGTGTGTTTTCCTCAAACGCATATTCGTATCATTGTGCATTAGATATGTAACAATACTTTATAGTTATGTACAGTGTACGCTCCATTCTTTTCATTGTTTGCATTTAGGGTTTTAGCGTTCTCAATAAGCATTTTAATTTTGTTTTCAGTTCTAAAAATGTCGCGTTGTTCCATTATGCTATAACCTCTGATGGCTTCAGGTATTAGTCATTCATCGGTATCGTTAACAGCGCCAGTTATCGTTTGCAATACAGAGTTATTGCCCGGTCGTGTCGATGAAGCTAATTGTATTTTTAATCTCCTGTATTTTACAGCTGTATTTTCTAGACCTGTTAAATAATAAAAACAATACAGTAATTTTCGAATCTTGACGTTAGTAATAAATAAACAGTGATAAAGATATCAGTAAAGTTGTTAGTGGAATAAATTAATAAAATTCTATATATTCATTCAAAAAAACAGTCAATGAACAACAGTGACTCAAATATATAAGTGAACTGAAATCAAAGAATATTTTTGAAGTTGATATTTCGCAAGGTAATCTTAAAATAGCCAAAGCTATAGACCCAGCCAAAATTGATCTGGATCCATTCAAAGTGGCGAAGTCCGAGTCCCGGCTAGTGCTAGTGGGTGAAGGCGAGGGTGATGGATGCTGTTCGTGCGCTGGCATGAGGATCGGGGACCTCGGTGGAGTGCTCCTCGAGGCTGCCAAGCTCACCAGGTCATGGTTCTGTCAGAAGCCTGAACACGGGTAAGTTGATCACCTTAGAAACGAATCTAAAGAAGGTGTCTTCTAGACCTTCGGATCCAGCGGTCACATCGTTACTCAGCATTAGGTGAGATTGTGGCCAATCAAAAGTCTTAGATTACATTTTTTTTCTATATAACCCCATTAATTATTTTGTAGATAGATCAATAAAGACTAATGAAATTAATAATGTTGTGTTTGCCCAATCCATTTTTTTTAAATTTCTTAATGAGATATGTGATACTATGAGATAGGTACATAATATTTAATTTCTAATCATCATTACATAATAGTGAATTCTAATGACCAATTCCGTTGATTAATGATATATGCTCTGAGTACTTGACCTTTCCAAGTTCTAGGAAACCATTTTATCACCTAGGAGAATAAAAGAATATACAAATTCACAAGTTTCATTTCATTTATTTATTCACAAACAATTTTTACATTGTGTCGTGTAAATTTTTACATAGTTGATGTGAATAAGGTTATTCACATCAACTTGGTGAATTTGTGATAAAACTTCTTACCAGATAAGAAACATGTACCTATTTAAAGAAATGTCAATTTAAAAGTAACCTTATTTTATAACTTTAAATATTGCATTAAACTTATTCGCACACCTTTTGCCGGTTTAATTAAACTTAGTCGAGTTTGATCCAACTTCTAACTATAAAGTAACTGAGAAACTCTAGAAACGATATTGCAATCTGTTCCTTTCATAACTAACAGGTACTTTAACTTTTTATAACTTTAACGCCATATTCTATGAAAGTAAAAGACGCTAGTGTTCCTTTAAATAACTTTTGTATGTCTTCTCTTCTACACATGTGTATTTGTTTTAGACTTTTGTTTAGCTTTGAGTTTTCTACAAATTCTTTAAGGCACCGTTATCTCGCACATTTGTACATTTTTGGAGATACAAAAATTGATTAATACTCAGTTAAACTTTGAGCAAAACTTTTTTTCCCAATCTCCTCCGCTTAATATGCCTAAAAATTACGTGAGGTTGTAGTAACACATTCACCGCTCCACTTATTTGAAAGAGTGAGGACCATATTGCCTTGCCATGCCTACTCGAGACACATGCACTGAAAAACTAATACTATTCGCTATTTTATTATTTTTATCAGACTCTTTAAAACTCTTCGTGTTTTTTTCAAAATGTACTATTGTGCGAGCGAAATAGCGGCGCGCGGGATTCTGGGCCTTGTGATGACGTTAAATTATTGGTTATCATCTTAAAAGAGGTGCTACAGTCAAGATTTACTGTGTAAACGTGACGTTACGGTAGATATATTTTATAACAAATTACTCATTGTTTATCTCTCTTCCCACCTTAAATACCATTTGCATAAGATTTAAACAGTTATTTATCGTATCTATAAATTGTAAATAATCCGGGCCACCAACAAAAATATGATCTTCAGCGAATGCTGATAATAATCGTTAGAGAATCGCGTTATTGTCGCGGGATTGTCTAGAGACAGTTGTAGCATTTGAAGATCATCTATTAAGGCGTATACTACCCCTGATTCGCCATCTCGCTCGCGCGTAACTCTACATTTTGTAGATTAATAAATCACTACTTGTAATTACAAAACAGACGGACCTCTACGATCGAGAAAATATCATTACAAACGTTTAGTAAAAACCAACTCAATCCAAACAAGTTTCAACTGTAAAACCTTAAAACCCTCTTAAAAAAGACCGAAAAAGACCTTTTTTACGTGTTTTTCACAAAAAAAAAACTAGCGAGCCTTACAGTAGTCGCATATGATATGTAACATCTGTCATCTAATTTAAATTTGGAAGTATTCTATCTACTTCATTTTGTGAGGTTGGTACCATCTGTCAGCTAACTTCCTGTTAGACACTTCCGTTGCATTTCATGAAATCACTACCACAATCTGACAGAAAGCGAGTGAAAAGATGTTACACATTAAAAAATGAAAATTAGTTTTACTTTTTTCTTTATAAATATGAAGTTTAACGGATGCTCCTCTTATATTGGAACTGGCTTTAAAATAGATTTGAACGTATTTGTCTTCCATCCAAATTATTCCAAATTCCGTATATCCGTACTAAAAGCGACCATTTCGTATTGTAGAACATATAAAAGTTTGTCGGTTACATATCCCAACTTACACTCAAGGTAGAGTCGTTTGGAAGGTTTGCCAAGAGGTGAAGTTGGGGCCCGGCCAATAGATAGGGACGCTTTAAAATTTCACGTAAACCTCGTCTCGGCGTAAAGTAAACGCCCAAATTATTGGCACTTGAATAAATTCGAGAGGTTTTCCGATGCAATAAAACTTTACAGAACCAAGCTTAAAACTACTCGTATCGTAGTTTTGAATAGAAGTAGCCATAGTTCAAGTGAAATTGTCAATATAGGCTTTTTTAATTCACTTTTTGTACAAGGTACACATACTCGTATTAATACCTCACAGAGTTGATGTGCGTGCATTGCCACTAACCTAAGTTATACCAAAGTAAATGAGTGGCTGATAGAAAAATGATTTTATGACGTCAAGGAATATATAAATTTTGTGGATGACGCAGTTAACTCTAAGTAATATTGTATGAAATTTTTATTGACATTAAGTACTTTTTAATTTGCTATTTCATTATTTTAATCAATTAATCATAATAATTCTTTAGTTTAAATATAATTTTGCACGCCTCGAATGGAGGCAGAATGTATAGGACCCTTGATTGACATGTAACAACCTATAATGTACCTACATTCTAGCAAATAAATGATTATCTTATCTTATCTTATCTTATCTTATCTTATATTACCTGTATGCAAATGAAACAATAAAATATGAACTATTTGCTTGCTAAATATAGAGCTAAAAATAAAATTAGTTGTAGAAAATAATCATTTGATGCCTTCTCATACTTTAGGCATTTGTTATTTTCACACGAGTTCTAAAACTATACTTTTTATTGTTATCACAAACGAACGTGACCTTTTCCGTCACCAGGGTCATCAAAGTCCATATTTAGTCATTTTCGTAAATTAACCATCATTATTTTTGCGCATGTTAAGTTTTAAGTTAACTCATTTGAAATTCGCATATGTATTGTGAATATTAATCTCAGTTACGCGAGCAGGTTTCGCTAACAATAGCGGAAGCACGTCAGGACTTCACTACCAACTCCATTATAAATTAACCTTTGAAATCGTAATCACTTACAATCCTTCAGTACCTAAAGGCGGGTACGGTTTTACGCGGCGAATGTGATCAGTGTAATGTACCATTCACAGCGAGCATTCGTGCAGTCAGTATCTGGAAACGAACACGAATGTATACGCGAGCAACGAGCCACTCGTTGCGTTTCGCGATAGCGATATTAAGCCGAAACCACCAGTGATTTTAGCGAACGGGCGTAACGTAACATGTTTTACGCAGTGAGCATTTTCGGTCAAATCAGACCTTAATGATTGTGCGACTTTTCTGAAGTTGAGAAACTTGGTTTCAAATTCGCGACAGACTTCAAAAGTTCAGATTTAAAATAACTCTACAAACGCAAAGTTCACAAGAGTAATTGGTATTTGTATATTTACGACTCCTGGTTTTTGTTGTTCACTTCTCGCAGTCAAAGGTATCTTTGTAAAATTCTCACTTTCACCTCTCCTGACTTCATACACATACTGACACCCACAACTGCGTTTGTGTTGTGAGCTAACAAAATTCCTTTTTATTACTTCCAGTGATGGCTTGTGCGTTGGCCAGTCCGTAAAATCAAAGCTTTTTATTTTATTTGATCTGGAACAGAAGAATTAGTGCGGTGTCTGAATAGCGAATGAGCGGATTCGCCGCTTGTGCTTTGTTTTCGCAGTGCGTGTGCGCGACAAGTCACGAGTGACGCCACGCGCATTCGGCTTTTGAAGTTTCGCGAGTATTAATCTGCCCCTATACGCGCGACCAAAATACTATAGTCTAAAACCGCACTTAGACTGGCCGCTCTAATAAAACTACAGAACTTTCATTCAAAGCCCCAATTTACCACAACAAAGCGTTATTAGTGGAGATATCTCAGAGTTCAGAAGCAAACCGCGAGTACTAACTACTACTACTGGTGCAGTTTATTTGTCAAACAAAGCGCAACATCCCCTATTGTTGTTTGTGGGGAAGGTGGGTAGGGTTATCATCATAAAGCTAGGAGCGGATCTCCATGGTTATCACCATATATGCCAGTCTGGCATGTAGGAGAAAGTTGTAACCTACTACATTACAAAATAATTATGCCTGCTTATCTATTGACTATTATAGTATTTTCATATAAAAAAACCAGGGTACCTACATTCCTCAGCCCCAGATGGCTAGTTAACCAGCAGCTCTATTTATTCTAATGGTTGCGTTCGGGTTTATTGGAACTGTGCGGTTTCTTGCAATATCGTTTTAAATTGATCCCATTTATTACTAACTAGCTATGAATGGTTTCCGATATTCGCTTCATTCGTTACGGACAAGATGTATTGGTAAATTTTGGCTTCTGATTAATTAACTTTTTCGAATGATAATGATTGCGAAATAAATATATTCTAAATTCTAACTTTCAATTAAGAAAGAAAAAAAATGTATTTATTGGCTCCACAAAACTATGATTTAGTATTTACAATAAAATACGTTCTCTCATAAAATAGGTGTACCTTTTCCTAATTTTTATATCTGTTATTTTGAGTATTCTAAAATAATGATCAAATGTGAATGGTTTGATGTAAATCACTTCTCCTAGGTTTCCTCCCTAAGAACCCTGGGAAAAGATCCATAAAATTGTCTATCATTTGCACAATTCGATTAGCGGTTTCTTGCCGATAGTGCCGGTTAATTAAGCCAGTTTTATGTATACAGTCTACTGAGCTTGGCAGCCCTAAACCGGTGTCCTCCATTCAGTCACCGACTTGATTAATACGCCTGAATGGATGCAGCAAACCCGACCCAGTTTCAAGGGAAAATTGTAGGTTATTACACCGCCTAGAGCGCTAAATATGCAGGAGAGACGAAGGCCCGAGAGTATTAATTGCAAGGAAAATGTTTGCTAAAGATGTTGCTTTTCTAGCTTCATTAGATAGTGGCTTGGCTGAGGTGCCAGGGATTTCAGGCTGCTCAAAGAAGTCACTCAAAAGTCAATAGCTGTAGAAGTGACCTGTTTAAATGGGCTATATAGGTATATATATATATATCTATCTAACCAGCCCATTTTATTTACCCATTGTTTTGTATAGGCCTCATCTTCAGCTTCACCCTGATCAACTGGCGGCAATTAAATGGGATTTACTCGCAATAATTTCGGACATTGTCCAGGTAGAGTACGAGGTCTCTACAACCAAGCCGTGCGAGAATTCCTCGATGACGTTAATCATTGGATTGTTCATGGTGTGTCAGTCCAGTATCCAGGCTGGCACGTTACCCTGGTTGAATATGTCTTATGACTTTCAAATTCTTGAGTATGCGCCTACACTTCTGGACGATATTACCCTTCAAACTTTTAATCTCTACGGTTTGTACCAGTGATTTGATTTGTGCCTGTCTGTCAGGCAGTCAGTCAGTCAGTCAGAACCAAACTTTTTGATGTATTGATAAAGTTCTTGGAGCTGCTCTTGGAGAATCTGGATGGACATCGTGAAGATGTAATTTTGGAGACTATATACTCGTCTAATGGCTACTTGCACCAAACTAACCTAAGCAATTACTTTACTCACTCGGCAGTTCTTAATGGTCAGAATCTGGACTGACGAAAAACTGACTGAAGAACTACCAAGCGAGTAAAGTAATTGCTTAGGAACTTCGACAGTTTGGTGCAAGTCGGCGTAAGGCACGCAAAATATGAATGTAGGTCTTAGCAGTGACAACGCTATAAACAATCTGTGCAAAATCTGCGCTCTCCTGTATATTGAGGCCGGGATTGCGAGGTTGCAGAAACAACGTTGGCTCGGGACACTTTTGTTGCTGAACTGTGCAGTTTTGAAATTAAAAGCTTGTGTTGGGTTGGAGCGGTTCTTGAGTTTTCAGTGATAATTTTGAAAATATAATTGCATTGCAAGACTAGGAAGACTTGCCGCATATGGAGTGGAAACTTTGTACTAGAGTTTGTTTATTTGTACTCGTTGCTTGTTTGACATAAGTTATTTATGAAAATGTTGGTACAGTGAGGACCTGTTTCTTGGTGACTGATCACATTCACACGGATTCGTTATCGCACCTAGCGATTATTTATCACAACAAATAAAGATAATGGATGAAATTTTGAAAAAAAGTCCATTTTAAAACTGGTCATACAATCTGTCTATTGCTTACGAGGCGTCACTATCAAAATTTTGCATTCGATTACGCGATATGATCCGATTCAGAAATGTTGCATAAAACTTAATAAGCTGACGCGCAGTTCAAACAGCAGTTCCATCTGGCTGCCGTCCAACAAATACAGCACTTGACGAGTTAATTGGTTGGCTTTGTTTAACGGAACATGCATAAACTTTGACGCGGTCAAACTTCCAAGTTTTAGCTTATAATAGGCTTATTTATCGCAGTGTTTTAGTGTAAATAGCGATGCGTTGCGGTCTCGTAATTCTGGCTACATGATATATGGTGTTTCATTATTTCTTTTGCCTATTTCATTCGTTTTCTTATTTCAATGTATGATGGTGAATGAAATTTATTTCGTACCGCGCGTTATCGTGTATCAAACCAATGTTTTTTCTATCCAATCTGACTCTATCGATGGCCTTACTTAAATTGAAAGTTATTTTTATTTATTTTATTTATAAGCTTGCGTTTGACCGCCATCTCACCTGATGCTATGTGACAATGTGGTCGACGATGTAGCACGCTTACCTAGAATAATCCTATTCACTTTTACCTTGAAGACACCCCGGCGGAAGCAGTTATTCTTTTTAAACTATCTAATAAAACCTCTATCACATATTATTGTGTCGTATATACATATAACATCATGCTATACAACAACGGTATTTATTTTCTAAACTTCAAACATGCCATTGCTGCTACGCTATTTGCATTGCGACCCCACAGTCACCAATTGTATACATCGCGATTCTGATCGAGTTTCCCACATCCCTCTTTTTAAATGCATGTTATAAATTACGGTAACGTGGAACTAAGTGTGGAAGTCTTCACTCATATCACTTCAAAAAAACAAAACTCTGAAAAAATGTACACTCAGAAACCCACATGAAAAAAATTCATACCACTCATGTTGAGTATCTATCAAAATTGTGAAATCTTATTATGAAAATGGCTGACTTGCATCATATTTTGCGAAGCTGCTGAGACACGTTGTCGTTCCCTTATCAAAAAAAAGGTGAAGACACTCTCTGAGCTGTTTCATAACTGACCTTATAAAACTTCAACGTACTTAGCTTCTTCGTACTTAACAACTTTTCGTGACAACAGTCTTTACTCTACTTTGGTTTTCAACTTTATGGAATAGTTAGGGTTTAAGACTTTCCTTATTTTACAAGGCACGTTTTTGAAATTTATTTCTAAAACTTGGCTGTTTTCTCGTCGTCTTTTTTTACTCCCACCATATTCTTATGGGAAAGTTCCCCAACGATTTCCTTGCGACTTTTCTCTACATATACCGCAATATTTATTTCCATTTGCTTCGCAATTTCCAACTCGAGAGTTGTAGAGTTGGCGAGTAAAACGGAATGTAGGGAATTGTAGGTTAGCGATTTTCAATATTGTTCTATTATGTACCTACTTAGATATATCGAGTTTACATGTTAATGCTAGAAAAACTTTATTACACCAGTTGCCAAAGTTAACAACTACATAGTTATGTAATATCAAATGAAGCAAATTTACCCCAATAAATCTAATCAAAAATAGATATTATTGATTTTTAGATTTATAGTTTGAGCTAAATAATTGAATGGGTTATTTAAACTTTGATAAACCAATAACAAAAACACTTAACACTTATACCACAGTAATAAGTATGAAGAAACAAAAACACATGAACTCTGATTTAGGAAGGATTTAGGTAACCACTTCGTAAAGAGCACAGCGCAGCGCTCTCAGTACCTACTTGTAAAGTTGTGATACTAAACACACTATGCTCAGCTTTAAGTATCTGCTAAAAGCATCCTACTTTGCTCACCTTTGCAGCGAAAGCTGAATTGAGTTGCATTTCATTACTAAATGCAGAATTCAATATGTTGGAAACGGTTTGAAACAGGAGTTTGAAGAGGGCGTAGGTGCTTGGGGGTTGGTGGAAACTTAAAACTTAAACTACGTAGCAATCCATTATTACCGGTTTAAACTGAGCTTGGCTGTGACCGGTATTGTTACTACGCTGTGTTTTTTCGTTTTGTAGCAAACAAACTGTTATCAGTTTTCAATGTGATTGTTATTCTTATATGCATTACTTATGACCTTTTATTAAAAGAAAGAAGAAGATTAATGAGTAGTAGTGATAGATAACTTTATATAAATAAATAAATAAATATATGGACATTTCACACAACGCCATCTAGTCCCTAACTAAGCAGAGCTTGTACTATGGGAACCAGATGGCTGATAGAATACTATAATACTTTTTTTTTGTAAATACATATATAGAAAACACCCATACTCAAGAAAAACACCGATGTTCTTCACACAAATGTTTGTCCTGAAGCGGGAATCGAACCCGCGACACCGGGCGTGGCAGTCCAATACACTTGCCATTCGACCACCCGTGTCATCATTTAAAGTATAAAGTAACTTATTAACAAAAATAGTAAATTATTGACAAAAACTTTTGAGAGTTAATAATATTTTAACCAAAACCATAAAGATCCCACAAAGTTGACGAACGATTATAGCAGTGTTACACCTGCCTATATATAAATGATATATTATGTATATAGATTCATGATCCTGTGTAGTGCTGTTCTGGTAACGGGCAGTAATGGTTTTATGTTACCAGGAAAGCATAGCTTTTCTCGACACCGGTTTACGAAAATAAATCTTTTCATAAGCAAGCCTCGATCCACAGTTCAGACTAAGTATACTATCTTGTCAACTACTACAGTAATAAGCTCTTCGTCGCGTCTGTCTGTCTGTAAGAGCGAGCATAGTATTATATTTATCTAGTACGAGCTTATTTTAGTGCGGAAAAAGATTTTGCTCCGGTTTCTTCCAGTTCCATTTTAGCACAAAAGTCTTATTCTTTCTGCGCATTTTATTACGTTGCTCAAATTTTGTTTTGACAAAGACTGGTGTTCCAATTTTTATGCTCTTGTAAATTGCATAATAAATGTTGTTCTGTTTCTGTTTCATTGACTATTTCCATCAACGGGTTGCCAAGTACTGCGCGTACAATAACACTTATTTCGGTTGTTTACTTCAATGATAAAATCCTACTTTCACCAAAACTCGGTTTCGTAACATTACAATGCCATGTAATAAAGCTTGCATTTATAAAGTCTACAAAATTACATTCTTTAGAAAATATTTCAGGTAAATTTATCGTTTCTGCAGATTTGTGTGTCTTTTTTTACTTGGTGGCCTTAAAATTTTACGATACAAAGGTTTTAGAATTCTAAAAGCGATAGTTTTTTTAAAAAAATTAAAGGTGTAGTTTCAGCTATCGTCCGTGGCTATACCATTATGGTACCGGGATTAAAGTATTATCTGTGTGTTATCTACAATAAACAACCAGCAACTAGAATATGTAAACGAATATATTTATTTAGGGCAATTAGTATCACCAACAGAGAACATGCAGAAAGAAATTGAGAGAAGAATAGCTAACACATGGAAGAGATTTTGGTCATTCAGCGAAATAATGAAAAACAAAGAGATGCCAATGTCAGAGAAACGGAAAGTTTTTAATGCTTGTATCCTACCATGTCTGACATACGCATGCCAAACTTGGGCCTTAACAGAACAGCAACAAAATAAAGTCAATATATGTCAGAATGGGATAGAGAGAAGCGTATTGGGAGTAAAGAGAAGAGATAGAGTACAGATAAAAAAGATAAAAGAGATAACGAAGTTCAAAAAAGTTCAAACAGTATACAGAAAACTGAAATGGCGCTGGACAGGACATATGTTGAGAGAAAAGAAAGATAAATGGACCAAAATTATAACCGAATGGTACCCTAGAAAAAGCAGGCGAAGCAGAGGAAGACAGACAAAGAGATGGGAAGATGATTTTAAGAAAGCAGCGGGCCCAGAATGGTTACGTATAGCAAAAGATAGAGACAAGTGGAAAGCCTTAGAGGAGGCCTTTGTCGAAAGACAAGCTGTTGTGAGGGGAGAACAACCGGATGCCGACGATAGCACCTAGTTAGTTTAAGTAATCAATATTTTGTTACCTCTACTAAACTTTCAAAAATGTTTTGTTTATTAAGTTAAAAGTAACAGTAATAAAGGCTTATTTTATTTTTATGTGTGTTATCTTGACCCTTGTCCTGTCCTGACCTATATTTTGCCTTTCGCCCCAATCGGTTCAATCGTTTAAGCGTTATTATGTATACAAATACAAATATTTATTCATTACCTTAATCTTTTTTACATTATATGGGTTAGAGACTCCATTTCAAGTATAAAAATAAGTGTTAAGGAACCCCGCTCTACCGTTAAGTTTAATATTTATTATGCACTGACTAAGGTAACTTATTAAAATATCAAAAACAAAAACTATAGATCTAGTAAAGTAAATTGAGTATATATTTTTTAAATTAAGTAACTAAGTAGATCATATTTTAGACAAGTAGGTATTTTATATATACACATCTACATCCAAAAAACTGTACAAACTTACCATATTGCGCTGGCAACCTCGGTTCCGTTTTCTAAGCACGGATATTGAATCACCATCATTTTATCCACAGATATCCATCCGCTAACTATACTAAATTGTATGGTTTTGCCTACTTTCTCTAAAGTCGTATCGTGACAACTGCAGATGAACCTACTTTCAGCGTTTCGCTAATTTGTTGTTCATGTCAAATACATTATTGAGAAAATGTTAAGTATTGCAAATACTTAAACCTACTTTTGTGTGAGAAGTTTCGCAAAAAATTTCTTCTAATTTACTTGCATACTCCATCAACTTGACTCGTATATTTTGTTCATTTGAATCATCAACCGTGAGAGAATTGGTATTTGTAGTAAAAACTAACATCATGTTTAAGGATCTTTATACTCGACACCTGACCTATAGCCCAGCAACGAAAGTAATCAAATCAATAGCAAATCAGTCCTAAAAAATCTGACACACACTTGAAGACTAAGACGGCTTCCTAATTGGCATTGATCATACGATCAATCGATGCGTTTTGGTCGCGCGATGAAAATGAGCCATATGAATAATCGATCATACAATGCCAATTAGGACACTCTGAAGAGATTAGTGTATTTAATCTCGTCGTACGACCAAATCGCATCGTTTGCTCGTACGACCATTAGCCAATTAGGACAGCGCCTAACACTGTGAGACAAAGACACAACAGAGAAAACTACCTGTCCCTAACAAATTAATAAATAACGCGACTCGATCAAACTCAAATAAAACAGCATTTGGAAACCAATCAACAGTTCCTTGACAATGACTGACCGACGCAGCCGACCGTGCAGCGACCGGTCTGAATGGCTGTAGCGTGACGCGAAGGTACACATTACAGGCATTCACATAATAACACGAGAAGTAGTTTTATTATATGAAGTGAATATCTGATATGCGCGCGACTTTGGCCCAGTGGGACTAGAACTAGAAGTAATAAAGTAGGCGGTATGTTTGTATACATACCTGTTGACTTTCTACGAGGAAGCTTTTAATTTTTGTTGCTGGTGCAATGTATATTTGTTTGACTTCATAAAGAATGCGTGGTTATGTAAGAATCTTCAGTCAGATATACATATAAAACCCTACTTTCTTAAAATAGCTTTGAAAACCGCTCTCATATCATCAAGACAAACTATAATAGAACTATCTTCTTGTAATCCTCGCGTGCCGTTTTCACTGCATAGCTAAGAATTTAATTGCTCTTTTATACCATAAAGGGGCGATTACGATCCTTTCCCTCTTCTAAATGGAACTGACAAAGACGGCCATTGAAAATCCAGGCTGTGTGCCAACTTCTTGTGTCCCAGATATCCTGAGTCGAGCAAATATTTGATCGAGATAGTGGTCGCAAGATGTGTGATGCAATGTGTAAGATCTGGGAATGTAGGATGGTATTGATAAGATGATTTTATATTTGTAAATATTTTCAGTAGAAGGATTGGTACCACAAGTATTTTTTTTAGAAATGTGAGTCAGAGAATTGAAGTTTACCTATCCTAGGTAACGTTTGAACTTTCGAATCTTTGTATTGTGATAGTCTTACTTTATTAAAAGTGAAACATTTATCTACAATCTAATACTTAAACGTTTTATTTCTTTTTGGATAATCGTGATTGACCTTCCTTAACATTAAGTTCAGGAGCTTTCTCTATATTGATTTGGGTTATTAATCCTTACCTCCCTATCAAGTCGTGTGGATTCAGCAACTCGAATCAAAGCTGACTCCGATTCATCATTATCCGTGAACAATGTTTTAATCTTATTTCTTTTGTCCACAGCTTCTCCCAGAAGGTAGACGAAGAGGAGGGAGTAGGAGGGGTGCCTCTTCATCCACCTGACGGCTTCTACACCCACCAGCACGGCATCCACAGCCACCATGCGCACACTGCGGAGCCTGACCGGGGCTACATGGATGGCAACCGATACGTCACGTCGGTGCACAGACCTTTACCTGGTAAGT
Source organism: Lobophora halterata (assembly GCA_932526365.1). Lineage (NCBI taxonomy): Eukaryota > Metazoa > Arthropoda > Insecta > Lepidoptera > Geometridae > Lobophora > Lobophora halterata. The sequence continues at coordinate 3,325,375 of OW052026.1, forward strand.
CTAATGTAGAGACAGTCAAGCAAGAGGAGTTTCCATTCTTCTACCATCTCTCCTCTCTCGATGCTATGGTAATGTAATATTTCTGTCTCAATAAAGTGGAACCTACTGGATCTGACGAACGTCTACAAAGTAAAGTTTTAGGAAACAGCAGCTCAGGCAAGATTAATACAAGTTAATGTTAGGACATTTTATACAGCGTTGTCCCAAGACCCAAACTAAGCAGAGCTTCTATTATAGAATGTGACTTAGTGCTGTTCTAGAGTGCCGTCTCCTATTATATATTCTTGATGTAAACCAAGCTGCAAGATGCCTTTGACGACACATTCACTGGCAGCGCCACAGATCAAAGAATAAAAGGTTGGAGTGTTCTCTGGGCAGCAAGACTCATCGCTTTTTAATAGACATACCATTGATTGCATACCTTCTCCATTTCCAGCACTAAACCACTCAAACTCGTCATGCTCATCGACATCAAACGCGTCCACAGGCGCGGGGCTGTGTCCAGCACAGGAGCCGGCGCCTCCGCTGTACATTGCTGCGCCGCCAGAGGGTTTTGGCATGGCTGTGCACAACAACCGATCGGTGGAGAGGTAAGCTTGCGATACCGCCGAAATATAAGATTCACTATATTGAGGCAGTGAGTAGCACAAGTGCTGTTCGTGAAGTCAGCTACCATCTATTTTGACACCATGTGCATACAGCTGCATTATTATGAGACGTGGACGTCTTTTGTTCTTTGATCAACATAGACCAGGGTTTTTCCACATCAGCTGATAGCACGGTTAAAAAAAAGAGAGCACGCATGTCTAAAATATTTGTAGGTACTTATTATTATATTACAGTATAGTGCACTCGGCTATTGTTTATGTAATATATTGTACAGTACTGATGTCATATCAATAGGATAAATTAATGTTTCACCAAAATAGATTCATGTTCAATATAGATACATGTGCACAATTATTGTATCCATAATAAATTGCGATTGACCTATTTTCAATGTGTTTCGTTATGCTGAATATCAGAATTGAAGCTATTATAGACTGGCATTGTGTTAATTTTGTGTAATTCGATGTTGACAATTAACAAACTTCCATAGGCGTGGCACAGACGTGTCGCTCATAGGAACCAGCGGCCTAAGGCAAAAAGATCCATCGCTGCCCCAAAAAAGGGGTAAACTGACTCGAGGGTACGTCCCAAAAACCTGGCGCTTGTCATGTGAACCCTACGAATTAGATAACACTTAACTATCCTTACGTACTTACCTCAACACTTGCCTCTAAGCTCTGTTCGGTTGGTGCAAAAGTACTTGTATGTGTTCTTGATTGTGGTTTGCATCGCCCCAAATTTATTTACTGATTTGTTGAAATAAGCTATTAACGCATGAAGTTTTTATCGCTCCTAAGACCCTGGTCCACTTTCACGTGTTATTGTCGTAATAACTATTAAATTACTTTGTTTCGTGTTGGACCTTCGTCTTATTTAATTCGTAACATCAGTTAACTTTCAATGACTATTTGATTATGAATTGCATTGACTACCAAAAGCATGTAACTAAAACGAATACAATGAAATAAGTAAACGATTTCTTCTTACGTTCTTCTATTAGTTTGAAACTTTAATTAGAAGTCATCTTTACATACAAATATTCATAAGACAATGACATCGCTTGAAGGTTCTAAATGAAATCCATCTTCCGCCTTCTTGTTTCAAAATCTCTAGAATTTGCACAGTACAAAAACCACCCATAAAACAATGCTTTCAAAAACATCAGTCACCTCTTGGCAACATGAAACCACTTCACTCATTACCAAGACCTACATTCAATCCACCGCAGCGTCTAACAAGAAGTCCCGATATTCTAAACTGTCCATTCCATGCATTGAACTTTGTGATTCAAACTCCTTTACCATGAGCAAACGTTCTTTTAACCATCCAACCGCATCGTGCGCATCATTCTAACCCCAAATTAACCCTTAACCGATCTTCAATGTCACGTTAACCCTTCCAGCCGATATGAGATGTCTCAAGACCTGCTCGACAAGCAAGTTGAGATCCTAGAGCGGAGGTACGGAGGTCCTCGCGCGAGGCGAGCGGCCGTCACGATACAGAGGGCGTTCAGGAGACGTCAGCTCTTGAAGAAGTTCAGTGCCATCACTGCAATGGCGAAGGCGGCGGATTCCACTGCGAGGAGGATGGTGGACGGCCCTGACCTTGGGCAACTAGTCAATGGTAAAGAACAAAATGTTTATCTATTTTATTAGATTTTAACAACAACCCTTGATTGTTATCAAGTGTCAAGTCAATTGATTGTTGTTATATTGATTGGATTGTTGGGTTGGCCCAACAAATGGGACAACATAGGCATATAAAAAATACAGATAGTTGTAGGTTTCCTATTGCCGCAACTCATTGCTATATTGCTTGGTGGGACTAAGACTAAGCTTTATCTTCAGATCTTCTCATTCGTTTCAGATTTCAGAATTCGCTGGCAGAAGCCAGCTGTAATGACAGTTCCTTGTGGTCATTGACTTTTGGAGGGGTGACCGCAAGTGACATTTGCATGCTAAACGATCCCGGTTGTAACACCAGCTTTAGGGTGCATTTCCACTGGGAGAGGACTTGAAGAGGAGTGAACAGGGAATTGGCCAATCACTGTGCTTGAAGTGCAGTGGAAGTGGAGTTTCGAGCACTGTGATTGGACAATTCACGGTCCGCTTCTCTTCATTCCGCCCAACTTGGCGTTATTAGAAACGTACTAAAGTCGTTTTCCTAATCTTGACCTAACCTAAAAACCTCTGATACTAGCTCGGCTTATTGCCTGTTAATTATTTCAGTTATGACAACTTTTCCAAATCATTCCAGGTAATGATATCTACGCAAACGCGATGCTGCAGAAGAGTCCCGGCAGCGCGGAGAAGGTCCTCGCTCTGACCAGGCCGATGAGGTCCATGTCTCTGCGGGAACGACACGACATGGATATAGGGTGAGCACTGAGCATCTACTCTTAACAGTCCAAACATGGACTTTCTATCCACCTTTTAGCAACGGGGGGACATTAAGAACTTTTTTTGACCTATCTGTCACCCTAGTGGGACAGAGCAGAGTGTTTTGTATGGCCATTTTGTTTGAATTTTACTCTTATATAGTGACGACAAGATATTATGGTTATGGGGTGAACACTGAGCACCGACCCTTAACAGTCCACTGCTGGACTTTTTCTTATTCATACTTTTATTTGACCCTTTTGTTTGAATTTTACTTTTATGAGGGACGACGCGATTTGAACATGGGGTGAGCACCAACCCTTAACAGTCTACTGCTGGACTTTTACTTTATCGGTCTTTATCTTGTGATAAGTTATGACGTGGCCAATAATTAGATCACGTGCTTGGTCCCGCATATAAGTAATTTCTAATTATCTATTCAGGAATCACCTGCAAATAGACACATCGAATGAAGTGGAAGCAATGGTGGCCCGGGTTCAGCAGTCAGCGCATCAGATACACATGATCGCAGCCGATATGCCGCACCAACGTGATGCCGACAGTGGCGTATGTAGCTTCCAAGTTAGTAACCCTACTCCTGTGCATGTACAGACAGCGTCATAGATAAGTATCCTCCTTGCACAAGACACCCAGCTTCAAATCCCTTCAAAACGCCTTGCCCGCAACGTAGGAAAAAGTTAAGGCTTCTAAAAACATTACCTAAGTATATTTTTAAAACCATCTCAGTCTAATCATAATTTTATGCTATTTTTTGAAGGGATTTGAAGCTGGGTGTCTTGTGAAAGAGGGATACTTATCTATGACGCTGTCTGTACATACGTTACGTACCCTTAGATGGGTGACCGTGTGACTTTAGCGCTAATAAAATCATGGAAAGAAGAAGAAGTAATGGTGGCCCGGGTTCAGCAGTCAGCGCATCAGATACACTTAAGCCCTTACCTTGCAATCTGATGGTCGCAGGTTCGAATCCCGGTGGCAGTCATGCGTAAATGGGTTTATTCGGTCGAAAAAAATCTATGTATGCATCCCACGTCCTCGCAACGGTGAAGAAAAAAAAATGAGAAAACCGGCATGTCGTAGAACCTAAAAAGTTCAAAAACATGTGTCGAGTGCACGAAAGGAGCCTCTTCGAGGCGCACTTGAAATACTTTCACCACACTGGTTCGAAGAAACTAGTGACACGATAAGAAGAAGCCCTGATACAGCGCGCAGGCGTCGCGGTAGACCACGCAGACGATGGCACGACGAACTGGATGCATTCGACGGGGAATGGAGAATAGTAGCGCAAGATCGAGATCGATATCGAAAAAGGGGGGAAGTCTTTGTCCTACAATGGGACAGCTCAGGCTGATAATAAAAACAATAACGTAGAAGCAATGTTGGTGCGGGTTTAGCAAACAGCGCATCAGAAAGTGGCGTATTGTAGCTTTTAAGGGGTATTTTCAAGGCAAAATTTCCATACAAAATGTTTCGGACAAATACTCAAAAACGGTTTTTAGAAGGGTGAAGAAAATTAATTTGTGGAGATTTCGTTCGACAAAATATACTATCAGTAAAGTGAGTTTTTTGTTATGTAGAATTTTAATTTTACCGTGTTTTTATGCTATGTACTTTTGACGTGACTACGTCTAATAAATCGACGAACGCCGGCTGCATGCACGAAAACCTTTCTAAACCTTTTTTAAAAAATGTCCTTTCAAAAAACATGGACGAAACGAATAGTGTGAAAAAATTACTATAATACGGCGTACTTTTTGAGTATTTGTCCGAAACATTTTGTATGGAATTCGTATTTGAGGATTAGCCTTAAGTTAGTTACCCTTGTATGTATTTTAGCGCTTCATATCATAAAACACAAATTAAATTGGCAAATAAAAATTGAGCATGCGCCGCGCCACCCACTAATCTACAAACATGCGGAAGAAAACGTGAACCTTATCAACAATGCTTAAATTAAGAATATCAGGAAACAATCTTCGATATTAATGTAATTGTAGGATGATTGCAATCAGCTATAAAAGAATGCGAACATAATAACATCATTATGTTATTACAATACAATCCACCTTAAAAGTATGTCGCATTTTCACGAATTTCGACCTTATATGCAGCGAATAAAGTCGAAAATGTTGAGTACAGTTAACATAAAATCCAGAAGTGAAATTTCTTCTTATCGCTTTTTTAATAAGAGTCATAAAATTAACTTTCTGTATACAAAAAAAAAACTTATCGTTATCAGTCTTACGCATGACGTTGGCAAAGAGTAACGTCCTCTCGATGAGATAATTACAAAATCAAGTGCAAAATGAAACATGATAATGTAACGGTTTTTAGAAGGGTGAAGAAAATTAATTTGTGGAGATTTCGTTCGACAAAATATACTATCAGTAAAGTGAGTTTTTTGTTATGTAGAATTTTAATTTTACCGTGTTTTTATGATATGTACTTTTGACGTGACTACGTCTAATAAATCGACGAACGCCGGCTGCATGCACGAAAACCTTTCTAAACCTTTTTTAAAAAATGTCCTTTCAAAAAACATGGACGAAACGAATAGTGTGAAAAAATTACTATAATACGGCGTACTTTTTGAGTATTTGTCCGAAACATTTTGTATGGAATTCGTATTTGAGGATTAGCCTTAAGTTAGTTACCCTTGTATGTATTTTAGCGCTTCATATCATAAAACACAAATTAAATTGGCAAATAAAAATTGAGCATGCGCCGCGCCACCCACTAATCTACAAACATGCGGAAGAAAACGTGAACCTTATCAACAATGCTTAAATTAAGAATATCAGGAAACAATCTTCGATATTAATGTAATTGTAGGATGATTGCAATCAGCTATAAAAGAATGCGAACATAATAACATCATTATGTTATTACAATACAATCCACCTTAAAAGTATGTCGCATTTTCACGAATTTCGACCTTATATGCAGCGAATAAAGTCGAAAATGTTGAGTACAGTTAACATAAAATCCAGAAGTGAAATTTCTTCTTATCGCTTTTTTAATAAGAGTCATAAAATTAACTTTCTGTATACAAAAAAAAAACTTATCGTTATCAGTCTTACGCATGACGTTGGCAAAGAGTAACGTCCTCTCGATGAGATAATTACAAAATCAAGTGCAAAATGAAACATGATAATGTAACGGTTTTTAGAAGGGTGAAGAAAATTAATTTGTGGAGATTTCGTTCGACAAAATATACTATCAGTAAAGTGAGTTTTTTGTTATGTAGAATTTTAATTTTACCGTGTTTTTATGATATGTACTTTTGACGTGACTACGTCTAATAAATCGACGAACGCCGGCTGCATGCACGAAAACGTTGACGTCATTGTCCGGTAACGCTGTCATTGTCCGATAACGCTCATTGTCCCGTTACGCTGGTAGTTAAACGTTAAACTATCGTCCGTAAACCAACTTTACAGACAATCAATATTTTTTTTTATCTGTCTGTCTGTTGGAATCTTGAAACTCGAATTTCGAGCACTTCCCGATTAGATATCTGGATGGAACTTTCAGTCTAGCTCAGAACTCTATAACAATACATTCTAATTCTCATTTAAAATAAATTTAAATAAACATAAATAATGAAAATTCGCACCTAACCAATAAAACCGATGTATTAATATTTTCTGTTCCCGTTTATTTCCAATATGTTCAGTAGTTTAGGCATGATTAAGTAAAGACATCCATTGTCTTGCCCACATTTTTTTGTAAATATGGTTTTGTGCAAAACTAATCCTTATTCCTTTGTATTACAGGTGTGCAATTGTTCTGTCAGCGGCTCAGTTACCAATATATCGACGTCATCATCCCACAATGAATCTCTACATAACCACCAGTTATTGAATAACACCGGTAAGTAAAAAACATCAATACATACACGGTTAAATTTTAATAACCATAAAAAAAATACGCATAGTCAGTTGCCGTTACTGAAAACATATACGGCAATAAAACTTGAAAAAATTAAGTCAATTTTTTGTCAAAATAAATTTGATTAAAATTGGATAACTGTTACCGTTAGTCGTTTTCCTAAGGATTTGCGAAAGACGGTACCTTTAATTGATAATAATTTAAGTTTTATTCATCGTTTGCCAAACCCGGGTACCCAGCTCGAGCCAGCTCGCAAAACCTCGGCTCGGGCGCTTCACTCGCGCCGCTGTCACTCTGCCATTTTGTAGAAATCCAAAATTCTGACTGCACAGATGCAACGTAGTACCCCGTCTGAATAACCCATTTTTTTTTGTAATTAAAAATTGATAGTGTATATGTAAAAGGCTTCGTCCTGACTGATTGACAGACAACCTACAAACCAAACCGCTGGTCGTACAGACATGAAACTTGAAGGATGTGATCATCCATTGACTTCTATAAGGACCGCTTCAATTTAAGGCGAATAGTACCCCTGATTCGCCCTCTCGCTTGCACGTACTTACATCTTTTACATTTAAAAATCCAATACAATCCAAGCAAGTTTTCATGTGTAAAATCTTGCCGAAAGTTTTTTTTTTACGTGACTACTTCTAATAAATCGATGAACGCCGCCGCGCCGGCTGCATGCACGAAAACGTTGACGTCATTGTCCGGTTACGCTCATTGTCCCGTTACGCTGGTAGTCACGTTAAACTATCGTCCGTATACCAACTTCACAGACAACCAATTTTTTTTTTGGGCAATATATTACACATGAAAACTTGTTTGGATTGAATTGGATTCTTAACTGCACGTTTGTAATGTTATTTTCTACATCCTGGAGGTCTTTTTTTTTAAATTACAAGTAGTAATTTTTAAATCTTCGAAAATGTAGGTACGAAAATGCGAATCATCTACTATACGCCTTAAGGAAAAAAAAGGCATTAAACATTTACTTTGTGTTTCTACTTAGTACTGTTTTGGTCATAGGCAGGCATGATCTCTCGCAATCAGAGAGAATCGTACTTATATTACACTTGTTTTATAAAAAAAATGTTTTCAGGTCCTATCTACGGTAATCTCCTATCGTCGGGCGGCAAACCTCTGTCCTCGCCCACAGCGAGACAGCAGCAGCAATTGGCGGCAATACAAGCCGCCAACGCGAGGCGGTTGCCGCCCGAAGTGCCCAAACGCACCAGCAGTATCACACTCAAGTATGTACCTTATTACTAACGCATATGATTCATATTTGAACGGCAATACATAGACACTAATAAATCGCTATTAGCAACTTTGTTTGCGAATAAAATTATCTTTCTTTTTCAGCTACACTCATACTGAATTTCAGCCGAATTGGTTCAGTGGCTTCGGCGTGATTGAGGAACAAACATCTATCTATCATAAAATATCCTTCCAGTTAACTACACCTTATAAAAAGTTCGAAAACATGTGTCAAGTTCACGGAAGGAGCCTCTTCGAGGCGCACTTGTAATCCTTTCACCACACTGGTTTGAAAGAACTAGTGTCACAATAAGAAGAATTCGAAAATAAAATAAAATATATTATATTAAAACCCTATTGGTTTTAGTAGTTTTGGCTAATTCATTAAGTATCAAACTTCCATTCTTCCAACCCTTTTATAGAGATATCCGATTACCTCGTATTAAATTAGAAGAAAAAAAAAAACATCTACATAACTTCGTCCATTGTCCATTCAATTCTCCACCTTATTTTCCAGTGCGGAGAGTCCAGTTTCGCTCCGTCGGGCTGAGTGCGGTGCGGTGGTTAGAGGAGGGTCTATGTCCTCAGTGCAATCCTCCTCATCATCCTCGTCTCAGGAGCATCGGCATCATTACCATCAGCCGTACCAGCCGAGAGCACCGGTAAGACTGTCAACCTTATTTTAAAAGGAATAAGGTCGAATTTTGAATGTACAAGTTTCCAATTAAACGCTATCATTCGAAATGAACTTTCAATCGTATGTGGAGGGAATTAGGTCCTTATGTTTAAGGAAATAAGGTTGGTTTTTGAAAGTGGCCGATTGTGATGATGCTATAGTTAGAAATTAATTTTTAACCTTATAACGAGGGAAATTGAATTAAGTCCTTATGTTCAAGAAATTTAGGTTGAATTTTGACGGCTTAGGAGTATATGCTCAATATTTGAAAAATCCTGTGGTGTTTTGTTAGGACCTTATATTAGAGGGGATAAATTTGAAGACGGCTTTTATTTTTTAAGCTAGATATCCTGATCATTTATTCATAACAACAACCTTATAACAGGGCAGTAAGGTTGAATTTTCAATATTCCAGGAGCCTCACGTTCACATCCAAGAACAGCACTTCCAACAGCATCAGCGAACTTCCTCGGCTTCAGGTCCGCTATACGAGGGTCCCGCTGATCGCTACACTGTATGGAAACGACAGGAGGCACCACCATATTATGAACCGCCCGCGGTCTGCTGTCGACCACAGCATGACCATCATCCGCCTTTGAAGGTAGGTCTTAATAGCCTTTGAAGGTAGAATAATAAGCCTTTGAGGATAGGTCATAACAAACTTTAAAGGTAGGTCACAAAAATCTTTATAATTAATTAAGACAGCCTCCTAAGGCCTCCTACCTTATCCTCATTTGATAGCAGCCTTTTAATATGGTCAAAATAACATTTGAAAGTAGGTTAGAATATCATTTGAAGGAAGGTCACGAAAAGATTGGGGATTCCCGTCATTTTTCATTCAGGAAACATCCCTGTTCCGAGACACAATTCCCAGGCAATCAAAATCACCAACCTCGAGACTTTGGCTCCAGCGCTTTTAGTGTCCCGGGCGAGATTGTTAAACGAATTTTCCGGTAATTGGACATAAAAATATACCAACTCATTCTTCTTACCACGTTTTTATAAAGTAACTTTCCTGTCTGTCTGTCGTTCCGGGTGGAATCTTGAAACTTAAAGTTCGAGCACTTCCCGATTAGCTTTCCCGATTCCCGCTATAACTCGTAAAAGAACCGAAATAGAGCAAACGCATAAAAATGTGGTTTTTAGATTTTAATCTACTTATATGTATAACTAAAGCTGGCACGTAAAACACAATCACACGTGCGCTTGTGTAGTTTCTGAATACGAGTAAGAACGTGGCATGTCCTATTGTCCCTATTGTGACCTGTCAAAAGTGTAGCGCGATTGCATTTGAATGAGTACTTGGCAGCACCAGCTTTCGTTGAGAGACCTATACATTACTGTATTATTGTCTTAAACTTAGATATTATTTATTTATTTATATTATTTAATACTTTATTGCACACACTTAAATGTAGTACAAAAGGAGGACTCAATGCTAGAGCATTTTCTACCAGTCAACCAGTTGATGGTAGAAAAAAGAAAAACTGGCGTACAACTTAAATGCTAATTACTTAAATATATATTTAATATAATAATACTAAATAATTATGTATTTATATATATATTTATAATTAAAAATGACTAAATAAATAATATATATATTATAATATAGTACATTTATATATTATTTCGTGGATTTTAAATAGTGTTCACGGACTAATCTTTTGAAAGCTGGTTTGGTGGGTACCATTTTAATACTGAGTGGTAGAGAATTCCACAGCCCCACTGCAGCAACTTCAAAAGAGTTTCCTCGAAATGCTGTAGAATATTTGGGTATCTGTAAGCATAGAGTATTAGAGGATTATATTTTTTCTTACATAAAAAATAACATAGACCATAGATTATATGAGGGGGCTCTTCTAACGCAGGTTTATCAAACTTACCAGAAGAGCCTCCAAACCTTATAAAAATACTACATGTAAATTTTGAATAAAAGATTTTTGATTTTGATTTTTATTACTGTTTATTTTTTTCAGGTGTCAGAAACAGTCCGTAAACGCCAATACCGCGTAGGGTTGAATCTCTTCAACAAGAAACCCGAGCGCGGTATCGCCTATCTGATGGCGCGAGGGTTCCTGGAGAACTCCCCACGAGGAGTCGCCAGGTTCCTCATCACGAGGAAGGGACTCAGCAAGCAGATGATCGGGGAATACCTCGGGAACTTGCAGAACCCTTTCAACATGGCGGTTTTAGAGTACGTATCTATCATCATATCTTGTTGCTACACTGTTAGGATCTTCTTATCTGTCTAGGGAAAACATGCAGAAAACTTGCCGTTTTAGGCCACTATATAGGTAAAATATTAAGAAATAAACAAAATATTATTCATTTTATTTATTTAAAATTAGACTCAGTTAATTTTTTTTCTAAGCTAGCTATGAAATAAATACTATTCTTAAACCAAATTGAGTCTACATTTTGTTTCCTGTACATAGGTATTTAAGAATTAAAGGTAGGTAAGTCTGGGAAGATAATTAGTAACTCTAACAGCAGTAAATTACAAATTACAAACAAAAAACTAATAATCTCTGACTTGACTTGGAAATCACCTGATTGTTTAAAACGACTAGATATTCAAAATTTTATTTGATATTTCAAACATATCCTGAAACCATTTCCGTCTAACCCGGGAGCTTTGATGCCACAGCCATCTTTTTGCATCTGGGCTTATTTGTATTGTTTTATTGCCTCCATGTTCATACAGTTAAGTATTTTAGGTCTTAAATAGTGGTTACAGAATAGGTATACCACTATATAGGTATAACCCTGTCAGGGCGATATAACATGGTATTCTTGAACTAAGATCTGTCTGGTTTTAAAAAAATGGTGTCAGTATTTTTTTTTAGGTCTGTTAATAAACTGGATTCTTTTGACAGGTGCTTCGTGAACGAGTTGGATCTATCAGGCATGGCAGTAGACGTAGCCTTAAGGAGGTATCAAGCCCACTTCAGGCTGCCCGGCGAGGCGCAGAAGATCGAGCGACTGGTGGAGGCGTTCGCGAGGCGATACTGTGTGTGCAACACCGACTTTGTTCAGCGGTTACGTACTCAGGACACGGTAAGTGACCTCGTTTTGTCAACGAGTTAGGTTTGTCAGGCATGGTGGTAGACGTGGGTGTTGGAATCAGGTATGGCGGTAGACGCGGGTGTTGGAATCAGGCATGGCGGTAGACGTGGAAGTTGAAAACAGGCTTGGCGGTAGACGTAGGTGTTGGATCTATCAGGCATGGCGGTAGACGTAGTCTTAAGGAGGTACTAAGCCCACTACAGGCTGCCCGGCGAGGCGCAGAAGATCGAGCGGCTAATGGAGGCTTTCGCGAGGCGATACTGTGTGTGCAACCCCGACTTCGTTCAGCGGTTCAGCGGACACGGTAAGTGACCTCGTCTTGTCAACGAGTTAGATTAATCAGGCATGGCAGTAGACGTGGAAGTTGGAATCAGGCATGGCGGTAGACGTGGGAGTGAAATCTATTAGGTATGGTGGTAGACGTGGGTGTTTATCTATCAGCCATGGCCGTAGAAATGGGAGTTGATCTACCAGGCATAGTGGTAGACGTGGGTGTTGGATCTATCAGGCATGGCGGTAGACGTGAGAGTTAATCTATCAGGCATGGTAGTAGACGTGGGAGTTGGATCTAATAAGCATGGAGGTAGCCGTAGGAGTAGGATCTATCAGGCATGGCGGTAGACATGGGAAATGGAATCAGGTATAGTGGACGACGTGGGAGTAAGATCTATCAGGCATGGCGGTAGACTATAATTTATGACCTGGAAAAGTGAGGCTACTATTCATTCTATATCACGGCGCCAACAAAGCTTGCTGATGTTTTAAATAATAATTAAAACTATAAAAAAATAAGCTTCATAAAATTATAAGCTGTCAGAAAATCTCTGCTAGCAATCCCAAGTGTGGTTTCTTACTATTCCCTGACATTATCGTGTTTTATTGCAGATATTCGTGCTAGCATTCGCTATAATAATGCTAAACACCGACCTCCACACGCCAAATCTCAAGCCAGAAGCGCGAATGTCGCTCGATGACTTCGTTCGAAACTTACGCGGGATCGACGACTGCGGTGATATAGATCGAGATATGCTCGCCGGTATCTACGATCGAGTCAAGTCGAGCGAGTTCCGACCGGGAAGCGACCATGTCACTCAGGTAATAATGTCTACTTTAGAATAAAAGCGCAATATTGACGACTGTGGCGATATAGATCGAGACATGCTCGCCGACATCTACGATCGAGTCAAGTCGAGCGAGTTCCGACTGGGAAGCGACCATGTCACTCAGGTAATAAGGTCTACTTTAGAATAACAGCGCAATATTGACGACTGTGGCGATATAGATCGAGACATCTACGATTGAGACAAGTCGAGTTAGTTCCGATCGGGAAGCGACCATGCACTTAGGTAATAAGGTCTGCTGTTGAATAACGAGGTGTGGAGGCCGAGTGGATGAAGATTTGCAATCTGATGGTTAAAGCATGTTCAGAGCAAATTAAATATCTATGATCAAAGCAAGTTCAAAGCAGAATCCGGCTCGAAGGACCAAAGTAATATTTAGTATTTGCCGTGGAGGTTTGATGTTAAAAGAAAGCATTTTTTTAAGGGTAATCCTCAAATCCTTTGGTGAAAAAAAAAGTGTTTTTAAGTTAGTAGGGTTAATTTTAAAACACGTATAAAATTTAAATTAAAGTATGAAACCTTTCACTTTTTTTGTTCACGAAATCAAAAAACATGGATGAAACGAATAGTGTGAAAAAATTACTATAATACGGCGTACTTTTTGAGTATTTGTCCGATAAAAATTGTATGGAATTCAGATTTGAGGATGCCCTTTAATATGTATTTTGTACAGATATACGTTGCCTGTTGGCTGAGATGCGGAAATAAAAGGAATACAGATTAAATATGCATTTGAAGTTTCATTTGACAGGTCGAATAGATCATAGGTATGGCTCTTTATAATAACAATACTTTATTTCAGCCACTGGATCTATACTGTCTTAATAACAATTTAACACTAAAACGAAACAAAATAATAATTAAATAAATTATTATAAAATTATTTCAACCCAGAATTTAGGTGGCTTTCTCCACCCATATACCCAGTTTATAAGTCCTTCTACCAGACTTCTAGTAATAACATTTTACACGACTCAACTCTGGACATGAAGGACGCGATCCTCTTCCACTGAATAGCGTTATAGCGAACCACGGCGAACATTTCGGAAGCGCTACAGAAGCGCTTCAAGCCCATAAAGTGCCTGAAAATGTTATTATAGGCATCAATAAATTATATAAATATATTTAGTAATAAATCCGCTTAATTTCTAAACAAAGGTTTTAAGTAACTTAAGTTTAGTTCAACTAAACCAAAGAGTCAAAGAACAGAAAACCAAAGTTTAAAGATACCATCTTATCTATCTATCTATATATATATATGATGTATCTTTAAACTTTGGTTTTCTGTTCGTTGACTCTTTGGTTTAGTTGAACTAAAGTTAAGTTAATTAAAACCTTTGTTTAGAAATTAAGCGGATTTATTACTAAATATATGTATATAATTTATTGATATTTATGGATTTCCGCAAAGTAACGCCTGAATCAATCAATTATGTTATTATGGGCAACCCTTATGCCGTCATGTGTCTTTTTGGTGTAGTCAATCCAGAGTTGACATTATGTTATGCATATATTTTCGTTGCAACGTTCATCGTAATCTTACCGTATGTTTTATCACCTTTTCCGTTCGCAGGTGATGAAAGTGCAAGCGACGATAGTAGGCAAGAAGCCACATCTGGCGCTGCCGCACCGCCGGCTCGTGTGCTACTGCCGCCTGTACGAGATACCGGATATACATAAAAAGGAACGCCCTGGGGTACACCAAAGAGAGGTAACTTTATAATTATCATCACAGTTTATACAACTTGCTTTTTGTCATAATTTAAACACATAAAACTTCATTTAAGATAATTGATTGATTCAGGCGTTACTTTGCGGAAATCCATAAATATCAACAAATTATATAAATATATTTAGTAATAAATCCGCTTAATTTCTAAACAAAAGTTTTAATTAACTTAACTTTAGTTCAACTATACCAAAGAGTCAATGAACAGAAAACCAAAGTTTAAAGACTCAAACTTCGGCGAGTCCACACCTCCTGATGATGCCTCGTGTAGAGGCGAAACACGTGTCGTATCTTTAAACTTTGGTTTTCTGTTATTTGACTCTTTGGTATAGTTGAACTAAAGTTAAGTTAATTAAAACCTTTGTTTAGAAATTAAGCGGATTTATTACTAAATATATTTATATAATTTGTTGATACTTCATTTAAGACTTAAAAAGAAGGAATTTCTGAATTCATTTGTTTTTTTTTATGTTTATTACCTCAGAACTTTGTTATTTATAAATCGAATTGAAAAATATTTTTTGTTTGAGAGGATTTACTTTCAGATTGATCCCATAAAAATTGAATAAAAAACAAATTTATTAGTTTAGTTTTTATACTAAAATAACTGAAAAAAATATGACGTCGAAGTAAACGAAATTGTGTATTTTGCTTCCCTGTGACTTCAGTGGTGTTTACGGTCACTAAAACAGTCCAATTGAAGTCGGTTGTACTATGTTTTTGTAAAACCTTGATTATAATACCACGCGAATCCGCGGATGCAGTAACACAACGCTTTATTTATCAGGTGTTCCTGTTTAACGATCTGCTGGTGATCACGAAGATATTCAGCAAGAAGAAGTCTTCAGTGACGTATACCTTCCGGCAGTCGTTTCCACTATGTGGCATGCTCGTCAACCTTTTCTCCGTGCCGCGTGAGTACGCTTACACATATTATTTCTTATCAGCCGACTTCAAAAAAGGAGAAGGTTATCAATCGGTGGTTTTTTTTTAATGTTTGTTACCTCAGAACTTTCTTGTTTATAAACTGATTTCATAAAATATATTTTGGTTTGAGATGATATACTTCCAGATTTGTCCCATAGAAATTTCATGAAAATAACACTTTGGTTTTAACACCAAAATAACAAAAAAAAATGACGTCATCCAAGTAAACGAAATTGTGTATAATTTAAGGTTAAACTTAAAAAATGGCTCATAGAGCAATCGTTCTATGAATTGGATGAATTTAATGCAATGAAATTATAATAAAACTTGTTTGACATTATTTAAATATTATTAATTATCAATAATTTACAATTATTTAGAAATGTATATTATGATATTTTTTATTAATTTAATTATTGATTTTACTGTGTGCAACTGCATATATGTGCTATAATATATTATTTTTGGAAATGACTTGTAACAAATAGTTGCCAATAAAAAACTATGAACTATGTGTATTTTGCTTCCTTGTGACTATTCAGTGGTGTTTACGCCGCTAGAATAGTGCAATTAAAGTCAGTTGTAGTAGGTTTCTGTTAAACCTTGACTATTTTGTGAACAGATGACAAAATGAGCTAGCAAGCAATTTCAACTAATTTTCGAATGAGGGGTACTATTCGCCTTAAGACCACATGACCACAGGAAAACTTGATCAAAGCGACTCGCACTGACTTTACGCGAACGAGCGTTACATTCAATTTCATTCAATACCCACAAAATAAAGTGCTCAGTGCCTCTAAAGAAGTTTTCACTTCAATAAAACCGTCTGCATATTTCAATATTAACTAAAATTACAGACTACCCATTCGGCATTCGTCTCTCCCGCCGCGTGGACGGGCGCCGTTTAGCGACGTTCAACGCTCGCAACGAACACGATCGCTGCAAGTTCGCTGAAGACTTGCGTGAGAGTGTCGCCGAAATGGATGAAATGGAGGCCATGAGGATCGAGGGAGAACTCAACAGGGGCAAGGGAAGGGGCACGAACAACAATAACAACAGAAACGGTCAGTATATAACACTACATAGAGTGTATAGACAGATGGACGTCATTAGATGTTTTACGGTCAAGTTATATCTCAAAATCTATAAATAAAATCTTGATTATATAAACTCTTAACCGTCAAAAGCTTTTATCGTATAGTTTGACCGAAACCGCTGTACCGGTCGTGAGGTAAGAGCATCTCTTTGTGCGCGTGCTCTTTCTTTCCCTCTCCCCGCCTCGCTGCCCCGGTACAACGGTTCCGGTCAAACTATAGAAGAAATATGTATGCGTTTTTAAGGAATATAAAAGATATCCCTACCCATTCTATTCAAATCTGTAGTGCCACCGTATGTCGCTCAGAATAATATTATATACCTACTGTAAGATATGTATTTATAGACTGTATTTTTTTTTTCAGTGATGGAAAACCGAGACAGTGGCGTGGCAGACGTAGAAATAGATCACTCTCAGTGCATAGACCACGCTATGCACGTGCATGGGTAAGTAGTTTTATCAATACGTCTACTTCTTATCGACTTACTAGCTCCTGTCGGTGCTTCGCCTATTATACAAGCTTAGTGCACCCGCAAACGCGTCTCTGACAACAGCGACCGGTGGCCGGCGTCCGTCAGTTTTCGTAAATTTTGTTGGTGTAGTGCGTGGCCGCCGACAGAGTCTGACTGACTTAAAGTTCTGAAAAACTACAGACTTTTAATAGTTAGATGTCTGTGTGAAAAACAAATACGCGCTTGCGAGAAATACAGACGCCATTTTGGATTTTTGATACTTTAATACATAAGAAGATCAAAAGGAATCCATGGTAACCAAATTTGTAAAATCCATCATGTAATAATCGTTTTCGTTGAATATTAAATACAAAATAGCTATCAACAAATTATATAAATATATTTAGTAATAAATCCGCTTGATTTCTAAACAAAGGTTTTAATTAACTTAACTTTAGTTTAGAACTTTAGTACATATTACTATATTATAAACCAAAGAAAAAGATACGACACGTGTTTCGCCTCTACACGAGGCATCATCAGGAGGTGTAGACTCGCCGAAGTTCGAAACGAGAGTGAATAAACAACGTTGCCCGGCCCGTATTTATACCCATTATGACGATGAGTCGCCTGTCGTATGATCCGACGTCACAAAAATCCTCAACAAAGGAGACCTTGGAATACTCGTATTTAAATCATTCAAAAGCGTAATATTTGTTGTATTGTGTTTTAAAATTTCTAAACACCAAAATATTTAACCTAAAACCTTTTTCACATGTATGTAATATATTAAAAGTATTGTTATCGTTTAAAGAATGACCAGTGTCTATTAAGTGCTTTGCAAAATGTGATTTTTCTGGACAGTTATTTCTATACGCTGAAACATGTTCTTTGTATCTTGTCTGAAAACTACGACCCGTTTGACCTACATAAACAGCATTACAATCATCACAAGTTAATTTATAGACACCAGATTTTTTATGATTCTCTTATTTATCTTTCCCGTTACAAATTGAACGCAATGTATTGTTTGTTTTAAAAGCTACCCTCACCTTATTTTTAAATAATGTTTTTTGAATTGAATTTTTAAAACACAATACAACAAATATTACGCTGTTGAATGATTTAAATACGAGTATTCCAAGGTCTCCTTTGTTGAGGATTTTTGTGACGTCGGATCATACGACAGGCGACTCATCGTCATAATGGGTATAAATACGGGCCGGGCAACGTTGTTTATTCACTCTTGTTTCGAACTTTGGCGAGTCCACACCTCCTGATGATGCCTCGTGTAGAGGCGAAACACGTGTCGTATCTTTAAACTTTGGTTTTCTGTTCGTTGACTCTTTGGTTCTAATATAGTAATATGTACTAAAGTTCTAAACTAAAGTTAAGTTAATTAAAACCTTTGTTTAGAAATCAAGCGGATTTATTACTAAATATATTTATATAATTTGTTGATATTTATGGATTTCCGCAAAGTAACGCCTGAATCAATCAATTATACAAAATAGCTGTTTGCATCCGTCGCTTCTTTCGCAGTCAGTTAAATAAAGGTTAGATTTTAACCGTATTATTTTGCAGAGTGGTGGTCCCGCCGCCGCCGTCTTGCCCCGCCCCCTCGGCCCCTTCTCGGCTGTCGCAGAACCCTCCCCCCACCAGCATCATCAAGCGGAACGTGCTCAGCAACTCACTCGTCGACATCAACGATCCAGGTAACCACTGAACACTACATCACAAGCTGATTTGGTGTATGTATACAGTATTTCAACGGATGGCTCTTAACTTTTACTCTTAACCAAAAATTATATCATCATCATTTCCTTATAGCAGTCGACCGCTGGATTTAGGCAGACCTACGCCCCAAGGTGCGCCACTAAGGGTGCGTTTCCACTGACGCGTAGCTAGGCGGAGTAAAGAAGAGCGGACCATGAATTAGCTAATCTTAGTGCTCGAAATTCAAATAATACTTCACTTCGAGCACTCTTATTGGCCAATTAACGATCCGCTTCGCCCAGTTTTGCGTCAGTGGAAACGCATCCTAAGTCCGATCTTCAACTCTTCTCATCCACCTTCTGCTACCTATACCGCGCAGATCATCGCTCCATATAGCCAGAGGTCGTCTTACAAACTACACTTGCCAAGTAGTCTCCACTCAAGAGCTTGTTTACTCCAAAAGTGGTGGGTTCTTCGGCGATTCAATTCTCTTTATCTCCACAGTGGCATTAGCAGCGGAGCGTCTCCAACGCCGCGGTTCAGTCGGCTCCCTAGACAGTGGGATGTCCGTCTCGTTCCAGCAAGGTAGTCGCACCGCCCTGGCGACCTCCCCGCGCCAGCCCGACCAGCGCTCTCCTGGTAAACCATACCCCCCCTAGCCAGGTCACACACTTTTCATTCACTCGCATGCCTCATATTGCATGTTAGTTGCCTATTTTCGAGCAATTTTCGCGGAAACCTGTAGATTTGACAAAAACATTTGCCTAAAGAATGACGCAAAGCTTGCCTGGATAATCAATTGACATAATCTGGAAGAAGCCTATATCAAAGGTCAATCTGACTTTTATATTCAAGCCATCTTGACGGCATCCTGTAGTTTTGACAAAAGAAAACTTGCCCTGAGAATGACGCAAGGCTTGCTGGATCGAATCAATTTACATAATCTGGAAAGGCCTATATCAAAGGTCAATCTGACGTATATCTTCAAGTCATCTTGACGGAATCCTGTAGATTTGACAAAAGAAAACTTGCTTAGAGAATGACGTAGAACTTGCCCTGCCTGATACCTGGATCGAATCAATTGACATAATTTAGTGGAGGTCTATGTCAAAGGTCAACCAAACTTTAAAAAAAAAGTGATGTGACCAAATAAAGGGTAGCGAATATTTGCTAGGAAATCAGCGTACATAATAATAGTAATTGTAGGCGCACGGAGAGTTTACTGTAAATTGTGTGCAAATAGAAAACCTAACAGAATTGATACTACCCAGAAATTTTCATAAGAGCATGCCATACTAATGTAGATTATTTAATCTAACCTATTAGTTGTAATTTCCCCTCACATATCAATGCACGTCTGTCTACTGTACTATTCATGTCTCAAAAACGGTGACATATACGATTGTCCTTTATATAAAAAAAGTACAGTGTGATCAAAAATCATGATAATAAAGCTGCTAATTTTGTAATTTTTTACTAATAGCAATAAAACACGAACACAATTTTTAGGTCCCGAAAATATAGATTTCTACTATTTTTGGTCGCACTCTACAATCCCTAAATAATATTGAGTGCCAGTTTCATTAACCGTACATTATTTTTATTTTCAGGTCGTCTTTTTGGGGGTATAAGTGGGATTTTCCCGGCTAGAATTCGCAAGCTCAGCGCTTCGGGGGTTCCTGATACAAAACATGGGGTCGGCAAAAGTACAGAGGTCTGAAACAAAAACTTTTTCATAATACATTTGTATTTGGAGTTTAAATAATCTTTGTTATGTAATGACACTTGACACGGTCATGAGATGGACGCGGATGGAGTCATTGGTTTCAATTTGTAAAAAAAAATGGCGTGCAATGAATTCTTTATTCATTATTGAAAGATAAACCAAGACTAAACACCAGTTCTCAAATCCGTTATAAGCTTTTAACGTATCGTTTGACCGGAACCGCTGTACCGGTCCTGTGGTTCGTCTCTGTCATTTCGCTGCCAAAGCTCTAGCGCGTGCTCTTTCTTTCCCTCTCCCCGCCTCGTTGCACCGGTCCAACGGTTCCGGTCAAGAAATATGTATGCGCTAAATCTGTCAATATTTGTTGACACTGACGTCACTAACGGACGATCTTCAAATATAGGGATGGGCTATCGATCTTGTGTTTACGCCAATTTCAAGTTAGATAAAACGCTACTGTGGCGCTAGCATCGTTACAGATAACCACAGAGAATAAATGAACTTTTTTTTTACATAACATTTAGACATACCTAGTTCATTCATTTATTTCGTGTTATTTTTCGTTTTAGTCCTAACGATGCCAGCGCCCTAAACTAACAACTGATGCGTAAAATCCATAAAAGATATGGATTTTTTATCTACATCTTATGATACATCACTCCGATTGGATAATTCGTAATACGAACGCTATGATTGGATTTTTTTGTACATAAAAGCATTTATTGTATCATTCCTGACATAAATTTGATCCGAGTGCCATTTATTTAGTTTGATATGTATTTGACCGGTTTTGGACTGCAAGAGTGTTTAAATAATATACAGTAAGTTGAAATCACGGTATCAGGTTGGTGACAAGATTCGGGATTCGGGATGAAACGTGCCAAATTATGGTACTAGGTATTTTTTACGTACAATACAAATACGTAGAGTAGAGCAACATATATCAATAAAATTTCATATGCACTGGCTAAACGAACGTAGAAAATAAAAAATTGCCTTTTTTTAGAATGGTTTGGCACTACGCAAGTTTGAACACCTAGCCCAAGCTCTCCTAAAAACTGCGTAGCCTTACGTATATGGGGTTTTCAAACTTCACGGTGATTGATTTATTAACTATTATAATGTAAATCTCATTATTTTTTTCTTCTTGGTAGACACGGACATAACATAAGCCACACTCATGGATTTCTTCTGGTAGGAATAATGGTAGAAATTGATGTAAGCCACATTTATGGGTTTTTTTAAACAAAGGTTACGAAACATACCGTCATAAGCCACATTTATACATTGCTTATGATGGTGATTATAGTAGAAATTGATACACGCGCTATATAATGGTCTTCTGACAGAAATCTCGTTTTCTCCTAATGGAGATCATAATTTAAATTCACTTAGTCCTCATTAATGAGTTAAGTTTAATGAGAATTATTTTAAATTTTGGATTTTAAGGGCGCCTTCATATTAGAGGTGTGAGGAAGCGCCACTGTGTCGCCACTGTGGCGCTTCTACTAGTTTTCATACAATATCTACTACTCGGGCGAATCAACATGACACCTGGCTCGAATGACGTTTGTGCAAAGTACAGCGTGGAATTGGATAATCTTGATAGAGAAGAGGTTCTGTAATACTTGGTAATGATAAGTAATGATAAAGCTTCGCAATTAGAGGAAGAAGAAACACGGAGGGCGCTGCGCGGGGCAACGGGGGAGGCGTCAAGTTCCGAGCGAGAGTGTCAGCCAGGTGGCATGTTCATCGCCCGAGTAGTACACGCGCAGATGCAGTGCCACTATCTTGACATAGTGGCGCGTCTAGTTATTGTATGAAAACTAGTAGAAGCGCCACAGTGGCGCCACAATCGCGCTTCCTCACGCTGCTAATATGAAGGCGCCCTAAATGTTGGATTCTGAGGTAGCCCTCCAATTACTCTAGCGTAAGGGTAGGGGAGGTTAGTCGTTTATGAATCGAAGATAAATATGTGGGTCCACCGTTTTGGATGTTGTTTAATGTTATTGGGGTTAAATTTGACTGTGCGGTGACTGACTCTGACTTTACTGTGTGAGCATTACTGGGTGTCGGTTTGAATGGGACTTTAGCCGATAAAACTATTGGGATATCGAGATTCACTACGCTATTATAGCAGTGCTAGACTGAACTCAACTCAAAGTCTGGACTAGCACTGTTTTGGTCATGGGAGACATACATATACACAAAATTAATAAAATTGAGTCGACCACCGGGTCAAGTAAAAAGGAAAGAAGTTAGTCACCGCATAATCTTAGAATAGATAGATAATTTGAATACGGAAGAGAGTTGAATGAAATCAAAATTATAAGCACATTTATCAGATTTATTTAAATATAATGCATTTATCATAGTTCATTACTCGTTACCAACAAAAAGTATTGTAATAAATTATTATTTCGTATAAAAATAATCCAAGGTTTCTTTAGAAATAGATGTAAATACGTTTGGGTTAGCCAAAAATAGGTTGTCACAATATTTTTACAATACAGCACAATTCAAAACAATAAATAAGTACATGTATACAGTGTGTTATTTGTTTCATGGTCAGATTAAAAAAAACACGATTCAAAATGGAGATACACAAATTAAAATCAATTGTTATACTTTCCTATATTTGTTATTAGTAGGTATCGAATAAAGAAGTTGAAATTTGACACAAATTTTGTAACACCCTGTATATAAATACATGCATAATAGTTAAATGTTAATAAAAAATCGAATTTATTCACTATTGTTGAGAATTTTACTAGATTGTAGCCGTTTGCGAATTTTTAAATAGGTATAATCCTTCTTGACTTCCTAAAAAACCGCTGTCCAAATGTCTTACTTCCAATTCTTGTTTTGTAAGAGCCTAAATTCAGAATACATCTTAGTTTGTTCTGCAAGGTCTTTTGAAAAAACACCCTGTATACGTTGACGAAACCGATAGTCGAGTGGCAAGTGTTTTGGACTGCCATGCCAGTGTTTCCGGTTCGATTTCCGCTTCAGGACAAACATAATGTAATGATCATCGGTATTTGTCCTGCCTGGGTGTTTTCTATGTATTCTATGTGTGTATTTAAAATAATGAGAATTTTATCAGTTTTCTGGTTCCCATAGTACAAGCTCTGCTAAGTTTGGGCTGATGGCTTTGTGCGAAATATCCCAACATTTTTTATATAATTATTTTACACTAAAACCTACCGTTACCCGTACTTATAAGTAGGTTGGTCGGACTTATAATAATAACTATAACGATTTATTTCAGGCAACTTAATATTCCAGAAAAGCAATAGGCCATAGAAATATATATATACCGTACAGCTACAGACCAACATACATACATACAATACAATACAAGATAGTTAGGATTTTTTCTTCGTACTTATTTGTCGGATTTTATGCTTGGCACTTAGCAGTAATGTGATATATTACGGCCGTGCTATATTTTTAAAAATCCTAAAAAAAATAGATTGGGAGCCCTGTTGTAAAAAATATGTCAGTTTTTTGGAATTTAGTCCTGCCTGTTACTCATTTAACTTGAAGGAGAGCGCTCTTCAATCACTTATTTACATAGAAGGTAAAAAATATTGATATAATAGTTGGTAGTAATATTGGTCATCCCAACTTCTAAAAAGTGTTTATGGAAAACTAAACAGACTCCATTATATTATTTATACTATAGTCCGGCCAAATATAATCGTAAAATGTTGACTAATCTTACGTACGTAGGTTCTATTGAATTTGTACCGTAATATCTGATTCTCAAGTAGGTAGAATAATACACTTGTTGAATTCTATGATAAGTATTATATAACGTATATACATCTCTTTTTAACACGTCGTTTATAATATCTCTTGTCCTTCCAAGATATGTCCAATTACTTGAATCTCTTTTTTTTTTACTTAACCCTTATAAGGTCAGTCACCTTTGACATATAAATGATTGTACATTATAAAACTCTGTCCTTATATAAAATATGCATTATAAAGGAATTGATATTTAATGTGTTTGTCGTTAGATTTTGAACCTTAGGTATATATTTATAATACCCACATTTCGATTGTAAAGAAATTTATTGGATCCTAAAATTTTGTCTATGAAACTCGAATGTAATTTCTTAAGCGTATTTCAAGCGAAACGCGACCTTATTTTGTTAGATGTATGGTATGATTTTGTGATAGATATGTTGTATAAGAACTATTTTTAAATTCTCATCTGTCATCAAAATATGCAAAAATGCGATTATTAATAATAATAAAAAAGTTTTCTAAAAATAGTTATTTTACAACATTTAACTCGTGTGGTTTGAAAAAATGCTTTTTGTAAATTTCGCTTGAAGCCAAAGATGTAATTTTTTGTGTTCAAAGTATCTACTTTGATACATTGATTAGTTTAAATTTTTAATATATGTAAACATTTCTTCTAGATATTTTTTCTGTAATACCTACTTAATTTTGTAATTTTAATAATTACCTACTGGTGTAATAGTAATTTAAGTTAATTAAGTCTTAGTAAAGGGTTAATTTCTGTATTATAATCTTACTAACTTATTTTATTTTTGTCTTTATGTATATCGAAGAATTCTAATATATATCCCTTTAGTTATATATTGTTATATAAGTAGTTATATAAGCAATAACCGCGCATTTGTCACCATGTTGTATAATATTAATAATATTGTTGAAAGTTGCTACAACTAAGTCACTTACAATAGTTTGATTTAATAAAAGTAATAAAATGTATTTATTTATTAAATATGAATTAACATTCATAATGATAATCGTGTAGTTTCATTTTAGTATTAGTAAAAATCCTTTTCTTAAACATGCGCGGAAATATTGTCATTACATTTATATAAAGAACACGCGAAGTATCATATCAAAATCACTTCCCGGCGTGTTCTTTGAATTTGGAAAGAAGAGCGCGCCGGCAATGTTGTATGAAACGGTGTGCTGTTTGAATTTAGAACTCTTTCATCTATCGCACACATTGCGTTCTCGTGGCTGTATAGCCGTATAGCCACAGATGCGTTTAACCTTTTTCGGCACAAACTGTAAAATAAAAATAAAAAATTGGCGGTAAAGCGGAGTTCGTTGTTATTTTGTTATGAATAAAATAAAATGAGTTCCGATGATTCGCAAAGTGAAAATTAAATGGACATGGATGACTGCACTCCACCAGATTTAAGATCGGAAGCTAAATTAGCGATGGAAAACCTGCTTCCAGCAAAATCAAAAGGAAAATATATAAAAGTTATGAACATTTTATGTTATGAAAAAACGAGAAAAATGTAATTTTTTTCTCTGAAACAGTATTTTTGGCGTACTTCAATGAAATTGCTAAAACTAAAAAGCCATCTACATTATGGGCGATTTATTCTATGCTGAAATGTACAGTTCATATTAAAAACGGTATTGAACATTATTTAAAAGGCCTTTTTTATTTCCTTGCATTTTTTTAAGAAAAGCACTATATATGCCTCGGCCGAAATGGCAATTGCCTGTCTCGTATTATTGAAGTGAAACTCATACTCGACAATTGCAATTGCCTATTTCGCTGCCTTTGCAATAATGTAACTCATCTACTTTACCAATTCAGATAATGAAATAGATAGATAACTGGTTACGAATCAGTTAGTTACCAAAATGGCTGAAGGGGAATAAACTTGCTCATTTATATACAATAGGTTGTTTATTTCTGGACTTTCATAAGCTCAAATAGGTACGTTACAACATTGAAAATAATAGCCCGTTATTTTGGACTTTTATTATTCCCTCTTAGTCGGGCACTCTTACCAGATGGCCCGCATAATAAGGAAGATCCTCACTCTGCAACCGTAGCCACCAGCCTCTTGGGCTCTACTTCGTGGCTGGTGGTCCACAATTTTTATATATTTTTTACTATGAAATTTGATGAGGTCTGACCATCTAGTTGGAGAGCGACCACGGGATCTCTTGCCTTCCATTCTGGACTGAACTACTAGACGCTCTATCGAATCCTATTTGAGTATTATATAGGAACAAAAATGAAAAAAGACCCAAACTCTACATAATTAAATGAAACGCTGACTAATTTACTTAAATGTTCTCAAGGCAGGTCGACTATTTCTTCCAAAAAAAGTTTACACATTTTTTTTCTACATATAAAGTCGGTTCAATAAACGTAACTAGGTAAATACTTACCTATACATACTAAGTAGGTGTTTGGTAGGTAAAAATTCTCAGTTCTATAAAATACAATAGCATGCAGTAAAACATAATAATTTATTGTCCTATGACTCTACCGTGATTGGTTAAAAATTGATAAAACACCATATTTGCTCACTAACACAAATAAGGATTGTTCCAAACGGCTTCTCATACCGCAAATACCTTTTGTACTTATTAGGCTTCTCAGTAACGGAGCGGTAAGCTGTGCTTAGCTTAACTTAAACTTACTATAGCTATAGGTAGGTATGTATTGAAGTATAGTGAGGTAATAGAAAACGTCAGTGAGTTTTCTAGGCAGGTTAAAATGTTGTAGAGTCGATATTTTTCCTAACAAACTTCACAATCGTTATCACGCAAAATCTTTTTTTATGTAGGTACCTAAGCACAAAAATGAACAACTTATTAATTTCTTAAAGATAAATAATCCTTTAAGAAGTGTTAAATAACTAATAGACTTAAAATAAACCTAGATAAATTTAAAGGAAAAGGAGCAACCAATCTTGTAAGCGTTTCTTAGAAACTTATGATAGTACCCGAAATAAGGTAAGTGAAATTATATATTTGGAACAAGTAGTATTCCTTCACGTTTGTATCTTTTCAATGACTCATACATATATTACATTAGTAAATTTGTCTTAAAAACTGTCTTGATGGAATCATATTTAATGAAAAGCAATCACCTAAATGTAAAACTTTTTTAATATCAGTTTTTTTCAAACATTTTTATACGACTGCTCCATAGTTTTCTCTATTCGTGCTCGGACAGTCAACTCTGTGGCTCGCTTCAGTATACCCACGTGACATCAGCCATAACTACACACTAGGCCAGTTATTTATTAAATTAAAAAAATCTTCGGGGAAGTAGCTGCCTCAGCGGTAAGTGGCTTAATTTCATTATTAGGTTAAGCACTTTATAATCGAATTAAATATGTATAGTTTAGTAATGAGAGCAATTCAATTTAAATATAAATTTGAAGATTTAATTTAAGATAAGCACAAATACCTACTTCATTTTGTTCAGACAGAAGGTAATAATCTAAGTTTTCAAAAGTATTTAAATCATCATACATTAAAAACAATCATCAATGAACGAAGTTTTTTTACATTTATACACATTTACAGCTTAAGTCACAAAAATATACCTGCTTATGTACTTGAGTTTTTTTTCTTAAATAGGTATTTGTATATAGCTATACCAATCAATAGAATATTCCTTGAGTACCCTAGACCTACAATATATTAATTGCACATTTATTGCACATAGCACAATATATTTATCGTACAATAAGATTTGAAAGAAAGAAAGATTCATTATAAACCCTATACGTTCAATAATATTGCGCAATATATTTGATCGTCTACGAGACGCCTTACATTACTAAAAATACCAGCAATAGGAAAAAGTAGATATTTTTTTTATTGATTTTTAAATTTAAAGAATTTAAATAAGGAATATGTACAGAACGAATGATGAAAAAAATTTCACTTAACAATTACCAAAAATTTAACAACTCCATTTTCCAAAAAAATCCTTTTGTCGTAGTTATTTTTATTGCCAGAAGTTTCATATAAACACTTCACCAATTGTTTTCCAAAAATGTTTTTCCACAGTAACTCAATGATTCTTCATTTGAGAAAGTTTACCATTTTTTTTCTTTAAATTAAGCACAAAGTGGCCCTAATATGCACCTTTTTATTGCCACTTAACTTGTCTCATTTCATACCTGCTAAGTTATTTTGAATGTGAGTGGTTATTTAAACAAAACGCGTAAGACTCCGTTTGCGGAACAGGACAATTGTAAAATGACGAAATAGAGCTCATTTAGTGATAATTTAATAAACTTAACTAAATTATAACATTTAATTCAATTTAGCTGGCAGAGAGCTCGGTCAATCACCTAGCGAGTAGTTTTTAATAAGCAAATCACAGAAGTAGTAAATTGAACAAAAATGTTTTCTCAAAAAAAATATTAACACCTTAAATAGTTTTAAAATTAAGTTTAAGCCTTGTTAAGTAAGTACTTGGGCACTTTTTATGCTATGAAGATAAAGTAGGTAAGTACCTGGGCACTTTTGTACATTGGACACGCTACTTACTATTCATACGGGCGAATATGCGGTTAGCAACTAGATGAAGATAAATTATTTTTTATGGGAAGTAATTGGAAATGCCTTTTTGATATACATATATTTATCGAATCAATTCGAAGTAAGTTTTGCTTTAGGTCTACGGCGTAGAAGCGTAGCAGTGTCTACGGGTCGTCTATTCGTAGACAACAAAATAATGAATTTAGAGAAATCGTAAATCTGTCCACCAATTTAAAGTCTTGTAGCACTTTTCTTTAGTTTTCGTTTCAATCTACGCTACGCTCTACGCTAAGTACCAATCGTTAGCAATCTGTACTATTACATTTTTCATAAATAAACAATGAATTTGAATTTATTTCATGGGCAGATGTGATCTCTTGCCATCAGGGCATGGATTGCTTGTCACTAGTTTATAAAGGGTGCGTCAAGAGTAGGTAGATAATCCTTTACCCTGCATGAAAAACGTATGGATACGTTTACGTTAGCTTAACTAAAAAACTAAAAAAGGACGTGGTGGCCGAGTGGATGAGGCCCTTACCTTGCGATCTGATGTTCGCGGGTTCAAATCCCGGTGGCAGTCATGCTTAAATGGCTTTTTTCGGTCGAAAAAATCTATGGATGCATACCACGTCCTCGCAACGGTGAAGGAAAACATCGTGAGGAAACCGGCATGTCGTAGAACTTAAAGTTCGAAAACATGTGTCGAGTGCACGAAAGGAGCCTTTTCGAGGCGCACTTGAAATCCTTTTACCACACTGGTTCGAAGGAAGTAGTGACACGATAAGAAGGAGAAGAAGACTAAACATTATTGGTTCGCGACATTCCGCATCATTCCGCATAAATAGGTACCTATTCCAGATGGAGGAGTCGCTAGATGGTCGCGAGAGCGTGGCAGGTCCAGGGTTCGACTCCGCGGCCATTCTGAATGATGACGTCTCACCCACCACTAGCTTTTGCTACAACATTCCCAATCTTTTCAATGGGTAAGTGGTTAAATTGAAAAAGCTCCATCATGTCAACATTACTGAAAGGATTCAGCTGATAAGCGGGACTCGAACCCGCGACACCGGCGTGGCAGTATAACACACTTGCCACTCGACTTCCGTGTTGTATAAGTATTTATCGTAAAAGTGAATACTCGTAGGATCAAAAGCTCCTCATAACCAACATCCTGTTTTATTAATTTGTTAAAAAGCTGTTCCTATTCCATAGATTAAAAAAATATAAAAATAAGTAGGTACCTTAATTAGTCATTATTTGTTATTATCGTAGTTACAAAATTAATAACATTATTTATTATTACTTTTATTCTAGTCTAGGTCCAGGATCTGTGCTCTGTGAGCGTCCAGAGACGGATGCTGGAGAAAACTTCACCGTTGAACCCTCGGAGGAGGCAGAACATCAGCAGTTTGAAGAGGATGAGGAGTACTCTCCCAAATCCAGTAAGATCCTTTTTTACTCTCATTTCTCCATTCATCATTCATCATTCCTTGTGACCCCGCTATACAGGCTTTTTAGACCTAGTGCGGGGTACAGAGCCCACTGTGGTAGGTACGATTCTTATACTTAAGTTTTTATACTTTGTTAAACTTGTATGTACTTGATGTATTATTTTTGTGACAATTAAACATTTATTATTTATCATACATACCTGATGCTTAATCCTGTCTTAATGGTATGACTGACTTACTGACAAACCGCCTACAAACTAAATCATTGGACGCAGAAACTTAGAAAATTATGTTCGTTAAGAGGTGAAAGTTTGAAAGTGTACTATGAAAGGAATATTGTTAATTCGCGATGCAAACTCAGATTGTGGGTGATTCATGACTCATTCATATCTAACAATTTTTGGACACTAGTATGTATTTTGTGTGTGTCAAATAGGTAAATATTTTCATTTTTATCTTTGTTTTACAGATTCTAAAAGTGACATACCAAAACGAAAACAGAGACGATACAGGTATGATATAAATATTAACTCAAGGTAGGTACAATATTTAACATGTAAAAAGCAAGCAATTAATAAATATTTTGGACACAACGCCATTTAGTCCCGAACTAAGCATAGCTTGTATTGTGGGAACCAGATAACTGATAAACTTAAAATACTTTTTTGTTGTACATACATAAGTACCTAAATATGGTATAATAATAGCATAAAATACATAGAAACATCCAGACTCAGGACAAATAACGATGTTTTGACACAAATGCTTGTCTTGAAGCGTTTTTTTTTTCTTATTTATCTTACTCAAGGGAAGGTGTTTTTCCAGCAGTATGATAGCTCACGCTTCATATAATATTTTTTTTATCAATTTTTATATGCGTCTGAAGCTGAAGTCAGTACTTTTTTTTTCCTTACTCAATAAATGTTATTGTTTTCAGAACTACGTTTTCCAACGTACAACTGGAGCAGTTAGAATCGGCTTTCCACAAGACTCACTACCCTGACGTGTTCTTCAGGGAAGAACTGGCGATGAGGATAGAACTCACCGAAGCCAGGGTTCAGGTATCTCATCGCTCCACCACATTCATATTTTTAGGCTAAATATTTTCAGGATTGATTTATATAGACTAGAGTTTCGTTTTGCCCGGCCATTATCCATTCCCGGGAATCGGGAATCATTATTTTTTTACTTTTAATATACTTACGTACCAATACTCAAGAAAAAGACGTTATTTAGTTAAGCTGACTATTTATTTTGCCTCAGAAGTAATAAAAGTAATCAATAACTTATCCTATATAGACGGATGTTTTCATTCCTATCACTATGTACGTAACTCTACTATGAAGTAGGTACTAAGCAACTATTTAAAAAAAGATGTTAGACGCAACACATTTCTTGTTGGTGTTACTAACTGAAAATATTGGTAAAAAAAACTGATAAGATAAAAGTTTGGATGAGTTACATATTTTAGATTCGTCATTTCAACCGATTTGGATGAAATTTTGTGTACGAGATAACGAATGACTAAAATAAATGTATTTCATTTTATTTATTTTGTTTCTCCAGGTCTGGTTCCAGAACCGTAGAGCTAAATGGCGGAAGCAGCAGAAGGCTGGATGTGATCAGTTCCCTGGACAGCCGCGGACGCCTGAGCGGTCTCCGTCTGCGCTGGCTTTGGAGATGAGGGACTTTATCACCATTCCAGGTTAGAATATAATAGAATCCTATTGCCATAGATTAATAATGGTGTTCCTATAGAACGCCAAGATTGACAGTATCAAAGCAAGATGGAGGTTGGAGGCGGAAAACAGGACCAAAAAATAACAAAGACTTCAAAGAGTATGGGGGAGACATTTGCCCAGCTGTGGGACAAAATAAAAATCTTATATTATACTTTAACATATGCAATAAGAGTGTGGGGACGTATTAGACAAATGGTTTGAAATGTTAAGAACAGCTGCGTAACACTTGGTCATGAGTAGACAATAAAATAATAGAAAATAAATTAAATTAAAAATAATAACTATAATAGAAGAAAAAAAAAATCCCTGACATTATTAAGAATGAAAAAAATGACAATATATTTTACAAAAAACTTAAAAATTTACTTATTCAAAGATGCTACTATTCTGTTAACGAATTTCTAGTTGATAAAATTGACCTCGAACAGTAATTCGTGAATTTAAATTCTTTATGACATTCAAAACAAGCTAATAAGACGATTTTACATGTAAGCAAATGAAATAAACAATAAACAAAACAATAACTATAGACCATAAAAGAAAAAAGAAAAAAAAGTAGACAATATAACAAGGAATTATCGTCACTTGTTAAACTTAAAAAAACAAAGTTCTTTCTCATGAAAACCGAGAGAAAGAAAAAAGCCAGAAAAAATAATGGAGCATTAAAATGAATATTCTGATTTTGCATAATGTATTACTATTAACTTATTACAGTGTCATCAACGCAAATGGTGAACATTGATAGCCAGAATCAAACCTACACTTCCAAGACGAAGCTGCAAGGACCAGCCATTCACATCGCCGCTCTACCCACCAGGCCGAATCAAGTAGAACTACCCTCATTCTCAATACCCCTTCAATACAACCTAGGTAGCTTTAAAAAAATCGGCGAAGATGTTCAATTGGATTTAGAAACAGAGACCAATTGGGATGGCAGAATCATTCCTAACTTCAATATAATGAATTTAAAACCTATAGACACCAGAAGTGATTTATCTGAACTAAAGTATGAAGTCAAAAATGAAGCGGCTAGAATTAGTTATGAGAATCAAGCTATTCGGAATATTGAGACGGAAGATATACTTAAAGAGACTGCTAATGAGGGACAGACTATCTCACCAGATTTTCAGATCAGATATCAGTATGATAAGAGGTTTAGAGAGCAGGGTTTTGATGATTCTATGATAGGAGATAGGAGTGAGTTTGTGTGTGAGAATTTGTTCAAAAATAATTTTGAAAAAGTGGATGAAAAGAGGGGAGAATTTGGTGAATGTCATCTACTGGATGGTGAAGGAAATGTTGGTATGAGTAGTTTTGAAAATAATTTGTAGAGAATTTTAATTGATGATTTTAACTATTGATCTTGTATTGTAAAAAAAACTTTTAATCTAGTAGAGATCTTTTTAATTGTAAAATAAATAAATAGATGAACTTCTAGCGATCTCACTAAGTATTACAATTATCTAATATTGTTTATATTGCATTATAATTATCTAATTTTAATAGTTATGTTTTTTAATTATATTATTAGTATTTTTTGTTAACTTATTAATTTAATATAAATAGTTAATAGACTTTTTAAAAGTAGTCAAAATATACCTACATGTTTTCCATTTATCAGTGTGTTTTATATTTTAACTTTACTAATCGATACATAAGCAAGATATCATCAGATCTTTTAATGTATCTTATACCAGTTTAGAGCACTATTTTGGCCATGGGTGTTGTTACCGCCATAATCATATGCTATTTTATTATTCAAATAAACCGCGCTTCTATTGTCTGTGACGACTCTCAAATAATTAGATGTCTATCTGTGGCAGTAGATATTCTTTTCCTACCCGCAACGCGCCCTATAGAAGAAAAGGATGGAAGACCCGCAACAGAGAGATAGAACGAAATTCGCCATCTTTCTGAATCTCAAGAGTTCCGCTTGAACCGCCTTCGCGAATACATGCAAATTTTGGATAATTATCAATTTCGGTCGATAATTCAAGACTTTGGTCAAATATTACGCCGGGAGTGATTTTCTGTGTTGTGGTGGAGTTTGTCCGTGTTATTTGATTGATAAGCGCGCGCGCATGGACACTTGGAAGATCGGATCACAATCACTGCAAACCCCGGACATCGTCGTCATCGTCGAATGGATGCCTTCACGAGAGCAGAGCCGATCTAAAGGTAACGCTTTGTTCCTTATTTCCTGCTGTTTCCTGTGCCTTATCGTAATAACCTACAACCGTATTTCTACCGCCACATCAGGGTCTTCTTGTCATTACCTCAAAATACAGTTCAACCCGCAGATTTTTCATAGTATTTTACTTTAAAATCACCGCTCCAGCCTTCTAGAAGCCTGGACCAGTAGATTCGTCTGCTGTATACCTTACGTGGTCAAACCCGCTTATTTTCGCTTACTGCTCCCCTCAATGGAGATCAACCTCTGGTAAATCGAAGGTCATTGGCCTCTCCAGGTGTGTCTAATTCTAATTCTAATTCTAAGTAGGGGGTACAGCGGTCTGCACTGGCGTCCCGTTGAAGGGTGCATTGTGCATTGCCCCCCGAAAAAAAAATGTGTTAACCCTGTCCCAGCCATCCCAGCTCCTTAAAGTAACGGAGCAGGATGCTGGGTTGTTGACAGCACCGTTCCAGTAAAGTGCTGGCCGACACATTTGATGGAGAGGAGTCTAGCAGCCTACGTAAGCCTGTCTTAACCCTACTCTCCTCTGTAGCCTGACAGTGGATGATCACATGCTCCACGGTCTCTTGATTTTGTAAGCAGCCTCTACAGATGTCGATGTCTGTAGCTCCTGTCTTAACTAGATGGTGGTTGAGATCACAGTGACCTGTGATGACTCCCACCATCAAACGAAGGTCTTCGCGTTTTAATTTTAGTAATTTATTTGTTAGATTTTTGTCTAATTGAGGAAACATTAGTTTTGTATGCGCACAGTCAGTGCCGCGCTCCCATAATTTTTGGTGTTCTTTTTCCGCATGTGATTTGAATCTACTCCTAATCTCTGCAGTCGGCGGATTTGAGAGGCTAGCGTCTGTGGTGGTGGGTGTAGTTTTTGCCCCTTTTTTGGCTAATGAGTCAGCCTTGTCATTTCCTACGTCTTTTGCATGACTCTTAGTCCATCTGATGCTGACCTCTACCCTCTCAGCCAGTTTTTGTAGTGCGTTGTGACATTCGGCGATTGATCTGGACCTTGTGTCCGGTCTACGCAGAGCGTTCATCAGGGCTGCACTGTCAGTAGTGAATACCATTTGCATGGGTGCAGTCGTGTTCCTTTCGGATTTTATTAGCCAGGTCAGCATAGCTTCCGTCGCGCAGTGAAGCCCTACCGTTTCGGCCTGAAATGCTGTTGCTGTGCTATTGAGCGGCTGTGCTATGGTTAGTCCAGTCTCTGGGCAGTACACACCGCATCCAGCTCTCATTTTCTGTTTGGCTCCGTCTGTGTAGATGTGCATAGTCGAGTTTTCCGGGTGGCTTACTGTTGCATCTCCCGGAGTCGTCACTACGTATCTTTTATTCATAAGGTATGTTGTGGCAATTCTGTCCGTGCCTTGTTGTGCTTCGGGTAGAATGCTAATTGCCCTTTCTAGGATTTTACAGTGATTGGTATTTCTGTTTTGTCCTTTCCAGTTTTTATTGGATTTGAGCCTGAGTGCTGCCGCCATTGCTTCTTGTTGTATGTGCACATGAAGTGGCGTCAGTCCTAGGATAATGTTTAGCGCTGCTGAAGGAGTGGATCTTGAGCATCCACTGATAAGAGAGCATGCTAATCTTTGGATCTGTTGCAGTTTATTGGCTGTTGTGATGAGGTGCGTCCTCGGCCACCATACTACAGCACCATACGTAAGCACTGGTCGTACTATGACCGTGTACAGCCACCTACAGAGTTTAGGTTTTAAGCCCCAGTCCTTGCCCACAGCGCGGGTACACTGCCAGAGAACATTTGTGGCTTTTGTGGTGACATGTTCTAGATGTTTGCCCCAAAGAAGCTTACTGTCCAGCCATATTCCTAGATATTTGACTTCATTACTGAGTTTTAGTTTAGTCCCAAATAGAGTCGGTAGGTTGAGATTGGGTATCTTTTTCTTTCGTGTGAATAGTACCATTTCAGTTTTCGTGGGATTCACAGAGAGGTTATGGTTTTTGCACCATGTCTCGACTAGCCGAAGCGCCTTCTGCATTTTGTCGCATAAAGTTGCTTCGAATAGTCCTGATATCATGATTGCTAGATCGTCGGCGTATCCTACCGTTACCATGCCGTTTTTGTTAAGTGCCTCTATCAGTTCGTCAGCTACTAGAATCCACAGTAGGGGGGATAGCACACCACCTTGTGGACACCCTTTCGTGACGATACATCTTGATGCGTCTGAGTTTTCTATTAGTGCTGCTCTGTTAGCAAGCATCTGTCTTATCCAGTCATTTAGGTTTTCATCTACACCGCGTATTCTCAGGCCATCCTCTATGCTCTGGAAAGCGGTTTTGTCGAAAGCTCCCTCTATGTCTATGATTGTTATCAGGCATGATTGTTTGTCCTCCAACGCTCCTTCAATCTTATGTACTACTTGATGTAGTGCAGACTCAGTTGATTTTCCAGATTGATAGGCGTGTTGGTTTTTGTTGATTGGATTTTTTATTAGTGTACCGCTACGAATGTGTCTGTCGCACAGTCTTTCTAGGGTTTTTAGAAGAAACGAGCTTAGACTAATAGGTCTAAACGACTTCGGTTGTGTGTAGTCCGATTTGCCGGGTTTGGGAAGGAAGACTACCTTAACTTCCCTCCATTGGTGAGGGATGTACTTCCAGGCTATGCAGCTCTTGAAAATGCAAGTTAGTGTGTCTTCGATTCTGTGGTAGTTCCATTGCAGTAGTGCTGGGAATATTTCATCAGTCCCCGCTGATTTGAAGGGTTCAAAAGTTCTGACTGCCCATTCTAACGTCTCCGAGGTTACGATCGAGTTCGCTAGGTCCCAGTCAGCTGCCTGTGGTATGTGCTCATTTACTGGCCAGTTGGCGTTGTCACCCAGTGTGCAGTCAGGAAAATGAGTTTTAAGCAATAGCTCGAATTGTTCTCGCTCTGTGGTAGTGTAGGTTCCGTCAGGATATCTGAGAGTGCCTAGTTTGTTCTTTGTGTCTTTTGCTAAGATTTTGTTTAGTCTTGCCGTCTCACTCTGTGAAGAAATTGAACTACTGTATTTCCTCCACGAATTGTTGCGACTTTTGTTTA
Organism: Lobophora halterata; assembly: GCA_932526365.1. NCBI lineage: Eukaryota > Metazoa > Arthropoda > Insecta > Lepidoptera > Geometridae > Lobophora > Lobophora halterata. Next base: position 3,362,777 of record OW052026.1, read on the forward strand.
TTGCTTTCTTTAGTTGCTGTCTAGTTATTTTGTAGTCCTTCCAGTCAACTTCTTGATTTGTGTTCATAGCTCTGTTGAAGTGATGGCGAACTTCCAGGTGTGTCTTTATGAATAATAAAAAACTAGTAATGTAGAAATCTAAAAAACAATTTTAATGTTTTTCTATCTATCTCGCTCCCTTCACGAGATATACCGGTTTTTAATGGTTTTAAATTGAATTGTCATCGAGTTGTGAGATACCCTGAAAGTTTCAGCCGCAAAGCTAATCGGAAAATCCTCAAAATTTAATTTTGAAGATTATGCCCGGAACTACAGACACCAAACAAGAAAGTGACTTTATAAAAACGTACCTAGTAATCTTCTTCTTATCGTGTCACTAGTTATTTCGAACCAGTATAGTGAAAGGATTTCAAGTCCGCCTCGAAAAAGCTCCTTTCGTGCACTTGACACCATGGTCGTCGAACTTTTTAGGTTCTATACTATCTATTCTATGCATGCTGGTTTTCTCACGATGTTTTCTATCCCCGTTAAGCACCTGTTTTAATACAAACATAGATTTTTAAATAGAAAAATCCATTGGTGTACGACCGGGTTCGAACCCACGACCTTCGGATCGAAAGTCTCAGCCGGCACGACTTTACCTAGTAATAAAATAACTATTATTATAGCTTAGCGAGACCAAACAAAACGTGCTGAGAATAATATAAATTGGATTAGTTCACTCTTAATATATTTCGTACGCAATAAAATGGTTCCAACATAAGCATGGTCATAATTTGGTACTTATCCAATCACGCTATATGGCCATAATGAAGGCAGGCATTGAATTTACATTTAACAACGAAAATGGAAGCTTTGGTATTTTTACAAAAACATGAAAGAATATAGCAATCTTTGCTTACGACTTAGTTTTCAGGCATTAAAAAATGGCATTAAGGCGCTTCGTAAACGAGTGTTCTATGTCTCATACAAGACATCGGCAACTACAACGTTTCTTATAAAATAGTTGCCGCAACCCGCGACTTTTTGCTGTAGCGGCAACTTGTGCAAAAAATGGCGCGTTGCGGCAACTGTTTTGTATAACCATCTGTAGTTGCCAGTGTCTTGTGTCAGACACAGGACACTCATTTGCGCAGCACTTTACAAATACAGTTTTACGCATACTAGTAGTAAAATTTTGTCTAGTAGTAAAAGTAAAGAGATAAATCGATGATAGGGCTAATTATCACGTCAGCATAGATGAATAACGGACGTTAAGAACACTAAGATAGGCAGTATAAAACCAAAATGGATACGGAATACAGGACAGAAAATTTTCAAATCAGACACCCTGTCAATAAAAATGAAATATCTCTATATTTTTAAATAATTTTTATTACTTTTTAATAACAATGAAAAAGCCTAGTAGTCTTGATATAATTATGATATCTTCTTACTTCTCTTTTTCGTAAATTAGCATCGGACTAAAATTTACTTACCTACTAGAAGTTAGCCAATGTCGCTTCAATTTTTCTGTCACATTTTCAATGTAGGTACCTACTACATTAAGATTATATACTTTAATACTTCTGTGCACGTCATCAAAGATCAAAGTTAACGAGCAGTGTTTTTGAATGTCTGCTGATAAACTACAGCTAAAGAAGTTGTAAAAACTGTTACAAAATAAGCTGCATACTCGCTCGGCCACTTATTACTCGTAAATTTTTATATTTTGACCGTTCTCAAGCTATTAAATCTCGCGTGCTAACCGTGTATTTTGTACTTACGTCACGAAACTTGGCTTAAGTAGGTAGAAATTCAATGAGCAGAAATTGTAAAGTCCTTCAATACTGCGCTTATGAAAGTTAAAACAATGTTAGGGGCGTGCATTCTTAAACTGAATGTTATTTACTGGGATGAAGAGATGATAGTTTGTCATATTAACAAATAAATATTTATGTAGAGATTGGAAAATCAAAACTTTCAAATGATGAGATGAGCTCTCCTAATTGCAGAAGATCACGCAAGCTATTACCAGAACAGTGCTTCACAGGACTTTGAATGACATAGACTAATAGCGCTTTTATAAAGTAATCATAATCAAGGTTTTACAAAAAAAAATAGTACAACCGACTTCAATTGGACTGTTTTAGTGACCGTAAACACCACTGAAAAGTCACAGGGAAGCAAAATTAGCAATTTTGTTTACAAAAACTAAACTTCTGAACCGATTTTTATTTAATTTGTATGGGACTAATCTGGAAGTATATCCTCTGAAATAAAAAAAAAATCAAATCAGTTTACAAACAACAAAGTTGTGAGGTAACAAACTATAAAAAAAAATATTCAACGGAATTGATAACTTTCTCTTTTTTTGAAGTCGGTTGAAAAAGTTCTAAATTTAAAAGAGATTGGGCATCGCAGGTCTCGGCCTGCAGTTATTTTACCTATTTGACAATTCATTTCGATATTTTTCAATATTCGTTTCAGTCATGAAAATCTTTAATGCAGCGGGGTTTAGAAAATGACCAAAATATAAGATTTTAGTTTTATTTATGCATCATTGATAAAAAAATCAGGACCTGGGCTGTATAGATTTTTGCCCATATTCCTTTTGGCGTTGACTCTACATAAAATGGTTAATAATTATTAACAGTGATAACAACCATCTACACGTAGTTACTTACAGTTTGCACCAGACACAATAATAATTATATTAAACTTGCTTATTTAATAACTTCAAGTTGCAACTCTAATGAAAGCTCATTTCGTTAATTTAAGACAACTTGCAAAGTTGAAGATATAATAAACTTGAACTTTCTTATAGTTATTTGATTATAACGGGTATTTATCGCGCTCACCTCGTATAAAATACATATATATACATATATTATTTGTCAAATAACTATGTGTGATAATCGCGAAAGTCTACGAAAAACTATTGAACTTTCTTGTTATATATTGAAAAATATTAGTATAATCACAGATTATTATGATACTAAGAGAGTAGTAGTAAGTAAATAGTATAGTTTTATTAAATTAAAAATTGTCTTTTTTCTATGTAAAGACGAGACGAGACGGGTAAGCGCTCGCCTGATGGTAATAGATCACGCCTGCTGATGACCAGAATAGTGTTACACAGGACTTTGATTTACATAAGTCGAATCAACACTGCTAAAGCATTCGTCTACATTAAGACATTTTGATGGTCAGTCTGGAAAGCCCAGTAATTTCACTAGCTACAGTGTCCTTTAAACCGAAACTCAGTAATGCTTACACACTACTGCTTTGCGGCAGAACATCTAACATTGTGTTTGTACCCATCTAGACGACATCCTACAGGGGATGCCTCTCAATGGTAGTTTCTGTAAAATTTACATAATTATAATACCCTCTTTACATTAACATCGAAATCATTGACATCAGAATATAATATAATAATAATATTTTTCACACCACCTGCTCGACAATGTCCAATTACATATCATGCTATCATCAAGGTAAAGCAAAGAATTACCTACCAAGGAAGGTAATGTTGTATGAAAGTCCCTAGGGTAGTAATGTGATTTGAATTTGGAACGTCAAATTCGTGTGGAAACCCGTGAAAACTCTAAGTAAAAGAACGCCCATATGGCGTTGTAAAAAGGTTTGTTCTAAAATCGAACTGGCCACTCATAATAAAAAAGAAAAAAGGCGCGACTCAAAGATTGTGAAACAAAAGACGTTGGCTGCTGAGTTCGGAGCCCTGGTTTTTTATTGCATCGCAGAACGTGTGAAAAGTAGAGTATGCTCCTCTGGGATAAAGCCTGTCTTCGTCTTGGGCAGCTTAAACCCCTCGCGTCACTCAGGACTCTACATAACTCCCTCGCTTCGCTCAGGAGTTAACTGAGTCCCTTGTTAGCTCAGGGTTCAATATGCCACCCGCGACATAAGACACTGCTTTAGTGCTGCTTATTACTAGTGCATAATCTACTATTACCTCCAACTAAACAAAGCTTAAAATATAATCTATAGGAACCAGTTATCTGACGCAATATTTATATACTTTTTTTAATAGATACATAGAACCCCCCATACTTAGGACAAACACTGATCTACCTGTTACCATAATAATTGTTACGATATAATTGTTGTAACCGATGTTACTGATATAACTCTAAATCTGGTTCCGGTGAGGTGTAACCAAATGAGGTCACCCCGTCTGGGTCAAAGGGTTAAAATAAACTGATTAGGGAAAACCTACCCTATTCATGAAAACATACGGCTTAAAATGGGTTGTTTCAGTTGTGAAATAATTGTATTTTATTTGGAGCTGTTTTTGAACAGAATTATTGAAGTAATAGGCTCTAAATATTAGCTATGCTTACATATTATGCGAATTATAACTAATTACAAACTCTTTTAAGTTATTTTTAGGAACTATATTAATTAATTTAAAAAAAATATTTGCACTCAATTAGCCATTTTCCTCTGAAGATACAAAAATAATCCACCAGAGGGCAGCACTATTCACATAAACTTTGAACGTACATTTTCAATCGCTCTTTTTAATACCTGTTTGAACATTGAACTTAGAAAGCTGAAATACATGGCAGTGCTTTTTTCGGAGATGTAACAAGAAACGAAACGATTATGGTAAGAGATCACACCTGCTCATGACCAGAACAGTGCTTCACAGGAGTTTGATTCACATAGGCCGGTGCAACACTGCTAAAGCATTCGTCCACTTTGAGACATTTTGAAAGCCCAGTAATTTCACTAGCTACAGTTCCCTTCAAATCGGAACACAGTATAAATGCTTACACATTACTGATTTGCGGCAGGAAACAAGGACACAGGCAACTCACAACTCGCTGGTAGGACCATTATTCAAGTCCAAACTATATGGTCACTACTTAGCACTCCAGAATGTTTGAGCTTGTTTATAATTTATTACTGTATTTTGTATAAAATCGTAAGTATTCTATTATTACTCGCTATACAGGCTTATACTTCTAGTGCAGGGAACAGAGACAAACTTTGGTACTAGTTTACCTACAGGGTGTGTCGTAATGAGTGGATAATCCTTCAGGGGCAGGTGGAGGACTTCAGGACTGATCAGAAAATGAAATTATGTACCCAGTAAAAATCCCACGGATTTCGTTTTACTGGACGTTTTCGAAACTTCTCCATAGAACCACAGGGGTCAATCTTTTGGAAAAAAATGAGCAGAACACATTTTCTTTGCTAAATGATGCTGTACCAAAAAAAACTGTACCTGTGGCACAAAAACAAGAAATACCATTCGATAGCACAGTTATCCAGGAATAGGAAAATTCCTAGATTTGCAGTCTTGGCAGCAAAAATGGAAGTTTCGAAAACGTCCAGTAACTCGAAATCCGTGGGATTTTTACTGGGTACATAATTTCATTTTCTGATTAGTCCTGAAGTCCCCCACCCGCACCTGAAGGATTATCCACTCATTACGACACACCCTGTATATTATTGTAAGCTTAATGTAAAATCAAAATTGTACCGGCACGTTTTTTCTGTTAAATAAACTTTTTTACTTTATATAAATATATTAAGCAATAAATCCGCTTGATTTCTAAACAAAGGTTTTAATTAACTTAACTTTAGTTTAGTTTTTTCTCTCGTTTCGAACTTCGGCGAGTCCACACCTCCTGATGATGCCTCGTGTAGAGGCGAAACACGTGTCGTATCTTTAAACTTTGGTTTTCTGTTCGTTGACTCTTTGGTTTATAATATAGTGTAGACGATATCACGATGAGTCGCACGGAAAAGTTTTAAAGGCGCCGCGCTGCAAACGCCGGCCCGATTCAATCGCCAGCTTTCAACGAGGCAACACCTTCCTGGTGTTTGTCAGTCTGACATTTTGCTAATATCTTGCCGCCTAATTATTGTTTGAAGTTGAATTCTAAGTTAATTTGTTGATTGTTAATTTTCAAGGTTCAAAAATTTAGTTGGTTTTCATTGTTTTGTTTTTTTTTAAGTTAATTCTAGGCTTAGTTCCTAGATCAGAAGTGTGGGATCATCCTGTGCTTCAGGCCTTTCCCTCTATCATCTTGACAAGAGTTTTGTAGATTTTGTGAAGTATTGTGTCGTTGAAAAAAAATCGTAAGTACCCTCTTTTTGTAAGCATGTTGGGACGTTCGTCCAAAACAATGGATCGTGATCATGTTCGTAGAAGCGATCGAACACGTACGTAGTCGAAGCCGGGATCATCGTTATTTGGTGTCTAATAGTCGTCATACGCCAATAATTAACGACCGTCGCAAACGTGTGCCGAGACGTGGGAATTCATGAAATTCTCGTAGTAGCTTGCATAGGCATCACGATCGTTTGTCTAGTCGACGTAATAATCTCGTGAGCCTCGTGATATCGCCTTAGATAGAATTTTGAATCGCCTTGAAGTAATTGAGGGTAGGTTCTTATCGAATGATGAACCATCATGTTGAAGCGACGTGTCTGTCGACGCCGGTTATGCCGACGTCTGTTAGTGAGCTGAACTCTGTCGTGACCGAGGTAGTGATTGTTGAAAACATTTCGCGTGTACCATAGGCAAGTAGCCATGTTTAGAATAAAAATGTGAGTAGTATTGTCGTAGTTTCAGCTACGCTGTTGAAATAGAAATCTTGCAACTTCGACATAACGCCTCTTTGATTCGAGTATCCATAATTTTGATGCGTTTTGAGCAAATGGGGTACTTGTGAATGCCTCTGGCAGATAGGTAAATTTTTGCGTGGTAATGCAAAGTCATGGTTGAACGATTGGGTTACAAGCAACAAGGTCATAGAGTGACTTCAAAATAGAGTTTAGATCACTATGTCCTCGCAACGTCGACCATAGTCTGTTCTGTTCGTGGTTATTGAGGATGTTTCATGATGACCATGATTATGTTAGTGCTGCTATAAAACAATAGATCAAATTTTGCGACATTTTTGGTTATGAAGACGACTGTTTGTAAAAAAAAAATAAAAAAAAAATATGTGAGTCACTGTGTAGTATGTTTTGCTGATAACCAGATGTTCCGTTCACTGTGCTTTACACGGATGTTCTCTGACCTTGACCGGTATCCAATGGCTGTAAGCGCATTCTAATTGTCGTAAATGTTTACCTACACGAATCTTGTGGTGTACCTAATCTATAGACAGGATGCTGATGAGTTGAAGCGCCTTTACAGCTTTTGGTGGTTTTAGATGCACCTACTCCAATCATCTGGTCACTGATCCGTGATGTGTCATTGGGAGCCGACGACGGCTCACCCTCTAACCGTGAATCTTTATGAGTTCTCAGATTGGCATGCGTGGTTCCTAAAAGGTCACCCACGTAATTTCACACCTCCGGTATGAGCTGGAATTGCTCGTTGGATCAGCGCGTATACAGGTGCACGTGTCATCGCTGCCGCTGCCTGCCGAGGAGCGTGCTGCAACAGTGCGTGCTCAGGTGCGCGTGTCGTCGCCGCCGCTGCCTACCGAGGAGCGTGTGCGCGTGTTATTTCCCTTACTGCTTGCTGGGAAGCACTCCGCATCGACGCGTGCGCCGCGGGTGCGCGCGTCACCGTCGCTGCTTCCCGCTGGGGAGTGCTCCGCATCGACGCGTGCGCCGCGGGTGCGCGCGTCGCCGTCGCCGCTTCCCGCTGGGAAGTGCTTAGCATCGACGCGTGCGCGGGTGCGCGCGTCGCCGTGGCCGTCGCCGGGCCGTCGCCAGGCCGTCGCCAGGCCGTCGCCAGGCCGTCGCCGCTTCCTGCTGGGGAGTGCTCCGCATCGACGCGTGCGCTGCGGGTGCGCGCGTCGCCATCGCCGCTTTCCGCTGGGAAGTGCTCCGCATCGACGCGTGCGCCGCGGGTGCGCGCGTCGCCGTCGCCGCTTCCTGCTGGGGAGCACTCTGCATCGACGCGTGCTTGGATGCGCGAGTTGCCGTCGCCGCCAGCGCGTCTACGGGCGTTTGCATCGCCACTGCCGCTGTTTGCTGAGGAGCGTGTTCGTCGCCACTGCCGCTGTTTGCTGAGGAGCGTGTTCGTCGCCACTGCCGCTGTCTGCTGAGGAGCGTGTTCGTCGCCACTGCTGCTGTCTGCTGAGGAGCGTTTGGCATCGACGCTTGCTTGCGCGTGTTGCCGTTGCCGGTGCTAAAGAAAGTGTCTCACGTAGACCTCCTTTCTTGGTAAAGTGAATCTTTGCTTTTTGTTTAATGATGAGTTGTGGCAGAGGTCAGGATGCTGTGTTGTAGTCCTGACAAAGTCGATGCTAAAGAAAGTGCCTCACGTAGACCTCCTTTCTTGGCAGAGTGGACCTTGTCTTTTTTTATGTTGATTTGCGGCAGAGGTCAGGCTACCTACTGTGTGGTAGTCCTGACAAAGCCGATGCTTAAGAAAGTGCCTCACGTAGACCTCCTTTCTTGGCATTGTAGATCTTGTCCCGCCTCTTAACTGAATCTGTCCAAATCAAAACTAAGAGATGATTCACGTAGTGTCTCTTACCTGATTTCTATTTCTGCTTAAATGACTAAATTGTATGTTGGCATACATGTTTGTGTTTTTGATGTTCTGTTTAAATAGCAGATGCTGGTAGTGAGGAGACCACCGCAACCATTGAGGAGCTTAGAAGACTAATTTGTATGCTTGCTGGCATACATGTTTGTGTTTTTGATGTTCTGTTTAAAAAGCAGATGCTGGTAGTGAGGAGTCCACCGCAACCATTGAGGAGCTTAGAAGACTAATTTGTATGCTTGCTGGCATACATGTTTGTGTTTTTGATGTTCTGTTTAAAAAGCAGATGCTGGTAGTGAGGAGTCCACCGCAACCATTGATCAGCTTTGAAGACTGATTTGTATGCTTGCTGGCATACATGTTTGTGTTTTTGATGTTCTGTTTAAATAGCAGACGCTGATAGAGGAGTCTACCACGACCACTGATCAGCCTGCAACAGTCGGCGAGCTGCCGACCGGAACCACCCAGCCGTCTACGAGCGACGTGCAACAAACAAGCACATCGGGAGCACACAGGCACGCTGAGCTACCATTCGACGGTGCCGCAAGCGTCACCGACGACCGACGTACCTACCAGCGTTGCACCACATGAAGAAGACCAGCCAGAAGCAGAAGCTTCTACGAGAGAAGTCAGGATCACCAAGCGGTTCAGGAGCAAGAGTCTCTTGAGACCAGACCGGAGATACCTATGCCACTACTGGATCCCCGTTAAAGGAGTTAAGGGAGTTCGAGGACTAACTCCAGTCAGGAGAGGCCGTGTAGACGATATCACGATGAGTCGCACGGAAAAGTTTTAAAGGCGCCGCGCTGCAAACGCCGGCCTGATTCAATCGCCAGCTTTCAACGAGGCAACACCTTCCTGGTGTTTGTCAGTCTGACATTTTGCTAATATCTTGCCGCCTAATTATTGTTTGAAGTTAAATTCTAAGTTAATTTGTTGATTGTTAATTTTCAAGGTTCAAAAATTTAGTTGGTTTTCATTGTTTTGTTTTTTTTTAAGTTAATTCTAGGCTTAGTTCCTAGAATAGTAATATGTACTTAAGTTCTAAACTAAAGTTAAGTTAATTAAAACTTTTTACTTTACTTTATTTCTAGTTTATGGTATCTGTTGTACTTATTATTTGTTTAGAGAAATATACCGTGTGAAACTAATAGTGCCATACAAATAAACTAGAGAATTAGAACTTAAATTAACCTGTTTTAGTTAATTAGTGCCAAATGTAGCTGAATTAAAAAAAAAAGTCATTAAAGCCAATCCTCAAATCCGAATTCTATACAAAATGATTCGGACAAATACTCAAAAAGTACGTCGTATTATAGTAATTTCTTCACACTATTCGTTTCGTCCATGTTTTTTGATTTCGTAACAAAAAAAGTGAAAGGTTTCATACTTAAATTTATATATTTATACGTGTTTTAAGTTAGTATGGTTAATTTTAAAACACGTATAAAATCTAAATTAAAGTATGAAACCTTTCACTTATTTTGTTTTTGAGTATTTGTCCGAAACATTTTGTATGGAATTCGGATTTGAGGATTCCCCTTAAACATAAACATATATTATTTTCTTTCATCACACATCTAACACTACCACATAACTCTCAGCTCTGTAATACACAGAGGTTAGCTGGAAGATTATGCGAACTAGCATTAAGTTCGCCTATGTAGGTACTTGTTTTTTTTTTACTTTGTGCAATGAAGCATTTACACTATCTATCTTTCTATGTATTAAATAATATATAATTATATATATTATATTATAAAATTATAAAGTTGCCGTACCTAACCGTAAACTGCAACTTTTTGTTGCTGCAACTTCTGAAAACTTGTATAATGCTGCAACTGACAATTGCTCCGTGTGCCGAGCCCGTTTTAACCTTCCTATGAGAAAAGTAAGAAAAATTGCATGCTAAATAACCTGTCTAAAGGAAAATGCGTCTTCCGAAGAAAATGCACTTTCCATGATACTCATTTGACAAAATCTACGTCAGCATTAATAACAGTAGCTATCACCAAAATTTTCAACCGACTTCAATACCCTCACCTCACCTACACAGACACACCCCACACTCACACATAAACTCGTTCTTCATTCTTTACGCGTACCCACTCATACTCACAATATAGTATTTTGTTATTTTTAGACACATAGGTACTATTTACTAATATTAAGTTTTAAATTGTTAAAATTGATTTACCTCAGCGACATATTTTAAAAAACCTTATTTAAAAAGTAAGAATCTGTTACTGGCAATAGGATAAGTTTAAATAAGTATATACATACATATGGAGTGCTGTTGATTCTATGATAAATAAATAAAAAATAAATAAAAAATAAAGGAGGAAGTTATCAAATCGGTTGAATGTTTTTTTTATGTTTGTTACCTCAGAACTTTGTTGTTTATAAACCGATTTGAAAAAATCCTTTTCTCTTTTAGAGGATATACTTTACTTATTAAATAAAAAATATTTATTCTCAAAACTTATTACTTACTTAATGCTAAAACATAATAAAACTAAAATTACTTAAATAAGTATAAAAATAATAAAGAATTAGCCTATCTAAAATTACAAATAAAACATAGAATTTAGGTCACTGTCCATACTTGAAACTTAATATACATACATAATATACTTTTAGATTGCTTCTATAGACATTTTATCGGTTCAGTAGTTAAGGTTTTAAATCAAAATAACTGAAAGTAACTCGTTGAAGTGAACAAAATCGCGTATTTTGCTTCCCTGTGACTTGTCATAGGTGTTTACGGTCACTTGGTTAGTCCGATTGAAGTCGGCTGTTGTATGTTTTTGTAAAACCTTGATTATTGACAAGAGTATTGGTATCGAAGCCATCACAGATAAGTCACGTGATTGAATAACAGTTATCTATGAAAAAAAATCATACTTACAAATAAATAAACCTGTGATGTCTTCAAATACGCTATATACAAATACGCTAGTCAAAATGTTTGGTGGTGGGGCTAAACTACCTCGGTGTTAAATTTCGATTTTTCTTGTTATATTTCACAATTTAAAAACCAACCTTATATCAATAGAATCAAGATAGATATTGCATTATCAAACACTGGGCTCACTAACATTAAAGGTATGTGTCAGTTTGTCGATATTTGGATTGATGTGTTCTGGTTTAAAGAGCATTGTGGCTAGTGAGTTTCTGGGCTTTCGAGACTGCTAATAAAATGTAATTAAGTGGACGAGCGCTATTATAGAAGAGTAGCACCGACCTATGTGATTCAAAGTCCTGTTCCGGTCTTGGGCATTCGTGATCGTTAAAGTATCGACTTTTTATCTAGTTATTTTGATTTGACAAAACTACTGAACATATTTTGATTTTAGTATTTTTACTTTGACAAACAAAAAAAAAATTGAGAGAAGGTTCTTTCCTATTTTGAAGTCATTTTTCTGTTAGTGGATTTCTAAAAGCATTTGATACAACATACCAAACCTTACTATACGTGCAAAGCAGCGTAAATTAACTAGTTACCTATTATGAGCAAAGCAAGTGAACCTATTCACAAAAGTCATTTAAAAATAACCCTTATGATAACGACCAAAAGGCTACATTACTCAACACGACATCACAATTATAACTAATCAAATTCGGACATTTACACACACACTCGCACCTGGTTTCGCTCGTATCTTGAACCCGCGAGCCAAAATCGATCTTACCCCCTTTTGATTAGGTCAAAAATACATTAGAATTAATGTTTGTACCTATTGACTTGTAGGACGCTGTGCATTCGCTTTTCTGACACACAATCTTACCGGTGAAAAATCTTCAGAGCTCCTAAAGAATTTGGAGCTTTGTTTTCTCAACATTGTGGCCAAAATTCAATGGAGTGAGTTGAGTACTTGTGCTGTTTCAGTACTAGGGTAGTAGCCACGGCCGAGGGCTGAAAGGGGTTCTGTGAGGGGTGAGGGGGAGAGGCAGCTAAAGCCTTTCCAGGCCTTACTACGTTTAGTACCGCCGCGTCCGTCGTTCCGAGCGCACGGATGGCGCGCTCAGAAAGGAGCGTGCGTTTTTCGATTTTTTTAAAACGTAATAAAACCTCCCCTTTTCTAGCTATAATATTTTTATTGCTTGCTTCACTTGTGAGTGTGATGTAACTAGTGATTGGTATGGATTGCCTGGTAATAGGTATGGCGCGACTGGTATAATGTATGACCTACTTATAGGTTGATCGTTGGATACAGGTATTTTTGAATTGGCAGAATAATTGTGATGTTGTTAGCCATAGAACGGTTTCAAAGCGCGGGAAGCGAGTATGGCGGGAAGTGCGTAAGACGCGTATTAAAATTGCAGGTGGAATTTAAAATGGAAATTGTGATGTTATCCTGCAATTCAAGAAGGAAATTGCAGAGTTAAATATTAATAAGCGCACGAAGAAAGATATTAAAAGTTATAATGATTAAGCTTGAACAATGACGTATAATTAAAAATTGGTAGAGTCTGTCTGCCACAACTACTGACCGGATTAAATCAAATTTGACTAAGGTGACATGATTTGTGATCAAGAAAAATATTTTTAGTTTAATGCTTAGGTAGAATTTAATCGTTTTAGGTTTTTTTTCGCGGGCTAAGCAGTTTACAATAGTATTTTTTTATTATTATGTATATATTTTTTATGATTAAAATTCTAGAATATCCATGGCTAAGTTTTATTATTTTGCCTTAATAATTAATGTTTCATGATTATAAAACTTCGTGTGTGTTATCAGCGAGATCTTTATTACTCATAATAAAGTATGAAAATGTGTGATTTGATTGAATTATAGTTATTTCATGGGTTTCAGTTATCGACCCTAACTTTAAGTTGAAAGAGTCACTGGTTTAATTATTTTTACAAACGACTGAACGGACGTCGGTCAGAAATATAAAAGTTTTTTTGATGATTATAAAAGTTTTCATTTTTGTCTTTAAGGGGTAACCATGGCAGTCGCAACATTGTAAATCTGTGACGGTAGGCTGAAATACTCCAGGTTTAAAAATCAATAAAAGTCAAGGGGGGTTAATAATTTGAAAAAAAAAACAATAGTATTAATTGATCTTTTATCTTGAAAAATTTATAGAAACATTTATTTAATTCGCTTTTTCGATATGAAAAAAAATCCCAAAACAATGCTGTGTCTGAAAGGTTATTTTCGATCTTCTCCTAACGGCATTAAATATATATTTATTTTTATACCATTACCTAGGGAAAAAAAGATCTAAAAAAGTAAGCTATTCATGTTACGTAAATTTTGCTTGCGACTAGGAACTACTATAATAAAATTTATACATAATTTCGCAATAAAAGGACGCCATTAGGGTCGGTGTCTCAAGAAAAATTAGTGTATCATAAAAAGCTTACTCTTATTTTTAGATCTTTTTTTCCTAGCTAAATATAAATAGTTCTACAGACTACAGTGTGCTAAAGAATCAAACATACATAGTACATACACGCAACACAAATTATTATCTATAATTTTATTTGCTTTCAGCTGACTGCGAAGGCTTAAACAGTCAGTAAGGGTCAGATATTCTGCTCCAATGAAGTAACGTGTAAGCATTACTGTGTTTTGGTTTGAATGGCACTGTAGCTAGTGAAACTTTCAAGACTGACCAGATCATCAAAATGTCTCATTTGGACGAGCCTGTGTAGCACTGTTCTGGTCATGAGCAGGTGTGATCTCTTACCATCAGGAGAGCGTTAAATTCGTATCGACCATAATTTAATTTTTTTTTTTTAATTAAATTAATAAACCAATTTTAAGAGCATAAAATCCAAAATGTTCGTTAGACCTTACGAGATTTGTGACGTCGCGAGTACGTCGTAGCGGCTACGTTGTAGCGACTACGTCGTAGAAGTCTTGTAGACCCTCTACGCCTGACATTAGTAGGGTTCCACATGACGTCGTAAAAACGTCGAACGCAATACTAATAAAAGTTTTATTTATGTTTGTTTTATTAACAAAGAGTATATTTTGTTTTACGTTACATACATAATACCTCGGGAAATTGAGTTTTTATCACTAATCACATCACCTTAAATCAAAATTTGAGGATTGTAAAGATTGGACTAAAATTTATAATGAAGAAAGAAGGTGACTTGAAAAAGGAAAATGCTCCGTCAATAAAAAAAATATTATTTATTTAAATATATTTTTTAACTTAGTACTTTTTTACGAGTTCTAAAACAATGAAAAAAGCACGGCTACTTCTGTTTCGGAATTTTGCGTTGGACCGAAATGTAATAGGCTAAATTGACCAATTTTTTACGGGTTTTTCCAATAAGATATGTACGTATGACATAACAATATCACGTTGTTCTAAAGGCTCCTTAAACTATAGCTATGGTACATAATATTACTTATTCTTTGCTATAGCGTCAAGTTGCCAAGTTTATGGCACTTCGGGAAAGGTGGTGCCCTTTGGTGGTGTTGTTTCATGACATTTGGCATAACAGGCTTTTGATGTACCTGTCAATTGTAATCACGTCTGTCGTTCGATCTTTGTCACTGGTCCAATAAACGGGTCGTCCATCGAAGCAAAGCTAGGCAAAGCGAACAATGATGTCTATAGCTTGCAATATTTTTATAAAATTTGAGCAAATTTAATTTACCTACAACTCTAGGATTTGTTTCAAGTATCAACATTACACGAATTTATCTATTTACAAATATGCACTTCTTTATTATTACGGCTTATTATTAAAAAAAACGATTTGTGAGTAAGACCACTGACAGAAGTAGACAGAAGAAAACTTCATCAAGGCGATTCAAGCCAACTTTACTCGAACCAGCGTAACATAGCCGAGTATGACGGCTCAGTCTCATTCAATACCTACAAAATAAATTGCTCAGCGCGTCAAAGAAGTTTTCACTTTAAATGAAGCTGGTTGAATAACGGTGTGTGATTGGGACCACAAGATTTCGCTTCTGGTCTTCTTTTAAAAAAATCGGATATGATTAGGGTATTACTAGGTGATATTATTTATATCAATATTAATAAGGTTACATTTTGAGATAAACTCACAACTTTTCTGGACAACCGGCCTTACGATTTACCTGTTTCACGCTTTCAACAAAAAGCAATATGTTTTTGATATTATAATAATTGTGTCAAATCATGTGTATAGCTGCCTTATATTATAGATGTACGTATGGGTGAGTCTGTTAATTTGACGCTCCATTCAGATGAAACGGCTCTTTGGATTTTGAAAAAGAAATGTCGTTAAAATAAATCATAAGATAAAGTTGCCTGCGAAAATATTAGCGTCATTCTTCTTCTTATGTTAAAATCAATATGTATGTATAAAAAGGCTGTAAAAGGCTTTGTTCTGTCTGACTGACAGACAACGCGCAGCCAAACTACTGAACGTGGAGACGTGGAGAATTATTATAAGAAAATATATGAAAAAAAAAACTTTTTTACATTTCCATTATATCCTAGATACAAACCACCCTTATTACATACATCAGAAACACATTGCTCTCCATATTCGCAGTCGGGTACCCAAAACACTTGTTCGTCAAAAGTGCCATAAATTGAGTACAGTGGCTCGCCTGACCTTCGTCCGTTTAGAATCAATAATCTAGGCTACGCTATTTCTTACCGTTTTGAACACGTCTCCATGCATAATACAACCTTCCGGTCCCACGCGCCCTTTATACTTCCGGTTATACTTCCGGTTAATGAATACAGTTTTTGTAATTTAGCAAATACACCGAGAGTACCGAGAAAATTTAAATACATTATGATCTTCAGCTGTATGTCTTACAAATAAGTCGTATCTAAAGCTGGTTTGTGTTAGATTTTGTACAAATTGTGTCGGAAAATTTGTATATAACCTACTAGTATGAACGAACAGGATGGTAATATTTCCTTACAATGACTAACATAAGTAACATCCAAAACTGTTCACTTGTTTTGGCTTGATAATATTACAAGAAAAGAGTTGTCATGGCCACCACATAACTCAAACTAACGTCTTTATTTATCAAGATACAAAATGTATTATAAGTAATTGTTGTTTTAAGTAATATGAAGCCATTTTGGCATCCCACTTAAATCAAAAAGAACATTTTTTGAAAAAATATGTATTTTATTACAACATAAGCTTAATACAATACATGTACAAAATAACAAAAGGAAACAATTGGGCATACCATAGACTGATTTGATACCAGGTGGCAGCGTGCCGAGGACACTGGCTGCATTGCCTCTTTGTATTGCAAGGCTTATTCTTTGGACGAAATAGCTGCCAGCCCTTTGATTATGTGTCGCTTGAAAATTATTGTTCCGTCATAAATTATATAGTTAAAATTACCGTAAACTTTAAATTACCAACCGTTGGAATAGCCCTCACTTGTAATTTTCCAGTGCTATAACAATATTTGGTATTTGCTTACACAGTTTTGGTAAACCTAGGTTCGTAATTCTCGTCTATTTAAGCATTTGGTGTGCAAACATTGACTTAGCCCAAGGTCTTTTCTAAGGATGTACTAACTTATTTATGTTTTTAGCATAATATTTTATGTATTTAGTTTGAAAAGGTTCCTTGTCCACAACCTAAACCTAATGTAAACCTAAAGTATTTTACTTACAATCAATGCATTAGATTTTTTATTAGTCAATACAAAATGTTTGTAAGGTAAATAAGTAGTGTGCGGTAATAATACATTTATTATTATTATTTGGTAGATAGAGTGTTTGTGTTATTATATTGGTATCGAAATTCAAACTCGTATTACCTTTTCATTTTTCAAATACAAACAGATAACGAAAATCTTCAAACTATTTTCGTTATTTGAGTGCAACGACCGGACTCAATATTCAAATTGTTGCATATTTGCTGGCATTGCCAAATATTGCTGTATGCTATCGATTTGATACTTTTTCATATAAAATTCAATATATTCTTAGCAAGTACTTTGGTAGCCCACGGCTTTGCCTCAATCCAATCTTACTTTCAGAAGTTTTTGCGTGATTAGATTGGGTAACAAACACATTCATAAAACTGACCACTCTACACGGTGTTGTATATTAATAATACTAATATCAATGTCAGATACATATTCTATCGTAAATCAGCTACTTGAGTGAATAACTGTGTTTTGGTTTAAGGCGCACTGTAGGTAGTGTAATGACTGAGCTATCTAAACTAACCATCAAAATGTCTCATATTAATGCCTAGATCACACGTACTGAGTACTCGGCCGAGACAGTAAAATGTTAATCGGCCGAGACAGTGAAAGCTTCCATCACTCGCTCAGCGGAGCACTCGGTGGTATGTTTATACGTACTGAGTAATCGGCCGAGAGCACTGTCTCGGCCGAGTGCTCGGTACGTGTGACCTAGGCATAAGCGAATGCTTTTAGCAGTGTTGCACCGGACAGTGTGAATCAAAATCCTGTGTAACACTGGTCATGACCAGGCGTGATCTCTTACCATCAGTAGAGCGCCTAGCTCGCTTGTAGCTTGCTTGCACAAAAACAAATAAAATTGTATTTATTATTGTATTACTTAGAACTTCAGCAATAATAAAATTGTAGCCCATTGTCACAGAAAATTGTATTAATAACTCTGATGGCAAGTCGAGCGTAGCCCCAGGCTATGTTAATATAATGCTAACTTTATTTTAATATCACAAAGAAAATACTTATTTAATCTGCTCGGGTTTAATATAATCTTGACAAGCAACATTTAGTTTGAGACAGATTATTGAAACTTTAAATGGATCGCTTATTTTCGCATCAAATATGCAAAACTCGAGATGGCTTTTTTAATTGGAGTGGCTTTGAGGATTCTGATGTTTATACAGTGTAAATATTGAACTTTAAAATGAGTAATTGGACTCTACTTAATAGTATATATCTTGATTACTGTATAGTTTTAATAGTTTAAATGGCTTGTATCATCAATATATATAAAAGACTTTGTCCTTATTGACTGAATGACAGACAACGCACATGCCAAATCACTGAATGTAGAGACTTGAAATTTCGAAGGTTTGTAAGGGTTTGAATTGAAACGCGCGCTTTGCTAACGCACATTTTGAGAACCTTGAATTATATTAAAGTGTAGGTACAGACAGCGTCAGAGATAAGTATCCCCATTGCACAAGACACCCAGCTATAAATCCTTTCAAAAAAAATTAATACCTAAAATTATTTTTAGGATTACATACTGTTATACAAATATAATATATTTTTTAAAGACAAAACTTATCCATTCGCCGCGACGACGGTGATTTAAAGGGATTTGAAGCTGGGTATTATAATGCAAGGGGGTTACTTATCTATGACGCTGTCTGTGTACATACACAACAATGCAAGCGCGCGCTGCTTGTCAATTTATTGTTGTGAGTTATATTAGGTATAGTAAACTAATATACCAATAATATAATGATTGATGGCTTAGTTTTCTCGAGAAAATGCGCTCATTTCTACTGACCAGTCTTTTCATAGATAATCTTCAGTGTTATAGTACGTTTTAATCAATTAAAATTAGATAAGTTAGAAATAATTATTGTGTATTTAATTTTGTAGAAAATTTACAAAAGTTGTGTATTTTTCCTGAAATCGTCATATCTTTTGGACATCCAAATTAAATTCCTCGTAAATAGAAGAAGTTTGCAACAAAAGTAATATGCGTTAGGATTCCGAAGAAAAGTTAAATAGCGTATTAGAGATTCAATTTGTTTAATACTGTCTTAACTTTCGCCGTATCGAGGTCGAGTAATTTACATAATTATTGTAGTTTTCGAGCGCGTTTTATTGTTTTTAAAATGGCTGTATTGGCTTAGATATATTTTAAGAATATTAAATGAAGAAGAATAATATTATTTATCCCTGCTATTGTGCTGTTTAACATAAAAATAAAATCATTTTTGTATAACAACGAAACATCCCAAATGGATTTTATTTTTAAGCATTATTACTAGAATAATTTATTTATGCAGTAGATTAAAATTAATGAAAGGCGAATGGCGATGGACGCTTGTTTTCTTTTTTTTCTTTTCATTTTAATTTTCCCCTTTTCGTTAACTTTAAACTTTCTTTTTTAAGAGCGTTTTAATCCTTCTTTTGTCCATTTCAGATACAACCATTATAAAAGAGTGTAAAGTCAATTAGAGCAAAAAACATATCACTAGAATAAGTTAAGTTTAACAAGTGTCATGTGAATAAAAAATCAGATGTCAGAAAAGGACAGCTGCGATGAAAAAACTAAAACAGAAAAGGACGAAAATAGGTGGCGGTTTCGAATGCAAGAACGAACTGGGCTAGTTTGTGACAAAGTTAACCGAAAGTTGAGCTTGTCTGAATTGAGCTCGCGTCCGGCACTTTTGCCGCGTTCGCCATTTTTGTCAAATCCGCCATTTTTGCTGCGTCCGCCATATTTGTCGCTTTCGCCATTCGTGGCGTGGATTTGGCGGTTTTGTAAAGTTACGTCCATGGTTCGCGAGTGGTTGGGAGTATGGAGTGTGGTAGCAATGCTGGTTTTTCTGGTGTCGTGGGTGGGAGCCAGCGAGTTCCCGGAGAGAGAATGCTGCGATCCTGTGTACCCTCAGAACACGATGACGACGGCGGCAGCGCCGGTGATGACTCCACCTGTTCAGACCAGCAAGCTGGCGGGTGAGTTTAGAATAAAGAAAACTAATTTCAGGTTATAATATTTTTTAACTTCAAGATTCTATGCCGAAGATGCCGATGTTCGTAACTAGTGTTTTAATGACTTTAGTAAAAAGCTAATGCTTAAATATGGTATAATAAGTGGGCACGTGTGTGAAATCCTATATTCAACGGACTTCAAAAATGGATGAGGTTGTTTCGGTTGTTTTTTTTTTAATGTTTGTTACCTGAGAACTTGTCATTTATCAACTTGTTCTTAACTTGTGTTAACATCTTTTTTGTCTGAACCTACCTACTTTCAAATTGAACCCATACAAATTTCATCAACATCGGTTCAGTTGTTTATTTTTTAAATCAAAGTAACTGAAAAAAAATATGCCGTCAAAGTAAACGAAATTGCGTATTTTGCTTTACTGTGATTTTTCAACGGTATTAGTTAACGGCCACTAAACAGTCCAATTGAAATCGTAGTACAACTTTGATTATAGATTTACCGAAGTGATGTCTTATTTTAAGTTTCAGTTTCAGTCTGAATAACAGTGTTTTTTATTCATTAAGCTTATAAAACAGCTGTAAAACAGTGGGATGGTCTGGCTGGACAGTACATTTTAAGTAGAACAACCCACAATGACGGTGAGTATGGCAACACGCATGACCTAAATCGGTATTTATGTCCATTGAATCACGCGACGACCTCCAGCCCTTTATTAGTGCACATTGTGACAACATTGAGACTTCAAGGTCATGGAGAGTACAGAATAGTTTGTAAAACTAACAGCGGTACGTGACTTCACCCGAGTGATATTGAGAATCAGAAACAGATTTTTTTATTGCTTAAGCTGTGTAGTTGGTGCAATAAAGATCTTAGGTAAATAGGTAATTCAAATTCAAATAATTTATTTCAGACAATGTCCATAAAAACTTAGAAATATTAGGTACAAAAACAATCAGGGAACACACATACACACAAAAAATAATAATAACATAATATTTAAATGAAAATTAAAATATATAGGTATATAAAAATAAAAATAAAACACATTATGCAATATGAAGCCTGACTTAAACTAACTTAATAAGTACAAGTAATTTTACAGTCATAACCATTACGGATGGACAATTTTCAAAAAAAATCTTTATTATTAGCCACTGACAGCAGCTAGTGTTTTATAATTTCACCCATGTGCAATAGTTATACATAGATAAATAACTGTTTTTGGTCAATTACACAACGCTATCTAGCCCCAAACTAAGCAAAGCTAAAGAGCTTATACTATGAATAGGAAACATCCAGACTCAGGACAAACACCGATGTTCATCACCCAAATGTTTGCCCTGAAGCGGAAATCGAACCCGCAACACCGGCTCGGCAGTCCAACACACTCGCCACTCGACCATCCGTGTTGTCATACTTCTCAAGTCCAAAAACGGTAAGTATTCCTGCCTACATTTTGACAGAAAGTGCGTAAATATACTCTACGTAGGTAGAAATACTGATCAAAAGGCTTGATATCAAAGAAGTTGGTTTCGACTTCCGAGTAAGTTGTATGGAATTGCTGAGTGCCAAAACTTTGGTCGATAAGTAATGTATGGAGGTCGAAACTTTGCTTTCATTCAATCTGGTTTGATGGTTACATGAATTGAAGGGGACAGGGGAGCCGTTCAGTTGATTAGATTGTAGGGACTAGGCCCTTAACAAAAACCGAAAGGCCTAGGCACGGGCGTAGAGTAAAGAAGAGTAGAGCCATAAAGGTTTAAGGTCTGTATAAATTCGTCGTTCTCTGGAAGATAACGAAGATATAGTAAAAATATATTTAGTAATAAATTCGCTTAATTTCTAAATAAACGTTTTAATTAACTTAACTCTAGTTTAGAACTTTAGTAGGTTAGGTACCTATATTGTATATATTATATCAAATATAGTATTATATATATTCCATACACTACTACTATAATATTTTATACTATACATTTTTTATATACTCTATTTTATATTAGTATTCAATTCAATTCAATTCAATTTATTTTCAAAATCAATAATACAAGCACAATACTATATATATTACATACACTATTTATATAATATTTATATTTGAATCACTCAATTATCTCTTGACGAAAGCTTTTAATTTTTGCCCGACTGCTATGTCTGTATCAGGGTATGTGAGTCTATTTTTGACACGGATTTATACTATAACCGACAAAGTTAGAGCGAAGCCACACTTCGCAACGGAGCAGTGTGGCTTCACTTTTAAGTGTCATAAATCGTGTGTTTTCATTTTGGATTTTAGGTTCATTTAAGTATAGAAATAATTTTGCATTTATCGGTAACTGGTTTTATTGAAAACTAGCCAATCATTTTCAAATTACGAGAAATCCCAAATGGTAATTTCATTTTAATAATATTATTACATCGTTTTGGACAAACCTACATTAAAGCGTCGATGACACACGGTTTTTTTACAAGCTGTTTGTTGGCGAGTTTTAAAGCTAGCGAGTGAGCGAGTTAGTTACAAATGGCAATATCATTTTAATAATATTATTATATTACATCGTTTTGGACAAACCTATATTAAAGCGTTGATGACACACGGCTTTTTACAAGCTGCGTTAGCGAGTGTTGGCGAGTTTTAATGCTAGCGTGTGAGCAAGTTAGTTACATTTTTTATGATATAAATTGACTGAGTACCTATAAATTAAAAGAATTGGATCGGTCATTACGTTAGTCAGTTTTTAAATTTATACTCAGTACATTAATTTGACGACAACGGATTGTCGAGTGGCAAGTGTGTTAGACTGCCACGCCCGATGTCGCGGGTTCGATTCCCGCTCAGAACAAATATTTGTGTAATGAACATCGGTGTTTGTCCTGATCTGGGTGTTTGTTGTATTCTATGTATGTATTTACAAAAAAAAATATATAAGTATTCTATTAGTTATCTGGTTCCCATAATACAAGCTTTGGGGTAAGATGGCGTTGTGAGGAATGTCCAAACATTTATTATTCATTTATTATTATTATATACCTATCTTCAAAAATGTAAATGTATGCAAGCGAGATTCTGGGTCTTAATAAACAATATTAAATTCGATACCGAAGCCGGCGGCACTTTTCTTCACGATAACCTCAAAGTTTCTTGATATGAACTCTTATCAGAACCTGGAGTTCCCGTTTTATGGTGGTGTTGTATGTCGCAACTTTCAAGGTTTCTAAGAGTACCTTTACATGTTCAAGATTACTTTTTTATACTTCTTTTATATACAGGGTGATTTTAACAACTGGGTTTGGATGGCCATAATCGGTCCTAAAGTTCCCGCTTGCCACCTCTTTTTGTTTGCCACCCTTTTCACTTGCCACCTCTTGGTTAAAGTTTTCTCGAAAAGCAAAAGTTAAAACCATATTAGTTTCGATATAAAGTGTTTTTTAATGAAAAATCTAATCATTAAATCCTCCTCATAATATAGTGGTCATTAGACATTTATCTTTTATGCCTAGATGAGACCTACCGAGCAAACGGACGAGACAGTAAAATGTTTTTCGGGCTAGTAGCTTACATCACTCGCTCAGCCGAGCACTCGGGGCTATATTTATACGTCCCGAGTACTCGGCCGAGAGCACTGTCTTGGCCGTTTATTCGGTTCGTATAAATATGCGATAAATTCAGCGATGCAAACATCCCAAAAGTTTTTACGCATTCTAAATAATTCAATGAAACTAATTATTCCGTTTGTCATTCGATATAGCAGAGTTTTTCGCTCCAAAAACAGTCTGTTGTTAAAAAAGGTTTATCGTGAGATCCTCCCTTTTCAGATTCAAATTTCTAATTGAATTAAATGTTTAACAAGTCTGAGTTTTGATTTGAATTGATTAGTATACCTAATTTGTTTCATTATTGTTTAGGGATTTAGTGAAACTGATTTATTTTAACGAGTGGTCTGACATTGTATTGCTTTTTCAATGATATCATTTAAATGTTATTATTATTAAAGATGCTTAAATAAATGGTTATGTGAAAGCTTTTATTATTTGTACGTATTTCTAACAACTAAATAAACTGACTAGTCTAATACAGCTTTATTATGATACGCGGACTAAACTCAAGGTAGCCCCCTGAGTTTTCCCAGCTCTAGACTAGTTTTCCATAATAATAATAATAATCCCTAGCCACCAGCCGCTTGGGCTCTACTCCGCGGCTGGTGGTCCACCGTTTTTATATATTTTTTACAATAGCATTTAGTTTATTTACTTATAATATTATTGAAAACATGTTAAATAAATGATATAATAATAATAAGCTGTATATTTCCAACATAATACTTTACAAGGAGAAAAAAAATCAATTGAAAGAGTTTATATCTAGTCTCAGATAATTGATTGATTCAGGCGTTACATTGCGGAAATCCATAAATATCAACAAATTATGTAAATATATTTGGTAATAAATCCGCTTAATTTCTAAACAAAGGTTTTAATTAACTTAACTTTAGTTCAACTAAACCAAAGAGTCAACGAACAGAAAACCAAAGTTTAAAGATACGACACGTGTTTCGCCTCTACACGAGGCATCATCAGGAGGTGTGGACTCGCCGAAGTTCGAAACGAGAGTGAATAAACATTTTTTTTTTTTTTTTTTTTTCGGATGGACGTTTAATGCAGTTAGCCGCAGATGGCTGTTACTGCGTCACCGGACTCGTAAACTGCGTCACCGGACTCGCTGCGTCACCGGACTCGAGAGTGAATAAACAACGTTGCCCGGCCCGTATTTATACCCGTTATGGCGATGAGTCGCCTGTCGTATGACCCGACGTCACAAAAATCCTCTTATAACTTGGATACCTATCTAAGGATAAAGGCCTCCTCCATTCGCTTCCAGTTTTCCTCTTACAATAAAGAAAATTCACAACGAAGAGTATCCAAACAAGCATCTTTATTCATGACTTACCTACGGAAAAAATCTTCTGTTTTCTTTAAACCTAGTTGGCCCGTAGTTAAGGAAAAGTTATCTGACAGTTGACAGGCAACACGGCCATCGGCGTTACAAAACCTTTTTGAGGGTATCATTAACTTACGTTCCACCATATTTAAACTACCTACCTACATGCGTTACCATAGACAATATGTAAATAAATATCATTACATTTATATTACCTTTCTATAACTACGACGATAAAATTCTGCGTTTATTGGAACAACAATGAAAAATCCTGGTCTGCGTAAAACTTATTTCATAATAACTGATAGAGTTTTGTTTTATTCATAAATTACTTAACTTTCTCTTATTGTTCATATTTCATCCAGTACATATTTTTGCAATAAAATACCGAATTTAATTTCTTATCTCAGTGACTCCATTCGTTGACGTAACGTACGTTATTTGTTACGCACCGTTAATGCAAAAATGATTCGTATCAAAAGATTCACAGGACCCCAGGCGTTAATATTGCAACCACGGAGCACGTTATTGGTGTCATATCTCAGTGTTAAATACTGTACAGAATAAATTGTGGGAAATTTAAGGTACTGTCAGCTGCACCAATATATATACACTCTCAAGTTTCTCATTTATATTATACTCTTAATTTGGGAGAGACATTCTTCTTCTGACAAGTAAGATGACTACATTAATTTGAAAATGCTTGCGTGTACTTTTCTTTGCAAAATTAAAAGTAATATATATATGAAAGCTTGGGAGTGCATACATGTCTGTGAAGCTGACTGTACATTAGATTACGCCTCGCGATAGCTTGACCCTGTGAAGCCGATGATAGTAAGTATAGGTTTCGTATATTTGAGGATAAGAATTTATTTTTAAGACTACTGAATCTTGACACATGAAATTTGGAGGGTGATTAAAGTGCGTAGTATAAAAGGAATTTTGAAAAATAGCAACGCAAACAAAGTTGCTAGTATTCAGTGGCCAGCTAGTATTTTATATTTTTGTGGAACTTCTTACGTGAAAAGAGATTGAAAATAATTTGAGAAGTGCCACAAAGCTGCCTTAATAAAGCGTGATCATTCAAATATCACGCCGAATTCACCCGCAAACGTGATATACTTAATAATGTATGCGTAATATAATAATACTCATACAATAACGGTTTACCTTATCGTGCAAGAACATGAGATCAGTCTAAACGGTTAGCACGAGTTTTCTATGCTATAGCTCTAATTGACAAAGGTAAAGCGACCAGTTTTATTTTAAAAATATGTTATTACATTTTTGTTATGTCACATATTTTTCTTGCTTTCTGTCGATTTGTGGGAGTAATTTCGTGAAAATGGAAAGGAAGTGTGTAACAGAAAGTTTCAGATATCAGATGGTACGCCGAATTCGGTATACTAACAACTTTAACAGTTACAAATTAAATTAAATAACGAATACATTTTAACAGCATAATGAACAGAGCTAGATAATGAAGTTTCTTATATTTATAATTTCTCAACATCTTTTTATTATGTAAATTTCAGCCCTTACCGATTTAGTAATCTAATTGCTAAGTTCATCTTTATATATTTTTTGGTAGATCGAAAACCTCGTGCTTTACCTTTCTGAAGTACGTCTAGACGACGTCAACGCTACCAGAGTAAGTATAACAGTAAAGTTATACAGTAAACCAAGTAGCGACATTATTTATTAGAGCCACTTCACATAATACTAACATTTATTAAATATTGTTAAACTCGTTTATATGTTTTTCATAGTACCAAATTTTAATGTTTAATGTAATATTTTTCTTAGCTCAGTCACAACAGTTTTTCGTAGACCTTCACGATTATGTGATCACGGCTGTGATCTACATAATCTAGATTTTAATTTTATGTGTTATCTATCACCATCTACATTCCTTGGTTTTTTTGTTCAAACAAATCAAGGTGCTCTCCTGATAGTAAAAGATCACGCTAGCCCATGAACAAAATAGTGCTGCGCAAGACTCTTGAAGAACACATATGTCTAATAAATAAACTTCACTCAGTTTTCGACTTTTACGTACTTTCAATCAGCTCTATAATAGAGGTCGGTCAACAAAAGCTGGCGCTGTCAATGTACTCACACTGTACATAGGGACACGCCATTTTCTTTATGTCTTTACTGTTTAGTTTAACTTATTCTGTGTAGCTACTTATGCAAATCTGACTTAACCCGAGATTTTCATACAAGTGCAGAGTTGAAAAATCAAAGTTCAAAGATAAGCTTTAGGTATGTAAGTGTAAGATCAAGACAGTAAACTCAACATGCAAAAGGTGAGATTAAGTTTTCTACCGAATATACTTAGTTAAACGTTATTCAAGAATAAATAATTTATAGTAATGTGTTTAACATGGTATCTTATGTGAATATCGTGTAAATACTTGCCAGCTTTATTTGCACTGTGCACTTTAAACAGGAGGAGCGTGTTGCGTGTTATTTTTATCTTATCTCTACGAGGCGCACTTGAAATCCTTTCACCACACTGGTTAGGAAATAAATAGTGACACGATAAGAAGAAGAAGCGCATCAGTGCGATCTTCACACGTCGTAGGTACGCATTTTTAAAGTCCCTACGTGATGATCGACTTCACGAAAAAGAGTGCACGGTGCTCTACAGAAACTTCCGGTCATATTAAAATCTTGATTATAAGTTTTATGGTAAGAAATATCTTTCTCTGCAACTCCCGGTTGCATCCTATTTAATTAGCGTCTGTCTTGTCTTGTCTGCAGTTTACATCAAATAAAGTAGAGTAGGGAGAGTAACAACGCTATTAGGATATTGGATGTCCGATTTAAAACTCCACTTTTGTCCATAGCATTCGCCACGGAGCGAGACGTGAATTTGCAGAAACATGTACATATGTGTGTAAAGTGATGGAACGAATGTCATTTTTTGAACATTCGCGGATACGAATGCGAATTCGAATAACTGCTACTGACATTCGCGGATGTGAATGCGAATGTTCAGAAGGACTGAACAAAAAGTTCGTTCTGTTTGTATTTTGTTTCGAGAATTGCCGAGTTGATTATCATACTAATTATTGAATTAGTATGATAATCAACTCGGCAATTCTCTTTTGTGATTTTTTGAAACACGCTTATTGAAGCGTGTTTATAAAAATCACAAAAGTTACAAATACTTATTTAATTGGATGAGGGATGGGTATAGATAGCATAGCATACGTGTATTTTTCTCCCATAGGTAATAATAAAATAACAAGGTATGATATACCTAGTTAAATTATATTTTGTGTTGTACCCAAAGGAATGATATGAATACATTTTATTTGAGTAATGTAATGAAACAAATTGGGCTTAGGCAACATCGAAAAACATGTTTACAGTTTGTCTCAATATATTAATGTTTATTGTACCAACAAAAACGCTTTGGGAATGAAGGTCAGACGACAAATTTATTTGTGATGTATTCAGATTTGTCCTCAATTTTTTTCTTGTTATACCAAAATGTTTATTCTCTAATAATTAATTTACTTGCGTTTTTTTTTCTTGGATAGTGATCGTGGACGTGAACAATTTCATATAAGTTGGACTGTCACTGGCATATCCAGGTCATTAGACGGACCGAGAAAACAGACGGTCCATCTTAGTGAGAACAAGCCCTAACTATACTTCCAATCTCTTACCCTTAATATCTTAGGGCCGGCGCACTTGGCGGAGCGCAGCGCCGAGCATTTATCACTGTCAAACTATTATTAACCTTGTCGTCATTTAAATTATATCTAAAATCCAATAACATGACAATTGAGCATCGAAGCGATAAATTAATTGTTGTAATATTTGTTATTGGATATTATTTAGATGAGAATATTCTCTATAATAGTTTGACAGTGATAAATGCTCTGCGCTGCGCTCCGCAATAAGTGCGTCAGTTTTGCGATACACTTGCATTTTATAATTACCAAAAAAACTTAAATCGGTAATGCAGAAAGGGTACTACGTTATTTTTGTACAGTCAGAATTTTAGGTTACTACAAAATGACACAGTTGTCACTGCGGGGCGAGTGCGGAGCCCGAGCCGAGCTTTTGCGAGCTGGCTCGAGAGGTACCCGAGTTTGCCAAACGATGAATGAAACTTAAATTATTATTAATGATGGGTATCTAGGGAAACGACTTACTTGAATAGTTGTACAATATAAATCATATACATTTTGAAAAAATATGTACTTAATTTTTTCGCACATATTTGTGTTCAGTAACGGCAACTAATTATGCGTATTTTTTTCTGAAACTAGAATCTGCCTTTGAAGATAAACCACAATTTACAGTTTTTCTTGTATTATTCCGAGAAATAAACTAATTAGATAAATTCAAGAGCCTGAGGTCTATTTCATAAAATCATTTTATTTACGTAATCTACAAAGGAATTTTCAAATTAATATAATGGTTAGTACTTTGCCAAGAAAAACTAATTACCTAGGTATCTTGAATTTAGACGATACAATGAATTGTAAATGCTGAAAGGAAAATTAAGGTTTAAATAATATCTTAGGGCTTAAAAACCTTCTAAAAGTTTTCTTGGCTTTGGCCGTAAAAATTAGACAATCCATTTGTAGACTAGAGCTTAAAATTTTGATACCATCAACATTATTTTTCGCATATCTGAAAATTTTAACTTTTGCATTTATTTTGTCGTTTAAGATCCCGTTTTTTTTTACCAACATATAAATTACTTTTATATTATTTTGTGTATAATTTGTGCGGTTTTTAAACCAAACCTTTTGAGATGAATTATGCTGACGATTTTAGAGTAGGTATGTGTTTTGAGTTTTGAAAGTACAGTGTCTCGGGCTGAAAACGTTTCTACTGATTTCCGAAGGCAATTGAACACTACCTATCTTATGAACTGCAGCTCCTGGCTTGTTGGTTTGGTGGCAGGCAAGGTCCTGTGGACTCGCACGGCGAGTCCAGGTTCAAAAAGTCTTTCACTCGTGTTAAAATTTTGAGATTCAGATTAGGCACGGCCAAAAATGGAGGGAAAATCGACGGATTTTGAGTAGAACGTCCACACGCATCCGATCACAATGACTCCCGCCAATGCTCTGAAGAGCCTCAAGCTCTTCACGTCCGGGCCGGCGGTGATTTACCAAACTACGCTCAAAATAACAATAGAAACGCAACATAATTTAAGTAAGTTTTGCTGTTTATTATCTTTCATTGACTTGTGCATGCGTGAGATTTTTCAAGGAATAAGCCTACAATGTTATTCCTGGTCTAAATTTCTCGCTTATTCGTTTAGTCAAGTCGTAGAATAACTTTGGTATTATAAATCGATCCATGAATCCTCTTAATTTTTAGAATTTGGACCACATCACTAATGATTTTGGTATATGTCTAAAGAAATAATTTAAAAGATTGATTGACTGACTAATGCACAGCCCAAAATACTGAACGTACAGTCGGCTCTGTAATTGTCTTTACACCCAGCTTACGCCGGTTTTCTCCTGTGATTAAACCACTTACACAAACACATCATATTTGTGTGTGAATAAACTACTGATGTGATTAAACCACTTAAGATATACCCCTAATATAAACCACAAGTAGTTTAATCACAAAAGAACATCAGCGTAAGCTGGATGTAAAGACAATTATAGAGCCGACTACTTAGAAAAGTCCGCTTACCAAGAAATGTATGTTGATTATTCGCAAACAAAGTAGGTAGTAGCCGTTATTAGTTAACTACTACAATCTATATATAGGTATATTACAAAATTTACAAAAGGAAACAATTGGGCCACCCATAGACCGTTGCAAACGATCTATAGGTAGCTCAACTGCTCCAACTCGATACCCGATGGCAGCGTGCCGAGGATACTGGCTGCATTGCCTCTTTGTATAGCAAGGCTTATTCTTTGGCCCAGATAGCTGCCAGCCCTCTGATCACGCGTCGCTTCGACCAGACGCTCTGACAAAATTTTAAAAACGCGGTAGGCTCCCATTCCCCATGGACCTAGGGTCTCGACCCCAAAGGGCTCAAACATGTACGACCTATCAAGACCTACATATTTACGCCGCTTGAGATCTTCAGCAGAGTTTGCCGCCGCACCAGCCCTAACTTGCGTCCCTGGCAAATGAGAAGGTGCCAAAGTGTCTACGCATGTAGCGTCCCACACCAAGGGCCTGCCCATTCTCCATGGGATAAGCGTCATACCGTCAGGCCGCTTACCATCGTCACGACTTAGACCGTTCGGCTCGAGAACGGCTGGCACATTGGCGGTGGTAAAAGCCCGGCGACTGATTTCGTTAAGACTACTGTGGCGGGAAATTCTGCCAGCACTCCTAGTGCACGATAATCCATGGTGACCAAGATGTTCGACCGCAGTACCACACCGGCATCTATGTGGAGCGCAGCATGGAGCACCCAACCGCAGACGTGTTGCAACGCGGAAAGTTAAAGGGTCCAATAATGTGCCAATCGTTTGTGAGGGCAATGCTTGCAGCCAAAGTCCTGACTCCCATTTGGAAACGGCTAGGAGGCGAGCACGATCTGAGGGGCTAGAGCACGTTTGTAACAGACAGTTCCGTGTTAGCTCACAGATAGGCCCGTCCCATTGCCTTTGAGACGAAAGGGTTTTGGGGGGAGTAGTATTTGGGCAAGCAATTTGCCAAGCGTTCCTGGCCTCGTCTAAATGTGAAATTTTGAAAATGTTGCCAGATTGAATTGAAACCGTCGGAGCTAAAATTTTTTCAACCAAAGAACTTATTAGTTAGTTTCTAATTAAGTAAATACATAATAATAATCAAGGTTTTACAAAAACATAGACAGAACTGTTTTAATCACCGTTAACACAGCTGAAAAGTCACAGGGAAACAAAATACGCAATTTCGTTTACTTCGATTACATATTTTATTCAGCTATTTTAATATACTAAGCTACTGAACCGATTTTGATGAAATTTCTATGGGACCAACCTGAAAGTATAAAATATCCCGTCAAAAAAAGATTTTTCAAATTGGTTTAAAAACAACAAACGTCTGAGGTAACAAACAAAAAAAAAACATTGAACCAAATTGATAACCTCTTCCTGTTTTGAAGTCGGTTGAAAATATTTCCAGTTTTAACATAACATTTCTTGTTTGCATGATGGAGAGCTGAGTGAATAAGCTTCATTCAATTATTAATTAAAGCAAAGTCGGGTTCTGGAAAAGTTTCTCAATGGAAAATAGTTTTTTCAATCCAAAAGCTTTGAATTAACACTGAGATATAAAATACTACGTTAACATTACGTTTACTTGTTTAATGAACCATTTTTTTAATGTTAACGTGTTAAAGTGGCCTTACTTACTACAGTACTCATCCAACCGGAACACAGTAACATTGCTGATTTGCGGCAGAATATAAAAAATAATATGGACTAAAAGTTAGCACAAAAAGTAGCCCGATGGCAAATTGCTTCTAACTCATCATTCTGATGAACCATAAGTGGCATTTACAACTGATCGATTTCGGAGGCAACATTAAATAGTCAGTCCCGGCTAAAACATTAAAGTTTCAGTCGTTTTTCACTACTTTACCCGAGACGAGACAAGATATAAGTTAAAAATAGATACATGCCCCTTTTCCTAAATACATTACTTTAGAAAATCAAATGAAAAAAGATTAATAGGTAGTATTTGAGTATGAAGCTAAAAGCTTTGATTATTATCATTTAATTTTCAAAATTAAGGATAAGTGCACCTATCCTTCTGGGAATCTAACCCGGTTTTACCCTAAAGTATTTTTGTAAAAAAACCTAATGTATTTTTTATTACTAGACTTAAAATTATTATATTATAAGCCAAAAATAATTAATGGGTGATTATATTGTTATCTAGGAATAGTGTCAATAACACAAAACTCATTACCTATGTATTAGGTTTTGATCAAACCCAATGCCTAAATTACCTAAATTCAAACGCACTAGAAATTCGTAGCTTATTTTAGAATCCAATTGTACTCCAATTTAGAACCTCGATTAAGAGATTATGTGGAGTGGAAGACTCAACAACATCCAAAATGGATTCCAAAGTTATTTAGTATAAATAATAAAAAAACACATTTTAAACTCTACATTTTTTTACACCTTACACTTTTATCACACATTAATAAATCAATAGGTTTATAAATAAAAGGCTTGGTTCAGACTGACTGACTGACTAGCATTGTACAGATCAAACCAACGAACGTAGAGACTTGAAATTTGGAGGGTATGTTCGTCGAGAAGTTTAGGCGCGTACTGTAATAATAATAATATTTATTCAGACACAAGATCCATTGGGTGCACACAATACAATAAAATAAAATGAAAATAAAGAAAACTTACAGTGTAAAATTTGTTTGATTGCAATTTGCACCCATCGTCTGTACACATTAGTTAGATCTTCCTAAATAATCTTGTCTGCCAGACTCGCTATAATAGAGTGTTTACACTACTACTAGGTACTAAGAAAGGAATTTGCAGGCGTCAGCTAGATTGATAGGTAGAAAGTAACACTTTATTGTACACTCCGAGGAAATATACATTATAAAAGGAAGCTTAAAAATAAAATAACCAAAATCTCTGTTACTCTTATACGAAGCGAGATAGATAGAGCAAAAGCAAAAAAACTGTGGTTTTAAGATTTTCTTTTTTGAACTCCGAACTGCCGAAACTCCTCAACCTTGAGCTGAAATTTGATATTGTTATAGTTTATGAGCTAGAATAGGACACAGGCTACTTTTTAGGCTTCTTACTTTTTGGATTTTGCTAATATTAGTTTCAGTGTCTAACACTTTTTCATCACATAATCGGTTCGAGCGTACACGCCGGAATAAGCCCGTGTGCGCGCCCGCTCAGCTTTTTGAAGCCAGAAATAAATCGCGCGTGTAAGCGCGAACATCGAAACGACCATATTCGCACAAAAATGCTAGTTTGAAAGCGCCCTTAGAACATTAAGTACTTATGATAGTCAGGACTCAGAAGTAGACTTGTCCCTAGAGTAGGAACATTAAAAGATATTATTCTGGCTTACCTATCTAGCTCTTATCGTTCTATATTCAATCGTAAGTCAAAGAATATAAAGTTGAGATTTGATTGTACCTCAAGAAAGTAACGATGCAATTGCTGTCAGTTCAAGTTCATGAAACGTCAATAGAAAAATAGTCTTTTATTGTAAGAAAAAGGACTCATTTTCAAATGTTTCCGCTATCTCTGAAGTTATTGACGTTTCCTTGTAAATATAGCTTACGTAATCCTCGAAGCGCGGGCTTAGTAGCACTATCACCAATACTTTTGACAAGCGTATTCGTATCGAAGCCCTAACAGAGAAGTCAAACATTTCAGTAACGTTTAATAAGAAAACCATTGAGCCTTACAGTAGTTGCATATGATGTGTAACATTTGACATCTCTCCTTGGTAGTAAGCAACTTTTAAATTTGGAATCATTAAATTTACTTAATTTTTATTATGTTGATGATACTATCTGAAGACCCATAGATGAATCCAAAGATTGCGACAGATATCTTGTGAAAAAAACTGCTCTTACACATCAAAAATATATATTATTTTAAACTGATACTTAACTCTACTGTGTGTGATGGATTCGATACGGGTGCAATATTCAGAAATTTCAGTGATTTTATTTGATTTTGTTTTTGTCACAGAGTAGTCAACTGTTAGTATGACGTTTTGAAAAACGTTATATGTAACTCTTCTGTACCAGTTCGATACGAATGCACTTGTTAAATAGTTTAGTGATAGGGATACAGTAAAGCTCCGAGCTTCGTGTAATCTCTTCAAAATAAACGATTTGAGGGTTCCGCAAAAACATTAAAATGTTTATTGGACGTTTTAATATTTTGCTATTTTGGCAAATGCCTCGGTGGATTCATTTTCAGTATAAACATTTTATACACCACAAGTTTTTAGTTACCAGAAAAAAAAAACGCCACATCAGTTGCCGCTACTGAATACAAAAGAAATATGATATAAATTGGACATACTGTTACCGCTAGTCGTTTTAAGAGTCCGGTGACGCAGTAACAGCCATCTGCGGCTAACTGCATTAAACGTCCATCCGAAAAAAAAACGCTAGTCGTCTTTCCATGGCCTAGCGTCAATCAGTACGCATCATGGATATTTTATTAAAGTCTCATTCATCGTTTGGCAAACCCGGGTACCTAGTTCAAGCCATCTCGCTGCAGCTCGGCTAGGGCGTCGCACTCGCCCCACTGTCACTCAGTCATTTTGTAGTAACCAAGAATTCTAACTTGCTCGCTTGTAGCGTGTAAAAAAACGTGTGTCATCGACGCTTAAGGGTTAGACGAAGCCAATAACGCTGGCGCCAGTCCTCAGACAAGCCAGCGCTGGCCTGGCCCGTATTGTTACTAGTGTTGTTTTTCCCGCCAGTGCGGGCAGCCAGCGCTGACTTGCCTTGAAAAACTGTTTATACGAGGCCAATAACAAGCCAACAAGAAGGGGTACTACCCCTTCAGCATTGCCCGTTTAAGTTTTTTTGGTAATTAAAAACATGTGGTGTTTATTGTAGTTCTAGTTGCCACTAGCACTTTGCGCTGGAAATATCAAGATTCCGCGCGCATTTACGCGCTTACACTTCTTGACAAACATAGTATGTATACTCTAAATATCAAGTCTTCACATTCAGTGGTTTGGCCTGTACGTTGTCTGTCAGTCTGTCAGTTAGGGTTAAGCCTTTTATACATATTGATGATAAAGCTAGCAGCTCCCTGCGGCTCCATCTACGTGCACGGGATAAAAGCTTGTGTTAGCTTATAAACAATACCTATACCAAACAGCTCAATTGGTTTAATAGTTTTAGCGTGATTCATGAACAAAAATCTCTCCATCCATTTTTACAAACTTTCATATTTAAGAATTTGTAAAAATTATACAGGCTTAAAAAAGATTCATCATTCAGAAGCCCCGTAATAAATTGTAATTTAACCTATTTTTAGCATCTAATATTGTGTATCAACATAAAAGCTTACGTTTTTGCCCCGTCACACAAAACATTACGGAACATAAATATAAAATGTTTTTATATTATTTTGTGGCAGTTCTTACCAATCCACTGACTCGGGAGATGAAGGTTGACAGGGTACACCGGTAGTTATCTAGAGTATGGCAATTGCCTTTTTCAGTGACATACGAAAAAAGTTCTTTTTGTGAAACCTAAATCCTATCCTATAATACCTGTAGTTAGCTAAAGTATATCAATTTTAGTATTTTTTTTATTAAGGACATTAAACAGATGTAATATAATAATAATAATAATGATTTTATTTCAGACACAAAAAAGTACAATGTAGCTTAACTAGGGCCCATATGATATATACCTTAGAGACTAACATAAATATTTATAAAAACTTATCAATTGGCACTGGGGCAATGACGTGCGCGCGGTTTCGCGTATCAGTCGTCCATATATATACATATTACTTAATAATTATAGTTGGTAAGCTTAACAATAAACTCATTATCCATTAATGACAATCCGTCTGAACAGGGTTTACATGAAGCCAGCGCTGGCTGCCAGTGTCACTGGCAGTCAGCGCTGGCTTGTTATTGGCCTCGTATAAACAGTTTTTCAAGGCAAGCCAGCGCTGGCTGCCCGCACTGGCGGGAAAAACAACACTAAAAACAATACGGGCCAGGCCAGCGCTGGCTTGTCTGAGGACTGGCGCCAGCGTTATTGGCTTCGTCTAACCCTTAAGCGTCGATGACACACGGTTTTAGCTTGTAAACTTTCCCACTGTCATCGGATTTTTTACAATCTGCTTGTTGACAATTCTTCCTCGCTCACACGCTAGCTTTTAAACTCTCCAACAATCAGCTTGTAAAAAAGCCGTGTGTCATCGACGCTTTAGCTAGAGTATAAAAAAACCCTTTTCAGTATTATGCGAAAAAAGTTATTTTTCTGAACTACAGCGAAGACCTTTAATACTTCTTGAGTGGGTGTTAAATAATATTCTTGCGATAACCATAAGAAAAACACCGCATAATTATTTTGCTCATAGACCCGTGCAAATGTGTGGGTGAGACCTAGTTTCTCAGTAAACACGCTCCCACTTTGTATTTGTTGGTGAACTACCAGCCTTGGCAAACCTACCCTACATAAATACGTAGCGAAGAAGTTGATTGTGCCTGACAGCCTAGAAGGAAGGTATAATAATAAACGGTTTGCTCGCTCAACACCTAGAACTGGACTTCTATCACGATATAGTGGGCAAAGTTAACGCTACGGCACTACGCTACGGCCTGCCTTAGTTTCGGTCTGTAACGCCTTGGACCTATAGTCTGCTAGTTACTGTTTGTTTAAACTGAATAAAAAAAAAAGTAAGCCCATCACAAACTTGGCTCGGACCTGATTGACTGACTGACTGAACGACAACGTACAGGCACACCACTGAATGTAGTGAAACTTGGAGGTGGTTTTTGTCAAAAGCTGAAAATGCGCATCCCAAACGGTCTAAACGGGGGTCAAAGTTTTTAAGTAAATGCTGTATCTCTGATAGGTACCATTCATTCGAATGAATGGTACCTATCAGAGATATCCTAACGTGAAAATTGACGTGAATACTCTATAAGTAAAATAAATAAACACGTGTTTCAATCATCATCATCAATCATGGGTCCAATGGGTCCATTTTCATAAGGCTTAGACCTATCTGACTGACAGACAACGCATGCCAAACAATTGAAACCCGGGACGGCTGCAGTGCAAGCGGAGCTCGAGGTCAGCGCAAGCCTTCCCTGGGATGGGCCTCACAGCAACGTGCGTGAGGGACACCGGTGCGTGTTCTGAGGATATCCTGAGGTCCCTCTAATGCGCAGAGGTCGGCCACCATGGGGTTTTAGTCGGTATGAGTCTGACTTACCCCTCCGCCCTCTCCCAAGGGCGGTGGGCATCCATGAGGATTTCTCCATGTAAAAAAAAAAAGTCCAAACATTTGAACCTAGATACTTGAAATTTGGAGGGTGCATTCGTCAAGAGCTGCATCGAATCAGAGTGTAATTTTCCTTTCGCAAAATATCCTGCTCCTAAGAATCTAAGCATTTCGTAAATGTTATACAAATGTTCAGATATTCAAAATAAAATCGCTTTAAAAAACAAATCAATTCAAAGGATAATGTTCTTATCCTAAACCCAGTGGTCAGTATCAGAGTTCCGCATAAAATATTAGCAAACTGCCTATGGACGCGGTCAGGCATTGACGGGGCGGCGACCTTACTTAATAATTCAGCTACTGGACCACACTCAGCTCTTATCCTTAGAATCCTCATGACTGTAGGTTTTTATGCATTCGCAACGAATTTAGAATGTCTCCTAGTGTCTTATAGTACGATGACACATAAGCGTTTTTACAAGCTGATTGTTGGCGTTTTTAAACGCTACCATGTGAGCTTTTGGGAAGGATTGTCAACAAGCAGATTGTAACAAAGCCGATGACACTGGGCGACTTTACACGCTACAAGCGAGGTCGCTGGCGTGTAGCGTGTAAAAAAGCCGTGTGTCATTGTACTATTTCTGTTTTTTTTTAATAATTAATAGGTACTTTCTAAATGTGTGTCGCCGTTTATGTCGGAATAAATTATTTTTCTTTCTTCTTTCTTTCTTTCTTTAGTAGGGGACTTTATAATCAAAGTTTTACAAAACCATCCTACAACCGACTTCAATTGCCCTGTTTTATGATCGTAAACACCACTGAATAGTCACAGGGAAGCAAAATACGCAATTTCGTTTACTTGGATGACGTCACTTTTTCAGTACCTATTTTTGATTTTAAAAACAAAGTATTGAAATTTCATTAGACAAAAGAAATAAAATATAATTTAAGTACATACTATAGAATACGGTAAATAATTATACAATACACCGCACTTGAAACCCTCACACCACTTACCCTGGTTCGAAAATAACTAGTGACACGTTAAGAAGAAAAAGGGTAGAAATGTCCAAATATTATTTTCAACCAACATTAAAAAAGAGGAGGTTATCAATTCGGTTAAAGGTTTTTTTTTATCTTCACAAACTTCAAATTTTTTTTTATCTCACGTTTTCTTCACAAACTTTCCCATTTATAATATTATAAGGATAAACAGACGCGCCCAGGCATTAATATATTTAAAAAAAATCAAAATATATTTATTTCAATAGACACACATCTTAGGTCTAAAATTTTTTTTTTTTACAGTTTTGGTAGCTGATATATCTATTTATATTTAACCAAGCGGGGTCGGTTTTGTTATACACTCCGAACTAGTTTGGACAACTGTATCTCTATTAATACAATAGGTAAGTCTCATATCTCGTTTTGCTCCAAAAGTGCCCAAAAGTCAGGGGCAAACGCAACTGCCCCCGGACACGCGATCAGTGACGCGGGAATTGACTTAATCGAAGTTTCCAGACCAATAAATGATAGTTTGTTTGTACGTTGTTCCTAGTTAGTTATATTTTCATCAACATTAATTTTATTAAAACAAAACCTGTAGGATATCGTCGCCATTTTAGCATTGAAAATTTAAATGAAATACAGCCGCCACAAAATATAAAACTCTGAAAGTATCAACAACTTACTTACTTAGAGATGTATTACTGTCACTCAGGATATTTAGGAACGTACATGTTCTTTGCCGTTCTTTCAGCAATGACTAATTTACCTTCTTCATATTATCGTGTCACTAGTTCTTTCGAACCATTGTGATGAAAGGATTTCAACTGCGCCTCGAAGAGACTCCTTTCGTGCATACACTAATTTATCCCAGATTTTTTATGATGACCATTTTACCCGATGAAGATTTTACCTCAATCCATATATTTCACAATCAACTGAGATTGAACATTGACGGAAGTAGGTTAATTTAGTTAAGAAATTCACGTAGATATCGTAAAGCTTTATTGTAGGTAAATCCATAATGATTATAAATAAAATCAATTCAAGATTTTACCGTATTAATATACTAAATCGTTTTCTTACGAAAGAGGCTTTAATTAAGTTTTGGAACCATGTAAAACCGAATACGATTATAGCTCAAAATGAGCTCGTCACAACTCTATATAAATCTAAATTAGAAAATAAATCAACCGCGTAGAAAAGAAGCAGTCCAAGTAAGGTTCACTCAACCAGCTCAGCTTGACCCATCTCAATAACACTCTTCCCTCACCCATGCCTTGTTTCTAGGGGCTGAGGGAAACGAGCGAGCTCTAGCCGTACTGGTGACAGTTTGATACCACCAATTTTACTGGACCCGTCTCAAAAACTTCATTTTCTTCGTCAAGTTTCGAGATGGTTGAATTTTAAAACTTTTTTGTTTTGGTCACTATTCAAAGTTTTACAAAAAGATTAGAACCGACTCCAATTGGACTGTTTAGTGACCGTTAACACCATTGAAAAATCACGGTAAAGCAAACTAAACTAGTGAACAGATCTAATAATAAATAATCAAATTTGTATGGAAACAATCGGAATGTATGTCCTTTAAAAAATAACTAAATCGGTTCATAAATAAACAAGTTTTGAGGTTTAAAAAAATCAACCGAATTGAGATCTTTTTTGAAGTCAGTTAATAAACTGACGTCACGGTAGTTGGTTTTTAACCAACAAAAAACCAGATAATCGTTCTCAGTCTGATTAAGATGCTATGACACTAACTCGACAAGACACTACTGCCGACTTGCACCAAACTTTCAAAGTTCCTAAGCGATTACTATACTCGCTTGGCAGTTCTAAACGGTCATAATCTGGACTGTTAAGAACTACCATGCGAGTAAAGTAATTGCTTAGGGACTTTGACAGTTTGGTGCAAGTAGGCATACATCTACTAAAATATCAGTCTCAAATTGAACAAGCGCCTTAATAGAGCATCGAAATTTTTCATTCAGATTTACGTAGTAATTTTATGCTCTCATGTGTTTTCCCTAAGTCAAACTGATCACCCTGGATGTATAGTATGGGTGCCTACTGAGTGTGGTAGGTCAAGTTAATGTGGTCGGCGGCCTATCGCGCACGGATTTTCCTTGACGTTTCAGTGATCCACTCCTCTATTTCGTATTCTATGTCTGGCTGTGTCATTTTTCATTGTGTACGGTGAAACCATAGATTAATAATGTTCCTCTAGTACAGCCATATACTCGTAACATCACAGAAAGATGGCGTCGTTGAATAGGGCAAAATATAGACGCTTCGTCAATAATAATGAAATATTTATATTCTTGAACAAGCGTACTAATTTCAAATGATAATACTTTACTAATACTGTTACATAATTCTCTTTTTCGTCTGCTTCGGGTCATAATGTAACTACTAGAAGTTGGTTTAATTGACCAACTTTCTCTGGCGCGTTTTTTGTATACTTAGGTATGGTTCTATACTTGAATACTTCTACGGGTAAAACTATCTAGATATTTTATGAATTTAGGGTTGCATGTTGGATTGGAACTTGGATGATAAATGGAATATTTTATTCAACAAAATTTGATAAATGGATAAAACTGAGTAAACAAACACACTATCAAAAACTACCACTGTATACTATCAATGCTCACACGACAATAAAATACTTTATAAATTATTTGTATTGTGGAATATTTATTTAAATAATGGCACAAACTCGAAATATATTAAAAACAAATTTTGATAAATCTATTAGTTAGGTACTCATTATTTATTTTCAGCTAGAATTTTGCTTGCATAATTTCTTTTACAACTTAATAATAAAAAAAAATCAAGGTTTTACAAAAACATAGACAACTGACTTTAATTGGACTGTTGTAGCGACCGTAAACACCACTGAAAAGTCACAGGGGAGCAAATACGCAATTTGGTTTACTTCGACGACATATTTTTTTCAGTTATTTGGATATTTATAAAAACTAAACTACTGGATCGAAATTGATGAAATTAGTATGGTACAATCTGAAAGTATATCACTCAAAGAAAAAGATTTTTTCAAATCGGTCATTAAACCACATATTGTAAGGTAACTAACTAACATATAAAAAAAACATTCAACCGAATTGATAACCTTCACCTTATGAAGTCGGTTGAATAATCGATTATGCCTAGGTATGTGATTTCAATTAAAACTATCGAAAAATCTATAATTAAGGAAGCTCCATTGAATAACACATCTGCAGATTTCCGTCTATTGGTCCCGCAGAATTTCTATCGCGAAGCAGGAAATCGGTAAAAAAAACATATATCAATTCAGAATATTACATTTTATAATCCATTCTTATTTGTTACAAGATAAACATTTTGTGCCCTTAATATAACAAAATGTAACATGGATGTAATTACTGCTCTATACCGGTACCGAGATGATTGAGTGTCCAATATTAGGGTTGGGTTCGCCCTTGAATATTCCTTAGAAGCCTTCAATGCTGGTTATATATTGATATCCTTGTTTATGGGTTGGGCTATGGGTTGGGTTAGAAAAGGTTTAACTGGAAGAACTGGAATATCACAAAATGGGGGCTTATCAGACTCTACTTATTTTGTAACATCTTTCTTCTCGCTTTCTGTCAATTTGTGGGAGTTTCGTGTTTTGTTCTCTTTATAGAGCGTGATTTTTCAGTAGTGTTTTGATTGCCGTACTACATAATAATGGGTACCTACCTACTTACATGATATATTTGTTGCGAACTCGTATATTTATTTGCAAAACATCATTTATAATACCATGTTAAAATAGTAGTTTTCTTATATTCTACCATATAATATGAGGGGCAATT
This sequence comes from Lobophora halterata, assembly GCA_932526365.1. Classification (NCBI taxonomy): domain Eukaryota; kingdom Metazoa; phylum Arthropoda; class Insecta; order Lepidoptera; family Geometridae; genus Lobophora; species Lobophora halterata. Next base: position 3,405,584 of record OW052026.1, read on the forward strand.
TTTACAAATAAATGGTTATAGCTTTCATTTACTTCATTAATTATATTTCCAGAGGATTGGTTTTCTTTATCAAATGTATTCCGACAGTAAATTAAATTTACAAGTCGGTCGTAACTTACTTTTTGTAATTATTTTATAACACCTGACTTTTTACGAGGTTTGAGCCATCAATTTTATGTTTCAATAAAAATAACTGTCTGACCATTATTTTTATCACAGAACATCGTAAAAATGCAAATAAACTTAGCTTTTTGATGAAAATAGAAATGAAGGAAATAAAAAAATCTAAACAAATCGCTAGAGATGTGATTCGATAGATATGAATTTCATGGAATGCATGCAAATCGCATGCATAGTGAAAATGTGACCTTGCTGCCCTTGAAATAGAACCGAATTTCGCATTCGCGTGCATTTTGAGCTTTCAAACATGCATGCTATATTCGCATTAGCTGCAATTACGTCATGGTGCTATATAAAAATTGCTATATTAAGAATCCTATTACAAATGTGTATTATAGAGTGAAAAGGGTAGTACAGGATCGGAATAAGTGGATATTTTTTTTCGCTTTGTTAGAATTGTAAATTTTTATGGTTTTAATTAATCAACAAAAAGTACTTTTGCTTTTGCTCATAGAAAGTAATATGTAGATGTACATGTACTACTCAGGCGAATCAACATGACACCTGGCGGAGACGTGGCTTGGAACTTGATGCGTTCCCCGCTGCCCCGCGCGGCGCCCTCCGTGTTTCTTCTTCCTCTTATTGCGAAGCCATTACCAAGTATTACAGGACCTCTTCTCTATCAAGATTATTCAATTCCCCGCTGTGCTTTGCACAAACGTCATTCGAGCCAGGTATCATGTTTATTCGCCCGAGTAGTACGAATGCTCATGCTCACATGTACCTAATGCATTTTTAAGTCATGGACGGTTGGACGGGTCTGATCTCTTAGCCTTTTCTATTACTGTCTCTTATTTAAATGCTTAAAAAATCACTTTTAAATTATTGTTTTGTCTTCTATGTATATTTAAACTCGTAGTCACATTTGATTTCTCTCATTCTTGGTTAACCTAGCCCCTCTCTTGGTTTAGCCTCTTTCTTTGACCCTGAGTACGTTCCTGGCAGACCCGTTGGCGCCAACTAAGGTTATCGATCTTGCGGTGTAATTACCTACTTGTCCTTAGCGGTTTTACGTTGTTTGCGAGACCCTATTACGCGCAGGGTTGTCCGGAATCGTGGACAAGAGATCGTGTATGTTATACACGTAAGTACATATAAACGTAATAATGAAGGTATTACAAAAACATACAACAGCCGACTTCAATTGGACTGTTTTAGTGACTTACGGTCACGGAATCGAAGTAAAATACGCAATTTCGTTGACTTGGATTACGTTATTTTTTCAGTTAGTTTGATTTCAAAACCAAAATCAAAAAAAAGTACTCAACTGATATTTATGATTTCAATGGGACCAATTTTTGATGTACTATATTTTTTTCAAATCGAATATTAATAAACAACAAAGTTATGAGGTAACAAACATAAAAAAAAAACAATTGAGCACTTCCTCCTTTTTTTGAAGTCAGTTATAAAGTGAAGCGGTGAAATTGTTACTACAAAACCTCACATAATGTTTGAGTACATTTTATTATAATATATTTAACTTAAGTGAAATGATTCGGAAAAATGTTTTATGTAGGTATTATTAAATAATTTAATGTATTATTTAGGTACTTTTATACTCGTATAACATTTTTTTTTAAAGTAGGAGGTATAAAAAAAATCAATAGGTATTAAAACTTAGTTTTTGGCCTCCTCCTACCTCTGGTAATCAGGGGCTGGTAGGTATTCATGACATTATTTAGTTTAGAGCAATTTTGTTCCACATCTAGAATCTAGAATAGACTAGAATCAATAATTATCTAATCTAGAAGTATAAATCTGAAAACACAAAATAATTTAAAGCAGAAAAACTAAAAACCGTTCGCGATAAAAAACGATAAAAGGCATATCGGTATTTCCCACAGCTCTTGGCGAGATTGCACGCTATTTTTATGATTTTTTATTTGTAAAAGGATAAAAAATACCTACCTGAATTTCATTCAAACATAGATATGGACATTTTTAAGATACCTATTCTGGTTTTCACTATTAAATACAAACTTTATGTTACAGTAAGCACCTCCTTAGCGTGTCTTGATAATACCATTAATACTTTGTCTTCAAAACTACATTTCTATACAATTACATATTCGTTTAAAATCTATCTAGCAGTAAAATAATCATCAGTGCTTTTTCTAAATATAGGTTTTTATTAATTTTTATTTTGTCTTCTTTTAGAAATATACATTAGGTACCTACATTAACAGTTCGTTATATTTCAGCTCTGTAGATCGTGCCAAAGTCAAAAAGTTGCACAAACGTAGTGGGTAGGTACTTAGCAAATGGAGGATTATGCTCGGTGGCTCAACTTTCGTTCCTTAAAACTACATTAGGATTTAACTACTAGCGTTATTGTACTTGTGTGTTTCGTTACATTAAGAATATTCTCATTCACACTAACACGTTTAAGAATTTAAAATATTTTTGACTTATAAATGTTTGTATATTATCAAACAGGGTCAAATATTTTGTAAAAAATGTTTTTAAAGTATTTCTTGGTTGGCAAGCAATTAATTAATTTATACTCGTATAAAAGGCTTAGTCCTGCTCTGACTGACTGACAGAGTCCGGTGACGCAGTAACAGCCATCTGCGGCTAACTACATTAAACTATGTAATAATATTATTTATTCTTTGATTAAACGTCCATCCGTAAAAAAAACGAAAAAAAAAAAGACTGACAGACAATGCTTAGGCCCAACCGCTGGACGTAGACGTTGAGACTTGACATTTGGAGGGTATGTTTGCAAAGAACTGTACACCATACCAAAACCATACTTCATTTCATTTCAAGAAGTGTAGGCGTAACTTAGTACTAAGAAAGGAATTTTATTCCACAAACGAAGTTGCGGAAAGGAAGTATCTATGTATGCTAAAATTTTGATTAGTCATTAGTTATTTTGATAGTTTATGCTGGGAAACGATTCTAAGTATAGCCAAAGCTACAGGAAGCTGCTAGTTTAATATAAAATCCATAGACGTTGCAGAAACATATATAGGTTAAGTTTTCAGAAGTCTTTATTTAAGCTGTTGTCAGACTATATTTGTGTGTTTTACAAGCCTGTAACTGGTCCACATTTTAGATAGTAATATTTTTGAGTGCTGTTTATACTTAATGTAAATTATTTGCTTTTGGCATAAATAACATAAAATCACAGCATTATCAAAAGATTTTTGAAAATAACCTAAAGCGAGGCTTAAGCGTACTCGTCCACAACGCATTAAGTTCAGTTAGCGGACCAAAGGGGCAATCTACTGGCTAATTTGATAGCTGCAGACAAACGAGCGAGCGTAGCGACTGTAGCGAGGCATAGACGGCAGCGAGATGCCAGTTTGCCGGCTATAAGTCATCGTTGTATTTGTTTATATGAATAAGTCTAAGTTTAAGCTTAATATTATGCAATATTCTTGTGTCGAAATCAATGTTTTTCTATTATATTCTATTCATCGTAATGCCGATATAGAGTTGCTAGAATCGTATTTTAATAATTTAACGGCAATTAAACGCGGCAGGTTTAACCTTTTTGAATATTGTAATATCAACAAAATGAATTGGACCAATCAATTCACACCTTAATTATGGTCTTTTCGAGTACATCAACATAATGGTATAGAATTCATTTCATTGTCTTAATTTTGTATGAAATGTGTGTTTTTGGGTTACTAAGCTTCAAAGCGATCACACCGCCCTTTTTACTTATTTTTGTGAACTTATAAAAAAAAACATTATTTTATACTCTGTTTTGCGATGCAGTAGAGTAGGTATTGCGCTGACGTAACTCTACCCTTAGTAGCGTGAAAATTTAATTAGTGTCTTAAATTATAACACGAATTATATAATATGATAATAATAAATAATAATAAATATTTATTTAGACACAAAGATCCATTACACAGTAAGTACACACAAAAATACAACAACATAAAATAAAATAAAATTCAAAGTAAAATTTTGTTAGAATGCAATTTGCACCCATCGTCTGTACACATTATATATGAGAATCCTGTCTGCCAGACTCGCTATAATAGAGTTTTTACACTTTTCAACTCTGGACATAAATTTAGGAACCCTGTTCCTTTGGATGGCATTAAAGGAATCGACTCGTGCTTCTAGGTACATACCAGAGGCACTGCAGTAGCGATCTAGTCCCATTAGTTGCATAAAGATGTTAATTATAGGCAACCCTTATACCATTATGTGCTTTGGACAAGCGATGTGATAAGGTAAAATGGGCTAATAACTAGTAGAAAATAGAGAGCGCTTAAATTGTCTTCTCACTTCCTTGCATAAAAAAATCGTATATTTTCTCACCACAAAAACGCAACTTTATTTTTGGACCACAGGCAAGCATTAAGCGCGTGATACGCCCAGCATGTCATTCAGTCGTGTGTGACTTTTGTCACGTTATAGTCCCATGGTCGCTGGCTGGATAATGTGGTGTGACATGGTCCACATAATCCGTGTGGGCCACATAATCTATGTGGCCCGTTATGTGATGAAGGTCAGAGAGGATAACAAGAAATAATTCTTTTTTTGTTTATATTTATGTTTTTACCCGACTGCCAATGAAGTGTTATGTTGTTTTGTACGTATGTATGTAATTTTTTTGTTACCTCATATCTTCCAAACGGCTGGATGGATTTTGATAGTAAGGTAAGTAAAGTTAAGGTATCGTTAGATGCGTCTCAATCTTCCGTTGTTCTTAGATGGGTTTTAAAAAAATAATCAAAATGGCGGATGGAGCTAAATAGTAACTAAGTCGTTAATATTTTTTTGTTTACCAAACCAATCGAGTAGGGTATCAAAATGAAGGAAATAAAATTACAAATATATGTATAAGTTATATTTTTTTATTTAATTTGGAATAATGAAACGGTAATGAAAATGCATAATATTTCCGCAGTAGGGTTTTCAGTTTTTTTTTTATAAGTACTTTAATTTATGTAAAGTAGTGACGAGACGAGATAAAAGCTCTTCTGGTCGCAAGAGATTACGCCTGCCCATAACCAAAACAGTGCTACGCTTTGAGACATTTCGATCAGTCTCAAAAGTACAGTCATTTCACTGGCTATAGTGCCTTTCAGCCAGAACACAGTAATGCTTGGTTCTACTGACTCAGAACTTGTGATTCGTTGAAAAACTGCAACAGAGGATTCTCTCAACATTTCTGCAAAAATTCAATAAACGAATTCATTTTCAGTACAAAAGACCCCGAACATCAAACATGGTACCCAAGGGTTTCCATTAATATCTGTATTTCAAGCGAAAATCAACCGTATTTAAAGCTATTAAGGTTGATAATAAAGATATGTGATTGCTTTGACTAATTTAGTTAAAGCTACTTCGCGGCTTTTATGTTAAACGGGTTTTACAGAATAGGCTTTTTTTTTATTAGCTGCCGCCCGCGTCTTTGCCCGCTTTGAAAAGTAGCCTATATGTTTTTCTAGCTTATAATCTATACGCATTCCGAAATTTAGCTCAATCGGTTTAGTCGTTTTTGCGTGATTGAGAAATGAACACCCATCAAATTCACAGAAACATGAAAATCGGTTGAGTCCGGTTTTGAAATCAACACAATTGAAAAAATTACGTCATCCAAATAAACAAAATTGCGTATTTTGCTTCCCTGTGACTATTCAGTGGTGTTTACGGTGACTAACAAACAGGCCGACTTCCGAACCAAACAAGCCAATTCGGTTCGGAAGTCAGTTATTTTATATAGTTTTTGTAAAACCTTGATTATTTTATATGGGCGTCACATGTGTAACATAAACTAACTTACACTCAAAAAAGTTATCCCTTCTTCTTTGCAGTCGGGCAAAAATACGCTAAAATCCATAAGTGCGTATGGCAAATACATATTTCAACGCAAAGATGGGTATTATGACTATTTAAGAAGGCACTCCATATTAAACATACGGCGTAAGAGTTTTCCCCACCGCTCTTGACATTTATATGTGTTACTGTCATGAATTGACAAACAGGCATTTTGGAATATTGCTGGATATAGTATTAAAAAAATATAGATAGTTACTTTTTCAGTGATGTCAGTTTGAGGAACATTGATTACACGATCTATCCATTCCAAAGCTAACGTTTAGTTAGAAGATAATTATTTTGATACAGTATAGGTATAATAAAAACTTTATGTAAGTACAGTAATCAATTCATAAATATAAATTAATTCACCAACGTCCATATTTAAGTTGTACTATCCATCCAAAGGTTGCCTGGAAGAGATCGCTAAGCAGCGATCTCTTCCAGGCAACCAATGTACAATGGGCGACCATAAGGTCGCCCATTGTACATTGGTTTATTGTGTACATGCTCCGATAACTTTGTGTTTGTATCTGTAAGTTTTTGGTACACGATGAGTCATTCATGCATTTCGAAATCGCATATAGGTTTTGTATAAGTTACGAGTATATTCATTATTATATTATGTGTTATTAATTAGTAAATTATAAATAATAAAAAGTGATATGATCGTACCTTTATTTTAAGTTTGATGTGGCATTTTTTTTAAAATATTGCAGAAAACTTATCTTCATAATAGAGCAGTGATGCCAGTTATTTATGATGTCAGTTGTCTATTTAAATATCTTTGCACTTTACAGCCGTACTGAAAATAAAAATACCAGTCAATTTGCTAAAAGTAGGATTTTATTCACAAGCTTACAGACTCGTCAAAGTTTGGAAAATGTATGTTGTCGTAAAACCGGTGTGTCGTAGTCGAGTTATAAAATACCTACCTTTGACCGTTACGTAATTTCACCGAGCTCCAGTTGCCAAAAACTTACCTTTTAGCGTACCAAATATTATACAAGTTGATTTAAATACTATTTTACAATGTTGGTGTTAATGTTTGGAATAAAAAATAAGCTGCAGTACGTAAGTGTTGAAATTATAATCGCGACAAAATCAAACTAAAAAAAAATAATCGTCTATAATATTACCTTTTTACAATATTTTTTAAATATTTTTCTTTAAAAATTGAAGATTTATTTACGAACGAGTATTTTCAGCGTGAAAAACTTTCATATTTCAATAAATATTGTAACAAGTGCGTTCTCTGTGAAGTTGTATTTACAAAGCGGGAGCTTTAACTACAAACGTAACTTTGTGTAAGCTGGGCGACACGGTTTGCGGGAGAATAAATTTATACACGTGTTTTAGTTTCGCTGCAACATTGTTTTAAATGGACTAATTAACTGATTGGTGTGAACTGTCGAAACCATTTTTTTGGACAATTTTGAGGGTTTTTATAGTAATTATATATAAAGACATAAAATTTGTAATTTAGTATTCGTATTGCTATTAGTAGCAACGGCTAATAAGACTTCTACGCCGGGTGGCGCAGGTTCGATTCCTGCATCACGACACACGTTAGTTCATCACTGATGAATATCAGCTTTCGTTCTGGGTGTGGTGTAGGTGGGTGGGTGTTCTCTGAGTTGTACTTTGCACCTTGTTACTACTAACAAAACCCTTACAAAATGTCAGTTCAATCGGTTGAATAGTTTGGCGTATATAAGTAATCCATCCATCAATTACATAATTAAAGTTTTACAAAAACATGCTACAAAATTAGTGACTGAAATCAGAGTAACGCAAAATACGCAATTTCGTTTACTTTGACGACATAATATTTCAGTTATACTGATTTAAAATCTAAACTACTGAAGTGATTTTAATAAAATAAATATGGAACCATTCTCAAAGTATACCATCCAAACAAAAAAAAAATAATTTTCCAAATTGATTAATAAATTACAAAGTTCTGAGGTAACAAATATTAAAAAAGATAAAAAAAGAACCGAACTGAGAACCGCCTCTTATTTTGAAATCGGTTGAAAGAAATAATTTGTCAGAATGCTAACATACCTTCACATAATGTATTATATAATTTGACAAAGAGAAAGTTTATTGTAGTAACAATTTGACTTTATTTGTTCAATTCAAATTATAGGTACAATTTTGATTCTAATACTTATCGTATTCATTATACACCCTTATATCGACCATGTTTTTGAACGACTCGCTCAATAATTACCGGATTTCGGTCAAACATAATATTTCTTTACGATAAGATTTCCACGCGACGTTTCCCTTTGAAAAGCTTTCAAAAGAACAATTAGTTCAATGACCCCGCGACCTATATCACGCATGGTTTTCATAAAAATAGTAAAATGGTTGACCCGTTGTTGGTTCAGAAAAACATTTCCTGTACGAAACAGGTCGATTAGTGTAAGTTAAATCACACATCACATCACGCTTATATTTTTATTTCATTTTATTTTATTTATTTGGTGTTGTCCCGAAACAACTGGTATATACATTTTGCTTAATAATTATTATTATATTACCTATATAATTATTATAACATCTTAGGTTAACACATTACAGCCCACTACGTTATCCACAGAGTAAGAAAAACAATTTTACATAATAAGACCACTAGCGGGTCGGTAGGTATTAATTTTACTTATCAACGTAGGTACAAATGTAAAAATCAAGGTACAAAGTGTAGATGGATGGATTCTGTTTCGGGTATAAAATGGTACATTTTGGGTATTTTTTTTATTGAAGTGCGTAGCGCGCACCGGCAAGTTCAAGGCAAAAAACAATGTAATATAAAGAAATTGTGCTAAAATAGGCGGCCTTTGCGCTAAATAAGGTTTTACAAAAACATACAACAACCAACTTCAATCGGGCGGTTCTAGTGATCGTAAACACCACTGACAAGTCACATGGAAGCAAAATACGCAATTTTGTTTACTTCGAGGACATATTTTTTTCAGTTACATTTATTTTGATTTTAAAACTAAACTAGGTACTATACCTACCGATTTTGATGAAATTTCTATGGGACCAAAATCCAATTGATATTCCAATACTTAAGAATACTAACAATACTGTGTTCTGGTTTCAAGGGTACTCATAATGAATGTGCTTATGTTTATGTGTGTAAGTTTTGAACGAATCTTGAGCAAGAGTCAAGGAGTGTGTGTATTTCGGGTCGCTACGAATGCCACAGCGTCAGGCCCTGGGGAAATTCGGTGCCTGGTCTAAAAGGTGGGGTGTGGTCTTTGGGGAAAGCGGTGGCGTGGTGCTTTAGCGTGAGCTGCCTGTGATATGTAAGTTCTTAAAAACAAATACATAAACAAGACTTTTTTAACAAAAAAAAACAATCGACTTCAATTGACATTCTAGTAGATTCTAGGTGATGTAGGTAAATCAAGTCATTTTCGTAGGTGTTTCGAAAACTATTTTTGGTTAAATTGCAGAGTAAATTATAAAAAAAATATTGTAAGGAAAAAATATTTCCAAATAATAATTATTATGGATTTAATTAATAAGAATTATTCAAAGCATCTCATTTTTAAGCAAATTTTACTCTGTGACTGTGGTCATAAATCAGTACAAAAACTATACCTACATTGTTTTACGTGAAAAAATATTTTGCGTTCGCGAAACTCTAGAACTTTCGGTCGGTAATTAGAACTTTTGGTCTAAGAATACACGTTTACCACTAGATATCGCCGACTTACACATTCCCTCACTTAGACTGATATCGCGAGTGGTGGGGGCATGCATTTTTAAACTAAACGTTCTCTGACTAATACGTATAAAGAAAAACGCTTTCAGTTCACATCTTGGCACCTCAACACGGAATGCTATTTGCCATAAACAGATAATGAAGTCTGGAATCTTGGCTTGACTTCTTGATACGATACTTCACAGCAGTTGATACGCTTCATAATAATCTATTCCAAATTTTTATAAGATTTTGTGACGCATTTTTATGCTAAACTTTATACACGGCGGAAGGAAATGTAAGTAAAACATTTTATACGCTATATATATATATATATATATATAACTATTAAACGATTTAGTTAAAATTCGGTATTGATAAGGTTTACGAACTGAATAAGAACAAAACTCACTATCATTTGTTCCGGGCGAAGCCACGGGCAACAGATAGTTTTTATGATAAAAGCGATGATGTTGCTGTCTGTCGACATGTCAAAATTGTTCAACATTGCATTCTATTCACTGAGCTTAGAAATAATGGAAAAATACGAAATAATACGAAACGAAGAAGCGCTTTGATATCAGATCAAAGCAATGAAATACAATAATCTCAGCGTAGCAAATACAGTAAATATCTTCTGAATGTTTATAACTTACAGTTTTTAATGTATTGCTACAAATTACCTGTTTTGTAGGGATAATTATTTATTTTCTAGAATATAGGGAAAATAAATACGCCCCAAACCGCTTACGGTTTTATTTCAAAAGTTATAATGGTGTTGTTAGTTAGTTGTGAGTTTGATTATTATCAGGACATTTTATAGTACATAGCTTTTTCTTTTATACAGCTTAGTATCAAATTAATATAATAGCATTTTATTGCCGCTGCCTGTACACATCAATAATTTATTCATTATTTATTTATTAAATTAAAACGGTTAAACCAATTACATTAATTTAAAATTAGAATTAGATTAGAATAAAATTTACATTAGATTAGAATATAAGTAATAAATTATTAACAGAACAATTAAACAAATTAAATGAAAGAGAAATAATAATGAGAATTACATAATTTAGATAACTAAATCATAAATCACACAAAAATTAATTTAATTCTACACTTCACAGAACCTGAGGCACTCTGACATAATATACTTCCATTCATCTGCAAATATATCACAGTCAGGATTATTGCGCAATAGTTGGTTGAGCGCTGAGAGGGTGCGAGGGAGAGGAGACTTAGCACGAGCCACGGTGCGACTCCGGGGTACCGAGAAAAGTTCGTGTCTTCTAGCGCGAAGATAGTTGTTGGGGACGAACAAACAAAGAGAGTCATTGTGTAGAGTGGGAGCATCTATTACACCATGAAAAATTTTGCAGATTGTAGTTATTTGGTCGCAAGCTCTCCTAGTCTCGAGGGAGTTATACCCAAGACATCCTTGGAGGAACTTGGTTGGGTACATATGGATAATATCCAAAATTACGTTTATAAAGAAATCTTAGGAATGCTTTTTGTACCTTTTCGAGAAGCAGAGCGTATGTACTTTGATAAGGGTTCCAGACGCAGCTGCTTGCTTCGAGTTTACTTCGCACCAGAGCTCCAAATAGAAGACGCACGACTCTGTCGCTTTGAAATCCCCGAACATTTCTGAGTACGAAGCCTAGTCTCTGGAAAGATCCCTTGGCTACAGCCTCGATATGGTCATGAAACGTGAGCTTTCGGTCGAATATGACTCCGAGATCTTTCATTACTGTTGACCTAGTAATTATACTGTCATTGATTGAATAATCGAAACATATCGGCTGACACATCCGACCGAAAGTCATTGCAGAACATTTAGAAGGATTAAATTCCATTTTGTTTTCATTTACCCAAAGACAAACAGCATCAACATCACACTGTAGAGCAAGACAGTCTTCAACCGAGTTGATAACGGTATACAATTTTAAATCATCTGCATACAGCAAACATTCCGCATGATCCAGCACACTTGGGAGATCATTGATCATCAATATAAAAAGTAGAGGTCCTAAGATAGAGCCCTGGCTCACACCTGATCGAGTATGGTAGGGCGTAGAGTCGAAAATTCCAAGCCTGACATACTGCTGGCGATTGCGTAGATAGTCCGCGAGAAGTCGGAGAACATTTGGGGCAAATCCTATAGTATAGAGTTTTGCAAGCAGTATGTCATTATTTACTCTATCAAATGCTTTCCGGAAGTCGAAGTAGAGTACATCTACTTGCCGGCCACGGTCCATTTGCGTAGAGATGTACTCTACCAGAGTAAGAAGGTAATAATGTTTTTCTTTTAAATTTTACATTGTAGGTTCGTTTAAGATTTTTGACGTGACTACGTCTAATGAATTGATGAACGCCGCCGCGCCGGCTGCATGCATGCAAACGTTGACGTCATTGTCCGGTAACGCTCGTTGTCCGGTAACGCTCATTGTCCCGATACGTGGGTAGTCACGTTTAACTATAGTCCGTAAACCAACTTTACAGACAACCAATTTTTTTTAACGTAGTTTCATATGACAAAAAACCTACTTTTTCCTACGAAAATTTCACATGGCAATCATTTCTCCAATATGTCGAGTGCAATAATATTTATCGAAACGCGGATAACCCTCGAGTCGTATCGTTTGACAAGAGATTACGGGAAGCGCAAACAATGTCGACTTTTACCCGGAAAATGGGAGCTTTTGAGGGATTTTACGTAGTTTTGGGGACGCAACGGTTGTTGTTTGATCGACTTCTTAGAGTCACAACTTACAAATAAAAACAAAACGAACAAAGCTCTTCTCTTCCTTTTTTTAAGCCATTTCTGAAAAACTGGGCTATAATTTTTCAGTTCGGATTCCTACTGGACAGGCCAAAAGCGAGTTGAAACCGTTATATTCAAATTCAAATAATTTAGTTCAGACAATGTCCATAAAAACTTAGAAATATTACAAAAACAATCAGAGAACACACATACACACAAAAAATGAACATATTTATAGTTATAAGCCGTTGTATAATAGTCCAGTGTCACAATTCTCAAAGCTATTTCAACCGACTTCAAAAAAAGAGGAGGCACTCAATTCGCTTAAATTATTATTTTTTATGTTTGGTACCTCAGTTTGTTGCTTATAACCTGGTTTAAAAATTATTTTTTGTTTGAATGGATATACTTTCAGATAGGTTCCATAGAAATTTCATTAAAATTGGTTTAGTTAAGTTTTTATATCAAAATAACTGAAAAATATATTTCGTCGAAACGAAATTGCGTATTTTGCTTCCCTGTGACTTTTCAATGGTGTTATCGGTCACTTTAACATTCCCATTGAAGTCGGTTGTCTATGTTTTTGTAAAACCTCGATTATTTTCCATCTAGTCAAGGGAAAGTAATGTTATTTACCTAACTATTACTCTCAAATAAGGACAAAATAATAATAAGTAGGACGTCAACGCCCATAGTTTAGTAAATCAGCGGCCTAGTAATACAATTTTTTAACTTTACCCTGCCCTCTAAGCCAAAACACAGTAACATCGCATCTTTAAATTAAAAACCTGCATTCTGAATTTCAAAATACAGTCGCAAACACAAACGGAACAAGATCAACCCTTGCCTTCCTCCACATACCTACGCTATAGTTATGCTTCATTGTGCCGACGAAGTGCATTTGTGTTCGTTCTTGCCATGCAATTTTCTTCCTTGTAGGGATGGGAAATTATTCGTTTTATCGATAAGCCGAAGACTGGTGAATTACGAAAACAGACGTTGATGGTCGTATGTCGAATGTGGATGTTTAAATCCTACCTCGTTTTGAAGAGATCAGCCCAAAACTTAACTAAAATTGAAGGTTCATGCTATAAATAGGACATTCAATTTCAGAATATGCGCCACATAGCTAAAAATTTGTAGTAACTATCAATCCGTTACCGCATCGTTCCAATAGTAGAGTCCTCTTTGAACGCTTAGTAATATTATAATAATGTTTTACTGTATAGTCTTTTGGTCAAACAAAAAAAATAAATTGAAAATTGAAATAGAATAATAATTATGAATGTATGATGTTTGTAATACAATTCTACCTTTTGTGTTTTAGCGTTTAGTTAGTAGTTAGTTGTAAATAAAGTACCTAGGAACCTACTATTCCATGAAGCATAATGTAACTGAGCCTGACAGCTCAGTCTCATTTAATACCAACAAAATAAATTGCTCAGCGCGAGTAAAGAAGTTTTTACTACGAACAATATTTATCGATATTATAAGTATATATCATCGACATGTGCCCACCTCTACTGAAAGCTCTCGAGCGTTAGGTCGCGGCCGTACGTTTCATTTGTCCCGCGTTGGATTGTCTAGTCCTTGTCCAAGCACCTAGGCTTATCTAGACTTTGTACCTACTGGTTTTGTAGAGATATTCAATTTTTTTTTTTATTTGCATAATCCAGATACAATAAGGTGTTAATTTTCATTAAGGCTAATCCTCAAATCCGAATTCCATACAAAATGTTCCGGACAAATACTCAAAAAGTACGCCGTATTATAGTAATTTCTTGATACTACTCGTTTCGTTCATGTTTTTTGATTTTGTAAACAAAAAAAGTAAAAGGTTTCATACTTTAATTTAGATTTTATACGTGTTTTTAAGTTGTAAGGTTAATTTTAAAACACGTACTTTTTGTCCGAATCTTTTTGTAGGTATGGAAATTTTCCTTAAGGATTAAGATTAAGATCACTGCATTAATTTTTTGCCGTTACTTTTTTTAATTGGATATCTTTTTAAAAATATGAAAATCTTTTTTTTTCAAACAGAGATATTTCATTTTTAATGACAAGGTGTCCGAAAAGTTTCTGTGCAGTATTCCGCATCCATCTTGATTTGCTACTGTCTATCTTGATGTTCACTTGATAGGAACACCGTTATTCATCTATACTTGTTACCTACTACAATTTCTTTCTTTTACTTTAATTGAAATTCCATCCTAAGGTTGTCTGGAAGAGATCGCTGCTTAGCGATAAGGCCGCCCATTGTACATGCATATTAATAATCTGGGTTTAAAATTGTTACTGTTCTCATATAATAAATTCTAAAAAATCTACATAAGAAATTTCTAGCAAAATAAGATGAAGAATTTACTTATAATCTAGGTACTAGTTAGTTAGAAAAGCTACTTACCTATAGAAATAACACTTCTAGTTTACCTCAACAAGAACAATACACTTTGCTGTCTGTTTGTCCAAGTTCTTAGCCCTAATGCCTAAATCACACGTACCGAGTAAACGGGCGAGACAGTAAAATGACGCTCGGCCGAGACAGTGAAAGCTTACATCACTCGCTCAGCCGAGCACTCGGCGTTATGTTTATACCTACCGACCGAGAGCACTGTCTCAGCCGAGTACTCGGTACGTGTGATCAAGGCATAACCTGTAGTTGTAGTGTTTGCGGAAGATATTATTATAAGTAGTTATATTGATATCGAGGTTGTAAGCCGCTAATATAATGGTTTCCAAGATCTTCCCACAAGGTTTACCTACAATGGCTTCTTTCTTCTTTCTTATCTATCTTTATGGCTTTCAGAAATTTCTAGTACTTAAGTTATACTTATAGTTAACTGTTATTTTCCCTAAAAAGTTAATAAAATATCTAAAATTTTAATTGATTTTCCATTATTTCCCACAAAAAAGCGGTGTTCTTAGGTGGGAATCAATGTTTAGACATCAGTCAAAAAATTTAAACCATTTAAATCCTAATTAAAAAATAAAATACAAAATAGCACTTCTTTTCAGGAAGTGTAGTCAGATTTAGAGAAAAAAAAACAGAAACTTTAACTATCTCAAGCTATGGCTCAATGCTATCAAATTAAAATAAAAACTAGGTTACCATTTCATCGATTCAATAATTTCATACTTTTATTATGTCCATATTTCAAGTAACAACTATAATAAACAGCCTTCAGTAATAATCTTGATAAATAAAGCTATATTTTTATTGCCTCTCAAGCTGCTCAAAGACAGCTATGTTTGCATGTTTGCCTAGCACTTAGCTTGACCTAGCCGACCTAGGTTACCTAGACTAGCGTTGGGGTATAGATAGCTCAATTTTACTCTGAAAACTCTGACAGCTTTATTATGAAACGAAAACTAAACTCGAGGTTACCCACTGAGTTTTTCAGACATCTTTGGCAGATTTTTGACATGTTACTAGGCAACACGATCCTTGGGTTTTGGCGGGAACATGAAAAATGGCGCATTGGCGGCATTAAATTTTGTTTTTGTAATTGACAAAACTTGTATAACTTTGAGTGTTTAAGTGTAAAAACGGTGGTTTTTTATCCATTAAGTGCTCGTGAACGTGTATGAGTATTGGTGAATAGTGTATTGCTGTAAAACGTGACTTTTCGTGTTGCCTCTAAATCTAAATACAAATACAAAATACAAAATACAAAATATTTATTTCAAAAACAGGTTACATAGGAAGAAACTCCATAGAAGCCTCTAGTAAAGTCGCAACCACCACTACTTTACAGGGGCATGACTTGACTTATCGACTGACTTATGACAAAATAATCTCTCCAATTACTTGACACTGGCTATATACCTTTGATGTGAAGCCAAAACCGAAGAACTTAGGTTCTTCGAAAGAAAAATAAATAAAATAAAATAAAACACGATCCTTTTTGAGCGTATCATTTACTTACGTTCTGTATGCACCATATTCAAACTACATGCGTTACTATAGAGTCTATAGTAAATCTATCTATATCTATATATAGTATAGACAGTATAGAAATAAATGATATTACTATTAATTTGATACTGATTATTTCAAATCGAGGATTTTAAAATTTAGGATTTAAAAAATAAATCATGGCATAGTATAGAATAGTAACATAAAAAAGATACGATGTTGCCTGAAACTAGAATAATATCCAAATCATGCCAACGACATTTATAAATTGGTTCACATAATCCTACTAATATTATAAACGCGAAAGTTTGTAAGGATGGAAGGATGGATGGATGTTTGTTACTCTTTCAAGTAAAAACTACTGAATGGATTATAATGAAACTTTACAATAATATAGCTTATACATCAGAATAACACATAGGCTACAATTTATAAAGATACCTGCGCAGACGAAGTCGCGGGCACCAGCTAGTACATAATACTTTGAAAGTCATAATAGTTTCGAAACTTTTGACTTTTAGCCCATCTCTATTTGATACGTTTGTCTTTCGCATAGCGTTATTGCTTCGTATTATGTTTCTAAATGTACCTTTACGAGTACTTAGGTTAGGATCCTTGTAATAAATAGTAATAGTGTTATAATACCTATTGCTTTGATTAATCTACTGTTGAGAGGGGTGCCTTTGTAGGTGTGCAGTTTTTAAACAAACCTTTTGAGATTAATTATGCTGGCGATTTTAGAGTATGTGTTTTGAGTTTGCAAGTTCAATGTCTAGGGCTGAAAACGTTTCTACTGATTTCCGAAGGCAATTGAACACCGAAAACTACCTTTGAAATGCTGCTCCTGGCTCGTTGGTTTGGTGGCAGGCAAGATTCTGTGGTCTCGCACGGCGGGTCCAGGTTCTAAAGTCTTTGGAAAAGCGCACAGCACGGCTATGCACCAGCGACACTTCAAAAGTATCGAAATGTTGCGATGCAGATTTGGCACGGCAAAAAATTGAGGGAAAATCGACGGATTCATTCATTCATTCATCAAATAGGCGTCCCGATTGGCATTCTCGCGATCGCGCGACGCGACGCAATGCCAATTGGGACGCCTATTTGACGTTAGTATGTTTGATCACGGATTCGCGCGACCGACGTTCGCGCGAACTTGCGATGGTCGCGTGATCGCGTTCTATTAGGACAACGCCTAATATAATGTCATTAAAAAAAAATGTTTTAAAGTTTCATAGTAACAACGATTGCTTTGCTTGTGTGTTGCAAGAAATCATACCTTAGTATAAAATATGGAAAAATCCCACTTCTACCAACTATAGAGGATGAATGGATGGATGATATACATATAAATCGCGCCAAACCTACTGAACCGATTGAGCTGAATATTGTATAGGCATAGTTTGGGAACTTAAAAGGTAATTTTCAAAGGGCAAAGCTACGGACAGCAGCTAGTAATCCATAATAGCTAAGACCGTCCACTTAACCCTCAAGCGCGGGGGTATAAAAAGTAAAGCGAACACAATACGGGGTCTAATAAGACCCAGGCATTTGGTCGCGAGCCGCATAAGAATGGGATAGGCGGTGGTCGCAGATATAGAGACGATTGATGTGGCTTGAATTTTTATACGGCTTTTTATCATGACTCTTTTATTGATCCAAAGCTGAAAATTGTTGTCATGTATAAAGAAAGGTAAATTTAAAAGATGTAATAAAATTTTTGCATTGGGCTTTTTATGAAAAAGTTGAAATTTAAGAACATATCGACTAAATTTGGTAAAATAGAGGTCATTATTTTTCATGACTCATTTCAGTCAATTCTGAAGAGGATGACACCGTTGGCGTGATCTTTTTAAATTTACATGGATACTAAGGTTTACTTTTGGAAATAAAATAATTGCACCATCCAGTTAATACCATAGGTAGTAAAAACGTGAAATGGCCTCTTGAAATTAGCTACCGAGACGTCCGTCCCGCATTTTTATCACAAGTCTTTCGTACAGAGATCGATTGTTTATCAAATAACTTTATAATTGGTAGAATGAATACACACACTACATTGAAAGCAATATTACGTAAAAGAAGCCAATGTAGCTAAAGAGGAGAAGATATTCATAGTTAAAAACGTACTTATGCATCAAGCAACCATGATGATTTATACAAGTAAAAATATGACTCAAAATGGTATGGAATTATAGAAAAAAATATTGTTGTTACTTCCAAATATGTATTTAACTTACTATACTAGCCAGAATAATGAGCATTGCGTAGTATTATTCAATGGTATCCAAAATAAAAATGCTCCATTCCATCGCCAACCTTATAATAATCGCCTCCCAAACTCAAATCTATTTTTTTAATTCGTATCACGTCCGCTTGGTAAGATGCCGATTTTACTACGGATTTGTCCCTTGGAAGATTACAACCTCTTTTCATTTTATGGGTATTTAAATAGATAGGTTACTCGGCGCCTTCCTACGACTTGCGTATAATAAACTCTTGGTAAATTACTTTACATAGTCGGCTAGCCTATAAAAGCTACTAAGGTCTAGCGTTAAGAGTAGAGTCTAAGGTGCAACTAAAGTGCTGGTCCACATAATAAATAAATATAAATATGAATAAAATACCTACAAATAAATTAGAAGATCCGTTAATGTTACTTTAAAAAAATCTTATTAGTTGCCTACCTCGAATATATATTTGTATCGAAATAATTATTATGATGATATGTTTCCATAATATATTTTAATGAATATTATAAATAAGAATTTGAAGAAAACTAAACTAAACTAAAACTAATTAAATACGTTACAGAAACTTTGCTCGTCTGAAAGCGGCATAATATCCAACTTAACACCATCAAGATCTGATAAGTTAATGTAGGTTAAATTCTCACATTAACTATTTCACAAGCTATGGTTAAATACATTAGCACAGGAAAAATAACAAAAGGTAACAGTTACAACACTTGACTTACAGGTACTTTTTTTTTCGAAGAACTTAATAAGTTCTTCGGTTTTGGCCATTTTGGTCATCAGAGGTATATAATAGCCAGTGCCAAGTTATTGGAGAGATTATTTTGTCATCAGTCAGAGTCGATAAGTCAAGTCATACCCCTGTAAAGTAGTGGTGGTTGCGACTTTACAAGAGGCTTCTATGGAGTTTTGGAGGCAACACGAAAAGTCACGTTAGCGTCTACGAGTGCTGGTGAATAGTGTAATGCTGTACATTACACTATTCACCAGCACTCATACACGTTCACGAGCACATAATGGATAAAAACCACCGTTTTTACACTTAAACACTCAAAGTAATTCAAGTTTTGTAAAATAATTTAATGCCGCGAATGCGACATCTTCACGTTCCCGCCAAAAACCCTACAGGTACTTGAAGGTGTTACCTTCAAAAATAAGTGGACATTGGTTCCTCTATACTAATAACTTTCGGGCAGTCAGAAATAAGGATATAACAGTGGACAGACGAACAAATGCTGAAATGATGGATGTTACACATACGTAGTGTATAATATAATAATTATAGTTTTATCACAAAACAGCAAAAGCATTTTTTCAAAGATTTTTTTGGATGGACTGTTCAAAACGTGAATAGAGGCATCCTACTAATATTATAAACGCGAAAGTTTGTAAGGATGGATGGATGGACGGATGGATGTTTGTTCCTCTTTCACGTAAAAACTACTGAATGGATTTTAATGAAACTTTACAATAATATAGCTTTATACATCAGAATAACACATAGGCTACAATTTATAAAGATACCTGCAGACGAAGTCGCGGGCACCAGCTAGTAGACTTATAAACGAACAATCTGAATCTTACACAACTTCGTTTGCGTTGCGAATTACAACGTTACAAAATCACCGGTTATTTTACTGTTACAAAATAAAATCATATCACCATGTGACAATAAAATATAAGTAGCAATCATTTCCTTGGACAATGATCAAATATTTGAATGAGAAATTCGCGCTAGCCCCTCAAGTTGCCGGTTGGAGCCCCAGCGGTGCGGATTAAGAACTTAGTTGTACACAAACTCGTACGATTTGTTGTTGTTCAACAACTTTTGTCGTGTTCTTTATTAACTATTTATACAAATAAACAGAGAACTTTATCTTATAACATTAAGTTTCATTATGAGTCAGGAATTTAGCTGTGAACAAAAAAAATATTATAACGCACGTACTTCATTTAAATCTGATCAAAGTTTATAAAATAATAAATACTGACTGTCAGAATATTATTGGAAATTCATTACTAAAACGAATATCAAAATTTTAAAAATTACCCTATAAAGCCAAAAATTTAGAATTTTAAATGGTTTTTTATTACTTATTCACTCATTTTGTCAGCTAACAGCCGCCATATTAAATTTATGCCATTTAACGTATCCTATACAAGAAATTTATGGATACCTACGTAGTTATAAATTCCTTGATCCTATATCATTCGCGTTACTTAGACGAAGAGATCACCCACAGCGATAAGGCCGCCCCTTGTACAACCTACCTAAAGGCCTTATTATACTTATTCTATTGTTTTATTCTGCTTTGTTCTTGTTGGTGTACAATAAAGTGTTCATCCATCCATCTTTATCTATGTAATAGCTGGTGCCCGCGACTTCGTCTGCGCAGGTAACTTTATAAATTGTAGCCTATGTGTTATTCTGATGTATAAGCTATATTATTGTAAAGTTTCATTAAAATCTATTCAGTACTTTTTACGTGAAAGAGTAACAAACATCCATCCATCCTTCCATCCTTACAAACTTTCGCGTTTATAATAGTAGTAGGATTACTTCAGCGTTATATGAGCAATTAATTTTCTACATCACAGCACCATTTCTTGGATCAAGAACTGTCTACGTTTTTCTTATCCTGCCAAAGTTCCTTTATTCCCAAAATTAGTATGTGAAACAGGGCTCCAAGGACAATCAGCCCGTGTTGACGAGGCTAATCATTAGGACGAATTGGCGCGGAGAGGCCGCCATGTTTGCTAATCAGCACGCCACTAGTAATGTGAATGACAGTTGCTGGGTCAGGGCTGTCACTAATAAACTTTTTTTTTCCGAAAAACCTAAGTTCTCCGGTTTTGGCTTCACATCAAAGGTATAAAGCCAGTGTCAAGTAATGAAGAGATTATTTATATTTTGTCATCAGTCAGAGTCAAGTCATACCCCTGTAAAGTAGTGGTGGTTGCGACTTTACTAGAGGCTTCTATGGAGTTTTGGAGGCAACACGAAAAGTCACGTTTTACAGCATTACACTATTCACCAACACTCATACACGTTCACGAACACTTAATGGATAAAAAACCACTATTTTTACACTTAAACACTCAAAGTAATACAAGTATTGTAAAATAATTTAATGCCGCGAATGTTTTATTTTCACGTTCCCGCCAAAACTCTCACTAACAAACTTACATTAGTGTTTGTTCCAACGTTAAAAAAGCGATTACTTTTTAAACGATTTAAAATAGAAGCTTCTCCGATTATATTGACTCACAAGGTATTGCAAAAACTTACAATATCAATTGGGTCGTTTAAGTGACCACTGAAAAGTCACAGGGAAGCAAAATACGCAATTTCGTTACTTCGACGACATAGCTTTTCAGATATTTTGATAAACAACACAGTTCAAACAAACATTTAAAAAATAATTTAACCGAATTGATAACCTTTTTTGAAGTCGGTTGAAAAGATTTATCAGACGAGTGTTAGGGTTCGTAATATTCATAGGAGTATGCTGGTGATTGCATACTGCAAACCACTCAAAATCCGTGGTTTGAAAGGAACGGTCTGAGGGTCGGAATGCAGTAGTGAAAACATCCACGGTCGGAGAATGACGTGAACCAATCAGAGCTCGGCTCGATGGCCGAGCGCTGCGATTGGTCGTTGCCGATGACTGATCGTTGGAGCTCGGGTTTTTTCGGGAGAGCTGAGTTAACGATAATGGCGGGACATGGTCAGTCCCGCATTCTGTTTGTGGCCTTCAGCGAAGAAACATCTATCTAACTGTATAACCTGTATGTACCTGGTTCGAAGAATAAAGTGTGATTTATACGACTACGTTGGTGTATTCTTGGAAGTCTCTATCCTGATACAGAAGTAGATCTTACATATCAGAAGTGTGTTGAATCTTCAAAACACGTAAGTACACGCCCAAGTAATCGTTTTTTTTAAAGTGTAGTTTCGTTTCGAGTTGATAAGCCTTTTTACAAAATGCTAAATGATATAGTTTATCGTAGTTTCAAATTAAGTTGTACGATATTTAAATATAAGCCTTGGCTAATTAGGTATTTAAGATATTGAAGCATTGCTTTTAATATTTTATAATTATACGATCTTTGGATGACGACCAGTAATATTTAACTACCTACCTTCGAATATTTTTTCACGAAATCGGCCCTTGGTTTTCTTAATAACTTACGATGATACATTTTCGTTTATCCGCATGTGCACCGCGGCGAAATTTGTTCTACAATGGACGAGTTGGAGCAACAAAGCGGCAACGAAGATCGAGGTAGCCAAAGGTACGAGGTGCCACCTGATCCTGTGTAGATAATTCTGCGAACTTTCCGGAGTCAAACCGCAGCCCTAGTCACACAGCGAGCGGTGCCATGAGCCTTCGAGGCACAGCAGCGCGTCACAGCAGCGAGCAACGCGTGTCAAGGATGATCGGTTACGTGCGTCGCCCAGCAGCAAGCAACGTGCGTTAAGGACTATCTGCTACGTGTGTCACTAAGCAGCGAGCAACGCGTACCATGAGCCTTCGAGGCACATCAGCACGTCACCGTGCGCCTTCGAGGCATAGCAGCGAGTGTTGCTATGCGCCTTCGAGGCACAGCAGCGCGTCACCATGCTCCTTCGAGTCACAGCAGCGCGTCACAGCAGCGCGTCACAGCAGCGCGTCACAGCAGCGCGTCACAGCAGCGCGTCACAGCAGCGAGCAACCCGCATCAAGGATAATCGGCTACGTGCATCGCTAAACAGTGAGCAACGCGCGTCAAGGATCACCAGAAACGTGCGCCGCCCAGCAGCGAGCAACGCACGTTAAGGATGATCAGGTACGGGCGACGCCTAGCAGCAAGTATCACGCGTCAAGGATCGCCAGCTGCGTTCTGCCGGCCAGCGGTAGACAGCACGCGCCAGGGATGATCGGCTGCGTACGTTGCCCAGCAGCAAAGGTATAGATGGTTACATTTTGTTGGTTGCATGAATTCAAATCATCGTGTTCGCCTTTTCGGTCGTGCAAATGTTTTAAATGAATACACGGTGAAAAATTACTAAGTAAAACTCATTATAAACCTAACCGACAGCCGACAGCTAAATTAATAAATAACTAGTGTTTAGTTTAGACAAAATATCAGTGTCTGAGAATAGTCTATCTATAAAGTGAACTTTATTAGAGTTAGATGTTGCATAAAAGTCCCGATAGGTAATTGAAATTTGAAAGTCATAAAATCATTAATAAAGTAGAAACCGTTTTCGTAGAACACGTTATACATAGCTTCCTATAAAATTGTAAGTCTGGTACATAGTATTTTAGTCTCTGTTATTATTATACAATTTAACTGCCATGGAATTGCAGATTTTATTACCTGATTTCGACTAATGACTAGGTCTCTCCTCAATGCAAAAGCATGGATGTTCAGGTGCGTGCAGACAGGAATGTGAATATTTTACTTTGCAGCGAGAAAAGTGCATCGTGACTATGCAGATACTGCTTTTCCGGATCGAAACAAGTAAGAGTAACATAACCTAAAGTTATATCGAAAAACAAAAAAGAAAAACATGGATAAACTAGACTGTCTATTTATTACACATTTACTCGTACAATAAAATTTACTTTGAATTTCGTAAAGATAGAGAGGAGTGATACTCATAGGCAGTGCTACCGAGCATGGTACCCATGTTCCTTAAGACTATATTGTTTGGTTTTGTACTTGCATTTTAGCAGTCACACTTGTATGCGACTTAACACTTACCACGCATAGAATACAGAAACTTAAATTCGCAGAAAGTATGTTGTACAAGGTACTTGAAATATTGTTTTGGGTACTCTAGAGATAATGTTTATAATAATCGCATTGATATTGCGACCAAGTTTGTATAATCACCAAATACAAATAGGGATACTATTATATTAACTGTGACATAAGGACAAGTAAATGATCTAGTGTTGTGGTACTGAGATATAAACAAATTCAGGTCAAAAGACCTTTCAAAACTTATGGTAATCAATAATGCAAGTTTTGATACATGCTAGGCTCAAAGTTTTGGGAATTTCCTTGAAGTTGAATAATTTCTGAAAATAATAGTAGACAATCAATAAGTAAAGTAAGTAATTGTTTGTATTGAACAGATTTGAACAGTGATAAATGAAAAAGGATGCATCGGTGCTCTAAATAAATTATAGAAAATAACTGTGAGGTTATACGAGTCTAATCTAAACGATGCTATGATAAACTTTAATAAGTTAAAGTTCATACTTTTGAAAAGTGAAAGTAAATATTTTGAAAGTTCTGTAATTAGTTTGTGTACGCGCAAACATGTTATAGTGAAGTTCTTTAATAATTTTGCGAGTTAAGGTTGAACACTAACATTGAAATCCGACATCGCACGAAAGTCAAGGATGAAGGTATACGGATTGCGAGGTGTAAGTGGAGATCGGAAGGGCACTTGCCAAGGCGGAGGATTACAGGTGGACCAAGGCAGTTACTTAACCGGAGGCCACTAGATCAGCGGCGGCCTCGGGACAGACCACCAGCCCGATGGTCCGATGACATTGTGGAGGCAGCAGGAGCACAGTGGATTCGTCTTACACAAGACCAACAAGACCAGCGTCGTAGAGAAGAGGCCTTTACCCAACAGTGAGTGTTGCAGTCTGTTTAGATAGATAGATAGATAGAAGATTGATAATGCTTTTAAGGGTCAAAGTTATCATTTGCAAAGTTGAAGTTAATACTTTTTGAAGTCGAATCTAACGTTAGTCGAACCAAACGTGAGTCGTACCTAACCTAAGTCGAACTTAACCTAAGTCGAACCTAACCTAAGTCGAACCTAACCTAAGTCGAACCTAACCTAAGTCGAACCTAACCTAAGTCGAACCTAACCTAAGTCGAACCTAACCTAAGTCGAACCTAACCTAAGTCGAACCTAACCTAAGTCGAACTTAACCTAAGTCGAACCTAACCTAAGTCGAACCTAACCTAAGTCGAACCTAACCTAAGTTGGACCGAACCTAAGTCGAACTAAACCTAAGTCGAACCTAACCTAAGTCGAACCTAACCTGTCGAACCTAACCCAAGTCGAACCTAACCCAAGTCGAACCTAACCCAAGTTGAACCTAACCTATGTCGGACCTAACCTGAGTCGAGCCTAGCCTGAGTCGTTAGTTAGTTAGTTAAGTTGAAGTTAACAATTTGAAAGTTGAAGTTAATAATTTGAAAGTAGAAGTTAATACTTTGAAAGCTGAAGTTAATACTTTGAAAGTTGAATTAATACTTTGAAAGCTGAAGCTAATACTTTGAAAGTTGAAGTTATACTTAGAAAATTGTTAGAAAGTTTATACTTTAAAAGTTGAGGTTAATGCTTTTAAAAGTTAAAAGTGAAGTTCCAATACCTTTAAAAGATAAAATTAATACTTTAGAAAGTTAAAAGTGAAGTTCAAATACTTTTAAAAGATAAAGTTAATGCTTTCACAAGTAAAAATTTATGTTTAATATTTTTACAAGTAAAAAGTTAAGGTTAATACTTTTACAATTAAGAAGTTAATGAGTTCAAACTGGAGATGAAACGAGTTGGAGTCGGAGTCGAGAAGTCAGGATTTATGTTTTGATCTCAAGTTGGATAAGGGTTTGAATGTCAAAGATTCAAAGGTTAAAAGTTAAAATGATAGAGTTACTGCTGCAAATTACTTTACAGGTTTTGAAGTTGAGAATTTATATAATAAAGGGTAAAAATACTTGAATGACGAAGATTCTAGAGGTAAAGGTTTAAAATATCAAAGTTACTGTTGCAAAGTAGGTACTGTTACAGAATGTTTAGTGAATTTGATAATATGCCGACGGTGCTGAAGTCGTGATAGCTTTGCATTGATATATCAATACTTAATTCTAAAGATGGTTTTAATCTTTGAAACGACGGAGATAAGTGAGAACGGTCATAACAGTCCTGTATTCAAGATATTCAAGGTAAATTCAATAATATAAGACTGTTGAAGCAATCATTAAAATAGTCAAATGATATTGAGAAGGTCATAAAATGATAAATTCTTGATTAGTGAAATATGAATTACATAAAAAGGTTGAATGGAAAGTATTATGTTAAAACTATCATTGGTTTGTAGCATTTATTATCGTGGTTTCGAGTACAGATCTTGATAGTTATTATTAATGGTTAACAGGATTTTAATAAACAGCATGTTTTATCTGGATGACGTTAGAGTCTAGGGCCTTCCGGTAAGCGGGCCACTACTTGGCTTCGTTTCTATTGAAGAAATGTTTTTTGTATGGAACGAGTTACAGGAAAAGCTTACCGTTACTCGTGTTCTCGTGTGCGTGACCTGATTTTGACTGGTTATTTAAGAGAAAAACTAGAATAGTAATAATAATAATCATTTAATGATCTCAAAAGACCCAGAAGATAATAGAAATGATAAATGTGTATGGTATGGTGTTTCCATTTTCAGCGAGTTAATGCTTTCACAAGTAAAAATTTATGTTTAATATTTTTACAAGTAAAAAGTTAAGGTTAATACTTTTACAATTAAGAAGTTAATGAGTTCAAACTGGAGATGAAACGAGTTGGAGTCGGAGTCGAGAAGTCAGGATTTATGTTTTGATCTCAAGTTGGATAAGGGTTTGAATGTCAAAGATTCAAAGGTTAAAAGTTAAAATGATAGAGTTACTGCTGCAAATTACTTTACAGGTTTTGAAGTTGAGAATTTATATAATAAAGGGTAAAAATACTTGAATGACGAAGATTCTAGAGGTAAAGGTTTAAAATA
The DNA here is from genome assembly GCA_932526365.1 of Lobophora halterata. Lineage (NCBI taxonomy): Eukaryota > Metazoa > Arthropoda > Insecta > Lepidoptera > Geometridae > Lobophora > Lobophora halterata. The sequence goes on from OW052026.1 coordinate 3,432,993, forward strand.
TCAAAGTTACTGTTGCAAAGTAGGTACTGTTACAGAATGTTTAGTGAATTTGATAATATGCCGACGGTGCTGAAGTCGTGATAGCTTTGCATTGATATATCAATACTTAATTCTAAAGATGGTTTTAATCTTTGAAACGACGGAGATAAGTGAGAACGGTCATAACAGTCCTGTATTCAAGATATTCAAGGTAAATTCAATAATATAAGACTGTTGAAGCAATCATTAAAATAGTCAAATGATATTGAGAAGGTCATAAAATGATAAATTCTTGATTAGTGAAATATGAATTACATAAAAAGGTTGAATGGAAAGTATTATGTTAAAACTATCATTGGTTTGTAGCATTTATTATCGTGGTTTCGAGTACAGATCTTGATAGTTATTATTAATGGTTAACAGGATTTTAATAAACAGCATGTTTTATCTGGATGACGTTAGAGTCTAGGGCCTTCCGGTAAGCGGGCCACTACTTGGCTTCGTTTCTATTGAAGAAATGTTTTTTGTATGGAACGAGTTACAGGAAAAGCTTACCGTTACTCGTGTTCTCGTGTGCGTGACCTGATTTTGACTGGTTATTTAAGAGAAAAACTAGAATAGTAATAATAATAATCATTTAATGATCTCAAAAGACCCAGAAGATAATAGAAATGATAAATGTGTATGGTATGGTGTTTCCATTTTCAGCGATTGGACTCCTAAGTCTGTCTTATTTGCGTAAGTTACCCGCTGGCTACAGATATTGTCAGGCCTCAGTCTCGGTGTTAGGTTTGGCAAGGCCATTCTAGACTGTCTACAGTCCGTGATGTTAGTGCAGCGGTCGCTATATTGGTTATGGATGTTATTTCGTATCCACGCTTGCATCTGAATAAAAGGCACGGGTAAGAAGCCATCGGGGTACAGTGGCAATTATCGCCGTGTGCCATAGAGGCACAGCAACGAGCATCGGCATGCTATCGAGGCACAGCAGTGGGCGTCGCTGTACGACATCGAGTTCCAGCAGCGAGCGTAGAGTGGTGCCATTTAGGCACAGTTGGTTTTGTTTTTGTTTTCAAAAGTTATTTATTAAGGCACAGTAGCGATCATCGACGTGTGCCATCTAGGTACAGCAGCGAGCGTCGGCATGCCATCGAGACACAGCAGCAAGCGTCGGTATGCCATCGAGGCACAGCAGCGAGCGTCGACTGGTGCCATTAAGGCATAGTTTGTTTTGTTTTTGTTTTTAAAAGTTCTTCATTAAGGCACAGTAGCGAATATCGACGTGTGCCATCGAAGAACAGCAGCGAGCGTTAGCATGCCATCGAGGCACAGCAGCGATCATCGTAGAGCGCCATCGAGGCACAGCAGCAAGCATCGGCATGCCATCGAGGCATAGCAGCGACCATCGTCAAGCGCCATCGAGGCACAGCAGCGTGTGACACTCGCTGCCATCGATGTCCAGGGACGAGTTCACCGGGTGCTATCAAGGTCTGGCAACAAGCGTCACCGGGTGCCATCGAGGTCTGGCGACAAGCGTCACTGGGTGTCATCGAAGTCCAGGGACAAGGTTTTACCATCAAGGCACAGGACTGCAGCAGCAGGCATTGTCAAGTCCCGTCGAGAAACAGACATGAGCAATGCCGCGCCGTATGCCATCGAGGCGCAGCAGCAGGCAAAGCCGTACGCCATCAAGGCGCGATAACGAGCATACTGTAGATTAGATACGATCTTTTGTTTTGACATCGAGTCGAAAAATTTGTATTACTTCGAGTTCGAGTTAATTGATTTCCACTTTTATCAGATTAATTTAGAGTTATGCTTGAGATCTTAGTCTAGACCAAGATTTTCTTGATTTTTCATAATTTAACTCAGTTATTATTTTCACTAGCATAACGGGAATACTTAAAGCAGTATTATATTTTTTTTTTCTTTGAAATTGATGATGTCATCCATGATAACTTTTTCTTATATTTTATTATATTAATATATATATATTGTCGATAGTTTAGAAATAGGTACAAGCCTTAAGCCTTAGCATAGACATATTGAGAATGTAAAATAGTTTAATATTTATTAATCTACTGTTTGTTAATGTACTGTTCTGATTTTCTTTGAGATTATGTGACTGATCAATAATTTTCCGATTGTTAGGGTTCCCACCTGGGATCGTATGCGGGACGCACACGTTGTCAGGACGGACGATTGTTAGGGTTCGTAATATTCATAGGAGTATGCTGGTGATTGCATACTGCAAACCACTCAAAATCCGTGGTTTGAAAGGAACGGTCTGAGGGTCGGAATGCAGTAGTGAAAACATCCACGGTCGGAGAATGACGTGAACCAATCAGAGCTCGGCTCGATGGCCGAGCGCTGCGATTGGTCGTTGCCGATGACTGATCGTTGGAGCTCGGGTTTTTTCGGGAGAGCTGAGTTAACGATAATGGCGGGACATGGTCAGTCCCGCATTCTGTTTGTGGCCTTCAGCGAAGAAACATCTATCTAACTGTATAACCTGTATGTACCTGGTTCGAAGAATAAAGTGTGATTTATACGACTACGTTGGTGTATTCTTGGAAGTCTCTATCCTGATACAGAAGTAGATCTTACACGAGACTAATTATAAAGACAAATTATAAAAGTTAAAACATAATAATTGAACTCTAAAAGAGGTACTAATCCCGCGGGCAAAGTACATCTTTATACTTACCTATCCATTTCTTTGGTGTGGTTCATGGTAAGTGACAATGCGGTCATATTTTTAGTAAAGATGGTCCGCACGATTTCCTAGAATAATCCATTGACTCTTGCCTTGAAGACATCCAAATCAATATCATGAATACCAAAATAAACTGAATTTATAACTAGTAAGAGTCGTTGTTTTCATGGCTTTATTCCATTTCAATGTTATTTAGTTTCTTAGCTATTTCCTTTACTAAAAATAACATACCACCAATTTAAATTGAATATCGATCGGTCTCGATGTCCTCCCCACAAGTTAGGAGGCCGTTTAATTTATTCATGGTGGTAATCAAATGGCTGCCTTATTTTACATTTTACACCATAGACGACTTTAATATTTCATCCTCCAACCAGAATTAATTACAATCTCGACGCCACACTTCTTCCTAATATTGTAAAGGCGAAAGTTTGTGAGAGTGGATAGATAGATGTTTGCTCCTCAATTACGCAAAAACTACAGAACCAATTTAGCTTAAATTTTATATGACATAGACTTTAAATCGCGATATCGGGAGGGTTTAATTGCGGGCAGCAGCTAATTGTCACTAGTTCGTAGTGAAAGGATATCAAGTGCGCCTCGAAGAGGTTTCGTGCACCAGCTTATGATGCGATCACAGCACAGAGGAAATTAAAAATGGCGGCGCTGGCTCATTTTAACGTTCTTAATATGCCGATCATATAAGATAATAGATAATAATAAGCCGATAATATAACATTACCAACATAGCTCATAGAATTAGCAAGCTGAAATGGCAGTGGGCTGGCTATATCTGCCGAAGAACCGATAACCGCTGGGGTAAAAGAGTTCTTGAGTGGAGACCGCGAATCGGCAAACGTAGTGTAGGACGCCCTTTGGCCAGGTGGAGTGACGATCTGCGAAAGGCTGCAGGCACAATATGGATGCAGCTAGCAGCAAGGGTCAGGGTGCGATGGCGCTCATTGGGAGAGGCCTATGTCCAGCAGTGGACTGCGATAGGTGATGGTGATGATGAAGCTAGTAATATAATAAAGGTGAATGTTTTTAAAGATGGATGTTTGTTACTACTCAATCACGCTGAAAACTGAACTGATTGGGCTTAAATTCAATATGAGCAAATTTTGAGCTGGAAAAGAACTAAGACTACTTATTCCAGTAACACGGCAAACTTAGCTTAGACAGTAAATATTTTTTTTGCTTCAAAATTTATGGGACAATCTGAGAATATTTTGCCTCTTTGATCTATCTTCTTCGGCTAAAAATTACTACAACTTAAATACCACATTTTCTAGGTCATACTAATCTTCTGACAACCCTAAACTTTGGGATACGAAATCGCGCGAATTGAGACCTTGACACTTATAAATTAAGGCTCAAATTGAGTTACCGAGAGTTCACAGGCCGTACATCAATGTAATCAAGAAAATTGGGATACAGAAACAAACAGAAACGTTCTAGGAAGTGCTTTTGTGAATCTGTAAGCCAACTTTATATCAAGGGAATAAAACCCATATTCGTCTAAAGTTTAGTTGTACAAGGTAAATATTTTTGTACGCAGAAAGTTTGGATTGAATCTTGTATTTCGTCTCTTTTTAAGAAATAGGCAGTTATTTCTCTTATAGTCATTAATTCACTCTCGATACAAAACTGAGCTTGTTTTTATTCGTTCAACTTTTTTTAATTATATTGGAAACAGAAGTTTTCCCGATTACCATAATAAGTAAATAACCTAGTATATTTATACATCATATTATAAATACGTATGTTATATATTTTATCAATGTTAATAACTACAATAATATTGGTTACTTACTGAGGTTTGAGCAATATACTAGCTACTATTGCTTGTGCCTTCGGTCGCGTTGTATTGGAATAAAAAGTCCCGATGTGTTTTTATAGCTAACTACCCACTGGCCATATCAACTGATTTGGGTCAGTTTTGCCGTGATAGAGAAAACACCTATCTATCCACCATGCTTCGCAAAGTTTTTCCATTAAAATTTAAAGTTAAATGGAGCACAGTAAAATTAATGGAATGGTATAATAAAAAATAAATTTAGAAACTTATTGTTTCGAGTTTAATTCGTGCTCTATAAGGACTATTTCTCATTGCATATCGTTCAAATCAGGCTATGAAAATAAGCTGCGAACTCATTCTCCATCAGTTCAAAGCTGCGGTCGGGCTCAGATTAGGCCAGCTTGCAATCGATATTAACCTCAATTGAACCGGTAGCAAGGTAAATCCTAGTCCATAACAGAGTATTGAGTAACAGTTTTCGACACAGTGTACGAGCGAATCCACACTGCTCCGTTACGTCGTAGTTTTGTACTGGCACTTGGCACTGAATGTGTCAAAATCTGGCGCTGAGCCGCAACGTAATGCAACGTAACAGAGCAGTGTGGCTTCGCTCTACGTCGACCCACACGAAGTAGGTTTGTTGGTATCGCGAAAAGGCGGTGGAGGAGGCAGCTTGAGACCAGAGGAGGTCTATGTATGCGTGTGCGTATGTGTGGCTTCTCCATTTTCCTCTATTGGACTTGTTAGTCGATCCTTTTTGCGTGAGCATGTTACCTGCTGCAGCTTAACTCCGTCCAGAAGCGCAGAAGATTCCTAGGCTCGTCTCAGGCTTCGCGGAACTGACCTCGGGCCCAAGGGTTTCGTGTCGTTGTGCTGTGTCTCCCACGCATTCCAGGACTACGTGGGCAGCTGATTCTTCTGCTGTGAAGCAGCCTTTGCAGAGTTGGCACCAGAGGAGGCCTATGTTTAGGAGAACGTGCAAGAGCTGAAATGATAATGATGAACAAGTGATATTACAAGCTTTTATATAACTTGCAATGTTTGTAAGTATGTTCGGGTCAAATCTCGCAACTGAGTTTGAAGCAGTTATCCTCAACCGATTGAAATAAAATTTTACATAGGTAAACGTTTAATTTAGATGACAATGCATGATTAGCTAATTGACATCATTCTAAATCCAATATGGCGGACCACCCTAGATGGCGGACTAGTTATTTTAAGCACTCCTTATTATTATTATTATTTATGAGCCCTCACTGTCCCACTGCTGGGCAAAGGCCTCCCCTCATTCTCTCCACTTCCCTCTGTCTTGGGCCAATTCATTCCAGTCTGGACGGAACGCGATGAGCTCGTCGCACCATCTTCTCCTCGGTCTGCCGCGTCGACGCCGCGCTGCTTCGGGACTCCACTCAGTGGCTACCTTAGCCCAAAGATCGCTCGAGATGCGGCAAACGTGACCTGCCTAGTCCCACTTGAGCTTGGCGGCTTTTGAAGCTACATCGGCGATTTGTATTCGGGAGCGCAGCTCGGTGTTTCGGATTCGATCCGTCAGCTTGACACCGAGGATGCTGCGCTCCATCGCCAATTGGCAAACCTTGAGCTTGGACTTTTGAATGTTGGTTGAAGACCAGGTCTGCGCACCATAGGTCAAAACGGGGAGGATGCATGCGTCCATCAGCTTTCGCTTGAGCGAAAGGGGAAAGTCTGGGTCTTTCATTAGATTTCCCATAGACATTCCATTAGACATCCCAAGCACTCCTATGGGTATTATGGGAAGTGTTCTTTTACGAATATATTAAGATGCACCAACCAACGCATCCCACGTTGCTTGGTGCACCTTAATATATCTTTGAAGTTTTTCAAATCTGATGAATCTCAAACACTAGGTGAGGTGTACTTGAAATCGGTTCGAAGCCATTGTAATTAACCCTCGAATGGAGTCGGTCGCGTGTAACCAAGACGATTTATTAAAGTGCCGAACCATTATTAACTTGAGGCACAGAATATGGTATCTACTGGTTAACAGAAGCGTCAAAAAACTTACTATTTACACCAAACTGTAAAAGTTCATGAGCAATTACTTTACTCGCTTGACAGTTCGTTAAGATCTTCCTAGGGTGTAAAGATATTGTTTAGGAACTTTAACAGTTTAGTACAAGTGGGCATAGATCTGATAAGCGAGTAAAGTAATTGATAAGGAACTTTGAAAGTTTGGTGAAAGCGAGTAAATAAATTGCTTAAGATCATTGCTGGGTTGCTACAAGCGAGTAAATTAATTGCTAAGGATCATTGCTGGGTTTCTACAAGCGAGTAAAGTAATTATCTACTTAGGAACATCGACAGTTTGGTGCAAGTCGATATTAATGCTTTAGGCTAACATTAAATCTAAAAGGGTATAATTTATTGGCGTCAACATAATCCATTCACTTTAATCGACAATACGGGCCAATGAGCCCGGTATTCTTCGCATTCTTTTGTCAGCCGCCTTTCGTGTGTTTTTTACAGCGCGTGTACGCACGGTAACGCTCGTTGTAGTGCGTATACGCACAACAAGCCTCATGACATCGTCACTAGCAAGAAAAAAACGAGCGTAAATGCCAATATACGCGCGTATACGATCGTTATGCTTTTGAAATTTCGCGCGAAACAAACGCACGACAAAAATAATCTTTTTAAAAAAGTAATTCTTTCTCCGTTCTGAATACACCTTACCTTTTCCGTGTTCGAGGTTTCCGTCAAGTGACGCAAGTTAATTATTTCGATATTTCAGTAAAAATATCTGGAATCTGCGCCTGAGAGGTCGGTTATTGGATTAGTGGGCACGCAATGTTAAAACAATTCATAGTTAAAGAACGTGTCAGATTTTCACTTACCCTTCATGCATGTTATAGGGGAAAATAAAAAAGGAATGATGTTTTCTACTCGACCCGCGTTTTTTCAACCCACTGCCAAGCCAGAGTTATGTTCTTCGCGCGTATCTTGTATGTATTCGCTCTTTAATTAATGTAAAAAGCCGTCTTAATTAAAGTAAAATAAATAAATACAAATACAAATGTATGTTTGTGTGTATGTATGTATGTTAATTACTATATCGGTCGAGGTATCGTTAGATTAGTATGAAATTCGTTTACATACATTTTGATACTGTAGCGCGTTGCCGCCCGTTTTCGCTCGTTTTCGGTTCTGATAGTTCAAGGGCTATTTGTCGCTTTGTAAAAACATTCAGTTCAACATATTTCATATTTAATTTATTTAGACTACAGGTACAGTCAGCTGCGCAGACATGTATACACTCCCAAGCTTTCAAATTTATATTACTCTTAATTTTGCAAAGAAAAGTGCACGCAAGCATTTTCAAATTAATGTAATCATTTTACTTATCAGAAGAAGAATGTCTTTTGATGAATGTCAAATGTTAAAGCCTGGGAATGTATACAAGTCTGTGTATAGCTGACTGTACCTATTATAATATACACTTAGTCATGTTATAACCTAGTATTATTATACACGGTCAAGTTTTAATCACCATAAAAAAAAATACGCATAGTCAGTCGTCGTTACACATATACGGCAAAAAAGCTTGAAAAAATTAAGTCGATTTTTTGTCAAAATACATTTCATTAAATTTGGATAACTATTACCGTTAGTCGTTTTCCTATGGATCAGCGTTTTTGCGTCAGGCGGTAACGTTAATTGATAATTAATTTAAGTTTTATTCATCGTTTGCCAAACCCGGGTACCTAGCTCGATACAGCTCGCAAAACCTCGGCTCGGACGCCGCACTCGCTCCGCTGTCACTCTACCATTTTGTAGAAATCCAAAATTCTGTCTGCACAGATGCAACGTAGTACCCCGTCTGCATTGCCCATTTTTTTTTTGGTAATTAGAAATTTGTGGTGTATAATATAATGTAAGGAGAATCAGAAGCAGAGATGCACAAGATCGTGGAGGCTGGCTAAAGCGAAAGGAGGCCTATACCCAGCAGTGGATCCTCCCTGGCTGATGATGATGATGAATGTGGAGCAAAACCAATACTACAATCAACAGCTTTTTCATAATAATAGTATGTCACTGTTATCATTAATTCAATAGATCATTCTATTACTTACTATTTATTCTGTGGCCGTGCCGTGAGTATGGTAGCAATACCGCGGTGAAAATTGGAAACTTTTGTCCAACAATATTTTTGTTGAACAATGCTTTTCCACAATATTTTTCAGCGCTTTTGTTGAAATGAAACACAGTGGGGTGTTAATTACTTCGTGAGCCGCTGATGCATATTCACCCTACGTTTTAAATGTTGTTTATTATTAGTATTGCTATGAAAAAAAAAATCTGTTCTAAATAGAAATGACTTGATAAGGTGTTTAGAACAATTAAATGCGTAGGCTCTAAGTCAAACAGGCCTCTATTAGATATCTACGCCGCCTCTATGCGATCTTTACAAGCTTCTTCGACATGACTACATAAGCTCTGCGAGATGCAAATAACGTCTACGCCAAATATACAAGATGCCTACGAAACATCTACGAGATGCCTACGCGGCGCCTACGAGGGTGCCTACGAGCTTCTACGAGATATCTACAAAATATCTACGAAACGCCTACGCGCCGTCTCTGGGTGACTGCGAGCTTCTACGAGATGTCTACGAATCATCTACGAAACGCCTAGGCGGCGTCTGTAAGTGCTTGCGTGCTTCTACGAGATATCTACGACACCTACGTGGCATCTACGCGTTGTCTGCGATATCTATCTACAAACTTTAATGATATACCTATGAAACCTCTGCGAGACATTATTACGTAGTTATATTTTAAAACGTTGCTGATTTTTTTTTATGAGCTAGTACCTGGATTTAGTGAAAAAAATAACTGTCATTATCTAAATATGGACGTCATGTGGTCAATTCAATAAAAGTTTCAGTCTTATAGCATCAATATATTCTTTAAAAAATAAATAATACCAAGCCAGCCGCACCGTGTATTTTTTTGGGATTAAAAGTCTGCGCACGCACAAACGTATATTCAAATCAGTCCGATCTACTTGCGTATGTGTGTGTGTCAGATGACACGTAGATAAACATCTCAAGAGGCGCCGTACCCTCAGGCTTAGTCGCTGCAGTACGGGCCTGTCCATACCGGTACGGATTAATTCAAATTTCGAAGATTAATTCAGAAACAGAACAACAAAAAATTTTTTTTTTGTTACGTAATATTAGGGCTAATAAAAATTAAGTAGTGAAATTGTTAAAATAGTTAAGTTTAAAAATGTTTTCTACTTTTATGAACCTGTAGAGAGAAGTAACAACTGAAATAAAAACAAAATTAAAAATTAAAACTTTATTGGTGTAAAATGTACCTAAATAATACAAAATTCAAAAAAACTTTCTTACATGTCAGTTCATGTTATTGAATGTCAATATAATTTAGATTTTGTCTGTTATCATTTAATTTACGAGCAATTAAGAACACGTTATAAACGTGAAAATTGATTCAAAAGCGAATCCTCTATTAAATCACAAAAAATAAACCAATATATTTTTTTTTAATCATGAACTTTGCTATAAAACTAGTTCATACCTAAAACAAAACTAATTAATACCAAATCAATAAGGAGCGTAAATAAACAAGTGATAAAACAACACTGAATTAAGCAGGACTTCCAGTGCATCAATGTACCTACTAAATGAAAAAAAAAAAAAAAAAAAAAAAATATTTACTAACAAATCACAAATCTATTAGCTAAGCTACCTAAGCTAAAATTGAATAAAGCTAAGTGTATTTACTATTATTAACAGTGCATTTTGTAGAGAGATTCAAACATATTTGTATTCATTAACGGCCCTACACTAGGCTAGGCAAGCCTGTATCATAAAAAGTTTCATAAAATTGTAACACTATTACACAATTTTTTTTAAATGTACACTTTTCCATATTTATAATAAAAAACTGTATTTACAAACTAGCCTACCGAGTTCAGTAACCACAGCTTAACAAAATACGCATACGGCAGTCAGTTCTGCGCATGTGCGGACTTCAGTCATTCGGACTATTTGTTTTGTCGTTACACTATCAAAAAGCATCGGATTGCCTCCAAAGTAGCATCCTTCCTGCTTATCTTTGGCCATCTGTGCCCTAAACTATCACTCAAAGGTGTTTTCATTCATGTGAAAGTGTTTACGCGGAACGGAATCAATCAACTGTCAAGTGTTTCGCGCCAATAATTTTGACGTTTGACCGAGCGCGTTCGGACGCTCGAAATTCAAAGTTCAGTGTGGCCAGTGACTTTCCGTGACTTTTGGTGTATGAAAATAGTTGTCACTACAAGCGTTTATCTGCAATACGGTAACCGCAGTCATCTGTGCGGTAAAACGGACTCCCTTGGCAATAAGGATCAAAATCGCGAGAACTTCAATCTATATCCGCTTGAGTTTCAAAGATACTGTTAGATCTCGCTCTGGAAAAGCGGATTTAAGTGACTTCAAAGCTTGCAAGATGAATATAACATCAACGGACGGTGAGTGTTCCGAATTAAGAACATCTGCAATGTAAAACTACCTAATTGGTTGCATTTTGTATCGTTGCGGATATTTTTCTGCACTCGAAAATAGACTTTCCGCTCTTAAGCTGTGGGCTTAAAGTTAATTGATCTGTTATCGTGATCAAACTATATTTTCAACCGTATTAGATTGCGATAAAGTTGGTTTTAGATCGGTGGTAGTTGTCTATGCGTATTAGAAGCCTAAATGAATGTTTGCGTGCTAAAAGTGTTCTGTTAGATTATGTTGTGGTCGTTATTATTGTTTTTAGAGCAAAATTAGTTTTGTCAGGCGAGTTGGAACGTCTTTGTTGAGGAAATTGCGTTCATTTGTCTTGTCTAATGCTGGTGACAGGTGATAGTTTATTTTCTTTCTCTTTTTCTTTATCAAAGTCTTTGTAAATGGACGAATTTGGATCGTTTTTCTTTTAGTAAGTAAGTGCGGTTTAAGGTTTACAAATTAACCGAGCAGATTCGCCGCTTGTGTTTTGTTCTTTGAAGCGCGTGTATGCGCAATAACGAGCGTTATATACGCGCTTATATGTGCAACGAGCCGCGGAAGACACCTCACGCTGACTCTTGCTAGATAAAACCGAGCGTAAACGCCGGTATACCCGCGTATACGCGCGTTCGACTTATGAAGTTTTGTAAGTACCAATCCGCCCGCATACGCGTGACAAAAATACGCTAGTCTGTTTCAGACACTTACGGAATATAATAACAAGTATCGAATCATCAACTTTATAATCTCAGCCTTTGAACGTCCACTGCTGGACCTTCGTCTTAAGACGCCACGATGAGTGGTCTCAAACCGCCCCCACCTACCGGCTTCATACACCATACACACCATCTATGTCATCGGTTCATCGCGCGAAAAGAAGGAATAAATAAGCGGCACTATAAAAAAAAATTGCAATGTAACAATCGCTCGCATCTTGCTCTACCTGTAACACAATGAGAATTGAGCCCGTAACCCTGACTTTGCGTGTAGTGCTCTCATTTAGTGCCATAGTACACGGGCGGTTCTCCCGCCGCGGGAATCCGTCCAATTAATATGGAAGTTGAATGCTACATACATTACATTGCATTGCGCGTTTTACCATCGCGGTTTATTGCCATATTAATTGTGCCTAGTGCGGTTCAGAAGCGGATTCCCGTGGCGGGAGAACCGCCAGTGTAGTATGGCTCTTAGATTGAATTTTGGACGAAAATGTGAGCATAAATATATTGTTACAATAGGCTGACCGTAATAAATAGGCCAGACAGCGTGGGTTATTGGGTATAATAAAACTATTGTACAACTTTTCTTTGCTCTACATTTCGCACGACAAAATTCGATAAAATTTAAATACATGCTGCTTAACAACATCCAGCACCTACGCAAACAAAACCGCGGCTCAAGGTACATCATTATTTTAATGCATATTTAAGTATACAGTTATCTTGCGTCTTTTATCCTAGTCATCTGATGCCTTAAGGAAATTACACATTCCCGTCATGAGTCGCGAATTTGACCCTCACGTAGATGTTTTTACGAGCTGCCGTATCGCCGTGTTTTGAGACAGTGACGTACACGTAGTGTATGTTACTTTACGAGGATTCAATTGCCTACAAATAAGGTTTCTTTAGGTAAAATTAATGAAATAAAAAAAAACCTTTATCTATGCTTTTTCTAGGTAGACAAACCCCATCTAAATATACCTTTTGCATTTTTCATATTATTATCGTGTCACTAGTTATTTCGAACCAGTGTGGTGAAAGGATTTTAAGTGCGTTTCAAAGAGGCTCTTTTCGTGCACCTGTGACATTTTAGGTTCTATGACATGCCGGTTTCCTCACGATGTTTTCCTTCACCTTTAAGCATGTGTTATAATATGACCTTTTGCAACAATATACAGAAATAATTTAAAATAGCTCAATTTCCTTTATTTCCATAACACCTTTAAAAAGTATTACCCTTTAAGAGCTCAGTTTAAATTCAGATTTACTTGCACTACGCATGCGCGGCGTAGCGTTACGTAGGACGTGCTACGAGATTGCTACGAGGGTCCACGAGATTCTACGTTGCGTACTACGATGCTATTAACCCTCTACGAAAATGCGTGGGTGTAGCTTACACCCTTGAAGATGAAAGGATGAAGTGAAGTGTCTGAAAATAGTTCTGATGACGTAGATTAACGGCTCAAAGACAATCTTAGTATGAGCAAGTATTTATGTTGAAAAAATCCTATCTATTTTTTAAGATTAAATATAATATATTTGTTGACTCATTAATCTCAAAAAGATCTATTCTTTTCTACTGTGTTTAATGACGTAAAAGAATCTGGATCTTTTCTATTGTAGGTATTCTAAAAATATATTTAAAAAAGTATGAGAAAATATTCACTTTTGGGGCTTGATGGCGTTGTGTAAAATGTACAAACATCATTTCTTTTTAATTATTAACGGCTCAAAAGATAATCATGATGATTTTATGCAAGTGACGAGACTTTGATTCGGAAAGACCGGTAACACTGCTAAAGCGCTCAACTACTTTGAGATATTTATGGATCAGTCTACAAAGTTCCAATTATCACTAGCTACAGTGCCCTTCAATCCGGAACACAGTAATGCTTACACATTACTACTTGGTGTCAGAATACCTAATACTATGTAAGTGTCTATCACAACTAACCTTTTTTTTTGTATGGCATCCAGTCAGTGGTTGGTATGTAACTTACCTACTTGTACCAACCGAACCCAAAATAACTTTCGCAACGAGTCCTTTAAGTAACTTGTGACGTCACAACCGGTGGACTATCCAAACGCGTCATTAACACGTCGAGTACATTGTCTGATATTCTGTCACTAAGTATGTGTAAGCATTACTGTGGTTTAATAGACTGGTTTCTTATAAACCCAATTCCCAAAAACCCAAAACGAATCTCCATACTTGGATTCCCATAAAACCCAAAAACAAAAGACCTCGATATCAGGCTATCACACTTGATCTTTTTATAGGTAGGTACTCTTATATGACGACATGGATGGTCGAGTGGCATGTGTGTCAGACTGCCACGCCAGTAAAGCGGGTTCGATTCCCGCTACGGGACAAACTTTTGTGTGTTAGACATCGATGTATGTCCTGAATCTGGGTGTTTTCTATTTTCTAATTTGTATATATTAAAAAAAAGTATATAAGTGTTCCGTCAGTTATCTGGTTTCCATAGTACAAGCTTGCTTCGTTTGAACATAGAGGGCGTTGTATAAAATGTCCAAATATATTATTTATTTATTTACTATTTAAAATATAGACGACATAGGCCTTCTTTTTACTCCGATACCACCCAGACGAATCCATGGACTGTAGCTTGTATTGTATAAACACATCACAAGCCGTACTTCGTTATCATTCCGTTATTAATCCGTTATTCCTGGAAGATTCCTAACTCCAACGGATACGGTGCTTTAATATTTGATGTAACGGACGTTCTACGGGCTAACGTGAACGTGATGTAACTTAGCAGGAACCGGATGTAACATGGGCAAAACTTACGCTCAAGGTTACAACATTCCCACTAATACCTACTATCTAACAAATATTGTAAAAGTTTGTGAAGATAGAATAACTGTGTTCCGGTTTGACAGAGCATAGTGAAATTACTCTAATTTCGAGACTGATTTCCAAAATATCTGAGAGTGGGAGTACCACTAAAGAATTTGTTTTTTCAAGTCCTGCGTAGCACTGATTTGGTCCCGGGTAGGTCTGATCTCTTATCATAAGGAAGAAAAACGCCTTGTCACTTGATAGCATTAAAGACGCAAAAAATGACCATTTCTCCTATGTAAATTTTATCATACAAACTTAATAACATAAAAGGCTTTCAACTGCGTGTTGTTCTGCGTGCCTTAGTACCAGTAGCGGCTCGAAACTTAAGCGTTACGTTGTGCAGAAGTAAAAATTAAAGTATCTGAGGGGGTGCAACAGGAAGTTAGTCGTTAGATGGTACCAACCTCAGAAAAATCTTCCGCGTATCGTTCAGCGCTAGACTTTCGTATCGCTACTTAGACACCCATATCACCATAGAGCACGAAAGGAGCCTCTTCGAGGCGCACTTGAAATCCTTTCACCACACTGGTTCGAAAGAACTAGTGACATGATAAGAAGACGCAAATAAAAAAAACATTAAAAAGTCATAAGATGAAGAAATAAAATAACTCCCAATATTTACATACACTCGCAAACGAAAAGGAAAAAATATCTCAGTCACAAATCAATTACAAAGGTAATATTTTGTGCGCACACAAGAACATTGGGTAGCGAAGCGTTCCTTGCAATACACAATAAATATTTATTCAGTTGACTAACTACGAAACACATTTTATAATGTTTCTTATAATGCTGGTTTTTTTTTCTCCTAAGTAGATCCAATTTTCTTGAGTAAATCATTTATCGAGCTTAAAAAACAGATTATAAAAAAATAAATACCGCTTTTTTTAATATTGTGTTATGATTTTCGTTTTAGGTCAAGTCTCTTATAAATAAAGTAAAACTATCCGTTGATTAATTACCTTTACCAACATAGTGTCAAAAATTCTGCCGCAAAACAGTAATGTGGAAGGCACTGTAGCCAGGGAAATTACTGGGTTTTCGAGACTGTCCATCTAAATGTCTCAAAGTGGACTATCGCTAATAGCAGTATTGCACCAGCCTATGTAAATCAAAGTCTATTTTAGCACTGTTTTGGTCATGGGCAGGCGTGATTTCTTACCATCAGGAGAACGTCTAAGCTCGTCTCGTTTCTTATTTGCATAAAAAAAGAGCGAGCCTTACATTAGTCGCATATTATGATGTGTAACATCTGACATCTCCACTTTAATTTGGAAGGATTCTACTTACTTAATTTTTCTGAGGTTGGTACCATCTGATGGCTAATTTCTTGTTACACACTTCCGTTGCACTTTACGAAATCACTACCACAAAGTGAAAAACCTGAAAGCGAAAGAATAGATCAAAAGCAGAAACCTCTCTTACTGAATTCCATGTACTGCCCAAACAGAACATGTAGGTACCATCGCTAACACTTCACACGAACGCCCTCTCGGGGGCGCCTGTGAAAATGAACTCGCTAAGGATTTGTTTCACCTACGATGGTGATTGTACCTGATTTATGGGAGTGCCAAAAGTGGTGTTGATAACTTCATAAAATCACCTAAAATCACTAGGAACATGCTTTTGTATGTACCATCATAATATGAAAGCATGTTCAATCATAAGTTTCGCGAATCATACTTTTATGTTTTTTTCCTAATTATTTAATATTTAACAGGACCGTGCTGTTAAAAGAACCGTTCACAAGTAACAATGATATCATCTATGTATTTTTTCTGATGTTATTTAGTATGATTCAGCAAGAAGGTCAAAACGAAATGCCCCCCCGTTGTGGTCCACGGGGTATAGTCTTGACTTGCTTTAACCACTGTCCGCGATATAGGTATAACTATTTTTATATTACGTAAGTAACTTAATTTTGCAATGGATAAGAATATTTTAATAAATGATTAAGTAGGTAATACTTTTCAATACAGCATGAGCTGACTACTGCAATCTTTATTACAAAATAATCCAAAGGAAACCGTTGTAAACAATGTATTTTATTAATTAGCTGTGTAAAAAAAATTAAGTCAATAAGTCTGTAATTATTTTCATTACATACGATAAACCACATTCACCGCACTGAATTATACGGGTTTTATCAAAGTTTCAAGTAAACCTTTGTATCCCGAATAAATAAATACGAACCCTCTGCAAATCAATATTCGTTTCATTACAAATTGGTTAACACCATATCAAGATGGGATTGGAATAGGGTTGCGATGCGTGAATTTGAACTGAAAATAGAAGCTCAAAAAATTATCGAAAGGCCTTTATGACACGGAGCTAGTTTACAAGCTACAGGACAGTGAGTTCGCTAGCAGCTTGTAAACGCCCCGTGTCATCGACGCATAAAGACCTTTCTGAGCTAACTATTTTTAATTTCAATACTGATTTAACCATAATGTAGACAGAGAGAGAGAACATTCTGAGAAAAAAAAATAATAGAAAAAAAAATGAGTGACAGTGGTCGCATATTATGATCTGTAACCTCAGTAATAAGCAGCATTGAAAATTGGTTTTTTTTTTACTTCATTCATATTTACTTTGTATGTATTGACAAAAAAAAGTATATGAGTATTGTATCAGCCATCTGGTTCCCATAGTACAAGCTCTGCTTAGTTTGGGGCTAGATGGCGTTGTGTGAAATGTCCAAATTTATTAATTTTATTTTATTATTATTTTTCTGAGGTTGGTACCATTTTACGGCCAACTTCCTGTTATACACTTTCGTCCCACTTTCACGATATTACTCCCATAAATTGACATAAAGCGAAAGGAAAGATGTTATACATAAAAAACTAAAAAAAAAACTACATATCAAGTCATAAATCGTAGAATTACTTTTACTCTGTCACTTAAGATTTATCGAAAGTATAAATAAATAAATTAATAGACACAATTATTTTGGACATTTCACACAAAACCATCTAGCCCCAAATTAAGCAGAGCTTGTACTATGGGAACCAGAGGGCTGATAGAATACTTAAATACTTTTTTTTTTGTAAATACATACCATACTTTTATATCATATCATAATTTTCTATATAACTCCCACTCGCAATCTTAGGTCATCCGAAAATCTCCAACTCAGTATACCGATGTCTAACACCAATTTCTACTATGACTCGTTCTCTGTGCAAGCTGTTAAATTGTGGAATGAACTACCAGTATCTTTGCGAACAATACGGTCGCTGCCTGTGTTTAGGCACTCTTTAAAGACCTTTTATTTAGAGAAGTTGAAATTGCTGTCATAAACGTTTTGTAATAATTAGGGTATATAATATATATATGTATATCATTTATTATAATATATAGTATGTATCTGTGTAAATATTTGTATATATATATCATACATAATTTTATTACGACTCACCCGTCCAGACGCCAACTACTGTCACTCCTCTCCATCCAAAGGTTGCCTGGAAGAAATCGCTTTTAGCGATAAGGCCGCCCATTGTAGCCTCTATTATTTTTATTTTTTTTATTTGTTTCTTTTTATAATGTATATTTCCTCAGGGTGTACAATAAAGCGTTACTATCTAACTATCTATCATACATAGAATACATAGAAAACACCCAGACTCAGACAAACACCGATGTTCATCACACAAATGTTTGTCCTGAAAGGCGTGGCAGTCCAATACACTTGCCACTCGACCATCCGTGTCGTATGCCTTTGGTATTGGTAAATTTATTTCAGTACCCAAAATTACCTATATACAATTATATTTAATTGCAATTTAATGCGGATAAGCTTTCTAACGTAAACCATAAGTATTCATTTCTTTGGCCAACCCTAAACCCACCCCGTTGATTGGGTACTGTATGAGTTTTTGTTTTACAACCTACCTTCGGGGTATCGCTATCAAATCTAGGGTTGGGTGAACTACCTACTTCTCTTTTGTTGTGCAAGTAGTTATTTGGGCTTGGTTTTTCATTATCTTTACCTTGTTTTTTTCTGGTCTTAGGATTTCGTCTCTAGCGGGAAGCGTGTCCATAAAAAAAAATAATGCAACTTTATAACAATTTTATTTATTTTTTCAGGTAAGTCAACAAGCAAAGTTGCGTCAAACAGTAAGTACCTTAGTTACCCTTTTATTTTTCAACCTTTTTATGTAACTGATTTTTATATAACAAGGTATTAAAAATATATACTCGGAAAATTAAAAATAAATGTAAAATTCAGAACCTTTTAAAATGGGTTAATGAATAATTTAATTACAGAGGTTACCGACCTGTGAATTACCAACGTAAGTACAGTCAGCATCTAACGTGAATAGGAAAAAACATTATTTCAATCGTGAAAACAAAAATGAGGAGCTTCTGACTTCGACTTTTAGTTGATTTATATTATAAATTCATTAAATATTGCATTGCTATACTGATGAATTAGTTTTGTGTTTCATGTTTAATTAAAAAAAAATATTTCATATCACAACCAAAACAAAATAGTTTTATTAAAAAAGGGTTACTTGATCGCATTTCTTACCATACCTAGATACCTACTGGTACCTGCTCCTACATACCAGAATTTACTCAAACGAATACTCATCGCTACTGGTCAATTAATCAAAGTGAAATATCGTTCGATTTACCATTCGATATGAATGGTAAATCGATATCTGTAAAACCTCTGCTATCCATAGGCGGAGCGGTTAATTATTTATTTACAAGAAAAATGTGGACACAATCTCAATTTATTACCTTACTGTTTTTTACAATAGGGGCAAGTGCTCAACATGTGGACACTTTCCAGAATTTGGTTTAAAATATTTTTTTTCTCAGGACTGATAAGATTTTGTTTAATTTCTACCAAATCACATGTCTTAAAGGATAATCAGCCTATAATTTACAAAAAATTATAGGCATACAGAACATATTGTACCTCTGGACTGTGTTTTACCTAGGGACAGTTAACCATAATTTACAATCAGCTCCTAAATAAATATTTTTTATTGGCTAAGTTATCGACAATCTACCATCATTCGTTTCCTGTCTACTACTTTTCAAATAAGTGGACTCGGAAAATCCGCAATTTTTCTCTCAGAAAACGGTTGTTACCAGAAAATATTTAACGGAGCAGGAATGTATTTTCTGAGCTACTTAATTTCATAGTTTGGGTGTAGTTCTCCAGGTACTTCATACTAAGTATCTATTTTATATTAGTCACTAACCAATTTTTTTTTACTGTTAATTGGGAACTTTCTCTTTGTTGTGAACAAGAATCAATTATGAAACGAAGTATTAGGAAGTTTCGCAATTCCGATACGCAAAAGCTTTATAATAAAAGTTTGACCTATGTTTGAGGACGTGGTGGCCGAGTGGATGAAGCCCTTGCCTTGCGATCTGATGGTCGCGGGTTCGAAAAAATCTATGGATGCATCCCACGTTCTCACAACGGTGAAGGAAAACATCGTGAGGACACCGGCATGTCAAAGGACAGAAAAAAAAAAAATGTTCTATGGCATGTGACATTCACCAATCCGCATTGGGTCCGCGTGGTGGATTAAGACCCATTCGCTCTCCTAGCCGAGAGTAGGCCTGAGTCCCAGCAGTGGGAATATTATAGGCTGATTATGCTTATGCTATGTTTGTAGATTTCCACAAACCTTCTTACTCGCAAAGCTTGAACAAGTACTCGTATTTATATCCTATCTATAACAAAACTTACCCGATACCCGTAAATTTTAACTTGAAACACAAGTTTTACTACTGAAACTACTGTGTACTATGTTGTTGTACAGTCGTAAGGAAAAGTTTAAAGAATTAAATGGATTTCCCAATAGGACGTTTTTCTTGGAGGTTATAAACTTTTTTTGTGTAAAACTTATCTAACAATGCATAGACTAACATTGTAAATGCAACAGTTAGTGAAGCTGAATATATATTTGTTGGTCAATCACGCGAAAACTACTGCTCTGATTGGGTTTAAACTTGGTTTTTTTTTGTATTTAGTTAGGGCTTTAAGCTGACATAAGTAAGTAGCTGAAATTCCTTCCTTACTTTTCGTGTTTATAGTGTCTAGTGATTTTGAAAAATATACCTACACTATATTTAGCTAGGTATCGACCAAATAAGTAAATTTTCGTAGTTTTGTTCCTGAATGTACAAAAGTTTGAAGAACTTATACATTGTTAATAGAAAGATGATGTTATAGTAAACATCCAGCTGGATCGGTAATTTCTAGAATATCATAGATACCAGCAATATAATTCATTGTTTTTACAAATTTTCTTTTAATATTAATTAAATATGAATTAAAATTAAAAACTGCGCGTGTATCACAAAACTGCACGAGACTTAATAAACTGCACAAGTCTGAAAATTGCACGAGACTCACAAAACTGCACAAATTCAGTATTGTTCAACGCAATAAATTCTTACTCATGGTAAACCTTATCCAATTCATCACACCCTGAGGATCTACAATTTATTACAGCAATTCCTTGGTATTGCTGATATTGGCAGTCTCATCACGCAGCCCTCCCGGGATCAAATGGTAGACCAGCGATTTTTCAAATTCACATTTACATAGGGATCTTCTTCGTTAACTGAGCTTGCCTCCCTTTTATGCAAGTTAGTAAGTGCCTTATATTCTTCCTTCAAACACTAATGTGCAAGCAATAGCTGAGAATTTCCCTACCATACACAATGTTCTTGTTTAAGGCCCCGAAACCCGCGCGTCGTTATTTCGCTCGCACATTTGTACATTTTTGAAGATATAAATTGATTGAGTATAAATTTCAAAAAATGTGAATTTGTTACTACAACCTCATGAAATGTTTCAATAAACATTCTACACACTCACACCCCTGCACTAGGATTCCCTGTGTCGCATGTGGCATGGACACATACAAGAAATCACAACATCCAAGACCCGAGAACAAACATTTGTGTTCGTCACACTAATATTTGCCCCGGGTGGGGATCGAACCCGGAAAACCAAGCTTCGTAGGCAGGGTCACAACCAACTAAGCCACGGTGTCGTCAACTGAAACAAATATATTTTTTGTTTTGATATGTTTAACATATGCGAAGGAGATTGGGAAAAACAGTTCTGCCCCAATTCCTTCGTATAAGTTTCTAACGGTGCGCGGGATTCTGAGCCTTTGTTATATTTTTTATACTCTTAACATCGCTATTCTATAAAACGTCTGTCTTTGAAATTTAGCTTAGTTGTAAAAGGATTTTTCACATATTTTATACCCCCAAATAGATAAGTATGGTTCCAGGTTAAATTCCTGGTAGGGCTAACATGAATGATAGGTAAACATTATTAATAGGTACATACTTAATTGTGTCCAGATCTTATATATAGGGATGTCTAGCTAGTAGTATATACTACATACATAATGTTCAATTTATGTGACCCTAGGAATCCTAAATAAGAGGTACAAAATAAACGTACTTATTATTTTATTTAGAAGTCACATCATAAAGTTTCTCCTTGTAAAATGTCTCAAAATAAATATACTCTCAAGAAAACAACTATCTTATTTTCTTCTCTGAAATGTGTTTTTCAGCAAAACCTAATCTTCAGATAACTTTTCAGAGAAAACCGCATGCAATCTCATTCGAGATCCTTTGAAATGATTTCAAAAGCAGCATTTTATTCACTACACAATAGTTAAAGGCCTTTCACACTAATGACTGAGGGTTGTGATATGTCCGACCTTTCTAAAAAGTCGTTTTTTTATATATATTAATAAAAATTAAAAAAATTATATATATATATTTATATATATATTAGCCTTAAACTAAGCAGAGCTTCTACTATATATCTTATACTATATATATATACTATATAACTTATAAAATACTTAATAAAAATTTTTCTAGTAAAAACATACATAGGAAACACCCAGACTCAGGACAAACATCGATGTTCATCACATAAATGTTTGTCCAACACACTTGCTACTCGACCAATCGTGTCATATAAAAATATTCATTTAGATACTTATTCAATACCTGGATTCAACCTAAATTACATTTTCTCGTTACGATACTTCCCCTGCAGGATGCC
Source organism: Lobophora halterata (assembly GCA_932526365.1). Lineage (NCBI taxonomy): Eukaryota > Metazoa > Arthropoda > Insecta > Lepidoptera > Geometridae > Lobophora > Lobophora halterata. The sequence goes on from OW052026.1 coordinate 3,455,686, forward strand.
GTCTGATATTGGCGTGGCAGTGGCACTTGCCATTCGGCCATCCGTATCGTCAAAATCGTAATCCGACTTTTTTTCTTGCATTTTTTTTCCCAACACTATGTCGTCACCATGACATTTTAAATAAATTATAATCCTTATAAAGGGTGGCGGGAAAAGCAAGTGCGTTTCGAAGATTACTTTTTCGTGTAGGTTGTGCGATATGTTAGTCTCGCGGGCTTCGAGGTGACTCGTCTGACTCACTGACTCTTTTGGACTGCCAATTATTTACAGCCATTACACAGAATAGGGATGGCTAAAGTTGAAATTGCTCTATGCTTTTCAAGTGACTTCAAAAATGGAGGTTTTCAATTCGGTTGATTTTTTTCTTCTTTTTAATGTTAGTTACCTCAGAACTTCGTCATAATCATTATCAACCGATTTGAAAATTATATTTTTTTTTCGAAGAAAATACTTTCAGTTTGGCCCCATAAAGGTTTTATTAAAATAAGTTCAGTAGTTCAGTTTTAAAATCAAAATAACTGTATTCTAGGAACTAAGCCTAGAATTAACTTAAAAAAAACAAAACAATGAAAACCAACTAAATTTTTGAACCTTGAAAATTAACAATCAACAAATTAACTTAGAATTCAACTTCAAACAATAATTAGGCGGCAAGATATTAGCAAAATGTCAGACTGACAAACACCAGGAAGGTGTTGCCTCGTTGAAAGCTGGCGATTGAATGCGGCGGCGTTTTTTTTTTTTTTTTTTTTTTTTTTTTTTTTTCGGATGGACGTTTAATGCAGTTAGCCGCAGATGGCTGTTACTGCGTCACCGGACTCTCGGCGAGCGCAGATGGCGCTCTGCCTTAAATGCGGCGGCGTTTGCAGCGCGGCGCCTTTAATACTTTTCCGTGCGACTCATCGTGATATCGTCTACACGGCCTCTCCTGACTGGAGTTCGTCCTCGAACTCCCTTAACTCCTTTAACGGGGATCCAGTAGTGGCATAGGTATCTCCGGTCTGGTCTCAAGAGACTCTTGCTCCTGAACCGCTTGGTGATCCTGACTTCTCTCGTAGAAGCTTCTGCTTCTGGCTGGTCTTCTTCATGTGGTGCAACGCTGGTAGGTACGTCGGTCGTCGGTGACGCTTGCGGCACCGTCGAATGGTAGCTCAGCGTGCCTGTGTGCTCCCGATGTGCTTGTTTGTTGCCCGTCGCTCGTAGACGGCTGGGTGGTTCCGGTCGGCAGCTCGCCGACTGTTGCAGGCTGATCAGTGGTCGTGGTAGACTCCTCTATCAGCGTCTGCTATTTAAACAGAACATCAAAAACACAAACATGTATGCCAGCAAGCATACAAATCAGTCTTCAAAGCTGATCAATGGTTGCGGTGGACTCCTCACTACCAGCATCTGCTTTCTAAACAGAACATCAAAAACACAAACATGTATGCCAGCAAGCATACAAATCAGTCTTCAAAGCTGATCAATGGTTGCGGTGGACTCCTCACTACCAGCATCTGCTTTCTAAACAGAACATCAAAAACACAAACATGTATGCCAGCAAGCATACAAATCAGTCTTCAAAGCTGATCAATGGTTGCGGTGGACTCCTCAGCGGGAAGCAGCGACGGTGACGCGCGCACCCGCGGCGCACGCGTCGATGCGGAGTGCTTCCCAGCAATCAATAAGGGCAATAACACGCGCACACGCTCCTCGGTAGGCAGTGGCGGCGACGACACGCGCACCTGAGCACGCACTGTTGCAGCACGCTCCTCTGCAGGCAGCGGCAGCGATGACACGCGCACCTGTATACGCGCTGATCCAGCGAGCAATTCCAGCTCATACCGGTGGTGTGAAATTACGTGGGACCTTTTAGGGACCACGCATGCCAATCTGAGAACTCATAAAGATTCACGGTTAGAGGGCGAGCCGTCGTCGGCTCCCAAGGACACATCACGGATCAGTGACCAAATGATTGGAGTAGGTGCATCTAAAACCACCACAGGCTGTAAAGGCGCTTCAACTCATCAGCATCCTGTCTATAGATTAGGTACACCACAAGATTCGTGTACATCCATTGGATACCGGTCAAGGTCGGAAAACATCCGTGTAAAGCACAGTGAACGGAACATCTGGTTATCAGCAAAACATACTAGACAGTGACTCACATACTTTTTTCTTTACAAAACTAAGTCCTGATAACCAAAAATCTCGCAAAATTAGATCTATTGTTTTATAGCAGCACTAACATAATCATGGTCATCATGAAACATCCTCAATAACCACGAACAGAACAGACTATGGTCGACGTTGCGAGGACATAGTGATCTAAACTCTATTTTGATGTCACTATGACCTTGTTGCTTGTAACCCAATCGTTCAACCATGACTTTGCATTACCACGCAAAAATTTACCTATCTGCCATAGGCATTCACAATTACCCCATTTGCTCAAAACGCATCAAAATTATGGATACTCGAATCAAAGAGGCGTTATGTCGAAGTTGCAAGATTTCTATTTCAACAGCGTAGCTGAAACTACGACAATACTACTCACATTTTTATTCTAAACATGGCTACTTGCCTATTGTACACGCGAAATGTTTTCAACAATCACTACCTCGGTCACGACAGAGTTCAGCTCACTAACAGACGTCGGCATAACCGGCGTCGACAGACACGTCGCTTCAACATGATGGTTCATCATTCGATAAGAACCTACCCTCAATTACTTCAAGGCGATTCAAAATTCTATCTAAGGCGACATAATGAGGCTCACAAGATCTATAACGATGATTAGACAAACGATCGTGATGCCTATGCAACCTACAACTAAAATCACGTGAATCCTCACGTCTCTACACACGATCGCAACGGTCAGTTGCACGGCTGCGACGGCGACGGTCGTTAATTAGCGTATGACGACTATTAGACACCAAATATCGATGGTCGCGGCTTCTACTATGTACGTGTTCGATCTCTTCTACGAACACGATAACGATCCATTGTCTTCGACGAACGTCCCAACATGCTTACAAAAAGAGGGTACTTACGATTTTTTTTTCAACGACACAAAATCACACAATACTTCACAAAAACTACAAAACTCTTGTCAAGATGATAGAGGGAAAGGCCTGAAGCACAGGATGATCCCACACTTCTGATCTAGGAACTAAGCCTAGAATTAACTTAAAAAAAACAAAACAATGAAAACCAACTAAATTTTTGAACCTTGAAAATTAACAATCAACAAATTAACTTAGAATTCAACTTCAAACAATAATTAGGCGGCAAGATATTAGCAAAATGTCAGACTGACAAACACCAGGAAGGTGTTGCCTCGTTGAAAGCTGGCGATTGAATGCGGCGGCGTTTGCAGCGCGGCGCCTTTAATACTTTTCCGTGCGACTCATCGTGATATCGTCTACAGTATTATAAACTTGGTATCATTGATGTATTTTTACCGAATTGTCAAGCGTAAGAGCCTCCCTCATAGATAGTTTTATTTATAGGTTGTGTGAAAAACAAAGTAAAAAAGTAGAAAATTAACTCATTTGGGTCATAAGAAAACCAGGGTTTTTGAAAATCAGCCAAATTATAATTTATGAATGATATTTCACAGAACGCCATTCATTTAACCCCAAACTAATAGAGCTTGTAATGGGAACCAGATAACTGATAGAATTATATTTTCTTTGTAAATCCAATATTTCTAGGTACTTTTTCCGAGAAGCAAAATATCCAGACTCAAGAAAAGGATACAGAAAAACAGGCTTAAGAGGTACTGGTGCCTCGCGTAGACCAATGCCTACTGAGACTGTAGGTACCTATATACTTATATCACAGAATAGGCAAAGTTTTATTACAGCATAAGCTAACTACTACAATCTATATATAGGTATATTACAAAATTTACAAAAGGAAACAATTGGGCCACCCATAGACCGTTGCAAACGATCTATAGGTAGCTCAACTGCTCCAACTCGATACCCGATGGCAGCGTGCCGAGGATACTGGCTGCATTGCCTCTTTGTATAGCAAGGCTTATTCTTTGGCCCAGATAGCTGCCAGCCCTCTGATCACGCGTCGCTTCGACCAGACGCTCTGACAAAATTACAAAATTAAAATCCCTATATACTTACTTATACATATACTATGTAAATATACGTTTACATATTGAAATCTCTATCAAGCTTGGGTTAGTTCACGCAAGGCTGGTGCCTCTAAATTAGTTACCTTGCTCATATTTAATCTTAATGCGTTTCACATCGTCTACTTTCCAAGGTTAGATGTTAGATGTTCTAGATGACATAGATTTGAATTACATTCAATTTGATTTAATATAATTTTAGCGATAAGGCCCGCCTTTGTATTTTCCTAATTCCCTAATTGTTATTCCTTAGTGGTAAACAAAAAAGTTATTATCTATTTATCTTTTTCTTAATCTTAATCTTAATCTTTCTTTTATATCTGTCTCATTTCTAATGTTATCATAAAATATGTTTTTATGTTGTATGGACTCCAAGTTGTTTGAATAATTAATATTTAATTTATATATTTTTATAGAAACAATTTAATTAGGAGGTTTTTTCAAAGAGTTATGATTGTCATAAAAAAATATATTTAATTTACAAAGTATTTAATATAGCTGTCCCCGCGGCTTCGCACGCGTTGTATCAGAATAATGTGTTTTCCCAGCTGTTAAACTAAATCCAGATTTAAGCTCAATCAATTCATTTGTTTTTGCGTGATTAGGTATGTATGCCTCTCTGCATACAACCTTTTAATTTTAAAATAATTGTTAGTAAGAATTTGTAGGTAGTTGTATTATACTGCATCGAAATTTGTAATTGAAAATGTGATGTAAAACATTGATATAAAGGGTAAAACCGGTATTTAGGAACCTTGGTTTATAGGAAAAGGGTCACCTATCCATCTGGGGTATCAAACCCAGTTACTCTATTCGAAATATGACGAATTCTTCATTCATATGTAATTTTTCCGTTAAGTTTACAATGTTTAAATAGAATATTTTCTCCAGTATTCGCGTTGCCGATAAGAAAACCACCATTGATTCGTTGAGAAAGGCTTAATCCACTAGCCAGCCAGGTAGTTCCGATAAAAGAAGCCAACGCTGTTTATTGGTGCCGACAACAGATCTAGCAAATTATAGAATAGCGCTTGAGTATATTTTTTTTTTTTTAAGTTTAGTTTAGGAGGGACTTGACGTAATTCTTTTTGATATAGAGTTTCAAAAATCAAAACTAAAAAGCTAAATTGAATTTTTTCGCAAAAAAATAGCGTTTTGTTATGACTTTAGTTGGTATTTGGTTCCACTAGTTTCAGCTCCTAAATCATATTGATTCATCAAACTCTTTTTTTTTGTTTTTTCTATTTAGATATTAATTGACTGAGTAGAGAGAGAGCAGTAAATCATTTTTAAGTTAATAATTTATATACTAAATACTTAATGTTAATAAAAAAAAAAGAGCCTTACAGTGTCGCATATTATGATGTATACCATCTGGAAGGATTCTATTTAGTTAAATTTGCTAAGGTCTAGCCATCTGACGGCTTATTTCCTGTTACAACTTTCCGTTGCATTTCACGAAATCACTGCCACAAATTGTCAGAAAGCCAGAGGAAAGATGCGAAATCACTACCACAAATTGAAAGAATGTTGTTACTCATCAAAAACAGGATGCCAGTTCTAGTTTTGCTTACGTTTACACCGTAACAGTGTTTATTGGAACCAATAGGAGGGGAGTAAATAAATCAGTAGCCAATAGGGTGAGGACCGTGTTTCACGGTTATCGAGCTCCTTCGATTGCTTTACCTTGGAAGAATAGGATCTTGGATTGTGAAGTTATCGATGGTTTTAGGATAACCGCGAAACAAATCATTATTCAGCCTCTGAATGCTTTTAACCGACAGCTGTAAAGGAGGGTATATAATGACAAGAAATCCAGGCGGCTGTCAGTGAAAATTTTATTTTTTCAACTACTCAAAAAAAAGGTATTTTTTTTAATAATCGTCACCTCAGAACTTTGTTGTGTATAAACCGATTTCAAAAAATATTTTTGAAATTTTAAAGGATATCCTTCCAAATTGTTACCTTTTTAATAATTAAATGAAAATCAGTTCAGTTGTTTCATTTTGAAATCAAAATAACTGAAGTGACGTAATCCAAGTTAACGAAATTGCGTATTTTGCTTCCCTGTGACTTTTCAGTGGTGTTTGCGGTCACTAAACAATTCAATTAAAATTGGATGTATTATGTTTTTGTAAAACCTTAACTATTAATGCAACAATAGTGTTTTGAAAACCAATAAAATGTCTTGGTCATTGGGTATCACACATAAAGCGGCTTTAACATGAGCTCTTAGAAATTTCACATTACAGCTTAAGGCTAATCCTCAAATCCAATTCCATACAAAATGTTTCGGATAAATACTCAAAAAGTACGCCGTATTATAGTAATTTCTTCACACTTTTAATTTTGTCTATATTATCCGATTGTGTCAACATAAAATTAGTAAGGTTTCATACTTTAATTTAGAATTTATACGTGTTTTTAAGTTAGTAGGGTTAATTTTAAAACACGTATAAAATCTAAATTAAAGTATGATTAGAGTACCTTAATTATTTTTTGTTGCTTAAATTTGCCTTGAGGATTCCCCTTAAACAGAATAAAAATAAAAACCTAATAATTATGTTCAATGAATCTAAGAATTATTTTAGCCTACTTTCAATTTACGATCTGATATTAACTTTTGTAAAAAAAATATCACAATTCATTTGGATATTCAGCGACAGTAATTAAATGAAAATAAAATGCAAGGCCTGTTAAAAATACAAGTGATAAAAATCGAGCGAACGCCTAAAGCCGTACCTTTTGTATTTTATCCCCTACCATTTGTATTTGATCGTGATACGAATCCAAATTCTAAATATATCGGGTTTTTTGAATTCCAAACGAAAATATGTAGAAACAACGGAAAATTTATATTAAGACACTTTTTACTAAAAAAAAATGTGTTTACAAAGTTCTCACTTTTAACCGTGTGTTTGTCTATCTGTTGTACTATTTTACGCTTTTCTGATTATGTTAAACTCGGTAAAAAGAGTTAGAAGAACTGGTTGTACTGTACGTAGGTATATATTGCTTCTAAAATACAAATCTCCGCTTAGTTTAATGCTGTATAAAAGTCATTCTGTAAAAGGCTAAAGGAATGTTTATAATAAAAATGTTTTGCAGGCAAACAATAATCGGTTTAATGTCTCGAACTCGAAATTCAATTGGTTATGAATTTTTAATTGTGAAGCTCTTTGTTCGAGAACCAATAGTGTGATTCTCGTTTCGTCCTCCTGCCGTTATTTATTGAAAGTCATGAATACAGAACAGACTCAACTTGTACTTTTTACTTTCCTCCTTCTTTGTTTATTGTTTGTTTATTTTAAGGCCGGTTTTCACTCGATAATTAAATTTGGAAACGCAATGTCCTGCCTTATTTCTTCTTGTCTTAATTTTAGTTAGTTAAAATATAAAATTAATAATTTTTGCTTAATAAGAAGAGAATGGGATTGGGGGTGCTGCAGTGATAAATTGTAGGTTACTATGAAATATGAACTTTTTAAAAAAAAATATTGATTGTATTTTATTTATTGAATACCAACACAGTGTACACTAATACATTATTTCAGGATCATGGTACATAACAGGCCAAGTGCCACTGCAATTATAAGTGACGATGACATGCAAGAGGTAGTTGAGATTTGGACTACCTTAATCTAACATATAATATGTAGGTTGTAGATACCTACCAACATGGATTTCCTTAGAATTTATGATACAATACCATTATTATTGTAAGATAAATAGGATGCAGATGTAGATGTCGGAAACCCTTTATTTTTAGTTGCTAGTTAGTCAATTTCAAAGTCTCTACATCCTTGTTTTACCTGTCTATACCAAAAAAAAAACTAGATGGCGCCACCTTGATTGATGAGAAATTCTATATCGCGCTGACGAAATCTCACGCGCGTAGACCACGTCTGACGCTGCTCACATTATTAAGTACTCAGGTTTCCCTTCAACACGTACAAATCTTTCGCCTTTTACTAAAGATTTCCGTGGAGGGGAACACTCAAATGAGTCTAATACTTGTTTTTGAATAGCTCCACTTCGGTAGAGCTCATAAATTCCCATTGTACAACCCCTTTTATGAATATGTACGATGTGTGCCTAAACTAACGAACGTGACGTTATCGTACCATGCCTACAACAGTCGCTGGTTGCAGTAAGATAAAATTACACAAGCATTTTCTTTATTCACACATTAAAAAGTTAAGTCATAAGAAACTGCATATTATAAAGGCACATTTAACCCGTAACAAACGAGAATTTTATCACACCGTGTGATACGGAACTCCACCTAAATCCTGAATTCATGCGGAATGCGACGGAGGGTTACTGTGAAAGAATGGAGCATTAAATCGAAAGGCGCGTCTGAATAAAAACAAAGATTTAGTTAGATCTAGGTGAACAAGCTTAAAGTTTTATAAAACAAAAAACCTGCTTTCAGAAAATAATAATACTGTAGCCTTTTTGGATTATTTTATTTTCTCCTATGATCAAAAGAGTTTGTCAAAATCCATCAAGTAATGACCATTTTTCAACCGACCTCAAATACAAATATATAAAAAATAAATAAATTTATAGCTGAATTACTATAGATAGATAGATAATTCTTTATTGTACACATGGAAAATAATAAATACAAGAATTAGTGGTACAATTGGCGGCCTTATCGCTGAGAGCGATATTTCTTCCAGGCAACCAACAGGCATTGGAGATGATTAAAATATAAGTAGCGGGGCAGGGCTATAGGTATAGGTATATTACATTAGATTAATCTGTTTATAGGTAAATCGCGGGGATCCAAAAAACTATTTCCAGAATTATAAATAACATGCAAGACAGACATTTATAATAAGTAGGTAAAACTCTAGATTTAAGTCTATCAATTACTTCGAAGCCAATTTTTTTTCAGATATTTTGATTGAAAAACAGAATTACTGAACCGATTTTAATAAAACTTCTATGGGACAAAAATAATTTTCCTAAACAGTTGATAAATGACGAAGTTCTGAGGTTAAAAAGTTAATAAAAAATCAATAGAATTGAGAATATCCTTTACCATATCACACCTTTGGCCAGGTGAATTGATGATTTGCGCGCTATAACTGGCAGAAGGTGGATGAGAAGAGCCGAAGATCGAGTAGCGCGCCTTGGTAGAGACCTATACTACGTCCAGGAGTGGACTGCTATAGGTTGATGATGATGAGAACCTCCCTTTTTTTTTTAATCGGATAAAAACGTCTTATATGAAACGTTTTCCAGTAGCACCCTAAGAATGGGGTGGCTCGGGTGAGCTCGGATTTGTCTCCGAGGGATGGAGAGACCCGCTAATGTGCATAGTTTCTTCAAATCGCTGAAGAATCCCACTTTACATACAAACCGACCTAGTTAGTATTCGTAACATACAAATATTATGTGTATGGAATTTTTAAGCTTGGCGGTTGGTTGGAGGTTTTAAATAACGATTTTATTTTGTACTAGTTGACACCCCTAACCTTCATTTGCATTGCGAATTAACAAAATTCATTTCGTAGTAAACGCTACACTTCTTGATGAACATACCCTCCAAATTTCAAGTCTCTATATCCAGTGGTTTTGCCTGTGCGTTGTCTGTCAGTCAGTCAACCAAGACTAAGCCTTTTATATATATTGATGATAATAGATATATTAAACAAAAACTTTATGCTTATATTTAGAAATGTTCCTAACGTGATATCGAAATTAAAAGTTGCATTAGTTCTTTTCCGGCTCATAAATCCATACCTAACCCAAATTGGTTAGTAGTTCTGGCGTGATTGAGGAGCAAACATCAATGTATCAATATTTATCTATCAATCCATCCATACTAAATGTAAATGCATACTTTTCAATGTTCACAAACTTTTGCCTTTAAATGTATTATCTAGTAGAGGAAAGATAATAATTGCAAATACATATTCAGAAACGGACAGAGTCCAATTCTTCGTCTTTGTCTCACGTCCCTATAATTTCGTCTGGCATCTGGCTCTTTTATCCCCACCCTTCATGCACCCAGCTGACGTCAACGAGACCTAGGTCACAATCAAACGACGTCTAATATTCATAAGTTCTGTTCTTTCTTCTAAAGATGTGTTCGGGGGTTATTAGGTGAAGGTTGAAAAACCGGAAGTTAGCACACGACTAAATACAGACGGTTTCAAGGTTTAAGTTCTTTTCAATGAGACTTTAGAAAACTTTAGTATTAGGGCTTTAGGTTTAGTATTAGGGCTAATACTCAAGGCTTAGTTATCGTAGAAATTCATGAACATTTAAAACCAACAAAATATAATAATAATAAAAAAAAATTGGTTGTCTGTAAAATTGGTTTACGGACGATAGTTTAAAGTTACTACCAGCGTAACGGGACAATGAGCGTTACCGGACAATGACATCAACATTTTCGTGATGAAGCCGGCGCGGCAGCGTTCATCGATTTATTAGACGTAGTCACGTCGTAAATCTTTATTGTAAAACACACGTAACAGAGTACGATTATAGTCTTACAAAAGGCGGTCTTATCATTAAACACGATCTCTTACAGACAACTTACTACTAAAGACGGAAGCACGGAAGTCGGAAAACGCGCTCCAGTCAGTATGGAGTTACCATCTGTGAAAGTTTGTAGGCAGATGATGGATGGGGCTAGCTGAAGATAGGGGGCGATGGCGCACACTGGGAATGGCCTATGTTTGATGATGATAAAAAAAAAATCCGTGTCTTACTTTGTTAACAGAAACAAGTACTACTCGGACGAATTAACATGACACCTGGCTCGAATGAAGTTTGTGCAAAGTACAGCGTAGAATTGGATAATCTTGATAGAGAAGAGGTCCTGTAATACTTGGTAATGATAAGGCTTCGCAATTAGAGGAAGAAGAAACACGGAGGGCGCCGCGCAGGGCAGCGGGGGTAGCATCAAGTTTCGAGCGAGAGTGTCAGCCAGGTGTCATGTTAATTCGCCCGAGTAGTACATACTTTACCCGTACAAGCCTAAACTCAAAGAGCGAAACCATTTGCTTTTATCCTTCTAGTGATACTTACCCATTCCAAGATTCTAAGACAATCAAATCTTCGAATAGGCACTTAGAAATACCATTAAGTTATCTTGTCCAACTTATCAATAGAAAGAACCATTCGTCTCAATCACAGTCGGAGCAAATGATGATACTTACAATAATAGGTCTGAAACCGCCCGCAACAGGTCGGCTATAATTATGTAAATTATGAAATCTTCGGGCGAATTTATATAGTCTAGTAGACGGTAATCCACGTCTTAAATTATGTCTTATCTTTTTGAAAAATTAAAATGAAAATCTTACACTAATATTCTATTATATCATACTTGAGCATAAACGGCTTGATGGATTTGGATGAAATTTTGAATCTTCGGCCGAATTTATATAGTCGGTACTCGCTATACCTCGTGGTCGGTGTGGTCGGTGTATACCTACACAGTAATCCACGTCTTAAATTCTATTTTATATATCTTTATAAAAAATGAAAATAAAAATCTTAAACTAATATTGTATTATATCATACTCAATCATGCAAAAACGGCGGATGAAATTTGGCACAGAGATTATCTTAAAGTTTCTGAGAATATAGACAAATGTTTTTACCTCAATTAAGGCGGGTTTTCCGTTTTTGATTACCACGTTTTTATTCTTATCTGTCGTCTGTCGGAATCTAGCAACTCAAATTTCGAGCACTTCCCGATTAGCTATCCGACTGAAACTTTCAGGGTAGCTTACAACTCAATGACAATGTGAGCAAAAGCATAAAAACGTAGTTTTTGTATTTTTCATCTACATTACTTGTTCAAACTTTAAGCTTGTTAATTGGCCAGGTTATGATCACGATTGGCAAACGGCCCGACCGAGGTCAGGTCGTATATGGGCCAATGGGACCGTATTGGACTGATTCCAACCGTTACAGATCTCAGATAGGGTAAGGAATGAAATGTAGCTAATTTAGTGGCTGTTGAATGACGCAGTTGAAGAAATTGAGTTGTATGTGGAAGTTTAAATTTCTTTACTGGTAAAAATAGGTTGAAAATACTCTGGTTTCTGTTTGAGAGTTCTTTAGTATACTTTATAGCATGAAATAAAATAGCTGCAGTTTGTCGTGGGTTCACGCCAAGTCTCAGCCTATTATCAGCTTATATTAGCATGATTCTGTAACAGTTATTCATCCTCACAATTTATTTAAATGGGATGTAAAGTGTGATGATGCCACATCGATCAAATTACTCGTTAGTTTCATGATTGCTCAGAGATTCCTTGGTTCTGTAATAATTGTTTAGGGCTTACGAAAATAATGGTAAAACATTTATATAATGTCCAAACATTTCGACAAACAAACAGCCATCTTGAAAGCATGTCAAATGGAAACTACTTAAGTAAAGCACGCTCGAACTAAGCAACAACTTAGTTTTCTTAATTGCTTGTGAGGCCCAGTTTCTGTTCCGCATGTGTAGACCTTACTTTGCACTTGACTACTTCTGTGAGGGCTTGTGATCTTTGGAATAAGGAAAGGCCTCCCACTCCGTTTTCGTTGTTGTAACCGCGCCTAACTTCGAAACTCATCTTCGGTAGTTGTGGTGATTGTTTTCATTTGGTTTCTGAGTTAATTAAACAAAGAACTGTGACTGTGAAAGACTGTGTGTTTTTGTTTGTTGGTGAGCGATCGAAGTTTGGTGTGCCTAAAGGTGCCATTTTCAGATTAAAATTTGACATTTTGATAGAATTTATTGGATTATCAGAAAATACTATCAATGTTTTACGCCTAATTTCATAAGCATAAGTTATAAGTTCTAAGTTCATATTTGAAGCAAAACAATCTAAAGATTTACAAGTGCTAATAGAAGCAGTCCGGTCATACATAATGTAATATTTTCGATGAATCCAAATGTAGTGTAAGCCCTTACTAAATACAACAACGGCCTTTTGATCTTCTGAAGCCCCTCTATCCCCTTGAATTAGGGCATTAGGAACGCCCTCCACAGTACGTGCCAAAGTGGCCCCGATTTCGGACGCTGGGACATGTTTCAGTATTTTTATGTAACTGTCGACTATTTTGTTTATCTTAAGGCTTATTGTCACGTCCAGACAATATTTTTATATCTGTAGGCAAACGTTTGGGACAATTTTATTAGAAAAAAAACGCTTTTTATCGGTGTTGGAGAAATCGGAATAGTTTGTTTTGGTTGTAAACATGACCCTGAAATTTTATTACAATACGGAAATGTCCTTTTAAATAACTTTATTATATATATATTGTTTAGGCAGTTTGAATTCAATATTCGAAGAGATTGTATTCCCTATATTTTTATATTTAGCCTATATCGTATTAATAATATATTACTCGTACATACTATTAATTTTGAAATGAAATACAGATGGTATCTAGACTATCTAGCTTGCCAGCTATATTTTTTTTTCATAACTTTAGTCATTTTGGTCGTGCCAATTGTAAACTTTTTAAAATCTCTCCTACATTTAAAAAATAATTTTAAAAATCTAGAGTCGACGTTGCAGAATTGTAACGGAATGTGTGAATTCAGATATCTAACGGGCTCTGATTTTCGAGGGCGTTACCGTTAACGCGGACGCGTTCAAATATTTCTCGGAAAATGTCGAGAGGTTACGTCTTAAGATAAACTTCGGCTTTGATATTCTAACATTTTGAAGCATTAGTCAAATGTAAGTATACACTACACAACACTACAGAAACAAATACATTTCAACTGAATACAGTTTTTCAAATGACAAAAGAAAGCTCTATTGACAATCAAAATTAATAAAGATTTATCTGCTTTTTGTCACAATGACAATCGTACCTTGAGTGAGTAACTCACTCTTCACTAACTCACCCACTTAGTGTCTCAAACCTACCTGACAGCGCAAATATTTGTAAAACTCATCCACAACGTTCTTCAGATAACTAGCAAACTCGCGTGTTCAAGAAATCTCCAACTTTAATCAGCTCATTCTACTGTGACAGTACAGTCAGCGACAAAAGTGTTTGAATCAACTAGAGATTTGATAGGTACCGTCATTGGTGACCAAAAAACCGTACCATACAGTCTATTGAACTAAATCTCTGCAATTATTCCGTAGGTAATTAAATATATCTTCTCCAATATTTAATAGTATGCAAATTAAGGTTAGAGATAAACATACACATAGAGAAGATAATATTAGGTAATAATCACGATCCTTGAGATATCAAAGAATGAAAAGACGAATTGGTACAATCTCCTACTTTTTGACCAAAAATATTATTGAGAGGTGCTCTATGAGATAATTGTGAGCATGAATGCACTTTTCTCGCAAACAGTACAGTGCGATTGAGCTAAGAAGTGAGGAACTTCGCAAGTACAATTATGCAGTCTTGTAAGTAGAATAATAACTAAAGTAAGGGAATGAATATACTGCAGAAACAGTAGGTATGTTTTTACTTTATTTTACTTTTTGAGTTAAATGTATAATTATCCTAATAATCGTAGGTTGCTAGGCAAGATTTTGAATCTTCCTATATTTTTACTAATAAAAAAAGAAATATAGATTAAAATCTATTTAATATCAACGTATTTGTTCTATTTCGCTTTCTTCACGAGAATGCCCAGTGGCACCAAACCTTAGCAATTATTTTACTCACTAAGAACAACACCAGTAGTACCTACCTAAATGCGTGAATCTATAATTTTAAGATATTCCTAGCTAGTAAATAAATTGCTTAGGAATTTTATCAGTTTGGTGCAAGCAGGCATAAGCGTTTTTTTCTTTCTTTTAGAATGCATTATGATCAATTTGTGAGCCACTTTGAAAGTTGAAGCCGGATATAGATATCCGATATATTGGAAAATGCTCTAAAAAAAGACTAAAATCTAAAGTAAGTTTCTTTGGTGTGAATTTATTAGTAGCATTAAAACACTCATAATCCCTTAGTTTCAAGCACGTCACCGTCACCTAAACTTAATTCTTATGACCACATACTTAAAACAATTTTAATTCAATTGGCATTATAACTATTTCCCTTTTGTGCTTCCTTAATCCGCAATGCAGTTACTAGTAACTGCTGTAACTGTGTTCTAGAACAGAGGCTTAAATGGGTACTTGTAGAGTCCTGTTTACCAGGTACCTAACTATTTAATTTAACAAGAGTAATTTTGGTAATGTGAGCTGAAAAAAATAGTAAATGTTTGATGGACTATAAAATACGAATTAACCAACTAGATAAAATGATTCTCACAATTCAATATAGACTTAAATTATTAGGCATAAATATTATGTTGGATTAATAGGTTAGTCCCGGATGTAACATAATAATTATAGTCATCAAGCTAAGATGCCTTTGGGTGACTTGAAAACCAGAGGCATCCATTGGCTCACGCGAACGAAATCCGTTGGTTATAGAGATATGCATCTTGTTAGTAAACCAAATGTATGTATTGAATTATATTAAAAAAAAACTGTCACAATCAAAATGTAGAATCCTAAGTGAAAGTATAAAAAACGGAGCAACCGTTTAAAATCGACATGTGGTATAGAATATTTTGAAATCATGTACCTAATTAAAACGTCCCTTCTAAGTATATTTTTTTTTAATTTTATTAATTATTTAGCCTCCTACCATCCTACCTCCTACCAATATTATAAACGCGAAAGTTTGTAAGGATGGATGGATGGATGGATGTTTGTTCCTCTTTCACGTAAAAACTCCTGAATGGATTTTAATGAAACTTTACAATAATATAGCTATACATCAGAATAACACATAGGCTACAATTTATAAAGATACCTGCGCAGACGAAGTCGCGGGCACCAGCTAGTATTACCTATGTATATTAAAAATACCTGTTTGGATTTCATAGATATAATTATATTTACAATGAGAGATGATTTCTTCACTGGTAAAATTATGTTGTAAAAGTCAATGAGTCAAACAGTTGATAAAAATGTAAAGTGGCGCTTCAGAATATAAATGGGTTCAGAATTGGGTATCGACAAGTTTTAACGAACCTAGTGCGAGTCGATCGCCACCAATTTGTCTCCATGCATTTTAAATAGGCTACAATACAATGATTTTTATAGTAGACAGCAGACACCTACCTCTTTTTTCAACCGACATCAAAACAGGAGGTGGTTCTCAATTCAGTTGTTTTTTATATGTTTGTTACCTCGAGAACTTTGTCATAGATCAACCGATTTGGAAAAATCATAGATTCATATTTTTGTTTGAATCTGAAAGTATATCCTCAAACAAAAAAAAATCAAATCCGTTCATAAATAACGAAGTTCTGAGGTTACAAACATAAAAAAAACAACAAAATTGATAACCTCCTCCTTTTTTGAAGTCGGTTGAAAAGAGTACCTTCCTGTTTTACAAGAAATAATTTTATTTTCTATAACGATAAACTTATTACCTACAGGGTGGGTATTCATTCACTCTGTGTAAGTACTTATTTGTTTTAATTATAGGTTAGCATGAGTGCGCATTAAGGAGTCAAATAAGGTTTAAATTTTGTTAGGGTTTTTAATGCTTATTTTGTGTAAAAATAATCGTTTTCCAAAAATACACTGGGTTAGGTTTCCAATCAATATCACAATAAAGAGAAAGGTAAATTAATTATACTGCCGGATCACAACAGATGGCCCGAAATTGGTTCCGGATACGTTGACAGAGATATAAAGAAATGGAAATGAGCTAAATACCTACCTACTTATTTTCTTTTTGACAGCTATATTTTTTTGGTGTACTTGCTGATAAAAAATTAGTACAGATCTTCAGGTCTATAAGTGATGATGTGAGATTTTTTTTTTTTTTTTTTTTTTAAATGATCACTTTACGTTCTGTCATTTGCCTGGCGGCGATAGTGGACTGTGCATTCTTAGACTGAAAGATTTTTTGAGATTCCATTCATATTTTTATTCAATTATATTAATATTTTAATTATAGGTACCTTATTTAAGTTTGTACCATATTTGTTTATGCATTTAGTTACTAAAGTTATTATCATTCTCGTAAAATATATGACATTGTACACTTTGACATTATAAAATTGCAAATCTTTTATCTTTTCAGATTAACTACAAACAAAAACCAGTAGAGAAGTCGCATAAGATGTATATCATCTGACATTTCATTAAAATTGGAAGGATTCTATTTCACTTCATTATTCTAAGATTGGTACCATCAGACGGCTAACTTCCTGTGACACACTTCCGTTGCAATACACGAAATCACTTCCAAAAATTAATAGAAAGCGAGAGAAAAGATGTCACACATCAAAAATTTGATTAGCGTGCCCCATTCCCGAAATCGTCTTACGCAATAAATAAAATATCATCTAATCTGGCCCAATTTAATGACGTCACTTCCATTAAAATAGCTTCTATGTGAGGATGATGACATTTTCCAGAATGAGATGGTCAATAATTTGTACTGCGCCATCTAGGTAACGTTTATTACCTTTTTATGGCTCATTCAGTCCGATATCGTTTTTGGGATGATAATGGACAACGTCATTAATTTTTAATCTGCGGGTTAAACGACACTGCCTTTGATGTTATGTTTTTTTTGTACTTTTTGATCCAATGTTGTTAAAAGAAAATTTATTTCAGTTTGTACCTACATCGTTTTTTTTTAAGGGCACTATATCATAGCTATAGCTTGCTATAGTGGAATACTGAGCTTTCGAAAGTGACTGACTGACTGAATAATAATAATAACAATAATAATAAATAGGTACTTTCAATTTCAAATTTAAACAAAAAAATTTACTTCAAATTTTTAAAAGCATGGTCGTTGAGCATTATTTAGCCACACCTCCAAAATAATAAAAAAAAAATTACAGCTCTTGATTTATTGTTAATTTTTATCACTCATTTATCTGATATTTATATTTTTATTTTATTTTTTATATTTACCGCCGTATTAGTTTTTCTTCTTCTTAATTGTTCAATTTAGTATATTAAATAATCTGTTTTGTAATACTTTTTGCTATTATACTTTTTAATGAGCTTTCGTTCTAAATAACGTTATGCCCACCGTCCTCATTTGTCCAACAGTATCCAGTCCATGCAAAGGTTGTCTGGAAGAGATCGCTCTTTAGCGATAAGACCGCCCATTGTCCACTGTTATATACCTAGCCTTATTTCTCCATTATAATGTGTTAGCACTATGATGGTGAGCAATAAAGTATATTCTATCTATCTATCTACTTTCTTAATTTTAGAATCAGCCCGCATAGTAAGGAAGTTCCTCACTCCGTAGCCCTAGCCACCAGCCGCTTAGGCTATACTCCGCGGCTGGTGGTCTACCGTTTTATACATTTTATACAATATTATTTACTAGCTGTTTATTAAATCGTTTTTTTTATAATTATAAATAAATTGTAGGTATGATCTGAAATAAATGATAATAATATTATTTATTTCAGATACTTTATTTATTTATTACTAAGACACTAATCTGCAACAAAATCTCTACCTCACCTGCTCTACATACACACATCTCTACATACACACTTCTCTACATACACACAACTCTACAAACACACTTATCTACATACTACATATATCATACATCTCTACATAGAACATACACACATCTCTACATACACACACCACTTTATTTACACTTATACCAAACTTATACTCGTATTTTAAGTTGGCATCAATGTGTATTTTTTATTAATATTAGTAATGTTACTTAAGAATTATTATTAGTAGGTATTAGTTTACATTTGAAAGTGAAACATGACGGATCAATCTTACATTAAAGAGTTACAGATAGTTAGAGTTAGGCCATCGTGGAATCACTGTGACCTCGCTATACAGGCTTATAGTCCTAGTGCGGGGAATAGAGACAAACTTTGGTACTAATTAATCTATATATATATATATATATATATATATAATAGGTATACTTTTTGTTTGTAAAAACAACATTGCACGCCCGAGACGGCAGAATATATTGATACCGATGTAAATATTTAAGATCTGTAAAAACATATATTTCATGCAATAAATTAACTTTGAACTATATTATTATTGTAAGCTTATTGTAAAATCCAAATTGTACCGGTACATTTTTTTCTGTTAAATAAACATTTTTACTTTTTTACTGTTTACTTACAATATTTATATTTTATCTCTGTCCAATCTACCTATAGAATGAAATATGTATGAACGTAGACTATGATAGTACTAGGGTAAATCCCAACACATATCAAACACTAATCCTAGAATTAGATCAAAGATTCAACGACGAATATTCATTTTATTTCTTAGTAAGTACCTAAACATTCAAAACAAATTGCCTCCCACATCACAGAGGAACGTGGGTAGGATTAAGGACATACGAGGGGGGTGGTGGATAAGAAATTCTTAGAAAGTAGAAAAATACAACAGGATTTAGTTAGTTTAAATAAAAAGTATAATATATAATTCTAAAGTCTGTTTTAAGTAATGTCGAAATATTTTATAATAAATCTAGTGAAAAATATTGAACATAAATAAGACCCGGCTATAACAATAATATTATGTACCTAATTAAGACGCTAAATCAAGTCGGAGGCGATTTTAAAACTCCGACATAGGGAGCCAACAATTCCATTTGCCATTTTGAAAGAAAATAGCGCTATATTTTGAAAGGGTATTATAACAGTAAAAGGTATTTAGTTCCTGCCCCCTCTGCACGTACTACTAACTACGGTCCTGGTGAAGCTGTACAAATAAGGTAAGTCAAAACACCTCTGAGGACTTACTGAAATTTTGA
Source organism: Lobophora halterata (assembly GCA_932526365.1). Lineage (NCBI taxonomy): Eukaryota > Metazoa > Arthropoda > Insecta > Lepidoptera > Geometridae > Lobophora > Lobophora halterata. Next base: position 3,475,607 of record OW052026.1, read on the forward strand.
TAGGCATCCCGAATTCCATTAGTGAAGGTGTGGATTTTATTTCGTCATTTGGTTCCCTTAGTGACTAGCTCTTTACTTTAACTGAAAGTATGTAGGACGGAAAGAAATCCAAGGTAATGGATGTTACAACATCAATCTGAAGGCCAAAATAGCGATGGACTGGACATAATAATATGATGAGGTCAAAAAGAAACAAATGGTCCTACGATAACACAGTGTGGTACCCGAGAGACAGTGAACGTGACAACCCGAAAGATGGGGATGATATACTCGAAGGTTGCCGCAGAACCTGTATGGACCGAATCACCTGGCACAATCTGGAGGAGGCCTATAACACAAATGAAGAATCACTGTACATTTAGAAGTCAGTGAAATGAGGCTACATGACGCTTCGCGGCCATATCTGCCGAAGAACCGACAACCGTAGGGGTAAACGTGTTCTTGAATGGAGACTACGTCTAGGCAAGCCCAGTGTAGGAAGGTGGATGAGAATCTTCTGCAGCAGGTAACATTTCACGTTAAAAGAAGCGATCAACGAGTCCAATCTCAGAAAACGGCACAAAAAATGCACGACATGTATGTATAAGCTATATTTCAAATACAATGTTCAGTTCTACTCCGTCAATATGGTAGTTACCAAGAAATTTTTGGTGATTTGAGATTTCGTAGAATTTCCTGGTTTGGCTGAGAAATTTGGTTAAATTTTATAGGTACAAGGGTCTAGTCTAGAATAGAAATTTCCACAGCGAGTTTGATTTGTGGTCCAGTCTAAGAGAAAAAGCGGGCTTAATTTTATTTATTTTATGGAGTGTCAGGAAAGGTGCCATGAAAAAAAAGTTGAAAATAAATTTATTATTATCATATCACGGTTATACAGTTAATCTTCGTCTTGTCAGCGAGTTGATAATAAAATAAAAAAAAGGCTTTAGTCACTGACTCCTACATATACATTTCCTATGTATAAAGTATCCTATTCAACCCTTCTTCTTTTTCTTCTTAGCTCAAAGAGCATTTCAAATATCGCTACTTCGTAAGTCTACCTCGAAGGTATTGCGGATAACTTTAGTACTGACTGTACCTAAATGTTAACATTATAATTATTATTTTTTTGACGTATCCAAGTGTACCAAAATGTATCAAAATGGAATAAAGAGATTGTATTGTATTGTATTGTCTCTCTTCTGAAAATTTCACCTCGAAAACCACATTTCATCTCCAATCGTTCACTGTACAACTCCCTTTTAAATATCTAAACACACGCCTTGAATTTGTACTCTTTTATTGATTGATGACTAATTTTCTAAATTTTCAGCCTTCCCTCCCATCTCTTGTATACCACCCGTTTATTTACAAAACCTCGGGCACCCATCCAAACATAGAATAACCATTAAGCAGATAGGGCTCTTTCCAAGCCACGCAAAATGGGAAAAGTGCCTATCTTAAAAAAAACCTCCTATAACTTGCACCAACACCGGCAGTCCAGCTTCAGTTCCGAGCCAAATTGCACTCCCTCGACCTACTTGCAGCGTACAGCTATTTGGTACATAACTTAGAACTTGCTGTTGGAAAGAATTAGATAGTTTAGTTTCTCGATATAAATATAAAAAAACAAGCCAGTACAAAATTGTATAATGTTTTCTTCTCTATGTTATTGTTTTTTGCCTTATGGTGTCCAATAAAGCATTTTCATTCATTCATTCAATCAATCAGCCAGCAGATGTTAAAGTGTCTAGCCCTGACCAGCCGAAACAGAGGTCCCTTGTATATACATATAAGGCCAGCAGGTACTTCGTTAGAACAAGGAACCCGAAGTTTATTTAGTACAGGTCGATTCGCAATAATATTTGATTGAATACCAAATATTATAATATATTGTATAGACACACACGGTGAACAATTTATATTAAATTATAACGTTAAATAGTTATCTACTCCTTCTCTTTTTTTGAATTGTTTTCCAATAATATTTTTACTGTTTTATTATATTTTTTTATTTCTTAATTAATATGCTATGTACCTTATTGTAAGACCTTTTCTGAAATAAATCATTTTTTTTTAATGTTCCCTCTATTGAGACTCAGACCTCCTCTTGGCTAGGAGAGCGGATGGGTCTTAAAAGATAAGGAACTTTACAAATTCTCATCGCCAACAAAGTTGCGGGCGGGTGTCAGCTAGTTAATTATATGTAGTAAAAATTTACAAAATAAATAAAGTTGATCAATATGTCAATATAATATATCAATATATCAATATCAATATAAAAGTTGATCAATATATCAATATAATATATCAATATATCAATATCAATATCAATATAAATTATTATCATAATTTCCCATTAATTATGATAATAATTATAGGTTCGTAATAAATGTAATCACTTTTGCATTCCGATATTTCCAATATACTTCATTAGTTCAACAATCCTAGAATCTACATTAAAACGAGTAATTTAGGTTCCTACTTTGTTGAAACACCGGACATGACGCAAATCCCAACAGGTTAGTTCAACTGAAAACTGCTTCAGGGAACCGGAAACGGACTGAACTTGCTAATGCAACTATGGTATTGACAATATTAATTGAAACTAGCTCCAGGAACTTGCAAAACTGAATTTAGATTTAATTACGTGCATTGGATCGATAAATTATATTATACGAATCGGGTTTTGAGTCATGTGATATCAATCATTTTTGACATTTCAACTGACTTCTAGAAAGGAGGAGATTATCGATTCGGTGGTTTTTTTTTCAAATTGATCCTATATTTTCATGAAAATCGGTTGAGGACTTTGATTTTGAAATCAAAATAACTGAAAAAAAAAGTCGTTGAAGTGAACAAAATTGCGTATTTGCTTCCTTGTGACTTTTCAGTGGTGCCTACGGTCACTAGAACCGTCCGATTGAAGTCGGTTGTTGTATGCTTTTGTAAAACCTTGATTATTACATCATTATTAAATCTTGTGGTGTATAGGTACTTGTTTCCTGTGTGTCCTAGTTTGAATCTATGTGATGTTCCCCTTCGAGAATCTCACGATGTACCCGTACATGTATTTCGCCTTAATTTATAATAGCGGAGCCAATGAACGATTTTTTTTCTTTCTTTATTTCTTTTCTGTTTCATAATAATCCAAAATATGTAGGTATATTATGCTAAACTAAACTGGAGTGCCTACAATTATTTGTGGTATCAAGATATAAGATATAAGCTTGAGTAAATCCTTTTAAAGCACAGTTTTCACATACCTTCTAAATAAAGTAAATAAATAAATGAGCAAAAAACATCCATTAATCCATATTTGTGTAACATTTCGAAAAATACGATGTTAAACATTTATTTAGACGAAAGCTTTATAATAGATACAAAGTTTCTACCTTAAAATAATCCTAAATATAAATTCAGTCGCCTCGTTCATTATTCGATACCGAAAATCCATTTGTCAAAACCACTTTGTCTTCTTTCTACATTCAATATTCAAAGCACTTTTGATGACTACATAAATGTATCAACATCGATAGCTCGAACATGATTTTTAATTCATATCGTTACTTTAGGAGTAAAATAGCTAATAGTTATCGATTCAATGAAATATTCAGAAGTTTGAAGTATTTTTATACAAGCTTCTACCAGACAACACTTAGGACCATACAAAGGAAGAAAGAAATTCAAAATGCCTTTATTTCAGTCATTAATTAGTGTCAGATATTCTGCCGCAAAGCAGTAATGTGCAAGTATTACTGTGTTCCGGTTTTAACGGCACTGTATCTAGTGAAATTACTTGGCTTTCGAGACTGCCATCAAAATGTCTCAATGTGGTCGATTCAGCAGTGTTGTACCTATGTGAATCAAGGTCCTGTGTAGCACCTGTTCTGGTCATAAGCAGGCGTAATCTTTTACCATAAGGAGAGCGCTTACCTCGTCTCTTCTCAAGTTTACATAAAAAAATACTTGGATACTTTTACCACAGAGTACTAAGATCTTTTACTTTATAAACTTCTCTCTCTCAATTACCGAATCCATTAGTACAGATAAATTTGTAGAGCTGTTTGAACCTTATGGCCTTAAAATTAAAATTCTAGGTCTGGTCTTTATGATAGAAAATTTAATTGTAAAGCCCAATTGAAAACAGGGTAAAATACAAACAAGGGATTCTAAAAGTATTAATTGAAATTATTCTTGAAAATAGCTCCAAGAATGTTGTAAGATTTACTATGAGACCGAACTACAAATTTGATATTTAATGGATCATATCGTAAACTATCATATTTTTACCGTTTATTGCTCAACCGACATGGGGTTTCAGTGCCCGAATTTACGATATCAGATCTTGTGTAAGGCAGTGTCCTAATAGAACGCGATGACGCGACCATCGCAAGTTCGCGCGAACGTCGATCGCGCGATCACGCGATCAAACGTACTAACGTCAAACAGGCGTCCCAATTGGCATCGCGTCGCGTCGCGCGATCGCGCGAATGCCAATCGGGACGCCTATTTGACGTTAGTGCGTATGATCGCGGATTCGCGCGACGGTCGCATCGCTTGCTCGCGCGACGATCGCGTGATCGCGTTCTATTAGGACAACGCCTAAAAGTCCGGTTTGTTAAAAGCGACAGTAAAATATATTCCCAATAAATGTCCTTTTTGGATTTGTCAAACATGTGTATATAACCCCTTATTCTGATTAAACTTTTGCCATAAATGCAAATGCGGAACGGGTATAAAAAACACATCATGGTGGAAATGAATTACCAAAAGCTCTTTTATAATGTTTTTAAAGGTTTATTATATATTATCCTTACATAAAAAAGGGCTGATTCAAAGCCAGTAATGCAGCTATTACGTACTTTTATTACTTATTCATAGCTATTACTACCTATTAACTACTTCCATAATCTTTCAAACTGATTGATGATGATAACTTAAAAATAATAAATCTATAACGCCCAATGATATTAGAAAGGTCAAATAAAACTGTGATATTAGTTACCATAAAATCACCAGAAGTCTGTCGCGAAAGTTTGTCGCGGGTCGCTTGATTCAAACAGCTCATTTTTGACCAATGGGTCTCGGAAATAAAGTAGGTACCTAATACGTGAAAATAAAATATCCGTAGAAATGTCTGCCTATTTCAATAAACATTAGAAAAAAGAGATAGCCCGAATAAAAATGACTGGGAATAGTAAAAGGAAAGTCCTAAAAAATTAATATTGACTTACTTGCTTTGATCATAAAACCTATTTTAGTAATCTATTTACTTTTTTTTTTACTACAAAAGTGTTAATTCTGAGTGGAAAATTCTAATAAAATTATCACCTTCATTGAAGTTCTTCCCATTCAAAAACTATTCACCTTTTCAATCAATACAAAAAACCATTAAAAACCCCATTGAGTTCGAAGAAATCCCATAAAAACGCGTAGGCGTCAAACTACGTAATTCCAACACGCCATGATCGCATTAGGCGGTCTTATCGCTTAATCTTACCCTTAAATAGTAATTACGATTATCAATCAAAGGGCAATACGATTTGGGGTAACTGGCTTATGTTAAGAGTTCGTCAACTTTACCCTAATAAAGCTGTGTAAAATAGAATTTGTATTAACTACGAGGACGTGGTCGAGTGGATGAGGCCCTTGCCTTGCGATCTGATGGTCGCGAGATCGAATCCCGGGAGCAGTCATGCATAAATGGGTTTTTTCAGTCCCACGTTCTCGCAACGGTGAAGGAAAACTTCATGAGGAAACCGGCATGTCGTAGAACCTAAAGTTCTAAAACATGGTGTCGAGTGCACGAAAGGAGCCTCTTCGCGCACTTGAGATCCTTTCACCACACTGGTTCGAAGAAACTAGTGACACGATAAGAAGAAGAAGTATTAACTGCTGTCCGTTGCTTTGTCCGCGTTACCACAGGATTCAAAGCAGCTTTATCCTAAGCTCCTAGCTCTAGCCTAATCGACTAACTACAGACCGTTCACCGTAAGATGTGCCCTGCCAAAGCATCACATCTTACGGCGAATGGTCTGTGACTGACAGACAACGCACAGACTAAACAACTGGACCTTACCTAGTCGAATATGATGACGAAACAGATAAATTCCGTTGTGATGAAAACATAACTCTGATTATAAAATCGGTTGCCTGTAAAGTTCGTTTACGGACGATAGTTTAACGTGACTACCAGCGTATTTTAATTTAATTTTATTTATTGGGACAACAAACAGCTGCAACATCCATTTTACTTAACAGTTATAACATCTTAAGCATATTAATTATATTTCAGTCCACTACGTTATCCACAGATTTTTAAGAGAATTATTTACTTATGAAGACCACTAGAGGGTCGGTAACGGGACAATGAGCGTTATCGGACAATGACAGCGTTACCGGACAACGACGTCAACATTTTCGTGCATGCAGCCGGCGTTCATCGATTTATTAGACGAAGTCACGTCAAAAACAAGAGACTGATGATGAAATAATAACAATTTTGAACTTGAAATGGAATGATTAGTTATTAGTGGTAGAAATTCGAAATCTCGCATTTGTTTTGTGACTGTGTTTCGAGTAGGCTTCGCCTTAGGTCGCCACCTTCGGATAAGTTGCTGAAAGTGATTTTAATCGTAAAAAATAAACTAAAATGAGGGAAATTGTCCACGTTCAAGCAGGGCAGTGTGGAAACCAAATTGGTTCTAAGGTGAGACCATTTATTTATATTTTCGTTAATTCTTGTCTGCAAATACGACTGCTATTTTCTATCTTGTACTTTCACAATCGTAAAATCTCACATATGCTAAACAGGTTCAAACGAGACTAGCCGAACACTATTTTCTTCTGGAATATCTCCTGTATAAATCCAGAAAACAAGCATTTATACGTAATTTAAAGTGGAGACTCTAAACTCTGGAATGATGGGTTTTTATGGCAGCTGTGACATTTTCTGCTCTTTTCAGTTCTGGGAGGTGATATCGGACGAGCACGGCATAGACCCTACTGGCACCTACCACGGTGACTCTGACCTTCAACTGGAGAGAATCAACGTGTACTACAATGAAGCTACTGGGGGAAAGTACGTCCCCAGGGCTATTCTCGTGGACCTCGAGCCTGGAACCATGGATTCAGTGCGCTCCGGCCCGTTCGGACAGATTTTCAGACCAGACAACTTCGTGTTTGGACAGTCAGGTGCCGGAAACAACTGGGCGAAAGGACATTACACGGAAGGCGCGGAACTAGTAGACTCTGTTCTGGATGTAGTCAGAAAAGAGGCCGAAGGATGCGACTGTCTCCAAGGATTCCAACTCACACATTCTCTTGGAGGAGGCACTGGCGCTGGATTAGGAACGCTGCTGATCTCAAAGATCCGAGAAGAATATCCCGACAGGATCATGAACACGTTCAGTGTGGTCCCATCTCCGAAGGTATCTGACACGGTAGTAGAACCGTACAACGCGACGCTGTCCGTTCATCAGCTGGTGGAAAATACTGACGAAACCTACTGCATCGACAATGAGGCTCTGTACGATATTTGCTTCAGGACATTGAAGCTCACTACACCGACATACGGAGATCTCAACCACCTTGTATCAGCGACTATGTCTGGCGTGACCACTTGCCTTCGTTTCCCTGGCCAGCTAAACGCAGATCTAAGAAAGCTAGCGGTCAACATGGTGCCATTCCCTCGTCTCCATTTCTTCATCCCTGGCTTTGCGCCGCTCACATCTAGAGGAAGCCAGCAGTACAGAGCGTTGACTGTGCCAGAGCTGACGCAGCAGATGTTTGACGCAAAGAACATGATGGCTGCATGCGACCCTCGGCACGGGAGATACTTGACAGTCGCGGCAGTGTTCAGAGGCAGAATGTCTATGAAGGAGGTGGATGAGCAAATGATGAACATCCAGAACAAAAACTCTTCGTACTTCGTTGAATGGATCCCCAACAACGTGAAGACTGCGGTGTGCGACATTCCCCCTCGAGGCTTAAAGATGTCTGCTACGTTTATCGGGAACTCTACTGCTATCCAGGAGTTGTTTAAGCGTGTTTCGGAGCAGTTCACGGCTATGTTTAGACGCAAGGCTTTCCTTCATTGGTATACTGGCGAGGGTATGGATGAGATGGAGTTTACTGAAGCGGAGAGCAACATGAATGACCTGGTGTCCGAGTACCAGCAGTACCAGGACGCGACGGCTGAGGAAGAAGGGGAGTTCGATGAGGAGGAGGAAGGTGGCGATGAAGGAGATTAGAGCGCTATAAGATTTGAATAATTTATTTTATTTTATAGCTTTATTACTCGGTTGATTTGTTACTGCGTCCGCAAAAATCGTATATGATTTTTTGTTCCTGTACCTACCTTCTTCTGCTTGTTTCTCTACTTTGCTAAGTAGTTGAAGGTACCCTGTAAAGTATATTGACTTTGTGTTTATGTTTTATGTCATTGTAATGTTTGTTTCATTTCAGGCTTGGAGGCACGATCACGAAAAATTTCGTACCATATCCGTCACTGAAGGGTTAGTTTATAGGTTTTTTTTTTCAAAACTTACAAATTGATGATTTCTCTGTAACGGATACTATACGAATTCGATTCATCAGTATTTTCGTGATCGGGCCACAGCCATAGATCTCAGATACTTTCGGCTCGTACATTTTAACTTTATGGCCACATGTGACAGAGATTGACACGTTTTACATATTGTTTGGTTATGGTTCGTTATTGTAAAAATAAAAATATACCCATTATATATTTTACATGATTATTCGAGTTCTTAGATAAATCTCAGAGACTGTTGATATTCCGCTGTGAGTTTTTTCATCTTGTCTGTTATGTAAAGTTTCTAAAACTTTAAAAATAAATATTTTGATGTTTTACGCAACGCCATCTAGCCCCAAACCAAGCAGATCTTGTACCTACTTCTTCTTATCGTGTCACTAGTTCTTTCGAACCAGTGTCGTGAAAGGATTTCAAGTGCGCCTCGAAGAGGCTCCTTTCGTGATCTTGTACTGTGGGAACTGGATGACGATAGAATACTTTATATACCTACTTTTTTTTTTTATAATTTTGCTTTTTCACTGATCGAACCGCCCTTCATGTGACATTTTGGTCAGTCTCGCAACCAACAAAAAACATTATTTAACTAGAGTTTGCTACAAGCTTTGAATATCTGGTTTGTGTTGGTACCCATCACATACATATCTACACGAAATTCTATAAGGGACGCCTTCCAACGGTATTCTTGTTTCCTCTTCTGTAAAGCGAACTATTTCTAAACAAAATCAAAATTAACATTATCAAGGTTTTACAAAAAACAGACAACAACCGACTTCAATCGGACTGTTCTAGTCTTTTCATTTATTTTGTTGTGACTTAATAAATAGTGTAGTGTTGAAGTTGACATTAACGGCGTGTCTTCCCCTTAATTAGAGACTGTAAGAAATGTGCTTTTGGACACTTTCTTGATATTTCAATTTATAAAACTAAGTAAGAGTAGAATTACTCATTGGCCTACTTTGGCTAGATTGTAATAGTATTAGAGTTCATTAAAAAGTAATTAATGTGCACTAAACAAAAAAAAAAATATTTTGATTTCAAAACTAAACTACTGAACCGATTTTGATGAAATTAAGGGACCAATCTGAAACTATAATCTCTCATATCTCTCTCATTTTTCGTTCATAAACAACCAAGTTCTGAAGTAACAAACATTGAAAATATAAACAAAAAAAAAATATCCGAATTGATAACCGCCTTTTTTTTAAGTCGGTTGAAAAGTAAAAAGCTAATTTCCGTCATTAAAACTTCCTCTCAGATTGAACTAAACGATTCCCTCAGAGCCTCTCATTACTCCCATTATAAAACGCGACCCTCCAAAAGGTCATGTGGCTAACTCTAGAAAGAGGTGGATATATCTGAGATGCTGTATGTAAGAGCGAGAGGTAATGCTGGCACATCATTTACACATTAGATGGCTAGCTTTACACGGAGACTTTCAGCCGGCTAAAATTGCCTACTTGTGTAATTGAAGATTTATAAAGAGATGGTATTACCACTAAGTATTATATAATAACTACCAGAATATCATTACTAGCTGCTGCCCGCGGCTTCACTCGCGTGGTATTTAAGATAAAAAGTAATCCATGTCCTTCTACTAATCATAAGCTACGTCAATACTGAATTTCAGCTGCATCAGTTCGGCAGTTTTTACGTGATTGAGCATCAATCCCTTATTCATCCGTCTTCAGTTTATGTGTTTGTTAAGGCTCTCTCCGAACGGTGCGAAATTCTACGGATTGGTTCACAAACGGCAGAGGACTACGAATATCTGTGTTTATGCGGACGACCTCTCACGAACTTGCACCGCACGACGCACCTTTGAAATTACAAACTCGTCTCAGGACCGAAGCGGACGTATCTGCGCTACCACTGACGACACTCTTTCCATGGTGCGGCGGTGCGGTCTGATCCGCGTCCGTCCTTAAAACACGTGTTTTCAAGGACGGACGCGGATCAGCCCGTACAGGTCGTGGGAACAACCCATTATAGAAGATAGCCGCCCGCGTGCTATTGAAATATAAAGTAGCCTTTGTCATACTGTTCGTTTACAGCTCATAATTGTTTATTTCCTTTTTCTGAACACTACATATTTTTTATTCCTTTAATTATTAAATAATAGTTGACACTCGCAACTCAAGCGAATTCTTTTCTTTATACGCGTACACTACACTTCTTAAAGTACATAACATACCCTTGAAATTTCTAGTGCCTACGTGTAGTGATTTGTCTTGTGCATTTTCTGCCAGTCAGTCATTAAGGACTAAGCCTTTTATATTATATTGATCATTTACACGGTATGGTATTATCAACTCACGGCAATTCCCAAGAGCCATAGTCTCAAAAGCCTTTCTACCAGTCAGCAGACACTCATACGCTATTCAGATCCGAGCTTAGCGACAAATTCGCTGAAAAGTTGTGATTACCACTCGGGGGGCAATTATGCGTAATTATGAAGGTAATCTTGACCGGATGGGGTGGAGTCCACTTTCGGCTAAAAATAAAACCTTTTTTGAGAGAATGAAGGAAATATACTTTTTATTTTATGATTTTAAACAGTCATTAAGGAATAGCAAAAGAAAAACTAAAAACGCAAAAAAATTAATATAAAAACACATCATCGGTCTAAAATATAAGATGACCAGCATTTTTGGCGCGATTTCGATGTACTAAGCTCTTTCAATTAAAAAATCCACGCCCCTCCACTGGTACGATCAATATACAAATGCCCTTGTATGGCGGCTATATTGGAAGAGCGTGTATTCTTAGGCCTGAAACTGCGTTAAGCGGGCGCCCGCGCGGTTTCATACAAAAGTGGTCCGTCGCGGGAACCTGCGCGGGCGTCCGTCACAGAGAGGCGCGCCCCGCACACAAATTGAACTAGCGACACTCCGTATATAAAATAATCCACACGCGTAGACACGCGACGGTTGCCCGTTGCGGGCGCCCGCTTAACGCAATTTCAGGCCTAAGGGCGCATTCAAGACGTGAGGAAGCGCCACTGAGGCACTACCTCACTCCTCTCATTTGAAGGCGCTCTTAGACTGAAAAGATGTCTAGAGAATTTAGAATCATACCTGATTATTTCTATAAGTGTTTGACCTAAAATAAAGACCAGGTTTTTATCAAACAAAATTTAATCTCTCAGTAACCCACCATTTATTTATTTTTTGTTTGGACATTTCACACAACGCTATCTAGCCCCAAACTAAGCAGAGCTTGTACTATGAGAACCAGAAAACTTAAGAAATACATACTTTTTTGTATTTTGTATATGGCGAATACATACATGGAATACATAGAAAACACTCAGGAACAACACCGATATTCATCACACAAATGTTTATCCTGAAGCGGGAATTTGCGACACCGGGCGTGGCAATCCAACACACTTACCACTCGACCATCCATGTCGACATCTATGTTTGCTCAGCAGTATAAGAGTTACATTAGTGTAATTGATCAGATACGGGCCCGCAATCGCCCCATCTGTCCCGCGGGCCGTAATTTGATTGCACTTTCGTTTAAAAAGTTGTGTTATAAATAAAATTGATTTACTGGAATGTATTGATAGAAATAAGTACCTTACATTTACTGATAACAAACAGTAATCAAGCATTACTATGTTTGAAGGCTTGTGAAATTATTAGGCTTTCGTGTCTGATTATCAAGATGAACAACAAATATCCATCGAATCACCATAATTTTTAGTGCACCAAAGGAGCCTTTTCGAGGCGTACTTGAAATCCTTTAACTACACTACTGGATCGAAAGAACTAATGACACGATAAGAAGAAGACCACAAACTTTTGCATAATATTATAAAATGCCCGAATTGCGCGTAAACGTTGGCGGAACGATCTTTTTAAGAAGACTGGTGGCCGAAGATCGGAAGGCGTGGAATGAGTTAGGGGAGACCTTTGCCTTTGAAATGTTAATAAAAAAAATGTCTGCATCGTCAAAATTAATTACGTAATTACCAGCCTTATTGCATTGTCAAAATTAATTACTAGCCTTTATAAGTCTTGGGATGGTTAGATTCTAACCTTTAGAACACGCCTAGACTATATTTTGTACCAGTAAAAAGAAGAGAAATAGAACAAGTTTAAGGCTTATGTAAGGCTCGGTCTTTCATTACGTTTTTAAATTACTTTTTAGCCACTTTTAGTGCAGATTTTACCTCTCCAGAGCGATTTTACAACAAAACTATGTAAAATTTTTAAAAAATGCATACCAAAGATTTTTTGACCGTGGTTTTCTTTCCAAAAGTTTCAAAGCTAAAAAGTTGTAATAAAAGTATGTAACGACTTCTTTGTTCATAAAAAGGTTGACTCTAATCCTGGCCGTAAAAACTAAATCAAAATGAATTTTAAATTTGAAAATCGAATAGATGCTTTTTGAAAATGTGAAATGTCTCATTTGTTTTTGGTCTGTGTTTCAAATAGGTTGCGCCTTAGTTCGCTACCTTTGAATAAGTTGTTGAAAGTAATTTTAACCGTAATAAATTAAGTAAAATGAGGGAAATTGTTCACATTCAAGCAGGGCAGTGTGGAAACCAAATTGGTGCAAAGGTAAGACTGTTTTATGTATATTTTCGTAGATTCCTATCTGCAAATGCTGCCTAACATTTTCCAGCTTGTATTTTCATTTTAATTTGCTCTATCAGGGTGTAATGATTGAAACCTACTTCTATAATAAGATTTCCTAACTACAGCATACTATGCAAATCAACCATTCAGATTGAGTATTCACAATTGTATTCTCACTAATGCATTGGTTCACACGAGAATAGACCCCAAAAAAAACAGAAAACAACATACGAATTTGAAGTAGACTCGAAGCAACCACCAATGTTGAGTATTGTATGGCAGCTGTGACATATAATCTTCTTTTCAGTTCTGGGAGGTGATATCGGACGAGCACGGCATAGACCCTACTGGCACCTATCACGGTGACTCTGACCTTCAACTGGAGAGAATCAACGTGTACTACAATGAAGCTACTGGGGGCAAGTACGTCCCCAGGGCTATTCTCGTGGACCTCGAGCCTGGAACCATGGATTCAGTGCGCTCCGGCCCGTTTGGACAGATTTTCAGGCCAGATAACTTCGTGTTTGGACAGTCGGGTGCCGGAAACAACTGGGCGAAAGGACATTACACGGAAGGCGCGGAACTAGTAGACTCTGTTCTGGATGTAGTCAGAAAAGAGGCAGAAGGATGCGACTGTCTCCAAGGATTCCAACTCACACATTCTCTTGGAGGAGGCACTGGCGCTGGATTAGGAACGCTGCTGATCTCAAAGATCCGAGAAGAATATCCCGATAGAATCATGAACACTTTCAGTGTGGTTCCATCTCCGAAGGTATCTGACACGGTAGTAGAACCATACAACGCGACGCTGTCCGTTCATCAGCTGGTGGAAAACACTGACGAATCCTACTGCATCGATAATGAGGCCCTGTACGATATTTGCTTCAGGACATTGAAGCTCACTACACCGACATACGGAGATCTCAACCACCTTGTATCAGCGACTATGTCTGGCGTGACCACTTGCCTTCGTTTCCCTGGCCAGCTAAACGCAGATCTTAGAAAGCTAGCTGTCAACATGGTGCCGTTCCCTCGACTCCATTTCTTCATCCCTGGTTTTGCACCGCTCACATCTAGAGGAAGCCAGCAGTACAGAGCGTTGACTGTGCCAGAGTTGACGCAGCAGATGTTTGACGCGAAGAACATGATGGCTGCATGCGATCCTCGGCATGGGAGATACTTGACAGTCGCAGCAGTGTTCAGAGGCAGAATGTCTATGAAGGAGGTGGATGAGCAAATGATGAACATCCAGAACAAAAACTCTTCGTACTTCGTTGAATGGATCCCCAACAACGTGAAGACTGCGGTGTGCGACATTCCCCCTCGAGGCTTGAAGATGTCTGCTACGTTCATCGGGAACTCTACTGCTATCCAGGAGTTGTTTAAGCGTATTTCGGAGCAGTTCACGGCTATGTTTAGACGCAAAGCTTTCCTTCATTGGTATACTGGCGAGGGTATGGACGAGATGGAGTTTACTGAAGCGGAGAGCAACATGAATGACCTGGTGTCCGAGTACCAGCAGTACCAGGATGCGACGGCTGAGGAGGAAGGGGAGTTTGACGAGGAGGAGGAAGGTGGCGATGAAGGAGATTAGAGCGCTATAAGATTCGAATGTTTATTTTATTTTATAGTTTTATTACACTGTTGATTTATTATATGGTCGTTTCTTTTTTTAATAGGGAAACTATAGGGTTACGCTTTAGTAAAGGTCATCAAGCTAAAAACTTAGGAAAAGCATGAGCATACAAAAGTTACAGACCTACTTGCCATACATACCTTTGTAAAATCCATATGCTCTCTCTCTCTATCGACCCCAATCTAATTCTAATTCTAATTTAGGGAAGGGGTTACATGTGGTCTGCACTGACGTCACGCTGTGTGGTGTATTGTGCATTGACCCCTTTTTGCACTTACTCTACCCCAGCCAGCGCAGCTCCCCAAAATAGCGGAGCAGCACCCTGGGTTGATGGATGGTGTGTTCCAGTTTCCTGGTAGGTAGACCCCATGCTACGCAAGTGCTACGCCTACGGCCTACGCCTATGGCCTACGCCCCGTGTAAATTCGTTTACAAATTCTACGTAGTAGTCGTAGGACTACCTTACGTATTATATACGTGCTACGTTTACGTTTACATCGCCGTAGATAGGTTCACTATAATCTTATGGACCGGAAGCATAAAAACTCAAAGCACGACGAAAATCAAACCCGTCAGTTTTAATAAATATTGTATGAATAAAATATTTGTACACTCTGCATCTTTAATATATATAAAAGATCCTGATCAACTGCCTGACTGAAAAACAACGCAGTGGCTAAACTACTGGACGTAAAGATTTAAAATATATATAGGTGTATTCATCAAGTGTAGCAAAGAAAAGTACTCGCTTACACTTCCTAATCATTCCGTTGTTAATAAGTTAAAAATGCAAGCCTTAAGGCTAATCCTCAAGGCAAATTGAATTGACGTTACCGTGGCTTAGTAGTGACCCTGCCTACGAAGCTTGGTGTTCCGGGTTCGATCCCCGGCCGGGGCAAATATTTGCGTGACGATCACAAATATTTGTTCTCTGGTCATGGATGTGATGTTTTGTATGTGTTCATGCCACCTGCGACACAGGGATTCCTAGTGCGAGTGTGAGTGTGTGAATGTTTTTTTTTTTTTTTTTCCATACAAAATGTTTCGGACAAATACTCAAAAAGTACGCCATATTATAGTAATTTCTTACACTAAACACCATTCGTTTCGTCTATGTTTTCCGATTGTGTGAACAAAAATTAGTAAGGTTTAATACTTTAATTTAGATTTTATACGTGTTTTTATTTATACGTGTTTGATTAGTGTTAATTTTAGATCAGTGAAGAGATAACTATAATACGGCGTACTTTTTGAGTATATGTCCGAAACATTTTGTATGGAAATTTGCCTTCAGGATTAGCCTTAAGACTGATTTACACCTGCTTATGGAAATGTAAATCAGCCTTTACGTTCAGTGGTTTCGCCTGTGTGTTGTATGTCTGTTAATCAGGCAGTATAAAGCCTCTTGTAATATTAATAGAAAGCGACGTCATATTCTATCAATAGTATGCAAATGCATAGTATACTGTTAATATGTAGAGTTGTAGATTAGCTAGACGAATGCTACTCACAGCTTATCCACTGTGTCATCAATCGATCCATATCGTCCAGTATAGTTCTAGGCACCTATTGTCCACTAATAGGTAAGGGCACATATGTACCTATACTAACGGTGTTCCTATAGAACACCAAGACTGGCAGAATCAAAGCAACATAGAAGCAAAAACAGGACAAAAAAATCTAAATATGAAATGTCTCCATTTCGATATAACTTTTTTACTTTTATCGATGGATTTTTATCATACAATGAAATAGCTAAGTAACTTTAACCTTTAATGTTTCTCTAGGCCTGTTATTTATCTTTTTCTAAATTTAACATCGGACCAAAATGTAATAGATAGCTTCTGTTACATGACGGACCGCCACGACAGACACCTAAGGTCAGCCGACAATCTTCTTCTCTACACTCCTAAACAAACATCGTCGTTTATTACCAAATCGTTTTCTGCAGCGGCGGGCGGTGCGTCTTTGAATATAAGAAAGGCTGAGAAAAAGGATCTGTTTAAAAAATCCGTCCGAGAACACTTCCTTAATGTTTCTCTTGCATCATGAATACTGTTGTATCTCTTATATTTGTTAATTCCGGATCTTCCTCTTGTTATTCAAGACGACAATTATATTAAAAGTATATTACTACGTATATACCTACCTATTATTTATATATTATACTATTTATATATGGAGGTTTTTTATTACAGCATAAGCTAACTACTACAATCTATATATAGGTATATTACAAAATTTACAAAAGGAAACAATTGGGCCACCCATAGACCGTTGCAAACGATTTATAGGTAGCTCAACTGCTCCAACTCGACGATGACTCCAACCCGATGGCAGCGTGCCGAGGATTCTGGCTGCATTGCCTCTTTGTATAGCAAGGCTTATTCTTTGGCCCAGATAGCTGCCAGTCTCTGATCAAGCGTCGCTTCGACCAGACGCTCTGACAAAATAATTTATATATTATACTATTTATATATTATATTATATTAGTAATAATTTATAGTATTAAGTCCTTTACTTACCTATAGTTATACCGTACCTACACTTTTTACATTAATAAGTTACCGCTTTGATTACTTTTTACACTCTTTGTTTTTGTAATGTATTAAATGACACGCCACACCATATTTTTTGCACGCCCGGGTTGACTGGTAGAAAATGCTATTATAGCATTAAGTCCTCCCTCACTTATGTAAGTGTTAAAGTGTTAAATAGAAGTTGGCTAATTTAGCCAAATTTTTTTAGCGCGTTTTCAATATACTACGGTTCGATTCTATTTTATAATACATATAATGTATTCTATTAAGATAAGCGGAGCTGTGACTATTTTTAGAAGTTAACCGCCGCGGCTCTTACATTATTATGCAGCTTAGTTATGTAGAGTTTTGTGATCATGCGTGATAATATAATAGCCTAATTATCTTAGGTTATTAAGCTTTTGGGTGTAAAATCTGCATTTTGGAACGAGAAACTCTAAAAACTTTAGTGTTCATAAGTTAGAGGGTTTAATTTTTAGATGGTCGATTAATATGTCAAAGTAATATGGTTACCTACTATTAATAATTTTCCATTTACCTTATTGTTTGTTTATAAGTTGTTTATTTGACTTTTATTTATTGTTTTATTTCACACTTTAAAAAAAAAATGTTTTGTTTATTATGTGTCAAAAGTTATTTTACTTTAATATTGTCTATATATACCTAATATTGTTCAATTACCAATACAAAAACTTTTATGTTGTATGTAATGTAAATGAATAATTGTTATTCTAGTAAAAGAACCTTTAGGTTATCGATTTAGTTATCTGAGACTTATACAAAAGTACTAAAAAGTGGATAATTAAAATTAATGTAACTTAGAAATCGTGGTATTTTTTTGGATTCTAAATGAATCCATGTCTCTCAACTAAAAGTCCATTCCGAGTGTTGTGGGAGTACTCTCTCTCGCCTGAATTTTTAAAAGACCTGCCGATCATTCCTTATTAACTTAATTCGATGGAAAAGATTTCTTACTTATATTCGTGCTCAGTGAATATTGAACTGAAATATCGAGGTATAATTTGACCCCATAGAGTCTCTAGCTATGCATTATTCATTTAAAGTAGAATACCTAGTTACTATATTTTTATGTGACAGTTTTCGTATTTATGGAAAAAAAACTTAAATTAAGTTCATTGAAACCGACAGCTTTACAAAATTACAACTTTTATTTTTTTAGTACTACTCGGGCGAATGAACATGACACCTGGCTGACACGTGGCTCGGAACTTGATGCTTCCCCCGCTGCCCCGCGCGGCGCCCTCCATGTTTCTTCTTCCTCTAATTGCGAAGCCTTATTATTACTTATCATAAGCAAGTATTACAGGACCTCTTCTCTATTATGATTATCCAATTCCACGCTGTACTTTGCACAAACGTCATTCGAGCCAGGTGTCATGTTCATTCGCCCGAGTAGTACCTACGCACGCTCTTCAGCGTCGATGACACAGGGCTAGTATACAAGCCAGCGAGTTTAAAAGCTGAGTGAGTGAGATAGCAGATTGTAAAAAAGCCGATGATACGGGGCGATTTCACAAGCTAATAGAGAATTCGTGGCTTGTTGTTTGTAAGCCCTGTTTCATCGACGCTTTAGGTACAAATATTGACGTTCAGTAGTTTGGTCTGTCCGCTGTCTGTCAGTTAGTCATTCAGTCAGTCATAGCCTTTAAAATAAATTTGATTTCAGATAATTTTGATTTCACAGATAGGTATATTTAAAATCTTGAAATATTATTTTTTGGGCATTTTTAACATTATTTTTTATTATACCTAAGTATTTTTACATACTTGTTTCAGTTTATTACAGCATAAGCTAACTACTACAATCTATATTACATTTATAAACAGAAACAATTGGGCAAACGATCTATAGGTAGCTCAACTGCTCCAACTCGATATCCGATGGCAGCATTCCAAGGATATTGGCTGCATTGCCTCTTTGTGAAAAGCGTCAATGACGGTTTTTTACACGCTACAAGCCAGCGAGTTCGTTTGTAGCGTGTAACGTCGCCCAGTGTCATCGGCTTTTTTATAATCTGCTTGTTGACAATCCTTCCCGAAAGCTAACTCGCTCACACGCTACCTTTTAAGCTTACCAACTAGCAGCGTGTAAAAAAGTAGTGTGTCATCGACGCTTAAGTCAAGCCTAGAATACACTAGGGGACAAACGGAGCGACATGTTGCGGAACATGTTGCTCGTGAATGTCCCGAGAAAAATGTCGCGGCACATTTTGCAGGCCACACTAGTCAGTGTTTATAGAAATGTCGCCCAAGGACAGACATATTGACAGGCACGTTGCGTACACTCGGACACAAATGGCGCGACACTGACGCGGGACACGTGCGCTAACTCTTGAGGCGGGAGCAAGCAACATGCCCCGCGTCACGTACAATGTTGTGGGGCATGTTGCGGGACACTACGCAACGTTGCAGCGTCACGTAAATTGAGTGTTGCGGGACAAAATGTCCCCTAGTGTATCCCGGGCTTAAGGCTTATCTGATGGCGATTTTCCATTACCAAGTTACTTGCAGCCGTGAAAATTTTCTTTTGGCAGTTAGACACTTTCGGAATGTTACGTCAATTTTACGATTAATCAGATTTGAGAGGCTGTGAAATTATGAAGAGGCGCTTTCTTACTTTGTTTGTTGTTTGCGAAATTAGTAACGACTTTGTAGACTAAATAATTGAAAGACTGACTCAAAACATTAGACTTTCTACGAGATTTTGAAACGCATCAAACTAAGTATTGTTGTTTTACTTTTTTTACTTGTAGGTTTAATAAATAAATATTTAGGACATTTCACACTTCGTAATCTAGCTCCAAACTAAGCAGAACTTGTACTATGGGAACCAGATAACTGATAGAATACTTTTAACAAAATTTAAAAAAAAAAAATAGTTTATGATAAAGATAAAGAATATTTTATTGTTTAGAACTGTGTAGGTATACAAGGTGTTGTATGTATAGTTTAGTTCTTACTACAGTTTATCCATTGCGGACGTACAATATTTAAGTTAAGTCTTAGTTATTATTATAACATAATTATATCTAACTATTATTACCTAAATTATTACATATAGTATATTACAATACTAAGTAATGTAAGTCAGTAAGTGCAAATAACGCTGTTCGAAGATGACCTAAATAACACATTCTCAAAATACTATATTAATTTGTTTCTTTTTTCAATATGACCACATTGTTCAACATATTTAAAAATCTCCAACAACAAATGATTGCCCGAATTTAAGCAAATGTTGAACAATTATCGAGCACATTAAAACATGGTAATTCTGGCTGCATTCAGAAGGTCATGTCGGCGGCAGCTTACCACAATCCGGGAGAGACCGGTGGTCCATACTATAGTAGACTTTAGTCCATACTATAGAATGTTTTTTGAAGTTAATACCTACTTCTTTGTTTGTAAGATGTATAGGCCTGTAGTTCAAGATTTAGGATATCCGGAACCAACTTTAAACGATGGGTGATTTGATTTCTGATAATAGTTTATGATGTTTTTATTTCAATTCAATTTAATTCTTTATTTTCAAAAACTTATACTAACTTAACTGATTAATCCAACACGCTAGATAAGCAATTTACAATAAAAATTAAATATACATTATACATGAAATACAACAGGTAGAAAGTTTCAAAGGGTAAAAATACGATTTACTATTATTAACATAGGTCGATAATACAGAGTCGATAATAAATATGACACATAAAATAAACAAATTGTACAAGTTTTTGACGACACCGTGGCTTAGTTGGTAGTGACCCTGCCTACGAAGCTTGGTGTTCCGGGTTCGATCCCCAGCCGGGGCAAATATTTGAGACGAACACAAATGTTTGTTCTCGGGTCTTGGATGTTGTGATGTCTTGTATGTGTTCATGCCACCTGCGACACAGGGAATCCTAGTGCAGGGGTGTGAGTGTGTGAATGTTTATGTTTATGTTTAAGTGGATAGGTATCTAAACTAAATTGAGTACCCTAAGACATACAGAACTCTTAGCATGACCTCTGTATTGTTCCTCCATCTTTGCATCCGCGAATACGTCAAACTGGGGATGATAAGCTTATTTATGAGTTTTCTGGGACGTACAGCTAAATTAAATAAAATTTTATTGTATTGAATTGAATTATATTTTTAAATCGTAGGTAGGTACTTTATTTGTTATTATTTTTAAGTCGTGATAAATTAATGCATGTTCAATGAATGCGGATTATTGCAAATGTAGTGTAAGTGTTAGGAAAAAACCTAGCTATCAATTAGGCAATTAGGCATGCTGTAGAGTTCCCATAAGAAAATAATTCACGCGCACGGTAACACGATAAACTACGTTATAAAAGTTGAATTTTTAAACTAGGCTTTTAAAACTTAATCGATAATTATTTTTTTTATTAAAAAAATCTACAACCGACTTAATTAGGACTGTCCTAGTGACCTTAAACACCACTGAAAACGCACAGGAAAGCAAAATATGCCATTCCGGTTGGTTATATAAATTTATATATTTTTTCAGTATTATTATATGGAGCCTGCGCTGTCCCACTGCTGGGCAAAGGCCTCCCCCCATTTCCCCCACTCTTCCCTGTCCTGTGCCAAGCTGTACTATTTTTTCAGTAGTTATGCATAATTTTCCAATAGAACTAAACAAAACCGATTTCATAGCAGACTTTGATTTTGATTTTGTTCACACTTTATAAGGCAGTTTATAATTTAACGTGTTTCAAAACAGTTATATTGTAAACCTACGATTTTTACAACTTACCGTTACCGTGACAATTATATTTTGTGGCAGCTCAACAGCTACAATGTGAAGTAAATAATACAGCTACGGATTGAATAAAGGATGCGACTGAAGCTTGAAATACATTACCAGCTCTGAACTAGTTTTAGGAGAGATCGATACAGCAGATGCAGT
The DNA here is from genome assembly GCA_932526365.1 of Lobophora halterata. NCBI lineage: Eukaryota > Metazoa > Arthropoda > Insecta > Lepidoptera > Geometridae > Lobophora > Lobophora halterata. The sequence goes on from OW052026.1 coordinate 3,497,839, forward strand.
AGTGGAAATGTACAATAGATGTCATTTGCGAATCATTTCAATTGAATAACTAACTTGTTTGAGTAAAAAAATAGAAGTTAGAAAATCATCATAATTCAAATCATTAAAATCTGTGTTGGCTGAGAGGGAGGTGCCTCGACTATCGATCCGAAGGTCGTGGGTTCGAACCCGGTCGAAAGCAGCTCTTCGAGTTGCACTTGAAATCTTTTCACCACACATCTGAGCACTGTTAATGGTGTCCTGCCTATTGACATTTTAGTTAGGAGATATACGTTTCCTGACAGCTGTATAAGTAGGTATTATTAAGTAGGTTTTCGTTACCCTTACCTCTAGAATCCTAAAAATAACATCCAGTAATAAACAAAATAATGCAAATTAACAAATCCATCTCTATATTCGCATGTAACCTCACAAACTTTATCTATAATATACACCACCATTTTTTAATTACCAAAAAAAATTAAATGGGCAATGCAAACAGGGTACTACCAAGTACTACGTTGCATCTGTGCAGTCAGAATTTTGGATTTTTACAAAATGGCAGAGTGACAGCAGCGCGAGTGCGGCGCGCCGCACTCGCGCTGCTGCCGCGCGCTGCTCGGCGCCCGAGCCGAGGTTTTGCGAGCTGGCTCGAGCTAGGTCCCGGGTTTTCCAAATGATGAATAAAACCTAAATTATTATCAATTAAAGGTACCGCCTGACGCAAATCCATAGGAATACGACTAACGGTAACAGTTATCCAATTTTAACCAAATTTATTTTGTAAAAATATTCGACTTCATTTTTTCAAGTTTTTTTGCCGTATATGTGTTCAGTAACGGCAACTGACTATGCGTATTTTTTTTATGGTGATTAAAATTTGACCGTGTATACCTAAGTAGGATGCTAAAATAGTAAGTTTTTCGAAAGCAGTTTCGTATTAACTCGAGCGGATCTGCGAGCGATCGCTATTTATCTATAAATGAACCAATAATTTATTACGGGCTTAGCAAATATTCTCGTAGACAGGAACGGCCTTAGACTAATGAATAACTGGACGAAAACAAACTGTAGGTAGTTCATTTCGTTTTATTCGTTTACATAACATATTCGTTTTATAAAAAGCCCTAAAAGTTTAACATAATTTCTTAGATTTAGATACATACATAATATAATGATTTTATCAAGGTTTTACAGAATATTATAATGAAGGTTTTACAAAAACATACAACAACCGACTTCAATCGGACGGTTCTAGTGACCGTAGGCACCACTGAAATGTCGCAGGAACTTCAACGACTTTTTTTTTAGTTATTTTTTATTTATAAACTAAACTACTCAACCAATTTTGATAAAATTTCTATGGGACCAATCTGAATAACCTATTTAACAATTATTTTTTTAAAATTTAAAATCGGTTTATGAACAAGAAAGTTTTGAGGTAACAAACATAAAAAACAACCGAATTGAGAACCTTCTCCTTTTTTTTGAAGTCTGTTGAAAAGAGGGGTTCTTTTAAGGAAATTAAATTGTTGTCATATATATAAACTTTTAATACATATGTGCGTACATCCATCCTCAGAACCATTCGGATTGATTCTAGGTAAGTTCTTTTCCCCAGCGCAATGCCAGTCAACGTTGTGACGTTGCTAATTAGCAATGTATTTTTGGGTCCATTAACCGCTGAATCAGTTACGTCCAGAGGCTAATATTGTCGAGGGAAACTTACTGAAATGCACGAATCGATACCGGGAATTCGAGGCTATTTGTGCCCGTTTGTTTCCGGAGATACGCTTTCATATTACAAGGAGATTTTCTCTTCGTTAGAGATTCAAATAATAGGTCCTAGGAACTTTCTGAGAAGAACATTTTGGGACACAAAACTTTGCTTTACAAGTAAAACAAAATAACAAGCTTTAAGGTTTAAAAAACTGGATGTTTCGACTGCGAAATAATTATACATTCATTGTCAATTCATTATTCCTAATAAAATTTAAACATATATATATATACATATATTTGTAATCTCCTTCATTTTTATACCCTGCTCGGTGGGTTTGAGCTTCCCGCTTTACACTGCAGGGCAAATGCAGGGTGCATTCTCTCCTTTTACTTGCGTCCAAGGGCAAACAATCTAGATCTTGAAAACATCCGAAACATAATTATTATGATTCGCTCCTGATTCGCAGTAAGGTCTTATGTCAGAGATATGTATAAACCTAAACTATCCATTTAAAAAAAACAGACACAAAAAACCTGAAACTTCATGTTTTTCCTGCCTGAAATCACTGCTCCGCGTATTTTCAGTGACGTCAATTTCCTCTAATATTTGCTATTCTGAAATTCGTAAAGTTGAATAGGAACTGTTTCAAAATGGAAATAACCACGTCAGTTTTGAAACTGTAAGCCACTATTCCAATCCGAACCAACCAACCGAATAGATTTCATAGTAAGGCAAAACGAGAGCAAAACACTCGGTTGTTGACTACTGTCTATTTCAGAATTCAAAATTTTAATAATTTGTCACGAATTTGCCTTTTTACGACTATGTGGCATTTTGCGACAATGTGGCCAGTCATCGGGATTGTAATGGTTATTAATATTAATAATAATAATGTTTAAATTATTATGGTCAACGTGAACACGTCACAGGTTGAATAGTATTGATTAATATTAATATAAATAAATAATATACCTTTATAAAATGCAATTAATATGATATGAATATCTAAAAAAACATATTTACAAATTTCACACCATGTTAGATTTTGCAATGTTGTAAGCGTTTGGTTAGCTTAATGCTGTAATTGTTCCTTGTTTCTAGGGCCTGGTCTGAAGGGCACCATGGCGATCCTGAACTGTCTCCTGGCGCGGCAGCTCTGCTTCGAAGACGCCTCCTGCTCGGCTATCCTGGAGATCATCCCTCGTGTCTGCGGCTCTGAACTCGGTAAGTTTGTTTCCATGATAACCAGATTAATAATTTGCCCTAAACTTTCACCTCACGCGCCTAAACCGTTGAACCAAAATGGCTCATCAATGTATCGTGAGTTTTCATGAATTTCGACTAATTTTAAAACACGTATAAAATCTAAATTAAAGTATGAAACCTTACTAATTTTTGTTCACACAATCGGAAAACATAGACGAAACGAATAGTGTGAAGAAATTACTATAATACGGCGTACGTTTTGAATATTTGTTCGAAATACTTTGAATGGAAATTTGCCTTGAGGATTACCCTTAACTTCCAAACAAAAAAATAAAGTAGGCAAGTAAGTACATAAATATCTAACCTGGGATCTACGCGTAAATCAACTTGAATGCTGCCTTCAATATATTTCTAAGATATTCAGTAAAAGAAGATCATTTTCTTTTTACAATACCGAAAACATAAATTTTTAAGAAACATTAGATACGTTGGGTCAGACTATAACCTGTCACAGAAGAAACTAGTAAAATATATTCAATTGAAATAACTCTAGTAACGTGTACATATTTCATGATTTCATTCGGCGCAGTGAAAAGTAATATTACATATACATATAATGTATAATGCAATACTGTAATAAAAAGGTCATTGGGACAAAACAGGTCGTAATAGGTCGGCGTAGAGGACGTCTTATCAAACAAAGGTACTTGCCATACTTTATCCCTAATAGACATGTACACTCAACAGTAGAAATAGATGCACGAAAAGGTCCTATAGAAATTTTATCAAAATCAGTTCAGTTGTTTAGTTTCAAATCAAAATAACTGAAATAAAAAGTTGTTGAAGTGAACAAAATTGCGTATTTTGCGTCCCTGTGACTTTTCAGTGGTGCCTACGGTCACTAGAACAGTCCGGTTGAAGTCGGTTGTTGTATTTTTTTGTAAAACCTTGATTATTATCATTTTATTTTCATTATAGGTAAATAAACAATGTATTTTTTTTTTGTTATCCCATTAACATCGTTGAGCACTCAAAGAAAACAAACTTATAACGATCTAGTCTCGAAAGCTTCAAATACTTGACACAAACAATCATTATAAGAAGTTTTCAAGCAAAAAGAAAACATAGTTAAGAAGAAATACGATTCTTTTGTTAAGAAACTCTTCTGCATGATAGCATGCGAACATTACCGCGACACACTCCCACTGGGACGGGAGCGAACGCACTCACACCGTGCTGTAACAATGAATCAAAGAACTCATAATTGTATGTAATTGTAATAAAACCAAGCTTTGTCCTGACTGATTGACTAATATATAACAAACAGGCACAGGGTGTGAGTTATCAAGAAGTGTAAGCACGTTCTAAGAAAGCTACCACGAAACTATAGGTACTTTTTTGGTCATGACCAGGCGTGATCTTTCACCATTACCTTTTTACGTGAAAAACACTTAGAAAAGTGACTAGTTCGCCCGTCACTTCTTTATGTGAAAAATAAATGAGAATAATATTTGGTTACACATCGGTGTAACATACAGCCGAGTATTTTGACCTTCCACCGCACTTGGATCCCGAGGAATAAAACATCAGAGGCTTGCTTAAGTGAAACGTCATCAAATAACCAGGGGCATAATAAATGTACTCTTGGACTTTGTAACCAAACCTTGGAAATGTACAATTTTAAGGTTAGAGATATTTTGAAGTGAACTTGAATATTCACATAATGTTCGGTTTGGTGTAATTTTATTCTGAGTATCTAAGTACAGTCAATAGCATAAAGTTAAATTATTAAGGTAGGACTTCACTTGATCCAAATTCTTCGTGCATTTTTTAAACATATTTGCGGTTTTTAGCATATTTGCTTCATACTCTACCTTATTAAGCCTTATATAATAATTATACCTTACATAATGTAGTTTCTAATAGTAGGAATAGATAAGAAAAGGTTGTATTTTTATTATAATATGGGTTGAATATAGGAGATCTAGTACTTATTATAATGTAGAGTCCGAACCGAGTCACTGTAACCTACAATACAGACTCTTGAGGAGACTTAGTTTAGGGTACAGAGCTCCAGTAGGTACATCGAAAATTTAAGATAAGTCTGCCATGATATCCATTACAATGTACCCGATCCATATTTAAGAAACCAACAAACAATTTTATTTATTACACTGTGAATTTGTGATACTACCTATTAAATGTAAGGAAATAAACTTAAGTTCCTATTAGTAAAGTTGCTGTGCCCAACAGGGTGAATATATACCATTGGCGTTACCTTCGACTCTAAGTTACTATTTGACCAACATATTAATAACATCATCACTAAGGCTTCCAAAGCGCTGGGCTTTGTCATCAGAATGTCATCGGAATTCAAGGAAGTCAAGACGTTTAAAATTTTATACTGTGCTTATGTCAGAAGTCATCTCGAATATGCATCTCAGGTTTGGAATCCTGTTTACAACATTTATATAACTCGAATAGAAGGTATCCAAAAACGTTTCCTGAGATACTTGCAGTTCCGGACTAAGTCTTACATTCAAAATTATGTAACTCGCTGTAAGAAATTTCACATTATGCCATTGTCAGAAAGAAGGCGTATAGCAGATCTCTCTTATCTTATCAGCATTGCTAGTGCCAGGGTAGACTGTTCTGAACTACTCGGTCATTTGAGTCTTAAAGTTCCATCAACATCTCTTAGAAATCACAATCTCTTATATGTTCCACAAGTCAAATCTAAGTACAGGCGTAATTCTTACTTCCCACGTGTTTCAATACATTGTCGCGAGAAATTGATATTGACCTTTTCAACACATCCCCTGTTAGTCTCAAGAGTGTTTTAAGCAATAGTTTTTTTTGAATCCTAAATTCTAAATTATAAGTGTTTGTCCGTCTACTTCTTTAAAATTACCTACTTGCTTTTACCTATTTGTGAATTTTTTTAATTGGCCATCTGTATTTATCTTTTTAATCAATCGTGTACCTTGCTGTAAGTTTTCCGAAAAAAAAAAAAAAAAAAAAAAAAAAAAAAAAAATTGCCCTAAGGTGTAACTGTACATATTTATCTGCAATAAATTACTGAATTACTGAATTTATTTATTACATCACATATTAATTTTCGATTGTTAGGTTTTAAGGAAAAGGATCTGTTTGGAGCATCTAACTCTGTTTTACCCTACATTGGTTCAGGGCTACATTGGAGGGTGTAAAGTAATAAATTTAAATTGGATATGAGAATGAATACGTAAAATAAAAACGTTTCGTGTAATTGTTAGGTTTTATTACCGGATTTGACAGTTTATTTAGATTTTTTTAAAGATTTTTTATTATGAGTATATTTGACGACACAGATGGCAAGTGGCAAGCGCAGCCAATTAAAAGCTTCTACGCCAAGTGTCGCAGGTTCGATTCCCGTTACAGGACAAACATTTGTTTGATGAGCATCGTTGTTTGTCCTGAGTGTTTTCTATGTATGTATTAACAAAAAAAAGTATATAAGTATTATAATATTAGATATCTGGTTACCATAGTACAAGCTTGCTTATGCCTAGATCACACGTATAAACATAGCGCCAAGAACTCTGCTGAGCGAGTGATGTAAGCTTTCACTGTCTCGGCCGAGTAACGTTTTACTGTCTAACCCATTTGCTCGGTACGTGTGATCTAGGCATTAGTTTGGGGCTAGATAGCGTTGAGTGAAATGTCCAAACATTATTTTACTTATATTTTCTATGTACTTAGGTTGTTAATATGTTTTGAACTTTTACCTTTGCTTCATGCTGTAGCGGGATTTTATCAGATTAACTTTGACACGTTTCATAAAATCATGAAAAGCTGTATGCAAATGCTAGATTCATTTGGATAAACAAAAACATGCACGCTATTTTTGGAAATACTTTTGAAACATGTATCCTAATTTATGTTATCCTCTTGAATAGTAATGGATAGTTTATAAAAAAAAACATTAGGTACCACTCGCGCGATCAGTCCTGACACAGAGTTTCATCCAGCATTATTTAGACTCTTGTTTCCCCTAATCCCTGGACTGATCTCATTCATACTCGTAATTATACGAACACGAAACATTTTCTGAACTTACCTACCTATCAGCCAAATTTTATCAAGATCGGATCAGCGGTTCGACCTACATCTGTAGGTTCGACAGTTATTTACAAACTACATACATACCCACGTGCATACATAAATACATACTTTAGGGTGTTTTTTATGTATTCTATGTATGTATTTACAAAAAAGAAAGTATGTAAGTATTCTATCAATTATCTGGTTCCCATAATACAAGCTTACTTAGTTTGGGGCTAGATGGCGTTGTGTGGAATGTCCAAACCACAGATCTCGGATACTTTCGGCTGTCGCCCCCAATATCTTTATGGTCCAAACATTATTATTATCATAGACACACACATAATAACGTTGATTTTCCCAGTATCTAGATTCTGATACCTCGCTTCGTTCGGTCAATTTTAGAAAACTGGTAAAAGTTTTAAGACGACCGAAACATTTTAATCTTACGCACTGAAAGTTCGTATGTCTTTAAAGTTTTTGCCCTTACATTATCCACTTTGAGACATTTGGCTAAACGACCTTTAGCTTTTAACCTCAACCAACCTCAACTTACTCACATTACCTAAGTACTATGTAGGTAATAGCTTAAAGTTTATAAAACTGAAAACCCAATTGACTGTCGAAAAATAAGTAGAAAATCGGATTTTTGACACTTATATTTTGTGTTATGACATTCCCATGACTAAAACGAATTTGAAGATTCTTTATTCTTTATTTATTCATTTTACACAAACAAACAAAACAAAACTTACAGACTATAGGTCCAAGGCTTTACAGAGTGGAGCTAAGGTAAGCAAGTGCCGTAGCGTTAACCTTGCCCACCTTATCGTGGAAGAAGTCTAGTTCTGGGTGTTGAGCGAGCAAACCGTTTATCAGCTTTATAGCGCGTGCGGTGGGTGCATTGCTAGCGTATCGCGTGTGCACGTGCGATGCAAGATACCTCATTTACCGAAATCCATCAAGTTTTAATAGATTTTTGACATATTATCACACATATTGTTGGCGCCATATTGGATTTTTGAATTGTTGAACATTTAAGAACCTATAGTCACTGGTGTGACATAGTCAAATCCAACGACACCTCATTTACTTAAATCCATTCAGCCGTTTCACCTGCGAGGCGTCAAATAGAACCAGACAAACATACATACATACGAGAAAAACATAAGACTCCTTCTTCGCAGTTGGTTAAATAGGAAATTATTACCCTTAATCATAATATAAAAAATAATATTAATGTTTCGACATTTTAGAAAACGCCATCTAGCTCCAAACTAAGCATGTATATTCAAATACTCAAAAAGTACGCCGTATTATAGTAATTTCTTCACACTATTCGTTTCGTCCATGTTTTTTGATTTCGTCAACAAAAAAAGTGATAGGTTTCATACTTTAATTTAGATTTTATACGTGTTTTTAAGTTAGTAGGGTTAATTTTAAAACACGTATAAAATCTAAATTAATTGTCCGAAACATTTTGTATGGAATTCGGATTTGAGGATTAGCCTTAAGAGGGTATTTTATATTTTAAGTTTATTTTGAAAAGAATGTAGAGTTTCGTGTGTAGGTTCTGTAAAGTATTTTTTTGCTCATTAACTGACTGTTGAAAACAACTAAAGCGCATACGTATTTCATTTCCTAATTTGCTTGCATCATGCGATAATTTGAACTCGGCGTTTCTGACAAAAAACATAAAAGGCATCTAAAATTATGAAATTTTAGTAATTCGATGATCTTAGGCAAAGGTTTGTAAGCAACGGGCTTTCGTGGACGTGCTAAAAGGTAGAACATTGTGATATGGATGTTTGCACCTCAATCACGTAATAACTACAGAACCGATTTGGCAAAAATCTTTACAAAGCGGGTGAAACCGCGGGTGGCAACTGGTTTTTCATAACTGAATAAACAGTTTTGTATAAAAAATATACATAATTACTATTTTATTTATCAATATAAAAAACCACAGACGCCCTTAGCCGAAAGGAGTGGAAGAAGAGGAGGGAGGCCTTTGCCCTACGGTGGGACGGTAATGGCTGAATAATAATAATTATAATATAAACAACTAAAACAATAAAATAAATAATCTAAGTAAAATAAGCCTTTATTGCTGTTTGTATTACAATCTAGGTATCGACAACCGGTTTCTTCTTATCTACTTAACTAAAATAATATTGGTTAAATAATATTAACACTAAAAAAATTGGTTGTCTGTTAAGTTAGTTTACGGACGATAGTTTAACGTGACTACCAGCGTAACGGGTCAATGAGCGTAACCAGACCGTAACGGGACAATGAACGTTACCGGATAATGACGTCAACGTTTTCGTGCATATGCAGCCGGCGCGGCGGCATATAGACGTAGTCACGTCAATAACAAGTTAGGTTCATACAAGTGATAATTTAGGTATCTACTTTCTTACAATAAAAATATATTCCTTATTCATAATCTAGAGAATTATAGGTCTAGTCTAGAGAATAGATCTTACATTACGAAGACCTACATTACGAGACCTTAATAAGCCCTCCGAAGCCGTTTCAGTGATTTACAATAGGTACTCGAATAAAGCTCCTAAGTGGGTACAGTCAACAGCCAAAGTATATTATAATCTAATATATTATGTTATAGATATAAGATAATCAACCAAATCTTTTAAAAAACTAGCCTTTCACTTTTTGAGTCGCGGGAGAACTCTACACCAGGTCTCTCACTCTACTAAGAAGATTTCCATTAGGTTTACAACAAGCACAAGTTCAAAATATCTGACAAAAATATGTAAAAATTGGTAACAGTGACTACTTACTATGATGATAGGATGGGCAAATTCGAACATTAAAATTAGGATCATGCCGAAATTTTTATTCATAATTAATTATTTTACTGTTAAAGTATTTTCTGAAATGTATTAATCCTAATCATTTTAACTTATTGGATATTATTTATAAAATCACTTTAGGTACACCACAACATAATGATCAATGTTTTTAGTATTCGATAGATGAGGCTTCCGTCGATTGGGACCACTAGGTATTGGGACCACGGTCCGAATCGCTGGTTAACATTTTTGAATCCGTCGTCGATTGGGACCACTGACTACGTGACGTATATTATACAGTCGTCGTAAGTTACAGATCCGTAATAAAAGTGCATCCTTTAAATTTATTCACATTTTCGAAAGTCCGGTAGAGCTTCAAGAAAATATTAAAAGTGCACAAAAAAGGTCGTTTACCTTTTTTTCTTGCTGATAGTATCTATACCATAAAAAAAATTAATAACCCTCGCGTACCAACAATAGGCCAGCAACAATAGGCGACCGATATAGGGTACCGCATGACATGACCTCCACTAAAGAAAGGGGTCACTCTTTCTTGATAGGTATCGATTTTACCGCGACAAACCCACCTTTTGAAACCCACTAATATAAATGCGAAAGTATGTATGGGTAGATGGCTGTAACTAGGCGTTCTCCGTATGGTATGAGATCACGCCTGCCCATAACCATAACAGTGCTACACAGGGCTTTGATTCCTATCGGTGCAACACTACTAGTGATCGAGGTAGTGACATATACAGGGTGTTTTTTTGAGAAGGGCACTGATGGCCAAGTCCGAAACCTCGAGAGAAAGACTTGGCCATCAGTGCCCTTCTCAAAAAACCACCCTGTATATGTACACAGGTACACTTGTGATGTTGTGAGATGGATTACTCACTATTGCATTGTAATTTCCTGTCATGATAGTTCTAAGAAGTGTTCGAAAAATGCCATTTGTGTATGTTACCGTCATAGAAGTATTATTATATGAAATCATACCGTAGTACATTAAGAAAATATAAATACGCGCCAAAAAAGGTTGCCAAAATTTCAAAATGATAAGTTAATAAAGGGCTAGAGAAATATTATTATAGGTTAAAATTATAAGTCTTCTAATTGTTAATAAAACTATATCGTAAAAAGTAACAAAAAATAGAGATGAGATATTTCAGTTTTATTGACGGGTTGTATGTTTTTTTTTTAACCCTGTTTAAACGACTCCATCTTGGTTTAAAAATATCAATAACGTCGGGACACAAATAGATAAGGTGAGAGCGCGATAAATACCCGTTTAAAATATTAATCTTGGTGTTCTGTTATTGATCTATGGTTACCATTTGAACCCACAGATTCAATTCTACCATTATTTTGAATCTCTGTCTATACAATCTCGTTCTTATAACGTTTGGAGAGTGCTTGAGGTCGGCTTGAGGGCCTCTTCAGACTTCTAAGGGCCCTTCACATCAATTTTATCCGTAAAATTTGAACCGTGACCCATATCGACATTTTGATTTTGTTACTATCTTTACTAATTTAATAATATTACTGTAGCTTTATTCCACTTTACTTAAGTCTGTGTGCTTTAATTTTTAATTTGAGCGCCATTATTGAAAAAAAAAATTGTTCAAAAATAAGATCTTTATAATATTTTAAAAAAATATTTAGTTGAAAAAATAATTATTTACTAGTTAGTATATTTATTAGATTATAATATATAATACCTATTCCAAATTAACAACCTCAGGGTTAGATGTCCCAAAAGGTTAGATGCTGTATAGGATATTGTAATAGTAGCAAACAAATATGCTTCAAAACTATACCTATTATTACCTTTTAGGGCATTTACTCGTAACCGTTTTACCCTATGCCTGAGGTAGTTAATTTGGAATATTATAATCTAGTAGTCTCGTAGTAGCAATAGGTATAAGACAAATTAGACTAGCTTGCTCAACACATGAAAAAGCCTTTGTTCTGTTACCCCATTGTTGGCAACTGAGGTTAGCCGAACATAAACTAGGTATAATATTCCGTTTTGAAGCTTATTTCATATAGGAATTACTTAATGAGAAAATATTTTGTAGTTTAGGCGAAATCATGATCCATTAAATCTTGATAAAAAAATTGGTTGTCCGTAATGTTGGTTTACGGACGATAGTTTAACGTGGCAACGTCATAACCAGCGTAACGGGACAATGAACGACACCGGAAAATGACGTCAACATTTTCGTGCATGCGTGCATGAAGGCTACAGCCGGCGTTCATAAATAACATACTGCATATCAATAATTATAAATAGGCTGTTTGTATTCCAAAGATTATAAATTGATTATAATTATTATGGATGATATGTTTTAGACAAGTAATAATAATTTAAGTCTTGTCGCGATAGCTTAAAAAAATGTTTTCTTATTTAAGCCACTGATGTAGTAAAGATAGCTATTTTTTTTTTACTGTACAAGTTAAAAAAAATTAAGGAGAAATGTTCTATTTCCCGGATTTTTTATAATAATGGGCACCATTTGAAGGCTTTATCCACCTTCAGAAGTGTCACACTGCCTGCGTGACGAGGGTCGTGATCGGAGCTAATGTTCAAAAATTCCATATAATTTGCCACTTGGCACGGAAAAGTGGGAAAAAACAAACAGTAAGAGCATTACGTAGTTTTAGGCAGAAAAGTCACACCCTGTATCATAGTTAGCATAATTACATAAAAAAGCCGTGTTGCTCGGGTGGGAGATGACTCGACTTTCGATCCGAAAGTCGTGGGTTCGAACCCTGTCGTAAACCAATAATTTTTTCTGTTCAAAAAAATCTATGTGTATATTAAAACACGTGCTTAACGGTGAAGGAAAACATCGTGAGGATACCGGCATGTCATATAACCTAAATAGTTCAAAAACAAGTGTCGAGTGCACGAAAGGAGCCTCTTCACACTGGTTCGAAAGAACTAGTGACACAATAAGAAGAAGACTTAGTATAACCAGCCTGATATTGTTCCTACCGCTAAGACTCAGCTCAGGCCTACTTTTCGCCAGGAGAGCGATGGGTCTTAATATACCACGCGGACTCAATGCGGATTGTTAGATGTCACATGCCCCAAAACATTTTTTTCTCCCTTCTTTGACATACCGGTTCTTCACGATGTTTTCCTTCACTGTTATGAGAACGTGGGATGCGCACATAGATAGATTTTTCCTACTAAAAAACCCCTTTGCGCATGAGTTCCACCGAATTTCAAACCCGCGACTATCGGATCGCAAGGCAAGAGCCTCCTCATCCACTCGGCCACCACGTTCTCCTCTAATATCACAGTGTCGAAAAAATCCTGTTGAAAACAGCTGTTTCTCCTTGGGATTTTTTTCTAAATATCCGTCCTGACCCCGATTCTAAGACCTGTGTAGATCTAGTTGGCAGGAGAACTCTTTCATTTAGTTTTCAAGAAAATAAATTTTAATAAACGTTTTTTCTTACACGACACAAAAGAGGTTTTTAGACGCATGGTATAATATAGATATTAGGTATAGGTTGAATAGCTAGTTTTTCTGTTGGTAGAGATTTTAGTGCTTAGAGTTTTGCTAAGTCTATTCTATTATATGTCTAGTAGGTACTCGTACTTTATAAACAACTGTTGTTTAATATTTTTTTTGTTCTGAATCTTGGTTTTTGGTAAAATCCTACTGTTTGATCTACGGCAACACTGTTCTCGGATTTTGAGCCTGTAAAATTGCTGGTAATTTGTCATGTCGCTTCCTCGTTGGCAACATCAATTTACTAAGTATGAAATCGGATAGCTTGGGACAAGAGTAATTATTCGGGTTTTAAATGAAACTTCTTTTATTTGTCTACTTTGGCATATCTACCATTTTGTTTTGATCCTGATTTAATTAAAAGATGTTATAGTTACGCATTAGATGATGTAGGACTCTCATAAAAATAGTTTAATTCAATTAGTTAGTAATAAATAAATAAATACTCGGGTATTTTTAGATACTCAAGTATTTATAATATATTCTATTTTCAATCGACTTCAAAAAAGCAGGAGGTTCTTGATTCGGTTTTTTTATGTATGTTACCTCAGTTTGTTTTATTTTTGTTTGAGAGGTTATAAAATATAGTTTTAGATTGGTCCTATAGAAATTTTATCAAAATCGGTTCAATATTTTAGTTTTTAAATCAAAATAACTGATAAAATAGTCGTTGAATTGAACAAAATTGCGTATTTTAAAGTTGGTTTGTGTAAAACCTTTTTTTAAGAAGTCAATTCGTAATCATTGAAAAAAAATCAAAAAAAAATCTCGCTTGTGTCTGACTTGGTTAATTAAGACGAATGATTCCTTCGCTGAAACCATTGTCTCCGTCAATAGAACCTTTTTCTCTTTTGCCGCGCATTTTTAAGAATGCTGTGGCTGCTATGACGTCAGCAGAAATGGGTGGATCACTCTGATTTGTCCCGCGCACCCCGCACGCTCACGACGACTAACAGAAACAGACATCGCGCGGCTTTGCCATTGCGTAAGGTCAGATTCAGACAATTATTTGAGTAGTAAGAAACGTTTCGTAAGTAGGTACATATTTTTTTATAAAATAAATTTAGGATATTTATTGAATGCCGACTTACTGTTGCGGGCCAAAAAATATTATCGTTCAACTTCTTACCTACCGACATTTAAACAAGATAAATTCAGAAAAAAATGCAACAGTATTTACCTACATAGTTTATTCAAAGATAAGTAGGTACCTCCTACCTAATAATATCACCTAATATTAACAAATAGAACAGAACAGATTATTTTTTTACTAATCGGTCCGCGCTCAGTCAGGTCCATACCTACCTACCTACTAAAAATTCGCTAAATGGTTTGTTACTCAATCAAGCCAAAACTACTGAACCAAAATTTGGTAGGTATGCGAATTGTTTGAAAATCATATACCTAGGCTACATTATATCATTATTTTGAGTTTTCGAGTGGTCGAGTGGCATGTATGTTGGGGACTGGGGCGGGTTCGATTCCCGCTTCAGGAGAAATATTTGTGAGATGAACATTGGTGTTTGTCCTAAGTTTTGGTGTTTTATATGTACACTATGTATGTATTAAAAATAAAAGTAGGTATGTATTGTATCAGTTATCTGGTTCCCATAGTACAAGCTCTGCTTAGTTTAGTCACTTACTCACTTTCTCGAATCTTTAACTCTAACTCTAACCCGAACCCGGACCGGATCGAGTCCGGGTCCGGGTCCGGGTTCGCACCGCGAAGCGGCAATCGTCGCTTCGCTCAGGTTGACGATTCGCACGTCCATCTCGTAACCTGTCTCGAAAAGGTACTTACTTAAGTAGTACTTAAGTGCCTACAACAAGTGCCTACTTACTTGCCTACATACTTGCCTACTTACTCGCCTTCTTAATCGCCTATTACTCGCCTACTTACTCGCCTACTTACTTGCCTACTTAAGTAAGTACCTAACTTAACTTACTTACTTAAGTACTACTAAAGAAAGTACTTAAGTAAGTAAGACAAGTGCCTTCTGACTTGCCTACTTAAGTAAATACCTAACTTACTTAAGTACTACTTAAATAAGTACTTAAGTAAGTAAGACAAGTATCTATTTACTTGCCTACTTACTTGCCTACTTACTCGCCTACTTACTTGCCTACTAACTCGCCTACTTACTTGCCTACTTAATTGCCTACTTACTTGCCTACTTACTTGTCTACTTTAGTAAGTACCTTACTTACTTAAGTACTACTTAAGAAAGTAAGTACTACTTAAGTAAGTACTTAAGTAAGTAAGACAAGAGCCTACTTACTTACTTAAGTAAGAACTTAAGTAAACTTAACTTAAGTAACTTAAGTAAGTACTTAAGTAAGTAAGACAAATGTCTACTTACTTGCCTACTTACTTGCCTACCTACCTACTTACTTGCCTAAGTAACCTGACTTAAGTAAGTAAGACAAGTGCCTACTTATTTGCTACTTAAGTACCTAATTTAACTTACTTAAGTACTACTTAAGTAAGTACTTAAGTACTACTTAAGTAAGTACTTAAGTACTACTTAAGTAAGTACTTAAGTACTACTTAAGTAAGTACTTAAGTACTACTTAAGTAAGTACTTAAGTATTTTTTAATTAAGCACTTAAGTACTACTTAAATAAGCCCTTAAGTACTACTTCAGTAAGTTCTTAAGTAACAACTTACTTAAGTACTACTTAAGTAAGTAAAACAAGTGTCTACTTACTTGCCTACTTAAGTAAGTACCTAACTAAACTTACTTAATTGAGTACTACTTAAGAAAGTACTTAAGTATGTAAGTAGGCAAGTAAGTAGACACTTGTCTTACTTACTTAAGTACTTGCCTACCTACCTACTTACTTGCCTAAGTAAGTAAGACAAGTGCCTACATACTTGCCTACTTAAGTAAGTACCTAACTTAACTTACTTACATAAGTACTACTTAAAAAAGTACTTAAGTAAGTAACGTACCTACTTACTTGCCTACTTAAGTAAGTACCTAACTGAACTAACTTACACAAGAACTACTTAAGAAAGTACTTAAGTAAGTTACGTACCTACTTTCTTGCCTACTTAAGTAAGTACCTAACTGAACTAACTTACAGAAGTATTACTTAAGAAAGTACTTGAGTAAGTGAGATAAGTGCCTACTTACTTGCTTACTCAAGTACCTAACTTAACTTTTTTACTTAAGTAAGTAAGACAAGTGTCTACTTACTAAGTTATTAAGTGGCAAGTAAGTAGGCACTTGTCTTACTTACTTAAGTACTTTCGTAAGAAGTACTTACTTAAGTCAAATTTAAGTACTTACTTAAGTAGTACTTAACTCTTACTTTTCGAGATTGCATGTAGGTCCCGAGGTGAACAAAAGTTGAAGTTTTACCGAGGTCAACCCCCCCACCCCTCCCCAACCCTTTACATTCCCATAGTTAGATTTTTAATTTTTCGTATTTTTAGTACTATTTAAGTATGTTCTTAAGTAACTTTTTACCTAAGTACTACCTAAGTAAGTTTTTAACTACTACTTAAGTAAGGACTTAGCTACTACTTAAGTAAGTATTTAACTACTACTTAAATAGGTACTTAACTACCACTTAAGTAAGTTCTTAAGCAAATACTTACTTAAGTACTACTGAAGTAAGTACTTGACTACTACTTAAGTAAGTTCTTAAGCAACTACTTACTTAGGTACTACTTAAGTAAGTACTTAAGGAAGTAAGACAAGTGCCTACTTACTTACTTACCTACCTACCTGCATACCTACTACCTACTGCATAGCTATTAGCTACCATACCTACCTGCCTACTTAAGTAAGTACCTAACTGAACTAACTTACACAAGTACTACTTAAGTAAGTAAGACAAGTGCCTGCTGACTTGCTTACTTAAGTAAGTACCTTACTTAACTTTCTTACTTAAGTACTACTTAAGTAAGTAAGACAAGTGTCTACTTAATAAGTTATTAAGTGGCAAGTAAGTAGGCGAGTTAGTAGGCGAGTAATAGGCGAGTAAGTAGGCGAGTAAGTAGGCAAGTGAGTAGGCAAGTAAATAGGCAAGAAAGTAGGCACTTGTCTTACTTTCATAAGTACTTACTTAAATAGTACTTTAGTAAGTAGTTGCTTAAGAACTTACTTAAGTAGTAGTTAAGTACTTACTTAAGTAGTAGTTAAGTACTTACTTAAGTAGTAGTTAAGTACTTACTTAAGTAGTATTTAAGTACTTACTTAAGTAGTAGTTAAGTACTTACTTAAGTAGTAGTTAAGTACTTACTTAAGTAGTAGTTAAGTACTTACTTAAGTAGTAGTTAAGTACTTACTTAAGTAGTAGTTAAGTACTTACTTAAGTAGTAGTTAAGTACTTACTTAAGTAGTACTTAAGTAAGTTAGTTAAGTTAGGTACTTAGGGCGTAGGATACGACTTGTACTTTTCGAGATAGCATGTAGGTCCCGAGGTGGACGTGCGAATCGTCAAAAGTTGAAGTTTTTCCGAGGTCACCCCCTTCCCAACCCTATACATTCCCATAGTTAGATTTTTTGTATTTTTAGTACTACTTAAGTAAGTTATTAAGTAACTTCTTACTTAAGTACTACTTAAGCAAGTTCTTAACTACTACTTAAGTAAGGACTTAGCCCACCAACTCGCCCACCTACTCGCCCACTAACTCGCTCCCCTACTCGCCCACCTACTCGCCCACCAACTCGCCCACCAACTCGCCCACCTACTCGCCCACCTACTCGCCCACCAACTCGCCCACCTACTCGCCCACTAACTCGCCCACCAACTCGCCCACCAACTCGCCAACCAACTCACCCACCAACTCGCCCACCTACTCGCCCACGTACTCGCCCACCAACTCGCCCACCTACTCGCCCACTACTCACTCACCTACTTACATGCCAGTACTCACTTTCAGCTCTCGACGATCACATTCTTCAAGTTTGATGTATCTACGTTCAGCGGTTTGGCCTGTAAATTGTCTGTCAGTCAGTCAAATCCGAGCCTCTTATAAATGTTGTTTCATGCGCGTATTGACAATAAAGCCAATAGCCATCTCATTTGCATACATAAATAAATTTATCTCTAACGGACGTACTATCCAACAGTATTATGGTGTGAATATTACTTTATTCAGTCATGTTTCGTAAAATCGTTTCGCGAGGCGGTGCGCGCAAGAGCGACGCGGCCTCCCCGTCCCGTAGTCAGATGGGTACTGAGGTCCAGAGCGGTGCACGCCTACTTTTATTGCAAAATTACGTATATTAATTCCTTGTCGCAAGAATTATTAGCGTATCATAAAAAGCTTAGTTTATTTTTTTTAACTTTTTTTCACCTTGCTAATGGTATAAAAATATATAATATATATAATGCCGTTTAGGAGAAGAATCAAAAAAAACATTCAAAAACAGCTTTATTTTCCTTTTTCTTTTTTCATATTAAATAAGCGAATAAAATAAATGTTTCTTAATGGTTTTCAAGATAAAAGACCAAATAATATTATAATATTTTTTTTTAATTTTTATTAACACCCCTTGACGCTGTTTAAACCTTAGTATTTTGGCCTAAATTCCAGATTACAATGTAGCGACTGCCATAGTTAAGCCTTAAAGCATTAGCATTGTCAAGATGGCGTCCGACAAAATGGCGGCGGGTCCCATGTCACGTCTTTCTATGGTCTTATTGTGATCGGAGATCAAGAGGAAACCGGGATTTATTATGTGAAAATTTGTGATTTCGTCCGAGGGTTCAACAGTAAGCCTTTTTGAGAGGGTCTCGGTAATTTATCCATGTTTGGAGTTGACTTGGTTCACAGAAGTTTCGTTTTGCTGTTTGTTGTTTTTTGGTTTGATTGTTTCTATTTATGTTAAGTACTCAAAATTGTAGTACCGTAAATCCTTAGGCAAACAAGTAATTTAATTTTTCAACCTTTTCGATTATTTGAGGTAAAGGGGAATCCTCAAATCCGAATTCCATACAAAATGATTCGGACAAATACTCAAAAAGTACACCGTATTATACGTGTTTTAAAATTAACCCTACTAACTTAAAAACACATATAAAATCTAAATTAAAGTATGAAATCTTTCACTTTTGTTGTTGACGAAATCAAAAAACATGGACGAAACTAATAGTGTGAAGAAATTACTATAATACGGCGTACCTTTTGAGTATTTGTCCGAATCATTTTGTATGGAATTCGGATTTGAGGATTGGCCTTAAATGTCTATTCTATTTTTTTCTCTAGTAGATCCAGTGTCGCTGTAATGGCCATCTGCGGCCAACTGCATTAAACGTCCATACAAAAAAAAAACTATAGTATTAAAACGTTCATGTGGTAAAAGTTGTCGCCTTACCCTTACTATTTTTAAATAGTAACGAAATATAAAATTAGGTAGTTGTTAACAGAGTCAAAACCAGAAATGACGTCACGTAATTCATTCCAACCTTATTTGCCACCTACCCATTGAAGACTCGTTTATAGCGCTGAGGAAAAAATCCAATTCGCTCGGTCAGTTAAGGGCACCCCCTAATGTCTGGACACAAAAACCTACCTAATTTCGAAGATAATCCGGTCGTACAGCTTCGCTTTGAGTGATAGTTTTTGTGAGACCTTGTTAGGGCGGGAAACATGACGAACTCGATGTGTAGAGCAGGAGTTGTGTACATTTTATTACTTCCAAACATACCTAATCTCAGATGTCGGTCGTAGAGAGCAGACGCGTAAACCAAGGGTTGACTGAGTTGACTCTTATCTGGCTCAAAGAATCAAAATTACTATTAAGTACTACAGAAGTACAGAGGGGTAATGTAGCTTATTCGGATATCATGCTTCCTTGATACTTACCTCACAGGTATTTTACAAAATTAAATACCGAATTTTTTTTTGGTTTGTAAAATAGCTTAAAACATGTTGAATATTTTGTTTTAACAATTTAAGCATGGGTTAACCTCTGTTATTTCACTGGGATAGGCTATATTAAATATGTACATAACAGTATAAAATTTATGCTGTTATGTGTATGGTGAAATATTTTTTTTACACGATTATGTCTTCGATTGGAGTTAGGTACTATATAAGTTAAAGCGAAAAAACGTAAAAAATGTGATATTTAAGACAGCAAAAGAATATTTAAAACAAGTATTGCCTAAAAAAATATTGATGTTTTCGACGCCATTTACATTAGAACCTACGTGCTTATTATATATATAAGTATTCCTAAAGAGTTATGAACACCATTATTATGTTTTGTGTGGTTAATGCACATTGGCTTCTTGACTATAATGGGAACATGACAAACCTGAGGGACGGTTAATGGGGTTTCTGTGAAGGTGTTTTAGTTTTGGAAGTTCGGAAGTGAGGTCCCTTGTCAGGGACGCTCCAATAAATACAGGTCTTTCGATTTCCGGTTTTCGCTTTTGATTTCATGTTTGTTTTTTATCTCCCGGTATGTTTTTGCGCTAGTGGTAGTCTGTTAAAATTGGGGGCGCTCAGTGGATTTTCACGGTTCTTCCAATTATATCTGACTGCACTAACACTGCACAACAAACACACATACTCATAACTTAGGCACAGTACTAATACCTGCTACAGTACACACACTGAAGTGCACAAATCTATGTAAAAACAGCACACCTTGCGAGGCGGCTAGTTATACGCTCCGAGATACAGTTGTTAGTTTTGACGTAGTAGTCCGTTCGGAGTATATAACAAAACCGACCCCTCTAGGTTAAATATATATAGATATCACCTGCTATTTAAGTAAAGTTTTAGACCTAAGATGTGTCTTTTGAAAAATAAAATATATATTTGATTTGACTAGATAACAACATCCGCAACTTCGTTTGCGTTGCGAATTAACAAAATTCCTTTCTTAGAACACTGTGTTGTCTGTCAGTCAGAACAAAGCCTTTTATATAAATATATAAAAATAGTGAAAATTAGCTATTCCCTAAAATTTTTAGTGATACATTTTATGAAAATATTGATCCTCATCAGCAACAGAATCCATTGGTTCAATAATACAGTGTTTTTTTTTTTGGTGGATTTCCGTCGAAAGTAAAGATTAAGAAAAACGAATTATGCAATTATTGTTTTCTTATAAATCGAGGGCATGACTCCTTTCCCGACTTTTCTCTAACTCTCGTGGTTTCGGACTTGGCCATCAGTGCCCTTCTCAAAAAACCACCCTGTGTATTGGATTGTATTTTAAACTAGCTGCTACTCGCAACTTCGTCCGCATGGTATCGACATAAAAATATATTCAAGTGTATGTTTTTCTAGGTTTTTAACCTTGTCCTTAATTCAGGAGTTTTCGCGTGATTGAACAACGAACATTCAACCATCAAACATTTTTGTGAGGATGAGAATGTTAAATATATAATAATATAGTATCGTGTAGTGTGTGTGTATGTATTTTATCTCTTTGTATTACAATACATAATGTACATAACTATTTTTGTAATTTGGAATGTTTAAGAACCATTAAAATGAAGCTTTATGTGATTCCTACAAAATGTTTTATTTACCTAAATAAGAAAATCAAACTTTCCCAATTATAATAAATATGTATTCGTAAGTTAAGTACATGGAATATTTCTTAAGTACATACATACATATGTACATATGTACTTAAGAAATAATCCGTTTTGTACGTCATCCGGTTAGTACGACATAGTATCGCCGGTCCCTTGAAGGTCGTTATATCCGAATTCTACTGTATTAGGTATTTTCCATCCGAAGCGAAACCATCGAGAGCTGAAGACCGGGCTTAGTGGTGTGGCTTAATGGGAGATGCAACGTCTACGTCCAGCAGTGGACTAAAGTGTACTGATGATGATGATGACTTTCCATCAGGAATTCGTTTCTTAACATTTGTAGACACATTGAACAATAAAATTCCAAAAATCTGCCCATTGTACAAACTCCATAACTTGTATGAGTATTCGTAAGTTCTTAGATACAATAAAGAGGTTTCATTCATTCATTCATTCATTAAAACTTTCATTCCTTGTTCCAGTGGCCTGTTCCACTGTGACGGTGACTAAATGCCAGGCTGCCCTGCGAACCCTGCAAGCCTTCCCGTTCTTCAAGCCGACCTGTCTCTGTAGGGAGCCAAACGTGGACCCTGAGTGCAACTCCTTCCGCGACTTCCTGTTCGATCACCCTTGCGTGTTTGTGATGAAGAAGGGTAAGTCATTATCATCACTTTAAACCCTAATTGCCAAAAAAGGGGTGTTAAATAACTATTTTTCATGAAAATCTTTATTTTTTCAAGAAAACTGTTTATTAGATCATCAACTCCATTTCTCAAGAACAGGGTTAGGCGCTCTACTGAGGGTAAGAGAATAGTGCTTAAACACCGGACTTTTAATCAACATTCAAAATAATAAATTATTTATTCAGAACAATTACATATAAGAACTATGTTACAGTAGAAACGGTGAGACTACAAAAGTTATAAATCTGTGTAGCAGTCTCAACGCCCTCCTCCCGGACACATGTACGTTCTGCGTTAAAGAAAAAACATACATAGCTAAGAACATAATATACAAGACTAAACGTTAAATTAAACCTAAAAATGCACTGAATAGAAGCAGTCACATATTGCTCATCCACTTTGATGCACTTTAATCATCGGTCTCGAAAACCCAATAATTTTACTAACTATATAGTGCCTGTCAAACCGATAGATACTAAATACGTTGGGATGGCTTGACGGCATAATATCCAGCACTCTATTGGTACCTACCCATCTAAACAGAATCTCATATTTGATGTAAGGTAGAATAATGCGATGTTTTTGTCCACAGAGAAAGACCCGTACCCCGTTGAGACCCTGCCAACCTGCACCTATGCCCTCAGCGTCTGTCATAACGAAAAGGCCTGCTCCGTCCTGTTTGAGCGCTTCAAGAACGCTTGCAAAGCTCGTGATGGGGAATGCCGTATGGAAGACAGGTATTTATCATAAGCAGTCCAGCCTGTGGATGTCTGCCATAAAATAAAAGCCCGCTCCGTGCTGTTTGACCGCTTTAAGAACGCTTACAAGACGCGTGATGGGTAATGCCGTATAGAAGTCAGGTATTTATCATAGGCAGTCTAGCTTGTAGACATCTGCTGTAACGAGAAAGTCTGCTCCGTGCTGTTTGAGCGCTTCAAGAACGTTTGCAAGCCTCGTGATAAGGAATGCCGTATAGAAGACAGGTATTTAGCAAAAGCAGTCCATCCTGAAGATGTCTGCCATTGGGGTGGATTAGTTATGTTGGGACTCTATCTATTGAGCTCAGTTAGTCCTAGGCGCCAGTAGCAGCGGTAATATCCAATCAATATGACTGACTGAAAAACCAGTGGATGTAGAGACTTGAAATTTTTCATTTAGAAGTGCAGGTGCGTACTTACTAAACATCACATGGTAAATTGCTAACAAATTCACAATGAAGTGGTAGAATTGCATCAAAGTCTATTTAGGCACTACTATATATACACGGTCAATTTTTAATATACAGAAAAAAAAACACATGGTTACTGAACACAGATATGTCAAAAAAACTTGAAAAAATTAAGTCGATTTTTAGTCAATTTTTTTTAAATTAAAAATAGATAACTGTTACCGTTAGTCGTTTTCCAATGGATTTGCAGCAGGCGATACCATTTATTGATAATAATTTAAGTTTTATTCATCGTTTGGCAAACCCGGGTGCCTAGCTCGAGCCAGCTCGCAAAATCTCGGCTCGGGCGCCGCACTCGCGCCGCTGTCATTTTGTAGATATTCAAAATTCTGACTGCACAGATACTATATAGTACCCCATCTGCATTGCCCATTTTTTTTTTTGTAATTAAATATTGGTGTATATTAGTAGGAGGAAGGCAGGTAAAACGTTTACTTCTTCATCCTTCGCAGGGAGTCCTGTCGTGAGGCCTGGGCTGGTCTGCGCCTGTCCCCACTTTTCGGCTGCATCTGCCCCAACACGCACATGAAGAAGAGATGTGACAGGATCTTCTCCGTGGTGAACCACAACCCATGCGTCGGTGAGTACCCATCTGTGTTAGCTGTTCGCTCGCTAGGCACGGGTTTTGAGTGAAAATAAATACAAAATTGTAAGATATTTATCAAACCACTGATCGTAGACACTTGAAACTTGGAGGATGCGTTCGTCAAAAGCTGAAAATGTGTACTAAGAAAGGAATTAGGAAGTGTAAAATTCGCAACGCAAACAAAGTTGCGGGCGTCAGTCAGTGCGTAGTATACTGTACAATTACATCTTAATAAAATGTTATGATTATTTATAATTTTGATGTATTCAAATAATTTTATTTACTCAACGGAGGGCATTTATTTAAAGCTTTACCATTCACTTGTACCGAAAAGGGTCAAGTGTGATAACCTGATATCGAGGTTTTTTGTTTTTGGGATTTATGGGAATCCAAGTATGGAAATTCTTTTTTGGGAATTGGGTTTTTTGGGAACTAGTCTTTACCACAGAGTACTATGATATACATAATTACTACAAACTAAATGCTAAAACAAAAAATGCAGAATCTAAGAATTAAACTTTAAATTATTACTGAAATCTATGTAGCTTCTACAAATGTTTAAGTTGCAAAAAGAGATTTAACAGTCAAACCAAAATGAAAGCACAGTAATAAATCTTGGTTAATCAATCGAAAGGAATCACGGAAAATTTAAATCGACTACCTTTAACCTCTAGGGATCACAATTTCAAGGAATAACTCGCAAAGTTTCGAAGTAAAAGCTTTATGATAAGACAATGTTATTAGAAGTATCTTATTGAAATATTCACCCTAGAGCTATATAAATTTTGGCTAGAATTTAGTAAAAACACAGAGGAGGTAAGAATAGTTTCTTAAAAACAACTTCGGTTTATGTTTCAACTATCTGACACCCACAATGTTTGCATTGCGAATCAACATAAAATATAGGTAATACAAGGTTTTACAGAAACATACAACAACCTACTTCAATCGGACGGGTCTAGTGACTGTGGCATTTCAGTGGTCTAGGCACCACTGAAATGCCACAGGGAAGCAAAATACGCAATTTTGTTCATTTCAACGACTGTTTTAGATTTAAAAGCTAAATTACTGAACTCATTTTGAAAAAAAATGTTTGAGAGGTTAATAATATACTATCAGATAAACACTATCTATATATAACCCAATATTTTCTTTCAAAAAACGAAATAATTTTTCAAATCGGTTTATAAAAAAAAATCTGAGGTAGAAACATTAAAAAAAACATGCAACTGAATTGATTACCTCCTCATTTTTTGAAGTCGGTTGAAAATCGCTTTGACTCATCATATTTTAAGTCACTACGTTAAGTGATTTGACCTGAAAAAAATAATATAATCAGAAAAAATACATATTTTTTTTGTTTAATAAAAATTTACTAAATTAAATAATTTAATAATGGGGAAAATTAAAGCAATTTCAACATCAAAAATTAAAAAAAATTATAGTAATTAAAAAGAAATGTAATGAAAAGGGAATACGAGCGGAAGATTTGGGGTCAAACCCACATTCAAATGGAGAAGATTTTTCACGGTCTATGAATGATTTTTTTGATAGAATAATAGATAAGAATATTATAATATTAGAAATAATAATGATAATAGTTAGCTAAGGTTATTAAAATAATTATTTATATTAAAATAAAATTAAACTTTTTGATTGGAAGTCAAATATACTAAATATATTATATAAATAATTAATTACCGCATCAATAGATTGTTATATAAAGAAATAATCATACTACATCAACAAAGTGTCAATATCAGGCTGCAGCTTCAAATCCAAAGTGATGATTGTTAGAAAAATGATATAATAAATGTCGTAAAAAACATAAATAAATAATAAAGTATATAAAAGTCTGTAATGAACACCCAAATTAACCCGTCAATCGCCACAGGGGTAATTGAAATGAGGTAAGTTCGGATAACCCTTTGGACAGCCGAATAATCTGGACAAATACCAACTATTTCCATTAGTGGAATCAATACCACCCATTTACGAGATCATTGGATAGGCAATACACAGACTTGGCACAGACTATAAAGAAACAGCTGGTAGGTAGTTTGAACCAAAATCTAAATAAACTGCATTCTTATAGTAGGTACTGAGTAGTGTTCTGGTCATGAGTATACGTGATCTCGTACTAACAGGAAAGCGCCCAGCTCGTGTTGTCATACCACTTTGAAACCAAACTTTTTGCTCGCTAGCCTGTTTAATACGCGGCGGTCGTCCGTTAGAAACTTAAACACATAATTTTCGTAGAAAAAAATACGAATCTATAAATTTATCGAAAGTTTTAATGACACTAAATAACAATAAGGAACTGATTTCATAGTGGATAATAAAGTTCTTATTAGAAACTCTACTCTCGTCGTTTATGCACTAGGTATTTAACTATAAATAACTATGTATTACGTTTGACTTGCTGACTCTAAGATCAAGCTACGCTGTAATAGACCAAATTCACTTTGACTGGTCGAGACCGCCCGCCAAAGATAAGTTATTATTGGACACGTAGAGATGTTCGTTGGCGAAAACTTATAATTAACAGGACAAAAAATTGATTTACGTACTTTTAAAATTACACAATTATAAACATCTTATGAGTGACAATATTATTTAGATTAATTGCCAATACTTTCAAGATAAAGTCTAAAAATAATTTCCTATACAATTAAGTTAGTACATCAAATGCCAGCAATATGCTGTAAATGTCAAAAGAATATCGTGTTTTATTTTCTCACACAGAAAAGTTTTTTTTTGGTGTTTGACACAGTGTGTAATAATGGATTTACCAAGATGCATCACGAGGTGACTTTATCATTCGATGATATGTTTTATTTTGTTTTATCCACTTGACCTATCTATACTCTTGTTCTATACGAATCTATCACTTTTAATCTCCGGATTCAATATCCTCGGTTTGATTCATTTCTTCTAATCCTGGGGGAGTTCTTATTGCGGGTTGGATCCCGCGGTAATCCCGGGATCCCAACTGAAGAGTTTTATTTCTATAAACTGTGTCTGTTTTTGTTATTATCGGTATGAGGATCTGCGGGATCTTACATTTTCAGGATTTGGTGCACGTGGGTTTTTACGGGTTAATTAGTTTTGAATTTAAGGCAAGTATATTTATCAACAAATTAAATAAATATATGCAAAATTTATGATATATAGCATATCTTAATTTTAATACCAGAATTAATGGACTACAATGGTTACATAATATAATATTTAAAATTTCATAAAAAAAATTGTGTGTGTCGATAGAAGTAAAAACTATAATAAGGCGACTCGAGCCGACTCTAGACAAACGAACGTTACATGGCCGAGCGTGACGGCTCAGTCTCATTCAATACCCACAAATTAAAGTGCTCAGCGCGTCTAAAGATGTTGTCACTTCAAAATTATTTTATTTATACCTAAAGATAATATTATGTTACTTCTGTAAACAGTTAACACATTAAGGTAAAGCAAATGGTTGTAATCTTATCACGCCTGAAACCTCAAATTTCGCAGAAAAACTGAAGTCTCGGAATTTCACTGACTTGTTTGAGGTGAAAGCGAAAAACTTCGTTATTGTTTAAATACTTTTCTTATTATTAATTTAACATTTATTATTACTAACATGTTATTTATTAATAACATTAAAATCCGCTTCCTATATTCTGACTCTTATACAAGGTGTGTACGGTTGGGAAATAAAAAGTTCGTTAACACTGAACGACTGGGTGTTACGGGAATGACCCCAAATTAAAATGTATGACGTGGTTGTGTTAAACCTTTATCATATTTCATTTTTGACGTGACTACGTCTAATAAATCGATGAACGCTAGCTGCATGCACAAAAACGTTGACGTCATTGTCCGGCAACGCTCATTGTCCCGTTACGCACGGCACGGTACGGCACGGTAGTCACGTTTAACTATCGTCCGTAAAACTAACTTTACTTTACGGACAACCAATTTTTTTTTTCAAAAGTTGTTGAAACGTTGTTCGCCAGACAAAGGGAATGTCTTTTTTTCGGGTTATAATATAGAGATAAGTATATATTTAAATATTATTCCGCTACCTCTTACTCCTTGTGTCGATGATAAACAAATTCCGATTGTAACACGAAACATCAGATTAGGGATTAGCAGATTCAACAAACAAATACAAAGAGAGCGTAATTCTAATCTCTCGACGAATGCGAGCTTTTCAGCTGCCATCAGATATAACGGGATAGCCGTTTTTAATGGAAAGCGAAAATAGAAAAATACTTTTTTTAACACGAAGAAAAAAATATCAATTAAACGTACTGCCTGACGCAAATCCATAGGAAAACGACAAACGGTAACATTTATCCAATTTTAATCAAATTTATTTTGACAAAAATTCGACTTAATATTTTTTGCCGTATACCTGTGTTCAGTAACGGCAACTGACTATGCGTTTTTTTTTTCTAGTGATTGAAAATTGACCGTGTATTGTAATTGTTACGAAATTTCGTTAACAGGAATTATTATTATTGTAATCCTCAATATATCATTCTCGCTATCACAAATTCAACTAGAATTTTAGTAACAATAACGAGATTTTTTTCTCTGTGTATGCAAGCAAGTGACAAGACGAGCTAGGCACTTTCCTGATGGTTAGAGATCACGCCTGCCCATGACCAAAACAGTGTCAAATCGGACTTTGATTTACATACATAGGCCAGTGCAATATTGTTGTTAGCACTCGTCCACCTACATCGACATTTATGATGGTCAGTCTCGAAAGCCCAGTAATTACACTAGCTACAGTGCCCTTCAAACCGGAACACAGTAATGCTTACACATTACTGCTTTGCACAAGCGTGATATCTTACCATCAGGATAGGAGATATGCCACATATCCTAGTAATATAAAAGATAAATGCTAAAGTTTGTAAAAAGAAATGGATAGATCGATGAATAAATGAACAGATAGATGGAAAGTTGGATGGTTATTCAATCACGTCGAAACTACTGAACCGATCGGGCTGGTAGAATGATAGTGTTATAATGACCACCAACTTCAAGTAACACAAAAGTTTTGTAATTTCAAATTGTATAATAACACGGAACTCCGGCCAATCGTGAAGCATAAATTACAATAATTTCACCCAACGAAACAACATCTGTCCAACAATAATATTTCCAATTACCATGAAACATTTAAATGTCAAATTAATTATGTTGCAACCCCTCAATCCACCGCCCACAGGCCTCCCACGCAGAAATAATAAGATGCCTAACCCGTATCTCTACGTAGGTACACTAGGTACGTACTACTCGGGCGAATAGCGGCGTCCACACCAGACGATCCACTGCGCTCCGATCGCGCGCGGCAGGAGCGCCCTCCAAATGGAGGGCGGTGTGGACGTGCCGCGCGCGATCCAGGTGATCCAGAAAGAGCGCGCGCGCCGTGCCGCGCGCGATGTCGGTTTTTTGGTCTGCCTCAAAGGCGCCTCAGTTGCGTGAAGCGAGCGGTGTGGACGATTGCGTTTCTAGTTCGCGCGATCCAGCCAATTTATATCACTGTACAAGGAATTTTAATGTTTATGGGACCCGAACGTCGGGTGTTACACCAATAAGGGTGTAAGAGACGATGCTTGGCATTAGATCTCAGATTTTGATGATGATCGTCAGATGGTGACTCCATCTCGAGCAAGAGTTCGAGTGAATCACGGATCACCTGTGGATCGCTTGGAGCGTAGTTCTGGATCGCAGTCTCAACAAACTGGATCAGCCTAGTGCGATCCGCGCTCCACGCATCACGATCCACCGCGCTCCTGCAGCGCGCGGCAGGAGCGTGGTGGATCGTATAGGTTGGACGCAGCTAATGAACATGACATCTAGCTCGAATGACGTTTGTGCAAAGTACAGTGTGGAATTGGACAATCTTGATAGAGAAGAGGTCCTGTAATACTTGGTCATTACCAAAAAGCCTTATCATTATAAGGCTTCGCAATTAGAGGAAGAAGAAACACGTAGGGCGCCGCGCGGGGCAGCGGAGGACGCATCAATTTCCGAGCGAGATTGTTAGCCAGGTGTCATGTTTATTCGCCCGAGTAGTAGGTATAAATGTACTATTGTTCCATGTAACCAATCCCATGTTCCAAGTACGCGCATTGAACGGGTATTTCCGAAGATTTTTCGACGCTGCTAATAGCGCTCTTCCACTTTGAGATATTTTGATAGTCAGTCTTGAAAGCCCAATAATTTGTAACTAGGTAGGTACCTTTTTTTTAATTTTATTCACTTATCTGATCTTTAAAGCGGTTTTAAAAACAAAACAACGTCGTTTTTTTTTATCTCAGTTAAATTCGTTCTAATAATAAAAATATTATTGTTTTTTTCGTAATTTACATAAATTATACGGAAAGTTATTCGTTGGTTCCCATTGGCTTTCACTAATATTTGTGCACAACAAAATTCAGTTTTGGGGAAATGATTTCCTTTGTCTGCGTCCCAATGGACCACCTTTTATGATACGACACGATATTCTAACTATGCCTGGAAAAGAATTTGCCTACGTTCTGATTGATTAATAAAATCAAATCAATGCAATATTGTCTTAGATCTCAGTATATATGTCAATAAAATATTAATAAGCTTGAAATTAATGTTATTCTCGATAGCCCCGAAATAAAGAAAATAAAACCAGATCAAAATAAAGAAAAAAAAAACTTATTGCTAAAAATATGGTACCTACTTATTGGTAAAAATCAAAACACACGCGTAAAAAAACAGCATTACTAAAACTGGACTAGAAACATAATGAAGATAATATAAGAAATATATGAAGAATCAAGACAATTAAGGACTCTTGTAAGTAAAAAGGGAACCTGAAAGTTTTATCAGGTACCCTTCAGGACTCTAGTCATAGGCAAAGAGAAAATAATTATCTTTGCCTAATACTAGACAAGACTGATGTCCGATCGGAATCGTGTCGTGTAAATAATCAGGATACCTACTGCTTATCCGAGTTCACCAATTACGCTACCAAATATTTGGCGAGGCGGCGCCGTCAAATTGACTATTTGCATGGAAAATATGAGATGAACTCTAGATTTTATTGCGCGTAAATAAGACATTTTTTACTCTCTCATATCAGGTGGGGAGGTAGAGAAATTTCAGCGTGCATAAGAGCCGTGTTGGCCGAGTGGGAGGTGCCTCGACTTTCGATCCAAAGGTCGTGGGTCCGAACATGGTCCAATGGATTTTACTGTTCAAAAAAATTGTGTGCATTTAAACACGTGCCGTTTATGGTGCCCCATAGAATGCAAAGCCAGGCAATCAAAGTTTATAAAAACAGAAATCTCAACTTCTTTATCCATCACCCATCATATATATATATAAAAGGTTGTTCTGACTGATTAACAGACAATGCACAGGCCAAAACCCTGAGCTGATCCTTGTCGTCAGTTCGCAACGAAAACAGTTGTGAGTGCTAGTCTATCACTAATAAAAAGGCTTTTTCTCACAATTCCATAATCAAAACGCTGTCACAAAAATCTTTTCTACCGGAAATCCTTGCTTACTTCAATCGAGAATTAATTTTGTGGAATTCTAGCTCCCTTTTTTATGGAAACAAAAGAAACTTGCGAGTGGCTCTCAGCGGCTACAAAAGTCACCCTCTTTTCGACTCCTTTTTTCTCTCTTTGACACGCACTTTGAGCTGGTTCATTCAATCGTGATTATTCTAGTAATAATCAAAATCACTAGGAGTTTTTTTATAGAAGAAAATGATAGAGTAGAACCATTTTAGTGGTTGTTGTAAATCGGGACCTGTTTTTCACTGCTTCAATTATATTTATCTATCGTGCTTGATAGCTTTTACTTCTAAAACACTTCTTGTTCCTGCAACGATTATAGAGACGATACTCACTGTTCATCTTTGGTCTAAAAAATAAAGTAACAACACCGAATAGGATTCACTTTTTTTTATTAATTTTGGGTATTTATAGCTGATATTAATTTACGAGGTTTCGTGCTCTACCACTAAGTATTCGATGAAAACAGACGTTTTTTTGTAGAATTAACGTGAAAATTACCCAAGACCTATTTACAAACATCAAAAATTACAAACAAAACTCTCCGAAATACCTCGACGCTATAATTTTCACCCTAAGCCAATTAAACATATTACTAACTCCCATACTCCAAAAGCTGATGATTCTATCTCTATTAATAATTTACCGGTCGATTGTCCAGTTGAACAAAAACGTTACCAACCAGGCTATTGCCTGGCCACTGAATAAAATGGTAACAGCGTACAGACAGGCTCAAAAGTGAAACGGCTTTATGCTCTTTTTTTGTACATACTCGTATAATATAGCAATTATCACAAATGAAAAGCCATTTACAAAGAGTTTTACGCGTGCAAACATTTTTTTCCAGCAAACTATTGGAATTTAAAAAGTAGATACATGTATTATTGTTCTCTACTTGCCTACTTGTCCTATTTTATAAATGAGGCTAATCGTTAGATTTCAATGATATATTTATGAGGGTTTCAAAAGTATAATGACGATGACCGATTTTCAGTTTAAAAAAGTTTTTAAGCTCGATTTGTTGCTCTATTTTTTTTAATTGTTTAAGGATACTGTTATGATATATTTGATTTCGGTATAACTTTATTAAAAGTTCACAAAAACTTATGGATATCTTGAGCGTTTCAACCAAGTTTTAACACTTTTGTTATCAACGTGCTGAAATAAAACTCCCCTTGATAAAATCTATTTCTATTCCAACACTTTCAACGACTGTACCTGACGGCAAAGTTGGAACAACAGTCGCCTGAAACATTAGTTTCGAACAAAGCTACCCCGAACAATGATCTCGATCGGCGCTTTCCTTTGAACACCGTCGATAAGATTTGAATTTCAGAAGAATCATGTTTGGTACGAGTATTATAGTCTTTAATTTCTTTGTACATTTGAAAGTTTTAACATTGAGGTCGTTTTATAGCGGGTAGCACATAAAATAACTTCGTCAGATATTATACATATAATATAGTTAATTCAAAGACATTGTCAAGAGTATAAATAATAAAATAAAGAAATTGTTTATTTGGCACAAGAAACTAGATGGTGCAATACATTAACGAATTAAGTTGGTAAGTTACTTGAGCGAGGTCACAGCGAATCCGCAAAAACCTATTTAAGAATATTTAGTAACTGTAACATTTGGAAAGTTCTTTAAATTCACTGTTAAGAGTAGCAGGTTAAGCGTTCATTAGAATATTTACTCCTTTAAGTTTTTTTCTTTTGTCTTTTAAAAAAAATACTGAAACTATACGTTTAATTACCTTACTCTGCGTGCTATGTATCTGTGTATTTAAGTAATTAAATTTCAATTAGTTAATATTATGAAAATGGTGGGCTAATTCAAAAAAGCTCGTGTTTATTTCTAGCAGCCATTTTAAGTCCACAATGGCCGCCAGCGAGCTTGGTTTCAATAGTCGTGGGAACGCGCAACTGTTCAAATAACTTTACCAAACTTGCGGGAAATATCCGTAAAAAATACCTTTTGTTAGCTGCGAAAGGTAATCTAAGTATGACAGGCTTTTTACTACGATTTTCAATATTATAAAGTTACCTTTATAAAATAAATGGTAGAGACTAAGCTAGTGTCTTATTAAACTTTGAGATACTATTGATAATTTTCACTCAGAACCCGTGCATGGATATATTATATTATAGCAATAGCTTTAAGTGTTTATGTGCATAAAGTTTAAGTACACGCGTAACTTGGTTACACTAAACAATCTGAAATTGTACATGTGTATAGTATGAACTCTACGTGAACTATTAATGTGCCTTGCGGGACACCACGATAACAAACATGAAATGAATATCAATAAATTACTAAAATTCAAAAGACGTTTATTAGTCTGATAAAGTTTACTAATGAAGTCTTAGGTAATAAGCTACAAGTCGAATAAAAACAAATAAATCACGAACCACCAACACAGACACTGTCAAACGCTTTGAGGAGTACTAGACTCACGACAATAGCCGTCAACGTTTTATTAGTTGTTTTACGTATTATTATTTTATGTTTTTCTTTTCTTTATAAACGTGCCTTTTTTATTTGAACACAGATTAGATGCCTAGGCCTTAGGATTGACTTAGATCACTACTTTACCACACCAGGCTGTTATTTATGTTTCACGGACACCGAGCTTGTTTTTAGTGTACTCCTAACCTACACACCATACAGATGCCCGCAGTTACCCAACTCTTGGCTTCACACCTTCGGCCTGACGAGGCGGCATACACTACCCTATTGTCTTGGGAGTACTCTCAACGGTTGGTTGTCGCTATCGCTCGCTACCTTTGAGGGTATTCAGTGCGGCGCGCACGGGCCTGGCTTGTCGGTAACGTGGTTGTGGGGCAGCGGAGGCGTGGGGTGAATGCCCTCCTGCTGTGCGCGCGTTGTTTGAAGCTCCGCGGCGGGTCAGCGCGCGAACGTCAGCTCCGCCGCTGACGCGGTACGCCGCTCCCGATGGCACGCTGCTCCTGCTGACCGAGAACGGCACTCGGCTGATGACGCGCGCCGCCGCCGCCAGCCTCCTCCGAGCCGCCCTCCTCTCCCCGCGCCCCCCTCGGCCCCGCCACGGTGAGCCGCCGCCGCACCCTCTTCTCTCTTCTCTTTCTCTCTGTGTGTCTGTCCGTCGCCTCTAGCACTGCACGCTTCACAACAGATTCGTAAGGTAGGAGCGTGCCTTCACAAATACTCTTCTGAAATTAACTTTTTTCCCCAGTCGACACAATAGAGGAAACCACGTTTTTTCGCTAAATAAAACGGCCTTAGACTGTTAGAACAAATGTTTTAATATTTTAAAGGTTAACCCGATTTTAATTTTTAATGATATACGGACTTGAATTTACGCATTTAAAATAGTTGAGGATTAGCTTAGGATTTACGTATTCATGTTTAATGAGTATTCGCTCCTACTTTGCCTGCATGTTAGAAGACTTTTGCTATTTCCTCTTTCCATATCCAATTTAGACTTTCATTACGTGCAATCGCATTCACCTCGCCTCGAAAGTCTACACGTGGAGCTCTGGTAAAGTGCATGCTGCATGCTGTCCTGCATCTTCTATTTCTACGATCTCTATGGTTACTGCGCGGCAAATATTTGGCTTATAGTTCGGGTCTACATCGGAGAGTTTACTCTCTAGCCGGACATTTTCGTATTTTGAATGTCGTAACGTCTGCCGATATTGTTGTTTATCTTTTATTACTGTAGGGATCAGATTTTTATTCTAAATGTGTGACGATCGGCCGGCGCGATGGCCTCTGCCGATACGAAGAGTCCGGTCGCGCGACGGTTGGTCGTACAGGTAGCCACAGCTAAGCGATTCGATGGATGAAATTCCAGTAAAGCTGATGTCGGACGGACGGACCGCGAATCGGAACGGAACAGGCGTCACGTCGTGGATCGGCGGTATGTCCATTACTCAAGACGGGAACCTGATAGCCCCGGACAAAATTATGTACGTCCACCGATACGCGAGCCCTCACTACAACCCCCATGGGCATCATTACCCACGGTGGAACCATGAGCCGGGGGGAAGCGAAGACCCCCTTTACGCGACCAAGACAGTCTACGGACCCGGATACATTGATGAGAACCGTACGTATGGTTGGTATAGCGTCCACTAATCTTTCTGAAAAGCAGTTACACCCTCAACACTAATGACCACAAACATACAAAGGTTCCATATTTTACTGAGGCCTTGGCCTTGGCCTTACTGAGGATTGCTGCAGTTTTGTGTTGGCAATTTGAAATAGGAAAGATTAGTTGACAATATGCAATAGTATTAACACACTAAACCTTACTATAACCATAGATATCGTAAGACACACTCCGAGCTTCAAGACTGTACAAACTAGGAAGGCCACCCATGAACCGGTCATACCACGACACTCTCATGATCCAAGTGCTCTTGTTTCCATCACTTTTCAATTTTTCAACCCCGAGCCTCTAGTACACTAGTGAAGATAGTAACCAACCGAATAGCTTGGTGTAGTGTATCTATAGTAAAGAGTAGTCCCCTGAAGTTTGCTTCCTATTCCCACAGTACAATCCTAGGTTTAGTTTAAAGGGAGCAATTTAGAATTTTATCCGGGATTTTCCGTCTTCCGTCGAGATCCATCTTCCGAGATAGATCTAGCTGATCTTGTTGGTTCCGGGAAACAACGGCACTAAAATTACATTTAATGGGATCATCCGTTCACTGCATGATCCATTAAACCACATGTTTGATTCAATATGGAAACATGTCGAAAATGAATGCATCTAATGAAACCGTTGGCAAATTCATTGTGATTTTTAACACGTCATTATAAATCCACCTCACATGTTCAGATTTTTGTACACACAATTTGTAAATTATACTTTGTCTTGGCATGAGCATTTACTGTATTTTTGATAAACCACACCATGTTTTTGAATTTATTTTCATTGACGTATCCACGTATTTTATTTTATTTAAGTAGTATCTGTGTTTTATTTATATATTTATATTAAATGAATAAACGTTACACGAATGCTAATGATTTAAGAAAAGAAAAACTAAGAATATATTTTTGCCAATGAAAAGTCTGAGTTAATAAGTAAATAAATAGCTATTACCCATTATTATTTTTAAGTTCTAATACTACAATTTACGACACGTAATACACGTATGTATAAGTTTAATTATAATAAAGATACGTTTTCTTAAACAAATATTATTTCTTTTCCTAACTATACAGTTGCGATCTTTGTGAATTAACAGATCGAACGAAAATATTAAACAATTTTTAATTATTTATTTGTAGCACAATCGTTTACATTATGATTGAAAATTGGTATAAAATAATAGGGTTAGTTATTTAAACCTAGTGTTAAATATTGGTTCTATTAATAAAACATTCGGATAGGTTAGGACGAATGAAAACCTGACATCAGGAAAAGAGTTCAATAGGTAAGCAAAAGATCGTAACTGCAAAACAACCAAACTAACCCTAAACCATTACAGAGAGGATTGCCAAAGAGAACGGTAAATCAGGTGACGAGAAGGTGTCTCTCCAATCCACCTGCCACACCGCCCTGGACTCTTGCATCAAGGACTCCGAGTGTGTGACATCCCTGACACCAGTACTGCAGAAGTGCCATGTGAGCGACTGCGACAGAGAAGGCTGCATGACTGCCCTGCGAGGGTTCTACAGGAAACAGCATGTCACTTGGAACACGGAGATTGCCTTCTGCCTTTGCAAGTAAGCCTGCAATATTATTTTTCTTCGTCATGGCCGCCTCTAAGTCTTAGTATCGTATTTGGTGGTGGATAGCTCAGTCACGCTGATTTCAGTCTCGCATTGGTGATCTCACCGGTCTCCACAAATTGGGTTCCCGAAATTGATCAGCCGAGCCGCCTGCTCGAGGCCAGATCGAATCTAAGGGCGGTTTCAAACAGGCGTTTCGGCACATGCGTGGCTACAAAAGCCGAACGCGTGTACACCGGTATTTACGCTCTGTTTGTGGCGAGTGTCAGTAGTGACGCGGACGCTCGTGCCCGTAAGCGCGACTACGCTCGTAAAAGGTGCGCAACGCGCAGACACGTCCTTCCAAAAACAAAACACGCGCGCCGAAACCGTACGCTACCATACGCTAGTCTCAAACCGCTCAGTTACAACGAAGTTTTATCGCTCCGTTTCTATAAATGAAATTGTTAGATATCTGTACCTCAAGCTTGGTATTTTTTTTGATGCCACATAATTGTAGAAGAACATTAGATAGAACATTCCAGCGTAACTTTGATTACAGGAAAACCGACAACCGCGAGGACTCGTGCATGAACGCCCAGGAACGGCTGCATCCCTCTTGTGCCCAACGCCCAGCAGTGGGCTCGCCTCTACCTGCCTGCCATACCCTTGCCCACGCCTGCCGCGAAGAACCTGAATGCAGGTGAGTCATGAAACTATCAAAAAATATTATTATTTGCCAGGAAGTTTCCTAGCAATATCAAGCAAAAGGGGCTTGATATTGCTAGGCACCAGTTTAAAGGGCATTGTCGCTAGTTAAATTACTGGGCTTTCAAGAATGTCCATCAATGTGTTTCAAAGAAATTGAGCGCTTTACAGCGCTATACAGGCCTTATAAGTATCTAGTTGACACCCGCAGCTTCGTTTGCGTTGCGAACTAACAAAATTATTTTCTTGGTACACTTCCGACTGATGTAGACGATGATTGTTGCAAGCATTTATCTAATTAATCTCATATTAAAACGGCCTCTTGCCAGGTAGAGTGACGATCTACAGAAGGTTACTAACTTGCTAGCAAAAATAGATGCGGCAAGCTAAAGTCTAAGAGATGGAATGCTATAAAATATTATATAAAATCACCCATCCTATCTTTCTCATATATTCCATTATTTTGATGTTCGAAAAAAACCATGTAGAGTTAGTCTAAAGATTTGCTTAGAAAAGGTCCAGATTTCCGCCAGAAATCCCAGCTGAGGTGCTCTTAAATACAAGAATACAAATACAAAGAGAGAAAGAAAAAAAAAGTATTTATTCGCAACAAAGCTTCAAAGCTGAAGCAAATACCCATTGTTATCATGATCAACTCAGCCAGGTGTAATCCACTACAGAATATAGCTTTAGCTTTTGTTTATTCCACCAATTATAAAAATGTGTTTTTATATCTACATGATCAAAATATATTTTGATACAAAACATTAAGAGGAGTTTGCATTTCAAATCAAACTCCAGTATTATTCCGAAAACAATCTGCATACAGAATTTTGCGTTATTTCAGCATTAAACAAATGAGAATATTATCAAAACCGATCGGTTTCTGGCATAGTGATGTGGTAAAGGGTGATGGAAAGAAAAGTCGAATTTAATCTAAGGAAAAGTTGAAATAATACTTCTTATTCTAAACTAATTCTTAGATAACAACGGAATTTCAGCACGGTTTAGTAGCTTTGGCGTATTTGGTTAAAAATATTCATCTATCTATCCCTAAGGACTTTCTTAATATAGTAGGATTGGATATTAGGATTAATAAAAATATTCTACATTGAAAAAAACATAAAAATACAAAGTAGAGTCACTTATTCTTTGGTGTCACTAGTTCTTTCGAACCAGTGTGGTGAAAGTATTTCAAGTGCGCCTCGAAAAGGCTCCTTTCGTGCTCTAGTCAATAGAATTGATGCATAAAATTTAATCTAGGTACACTAGATAATCGATCTTATGTATATTGACTCTTGCATATTTATATTTTTTTACAAGCAGAGCGCCGCGTAATTATTATGCTTCCATATCAAATGCTCATTTACATAATTATTATCGTAATATTTTTATTCGCATATTTTGTTGATTGACGTTCTTACTTTTTCTTAGAAAAAAGTGTATATTTTTTTGCTACATAAGTCACTAGAATTTTTTGTAGAACACCGGACATGCAAACAACGGTCTGGAAGACCGGACAATCCGGAAAGCTTGCAAACACCGATCTGCTACAATCTGGAATGCTTGCTGAATGTGGGAAAAGCCGGTAATATCCATCTAAAGGCATCCGACAACCATATCCTCGGTGAATAACCAGCATTTTGCAAAACAATCCGCAGAGGCATTATCCACAATCGATTGGATGCACAAATAAATCCGAAATCCACGGGTGTTTTAACCGTGTACGGATTTGAAATGGAATAGGAAAATATTTGGCGGGGGTTGCAAAATTGCTGTTTTTAATTGTGGTCGAAAAACTACACCACTGGGGGGTTTTGGCGGGAACATGAAAAATGGCGCATTGGCGGCATTAAATTAATTGACAAAACTTGTATAACTTTGAGTGTTTAAGTGTAAAAACGGTGGTTTTTTATCCATTAAGTGCTCGTGAACGTGTATGAGTGTTGGTGAATAGTGTAATGCTGTAAAACGTGACTTTTCGTGTTGCCTCCAAAACTCCATAGAAGCCTCTAGTAAAGTCGCAACCACCACTACTTTACAGGGGCATGACTTGACTTATCGACTCTGACTTATGACAAAATAATCTCTCCAATTACTTGACACTGGCTATATACCTTTGATGTGAAGCCAAAACCGAAGAACTTAGTTCTTCGAAAGAAAAAAAAACTACACCATTATTTATCTTTATCATCTTTTTGATTATACTCATGTTTTTTAACCATATTTATAAAATACTAGCTGGTGCCCGCGACATCGTCTGCGTAAATATAATAATATCTTTATAAATACAATAATATCTTTATAAATGGTAGCCTATGTGTTATTCTGATGTATAAACTATATTATTGTAAAGTTTCATTAAAATCCATTCAGTAGTTTTTACGTGAAAGAGGAACAAACATCCATCCATCCATCCTTACAAACTTTCGCGTTTATAATATTATATATTAGTAGAAGGAAGGATGTAAAAACGTTGCATGAACATAAAACATTTGCCAATCATAAATTTTGAAATCAAGGGTATTTTGCATCATCTAACTACTTCTTCTTCTTATCGTGTCACTAGTTCTTGCGAACCAGTGTGGTAAAAGGATTTCAAGTGCGCCTCAAAGAGGCTAACTATAAAAATGTATACTAAAATTATATATACAAAAGGAAAAAAAGGAGATTTTTCATCAAGAGTTTCAAAATCGTCTAAGATTATAGCCGTAATATCATGCCGAAAATCAAGAGCATTTTGGGATTACACCAATTTGAAGACGTATTAGAAACCATGCGTTTGCTTTTACCTTTAAATATCAATAGCCATATTGAATACACTATTTATAAACAGCCTCATTGTGATAAATTGTGAGAATATTGCTCAATATGTTGTAATTGCATCAAAAGCCACATAAATCATTTTCAGCCTTATTTTGATTAATTTCAGTTGTTTTACAGTAATTGGTCCGTGTAATCATTGTCATGAACCGTGCTGAATGTAAACAGTGTAAACGCTTCATTAAATTGATTGCGGTAATTTAAAAACATTTTAGCGGCTGGAAAAGTGTGTAATGAAAATCGTTTCTCTTTTGCAGATAAAGAATGATTTTTCTAGTAGCTTTCAGAATCAGCAAACTAAAGTTGTGAAAAGCCGCCTTTTTTGAACAGATAAAATCCATTGGTGTACGACTGGGTTCAAACCCGCGACACGACGATCGAAAGTCGAGGCACCTCTCATCTCGGCCAAAACGGCTTTTTTCGGCACCGAGTGGCATCTCACGAGGAAGGCCTATGTCCAGCTATGGACGTCTAAAGGCTGACAAGTAGATGTAAAAAAGCTTGTTTAAAATAGTGAAAAAAAGCAAACATAAAATGACCTAAGCCATAATCAAGGTTTTACAAAAACGACTACAATTTACTTCAATTGGACTGTTTTAGAGACCGTAAACACCACTGATAAAGACGAGCCCTGTGCAACACCGGCTCTGACTTCCCAGTTTTTTCTATTTATTATCTATTTATCTATTTATTATCTCTTAGTTTCTCCACTCGTGGGTGAAATTTCTCGTTCAAATTATAAGACTTGCCTGAGAGCGTACTTTATTGAATACGATAAACTAGTGACCGTAAACACTACTTACTTACTAACGTAAAGTCACAGAAAAGCAAAATACGCCATTCCCTTTACTTTAATGACATATTTTTTTCATTAATTTGGCTTTAATATTTAAACAACTGAACCGGTTTTGAAAAAAAAATATATAA
Organism: Lobophora halterata; assembly: GCA_932526365.1. Lineage (NCBI taxonomy): Eukaryota > Metazoa > Arthropoda > Insecta > Lepidoptera > Geometridae > Lobophora > Lobophora halterata. Next base: position 3,539,902 of record OW052026.1, read on the forward strand.
AACCTCCTCTGAAGTATGACAGTCCAAACAAAATAAATTAATTATTATCGTAACAAACATACAAAAAATATACTGTCGAATTGAGAACCTCATTTTTTATGTCGGTTAAAAAATAAACAATTATTTACTTCACTTATTCGATTAAGGTCTGTGTTCACCAATGATAATCGGAAGATTAGGCCTCTTTGACATTTTATCTGTGAAAATTCGTGTCAAAAACGTCAAAACAACTGTTTAAAACTTAACCATCTGTTGGTGAACTCTGGTCTTAGCATGTTCGTAGTTTTAACCTTTATAAAAAAAAAAATCTTTGACTTTGATTATGAATGGAAATTTTCATAAAAAAATGCCTATAAATAAAATCTGCTACTTATGGGTCGATATCTGAAAGTCACTCCTCAAAGGTCGCGATGCAAGTTGAACCAAGGTTCAACTCAAGGTCAAAATATAGGGGTATTGATCTTCTAAAAATATAGTGAAACCTTTTGAAGTTGAGGTTCGTGAGTGTTCCGATTATTCTTTAATTGTCTCGTTAGGTACTTGTTTACACAAACTTAACATTATTAAGAGAATATGTAAAACTGTCAGAAATGACAGCTGCCGAATTGTAAGACAGTGATAGCGCAATTAGATACCTTACCCAGAGGGAAGAGGTTAGATATAGATTTTTGTCGCTCAAAAGTAAGAGACGTAAGCGACAAATGATAAAACATCGTATTGCTTGAAATGTATTGAATTTATAAATAAATCCTTTTATATTTATCTAAGTTCTCTGATTACTCACTCAATAGTATAAAAATAAACCGTAAATATTCTCTAAATTCGGAGGATGGATGTAAATCAGACTTTAAGAGGGCCTATTTCAAAAAATAAATCTATCGAGAAAAGTTTTACCAATCGTGTTTCTGTCTTACATATATTTAGATTATATCCTCAAGTAATCACTGTATTAACATCAAGTTTGTAAACTGTACCGTTACCGAGTAAGAATGAATCGCAGCCACTACAAATTTTCACATAGCCTCTTAACCACGAACAAAATGTGGCTACACAATTAAACAATAATAATATACCTATACCATAAATATTTAAATACCAAAATAATTAAAATGGACAATGCACAAGAGGACAATTATAAGTTGTATCATTGTATCTGTGCAGTCAGAATTTTGGGTTTCTACAAAATGACAGAGTGACAGCGGGCGAGTGCGGCGCTCGAGCCGAGCTTTTGCGATCTGGCTCGAGCTAAATCTATAGGAAAACGACTGACGGTAGGTAACAGTTATACAAATTCGCGGTGCAAATATAATCCATAGGAAAACGACTGACGGTAGGTAACAGTTAGGTATACAAATTCGCGGTGCAAATATTTTGGACATTTCACAAAAACGCCATCTTGCCCCATACTAAGCAAAGGTTGTTATTGCAACTCTATTTTTATATAATATTATCAACATATATTTATTTTAGTGAAACAAAAAAAAACTAGCCTATACATAAATAAACACATCAATAATAAAAAACTCAAACCAGAAAATTTTTGATGGTGCGAAAAATATTGGTACATTGCGCCAATATTTTTATTTGATTTTTTATTGACTGGTGTCAATGGTGCCAGCCCTTTTGTTACCATTTTTTAATTGATTTATTTCATGAAATAACTATGAATTATTACCATTAAAAAAAAGCTCCCAACTCCAGCTCCTTCAAGCCAGTTACTTCACTACTTCCCAGGATCCGCTTGGAGAACTACGAACAATGGTGCGCAGTCGACGCCGTGACCCAGGGCTGCGCTGGTTCCCCTGCTGCATGTCGATCTGCTGTCGTCGCAGTGCTGGGAACCCAGCTGAGGGCGGCCTGTGCCTGCAGGGGCACTGACTTCGCGCAGCTGTATGACTGCCTTGGCTGGCAGAGGCTGCTGTGGCTCAACCCTTGCGTTGGTAAGCATTCAAAATTAAGGACCACTTTGGGATACTTACGTAAGTGATAAAATGGCCGCCGCTTTACCAAAGGTTCGGCTGTCACCTGTCAAATTTCAAATGTAAGTATTCACACTTGAGTGAAAAAAACGACTTAGAATATGGGTATTAGACTCAGAAGTGTCTGCTAATTTACTGACTGACTTCGCAAAACTGATAGGCCCAGCGTCCACCTGTGGAGGTGCGAGGAAGAGACTATACAGAAGTCAAAAATTTAAACCCTATGACTTATGCCATATGGTAGCGGCCCCTAGAACCAGCGCACGAGTCGCTCGGCTTTTCCAGTCGACGAAGCAACGAGTATTTCCCACCGTATGTCAAAGGTATTAAAATCGCAGTTTCATCCTTATTTAGTGGATATTCCGCTCGCACGGACCAAACGATTCTCATCCACACCGCTAAGGAGTGGAACTCGCTACCTGCTTGTCTTTCCTGACCATTACAACCTTGGTCTCAAATAAACTGTGTCTTCTATCACTTAACATCAGATGAGATTGGGTTCAATCTAAGGTCTTTCTCAAATAAAAAATAAGGTTTAGTTAAAATTGTCATCTAATCAGTCTCTTCACCGCCTACGCAGGTGTGCGCTGGGTTGAAGACTGTTTTCGGCTGTTGTTCAAAGACGCTGCAAACTAAAACCTCTTTCCAGTGGAATCCCAAAGCGACTACCACATGAAGACCTACGGCTCTGCCCTCACAACCACGCCTCTCGACAATGGAATCCGCTACATCACGGTTGCGCCTGAGTCTCCCTACCACCGCACCACTACGCATCATAAGCACACCACGCAGCATGGTGCATCGCACTTCCCTGTCAGTGTGCAGGTGAGTGGGGAGGTAGGTGTAGACAATTGATTGACCTTTATTGTTTATGTCCTTCTTTACAGCAATATGGTTGAGTTCTTAATTCTCCAAAACTTCATCAGTAACGTTTTCTGTAAGTACTTTTCTGTAAGCTGTACCTAAGTGTTGTATGTCTTGGTGTACTCCTACTGTGGTCTATTTAATTTCTTAAACCTCTGTTAACGTCTCTTCTTCATCATCACTATCCTTGTCATTTTTAGATTTCTCAAAACATTTATAGGTCAGTTATTTATAAAATACCTCTTAACTTCTTGAATTTTTTCATGTTGTTTTGTCGTGCATCCGTTTTTCTGTCTTCGACAAAACATACAGCATAAACATTTTTCTTCTTTTTTTGTGTATGTTTTTTTCTCTAAAAAAGCATCGACATTAAACCTACCAATGATTTCTAGGAGAACCAGGAGTTGAGTCCTATCACAACCATGTCGGAACAGACCGTTATCCCCAACGAAGTCGCGCAAATCTCCGAGCCGGTCATCGAGACGACCACGCAAGCGACCACGACCACGACAAAAGCAACCACGACCACGACAACAACTACAACTACGACGACGACCACGACCACGCCGAAGCCGACAACGACTTTGGAGCCGGCAAAGTACTGCATCGTCAAGAAGCCAGAGAATGATGATCAGGCGCAGTATATCAAGATGGGAGAGACGAGACGAGTAAGTTTCCTAACTCTTTAATTCATACCAGTCTATCATAGGTTAACAAAAAAATAATCGTTAGCAAGATCTTATAAAGACCATTTACCAACAAGTACTTTTTCTTTTCGTAAAAAGGCATCACGATTACAGTGCGGCCGATGGATCTAGACCGGCTATTTATATATCCATTCCTATACTATTTTAAATATTCTTTGATTTTTTTTCAATTTACAAGCCTGCTCGATTCTTTAAATAGTAAAATTGTAGAGTCCAGGTAGATTAGTTATTGCAGATGATATTTTTTTTTAACAATAGTGGACTAGTGAAGTTTAAGATATAACCACGTCAATTTTTTATGAAGCGTAAAATCTTATCCAACAATGACTGATTCTCTCTCCAGCTGTACCGCTCAGCTGAGCTAGCAGAGTGCACCGACCTCTGCGTGTGCGAGACGTCCCTTCAGGTGTCGTGCAAGGTGGCCTGTGTTCCCCGCGCACCTTGCTCCTCGCGTCTGGCTCATTACTCGCACGCGGCGCCAGCGTACCAGGCGTACCGGGGGCGATGCTACTGCTACTCCGGGTCTTTTATCTGCATGAGACCCAATCCAGGTAACTACTGACACTAGGACATAAGCTACCTAGAATTAGACGGCATGGATGGTTGAATGGCAAGTGTCTTCTTCTTATCGTGCCACTAGTTCCTTCGAACCAGTGTGGCGAAAGGATTTCAAGTGCGCCTCGAAGAGGCTCCTTTCGTGCACTAGGTTCTACGACATGCCGGTTTCCTCACGAACGTGGGATGCATGACTGCCACCGGGATTCGATCCCGCGTCCATCAGATCGCAAGGCAAGGGCCTCATCCACTCGGCCACCACGTCCTCAATGGCAAGTGTTTTGGACTGCCACGTCCGGTGTCGCGGGTTCGATTCCCGCTTGAGGACAAACATTTGTGTGATGAACTAATGTTCATCACACACATTAATATGTTTGTCCTGAGTCTGGGTGTTTTCTATGTATTCTTTAAATGTATTTACAAAAAATAAGTATTTAAGTATTTTATCAACCATCTGGTTCTCATAGTACAAGCTCTGCTTAGTTTGGGGCTAGATGGCGTTGTGTGAAATGTCCAAAATATTTATATATTTAATTAGAAGCCTATATCAAGCTCGACAATAGTTGTCGAGCTTGATATAGGCTTCTAATTATTAGTATACATTTTCGCTAGTTTTTTTTTGTATTAATCGAATCCGAAGCGCCGCAAATGTGCAAACGAGATTGGACGAAAACAATCTAACAACCTGATCTTTACCACCATGTAGAATTTATAGTTGGAAAGAGACAGAATTTACTGTACTGTCATAGTCACACCATACCGGAAAATCGGCTAATTAGTTCGAAACGGATCCCAAAATACAATTAAAACTTTTTATTTTCTGATAACTCACCTTCTTACTACTTATTCTACCTGAATCTTTTCCAGGAGAGTACAAGCTTCCCGAAGGTGTGTACCTGCTTCTCGGGTTCAGCGCTGTCGACGAGGCTCTTCTGCGCCCGCATACTGGTCTTGGAGCTGAAGACGCAGTCAGGCTTCTGCAGCAGTATTTGCACTATGTCAGTCGTGATGGGGTAAGTACTGAGACATCAAATGATGAAGCTTATAAAGTTAAACTATCTGTTTGATGAACAAATTAATGAATGAAATATTTATTTGTCTCAAGTATGGTTAGTTACAGGTTGAGGACGTGGTGGCCGAGTGGATGAGGCCCTTGCCTTGCGATCTGATGGTCGCGGGTTCGAATCCCGGTGACAGTCATGCGTAAAAGGGTTTTTCGGTCGAAAAAACGTATGCATCCCACGTTCTCGCAACGGTGAAGGAAAACATCGAGAGGAAACCGGCATGTAAAGGACAGGGAAAAAAATATTCTATGGCATGTGACATCCACCAATCTGCATTGGGTCCGCGTGGTGGATACACTCTCCCATACACTCTCCTGCCGAGAGTAGGCCTGAGTCCCAGCAGTGGAAACATTATAGGCTGATTATGCTTATGCTACGGTTAGTTATAGACTGGTCTTATGAATGTATATAAAGTATAGTAACATCCATCACTGTAGACGTGAGAGAGTATACAAATTTTCTATTAACTTACATATATGGCTTATGTTTCTCATAATCTCGTTCAATGTGTCTAAAAATTACATAAAATTATGATAAAGCTATCCATATTTATTTGCATTAGGATTTGTTAGAGCACCATTCTACTTTATGATGGATGCATAATGTTGTTGACTTGTAGGCAATATAATCTTTTTTCTCAAATTTGTTTAACAAGAAATGAAAGCGAGGATTTGTAAATTCGCTATAACAGTGCTGGACCGCCACCGTGTAATCCAAAGTCTTGTGTTGCACTATTCTGGTTAGGGGCAGTCGTGATCTCTTACGATCAGAACACATGTTTGACATAAAAAAAATGCTCTGGACATAAATCATAATTCGGAGATTGAGTCCGAAACAGCAAGCTTCATAATGGTTTGATCAAGATCACACAACACAGCCATCGAAAAATGATTTTATGGTTTACAGACAAACTGTACCCTGACTCTCTTCAATATCAGCAACGAGAACGTGATAATATCCGCTAGCGTGCCTCCTAAAGAACAGGAGATGATGAGAGACGCTGGCGAAGCGCTGCTGGATAGAGAAAAGGTAACCAGAAGACTTAAGCAAAAATAAGCTGACGAGAAATAACACCAACCGAATAAACGAACACTATACAATGTATGTACACTGTATTAAAATGAGCGCTCACGGCGTCATTTAAAAACAGAGATAACGGTTTAATAATATCAGGGAATTAGGATTTATTAAGAAAGAAGACCTAACCCTTTTATATACATTGATGATGATATGATTAATTGATGGTTCACAGGAGGAGTGCATTGACGTTCTGAAAGTTGTCAAGTCTCGCATAAACTCTCAGCACGAAGACATCTCTTCCCATCTTCTGCTGTCTATCTTCAAGATAGCTGAGGTTGATGTCGTGTACCCCACTCCTCCAAGCTCGGCCATCTCCAACCACGGACCCAACCTCAACCTTTACATCCTGATCACCATCTTCACATTTATTTACAATATTAAGAACGCACTCTACTTCCTCACAACCATATTTTACATTATTGTCAATTTTATATCGAGTTTATTCAATACTAAACTAAGTAGTTCTACAGATATTTCTTCTTTGATCGCATTAGATGTGGTTCCTTTTGTTAAAGAGAGATATTTTTTAAATGTCGTTTTTGTATCTATTTTGAAAAATTATGATGAATTTATAGAGAAAGTTACGGTTGTAGATAACGAAACAATGCACGGTGCACTCGCTTTAGATAACGCACAACATATCACTGATGAGATGGATGTTAATTTAAGTGAAATAGATGTAATTAATTGTAAGGAAAAGAAACATATCAAAAATGCTGTGAATATTACAATATTTGATAATTTTAATGAACTTGTTGCTGATATACCTAAATATTTTTCTAGAGATGTGTATTATGAAATTGTATGTATTGATTCGAAGCTTTTCGATAATTTCTGTTTTGAAAAAATCGCGTCCTCTTCTTATGAGATTGTAAAATCCGTTAGCTTAGGACTGATTCTAGTAGTAGTATGAAGACTGAGATGAAACTGAACATATCATAGTTAACGTATTTCGTTTTTATTTCCGACTTAGAACTGGTGCTTGTAGGTCGATCTTTAAAGGCTGGGTTTTGTATATAAGTATGTTATGCCTTTTACACCTTTAGTGTTTTGTTCTCTATATTAGAAATCGCAGACATATCTATCAAAATATTAAACGATTTAATTCCTTCTATATATTTTCTACCTCACGTTTCCGAATAATTATTCTGTTCTCTTAATTTGATATCTTCATAGTTATATAGAAGTCTGCGATCTTATTTATTATTGTTGATTTTTTGACGGTTAGATGTAGATTTTTGTAGTGTTAAGCGCCTTTTCGTTACTTAGATGGCTATATTATAAGTAGTAATTTAAAAATATATGTGGAAGCACTTTAGAAAACACGCTCATGAACAAAACTTAACAGCAAAAAAAATATACTAAAATTATCAAGTAATGCAGACTAGATTTATTGACCCACTACAAATATATCATTTTAATCAAACTGTTCGTTAAAACTATATGACTACGTCTAGAGTAAAATAATAATTTATTATAAAATTTTTCTTTTAAATTAATGACTAAGAAAAAATCAGAGGAAACCTTTAATTTTAGTAATGTAAATACTGTTGATTTATTGATATTGCTTTCAGTACCTATTTTTTTTTATAAACACATTCACACTCTCACACCCCTGCACTAGCAATTATTCTCGATCACAACATCAAAGACCCGAGAACAAACATTTGTGTTAGTCAACCCGGAACCCCAAGCTTCTTAGGCAGGGTCACTAACAAAACAACTAAGCCACGGTGTCTTCTTTTTCAATTGATTCATCATCATTATAAGTACCTACCATATGCCTTAAGATCAGAATACCTCTTGATTTTTAAGCCTTAAGATCATCATAGAAAAGCTGTTGAGTTTTGTTCATATGCAATAAATGTTAGGTGTCACTTAGATAAATGTTCTGAAATCTTACATAACAACGGTTATGTAAGTGTGAAATGGTAAAGAGTAAAGCTTTAATTTGGAGTAGAAATAGATGATTGTGTTCTAAAAGTTTTAAATTATATTGTTGTTGCAATAATGCGCGTCGCTCTGGTTTTGTTTATATGTAATAACAGGTATCGTGTCAATTATGTTTTTGAGTATCAGACCTCTGTGCGTAATTATTGCCCTTAAACATATGTATACTCCCTACTCAATACACCGCCATTTTGTAATCACCAGAAAACAAAAGGCATAACCAGTTGCCGTTACTGAGCACATTTATGGCAAAAAAATTGAAAAAACTTAGTCAAATTTTTGTCAACATAAAGATCAAAATTGGATAACTGTTACAGTTAGTCGTTTTACCACAGGCGGTACCGATCATTGATAATAATTTAAGTTTTATTCATCGCTTGGCGAACCCGGGTACCCAGCTCGAGCCAGCTCGCAATAGCTCGGCTCGGGCGCCACACTCGCCCCGCTGTCGCTCTGTCATTTTGAAGAAACGCAAAATTCTGACTGCACAGATACAACGTAGTACCCCTTCTACATTGCCCATGAATTTTTTTTTGTTAATTAAAAATTTGTGGTGTATATACAATCTGACGCCCGCAACTTCATTTGCATTGTGAATTAAATCCCTTTCTTAGTACGCACCTGTTGTTCTTGACAAACACACCCACCTATTTTCATGTCTCTACGTTCAACGGTTTAGTATGTCTGTCATCTGTCAGTCAGTCAAGCAGGTCTAAGCCTTTTATATAAAATTGATGATGCTCCGCGCATTTTATACTTAGCAACATACTTAACTATTGTTTTTATTAGCGATTGTTTTGGTTAGTTGTCCTTAAAAAACTTATGATAAATAATAACAATAGTTTTAAAGGAAGGTCCTTACTATTAATATTTTTGATTTATTCATACTAATTACTTGTAGTAAAGATAACTGCAACTTGTACGTTTCTATCTCTTAGGGGTAGGCAGTTTTGAAATGAGCATAACTATTCGATTTCCCTTTGTTCCATTCGAACAAAATAAGATACGATTTTGGCATCAACGATTTAGTTTCTTTTGTAAATATTATCCTAGTTGAAGTTATGTCTAATGTTATCAAATATAAGTCGGAAAGACTTCAATTTAATTATGTCACTGAAACATCATATCATTTTTATCTATATTATGTATGTATTTAGTTACGTCGTTTATTAAAGTGATATATTTATATTATGCACAAATATACCTACTTAATTATTTATAACGTAAATAGTATGTGTTAGGCACTTTTATTTATTAACATTTTGGAATGTTTAAGAAATTGTTTTATTGATAAAAACATGATTGATTGAACGATTAGTAATTTAAAGTATTTTATTGATTGTTATTAAAGTGAGTTTCATACCACATATAAATATGTTTATCACACAAATATATTTGTAACTAAATTGATTAATTACAATTTTATTTAAGTGATCAATAAATATCACTGCAGTTAGTTATTAACGTACCAAAAACATAATAATTTATGGTCAACTAGATCAAGAAAATATTAAATTGACTATCTTTTTAGTTAAAAACCAATTAGTAGTTGAAAATACTTGTATGAGCAAGGTTTTTTTTTTATGATACCAATAAGGTTGCATGCGATGGTACGTGTTTTTATAATTCTTGAGTACTTTTAATTATATTTTTAAATATCAAAGCTAACTTATTTCTCCCGAAAATAAAAAGCTTGTGAAACTATCAAACGATACATATCAACAAAGCTCAATTTTACCTATAAATTTAGAGTTAGAAGTTGCAAAGCAAAGTACATCTTTATGTAGCTTAGTTATAGAGTAGATATAAATATACAGTAAATTAGTAAAATATTTCTAAAATTAATGTTAAATCATGTTAGAAGTAAAGTGTACACTTTTGGATCTGGAAAAGTTTTAATAATTCCTTTTTGACTGTTCAATGTTTTCAGTAAATGCGAAACGTCCTATCTTTTCTGAAAATTTTGAAATATCATGCACGCCTGATGCCTTCCATGTAAATAAAATTGAATAATTTCAAAGGCGTCTCATACACCATTCATCTTGAATTTAAAGAACACACAAGGTGAAATAATATAAACCATAAGGTTAGTGCATTTTAGACGTGGTGAGACATTCGAGTCTTTATGTATGTCCGAAAAAGGTTTAATATGGCAAAGCACGCTACGATAAAAAAATTGAATACATCAGCATGTGTATACATAGGTATATTACGAGTAACATCTATCTACTTTTTTAAACAATTACATTATGTAACAAATTGTATTTATGACATTATTATGAAAGTTACTATATATTTTGATTGAATATAATATACTTATACCTATATGATGAAAAAAGCTCTTCAGAGTCAAACTTGCCTATTCAAAGTGAAAAAAAATTGCATGGACGTAAAAAGAAAATAACAAGGTGTATGGTAAATAAGACGCTTCAAGTGACGCCAAGTAACAGATCATGATTCAGAAATGTCTTCAACAAATATAATTTCGTCATGTGTTATGAATTATGATATTATTTTTATTTTGTCTTATGTAGTTCATATGTAAGATTATTCAGATCATTGCAGATAAATATACGATCTGTTACTACGCCACACCTTTACCTAAGCTTCATGCGAGTCATTAACCGTCAGTAATATCTTAAATATAAGAGAACGAGGTAAGAGGAGTTTAATATTTATTTAAAACTATTTATTATAAAAGTTTACATAATTATAACTATGATTCAATATTCGTATTAAAACCATCATTCTTAAAGGTACAGCTATGCTAGATTTCTTGTCATAAAAATATAATTTTCGCTATGTGAATTGAATCAGTTAAAATGCATATTATTTTACATGTATTTATTATGATTGTACCAATAATTTAACCTATTGACGTATCTTCAACAAACCAATGACACTATTTACTTTAATTTAAAATAAATAAATCCATAGATTAATCGGTAAATGACTTGCATGTTGCCAAAAAATATTCTTTAAATAATATTATATTAATAATTTGTAAAACGTTGCAACTTCACATATTCGTAAAATATTTTTATAAAACACAATAACTTGTTCATCACAAACATACATTTGTACGTATGTTGTACCTACGTATAGTTTTGATGTGCTTACTACTTACCAATGATAAAATTTGAAGTAGGTTAATCCACCAAGATATACTGAAATTACATTATATTTTATACATTACTATTATTAGTTTAAAAAACTTTAAGACCATTTTAGACATCTTAATATTTTTTTTATTTATTGTAATAAATTGTTTTGACATCATCAGAATAACATTAGAAATATTTCTTTGTTATCCAGTTTAATGAGTGTTCGGGCGCTTAATTTTATGTTTTAATATTATAATTAGATAAATGTTTATATTAGAAATCGTTTTTATAAAGAATTTGTTCATTAACAGTGTCGCTTTTAAAAGTTGTGTGTAGGTAGGACTACCTGCGACATTGCGTAGCAGTCTCAAATCTCAATGTATAGCAATAGCAATATTATGAAAATTGTAGGATTTAATATCAGTTTGGAAATGTACTAAAACCTTTTATTAATGTTATTATTTTTTTTTATTATTATAATTTTTTAATTTTTTTATATTTCTGTGTTATTTATTATTAATCTCTGTTATAAGTACTTTATTATACAGTAATAAATTTTATTAATGTGTCTAAGTTCCAACTTTGTAAGGTAAATTCATTTTAATTGTTATCACATTATTATATTATCAAAATTACCTTACGATCTATATAACGATATTGGGTTAAGGACTATAACACCTTGTATATTTAAATTAATATGTTTGGCTTTATAAAAAAATTACCAAGAAAATCTTAAGTTGTTACGTATTTTCATCGGACATAATATATACCTTACGTTTTTTTTATTATGTCCGATAAAAATACTTAAAGCCAAACATACTAATTTAAATATACATGGTGTTATAATCCTTAACCCAATATCGCACTGTGTATAATATTTTATATACGTAATACGATTATCTGTTCTATATATTTTTTTCTATACATTTCCAAGCGGACATTGAATGATTGTATGTGAATACACAGCACCGTAGTGATATGCGTAACTGAGCTTCTTAACATTAATATAATTATTTTGTACACTTATTGGAGTATTCTGTATAATTTGGGCGTTCTCCCACTGCGAGGCGCATATCGACATTTTGTTGTAGCTAAATAAAAACGATTCGTAATAAAATATATTTGAGTTTTATTTTTATTACAACACTAGTTCCCTTAGTAGATACGTGCGTACACAATGTTACTGAAGTATGAATCGAGGACGTGGTGGCCGAGTGGATGAGGCCCTTGCTTTGCGATCTGTTGGTCGCGGGTTCGAATCCCAGTGGCAGTCATGCGTAAATGCGTTTTTTCGGTCGAAAAAATCTATGTATGCATCCCACGTTCTCGCAACGGTGAAGGAAAACATCGTGAGGAAACCGGCATGTTGTAGAACCTAAAAAAGTTCGAAAACATGTGTCGAGTGCACGAAAGGAGCCTCTTCGAGGCGCACTTGAAATCCTTTCACCGCACTGGTTCGAAGGAACTAGTGACACGATATGAATGAACTGTAGTATTTAGTGTACGCTCGAGAATATACATAGTATACTCTCCAAATTTTAAGTCTATACGCCCAGTGTTTTAGCCTGTTGCTTGTCTGTCAGTCATTCATTCATTCAGTCAGTCAGGCCTAAGCCTTTTATATTTATTGATAAGCTAATCAAATATATAAAAATAAATAATTGGGGCAATAATGATTACCGTTGCAAAAGATCTATAGGTAGCTCAACTGCTCCGAATCGATACCCGATTGCAGCGTGGCGAGGATACTGACTGCACTGCCTCTTTGTATAGCAACGCTTATTCTTTAGGCCAGATAGAAGCAAGCCTGATCACGTGTCGCTTCAACCAGACGCTTTAGGTTTTATTTTTTATACTACCTGGGTGACCTTTATTTATACTTTACGGGTCTTTAAAGCGTTTAGCTTATTGATTTCTAAATTGAATTACAATTCTTCTAGCATTCTTCCATTTAAGTTTGTGAGGATTGATGGTATATGGACAAAATTTTATGTAAGTAGTGTGAATTCTTTTTTTTTTTTTTGGCTGTGTTATGTACAGACAGCGTCATAGATAAGTATCCCCTTTGCATTATAATACCCAGCTTCAAATCCCTTTAAATCACCGTCACGATGAATGGAGAAGTTTTGCCTTTAAAAAATAGATTATATTTGTATAACTGTATGTAAGCCTAAACATAATTTTAAGTATTACAATTTTTTGAAAGGATTTATAGGTGGGTGTCTTGTGCAAGGGGGATACTTATCTCTGACGCTGTCTGTACGTATAGAATTTTGCATGCTCCTGTTAGTCGAACTAAGTTGATACTATGTTAGAAGATTTAAGAACACCATTGTAACACTTATTTCTGCAAATAAATGAATTGGAATTGGAATTGGAATGAACATTTATTAATAATAATTATAAATATTTTGGACTTTTCACACAACGCCATCTATCGAAAAACATCGATGTTCATCGAACAGATGTTTGTCCTGAAGCGGGGAATCAGACCCGCGACACCGGCGTGGCAGTCCAACACACGTGCCGCTCGACCATCCGGGTTCTCGTTTATGTTTATTGGATGACCTATAAACATACATACTAAAGAAAGAAAGAAAGATAGAAAAACTATTTATTTGTGATAATAACTTAAGGGTAATCCTCAAATCCGAATTCCATACAAAATGTTTCGGACAAATACTCAAAAAGTACGCCGTATTATAGTAATTTCTTCACACTTTTCGTTTTGTCCATGTTTTTTGATTTCGTGAACAAAAAAAGTGAAAGGTTTCATACTTTAATTTAGATTTTATACGTGTTTTTAAGTTAGTAGGGTTAATTTTAAAACACGTATAAAATCTAAATTAAAGTATGAAACCTTTCACTTTTTTTGAAATTACTATAATACGGCGTACTTTTTGAGTATTTTTCCGAAAAAAATTGTATGGAATTCAGATTTGAGAATGCCCCTTAAGGTATACTGTACACAAGTTGACACACAATAGATACAATTATGGTAGTAAAGCAACGAAGAATTAAAAAAACTAACATTTATAAAAAAATAAAATAAAAAATAAAGACTTACTTATACCTACCTACCCACCATAAAAATAAGCGTTACATACAACTAAATACTTTAAACAGTCGAGAAACGATGTTACAATAGGTGTGTCCTCCTGTTTGTGATATACAGGCACTGTTCATCACTGTTCCAATAAACAGTGCCTGTATATCACAAACAGGAGGCCCCTGCTCAGCATTTGCTGGACCACTAACGCAGCCCAGCGCTGGTCTTCCGCAGGGGCCAAGTGAAGTCACGGAAAACAGTTAAACGAATAAAATAAAATAAGTCGCTAAACAGAAATGCAGTTATAAAGAAAATCATATATTACATAAATAAAATAATCCAGATTACGATGTAATAATATACTTTTATATATCAGTTGAGTTATAATAAAGTAATTCAATGATGTGTTTACTACTAACAAGTCGCATTATGACCGTGCTCGTGCGCTACGGTCTCTTATCGTACCAAGCACTAGGATGCCTACCCACCTACACAAATTATTATCTAGACAAAGCTTAAACCAAAACATAACGGTGCTATGCGCGGCGTCAGTGTTTTAATTATCTGTTGCGAGGAAAAGAACGAACTATCTTAAATTCCTATCTACCGTGCAATTAAAGAAACCCCTACCCAGGTCACAGTGTTGGACTATAGGTACGCTATATCCAGATGACCAGTGCTCAAATATAAAAACAAAGTGAGACTACGAGAACAATTTGCGGACAAGAAACAAAGGTAAGTTGAAATTATGCTATCAAGGCGTTAGATCCTATGATAGGTAAATTAGAACCTACCTACTTACTAAGATTAATAAGAATCGTGTAAGTACTAGTATAAATACTAGTACACACATATGTATGTACACACGTATAAGTATTTTGTTAGTATGTCTTAGGTATTGTGAGCGAGATGTATGATTATTGTTGTCTTTTTTTTTACTACTTTAAATTGACCTATTACTGACATTCTGTATAAATTCCGTGAACATTGTGACTTTAAATTTTTTTTACCTTTTTAATGACATTTATCTAAAATATGTGTATAGTTTAAATGAAATGTATTATTTTATGTGTAGCATTATTTAATTAATATAATTGGTTTATCCGTTTTAATTAAAGTTAATAAATAAATACAAATACAATACAAATATACAAACGTCGATTCTAGAGTATCCAGAGTCAGAGACCTCCAAAGAACTTGTATACTATGTATCTAGAATGCCGACTCAAACGAAAACTGCGAGCCGAAAGAGCTAGAGCCAGTAAGGAGTGTGTCTCGTTCTGTAGGGCGACCATAATTTTTGAACTTTGAATATTTCATTGAGACATAAACAAGCAACCAAGGGAAAATTCAATCTGCTCAATAAGCTATCAATGTTATATACATACGTTACTTTGCATTATTGTTTTAATATTATATTATACATTAAAATATCGACATAATAGAGGACGGTGCGCCGCATTCTAGTGAGGTATACCTGAATCAATGGTTTAATACTGTTTCTTTCGAACAGTAATTATTTTTCTCGGCAGTTAGGTACCTATCCTACATGACAGCGACTGTACTAAACCTTTCAAATGAATCTGAATAATATTTAGAGCAAATCGTCTAATTTCAAAATTGTCCCACTTATTTAAAAAATTATGGCCATGTTAATTTTAATTGTATGCTGGCAACTGTGTGAACGAGACACACTCCTTAACGAGGGGATCTCTATCAAGGATTAGAATTCTTATATTTAGATTTAATTAAAAAATAACTTTATTTCCAAGGTTCAGAATTCTTAATCCTCAAATAAAACAAAATGGCGTGTTAGCTCTCTAGATACATAGTATAGAAGCTCTTTGGAGACCTCTTTATGGCTTTTTTTTTTTTTATATAATAGTTCAGCGTTTGACCACCACCTCACCTGATGGAAAGTGACGGTGTGGTCGAGGATGGAGCACGTTTGGCTAAAAGAAACTGATTCACTCTAGACTTGAAGACACCAAGATTGTAGCAGTTTGTAAAAACAGACGCCGATAAGGAATTCCATTATTAATGATACAGGATTAATGATAGTAGTCAAACTCAAAACCTTACTTTTGGAAATTAAATGTAAGAAACCATAGGTAAAGGTTTAGCTTATTTTCAAAACGGCTTCAAAAAAGGGTGAGGTAAATGTTTGTTACCTCTGAACTTTGTTGTTTATGAACCGTTTTTTGAAAAAATATTTTTTGCTTGAGAGTTTATTATTTCAGATTGGTCCCATAGATATTTTATCCAAATTGGTTCAGTAGTTTAGTTTTTAAATCATAATAACTGAAAAAAAAGTCGTTGAAGTGAAATTGCGTATTTGGCTTCCCTGTAATGAATATTAAAGACAGACTATTCAGTGGTGTTTACGGTCACTAGAACAGTCCGATTGAAGTCGGTTATTCTATGTTTTTGTATACCTTTGTTTATGCTTCATACTTTACTCTATTATTACTTTCACTTGATTTACTATAGTTAGGTTAGCTGTATTATAATCGCGAAAGTTTATAAACTACATATGTATGTAGGTCAAGTAATATACGTACAAGGTATAAGGTAAGGAAAAATAACACAAAATGATATCCGGTTAGTCCGGTTCCGAACAGGGAACACAATAATGTTTATAAAACCCACAGAATGCTTGCTTAAGCTTCGATGACACACGGCTTTTTACACGCCAGCCAGCGAGTTCGCTTGTAGTTTGTAAAATCGCCCAGCGTCGTCGGCTTTTTACAATCTGCTTGTTGACAATCGTTTCCGAAAGCTAACTCGCTCACACGCTAGCTTTTAAACTCGCCAACAAGCAGCGTTTAAAAAAGCCGTGTGTCATCGATGCTTTAGTCAGGATTTTAGAAGGAAGCAGTAATTTTCTAATTATGAATCACAAAACGTACGGTCAATCCGTCACCAGTGGCTCGATCATGAACTTGTGCAATATGTTATCGAATCGTAT
The DNA here is from genome assembly GCA_932526365.1 of Lobophora halterata. NCBI lineage: Eukaryota > Metazoa > Arthropoda > Insecta > Lepidoptera > Geometridae > Lobophora > Lobophora halterata. Next base: position 3,557,222 of record OW052026.1, read on the forward strand.
CGTATCCGTCACCGAGAAGTCAACAGTTTGTATGATTATTTTTCATAACGTCATATACAAACTTTTGACTTCTCGGTGACAGATACGATAATGATAACGCAAAAGTTCATGATCTGCTGATAGTTATATCTACCTACCTAAAGGCACAGAATACATTATCTCCTGTTTTGGTTTGAGTAACCGGCTTTACCAGAATGCCACCGACCCGAGATGATTATGCTTAGAATGTTACGGTATGATATTGAAGCTGACTTTTAAAATAAATGGCTGATTAACATTCATACCTATTCGAAATCTACTCCTATCCTACTATAGGTAAAGATCTTCCTACTAATATTATAACCTACTAATATTACATACGCGAACGTTTATGAGGATGAATGTACCTTGATAAATAGATTTTAGCACCCCAATCGCACCAAAACTACCAAACCGATTTGTCTGAAATTCGATATGGTTATAGCTGAATAGCACATATTATTTGTGTTTTCCATCAATCTATATCGAAATTTAGCTTATTAAGCTATTTTTAAGCCACGAGTAAGAAATCTCAGCTTGCTTAATTTCAACTTAATCGATTCAGTAGTGTCTGTGTAATTAAGTGCGGTCTTAGGCATCAAATTCATCTTGAAAAACATTCGCATTTTTAATTAGTGGTATAATATCTATAGGCTCATCAGTATCGAGTTTGACCTGAATAAAATATTAAACTAACTTATATGGTGTCATTTTCAGTCAATTAATAAGATACAGTTGTTCAAACCAGTTTAATAATGCAAAATTCATACAGCGCGAGCGTTAATTCCCAAGGTAATAATGGTAATTTAGTTGCATTTGAGTCTTATCGTGAAAAGAGTTGATTGGTAAAAAAATTGACGAAGTTTTTTTTTTACTTTTTTTATAATTTCTATTGTACTTACAACGTATCACGGACTTCTTATGTGTGATGCGTGATAAATACCGTGTAATTGCTGTCCTGTATGTAGGTAAACAAAGGCCACGTACTTCACGGCTTGTAGAGCGATTATGTTGCCCAAATAACTGGTGTCACAACCGTAGCTGGGCACAGAGAGAAAATTATATTTTTTTAGAACCTTATTTATCTCTATATAAGATGTACTTTTATTATATATATCTAAGTTTTTATTATTATTTTGATTAAAACAGTAGTTATTTATAGAAATGGCTTAAATTTACATTGTGACTGCGACATCGGCGCTCATCATTTGATTTTGCACGTTGATGTAGTCATGTTTCCATCTTCTATCAAATAACATTGTTATTGGTATTTGCAAACCATATAAAAAGTGAATAGTTTTAAAACAAAGTAAACAATTTAAAAATATTTGTGTGACGTTTAAACAAGTTAATAAAAAAATTATTTGAGTGGAGTGCCTCCAAAGTGGAATAACTTTGTTCGAAAATTGTTTTAAAATATAAAAACGGTAAGGATGTTTATTTTTAGATTTTATATAATTTTAATTTATAGTAAAGGAATAGTAGAAGTTCCCATTGTCCTTCGTCGTAGTGTTAAGAAAGTTAAGCTAGAGTGTACCTAAGCGTAGAGTCCTAGCTCTTATTATACTAATCTCTCATAATAAATTCAAATATATTATCTTTATAACTCTATTTATAAATATTTATTGAAAATATCATAGATAGATAGATAGAAAATGCTTTATTGCACAAAGTAAAAAACAAGTACATAGGCGAACGTAATGCTAGTTAGCATTCTCTTCCAGCTAACCTTTGCGTATTATGGACATGTGGTAGTGCTAGTTATAGTCTCAAAAAACTAAAAAATCTACAATCATAATTTATTGATGCGAGCATTGAACAAAGCCGGTAAAACAGGTTTGTTTTTTTTGTTTTAAATATTCTGATAAACCTTTTCAATTCAATATTTGAGTTAAGATATTTATATCCATATATATATATGTATGTATATTTATGCATATGTGCGACAACATGCATCATTATAAATTAACATTTTAACTTTGATGTTTATTTATAAACGTGACATATATTATGTTAAAAAACAAGGGCTCAATAAGAAGAAGTAAAAAAAACTGGTTTTGAAGTATCCTTAGGTTTTTATGACCAATAATAAGTAGATTAGATATCGCAATTAAATATATTCAGCCATTTGTTTTCTGTCTCGCATAAGAGTTGATACAACTCCACATGTGTGATGGAGACAGAGTCAGTGTCTCCGCGGCTATTTTGGTGAAATCGAGTTTTTGATAAACACGCATCATTACCCACCATACCTAATTTATGACAAACTGACACCCACTACTTCGTTTGCACTGTGAATTAACAAAATTGTTCCTTATGTATTAAAGTTTAGAATCACAATGTAGTAGGTACATTGAAAATGCGACAAAAAAAGAAGCCACATTGGCTAACTTCTTCCACATTTTGGTCCGTAGTTAAATTTCGAAAAAGAGAAGTAACAGGGCTAGATAAATATTATATGTTAAAACTACTGGGCTTTTTTATTGCTAATAAAACTACATCTTAATAAGTAACAAACATTATTTTAAATTACAGATATTTCATTTTATTGACAAGGTGTCTGAAGTTTTAGCCCTATCTTACGACTCCATTTTGGTTTGATACTGTCTATCTTGGTGTTCTATAACACCGTTATTCATCTATGCTACTTACCACTACCTACGGCAAATTTCATGTCGCTACGTTCCGTAGTTCCGTTTGAGCATTGTATATCAGTCGGTCAGGACATAACCAAAATAATAATAAGTAGTTATAGATAGGGACAGTTTCAAGGGTCAGACGAGTAATAAATTTAACAATATTTTACAGTGATGAGGTGATCAGAATCAATAAAATAATAATTCAAGATGGCGACTACTGTACTAAACTCCATGGCTCCTCTGGTGCAGAAAAATATCCATCTTTACAGACAGGTTGGTATATGTACCTAGTGTTTACAATAAATATAGCAGGTATATTATAATTATCCTCTATGCTACTACTCTATGGAGATGTGATATATTCTTTGGTGATCACCTAGGCATGGAAATGATTGCAACATCTATTTCATTTTCACATGGTGTTATGATTACATTTTGTAACAGTGAAAATACCGGTGATTTTGTCACCGATGTTATTTCATCAGTGGCCTAATGTGATAAAGTCTCATTTTGTTAAAATAATTCACGCATGACGCGATGTTACGCAATCATTCCCACTCACAGTCAGCACACCACTGATTGTCTGTTATTGTTATTTAAGATACCAATTAAATTGTGAATGGTGAAAACTATGACTATCATGACATCACAGCGTAAAAAATCGCCTGCCGGGGCGCGCCGGCGCCGGGCGGATATCACCGGTGATTTTGTAACAGACTTGGTCACAGAAAGTTACAAATGTTATGAGTGATGATTTTTTACCATGTTAAATAACATGTTACTCGGTATACTTTCCATGCCTAGTGATCACTCTCTGGAGGAATGTCATGGTGGATGGATTGCTGAATATCAATTTATGTGTTTTATTGGTATAAATCTAATCAAAGCCAGTACAAAATCTACGGCACTATGCGAACTGCTACATTATAATAGCAGACAATCAGTTAAATAGCTATATGTAGCTCAAGCATGAACTTTTGCGGTAATATCTCGTATCGATCACAGAGAAGTCAACAGTTTGTATGATTATTTTTAAAAACGTCATACAAACTGTTGACTTCTCTTTGGCAGATACGATACGTTAACGTGAACGCAAAAGTTCATGCTTGAGCTACTAGCCCAAGGATCATTCCTTGGGCTGGCTTATGCCTTATTTATGCCCAACTGTTTCCTTTTGTACATTTTGTAATAAATTTCTTCTTTTTATCGTGTAACTAGTTCTTTCGAACCAGTGTTGTGGAAGGATTTTAAGTGCGCCTCGAAGAGGCTCCTTTTGTGTACTTGACACATGTTTTCGAACTTTTTAGGTTCCATAACATGCCGGTTTCCTCACGATGTTTTCCTTCACCGCACGTGTTCTAATTCACAGATAGATTTTTTGAACAGAAAAATCTATTGGTACGACCGGGTTCGAACCCAAGAACTTCGGATCAAAAGTCGAGACACCGCCCACTAGGCCAACACGGCTGTTTTGTAATATTTTTTTTGTAATTTTTTTTTTTTTTTTTTTTTATTTATTTACACAAAAACTTATATTTAAAAACAACATTTTTGTATCCTGAAACCTCTAAAGGTTTGTGGGGACACAAGTATCGTCTTTGAGCTACATTATTACTATATATGTCTTATTGCTACAAACTACAATAATTGAGGTAGGCATGAAAGACAGTACAAACTAAATACCTAATAGGTATGTTTGCAACAACGGGATTGGTGATAAGATTCTAAGCGGTGAGTGTGAGTAAGTAATATGCTACAATAGTGTTACGATAGTTATTCCCGACTACGCAGAAGGAGGGTAATGTGTTTCGGTTTTATAGTACACAACTATGTATGTATGTATGTACGTATCTATGTATTTAGAACAGTGTTTAAGTAGTAATTTTTATACTTATTTTTGAAATTTCTGTCATTAATGCTATTTCTTACACTTTCAGGGAGGCTATTAATCAGCGTAGGTAGTATGTACTCGTAAGTACGTCTACCATAAAAATTAGACGTTCTAGGTATAAATAGCTTGTTTTGCGCTATTTTCCTAAGTAGGATTTTATTTGTCACTGGTTTTGTAAGTAAATCGACATTGTTGTGTTGTTCAATCAGTAGGTTCATGTTAACTTTTTCGTGTATAGGTATTATACGACAAAATTTAAAAATACTCATCATGTCACTTTGAAACTGTAGTCTAATGTTTTTTGGTACAATAATTTTAATAATTCTTACTTGTAAGCTAAATATTTGATCAAGATAAGTTTTGAAAGTCCTGCCATAACTAGTAATTCCATAGTTTATTATGGATTCTGCCAGTGCATTATACATGTACAGAAGTATCTTATAGGGTACCTTGGGTTTAATAATATAAAATTTAGCTAGTATTGCTCGTAGCTTGTTACAAACGGCATTTACGTGAAAGGTCCAGCTAAACCTATTGTCCACAATGAGACCTAGGTAGGTGTGGTGCGTCACCTGTTCTATGGCTGCACAGCTACAGCTGGTCGGGGCGAGGTGTAGGCACGCATGCTCGTGCGCGATTATGTTAAAGTTGTGTATCTTATCATGTCTGTGGCTGGAGCAAACGTGTATGATTTTTGTCTTTCCAGCGTTAAGATAAAAAAAATAAATAAAACTGACAAACATACTGTTTTTTTTTCAGATCATTGCTACCCTAGCAGCATGCTTTCTCTCAATGGCTGGTGGCATCACTTTTGGGTACACGTCAGTTCTGCTTCCTCAACTCAAAGAGGACCCTAACTTTCCCTATGACCAAAACTTTGACTCTTGGATCGGTAAGTTAAGCGCTTATTCTTCACAGTTGTTGATTTTTTTGCAGGTTCTAGATATTAGAGAACAATAACTAGAGATATTTCTATAATGGAGGGGCATGCATTCTTAGTCTAAAAGATCTTTGGAGAATTAAAATAAATCTAATGACGACACGAAATACTTTTGAGGAAACTTAACTTGACGACACCGAGGGTCGAGTGGCAAGTGCATTGGACTGCCACGCCCAGTGTCGCGGGTTCGATTCCCGCTTCAGAACAAACATTTGTGTGATGAACATCGATGTTTGTCTTGAGTCTGGGTGATAATATCTTAAGTATGTATTTAAAAAAAAAAGGTTTGAGTGTTGTATCAGTTATCTGGTTCCCATAATACAAGCTCTGCTTAGTTTGGAGCTAGATGGCGCTGTGTGAAATGTCCAAATATTTATTTGATTTATAATAGGCAGGTAGGTAAGTGCGTAAATCAAACATAGGATTTCTTTTTAATATGCTTGCTTGACCTTACCAACATTTATTGCATTTACATAAATTTTACATAAATATAATTCTTGGAGCCACCTGTATATAAACTATAAAAAATACAATTATAATTAAAACAAGTTTGCTTCATATTGAAAATTTTGTTTATTGTGATAATGTCAAGTACCTATGTTCAGTGGTTGCGGGTGGTTGTATTCGTTGAGGAGACATGTCTAACTCCTGTTGTCAAAACAAAGCAAGAGATGACTGACATAGGACTAAGTAGAATGGGACACTCACTTCTTGATGAAGGTAGAGTAAGCATAGGGAGATCCGACGTAAGGCAGGGTAGAGACTACGGGGGAAGAAGCGTAGCCAGAAGTGAGCAGGGGAGTGCCTGCAGCATAGCTCGACCAGGCAGGAGAATTCAGAAATTGAGCAGACCTCTTCTTGATAAGATGCTGTCCAACCAACACGGTGTCAAGTCCGCTAGGGTAGAGGTTGTTTCCGAAGTAGGTGGAAGGGTAGAGAGTGTTGTAAGTCGGGATTGAGTAGGGGGAGATGTAGCTCGTGGGCAGCAGACTATCGGCTGAACGCTTCTTGATCAGATGCACGTTGGAAAGAGGCCACTGGGCAGTAGAATAGTACGACTGTGCTAGCGGAGATGAGATGTAGGAGGTAGCCAATGGGTTGCCCAAGTAGGAAGTAGACGCGGCGTAAGGCTGAGCGATGAACTGGGCGGAGCGCTTCTTGATCAGATGAGTCAGGGGAAGTTGAGTTTGGTACGGGTAGGCAGAGTAGGATGAGATCAGCGGGTTGGCGATGTAGGAAGAGCCGAGAGTACCGGGCCAGTTGTACAGAGATGGCGAACCCCAGGCGAGTTGCGGGTCAGGCTTGGCTTCCGGCTCAGGCTTGGCTTCGGGCTCGGGGTCAGCAGAGCGTTTCTTGATGAAGTGCGAGTATCCGTAGGGGGAAGAGTACACGATCGGCGATGGGTGGGCGATGAGACTGGACTGCCTGGTGATCGTCGTCGTCGCCGGGTAGAGTGATGAGTACGACAATGGAGCTCCATAAACCAAATCCGGTTCAGGCTCGCAGATAGCCGAAGCCACGAAAGCGCACAACACTACAAGCTTGAACATTGTTGAATAGTCAGGAGCGACTGATGACTGACCAAGTTCTAAGGCCTATTTATACGGACCCTGAAATAAGGGCGGGCTGAGCAAACCGGTGCGAGGTCCAGGAAGCTGATATTTGCTGCAAGGCCGACTAGCCTAGTCCATCAGTCTCTTTGTGATTGTCTAAAGCAAATAAACTTTAGCAATAAAAGTACTCTCTCACTCGGCTAACGGTATGTTTTGATCGCAAAGATTATAGTAAAAACGAATAGTTCAAAGTGATTTTTAAGGTAAATCTTCTTTAGGGGCACTGAGCATAATATTTCGTGGAGAGTAAATTGAACTGGGCTACTGGGCTCCCAAAGCTCGGATGTAACACTACTTAGGGTAAAGTTAGCTTGAATGGTTTAATTTAACTAAATTAAGATGGTAATGTGTCTTATCTTTTACCAGAATGTATTTTTGAAGCATCATCCTTTCTACTGTCATGTTAATGTACTCACTGTCAAACTGTAAACGTTCGTGGTTTGATTCAACTTATTTCTGAATATTGAGAGTTGTATTTCGTATTATTAGCCTCGCCTTTGAAGAAGTTTTCACTTCTTACAAAGTTTATTTTTAAAAAGGTCAATAATTAAAAAATAGAGAAAAGATTTAGTATTCAATCAAAAGGTCTCAAACAACTTTGTGACTGTTTCGGTCATACTTCTAATGTCTTGATATTCATATTTTACTAACAGCAAATCGCCTTGCCAGTCTTATCTCTTATTTACATACAAAAAGGGGCACAAATGGTATAATGAGAGTACAGCTTTTGCTGCACTTTAAGTCAATGTTAAGGTCAGACGGCATTACACCCTCAAGTTATCAGGTACTTAGCAAACTGGTATCCAGAGTAAATCTTTATTTCTTAATCATCGACCTTTCGAGATAGATCGTTGTTTTCATTATTAATTCGCGTACCTGCGTTTGATCTAGTTGTTTCATTTAAATGCTGTTAAATTTATTTTCTTTTACAATTTAATAATTCTGTTTTCGTGAGGTTTGTCTTCATTCATAACAGATTCTTACTGTTATGAATATCAATTTATTATGAAGAGGCCTACTTTTGCACTGAACTTTTGAATGAAATAAATATTAATATTAATTCTCGCTTTAAATATGTGTTGTCAAATTAAATTATAAAATATAAATAAACTTATTTAAATTTATTTACAGCATAAGCTATCTACTACAATCTTCATTTCAAAATTTAAATGCCGACGTTTTCATTCAATTTTAATCAGTTGTTAATTTTGTGGTAAATAATAATGTTATAACTATCAATTTAAACTATCTAAATCGCATCCGAGTAACAAAAACCTTTGTCATGGTGTGTCTAATGAATGAGGCCATCTACAATGAAAATAAAATTCGGCCAGTCTTAAATGAATACAACAGAAATCTTTAAGGCCTTTGTAATTTTTAAGATAGTTTTCGAGTCAGAAATATTATCTAAATCATCTCTAAAAATAATCAAGTGTGACACATTATTCCCATCGAGTAACACCACAAAATGCGAGTTACTCTATGGGAAAAAATCCCATCGAGAAACACTGTTACTCGTTTGGGTGTTACTCGATAGGAACCCATCATATAAATAATTGACTGATTAAAATTTTTCTTAAATTGGTGAAAACTGTTTTCACAATCTCCATATCGCTTATGTTAAACATATGAAAACAAATATACTAAAACATTTCGTGCGGTCGTAGTAACAAATTCAACGCTCCACTTTTTGAAATTTATACTCAGTCAATTTAGATCCTCAAAAATGTACAAATGTGTGAGACGGGATTCTGGGCCTCTGAAAATCCTATATTAACATTATTCTATTTCGTTTCAGCATCCATAGCTCCCTTCGCCATGATGTTCGGAAGCATAGTCTCCGGTCCCACCAGCGATCTCATCGGCAGAAGAAGAGGACAAATTCTCATATCCATTCCCTACTCCATCGGCTGGGCCGTTATGGGACTAGCCAACAACAACACGGTTATGCTGCTAGGAAGGTTCATCACTGGATTCTGTACCGGAGCCAACAGACCCTTGAACATGGTTTATGTAGGAGAGGTGTCTGATCCAAAACACAGAGCTGTAACCCTCGTATGCCCATCCATTGCTATATTCGTAGGCAGTCTCATAAGTCACACGGCAGGGCAGTACATTCCTTGGAGAATAGGCTGTTTTTTCTTCATATTTCCGAATGTGCTGTGTTGTGCTTTATTATGGTTTTTAAAAGAAAGCCCTATATGGCTCATCACGAAGGGTAAAACTGAAGAAGGTATTGCATCTTTCAAAGAATTCAGAGGAGAATCCGAAACTGCTGATAAAGAGTTGAAGTCCGTATTAGAAAGTCATGAAGGGAAAGAAATGGTATCTTCTTTTAAAGATATCACTAATGTCGTTTTTAGTAAGGCGTTCATGAAATCCATGTTGATAATTTTACTGTTATTTTTCGGTATGCAGTTCAATGGCGTCAACACAATCACTTTCTATTCTCAGGATATTTTTAGATCAACATTTAAAGGTGAAGTTGATGCGTTTATGATGATGATTGTCACTGACGTCATAAGAGTAGTAACATCGAGTTCGATGTGCTTCATTGCTAAAAGAGTGCCACAAAGAAAATCATTCTTCGTTAGTTGCTTTTGCACTGTTGTAGTTCTTACATTGTTAGTGATATATTTATGTTTGAAACCAGAAGGCTTGTTATGGATTCCAATAGTAACTATAGTGGCGTATTTGGGTGTGGCTGGAGCGATGACGTGTACATCTTGGTCTTTCGTATCAGAAATATTCCCTAGTAACGTTAGAGGATTGGGATCTGGTATAAGTACGTTATTATCATTCGCTTTGCTGTTCGTGTCTGTCAAAGTGACTCCTAGTATATTAACTAACTTCGGCGACGCAGTAATGTATGGTAGTTTTGCGGTAGTAACGTTAGTATGCGGGGTGTTTCTCAAGTTTATACTTCCAGAAACAGGTGGTAGGAGTTTGCAGGATATAGAAAATAGCATGTACAATAACAAAACCAAGCCTTCACAGTTGGAATCTGTTAATACTACGAATGGTGAGCAATCACAGCAGCGCACAGAAACTCCATCGTGATAACGTACTCATTTGATTTAAATAGTTTATTTATGACATGAAATAATCAAGAGCAATTATATAGCTATTTAGGTCTGTGTTCACCAATAGATAATAGGAAGATTAGTTAGGCCTCTTCGTCCGTTAACTTTGACGTTTAATCTATGAAAATTCATGTCAAAAACTTAACCATCTGTTGGTGAATTCGGGTCTCAAGAGTGCCAGCCGCCATAGCACCATAAGAGGTAAAAATGCTCTACTTCAGCAAATGAATAGGTATTGCGTATCCTAAATACCGTTTGAAAAATATTGAGTATCGTATGGACAATAATAGTTTTTATTGTAAGTAAAATAAGTTTAATGATTTATTTGATTAAATGTGTTCTTTTATTGTTTTCGTTATTTTTCATTTGTACTTTCACGTATGTGGATGGGTTCCCATCGAGTAACACCCAAACGAGTAACACTGTTACTCGATGGGATTTTTTTCCCATCGAGTAACACCCCTCGTCAGGGTGGTACTTGTTGGGATTTTTTTTTCCAATGAGTAACACCCATGTCATGGTGTTACTCGATGGGCCTCATAGGCTCGCATCTGTCTCAAAAAATAGGTTTAAAATTAAGAACTTCCTCTATTTTTCTCCATCGGTTAAAAAGTAACTATAGCGAATATTATGTTTGTACGTATGTGTAAATATCATTATATAGAGTAGATATAACAGAGGATAGTCTGAAAATACTCTTATTACGACACACTACAATTTATTGTCAAATAAGATCAATTGAGCTGCCAATATACATTATCTACATAAACCTGGATCGTTTGTAGAACTATATCATCCATATATAATGCCAGATATTCATTCGCAAAGCATTACTGTGTTCCCGTTGGAAGGGTAATAGCTTAGTGAAATTACTGGGCTTTCGAGAATGACCATCAAAATGTCTCAAGGTAGACTAGCGCTATAATACCAGTGTTGCACGGGCCTATGGGAATCAAAACCCAGTGTAGCACTGCCATGGTTATGGACAGGAGGGATCTCTAAACATCAGGAGAGCGCCTAGCTAGCCTTGCCACTTAAAGTGAAAAAAAATATTATCCACGTGCGGTATAAATTAATTATTTATGCTGATAACTATAAATACTTAACTAACAAAACTATATACGAGTAGTAAATAGCCTTTTGTTTAGATTAGACCATTTAATTTTGTTTATGATTATTTCTTTACAAAACTACATTGGCACCTGTTCATACATTTCAAAACTAAAACAATAGGTAAATATTAGAAACACAAGCTGCTGTAATCTTAGCACCTTATTTAGATTTGTGATGTACTGAAAGAAACCGCAAGTTACGTAAATAATGTATCTAAATCATTATAATAACTAAAACGCAAATAATTAAAAAAACAAATAATTGTTCGGTAACGACTCTAGATCTATGTCTGTGGTAATAACCAGACTATAAGTATTTGTAATGCTAAAATCTTTAAAAAATGTAATGTAAATATTTAATTTCTTATAAATTGTTATAAAATGAAAATCTTTGGAAGTGTCGTCTGTTCGGATCTTGATTCACCTAATCTGTGGAGACAGGTAAGCTATGCCTTCGGTTAGATGGACTAAACTGGGTACTAAATACTCAATCACGCCCAAAACACTAAACCATATAAAATACTGCCAGACACACACCACGTCGTTTGCGTTGCAAACTAAAAAAAAACCTTTTTTTTAAATGCTTACTTCTTGAAGAATATACCATCTTAATTTCAAGTCTCTACGTTCAGAAGTCAGGTCAAAGACACAAATATAAATAAAAAAAATATCGATACTTTATGACCTTTTAAAAGCTAAATTTTACCTTCCCATTACAATGGCGAGCAATGTATAATGATGACCCGCGTACAGCGGGTGTGAGTAGAAACAAGAAATTTAGATTAAAATCTAAAAACCGTTTTTATACTTTTGTTCTATCTCACTTCCTTGACGAGATATAGCGGTTTATGGTTATAAAATGCATCTTCATCGAGTTGTGAGCTACTCTGAAAGTTTCAGCCGGATAGCTAATCGAAAAGTTCTCGAAATTTGAGTTGCACGATTACGGAACGACAGACAGACAGACAAACAAGGAAGTGACATAATAAAAACGTGGTAAAATAAAATAGATATATTTGTACCACGTCTACGCAAGCGCAGTGTAGGACAACCTTTGGCCAGATGGAGCGATGATCTGCGCGCTATAGCTGGCAGAAGGTGGATGAGAAGAGCCGAATAGACAATTATTGGCATGAGGAAGATGATATAGCATTGAAAATACTTGAAATACGTACGCAACTTATAACTTAACTGCCCTTATAACATGACTTTTGAATAACTTACGGTTTGAATTCCTCAATTCAGCAGATCTACTATAGGTTGATGATAATGATAATATTTGTAGATATTGGCCTCCTTCACGTCATGTATCGTCTCCATGTGTACCGACCTGACCTTCGGCATAACGGCCGTGCTGCTGCCACAGCTGAAGAAGGATGAAGAGTTCCACTACGACAGCTCTCAGGATTCTTGAATAGGTGAGAGATGCCATACTTTTAGAGAATTTCTAATTGCTGGATATTAAATCCATGTTGTTAGGTTGGCTAGCCAACATAAGCAATGAAACTCTCATCCTTCATACCTATCTCCTTCCCACACGCACTTATACGCGCGACCGTCCCTCTCCCGACGGTCGGCTTCACCGGAATCGGCTGAAGGCAGACGAATCTCCGAACTGCGTGTGAGCAGCAGAGACTTCTCGTTTCTCGCGACGTGCTATCGGCCATTATTGGTTTAAAAACCGCAATATCTACCATAAAAAGGCTGTGTGCGCTTAGTGATCTGCAGCATTCATCAGCATCACATCGAGAGGAAGCCAGCCCGAGTGGACCACAACAGGTTAGTGCGTGATCCTTCCTTGGGCTGCTGTAATTTACGTCCTTTCTATTTCCACAAACGGCAGCCATTCCTTCATTTGAGATTTCATTGCAAGTAAGATTGGTTAGACCACACATAACTAAAAATCACAGTCCACTACTCCTTTTGTAGCACTAATTCATTCCAGCTTCTAACTTCTAATTCAAATTTGTCAATATCTGTTCTATTTGATAATTGATAAATTAGTCAAGTCCTGTGCAGCACTGATCTAGTCATGGGTCTACGTGATCTCTTCTTTATCAGGAAAAAAATAATCTTCATCATCTTGTATGTATTTATATAGTATCGCACTCTTATATCCTACTTCCTATCCTATCCTACTATCCTATCCTACTAATATTATAAACGCGAAAGTTTGTAAGGATGGATGGATGGATGGATGGATGGATGGATGTTTGTTCCTCTTTCACGTTAAAACTACCGAATGGATTTTAATGAAACTTTACAATAATATAGCTTATACATCAGAATAACACATAGGCTACAATTTATAAAGATAGCTGCGCAGACGAAGTCGCGGGCACCAACTAGTCCTTCATAATCAAGGTTTTACAAATATATACAACAACCGACTTCAATCTGACGGTTATTGTGACCTCTGAAAAGTCACAGGGAAGCAAAAAACGCATTTTTGTTTACCTCGACGCCATATTTTTTTCAGTTATTTTGATTAAAATTCTAAACTACTGAACCGATTTATACATTTTCTATGAGACCAATCTGATAGTATTAGGTATCCTCTCAAACAAAAAATATTTTTTTCATATCGGTTTATAAACAACAAAGTTCTGAGGTAACAAACATTTAAATAAAAAAAAAATTTAACCGAATTGATAACTTCCTCCTTTTATTGAAGTCGGTTGAAAATGATTATTTTCTTTATTTTTTTCAGCATCTATAACCTCATTGGCCATGATCGTGGGAGGTCTCGGTGTTGGCACAATCCTGGACAAATACGGTCGAAGAGTTTCACACATCATTATCTGCGTCCCTTACATCCTTGGATGGACCTGCTTTCGCTAGATCTAGCACTTTAATAATCATCAGTAGACTCATCACAGGACTGTTCTCAAGATAGTATAGGCCGATAACATTAGTTTATATAGGAGAAATAGCTGATCCCAAGTATAGAACTTTTGCTTTACTTTTCCCGGGATTAATGGGCCGCTATTACTTACTATATATATAGGAAGCTATTACAACTGGAGGTTGGCTTGTATCACCTGTATGGTTCCAGCTATGATTTCCATGATGGGTTTTCTGTTTTTGGAAGAGAGTCCGTTATGGTTGATCAGTAAAGGGAGAATCGATGAAGGAACGGACTGCTTTCGCTGGTTCAGAGGCACCGGCCACGCTGCAGAAGACGAACTTAAAGCAGTTTTGCAAAGACAGACAGATAGTGGAAAGACTAGTATCAAAGACCTCACGGATATCGTTTGCAGTTACGCTTTTCTTAAGCCATTCGCAGTAATTATTATTATTATGATCAACATTCAATTTTCCGGACTGAACGTCATAAATTTTTATGCGTTTGAAATATTCGAAAGGACTTTTACCGGACAAATAGATCCTTTCGCAATGATGATAGTGACTGATTGCGTTAGAGGTCTTGTTTCTGTTATAGTTTGTGTTATCGCTAAAATGATTCCTAGAAAGATGGCATACATCATCAGCAGCTTAGGTTTGTCTTTGTTTTTATACATCTTATGCACTTATTTATCATTAGGCCTTAAAGGGCATGTGTGGGTTCCAGCTACGTGTTTAATTGTGTACGTAGGGATGTCAGGAGCTATTGTTACGTTAGGATGGACTTTCGTACCTGAAATCATGCCGAGCAAAGTTCGCGGGTTCGGATCCGGGCTGACATCAGCTATCGCGTATTTATTACTCTTTATAACTGTCAAAATATCTCCAGTTATAATGATTAATTTTGGCGAATCTAGTATGTATGCTACATTTGCGACCAGTTCTTTAATTTGTGGATTATTTTTGACTTTTCTATTGCCGGACACAAGTGGTAAGACACTGCAATCTATTGAAGATAGTTATAATAAAAATGACATTGTGGAGCAAACTGCTCTGTGATTTGATACTGCGTCTTAATAGGCTCGAAAAAAAAGGCAAGGTGACATTCATCCTATTTTTATACTATCCGATAGCGAAGAAGAGTAATATTATTGAGTAGGTGTAAGTGTTTATAGATTTTAATATTTAGAATCTTTCTATTTATATACGAGTACCTCTACCAATAAAATAATATTTTAACAGTAAAATAATATTTTATTCGGATACAAAACATGCAGTTTTTATTATAGGAACCGGATATAATAGAATGCATAAATAAAATTAATTAACTAAAATTATACCATTTTATAACAAAAACCTTAGATTATAATTATACAACAAATGTAAGAAAGGTACAGTGTAAATATCTTGAAAAGCCTAAACTTCATATAGGTACTTGAAATTTTATGATTCAGTCTCATTAGCAGTCTTAGCCCATCTACACTCTATTCCTTCTTCTCTTCTGGCTCTGCCACTTCTCTTCTGACAGGTCCGGTGTGAGTGATTGGAACTGCTCTCTCTCCCTTTATGGCTTCCACCTTAGTTGGAGCCACTACTGTTAGTACCCCGTCGGAAGACAGCCTCGATTCAACTGCATCAGGTTTCACGTCTGTGGAGAAACAGTAATGGTTAACCAAAACGCGCCAAAAATGTTGGCTAGTTTAGCCGTAAAAGTTCATCGTAAAGAGTATGTAACAAAAATTATTTGAAATTAAGGAGAAATTTCTTTATGTCTCCATACTAGTTGTCTGGAAGAGTTCGCTTAATAGCGATAAGATCGCCTTAAATTTTTGTAATGAATGTTGTTGTTTTATTGTCCTTTATAAAAAGTGTACAAAAAAACATTGTCATTCATGCTGTTACAATTAGAAAGTGTACGGATGGACTGATCAATGTTTATTGTTCATGATATAAGAGCTGAAAAAGGACAAAGGCTAGTTTTATTCCGATACCACACGGGCAAAGCAGTATACAGCAAGTAATACTATCAAAACATTTTGTTTAGATTTAGATTAACAAACTATGAATAAAATAGATTCAAATATCAAAGGGTAAAATGATCAAAATCACATCAAAATTATGAATTTAGCTTGTTTAAAATAGATCATAAAACATGTCTTTCTTTGCCTACATAATCTATACCTACCTCTTATAATTTTAATGGTTGCCACTAAAACGAAAACAAGAGTGAAAAGAAAAACAATAGGTAACTTACCTTCAGGTAGCGTAAACTTCCTCATGAACTGGCGGGATATGAATCCATGCTCATCCTGCTTCTCTTCATGTTTGCCTTCCACCACAATCGTCCCATCAGCTATTTTAACTGAGATCTCATCGGGCGAAAAGTGCTGAACATCCACATTGATTTGCCATTTATCTTTATCCACTTTTATGGAGCTTCCGTCCTTGGGCCAGAAAGGTCTGAGTCGAGGAATGATGGGACTGGTTGGAGCGGCCAGCAAATCTTCAGGAGTAATCGCCAATCCGAAATTCTGGTCGAGAAGACGCCACGGGAACCGAGGACGGTCGTAATCCAGGAAATACGGTAAGAGAGACATTTTGCGTATGTAATTTCTCTAAAAGTTGTACCTGCGTCGATGTTTAGTGGAGTGACTGAGTGGATGGGTGTGCGAGCTGTTTATATGCGGTGGTTCACGTCACTTGACACGCGGGAAGATTCTGGACGCGTCGACTGCGTTCTTTCACCTTCAAACTGTGAGTCAGCCGTGCGTAAATAACATTACATCAATGATAAAGTATGTAGGTTTGTTTGTTTTGTTTGTACAGATGATATTTATAAAGGACTCACTGTTTGTGTTTATATCAAGGTACGAAGTACCTATTTATTTATCAGAGTTAATAGGTACATTGCCTTTCTGTTTATCTGGCATTCGAGATATAACCAGAATGATTTTGTTTTATTTAGTCTGGTTTATTGTAGGCAAATATGGACTATTAATAGTTTTATTTTGCTTTATATAGCAGTGTTAATTATATAAATAGAATCCTCGATAACATATTATTCTCCTTCCTATTCTATTCGTAACATAATAAGCTTTTTAGGATTCTTTATGCATACCTATTTTTATTTTTTTACTCCAACGCCTACAATTTTTATAAGTGTACAAATTCGTAAAGTGTAAAATTTCTAGAAATATAGAGTTAATGTTCCAATCATAACATGATGGACAATCCTCAACCTTTTTTCTAACTGAAGTATTTTAATTCATTGATAAATAGATACGTAGGTAGGTATTCTGTGAGTATCAACTTTAATAAAAAAAATAGAGGTACAGGCGAGAACACTCCTCGTTTTTATAAATCAACTTTTTACTACGGCTACTTTTTTCCTCCGTGCTACTGCAGGGAATCGAACCCGGTGCACCACATTTCGAAGACATTAGTATTTATCAACCAACATGGCAACGGTCTACTAGAAAGGTAACAAATGTAATGTACCTACTTATATAAGCTTTTTTGAATCATACTGTCTTTCTACCCTTGTTATTTATAGCTTTCTACATAAGTTCTAATATCTATACTATAGAGTCACTCCAGTAGGTATAATTAAAATAGACAAATCTTAGTCAATTCATTTAATCAAGTTTTCTTATCATCAGATCCAGGTTTATCCGGATCAGATTTTTTTTGATCCTTCTCAAACTTAGCACACGGGTTGGGCTTTAAATTAACATCTATAAACTTATCTTCAACTTTTTGTTGAGGACTCTGCGAAATCGGTATAAGCGTCTCGCAGGGTAGTTCGTGATCACAATACTTCCTAGGAGCTGTGATTGTAAGAATACCGTCTGGAGATAGCTTAGATTCCATACTCTCAGGGTTGCAACCTTGCGGGAGCTTGAATCTTCTTACAAACTGTCTCATAACGTGCCCTGTCTTCGTCTTCTTCTCCAGTTTACCCTCAATGATTACGTATTCTGGACGTGCCTTGACTCGGATTTCGTTTTTGTTGAATTGTCGCACGTCTATGCTCAATTGAAACATGTCTTTGGACATTTTTATGGACGGTCTGATGCTCCGGGATTGCTTCAGCCAGCAGCTAAGCTTCGGGCGTAGCTGCAAACCCAGGAGTGCGCTGAGAATCATTGTTTTCGGTGTTTTTGGTTCATGTTATGGTAAATTGTAAATCTCGATGACTGGGGCAGTGACATTATGTAGGTATGATTGATGACATTTCACAGATGATGTAGATATCCCTTCGAGAATTCAGCAAAAGGAGGGGTTATATGTCAGAATTTGCTAACATCATTTTCTGCCATTTTTGACGGGAGACGAGGCAAACACGCATTGCACACACGCCTAACAAAATTTATTCATGTACCTAAACGCACACTACTTATAATAATCTCGCACACCATCTTAAAATATGCACACAGTTATCAAATACAGCGTATAGTTTTATTTAAAGTGAAAGGCCAGCAGAAGGGTTCGCCTTCCGTTAACACCTCTTTTGCTGGATTCTCGAAGAGATATCCACGAGGTGTAGCAAGGAAGCAAGGTTGGATCACTGACGACACGTTGGTTGAGTGGCAAGTGTGTTTGACTGCTAGGACAAGAGTCGCGGATTCGATTGCCGCTTCAGGACAAACACTTGTGTGATGAACATAAGTAGGTAAGTATGTATTATTTAATATCTCTATGAAGGTTGAAAAAAATATTGCTTATTTCATTAAGTACCTACCTACCTACATAGTTCTTACTAGTTTAGCAGAGTGTTAACGGCATCAAAAAATAAATATACCTCCTTACTAGTAGGTTCATAATAAGGACTAGTAGTTTACCGATGAGGTCTTTCCAGGCCGTTTATGGAGACACGGCAGTGTCTCCGAGCCAAGTAGAGCAGCACAGCCGTAGTAACCTTTTCTCGAAGCGACTCGAGGGACTTGTCATTACTTATTCTCAGAACCCATAGGCACATACCGCGCCTATACTGAAGTATCGCCCAATCGTTTCAGTGGTTAAAACCCACTGAAACGATTGGGCGATAATAGTTGGCAATAGTTGGCATGATACCTTCATCCATCCATCCTATCTATTGGATTCTCTACTTTTGTTTGGATTGGATGTAGGTATGTTGTTATTGCCATCTCTTCTTCAATGTAGGTATTTTTACTTTTATCTCATGCGAAATAACATGACACAACAATGCTCGAATGCAGTTTGTGCAAAGTACAGTGTGGAATTGGATAACCTTGGTAGAAGAGGACGTGGAATACTTGAAGACGATAAAGGTCATAGCATACATAACAACTCGGAAAGGGATCGTCAACGTATCAATTCGCGCCGTACATTATTCTTTGTATAATTATATAAATAATAATAAATATAATATAATTACTTTTTCATGTACATAATAAGTAATGATGATTTGTTGGCTTGATAATTAATTATGTTTGTTGTCACCAGGTTGTGGATGTTTAATAATGTTTTTTTCTTCTGGTTTATCTGTGCACACACTCAAACTCGGTTCCACAGAAAACCAGCGCTCAGCAGCATAATGCTGAGTGGATACCATTTTTGTATCAATTATTGTAATAGAATGTTATGTGAACTGTAAAATGTACAATTTGGTACAAAATAAAAATTTATTCTATTCTATTCTATAAAACTCTCTATGCAATGCACACTAATCCGAATCGTAATGTCATAGTCGTCTCGCTTCGAGACAAGCTGACAGACGGACTTGACTAGGACGTTTGACATTTGACTGAATAATTATTTTTATAATTTTTACAATAATTCAATAAAACATGTAGGTATATTCAATAACTTGACCACGTTGCGATAATTTACTTGACACTGGCTAATTATACATTAATATGTGTGGAGCCAAACGCGAAGAATAAATGAACGTTCTTCGCAAAAAAAAAAAAACCTAATGGATTGCGGTGCGGTGCGTGTCAACTTCAGTTCCCGCGAATACGGCTCGTTGTCGCCCCATACGTTTCTCCGTACCCGAGCTTATATCTCTTCGCGATACACTTCAAGTTCGAATTCAGTGATTTAACTGGTGCCGCCTAGATAGTTCCCAGTAATATTCCCACTAGTTGTTCCCACATGGAACAACTCATAATGTAACTAACTGGGAACTATCCGCCGTTATTCGGCACGTGCTTACGTTAAGTTGACGCCTGGTTGAACGACGACCGACGAGGCGAAAAGCGATACGGGGTGATGATCCCTTTCGGAGTTGATATGTGTGCTATGACCATAAGACTGCAATAAAAAGAAGAGACGAAGGGCC
Source organism: Lobophora halterata (assembly GCA_932526365.1). Classification (NCBI taxonomy): domain Eukaryota; kingdom Metazoa; phylum Arthropoda; class Insecta; order Lepidoptera; family Geometridae; genus Lobophora; species Lobophora halterata. The sequence goes on from OW052026.1 coordinate 3,577,666, forward strand.
CCGCGCGGGGAAGCGAGCGGGGGAAGCATCGAGTTCCAGACAGGATGTTTATTCGCCCGGCTTATACCTACATAAGTCCCTACCCATATTTCTCGCAAGCCAGAATTGCCAAGTACTCGCCTCGTAAGTTAGTGTACCTAGGTACAGAGAGCGTCATAGATAAGTATCCCCCTTTCCACAAGATACCTAGCTTCAAATCCCTTAAAATAAATTAGTATAAAATTGCAGGTTTACATGATACATAATTAATATAATTATTTTTGAAGGCAAAACTTTCTCGTACGTCGCGGCGGGCGCCGGGCGGCGGCGCGGCGTTTTGATGAAGGTTTTTTTATTTTGAGCTGGGTGTCTTGTGAAAAGAGGATAGGTACTTATCTATGACGCTGTCTGTACCTACCTTGGTCCTTGGTGTATTCACTTACCTACTTTTTAACCCGAGCAGCAGCTGCTTGGGTCAGTACCTAATTGTGATAATGTTAATAGTTGGCTATGAAATGAAAAAGTTGAATGAAATGAAAAAAATCTATGAGTTGGCTTTAGTGTCGGTTTTTAAACCGCCTGAAGCTTCAGTTTCCCTCAATTTCACGAAGTGATCAGACGAATGAAAGTGTTTCTTTATTCCGACAGTCCATCAACGTGAAACTGAATGTACCTACTCACCTATCCTAGTCTAACGTGGCCTAACAGTGATTCAGTTAGCTAGTAAAATGTCCTGTGTGGCACTGTTCTGGTCATGGGAAGGCGTAACCACCACCGCCATCAATGAGCGCCCAGCACATCACACACATCCCTCATCCAAAGATCGTCTGGAAGAAATCGCTTTTAGCGATAAGGCCGCCCATTGTAGCCTCTATTATTTACACCGAGATAGATACATACATAAATTACATTAAACATTTGTCTATCTCAGTGATTATTTAAGGGTTTCTTATTTTTAAGCTTCCTTCTAAAATGTATGTTTCCTCGGGGTGTACAATTAGTGTTATCTATCTATCACTTTCAAAGCTATTTCTCTATTTTATTCCTTCCTAATTAGGTATCTACCTACCTCCTACCTACCAAGAAACTGTAATTTTAGGGTAGTAAATCTAATAAATGAAAGAAATAAATAAAATTGTACAAGAAACCTTTAATTAAAACTTAAAACAATTACCTAAATCAAAATCAGTCTTAGAAACTAGAGAAAAATTTGGAATGGGCTTCTACAGCTACGGCTTCTACTTCAAAACAATAATGGTTGATAAATAACCTTAGGTGTAGGTACCGCTAGATCTTGCGAATTCACTTTTCGCCACTGTCGCCGTTGGCCTGATCCTTCACTTCCTTGCGAACTGGCCCTGTCTGAGCAATAGGCACGGCTCTCTCTCCTTGAATCGCCTTAGGAATCTGTTTAGGAGCAGTCACAGTCAGCACGCCATCGGACGAAAGCTTCGATTCAACGGTTTCCGGAAGACATCCCTCAGGCAACGCGTAGCGTCGGGTAAACTGGCGGGAAACGTAACCATGGTGGTCTTTCTTCTCTTCGTGCTTGCCTTCAACTACGATGTAGCCGTCCGCAGTCTTCACGCTGATCTCCTCCGGGTTAAAATGCTGAACATCCAGGTTCACTTGGAATTTATCTTTGTCGGACTTGATGGTGGATCCCATGTCCTTAACAGCGGCTGCGAGGTGACGCCAAGGGCGGTAGTATTCGCGGCTCGCCACAGGACCGGCTGCGGCGTGCAAGAGGTCTTCAGGAGTTAGCCCCAAGCCAAAATGCTGGTCCATCAGCCGGCGGGGACGCTCCAGCTCGTAGTCAAACAGGAATGGTATAAGAGACATTGTCTTATTTTTCTTCGACTTGATACAATTGCAGAAAAAGTGCAGAAACTTCGCTTTGTAATCGCCTCGGAGACTTATAGTGAATGCTTTTCAATTGTTCGATTTGAACTGCGACGTTCAGCGCGCGCTCGCCATTTTAAACGGTAGCGCGCTCTACCAGAAAGTCGTAGAACTTTCGTGAAGCCAGGGGTATACAACCGTAGGGTTCGAAGAAAGTTATCAGTAAAAATTCAAGATTATTATATTACTGAATAAATAGAAAATAGTTAGTTAATGCTTTTGGCAATGAATTTATTACTAAGTAAGGTTTAGATATCTAGGTATATACAGCAAAGTTGTAGATTTGGGCTAGTAAACCTCTTCAATATAATATTTGTTTGCCTTACGTATATGACATTATTTTATAAACTACATGTTAACATACCTATTTTGTTGTAATCTTCGTCTGTAAGCTTCGATTTTAATGGTTTAATTTTAAACATTTGCGGTACTTTGCTTAAAAAGTCCTTGTTACTTATAACATAGGCAAATAGGTTTTGGTCGGGGTGGTAGGAAAAATACCACGATATGTTATGTCTTAATCTCAATTAAGTAAGTACATGGAAGTGCTCATCAATGCACTTACGTACAAAGATAAGTTACAACGATAAATGTTTATATACGTTTATTTCAAGGATACCTACTTACTTGATTAAGTATTGGATTACTTCATTACTTGGTAAGTACATCCTAAAAAACTTCATTTTACCTATAAAAAAATAAGAAATATTTAGCATTTTCTTTGTCAGGGTGTTTGATTTTTTTTTTGGATTAGCTTCGATTTTAATGGTTTAATTTTAAACATTTGCGGTACTTTGCTTAAAAAGTCCTTGTTACTTATAACATAGGCAAATAGGTTTTGGTCGGGGTGGTAGGAAAAATACCACGATATGTTATGTCTTAATCTCAATTAAGTAAGTACATGGAAGTGCTCATCAATGCACTTACGTACAAAGATAAGTTACAACGATAAATGTTTATATACGTTTATTTCAAGGATACCTACTTACTTGATTAAGTATTGGATTACTTCATTACTTGGTAAGTACATCCTAAAAAACTTCATTTTACCTATAAAAAAATAAGAAATATTTAGCATTTTCTTTGTCAGGGTGTTTGATTTTTTTTTTGGATTCTTCTAATGAACATCATCAAGATTATAAAAGTGTATATAAATATATAAATCACTAAGAAAGCAATGGAGAGAAGCAGGTATATATATTATAAAATGGTTGTTAGTTTAGTCAGATTACTTGGGTCTGTAATAGAATAAATTAAATGTAACAAGAATGGAATAAATTCAATACTATAATTTAATATTATTCAAAATATAATAAAATATATATATTTTTTTATATTTGAGTAGTTATAGCCAAAGGTTGAGGATATCAGAGTTATTTAAGAAGTTCATCTACTCGACACTAGATGGCGCTGTATCGAAAACTCCAGAACTTTCTCGAAACAATTGAATAAAGGAGAATGCACATTGGCTTTATTACAAGTACGATGTACGTAATCTATATATAAAAAAGACTGGGACCTGACTGACTGACAGGCAACGTCAGGCGAAACCGCCGAATGTAGAGACTTGAAACTTGGAGGACGAACACACCCTTGTAGTACAGGCGCGTATAAAATAATTTTTATTATTTCGCAATGCAAAAGAAGTTGCGGTTGTCAGCTAGTATATTTTATACATCTGTAGTTTAAATACCAATGTTTATGTAGTAGATGGTTCAACGTCTCGAAGTTCCAATAAGGGTGCTTTCAATTTAGACGTTTCGTTATATTTATTCTTTGGTTTCGTGTCGAACCGCTGCAGTGCCGAAGCGGTGCGTATGTCGTGAGGCACCTATGAAAGAGCCTAATGAAACAATTGTGTACAACTTTGTGCAAGTACCTATGAACTTATGAAACTACACTTATGAGGGAGGTAGATAATATTTAAATTAAAAGATTTCAATAATTTAGGCAGAGCGCCACAATTAAGTAATAGGCGTCAATCAGATCAATTTAACTAAATTAATAAATTGTTCGTTGCGATAATAAAGTGTTACGTGGTAGGTATTTCAGGTATCCTATCAACTCAGAAAGAAATCAAACATAAGACGGGCCCCATGGCTAAGGTCGAACTCATTCTCAAAATGTGATTTTTAGCAGTATTTCCTGCCGCACTAGCCTTAACGTCTTGTATATAGCTTTAATGTCACACAGATAAGTTGCCAGGGAATTTGTATTTATCATCCCAAACCAAGAGCCTACTCATTCTCCATGGGCTAGTTAGGCGTCTTAATACTATCTGACCGAATGCCGATCTTTCATCGATCGATACGCACCAGACCATTCGGTACTAGACATTTATACATAGATACCTTTTAATCTGAGAGAACCTAATTATTTTAAATTGAATAATATTGGACAGTATGCACTCTCCTTTATATACTAAAGTGACTACTGGTCACTAGGTGGCGCTACTGAGATAGTTCTCCTACTCGATAATAGATGGCACAATCGTTCAAACAATTAAACAATTAGTAAACGCTAGATGGCGCAGCGGCGCGTAGAAGTAATATAATAATAAAATAACGGAAAGTGTAAAATAAAATTATCCAACAATGTTGCAAATAAGTAGGTTTGATAAAATGAAAAAAAAACTATGTGCGCTGACTACATGACAGAAGTGAAAACTTAACCCACAAAATAATTTGGATAACGTTTATACGAAGTTTTCGCTATAAAACACTGTATTATTGTGAATTTAAAATCACAACGTAACATTATTGCTAGATTCTTAAAGGTATAACAAGATGTAAAAACATAATTTTAGTGGCAACACTAAACAAGAACGCTGGAAAAAACGTTCCATTTCACGCATGGTTTGAGTTTCGCTCTGAAAGTACTCTGTGGCGGGGGGCCGCGCAAAGAACTTGTATACCTACTAGTATCTAGAAGGCCGACTCACACGAAAACCGAGAGCCGAAAGAGACTACCCATTAAGGAGTGTGTCTCTTTCTAAAAGGGCGTCCATAATTTTTGAACTAAACAGGACAATTTTTGAATTAAACGATTTGCATTAAAAAAAAATCGTTTCATTTGAATTAGAATCGATATATATCTAGGTTAGGTACCTACCTGCCGAGAAAAATAATTACTGTTCGAATGAAACAGTAATATATACCATTGAATTAGACATAACATTGATCAGAATGAATTGAGCCGTTATACGGCTTATTACTAAAGTGGAAATAAAATAATATAATTTTGTTCAAACACAATATATTGCCAAATTTATTTATTATTAAAAATAAATTATTTTATACAGTTTGACAGTGACTACAATTACACGACATTAGAAAGGGTACAATTAAAAAATACTTACTGTTAACGGTCATAATATAGCATCAACAATACAGGCACTTAATTTGTAACGCGACCATTTTTCTCAATTTTAATGTTTAATGTTTTAATTGTTAGTTGTTAAATGTTAATTGTTTATGTAACGCTACCATTATTCTATTGTCTGAGAATAGTTTTGCTCAGTGCGTCTAAGGCGTTGTCCTATTTCACTTATAAGATATCATCAAGCGTTGAAGTATCCAGTGGCTGGATTATGAAGACCGGGAGTGCACTACCTTGCCTTTTGAGCGGGCTCCCAGCAGAACCTAAGATATATTTCTTATTATCTTTCAATTAAAGACTAGCTTTCGCCCGCGGCTTTTCCCGCGAGGTATCCATTTAAATTGTAGTCGTCATTTGTCGTGTGTTCATGTCGACTAATACTGATGAAATATTTTTTGCTACCTTTTGCGTTATTGCATGAAAGAGTAACATAGGTATATTTCACATACACACAAACTTTGACATTTATAATAGTAGTAAGATAATCTAGTGTTATTGGTACGAATAAGTGTGAGGTTATAAAATTATTTAAAATAAAAAAAACTTTCTTTAACCTTTGGTAAAATAGAAGGAATTGCATCTGATTTAAGCTTCTTTTTAGCTTCAGTTAAATAGTCTTCCTTTTTAAAATGTAAACTACATACCACAGAGTACTCGGTCAATTTTACAGAATGTTTCAATTGCAAAACTTCCTTCCATATATTTTTCAAATCTTTCTTAGCAGGCAATCTGCAACAGGGTGGAATTATTGAACAGGGTGGAAACGAGTTGAAACTTATGAACGTTACAAAATTAAATTATATAGTGAATATCCTGAAATTAAAAATGAAATGGACACACTACTGATCCATATCGAAATTTTCTTACCTGTGAAAGGATATCCCACAATCTGGATACGACTCTTTCTCACACCCACTTACGACACAAATTTGGACCATTTTAGTAAAACAGTTAATTAAAATAATAATACAACCAATTTCTTGTAATAATTTAAAATACGCCGCCAATCCAAAGACAAATATCCGCCATGTTGTTTCATTGGTTTGCAAAGAGTTACCAGCATATTGACATCACATTCCTCCTATTTTCCAATAACTCTTATCCAATAAATTGATAAACTACGTTTATAAATTCCTTGCTTTTATCAAAACGAAGACACATTCTTGTACTTAGTGAGAAATTAAGTTATTTAATTAGTTGCCTATATAAAATGATCCTTGCGAATATTAAGTGAAATTATGTAGTGCCCAATGTTTCTGTTTTTTCTACCATGTCCATTTTAATTTTGTATGCTGGCGACACTGTGTGAACGAGACACACCACAGAAACGTAGGCTCTCTGTCGATCGATCGTCAGATCGTTTATCGTTATATTTTGATTTAATTAAAAAATAACTTTATTCGGTCGTGATAAGGTTCAGAATTCTTAATCCTTAAATAAAACAAAATGGCGTGTTAGCTCTCTTGATACATGTATAAAAGCTCTTTGGGGCCGCGGCCGCCATATAGTTTGGTTGATTTCAATCAGTCAGTTTGCATTTTTTTATTGTGTTGACGTTTCGTCGCACCACTTTGCGACCCGAAAAACAATTTGTAAATGTTTATTTTATAGCGTTTTCGAAAACAATCGTATTCTGTGATAAATATATTTTTCACTGTATAAAAATAACAAGATAATTATTGTGTAAGAAATAATCAAAGGTGTAAGAGTACAACAATACAGTGAAATATTCTTTTGCAACTTCGGCGTTGTTGATGTGATCTTGTGTTTTTTGGATTTGCTTGTGAAAAACCATGGCTGATAATAGCAAGTTGACTGAAGAAGAGATTGTGGAGATCAGGGAGCAGTTTTCACAGGTATTTACTGGATATAACGAAATAATTGCAGACTTAGTAAAACATTGAACCATGCCGCTGCGTTTGGTACAAAACCCATGCTGCTTTTGCACAGCATTGGGTGTGTGTGTGCCTGTGTGTTTATTTCCAATTTTAGCGGGGCCGTGTCACTTTGATAGACACGTTCTCGACTTCTTGTGCATTTAAAAATATGCGCATTAGGCTTGAAACCGTATGCCTTGTAGAATTATGTACGTAATTTACATTCTTTCGCCATTCAATTATTATTAAATATTAATTAATTTCATTTTTAAATATGGCCTGTTTAGTTTGTTTCTTAGGTAGGTACTTGATTATAACATACCCTGGAATGACAGAAGAAGCTATTTGGTTATAGTAGTTGCACAATAACTGATAATAATAATAATGCATCAAACATGACAATGGAATTCCCACATAATTCTGGCTCGAATTAACTTTGCAGAATATATTATTAATTTTTATGATGTTCAACTTATGTTTATGATAATTCCTGTGTTACATTGATGACTATGTTTGTGTAGTGAATTAACAAAATTCCATCTTATTACGCACCAACACTTTTTGATGAACATGCCCATTAAAAGTCTGTTCAGTACTTTGATAGATAGATAATTCTCTATTATCTACATGGAAAATAACAAATAGAGGGCTTTAAATGTAACTCAGGTCTAAGCCTTTATTATAATGCTTCATAAAATGAACCTTATTTCATTATAATAGATGCACCTGAAAAATATTTAAAAAGTCTCTCCTGCATGTCATCATTTTAGCCCTTGTCCTGTCATATCATGTTAAGATATCTCAATGTGCCTTACAAATACTCACAGCTGACATGTGTGGTTAAGATTCAGCTTACATTGTAACATACATACTTACACACAGCACAACTAAGAAACCAACTAAATATTCTGATGAATCTGTCTCGTAAACTCATACTCGACCTGCAATTGCCTATTTCGCTGCCTTTGCAATAATGTACTATTACCAAGCCGATGATTAAATTCAAAAGTCCTAGTAAGTAAAGGTGCTTCCTATTCCCCCATAGGACTCTTGTTGGACTTTTCATCAGAATATTTAGTTGGTTTCTTAGTTGTGCTGTGTGTAAGTATGTATACTTAATGTAGGCACTGCACACCAAATAATAATGCATTGCAAAAATAGAATAAAACTTTTTATTATATTTATTAATTGAATTGAAAGTCTTGCTTAGAACAATATTTCCAATAAATATCAAATTGCAATATTGAAGTTACCATTTATAAATTATAACCCGCATTCCGCTAAGTAAAGTAGGGTAATGCCTGTTCATCAAAATTTCATATTCTGCTTGAAGAATGTACGTACACTACGCAATATTGTAGTCACATTTGCATTGCAACTTTCTTGCATACAAATTCAAGTAATGCATATGCAAATATTGTAACTGCCAGTTGTTGAGAATGCTTTCTTATAGTATAAATATTGCAGATTGCACCATACAAGCCGATCTTCGTCTCTTTACATGCAACTTCACCCACAGTACTGTACCCCTATATAACTGGACAGTAGCTGTATAGCTTTATAAGAATTTACCTAACAATTCTTCTTATTGTGTCTAGTTCTTTAGAACCAGTGTGGTGAAAGGATTTCAAGTACGCCTCGAAAAGGCTCCTTTCGTGAACTTGACACATGTTTTCAAATTTTTTAGGTTCTATGACATGCCGGTTTCCTAACGATGTTTTTCTTCACCGTTAAGCACGTGTTTTAATGCGTCACAGATTTTTTGAATAGAAAATGTATTTGTGTACAACCGGAAACCGAAATTCGAGGCACCTTCCACTCGGACAACACGGCTTTTTTAACAATATTAATAGATTTTAGTGAACAAATTAATTTGTCATTCATCATCCATCATACACACAGGTCATTTCAAAAGAAATCTCTAATTTCCGCCACGTCAATGACTTAAGCTGGGTTATTTTGCAAACCATAAGTAGGTACCTAAATAAGTCATACAAACTTATTCATTTTATGGTATGATGTTGCATGCGTCATAGAACATACAAATACCCAAGAGCCAATAAAAATATGTTAGTATTCAAAACATGTGAATTTGCTTCAACTTAACATGTTAAGGTGGACAAATGGACATATATTATTCAATTTATAAGAGAATATCGCCAAATGAATGTTATGTAGGTCTTTTAAAGTATAGTTAAAAAAAATAATTAATTGTCTGTAAAGTTGGTTCTCAATGGTCATCAAAGTTGGTTTATGGACGATAGTTTAACGTGACAACGTCATCGTCATAACCAGCGTAATGGGATAATGAGCGTTACCGGACAATGACGTCAACGTTTTCGTGCGTGCAGCCGGCGTCCATCGATTTATTAGACGTAGTCACGTAAAAATATTAATTTCTATATTTTCTTAAAAGGGGGCGTCCATAAATTACGTGAGGTGTTTTTTTTAATTTTCTGTCCCTCCCTCCCCCCCTGGTGAGATGTCGTGAGATTTTATTCAACCCCCTCCCCCAACCCCCAATCTCACGTGAGATTTTTGAAAATGTGGGTTTCTTACGTGAACGCGTTGGATTGTTGTTAAGATTTAAACAAAGGACTTATGATTAAATCTTAAGCATGTACAATTTGGATAAAATGGACCAAAATTTTTTTTTTTTTTTTTCAATCAGAAAAAAATTGCGTGATATTTGCCGAGACCCCCCCTCTCTCCAACGTAAGATTAAATGAGATTTGACTCGACCCCCTCCCCCCCTTAAACACCTCACGTAATTTATGGACGCCCCCAAAGAGACAAATAATTTCACTTTTTTTTTCTTATTGTAGATGGGTTAGTAATAGTCAAGTCAACAGCAAAACTATTTCAATATCAATGTATAAAAAAGGCTTGAACCTAACTGACTATTTGATAGACAGACAGACAAAGTACAGACCAAACCGCTGAATGTACAGACTTGAAACTTGGAGGGTGTATTCGTCAAGAAATGTTGGTAAGAAGTAGTAAGAAGAACTAAGAAAGAAGTTTTATTCATTGGCAATGTAAACGAAGTTGTAGGCGTCAGTAAGTATTTAATTTAAGGCTAATCCTCACATCCGAATTTCATACAAAATGTTTCGGACAAATACTCAAAAAGTACACCCGTATTATAGTATATTCTTCACACTATTCGTTTCGTCCATGTTTTTCGATTTCGTCAACAAAAAAAGTGTAAGGTTTCATACTATAATTTAGATTTTATACGTGTTTTTAAGTTAGTAGGGTTATTTTATAAATAAAATGGGTTAAAAATAAATCCCTATGGAATTATGAAGCTCAAACCAAATATCATAATAAATAAAAAATACTATTAAAAAAAAAATCCAAATAAATAATACTTTCCTTGTTTATCAACAATGTTATTTTTAACTGTACAATGCCTTGTTGTTAGATAACATACATGATTCGTTGTTAATGTCCTTAGCATTATAAAATTACAATGAACTACACAGACCTTTGTTCATTGTAAATAAATGATTAAAATTACATTATAATTAATTACCATATTTGACACCAAAGATCCTAATTTGTTGCATATTACCTAATATAAGTTAGGTATCTAAATTAGGACTTAACTACAATATTTTTAAAAGGACATAATTCAACCTAAATTACGAACAAATATGGTATTATATAGGTTATCTTAGGGTGGGTACTGACTGACCAGTGTTACGGGGCGAATGTGATGATGAATCGTAGCGAGCATTCGTGCAGTCAGTACGTGGAAGGAAACGAACACGAACGAGCGAGCAATGAACCGCTCGTTGCTCGCAACCACTCACACAAACACATCATGTTTGCGCGTGAGTAAGCAACTGATGTGATTAAACCACTTATGCTATACCCATAATATAAAATACAAGTAGTTTAATCACAGGAGAATACTGGCGTAAGCTGGGTATAAAGACAATTACAGAGCCGACTGTACATTACACCATTCGCAGCGAGCATTTTCGGTCAGTCAGTATCCACCTTTAGATTTTAAGATTACCTTTAGAATAATTGATTGATTCAGGCGTTACTTTGCGGAAATCCATAAATATCAACAAATTATATAAATATATTTAGTAATAAATCCGCTTAATTTCAAAGTTTAAAGATACGACACGTGTTTCGCCTCTAAACGAGGCATCATCAGGAGGTGTGGACTCGCCTTTACCTTTAGAATACTAGATTTGGTTTCTTAGACTTCGAGCAAATGATAGGAGTGTACTGTACTAGATTATGCAACACAATAATTACTAAATCAAGGTTGGTTACTCGACTCCTAAGTACCTATTTATCTCAGACTTCGTGAGGAGGAGTGTCTACTTTGCTGTGATAAAATTTTGTAATGTAGAATAAAGTCTGCACCACGATAAAATAATACTCACGAGAATTGTCGACATTTATATTTCAATAGTTCTTCTTATCGTGTCTCTAGTTCCTTCGAACCAGTGTGGTGAAAGGATTTCAAGTGCGACTCGAAGAGGCTCCTTTCGTTCACTACACGTCTTTCAATAGTGGACACCCGTTCATTTGCGTTGAGAATTAACAAAATTCCTTTCTTGGTTCATGCCTTCACATCATGACGAATATACCCTCTAAATTTCAAGTCTCTATGTCCATTAGTTTGGCCTGTGCGTTGTCTTTCAGTCAGTCAGGACTAAGGCTTTTTAAGAGTATATTTTACTACGAGAAGAGGAAGACCAAAGAAAGGATGGATGGACTGAGTGAAAGAAGATATGAACAAAGCAGGCGTGAGTACAGAGATGACGGCTGATAGAGACGAATGGAAGAAGAATACATGTGTTGCCGACCCCACCTAAGTGGATAAGGGCAAGGAGATGATGATGATTTTACTAGCTGACGCCCTCAACTTCATTTGCGCAGCGAATTTTCATAATTCCCTCCTTCACTCAGCTCTTTACGAACACATCATCCAAGTTTCATGTCAATACGTTCAGTGGTTTGGCCTGTACGTTGTCTGTTAGTAAATTAGTCAGTCAGTCCCAAGCCTTATTTATATATATTGACTAGCTGGTGCCCGCGACTTCGTCTGCTCAGTATCTTTATAAATTGTAGCCAAAGTTGTAAATATAAGTTAATTCTGTTGTATAAGGTATACCTATTATTGTAAAGTTTCATTAAAATCCATTCAGTAGTTTTTACGTGAAAGAGGAACAAACATCCATCCATCCATCCATCCATCCATCCATCCATCCATCCTTACAAACTTTCGCGTTTATAATATTAGTAGGATAATTGATATGCAAAGTAATCATACGTCACATTTTTAGAAAATTTGTAATCAAAGGAATATCATTAAAAAAGTACATAAAGCCCTCAATACTTGCAGTAGGTACATGGTCACTAACTTATGTCACCATACCTTTCGTGCCATAAAATTCTCTAATACGTGGGCTCAAAGATGACTTCTAACCTTTATGGCCGTAACGAAATGACCATTCATAGCAGTTGTCCAAGAATTAATTAAAGAAATATCTTTAAATTTCTGAGAATACTAAAAAGGCGATTTTAAACTTTAGTTAATTACATATTAGGGACTCTTCGCATTTGGTTTAGAATCATGTAACATACAGGGTGTCCTACGGCTTAACAAGTAGGTACTGTGAATTTCGAAAATATGACAAGTAATATTTTTGAAAACCGAGTGTTTTTGATTTTTGTGATTCACCAATCCCAAACCGAGATTACGAGATTACTGAAAATCTAGTTTTTGAGTTTTAAAAGTTAATGAAAATTTCATTTAAAAAAAAACTTGGATAACTTGTTAACACACACTGCAAAACCTTTTAAATGGCTGTGAGTATAACTTAAATTGTTTTTACCTATCTAGATGGCCTTTCGAGGTCACTACGTGTCTGTTTATCAGAATAATGTGAAGTCACAGGGCCGTTGTGATTCATTTGACACCAGAAACTCTTGTGTTGTTTTTAAGTACCTTTAAAAAAGGTAATCTACTTCCGGAGTCTGTTGTTTCTTTTAAACCACCAGTTTTGTTAAACCTTGTTTAATCGTTTATAAATTTTTCAGTATACTAATTTAATACCGTAACTGAACTTATAGTCTTTTGTACTTTCTGTTCTAAGATTTTAAAATGGGTGAATAAAAGTATGGCCATGCCAAATAGGCAAAACATCTATACATATAATAAAGCAGAAGACCTCGAATTTCTATACATATGTTTTTTTTGGCGGAAACGTGTTCAGACGAGATTAATAAACATGCCCCAAAAAATGTTTTTTTTTTGTTTGGAAGACTTTGTTTGTTTGTTTGTTTGTTTGTAGGTTTGTGTGTTCGTCCATCACGTAAAAACTACCGAACGGATTTAAATGAAACTTTACGATATCAGCTACTGAGTCCGAAATGGTTATAGGCTATATAATATTACGCTACATCTTTTCAAAGGGTAGATATAGAAGTTTAAAGTTTGTATAGAAACAGTTGGGTCATTCTCAGTTAACAGGTAATATGTTGTATGAAGTGACGGCATGGCATTTTTTTTTATATTTTTACTTAAGTATATATCTTTTTTATGGAAACTTTTAAGTTGAAAATGTTTACAAAGTGGCCAGTCAATTTGTTGGTTTTATCTCGTTTTTTAAGAGACCAGGGTAAATACTCAGTACAGGGTAGAGACAAACTGCACAGGGGAGGATACTTTATGGACAGGGAAGAGAGATAGACATATTAAAAACAGGGTTATTTTTAAGAATCAACTTTATTTATTTATTTTTATTTTTATTATGAATTAAATATAATCAGACTTGTCATTTCTCAGCAGTCTTTGTTTATAAAATTAAATGTTTCTTAATTGCTAGGTACAAAACATAAAAAGGCTTTTGACTTTTCCATTCAGTCAAAATAAAAATATCTATAACTTTATTATCGATACTAAATAATGAAATAAAAAGAATCAAAAACTACTCTGAGTAACAGTATTAAATTTTTCTAAAACTTGCGCTCAAAGACATCAATATATTCATTAAATGCATAAAAGATACAACGCCCTCTCATTTTTAAGTGAGGGGAGGGTAGTTTTTTTAAATCTAATCCCAGGTGATTTCGAGCCGTTCTTCGCGCGTAATTTTTTTTCTAGGTGCCATTTTTTTCTGTAAAAAAAGTCATATTATATTTTAAAGCTAAGATATACATAATGCCAAGTAAAGGTTAAAAAAAATGTAGAAGTATTAATGAAAACGCATACAAATGTATCAAAAGTGCCAGGGGAAATACGCCAGGGGAGATACATTTTCGATTGATATCTAAAATAGCCGTAAAAGTATTTATTGTACGCAATTCACAATCAAACGTAACAATGTATGCACTATTCATAGTGAATATTTAAGTCTATATTAGTATTTTAACAAATAATTGCTAAATAAAACTTACCAGAGGAAAGACTGCATTCACTCAACATTTCTACACCCAGCGAGCGGCATGACTGAAATGGCCGTTAAAATGGCTGCGCAGTCGGCTTATGCGCTGCTTGCTGCTAGATTCTCGTTACATCCTATGCACTCGATGTCAGAATTTCCACAAACTAGCAAAACAAAACTGATTTTTAACCGAAAACAAAAAGCCAGGGGACGAGACACAAAACACGGAGGACAAATTATTGTTCTGTATAAAATTAACGATGGAAAATTAATAATTGGTTTACAAATAAAGTCGGTTTGGGGACAGACCAGGGGAGAGACTTTTTTCTTGTATAGTAAGAACTTATTGTGACTAAACTACTTACATTTATGTAATAAATTTAAGTGAGCATGAAGAAAACATTTAGTTTTAAGTAATAAATAGGTTAATTAGAAAGTAAGTATGAAAAAAAAGTGGTTTTTTGTCCTTGCCATGGAAAGTACCTCTTAACTGAGAATGACCCAGTTTTTTTTATGAGTGTATCTATCTCGAACTTTGGAATTATGTTCTTCAAATTAAATAATTAGGTACGGGTTTCACCAATTTTTCAAAATTAAAGTTAAAATATGTAAAAGTATGAATTGAAGGTGTTTTTAGACCAAACGTTGAATGAACCAGTCTCCTCAGGTATACACAATATCTGATTAAAAGTCGCATTTTTATAATTTCCAAAGATAAGTACCGCCATGACTTTCAGTTATCTACTAAATTCAAGGTTTGAGTAGGTAAAAAGAGGGTTTGAAAATGTGCAAGTATTGATTGACTTGCTTAGTACTGACACTTTGCTATACTGTGACATTTCTTCCGCGGGTGGAACATACAACATCGACAAGAAACAATTCTTCCACGGGTGACGAAGTCGCACGCGGGTTCAGCTAGTATTAAATATAGAGTAACTAAGATTAAGTTCCTAACCTTAACCTTTGAGATACATGATTTTTCCTACAGACTGTTACAAACCTATAAGTTTTAAGATTAATACATCAAGTAAATCTCTAGTGTAATTTTTTTTATCTCTCTCTTATGTAATTTTTTTATAACTCTGTATAATGCAGGGCCCTGTTATATGTTATAATCGAACGCCCAGTTGCACCAAACTGTCAAAGATCCTAATAATGCCCACTTGCACCAAACTGTCAAAGATCCTAAGCAATTACTTTACTCACACTTACATTACAGTTAGAATGTAGACCGTTAAGATCTACCTACCAAACGAGAAAAGTAATTGCTTATGATCTTTGACAGTTTGGTGCAAGTCGGCATAAGTACTATAATTATTAATTAAAATGTATAAATATTGCAGTATTCCCTTACAAATATTTAAAATGAAGGAAAAAATATTTAAACCCCTATTTATTTCATTATCTACGTAGAGTATAAAAACATGGTTCTAGTATAAGTAGAGCATGGTTTACATGTTTTAATAATTAGATCAACCATACCACTTTCCTTTCATTTCGCAATTCGATATCAATTTGTTCCAAGGATGTAGTCCAACCAGCTTTTGTCTACTTAGGTGCCAAAGTGTGGGCGGCGTGAGTGAGTTACTGACGCAATATTTACTTTACAATGCCTCTATGATTATTTCTTGTTACAATATTATTCGCGAATAGACAAGCAAGAAGAAACAAGGCATCCGATTTATAACGCCATTCATAGAATAGTTGAATATCGTTCATCTATCTGAATGTGGCTTTCAGGGCTCTTGATGGTCCAGATTACGTACAGAGAATTATGATTGTTACTTTCATAGACATAGATAGATCTAGAGATACTTTAGTATCACATTACTATGTTTTTAAATTTGTTTTTATTCAGTCAATTTGGTTTTCATAATTTTACTCTGTATAGTTTCGAAACTGCTTCAGAAATGGCACGTGGAATATTGGTACCTAATTCTTAAATTCAATGAAAAATTGCCAAGTTCTTATTTGCTCCGTTGCGATGTTGATACTGCATTCTGCAAGACGTGCATCGACCTTGGCGAGCCAGGAATGTGGCTGCTGTTTTCCTTATTTTCAACCTTATCATGAAGGACTCGAGTCTAAAAATGCTTGGAGCCAGCGAACTGACTAGCCTAGGCTTTGTAGCTAGAGGTTGTTTAAATACCTTTTGTCTTTTATTATGGCTATTATGGTAATCAGAACTTTGCAAAGACAAAACATAATTCTCTATCATAACCTATACTTCAACTACTCCGTATCCTATACCTTGTATGTTAATTTTGTAAATATGAACTGAAAGTTACTAACATGTTGCTTAACGCTTTATATAAATTGAATATCTATTTCATAGCAAATATTAAAGTTACTCGCTCAACTACCTGTTGCATGTCGTCTTCATCTTTATTTGCAGTGGCACTTTGCCTGTTATGTATCATGTTCCTGAAAAAGATGTATTAGTGTACGCTGTGTTGGAGATCAATAATTAAAATAAAAACGAAAAACGCTCTCAGAGTTCGATATTTAATTAGCAATTTGTTTTAATCTTTGGCATTATCAACCCATAAATAATAATTAACACCCAGTATAAAAATCACTGAAACCGGACCTCATAGTCTAGAACTTTCATGTTTCACACTTTTTTTTTGTAAAGTATGACCTGGCAAAGTTCTTTTGCAGTGGTCGGTACAGATTTGAAATGGCAATGACCGAGAACTTGTAGATAATCAATTCGCAAAGTTACCTCGCATCACGAATGTTATTCAATTTTTGTAAAAGTTGTTTTTTGTTGCGCCGAAAACACTTTTAGTTAGTCATCCTCATTATTTATCTAAAGTTGTAAGTCATTATCATTTACCAATCATCATTATCACTGAAGTTAATATCAATCCATGCAAAATTTTAATCAAGTCGTCCGCGTAAATTTGGTTAGGATTACACAAATAAAAAAAAAAACAATGTTTATTGTCACAAAAGCACATCTGCTACATACTAAATAACTAAAGCTTAGTAACCTAATATTAAAAAAAAACGTAACACTGTTGGACCATTTTCTCCGCACTAGGAATAATAAGCCTGTATAGCGGCTTCACAGTGCCTCGCTGACGGACTCTCTTTCAAAACCGATTACAAGACGATATCAATCAATATGTACGTATAGTTATTCACCTCTGGGTTTTTAGAATATTAATGTATTTTGTAAAGTATTTAACGATAGGGAGAGATTTTTTAATGTAATTCTGCTGTAATTTGAAAGTACGATCGCAAAGTTGCTAAAGCAATAAATGTTTGAATTCTAATTTACATTTCTCTCGCAGTTTCTCATTGCATACAACACAAATCATAAATCTAAGAGTATACATTCTATATTTTAATAATCATCTTCATAGTAAATAAATGTTTCCATGAACTATGTTCGTGTAATATAAAAGGGAAAACAAATATAAATTTATTCAATTATATTACAACAAATTGAAAGTTCTAATAATTTCTCCGACCGCAGTAACCTAATGCGGTTAGAAATCAACTTTATTTGTTCTATACAAGTATAATTAATGTAATTACACTGTACACATAACCGATAATTTACTTAAATTATTATGAATGAAAGACATAAAATGAATCATGATTCAATCAATGTCAAAGTCAATTAGGTTAATTGCTAGTATTTTCTTAGAAGTTTATAATTATTATTCCGTTCATTCCTGTAATAATGGAAATTCCCTTGACGTATTTTGACGACACCGTGGCTTAGTGACCCTGCCTACGAAGCTTGGTGTTCCGGGTTCGATCCCCGGCCGCGGCAAATATTTGTGTGACGAACACAAATGTTTGTTCTCGGGTCTTGGATGTTGTGATGTCTAGTATGTGTACATGCCACCTGCGACACAGGGAATCCTAGAGCAGCGGTGTGAGTGTGTGAATGTTTATGTATTATGTACCTACTTGCTCCATGCTTGCTTGTGCATTGCTTGTGTTCTATCCTGGAAAATCATCAATGTTTTTCTTGAAAGTACTTACCTCGTTTGGTGAAGGATAGTTGTGACCTTTTTGTTTTTGGGTAGGTAAGTGGATGGGGCCTCAATTTGTCCATTGTTACCAGATTTTGCTTTTTTCTTCCACATATATTATATGTATCCAAACATTGATAACCGTACATTTTAACGTATATTTTGCTATATCTGCCAAAGATATACGTGAAATAATTTTTTAAATTTTTTGAAAGGTAAAACTTACCAGTCAGTATACATAATAATACATATCTAGACGACACGGATGGTCGAGTGGCAAGTTCAATTCCCACTTCTGGACAAACATTAGTGTGATGATCCTTAGACTGGGTGTTTTCTGTAGGAAATGTATGTATTTACAAAAAGAAGTATAGTATTCTATCAGTTATATAGTTCCCATAGTACAAACTTGCTTAATTTAGGGCTTTGTGTGAATTGTCCAAACACTATTATTATTATCTACTGCGAGTGACCTATAAAAACTCAAAACCGACCGTTATACTTTATCTATTTCTTTACTGTTTCTTGATCAATTTCTCCACGGCACACGCCACATTATCAGCAGATAAATCCGTCATTGCACATTAGCTACCCGTTCATGTATCGTTCATAGCATAGCCATATCATATCACGTTAATGCATGAGATGAGCGTAGAGCGGAGCGTTAAGCGCCAAAATCCTTATAACAATTCCCCCATCTGTTATCCATATCCACCACCGCCGCCGATTTTTTAGCACCCTCTCTTTGCTGCTGCCCTCGTCTAGATGTTTTCCACTCATAACAACTAAACTGAATATTATTCAGATTTACTTATTGCAATACTAAAGTACAGTACAGTGCACGAAAGAAGCTTCTTCGAGGCGCACTTGAAAGTAGAAAGAACTAGTGACACGATAAGAGTAACAAGAAGAAGCAGATTCCAATACTCCATGATGTTTGAACGTGACTTATAAGTCACGTTCTAACGTTAGCCGTTATAACGGTTAATATTAATTTTATCTCGGGTTCAACTGAACTGCAATGTTTTTAACGTCGAAGACATACTAGGTCTTCAACTTATGCCTGATGTCCTAGTATAGTAACAGTACTAGGACATTCAACAAACATAAGTTGTTGCATGTCATTTTATTAAGGTCCTAATCCCGCTCCGCTCATCGCTCCTATGAAGATGAGCAAGGTCTTATCCGTCCAGCCAGTTGTCCGTAGATTCTGCACGCGTGCATCGCTCTTGCTCATTTACTCTCCAATTAATGAATGCAACGGGCAGTATAATTATTGGTTATAATTCTTTGATAGGGGATTTTGAAAAAAAAATATTTTGTTACAAAGTAGTTTATTAGCATGATGTTTTTCTTTTGCAGATTCAAATGTCATAACAAGTAGTTAATTAGTCTTAGTTTACAATATAATAAATATTAATTTAAACTTCGTATGTTAATGCCAATAATGGTGATATTTCGATTTAAATTATTGTGGTTTGATATATTTCGTATCCAACACCTATTAATCCATTCATGGTTCCAGTAGCTTTACTTCTATTCATAAGTAATAAACTACTGTATTTGGAGAACTGTGTTATACACGGTCAAACTTTAATCACCAAAAAAAAATACGCACGTTACTGAACATATATACGGCAAAAAACTTGAAAAAATTAATTAGATTTTTTGTTAAAACATATTTGATTAAAATTGGATAACTGTTACCGTTAGTCGTTTTCCTATGGATTTGCGTCAGGCGGTACCTTTAATAGATAATAATTTAAGTTTTATTCATTGTTTGGCAAACTCAGGTACCTATCTCGACCCATCTCGCAAAAGATCGGCTCGGGCGTCGCACTCGCGCCGCTGTGACTCTGCCATTTTGTAGAAATCCAAAACTCTGACTGCACAGATGCAACGTAGTACCCCGTCTGCATTGCCCATTTAATTTTTTATGGTAATTAAAATTGGTGGTGTATAATTAACGTGTGAGGAAAATGGCCACAGAATAGTTACTCATATATAAAATATGGATGCAAAATAAATATAAGTCAACAAGCATCGATCGACCAACTCGAAGAACTATCTAGGTCATACCACGACCATTTGCGACGCAATTCTTGGTTGGAATTAAAATTCCATTCATATCCAAAATGTGAAACTGACTAAAACCTTAGCCATTCCAAGGTTTTTCAAATATTTGCTTACGAAATCCAACATGCTTTGAATCCAAAACCAACAATGAGTCATTCGCAGTTTTGTACAGAACCCGCTTTAGTCATAATTAACGTCACACAAACCGGTTTCAAACTGGACCCAACTGGGCCCTATATTAATTCGATGCGTTGCTCATAGGGTGATTTGTAGGAAAGGGTTAAAAATCAATATGGGCAAAAGTGCTTACTTCCATTTTACTTAAATAAAACGTTTATAGTAGATTTAAGGAGAGACCATTGCCCAACACAACGGTACATAGTACAGAAAAGTGGATTTAAATTATGAAAGTTGTATTTTTTGTACAGGTTTTATTATATGTAAAGTATGTACCTACATACTTCAAAAAAGCTTGTAATAAATAGCCTTGCTTACAGGCAGGCATGTATTTAAAGCCGAAATCCGAAAGCTCTCAGTACTGTGAAGTACCAGGAGAGCATATTTCTGTAAGAGGTGCTGCCTCTGATTTCTCGCTACAACGCACGCACACAAGGACACATTCACTTGCACCACAGAATACGTCGTTATCAGTATTGTGATAAGTTTGGGTCAACAATCTGTGACTCATTGGTAGGTGAGTGCGTTAATGAGATGTTCACGATTTACAGTCCATTGCAAGTAGTAAGAATACAGCTTCAGAGTACTTAAGTACCTTGATGATACATGAATCAACAACCATGAATCGCAATGACGCTTGTAAAGTCGTAGGTCATCAAGGGATTTTTAAACATTAAATGATGAATTAAATATAATTAATATTAACAGAATTAATAGGTTAATAATTATTATTGGTATTGCGAAAAGTATAATGTCAATTGATATGTCATACAATTAAGTCTTATGTATTTTCTTAACTGACTGTTTATAAGTAATTTCCCGTTTTCTTTCCTTTGTAACTCAATGAATTGTCATTCAAGGTAAAATATGTAAGTAATATATTTTTCCTTAAATGACGATTGTGGCATATACCCTTAGGGTAAACCTCAAGGCAAATTTCCATACAAAGTGTTTCGAACAAATACTCAAAAAGTACGCCGTATTATAGTAATTTCTTCACACTATTCGTTTCGTCTATGTTTTCCGATTGTGTGAACAAAAAATAGTAAGGTTTCATACTTTAGTATACATTACATTACTTTTCATACATGCTCCCAGAGTAGCGAAGGAAATCGTCTACCTCATTATTCGTGAGAGAAGACCATCTTCATTATTAGTAGTATTAACAAATGACCAAGAGATAAAGTAATGATGGATTGCATCAATCTGACTGCCTTCTTAAGTTCACGATGATAAAACTGATGTCCAGATAAATTACATTAAGTTGTTATATTATTATATTATTTCAAATATATATTTCTTTATAGATATGCTTACAAAATATGTAAAGCAAAATCAAAGAAAGCTTGTGAGTCAGGCAGTGTCCTAATAGAACGCGATGACGCGACCATCGCAAGTTCGCGCGAACGTCGATCGCGATCACGCGATCAAACGTACTAACGTCAAATAGGCGTCCCAATCCAGCATCGCGTCGCGTCGCGCGATCGCGCAATTGCACATCGGGACGCCTATTTGACGTGAGTACGTTTGATCGCGGATTCGCGCGACGGTTACTTACGTTAGCACCTTGTTACTAACAAAATAAACAACACAAGTCAAATCAAAGACTCGACAACTAATATTTTAGGTTATCATTCAATCAAATGTCAGTAAACGAGGCACTTCTAATTCTAAGAATTATCAACGCACTAATTATATTGACATTGAGTTTGAAAGACAATTGATCGATTCATTGCCTAATCATCATCAAACTCCACGATATGAACGTTCATTGTCTTTAATTCCGTCAATATTGAATCAAATAGAACGGAAAGTAATTCAATCATGTAAGGTGACTAGACTATACATAAAAAAATGTTCATTTACGATCGTGTTGCGGTTGAGACAGCTAAAAAAACTTAATTCGTAACTGCATCACATAAAGTTGCTTAACATTAACACAACACAACACGCAAGCATACGAATTCTTTTGACTTGAATTCGACCGAAATCAACACGATCATGTGTTGGTTTGACAAAGAGAACGCAACGTTGCGAAATAATTGACTGTGTTTTACTATTTTGATTGGCATTGAATTTGTCATTAACCATTAGCCAGGTTTGAGACTTATTTAAGTCTTTGTTACCATCGGGTACTGCTGGCCATAAATCTGTCCCAACGTATACCATCTTGTCTGGTTCTCAGCTTGTTGCATGCATCTTATGCCAAAAAATTTTATATAATATTGTTTCTGTTTTGTTCTAGTTGTGATTCCTGTTGCAACTTAGTTCAAATTTTATGATTTGAAGGTCGTCTGGATCATAATTCAATCAATAAGACTATGCACATCATCTATTTATGTTCTTTGTATCCTGTGTGAATCAGCTCATTTAGTGGTGTGCAAAATGAAGGGTTGAACTAAGAAAAACATTTAACAGCATATTATGTGCCTCAGAAAAGGGTAAATTTATTGTTACCAAGATCCACCTGCAAGAAAGCCGTTCCTAAATAAATCGATTCATCAGACGAACGCCAATCAGTCCTTCCTACCGTTACCACCTGTGAACTTTCCACCGCTCCATTCAAGTTGCTCCCATGCTCCGCTTCACATTGCTATTGTTCGCTAATGTCAGGTACCTGACCTTTGACGCGTGACAGATCTGATGCAGGAAAGTTGGAGTTTTGCATCTTAACTTACTGTTATATCTTATCATTCACAAAGCTTCCGCTATGTTGGATTTTAGAGATGGCTTTCGACTTCACTTTAGTTTAGGTATTGAAATTGATGGCATGGCTTGTTCATGTTCTTGTTTAATGGCGTGCACGTGTCTTTTTGTCACGATTTTGCCAGTGTCCGTAGGTTAAAATATGATCGGTCTTAAGAATCATCAAGAATCAGAAATCAAAATAAATAAGAATCTGTTAATTTTTCTTAGCGAGTCTATGGTAGCATACAATGATTCTCATTCTTTCTGTTATTACAGGATACCAGCCCAAACACGACCTTAACTTATTTAAACTCTTAAAGGTATTTTGAAGAAAAAAACTGTCTCAGATGCTGAAACCATTATTGACCAATAAAGTGATTTGTCAATGATGATTTCAGTATAAATATTCAGTAGATAGCATTATTTTTTTATCTAGGATGCTGAAATGAGGGTTATTTGTAACTATGATTACAGCACATGCTGCACAGCACAGCTTCTTGCTGTACCAACAAATTACCCAATTTACTTTTATCTGCATTGCACGTATGTGTTGTAACCTTTTCCAAATACAATTGTATGACGGTATCAAAGTACCATGAGGCCGGGACTTTATTGGACTATTACAATAAAGGGTTAATAGACACGAGGTCGGTTTGTCCCTTTACGACGTCGATGGTCCACTTACGTGCGTCCGGTGCCCTGGCATAGATCATCATCAATATCGTTTAAAGAATTGGCTTCGATGTTTGTATGTCATGTTCATGTTCATTGACCACTGAAAAGAGAAGCCTTATGGGCCTACCTTTAATGGCGAACTTTTCGGTAGAGGATTTAAAATTTTACCAATTGTCCGCTACTCTGCCCACACATGAGTGTCTAATGTGTGTATACCGAAAAGTTCGCAAGGCCATTAGAGTCATCTATCAGTGACGTCAGCCGAACTGCCTTATCGATATCATCTTATCGCATATGGCCGAGGCGTATGTATTACCGTTAAATGACCCCCTGTGCTGTCCAATGCTTCTGTATCGACTGCCCCACATCGATAATATCAAAAAATACCTCACCCTTTTAACACACATATGTTTGATATAAAAGTATGTTAAAAGCTAGATATACGTTATTAACCTGAACTTCGAACCCTTAGAGGGTTTCCTAATCAGGTCACAAAGGGGAACTACTGACTCATGTTTCGTGACTTTCGTGGGTATGCTCCATTAACGTTGTCTTTTATAACCTTAAAGGCAGCCTTTTGTGGCCGTTGTAGTATGTCCTCCCTAAGCTGCGTATCGCCAGTATACTTTCTTAGGTCATAGCAAACGCCTTAATAATCGCTGCTAGAATATGCCCAACTTTAAAGCCCATCTTATTCCTCAGCTCGGATCTTCTCAATACAACCAGCTATAGGTACAATGAACAGCACATCACACATCACAGGGTCTTTTACTTTCTTTACTTACTTGTTAACTTAATTACTTGTTGGTCGAAGGTGATGCTGTACAACGTAATGGCCCTATCGTAAAGATCCACCTAAAAGTCCAGTAAAATACTTATGTATTACAATGTTACATTAAGTTTATGTAACGAAGTCTTTTTACAGACAGTGACTGGCTCTGCAACTTCCTAAATTGCATTTTTAAGACGATGTCTAGACGTTCCCTTTAGTTCCACGAAACCACAGTTTATTTAACAGAAAAAAGATGTCTGACTAAATTGTAATTGCGGTGCTTGTTGTGGCTAAAAAGTGTTATGTAAACAATGACTTGATAACTGAAAGTTGATCTTCACTGTCGTATCTTATCCAATACAAAAATTATGTCGAAATTGCTAAACACATTATCGCAGGAGTAGAAGCTAGTTATCTAAATCAAGCGATAAAGTAAAGATAATTACTCCTTGAATCGTTTCCGTCCGTTGTACCCCGTGCTTGAAGATATTTCTATCTAAGGTGAATAAGTTTTACCAAAACAACGATGCGTGCCTGAAATTCACAAATTTACTGATAAAGCATGCAACGTCCATCTGCACTTTTTATCACTTAATTGGCAAGCCTTGTCGGCACGCTAGTTTCGCGGAAAAAAAAACTGACAAGATAGACAAGTCGAATTAGATATTTTCCTGTTTTTTTGCGCCAAAGTAAAAATGAAATGCATTAGTGGGAAAGTTCCTTGTCTAGATCTGCTTGATTAATCTACTAACTAATAGAGCATTTTTCTTATTTGTAATTCATCAGCATTAACTTACTTACAAATAATAATAGGCTGATCAGACGTGGTGATGACAGATGAAGCAAGGCGTTAACAGAATGGTGACCGAGGACTGGCAAGCAAAGTGTCGGATGTCCGGCAGCGAGATGGATCGACGACATTGTCAGCGACGTAGACTCGTGGGCTAACCCTGGACCCGCTTTGCACAGGACCGAGCAGAATGGCAAGAACAGAGAGAAGCCGATACCAAACAGTGGGTCAGGTCAGGCTGCAGATGATGATGATGATGAACTTGAGAATCATTATTACCTTACTCGTTTATGCGATAATTATTTGTAGGATTTATAACTCGAAGCTTAGAAAAAACAAGATGTAGAATTCCTTTGACAATGGCACGCACGTGCAAACGAACCTTATGGCTTGAAAACACGTATTCTTTTTTTGTCGAGGTGCTTGTCATTGAGATTTTATGCGCTCCGAGTCTCATTCAGAGTGTTCCAAACCAGTCTAGAGAAAACCCCATAAATTGAGATTTAGACTTACTTAACCCACATCGCGGTTTTGAACAGGCTCATAAGTGCGGTACTTAAATCTAAGTTAATTTTATAACTTGCTTTCTTATAAATGTTAAACCCTGCATGGAAGTGACTCTCTCTCAGTTATTATTTGTTTTTGTTATTTTTCATTCTTAAAACTTTGCTTGCAGTCTAATACCTCCAGATTAACCAACAAAACATTAGTCTACACTTCACTGCCCCCAACACTGACTAATCCGTGGCCTACAATCAGTACCTTTCACATGACAATGATTTAAAGCATACCATGCCCAAAGTGGTTTTCGATCCACGGGTCATTGGTCCCCTAATCGCAGCCATACTCTGTGGTACGGAGGTCCTTCACCTTGTCTTTGTATAGTACTCTCGTTGAATACTAAGTCAGGAGCTTAATTGTGCAGTTTTGATTTTTAATGGCCCTACTTTTTGCCGTCTGCTAGTCTTTTTTAGTCTTGTCGGAGTTCTGGGAGATCATATTCTCTGTCAATTGAAATCAGCTCTATCTAACATCTTGTAGCCAGAGCCTTTACTTACACGATATGTGGAGGTAAAAAGGGTTAGTATGCATGTAATATTCAAACCGTATCTGGGTTATCGGTGATTACTTGAAACTTATTTGGTAACACTTCAGTAGAGGTTTAAAGTTTAATCAGACCGCTAAAATCCAGAGATGTACCTAGTGTTTTTATTTGGTATTCAATTAAAAACCAATATTTTTATTCCTGAATTAATATCTTCACATTTCGTTCAAAACTATTCTAGAGTCAGCTCTTGCTTAGTTTTCATAGCCTTTTATCACACATTTGCAAGGTATTCTAATTTTCTCAATTAAGTTTTTTTTTTTATTCTTCTCAATTTAGTTATCTTTATCAATATCCGTATTGTTACAAACTATATTTGTGTTGATACATTGACTACCTGGTGTAAAATGTCACCTTATCGGTACGTGATCGCGTTACAAACGGGTGTGATGATCTAAGACGATAAGCACCATTATGGTTGTATTACTCCATTGAGGATACAAGAGGCACATGCCTTGCTTGCTAAATGCACGTAACTTCAAAGATTTGAAGATTTCTTGGTTCAAACAAAAAAACTTGTGTTCAAAACATGATTCTGTGCTTTGCAGGGCTCGTTAAGCTGACAAAAATAATAGTTGCAACTCTGAACATATTACTTAATATGTAATGCACTCACTCATTCAATAACACCCTTTTTGTTATTTTAGCATTTCCGGTCAAATAATATGTGAGTTCTCCGAACAGATAAGAGACAAAAAATACCGTTTCTCAAACTGTTCTACTGTACCTTGGTATAGATACGCGATGCAATAAATAATTTGAAACCAATAAAGGTTATTCAAGCTTCAACCACCTTTTGATAAAAGGGTATTTTGTAACTGAGTTTGCATTTTCTAATATTTCTGATGCGATTAGTCCGACTGAATTGAACCAGAAACGAGGAATTATTTTGTTCTTGGGTCGCTAAGTTTAGTTCCAATAATGCATAAAGACAGATACCAAAATGTTTTTTGCCATCTAAAATTATATCTGGCTTATTCCCTCGAGGTCCACGACTCCATTGTTATAAATAAACTAGTTTCATACTTTGATAGCCAACGGGTCCATGGCATATCTGAGTTTACTTTAGAAAACCTTTTACCAGTTTTTATCAAAGCGCTCGTTGGTGGGCGACAAACTGTCTGAACTAAAAAACTGTCTGACTGTCTGTTTGTTCCAGATATGCATAGAAATTATCATTGTTTAAATATTCATAATAATTTAGACATATTTGAATTAGTTGATCAATCATTGAGGGATCGCTGAAGAGTATTAAAAATAAATATCGATTTTTAATCGTATTTATTTTTTTATTATGAAATTAAACCTGACAACGCCACGACTCACGATTCAGTACGTGAAACATTATAAATATTGTATAATGTAGGTATTACTAGGTATATGAAATATGTACATGATAATAACAATTTGTTTTTGTTTTTTTCTTTAATAAAATTATGGACATTACAGGACTCGAACTTAAAAATACAATACAGTTTTGTAAAAGAACAACCGTTTTTAAATCGTCATATCAAAACAGGCGTATTAATATTCGCGTAAACATTAACAGAGACACAAAGGATGTTATGTAAAGCCCGTATGTGAATCACTCAATAGATGAGTCAGAATATGTAGATGGATATGGTAAAACTGTTAAAATAAATAGTATGTCAAGCATATCACTTATAAGTCATGATATGTTGGACCTTACAGTCCTTGTGCAAGAAACCTTCAAAGCCGCAATAAAGTATTCAAAGTTGGAATGAACAAAGGTGTAATTCCTTTCAATATTGATAAGGAAATCCATAAAGAGGTCCAAGTGACTGTGATTTATTTATGTACTTTGTCATTCATATACTTAAAAATATACTTAATACGTAGGAAACATTAAAGATGAAGTACTATTTATTGCATGCTACTAAACTTACTTCAGACACGATGCTGGCTGGCATACTGCAAATATTTGTCTTGTATCAAATTATATTCACATATAGTTAGTATTTTATATTATTATCAAGGTTTTACAAAAATATACTAAAACCGGTTTTAGTATATTTTTGGTCACTAGACCGTAAACACCACTGAAAAGTCATATAAAAGCTAATTACGCAATTTCGTTTACTTCGACAATCTATTATTTTCAGTATAAACTACTGAACAGATTTTGTTGAAATTTCTATAGGTAGAACCAATCTGAAAGTGTTTCAAACATATATAAAGATTTTTTCAGATTAGTTTATAAACAACAGAACAAAGTGCTGAGGTAACAATTAATATTAAAAAAGAAACCGAATTGAGAGGTTCTCAACTACTTTTTTAAGTCTGTTGAAAATGTGCGAATTTCGTGATTTCATGGCTCTACAAATGTTTTTATACCTGTGTTTATTTAGTCAAACTATTTCGATGAATAAAACAAACAAAATAAAAAAAACCTCGTAAAGTCGTACGCAATACTTCGTATCGTAATACGTTGTTCGTCGATCGATTTCCGCATTACGCCGTGTGTAGGGTTTTAGGTATTTCTATGAGAGTACTATTTCGTGTCTAGACTAGACTTGTGTCTAAGCTGAAATTCGAGTAAACACTCGTTTGTAGTTGAACATGATCTTTAACATTCTTAACAACATTGGCATTAATAAAAACAAAAAATAATAAAATAAACAGGTTTTTTTTTACTTTTATAAACATTCACACACTCACACCCCTGCACTAGGATTCCCTGTATCGCAGGTGGCATGGACACATATAAGACATCACAACTATCCAAGACCCAAGAACAAACATTTGTGTTTGTCACACAAATATTTAACCCGACCGGGGATCGATCCCAAACACCAAGCATCGTAGGCAGGGTCACTACCAACTAAGCCACGGTGTCGTTTAGCATTGGTTTTAGAAGTCATAGTTTTAGGCTCTATGTAGAAATAATGTGGACGAGCGCTATAGCGATGTTGCACGGGATTATGTTAATAAATGTCCTTTAGATTGTTCTGGTTATGGGCAGGCGTGATCTCTTACCAATACGAGAGCTCATTGCTAGTCTCGCCACTTGTTTTCATAAGAGAACAGTGAACGTAGAAATGGGTAGCTAAAACGCGAATACACGAAGCATGCATCGTATACAACATCAAGAGTTAAATCTAAATTATTTAGAACGCATCATACTAACGCAAAATATTTGGAAATGATCAATAAGATTCGCAGTAGGTACACTATAGAACTGTGATATGATATCATGTTGGTATCTGAAGAGTATGACGTGTTGTGTTGGTAACAATACAATTGTTTAAACAGATGTTCTACAGACGTGTGTAGAAGTCAACGAGTGTGTTAAACTTATTATGAAGTTAACTATTGATGTTGTTACGCAGGGCTAGCACCAAAATAGCCTAAGTGTTTTTACGTCATATATATACGGTCATCGCGGATAAGGCGAGCTCTAACAATATCCTATTTTAAAACCAAAAGTAATCTAAAATTGATATAGCAATAAGTCAAATAATATTAAGTACTAGCTGACGCCCGCAATATAGTTTGCGTTAAGAATTAACAAAATTTCTTTCTAAGGCGCTTTAACTTCATGACGAACTTATATCCTCTAAATTTCAAATCTCTACGTTCAGTGGTTTGGCCTGTGGGTTGTCTGTCAGTCAGTCAGACAACCAAGTTCCCAAATTAGCTTAAGCTATTTTCAAGATCACAAAGTTTCTCTTCTCTCATTGTTTTTAGAATATTTTTTTGTCTCTATAATGTAAATTTTATGTCAGGTATTATTATAATTTTATCAAGTACCTAATAGAAGGTCGAGAAGCACAACATAACTGATAGAGTCTAATTGGTTACATTAAATTGTGTTCTATTCAATCATTATCTATTTATCTTCCTCGAGTTTATCAAAATCGATTCTAAAATCGAGTGCGTCAGCAATGATAAGATAGGGAATTACAAATTCGTTGAAATTATGTTTTATAGTTAAACTAAGTACATATTATAATTTGGTAGCTAGCTAAATTCATGTAAAGATAACCATAATCACCATAGTTATTTTACACTCTATTACGTAATACTCTTTCTCATTAGGACAGTAGTTAAATATATTGAGATAATTGATTGATTCAGACGTTACTTTGCGGAAATCCATAAATATCAACAAATTATATAAATATATTTAGTAATAAATCCGCTTGATTTCTAAACAAACGAACAGAAAACCTTTATCTTTATCTTTAAACTTTGGTTTTCTGTTCGTTGACTCTTTGGTTTATAATATAGTAATATGTACTAAAGTTCTAAACTAAATTTAAGTTAATTAAAACCTTTGTTTAGAAATCAAGCGGATTTATTACTAAATATATTTATATAATTTGTTGATGTTAAATATATTATGCCTATCGATCTAAAACTTTTGTAAAATTAATGAATGAATGATTTATTTCAGAATCTTAATCTAGGTATAATATTTACTTATTGTAGGAAAGTACCTGCTGGAGTACAGAGGTATTAATTAGGTATCTAAGTTGTAAGTTTGGATTGGTCGTGGGTGGCTAGTCTCCTCCGCTGGTAGTAGATACAATGTGTATACCAACAATAGGTACCCATTGGTAATACTATTTAATAATTATTTGTACGTCCTGATTTTCATTGTCGAGCCGCGATCCTTCAGCTATTACTGGCATGGATTATATTCTTATCACCTACCTGTTGCTCTATGATGTAAGAACAAAGTTTACTTACTGCATTCCATTGCAGTATCAAAGCGATTGTTAACTAAACAAGTAGGATCATCTGAGGTAATTCTGACTTTTGAAATTATTAAAATAACTATCAAAAGTATAGCTAAGTCTGGTGTACTTTTATAGTGTTTTAGTAATATCAAAAAGTTGACAAACTCTAGTGTTTTTTTATAGTTCTTTAGTAATATCAAAAAGTAGCATTAACCTCTTAGACGCATTTACCTCAGTTGGCTTTTTAAGGTATTCAGTCAATATAAAAGTGATTATAAATATTTATTATACCTAATAACCCACTATTTTAAAATTATCGCCGATATCGTTGGACAACATTTCTCGCCTACATCATTTTATTCGTTTTCGATAAAGAAGTAAACTACCGAATCATAACGGAAATATGAGCGTTTCATTTAAAATTAATCAACTTTTTATTGTGCATGCAGATAATAGCTAATTTTTATAAGGTATTTATCTTTTTAATATTATTTTGTTTTGTATGTTGTTGCCTGAAATTAATAATATTATTAGGTATCATTATTATATTTATTAATTTGTTTTTACACAATTTATCTCCATAAACATTCGATTTTTGATATGATCCTTAATCAAGCCAAAAGTACTCGAGCGATTGAACTAAAATTTGTTTATGAGCTAGAAAAATACACTAAGCTCTTTTTTTTAATTCTGATATCACGCAGGCGACGATGCTGCGGGCATATAATGTAACTGAAATGACAATCACTCTCTCGCTAGTCGTGAATAATCCTGGCTGACCACAGAAGCTCACTAACTGTTAATTAATACCGACCTTGCTTCTACATTTCGGCGGAAACAGACCGTGCCCTCATTACAATTCAGAGGAACATTACACCATTTTACTGTTACAAAACTATCATGTTTTATATTATTACGTACGTAATTACGAGCCAAGTAATTTCTTAATGGAAAGAGATCATGCTGTTACCAGATTGATGGTCAGTCTTGAAAGTCCAGTAATTTCACGAGCTGCAGTGCCCTTCAAACCAGAAACATAACCAAAAGTTATATTATGCAATAGATGCTTAAGACTGAATATCTCGCGCGCAGAATAAATAAATAAAAACAAGTAAATAAATATTTTGGACATTTCACACAACGCCATCTAGTTCCAAATCAAGGGGAATCCTCAAATCCGAATTCCATACAAGATGTTTCGGACAAATACTCAAAGTTTTTAAGTTAGTAGGGTTAATTTTAAAACACCTATAAAATCTAAATTAAAGTATGAAACCTTTCACTTTTTTTGTTGATAAAATCAAAAAACATGGACGAAACGAATAGTGCGAAGAAATTACTATAATACGGCGATCTTTTTGAGTATTTGTCTGAAACATTTTGTATGGAATTCGGATTTGAGGATTCCCCTTAAGGGCAAAACTGTTTTTCCCTATCTCCTTCGCTGATGTTAAAACCCATCAGAACAAAAAATATAATAAAATATTTCGTGAGGTTGTAGTAATAGTACCAAATTCACCGCTCGACTTTTTTGAAATTTATATACTCTGTTAAAAATTTACAAATATGCGAGGGAGATAGCGGCGTGCGGGATTCTGTGTCTCAACGGCAGAATATCTGTCATTGTGTTACTCTTCTAAACGGAATCCTACAGGGAACGCCTTACAACAGTTTAATGTAGAAGTATGAACAAAACTAAATAAGCAAAATTGCATAATTGTTTTGGGTATAGAGTATCTCTCTCTACTTACCGTTTCTTTCATTGAAAGAGACTTTGATCGTCCAAAAAAGGCCGTTCGTTGTCAAAAAACTGCCTTACCTAAACAAATTTCCTTAAATAATTTTCAAACAGTTATAGGTTTCAAGGCATAATAAAATTAATGATACACGAACAGTATTATTCAGCGTAACGTCTTGGACAATCAGTGTGTTTATCTAACATCGAATCAATTGGCACAACACACGTGTTAGTCATGCCTGATATGAATGATATAACGATTTTTTAATACCCATTTTAATGTCAATTGCCGCGGTGTAGGAAAACATCGGGAATGAAATGATATCAAACAATAACCTAATATTATAATAACCAAATAATAGCCTGTAACACCCATTGTTGGGTAAATACCTCTTCTCTACCACGCCACTAACGATCTTGAGCAAGGCGAATCCACTTCGGTCCTACTGCTTTTGTAATGTCATCAAACCATCAGGCTGATGTTCTGCCCTGCGGTCTTCGCATATCTTTCTGCTTCCACTCTGTAACTGCTTTAGTTCACCGTTGGTAGTCCCGCCTTGTGAAGTGCCCCGCCTATTTCCACTTTAGCTTCGCGATCCGTATACCCACATCTTCGACTTTATTTCTGCGTCGAATTTCGATGTTAGGTATTTGATCCAGCATTGCGTGCTCTATAGCTCTTTAAGCAACTATGATGGTGTACATATGCTCGCTCATAAGTAAAGGTCCATGTCTCGGAAATGATCTACTAAAAACAATTTTCAACGCTACAATTTTGATAGTTTCAGCATAAAGGCCTCAGCACTCATGGACTCGATGAACGGTCTGACAGATATGACCAAAGTATGAGGGTTGCTTGTCGGGCCTGTCTACTCAATTATTTATAAATGAATAAACAAGTTTTAATTTGAAGTTGCGTTGGATTTATTGTAGAAAAGACATAATATTCACAAAATCAACTCTAAGTTTTTCCATCAGTTTTTTCAAGTCGGGTGCAAAAGTAGTATATCCAATACGTGGCCATCCTTCGGCTGCGTTCATGCACCGCTGCGCGATGCGTTCACGTTTTGGCGCCAACAGGGCCCTTAAAATATTTCATGCTAACTTTAAGTATGATTTATAGGCTTCTAATCTTATCATCCAAACACTCTTGTGAACATAAATTAAAAAGTGTATTTTTAATATTAACAAATAGTATATTTAGTAATAAATCCGCTTAATTACTTAATTAATTGGATTTCCGCAAAGTAACGCCTGAATCAATCAATTGTATTTTTAATTGTCGTTTCTTATTAGTAAAAAAAAAAAAAATTAGATAAAAACCAGCACATACAAATTTAGCTTGAATTTATGGTTCATATTATTATAATCAAAAGTTAGTTTCACTTTCGACTCAGTTTGAACAACATCATGAAATTTATGCAAAATTATTTTTTTACCACAAATAATTGTTTGTTTACTATGATGATGATGATGGTTTAAAAACTGATACTTATGCAGTCTTTAAACCATCATCATCATCACCATCTTCATCATCATCATCATCATCACCATCATCATCATCATCATCATCATCACCATCACCCCACATTTAGTCCACTGCTGGACGTAGGCCTTCCTCTCCCATTTCGCGTCACTGAGCCTGGTTTCGGCTCTCCGCATCCACTTTTTACCGGCTGCCTTACGTAGGTCGTCGCTCCACCTGGCCGGAGGGCGCCCTATACTACGTTTGCCGATACGCGGTCTCCACTCAAACTTTTTAAACCATATCTACTTTAATTTTATAACTTATCTTCTTTCTCACGAACGGCACAAAATAAATAAAAATCGATGGGTGCCTAATGGGAATAGTATCGTTGCTAATCGCAACAGTGCTATTCAGGTTGGTGCTGTATTGGGTATACTTCATTTTCTGAATAGGGGGAAAGCTAAAGGATTACTCACGGTTGTAATAAACAAAGTTTTTATCCGGTTAAGTACGTGACAAAGGCAAATTGTTATGTGACTAAACTAAAAAGTCATCTAGAAATTGTAACTAAACTTGTAATGGAAGTCCCGCAATGGTATTTGATTTTCCTGTTGTTTTATTACAGATTGACACAAGCGGCAATGGATTCATAGACCTGAAGGAACTGAAAGACGCCCTGGACAGTGTTGGGTATAAAATCCCACAATGGAAGGTAATTATCATATTTTTTTTTTCACTTATTTAGCATAGTGAAAAATTACAATATTATTGTTTGCTTAAAATTAACACTAAAAACCAAAGTTAGAGCAAGCGCTAATTAATTGGAATTGACGCTCGAGTGACGAGTAGCAGTAGATTGGTAGGTCCATAACTAAATGTATAAGAAGTAGTGTAGGTAGGTTATGTGAGATCTTTCAGCCTCGATGACACAGGGCTAGTGTACAAGCTATAAGCCAGCAAGTTCGTATGTTTTCTGTTAGCTGTCTTAATGTTTGTAATGCGGAACCCGATTAGTCCGATTACACATAAACAATTTGGTAAAGGACGTCGCACGACAATATAACACAAATCCATTTTCTTCGCAACTAAAAGTTTATTCAAAACTTTGTAATTCATACACTTTTGATTAAGTGTTGAGTTTGAATCAAAATTGTATGATATATCATTTCATTTATTTATTCCAGGAAACAATTAATACAGTGTGTTTCGATTTCTGTTTATCTCCTTGTTTCCTTAATAATTAACAGTTCATTCTGTATTCTTATTTATGTAATCACGAATCTCGGGGTAATGAACTATTGCAATAAACAAGTTTTTTAGGAAATTCTGCGAAATATCAAGGCTATTTTTCGCGAGTGGTGCAATACACCGCTATCTGGTTGCGTCATATTCGGCACATTGGCTTATCAAATGTGCATTTATTTCGTAATCTGATAAGATTGGATTTTTTTTATACGTAAATATTCTATTCAAGATTTTTACAAGGGCACTGTTACTTGGAAAAAGTTTCAGGAATCATAATTATCAATCATCAATTAATGTACAGTCGGCTCTGTAATGGTCTAAGTCTAAAAAATAAATAAATAAGTATATTAAAAAAAAAAATAGGTTTCCATTCATAGCTCGCTAGTAACTATGTTAGAAGTTATGCAACATCCTAAATACCCCCTCGAATAGAGCAAACTATTTTTGAAATCGATCAAAATAGATTATCTACTTTTTTTAATTGTTTTTGCTGTGCTAGCTTATAACTTTGTGTTTTTATTTTATTTCATTATTTTTAATTTTACGTAGATTCTAAAATAAAATAAGTAAATACGGGTCTCAGCTTTTGTATAAACAAAATATAACGTTATATATGTGGCTTTTAGGTGCGTTGCATGATCGAGGAGTTTTACGACAACGGTGGCAAAAATGGGAAGGGCGTCAATGGAAGCATGAATGGAAACGCGAAGAAGGACGGCATCAGCCTCAATGAGTTTGAAGAGTTGTGCGCCAACTTGAAGGCACAGCAGGTAAGCTACACTGGTGAACCTAGAGTCATCAACAATTGGGAGGGCATCAATGGAAGCATGAATGGAAACGCGAAGAAGGACGGCATCAGCCTCAATGAGTTTGAAGAGTTGTGCGCCAACTTGAAGGCACAGCAGGTAAGCTACACTGGTGAACCTAGAGTCATCAACAATTGGGAGGGCATCAATGGAAGCATGAATGGAAACGCGAAGAAGGACGGCATCAGCCTCAATGAGTTTGAAGAGTTGTGCGCCAACTTGAAGGCACAGCAGGTAAGCTACACTGGTGAACCTAGAGTCATCAACAATTGGGAGGGCATCAATGGAAGCATGAATGGAAACGCGAAGAAGGACGGCATCAGCCTCAATGAGTTTGAAGAGTTGTGCGCCAACTTGAAGGCACAGCAGGTAAGCTACACTGGTGAACCTAGAGTCATCAACAATTGGGAGGGCATCAATGGAAACGAGAAGATGGTTGGCATCAGCCTTCGTAGCTTAGCTATGCGTCCTGTTTTTGATTCGAGAGGGAATGGTGGGAGACCGCGACAATCAGAAGGATTTGGGGGAGAACTTGGTCCGAAAAGGGACACAGAAGGTCAAATTAAATTAAAAAATGCTTCCTGTGGTTTTGTAGCTTTATCTCAGTAGCTGAATGGTGTCAGACAGTTCATCATAAAACCTAAAGAAAAACATAGTTCAATTTGAGTTTAAATAAATTAATCAATATTTTGCAGTGTCATGAATGATATAAAAAATATATTTTTTAACTAAGATAAACTAGATAATTGTTCCAAGAAAACGTTAACCACAATAAACAGTATGGAATAACTTGTTTATAAGCAATTCAATTAAGATATAAAAATAATATAAAAGGTGATGAACTGGTAGATAGTTTATTAAATTGCCTTGCCTGATAAACTCCAGGTCAAGCATTTGAACCCAATGTAAAAGTGAAATGGTTACAACTGTTCATTATGGTAATTTACGGCTGTGGACGTAATCAGGACAAAATTTGGAAGGGGCAGAATTAACCAATATGTTGATAGTGTGGATAACGGTTAATATAGGTACAAATAACAGTATCCAAAATTTCACATTTACTTGTCTAAATGTCGTTCTATATGGTTTGGTTGTTTCGTTTTTCCGAAATGAAACTTGTCCGATGTTATCAACAAGCATATCAACTATATTTGACTTAAGTTTAAGCAACTTTTGGCGGTGACACCATTTGGATGGGTGACCGTAAGGTGCATTTGCGACTTAGCGCTTCCGTGCTTTGAAGGGCATGTTAAATTGTCTTTTGGGCGGCTAGAAAACTCTGACATTAGAACCAGCTACTGGTTTACAGGATACGAAACCTTTTAAGCCTCTCCAAACTCAAGAAAAATTTATTCTCTACCGTCATTAAAATTAGTCGTTCTTGCGGCACCTGCCCCCGCACCTTTAACAAATCCTTGCCTTAGTACGTCTACGTTAGCAGCTATAGATTTAGTCTGTCGTCGTCAATAAAGTAATAAATTATCGTCATTCAGGCCGAATAGATGACGCCATTCCGTATGCAAGATACAAAACATAACATAATTGTACACTCATTTATTTTAATGATGATTCGGTAACTCTTTGTCTTAGAAAATAGGCCATAAGTAGTCCACGACAACGAGCATAGGGCAAAATATCTATGCAGTCAACAAAAATGAAATATCTCAATTATAAATAATACCTACTCATATTTTGTAACTTTTTACGACGAAGTTTTATTTACATGAAAAGCCTAGTAATTCTTAACTATAATATACTAGCTTGAATACTTCTCTGTTTAGAAATTTAGCATCGGACCGAAATGTACTAGAAGTTATCTAATTTAGATCCCTTTTTTGGGCGTTTTTAGGTGTGTTTTTAGACGTTTTCGTTTTTTTTTGTAAGCGCCTACAAGTATCAAAGTGCGCACTTTGATACTTTTGAATACTTCTATGGGTGTACGTAACATAAAGTTCGTATATGTGTGTTTCTAGGTGTCGAGCACATTCAAACAGGCGGTCAGTAAAAAAGAAAACCTGGAACACTTGGGAGGCATGAGCGAAGCTTCCAGCGATGGTGAGTTACGAGCATTTGTCAAATAAATATAATGTTTTTTTTTTTATTATTAAAATGTATGTTCTTAAAATCTATGTGTGCATTTCTGTTCTTAAAATCTGTGTGCCTGTGCATTAAAACACGTGCTTAACGTTGAAGGAAAACATCGTGACGAATCCGGCATGTCATAGAACCTAAAAAGTTCGAAAACATGTGTCAAGTGCACGAAAGGAGCCACTTGAAATCCTTTCACCACACTGGTTCGAAAGAACTAGTGGCATGATACGAAGAAGAAGTCAAATATGTAATTATACGTGTATGTTATGCCCTTACCAATTGAGCTGTGTGGCTAGACAGTTCAGTACCCTTACTCAGTTGAAAAGAGAGTGACACGGCTGGTCAATGTTGCTTGTTTAAGTCCTGGTATGGTATTTTGAGCTTAGTAACCATTAAGACAATTATCCTGCAAGCGTGAGTTAGCGCTTTATAAATACAAATAGATAATAACCCTCCCTTTGCTTCGCCGTCGTCGGGTAAAAACTAGTTTAAATCCTTTTCGTAGTGTCGCCTTTCCGACGTTAAATCGACGCGTGAGTATGTGGAAAATATAAAAAGAGCCTAACGCCGCCGGTACGACAGTCTACAAAAGCTTGTGATTGCCTTGGGAAGACTTACGTCCAACAGTAGACTGCTATAGACAGGTTGATGAAATTCTTTTTTCCACGGGCACCCAATATAAAAACACCATTTTCATTATCATTTTATGTCCAGCTGTGGACAGCGGTATGCTAATGATAATTATTATTTTCCTCGTTATAGGCACAACACACTCAGTTCGTCTTGAAGAGCAAATGGCATTCTCGGGTTGGATAAACAGCAACTTGGAGCACGACCCTGATCTGAGCCATCTGCTACCCATCGACCATGAGGGGAAGCAGCTTTATGAGAAGTTGAAAGACGGACTTATTCTATGGTAAGCCTCCCTTAGATCGTCCGCGTCAACTAGGTTAAAATTAGGTCTAGAGTGACATACGCCGTTGATGTAGTTCGTTTTCGTGAATTTTTAGACACATCGAGATCGAGTTTATGTGAAACTTAATCCATATGAATAAAAATAAAAATTGTATACTGTATTTGTATTCTACAGTGAATTATGTGACTCTACTTTATTCATTCATGAGATCCGTCTGTAACTAACCATACTGGAGACAAATTAATGATTTCATTCATTGATAATGCCACAAGAATCTTACATTTTCAGGATTAAAAAGTATCCAATGTGTTGATTTCCAAATCCATGTAGTCGTTTTTGCGTGATTGGGTAACAAACATTAGTAGAATTGTTGGAGAGTTCCTAAATTATGTTACAATTACACGCCTTTCATGAATTTAGTTCATGTTCAAAGAATAAGTATAAAGGTTTTAAAGTCTAAACTATATTTTAGTCTGATCGATTTTTTTTTTGGTTAGTGCATATTAATTACTTTTTATACTACTCTAATACTATTACAATCTAGCCAAAGTAGGCCAATTAGTAAGAAGTTTTATAGTTTTTGAAAATCAAGCTCAATTTTTTTGTCAAACATAAGCTTGGTTTTACCCAAGTTTCTTTGATGAGCTGTTGATAAAATTACAACATTTGTTAATTGATTGATTCAGGCGTTACTTTGCGGAAATCCATAAATATCATTAAACGAGAGATCTCTCGTTTCGAACTTCGGCGAGTCCACACCTCCTGATGATGCCTCGTGTAGAGGCGAAACACGTGTCGTATCTTTAAACTTTGGTTTTCTGTTCGTTGACTCTTTGGTTTATAATATAGTAATATGTACTAAAGTTCTAAACTAAAGTTAAGTTAATTAAAACCTTTGTTTAGAAATCAAGCGGATTTATTACTAAATATATTTATATAATTTGTTGATACAACATTTGTTGTTTTGTTCACAGCAAAGTTATAAACCACTCATGCCCAGACACAATAGACGAACGAGCAATCAACAAGAAGAACCTCACTCTTTACACGAAGCATGAGAATCTAACGCTGGCGCTGGTGTCGTCTCAAGCTATTGGATGCAACATTGTCAACATCGATGCACACGATCTTGCTAAAGGTACGTTTATAAGTAGTGGAGGATGTTAAGACTGTTATGTCTACAAAAAGAAACTTAAGCGTCAATGACACATGGCTTTTTTACACGCTACAAGCCAGCGAGTTCGCTTGTAGCTTGTAAACTCGCCCCGTGTCATCGGTTTTTTTACAATCTGCTTGGTTGACATTCTTTCCCGAACATCACATCACATCCTCGACTGTATCAAGGTAATTATTTTGTAGGGTCTGTCAGAAATCGTGATTAAGGGGAATCCTCAAATCCGAATTCCATGCAAAATGTTTCGGACAAATACTCAAAAAGGACGCCGTATTATAGTAATTTCTTCACACTATTCGTTTCGTCCATGTTTTTTAATTTCGTCAACAAAAAAGTGAAAGGTTTCATACTTTAATTTAGATTTTATACGTGTTTTAAAATTAACCTTACTAACTTAAAAACACGTATAAAATCTAAATTAAAGTATGAAACCCTTCATTTTTTTGTTGACGTGATCAAAAAACATGGACGAAATGAATAGTGTGAAGAAATTACTATAATACGGCGTACTTTTTGAGTATTTGTCTGAAACATTTTGTATGGAATTCGGATTTGAGGATTACCCTTAAATATAAGAAAGCCTTTTGTAAAAGTTTTACAATATAGATTTTTTTTTATTTATTTAACTATTCCAGGCAAACCTCACTTGGTGCTCGGTCTTCTCTGGCAGATCATCCGTATAGGTCTATTCAACCAGATCACTCTGGAGCACTGTCCTGGTCTCACTGAGCTGTTGAACGATCAGGTAATATTCGAACATAACTTGCTGAACACCAAAAAACTTTTAGAAGGCTTATTATCTCACAATATTATTTCGTCAACAAAAAAAGTAAAAATTAACCCTACTAACTTAAAAACACGTATAAAATCTAAATTAAAGTATGAAACCTTTCACGTTTATTGTTGACGAAATAAAAAAACATGGACGAAACGAATAGTGTGAAGAAATTACTATAATACGGCGTACTTTTTGAGTATTTGCCCGAATCATTTTGTATGGAATTCGGATTTGAGGATTGGCCTTAATGGGTTATACACCGTAGAAATATGCATAATCAGTTGCCGTTACTGAACAGATTAGGCAAAAAAAAAACAAAAAAATGAAGTCGAATTTTGTAAAAATATATTTGATTAAAATTGGAAAACTGTTACCGTTAGCCTGTAGTCTTTTCCCTGTGGATTTGCGTCAGGCGGTACCCAACATTGGTAATAATTTAAGTTTTATTCATCGTTTGGCAAACCTGGATACCTAGCTCGAGCCAGCTCGCTGCAGCTCGGCTCGAGCTCCGCACTCGCGCCGCTGTCAGTGTGTCAGTTTGTATAAATCCAAAATTCTGAGTGCACAGATACAACGTAGTATACCTTCTACATTGCTCATTAAAGTTTTTTTGGCAAATAAAAAATTGTGGTGTGAGTATTGTTAAAGGCTTCGTTATCTAGGCATAGACCCTTTTAATATTATTTTGGTGGATTGGTTTTGTATTAAAAGGTATTTAGATATTGATTTGACCAATATCTCCAAAAATGTTGCTTCAAAGCATTTACGCCAAAAATTTAATCTATTGTTAGGTAAGTTAGTAATATCTTGCGTTGGAATGCAATTTAGAGGAGCTCCTGTAAGAAAATGACCTGGCGTTAGGTAGGAGAGATCCTGGTACAAAATATTAATTTAGCACAGATGAATATTCATGTTTCCAACAAGTATACGAGTAACAATGTTACTTCGTAAATATTATTATTATTATTTATTATCTTAATAAATTGTAGCCTATGTGTTATTCTGATGTATAAGCTATATTATTGTAAATTTTCATTAAAATCCATTCAGTAGTTTTTACGAGAAAGAGTAACAAAGACCCCTCTATCCATACTTACAAACTTTCGCGTTTTTAATATTGGTAGGATTGGTAGGGTAATTTAAAACTTGTCTTGTTCTTACAGGAACGCATCGAAGACCTCCTAGCTCTGTCTCCCGAAGCGATCCTCCTCCGCTGGGTGAACCACCAACTGGAGCGAGCCGGCATCACCCGGCGATGCACCAACTTCCAGCAGGACGTGTCCGACTCGGAGATATATTCGTACCTGTTGAAGCAGATCGCCCCCGACGACGCCGGCGTGTCCTTAGACGCTCTGAGGGTAAGTGGCAGGGTTTTGATGATTTAATCTAGTGATTTACATCGCGATTAAAATCAAGTGATGTTTTAAAGAAATCAATGATTTAAATCAATACTTTTTACTAGAACCAAATCAGCTAAAAAGTGTCAAGGGACTTCCCCGATATGCGCTATGGCGCGTACACAAGTGTACAATGCTTGGTTT
This sequence comes from Lobophora halterata, assembly GCA_932526365.1. Taxonomy (NCBI): domain Eukaryota; kingdom Metazoa; phylum Arthropoda; class Insecta; order Lepidoptera; family Geometridae; genus Lobophora; species Lobophora halterata. Next base: position 3,620,955 of record OW052026.1, read on the forward strand.
ACTAACTAGGCAGTAGACTGTTCGGGGATTTCCCGATATTTAATCCCATTTGTTGAATATGAAAACAAATTGATATTTTTAATGACTGACTTTTAAGAAGAAATAAATTGTGAATTTTGTTTATTTTATAAATAAATAATTACCTAAACTAACCAAAAAATCAAAAATTGTATTGTGATTTTTCTTAACAATAACTGACTTCCATATTACATTTTTAACTAAGTGTAAAGACTTTGCCGTTGGTCTCAGCACAGTGTTTACTCCGAACTAGTCAGATACTGTATCTCGGAGGTCTGTACTTGAATAGTGTATTTTTTCATACATATACAATAAAAATTGAGAGCCTCCCCTATTATTTTCATTGCTTAAAAATCAATACCTTTACCAAAAATTCCCCCATTCCACAGGAGACCGACCTTCTGCGGCGCGCAGAGGTAATGCTGCAGCAGGCCGCGAAGCTGCGGTGCCGCGCGTTCGTGAGCCCGGCCGACGTGGTGGGCGGCGTGTACAAGCTCAACCTGGCCTTCGTGGCCAACCTGTTCAACCAGCACCCGGCGCTGCAGCGCACCAGCGACGCGCACGAGTACCACCAGCTGGACGAGACGCGGGAGGAGAAGAGTGAGTACACCCTTCGTGGCCAACCTGTTCAACCAGCACCCGGCGCTGCAGCGCACCAGCGACGCGCACGAGTACCACCAGCTGGACGAGACGCGGGAGGAGAAGAGTGAGTACACCCTTCGTGGCCAACCTGTTCAACCAGCACCCGGCGCTGCAGCGCACCAGCGACGCGCACGAGTACCACCAGCTGGACGAGACGCGGGAGGAGAAGAGTGAGTACACCCTTCGTGGCCAACCTGTTCAACCAGCACCCGGCGCTGCAGCGCACCAGCGACGCGCACGAGTACCACCAGCTGGACGAGACGCGCGAGGAGAAGAGTGAGTACACCCTTCGTGGCCAACCTGTTCAACCAGCACCCGGCGCTGCAGCGCACCAGCGACGCGCACGAGTACCACCAGCTGGACGAGACGCGCGAGGAGAAGAGTGAGTACACCCTTCGTGGCCAACCTGTTCAACCAGCACCCGGCGCTGCAGCGCACCAGCGACGCGCACGAGTACCACCAGCTGGACGAGACGCGGGAGGAGAAGAGTGAGTAGAACCAACAAACAAAGGCAAAAACAACGAAAGTCTTTCTATATTTTTTATTTTACCCACACATACACAGTATCCATATTGTAAGCAACTGCAGATGGTTTATTACCAGGAAGGGTCGCCAGACTTTGGGCCAGGGGTGGTAGGCAGGATCAAGGGTTGACAAGCTGGTCTAACGTTGGCGTGCCCTACACAGAATACATAAACCACTATATATATAAGCCGGCGAGCGCAGCGACCTACCTTACTTGTGATTGCGTTCTTCCACGAAGCACTTACCGCCAGTAATACGGCAGTTGAGTAGTTACGCGGCGAGCGAAGCCAGCCTCAATTTTTTACATATTCAGTAAGTACCTATTAACATATAAATGTATTTCCAGTGAGTTCCGTACCGAACAGTGTACTAGTAAAACAGATAACTGATAGAAAATACTTTTTTTCATATAATAGATAGCTATAATTTCATATAATAGATTTTATAAGCAATCATTTTTTTTCCCTAGGGCCTAAAATGTAGTTTTACTAAAGCATGCACGAAGTTGAACTTTACGAGCATGAGAAGTGAAAAATTATTTTCGCGGTAATCAGAAACGGCAAAATCCTACTAATATTATAAACGCGAAAGTTTGTAAGGATGGATGGATGTTTGTTCCTCTTTCACGTAAAAACTACTGAATAGATTTTAATGAAACTTTACAATAATATAGTTTATACATCAGAATAACACATAGGCTACAATATATAAAGATACCTGCGCTTCGTCTGAGGGAAGCGGGAATCGAACCCGCGACACCGGCGTGATAGTCAATACACGTCAATAGACGCACAGCGCAGCTTCATCCTTATTTAGTGGATATTCCGGTCACACGGACCAAACGATTCAAATCCACATATTTAATACGAACCGCTAAGGAATGGAACTCGCTACCCGCTTCTGTCTTCCCGGACAACTACGATCTTGGTCTTTTCAAGAAGCGAGTAAATAGGTGTCTTCTAGACCTTCGAGATTCATCGTCGGCCACATCTTCATTTAACATCAGGTGAGATTGTGGTCAATCGAAGGTCTATCTACAATAATAAAAAAAAATAACACTTGCCACTCGACCACCCGTGTCGTATTGTAATTTTATTTTATTTTATTTAATTCGGTACAATGACAGACAACAAACCATGAAAGATTCATTACATTCTTAGTTTCTATAGTATACGTTTAAATTTGCTATCCACTTATAATTGTACACAATATATGTAACGAGTTTTGACATCTCTTGGTGAAATAAAAATAAATCTAACACAAATTATTAGTATGTTATATATCAAAGGTTAAGTAACAAAAATTGGGTTTAAAGAAATTAGGTTCCTACTATTTAAATCTGAACAAAGATCTCTTAAATGAACCTAAAGGTAAACTGAAGATATCAATATCCATGCTATGAATTTCGTCATAAAAAGTGCACATGCGATGTAAGGGGTTGTTTCTGCGTTTCTGCGTGGAAAAACTTAACCACTTAGGATCCATGAACAAAGTGGTTTTGAGATGGGTACCTGGTCATGCTGGGATCATTGGCAACGAGATTGCTGATGAGCTGGCGAAAGTGGGGGCTAGCGGCTCACAGCATGGGCCTGAACCATTCTGTGGGATATCGAAAAGCCTCGCACAAGGAGCTCTTATGAATGCATGCTTTCAGAGTGCAATTAAGCTTTGGACGAATGCACCGGGCATGACTCACTCTAAGGCCTTAATCAAAGCTTACGAAAAGCCAAGCACTAATCAGGTATTGGCTTTAAATAGGAAGAACTTGCGCATAATTGTAAGAGCCTTAACAGGACACTGTTGCCTGAATAAGCACATGTTCAACTTAAGGCTAAGCGAAACGCGCTCCTGCAAGAAATGCAATGAGGCAGATGAAACGCCCCTTCATTTTCTGAAGGAATGTGGACCGCTAATGCATAAGCGCAGTATTTATCTGGGAAAACACATATTAAGCCCTGATGAATTAGTTAAGCTTCCTCACAAAAAACTCCTGCAGTTCATCATAGCGGCAGGTTTTAGTGAGGAACTTTAACCGCATAGATCCAAGTGGCGAACACAATAGACCGACAACGGTCGCAGTGTCACTAAAAGCCGCAAATCAATAATAAAAAAAAAAAAAAAAAAAAAAAAGGGGTTGTTTCGCGAAACATTATTGTTAACAACAGGTATCGAGAAGGATTTCAGATGACGTTGGCTACGACTTGGGGCTTTAAAACATATGTAATCCAAAAGTTCACTACCTAGCACTCCATTGACAATTCTATGAAGTAGACATAGATCAGTCACACGTCTGCGATTTTTGAGGCTGGAAAGTCCAAATTTTTCTAACCTGTCCTCATATTCAGGTAGAGCTCGTCTAAGACCTAATCTTCTGCATAATGAACGCAAGAACCGTGCCTGAACAGCTTCCACTCTATCGTTGTGGACGGCATATACGGGCGACCAAATGGTTGAGCAATATCTATCTATCTAAATCGCGAATGACTGATGTCCTCTCAAGGGTTTGGTCACTAATAAAATAAGGAAACTCTATAGGTACTTTATTTTTTGTAAACGTAATTACTTGACATTTTTTAATGTTTAAGGCCTTTTTTAATGTTTAATGAAACTTGTGTCTCGCAGCGTACCGCAACTGGATGAACTCGATGGGCGTGGCGCCGTACGTCAACTGGCTGTACTCCGACCTGACGGATGCGCTCGTCATCTTCCAGCTCTACGACATCATCCGGCCCGGCATCGTCAACTGGAAGAAGGTGACATATACACGCTTTGGCTTTGAGTTAGCTTGATTATCATCTGAGAAGCTGCTGAAGGATTAACATAACATTCACACACTCACACCCCTGCACTAGGATTCCCTGTGTCGCAGGTGGCATGGACACATACAAGACATCACAACATCCAAGACCCGAGAACAAACATTTGTGTTCGTCACAAATATTTGCCCCAGTCGGGGATCGAACCCGGAACACCAAGCTTCGTAGGCAGGGTCACTACCAACTAAGCCACGGTGTCGTCATTGATTGAACACCGCCCTTCTGTAGGTCCCAATAGGCCAGTCAAATAAGAATAGTTAAAGAAGTTAAAGAATAATCAAGGTTTTACAAAATCATACAACTAACTTCAATCGGACTGATCTAGTGACCGTAGGCACCACTGAAAAGTCACAGGGAAGCAAAATACATACGCAGTTTTGTTCACTTCAACGACTTTTTTCAAGTTATTTTGATTTAAAACCTAACCTACTGAACCGATTTTATGAAAATTATATGGGACCAATCTAAAAGTATATCCTCTCAAACAAAACAAAACTTTTTTTCTTCAAATCCGTTAATAAACAACAAAGTTCTGAGGTAGCAAGCATTAAAAAAACACATTCATCGAATTGATAACATCCTCCTTTTTTTAAGTCGGTTGAAAAAAAGGGACTAACCTCGGAATGAGAGATAGCAACCTGGAAACAAGTATACACCTTCATTTTGATGTTCTAAAAGTTGTGTAAAAAGTAACTTAAAACCGTCATGTCTGGCGTCGCAAATTGAATGCTGTACATTTATTTCATTGATGACTACATCATTGAGGCTATAGGAACCGAGATAATCTTGAAAAACCGATGACCGTAACCTTTGAACTTGAATAACTTACGACGCAGATATGTGACTTTTGAGACAACTTTTATATAAAGGTGTATACGAGTTTCCAACTTGTTATCTCTCGTCCGAGGTGAAACCCTAATTTGAATGACCTATAGGGTGTGTTTCCACTGACGCGGAGCTGGACGGAGCGGAGAGGAGCGGGTCGTGAATTGGCCAATCACGGTGCTCGTGTGTGGAGTGAAGTGGAGATTTAGAGCAATGTGATTTGTTTTCTATTCTCAATCTTGTTTTGGACTTTTCAGTGCACTACTTATAGTTGACTATTTTACAGTCTGGTTGTTGATTGTGATACTTATTATATATTTTTTTAGAGTTTAAATTTGTTTAATTTCCTCGCAATTCAAGTGAAAAATCTTGTGTATACCTCGTTCTTGAAGCCCATTTTATCCTCCACTTAAATAACAGCCCTCGCCAAGTCTCGTGTAAAATAGCTTCCTTTAGGCTCTTGGTGTACAAATAACTATTCTAACATTCGTCTGATAGATGCCTCTGGATAAAAAACACTGCAGCTTCGTCAAACATATTTATTGGTACATTACCTTGTTATGGCCCACAAAAATTATAATATTCCTGTTCTTTTTATACAATTATTCACCAACAAAGTAAGAGATTCCGATCAGTTGTTTTTTCTGGCCATAGACTATCCAATAATGACATAGATAAAGTTGCAACTGATTGAATCAACGACTGAAGTGTTTTCTGTTATGTTGCCATGTCTTATTATTAAATATTCCTAAATAGCTTTTGATAAGTACTTTTAAACCTAAAACATCTCAGTCGTTGATTTTTCCAGTTTTATGAAATACTAATATAATCTTGCTAACACGTCTGTTTGTATCAGGTCCACCGTCAGTTCTCCAAACTACGCAAGTTCATGGAGCGCCTGGAGAACTGCAACTACGCGGTGGAGCTGGGCCGCCAGCTCGGCTTCTCGCTGGTGGGCATCGCCGGGGCCGACATCAATGAGGGAAATGCCACTCTCACACTCGGTAACATTTTACAGCCTTTAGTGTTCCCACAGCTGGGACTTTGGCCTAGAAAATCGAATAGGGGGAGTGAACAAGCGATTTAAAATTTTAATGTTAATGTACAAGTGTCGAGACGATCTGGAAGCTCTACGGATGGTGATAAGTCTTGCCTGCGCATCACCAGAACACTGTTATATAAACAAGGAAATATTAGAAATTTAGCAAGCGAAAGGCTTAAAAGCTATAATTAATTACTTACCTTTTTTACTTTACTGCTTACTAATATACTGCAAATTTTTAATCAGCAGAAAAAAATACGCATAAATAGTTGCCGATACTAAACACAAAATAATAATTGATTGATTCAGGCGTTACTTTGCGGAAATCCATAAATATTAACAAATTATATAAATATATTTAGTAATAAATCCGCTTGATTTCTAAACAAAGGTTTTAATTAACTTAACTTTAGTTTAGAACTTTAGTACATATTACTATATTATAAACCAAAGAGTCAACGAACTTTAACTGTTCGTTGACTCTTTGGTTTATAATATAGTTATATAATTTGTTGAAAAAATAATAAGTTATTTTTTTGGTAATCAACGCTTCGACCTTGTGAGAAGCGTGGTAAGGGTCGAGGTACCTCTTCACCCTGGCTTCAACTTCGGGAGCTACTACTCCCGCGTCTCTGGGCTTTGCTCCTCTTGCCTTCTAATGGCTTTGTGGAGCATTACGATTTGTGGGTTATCAGCCCACTACGTTTGGATTATAATGAGTTAGTCGTTTTCCTATGGCTTTGCGTCAGTTGGTTCCCATCAATGATAATAATATAAGTTTAAACCAGCTCGCTGCAGCTCGGCTCGGGCGCCGCACTCGCGCCGCTGTGACTCGCACATTTTGTAGAAACGAGAAATTAGGACTGCACAGATAGTACCCCTTCTGCATTAGTCATTAAAGTTTTTTGGTAATTAAAAATTTGTAGTGTATATTTATTTTAATGCATTAACCTTGTAATATATTTTTTGTGTGTCTAATAAATTATCTTAATTTATTCCAGAAGGCATTGAGATCGTCTCGCCAACGCAAAATTTAATTTGCTGTAATATAAATATAAATCTTCTTTTCAGCTCTAATCTGGCAACTGATGCGCGCCTACACTCTGTCGGTGCTGACTCGTCTGGCTAACACTGGCAACCCCATCATAGAGAAGGAGATTGTACAATGGGTGAATAACAAGCTGCAGGGAGCTGGCAAGACTTCCTCTATCAGAAGCTTCCAGGTAAATATACTTTGCTTCCACCTTCATGGCGTCTAGAAGCATTTAACAAGCTTAAAGTTTATAAAAATTTAAAAACCGACTGCCAAAATCTTATTCCCATATTGGATTTCTGAATTTATTTTTGTTCTATGATAATAAACATATATATTTATTATTATTATTTATTGTGAGCCTGAACTGTCCCACTGCAGGGCAAAGGCCTCACTTCCTTCTTTCCACACTTTTCTTTCAAGGACTACTGAAATAATAAACATATGACTTTTTTAATTTATGTTATATCCTTTTAATTTAATTTTAGTATAATTGATTGATTCAGGCGTTACTTTGCGGAAATCCATAAATATCAACAAATTATATAAATATATTTAGTAATAAATCCGCTTAATTTCTAAACAAAGGTTTTAATTAACTTGACTTTAGTTCAACTAAACCAAAGAGTCAACGAACAGAAAAAACAAAGTTTAAAGATACGACACGTGTTTCGCCTCTACACGAGGCATCATCAGGAGGTGTGGACTCGCCGAAGTTTGAAACGAGAGTTCTCGTTTATTACTAAATATATTTATATAATTTGTTTAATTTTAGTAAACAAAAATAATGGCTAAAGAGCCGCCATTTTTATTTTTTGTTTAAAGACACTTTTATAACGACATTTGAGTTTTTTGAAAATAATCTAAAGATGCCTTAAATGTAGAAATCCATCCAGCCGTTTGGAAGATACGAGGTTACATAGAAATTTACATCCATACATACAAGATAGGCGCGAAAAAACAACTCTTCCTTGGCAATCTGGTGAAAAAAAAAAAAAAAACTAATAATGCATGGGTTCCAGGATGAAGTGCTGGCGGACGGCAAGGTGGTGATAGACCTGATCGACGCCATCAAGCCCGGCTCCATCAACTACGACCTCGTGCTGTCCACCGGCGAGGTCGAGGTCAGTCTTACTTACCTTATAACATAGATGAATAACGGTGTTCCTATAGAACACAGTATGAAACCAAGATGAATGCGGAGTACAGGACATAATATTTTCAGACACCCTGTCTCCATTTTCAAATAATGTTTGTTAATTTTTACGATGTAGTTATATTGATAATGAAAAAGACTGGTAGTTTTAACATGTATTATTTATCTAGTCCTGTTACTTATCTTTTTCGAAAATTGGTATCGTACCTAAATGTACTAGAATTTAGTCAATGTCAATGGCTCCCTTTTCTTGGCGCATTTTCAATTTACTAAATTGTGATTCGATACTTTTATACTTCTGTGCTTAATACGTCCTAGCACGATATGAAATTTTCTAGTAATAAGTTGGTCTAGTAGATTTAACTCGAAGAAGGTTGTCAAAATAAGGTTCGAATTTCCATGCATGTTTGAGAAAAACAACAAAACGGCACTTTTAATGATCCCTGGACGAAAGGAGGCTCTTTGAGGCGCACTTGAAATCCTTTCACCACGGTTCTAAAGAACTAGTGACACGATAAGAAAAAGAATTGATCCCTAACACGAAAACGCAATTTCGTGTTAAAGTTCAATCCTTCTTTATTTTTCTTCCCTGTGACTTTTCTGATGTGTTTACGGTCACTAAAACGGCCCAATTGGAGTCTGTTGTAGTATTGCGGCCCAATAAAAGTCGATTGTAGTATTTTCTTGTAAAACCTTGATTATTTCTTCAACAGGACAATCTAGCGAACGCCAAATACGCGATTTCAATGGCGCGTCGGTGCGGCGGCCGCGTGTACGCACTACCCGAAGACATCACCGAGAGGAAACCCAAGATGATCATGACCGTGTTCGCGTGTCTCATGGCCTTAGACTACATACCCACCATGGACGCACCCGTCAAGGCGTAAGTGTATGGATGTATGTTTGTAAGCCGATTGTAACTTGATGAAAAATTAACTTAAGAGGATATGTGAAATAATTGCTTGATTCAGGCGTTACTTTGCGGAAATCCATAAATATTAATAAAAAGTATAAATTTATTTAGTAATAAATCCGCTTATCGCTTATTTAATGCACGAAAGGAGCCTCTTTGGGGCGCACGTGAAATCCTTTCACCACACTGGTTCGAAAAGAACTAGTGACACGATAAGAAGAAGACGAATCCGCTTAACTTATAAACAAAGGTCTTAATTAACTTAGCTGTAGTTTAGAATTTTAGTATCTAAACAAAAACGCCGAAAACAGAAAACCCAAGTCAGAACTCGACACGTGTTTCGCTTTTACACGAGGCATCCTCAGGAGATGTTGACTCGCCGAAATTTGAAACGAGAGAAGAAATTTGTTTCGAAGTTAAGCTGATTTATTACTTAATATATTTATACTATTTATTAATGGATTTGTGAAAATTTGGAGTCGCTGCGTTACACTATTACTCAGTAACGGTACAGGTTACAAACTTTATGTTACAGTTAAAACAAATGTTAATACAGTGATAACTTGAGAATATAACCTAATTAAATGTAAGACAGAAACACGATTGGTGAAAAGTTTCTCGATAGATTTATTTTTGAAATCGGACCACATAAAATAGGTTTTACATCCATCCTCCGAATTTGAGAATATTTAAGGTTAAATTTTATACTATTGAGTGAGTACTCACAGAACTTAGATAAATGTAAAAGGTTTTTTTTTTATAAATTCAATACTTTTCAAGCAATACGATGTTTTATCATTTGTTGCTTACGTCAGTTACTTTTGTTTGAGCGACAAAAAAATATATCTTAACTCTTCCCTCGGGGTAAGGTATTTGCGCTATCAGTGTCTTGCAATTCGGCCGTTGTCATTTCTAACATTTTCACATATCCTCTTAAGTATCGTTTATTCGAGCGTTATCCATCAAGCCGTAAGTGTATGTATGGATGTATGTTTGTTAGCCGATAATAACTTGACGGAAAATTAAATATCGTTTATTCAAACCCCTGTCACTGTTCTGGTTGAGGGCAACCGTGATGGTAACAGACCATAATGTGTACTAATCGGGCGAATCAACATGACACCTGGCTGACACTCTCGCTCGGCACTTGATGTTTCTTCTTCCTCTAATTGCGAAGCCTTATCATTACATTACCAAGTATTACAGGACCTCTTCTCTATCAAGATTATCCAATTCCACGCTGTACTTTACACAATCGTCATTCGAGCCAGGTGTCATGTTCATTCGCCCGAGTAGTACTGAATGTATGTGACGTCTTTGGCGTGTATGAGTTTAACATGACTTTTATTTATAAGTATATTCATGATTCCATTTTATTGTAATTATAACCCACCAAAACGGTACCTTCGAATACCATGCCTATTTTCATAATTATCATAGCCGAAATCATAATTATTATCATAGCCAAAATCATAATTATCAAAGCTAAAATCATAATTATCATTGCTAAAATAATGTTTATTATGCTAAAAGCTTGAATGGGTTGGCTATGTTGTACCGCTAGTGTATATTACCTTGCATTGTGTTTAATCAACCGAGCTATTAGATATGTATGAATTGTATGATTCATAAAGCATTCCATACATTTTGGATTTTGGATTATGGCTACTTTTGAAATGATGCTGTCCGTTTTTTATTGGTCAAATACCCATGTTTTAATCGACTTATTATAATAAAAACATAAAAAAAATGATTTGATTATGGACGTATTTTAGTACTAACATTTTTGAAACATTTGTATTTATAAACTTTGTATGTAAACGTGTTTGTATGTACAACTTAAGTATTCTAACGTAAATATTAAGCATAACACACGCTATGGCAATATCTAGATAGATAACAAATTGTCAATTTACCTGACTGGAATTTAAAGTGAGTGATGTTGTATCGCTTTTTCGGCTACGTATAAGCGATAGTGTAATATCGCTTTATAATAGCGTTATATCCAGTTAATGTTTTATTATTATTCTGTAGGAAAAAGTATATGACAGACACCTAGAACTTATGAAAAAAGTATTAATTTTGTCAATTTATACATTTTTACAACGAATCTTTTTATATTATAGTACCTACTTATAGCTTAGTGTAGGTACCGCTTTTAAGCTAATGTATTATAAGTGCCAGGGTACTTAATTTTATGTTTTGAGATATATTTTCGTCCTAAATTTTCATTTTCGAAAATTCTTCGGCTTCCAAAATTTTACCGTTTGTATTTATGTGTATTTATATGGTGTGTTTGGGATTTGGCAATAATGTGTGGATTTGTGTATGTGATAAAGTATATTATGTAACGCCATATGCAAGGTTATTCTTTGAGCAACATATTTGGAGGTGAAAATAAATTTGGGAAGCCAATTCTCATGCTGTCTTTGAAGATAAACATCGCTATTCGCCATTTTGTCTACCGAAAATTCAAGTGTCTTCATTGTCTCAATTCAGTCAATATGTTATACAATTATACAAGCATTCTATATTCGCCTATAATTGTTTTTGCACAAGACCAGTTCAAAAATATTGTGTTCCATTTATCGATTCGCTGTAAAGTGCGTTGTAAAATAAATATTACATATAAATAAAATAATATTATGAAAACACAAAATCGGCGTTCTTGAATCGACTGGTGGTGCTGTTAAACAAAATGGCGGAATTTGCGACATTTATCATTAGGTAAAGATACTGTATGAGAAATTGCTTTCTGTGTTGGTGTTGCTTAAATTATGAACCAATACTTATTATATTTTTATTATAAAGGTTACATTCCTTTGTGCATTCAGCATTCCCTTAATTGGCATTTTTATAATCAATTTTAAATTCCCTTATGAATAAAAAAAAATGTATATTCCTTTGACATTAAGTTGTGTGAGTTATTTTTAGAGCATTTTATAAGATAAAATTCCTTTGGAATACAACGATTATTTACAAAATATTATTTGTAATTGTAAATTTTATTTTGTTAGTATTTTAACCATTTATTTTGATTAGAACTAATCAGTTTTACGTAATTATGATTATCTTTGTAATCTATCATGTGTAAGTCGCTAGCTTACTTCATTATTAAAGACAATGTAAGCCTATGAATAAAAAGGAATTGGTAAAATATTATATTTATTTCATTATTTCCATAGGTTATTGTCCGTTTTAAATATGAATTTGGGATATTTTATATCAATATGCTTTGGGAACATTGTGTTATGTTGAATGGTGCTTTTCCGCTTGTGGCCATGGTGGTTGTATGGGTAAGTCATTGTTTTATTTTAAATGTAAAAATGGTGGAAACACGACGGCAATTTTAAGCTGATATCAGACGGGTCATTTTTTGTTCATTTTCGTCTTTCATTTTGCATCTTTCACTCCAAGTGACGCATCTGAAAACAATAGTGCCGAATGAATTCATTAGTGAACCGATCCAACAGTGTTGGATATTGGCATTCGCATCTTTCACTCCCACTCCGAATGATCGAGAAACGGTCTGAACACTGAGAGAACGTTCATTCGTCATTCGCCATTTGTCGCGAGTCCTGTAGCCGAAAGACGTCACGTGTTTATATTTTTTCTGAGTTGATTTGCACCGGTTGCACGACTTCATACGATGACATATTAAAAGAAAAGAAAAGAGAATGTTCTTTTCTTTATCATTCCCTCTAAGCCGTGTGAACATGGAATGAAAGAAAAATGAACCATTCACTGGAGTGAACATTCACTCGAGTGAATCATTACCATCAATATGATATCAGCTTTAAGGATAATTTAAGTTGCTCAAAAGATAAATAGGTTAAAGTTTATACCTGTTGCCACAAGTTCTTTCGAACCAGCGTGGTGAGAGGATTTCAAGCGCGCCTCGAAGAGGCTTCTTTCGTGCACTTGACACATTTTTTCGAACTTTTTAGGTTCTAAGGAAAACATCATGAGGAAACCGGCATGTCAAAGGACAGAAAAAAATTGTAGATGGCATGTGACATCCACCAATCCGCATTGGGTCCGCGTGGTGGTATATGACCCATTCACTCTCCTGCCGAGAGAATGCCCGAGTCCCAGCAGTGGGAACATTGTAGGCTGATAATGATGTAGTTATTATGAGAGAGGCTTTTATTTAACCACGTATTAAGTCGTCTGTCCTTCCGGGTTAAATCTTGAAACACAAATTTCGAGCACTTCGATATTACCATGCAATGCCAACCTAACCTCAAAAAATCATAAAAACCGCTATATCTCGTAAAGGAAGCGAGATAGAGCAAAAATAACACGTTTTACGGGTTTCCTAAAGGGGTACACTTAATCATGACAAATCGATTGAGAGGTTCCTAAACCTGAAAACAACCAAATTTTTGGTTTTTTGGTTTTGGGTTTCAAAGATCTTCAAATCAAAAATGTATGTAAGATATGAGGTGTTTAACTATGAACTTATCACTTTGTTTTGTATGTTGTTCTTCTTATTGTGTTACTAGTTCTTTCAAACCAATGTGGTGAAAGGATTTCAAGTGCGCCTCGAAGAGGCTCCTTTCATGCACAACATACGCACACAGGCTGCAGAGCCTGACCTGTGTTTATTGCGGTAATTGTAGGACGTCACTTTATCTTGAGAGTATGTAATCAAAGCTTAAAATACTAAAATAATTACCTACAAGATACCAGGCATAGTTAATATGTAATCATAATGATGTAGTTATTATGAAGAGGCTTTTATTTAACCAAGTTTTTATTAAGTCGTCCGTCCTTCCGGGTTGAATCTTGCAACACACATTTGGAGCACTTACCGATTGGCGATCTAGCTGCAACTTTCAGTGTAGCTCACAACTTAATGACACTGCATTCTAAATCTATTTATTACCATGTAATGCCAACCTAACCTCAACAAACCATAAAAACCGCTATATCTCGTAAAGGAAGCGAGATAGAGCAAAAATAACACGTTTTACGGGTTTCCTAAAGGGGTACACTTAATCATGACAAATCGATTGAGCGGTTCGGAAACCTGAAGACAACCAAAATTTTTCTTTTTTGGTTTTGGGTTTTGACGGTGACCTAAATTATGTTTTATTTATAATTTTAGGATAAGTTAAATCTTTATTTAAAGATAGTTTTTTTTTCCCAGGTAGTTTTAGCATTTTAGTAGTAGGTTAGTTGTGTAAATAAATAATCATTAGTTAAAACCTATTTTGTGTTATAGGTCCGAACCAATAGACGTGCTCCTCAGAAGTCCTGATGATTCCCAAGACTCGGGTCTTGGATCTCGAGACTTGGGACTAGAGTCCCCCTTGGAGAAACCAGCCTTACCACCAAAGCCGGATTTATCGACTCTTTCTAGATCCGCTTCGGTCGCGTCTGGAGAAAACAGTAGTTCGGAACTTATTGAATAAGTATCTATAAATTTGTAAATTGGCAAATCACAGTGCTCGCAATCTCCACTTCGATCACTGTGATTGGCCAATTCACGGTCCATTTGTCCGCCCAGCTCCGAGTCAGTGGAAACTCATCTAAGGCCCGGATTCCACCAAAGCGGATATGTGCGGAGACTTCTAAAGCGGAGACGAGAAGAAATGCGTGTAGCCATCGAAGCTTTGCGGAGATGCTTAGTGGCTAGACTGGAGCCGAGATGTGAGCTCAGCTAATAAGAGTGCGTTTCACTAACGCAGAGCTGAGCGGAGTGAAGAGGAGCGGACCGTGAATTGGCCAAATACAGTGCTCGAAATCTCCTGTACTGTACTGTGATTACGTGAGTGATTGTGAGTACTGTGATTGGCCAATTTACGGTCCGCTCTACTCCACTCCGCATAGATCCGCGTACGTGGAAACGCAATCTAAAGCGGAGATATGTGCTGTCTAGATCGGAACAGCTGCGTGCGTTGGATGTTTGTTGGGATGAATGACAGTCGAACACTTCTCTTCTCGTCTTCACTTCGTGAGGTCACCAGCTTTCGTGGTAGGTATAGCTCACATCTCGGCGAAGCACAGCTCCACTTCGATCGCGCCGTACAAATATGATGCATCTCCGCTCGGTGGTATCTAAAGCTGAGCAGAACGAGACTTGTGAATATCGAAGTTCTATTGGTTGTTGACTGTCCCGCCTATTTTGGGGAAATTTCCTGATAGGTCTAATGGGTTTTTTTTATAATTCAATGTTCATACGGCTCTTGACAATCAAAGCTCTAGCTCCCAGGAAATGCGGATTAGTTACCTTTGGCTTATGCATTACATTTAATGCACGAACGTCACAGCCCAAAACTGCATTACATATACCTAATGCACGGACAGTCAACGTGTTAAACATATTATATCCTCTTCTCTCGTCTCCACTTTGGTGAAGTCTGGGCCTCAGCGTAGTTCACTGCTGTATACCTTAATGTATCTTTTGGGCGCTTTAGTTAAAGCTGAAAACCTATCATCAAACCAGCATATTATCGCAGTTCACAGCTGGTTATAGGCTTCTTACAATGAGCGCCATCGCGCTATCTTCGGCGTGCTGCATCTATGACGTTTAGACAGATATATGTAAATGTTATGTGTATAGTTATTTTTAACGGACAGGTCGTAAGCTTTTCATTTACAAGTGAAACTTATCATGTAAGAATTTTTAGAATATTTTTCTTATTACCTATTTCTAGACATCGATGTTCCAAATATAGGCATTCCGTACAAGTTACTTTTAGTACTAAGTTATATTTTTATTATTGTTTTTATAAATTGTTTTATCATAAACAGAGTTTTATTGTATTTCATCCTTTTATATCGTAGCGATTTAGGTAACTAATTATCGTAGCGATTTAGGTAACTAATTATCGTAGCGATTTAGGTAACTAATTATCGTAGCGATTTAGGTAACTAATTATCGTAGCGATTTAGGTAACTAATTATCGTAGCGATTTAGGTAACTAATTATCGTAGCGATTTAGGTAACTAATTATCGTAGCGATTTAGGTAACTAATTATCTGAATATTTCAGATAATACGGACCCTATTTTTTCTTCGCAATCTTCACTTCACTATAAATAGATTCTAGTAAATAAATAACAAAGTTAGATGGAAGGCTTTAACATATTAATAAAACGCAGAAAAAAATTGTGATGTTTTATTACAATCTTTAGCTGGCAAATAATACTTTACAATCTGTGGGAAAGCAAATAATACGCCACGAATCATACAAAAATATACTCAAATCCTGAATTACAACAGAACACCCCTTACACATACAAACTAATAAGAGGGTTCGAAAGATAAAATATTGATTGAATTTCTTTACATTATTCAACTACCTACTTTTTACAAAACGTATTAAATTGACAATTTTCTACTTATATTTCGTTCCAACAGTAAAAAATATTTACAAATACACAATGATAAATAGGAACAAAATAATCTGATGAAAAACATATTTTTGGGTTTAAAATTAGTATAACTAATTATAGTCACTAGGTCGAAATCATAACTAGTATTTATGTAATTTGGAATGTATTTTTTTTTTAGAAAAACGTATTTACCTTAATAGAGGATGGTATTTGCTGATATATTAAAAGCTTAGCAAGTAACTAGATTTCATACAGCTAAATTTAAAGTTAAAATTTGAAAAAAAAAAATACAGGTACAAAAGTTGAGTATTAAAACACCACCCTCTGAATTGCCATTTTGAGAACCATTTTAAACTTAGTCCACTATCCTAAAATGTAATAGCCTGAAAATTGTTATTACAAGAATTACGGAGTAGATTTTTTTTCCTAGGATAAAAATTAAAGCATTCTACACAAACTTTTACGTAACAGTTGTGGGTAAGGTATTGTACAGTCAGCATCTAAGTCGATGACCACAATACAAATTTTCAAAATCGTTATACACCATAAATGTGTTTGACAATAGTGGTGTACTAGTTATTTTTTTAATTTTAATGATGCTCATTAAATACTGGTGCTTATCATGTTGTGATATTGGTATTAAAAATGGTGGAACGAGATTTTGAAAATCTGAATGTGGTCAGCGACTTTTGATGCTGACTGTACAATGAAAATTCATAGTAAAAATAAAATGGTTTGCAATAATAATCCTCAATCATATTTTTAAAAACAAAAAAATAATATTTTTCAACCAGTGAACGAAAATATGCGTATTCACTGTTTCTAACTCCTTGAAATATAAAAATGTCATTCTATTAACAATTACATAATTCGAGATATCAAATAGCATTTTCATTTATAATTATAAAAAAAATTACACAACGCCTAATATTAAAACTGCCACGTAATTATACAAATAAATAAAACAATAATTCCAAAATTCCTTTACCTACTGAAATTAACTACAGGAGTAAAATATATCACAATAGATTGTTCTTACAAAAAACCGTTAATTTTAACTTGTACACATCGAATTGCTTTTTTTCATTATTTTTCATGTTTCATTCAAGAAACACGATAGGTACCGTATCGTTACTCTAAACTTGCCAATTGTACTATCAACCACATAACGACTTGCATTCATACCTGCTGTAACAAAATAAAACATATTAAAAAAAAATACAAAAATAAACATTTTTGATATAAAATAAAAATAACATCGCCAGGTTTATGTTACATGTTAGATTTCCGTGTGCAAGCTTTTTATTTTGTAATAAATAAATATAGTTATTGTTAGAACAGATATTCATAATTCAAAAATTTAAATTTTTTACCAGTTATATCCTTTATACATGCAAAAATTACAACAGTATGATACATACATACATACAATAAATACATCATAACAAGCTACCCTTCAAATTATTACAGAATGAAAATACAACACTAGAATAGAATGGTAGCATTCCAGTGCTGGTTTACATTATTTCAGTGGCATTCCAGCGCTGGATTTAACCGCTGAACTAGAATGCTTATTGGAATAATGTGAACCGGGCATTACAATTTGTTTACTAAGACAGGTGATGAAAACTTAGTACGTTTAGTTTTAGTTAGAACTTCACTCAGGTTATTTTTTTTGCTTTCAAAAATATGGATAAAAAATAAACATTAAAGGATAATTTTATTTTAGTATTTTATAATTTGAGAAGGAACCTCTTTCTTTGGAAAGAGAAAAGGTGTGAAATTTCCAAAAAAATAACATCTTTCTCAGATATCAGTTATAAACATTCTTAAAACCTAAAATTAATATTTATGTAGACACAAGCAGAGTGAGTTTATGGGCTACCGATATTAAAAACTAAACGTTAAATTTAATATTG
Source organism: Lobophora halterata (assembly GCA_932526365.1). Taxonomy (NCBI): domain Eukaryota; kingdom Metazoa; phylum Arthropoda; class Insecta; order Lepidoptera; family Geometridae; genus Lobophora; species Lobophora halterata. The sequence goes on from OW052026.1 coordinate 3,639,187, forward strand.
CTTTATTTTTTTACACGAACGAATCACCTCTCCAACTTCGAAAACAATATATTTATAAATACTTATGGTTTACATAAAAACTTTGTCTTCACTGTCAGCCAATACACACGTATTGGACGTAAAGATTTGAAATTTCGAGGGTGTGTTAGTCAAGAAGTGTACTGCTTAAAAAGAAAGAACTTTCGTAAATTCGTAACGCAAAGGTTGTTGTGGGTAGGTATAAGCTTGTGCAAAATGTAAAGAAATAAAATTAACCCACCAAGATTCATCTTTCCATTGGGAAAGGATCTCTCCTTTTATTTTTACAAAAATTATTTGTGTGTCTCTGATTTCATACATAATGAATGGAATCAGCATTGCAAGATGCTTGAAAAATATTGGACGGACTACAACAGTAACCTTTCTACTTCTTGAATTTTAAAATATTTTTGATTTATTTTTGGAGAGGGATCATAAAAAAATTAAACATTGTCATGACTGACTTACAAACAACAGGACGTAGACTTGAAATTTGGAAGGCAAGAGGTGAAAGTACGTACTAAGCGAGAAATCATGTTATTAGCGGGAGTCAGCTAGTATATTTCAATTACAATGGTTCCGTCTGTCAAAAATTTGATAACATATTATAGAGGGAGGATATACACCACAAATGTTTAATTAAAAAAAAAACTTAAACGGACAATGCAACAGGGGTAATAGGATGTATCTGTGCAGTCAGAATTTTGGATTTCTACAAAATGACAGAGTGACAGCGGCGCGAGTGCGGCGCCCGAGCCGAGCTGCAGCGAGCTGGCTCGAGCTAGGTACTTGTTGCCAAACGATGAATAAAACTTACATTGTTAAGCTCGTCACACACGTAGCTATAATATATGATATGATTATAGCGAGGCATATTACGATATGTTTTCTATACAAATATTCAAGCGACCGCACACGCAGCTATAATATATATTTCCATGACTTGAATATTTATATAGAAAATATATCGTAATATGCCTTGCTATATAATATATATTATAGCTACGTGTGTGACGGGCTTTATCAATGATGGTTACCGCCTGACGCAAATCCGTAGGAAAACGACTTACGTTATCAAGTTATCAAATTTTTATCAAATTTATTTGACAAAAACTCAATTGAATTGAAAAAGCCTCATCTGTGTTATGTTGAGTAACGGCAAATGAATATGCGTATTTTTTTTTCTGACGACACAGGTGGTCGAGTGGCAAGTGCATTGGGCTTCTACACCGAGTGTCGCGGGTTCGATTCCCGCTACAGGACAAACATTTCTGTGAAGACCATCGGTGTTTGTCCTGCGTCTGGGTGTTACTATGTATGTATTTACAAAAAAACATATATAAGTATTGTATCAGTTATCTGGTTCCCATATTACAAGCTTACTTAGTTTGGGGCCAGATGGCGTTGTGTGAAATGTCCAAATTTTTTTTTTCTTGTGATTAAAAATTTACGGTGTATAAAGCCAAGTTAGTCCAGTAACCCACTTCCCCACTCGCCAGCCCCCTACCTGTCGTGGTGCTTATCCAGCAAGTACTCCTTGAGCCGCCTCACGAAGTGGTCGGAAAGCTGCGTCACTTCCGGCCACTGCTTCAGTACCATCACGCCGACCATCACCGCCACGCTGGTGGTGATCACTCGTACTCTGGAACGATATTGCATAATCAGGTTATTGTAAAAAGCCGTGTTGGCCGAGCTCAACTCACGACCGAACGAACCGTTCGAAAAAAAAACAAATTCGTTTAAAAAGAAAGATCTAAAGCGTTGATGATACACGGCTAGTTTACACGCTACAAGCCGGCGAGTTTAAAAGCTAGCGAGTGAGCGATTTTTTTTCAGGAAGGATTGCAATAAAGCCGAGTTGATACGGGGTGAGTTTACAAGGTACAAACGAACTCGCTGACGCTTAACCATCAAAATACAAAGTCTGTGTAGAGGTGGCAGAAACTAAAAGGTGTTGTAATTTTTTTCAAATTACATTAATTTTGGCAAATTAGTTTCGCTCTCATTTAATGATGATGATTTTTTATTAATTCTTATCCATTATGTATACAAATTTTCATTCAGATCAGGCATGTAGTTTTCAAATGAATCGGAAAGTACGTTTGTATGGGATCTTAGGTGTTTGTTGCCTTCTTAAGCTGATTTTGGCAATGATGACATTGATCGGTGAACTTAAAGCAGTGGTCAATAGTCACACAATCAAGGTTTTAACCGACTTCAATTGGACTATTTTAGTAACCGTAAGCACCACTGAAAAGTCACAGGAAGCATAATAATTTCGTTTACTTCGACGTCATATTTTTCAGTAAATAAAAAACTAGACTACTCAACCGATTTTGATGAAATTTGTATGGGACCAATCTGAAAGTATATACTTTAACTAAACAAAGATAATTTTTCAATCCGGTTGTAAACAAAAAAGTTCTGACGTAACAAACATCTATCTATCTACCCAGCCTCTTGCACCCATTGTTGGGTATAGGCCTCCTCTTCAGTAGGCCACTTTATGCGGTCCTGGGCTAAGTAACAAACATAAAAAGAAAAAACTTTCAACCGAGTTGAAAACATCCTCCTTTCTTGAAGTCAGTTGAAAATAGACCTGCAGTTTCAGTAGATTCAACCATCCAACCATCGTCACCATTACATTTATAATATTAGCGGCAAAACAATACCTAATAGGTATAAGATTAGTTACCAATTCGCGTTGCTCATTGCTCATTTCATACCTATACTTACACAAGTTTTGTATTGTATCGTACAAATCTGAAGATAAGCTGGCTAAAGAGATAATGGAAATGAGGCCTTTTATATTTAAACAGCGAAACGTCTAGACATGCTCATTCATAATTCATAAACACAAATTAATTCATATTGTGTCTATGAATTAGGAAAATTAAGAAACACAGGTAAAGAAACATATCAAAAACAATATATCTTATTAAATTCAGATTGGCTCTCTTTAACAGCGTACAAAAATAACATAATGATCGTAATAGATAAGGCGCTGCGCAAAAGAGTATCCTGCGTCTGACACAAGACACTGACAACTGCAGATTTTTATACAAAACAGTTTCCGCAACGCACAATTACTTGCACAAGTGTTTTTTTTTTTTATTTTTATTGATTAATGTTTGTCCTGAAGCGGTAATCGAATCTGCGACATCGGCTTGGCAGTCCAACATACTTGCCATTCGACCATCCGTGTCGTCAATTGCCGCACCAAAAAGTGCATTGCAACTACTGTTTTGTATGAAAATCTGCAGTTGCCATTGTCTTGTGTCAGACACAGGACACTATTGTCTTGATCTTGGTGTCTTGTGTCAGACATAGAATACTCGTTTGTGCAGCGCCTAAGTGCATATAAGCCGATGAGAATGTAAAAGTGGCAGTAGGTGTAACAAATTTTATGCAGACATTTTTTTCCAGTGATTAGAATTTCGGTTTAAATTTTTAAGCGAAGCAGGACGAGTGTTGTAGCAACTTGAACGCCACGTTGACTAGTTGGCGAGCATAGTGTCATAGTAAAAAAGCTGTTTTGGCCGAGTGGTAGGTGCCTCTTTCGATTCGAAGGTTGTGGGTTCGAAACCGGTCATGCACCAATGGATTTTTCTATTCAAAAAATCTATGTATGCATTATAAACACGTGCTTAGCGGTGAAGGATAACATCGTGAGGAAACCGGCATGTCATAGAACCTAAAAAGATCGAAAAACATGTGTCAAGTGCAGGAACGGAGCCTCTTCGAGGCGTACTTGTAAAGTTGCTGTGAGCAACAGGGTATAAGACTAAAAGTATAGTATACCATAGCCCTAAGGCGTAAGTGTACCTACTGATTTTGCAATAAATGACTGAATTACTGAAAATTACTTGAAATCCTCTCACCACACTGGTTCGAAAGAACAAGTGACACGATAAGAAGAAGAAGTGTCATAGTGTAATGTTACCTAGTCCTGAGGAAAGGCATCGCGACGCCCGCCACCGTGGCCACCAGTAGCAGCGCCAGTTGCAGTAGCGTGAGCGCCACGTTGAGCAGTTTGACGAGCAGCAGTCTGGGCGGGAGGGCGGCGCCGCCCGCGTCGCCGGCGCCGCCCAGCCCGCCGCCGCCGCCGCTGCCGCCCGCCATCCATTGCTCTAGCTTACTTATCTGCACACACATTAAAGCATTGAGAAAATGTTATTTATCTCTTCTCAACAAGTTAAATTTCAAGTGAAAAGCTGAGTATATGACTCGTGCCTAAAGTAAAGCCCATGTGGTTTTTAAATTATTAGGTCCTACTGTTTTGACTAGGTATAGTTTGTGTACTATAAGTTTTATGCACGATGTGGTCATTTATAATTGAAATTGCATGCAACTTAGTTACTATAGAGTTAAATAAGAAATGCACGACACCATGTAAATTTTGTTAATGACCCAAATAAATGAATTGAATTGAATTGAATTGGTTGTGTTGGTCGGGAACACAAACACCAAATAAGTCCAAGGTAGAAGGATTACGAAGCGAAATGAAATTTATTATAATAACAACAACAATAAACTAAAATCAACCCCCGATGGCAATGTCCGAGAGCAGACCTTCTGGTCGTCGCTATTTTTAGGTCAGGCGAGGTGAATTCAGCCCGGCCACACAGGACGCACTATACTAGTGGTATCATCTGACTGTGATTGTGCATCTAATGTGTGTAAATATAAATGTGTAAATAAAATACAATATAAATAGAAACAAGATTAAAGAAAAGAAGAAAGGTACCTACTTAACAATAATATGTAGATAGTTCCCTACACCCATTTAAAAAGGCTAACTTAAGGAGTTTGGTGTACGATTAACAATTTTTAACCGCTGATGCAAAAACGCCTCTTCGTGCAAGTTTAAAGCTTTGTCTGTCTGTGGCATCGTGCAAGCTATCGTAGCTTGGTTTTAGATTGAAACTTCACTCACTGACCCGTAAATGTAAACTGACCATCATTTTATTGTTGAATCGCTCATTTTTGAAAAAAAAAAAGGGAACTTAATCTCATTTATCTTGCATGACTATATTTAATATGGCATGGGAAGATAGTTTTAAATAATAGACAAGGCGGCTAAAGCTGCCAATTCATAACACACAATACAGTATCATTTTCCTCTTAATTATCTTGTCTTAGGTGCTGCGCAAACGTGCGTCGTGTCTGACACAAGAGACTGGAAAATGCAGATTTCATACCACAGTTTCCGCCACGCACCAGATGCCGTTACAACAAAAAGGGGCGTGTGTCGGCAACTGTTTTGTATGAAAATCGGCAGTTGCCAGAGTCTTGTGTCAACACAGGACACTCGTTTGTGCAGAGCTTTATCCTATCACTTACTTTAGTCTGACAGAGGTCCAACGCTTCGTGTATGTCCCGTATTCGCTCTTCGCTTTGATATTGGACTTTTTCTTCTACGTCTGTAAGAGCTTGCTTTAGATTTTCCACCTGAGAAAAAAAGGAAAATCCTTTTTTACATAGAGACATTTAAAAAATCCAATTTGACGGCTGCAAGTTGCCACATCATATTTGTAATGGTAATACAATAATCAATATACTACAAGCGACTTTAATTTGACTGTTTTAGTGACAGTAAATACCACTGAATATTCTCTCACTGAAGCAAAATATGCAATATAGTTCACTTGGAACATAATTTTTTTTTGTTATTTTTATTTCAAAACCAATGTACTGAACTGATTTTACATTTAGACAAAAAAAACAGATTGAGAACCTCTTCCTTTTTTTGAAGTTGGTTGAAAACAATAAAACTTGATGGATTATGAAAAAATAGATATTTTGTCCTGACGCGGGAAACAAACCCGCTACCGCTGCATTACCTCATTCTGATGCAGCTCCGTGAGATCATTGATTTGCTCTTCCAGCCGCTCGGTCTTGAACCGCTCCTCTTGCAGCGCCGCCGACAGAAACGACACCTCTTGGGATAAATTCTGAAATATTCATATATTTTCCGGTCTAAAAATGCTCAAAGGAGTTTCGAGGGCATTTATTTAATAATCAAACTGTATTGACTTAAATTGAAAAAAAAAAAAAATTTAACTGGGAATCAAGTTTGTTGATTTTTAAATGAAATGAAATATTGTTTATTTGCTAGAACATAATATGTGTTAATAAGGTCTTAAATAAATTTTGAGCAAATAAACAAATGAAACACATTTTTTTTTGTTTTATTTAGTGTAATTGGCATGTGTCGTTCTTATTATTCAATAAACAAACAAATTATGAAATGTTTCTATTCTAAAGGCGGGTATTGACATCGAGAGCAACCTCGCGATGTCAATACCCGCCTTAAGTTTTTTGCTACAGAGATTCTTACGTGTATCTAAATCCACGTACCGAAAGCATAGAATCAAATATGCAAGCATTACAACATATTTTTTTAAAATAAATAATTGTTTTATTCGATTTGTTAAACATAATTTTCAAATCCCATTAATATATTTAAAAGTTTGGACCTGACTGACAGACAGACAACATACAGTCAGCTGCACAGACATGTATATGCTCCTAAGCTTTCACATATATGTATATTAATCTTAATTTTGCAAAGAAACGTGCACACAAGCATTTTCAAATTATTGTATCATCTTACTTGTCAGAATAAGAATGTCTTTGTAAAATAAGAGTATAATATAAATGTGAAAGCTTGGAACATGTATACACAGTATGTGCAGCTGACTGTACAGGACAAAGGAATAAACGTGACTTGCAACTTGGAGGATGTGTTCCTCAAGAGCAAAAAGCACGCAACGTTAACGAAATTGCGGGTTATTATAGTTAGTCTTGTCATAAAATTCGGATTAGAAAATTTAAAAAAATAGTACCTTTAGTGCGTCAAATTTTTCGGACAGCCGTTCGTAGTCCTCTCTGCGCTCGCGCAACTCGTTCAGAATGGGTTTGATCGTGAACGCCGTCTCCGAGATGTTGTTTGAGCCCGCTTGTGTCGGATATCTGAATAAAACGATCAAACATCATAAAGGCAAATGTGAGAAAGGATGTAAAGAAAGAAAGGAAAATTATTTATATACATAGGTATATACATAGGTTTACAAAATAACATATACACTTATCATAGAAATCATGTCAATGCCAAAAAGGGCGTACAGCTCAGCATTTGTTGGACGAACTCAGTGGCCACCCAACGCTGATTTTCAGCTTTGTGTATGTGGCAGTGATAATGTATGTTTGTCATCATACGGGGTAAAGTGGAGCCCCTTAGCTTGCTTGGCCCTACAACTGTACCCTAGTAAGAAGGTACTTACGGGGCTCCTTCACTGGTGACTGATGAGCTAGGGGACGCATCGGGGGAGTACTTCGGGCCGGGGCTAGTGGCCGCTCGGGGTAGAGTAGAGCCCCGGGGCGCTGCTTCGCCCGCTTCAGACGCTCGGGAGCCTTCAGAGGACGCGTTCGCTGCCGTGTTGTAGCAAGACTCAATACGCGATAGGTAATGTATGGTAAAATGGTATAAAAGGGGTAGGATTAAATATATTATATGTTATAATGTAGATAGACTGATCATTTTAAGGTTTTCACATAGCAGTAGACCATAACAGTGACTTTTCACCACATCTGCGAGAGATGTTTAAAAGGTAAAACCAACCAACAGGTTTGCTTCGATTAGTGGGTTATGATTTATTATCATGCAGTAGTTAGAAATTTATTTATTTTCAAAATATATATAAAACTAATATTAGACGGTGATCGGACGATAAAAAATTATATGACAGTTTGTTAAATAATTATTAATGATACCATTATCAGGATTTATTAGTAAGTAACGCAAAGCTTTTTGGCTAAATAATAAGAATACATAGAATGTAAATGATTGTTTTTTCATACGCACAAAAAACGTGCGAAAACTATTTTCATTTTCATTTTGATAACCAAATCAGGTACAAACATCATATATCAGTCAAACATCATATGTCAGGAACCCATACAGAAATATTTATAACAAGAATCTATTTTGGCGATTTGTGAAACGACAGCAGCACATTTTTCGTTGTATATTTTTGTTTTACAAAAAATAAAATGGCGCCCTCAGTCGTTTTATGATCGTGAATGGCGTATTTACCTCTCAGCTCCGCGTGTGGTGGGGCTAGCGTGCAAGAAAGAGACGGCATATAAGCAACACGTCACACACATACAATGACAGATGTTAGAAATACAAGCTTGATAAAAGCATGTTTGTTTATGTCAAATTGATTTTAAAGCTTTAATCGCTTGTGAAGCATAAAAGTAGCTCATATGTATATACCATATTATATTGAATTTAAATGACATGTAATTCATTAATTTAGGGCGGTTTCAGATTAGCAGATAAACCAGGTTACTTCGCCGCTCGTATTTTGTTTTTTGGCAGGGCGTGTACGCGCGACAAGCCGCGAGAGACGCCTAATGCTACTGACACTCGCTAGAAAAAAACGACGTGTAAACGCCGCGAGTACCAATTCGCCCGTATACGCTCGACAAAAATACGCTTATCTGAAATCGCATTTACAAAAAATAGAGTAAAAAATTATATGGAAGCTATGGAGCATAGGTTTGTATTTTTACAGTTGGTGTTTAAAGTTAAAATAAGTTAACGATTTAAGACTACTTTGAAATGCAAGTAAGTTGCACAGCCACGCCAACTTTGATCAATTGAGCTATATGTTACAGGAATGAAACATAAACTTCGAATAACTATTTAGACACATAATATGGTCGACGGTCGAGTTTCGTCGCTATAAGGCGGCGTCGACGAAGAAAAAATCTTAAAACTTAGTTAAGATTTTTTCTTCGTCGACTTCGTATGTTTATTGTATGTATGTATATTAGTCTGTAAGGTATATATTTTTATGGGCATTTTATTGCATTTCTGCAATTTTGTTGCCAGAAATAAATGGTTATTATTATCATTATTATTTGGGTCGTAATTAAATAAATGTAAGTGTTAGTACCAATGGTGTAGTAAACGTAACGAAAAAATATAAAAAATACTAGCTCGGTGTATAGATTAAAGATAAATAGCTGTAGATAATGTAGTTAACTACGGTACATAATAGCTTGAAAACGTGTCATGATCATCTAGCTAATGAGCGACAACATTATGTATTCAACAACGCTATTCTGTGTGAACTGAACGTAATTTCTGTTACGTTCAGTTCACACAGAATAGCGTTGTTATATATGTGAGGTATTAATAAAAAAATATATACAAAACTTAAGACCAAATAGTTATATAGGGTGGGTATTTTTGGAGGCCTTGAAGTTTTGAGGAAAGAAAACTTTTGGGTTAGAAGTGAAATCTGCAATAGGCTCTTTTAGACACAATCTACGCGTTTCCGAAAATTCGAAAATTCCATTTGCATTATTTTCAAAATCGAACCCATGAGTCTCATGCCCATTCTCGTTTTTCAAACAGCCAATGTTTAAATTAATGCCTTCGAAAGAAAACACCCTGTTTAATGTCCTCACAGAACTATTATGGTAACTTGGATGGTTCGAATAAAAACGTGAGTTATAATTACATTTTTTGCGACATTTCTTGCACTTTTTGAAAAACATTGTCAAGAATTTTTTAGCATCACTATAAATAATCATCTATTTTTAACTACACACACGAAACTTTTGTACAAACAACGTGAAGTTAGGACAATATAAATATGCATTGAACTTTGTTCTTCACAATTATGTCACACAAAAGTTTTCTAGACAATTTAACCGACCGATATATTTTTTTTCAACAAGATATATTCCGATTTGAGATTTACTGAAACGCGGCCGTGTGTAGCAATATCTTACACAAACTAACATTATCATGATTTACTAACGATAGTGTCAGTAGATGACTGCAATGACGGATTCGTATGTACAACCTCTTACGTAAGATAATGTATCAGTCAGTGAATACAGATGATTTTACATAATCTGTTATCTACACGAAGTTAAATACAAGATGGAGCAAATTCTTAGTACATACGATAAAGACAATATCAGCTTATGCCCATTTTGCTTATATTCCTTTCCCTCTCTTTCATTAAATATAAAGACATTTCTGATAATTTTCTTTTTAATTGTTTTTTTTTTTTTATTGTGTGTCAAAATACCTCATTATTATTTTTAATTATGGCTTCCATCCACACTATTATGTAATTATTTTACAAAAATGTAACGCTTTAGGTTTTAAAATTGTTATTTTAAATTTTTTTTTAATAAATAATTCTAATTTCAATTCGTTCAAGCGTGTTTCAACAATGGTAAGAGAGAAAAGAAGAAACATTGATAAGCAAATATTGTCTTTGATTCCATGTACTTATGAACTCACTCCATCTTGTATTTAGCTTCATGGTTATTTTGGTTGATCTTCATAATTTATAATCTTTTTTTTAAATCTATCAATAGTTTTTTATTGAAGAGTAATACATAATACATAGGTACATATAAATATTATAAACGCCAAAGTTTGTAAGGATGGATGGATGGATGAATGTTTTTTACTCTTTCACTTAAAAACTACTGAATGGATTTTAATGAAACTTTACAATAATATTGCTTATACATCAGAATAACACATAGGCTACAATTTATAAAGATACCTGCGCAGACGAAGTCGCGGGTACCAGCTAGTAATACATATAGTTATGGTTGAAAATCTTATTGGCCTTACTATCAAAATTTAATGAAATTATAGATATCTACTAAAGTTAATGTAATTACCGTTTAGGTAGTTACTTACGTAATAGTACATTATTGCAAAGGCAGCGAAATAGGCAATTGCAGGTCGAGTAATAATACGAGGCAGGCAATTGCCATTTCGGCCGAGGCATATATAGTGATTTTCTTAAAAAATGCAAGGAAATAAAAAAGGGCCTTTTATATAATGTTCAATTAACGAAGAAAGAAAAAAAAAAGAAACATGAAGAATGTGATCGTCGAGAGCTGAAAGTGAGTACTGGCATGTAGGTAGGTAGGTAAGTAAGTAAGTATCAACAAATTATATAAATATATTTAGTAATAAATCCGCTTGATTTAATAAAAATATTACTAAAATATTTATATAATTTGTTGATATTTATGGATTTCCGCAAAGTAACGCCTGAATCAATCAATTATCTTAAGTAAGTAAGTAAGTAGGCAAGTAAGTAGACACTTGTCTTACTTACTTAAGTAGTACTTAAGTAAGTAAGACAAGTTAGGTACTTACTTAAGTAGGCAAGTAAGTAGGCACTTGTCTTACTTACTTAAGTACTTTCTTAAGTAGTACTTATGTAAGTAAGTCAAGTTAGGTACTTACTTAAGTAGGCACTTGTCTTACTTACCTAAGTACTTTCTTAAGTAGTACTTATGTAAGTAAGTCAAGTTAGGTACTTACTTAAGTAGGCAAATAAGTAGGCACTTTCTTAAGTAGTACTTAAGTAAGGAGAAGTAGAGTAGTTACTGAAGAACTTACTTAAATAGTACTTAAGTAAGTTAGTTAAGTAAGGTACTTACTTAAGTAGGCAAGTAAGTAGAGACTTGTCTTACTTACTTAAGTACTTATTTAAATAGTACTTAAGTAAGCAGGTTCAGTTAGGTACTTACTTAAGTAGGCAAATAAGTAGGTAGGTAGGCAAGTAAGTAGGTAAGTAAGTAGGCAAGTAAATAGATACTTGTCTTACTTACTTAAGTACTTATTTAATTATTCTTAAGTAAGTTAGTTCAGTTATGTACTTACTTAAGTAGGCAAATAAGTAGGCACTTGTCTTACTTACTTAAGTAAGTAAGTTAAGTAAGGTACTTACTTAAGGAAGCAGGTTTTCCATCGCTAATTTAGCTTCCGATCTTAAATCTGGTGGAGTGCAGTCATCCATGTCCATTTAATTTTCACTTTCAGAATCATCGGAACTCATTTGTTTTTTTTTTTAATAACAAAATAACAACGAACTCCGTCTTACCGCCAATTTTTTATTTTATTTTACAGTGTGTGTCGAAAAAGCTTAAACTCATCTGTGGCTATACGGCTATACAGCCACGAGAACGCAATGTGTACGGTAGATGAAAGAGTTCTAAATTCAAACAGCACACCGTTTCATACATAAAGTTAGAATGTAAAGAGGGGTAATGACATTTCAAATGCGATACAAGAAATGATAATAAGCATGTGCGAGTGATTGTCTATGTGTTGCTCAAAAATAGTGATGGACTTTCAATAAGATGTTTTATCGACATCGATAACTGTGGTACCTACCCATTTTGCGTCACAAGTCTTTATAGAGAAAAAAATAGTGCCTACTACACAATCATGTTGTTAATAGAGGGTTAATGAGTGGATAATCCTTCAGCTGCGTGTGGGGGTCATCAGAAAATGAAAATATGTTCCCAGTAGAAATCCCACGGACTTAGAATTTTTACTGGGTACATATTTTCATTTTCTGATTAGTCCTGAAGTCCCCCACCCGCAGCTGAAAGATTATTCACTGATTACGTCACCACCTGTACATATGAAGATTTTAACCAAAGGAATGAGATGGGTTTGGTTATTATTTATTAGATACCTTCTAAAGACTAAAGAGCCAAGTTTTGGCGTTATTTAGGAACAAAAACTTATCCATCCTTACAAACTTACATTCATAATACATAGTAGCAGGACTTACCAATATTTATCTACAACTTACTCACCAATCCAAATAGGCGGTAGTCTTCGAAATAAGATTGTAATAGCTAGAAAGTCGATTGTGTATATATAATATATATATCTGTTCTTTTTTTAAAGTTGGTTGATTATAATAAACAATAATGAAGCCCATGCAAATGTTTTATTCAATGACTAAAAAATACTTTATTTAAGAATATTAATTCTGAGTTTTGTCATTATATGTAGGCCCGATATAAGTATACCTGTCTGTCATAATATATGTAGCCTATTAGTTTCAGGTAGGTAAGGTAGGTACTATAAAATAGGGATCCAATTGCAATATGAAGTTGGATCTCGCTCTTTCTTGAGTTGAATCTGTAAAAGAGGTTGATTTATGATTTAAGTCCCTATCTAATAATTACTTGACTAATGCCTACTTGCACCAAACTTCCAAATTTCTAAACAATTACTTCACTCGCTTGACAGATCTTGATCGGTCTGAATCTGAACCGTTAAAAACTGCCAAGCGAGATTGCTTAAGAGCTTTGACAACTTTGTACAAGTCGGTATAAGGTCACAAAATACATTCTTTACGCCTGAATTGAAACATTGTTCAACATGGTACTTACTGGAACATGTAACGTAGGCAGCGAACCTTTCTTCAAAACACGTTAATGTATTCTGAATAAAAAAACAATCGTTTTTAAAATGATTGCTGCAAACTTTTATATTGTTTTGATGATCGCTCTGTTTCTGAAGAATTTGTAACCATTTTTTTCTGTTATGCGGATCCTTTGGTAAGCTGAAATTAAATAAGTAAAAACGATTAGGTATAATAATACTCGTATTTTAAGAAACAAAATAAAAATGACACAAGTGGTAAATTATTTTAACTAGGTAAAAATACCCTAACGATAGAAAAGAAAAGAGTTTTGTACCACTTTGCATAACTACCTACTCATTAGGTACTATCGATATTTCATGACGTCATCATTTTATCAAGCCCTAGCGTAACGAAGCAATATTTGTTTTTACATGAAAAATCTATTATTTCTCCATATATGTAAGAACCATTTGTACACACGGCAAGAGCAATCAAAACTCCACAAGGCACAACGATTTTATAACTAATTGTAGAAGAAAATTGTCCAAAATTTTTTCTACGAAAATAAACCAAATATTTTCTTTACTCACCTGTGAAATGAATGATTATCTGGGTTATTTCTTTGCGTTGTGCCACACGTATTGATTGAGCAACTAACCATGCTCTTTAAAATAAATAAAATGGTTTAATTTTGTAGATAATTGTAAAAAGATAAAATAATTTACAAACAATAACTGACGAGTTCTCCTGGGTATCAAAAGGTTTTGAGTGACGTGACTTAGTTCTATACTGCTCTTAATCATAAAAAGCTATACTTGCATCTCTTTCATTAACCGATCTTTTGGGGGCGACAGCCGAAAGTATCCGAGATCTGTGGTTTCATACAACATTGCAGGCGCGCTCTTCGTTCCAAATTCAAAGAACACACAGTCTACGTAAATATGATACTTCGCGTGTTCCTTATTTAAAAGTAATGACAATATTTCCGCGCATGTTTAAGAAAAAGTTAATTTAATTTGAGTAATTAAATTAAATTTAAATGTATGTACATATGTACAGACAGCGTCATAGATAAGTATCCCCTTTGCATTATAATACCCAGCTTCAAATCCCTTTAAATCACCGTCGCGATGAATAGAGAAGTTTTGCCTTTAAAAAATAGATTATATTTGTATAACTGTATGTAAGCCTAAAAATAATTTTAAGTATTACAATTTTTGAAAGGATTTATAGCTGGGTGTCTTGTGCAAGGAGGATAATTATCTCTGACGCTGTCTGTACATAGATTAATGTTTAGATGCATGCTCGAATGTTTTACAAAATATACATTAGGTTACTCAAAGTACATATTATTATAACAAAATCTATAAATTTATGTGTTAAGTAAAGGTATGGTAGGATCAAAATGTAATTTTTAATGGTTGTATGGAGTAAGTCACATTTTATTACATTCTCATGATGTAAGTACTCACAAGGGCCCGTGTTTTCTGTGAGAAAAATACATATAATTATAATACATACATATATAATACAAAACGCATATAAGCCCGACATTGACGTAAAATATATAAAGCACCAAACCATATGAATAGAAGTAAAGTTTTCTGTGTGTGTAATAGAGAAAATTATGTAAATATTTAACAACACGAGCGACAGTGCTTATCAAACCGAACCACAGTAAAGTATACACTTTACTGTTTGACCCATTGACGCATTTACCTCAGTTGACTATACCTGTATTTCTATAAGTGATTTTATAAGTCATGAGAAAATACATTTTTAAACCATAAACTGTAATATAATAATAAATAATATAAGTTAATAGTAATATACCGACCGGCAAGTTGAGCAATGTTATCCGCGGAGCCGAACCGGTTGGATCTTGAGAAGAGGTGGGCAAATTCCCGCGGTGCCGCCATCACGCTGCCGCCCAGTCCTGTGATGCCGTCGCGGATGTTGCCGCCCACATTTCTGGGGGAAATAAACACATCTTCTTCTTCTTATCGTGTCACTAGTTCTATCGAACCAGTGTGGTGAAAGGATTTCAAGTGCGCCTCGAAGAGGCTCCTTTCGGATTCGATTTTGTACATATCAAAACAAAACGGATGCGGAAAACATGACAAAAAGCGAGAATAAAAATGAAATATTCCCATTTTCATATAATTTTTGTTACTGTTTACGATATTTCATAGTTATTTATTGATAACAAGTACGAGTAGAATTATATAGCAATGTTAATTAATAAAAGTAAAAATTATAGTCACAAAAAATAATAACAATAATAATAATACAACAGTTTTATTATCAAAGAAAAAGCTAGAAATATTATCCTTTAATATTTTCACTAACCCTGTTACTATTATTTTACGAATATGGACCAAAATGCAAAAATTTTTACTAAATTAGCCAACTTTTCGGCGCGTTTTCAATATACTACGGTATGATTCTATACTATGCCTGGACATACCAAAACATATATTTTGTCAACTTACTTAAGCCCTTGTCCCATATCCCGCAACACCTCTCTCGGCTGTCGGTGCGCTTGTCCACTTGTGCCGTACAGCTGTCGACAAAACGACAATAAAATAACAATTTCCCTTCTCATGCTCGTAAAGTTCAACTTTTTGCACGCTTTAGGGGGAGTAAAACTACATTTTGGGCCCTAGGGAAAAAAGTGATTGGTGATAAAATCTGTCCAAAGAGGTTCAGTTTGTAATGGGTTTCATACCGGGAGTTGAGAACCTATTTTAAATTTCAAACTTCGGTCCTTCATAATATCCATAGATCAGTGTATTATGAGGGACCTTAACATAACTTTCTTAACATAGCTGTCTCTGTTTTTTAATTACGAAATGGGCGCTCAATTCAGTGAAAATTGATTAATTTCCTCGGAATTAAAGTGAAAAATCTATGCCTTTTGCTTTGCTTCAGGCCCATGATGTACAAATAACTATGCTCACACTGTTATTAGGTCAAAAATAAAGCACTTTATACAATAGCGTCACAACAAGCTCCATACACCCTGTGGATACTGACTCTAATTACCTCCTAACTCTTGATCTGATTGTTGTATAACTCCAGTTTCTTCTGCAGTTGTGCGATGCATAAAGCGACACTTCTATGACCAGAACAAATCGAACGGTACCCCATTTATTTAGTTATGTTATTAAAATTTCATTTATTGTGCAAACCTATGCTTCTTCTAGTTTAATAACACATTACTTAAGTAAGCTAGTTAAATATGCCACCGTCCACGATTTGTTCAACAGTTTCATGTCCATCCAAATGTTGTCTGGAAGAGATCGCTTTTTAGCGAAAAGACCGCCCATTGTCCACTATTTTTACCATTGTTTTCTACTTTCCGTAAATTTTGGTTTTTGTGATGGTGTGCAATAAAGAATAATCTATCTATCTATCTTCTTATCCGACACCGTGGCTTAGTTGGTAGTGACCCTGCCTACGAAGCTCGGTGTTCCGGGTTCGATCCCCGGCCGGGGAAAATATTTGCGTGACGAACACAAATGTTTGTTCTCGGGTCTTGGATGGTGTGATGTGTTGTATGTGTCCATGCCACCTGCGACACAGGGAATCCTATTGCAGGGGTGTGAGTGTGTGAATGTGTATGTTTATCTACTCCCCCCCGTCAGCTTTTTTATCGGGTGAAAAAATAAAGCACTTTATACAATAGCGTCACAACAAGCTCCATACACCCTGTGGATACTGACTCTAATTACCTCCCAGCTCTTGATCCGCTTGTTGTATCCCTCCAGTTTCTTCTGCAGTTGTGCGATGCATAAAGCGCTTTTTTGGTTCTTCTTCTCGAAAACCGCTTTAATACGCTGAAGCTGCTGTTTGTCAGCGTTCGCTGCTAATTTCAGGTACTCATTCACGTTATCTAGAACACCAAATTAAAATTCATTAATTTTTAAATTTTGTTATTACTAGAAAAAGATTTATTAATTAATAGGCTGGATAGGTTTGACAAAGCTTGCGAGACTAACTAGGCGCTCTCCTGATGGTAAGAGATCACGCCTGATTATAACCATATCAGTACTTTATAGGTAATCATTAGGTAATTCATAGGCTTTGGGGGGAGTAAAACTGCATTTTAGGCCCTAGGGCAAAAAAGTTATTGCTAAAAAAGTCTTGTATATACTTTTTTGCTTCAGGCTCTTGGTGTAAAAATAATTACAATTATAATGCCACATCATAATATTGTTTATTTATTATTTTAGTTTGATCTAATCTGTCTTGAGACTACTTTGAGCATGCATTGCTATTTTTCTGTACTTTTGAATTTGGTGTTCTAAGCCCAGTTGAAAAATTCACCCTGTACATGTTTTTTTTTATACCAAGTTCCAAGCTGATTGGGTCAATAAAGCAAAAGCCTTAAAAGAGTGGAAAAATTGACCTTTGCCCAACATTGGGACACGATTGATCGAGTGGCAAGTGTGACTGCCACGCCAGTATCGCGGGTTAGATTCCCGCTTTAGGATAAATATTTGTGTGATGAAAATCGGTGTTTGTTTTGATTCTGGGTGTTTTCTATGGACGTATTTACAAAAAAAAGGATATAAGTATTGTATCAGTTATCTGGTTCCCATTGCAAGCTCTGCTTAGTTTAGAGCTAGATATCGTGTGAAAAGTTCTATATATTAATTTTCAACCGACTTCATAAAAGGAGGAGATTATTAATTCGGTTCAATGTTTTATTTTATGTTTGAACTCAGAACTTTATTGTTTATAAACCGATTTAAAAAATATTTTTGCTTGAAAGGATATACTTTCAGATTGGTCCCATAAAAAAATCATGAAAATCGGTTCAGTACTTGGTTTTAAGATAAAAAAAACTTTGAAAAAAAGTCGTTGAAGTGAACAAAGTTGGGTGTTTTTCTTCCTTGTGACATTTCAGTGGTACCTACGATCACTAAAACAGTCCGATTGAAGTCAGTTGTTTTTGTAAAACCTTGATTATATTTATTACCATCTCGTATAGTCTGTTCCAGTCGTATCAGATCCTTGGTGCGTTCGATCTTGGAGTTGAGGTGCGCTATTGCGTTAACCGCCTTCGATGACGTCACGTTACCGCTGTCACTCTCATCTGAAACCCCACGCTAATATCACTAATGTAACACTTAACACTAATCATCTAATGCCTGTGAACCTTTAAACTTCGATACCTCAAACTTTTAATCAAAATGTGATTACAAGGATAGGTAATGGAATGGCTGTAGTTAATGACAATCAATATAATGTAGACAATCCACAATCCATTTGATTACCTACTCCTACTTCTAGTATTAGTGACTATTTTTCTTTTTTTAAGCTCTTTAATTAATTACCACTTATATAACACCTGTTCAGTATACACTAAGTGCCTACTTACCTAATTATCCTAAAAGTTGCTGTTGCTTAGAAACATTGCATAAACTTGTTACCTTTTTCTGCTTTCCGTCAAACATTTATATTAATACCCACATAGTTTAGTCGCTCCGAGACATTATATATACCAAAGTACTTTTGTCAAACGTTTTTGCATGATCCTCACGATACATAGTGTGAGGGTCGCGGGTTATTGGCAAATTTATGTATCTATCAGCAATACATTATTTATTCATTCTTATATGTATTGTTCAGATAATACATATTAAGTTAAGTTAAGCTTAGACTTAGTTTATAGCTACATTTAGTCGTGTATTAGATATAGATGTAATTATGTTTTGCTGCAATAAATGTTTTTTTTCTTTTTTTTTTCTAATGAAATTATGTACTAATCTATACTTGTTTTATCAGAACATACTCATCCACAATGTACTTTATCGAATAGATAGAGGAACCTCCATTGAAAATTACTATGACACCTGGCTCGAATGACGTTTGTGCACAGTACAGTGTGAAAATGGATAATCTTTTAATAATTGGAAAATAATATACTATGTGTATCATAATGATATGATGATATAAATACACCACACACCAATATCAGTTAGAACACTCTTTCTCCTGAGAGTTTCACTAAAACACCGCACTCGTTTCATGTTGAACTAACACTAGTTACATAAAACTATAAATACTTTAGTTACAGGAAAAATTAAATAATACCAATAGGGATAAATGTTAGAAGCATTCTGCAAAATTTTCCGCGTTTAAGTTAAAAATGAGCTATAATGTACATAATTTTTTTATCACGCATGTGTTTGTAAATACCTAATGAAAATGAGAGCAATTGATAACAGTTATAAATTAATAATTACCGTGATTTGAGTAGTCTCCATCTTGACCTGAAGAAGAAAAAAAATATGTTAAAAAGTTTATAAAAACCAAAAAGCCAAAAAAAAACTGGCGCGTTTTTGGATTTTTGCCACTTGGATTATATCCTATGATACTCACGTGATCAATACAAATCCATTGATTTTTTGACCATTTAGTTTTTGACCAATTAAAAAAAAACATAGATGGCCGCTTGCAGCCGCTTGGATTTCTTTGCAATGTATCTTATTTTTACCCTTTTTCTTCGTAAATGTATAAAAATTAAAAAAGAAAACAAATAATACTTATTCATAAATATTTTTATAACTATGGACCAGTGCCTAGAAAAATAAAACTTGTAAGAATTGTAAGAAAAATAAATTTTCGTATGTAATATGTTTAAGTGTCACAGTAAACTGAACCTTACTTTTATACGCAGGAGATCCATATTCGTCTGACGAGAGGCCGTAAGACACATTGGGGCTGTACACAGTGCTGGAATAGTCACCAGGCGCTATTATACTGGATATTATCTTCTTCTGTGGCGAGTCTTCTAGCCTGAAAGAAGTAAAATATGTAAGAATAGAAAAGAACATCAGAAACCAGAAGTAACGGTGGGCTGACCAATCATACTTTGTAACTTGAATACCATTACCGAATTGTTCTAAAGTTCGACCAATGAACAACGCAAATGACCTCAGATATGAGATGAATATTATGTCTTATTGTTATTGGTTGACTTTCCCGGTGGTAATTGTCTTCAAGTTAAAAAATACCACTGCTGTATAAATTATTCCTACCCAGCTGATGGATGAATATTGTATACTAAGCGTCAAACAAGTTGTCCTCTGGCGAAACACGAGACAAAGATACGCAGAACGCTATTCTTAGGTCAAATTGGTTCTGCGCATCTTTGCCACGTGGTTCGCCAGAGGACAACTTGTTGACTTATTTTTTGAGGATTATTATATTAATCTATCTAATTTTTCTAGCCGAGGCTCCATTGGCAAAGACGATGAGGGACGATGATCTGACTTCACGTGCGATCTCTCGCCGTGGGGCCTCTCGCTGTGGGACCTCTCGCCGTGAGACCTCTCGCCGTGAGACCTCTCGCCGTGAGACCTCTCGCCGTGAGACCTCTCGCCGTGTCGTGATGACGAGCTAAGGAGATGAGGACACAACAAGTTACTCACTCTCTTGAACTATTCGCCGTGGCATTGCCGGATAGGGGACTGTTGCCGAGGTCCCTGGAATGTGATTTCACGTGATGCGATCTCTCGCCGTGGGACCTCTCGCCGTGTCGTGAGGACGCGCTTGATGATGGCTCCTAAAAAAACACAAGATTTGAATTTGAATCATCTCTACGCTACTTTAGTGCTACAATATTCCTGCCCCTCGTGTCCAACAAGCTGCACTCGAGAGGAACTTAACGAAGCCTCAGATGAGGCGGTGAAGGTGGCCACTTATTGGTCGAGAGTGGTCTAAAACCGAGCCATTGACACGAAGAATGAATGAAGTGCTACAATATAATTATGTGTACCTAAGGCTAAGGATGCGTAAGGTTAATGTTAAACTTGTAGTACACTTTTTACTCGGTTACTCGTTCACGCTAAAATTACTGTACTAATAATAATAAAATATGAAAAGATATTAATTTTTGCCACTTTTGGAAAATCAAATGTGGCTCTTGCAAGCCTAGAGAAGATTTATTTAATTGGATTAAAAATGTGTTTTGGAACAGTGAACGCGTCACACGATTCTTGAACGATTTTATCAACCTGCTTCACACAGGATAATACGTCCGTGACCTCTTCCCAGAGGTCGTTACTTATCGATAGGGGTTCGAAGATACGGGTCATGCACTAGTGCATCCAATTGTGGGGTCAAAATTAGTGGGGTCATGGTACCTTGTTTGCTCTATGGAGGACCAGTACATAACTCATTTTGGCTTTTACACAACCAATTTTATATGCACAAAAACAGAATCACAGCATCTTATCTCGGTAAGACAAACAACTGAACCGAAACAAATAAAAAATCTTCAAAAATCCATTGAATACGAAATAATTTTGCACTGCATACTTCAAATAAGCATAGTTGAACAACTTTGAATTACGAAATCAGTTCATAAAAAACTAATTTTTACGCGAACATGTAAAGAAAACACACAACAGTTTTATTTAAAGTGGGTAAAAAAACTAGTTCCCGAATAGAGACGCGTAATCACGAAAAAGTGCGCGAACCGAAAGGCACTAGTCTGCGACACATCACGACTTTGCCATTACTAAAGGAAAGTTCAAGCAGTTACGCTTACCCGACTGCCGACCCCGAAAGAGTGAAATTATGAACCATTGTTGTAATTGTTTTCGATTTCGAAATTGGTCCGAATCGCCGGTTAGACTAATCGCGTGACCTTTCTAGCGCGCGATTAGCAAGTGAAAAAAAAAAAAAAAAAAAAAAAAACTACCTTACTAGGATCAGAGCATATGAAATTTAAACGGAGGTAAGGTCGGAATTTCTATTATCCATTTTATTTTAACAATGTCAATTGAATTAGAGTAATCTTCGAGTGGTGAGCTACCCTTAAAGTTTTAGCCGGATATGTAATCGGGCAGCGTTCGCTTATTGTTATTCTTAACGGAAACGGGACTGGCCAGCCATATTTGTCGGATGTCAGACGAGTTGTGGGCCAGGAGAATCACTGATTGATGCCCAGAGACAGCTCAGAGTTGGGCCAGTCAAGCACAGGATCGAGGAGAGTGGAAGAAAGGGGGTAGGCCTTTGCCCAGCAGCGAGACACTACAACGAATATTTTTTAGCCTGACACGGTCCTAGCACGGTCATGGTATGATACGGGATAGTAGGTTAATTAGCGAGTTAATTGACAAGGTAGCCGTACCGAGTTTCCACTGGTACACTAATTTTCACATCACATTAAGACCTCTGCCATTTTTACCCGACTGCGAAGAAGTGCAATATTTTTATTTATCGTACAGGCCGGCTTCTGAGCCTACCCGCCCGAAGGATACCAAATTAGGTTGACCACTACTGTTAGTGGTCACCTAAATCTAAAACGGCTCAATCTGAGCAATGCATCTGGCAGAAATGAAATGGTAAGAGTGGAAGATCGGCTTAGTGGGCAAACAGCAGACTGTTCGATGAATTATTGAAAGAAAAAAGCTCTATGTGCGGTTTCAGATTTAGCGGATAAACTGAGTGGATTCGCCGATCGTGTTTTGTTTTTTGCAGAGCGTGTACGCTCGACAACGCACGTTGTCAGCCGCGAGAGACGTGACATTCGCTAGAAAAATACCGAGCGTTGGAATACGCGCGTTGGGCTTTTAAAGGTTCGCGAGTACGACCCGCCCGTATACGCGCGTCAAAAATAAGCTAGTCTGAAACCGCAATAAAACTTAAGTCTCATAATAAAAACCAATATTCAAAATTAGAAACCACCACGAACCGTTCCGTAACTATTGAAATAAAAGCAAATTATTTATAGCTTATTGATTTATCCAGTACTCAATGCACGGTTAACTTATGTATGTTAATGTAGGAAACCGTGCGATTATACTAGCTTGGCAAAATCAATGTTTAGATCGACCTGAGTCCCCGACTCGACGTGAGCCAAATGCTTTGTTCTTGTATTGACTTCAGTCTAGAATTTGTGTTTTTATATTCACAGGTTAGACCACTTTTGAGAAAAAATGACTTTTATATCATTGGCGACTTTTTTTTAGCCGGGTCAACACAAGGATAGGACATACCTTTTTGAGGATTGCAACCTTAAGATTAATGTGTTTTTGAATGGGGACAGCATCTAGAAGTTTTTATCCTCTAGTATATCTCACTGTCATATCCTAGCAGTGGGAAAATAGCTGTCACCTTTGAATGCAAAGCAGCTATCTAGAAATATTTGGGTTAATAAGGCAAGTAGTCTAGCCTGGTAAGACTAGCAAACAGTACACTAATTATTACAAAATGATTGTTTTGTATGCACGGATCGTCTAAACTAACAATACTTTGCATATGAAATAGGTTGTGGCGTAATTAATATCATCGAAACAATGACAAGGACACCAAATGACATCAATTAAATACTGGAAGAGTAAGTAGTAGAGCTGTAAAAGACTAGGAAAACCAAGACTATTCATGAATATCCATCATCTTCCAGCCCTCATCCTACACTTAGGTGGGGTCGGCATAACATGCCTTTTTCCATTCATCTCTATCAGCCGTCATCTCTGTACTAACACCTGCTTTGTTCATATCCTCTTTCACACAGTCCATCCATCTTTTCTTTGGCCTTCCTCTACTCGTGTATCCATCTACTTTCATATTTAACACTCTTCTAAGTGACATGAATATCCAAATACATCTTCTTCTTCCAAATACATAAAAATACTAAACGGGTTTTTGCCTATATTTAGGACCGGGGGGAAAAGGGGTACCGCTCATTACTTTTTTCACACTAGACGGATTCGGACAATGCCAGATTCCTATTGATGACGTGTAGCTTTGATACCATTAAAGAACTATGCAACCAAAACCAAAAGTCAAAACAAAAATTAGCAGCAAACAAAAGTGATGTTTATGACACCACATCATACCCGTTACCCTTCTCAACGAAGCTGCCTGTTATAAAATTCTCATTTTCGAAACAAACTTTCAGAATTTTTAGTAGATATTTGTCCGTGGCATGTAGTGTAGCCACGGCTTTCGGCGTTGTATCAGGATAAAAAGTAACGTCTACGAGTATCTATATCCGATTTCAGATCATGACCTGCATTCTAATTCAGTCTAATAGGTTTAGTAGTTTCGGTGTAACTAAGTGGCAAACATGCAGATCACTAACTTTCGCATTAAAATAGCTTGTTTTAAAACATGATACAAACGTAGAAATATTTGATGAAATCGATTCAGTTCCGGAGCAGGCTCATAAAACAGCCGCATTTACTACGTTCTACATTAGAATGATATCTGTTGAGATGTTTTTTTATTTCGCAGCAGTAAAGTGTTTTATGGAGCACTGGAGAATGTGAATCTGTGGTAGAATCTGTGGAAGTCTGTCGTAAAGTCGCGGATCGTCGGAAACAACTTTATAAAACGTTAAAAGGTTGTTTTCGACGATCCGCGATTCCACGGATTTGTTCAAGGACGACCGAAGACTACAAACACTTCTGTGTGAAGTTACCGACTCGCCTTGGATCGGGACCGCGACGGACGTGTATCTGCGCTACCACAGATGATAGCTCTCACGTGGTGCGACGGTGCATCTCATCCGTGTTTTCCGCGGATCGAGGGAAAGAGCCATTACAGTTTTAGGGTAGTAAGTACGAAGGGCCCAGACTTATTTTCGGCAGCGGATTAAATAAGTATAAAATTAAATTGATTAATTAAAATCCTCTGTCGTACCATCCGCCAATGCGCGCAAGCTAATACGCTGTTTCGCGTGTGCATCCATAAGTTACCAGAAGACATCTGACTATCTGACTGACAGACAACCTACAAGCCAAACCGCTGAACGTAGAGACTTGAAACATGAGGGTGTGTTCGTCAAGAAGTGCAGGCGCGTACTAAGGAATGAATATTATTGATTTGCAATGCGAAGTTGCAGGCGACAGCTAGTATTATATAAACTGACGGTAGGTTACGCGGTTACGCCCCGTTAGTTAACTACCTTACAAAATAAACAACAGAGTATTTGCAGTTTATTTATAATTTCCACAATATGCCTACTCGTATGAATCACCACATCAGTGATACGGGCAGGAAACAGCCATACCACAATACAAATCAGCATAACCAATCTCGTGTGGGCTGAGGTACCTATATCTATCTCAATTATGATAAAATATCACAGGGCAATAAAAAATTATCCATATATATATTCTAGGAACTAAGCCTAGAATTAACTTAAAAAAAACAAAACAATGAAAACCAACTAAATTTTTGAACCTTGAAAATTAACAATCAACAAATTAACTTAGAATTCAACTTCAAACAATAATTAGGCGGCAAAATATTAGCAAAATGTCAGACTGACAAACACCAGGAAGGTGTTGCCTCGTTGAAAGCTGGCGATTGAATGGGGCCGGCGTTTGCAGCGCGGCGCCTTTAATACTTTTCCGTGCGACGCATCGTGATATCGTCTACACGGCCTCTCCTGACTGGAGTTCGTCCTCGAACTCCCTTAACTCCTTTAACGGGGATCCAGTAGTGGCATAGGTATCTCCGGTCTGGTCTCAAGAGACTCTTGCTCCTGAACCGCTTGGTGATCCTGACTTCTCTCGTAGAAGCTTCTGCTTCTGGCTGGTCTTCTTCATGTGGTGCAACGCTGGTAGGTACGTCGGTCGTCGGTGACGCTTGCGGCACCGTCGAATGGTAGCTCAGCGTGCCTGTGTGCTCCCGATGTGCTTGTTTGTTGCCCGTCGCTCGTAGACGGCTGGGTGGTTCCGGTCGGCAGCTCGCCGACTGTTGCAGGCTGATCAGTGGTCGTGGTAGACTCCTCTATCAGCGTCTGCTATTTAAACAGAACATCAAAAACACAAACATGTATGCCAGCAAGCATACAAATCAGTCTTCAAAGCTGATCAATAGTTGCGGTGGACTCCTTACTACCAGCATCTGCTTTCTAAACAGAACATCAAAAACACAAACATGTATACCAGCAAGCATACAAATCAGTCTTCAAAGCTGATCAATGGTTGCGGTGGACTCCTCACTACCAGCATCTGCTTTCTAAACAGAACATCAAAAACACAAACATGTATGCCAGCAAGCATACAAATTAGTCTTCTTAGCTCCTCAATGGTTGCGGTGGACTCCTCACTACCAGCATCTGCTTTTTAAACAGAACATCAAAAACAAAAACATATGCCAGCAAGCATACAAATTATTAGTCTTCAAAGCTGATCTATGGTCGCGGTGGACTCTTCACTATCAGCATCTGCTTTTTAAACAGAACATCAAGAACACACACATGTATGCAAACATACAATTTAGTCATTTAAGCAGAAATAGAAATCAGGTAAGAGACACTACGTGAATCATCTCTTAGTTTTGATTTAGACAGATTCAGTTAAGAGGCGGGACAAGATCTACTCTGCCAAGAAAGGAGGTCTACGTGAGGCACTTTCTTAAGCATCGGCTTTGTCAGGACTACCCCACAGTATCCTGACCTCTGCCACAACTGATCATTAAACAAAAAGCAAAGATCCACTTTACCAAGAAAGGAGGTCTACGTGAGACACTTTCTTTAGCACCGGCAACGGCAACACGCGCAAGCAAGCGTCGATGCCAAACGCTCCTCAGCAGACAGCGGCAGTGGCGACGAACACGCTCCTCAGCAGACAGCGACAGCGGCGACGAACACGCTCCTCAGCAAACAGCGGCAGTGGCGATGCAAACGCCCGTAGACGCGCTGGCGGCGACGGCAACGCGCGCATCCAAGCACGCGTCGATGCAGAGTGCTCCCCAGCAGGAAGCGGCGACGGCGACGGCCCGGTGACGGCCCGGCGACGGCCCGGCGACGGCCACGGCGACGCGCGCACCCGCGCACGCGTCGATGCAGAGCACTCCCCAGCGGGAAGCGGCGACGGCGACGGCGACGCGCGCACCCGCTCACGCGTCGATGCAGAGCACTCCCCAGCAGGAAGCGGCGACGGAGACGGCCCAGCGACGGCGACGGCGACGCGCGCACCAGCTCACGCGTCGATGCAGAGCACTCCCCAGCAGGAAGCGGCGACGGCGACGGCCCAGCGACGGCCCGGCGACGGCCTGGCGATGGCCCGGCGACGGCCCGGCGACGGCCACAGCGACGCGCGCACCCGCGCACGCGTCGATGCAGAGAGCTCCCCAGCAGGAAGCGGCGACGGCCCGGCGACGGCCCGGCGACAGCCACGGCGACGCGCGCACCCGCGCACGCGTTGATGCAGAGCGCTCCCCAGCAGGAAGAGGCGACGGCCTGGCGACGGCCTGGACGCCCCGGCGACGGCCATGGCGACGCGCGCACCCACGCACGCGTCGATGCAGAGCACTCCCCAGCAGGAAGAGGCGACGGCCTGGCGACGGCCTCGGCGACGCACGCACCCGCGCACGCGTCGATGCAGAGCGCTCCCCAGCAGGAAGCGGCGACGGCGACGGCCCAGCGACGGCCGGCGACGGCCTGGCGACGGCCTGGCGACGGCCATGGCGACGCGCGCACCCGCGCACTCGTCGATGCAGAGCACTCCCCAGCAGGAAGCGGCGACGGCCTGGAGACGGCCTGGTGACGGCCTGGCGACGGCCACGGCGACGCGCGCACCTGCGCACGCGTCGATGCAGAGCGCTTCCCAGCGGGAAGCGGCGACGGCCCGGCGACGGCCCGGCGACGGCCACGGCGACGCGCGCAACCGCGCACGCGTCAATGCAGAGCGCTCCCCAGCAGGAAGCAGCGATGGCGACGGCCCGGCGACGGCCACGGCGACGCGCGCAACCGCACACGCGTCGATGCAGAGCACTCCCCAGCGGGAAGCGGCGACGGCGACGCGCGCACCCGCGGCGCACGCGTCGATGCGGAGCACTTCCCAGCGGAAAGCGGCGATGGCGACGCGCGCACCCGCAGCGCACGCGTCGATGCGGAGCACTCCCCAGCAGGAAGCAGCGACGGTGACGCGCGCACCCGCGGCGCACGCGTCGATGCGGAGTGCTTCCCAGCAAGCAGTAAGGGCAATAACACGCGCACACGCTCCTCGGTAGGCAGCGGCGGCGACGACACGCGCACCTGAGCACGCACTGTTGCAGCACGCTCCTTGGCAGGCAGCGGCAGCGATGACACGTGCACCTGTATACGCGCTGATCCAACGAGCAATTCCAGCTCATACCGGAGGTGTGAAATTACGTGGGTGACCTTTTAGGAACCACGCATGCCAATCTGAGAACTCATAAAGATTCACGGTTAGAGGGCGAGCCGTCGTCGGCTCCCAATGACACATCACGGATCAGTGACCAAATGATTGGAGTAGGTGCATCTAAAACCACCACAGGCTGTAAAGGCGCTTCAACTCATCAGCATCCTGTCTATAGATTAGGTACACCACAAGATTCGTGTACAGCCATTGGATATCGGTCAAGGTCGGAGAACATCCGTGTAAAGCACAGTGAACGGAACATCTGGTTATCAGCAAAACATACTAGACAGTGACTCACATACTTTTTTCTTTACAAAACTAAGTCCTGATAACCAAAAATCTCGCAAAATTAGATCCATTGTTTTATAACAGCACTAACATAATCATGGTCATCATGAAACATCCTCAATAACCACGAACAGAACAGAAGCTATGGTCGACGTTGAGAGGACAGTGATCTAAACTCTATTTTGAAGTCACTCTATGACCTTGTCGTTTGTTACCCAATCGTTCAACCATGACTTTGCATTACCACGCAAAAATTTACCTATCTGCCAGAGGCATTCACAATTACCCCATTTGCTCAAAACGCATCAAAATTATGGATACTCGAATCAAAGAGGCGTTATGTAGAAGTTGCAAGATTTCTATTTCAACAGCGTAGCTGAAACTACGACAATACTACTCCATTTTTATTCTAAACATGGCTACTTGCCTATGGTACTCGCGAAATGTTTTCAACAGTCACTACCTCGGTCATGACATAGTTCAGCTCACTAACAGACGTCGGCATAACCGGCGCCAACAGACACGTCGCTTCAACATGATGGTTCATCGTTCGATAAGAACCTACCCTCAATTACTTCAAGGCGATTCAAAATTCTATCTAAGGCGATATCACGAGGCTCACGAGATTATTACGACGACTAGACAAACGATCGTGATGCCTATGCAACCTACAACTAAAATCACGTGAATCCTAACGTCTCTACACACGATCGCAACGGTCAGTTGCACGGCTGCGACGGCGACGGTCGTTAATTAGCGTATGACGACTATTAGACACCAAATATCGATGATCGCGGCTTCTACTATGTACGTGTTCGATCTCTTCTACGAACACGATAACGATCCATTGTCTTCAACGAACGTCCCAACATGCTTACAAAAAGAGGGTACTTACGATTTTTTTTCAACGACACAATACTTCACAAAATCTACAAAACTCTTGTCAAGATGATAGAGGGAAAGGCCTGAAGCACAGGATGATCCCACTTCTGATCTAGGAACTAAGCCTAGAATTAACTTAAAAAAAAACAAAACTTTGAAAACCAACTAAATTTTTGAACCTTGAAAATTAACAATCAACAAATTAACTTAGAATTCAACTTCAAACAATAATTAGGCGGCAAAATATTAGCAAAATGTCAGACTGACAAACACCAGGAAGGTGTTGCCTCGTTGAAAGCTGGCGATTGAATGGGGCCGGCGTTTGCAGCGCGGCGCCTTTAATACTTTTCCGTGCGACTCATCGTGATATCGTCTACAATATAGTCATCCTTATAAACTAAGCTCGATAGGCGTGAATCAGTAATAGATATTCTTCAGCCCTCTTTATGCACATCATATTCCTTAATAAAGATAAATACATAGGTTATCTATTTCTCTCGCAAAAGGATTTCATTTTCAGAGATGGTGTACCTAGAGAGAGATCCCAGAGATCCTAGCCTCACTAACTGTGATTGCGGGGCTCATATCCAAACTATAACATATCAGCTGGACTGTCCCCTGTGTCCCTAATCCTGCTCGAGGGATGAACTCAAAGAAGCCAGCGACAACGCAATTGAGCTGGCCACCTATCTTTCCGGGGCTATATGTTTTACTCGTATGCCATCGATTCACTAAGAAGAAGAAGAACTAAAAGTACAGAGGTTTAGTTGACATGTTTTGCGAGAGACTGGTGCCTGAGATAGGTTTAGAAAACCTGTGGTACAGGTATCCCACCTGTAGTACAGGTATCCTGTGCCAACGCAATCAAAATGTATTTCTCCTAACAACGACTTTTTTGTCCTCTTTCTTACTAATGACTAATTTTAAGAATTTATCTCATCTCGAAATGATTATTTTGCTCTTATCCTACGACGACTAATAAATATTTTTTTTAGATATTTAATACTCTAAAGTTCAGAACACTGCTATATTTGATTAGAAATCAAATGCATAATGCGTAGTAAAATCAAGAAATATGTTATTTTTTAACAATGTAATTATGAGTCTAATGTTCAATAAATAAATAAAAAACAATAAATGTTAGAGTTGACCTAAATTCAGAGGAAGATAACACTAGACAGTCACCCAAAAAATTAAACTAAAAAAAAGTCTGCATCTGCCTGAACAAGGCCTACACTGTCTGTGCATGAATCATTTTATTACATCTGAAAAATTAAATGCAGCTCCATATAGGTCATGTCATGCATGAGCCAGATGGCGTAACTAATTGAGTTAAATATACTTGTACTGTTGAAATTTATTCAGCACTTAAAAATGGATGGTTATAGCAAAAAAAGCGTTCAAACCTCTGAACTTAACAATCTCAAATTCAACAATCAACAATAGTAGTATATCTCACAGTTATACCGACTGAAAAACAACGCAAAGCCAGAACTCATAAAACATTTTTTTTTAAATTAAATGGTACCATTTTTAGTGCGGCACTTAAATATCCATAGTGGTCACTAAAACATTATTTTACCTATTCAAACAAACATCTAAACTCAAATATCACAAATTTAACAATGAACAATAGTAAATACCTAAATATATCTTACAGTTACCGACTGAAAGAACGCAAAGCCACAACTCATAAAATATAGCCTTTTTTTAAATGAAATGGTGCCATTTCTAGTGTGTCACTTAAACATCCATAGTGGTCACTAAAACAATATTTTACCTATTAATAATGAGCATTTAGTTTGACTATTTTAATAAGAATTTCCTAATTTTGAACACATTATGATGAACTGTTTCAATTAGCTGGAACTACCATTAACTTGACGATCAGTCTAGCTAGACTGAAGACTAGAAACTCCAGCAGACATCCAACGAACTCACACAATCGTTAAAACCTCATTAGATACCCGTAGTACTACGAACATACCAGTTTTACAATCATATGACTCATATCGTAGGTACAAAGCTAGGTACTAACCAAGGTCTCGTAAATGAAACAAACGAACTCGCTAATCAAACAAACAAACGTGGCAATCGATTGGGGAATTGCTCGTTAGTGGTTTAAAAACTTCAATTTTGAAATGTAAACAAACCGTGGCAAATAGAAATTCCATGGTGATGAATCGTGGTCAGCAATAGAGGAACAGCATGCATTTAGTGGAAGTTATACCATTCAACTTCTTCGAGTTTTCATAGGAGTGTATGTCTTTGGACAAAGGGTGGTGTTTAGATTTTCCCAACTCTGCTATATCTCCAGAAATCCACTAATATTATGGGAAAATGGCGGAATTCAAACGTCTCGAAGCAGAGTCGAAACTGAGTCTCGACTCTGACTTCCCACTGTGGTCAAAACAATTTCAACATAAAAATTGTTAAGCGGATTTTAGCGTACATATATAATAATATATGCACGTATGTATGTATATGTAGATAATAAATCGTAAGCGTATTTATAGCAAAACTTATTAAAACACTGTTGCACCGGCCTATTTTAATCAAAGCAAATGATACACATAAGACGTTATCTATCACACCTAGGAAAGTTCACGGAAGGAGCCTCTTTGAGGCGCACTTTAAATCCTTTCACCACACTGGTTCGAAAGAACTAGTGACACGATAAGAAGAAGGAAAGCGCCAAGCTTATCTCGTAACAAATAAAGTCAGAGCTACTCACACTGACAACATGGTGCACAGTAGACGGTGACTGCACCCTTGACCTGATGACTTGATCATCGGTCACCACGGCTGGCTCGCGAGCCAGGTCGGCTGTGGACGGCGACTGACTCCTGCTGGAGCCTTTGCTGTGCCCCACGACATGCAGGGTATCCATTGAACTGGTTGAGCATGGAGGAACTTCAAGAGGTTAAAACCTTCTTGATTTTGGGCGCCATTGCTGGTGGCTGTAAATTAGGAAAAATACATTTATTGGGAATGCAACTATAGATAAGAAATGAGTATATTAAAAGAAGCCTGAAAGTAGCGCCAGTGACAGATAAGTTGAGGAATAACAGGTTATCGTGGTGCATGTGATGCGGAGGGATGAATGACATGTCACTAGGATAGTGTTGGATATGAAAGTAGATGGATTTACGAGAAGAGGAAGACCAAAGAAAAGATGGATGGACTGTGTGAAAGAGGATATGAACAAAGCAGGCGTGAGTACAGAGATGACGGCTGATAGAGACGAATGGAAGAAGGAGACATGTTGTGCCGACCCCACCTGAGTGTGGGATAAGGGCAGGGAGATGATGATGGGAATGCAACTATAGCTGGCAGAAAGTGAGAAGAACCGCCTTTGCAGATACCTACGTTACGCATTTGACAGCTCATAGGTCATTGATGATGACGATGATGAAATTTATAAGCGAAGGGCAAAAGGTAGAAAGTTACTTGGACCAGAATATGCTTAGGAGTGATGGCACACATTAGGGGGCATCCATTAATTACGTGAGGCTCTTAGGAGGGAGAGGGGGTCGAGTCGAACCTCACCCAATCTCACTTGGGAGAGGAGGTGGTCTCGGCAAATCTCACGTTATTTTTTTTCCGCAAGAAAAAGTTTCAATGCCGTGAAAATAATTCATAAATTAAAACATTTCATTTATTAAATATTTTTCACTGTTAATTTAATATTTAGTAGCTGTTAACAAATATTTATTATCAGTTAATAAATCAAAAATCTCGTGTAATTAAGCACAGATTAACTTATTTAAATTAAAAATATGTATTTCGTAAAATCTCACGTGAGATTACAGGAGGGTGAAGGAAGGGGTTGAGCAAAATCTCACGAAATCTCACCAAGGGGCGGAGGGGGGTTGAAAAATCACCAAAATTACCTCACGTAATTAATGGATGCCCCCTTAGGATAGGGCTACAATCTTAATTCAGCAGTGTAGAGATGATGATTACGATTGTTACAAACTGGAAGGATCTATGATGCATGATTTGACGGTATGTAATAAATGAAGATATGACTAAATTACAACTCTGTAGTAGTAGTATGTATAATAGAGAAACGTGGAATAGAAGACGCGGGAAGACCAGGAGTGTTAGAAGATATCTTGGCTCCTTAAAATGTTTATCTTATCAATGATGCTCTCACAACAGCCACAATTCATACGACGCAGATCCAACAAAGTGGCGTGGCAGCCAGCCATGGATAAACATACCCGGAATAAAAGATCTATTTGCTGCTCTATTCTTCAATTATCTGACACTGAGTTTTTCAACAATTTTGCAGACGTCAACACAAATATTGATCATAAGATTCATAAGCGTCATTTAGCTGACGATAAATGAATGCCAAACAATAAATATCCAAGAGTTTGGTGCCGGTTTTGTTACTATTCTGGCTTTATGCCAGAATCGGTTGCAATGGAGCATATTGAATGATTTGATAGTAAGGCGTGCAGGTTCAACGTCTCAAGGAGAAACATAGATATATCAGCATAAAATTGCAAAAACCGTAGCAAGTTGTGAACGCAAGTACCAACTCTTTAAAACAGACTAATCACGGCACAGTCGCCCTCTGATTGGTAGGTTAGGGTTTTTTTTTCTTTAGTCCGTACGCGTACATGTCGTATACAAATTTACGAACTTGAAACAGTTTATTTGTGAACGGTTCTCTGATTGATTTATGTCATACCAAACTTGACAGTTTGTACTCTAAAGAGTTAAATTGTTAACTTACGGTTAAATCTTTACAGTGGCAGATACAAGAACGATATGATAAAAAAAAATTTTGTTCACTCCGAACAAAGACCTCACACGCTCCTCCATATCTCCTGATCCCCTAAATCGATTTGATTTATCTACAAACTCAAAAATTCTATTCAACTCACCTACTTACAAAATTTCTTAGAGATTAGATAAATAATTTTATGTTAAGGTATCGTCCGATAAACTTACAAGTATTTTACGTGAGTAACTACAAACGCTAATTCGTCTAGTAGCTGTACGTACTCAAAGACATTAAGTAACATCGTTACTAATGATGTGGCATTAAATCACAGTTAAAATTAACGTTAACCTATTATTTATTCAACCGAAAAACAGAACTTTATTTGTGTTAGAGATAATCTGAATCAAAAATAAATCAACCTTTGTATGTATATGTATAGTAACATAACGATGGGCTATCGTTTTCGACTATCAAAATGAGTTAACCAATGTCGTATTGGTATAACATTTTGATATGATATCGTGAATGACCCTTATAGTCACCTCGAGGTGTAACAGACAAATTGATGATTAGGGCACAAGGAGGAAGTCGAGCTGATAAGTAGATGATCACAATCGGGTCAATCAGTGGTGTGGGTTGGGGAAGTGCTATACTGTAGTCAGTAATTGAGAAGGATCGAACGGAGGAGACCAATGCAGCTAAAGTCGTGAATAGTGCATAGTTTAACAAGAACTAGATTTTACATCAAAATCTAAAAAGCACGTTTTTATGCTTTTGCTCTACCTCGCTTCCTTTACAAGATATAGCTGTATTTTTAGGTCGACATTTGCATGATAATAATTTGGAATACAATGTCATCGATTTGTGAGCTACAACTAAAAGTTTCAGCCGGAAAGCTCTTCGGGAAGTGCTCAAAATGTTAGTTCCATGTTCCACACGGAACGACAGACAGACAGACAAGACTCGTGGAATACCCTAATTCATAAGTACTACAGGGTGTTTCGTAACTATAAATATCAGACATATAAACGTTTATCGTCATCAGAATGTACAGATCACACAATAATATAGAACACCCTATACGTAAAGAAAAGCAAATAAAGCTGCTACTACTGAATACGGAATAGGAGACGATATTTCTGATTTATTTATTGGAACGGCTCACATTTGACCCCAGGTTGACTGCCCCTTCAATGTGAATAAAAATCTATGGAAAGAAGAAGCTGAACTTCCAGTAATGTTGTGATTGCATCGCACCCAGACCGTTTTGACCGATATGACCACTTTTTTAAAACGGGGAATCAGTTTAAAATTAATATTTATTTACCAAAAGGTGGAACGAAATGTTTTAGTATATTTGTTTGTTTTGATATGTTTAACATAATCGAAGGAAATTGAGCAAAAATGTTTTTCCCTATCTGTTTTGCTTATGTTAAACATATCAAAACTAAGGCTTTCATCCCGGGAGTCTCGGTCTCGAAAATTTCGAGAGTCTCGACGATTTTTCGTTATTTTCGAGACTCGAGACTGGATGGTTTCGGTACCGGGAATAACGAGACTTTCGATACTTATAAAAATCTTAACAATATTCAGTGTAGTTAGCCCTTAGTATAATCTAAAACAAGGATACGACATAGTGGTATAGTCTTATGACTTTAGCTTACCAAAAAGGGCAATTTAAAAAAAAAGTTATATGTGTGGAATGAATGTAAATGTAAATGGACTCCCTTTTCCGCACTTGGACTCCTGTTGATCCTTTGTGCGTCGGATTTCCTGACTAATAGTTAAGCCAGCCTAACTCCGCCCAGAGGCACAGAAGTTTCCTGGGTTCTTCGCAGGCTTCGCGGAGTGACCTCGGGTTTTTGAGGATTTCCTCTCGTTGCTTTGCCACTCCCACGCGTTCCAGGATTACGTGGGCGAGCATTTTCTCCTCGGTCAAGCAGCCTCTACAGAGTGGGCTGTCTGTGTTTCCAATGTTGTGCAGATGTTTGTTAAGCAGGCAATGTCCTGTGATAGTAACCACAATGATTCTTAAATCTGGTCGTTTCAAACTAAGTAAACGTCTAGTTAGACGTGGTGCAAGTTGCGGAAAGGCCATTCTTGATTGTTTGCACTTCTTGGTTTGCCGCCAGTGCTCACTGTGCTGTGTCTTTGTACGTTTGCGTATCCACGCTCGCAATTGAGAAAAGGGTTGTGGTAGGAAGGGAGATGGCCCTTCCCTTCCAGTCTCAAATCCTTTTCTAGCCAACTCGTCTGCGGCGTCGTTCCCTAATGAGTTACTGTGCCCCTTAATCCACTGGAGTGTTATTCGGTTGGCTTGGGTTATTCTCTCCAGTGCTCGGTGGCAATCGTTAACGAGCATTGAGTCGCAAGTATTGCTATCTAGTGCTTTTAGTATAGCCATACTATCGGTTAGAATTCGTATATTTTGATTTTCGATTTTCCTCCGAAGTATGGTGTTTGCTGACTCGGTGATCGCTACACATTCGCATTGGAATATGGAGCTGTATGCACAGCGCGAGAGTCATTGATATGTTTATGTTGTAATCAAATGAAAGGCCCCTGTACCTTCGTTGGTTTGTGTGTGTATGTGTGGAATGAGGAACCATTTCGAAGAAAAACGCAAATTTTGATAAATCAGGAACATCGGACATCACCGAACATCATCAAATACTGGATTGTAAAGTTAAACTGTGATGTGTTCGCTAATACGCCATAAAATGCCTAAATGCCATTCCTATGAGTGTGCCTTTATGTACTATTAAATTAGTCTCGAAAGTCTCGTTTTTCCCGGGAATTTCGAGACCGCATCAAGTCTCGATTTTTTTTTCCCGGGACTCAGAAAGTCATCGAGACTGAAAGCCCTAATCAAAACCAATGCTAATGAGATAGAAAGACCTCATGTAGCATGACCGTGGGACACCCTGTAGATTTTCAATACCTTCGATACTTTACCGATCTAATACAAACTATTTAATATCCTGCTTTACCAAGGAAGCAAATGAAAGCAGTCCATAATTTCCTCTCATAGGTTCCAGGCTAGCAACATAGTAACTAATGACACATTATATCATCTGTGCGGTCATGATCGCCGGATGCAGTTATAATTTGCTATCTACACAGGAAATTAGGAGACGACCCGAGCAATAAAGCAGTACAGCTTGCAAAAAAAACAGAAACAAAATATATATTCAAATTTGTATTTTTTTAATAATCAGGGAGACGCTGAAACTATAGAAGCATATAGGTAAAGGCCTATGTTAATACGTAAGTCAGGCTAAGTAGGTGATGATGTACTTTGGGTTAAATATGTAGTTGATCATTGAGTATCAAATTTATCAAAACATTTTATATGGACTATTTTTAAGAGCAAGTTAATGTTGGAGGCATACGGGAGTACTCTATGAATTTATAGCAATTAGCAATCTACAATAAATTAGTAATATTTTTTTAATAATAATAAAAAATATTTTTAAAAGTGATAGTATTCCTACCCCAGGGCGTTCCTATTTCAAATTTGGCTTGTAGATTTATGGTAAAGTTTTTTATAAAATGAAGAGTCAGGTATAAATATTTGAGTTTTGAGTTATGGTATTGTGGATTGGTTCCTGCGTATTATGTAGGCTGCTGACTGTACACTCGAGGAGGTATTGAGATACTGAGACATAAATATTGAAGGCATTGTGACTCATCACGACTGCCTTTAATGGATAATCGTATTGGAAAACTAATATGGTTTTGTGAGAAACTATTTCTTGTTCTAAAAAAAATAAAATCGTTTTGATTCGGAGAACTTAGTACCTACATTTTTTATGGGTTGGGATTTATTTGATTAATTACAAATGTAGGTAAAGATTTTTTATAACCGCACTGTTTTCAAACATAAATTGCCGTGAATATCAAAGTGGCTTGCTGCCAATTCGTCGCATATTTTGCTCAGTGCAAGCACCGAGATAGTTCACACAACTGAGTGCAGAATGGCTAAGTTTGAAACAAATTTTCATATAGAGTAGTTCGAAATTTGAAGATGAATATAATTATAGATTAGCTCATCTATTCATCATCATCAACCTATAGCAGTCCAATGTCTCTCCCAAGGCACGCCACTGAGCTCGATCTTCGGCTCTTTTCATCCACCTTTTGCCAGCTATAGCGCGCAGATCATCGCTCCATCTGGCCAAAGGTCGTCCTACACTGCGCTTGCCTAGACGTGGACTCCACTCAAGAACTCGTTTACCCCAAAAAAGGTTTTTGGTTCTTCGGCAGATATGGCCGGCACATCTATTCATCGAAAGTATTTGTAGACTGTCCAAATAAGAATATTGAATACTGAAGTTCTTCGGGCACAAGGAGTACTCGATGGAGCGTGTCTAGTAGTTCAAAACAGATAAGATGGCAAGAGATCCCGTGATGCCCACAAACTAGATAAGTCACACCTCAGCGAAAAACTCACTTCTACCATACCAACCTGCACACAGCCTCGAACAGAGCTAAATGGAGACGCATAGCTGCCATTTATTTGGATCAGATTATAACCACGACCACTTTGCCGACAGTGTCCTACAAAGAAGTGGATTTGATGATGTTGATGGTTTTAGGTAGTACAGATCAATTCAAATGTCATTGAAATTAAACCATTTATGTGCAATTCAAACTCTAACCTCGCATGTTGGATCGGAATGAATGACGGTCAATGCTCACTGATGTTTCATGGACATCTGGTAACAAGTAACTTTAATCTTTGTTGCACAAATAATAAAGTCACAAGTCGCCCGGCATATGCGTTTGCATGAGCCATAATTAGGATGGCACTGATAAAAGCAGTTATCATAACTGTTTTTAATGGTTGGTCAAAATTAATGTGGCGTATCGGTGATGTTATCGCGGCTCTTGCTTGTTTTGTGGTTTCCTTGTATATATATATATTGGTGGCTACAACATTTATCTAATAATGACAACATGATACATTTTTATGTAGCGTTAATGGCTACTCATTATCGGTTTCCAAAAATCTGGCACTCCCATTTTACCGGACTGCCAAGGAATGCTTTCCGCGTATTTGTTGGTATGTATGTAAATTTCTTTGTTACCTCATATCTTTGAAACGGCTGAGTCAAAAGCCTCATATCTTTGAAATGGATTTTGACTGTTAAGGGATCGTTAGATTCTTCTCAATAACCAGAGTGTCCTTAAATGGGTTTTTAAAAAAAAATCTAAACGGTGGGCTTTTTGGCGCTAAATAGTAAGTTGCTAATAACATTTTGTTTACTAAACGTATCGGTTATCGTATAAAAGTGAAGAAAATCAAAAGGAGATTACAAAAATATATGTCATGTTTAAATTTAATTTGGCAATGGTATAAATTTAATAATAAATAAATTTAATTAATGAATAGGCAATTTACACAACTATAATTATTTCGCAGTCGCGTTTCACCCTTATAATGTTTTTACTACCACTGTGAATAAAAACCATTTTGACCTCTTTATTTTATTTTATAAAACACGGATAAGTAATAAGAAAACAGCGTTTCTGCGGATAAAAGGGTCCTAAACTGTAATGTGTTACACGTCCATGAATAAATTCGAAGGGTCATGCTGTGTGCAAGACAGCCGTTCATAAAATACTAAGCTTAAACATGGCTTAAACAGAGCAGCTACTGCTTATTGTAAATAAGATATTTCATGGAGGTTTTATAATTTATTCTCAAAGTTTCTCAAGGTTGTCTGGAAGAGATCGCTGCTTAGCGAGAAGGCCGCACATTGTACAGTCAGCTGCATATACATGTACATACACTCCCAAGCTTTCACATTTATATTTACTCTTAATTTTGCAAAGAAAAGCGCACGAAAGCATTTTCAAATGAATGTCGTCATATTACTTGTCAGAAGAAGAATGTCTTTGTAACATTAAGCGTATATATAAATTTGAAAGCTTCGGAGTGTTTACATGTCTGCTGTGGAGCTGACTGTACATGGTCCATTACTTGGATCTGTATTTATGTTTTTTGGTACAATAAAGAGTTTTCATTCATTCATTCATTTATAACTTATATACTTATAAGTTTATAGATCTTCGTTAATGTTTTACTACCAACTGGTAGTCATGCAGTGAACAATGGATGCAATGATGCATGGCAGTTCAAGATAGTTCAGTTGTTTGTTCCACAAACTTGAGTTCCAAGGACTTAGTTGTAAGTTGAGCGAAGCATAGCGTGCGAGGTGCATTCAAAGTTTAGGTATTCGCGCAAATATATACATATTTACAAATAATATACTAATATATACCTCACCTACCAACTAACTAGCCGTGTTAGTTGAGTGGGAGGAGCCTCGAGTTTCGAAATCCGAAGGTCGTGGATTCGAACCCGGTCGTACACCAATGGATTTTTCTGTTCAAAAAATCTATGTGTGCACTAAAACACGTGCTTAACGGTAAAGGAAAACATCGTGAGGAAACCGGCATGTCATAGAACCTAAACAGTTCGAAGACATGTGTCAAGTGCACGAAAAGAGCCTCTTTGAGGCGCACTTGAAATCCTTTCACCACACTGGTTCGAAAGAACTAGTGACGACAAGAAGAAGACCAACTAACTACAGCCGGAAGTTTTGCATGTTTTTTTCAGTTTTTTGCATTTAAGGGGCATCCTCAAATCTGAATTCCATACAATTTTTTTCGAACAAATACTCAAAAAGTACGCCGTATTATAGTAATTTCTTCACACTATTCGTTTTGTCCATGATTTTTAATTTCGTGAAAAAAAAAAAGTGAAAGGTTTCATACATTAATTTAGATTTTATACGTGTTTTTAAGTTAGTAGGGTTAATTTTAAAACACGTATAAAATCTAAATTAAAGTATGAAACCTTTCACTTTTTTGTTCACGAAACATTTTGTATGGAATTCGGATTTCAGGATTACCCTTAATTGCAGATAAGGATGAGAAAAGCTAGGCTAGATTTTAGAAGTAGTTCATAATATATCGGCATCGTTGTGTGTGACTCTAACTAAACTCTGTCACTTCACGTGTTCTATCACACGTAAGTCACTAGAATAATTTTCCTCTGGGGCTCACTAAACTCAGTCATTTATTTCTCCACAACTTTAAATGGAAAAGTTTGGACTAACGCTCCTTGCTTATTTATTTAACTTTATGCGAGGTCATCCCCCAGGAATTCGCCTTTTTCTTAGAATTTATAAACAGCAGAACTTATTTTGTTAATATTTCATTTTTGTATAAATTTACTAGTATATTAACATCTTCTTCGGTTTTAAGAGTTCCGACTCCGACGAGAAACCCTTTATATTTTCGTCATATCAGTCTATCCGTCGGTATATCACAGGCATTTTATTGTAATAATATATGGTGTTCAACTTCGGCACATTTTTTTTTCAAAACCATCTTTTAGAGAAAATTCACCAGATTCATCGGATTACAATTTCATTTTTTTATGGCCCCGCTAAGCTGTAACATTAATGACGCTTTTATTCTAGACTAGCTGTACCCGCGTGCGACTTCGTCACCCGTGGATGAATAGTTTATTGTCGATGTTGTTTGTTCCAACCGCGGAAGAAATGTCACAGAATAGCAAAGTGTCAGTACTAAGCAGGTCAATCAAAACTTGCACATTTTCAAACCCTCTTTTTAACCACTCAAACATTGAATTTTGTAGAAAACTGAAAAACATAGCGGTACTTACCTTCGGAGATTATAAAAATGCAACTTTAAATTATATATTGTGTTTACCTGAGGAGATAGGGTCATTCAACTTTTGGTCTTATAACACCTTAAATCCGTACTTTTACATATTTTAACTTTTAATTTTGAAAATCGGTGAAACCCGTATCTAATTATTAGTTTTGTAAAATATAATTCCAAAGTTTGAGATGTATACACTCATAAAAAAAACTGTTTCCATACAAACTTTAA
Source organism: Lobophora halterata (assembly GCA_932526365.1). Classification (NCBI taxonomy): domain Eukaryota; kingdom Metazoa; phylum Arthropoda; class Insecta; order Lepidoptera; family Geometridae; genus Lobophora; species Lobophora halterata. The sequence continues at coordinate 3,681,408 of OW052026.1, forward strand.
ACTTTAATATCTACCCTCTGAAAAAATGTAGCGTAATATTATATAGCCTATAACAATTTCAGGCTTAGTAGCTATGATATCATAAAGTTTCAGTTAAATCCGTTCGGTAGTTTTTACGTGATGGACAAACACACAAACCCACAAACAAACAAACAAAGTCTTCTAATCAAAAAAAAAAAATGGGGCATGTTAATTAATCTCGTCTGAACATGTTTCCGTCAAAAAAAAACATATGTACAGAAATTCGGGGTCTTCAGCTTTATTATATGTATAGATTCCAAAATGGCATCTTAGCACATTTTACATTAAAAATAATATAAATAAAAATATATGACTCTTTTTTCCTCGGATAATCTATGTGGCATTCAATAGGTAGGTTAGGTACTTATTATTACCTATTCCGTAGAAGGACTTGTAGATAGATAAGTTAAATTAGTTCTGACTCATTAGTGAAGTATGTAGGTAGATTTTTGTGACCACTCTTTGTGATTGAGGATTGATAAAAGTACGACAACGTAGCACAGCCGGATTGTGAACAAAAAAATTATATCGATTAGCATTGATCGCTTTTTCAGTACGAACCAATTTTTTTTTTTGAAACTTCTGTTTAATAATGTCAGTAAAAAAAAACATTGTACGACGACGATAGTTTAACGTGACTACCAGCGTAACGGGACAATGAGCGTTACCGGACAATGGCAGCGTCACCGGACAATGACGTCAACGTTTTCGTGCATGCAGCCGGCGTTCATCGATTTATTAGACGTAGTCACGTCAAAAAATAAACAAAAATTCAGTACACATTTACCTATTATGTCATGTTGAGTATGGCAACTAAACTTTTCATATAAAACAGGAAAATGATAATTTAAAGCTGATTAATAATTTCCAATTAGCAAATGGAAAGTATGAATTACGTTGGTTGTCAATGGCGAGGTGCCAGGTCAATAAATTCCTATGAAGCGGGCCAAGTGGGCGCTAAGCTTAAGTTTATTATTAGTTTTGAGATACTATGTATTTTTAAACTAATATTCTATTTTTTTACATTGACTGATGACTGGAGGATGGCTGCTTAAAAAAAAATTAAACATTCACACACCCCTGCACTAGGATTCCCTGTGTCGCAGGTGGCATGGACACATACAACACATCACAACATCCAAGACCCGAGAACAAACATTTGTCGGCACACAAATATTTGCCCCGGCCGGGGATCGAACCCGGGACACCATGCTTCGTAGGCAGGGACACTACCAACTAAGCCACGGTGTCGTGAAAAGCCTATTCCCCACAAAAGTGAGAGGGTGGTGAATAACTGTCTGAAAGGGATGAATATTTTGGACGCCAATTACTGCAAGCTTACCCCTGTTTTAAGAGCTAAATTGACCGGATTACTACCTATGCAAGGAGTCAAATAGAGATTGACGCTGCATGTCTGCCATCATTGACGACACGATTGGTTGAGTGTTGGAGTGTTGGACTGCCACGCCGTCCAACACTCCAACACTGTCGCGGGTTCGATTCCCGCTTCAGGCTAAGCATTTGTTTAATGAACATCGGTGTTTATCCATTGGTGTTCAAAGAAAAAGACAAAAAAAGGAATATAGGTAAGTATTCTATCATTTATCTGGTTCCCATAGTACAAGCTATCTATCTATCTATATATATATATCTATATATATAAGGAGCCATCTGGTTCTCATAATACAAGCTCTGCTTAGTTTTGGGCTAGATAGACGGATGGCGTTGTGAGAAATGTCCAAAATATTTATTTATTTAGAAAAACGTACAAAAGTTAGGCTAAAATCTAATCTGACTGCAAACTTATATTGAATGCTTGTAAAAAAAACTTGTAGCAAAAACTGCCACAAGACCAAAACAATACAATTTTCTCACCTATAAATGACCAAGCTAATTCCAGCAAGGTTAACCAGTACGAGAACTAAATTAATTGGATATGAAGCGCTTAAACGGGTTATAATTTTTTTTTCTAGTTAGGAACCAACTGTGGATTTTTATGGCGATGGTGAAATAAGGATAAATGTACAGTCAGCTGCACAAACTTGTATACACTCCCAAGCTTTCACATTTATATTACTCTTAATTTTGCAAAGAAAAGTGCACGTAAGCATTTTCAAATTAAGGCTAATCCTCAAATCCGAATTCCATACAAAATGTTTCGGACAAATATTCAAAAAGCACGCCGTATTATAGCAATTTCTTCACACTATTCGTTTTGTCTATATTTTTCGATTGTATCAACAAAAATTAGTAAGGTTTCATACTGTAATTTAGATTTTATACGTGTTTTTAAGTTAGTAGGGTTAATTTTAAAACACGTATAAAATATAAATTAGAGTATGAAACCTTCCACGTTTTTTGTTGACGAAATCAAAAAACATGAACGAAACGAATAGTGTGAAGAAATTACTATAATACGGCGTACTTTTTGAGTATTTGTCCGAAAAATTTTGAATGGAATTCGGATTTGAGGATTAGCCTCAATATCTTACTTGTCAGAAGAATGTCTTTGCAAAATTAAGAGTATAGTATAACATGTAAAAGCTTGGTGTATACATGTCTGTGCAACTGACTGTACATACACTAATGGTTTTTTAATGGAAATATTAAGGATGGTGTGTGGACGAGCGCTAATACATGTTGCACTGGTTTATAGTATGAATAAAAGTCCTGTGTAGCACTGTTTTGGTACTCGGTAGGTGTGATCTGATCAGGCTGACGAGAGCCTAGGTCATCTTGTTACTTCACTCACTTGTCTGTAATTCTGTAATTCTTTATTGTACACACAAACATATTAGAATACAAATCATAAAAGAAAAGACATGTACAAAGGCGAGCTTAACCCTAATAAGAGTTTTCTTCCAGCAAACCTTCTGAGGTTAGAGAGAGGCCATGGGAAGTGTGGGGGCGTGTACAGTAATATAAATATTAATGGATAAATTAAAATTATGAAGAAGAAAATATATATAATGTTTGAATAAATATATCTAAATACATATAATAAATACTACTAAATAAACTAGAATTAACACCTATACATAAATAAATATATAAGTTACATATATATATATATATATATATATATATAAATACTAACATAAATACTGAATATATCACAGTGATAAGTAGTGCTCTTTGACTCTGCTTCTGAAAATGTTTAGTGACTGACTGGCTCTAATAGTGTGAGGAAGAGTGTTCCACAGTTGGACAGCATGGACAGTGAATGAATCACCGTAGCAGCGGGAGGAATGAACTTGTCACTTGTTAAAGTAAAATAAAAATAAATGTTATCTCTAATATCTCTAGAGTGTAATGTAATTTATTAATTTATTTTAAAGGCAGGGCAGTTCCATAAAAATACTGATACTGCAGGTATAAGTACCAAGTACTTATAAATAACGAAAAGTAAACAAATAAATAAATATTTTAGACATTTCACACAACGCCATCTAGCCCCAAACTAAGCAGAGCTTGTACTATGAGAACCAGATGGCTGATAGAATCCTTAATTTTTTTTTTGTAAATACATACATAGAATACATAGAAAACACCCAGACTCAGCACAAACATCAATGTTCATCACACAAATGTTTGTCCTGAAGCGGGAATCGAACCCGTGACACCGGGCGTGGACTGCCACTACACTTGCCATTCGACCATCCGTGTTGTCAACTGACAGAAAACTATTAAAAAATCAAACACTGTGTGATACAGACACATCAGCGAAAGCTGCTCGTCTATCAACAAATAAATAAATAAAGAAGTACACTATTTATGGTGGAATATTGAAATACCACATGGGTCACAAAAAATCCTTGCCAATATCATAACAAGGTTATTTATGGAATGTGTTATTTATATGAGATACCCTATGACTCACTCAGTTAAGATAACTTGCTACTTGCTAGCATCCAAAGCCTGAGTCATAGAAAAAATAAATAAACAAAGGAGATTGTATCTCATTTATATAGTGCAAGTTTAAGCTTCATGCACTGGCTTTGAGCCAAACGATTGCTATGATTCTCCTGGATTGAAAGAGATTGATAAATTAAAAAAAAAAAAAAAAAAAAAAAAAAATATATATATTCAGTTTCTCTATCACTTATTAACCAAAGTAGTACTCTAGATATTATGTAGATATAAATTTTTAATTACCAAAAAAACTCAAACGGGTATTGCAAATGGGGTACTACGTTGTATCTGTGTAGTCAGAATTTTGGATTTATACAAAATGACAGAATGGCAGCGGAGCAGGTACGGCGCCCGAGCCGAGATTTGGCGAGCCAGGACCCGGGTTTGCCAAACTATGAATAAAACTTAAATTATTATCCATGATGGGTACCGCCTCACGCAAATCTATAGGAAACCGACTAAATAGTTCCAATTTTTATCAAATTTATTTTGACAAAAATTAAATCTGTGTTAGGTAAGATCATAATCATCAGATCAGATCAGATAAGATAAGAATCTGTATATCTGTGTTAGGTAACTGATTACGGGTATTTTTTTCTAGTGATTAAAAAATTGCACTGTACATAGGTGTTTGCATGAAGGTATTGTATGTATGTCTGTTGATCCTATAAAACTGAAACCCCTAACTGCAGACTAGCTTTTAGGCAGGTTTCAATAATAAAGTTCATATAAATATTTAGAGTTAAAGGTTGAGCCAAACTTCGAACATATATGAACCACAGCGTAAATGAAAATTAGCTGACATAAAGTGGATGAGAGAAGCCGAATATAAAGTCTTTGTATGATAGCAGTGTTCAACTGCTTCAAGTTGAAAATGATAACTTATTGAAATTTAAAATGCATGCATGCTGTTTGATATCAAAAGCATCAAGATATGAGGCATTAGAGGTGTATTTGGGTATCCTGAAGACAAAATGCGTCTTTAAAAGGAACTGGCACCTAGCCTTGGAAGTTGGAAGATACAACCAAACTGGTGTGAATAGGTAATTAGGAAGTCACTTCGGTACTGTATGTGAGCCATAACAAGAGCCTTGTACCTTGAAAGGACACCAACAGTCCAACACTGACGTAGGAATGTACCTGCCAGCTATTGTGAACGCATAATCATGTCTTATTGAATTGAAATGTGAAGTAATTGCAATTTCTTTACAATAATTAGATCTTTGATGAATGTAGGTACACACACTGTAATGATTTTAGTAGGTAGGTAAGTAGGTACTAGTTTTTACTTATTTTGTACCTACCGGCTGATTGTTTTCACTTCCTTACTTTAAAACTCTGACTCTGTACATCGAGAAACAAGAACACTTGAAATTTTAAAGAAAAGAAAACTTACCAGAATGATTGTCTATCAGATGAATGAATTGAAACAATTTACTCACCGAATAAATGTAGCTTTACGCTTTTCTCGCAATTTCACTGAGCTGTGTTGATCTGTTACACAATCCACTGCACTGTGTTATTGGTAAAAATAAAAAGGCAAATAATTATTTAAGATTTTAGTAAAAATATCAAGACAACAAGAGAATAGAAAAGACGTGTGGTTCGGTTGGATGACGGTTCTACTCCACAGTGCAATTAACTGTCGCTAGATGGCAGCAATGCGACGTCTGTCTGTACCATAGACAAAGCAAACGGGGGTATTATGAGAGACTTAAATGGCATAACACTAGTCGACACCTGCGGTTATGCCTGCAAGTTCGGATGGTTCGATAGCTTTATCGTTGGACAAACATTTGTAGATACACACATACAAATTAATGTTTAGTATCTTGACTCACCAATCAAGTTTATTCAGAGATGCAATGCAGCCAGTATCCTCGCTTCAGCATGCTGCCATACTGCCATCGAGTATCTAGTTAGAGCAGTTGAGCTAACAATAGATCGTTATGCAAGTTTTGCAACGGTCTATGGTTAGCCCAATTGTTTTCATTTATACATTTTGGTTTATATAAATTGCAGACGTGTAGTAGGTAGTTAGCTTATGCTGTTATTTTATTTTATCTATTAAGGTCACAAACAAAACATCACACATATTAAACCAACATTTTTCAAATATTCTGGCATGACTCTTGGTTTATGTGCCCATAACATTTACCATTTAGAACAACATACCTAGGTACTCGTAGAAAAGAAGGAAAAGCAAATGTTTATAATTAATAAAAAGTTACATTATAGGTACGTTATTTAGAATTTTTGTGGTCATAAGTTGGAGTAGGAGGAGTTGGCTACCTACCAACTATACGAGGTCACTATCCATCCGTCCCTACTTACCTACTTGCTCTGCGATTGGATTTAAAAACGGGGCAAAACGCTGTTGGCATTTTGCAGTTGATGCAGAATGAAGGAAGATTTTTTTGGGGCACGATTATTAGTCAGTTTATAATAAGGTGTACCTAGGTACCTAATTGTATCGTGGGTGCGTGGCAAAGCTTATTACATTACAAACGATGCAGGCGTGGTGCTGAGTCCCCACAATGTACAACACAACAATGTACAACAGCAATTGGCGACATGGAATCCGCGACATAACGGCTTTCTATTCCTGTGTTGTGCATTACTGTGTCGTACATTATCATGTCGCGCATTGTCGTGTCGGGCATTACTTGTACAGGGGTGTAATGCGCGACATGATAATGTACAACACAATAATTGGAAGCATAGGTCTTGGATTCCATGCTGTACATTCTCGTGTCGGGCATTGACATGTCGTGCATTGTTGTGCCGTGCATTGTTGTCTCCCGTGGTGCTGACTGCTGGCTAAGCAGATGCTTCAGACAGAACGCTTCTCTCATAATTTTAATATAAGAAATAACGAATGTAAATTAATAAATTGTTAGACAATAAATGCATAATTACTGAACACAAACATTTTCTGTATTTTATATAGATAAAATATTTAGGTCTCGCATAATACCTTCCACTTGACTTTGCTTTTGCAGCGCCATCTAGTTTTTTACTAGCGAAACCAAATAAAACTACACCCTCTCACTCGCTCTCGTTGAAATCGCGTGGTCGAACGGTTCAATGACTCTGGCGGCCGTTTCTATTTTCTCTCTGGTTCTGTCGTCGGGTCAGCCAGTCGGCCCGCAAGGAAGGGGTCTTTGTTTGCGTTTCACGTTCGCGTTGCGAAGTCTCATCTACGGCCACGGCTCCATCGTATCTCCGCCGAGACGGAATGTGCCCGCATAAGTGGAATCGCGGGTCTCGCTCCTCCCGGTCGTTGTGAAATGTGCAGATAGCGTGCCAGGGTGGCGCCTTCGACGAGTGCAAGTGCAGTGCGGTGCAGTGGTGTGTGCGAGCGAGCGTGGGTCGGCCCGGCCACGGCGAGCGAAGCGCGCGGAGGTGGCGGCGGCCGCGCGGCCATGACCGGCGATATGCCTCTGGGGGGCGCGCACGCGTTCGGGCGGGCGCTGCTCCGGGACGGGGCGCTGCCGCCGTTGGAGCCCGGCCCGGCCGCTCCGCCGCAGCCCAACGCGCAGCCGCCCGACAAGCGCCCGCCGGCCGCGGCCGCGAGCCCCGAACAGGTCATGAAACTCTACATGAACAAACTGACCCCTTACGAACACCGTGAGATATTCGATTACCCGCAAGTGTACTTTATCGGCGCGAACGCTAAGAAGCGGCCCGGGCTCGTCGGCTTCCCGAACAACTGCGAATACGATAACGAGCAGGGCTCCTACATCCACATCCCTCACGACCACATCGCGTACCGATACGAGGTCCTGAAGGTGATAGGCAAAGGCAGCTTTGGCCAAGTCGTCAAAGCGTACGATCACAAGAAACGTGAAAATGTAGCTCTCAAAATGGTACGCAACGAAAAGCGTTTCCACCGTCAGGCTCAGGAGGAGATCCGTATACTAGAACACCTCCGTGAGCAAGACAAGGACAACACTATGAACGTGATCCACATGTTTGATTCATTCACATTCAGGAACCACACTTGTATCACATTCGAGCTGTTATCGATCAACTTGTACGAGCTGATAAAGAAGAACAAGTTCCAAGGGTTCTCCCTGCAGCTGGTCCGCAAGTTTTCCCACAGCCTGCTGCAATGCCTGCATGCACTGAACAAGAGTCGGATCATCCATTGCGACATGAAGCCTGAGAATGTACTACTGAAGCAGCAGGGTCGCTCCGGAATTAAGGTAAGAACAAACAACTAGATTCAAGTCTTAAGGACCAACAACGGTCATCGGTCATATGGTGCCATTACAGATAGTTCAATGAGTAAATTTGTTGAAAACACTAGTAGGTAGGTACTTAGTCTAAAAACCTTTCATGAAAACCTTTCAACTTTCTCTTGGAATTAAATAAGAAAAATAGAATCCTGCAAGCTGACAAGATATACATTTTGAGAGAAAACATAAAATCATAAATTTAGCAGCCTGTTTGATCATGTAAGAAATACCCTATTATAATACAATAAATAAATAACAATATAACCATGAATTTTTTATTATTATTTTATTAATTTTTTTTCTGACCAAATTGGGATTCCCAACAGATAGTTCTCAAAATTCATTTGAAATTTAATAAAACAGCATTATTTTGACTGATAACCAGCTGTTCGGTTAGATACACCCACACAAATTATCACACAACGTAAACTTTACCTACTACCGACCTACTTTCAGTCAGTTATTGGCAATTTTGCACAGGTTCTCAGGTTATTTAGTTGACCGACGTTGCCAAGATGGTAGATGTTGCCCCAATGTTTAGGGGTTAAAAAAAAGAGGTTAGACATTTTTTAGGTAGGTTGATAGAAAATTAGTGCCTACCTTTTTACAGGGTTTTAGGTAGGTACATATATAGCATATAATCTATATACTTACCTAATCCGTAATTGGTGTATGATATTTATTCGAAAAATTCTACAATTTATTATCTCTAACAGGTGGTGAGTTTATCAACAATAGTATTGTTGATAAACTCACCACCAACAAAAACGAAGAAAGACCACATAAAAATATGAACTTTGGAATATTAAAATAAAAAATATTTATAAAGTTCATATAGCATTAGCGACAAAATGGCTTTGTCTCTAATTGTTGATTAAAAAAATAAAAAAAATATACATCCATAATAATATATATTAAACTGTACATATTTTATATTGTTAAAATGGTTTAGACACATTAGAAAAAGATAAGTAGGTATCATTAAAAACTTCATTCTTATAATTTTTCTAAATTAATAATATTGATTTTTATGTTGCACTGTCCTAGTGCTGGACAAAGGCCTCCCACATTTTCTCTATTCTTTTCTGTCTTTTGCCAAACTCATAGAACAAAAGTTTTGTATACAGGGGAGACAAACTGCGATGAACATTACATAGACAAAACAAATACACGTACGTTAGGTACGTTAGGTAGGTATTTATGTTTTTTACATGCGTGTAACATAAAGATCTTTTTTTGAAATGTCTAGGTCGGTAGGACGGTAGATAAATAGGTATGCAAGTAAATGAATACTTCCTATATATTATTCCTCTATATATGTATGGCCTACCGAAATAACAATACATTACTTAGTTCATCTTTACCGTATTAGCCTTGGAGAAATAGGAAGTGACGTCACCTAGAACAATGTTTAGCTTTCCGCATAGCAACTGATTGTTATCTTGAGTTAGATAACATTATCATCAGCTGTACGATAATTACCATTATAATAGTACAGACCATACAGTACCATACAGATCCGTTAAAGGAGGTCGTAGGTTCTTGGTAGGAACTTCCTACTAGTTGCATGAAATGCCATTTGGCTTTAAATGGAAATTATAAATTAAATCTGATGGATAGGTTTTGTTTGAATATGTACTCCAAATTTCGAGTCTCTTCGTTCGGTGGTTTGGCCTGCGCTTTGTCTGTCAGTCAGTTAGTCAGTCAGGACTTAGCCGTTAATATTTAGTCGTCAGCCCGTTTAGGTGTTTTTTCGTGTTTCAGGCTTCATCGGAAGGTTGCCTCTCTGGCATGCGTTTTTTGCCCTGCTTTAGAATTGGATCCGTTTTGGTTCATAATATTCTGACAATCCCAGACTAGTCCCATGGTCGATAAACTTTGAGCACCTTATTCTCCTTTGTCCTGGATGGAAGAGGTTAAGTCGAACTTTGAGCATAAAGTCCATAATTAAACCATTCTTAGTATGTTTTTTTTACATCTAATCGCTGTTTGATTCAGGCTCCAGCTCAACAACTGTTATCAAACAGCACTTGTTTTAAACAAACAATCACAGTCTTGAACACCTGTTCTAACAATCAGGGTAAAATCAATAAAGATACGACAACGTAGTACGTATACCTACGTATTGAGTTCGTCTCGATCAGCTGGGCCACACCCGCCGCCATAGAACACGCAGTAGTTCACTCCCCAACTGCCCTTCATCCCTTGCCCTAAATGTATACCTACATAGTAAGTGCGCAGTGTAGATCTCGATGTTGTTTTACATCCAATGAATTTTCGGTACAGGCTTGTATAATTTATAGTTCTTTTTGTACGTCGTTGCTTTGTCGATTTTGAATAATTCGGAATATTGAATTTTTATGCGGGCTTCTGTTCATGGCATCATTCTAGCTCAACGTTTTAAGCGCTATACTTTTTTACCACATTGCTGAAGACTTCACAGTCTTCACGCAATGGCAGTTTGGGATACCAAATACTTAATATTTGGTTGTTGATTGGAATTACCTATGATACAGAATGTCAATCAAAATTTATTTCTATTCAAAGCAATCCAACAAACGATCATTTAAAAAAGAGCCCCAAATGAGTAGCAAGTTCCGCATGTGTCTGCTAGTCACGAGATCAAAATGAAAACAGCATTCATAACTGGCCTAGCCCATCAACTGCAGACAGTATTAGTAGTTTCCACGGGTTGGGATATCTCTACTTGACGAGATGACGGATTATATACCCGGTTCTTACAAAGCTTAGAGGAAGAAAAGGCTACGATTGTCATGTTAGGTCTGCAGGACAGAGCCCTTTATTACCTACAGTAAGAAATAATCCAGCCATCGAGATACATCGAGAAACGGCCCATCTATTTCTGGGATCATCTCGATACGAGTCGGCCGTGTGATGTCGGTTATTTACGTCAATACATCCGCGTTTAACGTCTTCTAAACGGACTTCATGTTTAGAACTACACATCATTTTTGAAATGTAGAAATAGACTTGATACAGGTCACGTAGGCTTCGTCAAAAACAAAGAATTAAATAATTTAAAAATCAATCTTTATCAGGATGAAAACTAAATCAAAACTTTGAAACACAGCTATATTTCGTAGATCGTCGCTCCACCTTAGTGATCATAGCTGGAAGCTTTCCTAGGCTCTCTATTCCATCCTTTTGCTAATTTTAGATTGACCTCATTGCGTTTGAACCATTTAATCTATTGGAATAACAAGGAATGAAATAACTCTATTGCAAAGATTTGCAGGGATAAGAAACTGATTTCTCTCGCCAAACAAACTGTTGCATCAACGCCTCAATTCAATATTTAACTATTCAGTTCTCGCTCACCAATGCCGTTGCATTCACAAAAAAATGGTTTACGGTAAAAACTCTGAAAACCTTCGACCGCTCGCTCGCCAACCAGCAAAAAGTTTGACCTAGAAGCGGATGATTGACTAGTGTGTTTAGTTTACCTGCTCACCAATTTTTTGTTCTATCTCACGTCACTCACACGCCTCTCACCCCATACGATGGACGGATTTCATTGTTGTAGTAGAGCGTGCTGTATTTGTCATCGTTTTTAACGTTCTATGCAGTTTATAGTGCATCATCTCGTCTCGTCCTAGCCCGTGTTATGGGGTCTGGAAAGAGAAAAAATACAAGAATTTCTACTAGGTATTTTGTTACAAACATGTCTATCTACTTAGTAATATAACCCTAAATTTTCAGATTAAAACTGACGTGTGTTAACAAAAAGTGTGAAAACTGCCGTATGCATATTTAGCGGACGAACGCAGCGGTTAATTGAAAATCTGCTTGGTTCGGATTTGCATGGACTCAGTAGCGGTTGCGAAGTCCCACTACATTAATTTCAAATTGAAAGCTGTGAAACTTTTATGAACAAGGCTTATTATTATAGCAATTTAGTAGCGCATCCGCCTTTACACATATTAACTTTTCACAGTTATCGTTCTAAAGACTAAAGATAGTACCTAAAAATCTAGACTATGTTGAAAAGTAACCTGATTTTAATCTAGGTTACTATTATCGCTGTGACGAATATGACACACACGTACATTCGCTCATTGAAATTTAACGTTTCTTGTTTAGTCAGGTGAGACCCACATCTGCAAGCTACAGTGCGAGAAGATAAGATGCACGCTCCATTGGCAATACCTATTCAAATAACGGAATATTCACTTGTAACAGTTTCTGCCATTGTCGTGTTACAAAATACACATAATGCTCGTTAAATTTTGAAAGCATCTTTGAGCTAACAAACCCCGCAGACTAGCGGTTTATTTTAATTTTGAACTGGTTTGATTAACTTGGCTTATTATTGGTAGCCGGTAATTAAAGATCCTCTCGTACTCTTAATAAGCATATAGCGTACATTTATGTTTGTTAACGGTTTTTAATACGGGCATGGCGAAATTCTATTTTACTGTTAAGTTATTTATGTAGGTACAGTTTAATAATGAAGCCTATTCAAATTCATTTGATGTAGGACAATAAACATGTTGGTTTATCCTTTTGCTATTCTATTTATTTTCCTGCAGAGTCATCTCCGTCGGTCTAATAATAAAATATGTAAATGAATAATCATGAAACCTAACAATGCGCATGAAATAATATAAATAATACATACCTCTAGTGTGATTGTGACGTGTTCTCTTTGTCTCTGGATTTTATTGTAGCGAAAGTGTTCGCGTAAAAAGGTGTAAAGTCCAGTAGTTTCATTGTTCTTAAATAACGGAATTAATTATCTGGTTGCTGAATTAACCATTAGAGCGTTTTTAAAATTTTGTCAGAGCGTCTGGTCGAAGCGACGCGTGATCAGAGGGCTGGCAGCTATCTGGGCCAAAGAATAAGCCTTGCTATACAAAGAGGCAATGCAGCCAGTGTCCTCGGCACGCTGCCATCGGGTATCGAGTTGGAGCAGTTGAGCTACCTATAGATCGTTTGCAACGGTCTATGGGTGGCCCAATTGTTTCCTTTTGTAAATTTTGTAATATACCTATATATAGATTGTAGTAGTTAGCTTATGCTGTAATAAATACATACCATTAGAGCGTAAATTGAATTATGAGACGTTTTAATATACTTCTCGACTAATTGTCAACTGTGCGAGGCATTCACCAGTAAAAAATAACTTAGCAAGTACACCAACTGTTTAATGTTTTCGTTGCTTTGTGTTGTACAAAAGACAAAAAAGATAAAACTGTACTTTTACCGCTCTGGACATCTTATTATTTATCGTGGTTACAGCGACTTGTGACGTCAGTCTGTTTACTACTCAATAAGTTAACAAGTGTTTCAAATATCGAGGGTAGTGGGTACAGGCGGTCTGATATAATGTAATGATGATGTGGTAGTGTTTCAAAATAATCCTTTTTTTACGCCAAACTCTGCATAAAGTAACATACAAAGCTACTCGCTTACAATGCCTATGGTGTAAAAAGTTCATCCTACAGTTTTTTGATCTTAAAGAACTTGGCTTCTCCAACCTAGTTGCGTAACTAACCTGAGTAAATTAAATCTGCGACACTTCATTTTCAACATCTATGAAAGAACTGAGCTAGCCTGATATTGTAAGCGACAAAAGATGCTCTTCAAAATCTAAATTTTATCGTAACGCAAGAAATTACAAAAGAAGAAGGTATAATAATACGTTTAATTGTACATAATTATCAATATTTGAAATATGTATAATGGTTGAACTATGTTTAGTTACTTCTGTGGCTGCATTGTACAAAAAGTTCTTAAAAAATTCCCTACGTAAATCGGTATTTCGCAATCGACCGAGTCCAATGCCAGCTATTTTCGACTTGGTCGCTGCGACCCGTCTTCCGTAGTCACGCGAATCCAAATTAATCCCTTCTGCAAACCGCGAAAACTGTTTTTTGAGGTCTTTAGAGCGTTCGTCGTCATCAAATTAAGCAAAATTAAAATGAAGAGCTCATTGTCTGATTCTTGGATCTACTGGTCCAAACTTATATGTTCTACACTTTTAACCTTCTTAGTCGATTTTATAGAACCCAAAACGTAGGTAGACATCATTCATTCATCATCATAAGTCTATTTATCATTATTTATTAATTCTAATTAGCAACCATGTAAATAAAGTCTAGTTTAATATCCTTTAAAAATATTGATCCTTTCATAATGCATTTTCAAAATAAACAAACAAGAGCATACTCGCCCGACCTGCCGTACAAAAAACACATGTTGGCAAGCAAATAATAGGACGCGATCTGCAGCGACCCTGGACACCTGTATGCCAGGTAGATTTATAAATAAAACCCGTAAAACCCGCATAACTGGATCGGACTGCCCCAGAGCCATGGGTTTATTCCAGGCCTTATAAGCAGCTCATTTGACTATTTAATTTAATAAAAATTGCGATGTTTATGGTTTGTTTTGTAGCTCAGCTTTTCGTGACTGCATGAAGCTTTCGAACACAATTGCCACACCATCTCGCATACTAAAGGTGTTACTGTTGGCATTTCGCGACGCCGCGACTGCACATTGTATGCTGCAAAGATTTCTCATTGGGATAAAAAACGATAGAGCAAACAGCAAAAACTCAGGAAGAGACACCTCGGTCATTAACGCACCTTACACGATTCTTCACTGGGAAAATTAACCTTCGATATGTGGAACTTGCCAGTTTATTATGGCATTGTCAACTTGCGATTCTCGTTTCCTTAGTTCATCTAGTTCTAACCTGTCAGTGAACTCCTCGTGCAGGATGTAAAAAAGTCTAACATAATTCGACACTTAATATTCAGTTGTAAGCATTTTCTTGTTCAACAACTCGGGCATGAACTTAAATTGCCTGTTCTCCTCAGAAGCCTTGCTTACGTGACAACCCACTTCAGATTACCGGCCCTGTAAGTTGAAATTGCCATCCTTGGAGTTGAGAAGTTTTTTAATTTCCCAGAATTCCACACCACATGTATTACGAGGAGTCGAGGGTGTACGTTAGATTGACTTCAATTTAGAATAAAACGATGTCAGGTGAAGACAGGTGTTCGCAGACAAAGCGACTTCCGGTGCATCGTCTGCGGTATTATTATTTAGCTCACATATGCGTCATTGTCGTCTATATAATATATGTATATGTCATTATGTCTTGACAAATATGTAAGTCTTTTTTAGGTAGGTGTGTGTCTACATTTACAAGAAATGTAGATTAAAATCTAAAAACCACCTAGTTCTTATAATTTTGCTCCATCTCGTTTCCTTCACGAGATAAATCGGCTTTGTTTTTTTTTGAGGTTAGGTCTGCATTGCATGCCTATAAATATAAATAAATATAGGGTTGTCTTAAATAATTATTGTATGAAAATTACTGATACGATGTATTCAACCTTTGCACACGTGATAGTATTCACACTCTTAGTCTGAATTCACCCTCTCAGGGCTTGTAGGGACATAACACTACACGTTGTATAGAGGTCATTGTCATCGGGAAGTGTACGAAGTTTGAGTTGCAAGATTCCCGGAATGACAGTCAGACATACAATCAAAAGAGACATAATAAAAACATGGTAAAATAAAAATAATAATTAAAGGATCAGACAACGGCAGACTCAATGTTGGTTCGTTCAACAATGTAGTTAGAACATCCGATCGGGAAATCTGAACCGCCTCGTCACTTTGCAATCGGTCACTTTGAGCGGATTATTAACAAAAACAAACCACTTGACAGTCATAGAGGTCACGCCTTATTCCTATCAACCACTCCGAAAATAATCGGTCATTTTCATTGGTCCGCAGTTCGGTACTCGGCACTTCCTCGTATTGTCAAGCAGTGGAAAATAAGAAACCGTGTATACATCACCAAAACGGTTTTTGATTTATCTTAAAATATTTTATAGCACAGTGTGACCTAAACCCGCACTTTACACACGGTTTTCCGTGACCTAAGTTGCCTATTATTGCATGGTGCGTAAATGAATTGACTAACTTAACTCATGTAGAAAATCACAACTGTCAGATGTGACTTTCCCTGTTATTTGCCTGTACCCTTCATTTGAAGCTTGACAAACAATAAAATGACAAACGGTCAGCATATAAGTAGGTACCAAAATTGTTGACTAGCATATTTGTATCGAAGCCGGCACGAGAAGTCAAAAATTTTGAAAAAAAAACTGCAGAATTTCTTCTTGTAACTAATGTGTTATTTATCTGGTTGAAGAAATGTAGTTTTGGTGCCCGTAAGAGTATGTATGATCTAGATTACAACTCGAGAATTCGGTATCGTAATGGGTGTCAGCTTTAAAACATGTTTTTTTACTGGCTTATAGGGATGTGACACTCTACATAAAAAATCGATTATTAATTAATCGATAGTTTAATTAGAATAAAAAAAACAATGTTTTAAAAATAATCGATTTTGATAAAATAATCTACTTTCCCAATTTTTTCAATTAATTCCACAATAACAGCCTAAATATTATATTAATCACAGTTTTAGAATTGTAATCAACATAACACCAAACTAAACTATTCAAATAAAAAAAACTAGAAACACAATGACATTTGGTATGAAAATAGATTTTTAAAAACCCTAAACCAAGCACTAAAATCTTTTTGTACAATAAAATTGTCTCTTGCAAAATGAAATTTCATCAATGACTTATCAAACAGCCGAATGTCGGTAAAACAGTACAATTCGTTGACTAACGCCATTTAGTATCAAATGAATGTTTGATTGTGTAACTTTTTTAGTTTTGAAAGCACAATAGGGATGCCCTCGTAGTAGACGACTTGACGCACATTTGGCGTTAATGTACCTAATAGTGTAGTAACCTTCACTAGGCATCTTGCTTATAAATCTTCTGGATTTTCACACAGAACGCCTTACGTTGAACGTTTGGGATTTTTTAGAATGACTTCGCTTAAGAATCGTAGAATAATGAATGATTTAATGTTCTTATTTAAAATTGTTAATGGTCACACTGGTTACAGCAGTCTGATAAGCCGCATCTCTTTGAAAGTTCCACACAAATTTCCTAGACACCCAATTAATAAAATTTTTAAGACCCCATTTTGTAGAACTAATCTTGGTCTAAATTCACCCCTTACTCGAATTTGCAATGAGTACAGCTTTAACTCAAAATCTATTACAGACTTGGATCTGTTTGGTGACCTATTTAGTGTGTTCAAAAATAAATTAAGAAAATCTTATTCCTGTTCTCAGGACTCTGAATCGTAATAAAAGTGTTTTGTATGTATACTCAACCCATTGTGTGTAATTTTGTTATATATTTTTTTTTTCTCATTTTTTTTTTTATGTTGACTTTGTCATGTAGAAAGTACCTACAAGTTTTATTTTGTTTTCGTTCTTGTGTTTTTTTTTCATTGTGTCATATTTTTTCTTTTAATTTAGCTGTTGCCTGTTTTCTATGAGTGTTGTGCAAGCCTATAATTGGTTCACATTTTAGTGTATGCTATTATGTAAGTGTTCTGTGTATTTTGTATAATGTGTGCTGTTGGCATTGCCTTATTGAATAAAATAAAAAATAAAAATAAAAATAAAATAATAGTGCTAATAGTAATTCGACCTCATACTAATTCGACTAATTCGCGGTCCGGCCAGACTTACTTATATTTAATGTCGGGGCGTGGCAGATGAAAAATCGATTATAATTCGATTATTTGCAATATTAAAATCGCTTAATAAAATCGATTTTTATTGTAAAAAAAATAATTATATACCTATTTGATTTTTTTTTTGTTTATGTCACACTTGCTATAAAATAGTATACGATACTTGTGACCTAAGTCTATTATTAATGATAATAATTATAATGTTGGTAACTTAGTAACAATTTACCTACTATATGATAGTAATCGTTGTAAACGTTCGCTACGCTACGACTTTTCAGATAAACCAATGAAATAACTATTATAGAACAACTTAGTAATCTTATATTACTATCTAAGGAATAAACTGCAAATAAAAATTCCGTGATTTTCCCCTTGGGTTTGACTGCATTCTGTTCCTTATTGTAATGGGTGTCCATGATTATAATTCGATTATTTGCAATATTAAAATCGCTTAATAAAATCGATTTTTATTGTAAAAAAAATAATTATGATTTTGATTTTTTTTTGTTTATGTCACACTTGCTATAAAATAGTATACGATACTTGTGACCTAAGTCTATTATTGCACGGCGTTTAGCACCCTCGTTGCACTTGGGCGCTAACTTCACGCCGTGCAATAATAGGCTACTTAGGTCACGCGTATCGTAATGTACTATTATAGTGTTCCCTATTAAATGGTTAAAAAAGGATCACTTACTAAACTAACTATGTTTATGTCCATACGTCTGTCAGACAGATTTTTTGTTCTCACAGCAGCGGATAAAAAATGTCCGCTGAATGTGAGCTCGCAGCGTAATTGCTCCAAGCTTGTTATATCTATGTACGTGTTTGAATACATTGAATTTGAAAGTAATAATATAATTAGTGACTTCCGTTTCAAAATTGTTTTATTAGTAAAAGGTTAAAGTTTGAAGGTAAAGGAAGTGTCAATCGTAATGATAGTAATTATAATGTTGGTAACTTAGTAACAATTTACCTACTATATGATAGTAATCGTTGTAAACGTTCGCTACGCTACGACTTTTCAGATAAACCAATGAAATAACTATTATAGAACAACTTAGTAATCTTATATTACTATCTAAGGAATAAACTGCAAATAAAAATTCCGTGATTTTCCCCTTGGGTTTGACTGCATTCTGTTCCTTATTGTGCAGGAAATAAAGACGCGTGTCCAACAAATTATTTCCATTTATAGACACAACTGGGCTCGTGAACATTCGTATGCAAATTAAAACTATGTTTACTATTATAGTTACAATTACAATACACATTACAATGCAGTTCCACTAACCATCGGGCTTAATGAGACGCGGAAGCTCAACAATACCCAATAACATTATAATAACGTGTTTCATTTAAGTATTAAATGTTCAACAAGCTACAATAATTAGCTCATATTTAAAATAATTATTATTTCTGTATAAGTCCTGTAGAGTCTCTTAAAGATTCCCTTCCAGATATTAAATTGTGTGCTTAAGGGGGTATACAATGTGTTTGGTCTTGCGTAACCGATATTTAAGGGGATTGTTTTTCAAGTTTTTTTGATCGGTAAATCCGCCTTCCACGACCTACCCCACTCCCCTTGAAATAGCAGCCATTTTGTTTTTTAACCAAAACTACGCCAGTCCGTGTACAAAAATGAACATTACTTAATATCTATAAATCCTAGAAATATGAAATTGATGTTATTTGAATGATAAAAGGTCACTTTAGCGATCGTGATACCGCTTTTATTGATACTAAGGGCATATCAGACAAAAATATACCAATTGAGAATATTCTGTGAAAAGTGAAAAAATACTAGGGTACTCTTTTTTTACGTTTCCTGACGTAATGTAAAAACTGTCCAGTTAAGTCATATTTTTTTTTTTTTGCTTTTACAGCCAATTATTATGTACTCAACAGGGCAACACCAAATTTGTAACCCTAAGTCACTACACAATGTTTTATGGCGGTCTGATAACTTTGTTCCTACAGGTAACTTGAGCATCGTAAGTTAAAACGAGTGAATCGTGCTAAGAGTAGCCTAAAGCACCTAAGGTTAGGTTACAAAAGTCAAGACTTAAAATATTATTATGACTGAATAGTGAATAAGCCAAGACTGGCCATATAATTACAAAGTATGGAAACCCGTTAAGAAGGATGTGTAAATTATAACCATCCGTTTTAACGTTATGAAGATTTCTCAGGACTTTCCTTTCCCACAGTTATTTGCTTAGTAGAAACGAATTTAGATAGAAATCATTCGTCACTTGCTCTGGTTAATTAGGTTGTCCTTCCTTCCTTGTCGTGTAATTCAGTGGCTTGCTCTAGTTTCAGAATTTTCAAAGACCGAAGACATTAATGTTGGTTTGAAGAATATAATTAACTATTGTTACAGTCAGGCAGGACAGACATTTTAATGTAGGTAGGTTACCCTCCAAAGTAGTAGTGCTATAGATCTGTTATTTTTATTTTCCTACAAATCGAAGGCCTATCACAAATAAAAAAAAAGTTTGTCAGCAGCCTGCAATAACCCCTTATTCATTTTGTAATTATTCTTAGTCTTCATTACATTTGAAAACGGGTCTAGACTTCTGTGTAATTATTTTTTAATACCGTTTCTATTCAAGTTAGCCATAAAGTAAATTAAGTTATAAAAACTTGTTTGATTGGTTTGGTACGCGATTCAGCGGTATAATTATGGAGTCTACGGCTCTATATAGTCTGAAACTTGATTAATTAATTAAAAATAATAAGCTGGGTTGTTCCCCCAAAAATGTAGTCTAAACTAATTGAATTTTATTGTGAACTTCTTTCCGTCAACTTCGTCCAAGTGGTATAGGTACACCACAATTTTTTAATATAGATATGTAGTAGTAAACTCTAGTTAGCAGCTCATTCATCAACCCATGCCGAATTTCATCCCAAGCGGTTTGTTAGTTTCGGCTCTATTCTATCTATTAATTTAATCAAACTTTCGCATGTTTATTATCAGTTGTTTACTGTTAGCAAGAAAAATTATGATAAACACAGTTAATAAAACGTGTCTTCGTGTCGCCGAAATCTGACCCGAACGCTTCACGCAAATCTCTTCTTGCAATGAAAGAATCGCTTTGTTTTGGCCACATCTCGATTCAGCGTGGATCGCGTTACGCTACGTACACTTAGCTCCTACGCAGCTGACATCAGAAACCGCACAGTTGGCCTGGCTACACTGATAAATATCTGTACGTGGGCTACATGAGACGCTGTCTATGTTATGAATGACACATTTCTAGACTGACTCAAATAAATGTAGGTCAAAGAGACGAGACGACTTTTATCGATTTTGCCATCTTACGTACGCATTATTGTCGTTGTCTTTGTTGGAGACCAAGCCAAAGAATAAATAACAAATATGACCAAGCAGGCTTTTATTGGTGGGAGATGTGGTTTCAGCATTATTTTAACGTAATTGAGTTCAGAACTCTTTCCGTTTCGACAAAACTTGTTAGAGAACGAGCTTAAAACATTAGTAACGACACATTAAATTATTGGTTTCAAAGGGCAATGATATGCTTATCCATGTATAATATGTATTTGAATTCATTTAAAATTGTGGTTCAGTTTAGATTAGCGGTGTTCCACAGGGCTCTATGTGCCAGACTTTCCTGTTCAAATTGTCATGTTGATAGATTTATTGTAATTAGGAAAAACCAAATAGCAAACTGTTTAATTTCCTCATACATTCATAGATAGAAAGAACTATATGATTCCAATTATTCATCAAAATTGTTTGAGTTCCTGTTGAAAATGTAACGAATATTGCACGGGTTTGATGGTCAAAATTATCTGTTTTCAAAACTACCATTTATCTTGCAATATTCAAGCTTAACTGTTGCTTTAAAGCTTATTTAATGATGCAATAAGTCTTTGACTTCAAACTACATTATTTACAATGTAATTAAATGTAAATGTTTAATTCAGTACGTACACGGGTTCAGTTGAGATGTTTACAAATAAGCTCGCAATTAAAATTGCAGAGGAGATAAGACCTCAGGATCCCAGGGTTTTCTTTTCATTCGTTCTGTAACAAAGATAATGCTTGACACAATACAGACCTGCTAGGTCAAGGTTGCTTTTAATTAAAATTAATGAGTTATTGAGTCAATCAAGACACAATAAAACAAGCTAAAAACAGATCCAGCAAAATCAATCGGCGACTGATCCTTGGAATATCTTTGAAAAAAGGCTGGAAGATAATTCCGCTTGCACCTTGTATGCAGATTCATATTGGAAAGTAATTACATTCGAAATCCAATTACGAACGCTTCGAGAGGAGCGCAGAACTGTATGGTGCCAGTTAGACGACATAATAAAACGTGAGAGGTAGAATGTAATAGACCATGCATATGCGTATGAACCAACAGAAGAGAATGAGAGCTTGTCAAAGCTGGACAAGTTTTTTCAAAAACCACAATGTCTGCGAGATGCGATACTAATGAGTGGCGTCATATGCCCAGTAAAGAATTATAATTCTTAATAATTATTAAGACTGCACCTATGTCTGATTCCAATCAAAAATCTGGTGGCATCTGACCTTGACCTCGTGGATACGACGTGGATTCAGCTACATCTGGCTCTCCTCTGCGCCAGCTAGTCTTCTAGAATAAATATGACCTGGTGTCAGAACTGCTTTGTACTCCGTGAAAACGTTGCTTTAACCAATTCCAGAGCCAAAACCCTCGCATTATATTTTCTTATTTATTTAATTAAGGGGCATCCTCAAATCTGAATTCCATACAATTTTTTTCGGACAAATACTCAAAAAGTACGCCGTATTATAGTAATTTCTTCACACTATTCGTTTCGTCCATGTTTTTTGATTTCGTATGAAAGGTTTCATACTTTAATTTAGATTTTATACGTGTTATAAAATTATCCCTACTAACTTAAAAACACGTATAAAATCTAAATTAAAGTATGAAACCTTTCACTTTTTTGTTCACGAAATCAAAAAACATGGTTAAAACGAATAGTGTGAAGAAATTACTATAATACGGCGTACTTTTTGAGTATTTGTCCAAAACATTTTGTATGGAATTCGGATTTGAGGATTACCCTTAAGTCACTTTATTTTCTTGATTGTCTGTCTGTCTGCAAGATTCAACCCAAACGGCGCGGCGGCTGGAATCCTACACTCAAATTTTGAGCACAACCTTTAGTTATCAGCTGAAACTTTCAGGACAGCTCAGAACTCTATGACAATGCATGCGACCTAACTTCAAATAACCCATTAAAACAGCTATATCACGTAAAGTAAGCTAGATAGAGCAAAGGCAAAAAAACATTGTTTTTAGATTTTAATTTTCATTGATTTTTCTATAATTTCTTAATAATATTATGGAAGAGGATGATAATCTCACCGCTCCCTAGTTCATCATACCTCTTCTCCAGTCTCTTTGCCTAACACCTATTCTAAAAGCGTCACCAGCACTCTGCAACGGGCGGGATTTTGCAGTAATTAGGTCACTCGACCGATATTTATTAATATCTAACGTAGAGTAGATTTCGCTAATGATTGTAATTAAGATGCGGCAGAGAAGTTGACATGCTCAGAATATGAAGATAATAAATTAGTCGAATAAAATTTTTAAACTGATTGTATATTGTTTATTGCCTTTGTAAGTTACTAATTTAATAAATATCGTATGAGAAACAGGATCAAATATTTGACGTAATCCAAAACAAATTTAGCTAATCAGCTGACGGCTGTAGACGGTAAAGGAGTGCGAACTGATAATAATTTGTTGAACTTCCCGATTCATTCCTTATCTTGGACGTTTTGATTGATGATATGTAAATTGCATGTCTTATGTCTGCGTCAGATTAAAACTCCATATCCATGCCTTGAAAATATTTATCTTCACTAAACACAAATATATCTGTTGCGTATATTACTCAATGTCATTTAAGTCGTGGTCCAACACTACAATTTTAATACCAAGACAAAGATAATTACGCTATTTTAACTCGGTAAACTACGCTCAGTTTCAAAAGTCTGTTCATATGCGACTTAGTGCCGTGCCTCCGGGACAAAAGTTTCAAGACTTCAAAGTGAAGAACTCTCGCCAGTGGCCTGGCACTCTGCCCTCAAGCTCAATTGGGCACTTGTAGACTACTGTCTGTCTGTTTTAATGGAACTTGAGGTGGATTTCTAAGGCGTTTTGTGCTCTTAACAGGTAGTATAGTCTGCCTTTTGAGGGTATTTCTAAAATTTCACTCGCAATCTACTTAGTTCGTTTTTATTTTGATAAACTTGACTTTTAATACGGCGATAAATAACCGCGACCTCCTTTCGCCACCGCCAGTTTAATTAAACCGGGAAGCGGCTGCACTTAATTAATTAGGAATGCTTTATCACCAGATTACGTGATAGTTCCTCGTTCCCCGACTCAATTTTCGATGATTCGTCGTGTCTCAATTAAAACGTGCACGGAAATCCACGTAACAAAAGTCACAATGCCATTGTAAGTAAACCATATACAATCCATACAAATGAGGCGTTCTTAGTAAGCCGAATGGTAAACTTTAACGAACCAATTAGGAGCGTCACTGTCTACTAATTGGCATGGTATAATTAAAAGTCATCAGAATCTTTTCAAACAATAATGCAGGTCAAATATTAGCTGATATTTACATAAGTTAAATACTCTCTGACTAGATTTTGTGACCGCGAAATGAAAAGTTGAGAAACAATCATTCGATTCTTACTTTGGTTAATGGATTGCTAACAATTTGGGATTTGAGTGTAGATGCTTTCTCAGAAAAAACATGATAGAGTCATCTTTCATATACTTATGTTACGCTTAGTTCCGTGAAAGTACGCATTACGCAGATTTTAAAGTTGTTTCAAACTGTTTACACATAACCTAGTAGTAAATGTGTACAGCATTCCAAATTCCACCCTCATCAAAAGGGGTTTCAACGGTTCGTTTGGTATGAATGTCAAAAGTGCGTAACCATTACCCCTGCAGACGAGCGGGTAAGTAGGTCACAGACAGGAGCAGCGAGCGATCGATCGCTACGCAACGAGATTCCTCGGTTATTGCACTTCTATGTACATGTAGTACAATGTCTGTGGTTTGCTCCTAAGTTGTAACATAAGTTTGAGCAGAAACGTTTCTCTATGCATTCGGAATTGTAGGCGAATTATGCGAGAGTCATTCATTTATTCATAGAAGATGGAAATTAGTGGAACAGTGCTAAGCATGACTTTACTGCAGCTATGTAAGTTAGTGCCCAACTATCTGTAATGTTCAACAAAGTGTCGCAACAACTAAAACGAATGAATTATTAAAATTCTGTAATTCGTAGAGATGGTTCGTCCGTATTTACGAGTCTTTGCAATATATGTGTCTGAGTAGTACATAATATTTGGCCCAAACTAAGCAAAATAGGTACTCTCTATTCACTCTTTACGTCTTACAATGCTCTACACATTTTTGTTAAACAAATATCAACTACATTAACTTTATTGTAACAGTGGTTCCCTAGTAAGTCTGTCTTTCAATTATCAAACATTTCTTCCACAGTTCTTGCCTATAGTATGTTCTGTTCAAAAGATACCAGGCTCTCAGTACAAATTGATAAATTGATAACCCACTTGACGCCCGAATCGCGAGATTGTCTGAGCCGTTCAAACATTCGCTGTTTACTTGGACGATCCAATCGCGGCAAGTGGTCAGGTATAGCTGGCTAGCTGTATTCAGGGATCTTAGCCACAAGTATCTACAAGAGCTCTTCCCTTCGTGCCTTGTTAGGATGCGGTGCAAGCTTTGAGAATGTAGAGTTTCAAATTATTTCCGCTTGGTAGAAACGAAAATCTGAAGTATGAGCAGTTCCCTGATATAATTGCATTGTGTTGAGCGTTGGCTAACAGCCAATAACGTTCATTTCTCCCACTAACTATAAAGAATCTCTGTTAACAATCATTAAAGAAAAAGCGTCCTGATTTTCAAATGACTAACGCAATTATACTAGAAAGTAACTAAGCCGATTTAACTTGATTATGGAGGTCATATTAATTTCACTCATTTATTAGCAAAAAATATCCCGAGTCGTGATTGTTTTTATGCAGCAAAAACCCAATGCCACCCACAAAGGAATGCTTTCAACAAATGTTGGACATAACTGGGTGAGGCGATTATTACCTGAAATACTTTCTTTGCTGTGGGTGTACTGGATCAACCTCCATTTCACTTAATTGTGACCCACAAGCCGTGAACCAGTCTGCGCGCTGCTATTATGAAAGACAAGATGGAGTAGTGTTCTATTCTGTTAGAACTTGACAACAGCACGACATAAACTAATTTCAGATATAACGTACCATTGTCCCATTACAGTCGATGATGATGTATTCAAAATAATAACTGAACCAACCTCAACACTATCTGTCGACAAACAAACACTCGCTTCAATGCCATTCTTAAGTTTATTCTTGAACTGTTGCAGTAACATTGATTGCGTACGCGCAAACAGAACCGCACTTTTTTCTTTTTCAATTTTAGAACGGCCTCCCACGGGCGTCTGATGTGGGTTAATGCCAAACCCACACGACCTGTGCCCCGTAGTTGAGTGACAAGCGGTCTCCTTACGACAATGTGGCCCTATTGTTGTCTTTTTGCTCTCGGAGATATTGCAAAGGCGAGTGAAAGATGCTGTGATGTAACCCGGACATGGATTGAGGGCAATGACAAGCTTCGATCAGTTTGGTTAGGTTTCAGATGGCATATTGTCTACATTTCGTGTGCTGTTTCTAAGTCAAAGGGTTCGATTTTGTCCTTTGAGGAGAGTTCGCCAGCTGTGTGCGAGTGCTAGTTGTTGTGTTGAAGTTGGCCTGACGTTTACGAAGAGGGATCAGGATCGCTGAAGGCTTCTAAACAAAATAAACAGTAGTTGGTTCTATTCACTCCATGAAATATTCAATGTTGACTGCATGAATAATGAATTCATTTCAGTAGCTTTGCTGTGTTTATCCTGTAAGATTTCATTGTTGGTTTTGTTCGCGTCTTAGTTTGCTAGTGAGGTCTCTGTTTGGAAATGCTCAAAATTTTGCTGTCATTATTCATTTTGTACTCGATTGCTCGTGAGGCCGCCCCAAGGCTTCGGACCATTTAGTTAGTTAAGCCGCTACTTTTACCTAACCATGATTACGCACTATTTTTTTGTCTTCTTAAACAAAAACTTTGAGTTCAAATCTAGACTCGCAAAAATATCAGCTTAAAATCCAAAAAAGCTCGTGTTAAATTTTAAATGTTACGTACGAGTAACTTTGAAAGAGCCGTTAATTGGCCTGCTCCCGTTCTCATGCATACGAATAACTGATTTAAATGATGCATTTTAATCTTATTTGCTTCAATCAAAGTGACTGAGCCAGTTTTTTTGGACCTGGACCTAATGCTCTTTTTAACTGTGTCTACGGGTTCTTCTTCTTATCGTGTCTGTAGTTCTTTCGAACCAGTGTGGTGAAAGGATTTCAAGTTCGCCTCGAAGAAGCTCCTTTCGTGCACTAACTGGTAAACTAAACTGGTACGGGTGAAATATAATAAAAAAGTAATAACTTATTTTTATAAGAAAAATATGTGACTATTAAAAATTAACTAATCTACAAAATAATTGTACATTCAACTCACTGGTATGAATACTGGTTATATAAACAACAATAAGTGTATTCTTGGACCTAATAATAAGTATAGAAGGAAGTGGAATTACATCTCGGTTATTCTATTAAGACTTAAATTTTCCCCATTGAGCATAGAGGTCACATTACCAAACCGCTACTTCCGACTTGAACTGCGTTTAGACACTAATTGACGAACACACGCACTGCCCAAAACGATTGCTTGTTGCTACCAATTCTATATTTGGCTCTCAAAATATCGAAGCGTCAATAATCGAAAAGCAACTCAACCAAGCTGCTTATTTATTAAATACCCAGTCACGATCGGTTCGGACTCAAGGCCCAACTTAATAGGTAACCAGAAACGCCATTACGCTTGGCAAAAACTAGTGTGACTAAGCATATAATGAAGATAATAAGGAATCAGATTGCATCTCGCTCTTGACCGAGCCGTGATAGCTGAGACCGTGGCATCGTTGCAGGAACTTCATCAAATAGTGTAATTATATTAATAAAATGTATGATTCCTTGGCTTTCGATTGTAGTTATAAACTGTAATATTGCTTAGCCATATCTCGTCAGGCAACTAATTTTGACTACGTAACACAAACTCATTGACCCTTGACAATATTCAGATTTGAATAAAATCAAAAGATATAAAGAACAATTTTGTATCATAAATTTCAAATGATATTGAATTGATCAGCCATATAAAAGGAATCAATCAGACTGGTCCAATGTCCAGCAATAATTCACTGGAACGATATGATACTCAATAGCCTCGTTCACATCTCAATTGAGCACTTGCTTGATCATCGCAGATTCAGAGAGCATTCACTCGGTGTACAATTTTAATTTGAAATGCTTGCGAGTTGGAAATTAATTGCATAGCAAGCGGATAGACTGCAGCGGAACGGAAAGTCCGTTCCACTTCGTATTGCAGAACCTTTCGTCTTATCCAAGACGAAGATGTTATCTTAGATGTTTTATTTGAATACTAGTTGATATCCCACAACGCCTTATCTACATAATGCTAGGGCATTTTCTACCAGTCAACCAGTTGATGGTAATGAAAAAAAAATGCTAATTACCTAAATAAATATTTAATATAAAAAAAAAAAAAAATATGTAATACAAATATATAACTGACACCCGCAACTTCGTTTGCGTTGCGAATAAACAAAATTCCCTATATTTCTTGATAAACATACTTAGCCTCCAAATTTCAAATCTCTACGTTCAGTGATTTGGTCTGTGCATTTTCTGTCATTCAGTCAGTTAGCCTTCAAGTTATTCAAGTTATAGATTGATGAATTCTCGATGATCTGTATGTGATTAAATGTTTACACTTCAAGTTCACGACCATTTCTTCAATCTCAACTGCAATTCCGCCCGCGACGTTAGCTGCTGGAAGAACATTTTAGAAATAATATTTTACCCGCTGAATAAGCAACGAACATCAGATCACAGAATTTTATCTCAAAGCAAAATTAAGTTTGTTATGAAACGAAATGAACTCCAGGTGAAGAAACGCCCGACCGCAATGGACGACGACCGTCTCGGGGTAAAGGAGTCACTCGCAAATCGATTACGAAAAGAGCTTGACTTGATAGATTCCGTTGTCTTGCATCAAGCAATAATGCTAATCATCGTGATTGGCAATGCAAACTAGACGATCTAAATCTCTTTATACCGTTTTATCTGTTCTGCTTGTTTAAAGATTATTCCGAGTTCAGTCAACCTGTTCCGGGCATTAGAAGTAATTAATTAAGTGTTTGATTTTAGCCAATAGGTGAATCGGTTCGGGTAAGCGAGGCTCATGTAGAAAAGACTATCTGAAACTGAATTCTAGCCAATGCAATACAAAGAACGCATCCACAAACTGTTTCAAAGGATAACAAACAAGAAATTTGGTATTTTTTTTCTTAAATATTTACACAAAAACTTATATTTAAAAACAACATTTTTGTTTCCTGAAACCTTTAACTAAAGGTTAGTGGGGACAGAAGTTTCATCTTGAGCTACATCCTGACTTATTTACCATTCAACCGATTCTCGCAAAAAAATCTAAATAAAATAACTAAGCATTTCCAGTTTTCGTAACTACACTATCAAACGAAGATTTGTCCTGCTGAAGTATTTTGTTACTTGAAGACGATTACCGCCGCTAAAACGTATTTGTAAGTTTATAAGGTCATTCGCGTTGTTCCCTCGTAATAACCTGCAAATTGCGAAATACCCGGGCTGGTGTGGCATGGAACTATTAATTTAGGGACTTGCTAGCTGCTTTTGGCGACTAGGCATAATAGTGACGTCACATACGACTGAGTTACGATACTTGTGCGCTTCCTGTCATTGTGCAGGCGCTTCTCCGGACACGGACACAATCGCCGGAATCGAATTAGTTAATGGATTACTATTGTTTAGATATCCTGCTTTTCAATGCTCCTCTGTAGACATTTGGTGGACATGTGTTTTGCCTTTCGTTTCTTTATTATCATTTATAGAATTTAATGACGCAACTTGAGCGGGTCGAAGCATTGCGTGAGGCTTAGCTAAGAGTGCTTCTCTACCAACAGATCATTTCAAAATTTGATACAGATCTAAATCAATGAACATTAGGAGGCCTTTGGGATGTTTGGAAACACGAACACTAGAGAGCGACAAAATTAAATTTATTTGAAAAATCTCTTAAGTCCATCCATGTACAATGAATTTGCTTGGTAGTTTCGTGTTCCATAGTGTAGAGGCAGTCATTGTTTCGAGTACCTAACTGTCCAAATGCGTCATGGATGGAAATGGACGGTCCCTGTCTTCAGGACATTGATCGATGATCATTTGCATTTGTTTCTATTCGTACATTTCGTTGCCATCCGAACCTATGCCGTGTTTGGAGGAAGTAAACATCACGTTCAATGATTGCTTGTTCTAGGTCATGTTAACTGGCACACGTGTTTGTTGTTTAAGATTAAGAGATACTGATATTTGTATTGCGTCGTATTGATTACAACGTTCGACTTTTGTACTTCGTTGTCTTTACCTTGGCTAGATATATCTATTATTGTTTTTGACTTTCTTATAACTATTATGTGGATTTGTAATATATTGAGTCTAAAACATTTGCTTAAAGGGGTTATTCTCAGCGGCATCTTTTCCATTGTTCTCGAAAAAAAAATATTTCATACATTGATTCTCGCCGGCTGCAAAATTTTTAGTACTAAAAAATAAATAATATTTTAATTCCCAGATTGCATTCTAGTACAGTTAGCAAGGAAAGTTTTCAATACGATTTTTGTTTAACTACTGAGTCCTTACTTTAACTATTGTAAGTAATAAATATACTCCTCACTCAAACAATACAAACAAAATTCCTTTCTTAGTACACTAACGTACCTAGCCTTCCTTCGAAATTTCAAGGCTCTACCAAGCTCTATATTACGTCCACTGGTATGACTTGTGCGTTGTCTATCAAACACTCAGGACGAAGTCTTTTATATAAATTGATGATTCCAAATATATTACAGATGTTACAAATAAACAAATGTTACCAGGGAAAGGATAATAATGAAATAAAATAAGTGTATCTAGTCGAGTCTACTCGCTCTTACATTTTATGTTGTTGCCGTTCCGCTGTTGACTGTACTTTGCACTAACTTACGGCAGCGGTTGAGAATAAAAATTGTTTTTATAATTTATGCAAATTTATTAATATTAGATTCGAATGCAATTGGGAAACTTTTTTGCAGCGGATGAGAAGGACCCGCTTAAAGTGCATACCTACTAATAGTAACTTTAGTAACTTTTTTAAATAAGATTGAAACAGCTGTTTATATTGACTTCTTCGTCGAGCACTTGTAGCCGTGATGTTGACTCTTGATAAATGATAGGTCTTACGACGTTTCCCCCCCCTCGCCCTTCGCCTCTCCCCTCCTTCCAGGTCAGTCGTAAAAGAGACATTGTGGTTTAGGGCAGCCGCGTTGCGAATGCCTGAGTTATTTAATGAGCCTGAACATAGCTACAATAACCTGTTTTATAATTCTTCGGCATAAAATGCACACAATAGTCGCCAACAAAAGTTACGAAACATACCAAACTGGATCCCACTCGATCGAAGCGTCGCGTAATGTTCCATCGGCTCGAGACTATGCTATGTCCGTGGCGTTACGCTCTAACTGCTTAGTAGGTCCTGCTAACAGGGCTGACACGTAACCTCTTTTAAGCCAGTCCACTGTCTGAATATTTGCGTAAACACCTTCCAAGCCTGTACTAGCTCGATCAAGCTAGCCAATTATACGCTTCGATCACTTGATCATTAAAGTTCGTTCGGACATTGTCTTTTTATTGTATTAAGCTGTCTGATTGATTACTAGTACAACTATTTTTAATGGACTAAACCTATTTTTATTAAGAGCTTAGGTTGAACCCTAGAAAAGTAAGACATTGACATTGGACGAAATCCATTTATTTTCGTGATACATTTCTGCAACGATCGTAAACTAATTTTAAGAGATTCTAAGGCATCGAACCCATTCAAAATGAATAGAAGGGTTACCATACCAACCACCGCAAGGCTTAGTTCAACGACTACGTATCGGATACCTTCGTGACGTAAGTAGTCACTATTTTCACTGAATTTGACCTAAAATAGTTTAAAAGTCAATAAACGCGTTTCATGGTTTTATGTTCGGTCAATGGTCGGAGGCATTGACTTCTAACATGTATGTAGGTACATTATATATCAAAATAATAGGACAATATTTCAAGTTGCTTTCATAATAGACTGTTGAAGTTTCCAAAATCAGAGTTGAAGTTGAGAAAAATTTCACCTTACCACCTAGTTTCGCGAACAATAAATCATTTAATTTCAGAGAATTCAGAGTTTACAAAATCTTCTTTTTGAGATTAGATATATAGATAAACACATAATTTTACACCAACTAAAACAAAGCAGAGTAAAACAATAGAACAAGTATATATAAAAAGGCCTTAAGGTAGGTAGTACAAAGGGCGGTCTTATCGCTGTCAGCGATGTCTTCCAGGCAACTCGTTGTTTTTTGTTTTTTTTTAATACGCAACTTTTATTCAAATAGAAGATTCTCTGATAGCAATCGTATTTCATATGAATGTGCGATCGAAACAAAAATCTAGACCAAAGCGTGTTGGTGAATAGTCCGCATTTCGCACGGTCAGCGAGCAACTGAGGGAAAGTGCCAACAGACGAACGAACACAAGTGTGAATGAACACACTCACTCGTGAAATTCAGTTTTTAATTTGATTTTTAACATTCGGAAAACATTTGTAGAATGTTGATGTTTGATAAACCTAAATATGATTTACTGTTTGCTCTTTTAGCCTAACCATAGACTTAGACATATAACCTAGTAGTCCGGTGTCACAGTAACGAAAATCTGCGGCCAACTGCATTATTCTTACCTCCGAAAAAAAATATTACTAAGTAGAGCAGAGGCCTTTAGTCAACAGTGTGTGTTGCAGGCTGATAAGATAGATAGATAGACGTAAACGCAGTGTCAGTGTCAATTAAATAGATAGATAGACGTAAACGCAGTGTCAGTGTCAATTAAACAATCATACAAACACCTTGATATTTGAGTTACACACAACATAGGCTTCTACTGTTTTCTGTTATTATGATCTCTGTCTTTTTCTCGTGTAAGCCAATGCCTGACTTCGGTGTCGAAGTTTTCAAGCCAATTTACGACTTGGTTCCGCTCTTTTTAGTTTAGTTCAGATAAAGAGGCATTCCAACCAAAAACAATTTATGAACGGTCATTTATCTTATTGGGTTAATGGTCACTTGAAATTATCACAGTAGATAGTTGAATGAGTAGCAGTATTGACACTAGAAAAGTGTTTGTGTAAGGCCTGTAGTAACAATCTAATTTTAAATTTAAATAAGGGAATTGATAGAGTGGGGATATATTGAGACTAGAAATTCAACATCTCTAACAACATAAATGGCCTATTTCATTTATTATTTAGAATTAACACATCCAAACAACTCACAGCGCTGCGAATAACACATCACACTTCCGTTGCATTTCATGAAATCACTACCACAAATTGACAGAAAGCTAGAGGGAAGGTGTTACACATCAAAAAGAAGATCTCAAATTGACCATTCTGTTTATTATTTATTCTGTACCGCTTGCAATGACCTTACCTACTGAGATTGTAACCTACATACTTTAGCAGCCCGACACCGATTGTCTCAAAAGCATTGGCAATGAACTAATGATCTGTTTTTGTCAAATATTATCTTAGTTTTGGTATACCTACACTGGATACACTTATTCGCTAACGAAACATTTTAATCTCAATGGATTTTACTGGTCGACACCGTGGCTTAGTTGGTAGTGACCCTGCCTACGAAGCTTGGTGTTCCGGGTTCGATCCCCGGCCGGGGCAAATATTTGTGTCGAACACAAATGTTTGTTCTCGGGTCTTGGATGTTGTGATGTGTTGTATGTGTCCATGCCACCTGCGACACAGGGAATCCTAGTGCAGGGGTGTGAGTGTGTGAATGTTTATGTTTATGTATAGGTACTGGCCTACCTACTTACCTGCCTATACGTTATCGTCTTGTAACTTGTAATGTTTAAAGCTGGGTCTATTATATTCTGATTTATGTATAATGCCTAAAAGTATGTGGTATTTATCAGTGTTTAATATTTTTTCAGGTAAATAGAGTTCAAGCTCATCGACACACCAGGACTTTCTGTGAGTTTTCGTATATTTTTCTTCACGTTATTCACTGTTATATGCATAGCAACAGTAGGATTCCGTCCATTACTTGACTTTTAGTTAGAAGAATCTCGATTCTGTAGTCTAGACCCGTCCGCCGCCGTCTAGATCATACCTGTCTAGACTTCTATCAACTTTTAATGACTAGTTATCAGTTTCAAGTTTATTTTGTCATGGGTTGTTGTCCAGACATGTATGGTTCAAAGTATCATTCAGAGGATATACATTTAGTTGACATAGTAAACTTTGAGGGTAGGTTATAGGTCTAAGTATGAGTAAGTACATCTACAGATGAAGCGATAGGTATATGAGGTTTTATCACGAAAGTAAAAGAACATACTACGTATGCTAGGTGTAAGAATAAAATATTTATTGTATTTAATTAGTATCAACTTATCCTTAGAAATTCAAGTTTCTCTATATCTATGCTGCAATATCATTCGCTGGCTGTCAACCGCGGCTTACAAATAACACCACACGGTTGCTGGTTCTGCTAACACCGCCTATTAGCCGCTTATTTACCTTCCATTTGGAAATCCTGTAATTAGTTTACGCCCTTCTTGCCGGCTTTGCACTTTCGAAACTATTTTAGACGCATGAAGTCTCGATAAATAGATTTTATTGCTAGGCTTGTCTATACACCACAAATTTTTAATTACCAAATACTTAAATGGGCAATGCAGAACTACGTTGTATCTGTGCGGTCAGAATTTTGGGCTTCTACAAAATGACAGTGACAGCGGGGAGAGTGCTAGGTGTGTACCTAGCTCGAGCCAGCTCGCAAAATCTCGGCTCGGGCGCCACACTCTCTAGGTAGGACGTGTGTCCTACCTAGCGATATTTACATTTTCAACTTTTAAAAAAATTGCTTGTGAGACCAAAAGAGAAGAATCCTGAACACACTTTCTTGTATCTAACTTAAAATATGTTTAAAGAGTTCAGAACCTATTCTCAAAGAATTTTTGTCTTCTTATGCCTAGATCACACATACCGAGCACTCGGCGGAGACAGTGCTCTCGGCCGAATACTCGGTACGTATAAATATAGCGCCGAGTGCTCGGCTGAGCGAGTGATGTAAGCTTTCACTGTCTCGGCCGAGTACTCGGTACGTGTGATC
Organism: Lobophora halterata; assembly: GCA_932526365.1. Lineage (NCBI taxonomy): Eukaryota > Metazoa > Arthropoda > Insecta > Lepidoptera > Geometridae > Lobophora > Lobophora halterata. Next base: position 3,716,717 of record OW052026.1, read on the forward strand.
AAGGCATTAGCTGGTTCCTACAAGAGTCTAAAGCCACCATAAGGTATGATCCAAACCACTTTTACCGGGTAGCCGTTTAATAAGCTTATTTATAGACGGGTTGCGTTTGCGCAAGCGTTGCGTGACATTTTGACGTACGTACAGAAATAGGGCCTCTACGGCCTATTTTATTTAGCATTTCACTGTTTGTGTATTGTTTATTGGTGGAGTGGAACCTAGCTAGCCGTAAATGCGTAAATTCATGGTAAAGTATTTTACTGTTGGCAATAAAGTACACTTTCTTTATCGCCATTTTTGTAAAATAATGAGGAAGTGGTTCGGGCTAACGATTTACAATTATTTTGATTTATTTATATTGTTAGTCTGGGTCATTCTCAGTAGCATCTGTTCCATTGTTCTCGAAAAAATCATACATTGATTCTCACCGGCTACAAAATTTTTAGTACTAAAAAGTTAATAATATTTTTATTCCCAAATTGCATCCGAAGAGTTCTAGTACAGTTAGCAAGGAAAGTTTTCAATACGATTTTTGTATAACTACTGGGTCCTAACTTTTAGCATTGTAAGTAATCAATAATAAATATACTCCTCACTCGCACAATACAAGCAAAATTCCATTCATTGGTATTGTGCGTTGTCTGTCAGTCACTCAGGACGAAGTCTTTTATATAAATTGATGATTCCAAATATTACATGTATTTATTACATGTTACAAATAAACTAATGTTACCAGGGAAAGGATAATAATGGAATAAAATAAGTGCATGTCCTTAAGTTTTGAACACGAGTGACGTCATTCTACTCGCTCTTACATTTTGATGTTGTTGCTGTTCCGCTGTTGACTGTACTTTGCACTAACTTACTGCAGCGGTTGGGAATAAAAATTGTTTTTATAATTTATGTAAATTTATTTAAATAAGATTCGAATGCAATTGGGAAACTTTTTTGCAGCGGATGAGAAGGACCCGTTAGTCTACGTATTTATTGAAGCGATGGTCTGAAGGGTTACTGTAGTTGGCAGTTATTGGATTAGAAGAGTAGAAGACCGCCCTTAATAGCGTACTTATTTCACTCTTAATCTAACCTAACCTAATACAAAAAAGTTTTAAAACTAAAGTTCTAAACTCCAAGTTATCCAACTTGGAGTTTGAGTTAGGTATTAAGTAGTGATGTCGTGAACAAGTCGAGGACTCAGCCACGCTGTTTTTCAGCCTCGCCTTTATCTAACTTAAATAAGTCTAAATCGGGTTCTCGGAAATAATTGCCTGACCATTTCCGTATTGTTTTCGTAGTATTCTGTAAACAGAATAAAACTCGATTCTTTAGCCTTAGCTTGAAACCTACATAATCCATCACAGTGTTACCTTTGAACACCAAACCGACTGCATAAAAAGGGAAGAATTTATAACTAGGTTTGCATTTCCAATGAAGCTGAAGTATTTATAGTTGGAGGCTGTATCTACTGGCATTTATTGAGGTAGTGTTGTGTGGAGTCTGACCTTTAAAGCTCTTTGAAATATTATTGCTGAATAGAGCTTCCCTATTTCAAATTGAATGAATCAATGAAAATGCCTTATTGTACACCATAAGACAAAAAAATTATAACATAAAGAAGGAAAAAATTACAATAATTTAGTACAATGGGCGGTCTTAATGCTATTAAGCGACCTCTTCCAGACGACCATACTCACGAAAATACAAATTATTTTTTTCTGAACTAAAAAAATCATAAATAGGTAAGTACTTCAAAACTATACAATTAAAAAAAAAAGGTTAGCATTTTTTTTTGCCATGACGGCGGCGGTTGAAGTATGAAAGATATGTAAAAAGTTAAAGGATTGAAACGAGAAGTTACCACCTATTGACTATTTTAAGTACTTGGTAATCACGCGGGCTTCGAACTGGATTCGAGTTCTATTTCTGTCGATTATACAAAGGAAGACTCGGTGCATGAAATAACCTATTTTTTTATTGTTAGTTGTTTGGTGGCTTAAACAGTTAGGTCACTGCGCATTTGAAAAAGCTGTTCCACGAAAAAACAATGCATGCTTTCAAAATTGTGGGAGTTGGTGGTGTTACTTAATGTTTTGATTCAATAATAATGAGTTGAACTGAGTAAGCTTAAAAAGATAATAAATTCTGCCTATCGGGTCTTTGATTCAGTTTCCACCAACTTCCATGCTGTCAAATCAAAATAAAACAAGTCAGACCTTTCAGTATATCGTGATCTGTTATTATTACCGGAGTGAGCTAGCTTATTCTTTAAAAGGTTTTCTGTGTTCGTCTGGTCATCGGTTTTTTTTTTCTGCTGTTCAACTCATTGTTAAAACTGTGATATTATTGACAACACGAACAAACGATTAATTTAATTGATTGTTGATTGCTTATGCAACGGATAATTGATAATGTCTATGAAAAATTCAGTTAGAATTCTTTGATTTTAACATTCTAGGTGCGTTCATACATATACATATTTTTCAATTATATTCGTTCAATGTAATAAATTACATAAGATTTTCGCCGGTATGTGATCTCCTGTGGCCGAATACTTTGGATAGTGCCTATAATTAATTTAAATTGGGCTTTCATCTACCGTATCATACTTATCCTCTAACGTTTCATTTGTTTCGGCTGATTGGTTATTCAGTGGAAAAACCCTCAAACTTTTATCTCTACATTCTGTATGTTGGTATGTATCTCATAAAATTGAAATCCTCGCGTGCAACACTCATGAAAGTCTGGATTTTAAAAACCGATTTCGCTGGAAAAACGAATTAACGATAATGAATATTCGATATGTGGCGGTTTTGTGTACGTTACCGAACGTGCAATATCGTAAACGTCATTACCATTAGGCATGTACAGTATGTTGTTCGATATGTGTGTTTATTGGTCGATTTAGGAATGAAGGTCGGCAAATATATTGGAGAGCTATAAGTTGCATTTTGCGTATGAATTCGTGCAATACAAAAATCCGGCTACATCCCATTTGGACAACGTTTCATTTCGTAACCCTTGTTGAATCCGCTTCATTTTCACATTTATATATACCATATCTTGCTTTCATCTTATGTTTTAAATATCCTTAACAGTTTAATTCTGCACATGAAAACGTAAAATAAACAAACTTCTCCTTCCTTTTTACAAGGACTCTATTAGAAGCTTCTTTTTTTATCTCCATCACCGCAATCTTCATCTTTACTGATAGCGAGGTTGACTGGAGCATTAAGCTGTTCCGACACTTCACCCTCATAGTACCCTCATGATAATAATCATCATCATCGTTCACTTCACCGACACCATCCATATGTAGATAAAACGCCTTATACTAGGTTAGTATAAGGCCTGATGGTTAGAAACTGAGTAAATTGAGCCATTGTAAACTTTCACACCAGACCACAATGTTTCCACAATGCACAATACTTTGTTGGTAGCGTTTTACACCTTAATGTATCGTCTTCTGCTTTTACTCACCACAAACTGATACAAGTTTCATATGACTTTCTTATGAAAATTACGTAGTAGCAATTTGTTTTATACCCTACTGAATTAACACCAAAAGGTTGCTTGCATGTACGTCAGTCCGCATTTGGATTTCTTTAGACAGATTAAGCATAAAATGTAGATTAAGGCCCAAATTAAAAGACATACATAGTATTTAGGCGTATTAGCATAATAACTCCCAATACAGATAAGATAAGCAACATTATATGAAAAGTTTTAGGTAGGTACCTTATATAAATACATAATGTGTAGGGTGTTTTTCGATTGACATTAAGTGTTTGCTTCCTATTTACAAGTTATCAATCACAGCCAAGTTATGAATAAACCAAAACTTATCAATTTGCCCTTTCCGATAGGTCAACGTATATCACCAAACTTGTTATATCATATATGCATTTCGATGATTGTTTATATGATTTATGTATGAAACACATTTAGGTCAAACAATATTCCCTTTCCTCATTCCTCAGCTTTCTTAGATACTTCTAATGTTATGTTTAATCTCTAACTCTGGGATTTGATACCTTCAAGTTCAAACCACAATGCTCGCTATGATAAAGTGTTCACAATGTCAATATAAATTTTGAACACTTCACTTTCGCAAACGAGAGCTCTATTACCTATTTCATGACTCCTTTCGCTTCTGAGTCTTTCATCAAATCGCCATTGTCCTCGTCTGACGCATCATACAAACTGTTGATCAAAATTAGGTACACTTTCACGGAATATGTCTGTTCCACAAACCCAACAATGTGCCTTAACATAACGTAACGGTAACGCGACAAAAGATGTTACGTCTTCATCAGTGTTGATTTCAAAAGGTCTATACAATACGCTGATTCACAATTTCAGAGAGGCTTTGAATATACAACGTGTATAATGAAAGCCAATACGATTGACGTTTATCCTAGTAATAATGCCCCTGACTATACTATATTGTAGATTTTTTATATCCCGTAAACGAAGTTTCAACATTCGGCAGTCGGAACCATATCTGTCCCTGGAAGTTGTTGTCTTGCAAGATTTATCAGCACTGATTATTCAGTCTCCGTCCATCACCTGTAATGTATAGTTCTTTTCCTTTCTTTCAATAGCATACCTTCAAAAAATTGCAAGTTTTTGTCGTAACTCGGAGTAGACAAACAATTGTGACGGGTGTTTGTTTCTCAGCGAAAGTGTTTTTGGCGACGCAGACGCGTTCGAAGTTGGATTTCGCTTTTATGACCTCAAACATGCCGACGGGCAAGGTCACATATGGCATTCTCTTTAGAACAAAACCTCTTCACATAAAAGTCAAATACGCCTTAAAAATTTTACGTCTTTAAGTCTGTAGATTTGTTAAAATGCAACGATGCAACTATCTGAGTTTCGATAAAGGTTTATGATCTGAGTATGTATTCACTGTTAGTGCACAGATGTAAAAATCAGTTCTATGGTTTACAACCAGCTAGTGATTAAACTCTACCCGTGCTGAGGACGATCAAATGCATCAGTAGGCGCCACCTGAAGGAAGACCGAGCAAGATCGGGCTTTGTGGAAAAGTCTTTCGAAAGCCTACGATTACTATGGGTCGCACTCGTATTATAGGCCTTCCTAAATTACCAAATTGTACAAACTATTAGGGCAAGCGTGATCTTGTATCTCTGTGCGAGCGCCTTGCTCGCCTCGTCGCGTCGCTTATCAAAAAGAACTTTTTTTTATCAAGAATAGACAAGCGTTTACCCAGTACCTCACCTGGTGGTAAGTGATGGTGTGGTCGAAGATAGAGCATGCTTAGTATGAACTTATTCACTCTAGTCTTAATTTTAATCAGGTAAATAAATGCAGGTTTTTTGTTTGGCAAGCTATAGCTTCATTATTACGATGCAGCTTGGAAAGCTGTTTTTATGACAGCCGGCCAGTTTTCTGATACTTTCTGCCGGGCAAGGTCACACGTCTGACATTCATGAATATGGAAGGTATACTTTCCCTTCCCTCTGATTGGAAATTTATGAGTCCGAGATTAAAAAAACATTGAGTGCGAGATTCGTTTTCATAAATCAACTCGATCAAGACTTAATAATAATCATCCACTTTTGATTAATTCTGAATTTCTCCGATTATGTGAGTTAATAAATAAATATCATGGCTGCTTTCTCCGTCAATTTGTAGCAGACTAATCAATTGAAGTTATTATAAGGCAATTTCAATTCAGTCAATTGATTTTACTCTCCCGCTGCTCACTCAGTTGCAGATTTCAAACTCCGCCGAGTCCAAGAGTCCATGAACACTGAAGTATTTAAATTTGAAAGGTATTGACGACACTATCTACGATTTGGTTAAAAACATATTTCACGATTTGTAAAATCGGACTAAGGCCTAAATTATACAGAAGCGACGTAAGGCGAAGGCACGGTCTTTTTCATACAAAACCTGTAAGCGACGCGTCATGCGATTATATTTTTGTACCGCCTGCGCCCGTACCTTCGCCTTATGCCGTTTCTGTATAAATCGGGCCTAAGACGAATTCAAGCGGGTTCGACAAATATTTCAAATCAAAGTGCCTATCTATGCAAACGGCGATTATTCATTGCACGATTTCTAACGAGATTATTTCTTTGTTTTGTATGCCATCGATTAAATCACGCTTCAGCAACGTAATCTTTGAGATTGTTACGCAAGTAATAGTTCTGTTTGTGTAAGTTAATGGCTGACTTCACAGTCATTCCTGTAACATGTAATCATGCCCTTGGGTTGTATGTTAGCCTTTATATTTAGCTATACTGGTCTCTATGACAAGTACATCAGCATTCTTTGCCAATCTATCAAAATAGTGAAAGCCCCGAGCAGCCTAGTTACTTCGGATGACTAACACTTTCAAAGTTTTTGCAAGTCTATTATTGGCAGTTTCTCTCTGTGAAAATTACCTACGAATTTGCTAGTATTTGACATGCTGCAAAAATCTACTTTTCCCAACTGCCCAGAAAGATTTCATTTAGAGTGTGTAAATGTTAATATTTTTTTTTTCTTTTCCACTAAAATATTCTCGTTTCGACTTTTTTTTTAAATCTATCCTTGGTTTGCAAGCTCCTTGAGTCTTAAAAAAAACTTTGTACTTCATTTCATCTTCAAATGCCTACTTAATTCCCTCATTGTGAAAGTACGTCTCAAGAACTCTACTTCAATTAATAAACCTTTATATTTCGTTGAAAGTCTTGAAAGGCATTCGATAGAACCAATTACGCATTGTACGTTTATTCTTGTGTAAATTTACAAGTAAAATTGAATTCGGAGCATTGGATCCAATGATAAGAATTGATTTGAATAACCACTGACGACATTATTTATGTCTTCGAGTATATAGGACTGTTTAGCGATATTTTCGTCGATCGTACCATCATTTACTATTAGTAACCTTGGTTGTCTGTAAAGTTGGTTTACGGAAGATAGTTTAACGTGACTACCAGCGTAACGGGACAATGAGCGTTACCGGACAATGACGTCAACGTATTCGTGCATGCAGCTGGCGCGGCGGCGTTCATCGATTTATTAGACGTAGTCACGTCAAAATTTCGTTTAATGCTTCGATTTTAGGCTCCAAATTCAAGGTTGTAGTACGAGTATGTTGAATCCTTGACTACAGTTCGATCTCTCATGCTATTAGTATACCAACTTAGTTGTAAACTAATTAAATTCCACACAAGCATCATCTTGCCTTATTAGCTTCATGCAACAGCGCTTGCATGCTTAGAGATATAAGACCTGGCATGAGCCTTTGTGGCCTCTGATAGAGATGTTTTAATCTTTATCAGATTATTCTTCTTAATCTCTCATAGCTGCCCTTGGCACTTGCTGCACTTTAACAGTTGAAAGCAAAAATGTACTTTAGTAGCTGCTGCCCTCTGCTTCACTTGCATGGTATAAGGATAAAAATGGACAAATATCAGCTCGGATCTGTAGTGTCTGCACTTCCTTGCATTTATACATTGTATATTATTGGGCAAATGGGAAATTGGAATTAATCATTGAAACACGAGCACAGGACACTAAAATAATACTTTTTTGTCAATTGTATTAGTTATTATCCTAATTTTCAGTTCATACAGTGTTGTGCAGTTTGCAAAGACTATATTGTCGATATTGCCTCTGTGTACAAGCAAGCACAGAACTATGCAATGCCTCAGCAATTTATCGCGTGAAACATTTACTGCGCAGCTATATCGGACGTGCATATGCTTCAGTATAATGTATCCGGAATGAATTCTATTACATTCATTTTGACATAGCTTTTAGCAATATTGGATTTCGAAGATGAACTATGCTGTATGACTATTCAACTGCAGTTGGAATTCATCCAAGCAAAATATTATCTATAAGTATGTAAACTTTATGTATTGATCAAGCAATATTTGAAAAGGCATAGTCCAGATTCACTGACTGACAGACAACCTTCAGGCTAAATAAGTGAACCTAGAGACTTGAAACTTGGAGGATTTGTTCGTCTATGACCCAAAAACAACTTAAAACTATACTATTATATAATTATGTTAATGCGAGCTGCGGCCTCAGTATAAACTAGGTGTAAACATTATCGTTTTCAGCGACATTGCATTTCTGAGAGACCAAACTTGGTAATTGGATGTAGGTATATTAAGCTTATCAGCATATCTGATCGGGGCAATGTGTTGACTATACAGGGTGTTCGATATTCAAGTATCTCACTTAATTGTTAGTTGTTGTCTCCACCTATCTATAAACATCAATCTGTAGCTTCGAATGCTTACGATATGCAATAATACATTCTGGATTTTAACTAGACGTGAAGGGATTAATTTATCTATAGACCTATTAATACCCTAGCGTTCAGCCTTGCTCGCAGGAAGTCCTAATTGAAGGTTTAATTGAACCAGCTCAGGCCAAAAAGAGGACGCGAACCTTTGTTCTTACGGAGATGCATGCAACTTTTTGTGTTGGACAATCAGAGTGTGCACTTACAGCGGACAAATATTGAGCACCTTTTGATACTTGATACATCGAAAGTGTATCTAAAATGTCATACAATAAACGGCAATTTTCGCTCTACACACATCGTACATTGTGTTTTCTTACATTAAATTTGCGTTACGTAGTGATTCAATTGGACATCAATGTAAAAATGCTTAGTAATTTATAGTATTTCAATTTTCATCTGCAAACCTATGTATGTAAGTACTAAGATAGTTGAATGAAAGAGAAGTCTAGAAGAAGAAAATATGTTGTATCGACCGACCCCACGTAAGTGACATAAGAACAGAGAGATGTCGACTGTTTTTCTAAGTTTTAAGCTAGATGATCGTGCAGTTTAAAGTGAGTCGCCGGTGGCAGAAGCTTAGCGGACCTTAGGGCTAAAAATGTCCGCTTGATGTGCGCAATAAAGACGTCTGCGAGACCCGATTGACGAGAAGCATACGTGTTCCTTGAACTTGTTTGTATTAAAAATTGCCTTTTTCCTATTACGGATTTTCGATTAAAGCTTGATAAGTTTTCAATTATTTACCATGAATTCAGTAGCCAGCAAGGAAGCAATCAGTTTGTTTGCAATATTAATGATATTATTCAGGTTGGTGACCCAATTCCGGGCGAATCAGTCATGCCGCTGAATTGTGGATTTATTACTCGGATTCTCTCTGATGTCCATTTGCAAGTTTTTGTGTGGGAATTGTAGCCGTAGATGGTGAAATAAGATTTATTTGCCTGAAGTATAGTTTTTTGACTCGTATCAATGATTTCCTATAATACGAGTACCTAACTAATATTATTTCTTGATAGATGTATATGTTATTTTTTTCATCAGCTCCTTGCGTTGTATGTAGTTTTCAACCCGAGAGGCCGCTTTATCATTATCAACATCATCATCATCAAAAACAGCCTATAGTAGTCCACTACTGGACGTAGGCTCTTCTCATCCACCTTCTGGCAGGAAAATCATCGCTTCGTCATCATTTATCGTCAACCTTTTCTAGTCCGTTGCATACTTTATGCCTCTCTGTCAATATTCTATTGCCCCTTTCTACGCTTGCGTAGCTTTTGTAGATCGTCTCTTCACTGGACGTAGGGCGTCGTCAAATAACCAGATTACGATTTAGTATCTGTTCAATTCGACACACCAAAACGGTGCAATATGAAACTTTCATAATTTTAAACCGTCTTATATCCGGCTTGCGCAATGAATCTGTAGATTCTGTACATTGTGTACATATATGGTAGAAAGTGGGCGGTAATCCGCGCGTCTCAGGAGTCCAATAACAATGTGTGAATTTGAAATATGTGCAGATTTCTTCCGTGAGATATGATATCGAATAACTTGCACGCACTGGCGTGAATGTAGGATACAACGTTCTGGAGATTATGTACTGTAAGTTTGATTAGAATCTACGATTTCCTCCTTTCGCTATGATCGATGCAATTGATCGGATGTTGGGGATTATTTTAAATTGGCGTGCAATATTGACGAGTTATTGACTGTGAACTTAATTATTATGTGAAGCCTGCGCTGTTCCGCTGCTGGGCAAAGACCTCCCCCCATTTCTTCCATTCTTCCCTGTCCATTGCAATATTGGTCCAGTCAGGGCGGAACGCTATGAGCTCGTCCCGCCACCCTCTCGGTCTGCCGCGTCAGGGCACCATTCGGTGGTAATCTTAGTCCAATCCCATTTGACATTTGTGCACTTAAACATATTATATATTATATGTAGACCAAGTACATGATATAAAACTGTAAACAAATGTGAACGGAATTCAAATCTATCAGTTTATCAAGAATCTCTTGGAAACTGTACATCTGAACCAGTTCAACCAACAACTTAGTTGGCGTTGCGCTGTGAATAACTTACATTCATTTAAGATCCGTCCCGATAAAATTACTGAGTCGAGAGCATCAGACCGTCTGAACATGAGTTTTTTGCATCTCAACTCTATCATAACTATGCACCATATCTGCCAGCCGGCTTTAAAACGTATTGTAAGCATACAAGGCACATTCTCGGGCGATCGCTGCATATGGTGTCGATTGCTTTTCACGCAGCATGGAATATGATTTTCATCCTAGGGAAAGCGGTAGCGTATTGCCACAGAATAATGGAGTACGCATCTCTCTCGGAAGAATAAAATGTTGCTAGAAACTTTTGACCTGGAAACGGTGAATAGACAGCGAGCTTTTGTTGATAACGCTTTTCTAAAAATGGAAAACGCGAATGAAATTTTTTGAATGATGTAAAAGATGCTTTAAAATGTTTTAAATATAATATGTTGAAGTTATATGACTAATCCTATATTATGTTTGCGTCGTAAATAAATATAAAAATATATGGGCAAAAAGTCACAAATCGTAAGTAAAAGACGTTTAATTAACTTATTCAAATACACCTTGCAAAAATGTTAACACTTTATGATTGATGTTGTATGGTAATTCGCAGCATTCTCACTTACATGTCACAAAGGTCAAGTAAATGTGTGAGAAAGAACCCACTTCCTCACAGTGAGATCTCTATTATTTCTATCTCAATGTTAACAGGTTAGAAGGTCTAGATCTCTTACCCTTCACATCCGAAGGCGATTGGAACATCTATTAAATTGCAAACCCTTTCTCGTCCTGATAAAATTATCCCTACAGAAATGGACCTGATTTCTGTCCTGATTCAAATGTCACAGGATAGAAAGGATTTTTTGTTGCTTCTTTTATATTTTTACGTTGTACTGTGAACAATAATGATTATTTTTAAGAATTTCGCACATGTTTTCGTTCTGTTGCTTCTTTTTCACGCGCCAAGGATGTGATACATAGTGTGTTTCTTTTGAAAATGAAATGTTCCTTTTTATATTTATTATTGCTCCTTCATTGTTAAAAAAAATTAAGATTATTATGAAGCAATACAAAATTTTTCAAAACTATTTTTCGCAGCTTTCGATTTCTGCTAATAGTGTTATAATAGGTTTGCATTCTTACCTGTTTTGAAAAGTTTAATTTATCATCGATGCATATGCATACCGCTTATTTTGTTTGCTATACAACATACCTACTAGACTGGATGTTGTGGCACTGGTCGTTCATAAATTTCGTTCGTGATCTTTATTTATATTTTTGTGATGCGTAGGGTAGAATAACCAGAGTGTTGAATATGAAAGGGAATAGATATGAGTGTAAAAGAAGGCAGGAGAAAAGACTCATAAACTGTGTGAAAAATGATATGAATAAAAATGGCGTAGTACAGATATAGCGGCTGATAAAGACAAATGGAAGAACTATGTTGTGCAGACCCCACCTAAGTGGGATAAGGACAAGGAAGTGATGTACCACCAGATTTATTGAGGCAGTTTAATATTCTATCTTGTTCTATTTCACCGAGGAACCGGAAATCACAGTCGGTGTACTCTAGACTTATACAAATCTTGGATAACTCATGCCTTTGCGTAGTACCAAAACCGCTTGAAGCATTGCGTTCATCTGGTTCCGGAAATTTCAGCATCTCTGACACATTGCATATTTAATTTCTTGGAATATATATAGAGTTGCATTGTTTACATAGAGATATTCGGCTGATTCAGCAAAGACACAACAAGTAGTGGCTAAGTTATCGCTTCCGCACACTGCTACCTTTAAAGAACTTGTTTTTGAAACAGCTGTGCAGATAGCCATGTTGCAACGTTCATGACACAACTAACATTCTCATGTAAGTAATGAACAAGTGATGCACAAAAAATCTACTCGTACAATCATCGGCCATTTTCACGCAAGGCCGGATTAAATATTGCAGAGTTCAAGACTGAATACTCCAAATATCATTTCCATAGTATTCATATCAGAAGCACAAAACAGCGTAGTATTAATTGCCATGTTAATTGGTTGCCGATTCGCTGACTGCACTTAGCATACCTTAGGATCATTCATTTCATTTATTTATTTAATCACAATTTCACAATCGTATATGAATGTCTCTATAGTACACACAAAGCAAAAATAAACTTTAAATAAAAATACAGAAAAACTAGAATACTATTTCAAAATTACTACCTAAACTACTACCTAACAGCAGCAATAGTACATTATTGCAAAGGCAGCGAAATAGGCAATTGCCTTCAATAATACGAGACAGGCAGTTGCCATTTCGGCCGAGGCATATATAGTGCTTTTCTTAAAAAAATGCAAGGAAATAAAAAAGGGCCTTTTAAATAATGTTCAAATCCGTTTTTAATATGAACTGTACATTTCAGCATAGAATAAATCGCTCATAATGTAGATGGCTTTTTAGTTTTAGCAATTTCATTGAAGTATACCAAAAACACTATATTTTTCTTTAGATTTCGCTGGAAGCAGGTTTTCCATCGCTAATTTAGCTTCCGATCTTAAATCTGGTAGAGTGCAGTCAATGTCCATTTAATTTTCACTTTCAGAATCATCGGAACTCATTTTAATTTATTTTTAATAACATCGAACTCCGCTTTACCGCCAATTTTTTATTTTTATTTTACAGTTTGTGCCGAAAAAGGTTAAACGCATCTGTGGCTATACGGCTATACAGCCACGAGAACGCAATGTGTACGATAGATGAAAGAGTTCTAAATTCAAACAGCACACCGTTTCATACAACATTGCCGGCGCGCTTTTCGTTCCAAATTCAAACAGCACACCGTTTCATACAACATTGCCGGCGCGCTCTTCGTTCCTAATTCAAAGAACACGCCGGGAAGTGATTTTGGTTTTTAGTCTACGTAAATATGATACTTCGCGTTTTCTTTATTTAAAAGTAATGACAATATTTCCGCGCATGTTTAAGAAAACCTACTTACTACATACTATCCTATGTCACTAAACCTATCTTGTCATAAACTCGTCAATTGTATAGAAGCACCCCCCCCTCCAACAAAAGTTTTCTCAGTTTATTTTTAAACACGTTTGGACTGTTAATTGTTTTCATCTCATTACGTAGAGCATTATAGAGAAGAACCGATTGATAACGACAGCCATGCTTTGACACATTTAACCTCATATATGCATTGGAAGCTCAAGGTCTTTTCTTCTAGTATTAAGCCTCTTTGCCCTATTCTCTAATGTTTCATACTTAATCTCAATAATTAATTTTAAATTAATCTGATCTGTGAAGAGCCAAGCAAACTTACATCACGAATGTTACATATTAGTACACACCACTCAATGATAGTATAAGATAGCAAGCCGTGGTCGTTTTTACTGGTTGTCCGCCACCTAGCTGCATCATATGAAATGATGACTTTTGCTGCTGTTGACTTTCCATAGCTCATGTCTGACTCAGCAATGTAAATAATGATTTATACGTTGACCACCTCGTGTCTTTTGCAACCAGCTGTGTATTACAGATAGCCGTATTGCATTGCAATAGATTACTGACTTCCAGTGATAGATAGGACACGCACACTTGCAAACATATCATCGACTTATCGACACGACAGTTGCGAAATGATTCAACACTGCAGATTATGAGGCATTATAAGCGGAAGTCATGATATCGACTAAGTATATCCGGTTATCTTGCGATTTCTCGCTAAAAGGTTTTTTAGAAAATGTTAAAATATTACGTAGTCATTGTTAATTGTATTTTCTGATTAATATATTTTAACATAATTATTGTTTTTCGAATTAATGTTGTAATGGGTGTTGGGTTTTATTATTATGATGTAGAGTATTGTAGTCTTATTATCGCTAATCAGTATCAGGCAGTACCATATTAAATAATATACGAGGTATCATAACTTAACTTTGCACACCAAGTGAAAGGATAATATACGTATTGTGCGAATGTAAATTTGTATCTCTGAAGAATATTATGCACATAATATTTTGGTTCATTCGTTCTCAAGAATCGTGCATATTGGTTTTCAGTTATTCGACACATCGCAGAAAATATCGTACAAGTTTTAAAATGTCGATTCATTTTGATTTCTGGATAAACATTTCATATTTTGTAGAGTTGAAACAGAACACGAGGTTCAATTTGTATCACCAAGTTTTGTAAAGTAGGTTAAGCATGTTATAGTAAAAATATCGATAGGTACGCGAATATTAGTATTGCGCTAGCTGATATCTTGCAGCCAAGATAACCAGCTCCGATAAAATTTTATTACATTTCGTGACACGGTTTCTACGGTATCATCGACAATCAATAATCCTTCTGCCTTGTTCAGTTCTTAGGAACATGGCGGTACACATGTTTTGAATTGTGGGTACAAGATTTTCTATATTGAATTTCATCTTGATTGTTTTCATTGGTAATGCTAGTTTGATTAAAGATCTTGATTTCATATTCGTTTGTGTCTAGCCAATTCTAATGTATACAATTTGTTTTGTTTTATCGTTGTACAATTCACGTTTGGTTTCCTCTGTGTCTATTGTGGTTTCTACATATCAAGTGTTATCAAGTTTTCTACTATCACCGCAGAATGGCCTAAAACTGAACGTTAGTTATCTGTCGTGGTCTAGTTATTAGTCACATAGCAACGTTTTGCTATCTTAAAGTAAGATTGTCTCCTGCTGTGTTCAAAGTGTATTCACGCCAGCAATTCAAATTGTAACACTGTAAGCTTCTTACGTAAGTTGTTGCGTGTCCTTTTAGATCGTTTCCATTATCCCCTATAATCCAGCAAGCATTTAATTACACTAAACTCTGCGACCTCATAATCCGTGTAAGTTGGTCCACATGACACGCGAGATCTGGGTCGGAACAACGGTCCTTTTCATCCTCATTTCACCGACATCTGAATCATTAAGAACGCCCACAATTGAAATAATCCACTGTCCTCATTTCGAGATCATTGGCCCATCAATTCGTCATTACAGCGTGCGAATAAAAAATGACGCCCGCGCGTCAACGTATACGGCTCGAAGGAACAATGGTCCTGTAACGGCGCGTGCATTGTTAAATGGCGGGAAACAAAATATGTGTCAGAGTGGCTTTATGTCGTCACATATGTCATTGTCGTGCTGTTTATTCTCGATTTGGGCGGGATCTCTATTGATAGACTTATAAAAGGTATTGTGTGGCTAAAACAAAGTGGCATACGGTAGCTGACCATTTTGTCTTCTTATTCATTGGCTACAAATGGTATCGTCATTGTGGGTATGGGTGGTTATGGGAAGACTAATTAAACTCTACAGGCTGCTGAAATAAAAGCCAAGGTGCCAAATAGGAACGAAATGGAGCCACTTCAGTGAGACTTCCCTCGGGAACCAAGTTAGCCATCCGCTTAAACTTAAGTACTGAAACAGATATGCACCTTCCAAACAAATCCCAAGTTCGAAGTTCTCCGTAAGGTGTAACAGAGCTGTGTGTCAGTATCTTAACCGTTTTCTTACTTTAAAAAAACATATTTAATCGTCAGTAGAAATAAAGAAAGAAAATGTATTTATTGGCTTAACTATAAAAAAAAGTAACGCATTAAGTCAAATTATTTTTTGATAAATTACAATGCCAATGTGTGAGTGCCGTAGGATTCAGACACAGAGTCGATCGATGATGTTCCTCGTGTTACCCAGTAATGAATGAAGCCAGCTTATTAATAATATTCATAATTTTAATGTTTTTCGAAATTAAAATAAAATAAGATTTATTGCTAGTGAGGTTCGAAGGGCTAGTAAGTAACTGTATGATACCAAAAAACTATTTTAAAACTCTAAAATAGATAAAGCTAAACAAAATATGTGATTGTCCCACTAAAGCCTTAAAATATGCAACATCTTTTCTTTTGTAAAAACAAACTCAGTATGAACCATTTAATATTTTATCCGATAAAGGCCGTATAATTTAGCATAATTGCATACGCCTGCAATAAAGTTAAGAGAGCCGTTAAACAAAAATTCTTAGAAGACATGCAGGGTGTGACAGTGCTGTATTAAGGGAAGGCGATTAAGGGGCAGATTATAGACTAAGAAAACTTATCTGTGTAATAGATTTTGTGATTTAGTTATTATATTCAATTGAATTGAAATTATTTATTTGCAAAAAACATGTATTTTGCTCTTACGAAGTATAGTACACGCGAACGTGGTATTCCATTCGCCCTCCTGGTTTACCTGAGTAGTATCCCTTAGTCTAGCAGCGGGAACATGAAAAACTAATTTGCTTTAGTGTAGAATTTGACCAGACCAATCAACAAAAAGAAGAAAACCACAAATGCAACTATACTCCTATGGACATCTCATAAATGTACCTAGATACAACTCTGAGTTATAACGGTTAAGATGTGCGGTCCAGGCACCGAGCGCATGCGTAATAAGCGTTAAGGTGAGCTGTGTTTTAGCATTTTTATCACGGTTGAGACCATCTGTATGCTGGGTTTACGAAGCTGAGATGTGCGATTGCAGACACGTTTCGTCAAAAGTCAAGACTTTACACTCAGTGCAAACCGATAACTTAAAACTGCTTTAGAACGGCCAACGACAAATCGAGGAGAAAGCAATATTTTTTTTACCCAATACACGAAAGAAGACGTTGAAAGCTTGGCACCACATATTGATAGGTACTGTACGCCTTCTAGACAACTTTCAAAACAGGACCACAATTCAAGATCAAAAACATTGAGCCGGTCATAATTGCAGACTTGTTTTCCATCTAATAAATCGTGGATCGACATGATAGATTTATTAGGCACTCCAACTGCTAAAAAGAGATTGGATGCGCAGGAGTTGCGGAACATCGCCAATATCCGCCCGGGTCAACGCTCCGGGTGTTTAAAATGGCGCTGACACACTGATTGTAATAAATCGTCCACAGGCTCACTTTATTGACAATATAAGTGGCGTTCTATTGATAGTCCAAGATTCAAGTGATCAATCTCCCGTTTTATGGTCGGTTGGATTGTTAACCTAGTCAAGTAGTTTACGATGTCATCGAACTGTGGTGAAACACCTCATTTTAATAACTATAGAGTATGCTATACCAACGTTTATATTTTGATTTATTGATTTACTGTCTCTAAATTGTATCTACTTCGAATGACGGTCATAATATTCAGATGTGTTTATTTACTCTGCTTGGTTAAAGTTATTCAAATTGTGGTCTATTTTGTAACGGAAATAACGCTTCACAAAGGTACAGTAAGAGGTAATTCCATGCATAAATATTTCGGGTAAAACTGGCTTAGAACCAAATTAACTTGAATCAGACACATCATTGTATTACTTATCTTATTAGGATATAATGACTTAACTTTCATATCGATCCACAGAATTTTATTCGTAGCACCAAACTTGATAGCAGAGAATTACAAAGGTGGTAAAGATGAGAAAGAACTAAATGCGGACTTAAAAACATTTACGTACGTTTTAGGTGTACCACGTATCAGGCAGGAGTAATCTCTTACCACCGGGAGAACACCTATCTTGTATATAAAAAAAAACTTTAGATAACTTCAGAAATACTCTTTTTTTGCGCGTAATCGCCACGCATCTAATATAAATCAAACCTTAAGACGAGACAAGTCGGCAATGACCTTGCAGATATGTCTACTGTCTAGTCTACAACATTTTAGCGTCTCTGTGCTCCGATTCAGGGTCGTCCATTAGCACAAAACGTCGAAATTCCAAAAGGTCAAGACAAGACTCAAGACCTCTCGTGACGAATTATTGAATCCGCCTAATTCTCAATTGTTGTTAGTTAAACCCAGGTACTTACCTTGTTAGATGAAGGAAGCAGGTTCATTGCTCTGCTCTGATGAGCTGTCATATCGTTTATTGGTAAACCTGCGCATTGCCATTATTTTGATATGAGAATTATGAGATGCGGTTCAGTCAACCATCGTACGTGATATTTCTTTGAACCAAACGGCTCATTACAAATAGTTGACTTTTTAAATGCAATGACACTAGAAATTCACGAACTATTGACACGATCTGGATGAAATTCGCTTAAATCATGATCAACCTCTGAAATAATGATGCTACGAGCAGAAGCTTATAATATTTATTCATTTTTTCTCTCCACATCATCATCAACCTATGGCAGTCCACTGCTGTAGGTCTATCCCAAGGCGCGCCACTGAGCCCGATCTTCGGCTCTTCTCATCTTCTGCCAGCTACTCGTATAGTGCGCAAATCATCGCTCTATCTGGCCAAAGATCGTTCTACTACCCTTGCCTAGACGTGGACTCCACTCAAAACACGTTTACCCCCCAACGGTAGTCGGTTCTTTGGCATTATGGGCAGCCCACTCTCCACATGAAACGCAAAAATCTGGATTCAGAAGTGACGAACTATCTAACTCACCCATATTCAAAATGTCGCGTGACTCACACAGAACCGTAAGAAAGGGAAACGCCATAGGCCATAAACCACTAATTTGCATAAACAAACGGCACTTTATTTAAGTCTCTTTGTTTAGTTTCCGAACAAATCACTTTGGCAAACTTTGTCGCGGTTGAAGATTTATCCAGCTGCCAGGTAGAACTTGATTTTGCGATCAAATATTTACTCAAATATCTGTTGGGGAACATTGTACTGTGCGCGTAGCTAATCTTTGTCTCCGAAGGTTATTTTATCGGTCTACAGTACGATTTTTATATGTTTATATTTGGACTCATGTCAATCATAACAACATTATCATCCTTTCATGACAAATTTTCTGATAAATAAAGCTCAAAAAATCTTTTATTATATCTACAAAGTACCAAATTATGCCTAATTGGCTCGTACAATAAAACGCAAATTTCGCAGAATACCTGAAAACGACACTGACACTACGCTTTATGGACCAGTAGAGCTATAAACCATGCGTGCGCGTGCCAATTCTGCGCTGAATAATTACAGGAAATATTCCATTCTTTGTTTACAAAATTACCACGGATATATGAGGAAAATTAAACGCGTTATGTGAAATGCCAGCCTTAGCATTTACGCAGACAACGTTGATCATACTTGGTAGTATATTTCTGTACAGTTTTTACTCTCTGCGCGGGAGTCTCACGTGGTTTCCATTGTCGTATTTAACCTTAAGTTATTATGCGTAATAAGCAGCGGTGTTTGGTAAATTAAACTTTATCTTACTGATTTGTGCTTTTAAACTGGGCTAGATCAGCTTTACTGGGACATCGGATGACCTCGATGTGGCCTATTTCCTATGACCGTCATTATTAAACTAGATTAGTTTTATTGTTAGTTATTTAATATTAGTCATTAGCTCATTGTTTCTATCATAATGCTGAATTTATCTCAACAGGAAATGCAAATTATGAGGAAATGATGCGGATGCGATGTTAACCTTCCGGATTACGTAGAACCGCTTAAACAAATAAATTGCAATCAATGAATACCCGAGCATTTTCATTTCAATAAATTGAAACGGTTGTAACGATAATGTTTTTTATTGTTATTGCCTTAGTAGCAATGTATCCATCGATTGTAGTGTACGTACAGTTATGATCTGTGAACGAATCGTTTAATGCGCGGAAAGATGAGTTACGAGAAACGCTAGAGTTGATAGACACATAACTTGTTAAATTTGTTCATAGTACTTTGACTCTCAAAAATA
Source organism: Lobophora halterata (assembly GCA_932526365.1). Taxonomy (NCBI): domain Eukaryota; kingdom Metazoa; phylum Arthropoda; class Insecta; order Lepidoptera; family Geometridae; genus Lobophora; species Lobophora halterata. The sequence goes on from OW052026.1 coordinate 3,736,732, forward strand.
TACATATGTATTTAGCTTTAGTATTCAATTTATTATGATGTCCATTTTTTGCTAAGTTATCAAACACTCATATTTGTACAATATTACTGCACGTAACTGTTTGCTCAACGTTACAAAGTTTCGCGCATTTGCGTTTGTCAAACCGTTAAAACCAATGGGACTGTTTCCGCGCGTTTGCGATATGCTGGTATCGACATCTGATTAGCTTGTTTTGCATGAGTGTACTCGGCGATGAGGAGTCGATAGGTCAAGTGTTCAGCTTCCTGTACCCAGCCAAGGCCGGAAATTGAAAAATCATTTTTTCAAATTAAATAGCTTAGTGCTTCGAACGACATTAGTATCGCAATTTAAAATAATGGACTATGATTAAGGATTGTTTTATAGTTCTTGCTGGTGAAGTTACTTGATCATCTAGATTGGATTGCACTGTTTTAGTACTATTAGTGCTATCTTTGACGTGAAGATAAATTATTTGTAAAAGTATAAGTTGAGTGTTGTTTCATCCAACCAATGTGATACATAAGCGGCTGTCGGTTTGCTTATTGGATCATTATCGGTAGAAAGTTTGTGTTTGTCTGTCATCGTCGGTCAATCAGCGACGCTTCCGCGGACGCGCTATACTTAGAGATCAGACTATCAACTTCCGTGAGCTTGTGTTCGACGAGTACAACTCAATGATGGAGGAAATAAGCTAGTTTCTTCCGATCTACAAAGTTCGAAGCAGAGTTCACGGATATTTTCGAAATTTGAGTTGTTTCACAGTTTTGTGATCCGTCATTTGGTTGCGGTCATTCGATTTGGTTGCGTTTTTTGATAAACGACAAATATCCAAAGACAAAACCATATATGTATCAATTGTTGACAATGACATTTCTTGAACTTTAAAATTAGACCAAAGTTATCATGACTGGTCTGGCATTATATTCCATAAACTCATTCCACATAGATTTATCTTTATAGCCAACATTGAACTTGAAATACTTACAATCTATTGACCTAACCAAGGCAGTTCTGAACCTAAGTAAAGTTGTTGACCATACACATGAAGCATGCATTATGCACGGGCTTAAAATTCTGCAACTACCGTACAGTTCGTGTATCCCTCTTTCGCTTATTATCTCCCTTTCATCCATAGGTAAAGCTCTCGGCGAGTGCTTCAATAGTGCATGTATTATCCCGGACACGTCAGCAGAACCCAGTGCCTCCTACAATACGTGCTCGCCATCTTAATCACTTGAGTTGTGGAGTATTGTATGTTTATTGTGTCTTGGGTTTGTCTATATTTCGTCTGCTTACTGGTCACATACTACCTTTCAGTTTTTATTTATTTAATATAGGATCTCGAAGGTTTTACCGAATACGATAGTTTAATGCATAAAAAAAATATCGTTCTAGCATTTTGTTCCATTGCATCTTTGCTATATTTTTTTTATAACTTATTAGGTAGAGCTAGTATTTCTGTAACAGCTTTCAAGTTACTAACTCTACAGCTATCTGTTAGGCAGTTTTCGACGAGAGTTTCCACCAATTGTGCTATTTGAAATCTGGAATTTGCAATTGTGGAATCTACGAGCCCCTCCGTCGCGCGTCGTTGAGAGGACATTATTATCGAATTTTCTGTAGTTTAGAAAATTGATATCTTTGAGATATGGGACTTTTCTACAACTCTATGGCCTATGGGTACTGGATAACTTCAAGAAGAAACCTATTTCCTATAACGGACTTAAATGAGCTGGACTTGATAATAACGTCCTAAGCATGCGGCTTAAGGCTAATGGGCTGTCGTTAGCCATGGAAACATAAAATGTGGGATGCCTCTACAATGGAACACCAGATAGCTTTAGCTCAAAGTTATTTTTTTAACATAAAAGGGGTACAGAAGTTTAAATGAGGGATTTTAAGTTAAATGTTCCGAGCTGGTTTAAAAGTATATACTCCAAACTGCCCACAAATTCACAATTGCCAAAATAACAATAGCCATGTGAACCGTAATAAAAATTCGAACACATCACAACAAAGCCGAACTCCGGAACTAAATAACGGGACATGATTTCCCACCATACATACTTGTAATGTCCACGACTGAAATCACTGACCCACTTGGGAATACAATAAACTATAAAAAAAACGCGAAACTGTACGTTTGTTGTTCTAAAATGTGGTACATTCAATCAGATTGAACTCTATCAGAGGTAACCCAACCATGTAACATGACTTACAACCTGTCTGCACTAGGTTTTACCTATCTCACAGAAAGTAGTGTTAAGAAACAAATAAACGCTCACAAACTTACACACCAGCGCATATATTTCTGTAGCTCGATCATAAACTTTCGCGTAATGTTATCATAGCGCATCCATCACTGAGAAGACGACAGTTTGTAAGCTTATTTTTCAAAACGTCATACAAGCTGCTGACTTCTCGGTGACGGATACGCTACGATAACGTTAACGCAAAAGTTTATGATCGAGCCACAGGTGTCACAAGTGGCACGGACACATACAAGACAAGAATCCAAAGACCGAGAACAAGCATTCGTAAAAACAAGCAGTGAAAAATGGCAGTGTGTTTCAAAATCACCGGTGAATCAGCTGTTACAAAATGAAATCATATCACCATGTGACAATGAAATAGAAGTAGAAATCCATGCCTATTGTTCTCCCTATCAGTGAAATGAACAGAAAACTCACTCACATACAACTCACTGACAAACACAATGCGATTATTTGTTTGTTTGTAATTTACTGCTGTTAGAGTTACTAATTATCTACCCAGACTTACCTACCTATAATTCTTATATATTTACAGTAAACAAAATGTAGACTCAATTTGGTTTAAGAATAGTATATATTTCATAGCTTATATAAGAAAAAAATGTAACTGTGAGTCTAATGTTAAATAAATAAAATAGCATGTCGCAGCAACATTTTGACCTGGTAAATCAAAAGGCCTTGCACGATTCCGAGAATAGAAGTAGGTTAATACAGTAAAACTGCATTAGTATATAACTAGAATTTGACCTGGCATTTCCTGTATCGACCTCGAACTCGTCTCGGTGGAATCGCTGCAGGATCTAAACTATAATGTCTGATGGAGCAGTTACCTTATTCAGTGCCAGTGATTGTTTATTAAAGGTTTTTCATTAATTCTTTCTTATAAGCAAATACTAGTAAAAAGGACCTGTTTACTAGTCTCTAGTATGAGGTAGCAGTATCGTCTGAAAGCGTGCTTAGAAATGAGTTTGAAGAAAGTATTTTATAAAAAACAATTTACGAGACGTACTAAACGTTCTCCTGATGGCAAAAGATCATGGCTGCCTATGACCAGAATAGTGCTACACAGGACTTTGATCACAAAGGCCTGTGCCACACTGATGTAGCGCTCGTCCACTTTGAGACATTTTGATGGTCAGTCTCGAAGCCTAGTGATTTAATTAGCTACAGTGCCCTTCGAACCGGAACACTTACACATTACTGCTTTGCGGTACCCATCTAGACGGAATCCTGCAGAGAATGCCTCCCAATCTGAATAATCTTTCGCCTTTTCGTACCATTTTATGTGTGTTAATATACATTATTCTTTATTAATACAGCCATGACGTAGGTTATCCAACTCCAAAGCACCGACTGAAGGTCTTCCACTACATAAAAAATCAAGACAGTCAATTTATTGCAATGACGATCTTTTTGAGGATTAGTTTGTCTAATCTTCTCTTTATTCTTTGAACTATTCCGACAGAATTTTAGCGAGCGGATAATGTGTTGTTTAACTATATTACACTCATCGTTAGCTAACGTGAACCAAGACCAAATAACGCTCGAATACTCATATTATTTGCATTGGGACTCAATTTGCACCTACACTAATACGCGATTAGTTGATAAAAAAAACATTTGGCCCCAAACTAAGCAGAGCTTGTACTATGGAAACCAGGGTAACTGATAGAATACCTTATTTGTGCTGAAGCGGGAATCGAACCCGCGACACCGGCGTAGCAGTCCAACACACTCGCCACTCGACCAATCATCTCGTCAATGATGAGTCAATCTCTATCTAACTCCTGCTGTAAGAGAAAAGTTATAGACGGACAGTGTACAATATAGTCTGATCCAATCAACCAATCTTGTATAATGATAATCGTCCAAGAGATTATTTGCCAAAAAGTTGGAGTTCATCGTAATACCTTGACTTTTCGAGCAATCGCAAGATCACGGTCACGCGCTGACGCGAAAATAGTGCGAGTGCGAGAATTATCGTTACGCAACTAGCTTTTATCACTTTTTAGCCGACTTCAAAAAGGATAAGGTTCTCAATTCATTTTTTCCTATTGTTTGTTACCTCAGAAATTCGTCATTTATAAACCGATTTGGAAAATTATTTTATTTATAATCCTTACTTTTTTAAATTTTATCAAATTCGGTTTATTAGCTTAGGTTTTAAATCGAAACAATTGAAAAAATATGTCATTCAAGTAAACGATGATGCATATTTTGCTTCCAGTGACTTTTTAGTGGTTCTTACGTTAACTAGAACATTATGAACAGTGAATTCGGTTGTTGTATGTTTTTGTTAAAAAAACTTTGATAATGGTATCTACTTTTAAAAACTGGTGGGTGGATAGCTCCTTAAACGGTATAGTTACTTGCATTTTACGCAAATAAAGTGGTATACCGCTTTAGGAAGAATTCATGTACGTCAAACGCACCCTAAAACACTTAAATTTCAGCCTCTCCAATGTATAAAGTTAATAACCTGTAATCTTAAACATTTATCGATAAAACCGTTATGGCAAGTTAAATGGGTCAAATGCCAAAATACTGAGTGTGCTCTGCCTGACTCACGTCAATAAAAAATCACACTCAAACTCATCATACTTTCAGATCATAATGATCCGGTACTTTTCAATAATGACAGGCAAAAAATCTCTTGTAGGTGGTATGTGTTGGACTGTTGGTCACACACATACAATGTCGTGTTTTTGCATCGTCGATTGTGTGTGCCTTCAACGAAACTTGATACCGCTACGTCGCTACCGAATTGAACAATTAAGCTGAAAAATCAACATATCCAATTTTCATTGTGGGTGTGTTACGGTTGTGTATGAAATATGTACAGAGCTTTACTCAGAGATGGAATTATTAATTATTTGTAATTAATTCACGTTTACAAAAAACAGGAGAAACTAATAAAAGTATAGATAACTCCTTTCATCATCAATCGAAGCTCTATTTGGTTTGATTCTATATTCAAATAGAAACATTATCGTTTAATAGCATAAACGTTATGGTATGTATGACATTATTTATTAATTTCCAAAAAAAAAAACAATTATGTTCTTAGAGTCATTGCAATATAATAATAAAAAACATGTACAGATTAATCCATAAAACAAAATGAAGGTAAAGGTTTATTTAAATATACATAGTTGTACCAACCTGGACCAGATGGAATAACCAATGACATGATACAAGCAGGCAAAGATAAGCTGATAAAACCACTCACTAAATTATTTAATCTTATTATGATAGCTAAAAAAATACCGGAACAATGGAATGAATCACAAATTATCTTACTCTATAAGAAAGGAGATCCGAAGCAAGTCAGCAACTATAGACCCATCAGCTTAATAGCATGCCTTTACAAAGTCTTTACTTCGACTCTTCTACGAAGAATCACAAAGAATATAGACGAAAACCAGCCGGTAGAGCAGGCAGGGTTTAGAAAGAATTTTTCAACAGTGGATCACATACACACGCTTAAGCAGATTATAGAAAAATACACAGAGTATGATAAACCTCTATATATATGCTTTATAGACAACTCAAAAGCATTTGACTCTATATCGCACCAGGCCATATGGCAGTCACTGGTAGAGCAAGGTGTGAATTATGAGTACATAGAGCTTATAAAAGAAATATATAAAAATAGCAAGGCCAAGGTTAAGCTGGAATTGACAGGTCATCCTTTTAACATTAAAAGAGGCGTGAAACAAGGAGATCCGCTTTCGCCAACTCTCTTTATCGCGGTGCTAGAGACTATCTTCAGACGACTAAACTGGGAGAACAAAGGAATCAAGATAGATGGTAACTATCTAACCCACCTCAGATTCGCAGACGACCTTGTCTTACTATCAGAAGAAGCTAGTCAACTAGAAATTATGATAGAGTCTCTGAGTATACAAAGTAGAGTGGTCGGACTAGAAGTCAATCAAGAAAAAACAATGATCATGACAAACCGTAATAAACTGCCAATAACTGTCAACTCAAGGACTCTAGATTATGTATCGGAATATGTATACCTAGGTCATACAATATCATTCCAAGCGTGCACAGAAAAAGAAATAGAAAGGCGAATAAGAAACACATGGAACAAATATTGGGCTTTAAAAGAAATTTTTAAAGGGAACCTACCTACAAAATTAAAAACAAAAGCAATGAATATATGCTTAACACCATGTCTAACTTACGCATGCCAAACTTGGCCATTAACAAAGAAACTGCTAGAAAAAGTCAGAGTATGCCAACGCGGAATGGAAAGAAGCTTTATTGGATTAAAGTTAAAAGACCGGGTAAGAAACAAGACAATTCGAGGCAGAACTAGGGCGGATGACGTAGTGCAGAGAATATTAGGCCTTAAATGGAGTTGGGCCGGCCACATACAACGCTTGGACTCAAACAGGTGGAGCCATATACTTACCAACTGGACACCCAGAGACACAAAAAGAAGAAGGGGAAGACCTTCAACAAGATGGAGTGACGACATCGTGAAGGTGGCCGGAAAACTCTGGCCAAGAAGAGCAAGGGATAGAGATAATTGGAGAACCTTGGAGGAGGCTTTTACCGCCACAGGCGGTCCGTACACAATCGAACCTTAATATATTTTTAATATGTAGGTACTTTTTTAATTTGTAAAGTGTTATAGGAAAATAAAGCTTTTTTATTTTATTTTTATTATTAGTTGTACCAAAGACCTATATGGTCAGGCAGAGTGACGTCGAATTTTTGAAACAGACATAAATCTTCTTCTTATCGTGTCACTGGTTCCTTCGAACCAGTGACGGTGAGGTGAAAGGATTTCAAGTGCGCCTCGAAAAGGCTCCTTTCGTGCACTCGACACATGTTTTCGAACTTTAGGTTCTAAGACTTGCCGGTTTCCTCACGATGTTTTTCTTCATCGTTGCGAGAACGTAATAAATACATAAATAATAAATCAATAAAATAATGGAATCACAAAAAATAATAGACAAGCTTCCAAATTCAATGGGATTGATCTCTGAACCCGTTTCCCATGTATGACGTCATGACCTACTTGCTATCGGTCGATGTCCGTCGCACATCGCTACAGATAGTTCAAAGAGTTCAAGAGGATTCGCGCATTTAGACTGACACACTGACACGACAATTATTGGACAGATTCATTAGCTAGGCAGTTAAATTGACTGATGCTGGAAGCCTCAATAACTAGTTCGTTTAGTATTTGTGTACTGGAGACAGTGGACACTAATTAGGTCACAGTAATTAGCTAAAGATGATTAATAAGTAACATATGGCCCGATATCATTATAGTAAAGACTGTCGACCACACACAAAGATTCAGTTTTCGATGCATACTACGAGGACGATACGAAGTTCAGTCTTAAAGTTAAAGTTGTAGAACGTCTAAAGTCGTGTAAAGTCTAGGGCTTGTAGAATACAGGGTATTCCACAACTTTTGGGCTTGCAAAGACATTATGTTACAAATTGTGTAACAATACTGGTTAACAAGTTAACATTATCTCTCCGTTTTATGGTTGTATTTATTAGCATGGTTCCAATCAGAAATCGCCTCTTTTTGTTTCAGTCTCTCTGTACTTTTAGTGACAATTTTATCTCCTATCTAGATTTCTTTCTGGACCTTCGCTTCAATATTAATATGCACATATTAATGGAAAAGCTCCGTAATTCTTTCTTAAAACAGTAGTGACATATCTTACGTTTTAGACATTAGCACATCACTGACAAGATGAGAGAAGGGAAAGTTCACTTAGACCCCAACAAAGGGAAACCAGTCTTCTTCACACTTTATTAAGTACTGGTAAGCTTCTGAACTAGCGTTCAGACTACAGCGTCATTTAAACCATGTTTCGTTTCCATATGGTTTACTTTATCATGACATCCTGTAGTAGAGAGATAAGATATATCACCAACGTCTTCAATAACTTTGTATGATTAATGTTTCGCGATAATTTGTAAATATGTGAATCACATTTGCCTGGCTCGATCTTTGTTCTTGGAAGTTGGGTTCTTAAGGTCAGTCCGGTGAACTTTATTCCGGAAACGCCGGCTTAATCGGCCTTTTCAGATTTTTATCGTAAAGTTGCCATTGAATAATTTTTAAGAAAGATCAACCTAAACGAACAGTTCAATACTTCTCTGATCATTTAGCCTAATCGATAGAAGGAGGCAGACACAGAAGCCCGACAACCCATAATAACAGATCATGACTTCTCTTGCGGGATCAATCCTCGTAATGTTTGCAACATTCTAGATCAACATTGTATAGTGCTAATTAACAAAGAATATGCATTAGCTGAAATTGGGCAAGTGCGAATATTCCCGACCCACTTCTAAATATTAGTAGGATTTAGCGGTTGCTTAGCTACTAGAGCAACTCATGGGTTACTCAACTCGATAGCACTACTATTGCTGAAAACTGAGGAGATCTGGCAATTTAAGAAACCGACAGTTTTCGCTCGCGCGTACCTACATTTTTGAAGGTTTAAAAATGACTACTTTGTAATAAAAACATAACAAACGTGCAGTATAAATCGAATACAATCCAAACATGTTTTCATATGTCAACCTTGCACAAAGAAAAATATTTGTGAAAACTTGTTTGGATTGAAGAAGATAAATTGAGAGAAGAGAGCTCAAATATTAGGTACATCATTATCACCCATAGAAATAACATGTCGAAGCCGTAAGTACCAGAGTCTTGTCGCCACAGCCTGCCTTAGTAAATTCACCCACTGCTTTATAGCCTCTTTTTGCTCTTTCTTTTCTCCTATACTAAATTCTGAGAGTAAGATCTCACTTTATTTGGTACCTACAGCTTGTATCAACCAGACCTTTTTATTACCCAAGTTATTGCTATTTGTGCATTTACTGAATCAGCCGTGACGCTGTGAATCATGGCGTGGCATTCGTGGAACGGACAGAGGCAGATCGATGCCCTATCATAATGACCTTTGTGGTCGCAGTAGACAGGTCTGACCGAGGAAAACAAAATGCTGCCAGTGTTGCCGTGTTTGCATAATAGTGGTCTGTTTTTGCTGGTAACCGACAACCGTTATCGAATGATCTTATTGCCTGTCTCACAAAATTTTAAATTCTGGCTTGTGATGCATAAAAAAAACTAAATCTTAAGAGATCTTGTATTGTGAAATAGGCGGCTGGTCTTAAAAAATAGTAATGTAGGTATAATTAAACGACAAGTTTTTTGTAAACAAAAGTCTGGCACTTTTATGAGTTGCAGTGCAGGTGCTTAGTGCTAGTACTTGCAGTACAGTCTGTCTCGACTCGATTCGCTACAGACTCTTATATTAAATCCAAGCCTGTTGTATTGTTACATCTTGAATTTCTGTAATTTTTATCGGCTTTCCTCGTCCAGTTTGCAGAATCTTTGTTGAATTTCCCGACACATCGAGCTTAATTGGTTCCCTTGGGAATTCTTTCCTCACTGACGACCATGTAGGTAGAGCTTGACTTAGCAACATGGTTGGGCTTAATTGGATCACAAGATTTATTCACGGATCATATAGAAAGCGTTACAGAAAATTGGCATCAGGTGGTATGTCTTCTGTTTTATCAAGGTTTAAAGTTTCGTCGATCGCTGACTGCGCCTCGGCAGCTGATTTGATTGTATTGCCTGAATAACTATATGAAGTTTTGCACAAACGAATTGATGGTAATTTGCATCGCCCTATACCGGTTACGCGCATTTGTTACACAATAAACAAAATTAAATTGCATTTGATTACGTCATTGCGTGATTCTCAGGCAATGTGGCGATTTCTCAATCGTCGACTGCAGATAGCGTGGGTGAAAAATAAATCCCAATTAACCAGATATCTGGCCTCCAAAACTTCCAAACAATTATTTCAATTTGTTTACTGATAGCTCTGAGAGTCATGATATATTGTGAGATTTCATTATTCTCATGGTCGCACGGATTAATAACAGATTTATCTAACCAAAAAATAAAGCTCGTTTTGAGGTCTTCTCAAAAAATCTTACTGATACAAACTGTTCGAAACAAATATTTGAAAAAATATGTTTTTGACTAGACTGCTTTTCTCTAAATATTTTATTCAAGATTCAAGATTTTTATTCACCAGACCATAGTATACATAGTATGTTGTTAAAGAATATTATTAGTGCCTTATGTTCTACCATTTATGGTGTGCGAGTTACAGTGAATGAGTATAATACTATTAAATGGTATTTAAACGTCAAAGTGAATTTCAATTTTAACGATACCTACTACTTAACTATAATAATATTAAACAGCACAATACACTACTTATCTAAATGTCAAACTTTGGACGTCCACTGCTGGACAAAGGCCTCCCTGATAAGACGCCATGACAAGTGGTCCTGAATATCAACAAATTATATAAATATATTTAGTAATAAATCCGCTTAATTTCTAAACAAAGGTTTTAATTAACTTAACTTTAGTTCAACTAAACCAAAGAGTCAACGAACAGAAAACCAAAGTTTAAAGATACGACACGTGTTTCGCCTCTACACGAGGCATCATCAGGAGGTGTGGACTCGCCGAAGTTTGAAACGAGAGTGGTCCTGAGTTCAGTGATATATTGATTACAAGGTACTCATGGTTTGACAAAAACATACTACAACCGACTTCAGTTGAACTGTTTTGAACACCACTGAAAAGTCACAGGCATAGAGAAGCAAAATACGGAATTTCGTTTACTTCGACGACTTTTATTTTTCACTTATTTTGATTTAAAAAGTAAACTACTGAACCGATTTTAATAAAATTTCTATGAGACCAATCTTAAAGTATAATATCCTCCTAAATATTTTTTTTTTCAAATTGGTTTACAAACAACACAGTTCTGAGATAACAAAAAAATAATAATCAAGATTTAAGGACCTCCTCCTTTCTTGAAGTCGGTTGACAAATAACAGGTTTCTGAGATTATGTAGTTTTAATGTTACTAAGTAGTTTCCATAGCTGTAAAGATAATGTACCATCGTCACCAGCCTTATAACAAATATCATCGTTATCGGTCTCCTATCGGTTACTGAAATGTTTCTAAGTCCATTACGTTGTCATCATAATTGTCGTTACCATAACTGGTGGGTCAGCGCTCTCTCGTGGTTTATTGTACTCAACGTGTACAGTCGCTGCTAAAAGTGCTCCGAAAACTTAAAAATTATCCGTTGCCATTCGCATTGTAAAATATCTACGGCCTTCCGTTGCCCATAAATCTCCTAAAGGTAGCCTATCGCCGATTGAAACTCAACCTGGCTAAGCTTAGGTTTTGTGTTGTAGGTCTATGTTAGTCAGTATTCCTTTTTTAGCGGGACCACGCCGTAAGAAATCACGCCTGTGCAAAAAAAATAACAGTGCTACACAGGGCTTTGATTCCCATAGGCCGGTACAACACTGCTATAGCACTCGTCCACCTTGAGACATTTTGATAGTCAGTCTCGAAAGCCCAGTAATTTCACTAGCTACAAGTACCTTTCCAATTGTTACACAGTAATGCTTTGCGACAGAATATCTGGCACTGTTATTGTACCCACCTAGATTGCATCCCGCATGGGACGCCTCTCAACGATGAAACGGTTCCTATGGATGGATTAAGAAAATATTGTAAAAAATAATTACAGGTATTTTTCAGCTTTTTCAGCTTTTTTGCTTTTTCAGCAAAACTATTATTTTAAATAACAGTTCTCAGTCCCATAATAAAATTTATTTTCACTAAAACACTTCTCGCTTCGAAGGTACGCGGAAAATGAAACTCGTCAAAGTGACCCGATAACACTGCGCCCACGCAGCGGATTCTACGTATAACTGTTATTGTTTTTGTTTACCAAGTAGGTAATGCTCTGTGCTCGCGTATGTGAGGTTGTCGTTTTTGCGTATGTGTACTCGCAGATCACTTAGCCGCGGAACTGTGTCACTAGAGTACTTATTGTGTAGGATTTTTTCAGTCTACCGAGGTAATTTTAACTGATTGGGTGGTGGTTTCAAATCTGTTTTTTACCGGTGTTTCGTAGTTAGGAACTTTTTTGGTTGTTGGGTACTAGATGCTGTCTAATAGTACGGGAGGCGACGATGCTAAATGAGGATTTGCTCGAGCGTCATTGAAACCTGTTGGGTTGCAAAGCTTAGATGATAAGAAGAAAAAGGTAAGGTAAGGTATTGCTTGTTTTTGGTTTAGAGGTAAAAAGTAACAATGTCCAAACTCTGTTTTTTTTCTCTAGATTCCTATTCTTTATTTTTGGCGTGAAGCAACGAAAATCCATAAAAATCCTCACAAATTTATGCTTATAATAATAGTTTGCATGGATTAGAACAGACATAACTCGTCTAGACTAAGAGATGCGTAACATATTTGAAGTGGTAACATTAATCTTCTTATCGTGTCACTAGTTCTTTTGAACCAGAGAGAGAACCAGGATTTTAAATGCGCCGAAAGGGCTCCTTTCGTGCACTCGGCATATGATTTTGAACTTTTTAGGATGGTGGTAACATTTATTGCTGGGTTCTGTAATTCAGCTTCCTCATGTCATGAAGCTCAAACCAATCCACTTAGCCTACTTACATAACTTGTCTGATGATCTTTGCACAATTGTGTCGTTAAAAATAATAATTTCAACATTACCTATTTCGGTTGGTGGAATCAGTTATTTAGTGGTAGGTACTTGTCCGTCCATTTGTAATAGGGTGTCATTTTATCATGAACCTGGCATTATCGCATCAGCAAAGCTATAAAACATGATACGTATACTAAATGGGATACGCACTAAGGTAAGGTCATCGGTTGTAACGGGTTGGATGACCTGTGATGTGCCTGTTGCCAGTCTAGACTTCACACCGTATCGTGGGCACTCGTTTTAGATATCAGATAAGGGAGTCAGTGAACTTTACCAAAATATCTGACTCATCAAAAATCAATACAAATTGTTGTCAAAATTATACAGAAATAATAATATACCGAAGGTCGTGGGTTCGAACCCGGTCGTATATAGCCAAGTAATCGTAATCGTAAGGTATATAGCCAGTGTCAAGTAATTGGAGAGATTATTTTGTCATCAGTCAGAGTCGATAAGTCAAGTCATGCCCCTGTAAATAAGGTGGTTGCGACTTTACTAGAGACTTCTATGGAGTTTTGGAGGCAACACGAAATGTCACGTTTTACAGCATTACACTATTCAACAACACTCATACACGTTCACGAGCACATAATGGATTAAAAACCACCGTTTTTACACTTAAACACAAAAAAATGCAAGTTTTGTAATATAATTGAATGCCGCGAATGCGTCCCCGCCAAAACTCTCCTTCCAAAATCAAAAAGTTTTCAAAAACTTTTGGGACGTCCAATCTGGCAACCCCCTGTGTACAGGCCGCTTATATCATTACAAGTTTGCCCAAACTAGTTAAGTAACAAAATGTTAATTAAGGTTCACAAAAAAAATATCGTATTAATACATCAAGCGATCTAATTCTAACCATTGTATATTTTTTGTTGCAGGTAAACGAACTTGAGGTTTTTATAAAGGATTCTAAACACGAATTATGGCAGTTGGTATGTAAGTTATTGTAACGATGTAAAAAACCTATTCATTATATTGGTACATAGCGAATTGAATGATCGATATTTTTGTGTTAAAAAAATCTAGAAACTTTGCTACTCTTTATTCTCTCAGTAAGCAACCGATAAACCCGTTTTTTTTATAATTTATGCATTGATGGTTCCCCGATTTAAGTGCTCCGATGCATTGCGTTGCGTCTCAACGCTGGTTATTTGGACGCATGCATTGCCAAATGCCAGTACAAAACTGCGACGCAACGCAACGGAGCAGTATGGCTTCGTTCTACGTATATATATTACGAGTATGTAGGCTTTAGATACTAACAGACAAACATAACCGTAAAGCATAATAAATTGGATACTTCAAAAAATTACAGACATTTTATTACTACATTTTTATTATTTTACTACCCATTAAAGTTTTTTTTTTATAACTGTTACAAGAGATATTCAGATATCGGTAAGGTTATCGTATTTGAATGCATTCTTTTAAATACGAGTAATTCAAGATGTGAATGTCAAGTTGCATCCGCATGACCTTTGATAATTATCGATTATGTTTGTTAATATGTCCAATATTAAAATTTTATGTTTTGGACTTTACTCTCAGTTGTTGTTCACGTGATATCAAGATGATATGCAATGGTATACTGAAATAATGTCTAATTTCGATCCCAATTGGTTCAATAGTTTTAACGAGATTGAGTAACAAATATCGATCTATAATTCATGCCACCTGCGACACAGGGAATCCTAGTGCAGGGGTGTGAGTGTGTGAATGTTTATTTATTTATTTTATTATATCGATTTAATAATTGTCTTGTTTTAAGATTGTAAGCATATTCTATTTATCTATCTTCATATATATCGATTCAAGTAGTATATGTATTTTGTATTTTATTTGCATCACCATTCTAAAATATCTCGCTAAATATTTTCTTGGCATTTCATATTCCTCGTTTAACTGCTAGACAAAACAAGGTGGTAAAATAGTAGATTATGAAATGTCATGAAAAAAGTCCGCGAAATTAAAATCACAATTTATTGTTTCTCAACAAAACACTTGAAAACAGAAAGTTTCCACGGTGGCTGAATCCAACCACACAACTTACTATTGTTATGTTAATATCATAGACACAATGTTTGTTATTAAGTATAACGGTCGCTTACCCATCCACTGTGCAATTGTAATGAATTTACCTTAGCGTTACCACTCCTCATTTTCTGGTCTTTTTTCCCACTTACGTGGTCGGCACAACAAGTCCTCTTCTATTCGTCATCTCATCAATTCTCTGTCATCATTGGCCTTTTTCCATCTATTTCAAAGATGATTCAGGTGGCGTCAGTTTGTTTAAGTGTTAGGCACTTTTATCATCATCATAAGTCATCTCTGTACTTACACCTGTTTTAGTCATATCATCTTTCACGCAGATTCAATACATGCTATGCATAATCGATTTTTAAAATATGAGTTAACAAATCTTAGTCCTTTAAAAATCTATATATTTTCGGTCCTATATCAATTGCATGAGCTTAATGATTGAATGAATTAATAACTCTACTACTTATTGTACTGGAAAAGTACAATGACAATAAAAATGTTACAAAAACAACTTAGCGATGGTACAATCGTGCAAATCATTAACCATTTAATAGAGCAAAAAAATTTCGCTGTCGTAATTTTATTAGTTCGAGTTTTTTTTACCAAAGGTAATGGGTCTGAGTTTGATAATCCAATTTATATCCAATCACGCACGTCAAAGATGTACTGAACCATTACCATACACAAACTTTTATTCACATTAGCCGGTGCAACACTGCTAAAGCGCTCGTCCCTACACCTCGATTTGATGGTCAGTCTCGAAAGCACATTATTACACTAGCATGCTAAATGCATAGTGTGATGACTAACAGTAGCAACCCTAGCAATGTGCACTATGCATGTTCATTGATGTTACGAAAATGACGATTTCACCGTATCTCGAGGTTGCCGTACGCGTTATCTTTGTGACGTCACCGTTTTGATTGTACTTATCGCTTCATGTATGGTTAAATTAATATTTGTAAAGTTGATGAATACAAAAGGCATTTAAGCTTATTTTTCGAATGCCTTTCTGAAATATTGATTTATTCATGTAAAGCTGAAATAAATGACGTCGCAAGGGTCGCGGGGACTACATGGATCAGAGATGCACAAGATCGTGAAGGCTGGTTTAAGCGAAAGGAGGCCTATACCCAGCAGTGGAACTTCCCTGGCTGATGATGATGATGAAAAATTAGTTTGAAATCTGGTGAAACCTTTTAATTGTCCTTTTGATTGAGGAAACTTTTGATTAAAATTTCTGAACAAGTTAATAAATCTTTTGAAAAAGAACACCAATTTAATACTTTCTTGTCCCGATTAGTGTAACTCAGACATCTTTCCGATAAGAAACGATATACTTGAACAAATAACTTTTAAATTCTCCACAATCAATTCAATCATCACCTTCCAACATCGATCACAAGCATAAAAAGTGTGTTTCCATTACTTATAGCAATTTCTCCATAGATATCCAGCATCGCTTTTTTAATTTGATCACCCGAGATCTAAGATGGCGGCTTGGACTGTGTCATCAATAAATCTTGTCAATCTAGCTAGATACAGTTCCATATGAGGCATTTCACGGCCACAGTCAGCTTTCTCTGGTGTTTTTTTTTATGAGATGGTACTTATTATTATTTATTGGGATTGAAATCAGGATTCTTTTTCAGGTTTCATTTAAAGTCGCTACAGGATTTATGCTGAGTGGTAACTTTAAACTTTATTTATTTATACCAGTTTATTTACTTTCTATATCTGTATTTGTTAACATTTTTTTTTATTAAACAAAATTCTTATTCATAAAAACCAATTTAGTCTGCCAAGAATTTTAAATTAGGGTACAATTATAGAACTTCTAAAATGTATAATTTTAAAGTATCTTGTAGGTAAGTTCTGTCTGATTGAAGACTTGAATCGAACGCATCTTTGATTCCATTATTTCGTATCCGAACAATCAAATTTGCTCAAACCAGTTTCAGATTACACAGAATTACGACCGTTTCAATACAAAATTGTGTAACTTAATCAATTCCGATGAAATATTAATATTGAAACACCATTATTGAATCGTCCGTAGCGTAGCAACTGTACGGCACTCTGCGGTTAAACCGTTCAGCAAACACTAAACAGTTATCCAAACATTTGGACTGGCCCAAATACTGTTGCCAAAACCCATTCGCATTCATCAAGTATCAAATCTCACTGCTGTGGCAACGATTTTATCTGGATTAGATCGTCAAAACATACGGCGGATCTCGAAGAGCGCACGCCGCCGACTGAGGATAAATTTGGATCTAGTGATGCGCTGCTATCGATTTCTGTACGAAATATCGATAATGTTAATCGATTAAATAAATCGATACAAAATACTCATACTGCACTATCGACGTTAATTATAATGTTTTTCAACAACAACTAGCACGATTAAGAAATATATTCTACTTCAATCGCATAAAAATTACTTTATGACTTGTTGATACAGTTTAAAAGCCCTAAATCGCGTAGTCAAACATACTTTATTATCCTTATTTAGTGTGCAAATTAACTGTTTTATTTCTTGACAACGGGTCAGGTCACCCTCTCAACAAAAACATCGTTTAGAATGGCGATTCTAGCCTTAGTTTATTGCGGTGGCACAATACCGAGCTTTCTCTGCTCTAATGTATGACCTATTTTTCTTTTATTACTTGATACTAAAACCAGAAGATTAAGTAGTAAGCGAGTAAGTATTTGATCTTTGCATTTTATTGTTGGTTCTTTCGACATTTTCCTATTAAAGCACCCATCTGAATGACCAATGATTCATATAGCACTGAAACTTTCCAGTTATAATTTTCCTAACATTTAAATCGTTAACTCTATACTAACTCATAATAATTAAAATCACAATGTGTGATAATCGTGTAAGTCTACAAAAATCAATCGATTTTATTACATCGATAGATATAAGATCGAATAGTTGTAAATGTGCACATCACTAAAAGTCGATCTATTTTTGCACATTTCTTCTTGCGTTGCGCCTGCGCACTAATTTATAAATAGTTAACGTACGCGTAAAATCACGTGTTTCTGTTATAAGTTCAGTATTACTCGAGATTTAGAATGAGTTGGACGTGCTCGTATTATATTTGCGAAAATATTGTTTGTAATAGAAGATCAACAATAGTGACACAAGTAGACGCAAAGACTTGCAGTGACAATAAATATAATTAAGCTTATTTACAAGTCAAATCTAGGTTCGTAGTTACAAGTCTTAAATAATTACATTAGATATCAATACATCGACTTTTCAATGCAGGAGTTCGTTTGACGTTTGTTCGTTTCGTCGATCCGAAGTGGCATTGCGGCATAGTATTCTAATATTTTATGTTTACGTTTGATGTAAACATTAGAATCTTTACAATAGATCCGAAGCTAATATAACTCTTTGCTTCGAATCTGTTTAATTCTGTAATTTCAACGAAAACCATAAGCCACCGGCATTGGCTAAACAATAGTGTTAGTTTTTGGTCGAGGCCTACGGGCTACTCGATAACTCTCACCAAAACCATCAATGGCTTAGAGCACAAACAAGCAAATAGAATAACCATATTGCGAGTATGTTTACTTAACTTTTTCTTTCTTCGGCGTTATAACCCTTTGTAACTTCTCGTGGCTTCTACAATGGACCGCTAGTGGCTGCGAATTTTGGCCTTTTTTCTCCATGTGGTAAACTTTTCTATGCCTTGAGATATTCTTCGATGCAATCGCACTAACTTTTCTTCGTCACTCCTCGCAGTCTTCTTCTGTTACTAGTATTACTCTTCTGTTCATTACCAGTTAAATTTGAATAAACGCTCGAAATGGTGCAAATACATGTGTAAAACCGTAGTCATGCGTCTTGTACACTTGTAACCTATCGACCAACCCTTCCCCTAAGGGCTGCAAACCCTATTAGGGGCTGATCCATCAATGAGGGTGTGACCAAGGTGCCCATTCTCTTGCCCTTGCAACCTAACTGTGATTTCGCATAAGGATGCACCAGGGGTCTATTTGACCGACTTGAAAAAAATGATGAGGTTCTCAATTCGCTTAGTTCTATTATTAATGTTTGTTATCTCTGAACGTCATTTACTAACCAATTTAGATTTATTTTTTATTTGATAGAATATGGTCTCAGATAGTCGAAATTTCATCTAAGTCGTTTCAGTAGTTTGGGAAGTATCGGCGTATCGTTTTTTTTGGTAATAATGTTGATTATTTTTAAATCGGTTGACGTCATTACTCTTAAAAACAGAGTATTCAGGGGAGATGTTTTCATTCTAAAAGATGAGAAAAATATATGTGATTAACGTAGTGTGATTATTATTATATCACACAACTCGTTTACTAACCTAACCTAAGATCTCACTCTAAAATGTGTGATATTGTACCAAAATTATATAGGTAAAGGCTTATCTTACATTATTTATTATAATAAAACGTCCTATCTATGTTTCCTTCGTTTTTATTATGAAAAAAGTAATTTGGGTTCAAATGTCTGTGATTTGACTCGACCTTTTATCCCCTTTTGTGAAAGGTTTATGTCGTAGTTTTAAAAGCCACTTCGCTAATTTATGCTTTTGACTCAACTTTGAAGTTTGTGAGAGTTGTTTAATTTGGAAGGTTCAGGACAGGACGTACAGTTTTATAATCAGTTGCGACCTCAGCCGATCCACCATTACGAAACACTATCTGTTTACCAAAAAGGTACTTCTTTTTCGAAAGGTCTTCTTACAAAAGATCTTGACTTTTTTTATGCGGCAACGACCTTTCGCGGCTTGACTCGTGGACTCATGGCCTCGCTTCCCTTCTTCCTGTGGGAACTCCGTATTACCATCTCACTCTAAAAGTCTAAACCATTTCGTGTCTTGACAGTAATCGATTTGTCTCGCTTCAACCCAGTGCTATGATACGCCTATCTCGTTTCAGCTTTTTAAACTCGTCTGCCAGATTTAATTTTGCCTTTTTTGCAGCTAGCACGCTTAGCTACCGATTTTGAAAGCGCTTTAACTTATTCAACGGATGGGCTCGTTACGTTCAGAACTGGTATAGCTTACATAGACTTTTAATAAGTATAACTAGACTTTGAGAGTAGGTACTCTTAAAAGTCTATATTATAACAACAGTACGCTTTAAGGTTAAACATCAGTGCCTCGACTTCACACATTTTCAAAAAAAATCCTTAAACATAGAATACTTTATTAGTTGGCAAATGCATGGTTTCCTTTCTTCCATCATTCTGAAGCGAAGTTCGATTGACTAAGCAGGTGTAAAAAATAATTTGAACCCTCCGAAAACTTACACTAGCAAAACCATAAGACGGTTTCATTATGAGATGTGTTTACCAACAAATGGTCCTTTCATGTGGTGATCCAACATTTACGACGCACACATGTCAGTGTTGTGAACAGCTGTTCTTTATGTTCTTCCAAAGAAACATCCTTGTTTTCAACAAAAACACCCTCGCTCATCGGCAATAGTTATTTGGTATTAAACTTTTTCTTGTTTTTATTGTTTTGACCTTCTGGTTTTATTAGGAAGGCTCGCCCAGAACTAACTTACAATATGTAGGTATTTGCAAATTCTCTTACTACCATGTTTAATCCCAGATTAGTCCTAAAGGCCTATACGTACATAACAATGCCGACACGTTCCGCACCGTATCAGTGAAAATCCGTACACATGACGGAAAAGTACGGTACGGAACGTGCCGGCACTGTTGTGTGCGGATAGCCCATAATTGTATCTTTGATGACTTACTAAGAGTTGGTAATTAATTATACTTGCCTGACAATATTCGATGATGTTTTTTCACGTTTTACATTTCGTTCCCAAAACATTTATGAGCATGGTAGTTTATAAAAAAAAAGATTTCATGATTCGGTATACGTGTTATTTGGTAAGGAACTGTACTAAACTTTTTGTAGGGTACACTCCAAATAAACGATGCCTCTCTTCGAGGGAAAGGGTGGTTCAGGTTTCCCAGGCTTAAATAAAATATACTTGGTAGAAAGGGTGAGCTAGATTCGTTGGGGGAGAATGGTAGGGGAAAACACACCCTTCACTCGCCCTTTAGTTTACGAATACATTTTCGAAAAATACCACTTTTAAGGTTGCGAACCCGTAGATTGCTAACGACTCCCTGTTGCCAATTCTTTCATCATTGGGCAGGCTATTGATGCTAAGAATAGGACACTAAACTGAGATTTTCTAACTAACTGTATTAATTTTGTAGGAATTTGAAAGTTCGCATTCAATTCAATCATTTATTTGCCAAAATGTTACATTGCATAACTCCGGCTTTTCACATAGACACATCGACACCAAAATTTTGTGACACGTTCGTCGGGACAAGATTATACTCACCCGACTTAATTTATCAAGAGAAAATCCCGCTCTATCAAGATAATACCAGTCAGGTAAATCTCTAGCTAGACGATTAGGTATTCGCAATAAATCCTGCCCTTTCGACCATAACGCTATAATACCACAGGCAGACCTTCAGGAAGTGGCTAATGGTTGGTCTGGTCTGCAAATGATACAGGCGGGCACACGAGTGTGTATCATGGCGCAACGCACTTCCGCCGTTAACCGTGATAAGGCAGCCTGTGACGCAATAACCTGTTTAGAACTGGACAGCTTTGAAACATTATATTGCGCCCGCAAACGGGTTGCCAACTACAGCGACCGGTGGCCGGCGTCCGTCAGTTTTCACACACTTTGTTGCTGTAGCGCGTGGCCGACGCCCGGCGACACGTATAGGGAACGGATGGGCTCTGGATTCTGAAATACAGTTTATAAAAACTAAAACGGAAAACAGCGATTGTACCACCCCTTAGTATGATTAACAAAAAACTATTTTGTAATTTTTTGTACAGTGGCCAAAAAATTATGTACCGCTATCGGTAGCTATAGTCGGCGACCCGATGCGGGTGCACTTAAACTCAAACCAGCATCTTAAAAGCACTTTAATCACCTGGAGGCCAAATGGATGTCACTTAATTTACCACACTAGATATCACCCACAATATCATTTGCGTTCCGCATTATTAAAATTCCTTTCTTAGTACGCGCTTACATTTATTGATGAACATTTATCCTTTAAATTTAAAGCCTCTACGTTCAGTGGTTTAGCTTATACTTTGTCTGTCAGTCAGTCAGTCATTACAAAGCCTTTACGTATTAATGATTCATTGCGAGCTTTAAACCGAATCGAAGAGCTTGACATAGCAAATAAAGCCTTCTATTTGCCCTACATTATATCCGGGTAGAAGTATTTCCGGTAGAGTTAGCTCTATTTAGTTTAATTATTGTGTTGTCAAGCTTATTATAACGAGACATGCAACATTACGAACGGGGAATCCTCACGATTGCCACGAAGCCGGTTATGTGATGTATTATGTATGTATGCTTGATCCAAACGAGTGTTTTATTAGAGAAATGTTGGCTTAAGCATCGATGACACAGCGCTAGTTTATAAGCTACAAGCCGGCGAGTTTAAAAGCTAGCGAGTAAGCGGTCCGGAAGGATTGTCAACTAGCAGTTTGTAAAAAAGCCGATGACACGGGGCGCGTACAGTAGTTAGATATGATGTGTTACATCTGTCATCTCTCATTTAAATTTTAAATTTACTTGTTTTTTCTGAGGTTGGTTACATCCGACGGCTAACTTCATGTTACACACTTCCGTCGCATTTCACGGAATCACTGCCAAAAATTGACAGATTGCGAGAGGAAAGCTGTGTCATCTACGCTTTAGAACAACATTAGATAAACACAAACTGAAACTAACGGAAAAGCACAAGTTCAACAGGTTGTTTTATAATGGCTTCGGATAGCAGCTGTCGGTCGAGGCTATAACATTAGTTTAAGTATTCCTTCGCGGTTGTCCTGAATAGCTTAAAACGTGAGCTGACCCTAGCTGATGAGACAAATCGGGGCGCTGTTCGGTTTTTTTTATTTGAACTAGTGACGTGACAAGCTAGACGATCTCCTGTCGGTGAAGCGTCGAAGACACAATCGGCGAGTTACTAGCTAACTCGCTGGCTTGTAGCGTATGAAATTATATAAATTGAATCTAGTAAAAAAACCAAATGTTTGGATCTGCATCCGCATTAGGCAAGAACAGTAAGAGGTTTATAACGTAAACAGAAACTCCAGAGGCGTTTTACAATATGTTATTAATATACTAAACCCATTTTTGTATACTTTATAGATACGACAATCAATCAATGAAGACACTCAATAATTATCCATAATTTGAAAGTTCCTACTTGGAAATAAGAAATAAAAAATGTTGATTAAATCATCTCCATTCAAACCCTTTTTGGTCTTATGATTTATTTATACTAAAATACAACCAATCAAAATACACAATTATTAAAATTTAGAGGTCCCTTATTTGGAACCAAATAATTTAATAACAAATGTGGACTTCTATGGTCACCGCGTCGTTTAAAAAGCCTAAACTTCCACCAAGTGGGTGTCTAGTCTACAATAACCGTCATCTTAAAATAGTAGGCATGGAAAGTATACCGAGTAACATGTTATTTATCATAGTATAAAACTGATCATACATAACACTTGTTACATTCTGTGACCAAGTCTGTTACAAAATCACCGGTGATATCCGCCCGGCGCGACCCGGAACGCGATTTTGTACGCCGGCGGACGCTGTGATATCATGATACTTGTCACATTCACTATGTCATTCGTATCGTATCGTAAATAATAATAACAGTCAGTCAGTAGTGTGCCGACTGTCAGTGGAAGTGATTGCGTGACGTCGTCGCGTCATCCGTGTATTATAGTATGGCATTAGTCACATTGGGCCACTGTTAAAAAATAACAGTGTGTTACAAAATCACCGGCGATTTAGCTGTTACAAAATGAAATCATATCACCATGTAAATAGAAGTAGCAATCATTGCCATGCCTATAAAATAGCATCCAATTTGTGTTTAATTAAACGAGTCCCCTCTAATTAAACCAGCTTCTCATAGAGTTGTAAAAGTTTGGTGTCATATACAGCTGATGGGGTCAACGACCCGGTCATTGACATTTTACTGGGACAACTGATTCTGATCGATGAATATTTTGATGGAAATTATTGGCCGTTCCTAATACTTGATTAGTCTGAACGAGGTCGTAATACTAATTATTTTTTTCATTCCTTTTTCACCTTGTCCCGGTTGGAGCGAGAACGCTCTTATGAGACTGATACTATTTTATCAATTCAAAACAAGAACCTCCTGTTCTCAATTTGGTTTTTTTATGTTTGTTACCTCAGAACTGTGTTGTTTATAAACCGATTAGAAAACAATATTTTTTTTAAGAGATTCTACATTCAGATTGGTCTCCTAGAAAGTAGAATTAGGTTCAGTTGTTTTGGTTTTAAATCAAAATAACTGAAGAAATATTTCGTCGAAGTAAACAAAATTGCGTAATTTGCCCTCTTGTGACTTTTCAGTGGTGTTAACGGTCTAATAAAACAGTCCAATTGAAGTAGGTTGTTGTATGTTTTTGTAAAACTTGATTATTCAAACTATATTTAATCATTTCTGTTAAAGTAGAAACATAGAACGTTATACAATCCATGTACAAGCAATGTTATTGGATTTCTGTATGCAAATAAAAAACGTATCTCGTATAAATTGCGTTGTGTTGCGTTCCATCCGTTGCGCTTGTTTAGGCATTTCGGCGCTACATACTTTCATTAGAGCCCGTCTGTATGTAGGTCTGTTGTGAACTTGTGATTATGACAGGACTATACTCAGGATCAAAACTGAACGCAGACTCTGGAATACATGTAGAGTCGAAGTGTTCAGAACTGGACTGATAAATCATTGAATTGAAACTGGAAATGAATTATGTATTATTGGATTAATACATATTTATGTCTTAATCGACTTCGAAAGAAGGAGGTTTTCAATTCGGATGTAAATTTTTAAGTTTTTAACCTCAGATTAACTAATTTGAATGATCTTTTTCTTTTGAAAGGTTTTACCTTTCAGATTAGTCCCATAGAAATTTCATCAAAATGACTGAAAAAATATGCGATCTACGTATATGAAAATGCGTATTTTGCTGTCCTGTGACTTCAGTGGTTTTGACGGTTACAAGAACACTGAGAACTTCTTCGTCTTTGTTGAAAACTTTGATTATTTACTGAACAATGATAAGACTCATCTTAGCACCTTTCCTAGTTACCTACTACATATTTGATAGAATATACTCCATAAATTTTTAATTACCATAAAAAAATAAATGGGCAATGCAGACGGGGTACTACGTTGTATCTGTGCAGTCAGAATTTTGGATTTCTACAAAATGGTAGAGTGGCAGCGGCGCAAGTGCGGCGCCCGAGCTGAGCTTTTGCGAGCTGGCTCGAGCTAGGGGCCCGGGTTTGCCAAACGATGAATAAAATTTAAATTATTATCAATTAAAGGTACCGCCTGACGAAAATCCATAGGAAAACGACTAACGGTAACAGTTATCCAATTTTAATCAAATTTATTTTGACAAAAATTCGTCTTAATTATTTCAAGTTTTTTTGCCGTATAAGTAACGGCAACTGACTATGCATATTTTTTTTTTATGGTGATTAAAATTTTACCGTGTATATGTGCATACATTTATATAATTGAAAATGAGTTTAAATAGTAAGTGCCCATCATGTGTCTTTTCCTGAGTACGCTCGTGTGTTTCGTATTGTTGGCGTGCAATACAGCCAATTGCCGAGTGACAGGCCAATATCCTACAGCTTGTGGTCTAGCAATATGTTGAAGATATACTCTTGTGTCCTTCTGTTCTATTTCATATTACACTAGCTGACCAGCGCAACTTATTTATTGGTAGAAAATATAATTATTTGTTTTGATGATCTACGTTCCGCTAGCCGAGAGGCCAAGTTAAAAGAGATTTCGAAATCGGTTTGCCTTTTCGAGGTTAGATCCAACGGACAAGGGTTTCTTGAAACTTTTGCCTCCGCTTTAAAGTTTGTCCTCTTTTTGTTGCGAAGGTTATAAACATCCTCTTTTTGCGTCGGAGGTCGAAAGTTTTAATCACTATCTGTATCGTCTCTTGACTTAAGTATCCATTTATCGTAACAGCTGACGAAAAACAGACAAAGGGACCACGACAATTTGTTTTAAGGTGGAACTTTAGGCGTCGAACTTTGACGTTATTGAAAGTGTTTTTGAATATGTTTTGTTTCAAATATCACGAGATAACAAAAGCGTTGATTTTACAATACCATGTTTTTGTTTAGATTCAAAATCAAATGAAATAATACAGACGATTTATATAATAAAGTAGTACCTCTATTTATAATACAGATAAATATCGTTCGTGGGATAATTAAAGAAACAGTAGGAATATCATGTTTGATAATGTTATAGATTAGATAAACTATCCATGCCACCCCAAACTCAAACCAATCTCAGAATATACAAGAAACCCAAAAAATCTTTCAGAAACACACCCTTCCTCACGTATCAAGTAAACGTCCGTCTTCAAGCAAATACTAGCAAAGGCAACGATTGCAAAACAAACAGGGTCAGAAATACGACCATGAACAAGAAAGCTTCAGTTTTTCCAACATCTCCCTCACGTCAAATTCTCGAGACAACAAAGGAAGATAGGGCAACAAATTAAGTGGTCGTGTGTTGACCTCCCGAGTCTCAGGACGGTCGTTGTGCTGGGCCTATTCCGTGTGGGCGGATTAGGGCATTTGCTCCCAGAACGGGCCTTAGTTGGTACCCGTAGAACAACTAAGGATGCGAAAAGTTCTATTGAAATGCGTTTCTTGCGCGGGTCTTCAAGATTAAGTTTTCTTTAGGAAAAAACGTATGGGTAATTTTGAGAATTGTTATCCATTGGATAGTGAGATATACGTAAATCTGCCGATAACTGTCTTTACAAAAGTGCTGATGTTACGCTTTGATATGGATTTTGAAATAGCCAATTTTTGGACAGCAAAAGCTACTTCCGCTAAGAACCCCTAATCGCTTTGCTATATTACCCTTTATCGTGGTGTCAGACTACTATCTGTCAGGAGCCATAACTTAGCTAACAGGACGTCCTCATTAATCCGGATAATGGTTTCCAACTTGCAAGCTACAACTTAATTTGTGTCGACAGATAAATTAGTTGGAATTTTGCGTAGGAGTGACTTGCTTCATACTTGCGATGGTTTTGAGAATGGCTTGGTTACTGCCTGGTACAAGATATTATTTCACACAGTTTTAAAGTGTTAGTGAGCGCGATAAATACCCGTTACAATCTAATAACCATGTGTGATAAATGTGACAATAGCGAAAGTCTACGAAAAACTATTATTTTGCTGTTCTCTGCAGACTTATTTGGTAATGATATATCAAATCCGTCTATGGAGTTGTTATCATGTTCCTTTGACTAGCAGAATATGTACGTAAAAGTCATCAATATACATATATTAAAGGCTATGTCGTGACTGATTGTCTGACTGACTAAATATCAAATCACTGAAGGTGAAATTTCGAGTAGTGTAAGCGCGTACTAAGGAAGAAATGTTAGTTCGCAATGTAAACGAAATTTTGGATGTCAGCTAGTCTTTAAGATCTTCGAGATGTACCTTTACGAGTTTGATCTTATGCTCTCCTCACTCAAACTCTACCAGCTCATTGATCGAGCTGTTGAGTCAGCTGTTTTGTTGAGCTACAAACTAGTCGTGAATGAAATGTTCAAGTAAATCTAAATGAAGTGGGTTGTGGTTACGTTAATATCTGTTTGCAAGACCGTTTCGAAATTATGATAACTGAAGAACTAAGCCCTGAATTATACAGAAACGGCATAAGGCGAAGGCACGGCGAAGGCGGAACAAAGATATAAGTGCATGACGCGTCGCTTACGGATTTTGTATGAAAAAGTTTTGCCTGCACCTTGGCCTTCGCCTTACGTAGCTTCTGTATAATTCAGGCCTTAGTGGTTCATTAGAGACAGTAGAAAGTATATAATACTGTCTATATAGTATGGATTTTTTGCGCTAAATAGTAGGTCGATGAAACATTTTTGTTTACCAAACCTATCGAGTATGGTATCAAAATGAAGGAAATGAAATGTAGCTTTCAAAAATATTTGTATTTAAGTCATATGTTTAAATTAAGTTTGGAATAATGAATTGGCAATCAATGCATAATCCTACTAATATTATAAACGCGAAAGTTTGTAAGGATGGATGGATGGATGGATGGATGGATGGATGGATGGATGGATGGATGGATGGATGGATGGATGGATGTTTGTTCCTCTTTCACGTTAAAACTACCGAATGGATTTTAATAAAACTTTACAATAATATAGCTTATACATCAGAATAACACATAGGCTACAATTTATAAAGATAGCTGCGCAGACGAAGTCGCGGGCACCAGCTAGTATGTAATATTTTCGCAGTCGGGTTTTCAGTTTTTATAAACTTGAACTTCTTGGGCCTACTCTGATCTCTAATCAGATAGCTACGGGTAAAGGGACTAACTGTTTTTTGTTGTCAATAACTTCTGTTATGATGATCCTAGATTAAACTGGTTGATTAGTCTATTCAATTCTCCATTAAAACAATTAGATCATAAATTCATTGAATGTGGCATCATAATGAATGGGGCTTTATTAGAATCGATCGACGCATGGGGTGTGGAAAATTTATTTGCACTTCCCTTGACAAAGAGCCACAAATATATTCTAATAGCAATATTATTTACTTGTGCAGGAATTTAATGTTGTTGTTTGAGTAAACTATGGCTTGGATTATGAGTAGGTTCTATTTTGATATCGTTAAATTCAACGGCGCAGTAAAGATTGAAGACTCGTTTGAGATTAATTTCTCTGCAAATTGTAATATTATTAGAAAGTAACATGATTTAATAAAACTTTTTGTATAATTAATAATCAAAGGTACGATCTTTCGGTCAGACAATGAAAGATGTACGTTGGCTCTGACAAACTAAATAAAATAACTAAAACATTGATTTACTGCCCGTAATAGCAAGATTCCGAGAATAACAAACCTTGGTGCGTGTGCGCATCCTTTGTTTCGTTTACTTATTTGATCCCCTTTCAAATGTTGTCGAAGGAAAAAGAGTTTGTTTTAATTTGTACTGGACAGATTAAGTATTTGTTTGGGTTGTCCAAACAAATAGTTGTCAAAGGATTTAAGATAATTGTTTAGGATGTTATTTTAAATCAAGAAAAGGTTTATTGACTAATGCTAATTTTTGAGTAAGGGCTTGAGCGCTTTGCAAAAGTAAACTGTGACACCATCCAACGCCGTTCCGAAGCTCTAATACAGAAAAAAAACTCTTTATGTATACGTACGAGAATCTCTACCGCAAAATCATATTCGTACAGGCCATAAAACGAGTATTACAACTCATTTAATAACATTACGACACGTTCACCATAATACCAGTTGTGCTAGTAACAATAACAGTTTTGTTTTAATAAACGCGTCTCGTACGACTTTGATAGGTTCCACGTGCAAGGCTTGTATAGTATTAGATACAGCAGATGCACTGTAAATTGGTATTACGCATTGAAAAGTGTGATTGTTTTCCGAGATGTAAAGGAAGGAAAGAGATACTGATTAAAAAGGATGATACGAAATAGCCGCATTTTTCCTGCAAGAGAGGAGCGTAAGGATAGCTTCGATACTTTATTAATAACTTTAACTAAGAGAAAAAAAAACAAAGTTTGTCTTGCTCGTCTGACGAGGGGCTCTGAATCAATAAACAGAGCCGGCTACTGTCCAACATACAGGAGAAGGAGGAAAGGAAGTATCTATCTCTTTATCCTAGCCTCGTTTTTTTAAGTATACAAGATTAGAATTAAGGATCGGATAAGACGCTTATAAATGAGACGTTCAAACGCTAGAACTGAACAAGCCAAAGAAGGCCTGAAGATTGCCGTTGACACCAACCCTACCAAGAAGCATACAACTGTCATAGAAGAGTGTCATAATCCTCAACATGGATGGATCAAGCGAGTTACTCATGGTACACAGCGGTTGGTCACGTGTCCAGTTGCAACATGCGCCTCACACGAGCGTGATATCACCGATAGCCAGTAACCGATCGGCATTGTTTGATAAGCGACCGCTACTGGTATTGAAAAGAACAAAGAGGTTACGAGTTACGGCAGGGGAATGATAAAATTCACGGAAACAATGGAGTTATGGATTGTGGAACAAAACTTACGTGTAGAGTTCGTGGTCCGTTGATATCAATTACCTATCAGATACCTAATCAATATTCTGTTAGTGACTGGTCTGGAAATCCAGCTGTGGATAATGACAGAGGTACCTACCGAAGATGATGATGATAATTAGGGCGGAACTTTAATGAAAGAGCTTGTGTTGTCTCGTCACTGTAGCTGGTAGATATCTGAGAATAACCGAAGATACAGATAATTCTTTGCCAAAACACAAGTGCAATATATATGGTCTTAAATAAATTAGTGTCCTAAGTATGTTCTACCTTTAGTTTCAGGCGTGCAAATTTTGTCTTATTATTATACAATTATTTAATAGAAAAGACAGTTTTAATAAGTATATGTATGTATGTATGTATGTATGTGTTAGTGTCACTGTCGTTAACAAAAATGATATTGAGCCCAGCGAGTCGACTGCTATAGGCTGAAAATTAATGATCTTAAAAGCAAACCTAATCAAGTCAGGCATAACATTTATCCCTGTCTTGCACCCACATGGGGTAAATCTCCCCGTTCCGTGGGAACATGAATATAAAGGGAATAGAGAACACTTTCTGGTTATTGCTTATTTTAAACTTTTTCTATCGAGTCTCGTTCCCCTTCCGAGTATTTTATGAGGGCCATTAGATAGATTGGTACTGAATGTATATCATGTGTATGACATTCATGTGGGTTTTATTATGTGGGAAATTATACACTTAGATAAAAAAAAAGTCGGTAACGTTTGACCTATATTGCAATATGTTTGGATCTCGCTCTTGTAGATTTTATCTGAACATCTCAAAATGACTCCTATTTCTGGTTTCACACTGCACAGTTCTTATGAATAACTATTGGAATAAATGGAATGACTAAATTATGCGCTTCTCGGTTATTTTTAAATAATAACATTCATAACAAATAAATTTTAATCTTTTGACCTCTACATTTTAATTTATGAGCATATTTTTCATTACTTACTTCCTTCGCTTTGAGTAAAATCGTTATTCTTATGCAGTTGAGTCACCAATTTTGTAGCTAACCTTTATAGGGCCAATAAAGCTTGTAGTTGAACTAAAGGCCTTCACAGTTCGTTTGTCATTGCCGTAATCATAAACAGTAGGTACCTAATAAAATCTAGAACTAAAAATATCCTACTTTCGACGCCGATGTGACATTGTAGAAGGAAAGTTATGGAACATATTCATAAAGGTAGTTTATAGCCCGAAGAAAGAAAGTGAGGCAACTTTTTTACGATGTAGCCTAAAATATTGCTTCTATTGGAAACGGTAATGGTTGCAATAAGGATCTTACTTAACATGATCAATTTGTTTGTATATGAGTAGTATGACTCAGTGGTTTCTGGTGTCGCAGTTTTCATATTAACGGCATCCGAATTTCAGAAGACAAAAATAAAACACAATACCAGGCTAGAACAAATAGGCCTGAAAGATATACTCATAAATATCAATTATAGTACCACAGCCAAACTAACCAAACCTATCCATTTTGGAAATACGTTTCTGTCTCCAAGTACCTTTAATCTTCACAATGCCGCCATCATCCATCAATAATATCTTGAATTATTTTTCAACTAATCTGTAGAGTATAAGTATTACTGCAGATGCTCCTTCCTACATGCAACTAGAAACAGCATCAATGTAAAATTCCTTTATCCTCATTCACTTTGTAATTAAAACAAACAATTCATTCGTAAAGCGCTCATTCCCGGTAACGGGCAGGCAGTCTGACATGTATAAATCATTGTGGTAAAGCTAAGCTCCGCCAGGTTTGTTGCCAGGACATGGCTATATGTTAACAATGACTGTAACTTCTTTGTCCTAGCTATTGTTTCCGGAGTTTTGAAGCCTAGCATTTGAGTTTTGAAGCATCATATAGTTTGCGACTGCAAAATTGACTTGACTGCAGTTATAGCGGTGTATTTGAAACTGCTGTAGTTTGAAGCTTCGAACATGATTCCCGTTAAAAAAATGTATTTGACTGGTATTTGTGTCCCAATTGTGGCAGTGGCTATTATTTTTCAGCGTGTCATGTACCTTTAGAAACGGGCTGCTTGATATGCATATGTATGTAGTCCAGATGTTTTAAAAGGTACCTACATCTTTCGACCAGACATTCCTGATTTCTTGAATTTACATAACTTGCACAAGGTGAACGAGTGCAACTTTTTATTTCCCAATCGTCAACAGTTTTGACAACGGGATGTTACCAACAGGGAATGACCCGGTTATTCCTGATTAAAATATTTCATATTATATGGACTTTCCTCCCTCTCTGGTTACATCCCTGCTGTAGACAATTGAGTTATAATAGCGTCGCCTTCCACTTGGCAGTGGTCCAGGACAGCCTTTGTCTGCCCGGCCACTTGTACCTTTGTTTGGTCTGACTGAGCCAGTGCATCTGATACCTGGTTTGGTGTCTCCTGTCATGGTTGAGCATGATCTCATCGTAAATCATTGGATTAAGGGTAATCGTCAAGGCAAATTTCCATACAAAATGTTTCGGACAAATACTCAAAAAGTACGCCGTATTATAGTTATTTCTTCACACTATTCGTTTCGTCTATATATATGCCTTAAAGCTCTTTTATTATGTCCTGGGTAATAAATTCTATACAATATTCATTGAATATTGCAGTGTCACGACGCGGTATAATACGTGACTTAGGTATATCTTGATGACTGATCCAGGGAAACCTTTACCTTACTTCTACTTATCTTGTCACTAGTTCTTTCGAACCAGTGTGGTGAAAGGATTTCAAGTGCGCCTCGAAGAGGCTCTTTTCGCGCACTTGGCACATGTTATCGAACTTTTTAGGTTTTATGACATGCCGGTTTCGTCACGATGTTTTCCTTCACCCACACGTGTTTTAATGCACATATAGATCAGAAAAATCTATTAGTGTGCTACCGGGCAGGCGTGACTTCTTATCATCAGTAGAACGTCAAGCTCGTCTTGTCACTTGCTTGCATAATAAACTTATTATTGCTAGCCTAATTACTTTTAAACATGATAAATACCTATGCTCCTACTCCTTATCCAACATAGTATCAAAATGCATTATACTCAAGGTTTTTCAAAAATATACAACAACCTACTTCAATCGGGCTGTTTCAGTGACCGTAGGCACCACTGAAAAGTCATAGGGAAGCAAAATACGCAATTATTTTCACTTCAACGACTTTTTTTCAGTTATTTTGATTATAAACTAAACTACTGAACCGATTTGATAAAAATTTCATTGGACCAATCTGGAAGTATATCCTGTCAAATAAAAGAATATATTTTCAAATCGGTTCATATTAAACAACAAAGTGAATTGATAACCGAATTGATAACCTCCTCTTTTTCTGGAGTCGATTGAAAAATGCTCCTACTCCTTATCCAACATGCTAGCATAGTAACAAATGCATTAAAATTCACTTAAATCAAATCAAAAGGCTGTAAAAGCGCCGTCGCGGCCGCTTTGTCATGGTAATTTGAAAACTGATCACTCTCTCGACCAAGTTGAGGTACCTGTTGATCACGCGGCTCGAAGGGCCTGAAAAACAAGGCTATTTTCGCAGGCTTTATCGGGAAATAGGTCAGTGGGGATGGAGGCAAGGCTGACTCTGAAAGCTGATTAAGTTTGAACGTTATCCTTGTTATGTAAGCCAGTGGCCGGCTTTGGTATCGGAGTTTTAAAGCCAAAGGAAGGCTTGGCTTGAAACCTAAGCCTTCAACATTATGATAGAATTCCACTGTTAAGCGTAAGGGTGCGTTTTCACTGACGCGGAGCTGGGTGGAGTTGAGAGGAGCGGGCCGTG
The DNA here is from genome assembly GCA_932526365.1 of Lobophora halterata. NCBI lineage: Eukaryota > Metazoa > Arthropoda > Insecta > Lepidoptera > Geometridae > Lobophora > Lobophora halterata. The sequence continues at coordinate 3,770,719 of OW052026.1, forward strand.
AATTGGCCAATCACAGTGCTCGAAATCTCTACTTCACGGTCCACTCCTCTCCACTCAGCCCAGCTCTGCGTCAGTGGAAATGAACCCTAACTCGCCGTGCAACGTGTTGCTTATTAAGCCTCGATGGTACAGGGCTAATTTACAAGCTACAATCCAGCGAGTTTAAAAGCTAGCGAGTTAACGGCCCGGAATAAGGATTTTCAATTCAAATAGCAGAGGTCCGGAAGGATTTTCAACTAGCAGATTTAAAAAAGCCGATGACACGGGGCGAGTTTACAAGCTGTTGGCGAACTCGCTGGCTTGTAGTTTGTAAACTAGCTTCGTGTCATCGACGCTTTACTAATGATCTTCGGCTTTTTGCAACTGCTATGCTTCGCAACTTTAAATCTTATTCGTCTCTTTTATAAATAGTAACTACAAATGGACTGACTAAACCAGTTTATGAGGTTATCTAATCATCAACAATAAAAACGTAGCAAGAACTTCGCCTAACAACAGGCGTTGCGTGTCGACTCGGCCTTGACGGTTAGTCGCCAGTATGTCTGCCTCCTCAATACAGACAGACCGATCATTTAGTTTTATGTACGTGAAGCACTGGTTTGACGTTAATTTTCCTCGCTTAGACTGTCACAGGATAAAGAGAGATCCCATCTCGTCCCGTCTCGTCCCGTCCCGTCTCGTGATTTCAAGGCTCTACCAAGCTCTATATACGTCCACTGGTATGACTTGTGCGTTGTCTGTCAGTCACTCAGGACGAAGTCTTTTATTACCCGACTGCCAAGGAAGGGTTATGTAAATTGATCATTCCAAATATTACAGATGTTACAAATAAACAAATGTTGCCAGGGAAAGGATAACAATGGAATAAAATAAGTACATGTTGCACTTTCATTTTGATGTTGTTGCCGTTCCGCTGTTGACTGTACTTTGCACTTACTTACTGCAGCGGTTGAGAATAAAAATTGTTTTTATAATTTATGCAAATATATTTAAATTAGATTCTTTTTTGCTAACTTGAAACTTTTTAGCAGCGGATGAGAAGGACCCGGTTGGCCTTGGTAAAAAATATTGTCCTAATAATCACATTTTCTTTCGCGTTACTAGCCTGCGTATCGATACTTATCTTAATCTTCTTAGGTGAAGCAATTCAATGTAAACATGGTTTGGTTCTTTTGGTATTTAAAAGTTTTTAAAATATTTTCTCACCGGATACTATAATATTTGTTTAATCTAACCGAGAGAAGATAATAAGACAGAATAATTTTATTGAACTGACGTAATAATCATGATTTGTCACCATAAAACTTTTATGACATGACATCCAAGATGAAAACCATAAAGCTTTGAAATTTTATTAGATAACAGCATAACGGAAGCTGTGCTGTTGTGTAAAATAATAATAACAGTTGTTTTTATATCGTATAACATAAATGAGTAGTAGTTAAATTCAACAAGAGTATAAAAATACATACTCTAAGAGGTTTTATTAAAGTACATATCTATTTTATTCGCCAAAAAAAGTAATAGACGTATTAAAGCCAACATCTTTCAGGATAATTGCCCAATAAATAATATCGCTAGGCTAAAAATTTACATTCTAATAAAATATGATAATATGGTACCTCCCGTATTTTTTTAGTATAAGATCTGTAACTTCTATTTATATTGAAACCATAAGCATAAAGGTATCAGCAAAAACATCGCTAATCACCAGTTATAGCAAATGATTTATGGCACAACATAATGAGCAATTTTTCATATACTGACACAGACCGTAATTCAAAATGATTCTAATTGGACACCTTTTGTATTGAAATGAGCTTTTCAAAAGTTTTTGGAATCGCGTTGATTGATTGGCATTCCATTTGTATTAGTTTCAAATATGTTTTTGTGTATGTTTTAAATTTGTTCGTTTTCTTAAAACTCCTTAAACGACTCTAATAGTTTTCTAAGTATATTTGATTTTTTGGAGAAATAACAAACTCATGTTTTTCTCTGAATGAATTTGCAAAAGATACATTTTATATTTTATTTGATTATTTTTGTTGTATTTTATGAATTATTACACAATTGCATTGTGGTTACCTGTAATTATCGTTATAAGAAGTGTGCAATAAATATTAAATACTAAATGTTTTTTTCTTATTTTCAGGTAATTTGCTGCAACAATATCACTTAAAAAGTAAAAAAAAAGCCAAATCGGCTTATGTAAGTAAAATCAACGCGAGCTTAAAATGGTTTGAAAAATGGTAAGTACCGCAACATTCCTTTAAATTTCAAACTATACTCATATGGTTAGAAATGATTAACAAAATCCCTTGTCCATATTTGGCGGGTAAGAGGAATATAAACCGAGACCATTTAAATTTAACAACAACAAAATGAAAGCTATTTTAGGATTGTTATGGCTTTTTGTCCATTTAAGTCACGTATTCCTTGTAAAAGTAATAACGTGATGTCAACACTGTAATGTATTGTATCATAAAATTTTGAATCATTTTGTAAACTAAGGCATGATTTTATTGTTGCGAGAACCAAAGTCATTGTGAGAGATAAGAGTAAAATTTTATATTTTACTTCTGTACTGATTTTTTAGTATTGTAAATAATATACCTTAATATATTTATTTTACTAACTTGGTGCAATTACCGATTGACATTTACCATATTTAATTAATTGGTCTGGTAATGAGTCAGTAATTTCTGAAAAGTTGTATTTCGTTCGAATAAAAAATTGCTTGGGAACTTACAAAAATGGTAATCGTGCACAAAAAGTAAACAATTTATAATTTTGCATCCAATGCTGAATTAAAAGATTCACACTGGTTCAGAAATGCATATGATATCCATCTAAGTTTTAAGACTCTTTTTTTTTACTATTTAGCGCGGTTTCAGATTAGCGGAGTAACCAAGCGAATTCGACGCTCGTCTTTTGTATTTTAGTAGCGCGTGTACGCGCGGGAATCCGCGAGAGACGCTTTATGCTACTGACACTTTCTAGAAAAAACCCAACGTAAACGCCGCTACACGCGTGTATACGCGCGTTCGGCTTTCGAAGTTTCTCGAGTAGGTATTCTAAGCACGAAATAAATACGCAGACCTAAAACCACACTTATAGGCTTGCGTTTAACCACCATCTCACCAGATGGTAAGTGACGATGCAATCGACGATGTAGCATGCTTACCTAGAATAATCCGATTCATTCTTGCCTTGAAAATACCAAAATTATAGTTCAAGGTTGACAGCTTGTCATGTTCATCAGTTCTCTTAGATACTATTCTATTATACAAAAATTTCAAGAGCAATCTTTATCGTCTCAACTTCCGCACACGAACTGAATCCATCAAAACATCAAATCAGAACAGCATCCGCGTCTTGAAAGAGCCCAGTTCAATTGCCTAATCTCTGAATCGTGTCTGTAATAACCGACAAGGTGAGAACCTTTACGCTTTTATCATTTTAAATTGGAGCCAATGTCATTGACAAGGTCTCAGGGATGGATTTAGAAAAAAGAAACTCTTCCAGGAATGCTAGATTTATGTGTTTGCATTTGTCACTTCCGAAACATTTACGATTTGACCTTTATGTAATCTCTTATGTAAGACGGAGTTAAATTTAAAAACAGAAGTATCTTTTGTACTGTATAATGTGCATCCTGCAGAAATATTTCATGTTTTGTTTGTTTTTATTAAAATTCTTTTACAATACTCGTAGCTCGTTCAATTCTAGATAGCTCTCCGATCTATAGGTTCAATCATTTTAAAAATGAATATATAATTTTATTGTAATCCTAAACATATCAATTAAAAGATGCAAATCATGTCTTCGTGATCGTAATGTCTAGGTTTAGACATCTGCGTGTCGATCCTTTGATTCACAAATTAGTAAATTGAAATAACGACTTTTGCTTTGTTCACAAGGTTGAGGAATCGCACCACAGTATGGAATTACAATTGATCATATAAATTTACCGAGAAACCATCAATCATGAAACCCGCAATAACGTCAATAATTTCAATCGCTTTTGCCTATAGTTGTTTTTGATTTACAGTCGTATTTATAACATAATCTATACAATCTTGTTTCAAAAGTAATTCAATGAACAGTTAAAGAGTTTAAAGTAGTGACCAAGATAAAAATTTATATGACTGTATACGAGTAAGCTCTATATGACTTCTTAGAGCGAAGCCTCACTGCCCCGTTGCGTTGCGTTGCGTCGCAGTTTTGTAATGGCATTTGGCACTGAATGCGTCAAAATCAGCGCTACGATGCAAATGCCAGTACAAAACTGCTACGCAACGCAACGCATCAGAGCAGTGTGGCTTCACTCTTAACTGACATAGGAAGAATAACACATCTTCAATACTTATGTGATCGTCTGTCGGCACTGCAGGAACACGCCTGCCTCCTACATATAGATATTGTAGTGCCCCAAAGGGGCTCACATGCGATTCTACCTCTTTATTGTGTACCTATTTGTTAACATTTTTACCATGTGAAGACAATACATTTATTGGGTGACCCATTCTCTAGTAGCCGAAGTATCCGATTTCAAAGACCTAATGAGGCTTGAAAGATGATTTCCTTCTTCTGGCATAACACGAAGAACATTTTTTTGATCCCGTGTTTAAAAAACATAGTACTGTTTGTTCTTCTTTATAGTCATTCAATACAGCTTTTGGTTTCACATTAACGACACAAGTGTCAAAATTCAATAATTTAAAAGATTTTTATTTTTAAAATTTGCCCACTTTTATATGCCTTGCCCCCAAACTTTCCATCAAAACCTAAAAACCTTGAACCGCGACTGTTCCATGACCCGCATTCGTCAATAATATTGCTAAATCAATCGTCGCCGCATTGTCGCGGTGTCAATTGCATTATAAAGTAATTTACTTATCAAGCTATCTCAAAAGGCTATGGCCATTATTGGACTTGACCTTTGCCGTTAATTCGCCGTTGTAATTAACCCGGCTACCTTGCGCAATCACTTCGATAATGATACTTGCAAGGCGCTCTATAAATGTAATATTTATGTAAGTAAACAAATTCTTCAAGTCATCACAGATAACTTTTTTTTCTTCATTCGATGACCGAATTTTTGACTATAAATGATGATTTTGTAAGGTCTTTTAAATTCCAGACTACCAAAGTCCCAAGAAAATTTCAAGATAAATTAAATGTAAAAGTAAATTAATTGTATTTGTCAATTTTATTTAAAAAAACTGGTGTAATAACAGTTGCTTGTCTTGGTTAGCAAGTAATCTTAACTAGCTGACGCTCGCAACTTCGTTTGCGGACTAACAAAATTCCTTGACGCCCTTTAAATTTCAAGTCTCTACGTTCAGTGATTTGGCCTGTTTGTTGTCAGTCAGTCATTCAAGTCCAAGCTTTTTATATTGATTGATTATGTTCATCATGTTCCGAACATCTTGTATACGAGTATTTGCTGTATTCATATACATTGTAGGTGTATATTGACCTCCACTGGTCTGCAGTTATCCGTGTTACTCGTATTTATTGCGCTATTAACATCGCTAGATTGGTTTATCAAGATTGTTTAATTTGTTGAATCATTTTAATGAGGTTTCAAATATATTTCATAAATTCGACTAGTAAGAATCCATTAGATAACTAGAGTCTGTTATGAATAATGTTTTAATCTCATCTTATGTTTTCATCCCAAAAAGTGTCGTTAATTCAAAGATTAATTTAAAAATAAATACTTTGAAAGGCACAGCACAAAAAGGTTACACTAAGGTAACAGCAGACATCCTTGATTGACACTTGTTTTTATCTACCGTTCCAATTAAGGCAAGCGACTAATCAATACTAAACATTATCGGCTAATCTACGATTAACACTCTAAGCGCCATATCCGACTAATTAATTATTTGTGTAAGCAGATTTGTACGAAGATAAGCGTCTTAAATTATGTTAAGCCAATTGTGTGATCCTTATGGAAATCCGAGGCACTAAAAAGTACCTATTGGTGGCCACGGCCCTTTTTGGACATCATTCAGCTGAGGAATGATTATCATTGACCACCGTTGAAATATTCATGAAGAGCACTATCGTTCATCTCCATCATCCTCCTGTCTTGTATCCTTATACCTTTCCATTACATTATCTATCTTACGACCATCGAAAAGAATAGATGGTGCATACTAGGATTTCTGATTCGGTTGTTCAAAAAACCTAAAATCGCCACTATTCTTTTATTTTCGAATAGACTATCTGTAAGATCGTATAACAAAATCATGATGCTAATATTAGGGAGGTGCTCAGTGCCTCTATTAATTGAATAGTAATAGTAATAGTAATATTTATTCGTACATAATATGTTTACAAAAGAGTGAATAGCTCATGCACACAGCTTAGTGCTCAGTCCCTGCTTCTTATAAGCGAATGTGTATCATCAGCTTTCGTGTAAGCCTTCACTCACCAAAAACAACGTGAAATGTAATTAATTATTTCCAAGTTAGATTTATCATATACATCAGTGGTATGTCATAAATATCGGTTACTGCTCAGTTCGAGGCTCAGTTAGGTCTTGTTAAGTTATGATTGCAATAGGATAAGTAACATCAGTTGCTTGCTTGCCGTATCGGTCAGCATATCAGTATTTGCTGTTTCTATGCCACCATCTATGATGATAAACTTAGGATCTTACTTGTGTTAATTCCTTGACCTGCCTCAAGTCTTGAGAAGGCTCTTGAAGACTACGCCCCCTAGCCAAAAAGTATTTTTGTCCTTTGGACCTTAATCCCTAATTGCATAAATGGCTTGGGTATCTTAGCAGATAAGGTAAACGCTCTTAAGTATAATACTCAGTTTGAGCTCAGCAAGAGCCTTTGAATAACAAAAGACCCTTCCCTTTCCACTGACCCAACCAAAAACTTCCCAAAAACATTTATTTCTAGGTTAATGAGCATAAGTGCGCCCTATTTTCCTATTTAAATTCGCCGTTCGGCTCGACTGGCGATAGGGTTTCCAATTCCCACGAGCTCGTGCCTGGCACTACGGCAGCTGCATGCTATGAAGTACCAAGTACCGGTTCAAAGGTCCTGGCGAAAATAATCATTTTGCTTCAGTTAGTAGGGTTGCTATTGATTTTGTGAAGGTACGCTTGTCCTAGGGGAAATCGATTTCATCATATTTCCGGTCTTGGTCAATTATATTTTTGATTGTTTCTTATTATACCGTGTATCGGCTATTGGACTTAATTTTAAGGAAGGGTTGTACTTATACTTACACTTATATAGTTTTTCTAGTTCCAGTATAAATACACTACGTCGCATTTGTTCCTGATTTATCCCCAATAGATGTATGGGTTTTAGCGCGTTTGCTTATTTTAAAATATTTAATTCAGCAGCTACATACTAAATAATAATGCCCTACAAGTAAATTATTCTATTTTCAAAGCTATTTCTGTAGTCTTTTCCCTCCTCAACAACGATGTTATCCGCTATTTCCTATTTATAACTTACGGATCTATCTATATCTACAGTTGCTACTACCTATTTTAGTAGTTTTTTTAGTAACACTTATGGTTATAATGAAATTAGGTCAAAACGTGCATTTACCTTCCCTGTGGTAAGTTTATTTTCAACGGCATCTGTTGGTGCGTAGGCGTGATTGATTTTGCAAGAGATCTTAGTACGTGGTTCTACGCCTCACCGCTAGATGGCGCATCCTGTAGCGTTTAAACGAATATGTTACAACAAAATGGATTCATATTATTACAGTATTATATCACTTTCAAAAATTAAAGTTATTTACATTTCCTGGTTTAATCGTAAACAATTTGAAACGTTACAAATTGTATATTTTATCTAGACTAAACAACTTTTCGGTCTGCCTGGTACCTGACGACTTCTCCTCAAATTATAGTTTCTTATGACTGTATTGTGTATTTTATAAAATCTCCAGTCTTTCCTACTCGTGACAGGGGAAGTGACAGCTGAATCCGCTTCACTTTAAAAAAAAACTAATTCTGTTTAAATTTATGTTGGCTTTGACCTTCGGGAATCATTTTCTTCTCCTGGCCTTATCCCATGTCTATTTGGAATCGAAATTTATTATTTCATATTGATATAAGTTAAAAAATATGGTTAATTATTTAATTTACCAACTGCTGTCCGCAGCGTCGCTTGCGTAGTGTGGTTTTTATAAATATTTCATCAGTGCACAATTTTAAAATGAAAATAATTTTTTGTAAACCTTTAATGATTTAGTTCTACAGGTCAATTCATATGCACTATTTATTGCATTTGATTTAAAAAAAATGTAAATGTATTAAATTAAATAAATAACACAAAATAGTTTAATAATAGTTTATTTTCTTAATTTTTATTTTTTGCTGAAACACGGATCTTATTGTGGTTTTATTTCTAAGACAGCTAATTAGTAGAATATTTAAGCCTAATTTGTATTAAAAATTGCTTTATATGTATCTTACGAAGCTATAAGAGTATAAATATTATGAAGTAAAGCTCTTATACTAAAAACTTCTATATTACGAAATTAAATTATTAAAAATACATTATTCTAATTTGATATGTTTTTCTTAATCTAGACCTTATGTAACAATAGGAATGAAATAATAGAATACAGTTTATAAAACAAAACATGTTTTTTCTATATATTATTTACAGATTTATTTTGGTCATGTTCATATAAAATGCTTGCAATAATAAATCATATCAATAGTAGATATGAATAAATTGCTTTGCTTCTACTTGATGCGTTTACAACTTGGAGTAGTAATTGGTGTTGACTCTTTTTTCCGCAATAGGGCTCGTTAGTGCCCTTAAGTTACCTGGTGGCTACGGATGTGCCTCACTTAGAATAGTTACGTTTACCAATTGTAAAGTCACCAAGTACTATTTATTTATTATTTGTTTAGTCCTACTTTACATCTTGATGTTTTGTTATTGCAATAAGTAATTTAATATTATTCAGATATGAATAAAATAAAATTTAATATGCAACCTTTTAAAATAATTAGTACTACAAAACTTACAGCATTTACATAATAACAAACTTATTAACATTTAAACAATCTTACTCTCATTACATTTACATTTACGAAATGCACGGAATATAAGTTTTACTCAGTGAACAGTGATCATATATTAAATGTTATTACACACTACGTGTAATGACAACAATTTACATCAGACACAACATTATTGAGTATTAATATTAATAAAGTCTCGATATCTTGTATGCCGTCGTCATACAATTTCGAAAATGATAATATTTATGATAAGTAATACAATACATAATTACTATCACAACACACGCTATAATATCACAATAAATAATACGTTAGATTATTTAAATATTATCAGATGAAAATATGACATCTCCACCAATAGGCAGTATTCAATGGAGGTAAAACTCCAAAATGTTGACTAGATTTACAAAATCATTATTCTGATTTTATAAAAAAACCTTTGCCAATTGGAAAAATGCATCAGTTTGAGCAACTTCAACCTCTTAATTTACGTAAAATACTTTAACTTTTAGAACCGAAAATGTTGAGGAATTTCGTCTTGATGTTCAAAAGGGTAGTGAACGACCTCTTCACCTTCTTTTTTGGTGTGAACTCCTGCCTCAAAAACGGCTCGGAATGAGACTTGTAAAGTGGTGCTTGATGGATGTTCTCATTTTCAATATCCTTAGGAACTTGGTACTTGTACTCCTTAACTACCTTTTCTTCATTAGCGTCATATCTGTACAGAACAGAATACGTACGCTTTACTTTCTTAGGGTCTCGTGCGGAATTGGCAGTCCTCTCACTCTTGCATCGCTTGACCTTGTTCCTACCGTAATAATCCTGGTAGGAATCGGCGTCAACATAGATGATCCTCTTTCCCAAAGCCTGCTCCCGCTCTTTCTTCAAGCTCTTCCAAGATGCGATGACAGACTCTCTGCGGAAGGTCTTGTTAGGGTTGTGGCGACTGATGTAGTATGCCGGGTCTTCTTGAAGGTTGGATGTATCCTTCAATGGAGACACTCTTGGACTCTGGTTGTAGTCCACTTCATAGTCGTCTCTTGACACCTGGAAGTAAAGAAATAACCATGAGTTGTTAATAGACAATATCAGCCAGTTAATCTCTCTTCTGCCTCGTAAACAACCTCGGGCCGACCCATCAGGCGGATTATCTTAAGTATTAATAACATAAATTTCGTACGTGACTGCGCGGACGTGAGCTAAGGGCTCATGTGTCCTTTTCTATCGTGATTAGATTTATATTCTCTCTCGCTTCGTCATCGGAGCCCTTCGTGCGGTGCCCACATGTCTGATGCCACCTGTCGGCCTGATGCCCATGTGTTTCATGGTCTCGCTGACAACACCGAGTATCTATTAAACTCAACCGTGAACTGTCCAGACCAGGAAGTCAACATCGAACGAAATAATAATCTACTGCTATAACGAGTGATCACGGTCGCTATAAAACAAACTATTTCATAATAAAACAAAGGTTGGAAAAGGGCCGCATGAAATCTAATTGATGAGCAAGTCTTTCAGCAAATACTTGTATATAATTTTACTAAAAGCTTTTATATTAATGACTCTGTTAAAGAGCTGTTGCGCAATGGGATAATTTTTACGTTTCATTCGGTCGTTTGATATTGTGCAACGTTTTTATGGCTTTTCTTGAAATTCGACGATATGACGGTGGCCGGGCGTTGCGCTACCCAGATAATAGGTCACGCAGAAAATAGAAGCGTATTATTAGAGTTCATTAGAACATGGTGTAGATGGGTCTAAGACGTGAGAATAATGTGGATACTCAACAATTTTTAGCAACAAATGGTGCTTGAAATTAATGCCTTTTTATGAAAACTAAAGACAAATGGAAACGATCATTCACTCCGGACAGTTTTCAGAATCTCTTTTGGTCTGACTCTTTAAATTATATCTTTCCGTTTATACATAATTGCACTTATTTTAAGTCATCTAGAAAACTTCACCATTTCTTGTCCCAATTTCATGATAAATACAACTTGTTTCAAAATAAATTTCAATGTCTGCCTCTTTTGACACGACAAATCTGTTCGGTTCTGGTCCTTGACAGCCAGTGTTGTGTAACATTATTTTAATGTGTTAGTGTTAAAAAAACAGTGCACTGTTGCGAATTCGGGTCGCTACAGTAAAATAGGTCAAATTTAAATAGTTTTTCTATTCGTGGCCTTAGTTAGCCACGGTCTAATTAAAATTTGACTTGTGTGTCTCTTTCCTTTCTAACCTTGTATTCTTTTTTTCTTTCAGGTAATTTTATCCGTCACTCACTCCGTCACGACTGGTTTCTGTTGGTGAGTCGTCATATCCTCAGCAATCTTTCGCATGACATGTCTCCAACTCCATCATATTGTTGTAACGTGTTAAAATGTGTATTTCTGTTGTTACGTGCACTGTTATTTCTGTACGTTATTATAAGACGAAGGTGATTACACTAAAAGGTACGGCTAAATTTGTCACAAGTTATTTTGAACAGTTGTTATCTTCAATGCAACGTCTATTTTTGTTTCGGGCTGTTAACAAATATTAGATTTTCGGTATTGTTTACCGACATTTTATTTCCTGTTAATTTTTAGAGTTTAAATAAAATACAATAAGACATATCAGTCTCTCTGACTTTTGTATCATTATTGGTTAAAATTTGAATGTGCGTTTTAAACCTTTGTATAGGTTAATGTATTCCGTTATTAAGAACACATTATTTGACTGTTTTATTACAAACCATAGTGCGTTTTAACGATGTAATATAAACATTTAACAACTCGCCCTATATATAAACGAACGCTTTTGCATTCGACCGAAATACGTTTTCGATAATATAGGTCTATTTAGAATCCGAGTGTTTCTATTCTTAGACTTGATGTAATGCGCTATTATAATAATTTTAAAGAGGTTAACAACCGATTACTGCCAAGGAGGCTGGCGTTTTACATTGAATGGTAATTTCGATCATTGATTTACGAAGGAATGAGATTACGTTTTTTCTGTTAAACTTACACAGTATGTTCTTTTTGACGGACGCAATTAACAAATTAAACGTACATTTTAAAGAAATATTGTAAGGTAGAAGGATTGTCAATGAAATACTTAATCATATATTAAATTCCTATTCATTTTTATATCATCAAATACATATAGAAAAGTGACGAAATATCTGAGTAACTGTGAATGCCCACGCGCATCTTTTTTCAACACGTTAGTTTTACAATGAGTAATCTATATTTTTTTAAGATTAACATATTGCGCCATAATATTTGCCGGTCATGCTTTGATGATAATGACCTCAAGTTTATTGACACAATTACAAAATTTTCACGAAAATGTATGTATAAGCACTACTCGAGACTTTTTAACATTGATGATTTACTGCTACAAGCTTTACTTTCAATATTTTGTATTGATTTATTCAACAACCACACCAACAAGGATGTAAGATAACATCTCCATTATTTTTTCTATCAGTTTCTTTTTAAATGTCATTTATCAAATCTCGGTACCAGTTTGAAACTTTCGAAATCAACAACCGGATTGACTGCTCTTCGAACTTATCGTTTACAATGACAAAACGACGTTTAAGCCAACCCAGGCCTTAACGAAACGTCAAGGATAATTTGTGGACTGTATCACTATTTTCGGTAGATTAAGCATAAGTGAAAGTGTAGGAATAAAATCCGCTATAACCGGTACGGGAATTGACCAATCAAGAAGCGAAATGATAATGCTTTGACAGTTATTGATACTAGTTTTGACAGCTCATTCTTAGATTAACACTTTCTAATATTTATGTGACGAACAATATATATTGCCATTTAGAAGTGAAACGATTACGGGCGCGTCATGACGATACGTTTAAACGATAGTTACATTTTTTAAACAATGGTGCGTGAGAGCATAAATAGACAAAGCTTTAATTGTTTTTCCTGAGCGCTCTTAGTTTACGTTTTAATGGTTCGGAACTAGTATTTAACTTAATGTTTTATTTTAACAATGACTTTTTCTATTATTTTACACAGTTGTTATGCAATGTATTTTGTTACTGCTTAATAGTGGCTATAACGATGATGTCACTCAATCTGAAAAATATACAGTCCATTTCGTAACTCAAAAGCTCTACCTAGAGTAATCTTAAATTCTGGTTGCACTATATCAAAACGAGTTCTCGATCGCCTTTACCGAACCGTACAGAATCAGGTTTGATGGAAGTAATCTCTGATTAATCCGTAATGTATAATCTGTTACTCGAGAATCGAGATCGATGTTTTTCATTGATTTATTTATTGAATGCTTGAGGTGTCGGTAACCGTGAAGCAAGCCAAAAGCGGCAATGTCAAGAGCTTTACCGCGGAAAGAACGTAATTCCATATTCAAACGCCGAGCACGCACGCGCAGTTCAATGACAGCGACCATAGACAAGTCAGTTGCCTTTTAAGCGCATTAAACTGGCCGTGCACTTAACAGCGCGCCTATTCCGTAATAAAAAAAATTTACTAACGATTAAATTAATTTGACACTTACCACGCTGTCCCAGCTGCCTCCGATGATGCTCTTCTCCAACATTGTTGATACACAAAAAATCCAATTACAAAACAAATGGGCGATAAAAACGCACGTACGCGATTTCGATCACGTTGTCACTCGGGAATAGCGAGATTTGACACAGTTCTCCCGTCGGGCTCTCCTGAAAGACTGAAGCGATTTCAGCTTCAGTCTCGTATTTATAGTATGTTCGTTTCAGGGCGCGTTTCAGGAAGATTACGGAGTCACCGCCTCTGTATTTTAGCCTGCATGCAGTAATATAGTTCGGGGAAGCCCGTCTATAAGCGGAGGGAGGGAAGTTGTCCTTCTTTTTAGCTTCTAAGTCCGAGAATCAAGGATGAGGCCCGCTTTCGTAGAAACCTGGAACAGTCCTACATAGATTTAAAGCGCGATTTTTTTTTAAATTTCCTTGAACACGTTCTTGAGTTCCGAATAGGATTTCTTTTGCAATTTCATAAAAGTGTTCTGGTAACCTGTGATTAACTTGACACAACTTTAAAATCTATTTTTTAACCGACGAAAATAAAAATACTTACATAATGAGTTTTAAAAAAAAAATCCGTCCTTTTAATGTTCGCAATGTAAAAACTCATCTGATTGCAATGTAACTTAGACAGACGACCGACCCGCGAACCGCGAAAGAAATTGCAACGCACTTTATAAAGATGAAGCAAGTTTTTCTTAGTTTCCAACACTTTCAATTAATCTTACAGAAATAAACTACTTTACTTGGTAGTTTTTACCCGACTGGCAAGGATGGGTTATGTTTTTCGCGCGTATCTTGAATGTATGTATCTATATTTCGTTGTTACATCGTATCTTCCAAACGGCTCGATGGATTTTGACAATTAAGGTATCGTTAGATTCGTCTCAATAACATGAGTGTTCTTCAGTAGGTTTTTAGAAAAAAAATTGGCTATCTGTAAAGTTGGTTTACGGACGATAGTTTAACGTGAAAACGTCATAACAAAACATTGATGAAATGGACAAAACTTTTATGAATAAAATTAACAGCGTAACGGGACAATGACGTCAACGTTTCCGTGCATGCAACCGGCGTTCATCGATTTAGTAGACAAAAACAAGAAAAAAAACATTGAATTGGCAATCAATGTAGATAAGTATACAATTTTCGCAGTCGGGTTTTCAGTGTTTAAAAACTTTAAGCTTGTTATACTTATACATACCGGTTTAATGCCTTGCAATATATTATGATCCTTTGAACACTCCAATCATAATTTTGGCTCTTGATGTAAGTTGAAACCGAAATAACCCATTTGCTCCGTTCCGACCTCCACTTGCGTCCACGGTTTTGGGTTTTACAACCTGGTTTACTGTATCGGTCAGCCGTTAAGCGTTGCTTTTAAATGGATGCACTCGGGTATTGACGTCATAGGCAGGAGGCTCGATGCTCATCAAGCGGACGAAAGAACGAACCGCTCACTTGCGCCGCTGGTGAATATAAAACCTTATGCAGACGCTTTCTGAGATTCACATGGGGCATTGAAGTGAAGTTATAATTTGAACGCTAAGAGAATAAACCTTATATCAAGCGTATGAAATAACAAAGCACTCTTTTACTTACTCACAAATTATAAATACGAACTTAGTACAGATCTATTGTGTATACCTACTATGTCTTGACTTGTAACAAATTTTATTAATAAATACTTGTATCTTGTACATACTGGTTTTAGACGATGGGTTTTCGTATGCCGTTTTTTAATTTAAATACATATCAGCTTTTTCGAAAGTATTTGCTTGCATTTTAAGCCACGCTTCTAAGCTGAGCAGATTTTCCACAAGTCCGCTAGATGTACAATCTTATATTCGTTGCCAGAAGGCTTTCAAACCCCTACTTTACCGTCATTTGTCCGATAGGCTAGAGCTTGTCTGCCGCCACTTGACTGTCAAGATATGGATCGAGATTGAGGATCAGGGCGAAGAAAACCATTCATTCAGTTTTACAGAAACATTTAACCGTTGGGAGTTTTCAAATTTAAATTCAAATTGTTTATTTGTCAAGTTGAGCTGTGTACTAACACAGTGCCAGAAATTCAGTCACCCCGCAGTTATGTATAACCTGTATACTGTGTTCCGTTTTAAGGGCACTGTAGTAAAATTACTTGGCTTTTGAGACTGATCCTCAAAATGTCTAAAGGTGCAAGAGCGCTAAAGTAGCGTAGCACCAGAGGATAACAGAGGATTTATTTTCAGATAATTAAGATCAATCTTTAAAAACTGGATGGTATAATTAATATAGTTATTTGATTGTAACGGGTATCTGTAATACAGTCTTTACAATGCAGGCTGTTGCAATACAGTCGAAACGTCGGGACACAAAAACGAGGTGAGCGCGATAAATACCCGTTACAATCAAATATGTGATAATCGCGAAAGTATACGAAAAACAATTGGAGTAATTAATTTTTATTATTATTTTTAATATATAAATTTTACAAAATGTAGTCAGCATAGTCGTCAGTTAGTTTTATAGTCGCACGAGAACCAGCTCGTTACCTAATACGGAGTCAAACTTAGATCCTGTTGGTCCAGTGAACTTTAACACCTAACGGACGAGCAATGCTGTGAGAGGAAAGTGCTTCGAAGGTGCAATAAACTGTACGCTTTACACGACAGCCTGTATTCGCAAAACTAACAGGATTTTATTAATCTTCGACCTCTGGTTGCGGTTTCAGATTAGCGGATTAACCGAGCGGATTCGCCGCTTGTGTTTTGTTTTTGCCGCGAGAAACGCCTCATGGTATTGACAATCGCTAGAAAAAAACCAAGCGTGATAAGATAAGTTAATCATTTATTTGCTAGAATGTAGGTACATAATAGGTTGTTACATGTCAATCAAGCGGTCCTATACATTCTGCCTCCATTCGAGGCGTGCAAAATTACATTTAAACTAAAGAATGATTATGATTAAATTGATTAAAATAATGAAATAGCAAATTAAAAGGTACTTAATGTCAATAATAATTTCTTACAATATTACTTAGAGTTAACTGCGTCATCTACAAAATGTATACCTATACATATTCCTTGACGTCATAAAAACATTTTTCTATCCGCCAATCATTTACTTTGCGTTTAAATAGATATAAAGGTATGTCTTTGAGTCTATTTGGCAGTTTGTTATATATGTTAATGGCACTAAAAAAGGCATTACGTTTTACAAGCCTATACATGGTGGATGATATAAAATATGTTTTGCTTGACAAATACAAAGAACGCCGATATACGCAGCTTCGGCTTTTGAAGTTTCGTGAATGCGCGACAAAAATACGATAGTCTGAAACCGCACTACTATAAACATCTTTGCTACAAAACATATTTCGCTTTCTTGGTTGCTGAAAGGTTAACAGATGTTTTTTTATTTATACAGACAAGTGGCGAGACGAGCATGACGTTCTCCTGGTGCATGCTCATGCATGACCCAAACACTTAAAATCAATCTAAATTTTTAAAAGTTTGAATCTATACTAAAACTGCACAACAGTTATTGTTTTGATTCATACTTTTGGATTTAAACTAACAAATATAGATAAATAGACAAATAGTGTTCGTCCTCTTAGTAGATGAATTTTGGTAGTACCTGGAAAGCACAGTAATTTAACTACCTGACAGTGCTTTTAAACGAATACACAGTGATACTTACATATTTAAACTTGCGGGTGAATCGCACATGGTAGCCAAGAGTTCAGTTAACTTTCAGTCGTTCAAAGGATTCTGACCGGTTTTTTCGATTCGTTTTATTACCGTTTCCATTGGTTTAATTACTCTGTTACCTCTGTAGCCCTATTACCAAACTTTTGGACAAGCTTCTTCGTATCGAAGATGTCATACAAAATTTTGAAAACGTATTACAACCTGTTGACTTCTCTGTAACGGATTCGATACAAATACGCTTGTCAACAAGTTTGGCGATAGGGCTACAGGTTCTGGTTTCTCGATCGCTAACAGGGTATGAGGTACCGATGTACATACGATCTGGCAATGTTTGCGTAAAGCTGTTTTTAACCGCAGCATGTATGTCTTCCTCATTGCTGCTGTATGACTAAAACCACTATGCGGTTTCGATTCCCGGGTATCGTATTATTTTATTGCAATGTGTTGATTTTTTATGCTTCGTAAAGGTGGCCTTCCGATGTTGGCGACGGCGACCGGCAAACGTGACAGGAGACCGCGACCGGGTTGCACGACCCACTGCATAAAGTTTTCTGCCTACTAACCCGTCGCGTGCCGTCACGGAGTGTGTCAGCACCGGAAAAATATAAAATTGCATGGAGCGCGACGGTCGGTGACGGAACAGTGTATTGGGTATACTTTTCAATGTAAAGAATATTTTTTTGCCTGACACGGTCCTTAGTACGTTCATGGTATGATACGGGATAGTGGGCAGAAAGCTTTAATATGTAGTGCTGTCGGATGCAAGCGACTGCGTCGCGCGACTCGCGCATACATACCCGGATCGCGCGGTCGTCTGTCGCGGTCGCCGGTCGCGGGCGCCAGTTGCCCCGTCGGTTGCCAGCATCGAAAGGCCACCTTTACTGCAAACATTACCAACATCAGAACGTTTTTATGAGTAATAATTAAGCTTTTTTGATTAATATCCAAGTGGAAAACGATGGGGATACCTTTGTCCAAAAGGTGGACAACTAAAGATTTAAAAAAAAATTGTTTTGCCCAAAAGTTAGATCGTAGAGTACATATATTTAACAGGTCCAAGAAAACTAAAAATATTATCTGCTTTTAAGAAGTTAGAGTTTCAATTATATACATTGAGGCTAATCTTTAAGCACTAGGCATTACTTCATCGTATTGTTTACGCACGTTCTAGATCTAGCTTTACAATGAGTTTATAACATACGTTCCCATATATCTCTCGGTTTATTATTTGCATGGCAAACGGACTGTAGCCTTGTCCCAAATTCATATTTTTATGAATTCGAAGAAACTGAATGGTACACGGTTTGCCTTAACCTGTGGTCTCGGTTTCCTGCTAAAATATTTTTTTAACAAAGTAGACAATTATGTACGTAGTCGTCAATTTATATTGTTTTCTCAAAACAGAAATATCATGGTCAAAAGCATTCAAAATTTAACTTGATGACATAAGATAATTTAGGTTATATATTTTTATTACTTGCATACGAAAACATAGTCTTCTAAACAATCATAATTTTCATGATACCATCTAATAAATGTCATAAAGGCCGACAATTTTGTGCATGCTGTGACATAATGATATAACCCTTATTTTATGTCATAAAAAGTTATGATCTATCTCATACGGGGTAATAAACACGGTACTGCGACCGTGTCCTAGGTCTTAGATGATTTACCGGTTTCCCTGGCCGTCATAAGCCAAGGCAAACGTCGTACTAACTGTCTACAGGCCCTTCCTGGATTTGACAAAGATTCCGTCCATGTCTCTGTTTATCATCATCATTTCAGCCTTTTTTTTTTACTATTTATAGGCTTGCGTTTGACCACTAATAAATTGGTGACCACCTTTACACGTCTACTGCTGGACAAAGGCCCGTAGCAGGTTTAGTGTGGAACTCAATGTCCAAGTGGCAAGCAGATCGACAACGGTCGCAGTGTCATCAAAGCCGCAAATCAATAATAAAAAAAAAGCGTGTATAGCCTTTTGGATTGGTCTCAAGCCGCCTCCATCTACCGGACGCGACCGCATCAATGACAACGGTCCGTCGTGTGGGGTGTTTCATACACTCCTGTTCGTAGTCACCAATTCAGAACCATTTTTCCCCAGTAGTTATCCATTCGACAATAGCTGCATATTTATGGTAAATCCTAATTTTAATACACATGTAAAGAGATTGAAGTATAGGACGATGAATATATTTTTTTTAATATTATTGTTCTTAATAATGAGGTTATTGGGTTGGCCAGTGTCAGAATGTCTCTCTTGCCTAAAATTCCTAGAACTTTCATGATTCGCTCGTAGTCCGTTTTTATAGCTTGTATGACACGAACGAAAAATTGCATTAAATGGGTTTACATGTTCAAGCAATTAAACCATCACAAAGGATGATTAACTGTTCGTAAAAGTAGGTTTTTTTGTTCGTGTTGCTTGGCTCCAATTTAGTGCCAATGTAATATTTGACCAGCCTCGTCACATTTTTTTATACGTTCGGTGTCATCACCCTGTAGTGCGATTGAATAATCAAGTTTGGAACGGGAGTTGGCATTAGATTGTTAAAAACTGCGAAGTTTCAAAGCATTAGTAAGTACTCTATTATGCGTCATAAAAGCTATTTAAATTAAATTGTACTGCGTAATGCACTATTTAAATTAAACTGTTTATTATCTTCTCATTTTTGCATGTGTGACGTCTATGAGTTCAAGCTGTAGCCAATTTTCAAACACTGTAAGGGCTTTGTTCATTTCAGTAATTGCTTTCTCAATAACTAGACCATTGTCCACTTCTTGGCATAGCATAGACATTTCATTGCTACCTACTAATAGTGTTTCTTACGTTACTCAGTTAATAGCTTCGCTGACAACATGCACATTTAGTACCTATGCTCCCTTATATAATTTCTCAAATAAACCATTTTTTCCAATCCTAGGCCAGCAGTTTTTCATCTGCGTTACATATATTGCATACTACGCTTTAATATACCAGATTTTCCTTACATGTGTCGAGCTATCCTAGCAGTATTAGACTCTCTCGCATACTGTGCAGTAGTCGTCTTTCCTCTGGATTTTCATTATAAACCTCAGTTTAGAGCAGTTTTGTTGTCCTCAGCCAAAATTACTCTCCCAATGCTGATTTCCATCCGTTACGCCTCTTACTTGTCACAGTACACGTTACGCTTTGTTTACAGACGTTAGCGAGCACTGCATGCTGACGTACGGACTATAAATAATGTATTGACCTAAATGTCGGCTTGACCGCCAGAACGCCACCCTGGTCTGCTATGGGAGGAGACATGTCTTCGATCTGCGACAGGTTTGCTTATGAACCCGTTCGTATCGTTTGAACTACATAAATAGTTCTGGGTGTAACAATATTACGTAACTTTCAGAAATCAGTAATTTGGAATTCCTCCGTCTTTGATTTATTTGTTATGATAGGTATTTTTGTTTTCGTTAGTCTCGTCGTTAGAACTCTATCAAACCAGAGATCACTGTGACTATGTAGAGAGTCGAGAGTAGTTCATAGACCAGATGCTATGACAAATTCGAAAGATGGTAAAATAAGCGCTTTATTATGATCATACTACCTTGCGTGGTCCATTGACTTATTGTGTTTTTTGAAAAATAAAATATTATATCATATAAAAGGCATGGAGTCTTTATCGTTTTCAACGATGAGGCTATTTTGTTTTTGTTCACGGAACTTAGTTTATTCTCAAGAAATATAATAAAGCAAAATGTGTACCTATACCTCGCATCCTAGTGCATAAACTTTAACATTTCGCACTGCTCTTCTCAGAATAATACCAAAGGTTAACTTACATTCTCAGTAAGTAAATAATACGCGTAATGAAACAAGATTAATTACAATTTCCGGCCATTTGTGCGTTTTTTTTTTTTTATAAAAGTTAATGCTCTAGTTCTGCTTGCACTTGGTAATTTATATTTTTTTAATTGGATAATATTACAGGGTTCTGAAAAGAACTGTTACTTTTTATGAGCTCTTTCTTTCACAAATCATGTTTTATTGTTGTATTCGGCAAGCACAAAACGTTATACAAAAAAAAACATTAACATGATTTGATTGCTCTTGCACTTTCAAGAGATCCGTTCATCGCATGGAATGATGTATAACACTTTTTATAAAAATAGTATCTAAAACTATTTACAAAAATCTTTTAGGTAATAGTGACTAGTGTTCTCGTAAGAGTTATGTCAGGTCAACGCAACCAATATGACCCATTTGCGCTAAACGCCGCGTCTCGTTCATTAATATTAATCAGTTCTTGGAATTTTTCTGCTCTATTTATTTTTCTTGTGTAGTACGGCTTCTGTGAAAGAATATTTCTGTTTCGTTTCATGTCTATCAAATGGCCTGAAATCTTATTGCTGTTGTAATAATGAATAATGTGCAGATGTTTTATTTTGTCTATAAATTAACAAAGGGGCGGGCATTCATTTTATAACAAGCATTCGTATATTTGAAAAGTCTTCTACTACTTACATTATTCCGTGTCTAAGTTTTGATACAAAAACAGCCTGGCTAAAAGCTATTCCGTGTTCAAATGTTATGACATAGTGTACTTATACCAATAAGCATAAACTCACTTTTTCCACTGAAATGTTAGAACCGTGCTGTACTTAATATCATTTTAGCTTGATAGGTTTTTATTGCTCCAGTTTCATAACATTTCGAGTTACTTACTATAATTTGTCGGTCTTTTTCATGTTATTTTTTTTATTTTTTAACTCTAGCATCAAGGTATTTTCAGCACATAACCTTTATTTCACTCAAAGACCATCCTTGGGGGAATATTCGGGGATCAGGACAATAGCCCATCTGAGCAAGGTCATAGACTAGAGATATGAGACTCTTGCAAAGAATGATATGACGAGTTGTATAGGCCAGTAGAGACTACTAGTACTTATCAAGGATATCTGAATCCACCACTTTTTTGAAAGCAAAAACTGACCAAAAATTTAAAATAGAATGTCTTCTACCGAGTGATTTTAAAGCAAGACGTCACGCTCTCTTCGCTTCTCTCGCCAATTAACTCTGCTAATAGACTATAATGGTTAAAACACGAGTAACCGGCGCTTTGATTCGACCAATTTGTTCGCACTTTCCCCAGCCTTGCACTGATATGATACCTACACCTGCTACTAGTAGATGTAGAGTAGAGAGCTAACTAAGTAGTCTGCCTGGTAACCAAAGAACAATAAAAACATCTTCGCGAGGCAAAGGATGATGTACGAGTAAGAAGGCGAAAATACAGATTGCAATTTCAAGGCATCAATATGAGTGCCAGTGTTATACTATTCCGAATAGTATTGTTTTGTATTGTATTGTATTTATTTATTCAAAAGGATGTCTTCATCCTTTTTACAACAAACTTTATGTAACTAATACAATAGGTAGTTGATGTAATAAAATTAAATATAACAATGAAACTAGAAATAGTGACCTTCGCAAAAATTATGATAAATATTTCATTTCGCTGTATACGGCGTACTATAATAATTCATAGGTATTTATCCGTTGTAAAAGGAGCGACTTTATACAGATACTGTATAAAATAAATAATAAAAATAGAGCTCAAATCAAACTTAAGTTAAGGAGGATAAATTATATTTCTAATACTGATTGCAAAATCGCAGTAGAGTTCCTCCTTTGGAAGATTAATTCATTGTAAATCTTTTGTGGCAGATTGCAGATTATTTAAACAGGCACAAAACCTTAAAAATAAATTAAAATTATCGGATGTTTTACTCCCTAGTAATTCACCAGATGTCAGTTTTAACGAAAATATATTCTCGTCAACGCCATTTTATTTTTCACATTTAATTCTTTATGGAAATTTACGACCAGTCGTAACAAACAAATGCTTTTTGAACGTGTCCTCCATCGAATGATGGTTTGGTGTTTTTGTTAGGGTATGGTATCACCTGTAAGTACTACAAGAAGTTTGTACGGTTTTTCGTTTGTAAACTATTGACTAGGCGCTCTCCTGATGGTAAGAGATCACTCCTGCCCATGACCTGAATAGCTGCGCTGAGTGGACTTTACGTTTTTCATGGATATTGGGATTACTGGACTACGTGCCGGGTATAATGTAGGCAAGAGCTTTATCCCAGACGCAAACCATATTGTTGGGTATTTTCCGGCCATCACGTCACGCCATTGATAAAATTATTTGCAGGAAAAAATATTTACATGATCACTTTGTGTTGGCGTCCAATTCAAAGAAAGTTGTTTTTAAACATTCTTTACAAAGAATTTGGGCTTTGACTGGCATAATAGCTCTTACATCTGCAAATTGCAATGGCGTTGCGGCCATTCCATGCGTCTAAATTGTATCAAGAAAAAACCTTTTTGGTTTACATAAATGAAGAAAGAGTAGCGATGATAGAAATAGTTATTCCTTTTCTGAACATTCTAAACGTCGCCACAAAATCCACTAATCATCTGTATCTACTTCAATTCGGAACACTGGTCTTCTTCTCCTTATCGTGTCACTAGTTTTTTCGAACCAGTGTGGTGAAAGTATTTCAAGTTCGCCTCGAAGAGGCTCCTTTCGTGCACTTGGCATATGTTTTCGAACTTTTTAGGTTCTAAGACATTCTGGTTTCCTCACGATGTTTCCCTTCACCGTTATGCTCGTTTATATGCACACATAGATTTTTTGAACAGAAAAATCCATTGGTGTACGACCACCGGGTTCGAACCCACGACCTTCGAATTGAAAGTCGAGGCACCTCCCACTCGGCCAACACGGATTTACTTATTTACGGAAGACACTGGTGAAGTCGCTTATTACTGCAAGTTCCATGACTTTACGGTATCTGGCAAATGTAGTTCGTTGGAAATAACTCATTTAATGAAACAAAGAGCTTGATGAAAACTGTAAATCGGTTGAGGAAGATTAGCAATAAAATACATTATTACTACTTCTTTGTTGTTTTATTTTATATAATGAATACTGTTGTAATTTGCTATATTAATTACTCTTTATGTATAGTTTATGTAACTGGTAATGAACAAGACAGGATATTTTTGTATATCCTCATAACAAACAGTTATAAATTGCACGTTTTATGTTCTATGCAAGGTGCAGTTATAAAGAACTGACTAGTAAATTTTGATTTCTGACATGAGACATTAAAAAAAGTATTATAAACCCTGGACTTTCAGTTAGGTAATAGCATTTCTGGAATAAACTTCCATTATACAATTATCAAATTAAACCTACCAAGTAACCTTAAATCTACCAAGAAATAATAGAATTTCATTATAATTTTGTGTCCAGGAATTTTCGTCAGTTAAAGTTAAATGGTAAATTAATAAAGCTAGGTTTCGGAGGTCAGTCATCTTACTTCGAGCGTAAAATGAAACTTTTGTTCGTTTAAGTGGTCACTTTGTGAAGCCCTTCTCGCTTTTGAATGCCTGGATTAGCGTTGTCACTAATTTGTCAAGTTTGTGCTTTCAAAGAGTTTACATTATGAATCATTAAAGCTATTATTTATTAGTGTATTTTGTATAATATCGTAAGTATTATATTACTAATCATAAGCTTTATACTATTTTCTAGCACTACCACATCTCCATAATACGCAGAGGTTAGCTGGAAGAGAATGCTAACTAGCATTAAGTTCGCCTATGTACTTGTTTTTTACTTTGTGCAATAAAGCATTTTCTATCTATCTATCTACAATGTTCATGTAAGACTTTATTTTTGGAAATTCCGGCGTGTTAAAGGCCATTATTGAACTATTGATTTATTTGTTTTTAAAAGTCTGCCAAGTGTCTTTTTACCCGACTCTGAAGAAGAAGGTTATATTTTTGATAACTTTGTCATGATAAAGATCTGAGTCAGCTTCTTAATTGTCATTTTCTGCTAAGCAGTAATGGTTTATTTATAACTATTTACACCCTAACATCCTTGTGTGGAAATAAATGTTATTCTTATCTATTCTATTCTATACTTGCCTTCATCAGTTTTAACAAAGTATTTTTTCTCTGCTAAGATCAGCTTTATTAACTGCGACTAATATTAATACTAGTCGAATAGATTTATCACAAAATAATCCATTGTTATGCTGTGTCGCATGAAAATAACCGATTCGAATGTAAATACAAGCGATAAAATGAACAAGTAAATTAATTCGATATGCAAATTTATAAGGATTCCTTATGGAGATGGAAGCCAGTAGATAGCCTCACCGGATATGGGCTGTGGCGCCTGTTTGAAGACTTCTCACGCATACTAACCCCGCATTATACACCGCAACCCATAAAAAGCTTAAACCCATTACAATAACGACCATTATTGCATTCCGAAATGGAAGTAACAAGC
The DNA here is from genome assembly GCA_932526365.1 of Lobophora halterata. Classification (NCBI taxonomy): domain Eukaryota; kingdom Metazoa; phylum Arthropoda; class Insecta; order Lepidoptera; family Geometridae; genus Lobophora; species Lobophora halterata. Next base: position 3,796,318 of record OW052026.1, read on the forward strand.
CGAAACGATGAAGTGCTAGGTTAGTAAAGTGAATAAAGTATATTAGAGAGAATATTCTTGGGGTAATTTGGTTTGGCCGCCAGGAATTTTGAGATTTAGTCTTATAATCATAAAATCGTTTATTGTTATCAAGGTTTTTATGAAGCAAATCATCTCGAACACGAAACTGTTTTAAGCTGGTTAACTATGCTTAGTTAGGAATTCTTGTATAATCTGCAATATGAAGCTGAGTGAATTTCGAGTGAGTGTAATCTTGTCCCGAAGAACTTGTCCTGTTAAAAACGTGTTCCGTATTGAATTTATATTGGTGTCAATGTGCCCCGCTTTATCTGCATCACCTACCTATATGTATTTATATTTCAATTAATGTTTTCCGTCTACTTCTAAAACGAGAATGGTCTCAAATTAAATTGGAGGAAAATAAATACAAAAATGTTATTCTAAATCATGCTGAAATAAATGGTCGCGTCGTGTGGAATATCATCTCTAACATCGGGCGGGCGTTTTAACGCCGGGTCAAGGCCTGCACAGGAATAATCTAGCTTTCCAAACACCAATAAATATTCGATGGGAATAAATATGAATAAATGTTCCAGTTTAATAAATTATATGTGACGTACTGTGTGATGTATCGTCGTCGCTCACATCTTGACAGAACGACAGAATAAAACTTTTTTTTAATCTGGTTCGGTCCTGATAATAGTCACTATTTATTTTCTACTAGCACTGCGTGTGTACAGATTTAGATACCTTACGGCATACAAGTGCCTCGACCAAACTGTTTAAATGTATATTGAAACCTAAGCTGTCTCCGTTGCAGCTAGTCGGCAGCCAGTTACGAAATTCCCCATCCTGTATTGGTAAACAAGCACAATTAAATACCTACTAAGCTTTAGGCAGTGTCCTAATAGAACGCGATGACGCGACCATCGCAAGTTCGCGCGAACGTCGATCGCGCGATCACGCGATCAAACGTACTAACGTCAAATAGGCGTCCCAATTGGCATCGCGTCGCGTCGCGCGATCGCGCCTTTTCCCAATCGGACGCCTATTTGACGTTAGTACGTTTGATCGCGTGATCGCGCGACGGTCGCATCGCTTGCTCGCGCGACGATCGCGTGATCGCGTTCTATTAGGACAACGCCTAAGACAAACTTTACTATGTCCTAACGGATCTAAGTATTCACCCGACTTCGCTTACATGGTATCGCTATAACTAGAAACCTAATGCCAAATTAAGCCTAAACCTTCCAATAAATTCAACATGATAAAGTAACATACATACATATGTACATCATTATTCAGACAATAAATCATTAACTTTTTTGACCTTGAGTTTTAAAAGCCAATCGATCTGCTAATAATGTCGATTCGCTCTTTGCATTGCCAGGAAAAAACTGTTAGTTCAACTGTACAAGCTGTTTAGGTCAGATCTAGTCAGACCAGTAAAAATTTAGCCATTTATTTTATTTGTTTCATAAACTTTTGTAAAAAAACTTTATCCGAATCTTAACAGCCGTTCCATGACATGTATTTTTTTGTTTATTTTTTGTTATACAGGGTGTCTCAAAAGAAAGTTCACATTTTATTTCCTCACCAGTTTAGGCCAATCCTAAGTGGCTGCTGTCTGTCTGTGTGTATACTAGAGTTTATAGAAATATCATTTCACGGTAGAAAGAATCTGCTAATTAGCTGCCACACCAGTCGCCACCCCAGCCTTCGAAGCCTGGCTCTATGAGTTTGTAAAATAAAACTTTTTGTTACTAACTGCAGCAGGTAAAGTTTCATAAAAGCTCATGCATGTTTTTTTATTTATTTTATTCAAAATGCAAGTATGTTTTATATTTGAGTTTAAAGGTCCTACTAATACATAATAGGTTTTGTAGAAAATATTTAGTTGTCCATGAAATAAATTAATTAACACTGTTACTTTTAAAAAAAGTAAAATATGTTTCAATTGATACGAAAGTATCCTCTTCGAGGCGCACTTGAAATCTTTTCACCACACTGGTTCGAAAGAACTAGTGACACAATAAGAAGAATTGATACCAACCATATTACTGTAAAATTTCCGACCTGTATGAGCAATTTTGTAGCTCTACCCAATACCCAATACAAACTTATTATTTGATCATATCAGTGCCATACCAAACCACTTCCGGCAATTCAAAAACGCATCAAACATAAGACGCAACTCAACTTACTGAGTTGGCACCCCTACGAGGTGATTCACCAAGTCCTGGAGTTATTTACCTCGAGTTCCTGCAGACCACCGGAGCGTGGTCGCCCTAATTCGTTCACCATTACATCTTTTAAAACAACACTTATTTCGCGAGTGCTTTTTACTGTTTTATGGTCACCAAACTGTCGTCGGTACTGTCTGGTGAAGAGACTTTCTGGAGCTGGTTATGAGCTGTTGAGATGCGGAATTGACTTTCATATTTTCGGAACCTGTATTCATGATGTTTCTTCGCGAGATTTCACAATTGCGTGATGGTAGAGCTTCGAATCTTAGTGCAGACTCGTTTGTGTCTTACTGTTTTCTGATTTTTATCAGTAGGTAGTATGTTTACAACGATTCTGGTTGAAAAGAAAGTTTAGGATGTAAAGCAAATAATTTGGCATTCATTTGTTGAATAACGTGTACGTAACAAAACAGTATTAACTTTTTACGATACTGACTAGCTGCTGCCTGCATAGATTATGCGTTAAAAATGCTTGTATTTTTTCAGCTCATAAACTATATCCAATCTGAATTTCAGCTGAATCGGTTTTGTTGTGGCTGGGGAACATATATCGATCTAACCAAATCTTCACAAATTATGGTTTTTATTTTTTTATTAGTGGGGTTTTTTCCCCGTTTGTTGTTTGACGGATGGATCCATAGCATTTCATTGCAAAAATTGGACTGGAGGAATTCAATATCTGAAATTACATTCAAAGTCATCAATATTTAGAATGAACGTATTGTGTTTTGAAGTCAATTGTCCCTACCAGGAACCGGGAAAGAACTTGTCAGTTCAACAACCCCTAAATACTTCCTGAAATCTGATTCATTAGGAATTATTAAAAATATTATTTTTGAGTCCTTTTATCTGTCATGTGGGACTGTGGATATTTCGCGAAACTTGAGTTGCCCTTATTCGCTAAGTGCATACTGTTTATTCTTTGTAATGCATAAAGACTGAAAATATTTTAAAAATCAGCTTTCGTCTTAATATTTTCGCAAGAAAAGCAAGTTCGTGTTTCAAAGAAAACCAGTGGTCCACTTCTTTTAATTAATTTCAAATAACCATTAACTTTTAATTAATGTCTTACACTAACCGATAAACCTGTTTTTATAATTTGCGATGACGAGAAATGCTGTAAGTAAATCTAGGTTTTTCTCTTGAAAGGAAATCGGAGAACTCTGTGGCTGGACTATTTTCGAGTATCTTAAAACTTGCCACATCCGCCCTTCAGAACTGCGGTTATTTCAACGATAAACTAATACAGCATGTTATTTTTTCATCTCTGTTTTTACTTACTTATTACGCGGCGTTGTGGCTTTTCTACGCTAGTGGCTAATTGCTTTGTAGCTTATTAGCTCTTTCATAATACCTAATTGGTTTTGTTTAGAGATTCCGTGTCGTAGGCTAGGCAGTCTAGGCACATTTTAGCACTATCGACACTAACTATTGAAATAAATGGTAACCGAAATTTCTTGTCTTCTGTTCTTTTCTTTTCTACTGTTTCGATTGGTCCACAACAAATTTATCATCCGCACCGCATCCTGACATGAAATGGGTGTGTCCAGGCGCACTCCATCAATTCCGATTTAGCTCTCAATGTCGTTCTTTTATTTCGCAGTAAATCCTACAATTCGGAGATCAATAGTAAGTGCTCATTGAGATGAAAATATTTGCTTAGGGAGTGGAAATGGCTCGGTTTGTTTACCAGTCCTTGGTTCACGGTCGAATTTTTCGCATCAATCAATTTTGGTTCGACGTTTCGGTAATTTTGAGTTTTGTTGCGGTTTTTTAACCTTGTAGCTGCAGTGGAATCTCATGGTCTCTCCAATTATATTGTTCGTTTGATTATTTTTGTTTGATTGATTTGCTATCTTAACCTTGATTGGCTCTGCTTCTCCCACAGAAGATAAAACACGGAGCATCATTATTTTTATTTTGCTGTTTTTCTTCATTATAGTTGTCACATTGTCTACGTGGTACTGCCCAGGTAACAGCGACATTAGTCACATACACCTTATGAGTTTTTTAGTTAGTGTCCATCTTCGCCGCTTTGAACATTATAATTTTTTAACATTTTTTTTTACCGTCCTCGGTCCTTCGTTTTAATGGTTAAATAAAACATGTCGTTTCAAAATCGTTAAATATCGAACTTCATCATAATGATTCACGGGCAACGACTAGCCACAGAATAAATAACAGACTGTCCGTTCGGTGACACATTGCGCAATGCGCGCGCACGTGTGCTCCTTATCGCACGACAATATAAACAAGCGTGTGATTTACACTACTATTTTGCACTGTAGTGTATATGTCTGTTGGTTTTGCGTTAACGACTTTAGTGTACACTATTGTAGGTAAAAGTTCAAAGAACTCTTTTTGATAATTGTTCGTCATCTGAATATTATTTCGGGCGGTTGATCTGACCGGAAAATGATAACTAAATTATTTAGTTAACAAGGTTCAGCGGTATTATGACTTCTTAATTGTTTACAAAGATTTGCTACTAGAGCTTTGTAGTACGAAACTTCATGACTAAGCAAGGTAGTATACAATAATGGGGATAAACTATCGCCCTGTGCAACCTCAAATTCTCGGTTCATCGAAATCGCTCTTACGCGAACCGCGAGTTACTCTTCCCACCTTTGGGCAAAGCTCCAAAAAAAGTTCACTTTCCCTGTCTAGCTCACTCCTCTCTCGCCGTTCTTTCACAAGCATGACGAATAAAAAAATACGCAGAAAACCCTGCCCCCAGCGATTAATTATTTAAAATCAGCTTTTTTTCTGCGAAAATTTTCTTTTTTTTTTCATCTCGCCGGCACTTGGCCACTTTCGCCGGTCGTCTTAATTACGAAGCGTGTACCTACTACCAATGTTGTTGTGTAACGCAATTGGATCGGGGACACATCCCAATTCTGTCTAAGTATCACTGACACCACATTTTGCATGTTTTTTTTTCTTATTGAATTTTCTACTTTAACGCTAAGACTAAATAATATTCTAATACTGTATCCACTTTATCTTGAAGGTTATGTAAATTGTTTTTCTGCGGTTTTCTGATTTTCTTGACCTGGTTTCTCTGTTAAACTAATGTTTTGTAATGGATTAATTACACCCGTGAGTATTTCGTCATTCTTAGAAACTGAGATGAAAATAGATCGTTATGGTTCTAATATAAATAATAGAAGAGGTCTTACAAGAAGGATAATACCATCTAATGACTTAACATGATGATTTGTTAATGTAATAAGATGTCGATATGCGATGCATGAAGCGTTATGAGTTTTGAGCCGTGAACGAAATTTAAAACAACTCGCCCATTCGATGTCGTGGATATGTAGACGTAGCAAAGCACAAAATAATCAGCCTATAAGTGTTGTTTCACTGCTGGGACTCACGCCTTCTCTTCCACGTAATTTTTAGGTCTGCTTTTGAGAGAGTAATACCAAATCAACATCTCTTGCAAATTCTGTCCAAAAACCAACGGCAAGAAAGTGAATGCAGGCTGTTTATCAGCGGTTTGTTTACATGTTTTGACAATACGGCGGTTTTGAACAGACTATAACAGTTCGTAACTCCTCCGCAACTCTATCGATCATTGAGTCTTCTAAATATACAATATTTCGCACGATTTCCGAACAATAAGCGTTCTCACCTGTTTCCACGAATCTGGATGATCATCGCAAACCGGATTTAACACAACATTATGGGTAAATCTAGTTTTGTTGTATGGTTTTGGCTGCTTTTAAAAAAATGATAATATTGTAATTTAGTGGTACGCAAGTAAGGTTCATCTTCCATGAAAAAAATACTGATATTAAACAAGATTAAAAATCTAAAAACCAGGTTTTTATGCTTCTGCTGTATTTCGCTTCTGTAACAAGATATAGCGGTTTTTATGGTTTTAGAATGCATTTTCCTACCTACCAACCTAGTTGATGATGAAAATAACATCAGGCCTTTAACGTATTACAAAGAGCTTTCGTAAGAGCTTTTCAATTCGTTCGCTGATATATTTTATATATTTTTATAGCATTATTACAGTCGGTAGGATTACTGTATATTTTATATATCACGAGTTTCGGGTATAATTCATTTAACAATAGATTTCTCATACTTCTTAGAACTTAAGGAAAATCCGATTACAAAATTGAAGTCAACCCAGTCATGTCAGTTTTAGAAACTAATATAAGTACATATATAGAGTTAAAATTTTTAGGATGTTTTCGCCAAGAAGTGTTGGCGCGTATTAAGAAGAAATTTGTTAATTCGTAACGAAAACGAAGTTGCGGGCATCAGCTAGTTATGTTTGTAAATAATTGCTTTGAAGACTGTTATCTGGATTGAAGATAAATAGAGGAGTAAATAATTTAATGTGGCTTCTAATAAATCTTTCCTTAAAAATCAAAACATTTGTACTGAACTAAATAATTACACAGATAATAATAAGAAAAGCTGCGAAATGTTCTCGTAATCCGTGTTTATCTTAAAATCCTTTCCACAAAGTGTCTGAATATATACTGACACTACTCCGAAATGGCTCATTTGTAACAATGGTAAAACCGGATCTATTTACTGCCATTACTCGCTAAATACCTAGTACCATATTTGCGTAATCAAAAGGATTAATGGTTCTACCTACAGGCTCGCTGTTCCTCTTCAATCTCTAAAACAACATTTTCATTATTTCATCGTTTCATCTCTGCTATCAATCATTTTTTGAGATCCTGTGTATCCAGGTTACGTGGAACTAAACCTATATTTAACCAAATTCTTTTGTTAGAATTTAAATTCGATATTCCTCGTATAGTTTACGGTCTTTATCGATTTTTCAACAACGTGCCATAATCAATCATATCTCGAAAATCTACGAAAAACTGTTTCAGACAGTTGATTCATTCATCTTGTTCATATAACATGACCAGAATTTGGTTTCCGTCACTACCTTATCCATGACTTATGCCGACTTGCACCAAACTTTCAAAGTTCCTAAGCAATTACTTTACTTGCTTGTCAGTTCTTAACGTTCAGAATCTGGACTGTTAAGAACTACCAAGCGAATAAAGTAATTGCTTAGGGACATTGACAGTTTGGTGCAAGTAGGCATTAGTAGAGTTTTTCTACAGTGCGAGGCGAGTCAGGATTGCAGATGGCTCAATGGCACAGTAAACAGTTAATTAGACATTGAAATTACAGACTTGAACAATTTAAAGTATATTTATACACTGATTCGAACCCAGCGTTTATCAACAGAGCCATGCACGTTCCCGTTTACGCGTTTCCCGGAAAACACGAGCCCTGTGACGTCACGGCCGCCATCTTGCCATAAATCGGTTCGTCATGTTGTGACATTCACCTAATTTTGTTGACCTGATATCGACGTTGTGTGAGGCGTTGTTGCACTTTATAAACTGTATTTGAAGCATGAACTTTTGCGTTGACGTTAACGAATCGTATCCGCCACAGAGAAGGTAACAGTTTGTATGTCGTTTTCAAAAATAATCCTTTCATACTTGGATTACAAGACGAATTTAGAAGTCTGAATTCTGGTTTTTCTTGTAAACCTCAAGCTCTTAGTGAGTATGTGGTGAGATGAATTGATAATGATAGCGTATCGTTGGTTTCTATTATTTAAAAAAAGTTAGTCATTGAGATCACTGAAGTGAATCATGTGACCTCAAACAAAATATTGGTTTTTCGATTCATAAAATCACGACTTTTCAAAAGAATTTAGTCTTGGCATTTTGACGCGGAAAATGCATTCGTGGGAAGATATTGAACTCGTGGAATAGGAGTGTCATATTTCAATGAATAAATTGCCGCGCAGTATACCTATTCGGCAAAACCCATTGGTTTTCGCTCGCGAAGACTTCCACATGTAAAATTGAATTTTCATTCTATACGTCAGCGTATGGATACTTCAGACATCAAGGTAAACTTCTGAGAAATCTTTTAATCCCTGTTTAATGGGTAATTAGTGTCATGTGGATTATCTGCCAAAAACTAGAAAAAACACATTTGGCAAGAAAACGATTGTAAACATTACGTTACCGGGTTCGTGAGATCATTTACTTTGTAACCGATGTTTTCAGCTACAACACATCAGTTTGTGGAAACTAATTGAACGAACTAATTACGTTGTTGAACCAATTAAATTGTAGTGGTTTTAATGGATTCGCAGTCAGACAACGACGGGTCAATAATCCAGCTCGTGTTTTTAACCTACTAAAGACTCCCAGTTAATAATAGAGTTAATCATTAATTTATGTTGGCGCTTCACACCTTGGTAATGAATTGTAAACACTGTTCGTGTAATGGAAAACAAGCATTTGTACAGGACTGTTTACGAAGTTGTTCTTGAGCTTGTTTAGAGTCAAATCTTCTTTAGGACTACATTCGAATTAAGATCTTAACACCTGCGAACCTCTGATCTTCTGAATCAGAAATATACAAAACATACAAGTTGAAGATTCATTGAAATTCGTTCACATTATATGCGAAATGAAGTCAATTATTGAATACTAGCTGTTGCCCGCGACTTCGTCTGCGCAGGTATCTTTATAAATTGTAGCCTATATGTTATTCTGGTGTATAAGCTATATTATTGTAAAGTTTCATTAAAATCCATTCAGTAGTTTTTACGTGAAAGAGTAACAAATATCCATCCATCCATCCGTTAATAATATTTTTAGGATCAATTCAGTGAGTACCTGTATCATTCACATCAACAGCTAATTGATTTTGTAAGTACAAAGCCCAATTAACACAGTTGACGTCTGCAATCCACTACACCGTCTCATCAGCATCTAGAAACAATAAATCGATTATCATATTACCAGGTGGTCCATTGTCAGCGGTGATTAGGTGATTGGGTCCTTGCCAATGTCGACTGGCGCTTCGCAGAAGTCTGTCGACTCGCCGCTACTGTCATCTGCCTTCTACTGAATATGTCGACTAAATTACACTTTTGCGGAATTGCATTAGAGACACGGTTCGTTGACGCCGAGTTTAGGATTTAGGGCGATGAGGAAAACTTGAGTTTCCATATTTTTATATTTCCAAAAAGCACTATCTTTAGATTTGTGGTAGAGGTCTCATTTAATCTTCTCCAATTAAGCCTGTTGTTTTTGCTCAAAATCGAACTGTTGCAGCTCTATCCATCTGGTTGGGCAGTTTGGTCGCATTTTGTCTCAGATCTCCATTCATTTTCTGCTTTTAGAAACGATTCTTAGATGAATTAATAATTGGAATTTCATCATCATTTTCAGCATTTATCCTTCCAGTAGTGGACAACGAATTCATAAAACATGATAACTTATTGCTATCAAATTATGTTAGCAAAAAACAGTTCCAGATTAGTTAGTTGGTTTGTCAGACTCGGAACAGCTTCCCAGTAGTTTGTTCCGCTCTGGAATCTCCGGATTATTTTCCTTATTGTACGATTTAGTCTAATAGCTGGAAGCCAGGCTATTACGAAGACAAAATGTGATTGAAGTAGTGCAGGTAAGTTTTTTGATTATAACGGGTATTTATCGCGCTAACCTCGTATGTTTTTGTGTCCCGACGTTTCGACTGTATTGCAACAGCCGTGGTCACGGGTTGACTGGCGTATTGGAGCTACCGTCGCGGTGAAATGAGAGAACTACCCTCATTTTGGTCGTTAAAAATGTTCGGTCGGCACACCACACTGACGACATCCGGACACTTAAGCGGTGTTTTAAAAGCGTTCCGCGTGCACTTTGCAATCACTGGGTTCCATGACGTTGAGAGTCTGTATCCGTCTTCACGATTGAAATTTGGATTCTTCTTTATTTCAATCGCTTCCCGAACCATCCTCTTGTGAAAATAACGTTCATGGGCGAGAACTTTCGGATCATGCAGTTCAATCCAGTGATTAGGTCCTGAGTCTACCAAATGCTCCGCTATCGCTGATTTATTTATCTGGCGATTTTTGACCGCGACTATGTGTTCCTTGACCCGTTCGGCTATCGTACGTTTAGTTTGACCGACGTATGAACGGCCACAGCTACAGTCAATTTTATATACGCCAGGTATTTGTAAAGGTATGACGTCTTTAGGAAAAATAACTCAGAAGGTACAGTCAGAGACACAAGTTCCACAAACGGTCATCAATTTATCGAATATTTGTTTGGACTCCACGACCAAGATCATATTGGAAAAAGGTTTGAACTTTGCACTCACACCTAAGCGTATACCGTATGAGGATATTATCAGCAGTGTCGAGGAAACCATTATACGCAACAAAATTCCACCAAATGACGCGGAAATACTGAGACAAGATGTTTCAATTATCTTGCGTAAATGCCGACCCCCTAAACCTAATGTCACGTCCGATGAGCGTCAAGCACTCAGGGATCTGAGGGCTAATGAAGACATTTTAGTGTTAAAAGCGGACAAGGGTAACGCTACTGTAATAATGGATACCGCTGACTATGATTCCAAAATACGAGATCTGTTATCTGACGAAAAGGTATACAAGCCAGTAAACTACAATCCCACTGCCAGAGTGACAAGGCGTATCAGGGCACTGATTGCAGAGCACAGGGAGCTTTTCACAGAGGAGGTGTACGACCGTCTCCATAAACCATCAATTGTACAACCACCTAAATTATATGGCTTGCCAAAAGTACATAAGGCTAATATACCATTACGGCCCATTGTGAGCCAGATTGACTCGCCGACATACCATCTAGCGAAGCACGTAGCGTCGGTACTACAGCCTCTTGTTGGTAAGACGTCTTCCTATGTGAAAGACTCTCGTCATTTTGTGGAGATCATCAGGGGCATCAAAATAGATCCAGGTGACATTATGGTGAGTTTTGACGTTGAGTCCCTTTTCACGAACGTTCCCATAACAGACTGCCTAGATGTAATTCGAGAAAGGCTTGGTGATATAGAACTGCCAGAGCAGTATGTAACTATTCTACAAAACTGTTTAGACGGGAACTTCTTTTTGTACCGGAACCAGTATTACCTCCAGATAGATGGTGTTGCTATGGGTAGTCCAGTGGCACCAGTTTTAGCAAACATATGGATGGAACATTTTGAGAGTAAATTAGACTGCAATGCTCACGGTATCAAACTGTGGAGAAGATACGTAGATGATGTCTTCTGCATTATGAAGGGAAGTAAACAGGAAGTGGAAAAACTGACGGTGCTTTTAAACTCCATACACCCTAACATCCGGTTTACACATGAGATGGAGGAGAATAAAACACTGGCATTTCTAGACGTGAAAGTGATGGTTAAAGATGACGGCTCCTTAGCGCACTCTGTTTATAGGAAGCCTACACACACAGATAGATACCTAAACGCTGCGTCACATCACCATCCTCTTCATCTAAATTCCGTCGTTACATCATTAACAAATAGAGCTTATGACTTGTGTGACCCTGAACATTTAGAACACGAGCTAGTGCATGTTCAGGAGGTACTAAAACGGAACGGATATGAAGTGGACAGGTTACTTCCAAGACACAAGAGCAGAGAAAAACAGGCTGATGTAAGAAGGCAACCGGTGTTTCTTCCTTATGTTAAAGGTGTGACTGATAAAATTGGAAATGTTTTGTAAAAGTTTTCAATAAAATCGATTTTCACTCCTCTTACTAAAGTAGCTAAACAACTAAGAACGCCTAAAGACGTCATACCTTTACAAATACCTGGCGTATATAAAATTGACTGTAGCTGTGGCCGTTCATACGTCGGTCAAACTAAACGTACGATAGCCGAACGGGTCAAGGAACACATAGTCGCGGTCAAAAATCGCCAGATAAATAAATCAGCGATAGCGGAGCATTTGGTAGACTCAGGACCTAATCACTGGATTGAACTGCATGATCCGAAAGTTCTCGCCCATGAACGTTATTTTCACAAGAGGATGGTTCGGGAAGCGATTGAAATAAAGAAGAATCCAAATTTCAATCGTGAAGACGGATACAGACTCTCAACGTCATGGAACCCAGTGATTGCAAAGTGCACGCGGAACGCTTTTAAAACACCGCTTAAGTGTCCGGATGTCGTCAGTGTGGTGTGCCGACCGAACATTTTTAACGACCAAAATGAGGGTAGTTCTCTCATTTCACCGCGACGGTAGCTCCAATACGCCAGTCAACCCGTGACCACGGCTGTTGCAATACAGTCGAAACGTCGGGACACAAAAACATACGAGGTTAGCGCGATAAATACCCGTTATAATCAAAAAACTATGTGTGATAATCGCGAAAGTCTACGAAAAACTAGTGCAGGTAAGGTGCATCAGCCATAATATTATGTCTGTCGCCATTGTCTTCCGTATTACTCTTGTTATTTCAATTGAAATTATCATTGCCCTTATCTGTTTCGTAACCCGTACCTTTAGTGTAGACTCAGCTTTAGACGTAGCATAACTTTGCTAAACACTGCATGCATTGAATTGCCAATTTCATACTCTTCTCACAGGCGTTATTACATGAACACGTTTAATACAATGTCACAGTTCAATGTGCAATTGTATTTAGAAAATTCACGTCTGACCTTAGGGAGACTTTTGCAAATTCATTCAATTCGAACATATCGCTTTCTCGATCTCGACATGAAGAAACATATTGATGCTTCGAATGTGCTACAGACAATAGACCATTCATCCATACCGATGAAATGCGCGTGCGTCATTCGATTCCACCGCATGCGCAAGAGACCAAGTGCGTGAACTTAATTTGGTGCTTCACAGTAGAAGGATATGAAAGAAATATCTGCCTTTCAGTAGGAGACCTGGCTGATAAATAATCAAAATAATATTTTGTTAATAACCCTCTGATGGTGAGAGATACGTCTGCCTGTCTATCCAAATAGACCTGTTTTGGCGGTTAAATACGTTTGGCGTTAAGTAACAGTTATATTAAATTTATGCTCTGTATGTTAGTAGGTGGGTGAAGTTAATAACGTAAACAACCTTCTGAGAGCACACGTCGTTTATTACTGCTAGACAAAGGGTAGCAAGATCGCCGCGCCACTGCGATAGTTACATACGTACTTATAGGCTATGCATAAACGTAGGCGCATACACATCACTCCTCCCTCTTTAATCTGAGAACCTGGTGACAATACAGAAAAAAACAACTTAGCACATACTAGGCACATTATAAAATAATAGATCTGCCTACTCTTTATAATTTACAAACTTTCGTGGTCGAAAGTTGTAGTGGGGACGATAGCGTGGCGCATCTGTATTGCTACTACTCTGTGGCGGACATAGTGGCGGTGATGATAGCGCGACCGAACTGCGACGGGTCGCCTGCGCATCAGTCTCAGCTACAACTTGCGTCGAATGACGCGCCACTGGAGAAGGCACAAAACCAACCCTATTCTGAACATTATTATTAACAAAACACGTCTCACTACTATGGACCTGACCGGACCCTCCTCCCGACCCATCTAAAAACACATGAGATGTAGACTGTGTTTGTTCGTCGTTTACAGTAACGGGTTGTTTGTTTGAATATCGCAACAGCTGATCAACATGTCTCTTACATATTCCGATGCCTTCGACTGACACATTATACATTCTGCTGCCTAAACTACACATTATTTTACCAATTTTCCAAAATGGTTTCCTGCCTATATAACATCTTACCCATACATTCTGGCCAACTTGAAATATTCTACTAGTATTTAAGTCCGCAATGGTTCTGGTGGCGTCGGCTTCCGGTATTTGTTTTGACGGCAACACTAGATCTAGCCTACACCTTAACTCACGGTTAAACATTAACCTAGCCGGGGTTTCACCAGTACCACAGTGGACTGTGCTTCGGTACTCAAATAAAAATAACAATAATTTTTTCCGTTATCTGAGCACGAGTACAATTATGATTGTTTTGCAAAATACATTTTATCATTTTCTTACAAGTTTTAACTGAATTTTCAGCTTGCCCGTTACTACAAGGGTGATAAATTGGCGAAGTTAACTGTTTTATGCCACCGTATTTACAGAAATCACTAAACTCCTCATTACTTATCTTTGGATCATTATCCGACACGATGACTTTGGGTAGGCCGAAGGTTGAAAACAAAATTTTTAATTTTTTGATTAGACACTTAGTAGTTATACCTTCGTCCATTATAACACATTCGACCCATTTACTATATGCATCCACCACGATCAGAAATACCATTTGGCCAACCTGCATGTAGTCTATATGGATTCGTTCCCAAGGAGCCAGCGGGCGCGGCCAGGGGGCCGGCGGAGCGCGCGGGGGCGCTGCGCGCAGCGCGCTGCACGTGGTGCACGCGCGCACCATGTCTTCGATGTCACTATCTATGCCGGGCCACCACATCCTACTACGCGCTAAGCATTTCGTTTTTACTACGCCAAAATGACCTCTATGCAGCTCGCATAGCATCGTTGCGCGGAGAGCTGCTGGAATGATCACTCTATGACCCCTAAAAACACACCCTTCATTCACTTCCAAATCAGTCTTACAGTGAAAATAAGGTTTTATATTTTCACATGTTATTTTTCGTGGCCAGCCATTACGTACATACTTAATTACGGTTTGCAACGTTCGATCCTTATCGACGGCTGCCATAACATTCACAAAAGAAATAGGTAAGCTATTTTCATTCATAAAATTTAGGTACGTAACGTTTTCGTCAACGTCACGTTCGACGGTCTTATCACTTACAGGAGCTCTTGAAAAATAATCAGCTATGACATTATTTTCACTCGAAATGTAAACTATAGTATAGTTATACGCGGATAAATAAATTGCATATCTTTGTAATCTCGAAGCTGCCATAACTGACACACCATTCTTTTTACCAAAAATAGCTAATAGTGGTCGGTGGTCTGTTTTTAATACAAACGGTTTCGCCCTACCATATAGGTATTGGTGGAAGTATTTTACCCCGAATACGATAGCGGCAGCCTCCTTGTGGATTTGGCTATAATTCCGCTCGCTCGCAGTGAGCGATCGCGACGCGAAAGCCAGCGGTCGCTCAGCCCCTTCCTCGCCCTGATGCAGCACGGCGCCGAGGCCGCTCGGGCTGGCATCCACGCTCAGCACGAGACGTGCGTCGGGCTCGAAATGTGCTAGCACGCGTTTAGAAGATAATTCTTGTTTTATCGCGATTACTGCATCTTCCTGCCGCTTACCCCAAGACCAGGCTACATCTTTACGAAGTAATTCGTTTAACGGTGCCAATACAGTAGACGCCTGAGGAATAAAATTCCTGTAGTAATTTATAACCCCTACAAATCTTTTAACATCCAACACGTTACAAGGGCGGGGTGCCTCTCGTATGGCTTGTACCTTTTTAGGGCACGATTTTAAGCCATTTTTATCGATTACGAATCCGAGATAAGTTACACTTTCTTTGAAAAATTCACATTTGTTACGCTGTAATTTTAACCCTGCGTCCCGCAGCCGGTCTAGTACCTCGAGAAGCCTAACAATATGTAATTCTTTCGTTGGGGCTGTAATGCATACGTCATCCAACCAGCAGCTCACTCCTTCTATGCCTGTTAACAATGTTTCCATAGTTCTCTGAAAAATGGCGGGTGCATTAGCGAGGCCATACACGAGACGCGAATATTTTAATAACCCGCGACTGCTCGTACTTATCGTTGTAAGTAACTGCGACTCTTCATCTAATTCAAATTGATTGTAAGCGTTACTGAGGTCTATTTTTGTGTACCTCTCTCCACCCCCCAACTTGGCAAATACCTCCTCTATACGAGGCATGGGGTATTTATCGATATATAAATCTTTATTTAGAGTTATGGAATAGTCGCCCGCAATCTTTACTTTACCATTCTCTTTCAGTACAGGCACAATAGGAGTCGCATAGCTAGAGTAATTAACCGGTACTAAAATACCTTCAGCTATCAAACGGTCTATTTCGGCATCGACTTTGCTTTTGAGCGCAAAAGGCACTGATCGAGGTTTGAAAAATTTTGGTTTAGCATCTTCTTTTAATGTTAATTTTATTTTAAATTTGTTAAACCTCCCTAAGCCATCGGTCCATAGATCTGCATATTTACTAATTAAATCATCTATCTCACACTTCCTATAATTGTTATCATCCATACAAACGTTATTAATCTTAGTGGCCGTAATATGTAGATTAAATTTCGACATAAAATCACGCCCCAGGAGTGGCGGACCGCCACCATTTGGAATGACAAAGAATTTAATTTTCTTCAACACATCATTATAAGTTACATCCGCCGTAAAATATCCCAGGGGCATAATTTTGTGTCCATCATAAAAACACATTTTTAATTTACAGTTAGTAATAGGAATGTGTGCGAAATGTTTTTTATAGTATGCATCTGACATTGCCGACACTCCTGCACCTGAATCTAGCTCCATAGTGACGTTTATCTTATCGACAGCTACATCGACTACAATAGGTTTATAACTTTCGTACCTTAAATTATACAGGTTACACTCCTGGCAGTCCACGCTGTCCTCGCCACTCGATTGCTCCTCTACGTTAATGTTATTCACACGCGCCTTACACACTTTCTTTAGATGACCCTTCACTCCGCATTTCTGACACTTGTAATTTTTAAAACGGCACTTTTCGGCACTATGATTTTTCATACCGCACACTGGACACCTAGACGCACCGGAGTCGTCGCGCTCGTGCGCCGCCGGCGGCCTCCACGTAGCGGAAGCGGCTGCGCCGCGGCCGGCCGCCCCTGCACCGGCGCCTGCTCGCGCGCCGCCGCCGCCGCCGCTGCCGGTCCACATGCGGAATATTGATTCCTCTTTTACAAAAACGTCACCGCCACGCATCCCGGACTCCTTGGCTTGCCGAGCGCTAGACATCTTCTCGGCGATCTCTATTGCCGTTGCCATCTTCAACGTCACGGCATCTCTTTCAAACAATTTATCTCGTTCAATTCCCGGTCCAAGTCCAAGAACGAAACGATCAGTGAGAACCGTTTCCAGGGCGGTACCGAAGTCGCAAAGACTGGCCAGACCTCTTAGTCGTGCCGCCCAATCCCCCATGGATTCGTCTTGGTTCTTGGTTGCACTATAAAACTTCGCCCGATCCGCATAAGAACAGCGTTTAGGTTTGAAATGAGTATTCAGTTTAGCCACCAAGTCCGTAAACTTTATCGTTTCAAGATCCGTTGGATAACAGAGATTTCGTAGGAGACGGTATGACTCGTCAGTTAAATGCGTCAGTAATATTGCACTTTTCTTATCGTCGTCTGTCACAGAGTTCACTTTGAAAAACTGGTTCAACCGATGAGAAAATATGGTCCAATCGCCAGATTTATGGTCGAAATTCGTAATGTTTCCGAGATACGCCATAGTTATTCACGGAGTATAACACTGCACGGGTTTTAGAACACCTCGTTCGCCAAAAATGCTCTGTATGTTAGTAGGTGGGTGAAGTTAATAACGTAAACAACCTTCTGAGAGCACACGTCGTTTATTACTGCTAGACAAAGGGTAGCAAGATCGCCGCGCCACTGCGATAGTTACATACGTACTTATAGGCTATGCATAAACGTAGGCGCATACACATCAATTTACCTAGTTGTAAACCAGTAAACCTAAGCACCAATTTGGCAGTTCGTGCTGTGTATTTAATACAGCCAAGGTCTCAACACCTGGGTCTGAAAATCGGGATTGTAGATAATGTAGATATACTATGAAAGGAGACCTATAATTTTATGAGCATTGTGCATAACTAAACTACTTATCATTAATTTGTATCGCAGTTTGATTTCAAAATGCGGCGTGTGTGCTAATTCAATAATTCATTTGTTTTACGCTATATTAATAGTATCTACACATATTGTGAACTATCCCTTAAATCCTCTCTCGTGCCGTCCCATCACTACGCGCTGCCCAAGGTATTTTTCACCCGTTTCACATGAACCATCATCATATTCTTTAACATCAATCCAAAAACACTCATTTGCTCTCGAAATAAAAGGGGTTAATCGATCTTTGGGTCAATTGTGGCACATTCATCATCGCTCCAAACAAGTGCTTTTGGAGTAAACAAATCATTTCGACCTAAACCAAATATGACCTGTATAAACGTACAATTTCTCTTTTAAGGCGAGACGTAGTACTCTGGATTACTTTCAATAAAACATGAGGAAAAACGTTTAGTGATTCCTTTCGCAGATCATTTATTTTAGATGTTGTTTATCTGTAAAATGTTATTAATACGGTTAGCCGAGATGTTACACAAAATTATTTTTTAGCTTATTCACAAAATTTTCTGTATTTTCATATAATCTTCAGGTTGCTTTATGTTATCCTGACAGTTTTCTGTATTTTCATATAATCTTCAGGTTGCTTTATGTTATCCTGACAGCCTATACAATCCATTGCTAAACATATTTTACCTACTGGCATCCTATTTCTGCTTGCACCCCTATCACAGACAGATAGTCATTCCACCTGGCTTAAGGGCGTTATTTTTTTTTATTATTATTGATTTGCGGCTTTAGTGACACTGCGACCGTTATCGGTCTATTGTGCTCGCCACTTGGACCTATCCGGTTAGAGTTCCTCACTAAACCCTGCCGCTATGATGAACTGCAGGAGTTTTTTTGTGAGGAAGCTCAAATAATTCATCAGGGCTTAATATGTGTTTTCCCAGATAAATAAGGGCGTTATGATGTAGCATTATATTATCAAAATCTAAGTCTGATTGCTGCACAAAGCTAAAGTTCGTCTTTATCTTTCCAGGTCATAGACTTCGGCAGCTCGTGCTACGAGCACCAGCGGGTGTACACGTACATTCAGTCGAGGTTCTACCGCGCCCCCGAGGTGATGATGGGCGCGCGCTACGGCATGCCCATCGATATGTGGTCGCTGGGCTGCATACTCGCCGAACTGCTCACTGGTAAGAAAAGTTCCATTATCTTCCTTTTACGTAGACTAACACCCATATTCTTTAACAGTCCTCAAACTCAAACTCACCTTACGTAAGTAGTAAAATGCCCGCCGCTTTACTAAAGGTTTCGGCTGCAACCCGTCAAATTTCAAATGTAAGTATTTCCTTGAGTGAAACAATCGTGTTAGAATACGGGTGTAAGTCCTTTGTGACAAATGGAAGGAAATAGGGATAGGAATAGGATACCTTTGGCCAACAATTATGGGACACCACAGGTTAAATTAAAACAAATCTCTTTAGTCAATCAGATGTTGGCCATTTTTACCTTCTTTTATCCGTAGCCATGGCTGACTCTATGCTTGTTTTCTCTTCAAGTTTCAGTTATAAATGTGAACGGTTTTAATAGATTTAAATTCATGTCAAGTATGATCCGATCAACCTGATTACCTGTTTTAAATAAGATTTTCCTGAAGTCTAAAAAAATATTATTAATACATCTTATCCTTGTCTTTGTTTTACTCGTAACATGAACATTGGTGGAACTTTAAAACTGCCATAACACGAAGGATATATCATTTCGCGTGCAAAATTACACTCGAAAATAGTCATAAAAAAAACACAACTAACTTAAAGCATCTAAGAACTTTACGAATTGCGTTGCATTCGTCTCCATAACATGGCTTTCAAGTTTCCAGACACGAAAAAAGCAGAGGTATTTATTGTCTGGCGTTTTGGTTGACGGCACAGACAGCTTAAACGCTGTGACTCAACTTAGCCTGGTCTGTTCACAGGTAGAAAAGAATAGCTTGATCTTAGAGAAGAAATAAGTTGAATTGCTGTTAAGTCTGCACTCATCGTGACAGCTCTAGTCTGTCGTAGATCTTTGACTATTCCTAATGGATACGACTATTGTAGCTAGCTATGGATTGAAAATAGCTACTGCAATAGAACAAGAATATTAGATAAAATACTCTTTATTTGTATTTATTGCTTAGCACAAAACAAAAAGATTTCGAGGTTTTGGTCTAGCAGTAAACTACTATAAGCTGTATGCAAACCGCAATCTCTTTGGATAAAAGTGTGTCAGCTGTACATTTTTACCCATGCCTCTAGATTTAGTTCTAGAAACTTTTTCGGAACCGTGCACTATTTAAATGGCCCTAATTTTCCGACCAAAGCTGCAGCTGAATCGTGGAATTCGGGTGAACAAAATTTCGAAAATAAATGTCGATTTGGCTCAAATAACTGTTTGGTGCCATTTACGAGGATAATTTTATACTGCTGCAAAAAATGGACGCTAAAAATGTCTTAGCAAAACTATATTATTGGTTTATAGTAGACACAAGTGATGAGTAGATGGATTTACGAGAAAAGGAAAGATAGATGGACTTTGTGAAAGAGGATATGAACAAAGCAGACGGCTGATAGAGACGAATGGAAGAAGGAGACATGTTGTGCCGACCCCACCGAAGTTTGGGATAAGGGCAGGGAGATGATGAGTGGACACGAGTGAGCGTCGATTTGGCAAGTTCGTATCGTTAAGGCTAAGCTTTGTTGAAAATTTTGAAACTAACAATATTGAATAGGTTTAAACTCTGCAAAATTTAGCAAAGAAAACACATTTCATATTTATTTTTTAAAAGGTTTGCTACACGAGTAGATTTTGACGATGGCCGCCCGCCCGATGTTTGTAAAGGGCTGAGGACCTCGGACGTTTCTAGGAAACTTTAAATTTCAAATCTCAGCAAAATAGCAGGAAAACTAGATATATTTTTTGTCGAGTCGTTTTGGCTGATGGCCCACCCGATGTGATAGTTCGTATTGAAATCGTCTAGACATTCTGTCTGATACAACGTCATTTGTATAGTATTCGTCATCACCGTCTAATCGAAGATCGTGCGTAGCTCGTGGGTGAAGTCAGCTCTGAATCGATTTTTTGTATATGAGCAAGTGAAGAGATGAGCGAGGCGCTGACCTGATGGTGACAATTTACACCAGCCTATACCCAGAACAGTGCTACACAGGACAAATGGGCTTTTTCAACGCGGCTATAGCACTTGTCTACTTACACGCACGGTATACAACAAACAAACAAACAAACATTGACACACTCACACCCCTGCACTAGGATTCCCTGTGTCGCAGGTGGCATGGACACATACAACACATCACAACATCCAAGACCCGAGAACAAACATTTGTGTTCGTCACAAATATTTGCCCCGGCCGGGGATCGAACCCGGAACACCAAGCTTCGTAGGCAGGGTCACTACCAACTAAGCCACGGTGTCGTCAATATACAAATAGTTTATTCATCAAAACTTTACAAACTGTAGTGTTATACTGTGGTCCCCGCACGAGAGCAAAGCCTGTAGATATTGCGGGCGATATATACATATCTTTTCTTAATAGTTTTCAATGGAAAAGGTTACTTATCCAATATGTTTGAAACTTTTCAATAAAAGTATCTCTTCAAACGACAATATTAGTCATCCCTGAGTTGACGACACCGATTCAAATAAAATTGACTACTGTGGGTGTACGACCTTTGAATGTTTTATGTTATTCTGAGAAAACCCTTCGGTTTTATTCTCCACTGCAGATTGACGACACATCAACTATGAATATGAAATACGATGCACAAATACTGGACTTATTATTAATAAATATAGGAATAGCTTATAACATTCAACATAAGTCTTATTACCATGGAAAAGCGAAAGACTAATGCTGACTTGCACCAAACTTTCAAAGTTCCTAAACAACAACTTTACTCGCTTGACAGTTCTTAACGGTCCGAATCTGTACTGATAAGAACTATAAAGCGAGTAAAGTAATATCTTAGGGACTTTGACAGTTTGGTGCAAGTAGGTATAAGGTTCTTTCTTTACGATAAAAAAATATTTTTTTGACTCAATGTCCTTTGTTCCTATCTCACAGATGCGTTAAATTTTAATTTTAAGTTATAGTGAATTTTACAAGGCTCTTTGATGACAAGCAATGCTGGATGATATCCCTTTTTGATTTACACATTTTTTTCCTCCTCCATTTTGACGTAACGTGTGTAAACGAATAGTGTTAGTTATCATTCTCTTATTCTTATTTTCCAGGCTTCCCGCTACTCCCAGGAGAAGACGAGGCCGACCAGATGGCGTGTATAATAGAGCTGCTGGGCATGCCGCCCCAGAAGCTGATAGAACAGGGCAAGAGGGCGAAGAACTTCATCAGCAGCAAGGGTCTGCCGCGGTACTGCACGGCGACTACGCTCCCTGATGGCTCGACTATGCTAAATGGAGGTTGGTGTCGATTGACTGTTTACAATCAGATACCATTAAACAATTACAGGCTGAAGTAATGTGACGTCATCTGTGTTCGAGGTCACTATATTCCCCTCGCCATCTATAGTGCCACTAAACGTCTGATGCTTATTTTTCCCCCTCCGGTAAAGGTCCCCAGATATTGTCACAATATGCGAATTTATGATAGATATAGATAGCGAGATATGAGAGGACTGAAGGTAGAAAAAGGAGAGCTATTTATTTGTGCGTCCGCTATTGTTTTCGAAATGGGCCCCAGATTCTAGGCCAGTCATAGCGACTGCGGAGCCATTATTGTCGCAGGAATTAATAGGCACAACTTACCATCAGCTTGTGTGATTGGAACTAGCATAAACAAATTACTCGCTAGCCGCTTGTATATCAGTTTCATCATAAAACAACCCAATCACGTCGCATTCGATTCATTGAGCTTCTCAATTTCCATTCTGACATCACAATCGCGAAATAAATAGGTAGTCAAACGGAGTGGCGCTTACCAGTCGCGACGATTGAGTCAGTGGCGCCCTGACACACCCCGGAAGGACAAGGCGTCAAGTTGTGGACGTGTGAATAACCGCTGTTACATCACCAAGGTTCTCCGAAAGCTGAAAGATGAACTATGAATAGATAGTAGTCGCCTTAAGTCCTGGATAAAATATTCGTATTAGTTTTGAGTCATAAGCATAGCACAAGTTTCATTTATACATGTTGTATGCATCTGATGATGTTGCAAATCTATCTTTAATCAAGATATTTTTTTACATACATCCATTGGTAATTTGCAATAGGAAGTCTATTACTGCCGGGGAAATTCGATAAATGAGCAACGCGAATGACATCAGTTATGTGCTAAATATTTTTGTCCATTGGTTGATTTTCCGGTGGTTATTATGATGGACTTCGAATTGAGAAATCTTGTTTGAATACAACTCTAAAATCGAGTTAATTAGGTATCAGAGCTCAAATACATAGATGCTGTCGCTACCCCTATTAAAAGAAGAATGCATCAGATGTACATAGAAGTTAAAATTCCATCTCTAAGATGCGACGAGATAAACCGATGATCAAATAGTCTAAAATTATCAGAAGTGTCACGGTGTTTACACTGCACCCCTACGCGAGTTTCCACCACTCGTCATGTCTAAGGAATGCAATGCACTGATTCACAAGTACCGTCCTAACCTTTCGCTAATCGTTTGTATGAGATGTGTTACGGTAAAATGACTCATGTTATCAGGCATAGACGGCCTGATTACAGATGCTGCAGCCATAATGTTAATTTGGAAATATTCTATATTTACTACCTTCTAGGATTTTGAGGAGTCGTTCGCATATTTTGAAGCTTTATGTCTCATTATTAGGCGTTGTAGGCATTTATCCAGAACCTTTTTTTGGCTAAACGTGTTGGTTCTCTGGTGTCGAAGTTTTCAAATCGATCAAGTATATGACTTGCCCCAAACGGTTCAAAAGTGATGCCGTCTGGTAACCATCAATTTACCTTTTATAATTGTAAATTGGTTTAAGATTTGTATTATTGTATTTATAAATTTTACTTTAATTATGACGGCCGCAGCCAGTTACATTAATTAATGAGCGAATTACATTACTAAATAACATTTTATAAAAAAAAATCTAAGGAAAGTGGAATTTAAAATTAAATAAAATTGATAACAATCATTTTGGTAAATAAACTGAATCAATTAAATATAAAATATGTATATTAAGATATTTAGGAAACTCGTTGGGCCTGTCAACAAAACCTCAAACAGGGTAATTTATAAACTGAAATCCATAACCCTAGCGAACTCTTAATCCGCCCGAGTTTACAAGTAGGCTGCGACATCAGCTTTGTAAACTATTTTTTTGGTTTAGTGCCAAATGCGGTGTGTAATGTCTCCGATTGCCGTCTCGTTTGTCTCTGCGTTAATTTCCGCTACAGTTTCATGCCTTGGCTGTTTCGAGGCTCTTAACTTTTATTGGTTTTAAAAATTTTATTGCGACATCAATTACAATTCGTTACAAATGTTTATTTTGTCGGGAGTTGTTTTTCTGTTATTCTAGCTGTAAGATCAGTGATCTGTCAACGTCTTCGTTCAGAGATCAATTTTATAGTAAACAGAGGCTGATATTTAGATTTATTCCGTAGTTATTAACTGTTTACAAAATCGTAAAACACTTGATGTAATACCTTTGTCATAAAATTACTGGGCTTTTAAATATTCTTCTTCTTATCGTGCCACTAGTTATTTCGAACCAGTGTGGTGAAAGGATTTCAAGTGCGCCTCTAAGAGGCTTCTTTCGTGCACTTGACACATGTTTTCTAACTTTTTAGCATTAGTAACATGCCGGTTTGTTGCCGATGTTTTCTTTCACCGTAACACACGTGTTTTTAATGCACACATAGATATTTTTGAACCGAAAAATCCATTGGTGTACGGCCGGGTTCGAACCCACGACATTCGAATCGAAAGTCAAGACACCTTCCACTCGACCAACACGGATTTTTTTTATATTAACTCCCAAGATGTCTCAACGAAGATGATCTCTAAAGAAATGCTGTCATTCAGAAACGTTTTACTGGAAATTGTCATTCAGAGTAGCAATGTTTTGGTCATGGAAAACACAACTACAATGGTAATGACATGTGTGATTGTTCGCAGGTATGTCAAGAAGAGGAAAGCCGAGGGGGCCTCCCGGATCGAAGAGCTTCGTCACAGCGCTGAAGGGGTGTCAGGACAAGTTCTTCATCGACTTTATAAGGAGGTATGGTTGTTTAGTGAAGTACTTCCCTATTAATTAGATCTTTATTTCATTCAAATGTTAAATTTAAAATTCCTTCACTTAAGATTGAAAATAGACTCTTTAGTGCACCGATTCATATTTTACTTTCACTCTCAATCCCCAGGTTGCCTGGAAGAGATCGCTGCTTAGCGATAATACCGCCCATTGTACATGCTCCTTAATTATCTTGTATGTGTATCTTTAAGTTTCCTGGTACAATAAAATAAAGAGTTTTCATTCATTCATTCTCATTCATTCCCGTATGTCATAAAGGCGAAAAATTATGTTCGTGTTTGTTCGAACATCCGAGCATCGTGTGTGGTTATAGGCCTTTATGCCTAGATCACACGTACCGAGTACTCGGTACGTATAAACATAGCGCCGAGTGCTTGGCTGAGCGAGTGACGTAAGCTTTCACTCTCTCGGCCGAGTACTCGCTACGTGTGATCTTTTTTTTTTTACTATTTATAGGCTTGCGTTTGACCACCATCTCACATGATGGTAAGTGACGATGTGGTCGACGATGTAGCACGCTTACCTAGAATAATCCTATTCACTCTTGCCTTGAAGACACCCAAATTATAGTGATCGGGAAACACTGACGCCGGCAGAGCATTCCATTCCTTGGCGGTTCGTATAATGAAAGTGGAAGCAAAGCACTTTGTGCGAATACATGGTGGTGTGGTAATTTAGTTTTGATTCCTACGTGATAGCGTGAAAAACAGAGGAAAGAAAGGGATGTGCGGCACTGACCTGGATTCTGCCTGGAGGTCCAGCTTCAGCGATCCGACCGAAAAGATCATAAATCTTCGGCTTGCGGGACGAGCGTCTCATTGACAACTGAATTGTGTGGAGTTTTTCTTCTCTGCCACACGTCGTGAGGTCGCTAGAGTGCCGCAAGAAGGGAGGGATTCGGTTGGAGTCTATCACGGAAACAATTTATCTATTTCTTGATAGATGGTACACATGGTATGTCCACTATGTACGGATGGCGCAATCCCGAGCGTCTGGTCGTCCGATGGCATAACAAATAGATTTAGGCATAACAATGGTATAACGTTAATTCCAGGTGCCTAGAATGGGACCCGGAGAAGCGGTTAACCCCCGCGCAGGCGCTGCGGCACGCGTGGCTGCGCAGGCGCCTGCCCCGCCCCCCGCACGACGACGACCCCGCCCCCGCGCCCAATCACGTTAGTATTGCGCTGCAGAAGCGCAACCCGCCCAAGTGCATTGATAAATAGGTTGGTTTTTTACCCTGCTGTGTTCCGTTCCGCTTGGGTTTGCGGTGTTGGTAAACTAATACTTCTAATCTAAATGTGAGTACCTACTGTTCTATGGGCAGCAAGTTCTACAGTGTTTTAATACAAAAATAGTAAGGTTGGGAATACTTTCATCATAAATGGATTTGCACTTGGATGCATTTGGGAATGATCCACAGCTGTGATCGTATCATCACTTATCTATTACTTACCATCAAGGTAGTCAAACAGTTCGCACTAGTACTAAAATAACAGTAATAAAAGGTTTCATATTTTTTTTCTTTATCCTGTTATAGCATGCGATAACTAAACTACTAAACGCTTTTAGTTTTTCAAACAACATCGAACACATTTATGTAACCATTTTTCGAAATTCTAATACGTGTTAAAAATCATAGTAAAGGGTTGAATATCTCATGAAAATTCTTGCATGCTTAACTTTTCTCAATTATACCTATTTAGACCTAAAAGCAATACTTTGTTAGATATTCATACAAAGTTTTGAATGAACCCGCAGGGCAGCTTTGGCAAGCTGAGGGTGAGTCGCGACAATTTGGGGTCATTTAGACCCTGTTTTGTCAAGATGGAGATCGCGGGACTGCTCCACGGGTGGAAGTGTTAAAAAGCGTCGTCAGTAAGACCGCAGCACACCTCTCGACTTCTTTTGCGCAACTTTAAGGGTTAAAACTTCGAATTTTATGAGGATTTTTGCCCAAAACTGGACTCTATGGTTAACGTCATTTGCAGGTAGCATTAAGTCCTCCTTTTGTATTACATTTAAGTGTGTGCAATAAAGTATTAAATAAATAAATTTAGTCACTTTACCCAACGATACGTTACCGTTTACGATAGTATGATTTTTCTTGCTAACCCCTGTATATCCAAAACTCGAAACTTTAATTTAGTGTAAAGTGTAAAAAGTAACGATTTTTCCACCTCGTTTATAGCTTGGAAATTTGCATGTTCACTGTGTACTCTAGCGGGTTTGTGCGCCAGCTGTTGAGGCTGCGCGTTATCATGTCTGTTGCAGTGTTTAATTAGTACGTTTTGTGTTGTTAGCAGCAAACGAGCGTGTGTAGCGGGAGCGGCGCGGGCAGTGGGGGCCGCGGTGGCTCGCTACGCACGCCCCTCGCGCGCACACCCGTCACCTTCAACTCATCGCAAGTCGCCAGTGAGTACCCCACCCACTTTGATCATCATCTTCTCCAATATCATCATTTTCCCCACTATCATCGTCTTCACCATCATAATCTTCTCCGCGATCATCATCTTCTTCAACGTCTTCATCATTTGTATTTGTATTTATTTATTTAAAAAGAAAGAAGCTTACAGTTATTTGCCAAAACACTTACTACCTTACATTAAAACTTAAAAAACTAATAATTCCTAGATAATATTTCTAATTTTATCATTTAATATATCGACATGATGGACGATGGTGCTCGTGGACAAATTCATTAATGAGCGCGAGTGCTCTGACCGTAGGTGCAACATCAACATCCTCTCCAACATCATCATCTTCGCCACCATCATCATCTCCTCCACCATCATGATCTTCTCCATCATTACCGTCTTCATTATCATAATCATCAACTTAGAGCAGTCCATAGTCTTTCTATCTCAGTTTCTGCCAGCCTCAGTGCACAGATCGTTGCTCCATACAGCCGGAATTCGTCCTACACTAAGCTTGCCTAGACGCGGTCTCCACTCAAGAACACGTTTACCCCAACGGTTCTCGGTTCTACCGCAGATATGACCAGAGATAGCAACTTGAGGCTCTTACCTTCACTTTCCTCCCTGTTCCTCTCCCTCTTTATCTCAATCCATCTAAATAGTTTTTGATGGTAGTTCAATTATATTCTAGAAGCGAAACAACTCCAAGCTGCCATGTCCGAGGACAGCGGTTCGAGTCGGTACTGGCCCCCCACAGCCGCCAAGCTGCCGCACCTGCCTGCGCCGTCCTAGCCCCCGCCTCGCCGCCTCGCCAAGGTATCTACCTATACATGCTTGTCAAATCGACGATATACAAAGGCGCATTAATCAGAATTATTTTATAGATTTATAAAATTATTTTTATATTTTATAGAAAAAAGTTATATCTGTCCCCCTGGTGCAAATAGGGGTACAGATGTAACTTTTATTAATTTTAAACGTTCTATCTGTCCCCCTGTTACTAATAGGGGGACAGATAGAACTATTATTCTCATCTGTACTCAGACTGAAAGATCTCTATTACCTCAGTTCAATATTTCTTATCTTCATATTACCAATCCGCCTTTTATCTTCTATTCAGTTACATTGACCTTTTTTTGATTGAGGTACCTCAGATTAGCGTCACATTAACTTTAATTATCACGTGCTAGTTGTCTTATCTCTCAACAGCAAACTGCAAAACCGTTCGTTCCAAGGTCTTAGTTCAAAGGCTTAAAACATTTTCTGTTTTAGTAAGAACAAAATTGGTCTATAGTCCATGGTTGTATATTTTCCGGCGCTTGATCCCGCAGACATGTTATATTTAAAACAGATCCTGTGCGGTTGCAGGTGTCGTCGCTAGAGGCGCCGCGGCGAGGCGCGCGGCTCGAGCTTGAGCGGCGCTCGCTCGACCTGGAGCGCGAGCTTCGCCCCGAGCGCGACTCGGACGCCTCGCTCGACGACCGCGACCACCTCGTCTAGGGTTCACTACTCGGCGCCACCGACACTGCATCATACGCGTCACTACACTCTGTGCTGAGGTACGGTGTCGCGGCGTGGGTAGGCCACCATCCACCTGGAAGCGCGGTTCAACTTAATTCACCACTCGATGCGGCGAACTACGGACTATACGGCTCAGACTATGCTGAAGTATCAGCGTGGGCTCGAATTGTGCCACTGACAACACTGTGCTAGCAGTACTATACGATTTAGGTCACTCGGTGCTAATGTATGGTATCACAACTTGGGTTCGGGCCAAACAGTTAAGCGGCGAAAACTGCGCTGACTGTACTCGACTCAGTTCTATCACCTTGTCTGATGTCAGTGATACATGGTGTTGCGGCGGAGGCGTATACTGCATGGTTCGAGTAACGACGAAGGCATAAGTGCGCTAAAAACTGCGAAATATGTTCTATACGATGCAGTTCACTCTGTGTTTTTGTATGGTGTTACGTCGTGGGATCGAGTAGTGAACTGTGCAGTGTCAATAGCAGTGCGATATGTTGCAGTGTTTAGGGCGTCGCTAATTCGACTACGGTATTTAGAGTCTGTTTTTAAACTAAACATATGAACTTTTTTACGAATCATGTTGCGATACTGTTGATCGAAGTTTCAAAAACAGAATCAAAGCACCGTTTTGTGTATCGCCATTGCCTTTGTGTCGTTGTATCTCGAGTACTTTGTACTAGTGAAATACCAATTAATTTTTGATTCTCTTGAAGTGACACCGAACTATACTCCCGACCATATTACTCTTGTGTGTCGTTTTGACAGAATCGAAAGACATTTTCTCATGTTCCTAGTTTCCACTTTTATACAGGGTGTTTAAATATCAGGTGTTTTTTCCAGGAGTGTAATCAGTAGACGATATTAAAGATCGTTTCGTTGATTTGAATTGCTTGCTGATTGGATTACTGATGACCTTGGTTCTTTTTAAACACCCTGTATATGAGTGGCAGAGGCAATGGCGGTCGTCGAACGTAATCGCATGGCGGCGAATCCAAATAGTGCATAGAGGCAAAATTGATCTCAATAACATAAAAACTATGTTAAGTTAACGGACTCTAGTGGAATTGTGCGTAATCTAACGTGTTTTACTGTTTTCTATGTATTATATACGTACGTAAAGGATGTTCCGATGTGTCGGTGTTAGTGCCTAAAGTCTGGTTTAGTCATAGGAGACTCGACCACAGTATGGAAATCAAACATAACTAGCTCGAACGGTTGGGTTGCGAGGCAACGCTTCGTAGGCGTCCCCCGAATTAGTACAATCTTGCGACAAAAACAAGATTTTAACTCAATTTTTGATACTTTTTACCCAAATACGCTTAATGTTGGTACTTCTTACGTTATCGGTGACGTCATCGTTTTGTACAAATTCACGCTTAACCCTGACTGAAAAATGCCTGGTTTTCGAAAATTACTTACGAATGCAGTTATAATAGCGACAACTGTATAACCTTATTTTATGATATTTCTATTTATTTGGCTTTGAATATCCTCAAAAATTGACAATATGTAGATGTAGGTATACGTAAAAAAAATATTATTGGTGTCGATTCAGATGTCACTAAAACTAAACTGATTTGACAGCACTAAAAATGTTGCTGTCCCTTTTATAAAGAACTAAATAAAAAGGATGGATTATTTTCTTGTGCTGTCAAATAAGTTTAGTTTTATCAATCCGTATTAAATTTATGGTCACTGTCTTCACGTGAACGAACCATAAATTTAATACGGATTGATAAAACATCTTTCATGGATTTATAAACATAGCATAGCAAAGCATAATCAACGTACATCGTTTCCATTGCTGGGATTCAAGTCTACTCTCTGCTAGGAGAGCGAATGCATATGCAATTAGTGGATATGTCAAAACGATGACGTCACGACGACGAAAACCTAGGACACGTTTCTCGTATAATAAAAAAACCCGAGTGTCCGAATCATTGCGAAGCTGCTAGTATAAGCGAATATTGTGTGTAAACCAAACTTAACATCTACAAAATGTAGTTTTCTATTCGGTGAAACTTATGTGAACAGATTCGATACAAAACATTCTCGAGCCTGAAAAGGTACATTATATTTCTAAGCCATCGCCTTCGTGACTTAAAAAGTACGCTAAATTTCTAAGAATCTGCCTTTGAGAGTAAAATCGTCTTAGTGACTAAAAAAAGTAACTTTTCTAAGCCATCGTCTTCAAGACTAAATAAAAAGTACGCTACATTTCTAAGCGATCGTCTTCAAGACTAAAAAAGTACGTTTTCTAAGCCACGGTCTTCAAGACTAAAAAAGTACGCTACATTTCTAAGCCATCATCTTCAAGACTAAAGAAGTACGCTACATTTCTAAGCCATCATCTTCAAGACTCAAAAAGTACGCTACATTTCTAAGCCATCATCTTCAAGACTCAAAAAGTACGCTACATTTCTAAGCCATCATCTTCAAGACTCAAAAAGTACGCTAAATTTCTAAGCTATCGTCTTTGTGCCTAAAAAAAATATAAGCCTTCGCTTTCATAACTTAAAAAAGTACGCCACCTAAATTTCTAATATATCGCCTTTGAAACTAAAAAAGTACGCTACATTTCTCAAAATCATTGTCGAATTTGTCAATAAAAAACGTAGCACCGTTAAGAAATTGCCAAAATATTTATAATATTTTTTTTTATTTATAACCTGTAAGACGAGTGCTGTAGAAGTGTTTCACTTGCCTATGTGATTCAAGATCCTGTTTAGCACTGGTTTGGTCAAGGGCAGATGTGATCTCTTACCAGCAGGAGTACGCTTACATTTTCTCGTCACATTTGGAGGTATGTTTGGCATAGAGTTGGCTAATTTAGTGAAACTTTTTCCCGTCGATAACGTTTTGTAACGAATCGGCTAACTACAGCGGAGCCTTCTTAGTTAAGTTAATTTGTAGTTATTATTTCTATCAAGTGATATAATGATGTTGTAATTATAACAAAATGGTGACCTTAAACGGAATTTTTAATGCATATAAGGATAGTTAGTAAAGGCCTTCTATAGTTTAAGCTACAGCTGCGCAGTTACGTTGGTGTAGCGTAGTGTTGGGATTATATTCGTTTATATACATATATGATTTGTACCGGTAGATATGTACTTGGCCATACATAATAATGGAAAGATACATATATGAGTATCAAGTACATATTTCAGCATTTTATTATTGACTTTTTTTGTTGTATTTCATGGTCGAATTTTATGTATAACATAACAATTTTTTATAATATTAAACGAACGACTATGCAGTCGGATTTATTTAATAACTCTGTTAGAACCGTGTCGCTATACGACTGCATGACAAAGTACTTTTAGTAGTTGGTCTAGTCAATAAAATCTCATTTCGACAAAGTTAGTCAGTGTTAAAAATTCGACTGTATATAAAACTTATAGAAAACCGATTATATGATGTTTTTAGTGCAATATGTTCGACACTACATTTATTTTGTCTTCCTTACCAATATATTTGTAATATTTTTTTACAAAGGCCTAGTATAATAATGAGCATTTTTTTTCATTTATTTTACTTATATGATATCAATATGTATGTATGTGATTACATATTGATTGCAAAAATATGATTTTCAAATGAAATGTGAGTTTTTGATTGTGGCTTTTTTCGAGTTTTGGTTTATTTAATAAAAGGAGACATGTAATACATAGTTTATGGTAATTGTCATTAACATTATACCCCCTAAAAAAAGTGCGTTTTAGTAAATATTACTGAATATGTATAGAGATGATGGTACCTTCACTTTGATTTTTCGTCGCATTTTTTTGTTAATGTGATCGTACTTAAGCTTCAATTCGATAAATATACTATACTACTTAGTCTGAACAAATTTTGTAAATATTTTCATGACAATAAGCGTAATTAGGTTAAATTGTATTGCGTGTGTAACATGTCTCCTTTTATATTTTTTATCTATTGACCAATCCTCACTATACTCAACATGGCATTTTCGTTACGACTGCCTTACGTTATATTATGCTCAAGAAAAGTTTGTATCGTGATAGTCTTCTTGTTTAGTGGCAAACGCGACGACATTAGTGTTTTATTTTGTATGTACTTGGGGATGTCAGAATGTGAGGGCCGAAAGTATTGGTGGAAGCATCGATCCGAAAAATAATACCTAAGCATGTGTATTTTTTTCATTGAAAGGAATGATTTGTCTAGCTCGAATATTGAATAAGAAGCTGCTTAAGTGTAAGGAAAACAAGGAGCTGTAATTAATATTTAAAAAAAGTTATTTTTACCAACGAAATCCTTGCAAAAATGCAGGTTGTATTAACAGGTTGTATTTAGTTCAATATAGAGTTAAGCGAGCGCCCAATTTTTTCCGGCGAATTTTCTCATATTCCCAAGTCCATGCCGACATCGATTTAAGGTATTTAGTCAATTAATGTATAGCTTTCTTTTTAATTCAACTGTCGTGTGGCTGAGACAAGTCAATTCACCCAGCCTGGATTACGTGATAGCTTATGTTTCAATTACAAAAACGTTGTAGCTGCTCTATATCGATCTTGTGTCAAATATTTAAATCACAATTCATAATGTTGTTTATCGAATTAAATGACTTATGCAGATGTAGTAAAATTCATTTTTCATTGTTTATAAATATGCATAGAAATATTTGTTTGCTAAAGTTATTTACTTCAATAAATAAACAAAGTATTATCTTGTATGATGTTTACGATAGCGAAATTATACAATTGTTGTTTTGTATTCGATTTTATTCAAATTGGCTTAAGTTCAAAATTACAACTGAAAGAAAAAATATGTGATAAGAATTCATTTCTTAAAAAAAAGTAAAATGTTCCATGTTACAGACTTCTCGGTACGAAACTTAAAAAAAACACCTGTGTATTTCATTTATTTTGTAATAAAAAACATTGCATGCATTTCCATACCGAAATTGACGTGGTTCTTCAAAGTTATTATTTTCTCTACATTTGAGCAATGTTGATTTAATAATAAAATGACAAGTTGACTTTTTGCAGTTACGATTTTTTTAGTTTCGTGGCGAAGAGATGAAAGCAGCACTAAAGTCTAGATTACACGTACCGAGTCTCGGCCGAGTAACATTTTAATGTCTCGGCCGAGTGGCCGAGACATTAAAATGTTACTCGGCCGAGACAGTGAAAGCTTACATCACTCGCTCAGCCGAGCACTCGGCGCTGTGTTTATACGTACCGAGTACTCGGGACGTGTGATCTAGGCATAAAACATAAGCTATCTACTTAGCAACGATCAGTATTAATCATATTCACTTCATCCCTTCAACAAAACTGCCAAGTACATTTACAGACGGAGTTTTATGTCAATAAGAGCTTTATTTGTATCGCAACAGGGCTCAATTCCGAATAACAGTACTTTTGAAACTACATCTGTTATTTTGAACTCTATGCAAGCTGAGTAAGACTCACAATTACATGGCAAGTGGACTCCGTCGTTTTAAATTATAAGTTTGCGTTCAGTCTAGTTACGGCTTTCGTTCGAACGCTGCATTTCTCTGTATCTAGTTAATTTTGTGAAAATTGTGTTTTTTTTAATGTAATGCTGATGTTTCATGTCCTGAAACTCGTAGCGACAATGTGAATATTATACAATTAATAAATGAATTATATAAATATCAAGTGTTTGAATTTTTATGGTTTACCCCAAAATTTTCAGCCAATGAAACGTCAATGGGTTGTAAAATCATCTCTTAAATTATATTGAGGTCAAGTTTTAAACACGTAAAGTTATTTTCATTAAACTTAAATTATTCATAATAGAATCGGAAAGTAAGATAAAATGCATAACAATAAATTGCCAAGCGATGAAAAAAGTTTTATAATACTTATCAAGGAATTTTCAACCTAATTGAAATTGCGATCAAAGAAATATATTTGCTGTTCAGTTATTTATCTATCTCCCGATAAGACCCAGCTAGATAAGAATTAAGATGAATACAAGTACCTACCTACATAAGTAGTTGGGAAAACCTTGTGTTGAACTGATAAGTTGTTACTATTCATCAATCTATTTTATTCGGGAAAACTTGATTCTTCTTATCGTGTCACTAGTTATTTCAAACCAGTGTGGGAAAACTTGATAAACAAGTACCTAACGTTGTTCAAAAGCCCTAAAAAAATTAATAAAAAAAGTACCTAACAGTATGGTAAAGTATTATAAATTATTTCACTCGGTTTTAAACAAGCACTCGACTAATGTAATGACAGTACCTACTACTCGGGCGAATGAACATCACACTTGGCTCGAATGACGTTTGTGAAAATAACAGCGTGGAATTGGATAATCTTAATAGAGAAGAGGTCCTGTAATACTTGGTAATGATAAGGCGTCGCGATTAGAGAAAGAAGAAACACGGAGGGCGCCGCGCGGGGCAGCGGGGGACGCATCAAGTTCCGAGCGAGAGTGTCAGCCAGGTGTCATGTTCATTCGCCCGAGTAGTACATATTTTATGGTCCTTCGAGCATAGTGCAAGGCCGCACTACGGTTTTTCCCGCAAGAGGTCAACCGCCAAAAACGCACACACTACGATACGCGGAAAAAAACGCCAGTGCGACCGCTTGCATTAGTCCCTTGACTCACAAAATTACTCGGAGCTGAAACCTAGATACTGGCTTCACACACAGGGTTAAAAGAAAATCAGTAAAAAATAAAAGAAGAATAATTCAGCCAGTACTTCCCATAAACGTCACTCAGCGGTACTTCCTTATACACGGCGGTTGAGCCGTAAGTGCGGCCTAGGCCTAAGAGAGTATTACAGGACATTTGTCCATTTGACCTACATGTACCTAGGCATTTGTAAATGCTGCTAGAAAATGTACGGCAATATTGTTACCTATACTTAGTTAAGTGTAAGTAAGTAAAGTTAGCCGCATTTTAGATAAGTACCTATTGCTACTTGACGGCATTTAAGGCTTGTAAACATTCAAATAATCATACATTAACGGCATTTTGTTTTTTTTAATCTTTATAACTAAAAGAGCTAGGAATATACTGATTAATTATTAATTATCGATAGAAATTACGATGGCTTCATACAAAAATGTTTCGGACAAATACTCAAAAAGTATGCCGTATAGTGTGCCGTGCATAGTAAAAGCCGTATTTTCGTAAAATACGGCTTCAGTGATCACGAAACATTCTGACAATCTAATTCGTATCGTATCCGTCACAGAGAAGTCAATAGTACGTTAGTATGACGTCTTAAAAAAATATTCTAACCGATAACCCTTCCCGACACCTTTATAAGCCCCATCAAATCTTATCTTAAACAGTAACTAAGCAAATCACGAATATATTGTCACTCCGCCTCTTTGTTATGATGCAAACGTAATCTGCAAGACTTGCATTGCAGCAAGAGCAACATTCGCCCTTCCTCCCAACGCTTGCGACAGCCAGCAGCCTGTCTGACGGCTTGCCGATAGCCAGTTTACATTACAGCCAGTCTTGCCTTGCATTCATTGCGACAGTGCCGTGTCGTCGCTACTGTGTTTAGCTGACGTTTTGGCGCGAAAAACTTTTCTCATAGTGGAAAAAAATGTTCTGAAATTAGTGTTTGTGGATTGAGGAAATAAGTGTTCTCGTATCAATCGGGTGAGTCAAAGTTTGTTTTCGTGTAAAATAGGCACCTAAGGATGTGTTTTAAAAAAAACAAAACTACCTACTTAATATTTACAAGTTTTTCTACACGTACCTAGTACCAATCTAAGTATTTCAAAACTCTGAATATACCTAATCCAATAAAAATATACGTACATTTTAATGGCGTTTCTAACATTTGTAGGTACCAATTTTCGGCTTTGTGCGAATTTTATTGCAACCTTACCCTCTTTTTAGAGCATAATTAACCGGGCTAATAGGTTTTCGCAAAATGACAGTGTTTAAAAAATCGAATCTTGTCGAAATGTAGAGTCGGTAGTAGATAGGTAGGTACCTAGTTATCTTTATGTGAGAGAGTGTGGTCTATTTTTGATAAAAAAAAATACTTATGATAGGTATCAACTTTTAAATATGAGAATATATTTTATCTCTCCTAATAGTGCACGAAAGAGAGAGCATCTTCGAGGCGCACTTGAAGTCCTTTCACCACACTGGTTCGAAAAAAAATTGTGACACGATAAGAAGAAGACGAAGAAGCTCTCCTAATATATTCGCTATGATAATAACAAAGAACAGGCAAATTTTAATTTTTAACTTATCTTCAATGCTTCAATTTCAATTCAAGTCTATTAATGTGATGTGAATAGATTCTCTGATAATTTCCAGCTGTTCGTTCAGTAAGTACACAAGCTAATTATTTTATGATTGATTTCGCGTTTAGTTCTTACCTACTTTACTTACCCTACGTAAGTAAGTAGATAAATAGTTAATAAGATAAACGCACTGAAAGGTCGAAAAATTTTAGTTACTGATGACTTTACAAAAGGATTAAAATCCTTGTTATAACAAATTTAGTAGGTAAGTTACCTTAATAATAAATCGGTTGCAAAAGAATAATTTGGATTCAAAGAGCGTAGGAAGAATACCTTAATAAATTTGCTTTATAAGGATCGATTTTGAAACCAAAATACAAACAAAATGTAGGATCACTTGTTTGGGTTGGGTTCCTAAATACCTTGGTTGGTTTGCAATACCGGGGGTATTGTCATTTACTTTATTCAAAAGGCTTCCTTTCCGTTTACCTACCTACCTTTTCACGTTTTTTACGTTGGGTTGTGCCTGAGCTTATCGTAGTGCATAAAATATTATTTGAGTAAATTAGAAACAACCACAATCACTACCATTTTTTTTTCTAATTTATTATAAGAACCTTTAAATTACACAAACACACACGTCTTGTTCTAAACTTCAAACAAAAAACAAGATCTATAGCTACCATTTATAGATATGTGGTACAATATTGAATGACTAAAGAAAGGAATGTAAACATGGTGTTTGTCTGAAAATACGTTTGTTATTAAATGGCGCTGAAGCTACTGTACGGATTGACATAAAATAAAAATCAGTAAATACTTACTTATATAAATATTTTTTTACAACAATTAGTGACGAAACGAGCTAGGCGCTCTCTTAATGGTAAGAGAATACGCTTACCTATGTACAGAATAATGTTTCAAGGACTTTAGGACTGTGCAACACTGCTATTACGCTCGTCCACTCAGGCATTTTGATGTTCAGTCATAAAAGTTCAGTAATAATAAGCTACAGTGCCTTCTAAACCGGAACACAGTAATGCTTAAACATACGGCTTTGCACCAGAATTACCGAAATTGTGTCGGCCTCTAGACGGAATTCTGCCAGACGCGTAAATGGTTAATGTTATAGAAATTAACAGGACATGGGGAGTGGTTTCAAAACTCCAACAAGCTTAAATTTTATAAAAACCGAAAACCCGACTGCCGAAATATTTTTGGAATATTTGATTTTTTGACACATTAATTTTGTTCCTATGACTGAAACGAATTTAAAGATACCTAATTTACTAGACGAATCCTACGACACCTCATTTATCAAAATCCGTTCAGCCGTTTAGACTGAAAGGCGACGCATAGAAAGAAACATACTTACCCACCTACATACATACACTTGAAAAATATAACCCTTTATCTTCGCAGTTGGGTAAATAGTCTGGCAATCTGAATGAATGCAGTATAAGTATAAACTCAATTTCCTTATCTTTTTAATTTTCCGACCATGAAATTTAATTACAAGCGTTTGCGACAGGATCATTTAATTTATTTCAGCTGTTTGATTATGTACGTGAGCTGTTTGATTGTTATGTAAACATAGCGATAAGTTGGCATTCAGTGCGTGAAGTGAACTTCAAACCTAGCAGAGATTTCCTTTAACACCCAAATAAAAATAATTAAAAAGATAGAGTGCTTGAAATGCACGAAGGACTATAATACAAACAAACAAGCTTATGCCTACTTGCACCAAACTATCAAAGCTCCTAAGCAATTACTTAATTCGGTAATTGCTTTAAAGGTAAAGTAACGGTCTGAATTTGGACCGTTAAGAACTGGCAAGCAAGAAAAGTCATTGCTTAGGAGCTTTGACAGTTTGGTGCAAGTAGGCATTAAAGTCATAGCCTTTTTTCATTTCCTAAGTTCTATGCCTAAAGTTTACCTATAAAAGCTAAAATATTAAAACTTCGCTAAATTCGATTATTGACACTTTATTTCTGATATAACCCTCCCATGACCAAAAATAATCAAAACATAGGTACCTTTATAGGACGACACCGTGGCTTAGTTGGTAGTGACCCTGCCTACGAAGCTCGGTGTTCCGGGTTCGATCCCCGGCCGGGGCAAATATTTGTGACGAACACAAATGTTTGTTCTCGGGTCTTGGATGTTGTGATGTGTTGTATGTGTCCATGCCGCCTGCGACACAGGGAATCCTAGTGCAGGGGTGTGAGTGTGTGAATGTTTGTTAATGTTTAATGTTTATTACCGAAATCAATCAAGTCTTGATGGTCTTTTGTAATTTTTTCTCACTTATTAGTGCCTCTCAGCCGCTAGCCGCCATATTGCACTAGCACTCGCACCTAGACGAATCTCACACCTGATTTGTAAAAATCCATCAATCTGTTTAGCCCCTGGAGAGCGGCGCATAGAGTCCAATAAACTCGTATCGAACAAACATACATACTTAAGGCCCATTTACACGATACCATTTTCTTGTACATACAACGGCAAT
Organism: Lobophora halterata; assembly: GCA_932526365.1. Lineage (NCBI taxonomy): Eukaryota > Metazoa > Arthropoda > Insecta > Lepidoptera > Geometridae > Lobophora > Lobophora halterata. The sequence goes on from OW052026.1 coordinate 3,836,203, forward strand.
AATTGAATGCAATACATGACGCGCAATAATTGATCTTCAAGAATGTTACACGCAGCTACACACTCGAAAAACATAACCCTCCATTTTACAGTCGAGTAAAATAAAAATAGAATTAACCGTAAGATATTAACCGTATTCCATTTTTTGTTTCTTCGCCAAATCATGCATTTAGAAAAATCGAAATGCATAATTTAGCGGTACCTACCGATGGATGTTTTCAACCGATTTCAAAAAAAGGAGGATCAATTCAGTTGCATGTTTTTTTAAAAAAAATATTATTCAGAACTTTGTTGTTTATAAACCGATTTGAATTCATTCAGATTGCTCGCATATAAATTTCATGAAAATCAGTTCTGTAAGTAGGTACTTTGGTTTTGAAATCAAAAATACTCAATAAATGAAATAAAAATTTAAACGAAATTGTGCATTTTCCGTCCCTGTGACTATACAATGGTGTTTACGGTCACTAGAACAGTCCAATTGAAGTCGGTTGTACCTCATATGTTTTTGTAAAACCTTGATTATTTTAATTATTCTCTACTTATCCTATTAGTGACACGATAAGAAGAAGAAGAATTATAATTGTATGTCAAGAATGTGTTGGTGAATTCTTCCTATTGTAATATCAAACACTCATTGTGTTAGCTGAAATCTTTATTTTGACTGCGCTCGACGCGCTCGCGTCGCTATAATGACTACAGACATGACATTGAAACGCGATTCTTATCAGGTAAGTTACCTAGTTGGTTTTTATAAGCGGAAGTTGTGCCTGAAAAAATAACAATCACTTTTAGCGTTACATCCTCAATTATCATGAAAGATCTTCGAATCTACTCTTTTCACCATATCTGTTATCAAAGCTTACCTACTACTACTCTAGTTTTAAATTCGCCTGATTAGGCACGACTTGTTTAAACTATTTTAAAATTGTCATTTTTAAGAGAAAACTCTCTATCTCTCTCTTCCTCTACAATGTAAAATTCATCTTTGTTTGGTAGCTAAACATACATACACATACGTCTACGTAGTACTCAAATGGTTAGGTAGGTACATATTATGTCGTCAAATGAATATAACCATCACAGACAAATTATTCACTTTCTTTATATTAAAGATATAAATAAATAAATAAATAAACATTCACACACTCACACCCCTGCACTAGGATTCCCTGTGTCGCAGGTGGCATGGACACATACAAGACATCACAACTTCCAAGACCCGAGAACAAACATTTGTGTTCGTCACACAAATATTTGCCTCGGCCGGGGATCGAACCCGGTGTTTTATTTACATTCAAACGTAGGTATTTTAAATGTGATGGTTGTATGGTGAGTAATATATACTTAAGTATGTGTGTTGTTTGTTAGTACTTACACAAATACAAGCTGACACCTACATATTGATTTGCGTTGCAAAATAACTTCGACGAACAACCCCCCAAATTTCAAGTCTCTACGTTCAATCGTTGACCGATATCCGTTGCCTGATAGTCAGTCAGTGAGATTACCTATAGCCTTGCAATCAAGGCTTTATTCTCACTGACTCCAATCGGTATCGGTACTTACTCATCTCATCGCATCTCAGTACCTCCAATTTTAACTTACTGCGAAGAATGAGGGTAATGTTTTTCCAGTGTATGTAAAAACATAGGTAGGTTAGGCACCTTTCATAATATCTAATTTAGCTAACGTACTAATCATCTAGGTATTTATGTAAGGTATACTCTACTGGCCTAAGAATATTATGGCCTTCGAGATAAGCATAGGTAATGGTGTCAGCGCTACGTTTGTGTAACCATCATTGTCTGTAATGATGACTACTTAATGACACCATCCAATGATAACTCAAAGTGATGTTAGACACGATTTTTCTTATCTTGACGTCTTTTGCATTATTTTTATTTATAAAAAGAAATAATATTAATTATACTTACCTGTTAATTACACTTAGGAATGTAAAGTATTATTGCTGTTCCTATTCTATCAGTCTTCGCCAAGTCTTGTAACAATAGATAGTATTGAAAAATAATGTAATGTGATCATTATTTAAAACTTATTCATAAATTAGTTGAACAAAATAATTTAACTAATTTTTAAAATATTTTTTAAAATAATTTAACTAATTTTTATAAAAAATAAATTTTTAATTTAATTTAGATTTTATACGTGTTTTAAAGTTAACACTACTAATTTAAAAACACGTATAAAATCTAAATTAATGTATGAAATCTTTCTAATTTTGGTTGACACAATCGGAAAACATCATGAAAACATAGACGAAACGAATAGTGTGAAGAAATTACTATAATAAGGCGTACTTTTTGAGTATTTGTCCGAAGCATTTTGTATGGAAATTTGCCTTGAGGATTGCCCTTAATGTGGCAAATTTCAGACGTAGTAATGAACTTTATAGGGTTGGTGACTTTGTTGGTGACGAGTTTGTCACCATTATTTTTGAATACTTTGCTCTGGGGCAGCAAAGGCGTTGAAAGCAAAAATCATATAATAGGCATTTAGCTACCACCGATGTTATGTTTCCACCCAACCACGAGTCAGCTGTAGCCAAAGCTGGAGCTAAGAGACGATTTTTATTTATTTTTAGCCATTTTAATTTTACTTTACACTTATTTTTATCAGTTTCATTTTAGGGTCAAAAACACTATGTATTTAAAATAGGTACTAGGTACGTACGTTCGTACCTACCAACTTATGTTTTGACGGAAAGACATGAATCACAGAAAATCATTTCGACCATAATTTTGTAGGTAGTCGGGAGTTTACTTTGATTACACAGCTGCAAATTATTTTGTTGAAGGATTTATGTAAATTACTTACTTAGGTACTTAAACTAAAAATTAAATTCATGAACAATTCCGTCTGTTATTAATAAATGTCAAAATACTTACATAATACCATATAATACTAATCTTTATTACATAATTATTAATTGGGTAGTTGTTCAACTCACTTTCTCTGACCTACTAGGTAACCTCTATGTTCCTAATAGTTCCTATCAATTAATCATGTCTGTCGCTAAAAAACACCTATGTTTCGCTTCGAAAGCAATAAAATTCTAGATGCTAAAGTTTTCGACCTTTTGGCATTTATATGTTATGCGATTACTTGATCTGTAGAGCTTGTTGCTCAGTCAAAAACGTTATTACCTAGGTACTTATGCCTACTTGCACCAAACTGTCAAAGTCCCTAAGCAATTACTTTACTCGCATGGTAGTTCCTAACAGTCCAGATTCTGACCGTTAAGAACTGCCAAGCGAGTTAAGTAATCGCTTAGGAACTTTGAAAGTTTGGTGCAAGTCGGCATTCGTTTCTTAAAACTCAATACTTATTCGTGCGCTTTTGGTAGTTTTCGTGGTTAGAATCAGGTCCCGATGAATGGCAGCGCTTGCTATGCATATCAATCTGGCTCTGTTCGAGGTAATTTGGGAGCAGTCGATCACGGCGTCATTGGTTTCAGACCATCAAGTTGGTGATGATCACCGACCACGCGTCTTTTGCTCTCCATTCTCCCTTGAACTACTAGACGCTCTATTGAGTCTTCTTTGTGAGTAAGAACTTCAGTACCTATTCGTATTTCAACCACAGATCTCGGATACTGTTCTAACTTTATGATTTCAACTGTCGATGGCCTTTCTCATAGGTTGAGTTATTTTTGGATCGAAACATCGGTGTACTACATCCATGGGATCTTTTCTATTCATTAAGAGAAAGGTTCTTCTAAAACGGACTTGGGACGACAGCTGAAAGCATCCGAAATCTCTGGTATAGTCTGATCAAGAGTGACTCAAATGATGTAGGTAAAAAGAGTGTGCTCCGTCTTGTAATCACTCCCGGCTATTTCAGTCCAGATTTACTGTATCAATGTCGCTAGTGATAGTCCCCGGATAGAATAATTCCAGCCAATATTAGACAGCAGGGGACAAACGATGTCAGGTTCAATGGCAAGCCATTTAGCTGCCTTCGCACCGACACCGGTGCATTAAATAGCAACAGCCATTAAATAGTTACCTAGATCCGCAGATATATTCCCATTGCTGTCATCGGTTATCGGATAAAATGGACAAGAGGGAACAAAAATGACGTCATTCGAGGATTTTACCTTGATGATCGATTGAGTTTTGGTGGGATCGCCATTTGACCACATTTTGAATAAGCTATTTTCTTGTTTGTCTATCGTTCTGGGTGGAATCTAGCAACTAATATTTCGAGCACTACCCGATAAGGTGCCGCCCGGCTGAAACTTTCAGGGTAGCTCACAACTAGATGACAATGCATTCAAAAACCGCTAAACTCGTAATAAAGTAAGATGAAATGAAATGAAATTGATTTTATTTGCCTATACAAATAGGTACAGTAAACTAAAGAAACTTATAACTAGTATAAATAATTCTTACCTAAGGCTAATCCTCAAATCCAATTCCATACAAAATGTTTCGGACAAATACTCAAAAAGTAGTGAGTAGTGGTTTTAAGTTAGTAGGGTTAATTTTAAAACACGTATAAAATCTAAATTAAAGTATGAAACCTTTCACTTTTTTTGTAGACGAAATCAAAAAACATGGACGAAACGAATAGTGTGAAGAAATTACTATAATACGGCGTACTTTTTGAGTATTTGTCCGAAACATTTTGTATATAGACTAACTCTAAGATAGAGCAAAGGCATAAAAACCTGGTTTTTAGATTTTTAATCTACATTTCTTGTTGTTTCAATACTGACGTAAGAACTATTCTTAAACTATATCCGATGACGGCAATAGGAATTAAGCCCCGGAAAGAGAAGCGAGTTTAGACTAGACACAGAAATTTTGGGAACTGATATCTGAACAGACTGTATCTAACATATCGTTTCGAAATACTTTTCAGCTGCAGCAATTACATACAGAGTGCAGATCGTTGCTTCATCCAGCTATAAGATGATCTGTCTAGCCAAGATAGAGTCAGTTAACATTCCAAACAACTGCCCTCTATCGAGAGGCCATCTTATATGGACATTTAGATCCCGTTGTGGATTGGTTGGATACCGGGATTTTTATCGAAAATCGGTGGTGAATGGGCATCGGCCCATTCACCACCGACCACTTTTTCACGATTTCGCCATTCACACTCCATTTTTCCAGTCACCCCTTTCAGGTTCATTTAATTCATAATTCCATTGCTTCTATTTATTTTTTTTATTTGCCATGCAGGAGGAAATTTAGGTAGAACCTTGCCCTGTACCTACTTCATACATACATACTTATGCTGAATGGTCGAAATCAGTAGTCAAGTATGGACTTATTTTTTTTTTTATTTCTGTTCCTTAATCCAATAAACTCAACCTAGCACAGTTCTAATATAAATTGTTCCTAGAACTTAACAAACATAACTAACTAAACAGAACAAGAACACACAGAGGCCTACACCCAGCAGGGGTAATTATTGGCCGTGTATGATGATGATGAAACAATCATACTTACAATTTTTTTTGGTATTTAAGTCGACAACCCCAATATAGACTAAGATTCATAAAATGATTTTTTTTTAGTAAAAGCTAAATAGGTTACTAGAACGTACATGACATGTACCTAACCACTTAGGTAGCACTATCTTAAATTTTAAGTAGGTACTGAAAATAGCAACTTTCTTCAATTAACCTGTTTTGATAGTGTTATCTTGAGTGGGGTACTTATTATGTAGAAATGGTAAAGTAAGTTGGGATATCTACTTCTAGGTACATTACAAATAGGTACTCTTAGGTATCTACCTACAGTAACGTCGCAAAGTGAAGGACATTGCACGAATTTCTTTGTCCTCTCTACTTTACTCAAGTACTTAGGTACCTAGAGATGAATTAAACTTCACTTATTTATTCTACCAGAAAAATAAAACTTTTCTAGACTTGACTAGGACGTTTAACATTTGACTGAATCATTATTTATTTTTATAATTTTTACAATAATTCAATTGACCACGTTTCGATAATTTACTTGACACTGGCTAAATACACTAATATGTGTGGGTGGAGCCAAACACGAAGAATAAACGGCCTTCAATAAATAAAAAAAAAAAAAATTACCGTCATAAAAAAATGTTTTTACCCGACTACCAAGGAATGGTTATGTTATGAGAGACTTGAAATTTCTAGGTTTAGGGTAATTTCGTCAAGAAGTGTTCGTCGTGGGTGTCAACAAAATTGCTGACTACTGAAAAGGCGTTGCCAGCTTGGTTTATGAATTTTCCATTTAAGGAAACACGGGGCATCGCATCAGTTGGTCATCAAAAGACTTCAATACCTAGAGTAGGTACCTACTTACCAAAATGTTTACAATCAGTCTTTGTGGAAGTAAATAATGCATCTCCATTGTCGCTCGTCACGGTGGCGGCTCCCAAAGAGCCTGAATGGATAATGTCCTTCACTCCTGCAATTGGAGCCTGACTGAATACGATTGTTGTTGATCCAGCGTTAGACTGGCATGGTGCCTTCCAATACCTCCTACTTATACACTTAGTAATTATGTACCTACTACATAATAAAGATAGATGTTGAATCCTCAATCCAAAACAAGTGATCCAATCTGGATAAAATTAAGTAGCTTATCAGCTATGTCGATAGTGCACGAAAGGAGCCTCACCGAGACGCACTTGAAATCCTTTCACCACACTGGTTCGAAAGAACTAGTGATACGAAAAGAAAGAGAAGAAGCTATGTCAATGGAAACTGATAGCTTGAAAATCTTAAATGCACCGTTGGGAGGCGTACCTACCCTGCAGGATTCCGTTAAGAATCTAGACTGAATCCTGCTGGGTAGGTACACCTACAATACGATACGAAAATGTTAGTTAATTTTAATTGTGGTTCATGAGATGTTGCTTTAGCATTCACATACGCATATGGTACATTGACCTACAAGTTCAAGTTGTTTTTCTCATGCTATGCTATTCTATACAAAAGCATCTAATTTTGTGTATGACATTTCCTCCCGAGATATCGGTATCTACCTAAATATAAAATATAAATATGGGTTGGTTGGTACCTAAACTACCAGAAATACAGGTTCCTCCTAATATTAGGTCAGTGGCCAATGTAGTTATACTAGCTATATTCTTGTGTTGGGGATTTCCTTGTGTGAGCGAATATACTTCAATTTTTGTATTGAGTCCTCCAGAAACTTGAAAAAGATAAGTACCAACAAGTTGTAAGTAAAAACTTTTTCACTGGAGTTAAGTAAGTCCGGGTGTGCAACTGGGAGATTCGCTCGCACACAAACTGTTTCTGTTATTTCGCGCTGAGAGTTCGATTCGAAAGTGTGTCGTTGATAAAAATTAAGTAACTACTTACTAATTACCATGACATTCATATTTCATCTACCTACTGATTGAATAAGAGAAATCACCCAAACATTGTAAAGGCGAAAGTGATGATCGATAGTGATCGCCTTCAAAATTTAAAACATATTGAGCATGTATAGGTATATTCTGTCTGTAGGTATATATGGATATGCAAGCAGCATACAATGAATGTAAAATACTTAATAAGTTCATTCATAGTAACTTCTGCAAATAAATCTGCTAATTTCGTAAATTATTCAGAAGTCAAGTAGTTTCGTAACATTTTTTTACTTGACACTAGGTAGATAAATATGCTTGATTTAGAGTAAAAAAATATCTGTTGAAGCCTGTCGTGATGGATGGTTCATAGGTATATATGCATATAATTCTTACTTATTCATATTGACACATTTCTAAGTCCCTAAATAATGTCGCAAATCTCAAGAGATCTGATTAGGTACGTATCTTATCTTTCTCTATAGGCATCTCAGTTTAAATACCTATGTGTTATTGTTAGCTTCTAAAATGCTGCATAAATTTCTTCATATTCAGCTGTTGACAACAATATTTTTCTCGCTTTCTGACAATCTGGGGCAGTCTCCGTAGATAGATGCGACGATCATTGATAACATGGAAATCCAGAACATTTACAGGACTTATGCCTATTTGCACCAAACTGTCATAGTTCTTAAGCAATTACTTTACTCGCTAGGAAGATCTTAACGATCTGAATCTGGACAGTTAAGATCTTCCAAGCGATTAAAGTAATTGTTTAGGAGCTTTGACATTATGTTGCAAGTAGCTATAAGTCTAAGATAAACGACACTTCAATCGCATCTCATTATGTAAAAGGTGGACGAGCGCTATTGCAATACTGCGCCGGCATTTTTCAAAGTCCTTTGTAGCACTTTTTTGGTCGTGGCGTGATCTCTTCCCATGAAGAGAGCCTTGCAAGTCGATCATTAATATTAAAAAAAATAACCATTTCAATTATCTTATGTAGGTATTTTATTCTTAAAATATGAAATTAAATTTAACACTAAACAATTATGGAATTGGGACTCATTTCTCGAGCGGCGCGTAATTGAGGAGTTTTTCGATAAGATCCACGTGGCCGAGAAGCATTCTTCTACAGCAGTACCTTTTCAGACCGAGGGCGTCCAAAGCATCGCTGAAACAATATAATCTCTCGTAAAACTACTTAAAAAAAATTGGTTGTCTGTAATGTTGGTTTACGGACGATAGTTTAACGTGACTACCAGCGTCACGGGACAACGACAGCGTTACCGGACTATGACGAAAATGTTTTCGTGCATCCAGCCGGCGTTCATCGATATATTACACGTAGTCACGTCAAAAAGCTTATGGGATTTCAACCAACTTAAAAAAAGAGGAGTTTCTCAATTCAGTTGTAATTTTTTTAATGTACCTTCAACTAATTGTACATTTAAACCTCAGAACCGTAGCATTTTCTTTCATTTAGCAACCGATATAGTAAATTCATTTAAGTAGGTATTTGAAAAGTAATTAAGTATTTCAGATTGGTATTTTAGTTTCAGTCGTTTAGTTTTTAAATCGAAATAGCTGTAAAAAATCATTTAAGTAAATAAAAATGCGTTCTTTCCCGTGACTTTTCAGTGGTGTTTACGGTTTACGGCCACTAAAACAGTCAGTGCAATTGAAGTCGGTTGTATTTTCTTTAAATGGCCTTGTTGAAGGAAACAGTTGTCTCTCGTAAAACTTTACATAAGTTCATTTTTAAACAAAACAAAATGTCTGACCAATTTGTCGGTCGTTATCACGTTGAATGTTTTTCAAATACTTATTATTTCAGCTATTATATTCTGAAGGTTCATTGTGTTCAAAACATTTTAAAACACAGATTACCATAAACATTCAAAAACACATCATGCCAGTACCTAGTGATCACGACAATGACAAACATATATAAATAACTAGCTGGTGCCCGCGACTTCGCCTTCGACAATTTATAAAGATACCTGTCTTTATAAATTGTAGCCTATGTGTTATTCTGATGTATAAGCTATATTATTGTAAAGTTTCATTAAAATCCATTAAGTAGTTTTTACGTAAAAGAGGAACAAACATCCATCCATCCTTACAAACTTTCGCGTTTATAATATTAGTAGGAGTAGGATAGTAGGAAGTAGGATGAACACTAAGTGCACGTGAAAATGTCAACACTATGGTTGTTATGAATAACTTACGTTTGAAATAAATGTTTTATGCAAAAAGACTGCTGTTGGGAGATCCCCTGCAGGATATACAGTTCGGGTAAAATGCATTGGCGGTAAAAATGTATAATAAAATTCCAGATAGAATAAAAAGCTAGGAAAATAATAACATTTTTTAAATTTATATTACTTAAATCTTGCTGAACTGGCTAAAATTTACCCAGAAAAAGAAAGGAATAGGCCTAGAAGTAATCATGGAAACTCTTTGAGTTGATTTATCATATCAGCAAAGTTATAAAATTACCTGACTTTTTATAAGTTTGCAGAAGACATAAAACTCTTGTATCAAAGGACTGTTCATACATTAAGGTAATTAAGCCAGCAAACAACATACCTTACTGTCATATAGATTATACTAACTCATTATCTCTGTACACACAGCGAAAACAAGCTTAGCTATTACCACAATATTCTTGTGGTTTTTCATTTTAAGGAGGAAAACTGTTGTAAAGATGTTGACTTTGTGTTTGTAACTGGATTTCAATGGCATTGCACTTCAATGTTACAGTGCAATGTTAATTGTATAAAACAATTTCCTGCTTCTATAGTGATGTTTTCAGTACTTTGAAGACCTCGTCAATATTTATGGAAATAGCCAATAATTTCATAATTAGAGATTAGCTTAGCTACTGCTTGCATCTTCACCCATATGGTATTGGGTTAAAGTAAGTCCTTTTCGAGCTCAAAGCTATATTAAACAGCTCAATCAGTTCAGTAGTCTGGTTGAAGGACATCCATCTATCTATTCATTCAATGACAAACTTCAGAATATGAAGTATGTATTAGTAGTATGAAAACTCCATAAGAAATAACTATAAAGATAAATGGGTCAGTTCTTTAAGAAGTAAAAAAAAATTGTAACATGTAAAAGTGGTAAAAATGGGTTGTTTAAGCATTATAATGCCATGTTTTGTTCCATTCAAATATGATATTGGTAAGCATACAAAATACATGTTTCTTTACTTTGTATGTTAGGGAAGCACTGCTAATACGACTGATCTATATTGAGGTATTTTAGGTTGGGGTGTCTAATTCTAATTCTAAGCAGTTACATTACAGCGGTCTGCACTGGCTTCCCGTTGAAGGGTGCATTGTGCATTGCCCCCCAATATTTACTTAACCCTGCCCCAGCCATCCTAGCTCCTTGAAATAACAGAGCAGGGCCCTGGGTTCATGACAGCACAGTTCCAACACAGTTTCCAAGTTTATTGACATGTTAGGTGGAGAGGTTAGAGGTTTCCTGGTCTAGTAGGTTGGGGTGTAGCAAACGGGGCACTGAGACAAAGAGACTCAGAAATTTTTTGATGCGAAATTTGCTTCTCTATTGTCACAAGGAGTAACCCTTATTTCTTTAAAACAGTACAAAACAGGCCTATGCTGGTCAGAAAAGAGAACAAGCAGTAAGGGTGCGTTTCCACTCACATGGAGCTTGGCGGAGTGGGTTTGGCCAGAGTGATCGAAATTACACTTCTACTCCATTTCGAAAGGCACCCTAAGCTGATGATGATGATCAAAACATAAAGAGTAGGTTAGATAAAATTATTACTTACCCTTCAGTATACTCTGCTTGGAGCAGGCCGAGATAGGCCTCCCATTTGTTGCCTATGACCTTGCCGCAAGTAAAACAGCGCACTGGAATAATCATGGTTCTAGTATTCTGAAAGCAGCAAGAGAAACGGATTTAATAAGCGGTTCTTCAATTAAAGTTTCTTTAATTATTTGAGAGTAAATAAAGCATACTTTAATCTGAGGTTATGTTTACTGTGAACTTTGGTTCAGAATTTGCAAAATGGGTACGAAACACAATGACCTGATCTTACGGTAGCTCAGTCAGACTCGTAAATTATCAATTTCCTGCGTTAAATCCACGTTTATTCAAATTATTTTCCTTGAAATACAATATCAATTTGGCATCAACATTTCGCAATGAATGATTTGAATGAACTGTTGGATAGAAAATGTCAATAGCCACAGATTGTAGCCACAAGTGAATGAACGAGACGTAAATAGAGACGAGCTTAAAAACCTTCTACACAGTCGTGTCGGAAGGTTGGCTTCCGAGTCTAAGTTCCGATCCGACTACACGCAACCATCTAAATATCTTTTAATAGTAAGTTTACCCCAAATTTCATCATACGTCTCATGTCGGGTTGGATTTAGTACAGGTTGGCACGAGTTTCAGGTTAAATACGGTTTTAATTAATAGGGTTACTGATTACATCATTATTAGTTTTTTTATTTGAAAATGCATATTTTTAAAGAAAAACTTATATTAAAATTCCAACCTCAAATCACTTTACAACTTTAATAAACACGAAAACGGAACGTAATTGAGGGCTAAAAGGGTCACCAAAAATGGGTAAGCGTCAGGGGGACTCCCCCTCACTCCTCCCCCACCCCCCTTTCGTCGCTTTTCGTGCCAATGTGTACTAAATCTTTCCCCTCATGTCTCCTAAATCCGATTCGGAGTTGGTTCCGGAGACCCCGGTATTGAATTATTTCATAAATTACCAGAATTTTATGTGTAGTAAAATATCAAAGGGTGTGTCGAAAATACAACCATATTACAAGTGGATACTTCTTTATTGCCTCTTTGACAAAATATTAACACTGACACAAACATATCGATATATTATGATCACAGTATTCACAGTACACGGTCTAATTTTAATTTAATTTATATTAACAATTTACCTAAATTTATAAACGCAAAATGCGTGCTGTTTGCTGATGACATATCCATATTATTTAAAAGTACACAACAGGTAGACAACACTAACATCCAAACAACTCTCAAAAACACAAAATACTGGCTTGAACAACACAATTTAGAAATAAACTTAATTAAAACAAAAATTGTACAATTCAGAACATTCCAAAGAACCACTCTAGACTTAAAAAACTTAACCAACACCCTTGATATACAAGAAGCCGATGCGTTTTCCCTATTAGGCGTGACATTAGATACACATCTTACCTGGAAAAAACACATAGAAAACTTAAAAACTAAACTAGCTAGGTTCACGTACGCACTCAGTATTATAAAAAGAAATACCGACTTCAAATCAGCTTTATCAGCGTATTACGCAAACGGTTACGCGTGGTTTAATTTCTCTATTATTCTGTGGGGAGATAGTGTGGAGTTTAATGACTTGTTTATAAGACAAAAGAAACTTATTCGTATATTATTGAACATTAGGCAAAGACAAAGTTGCAAACCCCATTTTATTGAACAAAAAATTCTGACATTACCTCGCATCTATTTATTCCAAATGACCTTATTCGTACGAAACAATAGAAAACTTTTTAAATCAAACATAGAATGCAATATTAACTATAATAGAAGAAACAAAGACAAATTGATTATACCCAAAACTCATCTACGTTTAGCTAGGAGAAGCCCTAACAGTAGATTAATTAATATCTACAACAAAATCCCTGACATTATTAAGAATGAAAAAAATGACAATATATTTTACAAAAAACTTAAAAATTTACTTATTCAAGGATGCTACTATTCTGTTAACGAATTTCTAGTTGATACAATTGACCTCGAACAGTAATTCGTGAATTTAAATTCTTTATGACATTCAAAACAAATTTATTAATATTATTATGCTAAAACTATTATACCAATTTTATTTAAAATGCCATTAAGAATTTGTATGTAATCTAAAATATTTAAAATCATTTAATAGGACAGAATGTTTGCAGTGCCCTGACAGGGTCATGTACACCGCTAGCTACTATATTAGAACCTAAGCTAATAAGACGATTTTACGTGTAAGCAAATGAAATAAACAATAATTCGCTAAGCGGTCATTGGCACTCGTCATCGAATGGTAATTGGTACGTCAATTTTGCCATTTGGTCTGTTTGTTGTATCAAGTTTTTTTTTTCTTTTTCAGTATCTACTGCACTGAACACCTTCAAATCGAGATGACGGTTAATTTTGAGCAACATATTAATATTGATGACAGCCAAATGGTAAGTTAAACTATTGTAAGTTATTCCATGGGGAATGGGAGCCTTCCGCATTTTTAAAATTTTGTCAGAGCGTCTGGTCGAAGCGACGCGTGATCAGAGGGCTGGCAGCTATCTGGGCCAAAGAATAAGCCTTGCTATACAAAGAGGCAATGCAGCCAGTATCCTCGGCACGCTGCCATCGGGTATCGTGTTGGAGCAGTTGAGCTACCTATAAATCGTTTGCAACGGTCTATGGGTGGCCCAATTGTTTCCTTTTGTAAATTTTGTAATAAAGATTGTAGTAGTTAGCTTATGCTGTAATAAATACATAGTTAAACTAAAAAAAACATTATTATACAATTTCTTGATTTCCGTATTATACGGATACGGATTCCGTGACGTCCCTAATAGAAGTTCTCTAGTTCTCTCGTTCAATTTAACTCAGTCTTTCCAGTTCATTTGTTTTTGTTGTTTGGCATGTCAATGTCAAACACATATGATAATGACATAATGACAGCTATTAAAAAAAATTATAGCATTGCTAGTACATAAAAAAAAAACCGATTTACGTATCTTTCGCCACCCAACCGTATCTTTTCCTACTTGCCTCGTTAGGCTCTTTGGTACGGTTGGTGATTTTAAACAAATACGACTTCAAACATTTAGCGATACGGTTACTGAAATCCTCTCAAACAATAACAAGGATAGGACTGAGAGATAGTTAATTGATATCATTATTCTTGGTGTGAACCAGGTATATTTAGGTTTTTTCTGTTAACAATATGACTTATCCGGTTGTCTCGATGAGATAGCTATCTAGCAATAAGACCGCTCTTGTATTTTTAGTTTGTTTTTCTTGTTTTTATATATTTTAAGGTGATACAATAAAGCATTTTCTATTCTATTCTATTCTATAATTTAGCAGTATTTTGCATGACACTGCAAAATAGACGAAGGTTTAAATAGGCTGTGTAATATAATATGTCACAATCACAACAGCCTATTAGTTTGGGTTTTACATGACGTTGCAAATTTCGTACCATTTCTGTGTCTCTTCGAAAATATGTACTGGCAATACTAGCAGTATTCAATTCGCTGTGACGAAGGGTGGGCGTTTTGAATTTTTATAATTATTTTTGTATTTGCTTCACAAAGAAATCAAATAGCTGTTGTTTAGCCTCAAGGTACAACCGATATTTGTCAAAAGAAGTGAGTCGTGGCTAAGCAAGTGCTTAGTTTGCTCAAGAACAAAGTCGACAGTTTTATTGCGTTCTTCAAGGAAACAGCTGCAATGAGCCTTCTCTCTAAGAAACAAGACCGCCTTGTTATGAAACAATACCTACTCGAAATCAGGTTTTATAGTGAATTCTGAATGATAGCAATGTTGCTAATAGGAGTTTCCTATTGTTCACGCTACCCAGATGTGTTTCTAACTTCCTTATCATCACGCAAATACATTATCTCAATATTAACAAACAGGCATTGAAACCTAGTACTTCCCCTGTAGTTACTCAATAGATAACACCAAATATGTGGTTGAATAATGTAGAATTATCATGAACTTTGTCACATGAGAATTTTAAAATAAATGAACTGACATCATGGACTGCAATTATAGAATAAAAACCGGGTTGAATTAAGAACCTCTTTTATTCTATGTTCTACCTTATTACATAAATAATGACGAATTTGGAAGATGATGTTGAACCATTGATCAGCTATGAAGGGGAGGCTAGAGAGTTGTTTTTGGAGCTCACTGTGCAGTTTATAAACACTGATCCAGAGTATGAACAGGTAATTGCCATTTCATTTATGATATTCAACTATTTTACCTATTGGTCTTGAACCTGAAATCCTGAAATGAACCGTTGTTTCTTTATCATTATTTTTCTTGAGTATGAATTATGAGTAATAAAGTGATTTTAAACTGTTAAAACTTGTAACTTGAATAAAACCATTATACTGAACCAATAGCTATCATATCATTTTATAGGATGGTTCCAATTAATTCTAAAGAACAAGTGGGAACAGATTAGTCCCAGTAGGTCCCTTGGTTGGAAGGTATGGAACGGAACATGTAAAAAAAAAAGTAAAAAAATATGCTAGAAGAAGAGTCGATGGCGGTCGCTTCTCACCTACGATATCTCCAATAAACTTTTCTCTTAGATTTTTTTTATTAAGTATATTAACCTTTTAGGTAGTATATGGCTACAAGAAGAGTCGATGGCGGTCGCTTCTCACCTACATACTGTCAGCGTTCACAGCTGGGATCCCATTCTTGGTGTTCCACTGGGTACCCACCTGGTTCCTGTATGCTACCTCCAAGAGATGCTGCTTCCAAGATGCAACCCAGGTGTTAGTTGTTGTGAGTATCATTTTGACTGGATTTTTATAGACCAACTTTAGATAAAGATTATTTGATTTGGGTTTTTTTTATTTTTGAATATGAAATCAATTAATATTTTTTATTGTCTACTTCCAGGAAACATATCAAAAGAAATGCAAAAGTTTCTACATACACAAAGTATTAGAAAAGAATATTGGAGATCCAAGGTATGATTATTGAGTATTTCATTTTAAATTGTCTATTTGTGTTAAGAAGTGACGAGACGAGCTAGGCGCTCTCCTGATTGTAAGTGATCAAGCCTGCCCACCACCAAAAGAGAGCTACACAGGACTTTAGTTAACATAATAATAGCATGTGATTCGTAATTTAAAATATATTTTTGTATTTTTAGTGGTTTATTAAATGAAGCGTTTCATGATGAATTCGTCAATGAAAAAGAGCCGATTGAAACAGCGGATACCATGCACACACCCTTACATTTGGACGATGGTTCTACATTGAGTAAGTTCATATGTTTAGCTTTGTTTCATTTTATTTAAAACATTTTTGCGAAATTAATTGGTAACTACGAGTATAAGTACAGTACTAAAAAATTCTGAAGGCCAATTAGAAATTTCCACAGATAGTAATAGAAAGTATAAATACAACGATAAAAAATAATATATAACCTAAGAAAAAATGTCTAATATTTATTAAGTTTCGATATTTCTTAAGCATGCTACTTGAACCAGGTTTTGAGCAAAAATGTTTCCAAAAAGTACCAGGAAAAATATACTGGTTCAGTTCTTTTTTTGTAGATACTTACTTAATTTATGTATCGAAAAAAATACTGTTTCTTTCTCCTGCTGTAGAATGTACCAAGCATTATGGTTACATTCTACAGCATTCTTTATTGAAAATCCAGAGAAAAAGTGCTGATGACAGATTATAGATTTGTATAGCATCAATAAAATCGCTTGTAGATAGAGCGATCTATAAGTCGGTCGAATTAACATGACACCTGGGTTGAATAAGGTATGTGCAAAGTTCAGCTTGGAATTGGATAATCTTGACAGAGAAGAGGTCCTGTAATACTTGGTAAAGATAAGGCTTCGCAATTAGAGGAAGAAGAAACACGGAGGGGATACATCAAGTTCCGAGCCACGTGTCAGCCAGGTGTCATGTTAATTCGCCCGAGTAGTAGTAAAAAGCGACGCCCGTTTGTTCCGATTAAAAGTCGTCGTGTGCATCGGCTCTAGCGTAAATTTAACTTAAATTTTATTTCCTTAGATGTACAAACATACCGGTATTTCCGCCACAAAAAGCAGAACCTAATATGGGACACCGGAAGAGCGCAGTGGATCCGGCTAGCCGGCTTGGAGAGTGGCGCCACCTGCGCGCAGTTGCAGGCGGCCGGCGCGCGCCCGCCCTCTAGCGAGCGCCGAGTTAGAATGTGAGCAGAATATATGTATTAGCTTCTGATTTGTACTTCATCCATTCACAACCAACTTGTGTCCTCAATGCTGAAGC
Organism: Lobophora halterata; assembly: GCA_932526365.1. NCBI lineage: Eukaryota > Metazoa > Arthropoda > Insecta > Lepidoptera > Geometridae > Lobophora > Lobophora halterata. Next base: position 3,853,611 of record OW052026.1, read on the forward strand.
ATTTGTTTGTAGTAATCCTAACGCAAGTGGGCCATCCTAATCCTAATTCTACTTACTTAATTACTTTAGTAGTTATTACTTTAGATAATACTCTATTAAATTTTTCAATTTCTATATCCTTTCTTATATACCTACATAGTTATAGTCAAATTGTTTTTCTTCACCGTTTGGTAGGTGTTTTTATTTATTTATTACCTACTATTGCTACATTACTTCTATAAGTTGTTCACGTTGGTATGTATAATTATTACCTACCGACCCGCTAGTGGTCTTCATACCTATGTAAAATTGATTTATAACTCTGTGGATAACGCAGTGGGCTATAATATTGATAATGTAAGATGTTATAATTATTAAGAAAAATGTATACAATTTGTTTGTTAATATCCCTACAATTCCGAAGGGGGGGTGTTCTGCCGAACGCCCCCCTAGCCCCCCCCCGCGGGAACAACGAATGTTCTACGACTTTGTTGAATTTCCACGATCCGTGTCGTCGCCACTGGGGTCTAGCAGAATACCAGCGCTGCAGCGTGCTGTCAGTATGCTGCAGCATAAAAGCTGAGCTAGGCACCCATTGTATGGAGAACTCTGTTTAAACCTATTTTGTTGTATTTTGATTTTAGATTTTGTTTATTTATTTTATAGTTTTCCAACAATAAAATTATTTCTTTCTTTCTTTCTAAAACAACCAAATTTTCAGGCTAAACATCTACGGGCTGAACGAGATTAAAGTCCCGGTGCAGTCGATAATGACCCTGATACTTCTGGAGGTGTTCAACCCGTTCTACGTGTTCCAAGTGTTCACGATCGCCGTGTGGCTCGCGGAGCCTTACTACTACTATTGCATCGCGGTGGTTCTCATGTCCACCTTCGGAGTCGCCACTTCTGTTATACAGACTAAAAAGGTATGAAGTTTTATCCTTGAGGGGAATCCTCAAGGCAAATTTCCATACAAAATGTTTCGAACAAATACTCAAAAAGTACGCCGTATTATAGTAACTTCTTCACACTATTCATTTCGTCCATGTTTTTTTAATTTCGTCAACAAAAAAAGTGAAAGGTTTCATACTTTAATTTAGATTTTATACGTGTTTTTAAGTTAGTAGGATTAATTTTAAAACACGTATAAAATCTAAATTAAAGTATGAAACCTTTCACTTTTTTTGTTGACGAAATCAAAAATCATGGACGAAACGAATAGTGTAAATAATATTACTATAATACGGCGTACTTTTTGAGTATTTGTCCGAAACATTTTGTATGGAATTCGGATTTGAGGATTCCCCTTAAATAAAGCTTAGTATTTGGTTATATTATACTCTTTGTTTTAGCACGAAACACGCTATAAATGTGAAAGGGATATGAAGTTGCGCGGGTGCAAAGTCTATGTACAGGTCACTGAGCATTAAAAGGGAAAATAGGTAGCAAATAATTCGTGCCTGATATTTCCTGCTACGCTACCTAATTTTATCAAGTTCGAAAACATTATTCGCTATCTCTGGTCAAAATAGTAAATAAAAAGCTTTTGTACTTGATGGAACTTAAAGGCGATTCAACGCTTTTGATACCTAATTCAGAATTTGTAAACAGCGCCATCTAACTATGTCAGTTTTAAACAATACCAAATGTATAGTCTCAGTTGTACATACTAATTCACCATTTTCTTGTGTTTGGAAGCCCTATTACTTGCCACCGCTGGTAAAAGAATAAAATAGGTTTTGTGTACTTGACAAACGGCGATCCTGCGGACAACGTGAATCTAGTTACGACAGTATGAAACAATCTCTGGACAAACGTCAACAAACGTATATTCTCAGAGATACGTAGTATTTTTTTATCTGTGGTATTAATTTGCCGAGTGTTTTTCTTTTCTAGAACCAAAGTAACCTACGAGCGACTGTGGAAGCTCATGATATGGTGGAATTATGGGACGGACGTACAGTGAGCAGCCGATACGTGGCCCCGGGGGACATAGTGGTGCTGCCCTCGCGCGGCTGCACGCTGCACTTCGACGCCGCGCTGCTGACGGGCGCGGCCGTGCTCAACGAGAGCATGCTGACGGGTGAGTGACGTCACACACGTGGCTTAGTGACGACACCGTGGCTTAGTTTGTAGTGACGCTGCCTGCGAAGCTTGGTGTTCCGGGTTCGATCCCCGACCGGGGCAAATATTTGTGTGACGAACACAAATGTTTGTTTTCGTGTCTTGGGTGTTGTGATGTCTTGTATGTGTCCATGCCACCTGCGATACAGGGAATCCTAGTGCAGGGGTGTGAGTGTGTGAATGTTAAAAAAAAAAACACACAGTGAGCGGCGGCACGTGGCCCGGGGACACAGTAAACATATGTAGATACAGTAATTCAACTCAAGATAGACCCATAATATTCATTAAATCACTGAGTTCAGACTTAGAAATCGTCAAAATGAGAGATAGACCAGTTGGTGCCATCTATGTTTGAATCGAATCGAATTGTCATTACTACTCGGGTGAATGAAAATGACACCTGGCGGACACGTGGCTCGGAACTTGATGCTTCCCCCGCTGCCCCGCGCGGCGCCCTCCATGTTTCTTCTTCCTCTAATTGACAAGCCTTATCATTACTTATTATTACCAAGTATTACAGGACCTCTTCTTTATCAAGATTATCCAATTCCACCCTGTACTTTGCACAAACGTCATTCGGGCCAGGTGTCATGTTCATTCGCCCGAGTAGTACACGCTTTTATGTCTCAGGAATGGAATCCGCTACGTCCTTTAATACAATTTTCCTCCTCATAGGTGAATCGGTGCCCGTGACCAAAACTGCGCTGCTCCGCGTGGACAAGCCGTTTGATATGAAAGAACATGCGTCCAGCATACTGTTCTGTGGCACCAGAGTCATACAAACGCGGTACTACAATAATGAGCCCGTCAAGTGAGTACAATTTTTTATTTTTTAGAGGGACGAAAGGGTCAAATTGGACTTTCATTCGTTTTTGCATAGGACAATGAAGATTATAACCGTAAAAATTAAAAAATAAAAGCTTTTTGTCAAAAACAAGGTTATTGATTTATTTTTTTGATTCGACGTAAACAGTAAGAAATGAAAATTAACCATTTTGAAAAAAACTAAAAGAAAGAATCAGAGTCAAGCAAGATACAAGAGGAATTTTTGTTTGTGTCTGTGTGTATGTATGTTTGTCCGACGATAACTCTCGAACAATTCTTCTGATCTTCATGGTACTTAGCAGACTATGTAAGAAAATTCAAAATAATTTCAATATATGTACATATACATATACATATACATCGCATATTAGCCAAATCGGTTCAGTTCAGAGGTCTTGGAGACAGGAATCAAAGAGGTTCGTGGGTTCAAGGCGAACTACTAGTATTATTTATGATATTCGTCCCTAGAGCTTTGGTCCTTCGAACGGGATACAACACGAGCAAAGGCCAACTCGTGCGCAGCATCCTGTATCCGGTTCCGGCCGACTTTAAGTTCGACCACGACTCATACAAGTTCATCATCATTCTGGCGTTCATTGCTGTACTGGGATTCGCTTACACTGTGGCTTTGAAGGTAAATATTGTTATGATGTATACTTTGTATTTATTTGTGATGTTATATTAGCATCTGGTAACATTTAACCAACTAAAACTGGAAGTATTTTGGACATTTAACACTAAAATGTATATTTGTAAATACATAGAATAATGGAAAACACCCAGACTTTCGACCAGACACCGATATTCAGCACACAAATGTTTGTTTCTGAAGCGGGAATCGAACCCGAGACATCAGCGTGGCAGTCCAATACACTTGCCACTCGACCATCCGTGACGTTATCAAATATTAGCACGTACGTACTGAAGTCAGCGTTGCCTTCGACCAAAGCACGGCTCTAACTCATATTTCGATTATTTATGTAAAAGGGGCTATGCTCGGCGTCTCTCTGAAGGATAAGATCCGTAATAATGAGGTTATCCGACAGAGGGCCAAGGTTACCGACATAGCTCAGAGAATTAGCAAGCTGAAGTGGCAGTGGGCTGGCCATATCTACTAAAGAACCGATACCGCTGGGGTAAACGAGTTCTTGAGTGGAGACCGCGAATCGGCAAACCTAGTGTTAGGATACCCTCCGGCGGTGACGATCTGCGAAAGGCTGCAGACAGACAGGAGGTGGATGCGGCAAGCCGAAGACAGGGCGCGATGGCGCTTATTGAGAGAGGCCCATTTCCAGCAGTGGACTGCGATAGGCTGATGATGATGATGATGCCTATATGCCTAACATAAAAAAACATAAACATAAACATTCACACACTCACACCCCTGCACTAGGATTCCCTGTGTCGCAGGTGGCATGGACACATACAAGACACCACAACATCCAAGACCCGAGAACAAACATTTGTGTTCGTCACACTAATATTTGCCCCGGCCGGGGATCGAACCCGCAACACCATGCTTCGTAGGCAGGGTCACTACCAACTAAGCCACGGTGTCGTCGCCTAAGACTCTATAAAATATGAAAAAAAAAAATCTGTTACTTTATTGTTGCAGGCGCGTCGCTCGCTAAACCCAGGTGACATAGCGCTCAAAGCGCTCGACATAATAACCATAGTGATTCCCCCGGCCCTGCCCGCCGCCATGACGGTGGGCCGCCTGTACGCCGTGACGCGGCTGCAGCGCGCGCGCGTCGCCTGCCTCAACACCAGGGCCGTCAACGTCAGCGGCTCCATAGACTGTGTAGCCTTCGATAAGGTGTGTGTCGTACTACTGTAGTGACCCCATGACGGTGGCCGCCTGTACGCCGTGACGCGGCTGCAGCGCGCGCGCGTCGCCTGCCTCAACACCAGGGCCGTCAACGTCAGCGGCTCCATAGACTGTGTAGCCTTCGACAAGGTGTGTGTCGTACTACTGTAGTGACCCCATGCCGCCTGTGACCCCATGACGGTGGGCCGCCTTTGACCTCATGATGGTGCGCCGCCTTTGACCACATGACGGTGGGCCGCCTTTGACCTCATGATGGTGCGCCGCCTTTGACCACATGACGGTGGGCCGCCTTTGACCTCATGATGGTGCGTCGCTTTTGACCTCATGACGGTGGGCCGCCTGTGACTCCATGACGGCTGTGACTCCTTGACGGCGGGCCGCCTGTGAACCTATTATAGTGGGCCATCTGTGACCTCATGACGGTGAGCCGCCTGTGACTCCATGACAGCTGTGACCCCTGGACGGCGGGCCGCCTGTGAACCTATTATAGTGGGCCATCTGTGACCTGATGACGGTGAGCCGCCTGTGACTCCATGACGGCTGTGACTCCTTGACGGTGGGCCGCCTGTGACCCCATTACGGTGGGCCGCCCGTGACCCTATGACGGTGGGCCGCTTGTGACCCCATGATGGTGTGCCGTATATAAATGTTTCCACTATTCGTCTATTTCCAGACGGGCACTCTAACAGAAGATGGACTAGACATGTGGGGCGTGGTCCCCACGAGCCACGCCTCCCTCCCCCCGCGCCTCGCCTCCCCCCTTCGCGACCCGCGTGCCCTCAACGACCTCCATGAGCTGAAGCTCGGCATGGCCTCGTGTCACAGTCTCACGCTGCTGGACGGGGTGCTGTGTGGGGATCCATTGGACCTCAAGGTAACGAGCGGGATCCGCGGACCCTCCATAGCTAGATAGATAGAAAATGCTTTATTGCACAAAGTAAAAAAAAACAAGTACATAGGCGAACTTAATGCTAGTTAGCATTCTCTTCCAGCTAACCTCTGCGTATTATGGAGATGTGGTAGTGCTAGATGTGTGATTGAAGAAAGAAAATAGTATAAAGCTTATTTTCTCAATAAGCTCTATGACCTCGAACTGCACTTAAATTGTAATTTAAAAGTGTTATAGGGTAAACCAACCTAATATTGGCACCCAGCCTATTTTTGACGACACCGTGGCTTAGTTGGTAGTGTCCCTGCCTACGAAGCTTGGTGTTCCGATCCCGGGTTCGATCCCCGGCCGGGGCAAATATTAGTGTGACGAACACAAATGTTTGTTCTCGGGTCTTGGATGTTGTGATGTGTTGTATGTGTCCATGCCACCTGCGACACAGGGAATCCTAGTGCAGGGGTGTGAGTGTGTGAATGTTTATGTTTTATGTTTATTGGCACCCTAGAGTTTAATAAGAAAATTGTAGATTATTCAATTTAAGCATACTTTTATTACTTTAATTAATATATATATTTAATATATATTTTATATATTTAATTAGTATACTGAAATTGAATATTATACAATTTCCTTGTTTTTTCAAACTAAACTCTAGGGTGCCAAAAATAGGTTGGTTTACCGTAGTAGATTATGCACCTAGGGGATAAAGCAGTGTCTTATGTCGCGGGCGGCATGTTGAACCCTGAGCTAACGAGGGACGAGTTATGAGAGTCCTGAGTGAATAATAAAATTAAATAAATAAAAGTTATTTATTGTAAAAACATGTAACAATGTACAACAAGGGTTTTTACAAAAGAAGGTCTTATCCTTAAATAAGATTTCTTCCAGACAACCTATGTACCTATAAACTAACTTAACAACTAAGGGTAATGATTTTGCCGTTGGTCTCAGCTTAGTGTTAAGTGCATCGGGAGGACATCTCCCTCTGACCGAACTAGTCAGATACTGTATCTCGGAGGTCGAAAGTGAAGCGAGGGGTTCAAGTTGCCTAAGACGAAGACAGGCTTTATCCCAGAGGAGCATGCTTTACTTTTCACATCTTCTGCGAGGTAATAACCAAACACTGTATTTTGTTTCACAATCTTTGAAATATGTAGCACCTTTTTTTGAGTTCTGATTATGGTGGCCAGTTCGATTTCAGAACAAACCTCTTCACAATTCCATAAGGGCATTCTTTTACTTAGAGGTTTCCAAGAGTTTCCACACGAATTTGACGGTCCAAATTCATATCACTTTACTCCCTAGGGAGTTTCATACAACTTTACCTCCCTAGAGAGGTAATACTTTGCTTTACCTTGAGATAGCATGATATGTAATTGGACATGAGCAGGTGGTGTGTAAATTCTCTAACCTATGTTTTGCAGATGTTCGAATCCACCGGCTGGTCTCTGGAGGAACCGGATGTGCCGGAACCCTCCAAGTATGAGATCCTGATGCCAACCATCGTCAAGCCGAGGAAGTCCGCAAATATCAACGTGGATGACGTCAATGTAAGATATTTTTCTCATAATAATTTGGACATTTCATTTTGTTTCTTTTGGTTTGACAGACAGTTGACGTTTAAATTTAAGTCAGTTTGAATACTAACAGAATACAAATAGTAAAAGTAAAATATCCTTTTATTTCTACTAACGAATTATATACATATACTATTTTTCTAAATCTACAATAAAATTAGTCTCCTCATGTAAGCCTCCCTCAAACTCTTACAGGTGTTTCTGTCCCTCGCGTTCCTCGCAAATCAGTTTTTTTTATAAAAATGTCCCGCCATCTTTTTCTCTGCCGGCCGCGTTTACTTTTCTTATCCCAAGGGGTCCACTCTGTCACTCTTTTTGTCCACGTATGGTTATCTAACCTGTAAATGTGACCGGCCCAGTTCCATTTGAGCATTCGTATTTTAGTCTTTACATCTGTTACATTCGTCTTCTTTCGAATGATATCATCTCTTACTATATCAGAGATTTTGAGTCCCAATATACTTCTTTCCACCCTTCTCTGACAGACATTCATTCATTCACACACTTACACCCCTGCACTAGGATTCCCTATCGCAGGTGGCATGGACACATACAAGACCCGAGAACAAACATTTGTGTTCGTCACACAAATATTTGCCTCGGCCGGGGATCGAAAACCAAGCTTCGTAGGCGGGGTCACTACACTACCAACTAAGCCACGGTGTGTAGACTGCAATACTAACAGAATTCATATATGTAAATACGCTCCCAAGTTTTTTTTTTATTTCAGGTGCCATTAGAAGTGGGCATAGTGCAGCAACACCAGTTCGTGTCGTCGCTTCAGCGCTCGTCAGTCGTCGTGCGGCTGTTGGGGGAGACGGTCGCGCGCGTCTACTGCAAGGGAGCGCCCGAAATGTTGACCAAGCTGTGTATGCCCCACACTGGTGAGTACATGTTTAATATCGCCGCACACTCTTATAAACTCACATTCTTGTATAAAACAGTTATTATAACATATAAGATTTTTTGAACGACATATTTGACACTTAATAACTAAATAAAATTACATAATTACCATTTGATTAGAGTGCAATATGTCTGATTCGGTCCACTCCTACTCTAAACTGTCCTATATTGCTGTGCCCTAGATAGTGCCCATATGTTCAATGTAACTTTGCAAACAATGTAACGTGACTTTCTGACTGCAATAAAGATACTGAACACACCTGCATAAAAAGACACAACGATTGAAACTAAACCTTATTTCCTGTCATCTTGTCAGTCTCTTCGCTGCGCCTCAAAATAAAGAGTTTCTTTCTGTTACTTCTCTTTTTATCGTACTTTTTTCCCTTTCTAGTGCCCGACAACTTGGAGGAAGTTCTCAGTTCGTACGCGGAGAAGGGCTACCGCGTGATCGCGCTCGCGTCGCGCATGATGGAGATCTCTTTGAAGCAGATCAAGACGATGACACGGGACGAGGTGAGTCTGGGGCTATAGGTGTTAGGGTCCTTCTTCTTATCGTGGCACTAGTTCCTTCGAACCAGTGTGGTGAAAGGATTTCAAGTGCGCCTCGAAGAGGCTCCTTTCGTGCACTCGACACATGTTTTCGAACTTTTAGGTTCTACGACATGCCGGTTTCTTCACGATGTTTTCCTTCACCGTTGCAAGAACGTGGGATGCATACATATATTTTTTCGACCGAAAAAACTCATTTACGGATGACAAGGCAAGGGCCTCATCCACTAGGCCACTACGTCCTCGAGGGTCCTAAGGGGTTAAGGGGAATCCGCAAGGGAAATTTCCATACAAAGTGTTTCGAACATTCACTCAAAAAGTACGCCTTATAACCGTATTATAGTAATTTCTTCACACTATTCGTTTCGTCTATGTTTTCCGATTGTGTGAACAAAAATTTGTAAGATTTCATACTTTAATTTAGATTTAATACGTGTTTTAAAATAAGTCGAAATTTATGAAAACTCACGACACAGAATAGCTAATAGTCACATATTATTATTATTAGTTATATGCCAACTAGTAGCCGTCGACCACAGTTAACGATTTGTATTGTACCTTCTAGTGGTTGAAAAGCTGATATGTGCTGTACATTACGTATACACAACCAATTTTTAATTACCAAAAAAAAAAATGGGAAATGCAGGAGGGGTACTACGTTGTATCTGTGCAGCCAGAATTTTGGGTTTCTACAAAATGACAAAGTGATAGTGCGGCGCCCGAGCCGAGCTGCGGCGAGCTGGCTCGAGCTAGGTCGGGTATTTATTATCCGGGACGGCTGCAGTGCACGGGTAGGCATGCACTGCAAGCGGAGCTCGGGGTCGGCGCAAGCCTTCTCTGGGATGGGCCTCACAGCAACGTGCGTGAGGGACACCGGTACGTGTTCTTCGGATATCCCGAGGTCCCTCTAATGCGCAGAGGTCGGCCACCATGGGGTTTTAGTCGGTATGAGTCCGACATACCCCTCCGCCCTCCCCCAAGGGCGGTGGGCATCCATGAGGATTTCCCCATGTAAAAAAATAAAAATAAAAAAATAGGTACCTGGGTTTGCCAAACGATGCATGAAACTTAAATTATTATCAATGATGGGTACCGCCTGACATAAATCCATAGGAAAACGACTAAGGCGGCGTCCTAATTGGCATTGATCGTACGATCAAACGATGCGTTTTGGTCGCGCGAAGAAAATTAGCCATATGAATGATCGTACGATCATAACAGGCCAATTAAGACACTCTGAAGAGATTGGTGTATTTAATCTCGTCGTACGACCAAATCGCATCGTTCGCTCGTACGATCATTAGCCAATTAGGATAGCGCCTAACCGTAACTAATTTATTGGAAGTTATTTTGAAAAAACATGGACCTCATTTTTCAAGTGTTTTTGCCTAAGCTGTGTTCAGTAACGGCAACTTATTAGGCGTTTTTTTTTTGGATGGCAGGTGGAATGCGAGCTCCAATTCCTCGGACTGGTAATAATGGAGAACCGATTGAAGCCCGCCACCTCGGGCATCATCCGCGAGCTGAAGGAGGCCGACATACACGTCGTTATGATCACTGGTACACTTGCGGCCACCAAATAAACATTCCAGGAATAGGGTCATTTCATTTTCACCTCTCCAGCACGAGAAGAGTGCTTTTGGTGCGTAAAACCTCGCAGCAAAATCGCTTTTTGCTGCGAGCGTGAGGAAAAGTAATTCGAATATCGAACACCGCTTCGGCGCTGAAAATACTACACTAGGCGAATGAATGAATTAATGAATGATTGATGAATGAACATCCAGCGATGATGTTAATTGTCTAACTCAAAAATTACCGCACCTGAGGTTGAAAAAAACTACCTATACAATTTAAGCTGGTAAAGGTGAAAAGTTGCATGTTTCACACGAGAGCAAATTTTTTTATGTCTCGTGCCTTTAAATCACTCACTATGCTCAGTAGGCTATATTTAAAATTACACGCTACGCTCGTGATTCAATTTTAGCCTGCTTCGCTAGTTCGTGATTTAAACTCTGAACTCGTAACAAAAAACAACTTTGCTCACTTGTTGAACAAATAACTATTAATTTCATTTATTTGGGTCATTAACAAAATTTACATGGTGTCGTGCATTTCTTATTTAACTCTATAGTAACTAAGTTGCATGCAATTTCAATTATAAATGACCACATCGTGCATAAAACTTATAGTACACAAACTATACTCAGCCAAAACATTCATAAAAACATTATAGGGTCATTCCCGATCGGTAACACCCCTTCGTCAACGATCGGGGAAAAAAAGTCACTCGTTTACAGTGTTAACGAACGCTATTTTTTTTTCATGATGATTTTAGTCATGAGTTCATCTTGTGTACATACATACACAATAATTTTCATTTTAATTGCTAGCTATAAATAAAAAAAAAAAAAATGAATTGAGCGCCCATTTTGTAATTCAAAAATAGAGAACGATGGCTTTTTCTACATTAAATGCTACCACGATATTCGAAATATGAAAAAAGTTATAATTAGGCTGATCTAAGTGTATTATTTAAAAAGTTCTTACCTTCCGGCTTGCAACCTATTACAAACTAAACTCATCATAAGTTCTGGTGTACAGTTCTATCAATCTATCTTCTTTGAACAGATTTTAAAAGCAATTTTTTTTTGCCCTTGGGCCTAAAGTTAAGTTTTACTCCCCCTGTCTAGGTACATAAAATTTAACTTTACGAGCATGAGGAGTGAAAAAACAATTACCTATATTCTAGGTGACAACATCCACACGGCAGTGAGCGTGGCTAAAGAATGTGGTATTCTGACCAGCGGAAATCGCGTGGTCACTCTACAAGTGGAACACAGTGATGGCAACCCCACCATCTACTGCGAAAGCACCATGCACGGGGTATGTACAAATTTAAATCTAGATCCAATATTTAAATAAGAATTATCAAGACGAATCCATTGATACGAATGTCTAAATCCATCAAGTTATAATGACAATGAATGATTTATTTGTCTATAGATAGATGTAGATGTAGTATAGATAGATAGATAGAAAATGATTAAAAAAACAAGTACATAGGCGAACTTAATGCTAGTTAGCATTCTCTTCCAGCTAACCTCTGCGTATTGTGGAGATGTGGTAGTTATTATCGTTTTGTAAAACGAAAAATGTAAGCGTGAGGCCGCCATATTGAATTTCCTGATATTTACGGTATTTCGTTGTCCCCCGCGCATCTCATTTGTCAAAATCCAATTATAATCGGAGTAACTAGCCGTTTCTATTATTTTATATCGAGTAACTGTGATATTCGATGGGGAAAAAAATCCAAACGAGTAACACTGTTACTCTTTTGGGTGTTACTCGATGGGAACCCATCGCTATAAGTTGCTCGCATTGCTATAATAATACCTACCGATCCTCTAGTGGTCTTCATATGTAAAATGTCTTTATGTATATGTGGATAATGCAGTGGGTGAGAAGAAACACAGAGGATATTTTTTACCAGCCAGCCAGAAACCATGAGTAGTAATTCATTCCAGATTATTTATAATTTCCAAGTTTTTTACAATAATAAAGTTAGACGTCTCTGTTTTCCACATTGTTTATTACGAATCCATACGAATTTGTACCCTTTTTTGCTGCTGATCTGAAGGAATGTTATAGAGTATCCGTGAACTCTTAAGCCTAGAATACACTAGGGGACATGTAGGGTGCAGGCCACACTAGTCAGTGTTTATAGAAATGTCGCCCGAGGTATTGTTAAGCTAAGTACTGTTAATTGTACATATAAAAAAAATATAATTTAGTAAACGGTTTGATTTATCAAAGTTAATTAATTACTAGGTGAGCGTCGGTCGTCGTACTTCCTTGCCGCGTGACGTGGGGCCCTCGGGCGGCGCCCCCGGCCCGTGGAGCCCTGCGCCCCCCGACCCCGAGGGCGCGCCAGCGGAGCCCCGCTATAACATCGTCATGACTGGAGACACTTGGCGGGTACGTTTGAAACAAGCTTGATTTTTATGATAACAACCCGCTTATAAAACGCTGCCACCATGGGTTTCTGATACTTTGAATATACCCTACGATAATTCTTTGACAAATATGTTCAATAACACCTCATATATCACCCAAAAACATTACTATATTTACCACTAGCTATACCCGCGTGCGACTTCGTCACCCGTGGAAGAATTTTTTATTTATTTTGTAGAACGTAATCCCAAAGCTTGAGATAGATACACTCATAAAAACATTGTTTTCATACAAACTTAAAACTTCTATATCTACCCTTTGAATAAATGTAGCGTAATATTTAAAGCCTATATACCCTTTTCAGGCTTAGAAGTTATGATATCGTAAAGTTTCAGTTAAATCCGTTCAGTAGTTTTTATGTAATGGACGAACAAACAAAGTCTTCCAATCAAAAATATTTTTTTGGGGCATGTCAAAAAAACCGTCTGAACAAGTTTCCGTAAAAAAAAAAGTTCCGTCTCTTGCTTTATTATACACTAGCTGGTGCCCGCGACTTCGTCTGCGCAGGTATCTTAATAAATTGTAGCCTATGTGTTATTCTGATGTATGAGCTATATTATTGTAAAGTTTCATTTAAATCCATTCAGTAGTTTTTACGTAAAAGAGTAACAATCATCCATCCATCCATCCATCCATACTTACAAACTTTCGCGTTTATAGTTAGTAGCGTTAGTAGGATACGTATAGATTCTTCTTTGCAGAATTATTTGTACCGTCTTTCAGTTTGCGTAGGCTATAATGATGATTAGGATATTAGATACATATAGATAGTAACGCTTTATTGTACACCCCGAGGAAATATACATTATAAAAGGAAACTTAAAAATAAAAAAAAACAAAAATAATACAGGCTACAATGGGCGGCCTTATCGCTAAAAGCGATTTCTTCCAGGCAACCTTTGGATGGAGAGGAGTGATAGTAGTTGGTGTCTGGACGGGTGAGTCGTAATAAAAATATGTATGATATATACATACAAATATTTACACAGATACCTACATACTATATATTATAATAAACTAGCTGGTGCCCGCGACTTCGTCTGCGCAGGTATCTTTATAAATTGTAGCCTATGTGTTATTCTGATGTATAAGCTATATTATTGTAAAGTTTCATTAAAATCCATTCGGTAGTTTTAACGTGAAAGAGGAACAAACATCCATCCATCCATCCATCCATCCATTCATCCTTACAAACTTTCGCGTTTATAATATTAGTAGTATAATACAGTGCAACCTTAATATAACGTACCTCAATATAACGACTTCCTCGATTTAACAAATTCTTCGTAATCCCCTTGAATTGTCCATAGGAGTCAATATAAAATATACCTTTACATTGCGAACATTCTTTGCGTACAACCTCTTAATAACGAATTTTCAACTACCAAGAAAAAGTATTCATACCTCTAATTAACGAATTTTGCCAACCCAAAACCTTAATATAAAGTTTCCACCAATAATAAAACTCTTAATCTTATAATGTGATTCATGTCTCGACATGTTTCGACACGCTTTTGTTTGTAAAGTAATCATTGTTGTTTTGATGGAAAGTAATGTAAACACCTCTGCTCGTCACTAATGTTTAAGATTTAAGTTAAAATGGCTCAGAAACGTCTTTTACCTCTTTATAACGAATTTTAGACCAATCTAACCTCAACATAACAAACCTCAGTTCAACGAATTACTTGATATTACGAATATTTTCTTGTTCCCCTCCGATTTGTTATATCGAGGTTGCACTGTATACATATATATATTATATACCCTAATGCATGTATAATGTGTTTGTATGCAGGTGCTGCGTGAGCACTACCCGGCCATACTGCCCCGCGTGGTGGAGCGCGGCGCGGTGTTCGCGCGGATGTCGTCCGACCAGAAACAGCAGCTGGTGGTGGAGTACCAGGCCTTGGGGTACTATGTGGGTATGTATCGCTGACGAGTTGCTACTATATTAATATTAATTATACTCGTAATTTATACTTATGTAGCGCGGGCCTTATATTGTAGGCGCGGCTTTAATTATTATGAACGAATGTGCTCTGAGCGCTGTGATTGGCTCATTTAAACAGTATAGAACTGTCACTGTCGAGTTTGACGTCTAAAACCGCCTCCCGCCAGTGACTGACACTCCACGGAGGTTTTTTCCTTCTTCCCTCCACCGGTCGAATAATTTTACAATGTTTGGATTCTAATTTGTGAAACTACTATAATTCTGGTTGTAGCTATGGTGTATTTACGTGTGATGTTCAGATAAATAAAGTCTGTTAGTGTCGTGCTACGAACTCTTTCAACTACCAAAACCCCTGAGAAATCTATCTTCTACACTTATTATTTAAGGGTAATCCTCAAGGTATTTTATACGTGTTTTAAAATGAACACTACTAATTTAAAAACACGTATAAAATCTAAATTAAAGTATGAAAACTTACCAATTTTTGTTGACACAATCGGAAAACATAGACGAAACGAATAGTGTGAAGAAATTACTATAATACGGCGTACTTTTTGAGTATTTGTCCGAAACATTTTGTATGGAAATTTGACTTGAGGATTACCCTTAATATTTATTATAAAGTTGCAACAATTTTATACAACTATAATCCGTTTGGTCGGTTTTAAAGACTGAAGGTTTGCTTCTGACCAAACTGACAGTCTGTTTTAAAGAGTGTGAAGTTATGCTTTACACTCTTTAAATTCAGACCAATCATGGCGCAGTTGCCCTCTTATCGGTAGATTTAACCATTTACAAATTTAGGATTTTAAAACCGTAAATTTGTAATCGTTAACGGTTCTTACAAAATAATGTGACGCAGTAACAGCCATCTGCGGCTAATTGCATTAAAACAGCATTTTTTTTATGCAAAAGTCGAGATATTTTTTATACGAAAATATAATGTTTTTTTTCTAAAATTCCGAGATAATTCATAATTGTGTTGCTTCGTTGTCTAACCTTTTTCATGGAGAACCTACTCCTGCGCTAAATTACTCAATTAAAACTAACCGTATGTGTACGGTTAGTTTTTGTTTATGAAAAGCTGAGCCCCGTTTAATTTATTTTCTTTTCTAGAAATTTTAGAGGTTATTTTTTTTTACTTGGTTATCGATTCTGAGCAAACTAATTTCAGGTTTCGCATAAACAAAAACTAACCCAGTATATTAATTGTTTCCAGCGATGTGCGGCGATGGCGCGAACGACTGCGGCGCGCTGCGGGCCGCCCACACCGGCATTTCACTCTCGGAGCTCGAGAGTAGTGTGGCCGCGCCCTTCACCTCCGCCGACCCCGATATCGTCTGCGTCGCGAGAGTGCTCCGTGAAGGCCGAGCCGCTCTCAGCACTAGTTTCGGCGTGTTCAAGTTCATGATAGCCTACTCTCTCACGGAATTCCTATCCGTAGCTTTTCTATACTATTTCGACTCGAACCTAACCGACTTCCAATTTTTATACATAGATGTCGCTTTGATTGTGAATTTCGCGTTCTTTTTCGGTATGACTGAAGCGTATACGGGTAAGTTATGTACAATACCGCCACTTACTTCTTTACTTGGTTTGATTCCGTTGTTATCTTTACTAGGACAGTTATTCTTAATTGGTGTAGGACAGTATTTAAGTTATTACGCGCTTTCATTATTCCCCTGGTACGTTAGACATACTTACGAAGGTGAAGAAGCGAACGAGTGTTGGGAAAACTACGCCATTTTCGCTGTTTCTATGTTCCAATACGTAATTTTAGCTATAGTTTTCAGTCACGGATCTCCGTATAGAAAATCCGTAGTGACGAATAAACAGTTAATGGCAAGTGTTTTAATAATGACGAGTATTTGTGTGTATATAGCGATCGCGCCTGCGGATTGGCTCGCATCCTTCTTACAGCTTAAAATGCCTAAAGATGTATTACTAAGCTATGTGGTTTTAGCAGTAGCTTCATTTAATTTCGTAATAGCTTTGTTTTTTGAGCGAGTTATTATAGAGTATTTAATGGAACGTAAGCAATGTATACCAAAGTTTTTGAAAGAGAAAAAGGTGAGAAAAACGCCGCATTTGACGATTAAGAGGGAGTTGACTGAAATGGATTATTTGGACTGTGAAAGTTCGGTGATGTTTGATAGGGAAAAATCCAATTGTAACGCGGAGAGTAGATGAGATTTGTTTTATTGTAACACGCTAAGTTTTCAACGTGTTTTTAGTAAAAAGGATATTTAATAGACGATTTCAAATTGTATTTGCTTAGGCGTAGTATTCGATCCATTTTTGAAACAGGTCTTTCTTTTTCAAAAGATCAAAAAATGGCTTTTGTTAAAAAAGTACTTGAGCTTGAGCTAAAATATGATCTATGTAAGTAATCTTATGAATTAAATCTAAGACAGTAAAGCCGACTTGCACCAAACTATCAAAGTTCCTAAGCAATTACTTAACTCGCTTGACAGTTCTTAACGTTCTGAATTTGGACCGTTAAGTACTGGCAAGCAAGAAAAGTAATTGCTTAGGAGCCCAGACAGTTTGGTGCAAGTAGGCATAAGTATTAATTTATTTATGAATTTACGCATTTCTGCAGTATTTTTTTACTAATATTCACTATATGTAATTAATGTTTAGTGTAATTTTATATGAGTACATTTCTAAGGTATATTTAAGAAATGTATTTGTATACGATAATGTAATTGTAAGGAATATTATTAAATTAAAATAAGTCTATTTGACAAGATAAAAACGATAATAGTATTTGCACAAGTAATAGCAAATTGTCGCACAAAGTGCCTTATAATTTTATGAAATAGTTATAGAACGCGTTAAGTATGACAGTTTATTTCATATGTGTGATATCAAAAAACAATATTTTCGTTAGATTTAGGTGCATCGGGTTAAGAACGGATCAGGGATAAGACCCGATAAATCAAATAACCGACAAATGTAGCGTTTTTTTAAATTACTGACAAATTGTTTTTTTAAATTTTATAAAATAAGTGACTTTTTAGATTATAATTTTGACATACGATATAATTAAATCAGATTGTTAAATTAGATATATATATATATAATGCATGATAAATTTTGCACGCCGTCACACGGTGGAGTATGTGAAACCAAATAGCCTGCAACGCCATTTTGTCTCGCCCAGCCCGCCAGTCGCCGTGATTTGATTGGGACGTCGAGACGGGTTTTATGAACAATTATCTAAAAAATAACAATATTTAAACCTTTCCTTTGGAAAAAACCGAATTTTTCGTTTAGTAGAACTTTTTTTTTTTCATATGTTCCAAAAATATAAATTATCTTAAGCGTCATTGGCTCTGAAACCATCGTATTTAGAGAAACATCAAAAAGTAAAGCGCTATTATTTTTTTATTATTCTATGAAATTCCTATTTAGAAAAATAAGAGACGGAAAAAAATATTTTGCAGTATTCGTCCTTTATAAAAAAGCATCCGATCTTACCCCGATATACTATACGTATTTATTTTCCAAATATTTTGCACAAATTTATTATGAATTAAATGCATTCCTGAAGTTAATTGAGTATGGGTGCTAAACTGCATATAATTTTATGCTGCAGTGAAACTATGGTTCTTATGATAAAAGTTATTTAGTTCATAAGTTTTATGAGCCGTGTTGTGACTAATTTACAACGTGGTTTTATATTTTTTTTAGAAGTGTGATATTAATGATAGGTTATCGTTTTATTATGATTCTCAAAATATGAAATTTATAACATTATTATAATGACTAGACATACCATAGATTAAGTATAATATATATTTTTATTTTATATGGCGACTTATTTATCTTATAATTATTAATTTTATTTTAACACAGAGTGGAATTAAATAAATACCAAATTACAAACCTACTAATTTTTTTTATTGTTCATCCTTTACCCTTCGAAATTGATTGATGAAATAGTTAGAACCAATCTAAATATAATGTTGCTTATATAGAGCAATGTTGATGTAGGAAAATACCGCTTTCTCCTCGTGCTCCTACTAAATACTCCTACTGATAGGAGCACCGGGACACCCATGTCCTGATGCTCCTGCAAAAGAAAATTGTAAAACGATAAGTAGAAGCATCGAGACGGGAAAGCTCATAGTTGGGACAGCATACATGCTAAAGGAGTGTTCATTGTTTTTTTTAAATCATATAGACTTAGTTCTGCTATTAGCAGAACTAAATTTTTAAGGTACCAGGACAGTATACATGTAAAGGAGTGTTCACTATTTTTAAAAATTATATAGACAGATCTGCAGCTACTAGCAGAACTAAATTTTTAAGGTACCAGGACAGCATACATGCAAAGGAGTGTTTACTATTTTTTTAAATTATATAGACACAGATCTGCTATTAGCAGAACTAAATTTTTAAGGTACCAGGACAGCATACATGCTTAAGGAGTTACTAAGCATTATTTTTTAAAATCATATAGACACATTTAGTTCTGCTATTACCAGAACCACGGACCAGAACAAAATTTTTAAGGTACCAGGACAGCATACATGCAAAGGAGTGTTCACCATTTTTTAAAATTATATAGCCACATTTAGTTCTGCTATTACCAGAACTAAATTTTTAAGGTACCAGGACAGCATACCTACATGCAAAGGAGCGTTCACCATTTTTTTTAATTATATAGCCACATTTAGTTCTGCTATTACCAGAACTAAATTTTTAAGGTACTAGGACTGCATACATGCTAAAGGAGTGTTCACATTTTTCTATTATGTAATGTATTTAATTTTTAATGTATGCTGTCCTGGTACCTTAAAGATTTAGTTCTGCTGATACAGAATTAAGTCTGTATGATTTAAAAAAATAATGAACACTCCTTTAGCATGTATGCTGCCCTGATACCTTAAAAATTTAGTTCTGCTAATAGCAGAACTATGTGTCTATATAATTTAAAAAAATAGTGAACACTCATTTACATTTATGCTGTCCTGGTATCTTAAAAATTTAGTTCTGCTTATAGCAGAACTACTAACCTAACCCAGTGCCCACCGCCTTGGCTCACATGCCTTCCTATTATTAGTAGGTATAGTATTGATAAGTTAGGTAGGTATAAGCACTCGGTCGTACCTACTTATAACTTGAGTAGGACCCTGCTACCAATGAACATCTTGGGCTTTATGACCTCCTGGTACCTTGGACACAGGCACAGAAACACTTCTATCAAACGCAAACCGCAACTATGAAAACTTTTTAGTGTTTAGGTATAAGAGTACCTACCTAGTTAATATTTGTTTATTTGTTGCTAAGTTATTTTGTAGTTGACTGTTCAAGTAGGAGCATCAGAACATGGGTGTCCCGGTGCTCCTATCAGAGTATTTAGTAGGAGCATGAAGAGGAAGCGGAAAATATTGAATAAAACCAAAACTCGCAATAACTGTTTTATTACTTACTATGAAGCAATAAATAGATGAACATAGACTATTTATAAATTAACGAAAATCATTTTTAACTTACAAACTTCATTTGGCATCACAGTTTTCTGAATATGTTAGTAATTATGTGGTTTATTACATGTAACCTTTTTCCATTTTTTTTATGTACTAATAAACACAATAATAATTTTAATTTACAAAATTGTGCACTAATTTTCAAAGAATTTTCAATATGAAGATACATAAAGATTAATAAATAGTTGACATTTATAATGTTTAAAACATTTTACTTATGATTGCTTAGTTTCTAAAAAAGTAAATCTAGACATAAATGTATTTATTACAAGGTACTTTATAATATTGACTAATAATATTAGTGCTTGGAAGAATACCAGTGAGGTGAGTAAGATATAGTATTCGGTTTTATCGATAGTCGATATATTAGTATATTCATACTTTGGTATCTTTTAAATATTTTCAATTATGACCTTGAGACCTTGTATACCTAAAGGCGTGGCTTGTCAGTGGGGTACGTAAACTCGTATAATTATTAATTTTCTAATAAATATTATCTAGGGACAAGGTTTCCTTGAATATATTCAGCGACCATACTAGAGCACCTAACTTGTACGATTTAACAATTATACAAAAGAAAAGTTTTATAAATCTTTCCAATTATCCGAGTGCAATCATTACCCTAGCGCCCTCTAGTAAGCGCGCTTTTAACAGTTTTTTTTCTAAGTTTAACATAACACTGTTTTGTTATCAAAGGAACATGGAAATCATTGTTTTTTCTTCAATCACTAACATGTAACGTAACAGAGTACCTATTTGCAGCGAGCGAAGCGAGCAAAAAGAAATAGAACAAACCTGATCGTGACGAGTGAAGCGAGCCGCTAATTTTTAAGCCAATTGTTTAGTCCCGAAAATCACTATTGCAGGACCTTGAACACCCAACAGTATTGGTAAACGCGATGTTTGTGACGAACATGTTTTTGGTTTATTGAGAAAAATTACTACATTGGGACCTAAAATGACCCACCTCAAGAGACCCGGATGCGGCGAGCGAAGCGAGCCGCAAATTTTTTCGGCAATAGTTTGACTATCAGGACCCTTAAACACGCAACAGAATGAATGTAAATGCGGCGAGCGTAGCGAGCCGCAATTTTTTCAGGGTTTTAATTTACTAGAGAAAATCGATTTATCAGGGCCCAAAACACTTAACTTATTAAGGAAAATCACTGTATTAGGACCGAAAATTACCTAGCAAAAGAAACCTGATAGCGGCGAGCGAAACGAGCCGAAAATTTTCACGTCAATAGTCCTGAAAATTAGATTCGCCAGGGCGTCTGCGGATGCCCTAGAGCGCTCGCGGCGAGTGGCGCTCGGCGCCCCCTAGGACCGAGCGCCCGTGTGCAACGCACACCCTGCACAATAGGTTAAGCCGGCCCTGCAATTACCTTTAATGTTACTTTAAACATTAACAAAATCAGCAAACAAATATAAAATGGAACACTTACTCGGATTTTATTATTTATAATTTCTATATTTTAAGCCTGAATCTTTTTTATGTGGTAGGTAGCTTTCTAACACTAAATATGCAGGCAGGTGGTACTCGCTTTTAGTTTTTTTAATGCAACAAATGTATTTTTGTGATTTATTGTTAAAAACAAAACTTAGATCACATAGAATGTTATCATTAAATCTTATAAAATGTACATAATTATTATGTAAACAATAAATACAAAACGTATATTATTGGAGGCGATGCGCGTTTTCCATCGACTCATTGATTGCGTCGAAGCTTGGAGAAAAAGCTGAAACACATACAATCACATTAATAAAAATACACAAAACAAAGTCCCAAAATTAAAAATGCAACAAAATAAACTTACCGAACAGTAAAATGTGCGTGCGGTGCAATGCAAACAGAATGGTATGATTTGAATGTTGCGTAGTGCTTTTCCGTGCAATGGCAAAAATATATACAATTTGCAACTTGGCCATAACTATCGATACGTTCGAACTTAAAATGGTACAACACTATTTTTAAGATAATGGTAGAAAATGAAAAACTCAAAATTGTTCGAGAACGATCTCATATAATAACAACTTACAGAGAGGCATCGCAAGCAACAAAAGCGCTTTACAAACTATGTATTAACTTGTACATAAATCTACTCTTCGCTGCTTTTGTATGTAAGTAGGTACTATTTATAATATGAATAGTTTATTTATACAGTTGCTTTGTGACATTTTGAAAACACCAAAACATTATTTTACTTACATGATTCGATTGTGACGGCACATACGAAAATAAATTACTAGCAGATCTATAGAAAATATTTAAAAGGCGTGTAGCATGCTTAGTTTACTAATTTTTTTTACAAAGCAAAGTAAACATTTTATAAAAAACAATTAAAATACAATAAATTATGCAACGTGAACTGATCTAAAACACTTAAAATTTAATATAAAATGCAAGATTCCAGATTACAATAGATTCAATATATTAATTTAAAAATTCAAAACAGATCTGTATAATAATCAACGATGTAGGCAAGATTCATTTAAATTAATTGATTTTAAATAAATAGACATTAAAAGTGTTAAAAATACAATAGTATATGAAACTGATTTCTTTGAAATCGCGACTCATAAGTCGAATGTTATAAATATTAAATTGTACTCCACGGTACGCACACAACAAGAAATACTTAATAAATAAAGGTAGGTACAGACAGCGTCACCGATAAGTATCCCCCTTGCATTATAATACCCAGCTTCAAATCCCTTTAAAATCACCGTCGCGGCGAATGGAGAAGTTTTGCCTTTAAAAAATAGATTATATTTGTATAACCGTATGTAAGCCTAAAAATAATTTTAAGTATTACAATTTTTTGAAAGGATATTTAGCTGGGTGTCTTGTGCAAGGGGGATACTTATCTCTGACGCTGTCTGTACATACAATAATCTCTTTAAATATAGTTTTATATCCACTGGAAGATTGTTCATGTCAAATTATATTTTACAGTGTTCGTAGTTCAACAAAACGATTATTTCTTATTTTAGCGTTTCTTATTATCGCTAATATTATTCTTAAATAAACAAGAGATCTATAGAAAAATGTGATGAAATAATCGTTTTATCGTCATTTTGCTTCGTAATAATAATAAATATTAAATACTAAATAATATTTTACATCGGATGAGGTTCGTTCGTCCGTTCGCCGCTTATTTCTTATTCTTCTTCTTAAGTTTCGGTATTCTGTAAAAGCGTGCGAGTGAAGTTAGATGCAGTCTATTCAGAGAGTCGAGCTAATATCTTACATTTTATCACCTCAGCAATAATATAGAAGAAGTATTTAGTTAAGAGGTTCAGTTAAGAAGGATTTAGTTGATAAGTGTTTAGTTAAGAAGGATTCAGTTAAATGTGTTTAGTTCAGAAGGATTCAGTTAAAAGTGTTTAGTTAAGAAGGATTCAGTTAAATAAGGGTTCAGTTATGAGAGATTCAGATGACAAGGATTTAGTTAATAAGGGTTAATTTATGAAGAGTTCAGTTTGAATCCGTAACAATATTCGACAACTATGCTACCTACTACAATTTACAAAAGGTAAAGAATGGGCCAAGCAATAGAGAGGTTTTTTTAAGATTAGAAACGTAATAAACGATATTAGCTCAACACAATGAAGTAGTGTGTACTTAATGATCTATTATAGACAGATGAATGAGAATCTTTGTCCATTTTCAAGGACCCTTGTGACCACTTTATGTGAAATTAGTCTGTGCTATTTCACGTGCTATTATTTACAAGATTCGACGAGCACATGATTTTTAACTATGTAAATGTAAAAAAAACATAACCCTTCCTTGGCAGTCGGGTTAAAAGCTCCAAATTCCAACTCTGTGTAGTATGAGGGCCAAAATCAAGTAAATACTGAGCATATTACAATTTAATCTGCAAGCACAATATGTTATGTATAGATAAGGATAGATAGATAGATAAATGAACTCGTTATTGTACACCAACAAGAACAAAGCAGAGTAAAACAATAGAACAAGTATAAAAAGGCTCTAACGTAGGTAGTAAAACGGGCCGCCTTAACGCTGTGAGCGATCTCTTCCAGGCAACCCGGTATCTAATAGTAAATCTTTATCTAAGAGTTAATTCAAAATGCACAGAATCGGAATACACTTGGAGCCCTGGTTCAATTTTTTTTTACATTTACTGTCGGCGTAGTGAATGGTGCTAACATTCGATATTTCATGTTTTTGTGAAGTTTTATATTGAATTTATGAATGATTGAATATCTTACCCAGAGCTCTTCTTGTGTGACGAGGGTGACGCCTGCGATTTCTCAGACTCGAGGAGTTTGCTGCTCGAATCCTTCATCAATCCTGACAAATAGATAAATATTTTGATATATAAATAAATAATGTTTCGACGTTTTACACAACGCCATCTAGCCCCAAACTAAGCAGAGCTTGAACTATGGGAACCAGATAACATATATATTACTATAATGGTTGACTTCTATATTTCTTATTTTCAACCGACTTCAAAAGGGAGGAGATCATAAATTTCTATTTTCTTGTGTTATTATAAAATTAGTTTTAACTTTCTTGAACCAAAAAAATTTTTTATTCTTATTAATTAGGTTGAATGTTTTTTTTTTCAACAGAACTTTGTTGTTTATGAACCGATTTTAAAAATTATTTTTTGTTTAAGAGGATATACTTTCAGAGTGACTTTTCAGTGGTGTTTACGCTCACTATTCGGTACATACACGGTCTTATTGAAGTCGCTTGTACCTACTATGTTTTTGTAAAACCTTGATTATAATTAAAACCTTTTAACACTAGTAGTTATATAAACTAAAGTTGAAAAAAAAGAGAATATAATAAAAAGGTAGTCTCACCTTTTCCTGAGGATCCAAAAACGGAGCTTCCCAAGTTGTTGAGACTGCTCGTGAACTTATCCGCTTCTTTGCTGACGACATTCATTACATTTCGTTCAGTTTCTTCTACATCCCCTCTCACCTCTCCCGCCGCCTCCCCTAACCTCGCCCCGGCATTATCAAAACCTTCTTTCACTCCCCCTTTAACTTCTTCAACTGTATCTTTAACCCCCCCTTTCACTTCTTCGAGTTTATTATCAGCCGAAACTTGGAATCCTTCAAAAGTATCTTTCGCTTCGCCAAATAATCCTTTAGCGTGTGATTCGGTACTAGATTGTACATTGCCGAAGATTTCTTTAGCCGAATCGTCTAAACTGTCGAATGTATTGCCTGCGGAACTCTGAAAACTGTGCAGCGTATCTTGTGCCGAATTCCCAACACTATGGATGTCATCTTTCATATCTGCATACGTATCACGAGTTGAACTTTGCAATTCTTCCCAATTTTCTTTCACATCGCCTATTTTATCCTTCGCTGAGCTTTCGACTTTATCGAAAGCACCGAAAGTATATTCTTGCGCGTGACCAAACATATCCTTCGATGACCTTTGTAGATTATTGTATTCATCTTTGCTAGATTGTTGTAGATCGTCAAATTTGCCAGTGAAGTTAGTTTGGAATTCGGCTTTCTTGTCTGCGGCGGCATTCAGAGTCTCCTCGGCTTTATTCTTAATTTCGTCAGTGGTTAGTTCAGCTTCGCGTCTTATCCTTTCTAGTTCCGTTTCAGCTGCTGAGTTTTGTACTTCATCTTTTTCGTTTGCGAATGATAGTCCGAATATGTGTTCCTTATTTTTAATAGCTGAGGTTGTGTCGTGAAAAGCTTGAGTAGCTTTACCAGCTTTGGTTCCTACAGCACTTTTGAGCTCGCTAGCTTTGTTTTGTACTGCGTCTGTGCATTCTGAAGTTTTGTTAGCAATAGTGTCTCTGGCTTCGCTCGTCTTGTCTATGATAGCGTCTGTGAATCCGACCGTTTTGTTTTGAATAGATCCGGTCACATCGTTAGCTCTGTTTTGTACTGCGTCAGTAAATTCAAAAGTTCTGTTGGCAATAGTATCTCCTGCTTCACTGGTCTTGTGTTTGAAAGCGTCTGTGAATCCGACCATTTTGTTTTGAATGGCTCCGGTCATTTCACCAGCTTTGTTTTGAGCTGCATCTTTCACTTCACTAGCTTTATGACTGGCAGATTGTTGGATGTCACTAACTTTGTTACTAGCAGCGTCTTTGAGTTCACTGGCTCTTTCACAGGCAGCATCTTTCATGTTGATAGCAGCACCTTTAATCTCACTTGCTTTATTGTTTGCAGCGTCTTTGATCTCACTGGCTTTGTTACTGGCAGCATCTTGTAAGTCGAAAGCAGCACCTTTGATCTCACTGGCTTTATTGTTTGCGGCGTCTTTGATTTCACTGGCTTTGTTACTGGCAGCATCTTTCAAGTCGAAAGCAGCACCTTTGATCTCACTTGCTTTACTGTTTGCGGCGTCATTGATTACACTGGCTTTGTTACTGGCAGCATCTTTCAAGTCACTGGCGGCATCTTTGATCTCACAGGCTCTTTGACTAGCTGCGTCTTCGATTGCACTGACTGTGCTGCTAGCGGCATCTTTTATTTCACTAGCTTTATTGCTAGCGGCAGCTTTGATTTCATTAGCTTTGTTATCAGCAGTATCCTTAAAGTCGCTTGCAGCAGCTTCAAATTCACTGGCTTTATGACTGGCTGCGTCTTGGATTTCACTGACTTTATTACTGGCAGCATCTTTCAAGTCACTGACGGTATCTTTGATCTCATTAGCTTTGTTGCATGCGGCACCTTTGACTTCACTAGCTTTGTCGCTGGCAGCATCCTTAATTTCCGATGTTTTGTCTCGAATAGTGTCTTCAGCAAAAGTTACAGTCGATTTAAATTCATCTTTCTTATTTTGTATAGCATCGTTTACTTTCTTTGACTTCTCATTAACCGCATCTTTGATTTCACTGGTTTTGTCACTTACAGCGTGGCTTATTTCTTCTGCTTGGCTTTCAGCTGCTTTCCTCGCTTCTTCTGCCTTATCATAAGCCGATTTTTCAATTTCATTCTTCTTGTCGGCTACTGTTTGGCTCACTTCTTGGGTCTTAGCTTGAACATTTTGCACTACATTGTTAGCACCTTTCTTTAATTCCGCCTGTTTCTTAGCAGCATCATTTTTGACCTCATCTTTTTTAGCATTAGCTTGGTCAAGTAATTGGTTAGCAGAATCTTTAGATTCATCAATTTTGCTTTTAACTTCACTTTCAATCTTTTCTTTCTCGCCAAATATGCCGCTAACGAGACCAGTGAAGAAGTTCTTGCCTTCTTTGGCTTTTTTCTTGGCTTCTTTCTTAGCTTTCTTAGCACTCTCCTTAGAACTTTCTTTTGTACTTTCAAAGGAGTCTCCCAAATCTTTGAGTTTCTTATTCGCGGCATCTTTCACTTCACTAGAGGTCTTTTCAACTCCGGATTTCAATTCCTGAGCGTTTTGGCTGATATTGTTTCGTGCGTTATGTACGGTATCCGTTACGGCGTTTGCACCATCTTCAGCTTTGTTCTTAAGATTATTGGCAGCGCTGTCGACTGAACCCTCAATTTTAGCGATTTGTTCCTGTCCTCTGAACTTCATTTCTTCGGCTTTTTCCCTAGCAAGGAAATCGAACGCATGAGCCTTATTTTCAATGCTATCTTTGACTTCACCAGCCTTTTCTTTGGCGTGATCTACAGCATCCTTTGAAGCTGATTTAACATCTTCAAAACCTGTTGCGACATTGGTCTGGAATTCAGATGCTCTAGCATTAACGTTGTCGTGTACTTTGCTAGCCGACTCTGAGAATTCGTTTAATTTGCCGTCCGTAAAATCACTCAGTTCGTTGAATTTCTCTTGGGCGCCAGTTTTGATGTCGTTACCCTTATTCTTGGCATCACCTTTGATGCTTTCGGATTTCACGATCAGATCTTCCATGACTCCGCCAGATTTTTGTGCCAAATTATCCTTTTCCTTAGCTAGTTTATCGAAGCCTTCTGCCAATTCTTTGTTGACACCGTCTGAGGTTTCAGCCAGTTTTTCTTGGGCTGAAAATTTCTCCTGCTCTATTCTATCTAATAGAGTGGAGGTTTCCTCGTGACTGTGTTTTGGTCCTTTGTTCTTTCCGTCACAGCATCCGGGGTAGATCGCGAATGGATCTACCTTCTTGACCACTCCGGGAGTCTCTACGGGCTGCATCATCGCGTACTGGTTGTACAGGTCTTCTTTATCATGGTCATGAGGTGCATCCTCGTCGACGATAAGCTTAGTTTGATACACCTGATTCTCCAAATCGTCTTCTACGTGCGGTTTTGATTTGAGATCTTTAAACATGTCATCGACTTTGCCGAGCAGGTCTTCGGTGATAAGCCTCGGGGCTGGCTTGGGAGGTTTATCTTTTGCGTCACGAGGTTTAGGCTGGGGCGATGAATCTTTAGGTTTAGGGGACGGTTCTTTCGGTTTAGGTGACGATTCTTTAGGCTTGGGTGTAGATTCTTTAGATTTAGGGGTGGATTCTTTAGACTTTGGAGACTTGGGCGATTTAGGGGAGGTTTCCCTAGAATCTCTGCCATCATCCTTGTCCTCACTGTGTCCGAATACATTCTTGACTTTGTCTGTGAGACCAGATAAAAATCCGCCTTCTTTCTTTTTCCCTTTTTCGAGGGTGTTCATTGGCGTTTTATCCTCATCGGAGTCGAAGGTAGCCTTCGTTTTGTTTGAGTCTACGTGGACTGTGTTCCCATTTGCTGTAAAATATAAGAAATATTACCTAAGATTGTAATAAAAATACGTTTTGTTTTTCACTCATCATTTCACATCATCGAGTCAAATCAAATCAAAATCAAATCAAATCAAAACAATTTATTTATGAAATGATTAGGTAATACAAATTATACACTAATTAATAGTACATTTAGCGCTATTGGTTGTACACATGTAGGACACCATTACAGTAGGTAGGTGACGGTGAGGCCCAAACTAAGCTGAGAGCTTGTATCTTGGGCTTCTGAGTGCTTTTACAAGAAAGTGGTTATCATGGCATTCATATTTAGTTTAGAAGATCATCAATAATAATTAATTATTTTTAAAAACATATTCCATATATGTTACAGCTTCATTTTCATTAAAAAACATCTCAAGGCATTCACTCTTTTGATAAAACTTACCTTGAGGCCTATCATCATTGATGTCACTAATATCATTAATATCAGTGATATGAGCGATGTCAGCGATCGTGTCCTTATTCTGGTACTTCACATTACCGTTGGTAA
The DNA here is from genome assembly GCA_932526365.1 of Lobophora halterata. NCBI lineage: Eukaryota > Metazoa > Arthropoda > Insecta > Lepidoptera > Geometridae > Lobophora > Lobophora halterata. The sequence continues at coordinate 3,882,937 of OW052026.1, forward strand.
TGATTTTATCCTGTAAAACATAAATGTAATTAAAAAAAAATTGCGTAACATTTCTTTCGTGTGTGTACAAAGCCACGCGGGGGTCATCAATATAATATTGATAGGCTTGGACCTGACTGACTGACTGACAGACAACGTACCTATAGGCCAAACATCTAAACGCAGAGATTCAATCTTGGAGGGTGTGTTCATCAAGAAGTGTATAGGTCGCACAGCGAGAGTTGGCATGAACAACACATTCACACGTACGCTTGTGTAGTCAAACATACATTAAAAACATTACCTATAGGCGCATACTAAGAAAGGGATTTTATATATGGTATGGAAAGTATACTGAGTAACATGTTATATATCATGGTATAAAAACTGATCACATATAACACTTGTTACTTTCTGAGACCAAGTCTGTGACAAAATCACAAGTGATATCCACCCGGCGCGCCACGGCAGGCGATTTAGAACGCCTGTGATGAAATGAAATGATATTTTATTTGCCTGAAGTATGGTCATTACAAGGTCTTATATTAATAGTATAGTATCACATATTTCGTCGGTAGTCGACATGCAAATTTTGACTTTAAAATAATTTTCTAATTTTTTTAACAGGTTATAATATAGTAGTGGTTATAACAAAAGATAATAATAGAGTAGATTTTAGATAATATTTATAACACATTAGGATAAAAATTCATTCAGATTATAAAAGCATTTCTCAAGTTACCATTTATAAAGTTTAGTTTTAAATTGTTTAATAGGTAGTTCTCTTATAGTTTTAGGAATTTGATTAAATATTTTTACAGTCATGTTGTAACTATTTTTACTACTAAGAGCTGTCCTGTGAGCTGGTACCACTAGCCTGGTTGGGTCTCTAAGTTTTACCCTAGAGTTTAGCTGATCCTCGTATTTATCAAATAAGTGGACATTTTCTCTTACGAAACAACCTTGACAACAATGATACTTGTTACCATTCACAATTTCATTCGTATCATAATAACAATAACAAACAATCAGTAGTGTGCTGACTGTGAGTGGGAGTGATTGCTTGACGTCGCATGATGCGTGAATTATTTTAAGAAAATTTGACATAATCACATTAGGCCACTAATGAAAAATTATCACTGTTACAAAATGAAATCATATCACTATGTGACAATGAAATAGAAGTAGCAATCATTTCCATGCCTAGATTTTATTAATTCGCAATGTAAACAGAGTTGCGGGCGTGAGCTAGTGTAGTATACAGGGTGTGCTCACGTGGTGTCCGTTGGTGTGTGGCGGCGGTACGTAGGGCAGCGAGCCGGGCCCGAGACTGTGGTTGTGCTCGCCCCAGTGGAAGCTCAGCTCGTCCTTCAGGGCATCGAAACCTGATAAAAAAGGTGGGTCATGTTTAAAATTGTTTGACACTGAAAGTGGGTAGTGGGCATTTTTTTTGTTTTCAACCGACTTCTAAATAAGGAGGAGGTTTTCGATTCAGTTTTTTTATGTTTGTTACCTTAGAACCCATATAAATTTTATTTATTTTATTTTACAAAATTGGTTCTGTTTTTTTTAATAATAATAAAAATAGGTTTACGTTCAGATTTTCAATAACTGAAAAAAAAATAAGTCGTTGAAGTTTGAAGTGAACAAAATTGCATATTTAGCTTCCCTGTGAACTAGAACAGTCCGATTGAAGTAGGTTGTCAAATGTATAACCTTGATAACAATTTTTTTTATTGGAGATAGATAAACCTTCGATCGACCACGATCTCACCTGGTTTTGTATTTGTGTTTATTTATTTTACTTTAACTAGAACGGCTTACACAAATTATACTATAGATAGTTTACATTTTCAAAGTCAAAAGACTAGATAGATAGATAGATAGATAGATAGAAATACTTTATTGTACACCAGAACTTATGATTAAATCTTAACATAAAAAATATAAAGTACAATGGGCGGTCTTATCGCTAGGAAGCGATTTCTTCCAGACAACCTTTGGATGGAAAGCAAATAAACAAAGAAAAAAGAAAGCTTGGTTGGGGGTGTACTAATAGTTAAGTTAGTTGGCAAAAACGGACACTTATGTAAAAATAAAAACTAACTTATAGTAGAAATAAAAAGTAACAAAGTTAAGTAAAAAGAACCTGATATAGATAGGTATAAATAATAATTTACAAATAATACATAACTAAAAATATACACTTAAATAAATATATAAACACATAATATATATATATATATATAAATATATAGCAAAAAAATATATATATTACGAAACAACGATCGAACGACGAATCAGGATTTTTCAGTCAAATAAAAGTTTTTGACACGAGTTTTAAAGGCATAAAGGGAAGGGGCTTGTTTGACGGAAAGCGGTAACGCATTCCATAAACGCACGGCTTGAATGGTGAAGGAATTGGAGAAGAGTCTAGTCCTGTGCATTGGAATTCTGAGGATGAGGTTGTCTGAGGAACGTTCAGAGCGAAGGAACTGGAATTCTTCCTTCAGATAGTTGGGAGTGGTAGGATTATTGAGGATGTTGTACAGCAGCGAGAGAATGTGAGTATTCCGGCGAAGGCGTATCGGGAGCCAGTTCAGTTTTACGCGATATTCTGAGACGTGATCAAATTTACGGAGACCAAAAATAAATCTTATGCAGAAATTTTGAAGACGCTCAAGTTTATCGAGCTGATCCTCAGTGAGGTCTAGATAGCTGGCATCGGCATAGTCAAGAACGGGAAGAAGGAGTGATTGTGCAAGCGTAACTTTGGTAGCTGTGGGTAGGAAATTACGCAAACGTTTTAGTGAGCCGGCGGAAGCGTATAGCTTCTTACTTACATATTCAAGCTGTGGACCCCAAGACATGCAGGTATCAATATACACTCCTAGATTTTTTACACTTTTGGAGAAAGGTACTACCACACCATTGAATTCAACTTTTGGTAGAGCTTGAAAATCGAGTTTTGCGATGGTACGTGAGCTACCTACAACAATCGTTTGTGTTTTAGCTGGATTCACCTTAAGACCATAAGCCCTGCTCCATTCAGCTATGCGTGTTAGGTCATCGTTGGTTTTGAGAATTGCAGCAGGTAGGTTATCAAGTGAAGCTTGAGTGTAGATTTGGAGATCGTCTGCATAGAGATGGTAGGAAGAAGTAAGCTTGTGAGATATAGAGTTTATAAATAGTGCAAACAGAAGCGGAGATAACACGCCGCCTTGCGGTACACCAGCTGACGTGCAAGACCATGACGAGAAAGATTCATCAAGGCGTACTCGTTGCCGGCGTCCGTGCAGATAACTGCGAAACCAGTCAACCGCCGATGGAGATATGTTAATAGAGCTTAGTAGACCAAGGAGAATGTCGAACTCGACAGTGTTAAAAGCATTACTGAAGTCCAGTAATGTGAGGATAGTAAGTTTTCTGTTTTCCATACCCAGTCTTATGTCGTCTGTGATCTTGACGAGCGCAGTGACAGTGCTATGACCGGGTCGGAAACCAGATTGGTAAGGATTGAGTAGGTTGTTTTTGATGAGAAAGGAACTAAGCTGGTGGTGAATAAGGCGTTCGAGAACTTTGGATAGGAAAGGAAGGATGGAAATCGGACGGTAATCGGAAAAGGTAGTGGGCTTGGATTTTTTAGGAAGAGGGATAATATGTGCATCTTTCCACAAGGAAGGAAACGTACAGGAAGTGATGGAGAAGTTTAGGTACGTATTCAAAACATAAAAGTCATTAAATTATGTTAAGTGATGATGATGTGGCCGACGAGTAATCTCGAAGGTCTAAAATACACCTCTTTACTCATTTCTTAAAGAGGCATCAAGGGCATCAAGCCTTAGGGCTCTTTCAATTTAGACGTTTCCTGTCGGACCGCTGCAGTGCGGCAACCGTGCGGCGTCGTTCAATCGTTCGTACCGACGCCGCACGGTTGCCGCACCGTGCAATTTGTATGAAAATAAATCAGCGTCCGTATGTCGCACGTCAAACGCACCGCTCGGCACTGCAGCGGTCCGACACGAAACGTCTAAATTGAAAGAGTCCTTAGCTATTTTGTCAGGTAATACAGCTAGGTGGTAGGACGTACCGGACTGGTCCAGGTTGAGGTAGTCGACTTGGCTCTTGCCGGCGCGCGGCGCGATACGATCGGGTAGCTCCACGTCTAACACACATGTTGGCGTCTGCGACTGCTCGCCCTTAGCCACCTAAGAATAAAGCTCAAATTAGAACAACCACGATTAATTTTTTTTTAACGAAGAACGTTTATTCTTTGCGTTTGGCTCCATACATAGTGTCGCCCTTAGCCACCTATGAATAAGGCTCAAATTATAACAACCAACGAGTTATTTTTTTTTAACGAAGAACGTTTATTCTTCGCGTTTGGCTCCATACATAGTGTATTAAGCCAGTGTCAAGTAATTTATCGTATTTGTGGTCAAGTTAGTTCATGCCCCTGTAAAGTGCTGGTGGTGGCGACTTTAGAAGAGGCTTCTATGGAGTTTTGAAGGCAGCACGAAAAGTCACGTTTTACAGCATTACACTACTCACCAAAACTCATATAATACAAGTTTTGTTAAATATTATTACGTCCCGGCCAAGAATTACACTTGTAATTCGCGTCCAGTATTTAGAATTTAATTCGTGTCAAATTATGAATTCAATGAGGACGAGACAAACTAGACGTACTACTCGGGCGAATGAACATGACACCTGGCTCGAATGACGTTTGTGCAAAGTACAGTGTGGAATTGGATAATCTTGGTAGAGAAGAGGTCCTGTAATACTTAGTAATGATAAGTAATAATGAGGCTTCGCAATTAGAGGAAGAAGAAACACGGAGGGCGCCGCGCGGGGCAGCGGGGGAAGCATCAAGTTCCGAGCGAGAGTGTCAGCCAGGTGTCATGTTCATTCGCCCGAGTAGTACCATTCGATAACGAAAACCGATGACAGCGATGCAAATAAGGGCCCTGAAGTCACTACGGCTCACTTCGGTAACACTCGTTTGTACGCTTTATATTTATTAGCGGCGTTTTCCCTGAAAGAAAACGCATATTAAATACTTACCTTAATATTAAGCTTTTTGCTTATAGAGAGCAGCATTTGATTTTCCGTTCGAGTTAGTCAAGTGCTGATAGTCCATTTCCACCGTAAGTGGCGCCACCTAGCGGCTTTGTGTGGTATTTTTATGTCTACCGATAATGGCCGCTCAATTACTTCTCATTGGCTTTTTATTACGTATTTTCACCAGGCAGAAATCAAACTAAAGCTTAATATTAAGGTAAGTATTTAATATGCGTTTTCTTTCAGGGAAAACGCCGCTATTAAATACTGTACCGTTAATATTAAGCTTTTTGCTTATAGAGATTCTGTTTGCTATCGCCTGGTGACGCCACTTGCAACGTGAAATTTCAGGTTCTTATACGCCAATGTGATGATTTATTGTAAGTTCTTAATAAAACATAAGTTATTATCATTTTTCAATATGAACCTGTAATAAAGTATATGAATTATGATATTTTGTTTGTTTTAATAACAATCATTGTATTTGCTACGTTAAACATAACTCGCAACTTACTGTCATAAGTAATAAGTATAGGATATAGGATATTTAAATACTGATTATGACAGACCTTCAGCGAGGTCAAACAATATTTCAGAAACCACTGTCGGAGGTTGGTTACTCTCATAACACATTTTCAGGGTTACTGCGTTCACAGCTTCGATATAATTATCATTCGGTATACTTGCTACACAGCCATGTGTGCCTAATCAGTTTTGTTCGATACCTTCGAAATATAAGTGAACATTATTATTTACAAATGTATTGTAGTATTTACTAGCATAATACTTCATACTAATTTAATTAAACTGTATTTAAAATACAAATACTTTGTTTCGAATCGAATGAGAGTGATTAAGTTATTATGTTAAATCAATTTTATATATTTTCTCAAAAAAAAAGTGTAAAAACAATTTCACATTGCCTTCCTCTCTATATTTTTTTATGTGGTTATAATAAACTAGAGGGAAAATAATAAAAATAATCAATGTAATATAATATAATGTTATAGTTTTTTAAAATTATTAGCGTGATGATAATTGGGTGTGTCGACACTATCCAATTATTCGTAATTCCAGTTAGGTAGTTTAATATTATTTAGAGAGACTTCTATTATGCTTCCAATGCAGTGATTTTGATCACTGTATAGTTAAGTAGATACAATAACATTAATTACTAGACAATTACCGAATCACCTAGTTTAGGTAGCTATTTGGCAAATTAAATGTTAGTGATTCTAAACGAACCTCTTCGAGACGCACATGAAATCCTTTTACCACACTGGTTCGAAAGAACTGGTGACACGATAAGAAATTATTATATTGCAATAGTCAACAATAACAACAAGCGTTAAGGAAAATAGGATAGAATTGTAGATATAGAATTGTAAGTATTGATTCATGTCAGTTATGCCAAATGACAATTTTTCATTGATGTATACCTTTAACATCAGTTTATTATCCTACTGCGTTTACTCATAAAACTAAGAGTAACGTTAAAAGTTATCATTATGGGAAGGATTCCAGAATCGAGAAATCATGTGAGCTGACAAGTCAGCGTCCCGTCATATCGTTATAATGAATGAGAGCCATTCTTGTTTGCAAATGTTCGCTAGATGATATTAGGATATTATGTCATTTCAGTTGTTTTGTTGTTGTTCATTATAACCATAACATTTTATTTTTCATGAACAAAGTTTAATCAATTAAAGATCGAACGTAGTCGGTATGCAATCGCTTGCGAAGTTCGTTTGATAGCTAACGAATATAATATACAATAAAACTTTGGAATACAGCATTGGTCAACAGCCTGAGTGAGATAATTATATAAAATGCATGAACATACTTAAAGTGATAAGATATTGGGCAATAAGATATTGGGCAATCAGTATGTTGGGTTAAGTGATTTGATCTTGCCTATTAAGCAACTCAATAAAGACATGAAAAATTAAGTACCTGCCTAGGTGCAGTCGTTGCCATTCGAAATATTTGATATTTAGGTACTATAAATATAGTTCACTTTAAATACATAATATAGTATATTCCATATACCTACTAACTAGGTATAGGTATAGCAACTGTTTAAATAAACAAGTACTAGTTAAAGGCAATAATATGTTCATGTACAGAAAATTCTTATCATTCGAGCCAGATAAGTGTCTGCTTAGACTAATGCGACCATGTTAATTTAAAACTTTTATAATAAGCTCAAACACTATTTAGTTCATTTGTAACTAAGGTTTGACGTACATTTATATTGTAAGTCTGAAGCCTTTGGGAGGCTTATTTAGAACTCTTGACAACAGAGCCAAACACTCAATTAGGAGAAAACGATTGTAGTTTACAGGCATGCTATTTTGTATCATGCTCTAGTCAGTGTTCATTGTTGAACAGGGTTAATTGATACGGTACCTACTTCCGTAGTTTACGTACCTATATTACGATTAAGAAGATACACAGGCATCTAGTGCATTTATGTTAATTTGGAGGCGACAGCTTAGATCTCATAAAGTACCTACTGACAATATTTGGAAATAATATTTTTGATAAGAGTGATATCGATAAGTAAGTAGGGTACTTACTTGCTTGTTTTTTTTTTTTTTTTTTTTTTTTTATTTTATTTGAAACGTTTAATATTACGATACTTTACTAAAATACAAGGTTCGAGCCAATAATGGCTAAGCAAGGGGCAAGACGAGCACTTGTTGTCATTTAAATAAACAATTTTATTAAAAATACCATGAGGGTATCTGATAAAAACATTACGTAAGTAGTTCATTTCTCGAAAGAGAGTTGAAAAAAATATCTCACAATTTCTAGCCTAAGTTAAGATGAATTTATAGTATGCTGTAAACTATTTTATAATTATAAATTATTGATATTTTTTATCCTAAACAAGGACTTTCCTTCATTACGTGCTATCGAGCACACAAAGTTCCATTATTTTGGTGCTCTTACCGTGAGTTGAGTCACCCATAAGTTTAGTAAAAAGAGTGTACGAACTGGGAAGTAGCCAATACAACAGTCTTGCGTAACTTCTTTGGAAATCTCGTGATTCATTGGTAATGTTTTGCCGCTTCAATGCGTACCTACGCTACTATTAACATTCCCTGGTAAACCTGGTTATACAAGCATTACAGAACCTAAAATTAAGTTGTTTGCAAATCGTTGATGCCTTGCAGTGAGCAGGTATCCAATAGTTCTATTGTGCCTATTTGAGTCTGGTTTATGAAAGCAGTACGGGCTCGACATCAATATTTAAGATGGAGCAACCGTTTTAAAACTGCTGATGTCTTGTCGTAGACAGAAACATCTATAGATTTCAATGTAGGTACTGGAACTATGTCCTTAAAAGCTAAACTTTTATACTTAGATCTGTTTGCAGCTTAAGGTTTGCCAAAAACAAATGCATCCGGTTAGACTATACAGTAATGTAGGTAGTGGAACACTACAAGGTAAAATATTATAAAAGTCTTGTCATTAAATCAATACTTGCTCCTCACCCTCGAGATGGGAGCTCCAATCTGTCGGCAGACAATCTGTCGACAGATTGTTAATGCCTTGCCGTCAGCAGAGACATCATAAACACTTGACTCGTTGTAGGTACTTACTTTAATAGTGTACGAAAGAAAATAAACACTATCTACACCCCGGAGGTTAGTTTTAATCTGTTCGCAGATTGTTTATGCCTTGCGTGAGCAGAGACATCATAAAAACTTGAATCAAAGTCGGTACTTTAATGATGCACGAAAGAAAAATAAATACTTTAAATACTTATATACACCCCCCGGACGTTAGCTTTAACCTGTTGGCAGATTAATGATGCCTTGCGTGAGCAGAGACATAAGATTAATTTCCATGTACAGTAAATTAAAGCAGTTTAACATCTCTCAAATTTTTTAATTACTCAAAGTTCCTGAAATTGAAATCCGCGGAGAATTCATAATATATATGTTTTTTAAAATTATACATGTCTTGCTTCAGACACAGTACATCTTTTGTGAAACCATAGGTTACCCTAATGTTAAGCTTTTATTGTTACTATTACACCACTGTTACAACCTAGAAAATTACTGCGTATTCAAATCAAAATTACTGTTCTAAGGAGGTGTGACTCTAAATTATTTGTGTGAGGGCTTGCTTGGTGGTAGAAATGATTTCTACAACAAATCCGAATAATTTTGCAACATTATTTAATTTCAATAAAAATCGGGTAGGTAGTCGAAAAACAATTAAATTAGGTATTATTATTGCTCAAATCTTACGGGTTTTCTGAAGAAAACCTATTTCTCTTGAATAGGTATGATACCTACTCCCACAACGTAAGGTGCATGTACTTATACGTATTTTTCCCCTTTTTGTTTGCTAGACAATGCCACCTGGAGTGGTCTAAATGAGAATTGTGTAGGAATATTTACATACTAACCAAAAAACATCTAAACGATTGAACCTACATTAGAACTCGTCATCGGATCTTTTGAAACAGACGGTTCCTATGTCAATGGCTTTTCGACAAAAAACTTCGTAGAACAGTTAAGTACTCAAGTTCATACTATCATTAAAACGTTCGTGACGTTGTTTAATATGAAAGTTTATTTCTTTAGTAATAGCACCAGTCGTGGACTTGCGTACTAGGAAAATAAACGTTGAACCACTGACCCGAAAAAACTATTAGAATCACTTCAACAAAATTTAAAAAAGTTTGCGTAGCTCACCGATTTTCATGAATATAGTGCACTCACGCGCAGAATCCTGCTCGGATAGTTCGACGAGCTGCCGTTTATAGGGCTGCATGACCTGCAGCTTGAGCTTGATAGCTATATAGGTAGCTTGTAGCGCAAATTCACGCTATCTAGATCAATAAATTTAAATTTAAACACTTTTTCTTATGTAACTGGGGAATCTCATCAAGTGTTTCTGCTACACAAACCTGGGCGGATGGACAATATCTTTATCTTTATTTTGTATACACATACATGTTATACCGAACGGAATAAACCGTTAAATAATTCAATTTAATAAAGCCATATCGGCTACATTAAGAAAAGAGGGTACTTACATTTTCCCCTTTTGCACTTTTTAAACACTTTATTTCTTTTTCGAATGATAGTTTCGAATTCGATATTGAAAACTTATAATAAGTATGGAACAGTCCTAGGTAGGAGCTGTTCGGACGTGTTAACTCGGCGGAATACAAAACGCCAATGAGAAGTAATTGAGCGGCCATTATCGGTAGACATAAAAATACCACACAAAGCCGCTAGGTGGCGCCACTTACGGTGGAAATGGACTATCAGCACTTGACTAACTCGAACGGAAAATCAAATGCTGCTCTCTATAAGCAAAAAGCTTAATATTAACGGTACAGTATTTAATTATTTATTTATTTTTATTTTATTTATTTAACATTAGACTCACAGTTACATTTTTTTCTTATATAAGCTATGAAATATATACTATTCTTAAACCAAATTGAGTCTACATTTTGTTTACTGTAAATATATAAAAATTATAGGTAGGTAAGTCTGGGTAGTTAATTAGTAACTCTAACAGCATTTATATATATATATATATATATATTTGTTATATATGGCGAAGACGTGGTGGCCGAGTGGATGATGCGCTTAACTTGCGATCTGACGGTCGCGGGTTCGAATCCCGGTGGCAGTCATGTGTAAATGGGTTTTTTCGGTCGAAAAAATCTATGTATGCATCCCACGTTCTCGCAACGGTGAAGGAAAACATCGTGAGGAAACCGGCATGTCGTAGAACATAAAAGTTCGAAAACATGTGTCGAGTGCACGAAAGGAGCCTCTTCGAGGCGCACTTGAAGTCCTTTCACCACACTGGTTCGAAAGAACTAGTGACACGAAGAAGAAGAAGATTTTTTATATAAATTGCTACATAAATGACACTGACCTTCGGATCGTTCATGAAGTATATCCTCCCGGCCGGGCTCTCCTCGTGATGTTTGACGCGCACCGTGAACTCCACACGGTTGTCTTTGAACGACTGCAACAATAACACAACTGTCAGATTATGTAGAATGGAATAGAAAAAAGGGAATAGGTATTTCGAGTTACCTTAGTATACACTTTAACAAATACAACATAAATTTAACAGGTAGCTCTGAAATTGGACGCCACTCAGCGTGTGTATGTAACTTCTTAAATATTTTATTTGCGCAACTATACCTACCCTTCTTATAATTTAAGGCGAATAATACCTACCCTTGATTCGCCCTATCGCTCGCGCGTAACTACATTTTTGAAGATTTAAAAATTACTACTTGTAATAACGAAAAAAAAGACCTCCAGGATCTAGAAAATAATATTACAAACGTGCACTAAAAAAAAATTCAATACAAACAAGTTTTTATGTGTAAAACCTTGCCTAAAGATTTTTTTTCTTGGGTATGGTTTTAAATCTTCAAATACCTATGTAGCATCGCGCGAGCGAGAGGGTGAATCGGGGTACTATTCGCCCAAGCATAAGTTAAAAGCGTGTTTAAGGGGCATCCTCAAATCCGAATTCCATACAAAATGTTTCGGACAAATACTTAAAAAGTACGCCGTATTATAGTAATTTCTTCAAACTATTCGTTTCGTCCATATTTTTAGATTTCGTCTACAAAAAAAGTGTAAGGTTTCATACTTTAATTTAGATTTTATACGGATTTTTAAGTTGGTAGGGTTAATTTTAAAACACGAATTAGGATTTGAGGATTAGCCTTAAACACATCTTAAACACATCACAGAAGTAACCAAGTTAGCTGTGCTTTTTGTACACTTCTATTAAAATAACTTACCAAGATAAACCAACAAAAATAATCTACAAATTAATAATCTATAATTTAATTTTAAAAACAACAAGTCTTGTCTTTATCCGCTCGCCTTGTCGACTGAATGTTACGATAAAATACACATCTTCGCATTTTGGAAACAGAAATAGATATTCCATCATACCCATCTCAAATAGAAGATAATTCCAAATGCCAATAGTTTACGTAAGCACTGCGCAGATGCATCTATTTACACTAGTTTGATTCATTTCCAGTGACATCAAAATTATTTTAGTAATAGATAGATGGTAACACTTAATTATTGTAAACTGTGATTGTACACCCTGAGGAAACATACAATAATAAAAGAAGCTTAAAAATAAAATAACCAAATATAATGGAGGCTACAATGGGCGGCCTTATCGCTAAAATCGATTTCTTCTAGACATCCTTTGTCATCATAGAATAATCCCGCAACATCGTTTGGTTGTACTTTTTATACAAGAAGTAACGAGATGAGCTAGGCCCTGTAATGATTGTACCTAAGGTAGGTCTGCCCATGAACAGAACAGAGCTGCGCAGGACCGAGCATCACTGGCCTATGGGATTCTATTTTATTTTATTCTATGGGAAGATTAAGATCTTACCGACACCGACGAAAACAGAGTTTTTTTTTGAGATAATAATGTACTTAGATAAAAATAACAAGAAATACGGTACTATGGATGAAAGGTATGAAAGTACTGTGGATAGGAACTAAGGTACTGTAAATAGGAATTAAGATACTGTGAACAGGAACGAAGGAACTGTAAATAGGAACTAAGATAGATAGATAGAAATACTTTATTGTACATCAGAACTTATGATTAAATCTTTATCTTAACTAAGCTATTGTGGATAGGAACTAATGAACTGTAAATATAGAAACAAAGATACTGTAAATAGGAACACAGGTACATACTGTGGTCAGGAACTAAAGTGCTGTGGATAAGAGGTTAGTCTTACCTGGAAGGGGAACATGGGCTGGCTGCCAGATTTGGTAACTGGCACCAGGTTGCCCGAGAACTCCAGGTAGACATCCTTGCCGTCCAGGAACCGGACTGACGTGGAGTGTGCCACTTCTGTATAGTGCTCCTAAAATAAATAAATAAAATATTAGGGACATTTCACACAACCCCATGTAGCCCCAAACTAAGCAGAGCTTGTACTATGGGAACCAGATAACTGATACAATACTTAAATATTTATTTTTGTAAATACATACGTAGAATACACCGATACTCAGCTCAAACACCGATATTATTCATCACACAAATGTTTGTCCTGAAGCGGGAATCGAACCCGCGATACCGGCATGACACTCCAGCACACTTGCCACTCGACCAATTTGTCGTCCAATATTGATTGATTGATGCTGATGGTTTGATGATTAAAATAATTGCTTCATAAGCAAATTTAGTGGCCTTCAGGCTGTTGGAACACGACACCAGAGCCACCACCGGCTCGCACGAGACGAGCCGAGCCGAGCACAACACACACCTGGTGCATCAGGGTTTCGTTCGTGTATCTATCCGTCTTCTTCTTATCGTGACACTGCTCTATCGAATCAGTGTGGTGAAAGGATTTCAAATAATTGATTGATTGGATGTTTGATGATTAAAATAAGTGTTTCATAAGCAAACCGGTGGTTTCCAGGGGGTTGTAAAACACTAGAGCCACCACCGAGACGAGACGAGACGAGTATAACGCACCTGTTGAAGCAGGGTTTCGTACGCGTATCTGTCGGTGATGTACATCACCAGCAGCCGGCCTTCTAACGCGTCCAGGCGTTTGCCCAACACCACGATTCGCACGTCAAATGGTACCAGCAACATATCCCTGGAACAAAACAATGCAATTGATTTCACTGTACACTAATCGACTCGTATTGTCGTGACTGTGACTCGTATCCACCCGTGGATCTTTTTTTCACTTATTTTTTCTTTATAACAATTCAAAAATCATGAAAATCGGTCCGGCTGTTCTTGAGTTATAAATGCTATAACCCGACTTTGTTTTATATTTAGAAAAGGTTTACTCTTGCCTACAGTGACAAACAGTTATTTTTTATGTGTCTTTCCTCTCGCTTTCTGTAATTTGTGGGTGTTATTGCGTGAAAGTGGGACGGAAGTTTGTAACAGAACCTCTACATCATATGCGAATACTGTAAGCCTCGCTAGTTTTGTTTTATTCACATAAAATTTTACGTAAATAAATAAAAAAAGAACGATTAAGTAAACAAATATTAAAATAACAAACTCTATAGTGTTATAAGATAACTAACCTGTACAATTCAGTGGCCAGTTTGGTTGCATCGTTCACATTCTGACAGTTCATCAACCAGAATCTGAAACAAACATTTAAAATAAACATTATGCGACCACTACACCATACCATACCATAGATACCGTGAGAAAATGTTACAATTATATAGACTCTATATGATTGTAACATTTTTCTCACGGTATGTCGAATTGAACGAGTTGTCAATTTGCCTTAGGCATATTACAAAACAGCGAGCGTTTGTAAACGGACGACGCCGTTTGTAAAATGACGAGTTATACAAAATGCCTGCGACTTAGAGACAGTATAGACATAAAACTCTGGATATTTAATAGGCTTATTCCTCGACATGTCAAAAGCATACGACAAAGTATGTCATGAAACCCTTCTACAAAAACTTTTCGGTTGTGGTATACGCGGAATCGCTCATAAATGGTTTAAGTCATACCTATCAAACAGAAAACAATTTGTCCAGCTAGAATACCTCAACGAAAATGAACAACAGCTAATAAATGAAGCATCCGACATAATTACAATAAATAATTCAATACCACAGGGCAGTGTACTCGGCTGTATCCTCTTCTTAGCGTACATTAATGACTTGCCAAAAACGATAAACACCACCAGTGTTCTTTTTGCAGATGACGTGTCACTTCTATTCGGTAGCACGATAGATATTGACATACACTACATAACTTCTACTCTTGACCAATGCAATAAATGGCTTACAGACCATAACTTAGAAATAAATCTAACTAAAACCAAATTAGTACAATTCAGGACACGACAAAGAAAAGCTTTAGACCTTACTGACCTTACCAACAGTTTAAATGTTACTGAAGAAAATGAATTTAACTTGTTAGGTATATCTTTAGACTCGACACTAAATTGGAAACCACATATACAAAAAATTAAAACTAAATTATCAAAATTTATTTACGCCTTTAGTTTATTGAAAGCCAATACAAACTACGAAACAGCTCTAACAACATACTATGCATATGTATATGGATGGTTGTCAAACTCAGTAATATTGTGGGGTGAAAGTGTAGAATGTAATCAATTGTTCATAATGCAAAAGAAATGTATTAGAATTCTAGTAAATATAAAGCGGCGGGAAAGTTGTAAGCCACACTTCAAACAAAGAGAAATACTGACCCTCCCATGTATCTACATATTGCAAGCATCACTATTTGTAAGGAAGCATCGAGAATTGTTTAAGTCGAAGTTAGATCTCAACCAAGACTGTATTAGACGACATAAAAATAAATTAGTGCAACCGGCAACTAACTTGAAAACTGTAGGCAAAAGTCCGGACCATAGGCTCGTTAAGATATATAACAATGTACCAGAAATGATAAAAATGCTGTGAGCGATAATTTATTCCAAAAACAATTTAAATTATTCCTAATGGAAAAATGCTATTACAATGTAAACGAATTTCTATCAGATAAATGTTGACTGTCAATGATAAGTTTTTTGTTTAAGTGTAGGTACCTATATAAAATGAAAATTAATACTATTATTACTTATTTTTAGAAATTATAAAAATATTGACATTAAGCATATTTATTTGACATTAAAATTAAAATTGACATTAGAATTAACAATATTTAAAACTTGACATCACTCAAACAAAAATACAAATCACCTAACTAATGCTAATTTATCAATATTTTTGTAATACATAATTAATTTGACTATGAAATAAACATAAGTGAATTAGATGACTACCGAGCAAAAAATTAACTTAAAGTTGTTGCGCCCTTGCAGGGTTCATGTGCATTGTGTACCTATAAGCCACTTACACCTAAGTTATATAACCTGTATGCAAATGAAACAATAAATAAATGAATATGAATATGAATATTTGACTTGCCTGTACCATTAAGAAAGTCACAAAACTATAGACACTTGACTGGCTTATACCGTTAAGCAAGTCACAAAACTATTGACATTGGACTGATCTATAGTATAGACATCCGACTGTCCTATACCTATGAGCAAGTCACTAGGCTGTAGACAGTGCCCTGTTAAGGATTTGGCTGACCTTATACACTGACTCTTGACTGGCATGTACCATTAAGATAATTGATTGATTTAGGCGTTACTTTGCGGATATCCATAAATATTAATAAATAGTATAAATATAAATAGTAATAATTCCGCTTAGCTTCCAAACAAAGGTTCCAATTAACTTAATTCTAGTTGAGTAACGTGAGTTCACTCACGTTTCGGATTTCGGCGAGTCAACATCTCCTGAGGATGCCGCGTGTAGAGGCGGAACACGTGTCGACTTGGGTTTTCTGTTTTCGGCGTTTTGGTTTAGATACAAAAAATCTTAAAGTAGAGTTAAGTTAATTGGAACCTTTGTATGGAAGTTAAGCGGAATTATTACTATATATATTTATACTATTTATTAATATGGACCATTAAGGAAGTCACAAAACTATAGACACATGTCTGGCCTATCCCACCGACCGACACTTGCCTGGCAGACACCGTAGTGGTGAAGGACGCGCAGTCATCGGTGATGGTGAGCGGCGTGGAGCCGGTGACGTCCTCCCACACGGCGCGGGCTTGGCCGCCCATTATGGAGCACAGCAGTCGCAGGTTCGATGTGTTCTGCTTGTCGTTGGTACCACCCTGGAACAAAAAAATATTTAATACTTTTTTAGGGACGTGGTGGCGGTGGTGGGATCCCGATGGCAGACATGCGTAAATGGGTTTTTTCGGTCGAAAAAATCTATGTATGCATCCCACGTTCTCGCAACGGTGAAGGAAAACATCGTGAGGAAACCGGCATGTTGTAGAACCTAAAGTTCGAAAACATGTGTCGAGTGCACGAAAGAAGCCTCTTCTAGGCGCACTTGAAATCCTTTCACCACACTGGTTCGAAGGAACTAGTGACACGATAAGAAGAAGATACTTTTTTTCAATTAATGAAGGGCTACGACGGAATCGATATATTATTTATCATTTGGTTCTATTAGGTAAATGGCTTCTTAGGTGTTAATAACTATGTGGCGCCATATTACAAGAGACCCCTTTTCTTCTCATCGTTTGACCATGTTGCCTTTACTACTCGGGCGAGTAATATGCCACCTGGCTGACAAGTGGCTCGGAACTTGATGCTTCCCCCGCTACCCCGCGCGGCGCCCTCCATGTTTCTTCTTCCTCTAATTGCGAAGCCTCATCATTACTGAGTATTACAGGACCTCTATCAAGATTATCCAATTCCACGCTGTACTTTTTTTTTTTATTTTTTTTTATTTATTTATCATAGAATCAACAGCACTCCATATGTATGTATATACTTATTTAAACTTGTCCTATTGCCAGTAACAGATTCTTACTTTTTAAATAAGGTTTTTAAAAATATGTCGCTGAGGTAAATTAATTTTAACAATTTAAAACTTAATATTAGTAAATAGTACCTATGTATCTAAAAATAACAAAACACTATATTGTGAGTATGTGTGAGTGTGGGGTGTGTCTGTGTAGGTGAGGTGAGGGTAGGGGTGTGTGTGTGTTTGCACGTCATTCGAGCCAGGTGTCATGTTAATTCGACCGAGTTATACTTTGGTCAAGTAGTGCTGACCTGTGCCAGCGGCAGCGGCGCGGTGAGCGTGATGGAGCGGTGGAACTTCCTGCGGCGCGGCTCCACCGTGATGACGGGCGAGACGGCGGCGTGGCGCGGCAGCACGCGCCGGGTGAGCTCCGCGCCCGCGTCGTGCGCCTGCAGGCCCACGCGGATGCGCTTCGTCAGCGCCGCCGCCGGGAACAGCGCTTGCACCTGGAACCATCGGCCAATGAGTTAACAGACACACTATGGAACACCCTCAATAAGTATTGCAACTGGGGTATGAGATAAAAAAATATTTTGGACAATTCAAACAACGCCATCTACCCCCAAACTAAACAGAGCTTGTACTATGGGTACCAGATAATACTTATGCTTTTTTTTCGTAATTACATACTTAAGATACATAGAAAACTATATAGATATAAACATATAATATAGATATATACTAAAGTTCTAATCTAGAGTTAAGTAAATTAAAACCTTTGTTTTGAAATTAAGCGGATTTATTACTTAATATATTTATACTATTTGTTAATACATAGAAAACACCCAGACTCAGGACAAATACCGATGTTCATTATTTGTCTTGATGCGGGAATCGAACCCGCGACACCAGCGAGGCAGTCCAACACACTTGCCACGCGACCATCCGTGTCGTCAGATGAACGAAGAACGAAGACGAGATTCTCCCTTTTCCTCTCTCTCTCACCTGTGGGATGTGCGCGGAGGAGACGGTGCCTCCCTCGGGTCCGATGACGTGCACCTCCTGCCTCACTCTGCTGACACACGCCAGGTAGTGCGGGAAGTCACACGTCACTATCCTGGCGACTCTCTCTCCCGCTCTATCTCTCTCACCTGTGGGATGTGCGCGGAGGAGACGGTGCCTCCCTCGGGTCCGATGACGTGCACCTCCTGCCTCACTCTGCTGACACACGCCAGGTAGTGCGGGAAGTCACACGTCACTATCCTGGCCACTCTCTCTCCCGCCTCGCCGGTCGCTTCGCCGCTGAAGCCGTGTTCCAAACGTTCACGTTGTAACGCCTCCTGGAAGGTACGACACTGTTTTTTGACACCTTGAACTTTGTGTGAATTACTTGTATTATAGGGTATATCAGTGTACTTTACTTGTATCATAAGATATGTTAGTAAGATTTACCTGTATCATAGGGTATGTCAGTGTGATTTACTTGTATCATAGGGTATGTTAGTGCGATTTACTTGTATCATAAGATATGCTTGTGTGATTTACGTGTAACATAGGGTATGTAAGTGTAATTTACCATTATCATAGGATATTATAGTGTGATTTAACTGTATCATAGGGCATGTCAGTGTGATTTACCTGTATCATAGGGTATGTAAGTGTGATTTACCAGTTTCATAGGGTATGTTACTGTGATTTACCTGTATCATAGGGTATATAAGTGTTATTTACCTGTATCATTGGGTTGTCGTTGTTGTGCAAATAATGGTCCTGCCAGGTCTCGCCCGTGTCGGAGCGCAGGATCACGATCTCACGCTCTTTGCAGCCGGAAGTGAAGATAGGCACCTCGATTATCACTGGACTGTAACCAAAAAAATAAGGAATTAGACGTCAGAAGACTTGTTTGATATATAACACTCCACACACACCACTGACAAACACAATGCGATTATTTGTTTGTTTGTAATTTACTGCTGTTAGAGTTACTAATTATCTACCCAGACTTACCTACCTATAATTCTTATATATTTACAGTAAACAAAATGTAGACTCAATTTGGTTTAAGAATAGTATATATTTCATAGCTTATATAAGAAAAAAATGTAACTGTGAGTCTAATGTTAAATAAATAAAATAAAATAAATAAAAATAAAATAAGGATTTTGTTTTCGAATCATGAATTTAATTATGCCATACTTGGAGCAATTAAAATGCGCAAAACAGATGGACGGACCGACACCGAAGTAATTTTTATATTTATTATATCTAGAATCTGGAGTCTAGATATTTTCTAAGTGTGCTTTTTATCAATACTTACGCCAAAAACTTAGCTCCTTGAGGCTGCAGCTCCAATAGTCTGGAGGCTAGTGCTTCGCCCTCCATTAGCGGAGGGGGCGCAGCGGCCGGAGCCCTACGGGTCGCAGCTCTGAAATACATTAAATGATTTAACGAATATGATAAATAAGTTTTTTAATGATAGAGATCCAGCCAAGTGGGCGA
Organism: Lobophora halterata; assembly: GCA_932526365.1. Lineage (NCBI taxonomy): Eukaryota > Metazoa > Arthropoda > Insecta > Lepidoptera > Geometridae > Lobophora > Lobophora halterata. The sequence continues at coordinate 3,902,869 of OW052026.1, forward strand.
CAATCTGTAAAAGAAAGCGGTAAACCGAAGACAGAGCGCGATAGTGCACTGAATGGGAGAGACCTACGTCCAGCAGTGGACTGATATCGGTTGATGATGATGATGATGATGATGATGATGATGGTGATGATGGTAGTGATAATCATGGTGATGATATAAGTGTATACCGGCAAGTGACTCTGGTGGGAGCGGCGCAGGCCGCGGGCGGAACGATGACGCGAACGCCGCCGCGACGCTTGGCCTTCATAGCGCCTCCGCGCGCGTCCACCACGAACGATACCAGGAACCTGGGAACCAGAACATGGAAGATAAACTAACCATCAGGTGTTTTTGTGTTTTACTCGACACAATTTGGAAATAGTGACTTTGTTTGACACGAGCCTTATTGAAAAACATGAGTTATTTCAATACATAGCCAAAATTGCACAGTTTCGTAAACTTTTAATTTTAATTTTTTTTTATTTGCATAACAAGCCGGGCACGCGGGCTGTACGGTTTCATTAGGCCGGTATTTAAAGGAATACAGAAAAGTTTGGGCGTTAACTTTCCAAGCTAACAGAGATAACGCTGCCCCTTTTACTACCTAACACAGGTGTCCACTCCATTCGTAACGATAGCCTCCATCGGCTTCGCCCGGTGCAAGGTCCCCGCTTCGCTATTCATGTAGCTGCAATAATTGGCTGAGTGAACTCTTACCCGATGTCGACGGGTTGTCGCTCCGTCGTGGCCACTTTCTTGTCATAGTTGGAGGGCCACAGGTGTCACTCCGTGACGCTGTCCTCTATCGGCTTTGCGCGATGCAAGGTCCTCGCTTCGCTATTCATGTAGCTGCAATAATTGGCTGAGTGAACTCTTACCCGATGTCGACGGGTTGTCGCTCCGTCGTGGCCACTTTCTTGTCATAGTTGGAGGGCCACAGGTGTCACTCCGTGACGCTGTCCTCTATCGGCTTTGCGCGATGCAAGGTCCTCGCTTCGCTATTCATGTAGCTGCAATAATTGGCTGAGTGAACTCTTACCCGATGTCGACGGGTTGTCGCTCCGTCGTGGCCACTTTCTTGTCATAGTTGGAGGGCCACAGGTGTCACTCCGTGACGCTGTCCTCTATCGGCTTTGCGCGATGCAAGGTCCTCGCTTCGCTATTCATGTAGCTGCAATAATTGGCTGAGTGAACTCTTACCCGATGTCGACGGGTTGTCGCTCCGTCGTGGCCACTTTCTTGTCATAGTTGGAGGGCCACAGGTGTCACTCCGTGACGCTGTCCTCTATCGGCTTCGCCCGGTGCAAGGTCCCCACTTCGCTATTCATGTAGCTGCAATAATTGGCTGAGTGAACTCTTACCCGATGTCGACGGGTTGTCGCTCCGTCGTGACCACTTTCTTGTCATAGTTGGAGGGCCACAGGTGTCCATCCGTGACGCTGTCCTCTACGCTTCGCTATTCATGTAGCTGCAATAATTAGCTGAGTGAACTCTTACCCGATGTCGACGGGTTGTCGCTCCGTCGTGACCACTTTCTTGTCATAGTTGGAGGGCCACAGGTGTCACTCCGTGATGCTGTCCTCTATCGGCTTTGCGGATGCAAGGTCCTCGCTTCGCTATTGATGTGGCGGTACTGCATCAGATACTCTACCTCACGTGCATACCCGATGTCGATGGGTTGTCGCTCCATCGTGGCCACTTTCTTGTCATAGTTGGAGGGCCACAGGTGTCCATCCGTGACGCTGTCCTCTACGCTTCGCTATTCATGTAGCTGCAATAATTAGCTGAGTGAACTCTTACCCGATGTCGACGGGTTGTCGCTCCATCGTGGCCACTTTCTTGTCATTGTTTGAGGGCCACAGGTGTCCATCCGTGACGCTGTCCTCTACGCTTCGCTATTCATGTAGCTGCAATAATTAGCTGAGTGAACTCTTACCCGATGTCGACGGGTTGTCGCTCCATCGTGGCCACTTTCTTGTCATTGTTTGAGGGCCACAGGTGTCCATCTGTGACGCTGTCTTCCATCGGCTTCGCCCGATGCAAGGTCCCCGCTTCGCTATTCATGTAGCGGTATTGCTGTTGCTGTTGTATCGGACACTCTACTTCGCCTGCAACGGATGAAATGAACAATAAGTCATAAACGCGAGTATTTATTTCCCTTATTTACGTACGAGTGTGTCATATTTGCATGAAACATGTCATAAGTGTAATTTTTGAAGTGGTTAATTGTTGCGAATTCTGTTTCCTCGAAGATTCATAGTTCTGGTATATAGATCATATCAATTGAAAACCATGAATTATGACTATGAATCTGCATGTTATTTTACAGGTTTGACTGGCATCTTAAAATGAAACTTATATTACAACGGACAAAGTTTGTAGGTATGGATGGATAAATGGATGTTTGTCCCTCAATATCGTCAAAAATACTGTACCGTTTGAGCTAATATTCAGTATGCGTATCGTTTAAGGCTTGGAAAGAACATTATGCTACTTCTTAACCCAATACCACGCAAGCAATTAAGGCTACGAGCAGCTAATCTGAACATAGTCATGAAATAATCCTCATGAATTTGATGACACGGTTTGTTGAGTGGAACACACTTGGTGTTGGACTGCCAGGCCGGTGTCGCTGGTTCGATTCCGGCATCAGGGCAAAAATTTGTATGATGAACATCAGCGTTTTTCCTGAGTTTAGGGGTTTTCTATATCATCATCATTTTCAGGTTCTTTTCCCACTTAGGCGGGGTCGGCACAACATGTCTTCTTCTTCCATTCGTCTCTATCAGCCGTCATCTCTGTACTTACGCCTGTTTTATTCATATCATCTTTCACACAGTCCATCGATTTTTCTTTCGCCTTCCTCTACTCTTATATCCATCCACTTCTATAGCCAGCACTCTACTAGTCACATGACATTCTTCTTGAATGTATTAAAAACAGTATTTGAGTATTCTATCAGTTATCTGGTTCCTAATATAGTGCAAGCTCTGCTTGGCTTGGAGTAGATGGCGTTATGTACCTAGTTTGCCCACACATTTTTTTTTTTATGAATGGACAGGATACTCTATTTGCGTGGCGTGGGTGGTCAGACGGCTAGTCCTAGTCGAGACGAGTAGGCATCATTAAATGACCATTAAAAATTGACAATGAACATTCTGGACCACGGGATCAAGGTCAGTTAGCTATTTGATGTTGTTAAGATAAGAGATAAAAAGCTGTGTTGGCCGAGTGGGAGATGCCTCGACTTTCGATCCGAAGGTCATGAGTTCGTCCCGGTCGTACACCAATGGGTTTTTCTGTTCCAAAAATCTATGTGTGCATTAAAAACACGTGCTTAACGGTGAAGGAAAACATCGTGAGGAAACCGGCATGTCATAGAACTTAAAGTTCGAAAACATGTGTGAAGTGCACGAAAAGAGCCTCTTCGAGGCGCATTGAAATCCTTTCACCACACTGGATTGAAAGAACTAGTGACACGATAAGAAGAAGACATAGAGATTCTCGTTACTACTATCTGCCGCTTGCAATATTGCCCGCGTGGCTTTAACTTATAAAGTGGCCTATGTCCTTTTGCACTTTCTTAACTATACCCAAGCCAAATTTCAGCTTCATCGGAACAGGAGTTTTGGCGTGATTGAGCACCATGAAACTATATTTCTAAAAACACTTTGTATCTCAATACCAAGCATTCGACGACGGACGATACGACATTAATAGCTGCCACTTTGTTAAACATACATACATACATACATATACTTCTTTCATTTATTTGTTTTGTTTTTATTTACTCGAACACCAAACAACTACATTACATTATGTCTCCTAACCGAAAGCAGGCCTAGTAAAAAACCTCAGAGTTCTGTGTGGCACTGTTTTGGTCATGAGCAGGCGTGATCTCTAACGAGGAGAACGCTTAGCTCTTCTCGTTACGTTTACATAAAAAAAACTTCTACTAAGAAGAACAAAATTAATAATACCTCCTTCGTCTTCTGAATCGCTCATGAAGGTGTCCTGCATGAGCTCAGGCGCCGCCACCCTGTATTTGCCTTCCAAGCCACCTGAAACAACGGAAAAATAACTTTATTACAAATGAAACAAGGTTCAATGTGGCCAATTCGATTGGAAAGATACACCGCACGGTAAATATGTATAAAAGAAAAGTACTTGGTTTTTTTTTTCTACAAAAAGAATGAGACTTCAAGGAACAAGGCACGCAATTTCTTCAAATTGGAGAATTTTTCCTGTTATTTTGATTTTAATTAAATAAAAAATCAAATCGATGACGAAGTTCTGAGGACACCAAAAAAAAATCAACCGAATTGAAAATCTTTACTTTTTTGAAGTCGGTTTTAAATACATACCTACTCGTATGTACAATTTATTTATGTAAGTATAGGTAGTGAATGAATAGCAGCTAATTATAAAATGGAAATTGATGCTAAGTGTCTTTGCCAAGAGGTTTTCACGCCTTGCACGTGTGTATACAAATCTAAGGACAAGGAACTTTCTTAGAAAGTGTCCGCCATAATACAAGTTCAACATTACAATATAGATTTGGCGACGGACGCGCGCCACGTGCCTCGTCATGCATACTTAATTGTAGAAACTTATTATGTTCAGTTGCCTTCATATCGATGAATTAAAAAAAAACAATATTTATAAAAGGATTGGACCTGACTGACAGACAACGTACAGGGCAAACAACTGCACGTAGAGACTTGAAATTAGGAGGGTGTATTCTTTAAGAAGTGTAGGCGCCTACTAAGTAGGAATTTATGTTTATAATACTTGTCAACTATTTATCATTTTAATTATTATTGTGAGCCTGAATCGTCTCACTGCAGGGCAAAGGCCTTCTTTCCACTCTTTTCTGTCAAGGGCAACAGAACTGTCGACCAGTCTTTCAAGTGGGAATCTAGCTCGTTTCTACATCTTCTATCAACTAGTATAAAAAAAAGTAACTCAAGACTCATAGTTAATCAATTAATTTGTATCATCTCCCTAGCATACCTCGAAAACTAAAAGTTTTAAGCAAGTGTTCTGATGGTATGAGCCAATGCTGCCTATGACTAAACAGAGGACTTAAATTTACAAAGTCCGGTGCAATAGTACTGCCCACTTTGAGATTTAAGTTGCTGATTGTACAATTGTATGGTTGCTGCATTTTGCATTAACTCATCCGGTGAAGTACAGTTAGCACAGTATATTTCAGGGTCAGTGACAGTATTTACACAATAAAACAACGCATACATTAGAATTATATTAGTCACTTTGTTGGCTTCAAGCGCACAAGTGTGCCAGCCAGTTAATATATAGAAAGGTTACGTAGAGAAGACGTATTTTTCTCTCGCAACTTAGGCGAATCAATGACTCGAATCAAAATCCATCAAAACAACTTGATTGATGAGGCTTAAGAGTATGCCAAATGCATTTAATCCCACATCGCAGTCGGGTAAAAAAACTTTCAGAGATTGTCATGAATATGTTAGAGTAAACCCGCAAAGTTATTCTTACAAAAAAATAAAGGTAAATATAATTTTGGTTTCAAAGTGCTATGATGTCATTGTACAGCTGTTTTCGTGCGTTTCGTTTCGGTTTTTTGTCTTATTTACGCTTGACCTACAAGACTCGCCAAGTGTTTTTATGTAGAGTATGAATAAGGTGATATTTTTGTACACAGTCATAAGCATTTCGGCTGTAGTGAGTTTTTGTTTATCGATCTTATTGTGAGTCATTCTAGAAATCGGGAAAGTGAGACTCTGGCAAAGATCGCTAAAAGCGAGAAGGTCGACCAAGTTTTAACACTACAAACATTCTTTGTACCTATTGTTGAGGTAAAACCATGGTTTCTTGAAGCGCCGTAGTGTAGTGCTCTACTTATGACCATCATGTTCTATGATTTTTTCATGTATTTACAGTTTTTGTTTTTTGAAATTGTGAACTATCTACATTCTGACCTGTAACTGATGATCGTTATTAAGGGGCATCCTCAATTACTTTAATTTAGATTTTATACGTGTTTTAAAAATAGCCCTACTAACTTAAAAACACGTATAAAATCTAAATTAAAGTATGAAACCTTTCACTTTTTTTGTTCACGAAATGAAAAAACATAGAGGAAACGAATAGTGTGTAGAAATTACTATAATACGGCGTACTTTATGAGTATTTGTCCGAAATATTTTGTAAATGTTTGGAATTCGGATTTGAGGATTACCCTTAATAAAAGAACTTAAACTTGAACTTGTGACTTGATTGTTGGGACTAATTTGGAGACTCCAGTACTAACACAAACAAAAAAAAAACACTATTGAAATACTATTTCATTAGTAATTTTTTTTTTATTAAGAATAGACAAGCGTTTAACCACTACCTCACCTGGTGGTAAGTGATGGTGTGGTCGAAGATGGAGCACGCTTGGCTAGTATGAACTTATTCACTCTAGTCTTGAGAGAAGAAAAAGACTCCAAGATTGCAGTGGTCCGGAAATACAGACTTATAGAAAATATAATTTATTATTTAAATGGATTTAGAATTATCATCGAGTTGTGTGCTAGCCTGAAAGTTTCAGCCGAATAGTTAATCAGGAAGTGGTCGAAATCGAGTTGCAAGATTCCCAGAACGACAGACAGACATCCAAGAAAGTGAAGTAAAAATGAAACTGACCACGTTCCCGCATCTTAATTTTGCAACAAATAATGGCTCGAAGATGTACCACTATTGACATGTGTTATTCAGCATGCATCGAACATGCATGATGAGAGTCTGAGATCATGGTATTGCATGACATTCCATGCATTTAAAAACTGCGTTTAGCACGCGATACGTGGTAAGGCGCGAGGTAAACAGAGATGAAATAAGCCATAGGTCATGAAAATAAAGGGCGATGAGTATGAACCGTGGCAATTTTTAGTTTTTATTGTAACATATCCTTTTATAGGCTTTATTTTAGATTTATTTAGCCTAGAGAGGGATATGAACTATTAAAATTGTAGTTAGTTTCAGGTGATGTAAACTAAATTATTGTGTTCCGTTTGACTGGCAATGTATCCAGCAAAATATAAGTCTATGTCTAATGTGTGCCAAATAATTTAGCCGGATAAACAATTCAAACAAAAAAAATTATTGCTGACGCGCGTCAGCAGTAGGAGTTCGTTGTTGGTCAGAGTAAATAATGATAATAGGTACTTAATTGATATTAAGTACTGATTAACTTTTTTGTCATTTTATAATCGTTGAGTTCAATCCTTCTTTTAAAAACAGTAGGATTTCGGAGTAGGAAATATTGCATCAAATATAAACAATCAAATACTGATAAGTAAAAGGAAAAAGAATCGATCGAATCCGGCACAATTAAAAGACAATATAATTCTAAAAATCTGATAATAAATGCTTACGCCAGGATTCTAAGAACGCCCTATACTTCACTCCTACTCTGACTATCTAGCATGGCTGATGTCACCGCCGTGAGTTCACCTCAATTAACTCCTGCTCCTGCGCAATTGTCCATGGCGCCCTTTGATATTTAAAAGGGTATCATTGTCTATTGGGTATTTTAATTGGGAATCATTTCATTGGTAATTTTGGTGTCAATTGGTGTCGCTTGTCGACTGATCATCGGGTCATTGATAAATGATTATTTATTGGTTGATATGATGAAGAATGACTTATAATATGAAGGAAATTCCGAATCTTTTAAAATATGAACACATCTGTGAAATCATAAGAGTGTTTAGAGATCATCTATAAACTTTAAATTGATAATGGAAAACTGGTAGTAGCTAAACATATTTTAGCTTAATGTTTGTTTTGAACCGACTTCAAAAAAGTTGGAAGTTCTCAATTCGGTTGATTTTTTTTATGTTTGTTCCTTTTAACTTTAACTATGTTTTTTATAAACTGATTTGAAAAACTCTCTTTTGTTTGAGAGGATATACTTTCAGATAGTTCCCATAGAAATGTCATCAAAATATGTTCAGTAGTTTAGTTTCTAAATCAACATAACAGAAAATAATAAGTCGTCGAAGTAAACGAAATTGCGTATTTTGTTTTTCTGTGACTTTTCAAAAGGTTATTTGTGATTTATTATTGTCTTACAATAGGCAAACAAAACCGAGAGTAAAATCGAGTCTCTAATTAAAAACGAATGTAAATGAGTCAGTCATCTCATTAAATAATTGTTTCTTTTGAAATCAGCATTCAAAGTAGAATACTATGAATAGCTCATGAATACCTATAATGATAAATACTGTCGAGCGTGAAGTGGATGGCGTCATCAGATCAGTAGGTTATCAACGAATTGTGGTTCTAAATCATTGTAAATGGACGGAAGGAACTATTTCATAATGACAAGTCAAGGTTGTGCGTAACACGCGAACTCACGGTCTCGTATTGTGCTTAACATTTATCATTTACAAATTATGTAACACATTTTTGGTGACACGATTGGGTGTTGGATTGCGACGCCGGTGTTGCGAGTTCGATTCCCGCTTCAAGATAAACATTTGAGTGATTAACATCTGTTTTTTTATGTGTACTATGTATGTATTCACAATTAAAGTAATTAGGTATTCTATCAGTTATCTGGTACCATAGTACAAGCTCTGCTTAATTTGGGGCTAGATGGCGTTGTGTATAAAAATGTAGACTGTTAAGGATTTGTCGATCAATTTAAAATTGTTACATAAATGTTATTTATGGTGGAATTAGGAAGAAATTTCACTCAATCGAAGATGCGTAAGTGGACTAGACAAATATAAATAATTATGTATTGCTATTTCATCTAAAAATATACGCTGACATAGTGAAACATTGCTGAACACAATAAAGGGAACGGGTGACGCATAATTTGGCAATCACAAGAGTAGATAGATAGATAGATAGATGTAATCTTTATTGCACACCTTAAAATAAAAAAGAGTAGTTCCGGAAGATTGTATGAAAGCACTTTCGACTTTGATTATTGTTCGTGGTCTATGTTTATCGTCAATGTCATCACGAAAAAAATAAAAATAAGCGTGCAGCTATTGTTTCATCATCTGCATATCGTTTATCGACTGACTGTCAGACAACTCACAGGCCAAACCACTGAAAGTAGACACTTGTAATTAAGCGCACGAATGGAGCCTCTTCGAGGCGCACTTGAAATCCTTTCACCACCCTGGTTCGACAGAACTAGTGACATGATAAGAAGAAGAAGCACATACTAAGAAGGTTTGGAAATTTTAACATCTTGTTCATTCGCAATACAAACAAAGTTATTTATGTCAGCTAGTATAATATAAAAAGGAAAAATTAATCAAAAAAAGTTAAGCCTAAACTACCAAAAGTAGATAGCTTTTGAAAACAAAGTTATAGTAGAATCTATTTACTATTTATCTGGAAATGTTTCACCGAACAATGTTGACAGCACGCAAGCCAATAATTTACTACAAAATATAGTAAGAAAATTGGAACTAAAATGTTTGTTTACCTTCAAAGCTAATATTAGTTTTGTTTTGGATGTTAATGTTACCATAACAAAGTTGTGAAAGAAATATTAGGGCGATAAGCTGGGGATTTCGCTGACCTAATATCGCTAAATATATGCACGAAGATTTCTTAACACTGTAATAAATGTATACAGATATGTTAGTGTGTTGCGCTGTCTAAGATTCGTATGAAGCAACCTAAAAATTAGGAAATTATAGAAGGCTTTGAAAAGCTACTGTATTTTATTAACTGTAAAAAAAAAACACATCTTTTAGACATAAGTGACGATACGAATAGTACTACACGGGATTTTGAATGACATCATTTTGATGATCAGTCTCCAAAGGCCAGTTATTTCACTAGCCACAGTGCCGTTTCTGCGCGGAAGAATATCTGGCACTTTGGTTTCCTTACTAAGACGGAATCCTGCAGGAGATGTTACGGTAAACAATGAAACATGATTGTAGCGTCCATCGTGAAGCTATAAGTTTCACCGATGATCTAGTTATCTGAAACTCACTCAATAAAGAGCATGAGTAAAGTAATGACCTAAAAAGACATCCAATCACCTTACTAATAAGGGTAAGTAGCTAAGTAGGCACGTGGGCCGTACATAAAACTTTATTTAACCAAGGAGCGGCGACTGACATCATCGCTGTATCAAAAAGGTCAGGAAAATCTTGGAGGGAATACATTTAATAAGACCTAAACTGAGGTATGAACACTAGAAGTAAACAAATAACAGAAAACCATTAGGAAGGACCATCATAAAACGAACGCTAACATAATATGATAATTGATTGATTCAGGCGTCACTTTGCGGAAATCCATAAATATCAACAAATTATATAAATATATTTAGTAATAAATCCGCTTAATTTCAAAGTTTAAAGATACGACACGTGTTTCGCCTCTACACGAGGCATCATCAGGAGGTGTGGACTCGCCGAAGTCCGAAACGAGAGATAATATGATTTAGACATTTTATTTTACATTAGACTTACCAGTTCTATTAATTATCTTATCTGCTATAATAAACTAATCTTAAACCAAAATATATCCACGATTTGTTGCCTATTCATTATTGGTATAAATAGCCAAGTCTGACATAATATGATATGTTTGAAGCTTTCTGCCCACTATCCGTATCATATCACGACCGTGCTAGGACCGTATCAGGCAAAAAAGTATTATTTGTATTGAAAAGTATGACACTTCGCTAACTACATCGTTCTGTCACCGACAGTCGTGTTTCATGCAATTTCATATTTTGCCAGTGCTGACACGTCGTGTATGGCACGCGAAGGGGTAGTGGACAGAGTCCTTTATGTCTAGATCACACGTACCGAGTACTCGGTACGTATAAACACAGCGCCGAGTGCTCGGCTGAGCGAGTGACGTAAGCTTTAACTGTCTCGGCCGAGTACTCGGTACGTGTGATCTAGGCATTAGGATGTTGGTAATGACGTTGCCTGAAACACTGAAAACAATATAAGCTATGGTTTGCACTGTCACCCATATATACATACACTATAAATAGATACACATAACTTAATATTAATAACCTTAAAAATTAGAGGATACGCTTGTAAAACCAGACTCTTATGAGACTGGCGTAACAAGAGCTCGCACTTAACTTATAACTAGTTTTTTGAAGTCTTTCATTTTTAATTTTTACATTTTCCGCTTACATTTAACATTAAATTTTCTAATTATCAATTATCAATTGTCACTTATCTTATCATGTTTATATTTAAGTTCAGCTTGTAATTTACTAACCTGAGGGTGGGCGCTGATGCTTATCATACAGGGTAACCATTATCCTAGTTTAGGTATCAGTAGTGACACTAAAACTGAACCTTGTTTACCTTTAAGCTATCTTTAAAATCTAAATTGCTTTTGTATACTATCCTAAATGTAATAAGGTGCCAATAAATCATTTATCATTATCATTTATCACTGTAGCCGAAGGTAAAGAAGAGAAGCATCAATGTTTTCTCTCCGAGGTTACAATGCATGTTTGCCCGTGTCATATATGTACATATATGTGCCGCATTGTAATGGACGGACAAACAATCTTTATTTGCATTCATAATTGCAACAATCATTACCTAGGGATCATCAAGGCTTGGCTAACATCCTGGTGGTTGTAGTTATAGACTGTCAGTCGTGCTTTAGGGCTCTAGATAGATAGAAAGATAATAACTTTATTGTTACCACTAGGAAATAACAATTCGATATTCTTAAGAGAAATCCTCAAATCCGAATTCCATACAAAATGTTTCGGACAAATACTCAAAAAGTACGCCGTATTATAGTTATTTCTTCACACTATTCGTTTCATACTTCAATTTAGATTTTATGCGTGTTTTAAAATTAACCCTACTAACTTAAAAACACGTATAAAATCTAAATTAAAGTATGAAACGAATAGTGTGAAGAAATTACTATAATACGGCGTACTTTTTGAGTATTTGTCCGAAACATTTTGTATGGAATTCGGATTTGAGGATTAGCCTTAATCTAATTAAAGGCAATACAAAGGGCGGCCTTATCGCTAAAAGCGATCTCTTCCAGGCAACCGTTTTATGAAATGTAATGATTAGAGAAAGAGATGGGGTATTAGGGCTAGTAGATAAAGTTGATTAGGGCTCTAGAAGCCTTGACAATATACAATGAACATTAATTATATAAACATTGCTAATAGGCCGAATACAGTAAGTCAATATTTAGAAAAGGCTTTGTCCTAACTGACAACGTACAGGCCAAACCATTGAACGTAGAGACTTGAAATTTCAAGGGTATAAACATAAATCATTTCAATCATTTAATTTTATTTATAACTCCGTTGTTACAAGTCAAACATTAATTAATGTTCGTTTGTTCATTAAGCAGAGTAAGCTCGTACTAAGAAAATAATTTATTTTTTGAATTTTTGAATCTTGGATACTTTATACAACATGTTTTAATTAAAGCAATATTTTTATTTATTTATTTCTAATGTATTTATATCGCTGTTCTAAAGGATTCCATTTACTTAATCTTTCCTTTTATTGAATACTAAAATACAATAAACAATCAAAGAAAATGCATCTACTTACTTACACATTTTATTTATATTTAAAGCCAACTGAGGTCATTGACGTCATCGATAAACTGTAGGTAATGCTGCACTGCGTCATACCTAGATCTTTCAAGGTTTCTCATTCCGATTCTAGATTTAATTTCGATAGTATACTCATTTAAATAGTGCTAAACCTAATTGAGTTCTAACCACGCAGAGCTAAAAGGTAGATGACGTCATGAGCATCGAACTCTACTTAACACATCTCACTAATTACTAGTTATGGTTACTAGTTGTTCGCTTCGAACCACGCCCCCTACCTCCTGAAACCCTGAAACGATTAGGCTCACATACAAAAAAACAAAAATTGTTTGAACTCACCTACCCACCAGCGAAATTTCATGAAAATCGCATGAGCTGTTCCTCAGTTATCTTCAGACAAACATAATACATACATACATACACGGACACCGATTCGTCTAGTATCCAGACTCTAAAACCTCGCTTGGCTAGGTCAATTATAAATTCAAAGTTTGTGAGAAGGGATACCCAGATATACCCAGCAATGGGTCAAGACAGGCTGCGGATGACGATGATGTTAATGATAAAGATGGATGGATGGACTCGCTCAATCACGTCAAAATAGATGTGCTGAAATTCAGTATGATAATATGTAGATAAGATATAGTGTTAAATCTGAACGAATATTAGAAGTAATAATCTAAGAAGCTGAAAACAACAATATACATAAACATCCTCATAATAGAATAGTATTTAAGCCTGATTGAGTATGCTATGCTAGCTGACCCTACTTAGATAAAGGGCAGAGATATAATGATGATGCTCGAGCTACAGCAGGTGAATTCGCCATTGAGTAAATTGTAGAGCCCATTAATTAACAGTTATTTAGGTTAGTGTACGTTAATTAAGAGTTACCGAGCAAATGTTAACGGGATCAGTCGACTCGGGTCAAAGTTGTAATTCTCATATTTCGTTCAACACTGATATTGTTGATGTTATGAACATGCGTTGAAAACAAAAGTTGTTTCATCGCTCGTTTTGTCAAAACCGGTCATCACTACGCTGTCGATTTGTTGTTCCACTTTAAATATGGAGATGGTTATTCTTGATTAATCATAGCAAAAGCTCAACCCAGTTCTTCATATTTTTTGATCGGAACAAAACAAACTTATCTGTGTCAATACAAAGATCTTGGTAAAGCGAAAGTTGGAACTTCGTTTGGGTCTAATCTTAATCAACCATAGAATTAGATTATTTTCCTTTTAATGATTACGTCTATGATAAGTGATAACTACGTGTATATGAGAATATTACTACTATAAATACTCATTGGTTAAGGTTATTACGTTATATGGTATTTATAAGTAAGACCTACCACATATTGTAGTCTCACTCTCCATCCCAAGTATGTCTGGAATATATCGCTGCTTAGCGATAAGGCCACCCATTGTACTTGTGTATACTGTATCTCTAAGTTATTTGTTGTACCAAAGAACTCAGAGATAAAAGAGTTCTAATTCATTTATTCATTCGTACGGTTATATAAAATAAATAACGGCCCTAAAAAAAATCTCTAGACACTACTAGATAGCTTTTCACGTAACTGTCACTAAAAATACGATTGACAATGTTGTCACAGCCAATTTCGAATCACAATAGGCCTTGAAAATAGAGCTATTATGTACTTTGTCATAACAAAACATAATATTACCTGGTGTAAATAACGAGTACATTGTTTACTCATAAAACACATACGGGTGATGGACATCTGTACAGCATTGTCACAAACTATTCCATTCTATTGTACAACTGATAGCATCTCGATGTCTGATCTTGAACACGGTTGCTAATATTTACAAAGCAGAACTACTATCATTGCTGAATTATGAAATACGAATATTTCCATTCGCTACTCATAAATAAACAAATTAATTATTAGGACATTACATTGTCGACACGGATGGTCGAATGGCAAGTGTATTGTACTGCATCGGCGGTGTCGCAGGTTCGATTTCCGCTTCAGGATAAACATTTGTGTGACAAACATCGGTGTTTGTCCTGAGTCTGGGTGTTTTCTATGTATATTAGGAGTGTATTTAATAAAAATATGTATTCTATCAGTCATCGGGTTCCCATAGTACAAGCTCTGCTTAGTTTGGGGCTAGATTAAATTTTTCAATTTCAAAAAAATGACCAACATATCTTTCCCCTGTGACCCATCGAAGTACTCTCGATCATACAAGGAAAATCCAATACCATGAAATTGTAATTTTAGTACCTAATTTATTAGGGTCTATCGTTATTTATTTTTTTCACTACATGAATGCCTAGATCACACGTACCGAGTACTTGGAACGTATAAATCCGTATCCTTCGCATTGTGGCAGACCGGGTTGATACCATACATATATGGGTGGGTCCCATACTTGGCCATTTAGTCAGGCTTCATGTTGTGTAATGTGTGTTTTATTTTATTTTAATTTAAGTTTATGTTCATTTTTTTGTGTGTATTTTTTTTTTATGGACATTGTCTGAAATAAATAATTTGAATTTGAATTTGAATAAACATAGCATCGAGTGATCGGCTGTGAGAGAGTGCGAGTGACGTAAGCTTTCACTGTCTCGGCCGAGTAACATTTTACTGTCTTGGCCGAGTACTCGGTACGTGTGATCTAGACATAACAGCTGAACTCTGTTTAGTAATTTTCTTTCAGGTGACATTCACTCTTCAAATCGCAGAAATCATTGTTATGACCACAAAAATCATGAAAATAATCTTTACAACAAAAGGTAGGTAAAGAGCTTGACCGTGAATAAACATTAGATAGGTTTAGCCGTATTCTAGCTCAGTTTATTCAGTTTTTCAGAGCTCATTATGCAGACATAATTTCAAGCTCCATAAACCTTCTCAAATCGGCTAGTGGTTTTTGCTTGTTACTTGTAAATGGATTGCTGGATCTGTTACGCATCTTATCTGTGAAGTTTAAGATCTTATTTTAGTTGGTTTCCATCAAGTCGAGGACAATGTGAAATGAAACGATGATCTGCTCACTGCTGGCAAAGACTGAACGAGAATAGAAGATTAGCGCATTGAGGAAGATGGGGATAATGATGATGGTAACGGTTGTTATTTGAAGACTATAGACTATATAAGTATAGAATAGAGCTTTTACTATTGGAACCAGATACTCACAGAAACTGATAGAATACTTATACGTGCTTAATTTTGTAAATTCGTTTAAAGTTTTTTTTATGCAACTACGTTTGCATGGCGATTTAACAAATCTCCTTTCTTAGTACGTGCCTACAAATATACCTTTAAATTTCGAGTCTCTACGATCAGTGGTTTGGCATGTGCGTTAGCTGTCAGTCAGCCAGTCAGTATCAAGCCTTTTATACATTTTGATATACAGTTATCTAAGCCAGATTAAGGAAGTGATCTTATTTACAGAATCAACGTGTTTGATGAATACATTTACACAGCGTTGTGTGATCTCATCGTAGCACAACTGCGTAAATTAACGCTAAATTCAACATCCTTCGAGTATACTCATACTCGTATACAAATTCGATGTGTTTCAGATGTATATTTTTCCTTCTAGCCATATATATGTTTTTTTTTTTAATAATAAAAATATAATGTTCAAAATAGCAATTCCAGATAAAATATTATCAAAGGTGGTTAAGGTCATAATGTGATTATGAAAAAATCAATATTTTAAAAATATTTATTTATCTGATTTCATTTATGTTTTTTGAATAAGTTACGTACAAGTGGTTCGGATGTTACACCAAGCTTGAAACACAATCAACTTCAGTTTCAACATACGTGAAAACAAAAAACAGTAGCGGGCCTAAAATTCTACCCTTGGATACTCCCAAAAATATAAAGTAAAATCACAGCTTGTGACTTTGAAAATTGTGTCTGAAGTGTTTATTTTTAATGTCTGTGCTTTATGCAGGCAGACAGGTCGACGGTCAGTCATCTGTATCCAAATGCGGCAACGATGATGTAAACCAAAACATTTGGGCAACCTTGACTGCGCTGGGGCCCCTTTATGATGAACTCTTTAACAATGTTTATACTGTACCGGAACTATTAAACTGTATTTTTATCTGATTGTGAATGTTTAATTATCTGGATGTTGTGGCAAACTATTCTTTAGGGTAATGAATGAATGAATAACACTTTATTGCACTGGAAAACATCAACATCGTGATTAAACCGGCACGTCGTAGAACCTAAAGTTCGAAAACATGTGCACGAAAGGAGCCTCTTCGAGGCGCACTTGAAATCCTTTCACCACACTGGTTCGAAGGAACTAGTGACACGATAAGAAGAAGACTGGAAAAGAACCTTCACACTGACATACATATATATAGCGTCAGCCCGCAACTTCGTTTACGTGGCGTATTTTAAAAATTCATATCTTAGTTTCAAGTTTCACGTCTCAACGTTCAGTGGTTTGACTTGTATGTTATCTGTCAGTCAGTCAGTCAGGACCTAGCCTTTTACATAAAAGTATTGATTGACAATAACGATATATTCTTAGAAATTTCAAGGAGTTTGATAGAAATGGTCACCGAAAATTTTGTATTATCGATATCAAAAGACGCGGCAAAACATATTATACATATTCCGACGGTTTTGCTGGAATGATAATTTATTTTCATTTCAGCTTTAGCACCTACTCTAGTTTCTATGATATGCCGAACATAAACAAATTAAAAGCGGTAAAAT
Source organism: Lobophora halterata (assembly GCA_932526365.1). Classification (NCBI taxonomy): domain Eukaryota; kingdom Metazoa; phylum Arthropoda; class Insecta; order Lepidoptera; family Geometridae; genus Lobophora; species Lobophora halterata. The sequence goes on from OW052026.1 coordinate 3,920,148, forward strand.
AATCAAACTGGATTCAATGACATCATGTGTACCGCTTATATTGCGCAACTAGTAACACAAGGCTGCTCAGTTTTTCCGCTGACTACATCATCGAAGAGCCCTTAGGTTATCACAATGTTGGATTCAGAGTAAGGAAGTTACAGAGCGCGAATGAAATTAAAACAAAAGCCTTTTCCGTCTCTACATATAAGATAAAGTGTATTTTCCAAAAAAGATCTAAATACTAAGTTTACAACTTGTGATAAAAATACAGAACTATTTTAATTAAGAACTAAGATCTTTGTACAGGTCTATTTAAAGACTTCTCGGTCTAAGCTAAGTATAGATATACTTGTGATATAGACCCGAGAGATCCCTACTTCGGCCGGTGGAGCAGATAAGTTTTTAATTTTGTTTTGTTTTTTCAGAAAGCTTTTGGTAGAGATTGTCAATTTTAACATTGCTTCTCAAATCATCACTTTCTTAATGACCCTGTGGTACCACCATTATTAATTCTTCTTCTTATCGTGTCACTAGTTATTTCGAACCAGTGTGGTGTAAGAATTTCAAGTGCGCCTCGAAAAGGCTCCTTTCGTGCACAATTATTAATTGATTTTGTGTGATATGTTCTTAACTGCTTAATAAATTACCAACCAGTCTATTTGTTAGTATAATTTCAGGGACTGTTTGTTCATACAGCTAAGTTTTAGCTTGTTCATAGTTCGTAGATAGGTTCACATTGAGAGTTGCTCTGAGGTCTTGCGCCTGCGATCCCTACATTACGAAATCTCAACTATTCGGGACGTAAACATCGGTATGTGGGTCGTAATGACGCTAATCTGCTTCTGTTTTGTCGATCATACTCAAATCAAAACTGTGCAAGCACATGTGGTCACTTTAATAGTCGTATTTGTTTAGTGCGATTTTAAAATGACCGAAATACGATTTTGAACTTTCATCTACCTGGACATAGGCCTTTCCTAGGCGCGCTACTTCGTCCGACGTCCGATCTTCGGCTCTTTCTATCCACCTTCTGCCAGCTATAGCGCGTATATCATCGCTCTATTTATCCAGAAGTGTAGGACGACCTACTACAATGCAATAAAATACTAGCTGACCAACAGCTTCCCCTTCTTCAGCCTTCTTCAGCCTTGCGAAATAACTACGCGCTTACTTCTTGACAATGTACCATTGAAATTTCAACTACGTTCTAATCAGTCTCTACGTTCAGTGATTTGGCTTGTGCGTTGCCTGTCAGTTAGTCAGTCGGGTGAAAGTCTTTATAATATATTGATAAATCTACTTCTTCTTATCGTGTCACTAATTCTTTCGAACCTGTAGTGTGGTGAAAGGATTTCAAGTGCGCCTCAAAGAGGCTCCTTTCGTGCATAAATGAGAGATGTTTAGAATCATTTATTGAAAATATCAGGTAACAATCTATTACAGTATTATTACTTTTGATAATATATAACTAAAGTTAAAATGCGTGACGTAACTTTAGTTTATTGAATGGATGTCGATAAGATGTTAAAACGATATTTTCAATAAGGAAAAATTCAGCAAAGAAAACTGAAGAAAATAAAGCATCTAATAGAGTTTATATCAAGGAAATACCTAGAATGTAAATTGCAATGGTCTCAGTCGACGAACGTTAATTAATTAGCTGCCTGCATGGTAAGGTTTCAGCTACTCGATTCAAAAACCTAAGAATCTAATTAGTATTTCTTTATAGTCTGTGATTGATTGCATTGTTTGTGTATCTCCGTTAGATGTTAGCTATTGGGAAGAATATTGAAAGAGAAAAGGCATAAGTAGGTTTTATACGGAATGTAACAGGAATATCATGGTTTTTTGGAAAAACAAACTAAATTGAAAAAAAATTAATCAATTTTCAGACTTTACTAGACTCATCGAAAATTTGTACTATGTACAGACAGCGTCAGAGATAAGTATCCCCCTTGCACAAGACACCCAGCTATAAATCCTTTCAAAAAATTGTAATACTTAAACTTATTTTTAGGCTTACATATGGTTATACAAATATAATCTATTTTTTAAAGGCAAAGCTTCTCCATTCGCCGCGACTGTGATTTAAAGGGATTGGAAGCTGGGTATTATAATGCAAGGGAGATACTTATCTATGACGCTGTCTGTACCTACATATTTGCTTATTTATCAGAATCTAGCTAGAAAATCTCGCGGTAGAGCACAGAAAAATCTATACGAAAAGATTTAATCTTGAATTACTAATAAGTATTATCATCAACATAACTGTATGAAAACCTACTTTGTAAGCCATTCAAACTCACAAAGTTTTTATTTGCACATTGTCCGACTCCCATTTTGAATTATGAGGTCCTATCAAAAATCACAGATGGTCCTTCGAAACTAGGATAATATTACCGGCAAGCTGTAGCCTAAACGCCATAACATGAAAGTTATGGAAAATAGAAGTATAATAAACACTCCATTTAATTCATGTAAATAGACTGAGAAACGAATTCAAAGAAATGTGTAAGGGGAAGCGGAAACTACATCAGCCGAATCACAATTAACAGTAATTTTAATTGCGTTTTACGTTCCGCGCAACCAAATGAATATTCCGACGCACGACTATTCGAAAATGCAATATTTATACCATCTTTGACCGGCTTGATGCACTGCAAACACGACACGGTCCTTTTCTTTTTCACTTTTTCCTTTTTCGGCTTTCCATTCGGCACATTTTTATCTCCCTTCGTCTTTTTCTGCTTTACAACACCCATTTTTAGTCACTGCACTGAAAAAAACGCGGGAGTTTTTTTTTTAAGTTTCGCGGCGACACGCGCGCTTTAGTTACGCGTTCATAAACTAGTGCCAGACTAGTAACGCGAACTGCATACGCGAGCGAGTAAGGAGCTGGTGGAATAAAATCTAACGCGTTGCCATTTGCCACTGGCGTGAGGCGTCGCTTCGCGCAGCAGAGCCGAGCCGCGGTCTAGAGGTGCGACTTGTGAGCTCACCACCGACTACACCGATTGGGAATGAAGGCCAATACGTAGATTAATATTCCGTCTATAGCCAGATCCTAAACACGATGATAATTTTCTCCTTATTAATATTTCGGGAAGGACCTCTATCAGACAGTTAGGACAACGTTATCGACTGCATTGACCGTTCGGGAGACAATGCTCATAGTTAATACCGACACATGACGTTACTGATATATTTTCAGAAAAAAATATAAAGCTGGTCCGGAATTAGGGCTTCTTTTATGATCTTTTGAAAGTGAAATAAAGAGGCAGTTATATCACACAGAAAAACATAAAATTTTAAAACCGCAATCGTCCAAAAGTCCGTTTCAGTTTTTGTAAATTTCAAAAGTTATCAAAAAATGTAATAAAACTTTAAATTGTCGATTTACAAAACCAGCAGCAATTACGAACCTTCAAAACCGAATTCGTTTTGAACTTCAGGCAGAAAGGGATTGGTTCTTTCATGGTTTAAATCCTGTTGGGACGATACATTGTCTGTATACACCCTCTTGAAAAACTGTTGGCCGTTATATGCCGAAGTGTTTTGTTATGGCGTCTATATCTGGAGTTGTAATCAATAGTTGTGTTCTGGGCCCTGTATATAAATATAGAACGGGCAATGGCGGTATCAAGGTTAGGGTTGCCAAAGACTTTGCTTTGCCTAGTTTTGGGAAAAGTATCGTAGGATGCGTCCACTTTTGTGGCGAGCCAAAAAGTTGGATGTTTACACGCTAATGAGTAAAATTGTGAGTTTATTTGAATGTTGTTGTTTGTCACGCCGTAATAGCAGGACGAATTTGGCAGAAAAACATTATAAAAATTCAGGGCTAAATGGGCTTATTTTGTCCTCGAGGTGACCGCGAGCATTAGCAAGTATATTTCTCTTTGTTTATGCAAACTTAAGCGCTTTCGTAAGTAAAAGATCATAACCAGAACAGCGCTACACAGCACTTTGACTCACATAGGCCGATGCAACACAGCTAAAGCGCTGACATTTTGATGTCCAGTCGCGAAAGCCCAGCAATTTCGCTAGCTACAGTGCCCTTCAAACCGGAACACAGTTATGCTTACACATTACTGATTTGCAGCAGAATATCTGACACTGTGTTGGTATCCATCTAGAAGAGATCCTGCGGGATACGCCTCCCATATTATCTTGGCAATAATGCAAAAAGCAGATTTCTTTTAAAAAAAAAAATATTTATCATGGATAAAAAGTTGTGGAAAAAAATGGGGAAAGGCCTTTGCCCTGCAGTGGGACATTACGGGCTAGTAATTAGAAAAAGTACTTATTCATTTTTTTTATTCACGAAAATTCGCATTTTGATTTTGTTAAGTTAAAATGAATTTTGTGGGTACTCTTTATTGAACCCATCTCTAGTTTCTAGCCTGTTTTAAACTTAGGAATCCAATAAAAAAAATCGCCGCCAACCCTACGAAGGGCAGCTAGGCAATCGTACAAGTCAAGGCAAGGAGAGGTGTGCGTGACTAACTCGAATTATACAAATGTTACTGTTAGTATGGTAATATAGAACTGAGGAAGTACCATTGACTATACGTATACATGGCACTGTAAAGTGACGATTTGCACCTTGCCACAGATAACAAATAATATGCCTAAGTACCTACTACGCTGCTTGGTGTTCCGGGTTCGAACCCCGGCCAGGGCGAATATTTTTGAGACGAACACAAATGTTTGTTCTCAGGTGTTGGATGACCCACACTGTATAACTAAATTATACAAATGTTACTGTTAGCTATGGTAATAGAGAACTGAGGAAGTAACATTGACTATATAGGTTTAGGTACATGGCACTGTAAAGTGACACTTGTGATTTGCACCTTGCCACAGATAACAAATATTATACCTAAGTACTACGCAGCTTGGTGTTCCGAGTTCGAACCCCGGCCGCGCCGCGCGCCGGGCGAATATTTTTGAGACGAACACAAATGTTTGTTCTCAGGTGTTGGATGACCCACACTGTATAATTAAATTATACAAATGTTACTGTTAGCTATGGTAATAGAGAACTGAGGAAGTAACATTGACTATATAGGTTTAGGTACATGGCACTGTAAATTGACACTTGTGATTTGCACCTTGCCACAGATAACAAATATTATACCTAAGTACTACGCAGCTTGGTGTTCCGAGTTCGAACCCCGGCCGCGCCGCGCGCCGGGGCGAATATTTTTGAGACGAACACAAATGTTTGTTCTCGGGTGTTGGATGTTGTGGTGTCTTGATGTCGCCACACCACCTGGGACTAGTAATTTCACTAGGTACTTGTGCCTTTTATACTGGAACTGTACGCACTTTCAGCTATTGACGAACACATTCTCCAATTTTCATATCTCTAAGTCCACTGGTTTAAGCTATGAGCTTTCTGTTAGTCAGTCAGGACCAATCCTTTCATAATGTAGGTAGGCATTTACTAGCTGAAGCCAGCAATTCGTTTGATAACTTTCTTACGTACCTACGCGCCTACACTTCTTGACGAACTCCAATTATCAAGTTTCTATGTTCATTGGTTTGGTCTGTATGTTGTATGTAAGTCGGTCAGTCAGGACTAATACTTTTATATATATTTATAAATTTATCTGTTTCGATCTGTTTACGTACCAGTAATGACCAACGCCGTAGGTAGAGTATGAATTGAACATAATGAATCTACTGTCGTGATTTCCAAGGTCAATTCAGTTTGTGTAGGCTGCTCAGTGAATGAAACGATGTAAGTACTCTGCTAAAATGGTTACAAAGGTTTAAATGTTTAAGTCAAGTATGTACCTAACCTACCACCAAGACAGTGAGTTTAGTCTAAAATTGCAAGCCCCTCAAACATCGCCATACAAATGTACTTACCTAGAATGATTGCGCGACAGGATTGGAAAATATAACTTATGATTTTTAAGTAATCTAAATATGAGATCTTTCAGTCTAAAAATGCACGCCCCTCCAATATCGCATTGTCCTTACTTAGAATGATCGCGCGAGAAGATTGAAAAACAGAATTGATGATTGAGGACGAAGGAAACAGTGAAAAACAGTTTTGCCCTAATATCACAACAAAACAAAACATATTGTTTGATATTGCGCTTAGGAAACAGGGCAATATAAACTTTTTTTCATTTAAAAAATGTAGTAAAACATTCACAGCTCCACTTTTTTTAGAAATTAACTCCAAACATGTACCTACAAATGTGCGAGCGAGATAGCTACGCGCTAGATTATGGGCCCTAAATAAATTACTTTCAGTAAAAGAGTAATTGTGATCATCATCAAGAGGGTATTAAATTCAATTGGGACCTCTTTCCAGTCCACTGTACCCAATCTTCGGATCCTATGCTATGATATTACTGATAGCAATACTTAGTGAAAGTCGTGCGACGTAATTGGACTGCTATATCGGTATGGATGGACAGATAGTAGAATTATTTATTCAGGAACCCTAATTTTCGACGTGAAAATCGATATGTAGTCGAATGATAGTTCATCATCGATTGAAATAATCTTCACCTCTGCACGGTAGTTTCAAATTTTGGAAGGCGTCCCCTGCAGGATTTTGTCTAGGTGGGTACTACCTATTAACCTACCAACAGTACCAACACAGTGCTTGATAGTCTGCCGCCTAGCAGTAGGTAGGTGATGTTTTAAGATAACAGTGTTCCAGTTTGAAGGACACTGGTAGCTACGGAAACTACTGGGCTTTCGAGACTGATCAAGATCATAAATTAGGTAGGTATGTCTCAAAGTGGAATAGGTACCTATATGTATTCAATTAAATAAATCAATCTGAAAAAACCCATAGAAAACCTAAGTAGAGCAGCTCTACACTGTATCTAGAGTCAGATATGAAAATTATTTTTAATTTCATTTAATTCGGTGATCCTTGACGAAAAGCGCCATCTGTGGTTCATAACGAACGACGAGTACTATTATACACCTCACCATGCTCTACCTGAATTTATTGTTTCTATAAAAGTTTCACTTTGAAGAAACCATTATTTCAAGATTTATTTTATCCAAAAAAACTATTTAAAAATGATGAAATACCTTTCAATTTAAAAATTGTAATTGCAATATTTGGGTCCTTAGAAATATTATAATTATTTTGTAAACATTTTGGTAGAGCTCGCTAACATAACCAGTGCTGCCATCTAGTAGCCGCACGCGGAACTAAAATAAAAGCGCGGCAATACTGGATTCCCCAAGAATACTGATGATGGCACGAGTTGGCACGCGGCCAAAGTTACTCCAAAGTGTAGTTTTGGCATCCCAATGTTAATTCAACAATTCGTTTCGTTTATGATGATTAGACAAGGTCGATGTGTGACTCAGGAATCACAGAGTTCGAGACTTCGAGAGGCTCGAAAGTCGTGAGTTAATGAAAATAAATCATTTATTGAGTACCTAGGCATTGTAGGGAGGCAACGATCGTATTCATCGTAATTTACTATCAGATACACCGTTTCAGTCTTACTTTAGTACTACTATTAGTAAAAACAATAATAACTTACTCGTAAGGTCTCTTCAATGTAGCTTTTTTGTTATAATTTTACTTTTTTACCTTAGGTAAACTGTACGGTGACCATGGCCTCGATTTTATAAGGACTGACTATAACTATTTTAGTACGTGCCAGTACTTACTTTAAAACCAAAACATTAGAACTTTTTGTGGCTGAGTCATCATATCAAAACACGCTGATAGACTTGTTTCGAAACATAAAAAAAAATGTTGCAATGAAAAAATAACTAAACCGGCTGATTAGACCGAGAAAAAAATACAATTGTTTTGTACCCATTATAGTTTTATGTTATTTACGGTTTATGTTTTACGCATTAAGCCTTAAAGCACTACACGTAGTTATAATATATATTAATATAATTATAGCAAGGCATATTACGATATGTTTACTATATAAATATTCAAGTGACCGCACACGCAGCTATAATATATACTTCTATGACTTTAATATTTGTATAGAAAATATATCATAATATGCCTTGCTATAATATACATATATTATAGCTACGTGTGTGACGGGCTTTATACCTATTACCTGTTATTATATTTTTAATACTATTAAAAGCAATTACCATCTTTTTCAAGGAGATCAAGTCGGTATATTTTACACCAGAAGGTGAAGGTTATTAACTTACCTACTGTTAATATTTGCACATACAAACAGGTAGAGGTAAGATAAGCTTAATAGTTTAATATAGGGTAGGTATAATACATAATTATTGACAAGGAAGTTATTTACAATTGGATGCTACTTCTGATTAGACAAGGAAAATAGTTTAGATCATAAAATGTTATATTGAAATAATATACTTCTACGCTATATAATCGTATGAAAACAAGCCTTAATCATTTTCTAACAGCTGTACATATAGTGAATAAGGCCGGCTCATGTGAGTTCATTCATGGTTCAAGGATCTACGCACAAATCCATTTAAACGCATAGAATCAGCAACTAGACCATGAAGATTAAAGAAATGACTGATAAGGCTTCCTTATCCTCCTTCTCTTATCCAAACAAAATGAAGAAAGGCATGTAACGTGTAATGATGAAAGCACCGAGCCTTTGTAAGTAGAGACACGGATAAAATAAGGTAGAACCTATAGAGTTTTATGTTATGTTAGCTACTACGCAGCAAAAGTAATGGAAATGGAAATGATGTTGTTGACGATCTGAATCACAATGCATTTATGGTCATCATGATTATATCGTATTATGATACCAAATTTGCCTTAGCCATGAAATTGGATTTTAACCCCTATAAAATAAATTATTGTTTCATTTGTGGTTGATAAATCTGCGCATAGATAAAAAACTATTTAATTTAGTTCAAGAAAATAATATTATTTTTCAGTTTAAACAGAAGCTTGTGTATAACTTAATTTTATTTTATTATAAGCTGCCTATAGCCATTGCAACTCTTGAAAGCTTAATTGATCAGTATTTTGTAGCTGAATCAATATTCAATTTGGATATTATATCCATTTGAAACATCCAGCTAGTTGAACCTCAATCTAGCGATACCAGTTTGCGACCAGCCCACATAAAAGTGACAGAACAGGTTCTACCATGAGAGATAACTCACGTACGAAAGAAACTGAGGTCAGAATGGATGTATTACATCACTCAATAAATATTTTAACCATAGCTGTCAAAATAACCAATCTCTATGGAGGTCAGCATAAACTTTACAACGGAATCGGGTATTTTTTTGCGTTAACTGAACTTATAAGGTCTAATTCAGCGATTGTAAGTGTAATACAATATCTAAATGGATATGTTATTTTATTGGAAGATATATGATACAAATGACCAATATACTTTTACAGCGCTTTATTTTAATACCAGATACAATGAATTGTATTGTATTTTGTAGTATTTAATTATTGAAAAGGATGAAAATACATTAACAAAACGAACGCTAAATCAAGTTTGTATAGTCAAATTTGTTGTTTATAAATTCAGGAACTTCTTATATTCAGTGTTTGGCAGAATTTGAGGAATCATAACTCAATGCGATGCAAAATCTTCCCAAAAATAACTTTTACTTTGGCGGAGTAAAATTAAAGTTCCATCCAGCAGTTTAATAATACATTTTGGCGTATCGCCACCACCGCCCCAGTACTTATACGTGAAAAATTAATAACAATGTTACAAGTGGATTAGCCACCAAAAGATATCACAAAACAAACATACCGGGTGTAGCAACAGGGAGTTTTCGTATTTAGCGTGTCAATTACACTTTCAGTTTCTCTGAGCACTGTTCGACACTGAACACACAAAGGAACTATTCAAACACAGTTACATCACTGGGAATTCGCAGAAATTAGTACTCTTCGTACCTCAATCAGTACAGGAATTAACACCAATATTCGAACGCAAACATCAAATTGATGGCCACTTTAGTTCTATTCCACTAACAAGAACTCATTTCACTTCAAAAATGGAAAGTATATTTTGAAATTTATTGGAAAAGAATTAAGTTGATTGGTTAATTGAATCGTGTGTGTCGTGATAAGCGCGGAGAGGTCGCACTGAGACTGGCGATGGCGCGCTGTATCATTCACGCCGGTTCACGTGCGTTTGCAAGCAAAAAACTTTACACAGAGCTTCGACTCTAGTAGAGTGTCGACAACTAAAGTTACTAGGTCGCATTCTTTTCAAATAAAATTGTCATTCATCAAGATCAAGAGCAATACAATTGAGGACTTGATATATTATGCTAGTACACTACGGTAGAGTTCTCTACAATTTATTAGAACTATAATAACGAATATTTTGTAATCTAACACCGGATGTCTGTGGTTATAATTATTATTCGACGATAACCCCGGCCTTATTGAAATATATTTTTCAAGTTAACAATGTATAGCTGAATAACCAAATATGGTTTTTCTATAATCCTTTTACTCCTCAACACTAAAGTCGTAAACAACAAAATAACGGGTTCCGAGATATCCGTTGACTTGAATGTCAATGACGTCATAAAACTAATACATAACTTTGTATTCCGCCGATTACAAAGCTCAAGTTAATCATAAATATGTGGTAATATAAAACGTGCAAACATTCACCTGGATGCAGGCGAATTTGTTCTTAAAATAGTCGCATGGAAATAGCAGGTCCTGTTAAACGCTGTATAAAAACAGTGAGAGTATGGTTCTGAGTGGAATGCTGCTAGGATGTCCCTCATCATGCCTTCCTGTCCAGTCCCCTCTAGACAGGTAGAGCGGAACGCCAATTATGTTGTATCTACCATCTATAATGTGTACCTTGGCTACATTCGAAATCGAGTAACATGACTCATACGAGACCTGCAATCCATAACATAATACAAAAAAATTTATTTAATACAGGTTAATCCTTTAAACACCTGATTGAATGTGACATTTAGACAGGATTAGAATAAACTTATATCGACTCAAAACTGTTTCGTTTATGTGATATTTCTCCCAGCTTCTTATAACAGTTCTGAATAGTTTAATTTCAAGAACGACTGTTCTTGTACTATTTAAATTACGGTTCCAACTTCCAAGAAACATAATAACTTACCTATTTATAAAGAAAAGGCTAATTCAAGCGGTCTATTCATCACAGAAAAATCAACAAGTTATTTTTGTGTACCTCACACAAATTTTGCGCACACCTCACGTATTGCTGAACTTCAGAAAACAATGGCAAGGGGCCAAGAGTCATGACGCCGATCTAGACAGTTCAAACATAAACTATTTGCATTGATAGGATTGTTTTGCTTTATAATTCCATCAATTTCCTACAGGTGGATTCATAGTTATTTTACATTTCAATATTTTCCCTTCTATATTATTCGATACCTGTAAATATCGTTATTTCATTTACTTATTCTTTCCTCACAGAAAATCTCATATGAATATGTTTCAACTCAAACAAAGCCGACAGTCAGACTTTTACACAAATACTATTCTATAGAAAATGCTGTACAATATGTTAAACAGTAGACTTACTAAGAAAGTAAATTTAAACGCCGTATTAGACGATGTATGCAACCTACGATATGCCTGATTATGTAACGTACAGTATTTTAAGCAAATAACAAGCCACATAAAACTAGCTAAGTTATGTGTTAAGCTATGCAATTCTACGTAAATTTACCTAAGACTTGGTAAGCCAATATACATGGTGTTTTAGGGCATAGAATGTTCCATACACCCGCCAAACAAAGTCTAGCTAGACTCAAAGCAAATATAGGACTAAACTTAATGTAGCAAATACTCCGAACTGACATGAAATAGGCTTTATACGATACGTATTCTGAACTTGTGTTTGTATTTTGTCTCAAGCCGCATTTTGCAGTACTCATTTGATATAAGGTGCAGGCGTAAAAATAAAATCTGTTTGAGACTAGATTTGAACGTAAGTCTGGTCAAAAAATGGCCCTGACTATAAATATTACATAGTTACCTACTGTTAAAAATTTTGTCGATACAATATCAGTACCAATTGCATAAACTTCCTTTTCTAATAAACTTTCAGAAAACAATCATAATGTTAACATACAAAGATTGACAACAAACACGCCGACTTTGTGGCACAGTGACTCTTGTGACATTGTGCATTGATTAGATAACAGCACAGTATATGAGGTTGTATTAATCAGTAAAGGCAATTGATCAATAATTGACATTTACAAATTGAAGGTCGCTCAGCGAGCTATGGAGAGAGCTATGCTCGGGGTTTCTCTTAAGGATAGAATCCGAAATGAGGTCATCCGACAGAGAACTAAGGTGGTCGACATAGCTCAGAGGATCAGCAAGCTGAAGTGGCAGTGGGCCGGCCATGTCTGCCGAAGAACTGACAACCGTTGGGGTAAACGTGTTCTTGAGTGGAGACTACGTACCTTAGGACGACCTTTGGCCAGATAGAGCGATGATCTGCGCGCTATAGCTGGCAGAAAGTGGATGAGAAGAGCCGAAGATCGGGCTCACTGGCGCGCCTTGGGAGAGACCTACGTCCAGCAGTGGACTGCTATAGGTTGATGATGATGACATTTACTTTACTATTTTTCTGTCTCATCAGTTATCAAAGAATTATTTTATTTATTAAACATTAGAGTCATAGTAACATTGTTATTCTTATGTGTATAAGCTAATCCATTAGTACCTAATTTATTATCAAAAATCTTATTTTGCAGTATATGTAGAAGTAGTAGTATGTAGATGTAGCTAAGCAATGAAAATAATAGATTGATAATGGATTGTACCTACTGTTTAGTATTTTTTGTATCAATATTGAATGGGATGCGCCGGCGCATGCAAGAGTGATTGATGTACTTATTATTACAGTGACGAAGTTCAATTGTTATAAATAAGCTGTAGTTTTCTCTAGCTCAAACAGGTATTTGATTACATTCGCAAAGGCCACATTGTATATTTTATGTTATTAATTGATTATTAGATTTTTGTAATGTATTTGTAATTAATTATTAATTTTGTAATATTTTAATATGACTACACTATTGCATTGGAGACATCTGTAAAAATAGTTGTAAGAAGATATTAATAAATACTAAAATAGTAAATAACACCTGAGATTTTAGCAGTCATATAACTATTTCAAATTATTGTGTTCACAAGCAATAATACACGCTAACGGGATAACTGTTACCCCTTATTAACAAAATAAAAAATTAATTCTTCTAAAATGCATATCTTATGTATTTTATTTAAGGTAGGTACAATTACTTAGATAATTAGTTATCAATCCTGTTTATCATTAATTCTGAGGCTTATAAAGAAATATCCCATTTATAACCGAAATTCATGGGTACCCTACACATTCTTATACCGTTACATAACAATCCATAAGAAAGCTACGTAAGCTGTACGTTTGGTGCATAAATCATATAGGTAGTAACATTATGGTACAATAAGAAACACACTATATAATATGATATACTATGAATTATGCATCGCATTGTTATGGCAAATATTTGATTCGATTTGCTTACAATACCCGCTCAATTTCGATACAATGAAATTGATAATATGTAAAACTCCTTTTGCTTGTTCAATGCTAATGAAGCTCGTTAGAAGATGGTTGTAGCTTAGCCTAATAAAATCATTTTGTTAGAAAAAAAACATAATTTTATTCGTAAAAACATAGTGGAATAACAAACATATGTTTAACTGAAAATATTGATATTTTCGTAGTGGTTACAATTTAAGACCTTGTAGCCTTGTAGTCACCGTCGGGCAAAGCGAAACTATGGGTTCCTTATCAGACTTGGAACCCTAAAAATAGATGTTAGATTTGTGAATAGATCCGTCTGATAATAATCCAAATTAAAAAATAACTTGATATTTAAAACTCTTTTTAAATTTATGCATATAATTAATTATCCTACATCTTTCTTAATATAAATATAGAGGCGATGCAGCCAGTATCCTCCGCACGCTGCCATCGGGTATCGAGTAGGAGCAATTGAGTTACCTGTAGATCGTTTGCAAGTTGCAACGGGTTGACTATGAGGGAGGGTATGAGGAACACTGCGGGATAAGTGAGGCCTCTGAGCCCGATTTTTAGATAACAATAAGGTGGCGGTGGGGAGGATTGATGAAAAACTTAGATGACTTAACTGATCTCTGCGTCATGAATCATGATGACATCATCCATGCATTAAATTGACGATGGAAAGTGATGTTCGGTGACAGTCATCAGCATCGTTTTAGATGATGATCACTTGATCATAATCATCCTATAATGTTCCCACAGCTGGGTCTACTCTCGGTTAACAGCCACGTATACGTATATAGATAATGTAGAGATGAAATGGGAATTATCGGGTGCTTCTTGATTCAACCCAGCAAAAGTTCAAGATGTAGATATTTCATAGTTTCAATTCAACCAAATTATTTTTTATTCTCTGAGAAATTAGTAAGCTGATTTAATTATTTAGTAAGTCTAAATAAATAAAATAAAATATCCTTTATTGCTTCTGCTTACTAAACAAAACTCCTTAAATTTAATTAAAACTATATAATTCTTCTGCAGAAGTTCGAAATTCGCCTCTTCGGCGTAGGCCTCCCATTAATTCCTCTTTACGTTCCTCTCCCTATTTAGTAACTATATAAATTCTTATGGTAGAGTAATCTTGTATCCATTTTAGCTCATAAACTATACCTCTGAAATTTAAGCAGTACCCTTAGTACGAGTTTTGATAGTTTTCGAAAACTATATGTAGTTTCGTTTCCTTCCATACATTTGCTTACAGCGCCCCTAGCGAAAACTTTCATGAACTAAAATCGGCAGTATGAGTTTGATCGAAACATAGTATTCGAAAACCAAAAAAGAGCTGTTTATGGCACTTTGGCAGTACGAGTTCTAACTTTGACAAGTCAGCGGTAGTAAACTAGGACGTTTACGAAAACTTTTGTAGTATTCGCACTCACTAGAAAAAAATCGGTGAGACTATGCGAACAAGCTAGTATTTGTAAATATTTGTAAATCCTGCCACATTTTATTGCTCTCAGCCTGACATGAGGGCCTTCAGCCGGTTTATTTAAGTCACCATTTCTAAAATTATGGATATGGGTTATTATACAAATTCGAGACACATCTTTTAGACTTTTTTCCAGAGAGAGAAATAATTACCACTTTATGAAATCTATCCATAATTTTAAGTTGTGATGGGCTCATTTTTCCCTTAAAAAAACGATGCCTCCATAAAAAATAATAATAAACGTATGACAAGGCAGTATGGTCATATGACTTTAGCCAACACTATGCGCAAATTAAAAAAAAAACAAAACGTGGTACAAAGCGTCAAACGTAAAGGATATGTTCGTCTCTTTCTTTTGCCGACGTGTACAAGAGTTAGAAGTATATACCGTGAAGTTCGTTCAATCGAGCTAGTGATGGTTGATATCGTGTAAACTTAATACGAAAAATTTAGCCCGTACTGCCGATTACAACGTAAACTATTCGTTTGAGCGAGCTCACCAAAACTATTGAGTTTTGGAAACTATCAAACTCGTACTAAGGGTACAGATCGGTACAGTAGTTTCGGCGTGATTGAACAACAAACATTATATCCGTCCGTACATGCAACCTCACTAACTTTCATATTTATAATATTAGTAGGATAGGCAGCTTGCTAACTACATTTAAATTCTGATGGTAGAGTAGGTAGGTACCCAAAATATTTTTCATTTTTATTTTGATGGTGTCATCTATTTTAACAGCGACGTTAATATTGCAATTTGAATACCAAATACGTACAAAATACGTATTACAAAGACATTAGTCACGCACCACACCACAATACAACTATTAGTACGCTTTTATCAGCCAGTGGTCAGTGCAAGGTTCTTGTATGAGTCAATGTGGATCTCGCACAAGAATTATTATTATTCGAAATATCGAAAATAGAACAGAATAATGTGTCAGCCATTCGTTATGAACAAACCATTAGTTATCTATACCAGGGATGTTACGGAGCTCCGACTCCGACTCCGATATGTTGGAACTTCCGATTGATATTACACCTCCGGTTCCGACTCCGGCTCCGATACTTTTCAATCGGAGGTTTTAATCAGAGGTCGAAGCAAACCGTATAGCGTCAGACTGTCGCCGGCCGCGGTCAGCGAGTAAAAACAGGTTTATTAGGCATGTCACGCGAGAAGCACTCCTCCCCTTATGTAGAAATCTACAGAAATCGTCAAGTACTTTTTAACTTTTCAGACGATATCTATTGTGCTGGAAAGAGAATGAAAATACAAAATTCCAATCCCATAATATCGATTCCCAATATTTTTCGTGTCTCATAGACTCAGTAACAACTAGCAAGATATTAAAACTTTATTTTTATTTTCAACGTTTATGCTAAGTATTTTAATTGGTTTATTATTTTTTTAACATAAATAATAATAAACATGAATAATGTAATTTTTATGTAAGTAGGTATTATTATATTTTATTAGGCCTGCTCTTAACACATCTCTTTCCAACACCAATATCACCACCTCTGACTCCGCCTCCGCCTCCGCCTCCGCCTCCGCCTCCGCCTCCGCCTCCGACTCCGACTCCGGTTCCGACTCCGATAAGACAAATTTAAAAACTCCGACTCCTACTCCGGTTCCGATATAACCACCTCCGTTACATCCCTGATCTATACACCAAAAGTCTGAAGCAAGCCTTAAAAAAATTGGTTGTCTGTAAAGTTGATTTACGGACGATAGTTTAACGTGACAACGTCATAACAAAAAATTGACAGCGTAACGGATGAGCGTTACCGGACAATGACGTCAACGATTTCGTGCATGAACGCCGGCTGTTCATCGATTTATTAGACGTGGTGACGTCAAAAAAGCAAGTATACTCGTATAATCAAGGTTTTACAAGAACATACTACAACCGACTTCAATTGGACTGTTCTAGTGACCGTAAATACCACTGAAAAGTCACATGGAAGCAAAATACGCAATTTCGTTTACTTCGACAGACTTTTTTCAGTTATTTTGATATAATTCTGAGGTAGCAAACATGAAAAACTTAACCTTAACCAAATTAAGAATCTACTCCTACTTTGAAGTCGGTTGAAAATGGGCTTCAGGAACGAGGTTTACCTACACAAGATTTTTCAGTTTGATTGCAAGGAAATTAAACGGTCATTTCAGTTTAATTTTGTCAAAGCGAGTTAGCTGAAACGATATATATATAAACGTTTGAAGAAAGGTAGGGAGGTCTTTGCCCTGCAGTGGGACAGTACAGGCTAGTAATAATAATAATAATAATAATAATGATAAAGCGAGTTATAAAAGTAGTTCGATGTCAAAACAACAAGTCTATTTTTTCTAATTTTTTTTCACCACTTCGTTAACTCTGTGAAGAAACTGTACTTTTCTGCTTCTAAATGGGTGATAAATGACCTTCTTCCAAAGCATGTATGATAAAAACAATAAATCAAGTTAATTGGAATCTATTTACATTACAATAAGGCTTATAATTAGAAGTGATATCGTTTATCTGACCTTATATTTAGCAACGTTTATAACCATGATGTAATTCGTACAACAGGTTTTTTATGCGCGTACTATATCGTTTTACATAATTATGACTCAAAGTAGTTAGGTTAATGGCAGTTATAATTACTAATAATTGTATTTTTTAAGGCTGACTCAAATACTTAAAATAAATCAATAGATACCTACCTACGTTAAAATTGACCATGAAAAAAATAATTGCTAAACAAGATTTTCGATTACCTACAATTACTTTACATTTACTACTTGGATTGTATCATTAGCAAATCCAATTAACTGTAACTGTACATAAACTGTATAAAAAAAATGCATACAAAAACGTGAATTTAAATAAAATGGATTTCAACGGTTGACTAGTACCTATCGATTAAACATAATCGAGTCGAGATAATTTTAATTTTGCGCTGGGAACCTCACTTTCCGACAGTGTAGTAGCAAGCCCTTAACTCATCGATTACAAAAATCGAATAAAAACCTTACTACGTTTACATAGAGTTTTAAATCGAATGGCTCGCCAAGTGTTTATTTACGTTTGACGACGAATGGCAACCGTCCAAGCCCAGTCTATGAGACGAATGTCGCTATTGACTCCATTTAAATTTAATTTCATATGGCGGGCTTAATGCCTAAAAGCATTTTCTACTAGTGCAATCGTAAGATATCCGATTTTCTAAAAAAAAAACCAGCGCCACAGAAGTAGGTCCCACTACTTCTGAGGCACATGCTGAGTGACTTCCCTTTTTGTCTAGCAGACACCTAACAAATAGTATATTTATATATATATTCAGTAATAAATCCGCTTAATTTCGATTTTATTTTTATTTTAAATTCTTATTTTATATAAAATGGCGGTGATCGCGACATTAGTCTCTATAGCCATTAGCCATTGCGCAAAATTAGCTTCCAGTAGTTCAATTTATGCGCGTTTTGACGAGTATTAAATTCAGTCCGACAACACCGCAACGAATTGTTGCTATTAATATAATAGAACAAGGATTTCGTTTCAACTTAAGTTGTATTTACACACTTGACTTGTTGAATAATATTTTAATTTAATATTTTTTTTTTACTCCATTGTAACCTCAACTTTATAGCCTAATCTGTTTGTCCGACCTTTCATTACGATAATCATGCAGTCGTATGAATCTGCGACCATTTGTGGAACACCTGACAAGTAAGCGAGAGACCGTTCTTTTAAGGCTCGGTGTGTAATATTTACCGTCTACAATTGTTCAAAACAAAACGATGAGTCAAGTGAAAACACTCGTAAATACAACTTATACTATAACCATACGGCAACCATCTGTGAAAATATCAATATGGCACTAAATTGAATCAATGAATAAAGTGACTCATAATTAGGGTTGCCATTTCTAAAATTTGGAAACTAGGACAAGACGCGTGAAAACCCTGGATTTTAGAGCCAAGAACCCGGACATGTCATCAGGTTTTCAACCAACTTCAAAAAAGGAGGAGGTTATCAATTAAGTTGTTTTTTTGTTGCCTCAGAACTTCGTCATAGATTATTTGGATTTGATTTGTATACTTTAATTTTGGTTCCATAGAAATTGAATCAAAATCGGTTCAGTATTTTAGTTTTTAAATCAAAGGTGGGTAGATATCTGCGTGCGGGCTCAGTGCGTGTGTCGGGGGCGGCCCGAGATTTTTTTAAACCCGGACTACAAATGAAGTCCGGCCCGTCGCTCTCCGGACGCCCTCTAAACTAGGACAAATCCGAGGAAACCCGGACGGATGGCAACCCTACTCATAATTTTATGTTGGTCAATTCCTATTTAGGTACATTCCTATTGTCATATTCCTGGAATACTGCGTGTAAGTTCCTTTTGTAGTAGGCATAATTTGAATTGTGACGCAATTTGAATTTCTAACAAAATGTGATATACATATTTCTGGAAGTCAGATTCAGCTCGTTCAATGTTGCCACCAATCGAAATGTGAAATGCGACACACAAACATACAAACATATTAATATGTAACTATTTGCAGCGCCCATGACGGGTCATGTGGCACCTATAAGACCTAAGCTTTAAGGTATCCTCACGTTTTAATAGCGCTGACCTTGAATGCGCAGAAGTCGATGTTTAGATGTGTTTGGCAGGAGGGGTGCGACGCGACGGGGAGGGCGCCCGGCGCCGGCGTCTAATTGGTCGCTTAGCCACCTTCCCGCCGTGGCAGAACCAATAGGCGCCGTCTCGCCTCACCTCACTTGCGCAGAGCTCCCCTCCACTTTCGCCGAGCGCAATTAAACCGTGAAGAGACCTATACCGGCCTTAATGTAGAGTCCGGTGACGCAGTAACAGCCATCTGCGGCTAACTGCATTAAACTTCCATCCAAAAAAAAAAACTGGCCTTAAGTTTTAGTATAATATGTTGAGTAGGTACTCACCATTGTCTCCAACAGCTTGGCTGAGTGTGTTCTCGGTGACGGGTCGCAGAGCTTCCACTGCACTGATATAGCCCAGTCGGTCGGCGATCGCGCACGCCGTCTGACCATTCTGTTGGAAATTAACAGTACATTGTCTAAAATACAACAATACAAACTGACACCATACTGATTTGAACCCTATCAATGATTTCAAAACCGGATCTAACACAAATTTAGAAACCAGCGGAATTAAAACTGAATAGAACCAGCAGAATCAGACACTGATTTAAGAATTAGCAAAATCTAACAGTGATTTGAACAATAAAGGCATAACACTGATGACTGATAGAACTAGCAAGATCTTTGGTTTATTAACCAGTAAGATTTATCACTGATTTATGAACCGATAAGCTTTTAAGGCTTCGTCAAACAGGAAGCGTTCTTAGCGCGTGTCAAGGCGTAACGTAACGTCGCGATATAACGCTGCTTTGTGTTGTGCAGATTGCATGTATGCGCATTGTACCTAGTTGTACATATGCGTTGGATTAAATCTCAGATCAGTGATATTAAAACTAAAAGGACCTAAATTTATTTTAGAACTCGCATGATCTATCAATATCAATATATTATATAAATATATTTAGTAATAAATCCGCTTAATTTCTAAACAAAGGTTTTAATTAACTTAACTTTAGTTCAACTAAACCAAAGAGTCAAAGAACAGAAAACCAAAGTTTCGCCGAAGACTCTCGTTTCAAACTTCGGCGAGTCCACACCTCCTGATGATGCCTCGTGTAGAGGCGAAACACGTGTCGTATCTTTAAACTTTGGTTTTCTGTTCTTTGACTCTTTGGTTTAGTTGAACTAAAATTAAGTTAATTAAAACCTTTGTTTAGAAATTAAGCGGATTTATTACTAAATATATTTATATAATTTATTGATATTTATGGATTTCCGAAAAGTGGCGCCTGAATCAATCAATTATGATCTATCAAGATTTATAAACCAGTATGCTGTATCACTAATTCGCGAGTAACTTACCGCTGACAGCGCGTTGGGGTCCGCTTCGTTCTTCAGAAGCAGTTGGATGATAAGTGTGTGTCCTTGCTGAGCCGCCTGGTGGAGTGGTGTGAACCTGTAAATGGAATTTACTATCATATCTTACTATCTTACTCGCGTAGTATTGGAATAAAAATGGTCAAACCGTAAATTTTTATTATAAAAAAATGGCTAATAATTGATGGTGAAACATCGAGCCATCTTATGGTAAAGACGGGGCAGTTGATGGTAATAACGGGCCAACTAATGGTAAACACGGACTAATAGAAGGTTAAGATGGTCATCTGACGATAAAGACGAGCCATATGATGGTGAAGACGTGCCATATGATGGTTAAGACGGACTATGATAGTAAAAATGACTCATCTCATGGTAAAGACGGGCCATAAGATGGTAAAGACGAGTCACCTGATGGTAAAAGCAGCCACTGTTGTCTCCTATGCAATATCAGATGTCGATGCGTTGCTTCACAATTATTAGAGATAATATTTATATTTTCCTTGAAGCTGAGAGAAACGGTGTAGAGGTCGTCTACACCAAAACCGCTGTCAGAGATGAATGACGCAGGATTGTGAAGCGTGTCACGCACGACCGTCACCATGAAAACCACGACCACTCTGCTAAGATTGTAACGACCAAGAAGGAGTTTTGGCGGGAACATGAAAAATGGCGCATTGGCGGCATTAAATTAATTGACAAAACTTGTATAACTTTGAGTGTTTAAGTGTAAAAACGGTGGTTTTTTATCCATTAAGAGCTCGTGAACGTGTATGAGTGTTGGTGAATAGTGTAATGCTGTAAAACGTGGAGCGAGCCATGCTCGGCATCAAACTTCAAGACCGAGTCCGTAATACGGAGATCAGACGTAGGACGAAAGTTTATGACGTCGGTAGCCGAGTTGCGGACCTAAAATGGAGTTGGGCAGGACACCTGGCTAGACGCGGCGATGGCCGGTGGAGTAAGGCTCTGACCGAATGGTGGCCAAGGATAGGAAAGAGAATCCCGGGTCGGCCAACAGCCCGGTGGGTCGACGACGTCGCAAGGGTCGCGGGGACTACATGGATCAGAGATGCACAAGATCGTGGAGGCTGGTTAAAGCGAAAGGAGGCCTATACCCAGCAGTGGGTCCTACCTAGCTGATGATGATGATGATGATGATGTAAAACGTGATTTTTCGTGTTGCCTCCAAAACTCCATAGAAGCCTCTAGTAAAGTCGCAACCACCACTACTTTAGAGGGGCATGACTTGACTTATCGACTCTGACTTATGACAAAATAATCTCTCCAATTACTTGACACTGGCTATATACCTTTGATGTGAAGCCAAAACCGAAGAACTTAGGTTCTTCGAAAGAAAAAAAAAAAAAATACGACCAAGAAGAAGAGAGAAACGTATCACAGGCCTGTGTAAATATGTCGTGCGTTTTATGCTGACTATACAGTGACAGTACCCGTGAGCTCTGGCGCGCGCGGTGACGTCGGCGCCGGCCGCTATGAGCGTCTTGGCCGCGGCGTGGTGGCCGTGGTGCGCGGCGGCGTGCAGTGGCGTGTATCCGTCGCGGGTTCGCGCCGAGCACTGCCCGCCGCCGGCCAGCAGACACTTCAGCACCGCCGTTCTACCCTCCGATGCCGCCAGGTGGACTGGTGTTAACCCTAAAATTAAAACGGCTTTTACAGTGCATTTTCAGTGACGCGGAGTTGGGCGAAGTGAGAGGAGTAGACCGTAAATTGGCCAATCGCAGTGCTCAAAGTCCTCTTCGAAGTCCACTTCGAGTAGTGTAATTCACAGTCCGCTCCTCTCCACTTCGCCCAGTTCCACGTCAATGGAAACGCACCTTTATAAGTCACTTTGGCGACCTTATCGCTTAAAAGCGATCTCTTCTAGACGCGATTAAGGGACACACATCGATTCTCACTAACTTTAGCAACAAAAATATTATAATCCCTCAAAGTTGCGCAGGTTACCTTGTTTTGGTCATAGGTATAATTACCGTTGTTAGCGGGCACATTGACGTCGGCACCGCGTTCGATGAGCATTTCCACGCAGTCTTCGTGGCCTTCCTGCGACGCCATGTGTAGTGGTGTGAAGCCCGCCTTTGATTTCACGCTGGGATCCGCATCTATTGTTAACAATATAATTTTCACTTCTCATGCTCGTAAAGTCCAAATTCGTGCATGTTTTAGGGGGAATAAAACTGCATTTTAGGTCAAAAAGTGATTACCTATAATAGTTATTTGTTCACCAAGGGCCTGAAGCAAGACATTTTATACGAGACTTTTATCAGCCCGAGTCGAAGGCGAAGGCGGATATTTAAGTCGGGTATAAAATGGGCTTCAGGACCGACGTAAACACAAGATATTTCACTTCAATGGCGAGGAAAATAAATAAACCTAAACTAAAATTAGCGCCCATTTAGTAATTTTAAAAACAGAGACAGCAATCTAATGTAACAAAGATGTTCGAAATCCCTGATCTATGGGTTAATACCCATAGATCAGGGATGAAGGATCGAAGTTCGAAATGTGAATAAAGCTCTCAACTTCCGAATTGAGAACCTCCTCCTTTTCAACCGACTTCAAAAAAGAGGAGAATATCAATTCGGTTCAATGTTTTTTTTTCGCTTTTTTTTTAATGTTGGTTTCCTAAAAAAAATGTTTTATTTGAGAGGATATACTTTCGTGTTGGTCTCATAGAAATTTCATTAACATCGATTTAGTAGTTTAGTTTTTATATCCAAATAACTGAAAAAAATATGTCGTCGAAGTAAACGAAATTGCGTATTTTGCTTCCCTGTGACTTTTCAGTAGTGTTACCTGTCACTAAAACAGTCCAATTGAAGTTGGCTGTCTATGTTTTTGTAAAACCTTGATTATTTGAATCCGTTCGAAAAAAAAACACGCGCGCAAAAAAGTAACTCACCGTGTTCCAGAAGAGCGAAGGCTATATCGGGATGGTTGTGGCGACACGCGATGTGTAGCGCTGAGTGGCCGTTCTTCGCCAACGCGTGCGGCGACGCTCCTACGAACAGACTCTAGCTTACACACACATTTAGCTGTTTATTGTTGGAAGGAGGCGCTATTATAACACAGTATTCTAAGGCAGGGATTACAACTAAAGGGGGATGCAGTGGCGTAGCTAGGTGGTCAAGGCCCCCGGTGCATAGAGAAAGAATCGAACCCTCACCCTTCTTTCCATGTATAGCTTGAATATGTACAGTTGAATTTATCTCTAGTAGGAAAATCCATACGTAAGTCGTATTTATGAGGCGTAGAATCACTACGTGTTCAAAAAAGATAACTTTACTCAAAACAAAGTTTGATGCCGCCTTATTTTTCAATTAATGTTTCTCTTTTCAAAGCTTACATAAGGAGCCCCTCTGAGCTTCAGGTTCTTGGTGCACTGCACCGCCTTGCCCTTCGGTAGCTATACCACTGGGGGAAAGTCTATTATACAGTGTGTCCCACGGGCATGGGACATGGAGGGCAAGTACTTTAAATAATGGAGTTAAAAAGGTTTGCTTAATGGAGACATACCTTAATTTTGAGATCAGTAATTTTTTTTAAAATCTGTTTACCGAGCCGGGACTCGATTATAGCGTACGCCATATGATATGGATCAGGCGCCGCCCATTTAATAGTGTAGCTACGTTCATGTTGCCGTATTTAGCCGCTAGGTGGAGTAATGTGAAGCCTACCTTTGTCTAGAAGCAGCAGTGCTATTTCTGGGTGACAGTAGTAAGTGGCCATATGTGAAGGTGTAATATGGCTCTTCCCCGGCGCATCAGGCTGCGCCCCTCTGGCCAGCAGTAGTGTCGCTACGTTCATGTTGCCATATTTAGCCACTAGGTGGAGTAGTGTGAAGCCTACCTTTGTCTAGAAGCAGCAGTGCTATTTCCGGGTGTCCATAGTAAGTGGCCATATGTAATGGAGTGATATGGCTCTTCCCCGGCGCATCAGGCTGCGCCCCCCTCGCCAGTAGTAGTGTCGCTACGTTCATGTTGCCGTATTTAGCCGCTAGATGGAGTGGCGTGAAACCTTTTCTAGTTTCCGCTTCGATTGGTGCGCTGTTGTCTATAAGTATTCCGGCTACCTCTTCTTTGCCTGCAAAGAAAGACATATTTATTGCAAAAGTCCTTCCAAAGTCCAGTATTAAGTTAGATGGATGTCTTCTATGCTCAATATCACTGCAAACTTAGCCAACGGTCCCAGAGTCGCCTCGTGGACTAATAATAGACGTGGGCGAAGTAACATCAGCGAGGCCCCTTTTCTTTCATCCCCAAGATCTGTCCAATAGATCTGTCCTACCAAACATGCTTCGACACGAAGCACGCGCAGCACTTGCGTGATTTATGCCTACTTGCACCAAACTTTCAAAGTTCTTAAGCAATTACTTAACCCACATGGCAGTTCTTAACAGTCCAGATTTAGACGGTTAAGATCTGCCAAGCGCGTAAAGTAATTGCTTAGGAACTTTGGCAGTTTGGTGCAAGTCCGCATTAGTGGTTTTACAATAGTAATGTTCTTCGGCTTTTGCTTTACTGAAGTCCTCTCGTAAAGATATTTACAGTAAAAAAGTTATTTTTCGAGCATAACAGTGATCGAATTATTCATCAGTGTAAAGTCTGGGGTAATCGCATTTAAAGAGGCTTCGCGAGGGCCCTTCAAGTGCGAGGCCGTGGGCGAGTACCCCCTTCACCCACGCGTAGATACGCCACTGAACGGTCCAGTCACTTACCTTCTTTAGCAGCGATGTGCAGAGGCGTGTATTTGTCCTTCGTGGTGGCCGTGACGTCAGCTCCGTGCTGCAGCAACAATGCTGCGATGTCGGCGTGCCCGAGTCGCGCCGCTACGTGCAGAGGAGTCTGTTCTTCTCGTGCTCTTGCATCCACCTAAGAAGATATTTCAAATGTTAAAAACAACAGACGAAATATAGTACTTTGTCTACATACGAGCGAAGCGAGCGTGCCTTGAACAGTAGATTATTGCAGATTTTTTTCTGTAGCGAGATATACGCATTTTGTTACTATACTAGTACTCGGATTGGCCAGTCACATACTTATATCTGTTGATTACCAGATAAGTATATTGGGGTGAGAAATGTTTTCTTACAAATATTGTATCAATTAGTTGCCTTTTAGGTGAAGTCGAAATGGTGAGATACACAACCATTTTTGCTACTTTATTTTGAACCTTTTGCATTCTTCTGCAAAATAGATGTGACGAATCATCAAACCTCTTAAATTTCAGCGCCGAGTCATCTGGGTATTAGAGTGCGTTTCCACTGACGCGGAGCTGGTCGGAGAGAAGAGGGAGCCGGCCATGACTCAACCAATCACAGTGCCCGAAGCACATCAAGCACTGTGATTGGCCAATTCACGGACGGCTCCTCTGTGAGTGAAACCGTGAACTGGTCAATCACAGTGCTCGAAATCTCAAAAAAATCTATGTATGCATCCCACGTTCTCACAACGGTGAAGGAAAACATCGTGAGGAAACCGGCATGTCGAACCAAAAGTTCGAAAACATGTGTCGAGTGCACGAAAGAAGCCTCTTCGAGGCGCACTTGAAATCCTTTCACCACACTGGTTTGAAGGAACTAGTGACACGATTAGAAGAAGTGGAAACGCATTACCTTGGCGTTGTTCCGCAGCAGCACCCGCACGAGGTCCGTCTGGTGCGCCCTCGCCGCCAAGTGCAGCGGCGTCTCGCCCCGCGCCGTGGCGGCGTCGGCGGCGGCCCCCGCACCCACCAGCACTAGCGCGATGTTCATGCAGCCCATGAACGAGGCCACGTGGAGAGGCGTCAGACCTGATTCTGTTGTTGCTGATTTACCTGTAATTAAGAAGTTGAGTGAAGTTTGATTATCGTTTTGGAATTTTGAAAGGCGAAGGGTTTGAGCGTTAAGCGTCGATGACACGGAGCTTACTAGCTGCTAGTGAGCGACTTTAAATACTAGTGAGTTAGCGAGTTAGGGGTCCGAAAGGACAGTCAACTAGCAGATTGTAAAAAAAACCGATGACACGAGGCGAGTTTACAAGTTAATAGCGAACTCGCTGTCTTGTAGCTTCTTAACTAGCCCTGTGTCATCGAATCTTTAGATACAAAAATCATAAGCATTATTCTCCGTGTACTTATGTGTATGCGTTGCCGCTTTTAAGTAACTGGATGTAACATGTGAACACAGAATTGCGGCCTAACCGCCATAGGGTCGACGAAGTCCACTTCGAGATATATTACAAGAACTTTTATTGGCCAGTTTACGGTCCACTCCGCTCCAATCCGCCCAGCTCAATGTCAGTGGAAACGCATCCCTATGCATGTTCTAAACGGATTTTAGTGAGATTTTTATTCATGAAAATTCATGAAAGTCAATATTGTGTTGCATGATTAGAGCAACATAAACTATCAAAATATCTTTGATTATTGACGTGACTACGTCTAGTAAATCGATGAACGCCACCGCGCCGGCTGCATGCACGAAAACGTTGACGTCATTGCCTGGTAACGCTCATTGTCCCGTAACGCTGGTAGTCACGTTAAACTATCATCCGTAAACCAAATTTACAGACAACCAATTTTTTTTAACAGAATAATGATTGAACTTTTTTTATTTATTTATTGGAGAACCAACAGCTTTATACTACTACGTAGACAATAGTTTAGCCAATTACAGGTTCCCACGGATAGTCATAAGTATATTTAGAAAATGATGGTAAACTAACTTAAGATAATTAATTAATTAATTTTTGTAGCATTCAAAAATGTTTGCCTAACATACCAAGAGGTAGTGAAGCGTAGTATTTTATAAAGAAGATAGCTATGAAGAAAACTTACTTGCGCCATATTTAAGTAGTAACTCGACCACTTTGAGCCTATTCTTCTTGCACGCGATGTGTAGGGGAGTGAATCCGTTTAGCGCTCGCGCATTTGCGTCCGCGTTTCTGTCTAGAAGTAACTTCGCTACCTGAAATATTAAACAAAATAACTTTATAACGCATGTTTTTACCCGACTGCCAAGGAAGGGTTATGTTTTTCGCGCGTATCATGTATTTATGTAAGTAAATTTCTAGGTTACCTCGTATCTTCCAAACGGCTGGATGGATTTTGACAGTTCAGGTATCGTTAGATTTGTCTTAATAACACGAGTGTTCTTAGATGGGTTTAAAAAAAATATCAATATGAAATCGTGGATTTTCGGCGCTAAATAGTAAGTCATTGAAAAAAAATTGTTTACCAAACCTATCGAGTAGAGTATCAAAATGAAGGAAATTAAAAGGAGATTACAAAAATATGTACAAGTCATATGTTTAAAATTAATTTGGAATAATGAATTGGCAATTAATGTAAGTATAATATTTTCACAGTCCGTATCCACTACTCTCCTTGCTATACAACACTGTACCTTATATCTACGGTATAAAGTTCATTTTACCTTGACATGTCCACAGTGCGCGGCGACGTGCAGCGCCGTGAGTTAGTCCACTGTGACGTCATCGATTGGCGCGCCCTCTGAGAGCAATACTTTAGCCGTCTCCACTACTCTCCTTGCTTTACAATACTTTACCTTGTATCTACGGTATAAAGTTAATTTAACCTTGACATGTCCGCAGTGCGCGGCGGCGGTCCGTGGTACGTTGTCTTGCTATACAATACTGTACCTTATGTCTACGGTATAAAGTGCATTTCACCTTGACATGTCCGCAGTGTGCGGCGACGTGTAGCGCCGTGAGGTAGTCCACTGTGACGTCATCGATGGGTGCGCCCTCTGAGAGCAATACTTTAGCCGTCTCCACGTGTTCGCCTTGTACGGACATGTGGAGAGGTGTTAGACCGTTCTGGAATGAATTAAGTTGATTAATTTACTAGCTGTCTTATGAATGAATGAATGATTTATTTCAGAAACTTAATCTAGGTACATTTTTTACTTATAAGAAACCAGAGTCTAAAGTACCGGAGTACGGATAGGTAACAGGTAACGGTGTGTGAGTTTAGGGTACCAAACAACAACACGCGACAAAGTATTTATATAATGATCACAATAGCCCCCGCATTAGGATTCTAGGATTCCCTGTGTTGAAGGTGGCGGCTAGTCTCCTCCAAGGTAGCCTAAAGTTTTTTTTTTCAGGTCGTTTGCTGATTTTTAAACTAACATCATTCATCTTAACAACTTTTCGCATGTGCAACATTTGTGTGATGAGAAATATTGTTGACCCTTATCATAATCTTATGCTGATTTATCATTGTTCTTCAAGAAATTTCTAATGGATGGCGCAAAGTTGGCTTGTCCAGCAATGGACGGTTAAAGTCACAAAGCTAACAAGGTAAATATTGGTAGTATACCTTTGTTTTACTAGTGATGGGCGCGCCGTGGTGCAGCAACCTCGATACAACATTGCTGTGTCCGGAGCGAGCCGCGCAGTGTAAGGGAGTCAGACCATCGCGGGTCACCGCTGCTATATTTGCACCTGGAACCAATAATACCAGGTAAGTAAGAGCTATAAAGTTTCTTCGACTATCAGTTTACAAATTTCAGTAGCTCGCTGCTGAAATTTGTGACTAGCTGAGGACGTGGTGGCCGAGTGGATGAGGCCCTTGCCTTGTGATCTGATGGTCGCGGGTTCGAATCCCGGTGGCAGTTATGCGTATATGGGTTTTTTCGGTCGAAAAAATCTATGTAGGTATGCATCCCACGTTCTCGCAACGGAAAAAGAAGGAAAACATCGTGAGGAAACCGGAATGTTGTAGAACCAAAAAGTTCGAAAACACGTGTCAAGTGCACGAAAGGAGCCTCTTTGAAGCGCACTTGAAATCCTTTCACCATACTGGTTCAAAGGAACTAGTGACACGATAAGAAGAAGTAGCTCGCTTTGCTTTCTATAAATAAATCATAGCTAGAAAAAAAAAACATGCTTAATATCCATCAAGAGTTTTGGCTCGCTTTGCTCGCTAGACTGTTGCGTTGGCCACATACCATCATAGCGAGCCGCTTGGTATATTACCGTGTTCGACGAGTAGGTCTAGCATGGCCAGCTGTCCCCACTTGCTGGCCACGTGCAGCGGTGTGATGTTGTGTTTGGCCGCGCGGCCCGCGTCCGCGCCGGCTGATAGCAATGCTTTGGCCACGGCCACATTGCCGTAGTGAGCTGCTATGTGAAGGGGAGTGAAGCCGGATTTAGAACAGGCGTCGGGGTTGTGTTCATTCTGAAAAGGCAGATCAATCGTGGTTTGAAAAAAAAGTTACTAACATATTCACTAGGTGCATAGCGTCTTGCTTAGCTCGCTACCGATAAATGGTATAACCTCAGATAGATTCCATTTTCAACCAACTTCAAAAAGGAGGAGGTTATCAATTCGGTTGAATGTTTTATTTGGCTTTTTTTTATGTTTGTTACCTTAGAACTTTGTTGTTTATGAACCGATTTTCAAAATTATTTTTTTGTTTAAAAGGATTGGTCCCATACAAATTTCATCAAAATCGATTTAGTAGTTTAGTTTTTATATCCAAATAACTGAAAAAGAGAATGTCGGTGAAGAAAACGAAATTGCGTATTTTGCTTCCCTGTGACTTTTCAGTGGTGTTAACGGTCACTATAACAGTCCAATTGAAGTCGGTTGTCTAAGTTTTTGTACAACCTTGATAATTATTATAACACAATCAAGACGTTTTATCAAGGAGTTACTAGCGGCTCACTTGCTCGCTACGACCCCAACCTTCAAACTTCTCACCTCTAATAACAGCGTAGCTGCTTTGACGTCATTCTTCTTAGCTGCAATGTGTAGCGCGGGCAGGCGGACCTTGCCTCTCGTGTCTGATTCTAGCAACTCTGCCACCACTCGGTCGTGGCCTTGTTGCATCGCTACTGCTAAAGGTGTGAAGCCATCCTGGAACATAAATAAATTAATAAATAACAATTATTGTAAGTACTAAAAAAAGATTTAGATTTGAGACTCTGATGATAAAAAACCTTGATTCTTTCAAGCAAATACTCGCTAAATTTTTATTTATTTATTGGAGAGCCAACATCTTTATACTTCTAGGTAGACAATAGTAAACTAGGCTAAAGCCTAAGAGAGCCAATTACAGGTTCCCCTCGGATAGACATAAGAACATTAAGAAAATTATGGTAAACTAACTTAAGATTAGTGCTAACATAAAAAATTAAGAAAAGGAGAACAACAATATAAAGCAACTCAATACTTACGTAATAAACAAATGAATGCCATTGGCATGTTATTTGGACATTAATTGTACGCTAAGAAGAAACTAAGAAAATTTTGATTACGATGAAGTATATAGATTTACGAGTAGATCAGAAGTAGTAGGAACTCAGATCACTACCAGGACCATGTCTAGAGATGATGCACCGTCAAAACTTTCTGCTGACGAGTGGTTTTTCGACGCATTAGCATTAGCATTTTAGTCGGTATGCTAGTAACCTGACGGTGAGCCCGACATTTCTGGCTCACTGCTGCTGAATTGCATTTTCTATAGTTCAAAAAAAAGGTTAGTCCCTTACCTCAGTGGCGAGGGTCTGACTGGCCCCAGCAGCCAGCAGCATCTTCACGCAGCTAGCGTGGTACTCCTGAGTCGACATGTAAGTTGGAGTCAAGAATCTAGCCGCCAGCTAAGCTTAGTTAGATCAGGTTGTCCCTACCTCAACCCGGGACGGCTGGAGTGCGGGAGGGGAGGCATACACTGCAAGCGGAGCTGACCACGAGGGTCGGCGCAAGCCTTCCCTGGGATGGACCTCACAGCAACGTGCGTGAGGGACACCGTTACAAGTTCTTCGGATATCCCGGGGTCCCTCTAAGCGCGGAGGTCTGGGGTTTTAGTTGGTTAAAGTCCAACATAACCCGTCCGCCCTCCCCCAAGGGCGGTGGGCATCCATGAGGATTTCCCATGTAAAAAAAAGGAAAATAAGATTGCCCGTACCTCAGTGGCGAGGGTCTGACTGGCTCCGGCAGCCAGCAGCATCTTCACGCAACCGGCATGGTTTTCCTGAGCCGCCATGTAAAGGGGGGTGAACCCCGCTGCGGACTGAGCATCGGCCTTCGCCCCTGCTGCGAGCAGCGCCTTCGCTACCGACTCCTGCCCGGCGAGGCATGCTATGTGGAGGGCTGTGTTTCCTGAAAAAAGAACGACATTTTTCAGATTTTAGGTGTGTATTTCAAAGGACTTCAAAAAACGAGAAGGTTGTCAATTCGGTTGTTTTTTTTTCAGAACTTTCGTCATTTATCAACTTATTTGGAAAATTATAATTGAAGATTACAATTTCATTTCTCAGATTTGTCCTATAGAAACTTTAGTATAATCGGTTTAGGAATTTAGTTTTAAATCGAAATAACTGAAAAAAATACGTCATTCAAGTAAACGAAAATGCGAATTTTGCTTTCTCGTGCATTTTCAGTGGTGTTTACGGTGACTAGAATCTTAATTGAAGTTGGTTATATTATTTTTTGCTAAAAAGGTCTTAATGGAAACAAGTGACGATGGCGTTTATCGGATGGTTAGAGATCAGGCCTGCCTATGACCAGACCAGAATATTGGCACACAGGAATAACAGCACCGAAACACGCTCGCCCACTTTGAGACTATTTGGATAGAAATCTCAGCAATTCCGCTAGCTATCCTACCTTTCAAACTAAAATTATATTTCTTAAAATTTATTTCTATATAAAAATTGGTAGATAATTATATGATGGAGTTATATTTACCTTTTTTGGTGGCAGAGTCGACAACTGCGCCCCTTTTGAGCAACACTTCGACGACTGAAATGTGTCCATCTTTTGCGGCGAGATGCAGAGCGTTTAGCCCGTTCTGAAAACAAAACGGATTTATTTAGACTTACTCAGTTTGCTATTCCAGACAATAAAGGTTGATGGTAGACTACTTTAAATGGGTCAAGAAAGCTTGAATGAACTGGTGAAGGAAAAAAATATAGTATTTTTTTCATTGGACCGTCTATTGGTCTATTGGTGTTTTGTGAAAAACATTAAAGAATATTTTGATACTCGATTTAAATAACCATGTAATCAGATGTTATTAATTTAAGTCATATATTTCTTTAAATCTGTGTTTAACTTTAAACAGAAAGTTTTTTATTGTTTTTTTTTTTAGAAATTAATCTATTGCTCCTTTTTTAGTCTCTCACTCACCATAACTAATTTGTCGTAAGATCTCATCATATTTTCATCATACTTTTTTAATGCTTCAATTCATTTACTCAAATAATGTTAGCAAGTCCGACTTAGTAAATTGAGTAATTTGTGAGTTAAGTTGCTGCCACACTGCTGTTAAAAAAATAATTAATTCCTAACAGAATGTAACAATTCCTAACATTTGTAAGTAAATGTTTTAGTGTTAGAAAATATTTGTAAACATTTTTTAACAGCAGTGTGGCAGCACCTTTAGAGTAGTATAAGTAAGTCCCGGTGGCTGTCATGCGTAAATGGGTTTTTTCGGTCGAATAAATCTATGTAGGCATCCCACGTTCTAGCAACGGTGAAGAAAAACATCGTGAGGAAACCGGCATGTCGTAGAACCCAAAGTTCGAAAATATGTGTCGAGTGCACGAAAGGAGCCTCTTCGAGGCGCACTTGAAATCCTTTCACCACACTGGTTCGCAGAAACTAGTGACACGATAAGAAGAAGTAAGTAACTAGTAGTAGGTAAGTATTTGAAATGCGTTTTCTTTTAGGAAAAACGCCGTTATTAATAAATTATTATCACAGAGCGGAAAAGCGCGCTTTTTACATAGCATAACAATTAATCTGCTATGCCACAGTACAATTAAACCGCAGTACTAACACTGTAATTATTTTAATGGCCCAGTGAAGGTGGCTGCATTATGTAGGTATCCACGCGTTACGAACGATGAATACTGTACGAATAATTGGGTCGAATAATTTCTAGTCTGTCAATTTTGTTTCTTGATATTTTACTAAGAAAATTTGCCACACTTAGATACGTGTACCAAGTACAATTTTGGGTATACTGGTTTATTTATATTAGAAAAGCTACTTTTTAATTATTTTTTTTTATTGCATATATTTATGTTGGTTGGTCTGACACCGACCAAAAAATCTACTCATTTTAGATTTTAATGATAAGTTTAATTTAAATTAAGTTTCATAAACGTACTAAAACCATTGTACCATGAGAACTGACCCTGAGCGCCATAATAAACAAGATCCATTCATAGTCATTCATAGGTAAAGATATTCAACGTTAACATGGTCCACCTCTCCAACTGTTAAAAACTCAAACTCTACCGACTCATAATATTTGAAGTTCGACATTTATGCCCGGATACACGAAACTAGTTTTTTACAGGATAACAGGTTACTGATAGCAAAGCTAGTAGCTCTGGCTTCGTGTAAACAGAACTTAGCCTAGATATGTAGCCAGTTCTGTTTAGAGAAGCACAGGAGCTGCTAGCTTGCTATCTTACTATTACTATCATGCTATCCTGGCTTGAATCTGTATTTTTGTTAAAGAGCGTCCACAATTGTTTGAAATGGTAGGGAAGGATAGGTTGTTGGCCAGCAGAGATCCCACGAAACTTAAAGTAATTTCTTGCAAAACTACCTATTTAAAAAAAAAATTAAGGTAATGGCTGTTATAATCTTTAATAACATACCCAAGGCTTTAAGAGAACTAGAATTAAGACAATTTAAAAAAAAACTAAGCGTATGGTTACATGAGAAATGTTTTTAACGATTTAAAGGAATTTTTCAATCAAAGTATGTAATTAATTAGAATTGTTATTTTATGTTTAAAACTAGGTATTGCTAAATTAAATAATATGTTTATGTTTTATCAACTAATTACTAAGTAAAAAATAAGCATGCACAAAAATTCAATTTGATAAGTAATGTAATATTTGTATGCCAGTTCCTGGTAAAACATGCATTTGTACTGTTAACATATATAACATCTTACCTACTGTGTTTCTGACAAATAAAATATCTTTATCTTTATCTTGAAAAACTAGTCTCGTGAATCTCGGGCATTAGAGGTGAGCTCGAGGTGTAAGTCAGTTTTTGCAGAAATTCTCTTCATGAATAGACTATGTTACAGTTTTATCAGTGGTTACCTTTTTCATTCAGGATGTCCTCAATATACTATCTGATGGCATGCATAGAGTTATGTAACGAATTATGTACGAGTATGTACTACTTATGTAAGTTACTATGTAAGCTCAAGTGGGACAGGGCAGGTCACGTTTGCCGCATGTCGAGCGATCTTTGGGCTAAGGTAGCCACTGAGTGGAGTCCCGAAGCAGCGCGGCGTCGACGCGGCAGACCGAGGAGAAGATGGCGGGACGAGCTCATCGCGTTCCGTCCAGACTGGAATGAATTGGCCCAAGACAGAGGGAAGTGGAGAGAATGGGGGGAGGCCTTTGCCCAGCAGTGGGACAGTGAGGGCTCATAAATAATAAATAATAAATGTACTACTTACATGCTGCAGAATCATAGTTATTTTACTATTATAGATAAACGAAAAACTTAGCGGCATTTCTAACCAAACAGTGTTTAATGTATTTCGGTAAGAAGGGCATTATAGATAAAATTATTACTGAGCTTTCGGTACTGACAATCTATCTTTTTCTTCTCTTTAATATAAAATACTTGGACCTGAATGAGTGACTGACAGACAGCACAGGTCGTACCACTGAACCTAGACACTTGAAATTTATAGGATGTGTTCGTCAAGAGGTGAAAATGCGTACTAAGAAAGGAATTTTGAAAAATCGCAATGCTATCAAAATTGCGAGCGTCAGCTAGTCTTCTTCTTCTAGTTCTTTCGAAGCAGTGTGGTGAATGGATTTTTAGTGCGCGTCGAAGAGGCTCGTATCGAGTCAGCTAGTCAATAACATGACTCTACCAGCAATCAAGGTATTTTATTCCCTATCCCTATAATTGCAAATATTACCCATTTGCGTTAACTAGCATGGGTAATTTAGCATCCGTGGTAACATACGGTTACCACTTATAGATTACTGAATGCTGTGGAACTAAGAAGGCATATCGTTATAGGGCAGTAAAGTTATTGAAAAGTGGTTCGATTGCATCCACCTCTAATAATTGCCTTCAATTATAACTAGGGGTTTATCAATACGTGGAAAATTGTATAAAGGCTTGAAAAATCGTCCAATGATCAAAAAAGTACGCTAGTTAAATTTTTTTACCACGGATTTTTATACTTACGATCACAGTTACTTTCAGAAAGTTTTTCGAACTGCTTCATAAATAAATCGGAAGACTGCCAGAATCGTTAGGAGAGTTAGATCCCTCATATTATAATCAGGTTTTGCAAAAACATAGTAGGTACAACGGAAATCAATTGGACTGTTTATGTGACCGTAAACATCACTGAAATGTCACAGAGAAGCAAAATACGCAATTGCGTTTACTACGACGACATATTTTTTCAGTTATTTTGTTATAAAAAGTAAACTACTGTACCGATTTTAACGAAATTTGTATGGGACTAATCGAAAAATATATCCTCTCTAACAAAAATTTTTTTTTCAAATCGGTTTATAAATAACAAAGTGCTGAGTACTACTCCTTTTTGAAGTCTGTAGAAAAGGCAAAGTTTATAAGGACATAAGTACACGAGATGTATGTTTGCTCCACAATGACACAAAACCGATAGTTTATAAGCTAAAAAAAGACACGGCCTACTTTTTAACTCCATATTACTTAAATTATTAATGTACTACTCTACCTAATGAAGTTCCACTAATGAACGTAGGTTACTAACTGTCCAATCCATTTGCAATTACCGTTACGATCACTCCCATAGGTGAAACAGCGGTATAGATTAACACGGTTTGCACTCCATAGGGATGCGACTTACTCTACTAGAGTCTGCTAGTTCGAGAAAGTTCAAGAGTAACAAAGTAATTAGAACTCAGTAACTCAACTTCTTCTTATCGTGTCTCTAGTTCTTTCGACTCAGGGTGGTGAAAGGACTTCAAGAAACTCAACTAATCCTCAAAAACTCAAGAAATACAAGGTACTGACTCGACACAATCATGTTGACTGTTGACTTTGATTCACATATAGGCCGGTGCAACGCTGCTAGAGCTCTCATTCACCTTTGAATCATTCTGATGATCAGTTTCAAAAGCTCAGTAATTTCACTAGCTCGCACTTCGGAATCGGAACTATAATCTCTTCAAACAGGAACACATTAGCCAGAATGTGCGTCAAACACCGCGACTCGGCAAGCATAGTGTAGGACGCCCTCCGGCCAGATGGGGTGACGATCAGCGAAAGGCTGTTGAAGACTAAGCTAAAGACCATAGTTTGAGGTTTTCCTTGTTACCTTACCCACTGATTAGAACAAGAT
Source organism: Lobophora halterata (assembly GCA_932526365.1). Classification (NCBI taxonomy): domain Eukaryota; kingdom Metazoa; phylum Arthropoda; class Insecta; order Lepidoptera; family Geometridae; genus Lobophora; species Lobophora halterata. The sequence continues at coordinate 3,957,489 of OW052026.1, forward strand.
GTCTAGCTTAAGAACATAGACATAGAAAATATTTCATAAGCTTATGTACAAACTGTGTAGTTTTTTTTGACTTACCAGAGTTATGCAATGTAACATTTTGGCCAATAAATGATTGAATTGAATTGAAGATGGATGCGGCAAGCCGAAGACAGGGCGCGACAGCGCACATTCGGTCTATGTCTAGCAGTGGACTGCAATATGGATGAAGATGGTAGACTTACCGAATTGCATGTGTTAATATCTTTGACAGCTCCAGAGTCAAGGAGATCGACGACTGTGTCGAGCTGGCCGGCGCGCGCTGCCCGCAGAAACGCTGTGTTTGGGTCTATCTGAAACCAGAGAGCAGAGGATATTAGAAATCAATTAAAGAAGACATTAATATTCACGGTAAGGATTTATAAAGCCTCCATGACACAGGGCTAGTTTACGAACTACAAGCCAGCGAGTTCGCTAGTAGCTTGTAAGTCGCCCCGTGTCATCTGCTTTTTACAATCTGCTAGTTGGCTATCCTTCCGGACCGCTAACTCGCTCACACGCTAGCTCGCCGACTAGCAGCTCGTAAACTAGCCCCGTATCATCGACGCTTAAGGTGCAATCAAACATACTTTGCACAGTACTTGGCCGTGTCGATGGAGTTTTCGGTGGCAATAGGTGTTGTGTAACTCAAACGAGCAATTCCATCTATCCGGCTAAAACTTTCAGGGTAGCTCAGTACTCGATGACAATGTATTCTAAATCCATTGATTAGCACGCAATGCCGACTTTGTCTCACAAAAAAAACATAAAAACCCGACATATCTCGTAAAGAAAGCGAGATGGAGCAAAAGCTTAAAAACGTTGTTTTTAAATAGATAGATGAACACTTTATTGTACACCAACATGAACAAAACAGAGTAAAACAATGGAACAAGTAGAAAAAGGCCTTAAGGGGCAAGGGGCGTGTACTTATGGCCTTATCGCTGTGAGCGATCTCTTCCGGGCAACCCGGCAAAATTTAAAATTATTATTTTTTTCTAAATTTTTTGTGAATGTTTTTAAGGGCAATCCTCAAATCCAGATTCCATACAAATAGTTTCGGACAAATACTCAAAAAGTACGCCGTATTATAGTAATTTCTTCATACTATTCGTTTCGTCCATATTTTTTGATTTCGTCAACAAAAAATTTGAAAGGTTTCATACTTTAATTTAGATTTTATACGTGTTTTAAAATTAACCCTACTAACGTATAACTAACGTATAAAATCTAAATTAAAGTATGAAACCTTTTACTTTTTTTGTTTGGAATCTGGATTGAGGATTGATTGAGGATTGCGGATTGTCCTTAAAAGCCTAATCGACAGATATTTCGAGGGCGATCTAATTCCTAATTAACATTTTTTTTCACTGCTAAGTCAAAATATTTTTAAGGCAGGCCAAGTTTATTTGACGGCTAGAATTCATCACAATTTTGTACACCCAAAAAATGCTCACAAAAACATTTTTAGGCTGACGAAGCCGCCCGGTCGTGCAGCGATTTCACGGTCGGACCGTGGACCCAACCTTTTAGGCGATAAAATAAGCAAAGACTGAATTTCCCGCTCCAATTATTGTATGAGATGGGATAATGTGTCTGAGGGAAAGTGTGCAATGCTTGGGAGATTGTCATCAACTGAATTGATGAAGCTGAAATGGCGGGAGTAGGATTAGTGACGTTGCATAAGAAACGCCAATGTACACCATACAACTGTAGCTCAAGCATGAACTTTTGCCTTTACGTTAACTTTACATTGCGCCAAAGAGAAGTCAATAGTTTGTATGACGTTTTGAAAAATATTCATACAATCTGTTGACTTCTCTGTGACGGATACGTTAAGTTAACGCAAAAGTTCATGCTTGAGCTACTGAAGGCTATATTTGCAGCTGTACGTACATAGCTTTCAGCTGCCGCTACTTAGGATAAGTTAATTTTGGGTACAACTGAAAATTAGGTATTCGCAGCAGACCTGGGTACCTCAGCAGCTCTAAGCTACGCTTGCTTCCCTATACCATCCCATACTACTAATCACTGTGGTAATGTTTTACACGATAATCAAGGCAAGTATTTAAATTTAACATTATTGGTACCTAAGCATATGCGAAAAAAAGCAAGATAAAAAATTGTACTAAAATAGGCTCGTTTTATGAGATTCACCCCGTACGATAAAACCAATTTATATGGATCTGTTTTCGAAACCAAAAGTTTTATGAAACACCCACTTTGCCTGCGCCAGAACCACAAATTTTGATAGCCTGCTATTTGCACCCATTAAGCTTATTGGATACCCTGTTAATTTATTTAACTCACATTCACGACATCGTGTAAGGTAATAAAGAATATTACGATACGGATATTGAGATGATTTTCAGGACGCATAACTGGCAATAGAGGGTGGCTAAAGCGTTATGGACTTCTGTCAACGCAATCATAGTTATAATAGGCAAAGATGTGTCTAGAACACTTACTTTCAAACTCAAAAAATAGAGTCATATACACATTTGAATTGTTTGTTTTGGCCAAATGGCCGCTTTGACCGAAATCGGACTTGTTTGGCGACGGAGAGAGACCGTTTCCAAACGATAGGACAATTAGAAAAAGAAACAATATTATAATTGATTGATTTGCGGAAGGGTCGGAGGCGTCACTTTGCGGAAATCCATAAATATCAACAAATTATATAAATATATTTAGTAATAAATCCGCTTAATTTCTAAACAAAGGTTTTAATTAACTTAACTTTAGTTTAGAACTTTAGTACATATTACTATATTATAAACCAAAGAGTCAACAACGAACACCTCACATCAGGAGGTGTGGACTCGCCGAACTTCGAACTCTCTCGTTTCGAACTTCGGCGAGTCCACACCTCCTGATGATGCCTCGTGTAGAGGCGAAACACGTGTCGTATCTTTAAACTTTGGTTTTCTGTTCGTTGACTCTTTGGTTTAGTTGAACTAAAGTTAAGTTAATTAAAACCTTTGTTTAGAAATTAAGCGGATTTATTACTAAATATATTTATATAATTTGTTGAAATAATATTATGTTTAAGAACACTCCTAACGACTCTATTTTTCTCAGAAAGATACTCATTCCAAATAAAAAGGAGCAACATAAGAGCATAACAGCCACTTTAAATGAATTCCTGACGAAGTTTTGTGAGGAACGTGCCAAAGAAATGATTAAGAATTCCTTTAGAAGAAAAACACGAACACTAAATTTAAGAAGGTTACGTCTGCAGAACTTTTATTTAGGTCAATTCAAGTTAAGATTAGAATCTAGAACCACTCAACATCAGGTATTGCAAGTTACAGAAATTGAAAATGACATTTACGGGGATTGGGAGAGACTGGATGCCGAAAAACCCTAAAATCATAAAACCTAAAATGGATTTCCAGTGATCGTTATATATATCTGTGGACTGCTATAGATAATGAATTGGATGATAGATTTGTCTCGCTTTTTACCCGACTGCCAAGAAAACGTTATGTTAGATCGCCCGTATCTTTTATGTATGTATGCGTGTATTTAAATTTATATGTTACCTTTCAAAAGGCTGGATGGATTTCGACAGATTAGTCTTAGGTCTTGTTTGATTCGTCTTAAAATTCAAAGTGTCTATAGATAGGTTTTTTAATAAGAAAATCAATATAAACTTTAAGCATAAACTTCCTGATAGAAATTCGTAATTATGACTTTGCAGACTTGGAATACAAAATCATAACTAACGGATTTCTATCTGGAAATTGAAGCTTAAAGTTTATATTGATGTTCTATAACTTCCAAATTGGACCAGCTCCAGTTACTCGAGTCAGATGACAGTGGATGCAATACCGTAAGTCGAATTGATTCGATCGAGTAAGTTCGTGACCGCGACGAAGGCTAACTTCGGGTTTCGCGACGCGAAGTTTCTTTCAAATAAGTTCTGTATTCTGAGCTTTTGAAAAGCGCTAGTAAAGTCACGATCTTCACAATTGAGATCACTACTGAAACCGTGAAACATGAAACTGGAATGTAAACCTTTCAGTCCGAAAAATTATGCCCCTTCAATATCGCCGCCATATAAATACCCTTAGAATGATCAGTTGATCACGCAAGTGGAGGCGTGTATTTCTCAATTCGGTTGTTTTTTATGTCTGTTATCTCAAAACGTTGTTAGTTTATAAACCTATTTGAAAATAATGAATAAATAAATTATACATAAATAGTATTTATAAACATAAGTATGAAAGTCATCATCAGTAGTTATTTTTTTTTTAATTTTAATTATTTAAACCAATAGATCTATACGTACTTACCTATAACCAGAGAATCTAAAGATAGATAGTATCTACAAATGTTGTTTATTAAATAAATTGAACTGATGTTCAAAAATGGTAACCAATCTTTTTTTCATAAAAGAATCGGCTCGTGCAAACGAAACGGTCAAAAAAAAGACATGGCTAGTTCGAATTTCACACAATTATCTTTATCTTTTTTTGGCACATAGCTGCCGTAGCGAATTCTTATAGAAAGGATTGAGGTACCAATACCAATCAAAAGCGTGTAATAAGATTCGGACATATAAAGAAGGACATTTTTTTTTAAACATAAACGTGTATCCATAGGCATCTAACAAAAAGTCAGCTCCACATGCCCTAGAACAAGTGCACTTTTCAGACTCTTTCTCCAAAAAAACTAGACCTTTTATTTTAATCCTTACAAATTCTAACAGATAGTACCACATTTTTTTTTAAATTTAATTTCGAGGCCGGTGAAAGTCACGCTTTAACAAATTTTTAAATAAACTAACTCTTCGGGTACTAAATTACTTATAAATTAATCTAAAATAAACTTCAACTAATATTCTATTGAACATTAAATAAGGATAAAGGCACTTCAATTCGGTACACAAAAAACTTAAAACTTTACAATAATTGCCTGAAAACACCTAAATTCCGTTAAACAGCCTGAAACCAAACCGGTAAAAAGGAACACAATCGAAACCATACCGTTAAAAAATACACAACTTCAATTACACACAGACAATAACACTTTAAACCTTTCAGTTGACTGCTTTAGTAAATACCACCACTAGGTACTTCCCCAACCCCGTCATACCAAATGGGTAGGAGTATCGAACGAAACCATCACTCCAATAAAGATTAATTTAAAATCACTTTGATTCTGGATACACATTTACTTAAAATGAAATACCTGTGGTGCTTTTTAATAACTGACCACTAAAGTGATGGAGTAAACTCTTCGTTCGAGCGGCAGAACACGCGCACCGCACCACACCGCCATGGCGGCACTGAAGGTCTGCGCACGAGTCACGCTCCACCTGGCTATAAGTAGATGCAGTGAGGATACATCTAGTCATCACAGCTGGTAGAGCTTTTGTATAGACGTTGGGACAGAACGGAGCAATTAGATATAAGGGTTTCAAATTGAATATATATCGGAGGACGTGGTGGCCGAGTGGATGAAGCCCTTAAATTGCGATCTGATGGTCGCGGGTTCGGATCCCGGTGGCAGTCATGCGTAAATGGGTTTTTTCGGTCGAAATTATCTATGTATGCATCCTTCCAACGGTGAAGGAAAACATTGTGAGGAAACCGGCATGTCGTAGAATCAAAAGTCCGAAACATGTGTCGAGTGCACGAAAGGAGCCTCTTCGAGGCGCACTTGAAATCGTTTCACCGCACTGGTTCGAAGGAACTAATGACACGATAAGAAGAATTGAATGTATGAAAATATTGCGGGAGTCTGTCGCATAAAAGGAGAAAATTAACCTATAATAGGCTATGCATAAGACTGTTTATTAGGTATTGTGTAATAGCTGTTGGTAAACCAATAAACAAGTAATATTAATAAATTGTTAGAGAATTCGTTCCCAAATACCGCTGGTTCTTCTTCAATCAGCAGACGTAGACAGACGCCAACGTAGACGTAAACGTAATGGCAGTAAAAATATACAACAAAATCCCTGAACAATTAAAAGACGAAGAGAAAGAAGTAAATTTTGAAAGAAAACTGAAAGACATTCTTTTAAAAAAAAGTTATTACAGTATACAAGAATTTTTTGACGACAAATTTGAGATTTAATACTTGACAAATTATATAATTAGATATGTAAAATTAATTTATGATTCGGTCCGCTCCTGCTTTAATGTTGCCATGCCCTATTTTAGGGTTCAATATGTTCTATGAGTATGTTCTGTGTAACTTGTAAACAATTAAAACTAAGACTTATTGACTGCAATAAAAATATTGAATTGACGCCTTGAACAAGTTGTACCAAAATGCTTGATAAAATCATTAGTTTTGTCAGCAATTCCCTTGGCCATTTAGTACCTTTGACCACTTGATGCATCTATAAATTATGTCACACTAATATTTTAAATGCAATATTTGTAAGGATGTAAGGTTCGTAATACTACACTGACGAAGTAACGGGTAGTAGCTAGTTTACTATTACTGGGTACAACTCGTGGCCCACAAAGAACTTGTAGGAGTCCTAATCCCTATTCAGTCATTTGTCGGAGTTGAATTTCAATTTCTCCGCGGTAACTAACCCAGGGCAATTTGACGAATCAAAATTCAACGTGGGTGGAACACAAAACAGTAATTTTGTGAAATAACCAGTGTTATTAGAGAATGCATTCCGTTAGAAAGCACTGTAATGACTGATATTGCAGTGGGGTGAAGCTGAGATGAGAAATATCAGCTGGTTCTCTCTACGGCTTAACCTATGAAAACAGATTTTACAGTTTGTTCAAACAGAAGTTTAAGCCTGTGTTCAAGATTTGAACATAGGCTGCGTATAGCTCGAACGCCCGGTGTCGCGGGTTCGATTCCCGCTTCAGGACAAACATTTGTGTGATGAACATCGGTGTTTGTCCTGAATCTGGGTGTTTTCTATGAGTGTATTTAAAAAAAAAGCATCTAAATATTCTATCAGCCATCTGGTTCCCATAGTACAAGCTCTTTTGGGGCTAGATGTCGTTGTGTGAAATTTCTAAAATATTTATTATTTATTTATTCTTTGTTAATATTTAGGGAGCACTCTTGGTGTTCCGAGAAGCGAGGCCAGTTCATCTAGTCAAAGCCTAGGTAATGCTAGTAGTTTGTATGTCAATGCATTGAATAGAATACATAGTAAACACCCAGACTCCAGTTTGTCTCGAGTGTGAGTGTCCGTCACACAAATGTCCATCACACAAATGTTTATCCTGAAGCGGGAATCAAACCCACGATACCGACACGTGGCAGTTCGGCACTTGCAACTCGAGCATCCGTATCGTCGAATGTATTAATCCAGCTGTTCAAGTCTTGAGCTGTACCACTATGTGATTGGCAAGCATGATAGATTACTCGTTATAAACGTGTGTGATGAATCGACCCTGGAGTTTGCAGTGATAGCTGTTGTAAAGTTGTAATCTATCATCATTGTAATACTTTTGAGGAAAGTGATAAATGGTTGATATATGAGAATTTTAGGCAAGCATTGTGTAGGACGACCTTTAGCCAGGTAGAACGATGATTTGCGCGCTATAGGTGGCAGAAGGTGGATGTGAAGAGCTGAAGATTGGGCTCAGTGGCGCGCCTTGGGAGAGACCTCCAGCAGTTGACTGCTGTAGGTTTATGATGATGATATTATGAGAATTTTATTTTGCGTTTTAACACTTGCCAGTTCACCCAGAAGCGGTGAATTCAAACGTTGAGGCAACATTTACGATTTGACGACGAACGGCTTTGTCACATCCAGAAACCGTTTTCACTCTCATACTCGCTGTGTGTGTATTACTCGTTAGGCTTTGTAAACAGTATTTACTGTTGCAGTGAGTAGCGTACCTTAGGTATACTTTAAGAACTCTCTTCATGAAAGGAAAACCAGCCAGAATAAACCCAACTTTCTTATTTAGTGTCTGCAGATTACAGGCGATTAATTTATATTAGTTGACGTTTGCTACAGATCTATGATAAGAACTCCGAGATTGTTTTGTGGTAAGAACTAGCAGAAGTCGCGTGAAGTGATAATGAATAGGATGGAGCTGAATTTTGATACTCTAAACTCTACTAACGGACAATTTTGATAAAGGTACCTACTTGAAGTATGCAAATATTTTGAAAGGCGAGCAATAAGGCTATGATTGGATAGGTAGGTACTACGGCACACTTTTGTTGCATTAAAAATACAAAGCAGCTTACAGCCGCCATGTTATATTGCCTATATCATCGTGACAATTGTGGATCCAATCGTACCTACCTCATTTTATCGAAACCCATCGCCCCGTTTAGCCTTCAAGCACGCCACGAAATAGACTTACAAACCATAACATATATACCATTTGGTTTAACAGAAGCAACCCTCTTTCTGTTCAACCAAATGTTATTGCTGTTCAACCGTAAAAGAAAGATAGAAGGAACAAACTTTATTGCACAAGGTAAAAAACAAGTACACAGGCGAACTTAATGCTAGTTAGAATTCTCTTCCAACGCACCTCTATGATTAACCATGATTATTCTCAACAGCGTTTACCGTTTACCTACCAAGCTTGTTCATACTCTCAGTTTAGTCAAGCTCTACTGCTCATTTCCACTCTCACAGATCTAGATAACAAGCTGTCTAGAGCAGGCCACTGAAAGCATTCTGATGTTCTTGATGTTCCTCTAAACCACCAACCACCAACCCAGATTACTGTTGGAGACGATTAGTCTTTGTTGACTGGTGACTTGGGCTTTGTGAGTCGCGGTCTCGCGGTTCATTGTTTAGTGCTCTCAGGGAGAGTTAGGATTAGCGTTAACGTTATCGTAGCGTACGTCACCGACAAGTCAACAGTTTGAATGATTATTTTTCAAAACGTCTTTCAAACTGTTGACTTCTCGGTGACTTATACGCTACGATAACGTTAACGCGAAAGTTTGTGATCGGGCTTCTGTTGTGTATATTGTTTTATTTTATCCTTTTTAGTTTTAGTTTCAAATAAGCAACTTTTTTTACTTCAACGACTTTCTTTTCAGTTATGTCGATTTAAAACTAAAATACTGAACCGATTTTGATAAAATTATTTATCTATGGGACCAATCTAAAAGTATAACCTATCATCAAAAAATATTTTTTCGAAAACCGAATTGATAAACTCCTCCTTTTTTGAAGTCGGGTGAAAAAACGTAACTGCACTTACGTTTCATTCAGAACTAGAAGACGAAAAAAAAAGAGTTTACAAAAGGATGAAAAACAAGTAGGTTATTTTTTTATTTTTCTTTTAATTTATTAACACAAAAACTTATATGTATTTAAAAACAACAGTTTTGTATCCTGAAACCTCTTAAGGTTTGTGGGGACACAAGGATCGTCTTGAGCTACATTATACACGTATTTTTATACCTACAAATTTATGTCTTAGGGGGCGTCCATAAATTACGTGAGGTGTTTAAGGGGGGAGGGGGTCGAGTCAAATCTCATCTAATCTTACGTTGGAGAGAGGGGGGGTCTCGGCAAATATCACGCAATTTTTGTTTCTGATTGAAACAAAAAAAGACCTACATGCTTAAGATTTAATCTTAAGCGCAATCGTAATACGATTAAGATCATTCACTAATTCGTTCGAAAGTACCAAAATAGTTTCATTCATACTTCGACGTTATACAGCAATATTGATTTTTCTTTTTACAATAACAATCCAACGCGTTTACCTACGTAAGAAACCCACATTTAGAAAAATCTCACGTGAGATTGGGCGATGGGGGAGGGGGTTGAATAAAATCTCACGACATCTCACCAGGGGGGGAGGGAGGTACAGAAAATTTAAAAAATCACCTCACGTAATTTATGGACGCCCCCTTATCGCTAAAAACTGCATGAATTGAGGTAGGCATGAAAGACAGTACATCCAGTGTGCAGATTGTACAGGTAAATCCCTAATTAGTCTATTTTCAGTGCATCCTCCACCACCACAGGATCTATCCTAACACAAAATGACAGTCTACTTCCAAGAGTAGCGGAAATCCCGCTTTGCGCATGCAGTACTGCGCATTAGCTATTTTGCAGGCTTGCGTAAACAAGTGTCTTAGTAAATAAATTCGCCATTGGGGATAATTCTACTTATTACAGTATACGCTCCCACTTTTTCCATACCCTCTCTCTATCCTCAAAGGTTAACTGGAAGAAAACTCTTATTAGGGTTAAGCTCGCCTTTTTACAAGTATTTTCTTTATTGTGTACAATAAAGAATTAAAAAAAATAGTTTTGGCGTCCCCTTGCAAGATTGTACCAATCGACTAGTTGGGTATCAATATCGACACAGTAGCAGATATTATGCCACCTCACCTTTCAACACCATGATCATCATCAGCCCGGAATCATTATTTTGAAACCTTGTGAAGCACACGTCTTGGTCATGGGCAGACGTGATTCTTTTCATCAGGAGCTCATGAGCTTATGAAGAGATAAGCTATTTAGCTTATCTTGTTTTAAAAAAAATGCAAGTTTAACAAGTATCGCGTTAATTGATTGTTACTTTGCGGAAATCCATAAATATCTTTTTTGTCACTCTCGTTTCAGATTTCCGCGAGTCAACATCTCCTGAGGATGCCTCGTGTAGAGGCGAAACACGTGTCGAGTTCTGACTTGGGTTTTCTGTTTTCGGCGCATTGGTTTAGATACTAAAATTCTAGACCTTTGTTTATAAGTTAAGCGTTATTTATTACTTACTAAATATTTTTAAACTATTTATTAATAAGTATCGCGTTCTCTCAACATGCTGTTTAAAAATAAATAGAGTTGCATTAAAACCTTTTTGCAATAAACAACTTCACACAACCAACACACAGTAAAACATAAAAAAATATCATCTTTATACCATCAGTCAATTATTATTTCAAATTGACTGTTTGTTTGTCTGATGACACAGCATGCAGTCTATTCGCGTAAATTGCTACCTCATTAGAGCTGCTCCAATAAAGCTAAAAGGGTTAAAAGAGCAAGTGAATGGGAAGCACCGTTACAGAAAAAAGTCTCTATTGAATCTAAAATGAAATCGCGGCCCTTATTAGATTGTAGGGCAGTAGATAACACAGTTAGTAGAGGTTTTCAACGTTGTCTTGGTCCGCACCTTATACTGCGGATAGTCACTGTTGGCTGAAAACCGATCATTTTCTCTTTATTATACGCTTTTTATTAACTTGCAATATTTGTATGTGAGTTAAATTATGTTCGGGTCAAATCTTGCAACTGAATTTTAAATCAGTTATCCTCAACCGATTGAGATGAAATTTTGCATACACGTTAAGATTGGATGACAATGCATAAAACCAATATGGCGGACTAGTTATTTTTGAATTGGAAATTTAGACCAGAGAAATGAAGCTGAAGTCCAGATATGGCTGGAGAAAAATATTGGAGGAGGCCATAAAAGGTCTGAATGACAATGATAAGTATGAGACTGGAACCTAGATTAGAAAGGTAAACCATCATATCGTAGAGATGCTCTCTAGGGCCACAGTGTAAATAGAAGTTAGTATATTCTTCAATGAAACGCATTGTATGTTATGTATGTATGTCTTTCAATTGCATCGGATTTGTTTGCTGTGTTGTGTCGGATTTAATAATTTATTATTATACAAAATACAAAATATTTATTTCAAAAACAGGTTACATAGGAAGAGTTTTAACCAATGGACCCCGCACTAGGGCTAGCCTGTATCGCGGGGATCCGAAAAACGATTTCCTGAATTACAGAATTATAGAGAACATGCAAGACAAGACAGACATTAATTAGTAAGTAGGTAACTCTAGATTTAAATCAAAATGTTGAGATTAATTAATTACGTTTGTTACAGTTAGGTGAAACAACTATTAAGTTACAATTATTATATTATTAGTAGTAGAAAGCTTCGTTTAGTCTGCTTAAAGTTTTATTGTTATAATCAAAGGCCCTTTTCATGAGTCAAGAGTCGAGTAGTCTTTCATTCTTAGAATTCACGCCCCTCCACTAAAAACGCGAATAACAATGTTCTTTTTTTTTTTTTTTTTGAAGAACAGAAGTTCTTCGGTTTTGGCTTCACATCAAAGGTATATAGCCAGTGTCAAGTAATTGGAGAGATTATTTTGTCATAAGTCAGAGTCGATTAGTCAAGTCATGCCCCTGTAAAGTAGTGGTGGTTGCGACTTTACTAGAGGCTTCTATAGAGTTTTGGAGGCAACACGAAAGGTCACGTTTTACAGCATTACACCATTCACCAACACTCAAACACGTTCACGAGCACTTAATGGATAAAAAACCACCGTTTTTACACTTAAACACTCAAAGATGTACAAGTTTTGTCAATTAATTTAATGCCTCCAATGCGCCATTTTTCATTTTCCCGCCAAAACTCAACAATGTTCTTGTTTGGAGTTCAGAACACCAAAAACAAAACACGAGCGGCGAATACGGTAGTCTAAAACCGCTCTTATGCCTTGATCGTAGTACTCATCATAGTACTCGGTACGTAAAAACATAGCGCCGAGTGCTCGGCTAAGCGAGTGATGTAAGCTACTTGCTTACATAACTGTCTCGGCCGAGGAACATTTTAATGTTTTGCCCGTTCGCTCGGTACGTGTGATCTAGGCATTAGTCTGATCACGCAAGTGGAAGGGCGTGCATTTTTTAGTGAAGAGAGAAATATATCTACCTAGTCTAGTGTTTTATAGGCATGAGAGTCCATTATAGTCTGGGCTCATGCTGCTATTATCAGACTTCTCCGTCCTTCTGCGTTCGCCAGTGGCCTCGGCGTAAGGATTTCACTCGCAACTTACCCTCGTAGTGCCAAACCTTTTTGTCAACTTGCTCTCCCAAAAATGACTTCCAAACCTAAGAACAATTCAGCCCTTACCCACCCTAGGCTTACCCACATCGTTCGGAACCTACGATAACAGCTAGCCCCAATCGAACAACTTGTTGGCTGTTCACCTTGACTGTGACACAGCTCAATGCCAAGGTCAGAACAATCATGGTACATTGATTGAATGGCAACACATAGCGTGGCGAATGCGTTTAGACAAGATGACGGTAGAAAAATTATGCCTGGTGTAAATTTTTTACCGTATTTTAAAGGAACCGATCTCTTGCTTGTGAAGGAGTATTAATATTTTTGGTTCGACACATCGGTCTCGAGAAGAAAGTAGTAACTTTAGAACTCTGGGATTTCTGGGCTCAGTCTGCGTTTTGAGTAGAAGGAACTAAAAATTACTCTCCCTATACGTTTTTAATATATATGTATGTAGAGCCACGACTTTTTGATAGACTTTGGACTACAAAAAGTTCGGCGTAAAAGTGCGGTCTTTGAACTACCATTAAATACAATACACAACTTTTTCCTCGTGATTTGTACTCGAATATAATTGCATAACTACCTTCTAGATATTAGGCTCTATTTTCTGTGACCACAATCGCCCACACCATACGAATCCAATCTCTGGTTCAATTTTACAGATACATAGTTCAAAGAAACAATAAGGCAATTGGATAAATACTCAGGACACATAATAAAGGACCTGAGGCGACAATTGAGCAGTTGACCTACTAAAATAGTGTCGAGGCAATCACGTAATGCGCCATTTATTCGCAGAAGATGAGATTTTGCGAGGACTTCCCTTTTTCTTGTACAAATTAAAATTGGAGAGAATCAGAAGAATTATATTTTATTATACATGTTGTATAATTGGCTCTGTGATAGATGCTTTTATTAATTAAATGATTATTTTAATTTTAAGTTCCCCGAATATTAAATGACCTACTCCATTTGTATACTCTTTACGAATTTTAATGTTTTTTGACGGAAATAATGTAAGAATACAATTAATTATTAATGTATTATTTTTATTAGCAATTTATGTAAGAATTATTATCAATTATTTAGCTTTAATTTTAAGTATTTGCACGACAAAAGTTGATGCAGTGATTCTAATTTAAAGTAAGACCACAATGTACCTGTATTACGCAAATAAAGATTCATTCATTCATTCATATTACCTATCCAAATCGGAATAAAAAAAAGAAATGAGGATTCAAATAAGAAGATTAAAAGTCTATACCTACTCCAATAATAGAGCTAGGTGGTGTAATGCTCATATGATAAGAAGAATACAAGTCAGAAGAAGCCATCTTGATTAATACCAATTGGGCTAAAGTAGATGGAGCAACGACTTAGACGATGGAATAAGATGAGCAGAAGAAACCTAAGACTGCCAGTGGAACTGGATAACGAAATTCATACTTAATAAGACTGCCAGTGGCTAACGAAATTCATACTTAAGGCTAATCCTCAAATCCGAATTCCATACAAAATGTTTCGGAAAAATACTCAAAAAGTACGCCGTATTATAGTAATTTCTTCACACTATTCGTTTCATCCATGTTTTTTGATTTTGTCAACAAAAAAAGTAAAAGGTTTCATACCTTAATTTAGATTTTATACGTGTTTTTAAGTTAGTAGGGTTAATTTTAAAACTCGTATAAAATCTAAATTAAAGTATGAATCCTTTTACTTTTTTTGTTGACGACATCAAAAAACATGGACGAAACGAATAGTGTGAAGAAATTACTATAATACGGCGTACTTTTTGAGTATTTGTCCGAAACATTTCGTATGGAAATTTGCCTTGAGGATTCCCCTTAATGAAACAATAATAAATCAATCAATATTCAGTATTCGTAAGAACATCAAAGAAACAGAATACAGCAAGTGCATTGTAAACGATCGACTGCACTTGCCTTGGGTCGGCGTCTGGTTACCTCCCATGGGTATCGTATCCACCTACAGATCCAATATCTAGGTAACTGATACCTATTGGTACCAGTGTATTGGTGACGCAAACTTTGACCCAGTTAGATCTAAAAAAAGATTGAAAATCGCCTGAGATCTCTGACCTAATTTCTTATGCAAAGCAAAATATCAATCTTTCGAGGCATCCCCTGCAGATTGCAGTCTAGATGGATACAAACAAACACTATGCTTTTTCCACAAAACATAACAGTGCTTTGGTTTGCGAGCAGTGAAATTACCTACTGGGTTTTCGAAACTGACCATAAAAATATCTCAAAGTGACGGAGTGGAAGAGTGACGAATGATGATAGCAGTGTTTTGCCGGCTTTTGTGAATCAAAGCCCTGTGTAGCACTATTCTGGTCATGGGCAGCGTGATCTCTTACCATCAGGAGAGCGTTTAGTATGTATCGTCACTTGTTGACATAAAAAACATAACGTAATAGAACAGTTTTGGAAGTAGGAAACAATTAAATTACGTAAGAAAACTAAACTAATCTGGTTTTAGGACAAAAATAGAACACCTGTATAAGCAATATCAATAATTGAATCTACAGCTACAAGTGTTGCCCGCTGTGTTTTATCAGGCGGAGGCTTCTATTGTAGATCAATTTATAACATTTTACGACGAATATTGGAATAATCTATGCCTAATCATGGATAAGAGATGTATCAAATTACAAAAGGAAACCAACTAAAAGTTGAAAGCTACATGTACTAAACAACACTCGAACGTGAGATGTTAAAAATAATGCTCCCCTGATTCTGGATTCTGCGAACGCTATGTTTGTAAACATAATCTAAATATACGCCTACAATGTATAATTTGTGCTCTAGGTCGTTTGTGCATAATTTAGAAGGCATACAGTTAGGGCAGTAAGCCACGGGTGGATCGATCGATAACCTGCAAGCTACGCGCGGTTAGTTACGTCACCGTAGCGTAGGGTTGCCATCCGTCCCGGTACACCGGGACATGTCACCGGTTTGAAGCTTCTGTCCCGGTCGTCCCGGTCGTTCTACAAAATGTCCCAGTATTTCAATTGCAGCGCGAAACGTGTAGGTAATAATACGTGCCAATGTGGAAAGAATATTTTCTTTAGTAGCTGCACAGTGGACTAAAGAACGCAATCGCCTTCACGTAGACACTGTCGAAAGCATTATTCAAGTCAAATTCAATTACAAAATGACATGCCCAGAATTTTATAAGTATGTTATGGGCAAACCGGACCTGCTAAATAAGGTGAAGAAATCTGAAAAATATAATAATTAGTGTTGCATTCATGTGTATAATCTACATTGTAGATATCTAACTTCTTTTTAATAATTTTAATCTGATTTGTTAAGAAATTAAGTGTAAAATGGTAACAAATATAAATGTTTTTTCTTTTACATGTAGATTTTCAGCAATTACTGGTAATGTCCCGGTCAGTACTTAGGCTGCTATGGCAACCCTACCGTAGCGTCGTTCAGGCAGCTTTCAGCTTTGATAATGGATGGTTTTTGATGTGTTACATCTTTCCTCTCGCTTTCTGACAATTTGTAGATTTCGTGAAATGCAACGGAAGTTTGTAACAGGAAGTTTGCTATCAGATGGCTAACTTTTTCATAATCCACAATGAACCAAGTTATTTATAAAGCTTGCACTAATGCTCCTGCAAAATGTGACGGTCAAGACTGAAGAAATTAGATACCTTTAGCTAGATCAGGCAGCAATTTTACTTGTGCTTTTCAAGAATCACCGATTTTGTTGAAATGGATCAAAAAATTTATATCTTTCTTTGTTTCTTTCTAACACTGTTACTCGATGGAATGGGAAAACATCAAAACAATGTAGCACTGAAAGTTTGTACAGGACTACTGTGAAACGCGAGTTTAAAAGGTATTTAAAATTATGTTACCTTTTTAGATATTAAATTTGGCAAAACTCATAATAGTATGAACGAGTACTTACCTATTACTTTTATGGACTTTGACGCAAATTTATTACAGAGCCATATATGAATCCAGCCTTGATAGCCAAAGTCAACCAAAAGGATGAATGAGGCTGCCTTAACTTTAAGATCAGGCTCAGATAACGTCAATTAAATTGGAAGCTCTTAGATTTGAGCCCGCAGTCGCTCAATCAGATTATCATCTAGGTAGCGAGTTTGGATTTAGCACTTTTGCGGGAAATATATTTATCCATCTAAGACAAAAAGCCCTTCCCATTCAATTTCAAAGTATTTTCTGATTTTAAGACGAATTAACATTTTGGTTTCCCATCCTAGAGTTTTTGCGTGTTACCAAGCACTTGATTTTTAACCTTATTCGATGTTATGTACATCAGTTCTTGTTTAATAGCCCTAACACCTCGAATCTGAATTATCTTTTTTAAATTTATGAACCTTACTTCGTTTACGCGAATGAAACTGTAACTTGTAAGTACTAATCTAGCGTATGAAAAGCAGCCCGAGTATTAGCTCTGGGCACTGCATCTCGAGTCTCGACTCTCGACTTTTAGTGACCTGACCTAATTAATGAATCGAGCTTTCCAACGCTAAAGTTTTATAGTAGTAGGACCTTCCTACAGCTCCGGATTTGAGATTAATTTTTAGGCTTGTAAATGTTTAATAAGCCCTTGATCAGTTAAGTTTCCCTTGGTCAGGGATAAAACTTTCACTTACTGTAAATAGAAAACGTTTTGCGATTGGTTTTCTTCGGCTCTAAATATTTATTGACCAATAAAAGCTCAAACTAGTAGCCCAATATAACTGAATGGTTATAATTTAAATGATTTATTTCAATCTCAGGAAGCATTTACGAGTTAACCATAATCCAAACCGTAAAAACAACTCGAAAGGATTAACGATGGACTATGCATAATGCTATAATTAACATCGGCTATAAATGTAAAGCTCGTTCCGGAAACCCTTGAGAAGTATTCGTATTTGTATTTGGCTTTATTACAAGAGCAATTAATTCGAAGTACACCTATCGGAGTTAAGCATGTTCTTTACTTCTGGAGCTATCATTTTCTGAGAACTTAATCGTGGTCAGCGCTTTGTTAAACTTATTAGAACGTAATTTTCATAGAGCTTAAATTGATCTGTGAGAGACCTGAACTTTTTCCAACTTTGGTTTATGAAACCTCTACTGCGTTTTCAAGATCCTATCTCTCTATCTATCTAACCAGCCTCTTGCATCCACTGTTGGGTATAGGCCTCCTCTTCAGTGCGCCACTTTTTGCGATCATGAGCTAGTTTCATCCACTAGCCTCCGGCTGCTTTTATGATGTCATAGCATAATAAGCCTATAATGTTCCCACTGTTGGGACTCAGGCCTACTCTCAGCAGGAGAGGGAATGAGTCTTAATCCACCACGCGGACCCAATGCGGATTGGTGGATGTCACATGTCATAGAACATTTTTTTTTCTCTTAACATGCCGGTTTCCTCACGATGTTCTCCTTCATCGTTGCGAGAACGTGGGATGCATACATAGATTTTTTCGACCGAAAATAACAATATGATTAGGTATGTCATCCGACCATCAAAATGATATAATTACTATAAATACGAGAAGGTTATTTTTATTGGGAAAGACTAGCGCTCCAAAGCTCCACTTATCGCATCAAACTCATAATCGTTTTCCAATATGTGTCTGAGCTGATCGACAGACTGTCGCTGTGTGCAGACAGCGACGGCTTCGACCCAGATATTGCACATAGCCTGGATGCGGTTGACAGATCCATTAGTGTCCGCAGAAGCTTTTCAATGTTAGGTTTCATTCAAAAGCACTTGCAATAAATAAATAATGGCACTAGCGCAGATGCAATCCTCAACCCGAAATCCATCTCAATAAAATGAAAGAGTCAGGCAAAAGACGTCATGAATGAGAAAAGTAACACGAAAGGTCGAGCGAGCGCCTTCTGCGCTCACCGAGAGTTCGAGAGTCCGGTGTCGCAGTAATGACCATCTGCGGCTAACTGCATTAAACGCCGCTTCGAAAAAAAAATAGAAAGTAACAAGTCCAAACCCAAACTGAGAAACTTTAAGCATTCGCATGCCTTCGTAGACTCAGATAAAACTAGCTTACCGGATGATAACTTGATAGCTTGCATAACAGCCTACGAGTGAGTATCTGTGCTGTGATGTGACATAACGTTATCTGGGCGTGTAAATTATTGTTTACTATTCGTAAGCGGTGACTCACAACAGTGCCGACCTTGACACCGGCACACATTATCTGATTTATACTAGCACCTACAAAAGCTATGTGGTTTTTAACCAGCCACAACAGGACTATGGCTTTTGAGGAAAATAATGTTTTCTTCTTTGTAAGGCCAACATGAGACGCGTTTTTAACGAGGGTTAAATGTTGACAATGTGAACTCTGCCAAGTGCCAACCCGTATGTTGGGTAGAGTGAGCAGATTTATTGTATGAATTATAGTGCACGAAAGGAGCCTCTTCGAGGCGCACTTGAAATCTTTTCACCACACTGGTTCGAAAGAACTAGTGACACGATGAGAAGAAGAAGCAGATGAATTTATAAAATTCTGCGCAGAGAATTTTTCGAGCCAGACTATTAGCTTCTGTTCAGCACTCTACATGCAAGTAACATCAAACACACGAAATTTCATTAGACAATTATATTTTTTGATATGAATAATATCGTCTCTCACACTTGCAGGGTATAAGAATATGTTTAAAGGAAAATGCCTTCAACAATCCCCATATTTTCCTTATCCTTTGGACAATCAAAAGTCCCAACAATCAAGTTAGCAAGTCGTGCATTTAACAGAGTCAACTCACGTTCACACGCCGTTATAACTTAGTGTTCCCAATGCTTGTCAACACAATAAGTTATATCTAAGTAGACAAGGGCTGCGACTTAGAATTCACTTCACGACGCGTAACCATTTGAGGCATTATACTCGATTTTGCGAGCTTTCGCGAATGTAAAGGTAATAAGTATCTATATAAATATAATTCTAGAGACTGAAGCTGTACAGATGCTGGCAGATGGCTTGGTTTGTGATAAATTGTTTCCGGAGCTAAATATCTAGGTCTAGGATCGATCGCAAGCTCAATGAAGCGAGGTTTATACATTTTGAGGCGATATAAAATAAATTACTTAGGCTTCTCTATGGATGAGAAAAGTACTTTACTGCGCCAACTCGTATCCTTGTTGATAATGATAAGCCATTGATCAGTACCTGAAACAAAAAATATAAAGTTATTAAAAGCGTATAATAGGTATCGTAAAACAGAATATGCATGCAGTAAGCTAGGCACATTAATAGGAACGGTTCAGAGAACGAATAAAAATTCCTAACGAGATTCAACTATGAAAGTATGTCCATTGTCCACCAAAACACAACATAATCTCTGACGAAGATATTGGTAAGTGTAACCAAGATGCTCATAATATAAGTGTAAATTAAACCGAAGATGTACAGTACAATTAAAATCTAGTATCAAAGATCAAAGTTATTTAACCGCAGGGTATGAAGACAATAGCCGTTCACCCACGCTTCACACCCACGGCCCTCAGCCCATGTGAAACTTGGTCTAGCAAGTTACATACTTATTCAGCAAAACTCAGAACTTCAAGCATTGCGATTGTGACTTTAGAAACTAGGTAGGTAGTTGAAATCCAGGAACTGGAGGCTGTAAAGCAAAACTTTACTGCGCCTAGTTAGAACGACGTTGTTTATTGATAGAAACAAATGTCATGAACAAAAGCTTAGGAGGGAAAGATTTAAAGAATGTAATGTTTCATGTGTCACATCTATGCTCGCGCTTTTTGTCAAATTCTGGCTGTGATTTCGTGAAATACAACGGAATTGTGTATCAGGAAGTTAGCCGTCAGACCAACCTAATAAAGTAAATAGAATCCATCCAAATTTAAATGAGATGTCAAATGTTATACATCTTCGACTATTCTGAAGCTCGCTTGTTTTTTTTATACTCTATACAAAAAATAATCACAATAACAAAACAACACTATAAAGGTTCCGGTAAATGAAATATGAAGAGCATTTCAAAAAAATATCTAAAGCACAACAATGCTAATTGGATTTTTTAACGGACTGGGTGTAATGAAAGTCGAGGCAACTTTGTTATTTCATCCTCTTTACAGCTCCGCTGAACAAAAATAATTTATTTTTCCCAACAATACAAAATATGGCGGACTGCTCCACATTTACTTGATGACGGAGAATTACGGCGCGGATTTCTAGAATAATAACCGTTGTTTTATAGTTTGAGAAATAACGAGGTTCCAAGATAATACTTTTGTAGGTACTATAGGGGCCATACTACACGAGCGGTTCTCCCGCCGCGGGAATCCGCTCGACAAAGCTGCCGCAGACCATCTAACTACACAGGACACGGATTATCGCTGTCTTTTGTTCAATTTAACATGGATCCGTCAATGATAAATGACGCAATGTTTGGAGAAAATTCCTGTGCAGAATGACGTAATAGCGGGAAACCGCCCGGGTAGTTTAAATCTGAACAAAACCACATATAATATGTGAAAATGGAGAAGCCACGGTTCGATGGACCGGATTATGATGTCGTTTTCCCTGAAAAAAGACGTGAGATCTACTACTATAGACATTCGTAAATTTATCTATAAAAACGTATTACTTTATTTATAACGTAGACCTTGGCTAGCCATATATGTAGATCTCACGTCTTTTTTCAGGGAAAACGACATCATAATCCGGTCCATCGAACCGTGGCTTCTCCATTTTCACATATTATATGTGGTTTTGTTCAGATATCAATGTTTTTTGTAAATAAATTTATTACTATTCAAAGGTATGTAGGTTAGGTACCTACTATAATTATAATAGTTACCTACCTATTTCTTTTCCTTACTTACACACCACCATCATCGCCTCTAAATGTATGTAGGCAGGTAAAAGTAAAATAAGTTAAGTACCTAACCTACCTAAATAGCGTAGATAAGGTGTTTTCCGACAATTTGCATTTGCACTAGCTTGCGGTCGTATGGGCTCTTTTTCGATATTTTAAATTATTGATATTAAAGTAAGAAAGTGCCTACGAAGCTTGATGTTCCAGGTTCGATCCCCGGCCGGGGCAAATATTTGTGACGAACACAAATGTTTGTTCTCGGGTCTTGGATGTTGTGATGTGTTGTATGTGTCCATGCCACCTGCGACACAGGGAATCCTAGTGCAGGGGTGTGAGTGTGTGAATGTTTATGTTTATGTTTATGTAAGTACATAAAACGATAAAAACAACCTTTCATCATGGAAATGGAAATATCCTGCAAAAATTTGCAAGGCATTTGCTCTCATAATTTGCAAGGCTTTAAATTTTCCTCATAAAATCGAATAATTGGAAAAAAAAACAAATCTTATAAATTCACTGTTTTCTGATTTTTTCCTTTGTATACACACAATTACCTAGCTGGATGCCAAATTCGAACTTTCTAGGTCATCTGGAAGTGGGTTAGGTTTTACGTCTATATGTCAGTCAATCAGTGATAAAAATGACGATTTTTGAACGTTAATATCTAAATAACCGTATTAGCTGTGTTTATGAAATTTGAGGTACTTCATTAACTCCGGACTTGCAATACGTAAAATAAATTTGGTGTGTTTATATTAATTAGTTTTTTAGCTATGACAAGGTCAAAAGTACACACAGTGCTACTTGCCAGTTCGCTGGGCCTGCCCGTGGCTTGACACACTGTCGTGTGTCGAGATGCGGCGGTTATCAGCGGCGGTTTGACGCTGCATGCGGCGGGCGTATTTCTCCCGCTTATGAACCGAGACGGGAAACGGCGCAGTATAGTATGCAGCATACAACTTTCATATTAAATTGTGTTCAGTGCGGTTTAGAAGCGGATTCCCGCAGCGAAGAACCGCCCGTGTAGTATGGCACTAAGGTAGATACTCAGCATTTTATTGCCCGCAATTTGAAGATGATAATAATAGTGTTGTGGAGAACTTTAGAACTGCTACCTATCGCTAGGTCCAATGCTTACGAGACTTTTTAGAGGATATCACAAGTTTTTATTGAGTGATTAGTCTAACTAGAATAGGTTCTAGACTAGAGTTATTAAGAATGCCGCGCGTTTGTTTAACATAAGCGAAAGAAATGGGAAAAAAATACAAACGTGCGAGCGAGATAGCGACGCGCGGAATTCTAGGCCTTAAGTTGTATGATGAGCTTTTTGTTTGAATATGTACCTACCTTTAAAAACTCCTTTTCGATACTGATGTGACTGTCTCTCTCTGTCTTGATAAGAGACAAAAAACAGAACAAACTGAAAATAATGGTAGGTAGGTAGAGCCATAATAACACACTTTTTGATTACTATCATTATTGTTTTATATGAAAACACGCACATCATCGGTTCATAGCTAATTCATCTAAATTCTTGAATATTTCAATTGACAGACATTTTACTTACTACTACTATCTTACTGTATTTTCTGTCATAGTATATAAGTGTTACTCCATAAGAAGTGGTTGTAATTACGAGGAAATAAATAAATCTTATCTTATCTTATCAACGAATGTACGGCTAGTATGGTAAAGTTTTGCGATACCGAGTGAATTACAAAAATATACAAACAGTTAGTTATACCTCTTAGTTTGATAAATTTTCTCTATAAATAAGCGTTCTGAATTATATGGCCACCACTTTAAAAAAAAAAAGTAAGATTGCAAGTGTTCAAATTAGTTTCGGAACAGTAAAATGTAGAGCTATTTTAAAACAGTGAAAATTCATTATTCTTTCGCCTTAACGCATCCAACGCCTCATTGTCTCGATAACTGGTTCCGAAATAAAAGAATCCATAAAGGATTTAAAAGGCTCACGGACTTTTTGTTGACTGATAGTTATTCCGTCCTACATTTCTGTTGCAACAATGAATTGAGAATTTATTCCCGTTTTGCTGCAGTTTTATCTCTCTGAATGCTTTTCAGCTTGAGGGAATTTTAAGGATTTTAAATTAATTGCGCTTCAGTTCTGCAATTCAATTGCTGCTTTTCCGCTGTGAAAGTCTATCTCTATAGAGATTTTTTTAAGGTTGAATTTGTATTATATTTGCAATAGGTTTAAATCTTTGATTGTGATTTTTAGAATTTTTCGAATTAGGTGACCAAAATATTGTACGTCAGTAAGGTAAAACATAGAGCTCAACAATTAACCATGTTACATATCATTACCTGTGTATCACAATAAATTAATTTGTATTTGTATTTATTTATAATTAAAAACACTTATACATACCTAGGTACTAACAACTCAATTATTTAAGTACAAATGAACTGACGCTTATTTCATATCTTATGTAGTTACTTTACTCCTATGCTTCTAGAATATTTTTTCTACAACCAATCTTACCAACAAATCTTCAAATTATCTACCAATTACAAAAACATAAGAAGTACCCTTGTTTCAGTTAGGTAAAAGACAAGATCATTATCATTTATCTGGTCCGCGCGTGGTCCTTCGAACCGGTTCCATCTCCTTTCTACTTGTCCGCCTACAATCGCGGCTCAAACAAAACCCATTAATGTGCAAAGCTTAAGTTGATGAATTTCCTCTCCATTGCGTGCTTTTGACGCCCATTACCAGTTTGTTGCTTGGTTAAGTTAAGGCACTTTCACAGATCACTTTCATAAGTAAAGTATCGTAGTAAGAGAAAATGAAAACATGATTAAAGGGCTTCTTAATATAGATTAAACAATCTTGCTATATCAAGAGCCATTGGATGGGTGGACGTCTAGACCAGTCTTATTGAAAAACAAGTTGTTCATAAAGTAGGTAAGACAAGTAATAATTCTAGTCATACTGAGCTGAGTCACTGCCTTACACGGACTATTCAAACTATAGGCTCAAAAGTCTTGAGCTTCATTCCCTTATCTTAGAGTTTAAAATTGTACCAGTTAATCTGACTGTGCCTAAAGACAGGTCTGCCCACGACTTGGTATGGTACGCCTTAACATGGTCGTTTTCCCAATACGTGTTATGCTCATCTTCATAAACAAACTGATGAGACTTATGTGTGTCCAGTTGTAAAAAAAATGATTTTTACATCATAATCACCATGACATTGGATAATCGCATGAGGGGCTTAGTTATATTTATAATGAAATAAATATTATGTCCAATCGGATGCCGGATGATAAAGGGATTAAATTAAAAAAAATTGATTGTCTCTAAAGTTGGTTTACGGACGATAGTTTAACGTACGACGGTAACGACTACCAGCGTAACCGGACAATGACAGCGTTACCAAAGACGTGCATGCAGCCGGCGTTCATCGACTTATTAGACGAAGTCACGTCAAAAATAAATTATTGTCACTTATAGGTAGGTAGTTTCTATTTAAAAAACAAAAGCTGAAACCGATAATATTGGTTTTAAAGAAACGACACACAAGCCACAAAATCGATCACTAAGGTACAGTAATAAAAAAAACTCAGACAGTCGTCAATTTTAACGGCTTATAGTCTGAGTGCATCCATCGCCAACAGCTTCAGTCCCGCCCGACCCCTTTTTCAGCCATTCCAGTTAGACCGTGACATGCGCATCAGCAAGAGACGTGACAGATCAAGCTTAATAGCGATTAAAAGGATGAAGGGTTCTGTAGGGCAGGGTGCAGGGTCATATCCATATCCCTGGCTTGATTGGTTAAAAAAGTAGACTCGGGCCTTTGGGAGTTTTTGCTGCAGGTTACTTATAGGTATATACACAACCAACAACCAAAATTGTACCAACCAATAGTTTCAAATATTACTCACTTACTCCGTCAAGCACTGTATTCCAAACTCCCAGTTCGAAATGTATTGTAGCTAGTTTACTGGTCGAGATGGGTTACCAAAAGTCAGTTTTTTTTTCTGCGTCACCGGACTCTACCAGAACACAGCATGATGTACCTAAACAGATGAAAGTATCAGTAATCTTTGGCTGCACGGAACAGCTCTTACATGAGATTACCTTCTTATTACATACCTACCTACCTACCTAGTTACAAAAACAAAAAAGTAAATGTCTTCTAAATTCAATGGGTTTTATTAAGGGTTCTACCTACAGTACCTACCTGGCCGAAAGCCCAACATAATGGTCACATTCGGAACCAAATTAACAGCGAGAGGTGTCAACCATAAAATTTAATGGCATCGTGAATTGTGTCGTGTCTGTTGCTAATTAAGATCAATAAGTATGACAAGAAATTAAACGGATTCTTTGAGGTTTTGGATGAAGATGATGATTCTCTCAAAATGAGTTCATTTATAGATTTAGAGATGTATGATTGAATCAGAGGGCACAAATGCAACTCTTGAGCTATGTTATGAAACTAACTGTTCAAGTTCGACAACAAATATTATGTAAATTATACCTACCTTTTAAATTTATTTGGGAACACCAGAAGAATTTATTTGGGAAGCCTATTAAATGGCTAATAATATATCAGTGATGTTTTGTGACGTCAAAGACACAATTAAGCTGTACCTATGTATTATTCCCATCAATTGAAATCCTTGATATATACCAGATGATATCCCTGTTTTTATATTACAAATGGAACAAATATTGTTATTGGAGGCCTATCTAAGTTACTAAACTCTTTAAATCAAAACTTAGGATCTAGTACCTAAATTAGTTAAGTACTAAGGTACTAATCAATAAATAATACTTAAATTAAATAAGCAAACAAAATCGTCGTACTAATAAGTAAATACGTAGTTATGTGTAAGAATAGTCGAATAATATACAAAACTATGTACTTACTTACCGTTTTTAAAATATTACAAAGGTCACATATTTATACTATTTTATTTAAACAAGGAGGTGAGTAGGTACATGAAGTATTTTTCCGAACACCTAATTTTAAAGGTAACCTCCCACCTAAACCTTTGAAATACAAATATACCAACTTCAGGTTGATACCATAGTTCGTATAATTTGCATGAAAAAGACTACGCAATACCTACCTACCATACTCAATTTCCACGTTTTAAATGCTTCAGATGTTAGTACAACGCCAGCGCCAGTAGACCGTTTTACGTCCCCTGCAAGATTCCGTCTAGATAGGTCACCCTGCTAATGCAGTGCTAGATATTCTACCGCAAAACAGTAGAGTAAGCATTACTTGCATTACGGTTTGAAGGGCACATCTAGTAAAGTTACTGGACTGAAAGCCCTAATGGCCATCGAAATGTCAATGAGGACGAGCTTTGTAGGAGTGTTGCATCGACCTAGGTGAACCAAAGCACTGTTCTGGTTATTGATAGGCATGATATCTTAACATCAAGAGAGCGAGCGGTTACATAGCTAGTTTCTTTACTTGTTTACCTACATAAAAAAAAAACCTATATACCTTGCAAGTATAACAAACTACGGTAAAAGTTTTTTTGTTATGACGACAGTAGATCAAAGTTATTTGTAATATATTATGTAGTTTCTACGTTTCCCTTTCTAAATGTATGTTTTCTTCCTTTGTTCGTTACATTTGTTTTCGATAATACTGAGGGAGAACAAAAAGGCACTCGCATTACACAATACACATAGGACTTCGCCCGTCGCTTTTGTACAGAAGGCATCGTTTTTTTTTGCTTATAAAGCACCTATTACGTACAGAGGAATCCAAGTAGTCTGCCGCTTTTTGTTTTAGATCGGACTTTAGTCCATGGAAAACCGGCACTTTACGTAAATACCGAGTAATTGAGAAGTAGGTATACAGATGGTTTTTAAACTGGCCTCGAATTGCCAAATCCGAGATATGTATAAATACGAAAAAGGCTGTAGTATAAATATTATGTAGTCTCGGGGCCATTTTTGATTAAAACCAAAACTACCTACCATCACTTTTATTAATCGGGAATCGAATTAGCCATTAGCCTGTCGATCTTAAAAAAAAGTACAAAAAGATACACAACAATTTAACAACCAGTTAACTGTTAACTTTAACCCTTAAAGCTACAAGGAATGACAAGTGACCTTGTGTGGGAAACAAAGGAATTTAAGGAATTTTAAACGGAAGTCGGACCTACGGAGTCCTGGCTGACAATACCGTGAAAAACCCTTGACCTGAATTTTATAGAAGTGAGTATGAGTAGAGTTAACATCGACACCACACGAGTCACGCGACCTGTAATTAACTGAATGTATCTACACGGATGACGCTAAATTAATTAGATTTGCGGACACAACAGGTCAATTAGGTAATCAAATGAAGAGAAAATTCTATGAAACAATGAAATCACAAAAATATTGTTTTTCCAATAGGATTGGATTGAGAATATAATCAAAGGGTGAATTGAACACTGACTAAAGAGTAGATATCAATATCGCACTTTCGATGAATTATAAAAAGAATGATAAAAAAATGCCCTGGCAAAACAATCGCCCGAAAAACATTGCTGTCAAACTCATAAGATCTACGAAGAAAACTAATTGTTACAATAAAAAGCGTTAGGTAAGATGCTATTTTATTAATAACAACAGTCAATCTCCCAGACAGTCCTCAAATAAAAAGCCATTAAACAATTTACACTTTCTCTGCATGCAGTGAAAAAGGCCATGGCCTTAATTCACTAAAATAGACTTGAATGACAATGACAGCACGTGTCAAAACAACTGTTATGTCAACAATTCACTTAAGCCAATATGGGTACAATGAAGAGGAAATGTCACATCATCAGGCGTACAGAAACCCTGCAGAGCTGTCGACACATTCCGATAACTGTACCTACCTCATAGCGAAGGTAACAGGTTCGAAAGATACCGAGCGCCGCAAATGGGTTGGACTTAACCGTAAAGAGCATAATTTCGCAAAAACAAACATGGAAGGTGCGAGAAAGACCCTCGCAATTGAATAATTCATCACTTCGCGAGAATAAAGTGTTCTCGTCGATACATCTGCGTTGACTTTCTATGCAGTTTCTAAGAAGCATGTAGATATGCCAAGATTGCCAAGCGCTTGTTGCTTGGAACATGGACTCTAATTGGTCTAACGACAAGTGCACAAGTAATGGAATGTTATTAATCGATAATTTATTTGCCATTTACCTTTGAATCATTTGTTATGTCCCGAGCCTCGGTGCCTTTTAGAAAATCATCGATATAAGTTATACCTTCCAGGATCTAGATAAAACGCCATTATTGGCGGCTATGTCAGTGAAAATACATATTACTAATAGAGGCGAAAAGCTATTTAAAGGAAAGTCAAAGCATGAAGGGCTCTGCTTTTTATTCCATTACCACTTAGAAACTATGTATAATGTCCATCCGCGGATATGTTTTTTATCCGACCGCTTACAACAAAACATTGTAAGATAATCTGAAGCGCAATGAACAGCTTTCTAAATTTTATTGTTCGATAACAATGAGCGGCTGATGAAAACGGAAGGTGCAGATGTCCAGCCTACCGATACAGTACCCAATCAAGTGAGTCATGTACTCGATACACATCCAAGTAAAGGCGAAAGTGTTCGACCAGCGAAAGTGCACGATCTTGCTCAGCTGAGAATTAATTCGGTGAGGTCTTCGGGTCTGGCATTTCGGTTTAATTACGGTCCATACCGGTTCAAAACTAAGGGAAATGCTTTCTGTTTAAGGTTATTTACTGGGAACTGATTTAAAAATATTTTGAGCAGTTCCTACTAATCAGTAAAGTCTGACGACACAGTGGCTTAGTTGGTAGTGACCCGACCTACGAAGCTTGGTGTTCCGGGTTCGATCCCCGGCCGGGGCGAATATTTATGTGTGACGAACACAAATGCTTGTTCTCGGGTCTTGGATGTTGTGATGTCTTGTCCATGCCACCTGCGACACAGGGAATCCTAGTGCAGGGGTGTGAGTGTGTGAATGTTTATGTTATGTTATTTGAAAGTTGTGATTGTGACTTCACACCGCGATATCTTAGTTACAAACTTAATCCGTAGGCAACAGCTATTCTCAATCAATCTTCATTTGTGCCTGGCATTTCGTTCCGACCTCTTGTTCGATTTAAAGTTTGATTAGTTAAAGTGAGACAATGATGAGAGAAAGGACCAATCTAATGTTCAGCGTGAAAGCGCAAACGAAGGTTCTTGGTAACAAATCATGTTTATCAGATGTTCTGGCAAATTTCTCTTACAGCAAGGAATAGCTTGCCAAGTCTTAGGATCTTAATAGGTACTTAACAAAAGCCTTAGGATAGTATAATAAAAGGGTCTAAGTAACTGATGGTTTGATGAAGGAAAGATAAATGTAGGTTTAGTAAGTTAAGTATTAACCATATTGAGAGCAAGGGAATGCACGCACGAAAACGTTGACGTCATTGGTAACGCTGTCATTGTCCGGTAACGCGGGTAGTCGCGTTAAACTGTCGTCCGTAAACCAACTTTACAAACAACCAATTTAAAAAAAAAAAATATTTGTATGCATTGGATGAGACCGTGATCGTCAGACTGCATGGCAACTAAGCCACCCGTATCGGATTCCTGCAGTGATTTGCATCGGGTTAAGCCTGATGACGTGATAAGCATAAATGCTAAGGACACTTTGAGGTCAAAAACGTCAGGAGTAGGTAAGGCTAAGTTCATATGACCGTTAAGCTCAAATGCCCTCGAAATATTTGACCTGAAAACCTCCTCAAATTAGTTCTGGTTTGTTTGCTAAAATGATACTCAAACGGTAACCAATCTGCAACAAACGTTAGGAGAATATAGTTAGCTTCTGATGTGAAATTATGTATGCGTTCACGTAGGTATGTGTGTAATGTGTATGCTGTAAAGGCATGACCGATTCAAAGGCCCGTATTTGTATCTCTTTTATTAATTCAATTTGTGCGTTCCTGAGCCGGACGGATACCGCAGGGACTGTACATAGCATGTATACTATATTGAACCCTCACAGAATCGATATATTTTTAGTTCATTTGTGTGAATAGTATATAATTCTAAGCATTTCTGAACATGTTCTTAACAATTTCACACAATTAGGTAACCAAAATGAAACAATTGCGTAATTTGAAAGTGTAGCCATTCGAAACGAACCATAAAATGTTAACTTCATGGAACCGCAACGTGTTCTGCGCATCAACCTACATTCGACTTTTGAACGCACAGTTCAAGCAAGCAAACAAGCACAGCCATAAGTAAGAGACATCGCCTTCTACGGAGCAACCGGCTACAACTTTGCAAAAACAAGAAATAAGACTTTTTTAGGAAAAACAGTGAACTATTAGCTCGAGTTATACGGTTTTAAAGAGCTAGTCAAGATACAGTACATCAATGATTAAGAACTTCTATTTGAACTTAAAAACAGAAACAACAAAAATCTTATGACCGCAAGTTACCTAGATTTCAGGTCTCAGAGAAAGCTCATAATGGCACCTACTTACCTTAGTGTTTTAGAGATTATGAAGTACTAGAAAAAAGTCTAGATCGAGGTTTAAAAATCAAAACCTTGGCATTGGCATTTAAAATATTAAGTAATATTTTAAAATTGCAATCATTAATTTAAATAAAATAAATAATTATGAATGTACGTAGGTATCTAGCACTACCACATCTCCATAATAAACAGAGGTTAGCTGGAAGAGAATGCTAACTAACATTAAGTTTGCCTGTGTACTTGCTTTTTACCTTGTGTAATAAAACATTTTATATCCATCTATCTAGATACTTACCTAGTTTATAACGAGGTGAATGCTCTTTGGATAAGTATAATGACAATAATAAAACACGCCTACATTTTAAGAGTTAGAGTTTTTGGGTAGTGTCGTTTGAGAGACCGCTTAGAGCCCACGCACGACATCGTCTGGTCTAGTTACAGTCTAGAACTAAACATCATCTCTAAACAAGTACTTTGCTGCTTCATCTTCTTAGAACCTTTGAATGTTAGTTTTGAAAACGAGGTTTACCGGATGAGCTTAACTTAGGTATTACTATAAGATATTACTTACTCTTATTAGTATAGTATTCTTAAGTAAAAATATATTACCTTTCTTCGTTTTTTTCCCTTCAATTACCTACAGTAAATTTTATCCCCAGAACACGTTTCAGAAGTCAATACCTACTGACAGAATCGGAACTCAAGGACGAGAGAAAATTGATAAAATCGTTAGCTTTTTGTAAAGAGCTCCCGAGAGTTTATTGCGTGTTAGCGAGCTTCCAACATAAGCCTCTTCTCAAACTCTTAAATCCTATCACTGTATGTAACTGTAACCGTGAGGTACAAATGTCCCGTAAGCCCGTAATGTTTTATAGCTTACCTACTCTGCGTCATTAGTAAGTGTCAAGAGAAGAGTGTAAGAAAGTTTCAGTGTTTAGTACCAAAGAAATGGTTTAGAGTTTAAGTTATTCATTTTAGTAACTAAGCTACCCTGTAGCTTAGCCTGAAGTTATCGGACTTTTGTTTAAAAAAAAACGAGAAACTGTTATTATCCAGGAGATTCAGGAAATACCTACACAGTGAAATTATTTTTTTCAGACAAAATTATGTTTCAGATCGCTAAGCAGGTAAGAATTGCGCAGGTATTGAGGTAAATCTAGTACACCTGACTGCCTCTTACGATAAAGCTACACAACACAGCAATAAGAGCCCTGACAAAGAATCTCTACTCAAGTAGCGAGCAACCATAGCCCCTCTTCAATGGCTGAAGTTATAAGTAGGTTCAAGAGGATTTTATGTCTTGGTATCTCTCCAAGAGTCTGTTACGTCAAAAACCACGCATGCGCTAAGGCTAAATGCCCATAGAAAACAATTGAACAATAATAGCAGTGTCAATCACTTGCTTGAAATCTTTTATAGACAATTTTTATGGGTTTTGTAATTTACAAAAAATGGTTTTAATAATTTTCCATGTAACAAAAAGATCGCTTTCCGTAACTTTATTCTTAACGATCTGTTGACACATCCTGCAATATGTACGAAGTACAGACATAACTGTGTCTTTTCTATGCTCAAGGTATTTGTAGCATCCAGTATGTCTTCCAGGAACATAAAATGGTTCATGTGAGAAGAATTTTATGATCATTTCGATGATGCTCTACTTAGCACAGCCGCGTTCCGAGCTAACAACTCTTGGAAGTAGTCGGGTGGTAAAATTATTGAATATCTTTACATTTAACAATTTAGCTTGATTTTTAAAGATTCCAGTATTTATTTAATTATGTGAGTGTATTACCTAAGGTAATTTTTTTTTCTGATTCCAACGAGAATAGGCTAGTTTTATCGCCACACGCTTCAATTCTTAGAATTGTTTTTTTTTTCACCCTCCTGTGCGATTGATCTAACTAACTAAAGTAATCGCATAACAAATGATCGGCTTATAGGACGTTAGACCGTGTGTAAGTCTATAACAACATACATTCAATATTCGATTCTCAGAGGAACAAAGAGTAGTGTGCAGTCATTGCAGCTGCCTCGCTTCGATGATTATCACAATATTGCATGTAATGAGAATTTCGTCGTTAGTCAAGACTTTAAATAATTTGTGGGGAGCAAATACCCTGAATATTATTAATCCTTCTTAGATAAAGATAATAACTGCCTTTCCATTTCCATTATTACCACTAGGAACAAAACAAAGTTAGGTAAATTTCTAAGTAATTTTTACGAAAATTAAAAAAAAGAACATCGATAGAACGCCTTATCAGCCTTATCAATCATAGGAATTTACTTCTTTATTACAAACCATCTACCAATAAAGTTTCTGATCTTTTCTCAACTGTACATTAACATTTGTCACCACATCAAGAGTCGTTCTAAACTGGTTAAAAATGTAATACCTACGTATTTAAAATTAAACTGGTGAGATAACGATATATAACGTCTTAGAATAACGCATTATTTTTGCAAATGAGATGCTTATCAGCAGATCGAATGCAAATATGTGCCGCTGAACCCATTTCTTGAAATTAAAATAAAATACGATGGAATTCTAACATGTATGAATGAGAAAAAATGAAATTGACAACCTTGATTGAACCTAAGCAATAGTTTTTTGAACTTATTTAAACTATGATCATTATCTATACCTATGTCTTAATATAATCGTACTAAACATATTGATTTTATATTTAGGTTAGCGTGTATGACAGAGACTTAAATAAAGCCAATGAGGTAACGCTCTGTTATATCGGCTTCATAAATCTGACCTATATGATTCAATCTATGATTAGTAAAAGCCAGCAATAATTGTCTACACTGAGCAAGGCGTGTTAGTCCTGAACATGTTGCATCACAAGTTTATTTGCGGACTTGACACCGAAATGCCGCTTCGGAAGAGCAACGCAGGCGCATGTTGTACTGACGTCATTGTGATAGACAACAAGCAGTTGAAGAAGGATAAGTTCTAGACAATAAGGTATGATTTCTTCTTCATATTTGTTGCATTCTTGACAAAGCTAACGTGGTCATCAGGAAATTTGATGTTACGGCAGCTGTGGCTCACCCCCGATATATCGCCACAGATTTTATCAGATGTATTGACCTAGCTAGACGGACAGTAATGCCGACTTGCAAAAAATGTGCAAAATTCCTAAGCAATTAGGTATACTTTAGTCGCTTTGCAGTTCCAGGTTCAGACCGTTAAGATCTGTCAAGCGAGTAAAGGAATCGCTTATATACTTCGACAGTTTGGAGCAAGTAGGCTATGGAAGCCACATAGAATACCTACTTGTAAGTATTCTGAGGCAGTAGTCGGCATAATTTCCGTCTCAAGATTGAAAACTGCAAACACCTCGTCTGACTTACAGTATCTCATGAATATTAAAAAGCAGATTTGCAGCTATTTACCAATAGGAAATGTACTAATATGGATTTTAATTATAAGTCATTTACCTATCATACCCAGTCTCTTACCTTTTTATATAAAATTAGCTAATTCATCATTCTTCCAAGTGAACATTTAAACGAAATTATTGGTAGGTACAACTTCACATACATGGCTACACCATTTATCCAAGAGCTTGAATGATAAATAATCAAAGTCCAAGAGTTTCTTTAGAAGACTGCTGATTACCTACTTACCTAAATAATTTTATTTAATGGGACATTATAATAGCCCATTATGTTTAGTAATATGTGCACAACGGGGTTGATTACACTACAAGTAATACTATAAATACTTATACTACTTATAGTTTATATATTAGTGTAATTGTTTGTTGTAATAATAAATAAAATAAAAAATAAGACTGATTGATTAGTCTTTAGTTAGACAGTAAAAAAGGACGAGGACTTTCGCTCATAAAATTTGGCGAAGACTAACAGCACAGCTCACAGGATGGGAGACTGGAGGCCCAATAAAATAAATGACAAAATTGTGCAGGCGGGCGAGCTCTGGTTAGCAGGATGATAATAATTTTACCTTATAATGGTTCAGACGATGGGGTCGATTTATCGCCCTCCCACTCCTGTGTTTTTCGTTTGCTTCCGGTTGGATCTAGACCAATTTATTGTTAATAACTGATTTACTGTTGCACTCCCGCCGGGTAACCCTATTGACCAATTTCAATGGTACCATTGTTGTTGGGCGCAGACTCGCTCGATGCGGAGATTTTTAAATTGAAATGCATTCAGACTTGTTGATATGTAAATTGTGCGCTGCGTCCACAGTTTGATTCGATTATCTATATCATATAATCGATCATATAACTATATTATGAACTCGAATATTTACGAACGTGCGTGATCTAGCATACAAATACATAGGTACCTAGTACCTACGCTACGCCTTCATTTTATTTATCCAATGTCAGTGTCTGGGCACGATATGAAACCTGCACAGTAAAACATAATAACACAATTTTATTGAATAAAATGTTCATTATGAAGCTTAATTATGTTTAAAACTAAAACAAATGTGCATATATGAATAAAGAAAAGAAAAGTAATAAGGTTGACCCCTGCGGCACGCCAAAATAATAAACCAAACATCAAGACTCTTTTATTCATGAGTCGTTTCAGTCACAAAAGAATAGGTAAACAACACCACTCACTAAGAATAACAACGTGAAAAATAAGAGCTTTGTGCGAAAACAAGAGTAAGGACAATGTCGATCTTGTAACACGCACGGCCAAAGTCAAAACAATATTAAAGGGGTTGACGTCAAAGTTAGAAGTGAAATACGGATTGAGATCGCAAACAGCATTACCAGCACCTAGACCTAGACATGTTGCGGATAACTTATCAATGTTGAATTCTGAATATTGTAAGCCATAGAAGAGAATAAAAATACTGCCAGTATTTTTTCTTCTCCACCGGAGGACAAATTGTGACAGTAAATTCCCTCACGCAAAGGGAGTGTTCTTTTTAATTAGCTGTGCACTTAGATGATTGGATAAAAGTGATATACTTACATAGTGACATCACATCACATCATAACATGTAGAGCTCTTTGTCTTTCTGGCAGAAAATTTGAGTTACATATACATAGAACATGATAACACCAGTTTTCAGAGTTTATGCATTTAACTAATTTACGCTACAGCACTATGCTGAAATATGGTTTCTTGTAGAAGTGAATACAATAGTATAAGCAGGAAGTGCATGTGTGAGGAACACTGCAAGTACTGCAACGGTAAACTTCCATTAACTGAGCTGAGGCCGGAAGACATTACGTGAGTGGCGCTCTGGTCCCAACTCCCAGGTCGTTTGGAGGATACACTTTTGCGTTTACTAGATTACCTTGACACGCTATCTCGTCAGCAAAATAGTTGAAATGTTGCGAATGTAGGTAGGTATATAATTTAACTACAATTTGACTTTCTGAAAAACTTAAATCGGTGAAGATCAAGTCGGAAAATCTAAATTGTTTGTTTGTTCTATTCAACGTGACTTAGTTCAAGTCAAGCTAATTCCCAAAGAAGGAAAGAAGATAGTCAAGTTGAAGAGAAAAACCCATAGCGAAATATCATTAGCATGTATGTACCTATGAAAGTAGGAACTGTAGGTAGAGATAGGTATCGCTGCGATTAAAAATAATGAAAAACTGATAAGCTGTCTCGCATGTGTATCGAAGGTTAAACTATCAAAAACAAGGCTGAGTATGACTCGAAACATGCAAATATTATTTGGCAATGACTATTAATATTTGAAGTCGAAAGCTTACGCAATCCGGATGAAGCCAGTTTTGTTTTTGTGTAATGTGGTGTTTTCTGCACAATATAACCCATCGCAGTGGCTATGGGGCCAACAAGAGTCATGGGGTCATTGTTTTGGTTCCACTTCGCCGCGCATCTGATGATGTCACGCGTCGCCACCTTCCGATGGAGCAAGTGCAGACCAGAACGACAGATACACTATGGAAATTGCCTTTTAATTCCCATATTGCTTTTATTGAAGTAAGTATTTTTTCACATTGTTCTTATGTAAACCAGCGGATCACCTGTGGTCAGATCTATGCGGTTTTTGCTCGTTAGAACACGCGTCTTTCATGGCCGCTGAGCTAACGCCCTCATTTGGCATTGCCAGCTCAAATAAAATGCGATTACTTTGCTCTACCTCGCTAAGAGGGTCAACCTTCAAGTTTTCATTAATTCAAGCTAAACAATTCGATGCACCCCGTTCGCAAGTTTGAAGATATGTGGAAAGTTTTGCCTTTTATCGTTTCATGGAAACATGACGACAACTCGATAAAATGCTGGAATTAACAAAAAGCCCAAACATGATCGATAAATGGGTCAGTTCAGTATCGGTAGACAAGAAACTGCTTATTCCCCGAGAGTAAACGTAAACAATTTGGTCGTAAAAGAAACGAAATTAGCCAGAATCACTATAACGGACAGCCCGAAACGCCAGAATGATTTAGACAAAACTCAACAAAAGACGAAGCGAGCCATGAAGAAACAGTAACTAAAAAAAAAATCTAATTGATCTGGTTCCTCACTGAGGAATCCTCAGATACTTAAAAACCATGCTACCTAGAGTTACATTACACTACCTAACTCTGCATGGTGAACAAAACAAAATATTCGTTGACTCTACCTACACTACTACAGAATACTCACCGAGAAAACTCCATACTTACAATGGAGAAAGTATTCTGAAGCACGGTTCCTATCACTGTCGACCTAAAGAGCAGTTTTCACAGGTGATTAAAATCAACCTCTGGTATACTTACTGTTTGTTTGGTTAATCTGACCGAAATAAACCCCACTTGTTATGCAGCAAACTCCTATTGGGAGGAATCGGTTTATTTTTAACGCACTTGTATCGAAGACTAATTTCGAACAGTACGGAAATCCTAGACTCAAAACATTTAAGAATTGAGTTCCTCATTTATAAATTACATCATGGTCTAATTTAGTGAGTGGGTGTCGTTAAAAATTCTCAACCCGTTTAATCAAATTTAACAACGATGAACCTTGACATTAGCTTCAGATCAGGCCTTTGCGATTTTATTTTTGCGATTTTTCTAGGGTTACAGATGCTAAACCTATTCGCGAAATGTCAGAAGAACACAACTTTCGCTATAGTAAACCTAATAATGCTAGATGGAAGAAAACCTAAAACAAAAGCGTCAATATAATAGGCGCCGTTGTTAACGAAAGCACTATGGAATTTAAT
The DNA here is from genome assembly GCA_932526365.1 of Lobophora halterata. Classification (NCBI taxonomy): domain Eukaryota; kingdom Metazoa; phylum Arthropoda; class Insecta; order Lepidoptera; family Geometridae; genus Lobophora; species Lobophora halterata. The sequence continues at coordinate 3,995,833 of OW052026.1, forward strand.
AAACCGATCCAATCCAGACGAGAGAAAGTTGATTAATATAATGCTGTTTGTTTGTCAAAGGTTTTTTTGCAACCAACTTTCATTCCTTTTTGCTTTGTTATTTTAATTGCTTGGTTTTATACTATCTCTGTCATTCATACGCCTTGTTAGTTAAATAAATTATGTATGTATCGGCGTCAGTCATTGATGGACTGTAGATTATAATGCTTACTACAATTACGGTTAACGGCATCGTAAATCGTAATGTTGTAGACTAGTGTCGTAGAACACGTTCATCAACGACCTTGCATTGATTAATTTGTATTGAATGCATCAATTGATCGGTTGGACATATCATTTTCAAGGCTATTGCTTCGATTTTACTTGAAGATAAATGCCAAGAATTTTTATTAGAAATCGCGTTTGCTTTTATCTTTGCTTTTAAAATGTCTCGCTTTGTCGAGCGACTAATAATATAATAAGCCATTTATGCCAAACTTCAGGTTTTCACTTTTTTTATAATGTAGTAATATAAATAAAGTATTAAAGGATGTCCGCAGTTCGGTGTGCCTCTTGGCATAGGCCGAGCGACTAATTTGACTTTAATTATCGAGCGAGTCCACATCAAAATAAATTTCATGAAGCTTTTTAAAAATTACTCATTTCCTTTAGGAATATCTGTTATTGATGATATTTTTACGTGTGTTAATAACCGGACTAAGCATGCGTAAGTTTCAGCGTTGGCTGGTGGAATAATCGCATTATGTTTCGCCCTTACATTGAGGGGAGTTCACGCTTTATAAGTGTGTCATCAACAGACGCACCCCTTATCAGCTACATACATTTGAAACCAAATATCAGCGATTCCCGAAAAACTCCATATAGGTTGGTTCCAATATTTATACAGGTTTCTTTATCGGAATCGTTTTACTAATTGCTTTTGTAACTCTAGATATAAAGGAAACTTTTATGGTTTCCTTATTATGAAACGAATGTTAATTTCCTCTTTCGGAAAGTTACCTTGAACATCCACTAATGAAAACTTCTGAAGACAAATTGGTCCTTCGCAATAAATTGGGGGACCTCGTGTCCTTCAGGAGTGACGTCATCAGAGGGAATAGCTTTCTCAAGGCTCCGGTAGATTTACGCGATGGTCGTAAAAATGTAGGTCTACTTCTACGCAGATAATAAAAAATGATAAGTAAAATGTTCAAATGAAATGAAGAGAAAATATATAAAAACTTAACATTCGTAACTTAGTAAAATTTCGTGAACTTAGTAAGTGTACTTATTTTCATTTCTTAATCAACATGCTATTGATATTCCGCGAATAATAAATAACCTGTAACGTTATTAACAAGTTAGCTAGGTTGTTGCTTTGTATAGTTGGTTTTGTATAATTTTCATCTATTGTCGATTGATAAGGCTCGAAGGACCATCATGGTAACGATTTTCTGCGTAAACCGCAAGGCTAGTCACCTAGTCAGCCACGCCCGGGGTAAACTATTCCATGTTAGTTCGTAATTGTAGGTATATTTTATTCGATGCGATTAGTAGGAAAAGTGATGGTTTGATGTGATTTTGAATCCAGGTATATCCAAAATTAATTCTGAACCTACCTGGTTTTGTCCGCTCTGTTTCCAACAATGGGTAAACAAGAATTAGGGCGATACGGCCGCAATTGCGACACCAGTTGTGCAATAACTGCAGATGTTCGCGTGGGAAATAAAATAGGGGAAGTGAGCTTTGTATGATCGTGGTCTAAGATATTTTGCAAGGGTGGTGAAATAATCATGATAATTTACGATAGTAAGTAAAGTAGTGCTAAATAAGAAAACCACACGATGGATCAATGACATTGTTGCGGTCACAAGAGGCGGTAGTTCTGACTTTCTGTGGGAGAGACCAAAGTCCAGCAGTAGACATCCAAAAGCTGACGACAAGGATGAAACTTTTATATACGAACTTATTTTTGAACAAAAACCCATGCTTAAAGGTTAAAGGTTCTTATAAAAAACATATTTCATACTTCACATTTAATTTATTGTGACTTATGATACATGCAGGGCCATGTTGTACCTAGCTAGCAAGGAGGCTGCAAATGTTTATGTATATCGCTTATCTTTTATGGACATATTTTAGTTATTTCGGAAAAATAAAGACAACATAACTACAGTACCTAGTTTAGGTACAGACAGCGTCATTGATAAGTATCCCCCTCTCATTATAATACCCATCTTCAAATCCCTTTAAATCACCGCCGCGGCGTATGGAGAAGTTTTGCCTTTAAAAAATAGATTATATTTGTATAACCGTATGTAAGCCTAAAAATAAATTTAAGCATTACAATTTTTGAAAGGATTTTTAGCTGGGTGTCTTGTGCAAGGGGGATACTTATCTCTGACGCTGTCTGTACCTCTAACTACCCATCATTGTCTCATTATAATCTTACTTTACATGACAATCGAAGAAGTCATTTCTAATTCACTTATCTACTTTTTATGTTACTCACACACAAGATACAATTACTTAAATGCTATTATGTCACCAGTTGCAAGGTCTCCCACCATGAATACTGGCAAACCTTGTAATGATGTCATACTACATAAAAACGTTTTATTACTTCTGTTCAAGCATGTGGTAGAGTCACACAAGAAAAAAAATATCTGTGGATTGATGAGCCCAGATGGGAAAGATGAGATACAGAATTCATGAAAACTAATATACCCTAATAAGATTGAATCTGAAAATGGAAGTTTAAAAAAAAATTGAGGATGTTGTTTTTTTCACCAGTATCTTTAGAGCTAATTGCAAGATTATTTTTTCTTTACGTGTGGACTTAGTTTAATAAATTATTTTTGATTCACAATACTTAAGGTTTTGGTAAGAGAGGTGGTAAGAAGTCTACTAAGTAGTAATAACACAGTTATGTTCAAAATATTAGTTTTTTAAGAAGACATATCTCTACCAGACCAAGTATGTAGGGAGTAGGGAATATAGCAAAATGATAAGTCTTTCATATCAATAATCTTGGTTTGACACCCTATTAGGAGATCATATTCAATTGGGTCACTAGTCTAGGTCAATTAAACTGGCCTCTTTAGTGCAGAGGTGTGAGGTAAATAATTCAGGACCAATTACAGCACTGTATAGTGACAGACTCCGGAATCATGCCAGATGAATATTATATTCCCAAAAATCTTGGGAGGCCAATAGCATTGGCCTCAAACTCCTAAAGGGAGTAAAGCCAGTGCTCTACCTCCATCTCAGGGTAGTATTATAACGGACTCAAAAGGAATGATTTTGGGTGCACCCCTGCTTAATCAGGGTTCTTATTTCAAGGGTACCCTTTGACCTCCCGGCCACTTGAGTTGATGGTGAATAGGTGGTATAATAAATATCTAAAAGATTTCTTTAGCCTTGTGTCAGGAGTTGTAAGTGTGACAAGGTACATTTCAACCATAACACAGCTGTTTCTAAAGACTATCTATTTTATAAAATTAAATGAAACGGAGCATAAACATCGTTTTTTTTTTTGTGGTATGGAGGAGATAGAGGTTTTGAAAACTGTCTTCTCTACATTTACTAGTGAGCTACTGAACCTGAAATAGAAACATGTGAGAAATACTGCAATATCCTAAAATAGGTCAAATCCCGGTTCACGTGAGTCCAATCCCACAGTACCTATCCCGTTTTCACACATGACGTAAACCTGCGCGAAAAAATAACATCGCCCTATTCGTCTCTACCCAACGAAGAAAACAAGGATATTTCAGAGCTCTTCTTTGTAGCAAACTGCGTTTCTTTGTTTATTTGGTAAGATATATTTACCAGTAAATTAAAAAGCGTAAGCCAATTATAAAAAAAACCCCGTCGATCCTACCTGTTTACTTTTGTTGTCGGCCCCGTTCGCTTTGCCGTCCGGCACGGCTCCGTAGTTTTCGTCACTTTTATCACTTTTCACACCCTCCAACGCCATATTCAGATCGTTTTTTTAATCACTGTCATGCGAAAATCAGTTATATTCTCTGGAATCAATGGAAAAGTAATAATTTCACTGAATTCGACACGAAGAAACACTCCCAGATACGACAGAACACAACCGCAACGCGCCGCAACCCTCGACGCATCGAGCGCGAATGAAAAACGAAACGGCTTTGCCGCGGGAGAGAGCGAGTCAGTCGAGTCGATACACCATAGCAGAGGAAATCAGAAACCAAGCCGTTTTTTCAGACTGTTCCTGAAAAATAAAGTTAAGGCTAGCTTTATCACAAAATATGCGTTTACTGCAAAATAAACATACCTTACTTACTTGCATGCAAAATTTCGTTTCTTCATCTACCTAGTTGAATGCGAATTATTAGTGCAACGAATATTATTAATATTTACAGAAAAACTGGCGAATTTGGCAGTTAGATATATATTAATATACATTCTAAAACCTTACATTGATTGCATTTAAAATGCATAAATAACTTATCGTATTTTAAATTATAAAAATAATAACATTTGCATTACAAATACAAAATTTACCGCTTTTTTTTTTTTCTTTCGAAGAACCTAAGTTCTTCAGTCTTGGCTTCACAATTTACCGCTTCTTTCGAAGAACCTAAGTTCTTTGGTTTTGGCTTCACATCAAAGGTATATAGCCAGTGTCAAGTAATTGGAGAGATTATTTTGTCATAAGTCAGTGTCGATAAGTCAAGTCATGCCCCTGTAAAGTAGTGGTGGTTGCGACTTTACTAGAGGCTTCTATGGAGTTTTGGAGGCAACACGAAAAGTCACGTTTTACAGCATTACACTATTCACCAACACTCATAAACGTTCACGAGCACTTAATGGATAAAAAACCACCGTTTTTACACTTAAACACTCAAAGTTATACAAGTTTTGTCAATTAATTTAATGCCGCCAATGCGCCATTTTTCATGTTCCCGCCAAAACTTTCAATTTACCGCTTATTAATTCTATCAAACCAACATCAAACTGTCAAACTACTGTTTTTTGATTTTGACATGTTTGACTTAACTAAACCGGAAACCGCCATACCATAGATAGACAGATTAAATTCCAAAGTCATGTTACAGTTGAAGAGTATTATGCGGTACCTAAACCTTGTAGTTCAATCTCATTTCATAGATGGCACTATCAACACAATAATAATTGTTTGTTGGTAAATTGTATTTACACTTCTTAAATTTACACAACAAAACTTTGTTTAATTGATTCGAATTACAGATTTTCTTAGGACACCACTTATGAATAAACTATATTTTACAATATACCAAACTGTTCTATCGTTGGTCTAGTCTAAGGCTTGCAAAAATATATAAATATATGTAATATTACTAAATATAATTCATAAGACACTTCATTTTATCGTACCTACATAATACTTAGAATTTAGTTAGTTGAGCAAAGTAAAGCCAATTTTCGGTTTATAACTAGCACAAAATTAAAAGGCGCTTTAATTTTTGAATATTGAGCCAATATGCTAAGTTTTGGGCGACAAAAATATGATATTTTTTGTTTATTTTAGCGACGTGTTTATTTAATGCAAGTTCAGCCAGTCGTACCCATTATAAAAAAATCATATTTTATAAAAGTCATCACAACGAAACAACATTTTTACTAAGTATAGGTAGGTATTTAAGTACTTACCTACATAAACCTAATCAGAATTATCGCTAAGCAAACTCACAGTTTTTATCCATATCTGAACACCATGTAAGTACTTGCTCACCTAGGTATTTTAATGTATTTATTTTATTTTAATAAGGTGTTAAAGAAAAATAAATACCTACGTAAACATTACATTAAGAACATTTTTAAAAAGATCTTTATTAAGATGTTCCCGTTCTTAAATAATTTTCTAATACTTTTTTTTTATTCGCCAAGAAACAAAACTACAATCAATGAATATTTCAAAATGTACAAATATAAATAATTGGGCCACCCAGGCATTGACCATTACAAACGATCTATAGGTAGCTCAACTGCTCCAACTGCATCTTTGGATAAGATAGCTGCCTGCCCTCAGATCAAGTGTTTGGGTTTACTGATAAAATAACTTAATTCGTAAATTTAAATAAAAATATTTGTCAATAATTAGAATTTTTAGGGGAATATATTTTGGAGAAGCAATCGGCGAAACTTTAATGAGTTCTAAGTTTCAGTTTTCTGAACATTACCTACATAAAGAGCCAAAATGTAGACCAATTCTTTATTTATCTTTTATTAAGTTTATCACTAAACACATAATAAATACCTTAATGCACATGTTTACTGTGTATTTCCATATCGGTGTAGGTAAAGCAACTCATTAGTGAGGCACAGGAGCTGACTCGAAGTGGACAATGCTTTATTTGTGTTGATCAATACGTCCTTTATAATAAATAAAGTCATTATAATAAAAAAAATTGGCAATATCAAGCATATAAATGAATAGTTTATCATAAATGAATTTAAGCTCTTAGTGATATCGTGATACAAGTGATTTGTAATTATTTTGAGTATTTGTAAAGCTGTAACAATGATAAAACGTAAGTTTGAAACCTTTAAATGATAAATATTAATACATATGTCCCTACATTTACATGTACTTATCTATATTTTTATTTACCGATCTCTTGTCTGTTGCATGAAGGTAAAAGAGAGCAAGTAGGTAATATAAAAATATTATGATGCGTAAGGTCCCCAAATAAAATGAATATATCAACTTACTTAGGTACATAAAACTTTAATAAGTCATCTTGCGAAAGTTAAAACTTAATTGATCATCTAGATTTAATCTTATTCAAACTACAATGGTCAGTAGTCATTCATTTCAATTTTAATCTACGAAAGGTTTAAGTATAGTCTAATGATAATAATTAATATTAAGGATTTATGGCCATACAGCCAGCAGTATCCTCGGCGCGCTGCCATCAGGTATCCAGTTGGAGCAGTTGAGCTACCTATAGATCGTTTGCAACGGTCTATGATGGGTGGCCTAATTGTTACCTTTTGTACATTTTGTAATATAGATTGTAGTAGTTAGCTTATGCTGTAATAAATATTGATAATATTTTAAGAAATATTTTTAGCCCATTGCAGAATCAGTAGAGTGAATACAGTATGTTTAAGAACAGTTCTTTCTTGGACCTTAATTAATATACGGGATCAATTACGCAGTATTCTCTAAATAAATACCTATCAGATGCGTTAGTTCTCACTAACAATAATATCCTGACCACAGTTCACAATAAACTGGACAAGCTCTTATATACTCTAACTTAAAAAATACTCTATCACATATACTTATAAAGCTCATAATAGCGTGTTTTATATGCTCAGTGAGAGATAAAATTTATTATAGGTTGAAACTTTGTGATAGTAAACGATGCACGCAACTGTTAATAGAAGTCAAGTTTGATCAAGGTCCATTATATTAAATATCTTTTAACTATGAATCTTTTAAAATAAGTTTACCACTGCTACGAACAGTACTTAACCTACCAATAGAACTTTCTTGCACTGTCCTCACATTAAACTTTTGTATACTGGTTCCCAAAAAGTAACAAAAACTATTCTTTGTTTAGATATTATAACTATCCACCTAGTAGTATGTAAGTACAACTATATTTATAAATTTATATTATAATCATTGATCCATGATTTTTTGATTATCCATGATTATTTTGATCAAGCGAACTTAACTATGTTGCTTTGTTATTAGAATAGGTGCAACTTATGCTAAATAGAGTAGCAAAGTAAACAGTAAACACCATTGGCCATTGCTATTACCAAGTGTACTTATTAGCACTTGCATTGCAATGCAAACCATTCGCAAGGCTGAATGTGATATTGTAATTAATTATCGATATAGTCTATTAAATAGTAATACCTACGTAAGTTACATTATAGATTATCATTTATCATCCTAAGGCAACACAGGCAGCTAGATATATTGAGTATATTCCCTTCTAAAATGCACACGGTGTGTATTCCTACAGTTAGTATTACTTAATACTATAGTTAAATAAAAGGCTAAAGTCTAACGAAGCTTCCCAATTCAAATCTCGACACACGACAGTATGTCAAGCCACGGTCAGGCCCAGCGAACTGGCAAGTAGCACTGTGTTTAAGTTCACACGAACTTTTTGGGGCCACTTTTGACCTTGTCATAGCTAAAAAACTAATCAATATAAACACACCAAATTTGGTTTATGTATTGAAAGCCCGGAGTTAATGAAGTACCTCAGATTTAATAAACACAGCTTAAACGGTTATTTAGATATTAACGTTCAAAAATCGTCTAGTTTATCACTGATTGACTGACATATAGACGTAAAACCTAACCCACTTCCAGATGACCAAGAAAGTTCAAATTTGGCATCCAGCTAGGTAATTCTGTGGATACAAAGAAAAAAATCAGAAAACAGTAAATTTATAATAAAAAAAATTTCAAATTATTCGATTCTATGAGGTAAATTTAGCGCCTTGCAAATTATGAGATCAATTGCCTTGCAAATTTTTGCAGGATATTTTCATTTCCAAATTTGAAATGTTGTTTTTATCGTTCAATAATTTAAAAATTATTTACAACAGCCCAGGTGAATGCAAGCAAATTGTCGCAAAACACTTTAATCTCCCGGCACACGGGTCAAGGTACTACCTTATTAGGAAAATAAATAGGTAGGTAACTATTATAATTATAGTAGGTACCTAACCTATATACTATCCATCTGATCGTGGCTCGCTATTTTCACACATTATATGTGATTTTGTTCAGATATAATATTCCAATTCAAATTCAAATACCTATATTTATTTCAATAGACACACATCTTAGGTCTAAAATGTTACATACATAGCTAGGTAGCTGATACTATATATATTTACCCTATCGGGGTCGGTTTTGTTATACACTCCGAACTAGTTTGGACAACTGTATCTCAGAGCGTAGAGCATTATTACCTTATGAGTTTGCACTATGAATTTTCTCTAATGGAAATGATATCCGTCCTATTCAAGATGACTAAGAATGTGCAATTCAGGTAAGTGCGTTTACTTGGAACTTGAAAATTGTACGTCATAATTACGGAATAGTGAAGTAGGTAGTACGTACTTTACGCTCAGAGTAAGGGGACAATAAACCGATAATAATTGATAACACGAACCCTAAAGATGAAGACACTCTCAGTCGCCAACAAGAAGTCGGGAAAAAAACACGTTTGAGACAATTTTCGTGGGATTTCGCCAGACCAGACAACGTGAGTTTCGTAACAAGAGTTAAATAGAGGTCATCTAATAGCACAATGAAAGCAGGAAAATTGAACATTTAGCTAAAATAAATTTCATTTTAAAAAGTACCTACATAATGATTAATAGATTTTCCAACATAACATTTATAGATAATTTCTCTTGTGTAATATGAAATATCTAAAAAAATATATTGTACTTTTACAGTATTATCCATGAATATTTTATATTAGAATAAGTATTTTTATGAAAATCTTGTGCATTACAACATAGTAAAAATCGTGGACAATGGGCGGTCTTATCGCTAAAAAACTATCTCCAGACAACCATTGGATGGATAAGATACTGTTAACAAAACTTGGACGGCGGTATATTAAACTACTAAAAAAATAAAGTTACCTGAAATAATAACATAATATTTAGGTAACGTTGATGCGTTGTAGTTATTTCGAAGGAAAAATACTAAATGACTGGTATTTTGATTCATTGCTTGATCGAAGTATATACATTTACCTAAATATTTCTTTCCTCCACAGTATCACTAACCGAAGCTATGAAGATTGGGTTCATTGGCGGCGGAAGGCTTGCTTTTGCCTTAGCAAATGGATTTATATCAGCAGGTCAGTCAGAAATTAAATGAAAATTTATTTGTCTCAAGTATGGTTGGTAAGTAACGTACAGAACTTATGAATGTATAAGGTAGAGTCACATATTTCACTGAATAATACAGTAGGTATACAAATGTTATAATTATTGATACGCCTAATGTTTTTATCTCTTTAGATAAATTGTTTGACTGTTAGTGCACCATTAATTGATAAATGAGTATTTTTTTAGGTAAATACTATTTTAGAAAATTTCGTTCTTTTAAAGTCGTCATCATCTTCGAGTCCTTTCTTGCATTATTGACTGTATATTGTATCTTATTATTATATGTATTGACTGGGAATAATACAATATTTTGGATAAAATATTTGAATTTTACAGGCCCTTTATCCATTACGGGACCCACTATTATAAAAAACGAGCAGTTTTGCGCTTACAGTAGTCGCGTATAGTGTAATATCTGACATCTCACCTTGGTATTATGCATTTGAATTTGAAATGATTCTATTTACTTCTGAGGTTGGTACGGTACCATCTGACTGCCAACTTCCTGTAGGTACGCGCTTTCGTCCCATTTTCACGAAATTAGGTACTCCAACAAATTGACAAAAAGCGAGAGAAAAGATGCTACACATCAAAATTAGATGATTATTGATATTTGTCGATTGTATTTGAATGTAACAGTGAATTCTATTGAATTTTATGCAGTGTTGTGACTTTCCTACAATATTTCAGGACTGGCAAAACCCGATGAGATCACAGCAAGTTGTCATCCATCAGATTTGACGAGCGCAGAGGCTTTTAAGGTAAATTACATTATTTCTAATTTACCTACAATCATGCATAGGTACTTATGTATTTTGTCTGTATTGTATTATAATAGCTAAGTTTTCACTGATGTTGTTTCTGTGCAAGACGATAAGTAATACCTACCTACCACAAAGGAATTATACTTTGACCATAATACACTGTTTATAAGCATCTCTCAGTCACAAGTAGGTCATTTGAAAGCAATATAATGACTAGAGGTAGGTAAGATAATATATAAATTATGGTCAATTATGGTATTTAACAAAAAGGAGAGTTTGATTTACAATCAGTTACTAACTTATATTTTTATATATCTACGATTTAAGAACTACCTTACTGAAATTACGCATATAGGAATGAGTGTTTTGTTGGTATTTGTTATACTTATCCTTGACTTTGTGTGACCGACCGAACTAAACACACTGATAAGATAAATCTTCTTCTGTAGTAATATTGCTTACAAATACATTAAAATATAGAATAATCAATTACTTATACCTACTAATTACATATAGGATAATACGTAAACCCTGGGTGCATGAGCATTTTGTACCTACAAAGAGAAAAAACTATGTGGCAAACAGCACTCCAGTTTTTTTCTGGATTTTACCTTGCGCCAAAAATTTATGTTGCATGTTTCAGAAAATTGGAGCTACAGCCCTATTTGAAAATAAGTCAGTGATTGAGCGATCCGAGGTTGTGATCGTGTCGGTGAAGCCAGATGTGGTGGTACCAGCTCTGAAAGAAGTCTCTAGCCTTCCGGCGGCGAAGAACAAGCTTTTCATATCCGTGGCTATGGGAATCTCAACATCTACTATTGAAAAGGTATACAGTTCTCTATCTACTACACCCATATTTTAAGTCGATTTTTTCACTCAAGGGAGTACTTACGTGAGTGGTAAAATGGCCGCTGCTTTACTAAAGGTTCGGGTGTCACCTGTCAAATTTCAAATGTAAAAAACGACTTAGAATATGGGTGTCAGTAGTTATAATTTTTAATAATTGTAGGTAATTCTGTGGGAAACCATTTAACTTATTACTAGCTGACGCCTGCAACTTAGTTTGCGTTGCGAATTAACTAAATTCCTTTTTTTAGTACGCGCTTAAACTTCGTGATGAACATAACTTCCATATTTCAAGTCTCTACGCGCAGTAGTTTGGCCTGTGCATTGTCTGTCTATCAGTCAGGTAGTACTAATGCCTACTTGCACCAAACTGTCAAAGTTCCTAAGCAATTACTTTACTCGCTTGGTAGTTCTTAACAGTTCGGATTCTGACCGATAAGAACTGTCAAGCGAGTAAAGTTGTTAGGCTTACTTAGGTTTTAGGCTAGCTTAGGAACTTTAAAAGTTTGGTGCAAGTCAGCATAAGTCTTATTATATATTTATGTATAAAGATCATTCAATCTCACGTGTTTTGTGGGTTAGAAATCTTTATTTCGTGGTAGGTAATAGGTATCATATTTATTCAAAGAACCTTTTCTTAATGAAAAACTGAATAACATGCAGTTTGGTATCAAACATTATTGTGTCTCTACATAAGTGACTTAAAGTTCACAGCACAAAGTTTAATGAGTCCTATATACCTACATATATGTAAGTATATACAAGTACATATTATACTATTTTGATACCGCCAGTAGTGCCGGGACTGATATAGTTTTATCTAAACGTAAACATTTACAATGATAACGCTCTATTTGATGAACGTGGTAATGAGAAGTTGTTTCACATCACAATAATGTCAACAATAGTGGGTGACCTCTAAAATACTCGATGAAATCCTAAAAATATAATTTTATACCAAGTAGGTAGAGACTAGGAAAATAGTTCATTCGAAATAATCTCAAATATACCATGCCAATTACACCCTTAACCTTCGCAGGGCTCAACTGAAAACCAGCGCTGGATAGGTGGGAAACCCCATCTATCCAGCATAACGCTGAGTTGAGTCCTTTTTTGCCATACAAATACATACACGAAGGTTAGAGTAAGTCTTTTTAAGTAAGAATTATTTAGATTAGTTATAAGTTTCTATTGTATTGTATAGGCAAATAAATTCTATTCTATTCTATTCTATTCTATTCTATTCCAATTATGCGACTCTACCAACCTAACTATACAATAGTCAAAGATCCATTTTTTTGTGAATATTGCATACTATTTACACATACGTACTTCTTCTACATCATTATCAGCCTATCGCAGTCCTCTGCTGGACAGCTTACCGTATCTATCTTCTGCATAGGTACATACTAAATCGATTATAGAAAAATATTTTAATCAAGCTCATAGATTTCAGTATTTATTACATCATCTTTTGTTCAAATATTTCGTGACTATCCTAAGTTTAGCTGGATGAAATCGCTCTTAGCTTGTAAGGCCGCCCATTGAACCACTTTTTCTTTAGAATTGTTTCATGAATCTATCAACACCTTTTTAAAGTGTTTTCCTTATATTTTGTTTTTTTTCCTTTATTTTTTATAATTATTTATATTAGTTTATATGAAAGTAGGTAATTAGGTATGCCTAATTGTAAGCCCTTAATTTAAATATAAACTTTTATCTTTATCTAAATGACTGAAAACATCAAGCAGGTAAAAAACGGCACCTGAAGGGCGTACGTACAAATAACTGCAATGAATAACCTTATCAATTTCAGGTGTTACCCGAAGAAGCCCGCGTGATCCGGGTAATGCCGAACACTCCCGCCCTGGTGAAACAAGGAGCTGCGGCTCTAAGCAGGGGCTCCCGAGCCACAGCCGCAGACGCTAAGCTTGCTGCACAGCTGTTCGAAGCTGTGGGCACTTGTGACGAAGTGCCAGAGTATCAAATGGACGCTGTCACTGCTCTGAGTGGAAGTGGGCCGGCATATGTAAGTGGAAATTAAATATCTTGTGTTTACAACATCGTCCTATATTAATCGGCTGCATAGCTTTTAGAAGCTGAAAGTGGGACTTGCCTTGCGTATTTTTGAATATTGAATAAAATGCCTAAATTATTGTTACCAATTAGGTATGCAAACAACGCATTCATATAGGAAAATAAACACGTGAAACATACGGAAAATGCGTAATGATTTTGATGACCCATAATGTACATAATATGTATTATGGATCTTCGTATAAATATATTCATATATATTCATTTATTTATTGTTTCATTTGCATAGGTTAAATACCTACTCACAATAAATCATGCTTCGAAAAAAGTTAAATGTGGCATTTACTTAGTTGAAATTTGCATTCCCAGTTTTGATTTAACGCTCCTTATTCAGGTTTACTAACCCAAAAGCTAAAATGGCGATGAACTAGACTTATGATGTGGTGAAAAAGAAACAAATGGTCCTACGACAACACAGTCCAGGTACCCGAGAGACAGTACACGTGGTAGAGTGATACAATTCAAAATGATGATCTGTTCAAAGGATGGCGCAGAACCTGTATGGACCAAATCACCTGAGAGGAGGCCTTTGTCAAAGGACAACCTGACTTACTAACTTTAATTAAACAACATAACATATAGAATAGGACATGTAAGTCCGTGAATAAAGGCTTATTTTACTTTTATTTTTTTCAGGTTTACATGATGATAGAATCTCTAGCCGATGGGGGCGTTCGATGCGGCCTGCCCAGAGACTTGGCCCTGCGCTTGGCTTCTCAGACGACCCTGGGAGCTGCCGCCATGTTAAAGAATGGTGACCACCCTGCAATCCTAAAGGATAATGTTACCAGCCCGGCCGGATCTACTGCTGAGGGCACTTATCATTTAGAACAGCAGGGTAAGAAGAAAAAAATGAGGGAGCCTTTCAGTAGTCGCATAAATATGATAATGTAAACATCTCGTTTTTGGAAGGATTCTATTTAGGTACTTAACATTTCTGAGGTTGGTACAGTCAGTATCAAAAGTCGATGACCACATTCAGATTTTCAACCACCATACACCATTTATTATAGGCACATCAATTAAGAAGAAGCCAGAGCTAAAGATGTGGCGTGGCTTAGGAATACTTGGGATAGACAATGATGGTTTATGGTGATGATGATCAAATTAAAAGTTCCAGTACAGTTTTATGATTGATTATTGTTTTTTGTATGATTTATGCATAGACTTTTTTCATTTCATTCAACTACTTCTGTGGATTTATGTAAAAAGTTTTGCAACTAGCCCAAGTTATAGGGCAGTGTAGATTATGGTTTGAGCAACGGGACACTAGGTAAATAATTTCGGCTACAGTATGATTTTTTTTTTTTTTTTTTTTTTAATTTATTGTTCGCAGGTTTCCGCGCAACGGTAATCGGTGCAGTGGCGGCTGCTGCAGACAGATGTAAAGTGGTCAACCAGCAGTTGAAAAACTAAGCCATGTCTTATTCCAACTATTACAAGACTAAACTAGATTCAATCGATCCTATAATACATACCTAATTATCCAACAAAAACCTCTATATGTGACTTGCTTGTAACTAAGTAAGTGACTTACAATAAATTTTGTCACCATGTTACTTTAAAATTAGGCTAAAATATGTGTAAAACCTACCTACCTTCCTTTTATATTTTTCTCCATATCTACCTATAACTCAATGATTTAGCTATGTACCTACTAATTGTTAAGATAAAATGGACGAAACAACTACAATAAAATATATTTTATTAAAAAAAGGTGTCCTTGTTTTACCCTTAGTTTTTTTAATTTATTGCACAGATTAGTCAGAGTACATTTTTTGGCAGGCCATGGGGAATTTTATCAACTTTTTCTACTTCTACGCGATTATTTCATTTTTGTGAACTAGCGCCATCTAGCGATTATGTAGAAAAAGTTGAAAATACGTACCGGAACCATAGACAATTAGGTCACCATAATACCCCTCCCCTATAAAGATAGATAATAGAAAGCTATTACTCAAATCTCATCACAGGAGGCGCTGTCTATCTGTCAGAAATTTTTTATCGTCTGTGCTCAGTCCTCCGTAAACGGGTTTTCGTTCGAGTTTTTGTTTGTCCATTCTCAACGGCTCGTGAAATAAATTAAATAAAACGTCACGTCGAAAATGGGGAGGACTGAGTTGAATTGAATACTGTTCAAGCAGAACGCAATTCCGCGACCTTGCGCTAATCTACTCAACCGTGTTGTACAATATTGTCACGCCCGGTGCTTCTGTTTACATGATCTTCATCGTCGGTGCAGCTCAGTCTTATTTCGTCCGCCAGCTATCGTACATCAGAAATAGAATGCTAGTGCTCGGTGCGAAGGCTCCACGTATTCCTTACACGCCGATTTGACCTTAGATCAGTAAAGAAGTCGTCCCACGCTCCTCAATAAACGGACTCCTACGCGGACGTGCTTCTTGCTCCGTAATAATTGCGCCGACATCTACGATGGACGAAATTACTGGAAATATCAGCTCTTGTAGTTCGTGATTCCCTGTGCATTCATAATTATAAGATAAAAAGTGATTGTTGGTTTGAGTTTCTCTTGCATTGATAGCATTTTTTTGGTGCTCCTATCAAGTGTTAAGTCCATGAACTTGTTGCCTGCTCCATCTGTTCCGATACTAATGCAGAGCTGTATAAATTGGTAAGTAAAAATTATATATAATAAATTTAATAGTTGGAATCAATTTATTTTTCTATCTTATAAGTCTCTAATATGAAACTACTTTTTCATCACACACTTGGCACTACAGCCCTGGGTAGTCCTTGGCCTGGTCCAGTAAACATCGCCAAGTAAACGCTCATTACAGTAGAACTCCAATTATCCAAATTAATGGGGACCGGGACCCATTCGGATAATCAAATATTCGGATAATCAGATTTTTTTAAAAAAAATTGCCATTGGAGAGAATAAAAGCTATGTTTTGATATTGCACTATTTTTTTATTGAATTAAATGAAAGAAACATGAAATTTTCACATGTTTTAAATATAAATAAAATGTACTTATGTACAAGTTTAGAAATAAAAATCATTGTTTTTTAAACATCTCCGTCAATGTAAGCTGTTTTGCGGTCTTCAACCGTTTTCGGGCAGCCAGGTCACGCATTCGCTTGACGGTGAGCAGTTGCAAGTGGTCACACTCGGGCTGACGCTCCATCCACTTCAAAGCAGTCTCGAGGCCGGCAAATGCTTCACTAGCTGATGGTCCAGCGTCTACTTCAACATCAGCAGAAAGTTCTTCTTCCACTTCCACTTTAACATCTTCTCTCACACTTACAACAATTTCATCGTCATTGAGAATTTGAAAACCAGGGTCAGACGTGTCACAAGCCATCCACTCTCCTACATCTTCAGCACTTACTTAGGCACAACGGCAAGTTAAGACAAGTCAAGTCAAGACTTGTTTGTGATTCGGATAATCGGCGATTCGGATAGTCGGAGTTTGGATAATTGGAGTTCTACTGTATCTGGTTGTGTATTGTTTCATGTTCATGCTCTGGTCAGTGCTATCCCGCCATTGGAGTTTAGGTCTTCCTAAACCTACCTACTTTATTGAATCTGCATAATCCTCAGTTGGTGAAAAAATACTGTGATAAAATCATGACACTAGAGAAATTTTCAAGTTATTAACTTGGCTCGTTTGGCGACTTTTATTCTAATACTAAGCAAGCAAAGCCGCACACATTAGCTAATGATAAAGCATAAAAACTATTAACTTAACTTATTAACTACTTAAGCTATGGTCTAAGTTAATAAATAAATGAAAACACATTAATGTCCAGTTCCTATAAATAGGCTATTACTCAACACTGAGACTAAGAACTACTTTCCAACTGCACTTTTTAGGAAACCTCCTCTAAATACCTGTTTTGTAGCATGCTCCTATTTGCTATGATGCTATTCATCAATTAGTTCATAATTGATTTGGCTCAAATACTTGAGTATTTTTTCTTGTAAAGTTCTTATAAGAGCCTTTTCTGTCTTGTGTATGCCAGTAGATGTCTGGTGTTCGTTTTTGAGCTGTATAAATTTAGAAGCAATTAATATTCATCTAATACATGTAAATTTTACCATTGGACTAATCACCATTATTAGATATTCTACCACAAAGCAGTTGAGTGTAACCATTACTGTGTCCAAATTATTGTGCATTTAAGATTGACTATAAAAATGACTCAAGTATCCATCTGAGCTCTATTGCAGTGTGTTCAGACAATTAAGATATTCTATTGGCCTGATGAGAATCAAAGGCCTGTGTAGTACTATTCTGGTCATGGCCAGGTGTAATCTATCATCAGGAGAATGCCTAATTTGTCTCGTCACTAGTATACGTAAAGAAGTAAGAATACATCCATCGCCTTAAGACGTGTTGGCCAAGTGGAAGGTGCCTCGACTTTCAATCTGAAGATCGTGAGTATGAACCTGGCCATACAATACACCAATGGATTTTTTGTTCAAAAAAGATCTATGTGTCTATTTAATTAAAACACGTGCCTAATTTTGAAGGAAAACATTGTGAGGAAACCAGGATGTCATAGAACCTAAAAAGGTTAAAAACATTTGTAAAGTGCAAGAAAGGAGCCTCTTCAAGGCGCACTTGAAATCCTTTCACCACACTGGTTCGAAAGAACTAGTGATACAATAAGAAGAAGACAACAAAAGAGATGAATATCTTGTTTCTTGTAATTTAAGATCAAAACGAAAAACTTTAAAACTCATAAGAACTTGTTAACTCGTGAATTGTTTGAGACAATGTTGTACGGGTAACTGAATTGCATCACCGTTTGCATTCTTTGCTCAGTTTCAAGGTCTTTTTTGTCTTTTTGTCATACACAGACTAAAATTAATTTATAGCACTTGTGTTTAATTTGTATTAATTTCCTCGCTTTGCATAAATTTATTCAATTCAAATAATTTATTTCAGACAATGTCGATAAAAACTTATAAATGAAAAATGTCAAAATAATAAATAAATATTTTGGACATTTCACACAACGCCATCTAGCCCCAAACTAAGCAGAGCTTGTACTATGAGCCAGATGACTAATAGAATACTTTTTTTAAAATACATACATAGACACATAGAATACATAGAAAACAACCAAACTCAGGACAAACCCCGATGTTCATCTCACAAATGTTTGTCCTGAAGCGGGAATCGAACCCGCGACACTGGGCATGGCAGTCCAATACACTTGCCATTCAACCATCCGTGAGCTTCTAAATGTTATTTTTCCCGAGTGGTTTTGAAGTAGAAAGAGCCTTTATCTTTATTTTTTTTTATGTAAACAAGTGACGAGACGAGCTAGGCTCTCTCCTGATGGTTTCACTAGGTATAGTGCTCTTCAAACTGGAACACAGTATTGCTGTCACATTACTGCTTCGTAGCAGAAAATCACTCTGATATTGCTTTTTTCTCTGCAGAAAAATGGTGAACTTGCAGTTTACCTAACCACACCCATCATTGGGAGAGACGTCTACAAAATCCATCAAGATATCAGCCCTGCTGTGCTACAAATCCAAGATGGACGACAGTGACGTCATAATATCCTCCACGGAAATAATAAAAGGTAAGTCTTTAGCATGGTTACTGTTAGCATCTCCTACAGGGTTCCGTCTAAGTTCTAACACTGTGCCAAGTATTCTGCCTTATAAGCATTATTGTGTTCCGGTTAGAAAGGACTGTAGCTTACTGGGATTTCGAAACTGATCTTCAAATTCAGCACACAAGCAAAAAAAAATTTGGGATGGTCTGTGATATGAAGGTCTGTACTGGTTGAATGACGAAGAGAAGAAAAGAGCTTTGTGTATTTTCAACAAACTGGCTATAACTCTACCAAAAATTCACTTGTTTACCATTTTGTTTGTTTTTGTAAAAAATGGTTTAGGATTCGTTTTATAATTTACGTTCAGTTTAGGTTTATCGTTTGCGTTGCGAATTTTCAAAATTATTTTCTTTGTACTTATACTCACTTTTAGCTCTCGGCGGTTCTGCCTGCACTTCTGTCTGTCAGTCAGTCAGGTCCAAGTCTTTTATATATATTGATACATGTTAAATATTAATCATTGCATATACATATATACACAATCACTTGAATGTAACTGAAGTTACGTTCTTCTCGTTCTTAAAAAAAAACATTATTATACTATTACGTTTTTATTGACTCTAACAATACGTCATTTTGGCACATCGTGGAGGATCACATTTTAGACCCATTTATGAAAAAAATAACGATTTTCGATATTTTGGAAGAAACGTTTGTTTGTTTGTTTTAATTCTTTATTGCACAACTTATACATCTAATTGTACAAAAGGTGGGCTTAATGCTAAAGCATTCTCTACCGGCCAACCTTACCTACCTTACCTTACTTACGTTCATCTGGTTCTTACACCGCGATATAAAGGAGTAACTACTTATATTAGCCTAGGACTTGTTAATGGCTTACACGGAATTTTCAATTGATTAATGAAATTTCATTCATTCATAATTAAAGGGCCTTTATTAAATTAAGCTTAATAAAAACTGTTATCGCAAAAATAAGGTCGTGACAATTTATTAAGCTTTACAAGCTATTTAAATAACACCTTTCGAAAGGTAGAGCAATTATTTTTAACTGTAGATTAAGCACGATTTATAGTATGAACAGATAAGCACTTTGATGCACTTTCAGGTATAGTAAAAAGAGAGCGATTCGTTTTGATGGTCTTGCCGTTGCTCTCTTTCCTTGCTCAAAACTACCCTGTGCTGTGGTTTTATCGTGATTGAGCAACAAAAACATGAGCATGAGCATCTTCATCTTCACAAACTATCGCATTTATGCATAGTAATAGGGGAATTAGTGGGCAGTAGAGTGATTTAAGAATTTACTTCAAGCTACTAAGATTGAAACTTTTTCATTCAATTTATTGCCCGAATTGAGTGAAAAGTAATGGAGTTTATGGAACTCTACATTTTTTTTTTGCGCCTACTACAAATTTTGCCTCTTATTTTCCAATATTTATGTGTATTGAGTAATTTCATTGATAAATAATCCATTTATATAAAGCCTTGTAAAGTTCCAAGGTTGTCGTGTCACACTACACCGCACAGATCGTTAAATGCTAACTGAAAAGGTTGTAGGCGGGTCGCAATTGACCGAATGACTTCAATGCCAGTATAACCTACCTATCGTTACTATAGTTTAACTTATTACTCCTATTATTGATCTTCTACCATGTACCTATTTGTTGTGTTCTTAAATAATAAATAAAAAAAACTGTTTTAACTGTAAACATCAATACAAATAATATAAGTACTAAACATTTCGTGAGGATGTACGTACATAGTAACGAATTCAACTTTTGTAGTAACTATTAAACGTAGTGGTTATATTCTCTTTGGTAACTATTCTACTTTTTTAAATTTATACTCACTCAGAAATTTAAAAAAAAATCAAACGATAGAGCGAGACAGCTCAGAGGTTCAGTTTGTAATAAATAGGTTTCATGCCGGAAGGAGAACTTTTTTAAATTTTCGAACTTTGGTTCTTCGTAGCACGCGTTCAAATTTCGAAAACATTGGATGGCTGTTTCTATTTTTTTATTACGAAATGGGCACTTATTTCAGTTTGAATTTGTTTAATTTCAATATCTTGTGTGATACCTCGTTCCTGAAACCGATTTTTTATTCCTGAATATAAAAGTCTCGTATAAAATGGTTTGCTTCAGGCTTTTGGTGTACAAATAACTATTTTTCTTCTGTCGCTGACCATACAATATCTGCAAATGTTTGCCTACCCACTTCAAATGCACTGTACCATACCATACCTTGTGCGTCATACAAACCTACGTCACCTAGGTTATGTACCTACAGTTATAGGGCGTATTAGCATACAGGGTGAAAATAGATTCTAATGTAGTTTGCATGTTTTGCGAAGAAACGCCGGAGCTGATAAAATTACCATGGTATGCTAGAACTACAATGTTGCAGTTCGTAGACGGCTTTATAGCTTGTTTGCATATACTTACTTTTTTTTTATTTTATTTTATTTTATTTTTAGTTTTCCGAAAAAAATAAAAAAAAGTTTGTATGCTATATTTCTTTTCCACCGACTTCAAAAAGAGAAAGGGGAAGGAGGTTATAAATTCGGATGTTTTTTTTTAATGTTTGTTTCTTAAATTCTTTATTGCACACATAAAAACTATTAACACACGTAATTAATAAATGGCTTGTACATAGGCAAAATTAACTCTTAAAATAGTTTTCTTCCAGCAAACTTTTGAGTATAGAGAGACAGTGTTTTCATCAGAACTTTGTGTTTATAAACCGTTAGTTCTTTTTTTTTGTCAAGAAGATATACTTTCAGATTGGTCTCATACAAATTTCATCAAAATCGGTTCAGTAGTTTATTTTTTATATTAAAATAACTGAAAAAAATATGTCGTCGAAGTAAACGAAATTGCGTATTATGCTTCCATGTAACTTTTCAGTGGTATTTACGGTCACTAAAACAGTCCAATTGAAGTCGGTTGTCCATGTTTTTGTAAAACCTTGATTATTATGCAAACAAGTGACGAAACGAGCTAGACGTTCTCCTGATGGTAAGGGATCATGCCTGCCCATGACCAAAACTGTGCTAAACTTTGAATTAACAACCGGTGCAACATTGCTATTAGCGTCCACTTTGAGACATTTTGATGGTCAGTCACGAAAGCCCATTAATTTCACTAGCTACAGTGCCCTTCAAACGGGAACACAGTAATGCTAACACATTACTGCTTTGCGGCAGAATAACTGGCGGTTTTGTTACCCATGTAGACGGCATCGGGACGCCTCCCTACGGTAACCTGAACGTCTTACGGTTGTCTTGCCTATGGGAATCACGGTCCCATGTAGCACTGTTATGGTTATGGGTAGGCGTGATCTCATACCATCAGGATAGCACCTAGATAGTCTCACCACTACCTGACATAAAGAAAAATCCAACGCATTTTTATTTTATCTTGTAGTACGATGTGGCTAGCTAAGTAAATCGCATAAAACAAGGTTCTAAGTAACGTTACATAAACCAATAAATACCACCTAGGCTTAGGCTAAACAAACAAGGGACTGTTTAGACAGGCGAGTTACTAGCTCGCGCTTTTTATGTCATATTTTTTTTAAGCCAATGTCCTCTAGTAAGCCTTACATTTCTACCACCGCGTCCCGTGATAGATTGGCCCAAATAATCTTGGAACCCCGAGCTCTTGCTTATTCAATTTAAAGATAAGTTGACGAAATATCTTACGTTGTACTTGTCTTACATATATGTATGTATGTTTAATAATAAAGCATACAAATATTAGTATAATTAAAAAAAGAGCGAGCTTTACAGTAGTCGCATATAATGTGTAACATCTGACATCTGATTTCATTTTTCTGAGGTTGGTACTATCTGAAAGCTTCCTGTTCCACACTTCCGTTGCATTTCACGAAATTACTGCTACAATTTGACAGAAAGTGAGAGGAAAGATGCAAAAATGAAAAGCAGTTGGTTATTCCGCCACGCTGTTATATAAGACTTGCCTTCTTACCCAGTTCGCTCTTACGTGCTTGGTCTCTACTCCCTTCTGTGTTGCTTGGCTACTAGATACCACTGGACTGTCCAGTAGACTAGCCCGTGTAGACAAGCCCCTGTAGTACGTAATCGCATCATTGGTTTCGCGCGTTTTGACCTTCACTCAGTTCGCACTTACATGATTGATCTACACAACTGCGATGTTTATACCATTGTTAAGTAATTTACGTATATTGTTATATCTTTTTATTAATTATAATAATGGACTCGCCTTTCTAGCCTTTCTCAGCTAGCTTGGGGCGCTCGCCCCCGAAAACGTCACTTCCCTTCAGGGCGATAATTCCAACCATTGTGTTATACTAATTTGCGGAGAGTCCCAATTCATACTCAGTATTGCTCCAATTTACACTCAATTGTCCCAATTCATTCACAGTATTGTCCCATTTCATAAACAGTATTATCCCAATTCACACACGGTATTGTCCCAATTAATTCACAGTATTGTCCCAATTTAAAAACAGTATTGTCACACACTTCTATACTGTTTATGTATTTTCATGACTTGTATGAATTGGGATACCTCAAATACCCTATTTATTTGATTTCAAAATACATACATGCATTTCTGATATTTAGTATGATTATTGATATCAAAAGCAAAGTTAGTTCTTCAAAGTCATTTCAATTTGCCCCTTAGAAAGTTTCAAACATAACTTTGACTTTAGTTAGAGCTTAGACTTGCTTGACTCAACAACAGATAACAGATAGAATACTTAAATACTTTTTTTTGTGAATACATAAAAAATATAATAATAATGTATATTATTATAATAAGCTAGAAGGACCTAAATTTTTGTATAGCTGTTTTTTCTATTTAGATTAGCAACATTTTGTCTGTCTAAGCATGCAATTTACTACTTACTTGTCCAGAATGTAGGACGAACGTGACTCCAAAGACTTTATAGTACAGTGCAACTTTGATTGGCTGGATTTAAGTCAGATTTTGTGCTGATTGTCTGCTCTATGTACCTATATGGCGCTTTACAGAATTCATACATAGCATAACATGTTTTATACTCGTACAAGAAGGGGTTATTGAAAATTCGCAACGCAAACGAAATGTTAGGTGTTAACTAGTCCGAACTTTTGGTTGAAAAAAAAAACATACCTCACTGGCATTTTTACATAAAACCTAGAGGTGTATTGGTCTATGATAGAACTAATCATAAAGTGATCGCTTTGCTGACTTTGCAGACCTTGGGCTAGACAAGTGTGATGTGCCAAACCCAAGAACCCGAGATGGCGCGAAGAGCTCTTCGTTTTTGCTACTTCGTTATACAACACAGATTGAACATTTAATAGCTTTCGGATTTCGTCGACATAACTTGAAACAGAAACTTTAAATTGCTTTACTTGTAGCAAAGGCTTATTAGTTAGCTGTAAAAGAGCTTGTGCGGTATTGCAACAAAATTATTTATGTTATCCAGTAGGCCTGTCCAGTACTAGAATAGTGCTACACAGAGTTTTGAATTAAATGGGCAGCACGGCTCAGCACTGCTAAAGCGCTAGTCTACTATAGTCAGTCTTGATAGCCCAGTAACTAGCTACTAGGCCTCCTAAACAGGAACATAATAATGCTTGATTAATACTGCTTAGTTGGAGGATAATGCTAGATTTAGCTATAAGTCAGACATTTTCTTGATTAGCTTGGGATCTCAAGCAAAATGACCCCAACTAAAATATATTTCAGTCCCGGGACGGAAATCACGCAATGGAAATAATTTCAATAATTTTGACCGGAAAATTGAACATTTGTACAATTTTGTGACCTTCACGGTGACTTTGGTCTGTGGTTGGTGTGGCGAATGTAAACATACAGATCCCATGGGTGGAGTGTAGGTAGCCACACTATGACCAATGTTTTGTGTTGACCCTTTTATTAGGGGGCATGGGCAGGTAGCAATAGACTACTAGCCGATGTTGTTTTTTTTACCCTATGTTGTCCCCTGTGTTGTAAAACTTTATTTTTAAAAATTAATATTACTAAGATCACAAAGTAAGATAAGTTGTTTTACCCCATATATAAATATAATATAAAGTATTAATTTCAATAAAATCATTTCTGATTTAATTTTAGTTCCAAATTTATTAACCCCAACTAAGCCTCTGAAATTCCGCTGAAACATCCAAACATTACAACCTAAAAGCGTCCTAAAAGCGAATTAATGTCTGTACAGAAACGGTCATAAAATATCTTGAATTTGGGTCTACACGATGTTTTATTCAGGAACCTTTTTCTTGAACAAAGAGAAAAATGTAAGTCTCAAGTTTACCTAATCTTTGAATTTTTTACCGTCTCCACTAAAATAAAGGTTGCTAGAAATAAGCTTACATCCACCATTTTATTTTCGTTGCGACTTACGAAATTCCCTTAGTAATTCTTCTATAGGCCTACCACACGTACAAGCTTCATCACAGTCAGCCGGTATGTACGTACACAGAACACTATTAACACGGATAATTTCACCAACCACACGCAAGATGTTCCGTGTACAAAACGGCTTGCGCAGGCAAGACTGTGGTGAAGCTTGTGCGTTTGATAGGCCCATTACACTCCTTGATAAACGTACCCTCGGAATTACAAGTCTATGTCTGTGCGATGTCTGTAAGTCAGGGCTGGAAGGAATTTCATCAATTCGTAACGTAAACGAAGTTGTAGGTCGCAGCCTAGTCTGTGATAAAACTTCTACCATAAAATAGTAAATGGGATAGCTGAGTGAATGCGGTTTGGTACAGCTCAATGCTCTTGGGTAGCATAAACCTATGGCTATAGAAGTTTTATGAGACGATACGATTCGTACGATACAATATCGGGTGTACTTAGGTCTTCTGTGGGTGGTAGAGCATACCGGTATTCGATTTGAGTAGTATTCGGTCACATATAATAGTAATAGTAATAAGTACCTTGCACTTACTAAATTGATAAATTACAGTTTACAAACCCAGATTGCTTATTTGAATCATTCTTCCTACGTTTCTTCAACAAAAAATAACTTCCTAAAATCGACCCTTTAATAT
Organism: Lobophora halterata; assembly: GCA_932526365.1. Lineage (NCBI taxonomy): Eukaryota > Metazoa > Arthropoda > Insecta > Lepidoptera > Geometridae > Lobophora > Lobophora halterata. The sequence continues at coordinate 4,022,018 of OW052026.1, forward strand.
TATAAATGCAAAACGATGCATGTTCGTTGCTCAATCAACTTAAAAATAATCACTCTATTAAATCGAAAATATACAGTAACTAGTAAGAAATAAGAAAACACTAAGAAAGTTGTAGCAGTATGGTAACGATCACATTCCTAAATCGTAAGACGTAAATAGAAAATATACCTATGACGTAAACAACCTTATACTTTGTATATTGTTAGGAGGGGAAAATCCTCCCAGTGAAGTCACTTAAAAGCTCAGCTGATAAAGAAAATGTTCGCAACAGAAACCGCAATAAAGATAAACTTTACTTTGGGTAAGTATATTTAACATTGTATTTCGGAAGGTCGTAATAATTTACTCCCAAAATGATGAAAAATCCCAGTTTATGAAAGACTTAAACCTTTTTTTAGTAATGAACGAAAATTAGAAATCGGATGTGTGAGTGTTGATTTATTTATTTTTTAAGTAGCTGACGCCCGCAACTTTGTTTGCATTGCGAATTAATCATTTTTTTCTTTGTACGCACTTTCAGCTGAACAACATATCCTCGCAAGTTTTAAATTTCTACGACCACTGGTTACAACCTTAACAGTTACAGTTTACAGTTCGTTACAGGTTAAAACCTGTAGGCTATCTGTCAGTCAGGACCAACCCTTTATAGATATTGATGATGTGCTTTTTTTATTGATTTGTTAAACTTTGTTTCATACCCTACACTGGAATGCTGTTAGCTTATCTTTTTTGATAAATTTAGTAAAGTTTTCCCTCCACTATTGCCGCTATACAAATCCCTTAGACTAATCATGCGAGTCGAGGGGCATGCATTATTAGGCAGAAAGATCTCTAGTAAGATAATTCACCTCAGTTCCTTGTCTTTGAACCATGTGGTGTGAATCTGAACAGTAATAAATATTCCCTTATAGAACTGACTGCTATAAATTATGTCCTCCGTCGTCTTTTATGACGAGTCGTCTATTCTAGCGCTTGTTAGGATTCTCAGTCACGTAGATTTATTATTGTCTTTGTGCTGGTAACTTTCCTTTGATGTCTTGCATTACGTTACTGAACGCTTAGCTCAGTGGGTAAAGAGTTTGATATAGATTAGATAATCATAATTAATATCACGCTTGCTTCAAGTTCATCAAGTGGTAAAACTAAATATATATAAAAAACTTAGACCTGACTGACAGAATGACTGTCAGACAACGTTCCGGTCAAACACTGAACGCTGAGACTTGAAACTTGGACGGTATGTTCGTCAAGATGTGTAGTTACGTACATACTAAGAAAGAAATTGTGTGAATTCACAACGCATACTAAATTGCAGGCGTCAGCTAGTTTTCATTTAATTCTCCCGAGGTTCGCAGATCGCGAAAGATATTTAGATAACCCGAATCCAGGATAGTGTTAGCCCAACAACAATCCTCTTTTCTTCAATTACGCGTATTTCAATACGTTAGGTACGCAGTACGCACGTAACGGTTCAACCCCTGGATAACAAAAATTCTCGTAATTCACCACACGAGTCGCCTTGTTCACAATATTGGAGGTCAAATCTTTGTTAGATCCGTTGGCGGACTGTTGCTAGGAATTTATATGAATCCTGCGAGGGTTGCGAGCTACCCTATTCGTACAAAGGTGTTCCGTGAGGATTTATTTTTGTTGGCGTCCAACAAGGGCCTTGGTAGAGTCAAATCAAACGTCTAGACTTAACTGTTTATTATATGTATTTGAGGTCTTTAAAGATAGACAAAGGAGAAGAAATAAATTTTGCTATATACCACCAATTTTTAATTACCAAAAAAAATTTAGGAAGAATTTTGAATTTCTACAAAATGACAGAGTGACAGCGGCGCGAGTGCGTAGCCCGAGCCGAGCTATTGCAAGCTGGCTCGAGCTAGGTACCCGGGTTTGCCAAACAATGAATAAAACATAAATTATTATCAATAAAGTACCCTTTACCGCCTGATGCAAATCCAGTTTTTTCATATATGAAAACCACTAACGGTAACAGTTATAATTTTTTTTTTTACAGAAAATCGACTTAATTTTTTCAAGCTTTTTGCCATATCTGTGTTCAGTAACGGCAACTGACCATGTGTATTTTTTTTTACTGGTGATTAAAAATTGACCGTGTATAACTAAGTAATTTTTTTTTATATACTGGCGCCCAACCCAACGTGGACCGCAAATTACCACGTTGGGCACCAATTAAAAAAAAACATTATTTCAAAAGAAATTGCTTATATTATTAAAGGGGAATAACATATTATGTTTACATGTTAAAACGTCATAAAAGCTTTGTTCAGATTGAATAACATTATCCATTTTACCCTTGAAGAATTTGATGAACGAAGTTTATGACCATACATGGCCGTAAAAGTTATGACTATAATTTTCATCAAGCTATTTTCAGCATGCCATCTAAATAACCTTGTTACGATAACAAGACCATTGAGGGTTCTCGTCGTTGTGCTTATGAAAAGTAAGATAAACTGTCAACCTTCGGATATAAATCCTAGTCGCTTTTGCTTGATGGACCTATTCAATTAATGAACATTTTCGTTTAAACTTTGGGCTGAGTTTTCTAGATTTCATACTGTATTAGGTTTTCGATATAATTGAAAATCAAAACCTTAATTTTGAATTTCACGTTGGAATTTGATTTTCATCCCATTTCGTTCGGGAAGATTTTCTTCGCCCGTCTTGAATTTTATCGCTTTAGTCGCTTCGACTGATAAAAATTGCTTTCGTACATATTTCCCAGCATTCGTTACATAAATACCTACATTCTATGTATAAGTATATTCCTATTAATTTTTTTACACCATTACATATTAACACCTAATTTTTTATGCTTAGTGTTAGGTAACCTTATGGATATTATATCAATCACAAAAAATAGGATGGAGACAAATGCAATCATTTAGCTGTTTATTTTGTAGAATATTTTGATGATTCGTGAGTTTTTTTTCGAATTTGCAAAAAATGACACAAAATTATCCGACGTATCACAATAGTCTTAATTTTATAGTTTGCAGCACTGCGCTAAACTTCGAGACTTTAGTACTCAATCTTCATGAAGTTAGCGGACTGCACCTTTGCATACAATACTGAAATAGCTGTAATTTCCTATTGGAGTGGGCCACATGCAACGAGGGCGCGGTCCGAGTGTCGGCGTGACCTTGCTTACGTAATAAACTTAAGGCGTGGCCCAAGGACACGAGCACGCGATGCTAATTGAACTAATTATTGCCGGTTACATAACAGGTGTCGTGGTTACAGTTAATTACGAAATGAAATAGTTAGTGCTACGTATTACTACTTATTGATAACATCTTAGTAGGTAGGTACTAGGTAGTGTAGCGACCCTGCCTGTGAAGCTTGAAGCTGAGTTTGATTCAATGTGTGAAATAAACAACTACAATGAGTAATTTGAAGTATGTTCATCTTGTACATCTCATCTCGTTGATGATAAAGTAAACTTTTTATATTCCATTTTCCTTAGATTTTAATTTATCTGTTTTAATCATATGTTATTTATTACCCTAGTAATTCGCTCTTTAATTAATATAATTGGCTGCTGCCGTTTTAATTAAAGTAAAATAAATAAATACAAAAAAAAAAAAAGTTAACTTGTCATAAAAGCGAAAGAAATAAACGAGTAGGTGAATAAAAATGGCGATGAATTAGCGTGGGTATCCCTAGCGGAAGTCAAGTTTAATCAACTGTGTGAAATACCTTTTGGAACTAATTGGGTTTCGGCGATACTTCCTGTTTCCGGGTATACATATACAATGCTTCCGATTAATTAATTAAATATCGCCGAATACAATTTTTTTCAGGTGTTAACTGATTTTACCGTCTTCATTGAATCGTATCGATAGACTTACCATCGTCTTGAATTAAAAGTTGATTCGATTAGTAAGTAGCAAAATGAACTAGGTTTATTATTTAAATATATCTAAAGTGAATATTATTTAAATTAATGAATTAGAACTCTTTATTGTACCAAAGAGCTTAAATACAAATACATATAAAAGCTATGGAGTACAATGGGCAGCCATATCGCTAAGCGATCTCTTCCAGTGATGATCCAGCCTTGGGAAGAGATGAGATGAGATTGAGCTTTAGCTTTAGATTCAGTGATTAAATTAAAAAAAACGACTGCACCAAAATACGGATAACAGTATTTCTGCAGTCGTTAATGCGTAGTAAGTGACTCAAATACGTATGTATAAAAGACAACGCGACATACACTATTCAATTATATTATTTTCTTTTCTTTGAATTCCTAAACAAGTAAGCAGTGATGACTGTTACAAATGCTACCGAAAATAGAGTTAACAAAAGAGGGGTTTTATTGTTTTATCAAGCCGCTTGCTAAATTGATTCAGCTATCTGATTTATGTCTGTCGTAAACTACTGCTTACATTTGTTCAACATACGATGGCTCTGAGCCAATATTACAAAAACAATGTAATCCTAGTAATTTTTTTTACAAAATTTATTTACTATTTAATAATTGCTATTTTACTTTCGTAAGATAGGCGTCTCTTGATAATTAATTGTACTCTTAAACAAATTCTATGTCTCGCCAAAGTAGATGAATTATCTGGTTGTAAAAAGGCATCTCACTTGCCGGCTCCAACATTTTCTGGTGACTGACTTTACAGATATCGCAGATATAAATAAATAAATAAAAAGCTTTATTTTCCTTTAACACTACATACTTTACAAATTAAAAAGTTTTATAAATATTAATGCTCAATTTCAGTGTACGGAAAGCCTCCTGCAAGGTTCTCCAATTGTTTCTATCCCTTGCTCTTCTTGGCCAGAGTTTTCCGGCCACCTTTACGATGTCGTCACTCCATCTTATTGAAGGTCGTCCCTTTCTTCTTTTTGTGCTTCTTGGGTCCCAGTTTGTCAGTGTGTAGGACCATCTGTTGTGGTTCATCCTTTGAACATGGCCCGCCCATATCCATTTAAGCCCTAAAACTTTAGCTTTAGTTTTTCTTCTTATAATTTTGTTTCTTATTTTATCCTTTAGTTTTACACCTAAATAACTTCTCTCCATCTCTCTTTGACATACCGCAGATAGACACAGAAATATCTCATACAGACTAAGGTTTCTCTGTGTTCCTCTTATTGCATTGGGGGCTGGTTGGGGGTTAAAACACACTTTTACAAACTTAAAACAGCATGCTATATGAGAAATCAAAAAGTTCAAAGGAATTTTTATACATCTTCTGACCTACACTACATTGTACAAAGTAAATGCTGATTTTTCATGATTACAAGGGCTTGAAAGCAAAAAACCAGCCTTTTTACGGCTATCAAGTCCTTGACCGTGAACTGCCAAGCGATGAGATTGATATCTTCAAGGCGAGATTACCAACAGGGGTGTGTGAACGTTGCTCGAATGATTTCCCTGAGGATATATAGGAATTTTCATGAGTTATTATGAAAATAAGAGACAATTCAATAAAGTGATCTATTTAAGTGCTCGTGAAAATTAAATATGTATAGTAAATCTTCGGCTCGTAAAGGAATAAGGGATAAGCTGCGTCTCAAAATTCGATAGATATTTGCTGGAACCTTATATACCTTATATATATATACATGTTATATATATATATATTATATACCGTATATATATACCTTATATTTATATGATCATAAAACATAGGTTTAAGATCTAGATCTGTGTTTTTCTCTAGCGATTTTGGCAAGTATTGTAGTAGGGCGTGTAGAGTCTTTTAGCAAGAATGGTTCTTAAAACACTTTCCTAAATAATTAATTGTATTGTATCTAAATGAGGTTATGACATGGATGGTCGAGTGGCAATTGTGTTGGCCTGCTTAGCTATGCCGGTGTCGCAGGTTCGAGCCCTCTTCAGGACAAACACTTGTTTGATAAACATCGATGTTTGTTCTGACTCCTGAGTCTGGATGTTTTCTATATATGTTTTTACGAAAAATAAAATTAAGTATTCTATCAGTTATCTGGTTCCCGTAGTAACAGCTCTGCGTAGTTTGGGGCTAGATGGCGTTGTGTGAAATGTCCAAAATATTTATTTATTTATTTATATTTATACAATATACTTAGATACTAGAGATGTAATACGGACTTAGTAATTCATTGAACATACGTTTTCTGTGACTCTCAGAAAAACCGTCATATCTTAAAGATAAAGATAATATTATGTATATTATCTTTATTTTGCCTAACACTGTCTTAAATAAATTGGTGTTCTATATATGTATGTTCTACCTTTAGTTCTTGTTCTTAAGTTTTTAGTTCTTATCAAGTTGGGTAAACAGTGTCAAAAAACTCTACTTTTGTTCCGCGCTGTTTCGGCCGTGGGCAGTGCCGTGTAAGGGCATAGACATATCCGCTGCCCACAGTCCAGTAGCTACCATCTGCCTCGTGTCTCATCGTCTCATTAAAATCACCATACACAATATCACAATTTATCAAGGTTTAGGCCGTTGTTGCTTTGTGCTTATCTCGTGTTTTATCTCCTAAATCCTTCCCTTTATTGCTGGGTCAAAAATAGAACTTTATGACCTTTTTAAACACTCTTCCGTCGATTATTTATTTCACTCATACCTACATCATGCTTGTCGATATTTTTTTTCGTTCGTTCCGGGTGGAATCTTGGAACTCGACTTTCGAGCACTTCCCGATTGGCTATCCGGCTGTATCTTTCGGGTTAGCTCACAAGTCGACGACAATGCATTCTAAAACCATCAAAACCGCTATGTTTCGTAAAAAAAGCGAGATAGAGCAAAAGCATAAAAACGTGGTTTCAAATTCTTAATCTACATTTCTTTATTTAGTCAATAAAAAAGTCCAAGTACCAGCAATGAGGCATCTTATAGTTTAAAATGTTGACTGTGCTATATATGTTTTTGTAACAATAGCTTTATACTCTTGAAATTGAAAGTCCTTTAACGTAACTTGTCAAAAAATATCAAAGTAAACGTTTTTAAAAAAAAATATCTTAAAAATAATTTCTATTTACGAAATAAACATACTGAAGAGCAAAACATTCTTAATTTTATTTAGACTGCTAAGTAATAACGATGTGTACATAATGTTAAAGCTATTGAAATTGTACCTCGCCTTTGATGTTCATGACAAAAAATCTGAATTTCACTGTACTTCAAGGAAAATTCAGGTAGCGCTTAAATTTCCTTATGTAATCATCCTTTTTTGTGATGTTTTCTAAGCGCAGAGTTTCCAAATGGTTTTCACACATTTCATCGCACAAGATTGAATATGACATAAATATAGTGTTTTGATGTGACTACGTGTAATAAATCGATGAACGTCGCCGCGCCGCCCGGCTGCATGCACGAAAACGTTGACGTCATTGTCCGGTAACGCTCATTGTCCCGTTACGCTGGTCAGTCACGTTAAACTATCGTCCATAAACCAACTTTACAGACAACCATTTTTTTTTTTGTAAACAAGTTATGATAATCACGCCTGCCCATGACCAGAACATGCTACACAAGACTTTGATTCACATAGGTCAGTACAAGTGTACAACACTGCTATAGCAATCGTCCACTTTTAGGCAAATGTTAGGCCCATTTTAAACCGGTAGAGATCATTAAGTTTTAAAATTAATCCCCTCCGCGCGAAGGACACTTTTGTATGGCAGATATATTGGAACGGCGGCGTGCATTTTTAGACTGAATAATACTACTGTACCAAACTTGCCAAGGCCACGAGCAGACGCTTAGTTACATATACTAACTTCTGTGATACCCTAACTTTTGTTAATTCCAACTTTGAAGGTCTTATCCCAACCCTAAGCCCCACAAATTCTGGAGAGTTAGCACAACTGCTAACTAAACTAATTCACATTGTACTCGACGTAACTTTCAGCGCTTAGTTTGTTAGCATTCATATTACTCATCGGCCTTTCTACTAATCTCTTATTTATAGGTATTTTGTGTTTGGATACTGATTAAAGTGGTCGGTATCGAAATAGCGAATTTTTACAAACTAAAGCTTAAGTTTTTGTCAATGTTGATTAATAATTACCATAATTCACCTTTTTTTTACCTTCAGCATAAATAAAGCAGATTGAATATTTGTCCCTTATTCAACCTGTCCATCTTTGACATTGAATATTTTTTCATAAAAATCCGATTCAAATTCAAATCGATCTAAACTAAGCCCGCTTTACGTCTCCAAACGACTAACCCAATTGTAACTCTGCCATAAAATTTCCAGATAGCTTTTCTTTTACAAATGATACTCAATTTCGATACGTTAACAATAAATCGATCTCTTTGTCATTTGAAACAATGAATATTTGTTAAAAAAACTCGCTAAAAGTGGGGTAAGTCTGATGTAACTTAGGTTCAATCTTATTTTAACACGCGAACATTTATAGGTCTTGCACCCCGAGTTGGGTTTAAATTAAACCTTAAGTTGTCGGCCATTCCTGCAGATTATGTCTAAGTAAGTACATAAACATAACTGGCTGCTGCCCGTTGCTTAGTCTTCATATCGTCTCATCATCATCATCAGCCTATCGCAGTCCTCTGCTGGACATAGCCTCTAGCCTCTCCTCTGCCAATGAGCGCCATCGCGCTCTGTCTTCGGCTTGCCGCATCCATCTTCTGCCTGCAGCTTTTTATAGATCGTCACCCCACCAGGCCAGAGGGCGTCCTACACTACGTTTGCCAATTTGCGGTCTCCACTCAAGAATTAAATTGCCCCAGTGGTTATAAGTTCTTCGACAGTTATGGCCAGTCCAATGTCTATCATATTGTCTTCTCATATTTAACTCCAGTTCAAAGCAGCCTGTGTCCTTTTCCAGCATGTGTACTAAATTTCTGACAATAATTGATTCGCGGGTACTCTTCCATCTGTCACTATGGTTCAGGTTCAATTACGCTCAATTCTAATTATTTAGGTCACATCTTGAATCTTGAATATACGAGATATTATCATCCTATAAACATTACCTACTCCTTACCCCTTCGAACATTCTTCGAGCAAACTTCAACAGTACATCGACATCAAAATGAATACAATTTCGAGAACGTTGGACAAAGGAACACGCTCCTCGGGACAAAGTTATAATCACCCCATTATTTGGCCTACCTAAAACCACCTTAGAAATACGATTAGTAACTGTCAACGTTGCCGGGACGGGCTGCATAACTCCTCATTATTAATTTCCCTAGTTGTTACGGTCGGGTTGGCAACTTCAATCTTCAATTGGATTTCCACCATGGAATAATAGTGAATTGATGTGGTAAGCTTTTTTTTTTACCATGAACTGCGTTCGTTGTGAATCGTTAAATAAACTGTAGGCCATAATTCATATGCCTAATGCTTATGCCATGCCAAGAGAATCAGTATCGAGCAGTCTTCGACAATCGTGTTCTTGAGTAGAGACCGCGTCTAGGCAAGTCTACTCCATAGTAAGTCCTTGTTCGGTGTCCATACTCCATCTACGGAGCGATCATCTGGGCGCTATATAGCTGTCAGTGTTATAGCCGGGACTGACTGGCTATTTTAATTTAATTTTATTTAGTTAGCTGAGGGCTCTGCAGGATGGATGGTGAAATGATTAATATTTTATTACGTTTTTTAAATATTTTATTATAACAATTACATAGCAGTAGGCTAATTAAATGCAAAATGAGAGGAGGCGGTCTGAGCGCACCGCTATTTATAGGGTGGTGAAGCGCCATCTGTTGGGATCCTGAAGAACTTCTGCGTAGATGTGCGCACGCGTCGCGTCTCCCTGCTACCGCTCTATTCATTCCAGCGGTTTGCCTGGTCGCGGCTAGGTGGCGTTAACATCCCGGGGCGCCTTGAGCACACTCAAGATTTATGGTTGACTGCTTGATTCCTGATCGCTTCTGTGACCAGCATCCTCAGTATTGACATCGAGTGGACATATTCTGGAAAATGCCCTCTTCACTACGCCCGTTGAAGTGCGTAGCTCTGCTACTCTCGTAATCCCATCTCGACCTGGGAATAAATTTATTACACGGCCCAATTTCCACCTTAATGGAGGGAGGCCATCATCTTTGATGAGAACCAAGGCTCCAGCCTTGATATCGTCTTTCTTGTCTTGCCATTTCGTACGCCTCTGCAGCTCCGAAATGTACTCCATTGACCAGCGCTTCCAAAATGATTGCTTCAAGTGCTCGATTCGCTTGAAGCGTGACAGGGCAGGGAGCGCCCTCATCGTCACGTCTTCCTCGGCGGGGGTCATCATGGCTCGGCCGACGAGGAAATGAGCTGGAGTAAGTGGGGTAAGGTCGCTTGGATCTGAAGACATAGGATACATAGGGCGGGAATTCAGGACAGCTTCAATTTGTATCAAAACTGTATTGAATTCCTCATAAGTTAAATTAACATTTCCTATCACGCGAGAAAGGTGGTGTTTGCAAGATTTTACCCCTGATTCCCACAATCCACCAAAATGAGGAGCATAAGGAGGAATGAATCTAAATTCTATTTGATTATTTGATGCGTAATCAATAATAGACTGACTATTTTCGTTGAAAAAGTCGGTTAACTCCTTAGCTGCAGATGTGAAGTTACCACCATTATCTGAAAATATTTGTGAAGGTTTATTACGGCGACTGCAAAATCTTTTTAAAGCTAAAATATAACATTCCGCTGTTAAACTTGTAACAAGCTCTAAATGCACTGCTCGGGTCGCTAGACACACAAATAAACATATATAACATTTCTCGAGTTTTGCACCTCTACCCTTTCTATTTAATATGTAGAATGCGCCACAATAATCAACACCGCATCTGTCAAATGCAAAACCGCTATTACATATACGTTCTTTTGGTAAATAACCCATAATACTTTGTATGGTTTTACCTTTCATACGACGGCAACGTACACATTGATGTACGACCTTTCTTGCTAAATTCCTGCCTCCTATAGGCCACCAGTGCTCCCTTATATTTGCTAGAAGCAACTGGGGTCCTGCATGTAATAACTTTGCATGTTCATACCTAAACAAAAGCAATGTAAAATGATGTTTACTACACAATAGCTTAGGATGCTTTTTATCGTAAGGAAAATCCGAATTTACTAACCTTCCTCCTACACGCATTATATTATTTTCATCTAAAAACATATTCAAACTTGATATGCTGCGATTAGATTTTATTAGTAAATTTTTCTCTAAAGTTTTATATTCATCGGGAAACGATTGCTTTTGAGCTAACCGAGTTAAAATATTTAGCGAATTATTTAGTTCCCGGACAGTTAAGCTACCACAAAACCGTTCGGCTTTATTTTTCGTACGAGTGTTTTTTATAAAGCGTATTACATAAGCACACGTACGCTGTAAACGATTGAAGTTCGAAAAGTTTTGAAATTTTATAAATTCTTGATGAACTTCGTTAGAAATCAAACTTACCGTAGTTTGTTTCATTTCGGGCAAGCTAGTTATATTATGCGAACTATCTTGTTTATATTGTGACCAGTTTGGTACTTTTTCTTGTAAAAACAATGGCCCGTTCCACCAAAATGACAATGTACACAGCTCACTTACACTAATACCACGTGAAATCAAGTCAGCGGGATTTTGTTTTGTTTTAACATGTAACCATAGCGCATCACTGGTCAAATCATTTATTTCTACAACACGATTTTGTACAAATGTTTTTAATTGGTGCGGGGAAGTTCGTAACCATCCTAGCACAATAGTCGAATCTGTCCAAAACACTATTTGATCGAACTGCAAACGTACCGATTTTATGATTTTATCATATAACTTCGCACCGAGTAACGCACCACAAAGTTCTAGTCGGGGAACGCTTAGCGATTTTATAGGTGCGACTCGACTTTTAGATACTAATAACTTCACTGTGGCGTTGCCATTGTTATCGCATGAACGACAGTACGCGCAAGCTCCGTATGCACCTTCACTCGCATCAGTGAATATGTGCAACTCTAATTTCGAATAATCATGGTCGATTACATGTCGTGGAACACGAATGTTAGGAAGATAGGCTAACGAGTCTACGAACTTCCTCCATAGTATGGCTACGTCATTTGGCACGACATCATTCCATCCAACGTTTTTATGAAGCCAAAGCTTTTGAAACAACATTTTTCCTACAATAATTATAGGACTTAAAAGACCTAAAGGGTCATAAATCTGAGATACGACCGATAAAATCAAGCGTTTAGTTATATGAGTCATATCCTCATTTATTTTTGTGACGAAGTGAAATTCATCACTTGTATTGAACCACCCTAGCCCTAGCGTTCTACTAGATTGATTCGTATCAAGTGATAAACATTTGGATTTGTCCTCATTACTCTGTGTATTTAATGCGACATCAGGTGAGTTAAAAATCCATTTGCGTAGTGGAAAACATCCAGACAAACATACATTAGACACATTGTTACACAATTGTGATAACTTATCCTTACAATTATGAGATATAAGGAAGTCATCAACATAAAATCCATTTAAGATGGCACGCGCCACTTCATCGTCCTCGCACTGTAATCCTAGCTCTCTCATACATCGTATACTTAAGTATGGGGCTGATGCAGTTCCGTACGTAACGACGTTAAGCTTATAGATTGAAAGAGGATCGGATACCTTATCTCGCCATAAAATTAACTGTAAGTTTCTTTGGTCTTCCTGGATAAGTATTTGCCTAAAAAATTTCTCAACGTCAGCACATGCAACGTATTTGAATTGACGAAAACGCAAAAGAATGCCAACTAAATCATTCTGCAATGCTGGACCTGCCATTTGAATATCGTTAAGCGAAACATCGGACGACGTTTTTTGACTTGCATTGAAAACCACGCGTAATTTAGTTGTAGTACTTGGTTCCCGTAACACACCGTGGTGAGGCAAGAAATAATGTGGCAACGTATAATCTATGTTTTCAATGCGTGTCATGTGCCCTAAATCTAGATATTCCTGCATGAAGTCAGTATACAAACTTTTATATTGCGGAGATTTTTCTAATTTGCGTTCTAACGATAGAAACCTACTTTCTGCTACCTTAAAGCTATCGCCAAGCGTTTCGACCGATTGTCTCAAAGGAATGCGTACCGAGAATCGCCCGTTATCTACTCGCTCAGTCGTTTCGGTAAACAATTTCTCACAGATGCGATCTTCTTCGGAAATTAAATTATTCGGGTTACTTATTTCTTCGATTTCCCAGAACTTTTTTAACTGATCGTTTAGTTCTGATGATTGTAAGAAGTTACAGTGAAGTCGATTTATGCGCGACTTGGTATTGTGTACAATACCTGAAATAATCCACCCTAGTGTAGTATTTTGCAAATACGGCCCTCTTGGCAAGCGTATCCTACCATCGACTAGCAAGTCCCAAAAACAGTCTGCACCTATCAGCAGATCGATTTGAGATGGTGAATGGAACGTCGGATCGGCTAGATCTAGATTCCTAGGGATATCTAACGATTGAGTATCTAACCTGACTGACGGCAGTAAATTTGTTATGCGATTCAAAACAATACAATTTATGCGTGTATTGTAGTCGCTGCGACGCGACTTTAGATTTACCTCACAGGATTGATTTGACTGCGTGATCGATTGCCCTACTCCCGTGACCTGAACAGTGGACTGTATCAATTTAACATTCAATTTATCGCGAAATGATTCGGTAATAATGCAGTGTTGACTTCCACTATCTAACAATGCGCGTGCTGTAAGATAAACGTTGTCATCGCCTGCTACCTCGACTAATGCGGTCGATAAAAGCACGTGGTTGTCGTTACAATCAATATTAATGCGTGACTGCTCGACTGCGTGCATGACGGCTGTGCTCATGGTTGGCATGGAGTTCGGTTGGGGCTCTTGGTCCACAACCGATAGTGACGCGAAGTCTCCATCATGAAGCAAGCTGTTGTGCCTCTCATTACATTTTCTACACGGACCGAAACTACAATCGGATAACTCGTGACCCGACCGTAGACAATTCATGCATAGATTATTGCCTTTCACAAATTCTAACCTATCCTTGCATGACAAATTGCTAAACTTATAGCAACCGTAAAGCGCGTGGTTGCGGTTGCACAATTTGCAAGCGCGGGTGGGTTTGTGCGTTGCATTTTGCGTTGATGCGAAGCTATGAACACTACTTTGTTGAATCGTTTTTTTAGTAGGTTCGTGAATTGCCCTATTACTGTAATTGTTACTATTACTGCTAGGAGATGACGAAGAATTATGCGCTTTTATCATCTCCAGCGTGTCTGCTTTGTCCTTTAAATATGCTAGCAGATTGTCTAACTTAATGCGTTTAGTATCATTCTGATTCAGAAAACTGCTTTTATATTGTTCCCATTCTTTCTCCACCACAGAGTCTAATTTAGAGACAATCATATAGATAATGAGAGTATCCCATTCATGCGTGGACTCTCCTAGCGATTTTAAAGCTCTAATGTTTTTCAACACCGTATCTATCGATTTCCTAATATGAAAGGATGTCTCTTTGATTGGCTGCAACGTAAAGAGAGCTTTCACATGATTATGCACCAATAATTTAGAATTATCATACCTATTGATAAGCAACTCCCAAGCTACCGTGTAGTTTTCGCTCGTGAATTCTACCGATTTGATAACTTGCGCCGCATTACCCTTAAGGGATGATCGCAAATAGTGAAACTTTTGTATATTATCGAGTTGATTTGAATTATGGATCATAGAAAGGTACGTATCTCTAAACTCGAGCCAACAATCGTAAGAACCGTCAAACGACTGTAATGAAATCGTCGGTAACCTCACTTGCGATTGAACAGTGCATTTACTCTTAGTGTGACAATCATTGCTTGCTTCGCGAATAGAAGTTGATTCACCTAACAAAGCGTCGACCGTAGCAAGCGTCTTGAAATATTTGCTTTCGAAAGATTCGCGTGTTTCGAGTTGCTGCGCAAAAACATCTTCCGATACTAACTCTTCGATCGAGCTCTGAATATTATTATTTTCACTTAACAATGACTTGGCAACCTCACTACGCATTCTAATCTCAGATTTCTGAATTTCAGTTAACGTAGCTCCCTTGAAACTGGCTACAAAAGTAGCGAAATTAGTCAGTCTACCTTTGATAGAAGCACGTTTTCTATTTAAATCGCGTAAAATATTTTCATTTAAATCAGAACCGAGGAGAGGATTTGGAGATTTACTACGATTAGACACATTTCCAACACTCATTGTGGCAGATTAATGGTACTCACGGTTTTTCCTGGAAACACCACGCGGTTTGGGCTTCTACTGCGAAAGAAAAACAGTTTTAGTACAATTGAAACAAGGAAAGACGGGGAATTGGCGAATGGAACGATTTAGCCAGACAGACCCTTCTTCTTGTATTGCGACGTGGCTGGTTGCAACGTGGCTGCGTCGACATGCGGCTTCGAAGGTCCAATGTTATAGCCGGGACTGACTGGCTATTTTAATTTAATTTTATTTAGTTAGCTGAGGGCTCTGCAGGATGGATGGTGAAATGATTAATATTTTATTACGTTTTTTAAATATTTTATTATAACAATTACATAGCAGTAGGCTAATTAAATGCAAAATGAGAGGAGGCGGTCTGAGCGCACCGCTATTTATAGGGTGGTGAAGCGCCATCTGTTGGGATCCTGAAGAACTTCTGCGTAGATGTGCGCACGCGTCGCGTCTCCCTGCTACCGCTCTATTCATTCCAGCGGTTTGCCTGGTCGCGGCTAGGTGGCGTTAACAGTCAGTAGGTGGTAAAAAGAGCCAAAGATAGGGCCCAGTGGCTCGCCATGGGAGATACCTACGTCCAGTAGTGAACAGTTATAAGTTGATAATGATTTGTACTTTTGCGGAAATCGTATAAGGAAATCAGAATTTCAAAAGTGACAGCCCTCTTTCGTTCTTCGTATTTTCTTCGTTCATTTCCGAAGTGTATTTTATTCAAATTGTTTCGTAAAGCTGTCACGATAAACGTTGAATGTATTTATGGTTTCGTGGAGCTGTCGGAATTGAATAGGTGATTATTTTACTCACTTTATTACTGTGTTTTAAAGGGGTGAAAGTGATAAAGAGGTGGATAACGTTCGTAAATTATTGCATTAGGCAGCGCTTTGTAACTTGTCACAATACTTTAGATTTGTAAGATTAGAGTTGGATGTTCATTCGAAATATAAAGATTCGGTTTTCATAGTCTTTAATTAGAGATTAGCTAATTAGAGACACTTCAAAAAAGGGAAGTGACTTAACCATTTCGATGCTTATTTTTGCAAGTTACAAAAACGGCAGTGCCTAAATACATAGTTGCAATAAGGGAGTACTTTGAACTCGACGACGAGAGTAGTTCTGAGTTCCGGTTGTGGGAACATAGGTTGATTGTGATTATGTCTAAATTAGAGCAGGTACCAAACCTTAGGTTGCAAAGTGTAGTTGTTAAAAGCTGCTCGTGTTTTGTCAGGTTATATATTTCTGCGAAAATAATTAATACTTGATTTTACCTAGATCCATTCGGTGAAATTTTTAATAAGCAGCATATTACTTTTTTGCTAGACATTGCCATGCAAAATGGTTGAATGATAAAACTTTGTAAAGGCAAAAGCTACGGACTTTTAAACAATACGTTTCAGACTATAATAGATAGGTACAAAAATGGAGTTGGCAACTTTTTCAGTACCTATTTGCTTTTTCAGCAACGTTTCTCTTTTTTTTTTTTCGAAGAACCTAAGTTCTTCGGTTTTGGCTTCACATCAAAGGTATATAGCCAGTGTCAAGTAATTGGAGAGATTATTTTGTCATAAGTCAGAGTCGTTAAGTCAAGTCATGCCCCTGTAAAGTAGTGGTGGTTGCGACTTTACTAGAGGCTTCTATGGAGTTTTGGAGGCAACACGAAAAGTCTCGTTTTACAGCATTACAC
This sequence comes from Lobophora halterata, assembly GCA_932526365.1. Classification (NCBI taxonomy): domain Eukaryota; kingdom Metazoa; phylum Arthropoda; class Insecta; order Lepidoptera; family Geometridae; genus Lobophora; species Lobophora halterata. Next base: position 4,038,910 of record OW052026.1, read on the forward strand.
TATTCACCAACACTCATACACATTCACGAGCACTTAATGGATAAAAAACCACCGTTTTTACACTTAAACACTCAATGTTATACAAGTTTTGTCAATTAATTTAATGCCGCCAATACGCCATTTTTCATGTTCCCGCCAAAATCCAACGTTTCTCTTTCGCTTTTACATGAACCTGCGGTTTTATGAAGTTGGTTTTATACAAATATTGTGCGAAAGAAACATTTTTCATCATCATTTTTGCAGATATTCGACCAAAGTTATATTAGTATAAGCAAGTATAAGTAAATAAGGATTTTATGGAATACTTGCTAACGCCCGCAGCTTCTTTTGCGAATTAACAAAATTCCTTATCTAATACGTACTTTCAGCTCTTGACAAATACACCCTCCAAGTTTCAAGTCTCGACGTTCAGTGGTTCGGTCTGTGCATTGTCTGTCAGTCAGTCAGGACTAAGCCTTTTATATTTCTATATTCTTCTTCTTATCGAGTAGCTAGTTCTTTCGAACCAGTGTGGTGTAAGGATTTCAAGTGCGCCTCAAAGAGTCTCCTTTCGAGCACTTGACATACATGTTTTTATATGACACGCCGGTTTCCTCACGATGTTTTACTTCACCGTTTAGCACGTGTTTGCTTGCACACACAATTTTTTTGGACAGAAATTCCCCTGGTACATCCGAAGGTTGTGGGTCGAGGCACCTCCCACTCTGGCAACACGGCTTTATACATATTTTGATTAGGTATTTATTAACAAATCCTTTCCTATCTTTCCAGACAGACTCTATTTCGCGACCCTCAAAACAGGATACAAGCCAAAACCCACACGAAACAGTAAATACTTCCACATCGAGGATGAAATCGTCTACGAAAACTACTACTTCGACTTTGGACCGTATCATCTGTGCCATTTGTATCAGTTTTGCAACAAGCTAAATGAAGAACTGGAGAAGAATCCTAAGAAGAAAATCGTGTTTTACACCAGCAATAACGAAACGCTGCGGCTCAATGCGGCGTATCTTATTGGGAGTTATCAGGTAATTAACTCTAACTTTCTGTGTTGCGTGGAACTTTTCTGGCCGTAAAGCGTCGATGTCACAGGGCTAGTTTACAAGCTACCAGCCGACAAGTTTAAAAGCTAGCATGTGAGCGAGTTAGCTTTCGAGAAGGATTGTCAACTAGCAGATTGTCAGCAGAAAAAACTGATGACACGGGGCGAGTTTACAGGCTACTAGCGAAATTGCTGGCTTGTAAACTAGCCCTGTGTCATCGACGCTTTAGGTTTTACTTTTTGGTAGTAATTAAAATACAAAATGTCGGCTTACAGCCACCATATTGGATTTCTTGACGTGTAATATCTTTCCCGTGACCAAGACGAATCTAATGAGTACATAAATGTAATACATACATCTGAAACTACTTCGCTGTCAGTTCAAAAGGTAAAGATGGCCTGCGCACATTGGTGGACGGTACGGCAGAGGATTATAAATTTATGAATTGAATTACATACTTATCCAATGTAAATAAGAAATACATTTCAATGCTCGTGCGCGTTGTTCCTAGGTCGATCACCGAGCATTGTAATATTTACTAGTAAATTTAGAATTGGCTTGCTATTAAATTCAATTTATAAATTTAATATCCTCTGCCGTGCCATCCAACTACGTGCGCAGGCCATAATTCAGCTCAAAAAAGGGCTTCGCTATAAATCGTCCGTACATAGCCGTGTAACAAGCTGTAGGCCGCTTGACGTTATGTGTTACAAAGCTAACTGAGGATTACACATTCACACCCTCACGATCCGGAGACCAAACAACCTTATAAAACAGCTGGTTATCAGGTAGGTACCTAATGGGAAATGTCAAAACAACCAATTCGACCTATTATTTCGCAGGGCAGCATACTTGGACCAACGTTATTTAATATCTACATCAATGACATCCATCAACTCAAAATTGATAATGCTCAATTAATTTGCTATGCGGATGACACTGCAATAATTTTTCACGGACCTACCTGGCAAACAGTTTCTTCACTTGCCGAAACTGGAATGTCTCAGATCAGTAATTGGCTCTGCAATAATCTACTTACCTTGAATACGGACAAAACTATGTACATGTGCTTTCACAAAACCTCTGCCTCAGCTCCCTCAACATTCGACAGGAAAATAAAAGTTCATAGATACGCCTGTCTTGACAGGACTTCTTGTGATTGTCCGTGTCTCAGCAGGACTAGGCATTATAAATATCTAGGTGTCTATTTAGATGAAAATTTAAACTTTAAAAAACATATTGAGGCCTTATCGACCCGTATTAGGAAAGTTATTAGTATAATGCGTAATCTGCGTAACATTGCATGTAAAGAGCTGCTACATACTGTATACCTAACGATGTGTCAATCTCTTATAACATACTGTATAACATGTTGGGGAAGCGCCGCAAAAACTTACCTAATTCAAGCTGAGCGAGCACAACGTTCTGTGCTAAAAGTTATGCTGCATAAGCCATTTAGATACCCAACCTTTGACTTGTACAAAGAAAGTGGCGTATTGAATGTTCGACAACTTTTTATCCTGGGAATATCCTTAGCAACACACAAACACTCTCTTGAATCAGAAACCTACCTAAAAATTACACAAAAAAGAACCTATAGAATTCCAATCCCCCCGGTAAAAACATTTTTCGCAAAACGTTTTGGTCTGTTCATAAGAGCTCACATTTATAAAATTGTAACAAAATATTGTGATCTCAAAAATAAGTCTACAAGAGAAGCTAAACGAATAATTAACCCTTGGCTTAAGTCTTTATCTTATTCGGAGACTGAAAATCTCCTTAAAATAATAACCTAACTTATACATTTTTTACAAATCTAAATAAATATCATTATTTTAATGCCTAGTTCATTTTCAATATTTTAATAATATATAATAACTAACTACTAAGTACTTAGAATTAGGAGAAATTGGCCTTTACCTACCTACTAACCTGCCATTTACTATAGTACATAAAATAATGTAAATAAGTTCTAAATCGTACAAAGAACAATGAAAGTTGTGAATATTTCTTGTTTGCTTATTATAACAAAAATAATTAAATAAATATATATTATATATTGTACCTATATGAAAATCTTTGATGTAATTAGATTAACTTAAATTCACTAGTATAATGATTAATTTACTAACTTTTTTTTTATTACAGCATAAGCTAACTACTACAATCTATATATAGGTATATTACAAAATTTACAAAAGGAAACAATTGGGCCACCCATAGACCGTTGCAAACGATCTATAGGTAGCTCAACTGCTCCAACTCGATACCCGATGGCAGCGTGCCGAGGATACTGGCTGCATTGCCTCTTTGTATAGCAAGGCTTATTCTTTGGCCCAGATAGCTGCCAGCTAATTACTAACTTAGATTACCTACATAACTACAAATTCCAGACTGTATTCTTACTTACCTTCCTAAGTACAATGTTAGTCCGAGGCATAAGCTTGTGACAAGTAAATCAATGTTGAAAGAAAGGCCTTCACGATACAGGCTCGGCCTAGTGTGACCGGACCACCGCTAAAGAATCCTATTCAAACTTATCAACAAAAGATCTCAGTGTTAGCCTTAATTGTAAGTTTGCACAGTAACACTTATATAATGTATATCTTTGTTGTTAATAAATATTTTTTCATTTTCATTTTCATTTTCATTAGCACATGAATAAATACACCACATGTTTTTTATTACCAGAAAAAACGCATAATCAGCTGCCGTTAATTATCTCAGATATGGCAAATTTTTTTTTAATTAAAAATTATGAAAATTGGACATACATTCATATGTACTGTTACCGTTAGTCGTTTTTGTATGGCCTTTCGTCAATCGGTACGCAATCATTGATAATTTATTTTAAGTTCCATTCGTCGTTTGGCAAACTCGGGTACCTAGCTCGAGCCAGCTCGGAAAAGCTCGGCTCGGGCGCCGCACCCGCCCTGCTGTCACTCGGTCATTTTGTAGTATCATGCATTGCCCATTTTAGTTTTTTGGTATTTAAAAACATTTGGTGTATATTTGCTAGCACATTATGGATAGGTCAGGATTCGTGGACTGATTTAACATGGCGGTCTCGAATGGTATTTAAATATGTGCATATAAAGTGTGATGAAAACTGGACAATAGCTTGCGTGTCTGTAGATAAATAAACTCTATTCGTCGAACTTTTCGAACTCTTCTGCTCTATCGGTTTTTACTTAACCACATCGATACTAAACTGATTGATCTAAGTTCAGTATAAACGTAGTCAATTTTTTCAATATCATAAATTCTTTATTTCATAACTTATTCTAGCATAGTTCCAGTGTACGTATATTCCTAAAAATTAGACAAACATATATTTTTTCTGTTTTTTAAGTGCAGATGACTTATTTAAAAACTTATAAAAAAGAAGAAAAATTTAAACATTTACATATTAGATAAATAATTAGTGTCTCATAATTCAATAATTACATAGGCTTTTATATTAGCACTACATTTAGTAACATACTTTTGCTTGGGAGTAAAGGATAGGTCAGTAGGTACCTACCAGAGAAATACATTAATACAGAAAAATAAGATAAGTACTATTAACATAAATCAAGCGAGTTGCAACTAACACAATGTTCATTTTATCAGTCAAAAGTAAGCAAGTGAGTCACTAGGTACTGTAGGTAATATAAAATATATTAGTAATATAGTAACAATTTAGCGTCAAATCTGCGGATAACAGCAGCTAAAATAATGCAATATATCTTCCAGATAATATACTTGAACACCAGTGCGGCGGCTACGTACCGCCAGCTAACCGACGATTCGCACTGGTCCCTGCTAACGTTCCGCGACGCATCAGCCGGCCCGCCGCTTTTCGACATCACCCTGAGCGATGTCCTCAGCGGCGTCAAGGTCGCCTTCGACGCCGGCTTCTTCAACTTCGACGACTTCGACGCCGACCAGTACTTGTTTTACGAAGTAAGTGGAGTATCAAAAAATTATATAGTTGACTTCAAAGTAAGTGGAGTAGTTGACTTCATCATCATTCGGCGGTACGTACTACGTACCACCAGTTGATGGACGGCTCGCACTGGTCCTTGTTAACGTTCCGCGATGCATCAGCCGGCCCGCCGCTTTTCGACATCACCCTGATGCCTAGATCACACGTACCGAGTAAACGGGCGAGACAGTAAAATGTCAGTGCAGTGCAAGTGCAATGCAGAGCGCTCAGCCGAGCACTCGGCGCTATGTTTATACGTACCGAAGTACTCTGAATTAAGTCACAAACATGATTGAAAAGGTTTATACCCGAAATCCCCACTAGTGAGGATTTCAGGAAAAAAAGTGTATAAATCTAAAATCTAAATCTTAAGTTAGTAGGGTTAATTTTAAAACACGTATAAAATCTAAATTAAAGTATGAAACCTTTCACTTTTTTTGTTCACGAAATCAAATAACATGGACGAAACGAATAGTGTGAAGAAATTACTATAATACGGCGTAATTTTTGAGCATTTGTCTAAATCATTTTGTATGGAATTCGGATTTGAGGATTCCCCTTAAAATCCTAATGCTAAAACTACGTTCATATCACTATAATACTCAGATGATTTTGTTGTTCTTAGAAAGTTGAGAATGGCGACCTAAACTGGATAGTCCCGGGCAAGATGCTGGCCTTCTCGGGTCCGCACCACCGCTCGCGACTCGACCGCGGCTACCCGCTGCACTCGCCCGAGCACTACCACCAGTACTTCCGGCGACACAACGTCACCACCGTCGTGCGACTCAACAAGAAGGCGTACGACGCGAGACAGTTCACAGGTAACCACTACCACTAAGTAGTACTTCCGGCACATTAATGTACAGGGTGGGCCATGAATTAGTTAACATTTAAATCTGATTTCCTGCGCAAATCCGAGCGGTGCGGGGTGCTTGGAGAGGTCAAACAGCTAACTCATTTCAGGGAAATTTAGCGGCAATAGTCCCGATCTATTGCCGCTATATTTCCCTACTGGGTCTCATGGCGACTTTTGAGTAAAAAAATTTTAGTTCGCTCACTTTTTTTTTATTAAGAAGATACTTATAAACTTTTAAATTAGATGATCGTCACTCTTCCAGGTCATGGGTTCGAGCACAGGGACCTGTTCTTCGTGGACGGATCGGTGCCGACGGATCTCATCGTGAACCGGTTTATTCGCATAGCCGAGCTGGCGAAGGGCGCAGTCGCCGTACATTGCAAAGGTAACAAGGATTTAACAATAATGTTTACTATTTTAATAATGAAATATTTATTTCAGACATTATTTCCATAACATTAACATAATAAAATGAAATAAAAAAAAAGAAACCTAAGCCTAACAACAAGAACCAAAAAGTCGACGATTGGTGTCTTACGACAAGCTAATGTTCGAGTCGTGTAGGGGCTTCGAAAAAGGTTTCCTTGCCCCGTCTTCAACTCCAGGGGCACCTCTGGGTTTTGAGCTCACTGCTGTACTCTAAACAATGCTAAATCAAGGCAATATTGTACAGACAGTGCCGCAGAATGCGGAGACATAAGAACTGACGGGCCGCATACGGCGGGGTTACAGCGCGGCGCCGAGACGTCAGCCTAGAGGGAGGGGCAAGAGCTGCAAAATTAACAGGAAATGAGACATAATTTACAAAAGAACAGAGTGGGTTTAAAGTAGACGACAATTTACGGTAAGAGTGGAAGGAAAATTCAACGATTAACATGTTTTTCACACCACCTGCACGACAATATCCAATTACATATCATGCTATCATCAAGGTAAAGCAAAGCATTACCTACCAAGGGAGGTAATGTTGTATGAAACTCCCAAGAGTAGTAATGTGATTTGAATTTGGAACGTTAAATTCGTGTGGAAACTCGTGGAAAACTCTAAGTAAAAGAACGCCCATATGGCATTTTAAAAAGGGTTGTTCTTAAATCGAACTAGCCACTCATAAAAAAAAAGAAAAACGGCGCGACTTCAAAGATTGTGAAACAAAAGACGGTGTTGGCTGCTGAGTTCGGAGCCCTTGCTTTTTATTGCCTCGCAGAAGGTGTGAAAAGTAGAGTATGCTCCTCTGGGATAAAGCCTGTCTTCGCCTTGGGCAGCTTGAACCCCTCGCGTCACTCAGGACTCTACATAACTCCCTCGCTTCGCTCAGGAGTTAACTGAGTCCCTCGTTAGCTCAGGGTTCAATATGCCACCCGCGACATAAGACACTGCTTTATCCCCTTACAGCATAATCTACTAATCTACAAGTGGTCGAATTTGCATGCGGGTCAGATAGTTAATTATATATATTTTATGTATAAATCTAAAGGTGTATTATTGTTCCAGCGGGTCTGGGGCGGACGGGCACGCTGATCGCGTGCTACATGATGAAGCACCACGGCTTCACGTCCACCGAGGCCATCGCCTGGCTCCGCATCTGCCGGCCCGGCTCCGTCATAGGCCACCAGCAGTGGTTCCTCGAGAAGTAAGACAGCTTTGCTTAGAACTTTCCAATATGCCATGTTATCTTAATAATATGTGACTAATATGCAATTCAATATATAACTCTATTCTCTCTGAAATAGCGTCCAAATTCGCATGAACGCGGAGGGCGAGGAGTCGACGTCACAATCTTTCCTATACTACTAGTATAGTATTATATTATCTGTGCCTATACCTTATACATGCGTGGCATCTACACCACGCTGCCCGAACTCGACTAACATGTCATTCAAATTAAAATATTCAAAACTAAACTCTTTTCTCTGTGTAATAGCGTCCAAACTCGCATGCACGCGGAGAAAGAAGCGTACCGTCGACGTCACAACCTGACCCGTATACTATACACACGCTCACGAACACGACTAACATGTCATTCAATATTAAACTCTATTTTCTTTACAATAGCGTACAAACTCGCATGCACGCGGAGGGCGAGGCGTACCGCCGCCGGCACCACCTGACGTCGTACCCCGTGTACACGCGCGGCATCTACACCACGCTGCCCGAGCCCGCCAAGGTCGAGGACAAGCCGGTCTCGCTGCAGACCATACTGCACGCCAGTAAGAACTCTAATAAGGTGAGAATAAAGCTCAAATTAGGTTTCATTATTTTTTTATGTGTAACATCTTTCCTCTCGCTTATCTTCTTAAGGACGTGTCTATTAGGAAGCGTAACAAGAAGGTAGCCGTAGGATAGTACCAACCTCGGAAAAATAAAGTAATTAAAACCCTTCCAAATTTAAATGTTGCTTATTACATACGAAGGTGAGATTTCAGATGTTACACATCATATGCTGCTGTAAGGCTCGCTCATTTTTTGATGTGTAACATCTTTCCTCTCGTTTTCTGTCAATTTGTGGCAGTGATGAATGCAACGGAAGCGTTTAACAGGAAGTTACTCTTCAGATGGTACCAACCTCAGAAAAAATCAGTCAGATATTACACATTGTATATCGTCGTTTCATTATTAATAAATAGCATTAATAAAAAATGTTATTAATAAATATTAATAACAATCGAACTTCACTCAGGAATTCGTTTGATCATCTATTATATGCGACTTCTGTAAGGCTCGGCTCGTTTTTAATTGACGAGACGAGCAAAACGGTCACCAAGAGATCACTATATATGAACACTATTATGAGTGACTCTAATTAAATCAATGTTTTATGTTTTCTTATATTTTCCAGTTGGACAACATGAACGCGCTCAACGCCAATGAGCCCGACACAGAAAACAACCAAATAACAACCGTCATCGGCAAATACAAGACCACACCCTCTCCAATGTTGCCAACAAAAACCGTATTCTCCCCAAAAATGAACTACATGATGCCAACTAATAACGTACGTAACGCTAATAACACTAATTTGAAACAACCCCCAAGAATCATGGCGGCCAGACACGCCTCAAGTACCCTAACTTTTCCCCCCACACGAAATTCCCAAGCGAAAGTAGCTGTGAAACCCTACACAGGAAAAAATAGCTTTCACGGGCAAAGGGCGAACCTAGCTCGCCCTGTGAGTTACACACACGGTGCCAGCCCTTTGAAAATAACCAGAAAAACTGGAACCAAAATTGACACCCCTGCCACCGCGAACAACGTAACTTCAACCTTATCCGCTTTGACAGAAAACTGTCATTTGAACGGCAAAAATAGATTACCATCTGAACCGAATTTAAAAACAGCCTCTCAAAAACCGTCGCCTACAACTCGTAAGAAACTGATCGTCAGATCAAATTCCAGTTCACGAAAGAAATTACCCAAAAGCAATGGGAAGTTGGAATCTAGTCAAGACCTCTCTTCCAGTGATACCAACGTCACTAATATATCCGCCGATTCTCTCGAAACTCCGTTCCGCTTCCGCCGGAAACGCGACAAATCGCTCAGCCCCGAGCCAATGGACTGTCTGTCTCACTCGATTCTGACAGCAGACGTCACGCCAGATAACATTGAAGAGTCCACAAACTCGCAAGGGAATAAACTATACAAAATAAAGGCGCTAAGGAAGAAATGTCCCGCATTTGGAGTGAGCTTGCTTAAAAAGGAGGGCGTCCAAACTCGGTCGAGCAGTTGCGCCAGCAGCTCGACGGTCAAGAAAAAATGATCCGTATTGTAAGCCGGTAGAGTCCGAAATGCGTTGACGCACGTTTAGAGATTATGTGCATAGCACACTGTTGTAATGTGATTTTTACGTTGGTAGTTTTGTTTCTAACGGCCGTGTCGGAATGCTATATTTTTGATTGGACATATTTATTCTACGTTTTTACGATGCATTTTGCGAATGGTTTTATTTGCGTTTGTCTTGTATCTTGTAGTACCAATTTTTTGTTACTAAATGTTAATTTTCCAAATTGTAGAAATGTGTAATTTTAAATGGTCTTTGCAAATGATATAATTTAAAACTGAACAATTATAATGTTCATATAAAATCAGTAGCTCTACCACTAAATCTTTTGGCAACCGTATTCGTAGTAAAGCTATCACAAATAAGCGAACAGTATGACGCTTTAAAAAAAAATCATACAAACTGCTGAATCTGTGACAGTTTCGTTACAAATACGCTTGTCAAAAAGTTTGCTTATCGAGCTACTGTATGGATAAGTGGTCTATTTGTTGAAGAATGGTGGAAGAATGGCTAAAACATACCATATTTTAATTTTAATGTATCATTAAAAAAATGTTTCCGCAAAGAAAAAAAATAATAACGCAAAAAGTTATTTCGACATGGTCCTGAGGGCTTCGTTTACTAAATCCTAACAGAATAATCGACTGAATTTTATATTGAACTCATATCAAAGTTACACAGCGCTAAAAGACATAAACACAGATCTACCAACTTATTTAAATGTGTAGATTTTATGCTATTTCTTGACCCCACTTAGGAGCCTATTATATACATAAATATTTGAAAATGTCTGAATGTTTTTTTATGATAATACGTATTGTATATCAAGATCGATTGATTGTCTGTTAGACAATGCAACGCAAAGTTTATTTTATATTTCATAACTTTATTAGAAAAGATATATTTCTAAAATTTTATTTTAATAACATTTATAAAATAGTTCACGACATTTGTGCTGTAGATATATATTTTTTTGTAAATTTATTAATACTTTATGCAATTGTTGATTATTTTTATGTTGTTCTAATTACATATATGTATATGACAATCTATCGATCCTTTAGAATGGTAAGAAAAATATTTTTGTAGTTTAGTAAAATTAAAAAAAAAAGGTAAGCTTAATACTAAAAAGTATTTTTTTTAGTTTTTTTAGCTTCCGGGTTTAATTCAAAAGGTTAGTTCAACATATTCGACTTTAAAAATGACTTATTCAATGGCTCGCGATTTTTTTTTTACTAAATGTTAATTAATAGAGAGAGCCAAAATATAAAATGCAACATAAATGTATTAGTTAGTGCAATATATAAGTTTATTTTGGCATACATACTTATTACATACAATTGGTTATATGTATGGCCTATGATATAAATTTCTAATAAAATAAATGACATATAAAGATATATGTGATCTTGAAAATATGTATTTTGACTATTTAATTTTGAAATCAATGGCGATATCGGTATAATGTCTTATGTATATACCTGCATATAATGTAAATATATATAATTTCGCGTGATGTGAAAACTATTTTGTATGAATCGTCACAAAATGCTGTGTAACGGTAGCGTTTGTGTCATCAATTTAGTATGTAATGAATTTAGTGTATGTACAGTGTTGTATTAGATATCGAATTCTGTACATTTATATGCAAAAAAAACGTTTGACTAAGGATATAAAAGCAGATTACAAACATAATCCAATAATATGTTTATCGTACGTAAACCGTAGAACACGTGGTTGTGCACTGCACAGCTACAGAAGAGGCCAGAAAGAAGACTGGGCTGAGGAAAATCCTGGATACGGGTCCAGATGACCCTACCGGGAAACTGGAACACACCATCCATCAACCCAGGGTCCTGCTCCGCTATTTTGGGGAGCTGGGCTGGCTGGGGTAAAGTTAGTACAAAAAAGGGGTCAATGCACAATACACCCCACAGCGGGACGTCAGTGCAGACCATATGTAACCCCTTACCCAAATTAGAATTAGAATTAGAATATGTTTATCGAAATGAATGAATTAAAAGGACATTATTGATGGTGGATCAAAGTAAAAAAAAATATCATTAATTTTGCCGCTTATTCTTTTTTCTAGTATCGACTCTAAATGCACAAATTATCCCAAGCGTTATCACCAAAATTTTTGACAAGCGTGTTCGTATCAAACAAAACCGTCACAGAATGGTGCCTAGCATAGAATGTCAGTTAATAGTATGTTTCTAAACATGGCGTTTTGTTAAAACTTACAACTCTGTGATGGATTCAATATGAATACGGTTGTCAAAATTATTCATGATGTCGCTACAAGTTGATTGTGTGACGACCCGTGTAGCATCAAAATTAGTCGATCAAACTATTTCAGAATATGCGTCTTTAAAAAAACATAATACCTACATACCTACCTTTTTATCATTTATATTGCGGGAAAAGGTTCGTAATAGAAACGTTTTACCTACCAATAAAACGTATATTAATATACTTACCTTTATGCAAAACATATCAGTTATTAATTGAGATAGGCACTATCATTTCCCGTCATATTAGCAATAATACAACTTAACTTCCTGTCTTTAGTCTTAATTTCTAGCTAACTTCCGGTCTTTCAATTCACCACCAGACAGCAGCCATTTTGTGTCATTGAGTTTTGAGAACACTAGGCAGAACTGAAAGTGTATGTTTTGCATAAAGGTAAGTATATTAATATACGTTTTATTGGTAGGTAAAACGTTTCTATTAATATGACTGTAACTTTATGCAAAACATATCAGTTATTAATTGAGACTTGTTTGTTATCGCCTGGTGGTGGTTAGGAGAGACACGCACGCCAATGTGACGGCTAAAAAGCCGATGGAACAAAAACAATTATATTTTATGGACATAGAAGATATCCAAAAACTGATGAACGATAGTAACAGTAAAATCGTTCTAAGGCTAATAAGTTGTCTTAGTATGAATTGAGACAAATTTTAGAAGGTAACCTGCTGGTAGAAGCAGATATGAACTGGACAGAATGAGTGTTATGAATCAACGCAATTCTGTATTTATTATTTTCTTAGGATCAGACAAGTAACAATCACCTGATGTTATTAACTAATAAGATAACGTATTATATTTCGCGCTAAGAGCGGAACATGATTGATTGCAGCCAACTAACTTATAAAAAACTTTATTTCATCGTGTAAATGTAGAATAATTATTTACTTACAAAGAATACCTTGAGGCATTAAGCACAAAACGTGTTCATCTGTCTCAGCGTACATACAATGTACTCATAACAGAAATAACCTCTTCTTCGCCTTTACTATTAGATACTTGCTACCTATAATAATAGCATTTTCATGAGAAAGAATTTAAATAGCGCAAAAAACACAATACTTGTTACATAGTAGAGACAAGTATTATAAAAGTTCACAGCACGCCAAGTACCTGTAGTTACTCTGAGGCTGTAGTTTCTACTCAGGGGTAGGAAAATTAGACTATTTTTATCTGCTAAGACTTCTGTGAAAGCCAAACTAATACGCATTTTCCGCGTAGGTAATAAGTACTAAATTGATAGTCATGGACGTGGCTACCACCACAGATGCAAGTTTAATTTTCAACATTATTTAAGCAAGGAAGCACGATACGTTTAACAATAAGAAGCTTTATTTATTAACCAGTTTTGAAAGAGATGGAGTTCCTTTCTTTTCAAATGTTTGTTACAGGTAGAAACTTAAGTCCTGACCTTGAATAGCTTAAATTAAAATTAAATTTTTAAACATCGTTCAGGTTAAAGTCAAAAAACTTGCAATTCCAAAATCGGTAACATTGTATGTATCTATAGACAATGAATCGATCTTATCCGCAAAGGAATCTGGCAGAACGATTTATGTAAACATCGTAAACATCTAAGAGACGTAAGTACAAGCACATAAATCCATGTAAAAAACCGACTACCTACCATCAGCCACATTACAACTTCATTCGAGAGACGATATTGCACATTACATAGGTAGGTACATACTCATATGTACCTGCCAACCTCATGGATTCTGTATACCAAGAAAAAAGTTTTTCTTCATTACTGAAAAACAAAAGATAGGTACAACCAGGGTTATAATAGTATACCCCACGGTGCACTCTGTTTTCACTCTGTACTGTGTGTGTCAATATTCTATAAGCATTTGTATAACTCCGTTCGTAGGGATGGTAATGCTTTAACCTATTCAACCTAAAACACAAACATCTTTTTATGATAAAAATGTTGGGTCCACATTGATGCATCGATGTAGGTAACGGTGAGCAAGAAAGAAAATTCAAAATATGAATTTATGATGAGCATATAGAAAATATGAACTTAAGAACCACGTGATTTTTCTACATTTGCTAAATAAATAGCTGAAAATTCACATAAGTAGGCACTGTTAAAAAGGCTTTACAAAAAGGATCGATGGAAAAGATCAATGGATCTTAATTATGAACTAATATGCCTTATTTCGAATAAGTACGTTGTACAGTTATTTCATTTTCGAAACGCTGTGGTATTAACACGCTCGGTATGTTAGACAACTGCTAGGTACTCGTTGAAACACCCTTACGGAATACGTTAAGAGGCGTTATGAAAATTTTGTCGTTTATTTTTGTGTTTGTTTAGGACTAATAGTTCGTTAATTAAGTTGTATGACCGAAAAAGGAATAAACGAAAAATTCCAAAAGAATATTTTGGGTTCATTGAACAATGAAGTAGGCAAAAACACATCCGACTCGGTTGTCATCGGGTAGGTATAATAGGTATTTTATCTACACGCATTAGGCCGTTGTAACCCTCTAGGAACCTAGTATCTCTAGGATATGACCCGCGCCTGCAGGATTGTAAGCAATACCGAAAACACTATCCAAGCCGATACTAGGGAATCACGCAACAGCGATGACACCCTTATCAATAACACTTTATAAACAGGATAATTTAGTATTTTCTGAAATACAACTCGCTGTTTACTGCGCAGGCAGAGATTAACTCATAATCAAAAACAAGCTTACTAGACTTTTGCAAGAACTAGTTATCCAGCACTCCGGCAGCCAATATCGTATTGGGCTTGGTTACTCCTAAAAACTTTCAACTTTACACCATTACTTGAAATAAGGTCATAACTGCAATTCTTGTTTGTATAGAATAACTTCTTCCAATATCGTATTATTTACGTTCGAAAAACTAAAATCGAGGACTCATCCCAACTACCCGCGAAAGCCACGCGCGGTAGATTTTATAGGATTTTAATATCCAAGCTCACACCCTGCGAGTCTTTGTGCGTGCACCTGAAAGTGTATACGACGCAATACAATAAATTTTTCAGCAACTTTTTGCAAAGACATGTCCTCATTTTATCCACGCTCTCTGGAGTTTTTACGTTTATGAAAAGACTTAGCGACTGCTCAACTACCATAATTTCGTGTATGACTATGCATATTTTCGTTAAGAAGGAATATTGGATTTGAATATCCAAGCTCGCAACTGCAAGTATTTGTTCGTAGTGAGTACGACACTATAGGTATTTTTGTTTAAATTACTATATTGTTTCCTGAAAGTTCCTACGTTTGTGAGGAGACTCAAGGACAAATCACTACCTACGCATGTTGCGTGAGGCAGGAATATATGATTTTGATTATCCAGCTCGCAAAAAGCAAGTCTTTTGTCGTAGAGAGTTTGAAACAAAACATTTTGAAATAGCTTTCCTGTTTCCTTTAAGTTCCTTCATTCATGAGGAGACTCAAGGATGATTCACAATCTACGCATGTTTACGTGAAGTAAGACTTTGGATTTTGTACATCCAAGCTCCCATATTTTGCAAGGCGTTTTACGTGCACTCACAGAACAAGCGATGCAAAACTTTTTGAACTACCCTCAATATAGATTTTTTCCCCCAGCAGGCAAATTCACAACTGCAAATCTTTGTTTAAATTAGATTCCCTTAAGTTTCCACACTTGTGAGAAGACTCAGGGATTGTACACCTACCCACGAATATTTGCGTGGGGTAGGCTTATTGGATTTTTAACATCCAAGCTCGCTTAAATGCAAGTCTTTGTTACCGGTTTGCGTGCGACGCAAATCATTTAGATATTATTACCTCTTGAATACTTAACGTTGTAGTGTACTTTCCGCTCCACGTATTTCCATACCTATATCTCCTTATCTCTCTGTGGGATAGAATTAGCTGTGCATACTCTTGCGAATAGACATGTCTGATTGTGTGAAAAACTACCTGTGTGTTAGGACTATTGTGCGTGTGAACTCTTACGGTGAGACACGTCTAAATGTTAGTTTGCTACTTGAGAATAGGACTGATGTGCGTACCCCTGCGAGGAGACACGTCTGAATGTGGGTTAACTACCTGTGTGGTAGGACTATCGTGCGTGTGAACTCTTACGATGAGACACGTCTGAATGTTAGTCTGTTACTTGCTAGTAGGACATGTGCGTACTCCTACGAGGAGATACGTCTGTATGTGTGTAAACTACCTGTGAGGTAGGACTATCATGCGTGTGAACTCTTACGATGAGACACGTCTGAATGTTAGTCTGTTAACTGCTAGTAGGACTGGTGTGCGAACTTCTGCGTGGAGACGCGTCTGAATGTATAACCTACCTGTGTGGTAGGACTATTGTGCGTGTGAACTCTTACGATGAGACACGTCTGAATGTTCGTCTACTACTTGCGGGGTAGGACTGATCTGCGTGCTCCTGCGAGGAAACACGTCTGAATATGTACGTCTACTACCTGCGAGGTAGGACTTATATGCGCACTCCTGCGAGGAGAAACGTCTGAATGTTTGCGTCAACCACCTGCGAGGTAGGACTTTTAGAATACCTTTATTGAACTCATCCAATAATCATAACCTGAAAATTTTCACCAAAAATTCCATGTGATAAAGAACTTTACAAGTAATTAATCAATCTTAGTATAAAATAAATAATTTCACTGAAACGGATACTTTGCTTTTAGTAATTTACATGGAATTTTTATGGTAAAATGTAGGTACTCACCGACGATGTCTTCATCTTATCTTCTCATTTACATAGCAGTTATTATGTTTCGCAGAAACTTTCTATTCTTGAATCACTATGATGCAGAAGAAAGTCGACACAACATCGCTAAATCTTGCGGAAGGGACATGACAAGCTAATATCACGTATTTTACAACAGTTTCACTTTATAGACAGAAAGTATATCTCCAACATAAAACATATCGAACGGCAAAAACCGTTATAAATCAAAATATTTCTCTGGCCAGTAAGTTTGAACCATGTGGAAAAACGGTTTGTCTTACGAACAAAAAACTGGCTCGATGTTAATTTAATCTACCGCGGGACTCGAACCCGTAAATTCGCTTGGCTAGCTTTTAAAAACCAGCCTTGCTACGTAGGTAGGTAATAATGTAACACCACGAGAACATCGAAGTACTACATTAGGTATTTTCAACAACGTTGAAAAAATAAATAAATTAAAAGATTATGAAAAACTTACGTACAGCAGCTACTGCAGACATTTTCTACTTTGATATGCAATAAAACATTGCAATGTGGATATAAATCCTTAAAGTAAATCGTATGACACGACTTTTTTTAAAATGTAGGTAAAATAAAATATATTTTTTATATGGTTGATAGAGCGTATGGCTCAGACAACCGCACTCGACGGGAAACAAAACGCCAATGACACAAAATGGCTGCTGTCTGGTGGTGAATTGAAAGACCGGAAGTTAGCTAGAAATTAAGACTAAAGACAGGAAGTTAAGTTGTATTATTGCTAATATGACGGGAAATGATAGTGCCTATCTCAATTAATAACTGATATGTTTTGCATAAAGTTACAGTCATATTAATGCTTAAATATGTTCGTAAATATTTGAAAAAAAAAAAAACAATATATACTTGTAAGACTAGACAAATCTTCTAAGTTTCACGTCTCTATGTCCACCGGTTTAGCTTGTAGTCTACAAGCTAAACCGGTGGACATAGAGAGTTTGTCCGTCAGTCAGCCAGATATTGATGATATTCAAGTTAAAAAACGAATTTCTTTATCATATCAGATGTACGCTTACTTAGCTTTATAAGATGTAGCCCGTGACCACGGCTGTTGCAATACAGTCGAAACGTCGGGACACAAAAACGAGGTGAGCGCGATAAATACAATCAAACAAATAACTATGTACAGTCTGCTCTGTAATTGTCTTTACACACAGCTTACGCCGGTTTTCTTCTGTGATTAAACCACTCGCACAAACACATCATGTTTATGTGTGAAATAAACTACTGATGTGAATAAACCACTTAAGATATACCCCTAATATAAACCACAAGTAGTTGAATCACAAAAGAACATCAGCGTAAGCTGGGTGTAAAGACAATTATAGAGCCGACTGTACGCTTATTATATTATATGGTCAAAACTTTATTTAAAAAAATTAAAGCTATATTTAAAATTATTTATTTGGTTTATTAAAATAACTTATAAATAAGTTGTTGATTCGTACCTACTCTTGAAAGGCGAGAGTGGAACTACTAAAACTGCTAACAGTAATGCATTTGACGACACCGTGGCTTAGTTGGTAGTGACCCTGCCTACGAAGCTTGGTGTTCCGGGTTCGATCCCCGGCCGGGGCAAATATTTGTGTGACGAACATAAATGTTTGTTCTCGGGTCTTGGATGTTGTGATGTGTTGTATGTGTCCATGCCACCTGCGACACAGGGAATCCTAGTGCAGGGGTGTGAGTGAGTAAATGTTAAAAAAAAATAAAAAAAATAGGCGATTTCATGTAAATGTACGATTTTCGTAGTAAATCTTGTGTAATGCAATTTTTGGATACTTGATATTACGAGAATTGCATCGTATATAGTTTATTAGCCTTAGCTAAATCGGTTGCTAACGTCACAATATAAGTTGTTATTTGTAGAAAAATGTTGTAGAATTGTTGTGAAAGACTGTTGTAAAAATGTTGCATACGCTTTGATGTTTGGCAGCTAAGATGGATTTTTTACAACTGCGCCTAAACAAATGAAATGAAAAAGGTAAAAGAAAGAAAGGTGCTATAAGTGTGAGCTTGCCATATTTTTCGCTTTTTTTTTTATTTGTTATATCTTTTGTTCAATAATATGCAGTTCCTAAATATTTAAAAAAAAAATGTTGTTTGACTTTATTTGTTTTTTTTTAACACACTGTTCCGTGATTTTATCGATAAATGAGAAATGTGGATAAAAAATCTTAAAACCACATTTTTATGCTTTTGCTAAAATACAAATACAAAAAATACAAAATTGTTTATTTCAAAAACATTTGTCCAAAGTTATGGTACAGTCGCTGTTTTCCATTTTAGTTTTTATAAACTGTATTACAGATCTCAGAGCCCTTCCCGTTACAAGTGGTACATGTTTTATTCTATGCTGTTTTAACAATTATATGTAAATACTTAAGGTATTGCTATATCTCGCTTCTTTTACGAGATATAGCGGTTGTAAGAATGCATTGTCATCGAGTTGTGAGCTACCCTGAAAGTTTCATCCGAATAGCTAATCGGGAAGTGATCGAAATACGAATTGCAAGATTCCACTCTGAACGACAGACACACAAACAAACAGACAAGCAAGAAAGTGACTTAATAAAGACGTGGTTATAAAAGGCTATGCATTTAGTTCTAATAATATCATATGATTGTGCTATATCGCCCCAATATAAATGAAATCTAGTAAATTTAAAAAAAATGCCATGTCTGTATTCATTTTATCATTTATGTCTGCGTGCCATTTTAAACCGTATTACTTATGTAGTAAAGTCCAGTATTGCAAGCTTTTCGTTGCTAGTTATTTTTATTGTTATTATTATAAAGTTTTTAATACACTTACACATAATAACTTTAGGCGTGTATGATTTTTTAGTACCTACTTTAAACTTCATATAATTTTTTATTTGATTTAAAATATAACATCACTTATTGAATTTACCATGCTGATTATAATCTAATAATATGAAATAATATAATATTTCTGATAACAATACTTGTAAATAATATTTTTTTACAACAATTTGTCAAATAGTTTTCTATTGTGTTCTTTATTAAAATGTACTTATATATTTCATTTAACAAGTATGCAGTTATTAGATATCATTGTCAGATAACAAAAATAAAATAATACGTTGAAAATATGCTCGTAAAAAATCAATATATAATCCACGCTGGCTTGTTTATTTTAGGTATGCCGAAATAGATTAGAAGTATGTGTTGATATGTAGCTTTATTTCTTTTTAAGATATTACGTGTACATACGTACATACAAATATTTTTATATGTTGGAATGAAGCTGAGATCGTGTTTAGGGACCAGAGCGTTGTAGATAAATAGAATTTTGTATGGTTGTTTTACGTTTGTGGTTTAGAATATATATTTTCTAATTGTTTTAATACATAATTATGTTACATTTATACCATTTAGATATACATTTGTGTATAAAAAACGCCATACGGTGTTAACGCTTGTGCTTATTGAAATAAAAATATACTTATTCCAATTTCTTATTTTATTTTTATTTCTCTTGACGTTTAAGTATTTTATATAGTATATCAGTGTAAATTTGTAAAATCCGATAGTTTGATAAAAAGTTAAATTGTAAACTATCGTAGTAAAATTGTGAACGAAATAAAAACAGACCAACCACGGCGCAGTCGCCCTCTGATTGGCAGGTTAGGGCTATTTTTTTTTCTTTTCGCCTACTAATTGGTCGATAGTTTTACAAAACAATTTAAAAACCGTAAAGTGAACGTTGATTGGTTATTTATTTAATGGTACCTATGCTATTTCATAGCAGACTTTATTGAACTAGGTACAATGACTTATCAACTCAAGCCAAAATTTGAAATAAATAAAACTAGATGGCGTTGCTAAACTTGACAAATCCTAGAACGCGCTATTGTTGTGTTGCGGTAAAATAACCCACTGGTCGAATGCCATGCAATGATCTGGAAAGACATAGGCTACTATATCCTAATATTGAGCTGAAATTCGGTATAGTTTAGATGTTTTTGTATAAGGATAATAACTTCGATAGAAGGATTCCTTTACTATCATGAAGTGCGATGAAACGACGTGTTATTTATTAGTGACATGAATTACTTCTGAGTAAAAATCATGAAGGCAGACTAAAAACTAATGATTTTATAAGGAATACAATATCAGCCCTCCCAAAAACTTTAAAAACGAGCTCAATTATTGTAAGAACTCTGAACTTTAAAAACCTTAGTTTTTGCTAAATCGCAAAAAATCGATCACGTACTTTTCTGTAAAAAAAAACATGGGAAGTGACACTGGGCTCATTATTATTATGCACAAAAACATATCACAATTAATCACAGTGCGGGAAGCGAGATAATGCAAATAGGTACTTAAAAACATGGACTTTAATCTAAATTCCTTTTATACAATGAACTACCAACTCAATCCGAACTTTCACACTTTACTAAACTTGACAAATTCTAGAAAGCGCTATTGTTGTTTTTTGGTGAAATAATCTAGTGGTCGGATGTATAATGAAGAAAAATCAAGCATTTCCAAAGGTTCCTAAATAAAACACATTTTAATTAAATATTTTTATTTTTAACTTCACTGGCCTAACAACAAATATCACTGGTTTATATATATAACAGGCTCTACATTGTTTACGAGAACTTCTACTAATTCACTAGCATTCGTGCTAGTGCACTTGAACTAGTTCACTAGAACTAGAACTAGTCCATTAGAACTCGAACTAGTCCACTAGAACTCAAACTAGTCCACTATAACTCAAACTAGTCCACTATAACTCATACTAGTCCACTGGAACTCGTACTCATTCTCTAGAACTCATACTCTGACACGATAACGACGAGTCTCGCGACGGTGCTGCCAGCGAACATGCCGCGCTGGTAGAGAGACATCGACAACTCCAGTTCAGCCACCTGAGGACCTTCCAGCGAGCAGAGAAGAGATATTACACACACGTTGGCCGATGGACGCATGCTGGGGAATAAGAACATTTTATTGTACTAAACTGTGTATATACATCTTTTAAACCGGCGAAGCAAAAGGAGGATTAAGATTTTAGACATACCTACATAGCATTAAATATACAAAAATACTTTGTCCTGATTCCCACTGGGCTGGCAGCGACCGGCAGAGCACTTTCAGTTTCAAACAATACCTATTGAACATTAGGATTGTTTAAAAAAAAAATACCTTTAAAATTTGACCGTGTATAAAAAAACAGTTTTGCAGGGCTACTGACACTAGGCCACTAAGCGCTTTTTAAGCATGTACAGTTAGATGCACAGTCATGTATACACTCCCAACCCCAAGCTTTCACATGTATAACTCTTAATTTTGCTAAAAAAGTGCACCCAAGCATTTTCAAATTAATGTAGGTAGTCATCTTACTTGTCAGAAATCTCATCAAAAGAACAATGCCTATGCATAATTAAGAGTATAATATAAATGTAATAGCTTGGGAATATACCTATACCTACATGTCTGTGCAGCTGGCTGTACGTAAAAAAAGTTCAAAATTATTTAACACTAAAAGGGCTCTTCGTGCCGCTACCATCTTGCTGCAATTGAGTCTTAAACCATATATTCATTTAGAAACATTTGTTTATAAACACTGTTTCAGAAACAAAATTTACGTGTTTGTGAAACCAATAAATATGTTTCTGAAACATATTAATTTGTTTCAGTAAACACTTCGTGTTTCTCAGCATGTTTCTGTGCTCCCCGCTCAGGATGGAGAGCACAGAAATAAATCAGTTTCGCAACAGATGCATATGAGTGTGGATGCGCTTGAAACTTGTTTCATAAACATTGAGATAGTGGCGCGACGGATTTTTTTAAATTAATAAAGTTTCTCAATGAATACATGGCTTTAAGATGTTGTATTGTATACTCACTCGAAGCACCTGAGGTCAGCCGGCGAGACGCCACTGCCGGAGTCGACGCGCACCATCCGTATCTCAAAACTAACCACCGAGTCACTCCACGACGGGCCGTGCATCGTGAACAAATCCACCTGAAACACACCAACTTTAACCCACTGGTAGAAATAAGCTGGCAACCCCACTTTCGCTAAAGCCTTGCTGTAGCTGGACATTCTGGACAGACACACTCGACACGAGCCAGTTGAGCTACCAATACACCACATGTTTTTAATTACCTACCAGAAAAAAAAAAACGCATTACCAGTTGCCGTTATTGAACATAACTACAGAAAGGTATGGCAAAAAAAATAAAAAAATCGTACAATTTTTTTTTAAACAAAATGATAAGAATTACGTGTTACCGATAGTCGTTTTTCTATGTGAGCCTTGCGTTATACGCATCATTGATATTATTTCAGCTTCATTCATCGTTTGGCAAACTCTAGTTCCTAGCTCCAGCCTACTCGCAAAAGCTCGGCTCGGGCGCCGCACTCGCCCCGCTGTCACTTATTTTTTAGTAGGTAATTATACTACGGATACAACGTACTAAGCGTCAAACAAGTTGTGCCAGAGGACAACTTGATTGACGCTTAGGGTGCTTTTCCACCAAAGATGTGCTATGCTACGTTGCTATAGATGCGTTTGATTTCCACCAATCATATTTATTCGTGCACATAGCTTAGCACTGGTGGAAACGGATTAAACTAAGATATGTTTTTTCATATGGAAGGATGCGTGCTATGGATGCCTGCTATGGGCCGTCGCGAGTGGTGTAGCTATGTGCAGAGCAGAGTACCTAACCTACAGTAGATATGCCCGCGTTTGTCGGTGAAAGTAGACATGCCATCGTCGAAGCAAAATGTTATTTTATATCTCGCAATGTTTAATTCAATTTTATGTCCTCAAGACCTAATCAAAGATTAGGAGATACAAATAGAAAATGGGTACTCCACTGGGGGTACACCATACATGCCTTTTAACACAACCCTCACACCTCTAGCTCAATGCCCCAGAATGGCAGTTGGCAAGAAAATAAGGAGATTAAAAAAAAATAAAAAAAATATCTCGCAATGTGCGAAGAAGAACTCATGGAAAAAGATGAATTGTTGTTCACCTTTTCCCTACTATCGATACATCGCATAGCTCGAGCTGCGCATCTTCCTCGCACAGCTACCTACATAGCTTAGTATTGGTACTTATTTCCTCGGTGGTATTGGTGGAAACTGTCACATATTTTCGTTGCGTAGATTTCACATCTTCACAGCATAGCTGCATAGCACATCTCTGGTGGAAAGGCACCCTTACTATACCCCTTCTGCATTGCCCATACCTATAAGTGTTTTTGGTGATTAAAAACGGTGTGTATATAATACTACACTCACGCTTCCGGAAGGCAGGTAAATGTGAGCCACGAAGGTGATGAAGTTGTAGCTGTAACTGCCCGGCTGCTGGAGACAGGCCCAGTCAGATATGGCACACGAGCGCTGGATGCGGGAACACCGACTGAAACCATAAAGACGACACGGATGGTTTAGTGGCAAGTGTGTTGGACAGGTTGGACTGACACACCGGTGTCGCGGGTTCCATTCCCGTTTGTGGTCAAACATTTAGAAAATAAAAAGAAAGAGAGAAAGAAAAGTACCTTTAAGTAGGTATAGGTACCTATTTTGACTTAAGTGAAGTATAGGTGAGTGAGACATGAGTGCATAGTGCAGTCAAAAACTATTTTGTGTGATGAACATCGGTGTTTGTCCCGAGTATGAGTGTTTTTGAACCCTGATAAAGCGACACGCTACGTTCGTCGCGATCAAATTTCTGCAGTTTTTGGCGTTTTTGGGTCCCGATACAGTAGTTTTCAGGACTAAATAATTAAAGGTAGGTATAAAATATTTTGATCAGATTTGATTTAGCATTGAGTCCTGATAAGGCAATTTTCCCTAGTATACCAAGTGTGAAAAATTTGTGCACACTATTTTGCTACTTTGAAGGTTCCGATAGTGTATTTCAGGTCTAAATTGAAGGCGTTAAAAAGCTCGCTGCGATCAGGTTCGGGTAGTACGGGCTCCGCTTAGTTTGGGGGTAGGCATCGCTCAATGGGGCTAGGTTACGTGACGTTGTGTGAAATGTCCACACATTATTATCACTCACTGCTTCGACTCGAGCCGGTATCCCTCCGGACACTGTATCTGGTGGCAGTGGTAGCTACCCCGAGTGTTCTGGCACACCTCTCCGGGGTCAGACCGGCGCGCGCAGCTGGCTTCGCCTGTCTCGCACTCGTCTATATCTGGGGTAAAAAATACGTGATTTTATTATTCATCCTCCTCAAACAGTAACAGAAAACCTTCAGAAAACATTTACACAGCGGAACTGTTTTTCAGTAAGCTCAATGAAATGGTATGAAATGTCGAAACTTTGGTAATGTTTTTTGTCCATGTGAAGTTACAGACTGGCAGGTTACTGATGAGGAGCTTGTCTATCTCGTCACTCACTGATGCAGCTCCTCTGATCTTACGAGAGGCGGCAGATACATCTGTCTCATGCTAATGCTGTTCATTATAATATGAGTGTTGAGGAGCAATGCTGGTCTCTTACCGATGCAGCTCCTCTGGTCCTCTGAGAGGCGGTATCCAGCCGGGCAGGAGCATCTGTAGCTACCCTGCTCATTGACACACTCGCCCCCACACAGCCTGCCGCGGCTGTTGCGCATTGACGCCCATTCTTCACATTCGTTTATGTCTGAACATGTTCTGAAAGAATAAACTGAATGTTTAGCTCCCGGTTGGTCGTTTGATTTACTTGAGATGGTTTTGACTGTTTCATTTTCTACCGACAATGAAGTTTGAGCTGTCCTCTCATCTATACAAGACCGGCTGCCATATTTTGTAACATGAAGATCGTTGAAAAAATTCAACCAATAAATGAAAAGATCCATAACGTATCTGAATGTCATTCGCGTTGTCATTGGTCGAATTTCTTCGTTGGTAATGTCAAAAAATAAGTATCTAATATTATTTGTCTTCAAGCTACAATATATCACTGCATATCAGTATCGTCGACTCGCTAAGAAGCAGCTCTTTTCGACCGACATAAAAAAAGGAAGAGGTTATCAATTCGGTTTAATGTTTTTTTTTATGTTTGTTACCTCAGAACTTTGTTGTTTATATACCGATTTGAAAAATTATTTCATTATTTTTTGTTTGAGAGAATAGGTATACTTTCAGATTGGTCCCATAGACATTTTATCAAAATCGGTTCGGTAGTTTAGGTTTTAAATCAAAATAGCTAAAAAAAAATCGTTGATGTGAACAAATTTGTTTCCCTGTGACTTTTAGTGGTGCCTACGGTCACTAGAACAGTCCGATTGAAGTCGGTTGTTGTATGTTTTTGTAAAACTTTGATTACATAAAATCCCAGTCGTTTCAAGATTATCTGCCCTAATCTTTTCCTATTTTCTTAAAGTTATTTACTATCGAGGGTTTTTGATTATGGTCAAAATATTGCAGGCGTAAAATACCAAGTATCCATCAATATTGTTGGCCCTCACCTGTTATCGCTGGCGAGCCGGTACCCTCGCTTGCAGAAGCATCTGTAACCTCCCCAGGCGTTGGCACACGACTGCTCGCACACTTGAGGAGTTTCCGTACACTCGTCTACATCCACGCACACCTGGAAACACTCACCTATCTCACTGATTTTTACAATGTTACAATAGCATTTCAAAATATAATAGGCCTTTTCTCGAAAAATTATAGGACATTTATTACGTGAAACCAATAAGAATTGATAGAACGATTCCAGTTCTAAGTACAACTAAATGTTTGAACACAGATATTGTTATATTTGTTTGAAAAAAACTCATATTGGCGAAAAACTATTGATTGTATAAACAATCAATCCTTTCCATAAGGACTGAAAAATTACATATGACTATTTATTAACTTGAACTATGCGAGCAAAACCACGGGCAGTAGCAAGTACTACACAAGCTTACACAGCTTGTCTGGAAGAGATTACTATCTAGCAATAAGACAGCCCTTGTAATTTTAGTTTGTTTTTCTTGTTTTTATTTATTTTAAGGTGATACAATAAAGCATATTCTATTCTATTCTATTCTTACCTTGTCATTGGAGGGTGCGTTGCGGAATCCATCGCTGCACTCGCAGCGGTAAGAGCCCACAGTGTTGATGCACCGCGAGTTGTACGAACAAGGCTGGAATACAAGATCAACTAGAAATATAAAAATCTTGAAATAGAAGAATCTTCGGCCTTAGGACACCCTTCAGAGCCAGAGCAGACCGCTATACCCTCTAGGTACACAGAATAAGAATAAGGAGTGTAGTAACTACTAACTTAAAAACGCGTATAAAATCTAAATTAAAGTATGAAACCTTACTAATTTTATGTTGACACAATCGGAAATGAGGAAATTACTATAATACAGTGTACTTTTTGAGTATTTATCCATTTTGAGTTTAGATTTTTTAGAATACAAAAGAAAAGGTAGCTTACATTGGTAACTTACATTGCCATGCCTACACTCGTCGATGTCCTCGCATCCATTCTGCCCCTGCAGCTTGTGACCAGCGGGGCACTGGCAGGAGTACCCTCCGTAGAAGTTCTCGCATCTCTGCTGCGGGCCGCAAGTTGACGTGTTGGCCACGCATTCGTCCACATCTGAACATAATCGTTGGTACTCGTACAATGATAGAGGCAAACAAAGCCGAAAGCCAATAATTAATTCGGTGGGTTCCCAAAATCAGACAGAACCAAAAACGTCGATGACACACGGCTAGTTTACACGGTACAAGCCGGCGAGTTTAAAAGCTAGCGAGTGAGCGAGTTAGCCTTCGAGAAGGATTGTCGACAAGCAGATTGTAAAAGAGCTGATGACACTGGGCGAGTTTACAAGCGAACTCGCTGGCTAGTAGCGTGTGAAAAAGCCGTGTGTCATAGACGATTTAGTCATTCGGGTCAAAAGAACAAAATTAATCTTCTTCATGCTAACTACTCGAGGATTTTTTGTCCAGTTAAAAAGACCAAAGGATCTAAACCATTAAATAAGTTTACTTACCATAGCACCGTTTCTCAGGCGTCAGCTTATAGCCCCAAGGACAGGAAGTCATCTGGTTCCTGCCATCCGAGGTGCGACTGAAAGTGGGTCTGGGAGACCAGGGGCCACGCTGACCGTACTGTGACCCCACCGTGATCACATTACTGCCGGACTCTGAGGGTTGACGGCTCGGAGGCTGCACTGGTACTGCCGTGAAGAATAGGAAAAAGTTGGTAGAAAAAAAAACACACTAGCTGTATATTATATGGCTGACAGTTTTTTAGTATACAATATCAAGCTGGATTTCTCATTTATTTCTTTTAATAACATTAAGATAAAACTAAGAGCTTTTTATTTCTGTAGTTTCAGTTTTAAAGTTATAATTTTGTATTTTTGGTTACTTTAAATTGAAAACTATCAATATTTCATAATAAAACATATTATTATTTGCTACTTGTGGCGTTTTATTCAATAAAACCATAGTTATTATACCATTATCTATTTTTATAGCCAAAATAGACTTTTCTTATTATTTAAGTGTCTGTGTAAATATTACACGTGTAATGGTATATAAAACATAGATTTAAATAAAATATGTTAGAAAAAAAAACAAAAAAAACAACTTTTAAAATCTTTAAATAGCTCTTCTGAAAAAAAAGATATATTGACTTGTGTCCCTTTTGTTTTCAAGCAGCGAAATATTTGTGTGACGAACACAAATATTTGCTGTCGGGTCTTGGATGTTGTGATGTCTTTATGTGTCCATGCCGCCTGCGACACAGGGAATCCTAGTGCAGGGGTGTGAGTGTGTGAATGTTTGTTTGTTGTTGTTTATAACTAGGGCGCTCGTTCTCAGCGCACACGCAGCGGAATCCTTCCTCTATGTTGGCACATTCTTCTAACGATGAACACGTATCTCTACCCTTTCGCGCATTCATCGATATTTTTGATTGAAGCAAGCTAGAGAAGTAGGTATGTACCAGAGCTAGGCCGCTTGTTCTCAGAGCGGCACCTTCGTGAATTCGTCGTTATCGTTGAATGAAGCAAGCTAGAAAAGTACGTACCATAGCTAGGCCGCTCGTTCTCAGCGCGACATCTTCGCCCGCAAACACAGCGGAATCCCCCCTCAATGTTGACACAGTCTTCTAACGCTGAACATGTGTCTTTGCCATCCGCGCATTCGTCGATGTCTGCAAGATTCAAAGTATTTTTTTTATGTAAAGAAGAGATGAGACGAGCTACATACGTTCTCTGGGTGGTAAGAGGTTAGGTACTGTTCATGACCAGAATAGTGCTGCACGTAATTTTAACATTACCTACTTTCTATTATAAGCTGGATTGAATTAAAAAAGTTCATAAATCTACTTAGATGAAATGAATGAAAAATGTCAATATTATACTGCTTATATTATTATGCCTAAATGAGATAGTATAATTCACTAAACTTAACTAGCATTTTAATACGTTACATGGGCGATACGTTTCCACAATCTGACTGCCCACTGTCATTTTTATAGTATCTCACATCGTGTCTCATACTGAATATCTTACCAATACATTTCTGCTGAGCGGAGTCGAAAGTGAACCCTAGTTCACAAATGAGGGGCGGGTAGACGCGGGCGGGCGGGCGCGGTGTGTAGGGCGGATACGACCATTCCGGGCTCGAATCCACTGCGAAATCAAAAGCCTTTATTAGTTGGCTAATTTTAGCCCAACTTCTTGTACATTTTGATCCGAGGCATTTCGAGAAAAGAGAAGTACCTAATGGGCTAGAGAAATATTAATGTTAAGGTGCTGCCACACTTCTGTTAAAAAATGTTTACACACATATTCTAACACTAAAACATTTACTTACAAATGTTAGGAATTGTTACATTCTGTTAGGAAATGTTAAATTCTACAAGAATGTAACAATTCCTAACAGAAACCCTCCACCGTAAAAAAATTGAGATATTTTATTTTATTGACGAGTTGTCTGAAATTGTATTGCCATGTTTTACGACTTCATCTCGAATGAATAACTGATTGATAAATCTCTAGTATGGTTAGTTACAGACGGGTCTTATGAATGTATAAAGAAGAGTCATGTGACTCTTCTTACTTCAGTGAAGAATACAGTACACAAATTTAACATAACATAACATAAACATTCACACACTCACACCCCTGCACTAGGATGCCCTGTGTCGCAGGTGACATGGACACATACAACACATCACAACATCCAAGACCCGAGAACAAACATTTGTGTTCGTCACTAATATTTGCCCCGGCCGGGGATCGAACCCGGAACACCAAGCTTCGTAGGCAGGGTCACAACCAACTAAGCCACAGTGTCGTCATTCATTTTTGGCTTATGTTTCTCTTAATCTCGATCAATGTGTCCAAAAAAAACATAAAATTATAATAAGCTTCTCTTGGTTCTTGCTTTGAAACTGTCTATCTCGGTGTTCTATTATATTATATTGAGGACGTGGTGGCCGAGTGGAGGAGGCTCTTGCATTGCGATCTAATGGTCGCGGGTTCGAATCACGATGGCAGTCATGCATAAAATTCTATGTATGCATCCCACGTTCTCGCAACGGTGAAGGAAAACATCGTGAGGAAACCGGCATGTCGTAGAACCTAAAAGTTCAAAAACATGTGTCGATTGCACGAAAGGAGCCTCTTCGAGGCGCACTTGAAATCCTTTCACCACACTGGTTCGAAGGACCGAGTGACACGATAAGAAGAAGGTTATAGAACACCTTCTTCTTATCGTGTCACTCGGAACACCGTTATTCATATATGACTATAAGACATACCAGCATTAGGGCTAGGCCTTTCAGTAGTACTTGTAGTGGTGGTGGTACTTGTGGTGGTGACCACCTCACACCAACCGCTATCCGTGCGTCGGAATCCGGAAATACACTGACAGATATACCCCCCGGCTCGATTCACGCAAACTTCCAGCGAACTGCACGAGTGTTGCCCACTCACGCATTCGTTCAGATCTACAAATATAATCAAGGTTTTACAAATCATACCTCAACCAACTTCAATTGGACTTAATGACTGAATAGTCACAGGTAAGCAAAATACGCAATTCAGTTTACTTGGATGACGTAATTTTTTCAGTTCTTTTGATTTCGAAAAGTACTGAACCGATTTTAATGAAATTTCTATGGGACCAATAGTGGGAGTAATATCCTCTCAAACAAAAAATATTTTTTCACATCGGTTTATAAACATCAAATTTCTGAGGTAACAAACTGTATGTACTGTGTTATAAACAACGAATTGAGTACCTCCTCTTTTTTTGAAGTCAGTTGATTATTATTTGTTGCAATCTCAAGTTTGTGCGGAAAATGAAGAAACGTGAGGATCAATATACATAAATGCTACAGCGCTCATACATACATTTCTTTGTATGACTGCAAATAAGAAAGGTACTTTGTTAGATCTATGAGGTACTAAGTATGTATGATGGACTCAAACCCACGACTGTAGTAGTAGATAACAATATTATTTTTAACTACCCAATTTACAAACAGCTCTTCTTCTAAACGATTAGTATGTGACATTTCTTACCAGCACAATTGCCATATTCATCCATTTGGAATCCTTCCAAACAATGCTTATTAGGGTCAGGCACAGCTACGGTGGTAGCGGTCGGCACTTCCGAGGTCTCTGGTCTTCTACCGTACGGTCTTCTCGTTGGAGGCCTAGATGTAGTCCCTCGAGGGTTGTATGGCCTTCTCTCTGGCTGGTTATCCTCCGGATATAACGGGTCTTCTGGTCTACTCGGTCTTCTGCGGTCTTCTGGTGTTGTAGGGTAAGTCGGTCTTCTAGGATCATTTTCTGGTCTTCTAGGATCATAATCTGGTCGTCTAGGGTCATTATCTTGTCTTCTGGGGTTGTCTATAGGGTCTTCCGGTGTTCTAGGGTCGTTTGAACCATATGGGTTAAAAACCGGTCTTTCGCCATCGGGCCTAAAAAAACGAGAAAAATAGTTCTGTATCAACGACAGATGATTGATTTATTTTGTTACTAAATAATTGAAATAAAGTAAAAAAATAACATTATTTTACCCAGTTTTTGGTCTCTCTCCCAGAGAACTGGTTGATGAAATGAAATAAAATGGTTTATTGCATGAAGTATGGTGTACAGTTCTAAATTATAATATTTGGTTTCACAAACTCCACCGTGTGACGGCGTGTAAAATTTATCATTCATTATATCTAATTAAACAATGTATTTTATGATGTTATCATTGTTATCTAAGAAGTCACTTATTTTGCAAAAACATTTTTCAGCCAGTCATGATCATCATACATGCCATTCTATTGGCGAGATCAAAGGGAATAAGATACAATTATTGAAAAGCTTCCTTATTTTGGTATCGAGGATCATTTACTTACACATACGCTTAGTACTACGAATTCATTGATTGTTGTTACCTGGTATTTTTAGGTTCTTCTGTAGTGGTGGGCCTTGGTTCTGGTCTTCTATCTTCCGGCCTATACGGCGTGTAAGGTCTCCTGGTCGGTATAACACTGGTCGGAGGTCTGACAGTGGTCGGAGGTCTGACAGTGCTCGGTCTAACAGTGGTAGGAAGTCTAACAGGGTAGATCGGTCTAGGTCTGGGTGTTGTTGAACTAGTTGTGGTTGGTTTGGGCGTGGTTGTGGTTGTTGTTGTGGTTGAGGTCGAGGTTGTGGATGTGGTTGTGGATGTTGGTTTGGGGATAACCTCGTTTGTTGTTTCTGCATCGGTTGAGTTGACTCTGTTGAAAAAAATATGAGAGATAAAACATAATAGGTAGGAAGTAACATAAAGCTTAAGAGCACGGCGAAAGAATCGCCGCATCAAACGTAATACCAAGCTCATTTGAAATTTGAGCAAATTCCCATCATATTTTATTCACACGTCAAATAAAAACAATATTCAGGCCGATTTTTTTACGAGCGTTGAATTGAATTTGTGAGATACGTTCACCGGCTCTTAACTATTTCAAACAAATATGTACTAGTGGTGGCGGGTTGTCGCGTGCACGTGAATGAACCTAGCACGTTCAGACACAGTGCGGGGCTTAGTGGTGATGTTGATACTCACTCGTCAGAGTCATAGTACTCGTATTCGTACATCGGGGGCGGAGTCGTGCTAGTGGTAGCGGGTTGTCGCGTGCACGTGAATGAACCTAGCACGTTCAAGCAGCGTAGCCCGGGGCCGCAATTGTCCAATTTCAAGGCACATTCGTCAATATCTGATGAAAAACATTGATCAGAAAACTCATGAGAGGTAGCTTGGTCTTGGAAGATGCTGTTCGTTTGGTCAAGCATACAAAGATTACATTACTTATTTATTTATTTCTATATATTGGAAGACCAATGGCTTTTAAATTTACTAACTTAATCTAGGTAACATAAAGTTAATTACAAGTCTTCACAATTATAATTTTTTTTTAGATTATAAATTGGAAGACAGGACAATTAGATAGCGACCACGATGATGATAGTTACCGACGCAAGAGCCTGAGGAGGAGTCGAGCTCGAAGCCGTTCTTGCAGCGACACTCGTGGCCGCCGAAGGTGTTGATGCAGTTCTGGAACTGGTCGCACAGATGCGTGCCTTCGCGGCATTCGTCGATGTCTGCAAAATACATACTTTTTGAGCGATAAAAATATAGAAAAGGAAATCATAAAACGATTAAAATAACATATGTATGTAATCGAACTAGGGCTTCCCTGGGGGGTGGGGCCCCCATAAAATAATGTTTATGTTTATGTGAAATATGGATCTTTAGTAGTCAAAAATAAAATATTTTATTTTCTTTATTCATCAAGAGTTTTATCTCATAAAATGAGCGCTGTAGGAATTCGCCGATCACATGTTGAGCCAACCCCCTTTTGGTAAGTATAAGAATCATGACTATATTATACCAGTCTTTATTCTCAATCCAACACTCGTACACTTTGTCGCATTCAGATAAAACAAAATCATTATTTACCTTCACAAGTTTTTCCGCCGATTTTCAACCTGGTGCCTTCTTGGCATGTTTTTGTTGCAAGTCTGAAAAAAGGAAGTTTGGTACAAAACTTATTTTTCAGCATAGCTGCCAGGAGCATTAGACGGCTTAAAAACCCAAACGAAGACACGGGAACTGGCTAATCTTTCGTTAGGCAGAAAGTGTGAAATGAAAATGCTAGTAGGTAAAGTACAAAACAAATCGATACGTAGGTATTTAAATATTTAGAATTAGCTACTTACTTGGGCAGTTGGCTGATCTTGGACTTGCAGTTGTAAGCTCCCGGCAGGTTGATGCAAACCTCTGTCGGTCTGCAAACCTCGCTGCTTTCTTCACACTCATCAATATCTGAAAATATACGAGTTTCATTTCTGAAACGACTCTTGCTGAATAACATCACACTTACTACCATAACTGCTACAGATAA
Source organism: Lobophora halterata (assembly GCA_932526365.1). Classification (NCBI taxonomy): domain Eukaryota; kingdom Metazoa; phylum Arthropoda; class Insecta; order Lepidoptera; family Geometridae; genus Lobophora; species Lobophora halterata. The sequence continues at coordinate 4,073,004 of OW052026.1, forward strand.
GATAAGAATTATATAATTTAATTTTATAACAAAAACACAGTTTGCAAACACAGCTAAAAACTAGTAACTATGATTAGAGACAAGTAAAAAGTAGTAAAATATAGGAAGAAAAAAATTCGGACTATGCATCAACGCCATCTATCAATAAGCTTTGTGCGAGGAACGCATATTTGTATGCGCATTATCAGTCTCTAATTTTACTTGTCTCTGGTATGATCAATAAGTTAGTACAAAAAAACCTCTCAACGTATGCTGCAGCGGCATTTAATACCGCTGACTGCTGGTATTCTGTGGCACCAGGAATGGCGCGGTGGTGCCTAATTTACCCAATAAACTTAAGGGGAATCCTCAAGGCAAATTTCCATACAAAATGTTTCGGACAAATACTCAAAAAGTACGCCGTATTATAGTAATTTCTTCACACTACAAAACACTAACACACTAACACAAAACTTCAAACGAATAGTGTGAAGAAATTACTATAATGCGGCGTACTTTTTGAGTATTTGTCCGAAACATTTTGTATGGAATTGGATTTGAGGATTAGCCATAGTTTACTCGACATTGTGCCATAAGTCCCGGAACATTTTCCTGAGAACCCTTTTCCAAGACCAAGATTATCTACCTTCGCAGATGCCAGTGGCCGCGTTGACCTTGAACCCGGGTGCACAGCGCTTGGAGACGTGGTCCTGGCAGAAGAAGCCGCCGTGCGTGTTGATGCAGTGCTGTGACAGTCGCTGGCAGTCGTCTGCGGTCTCACTGCATTCGTCTATGTCTATGTTCGGAAATTCAATTTGTTTCGAGTGAAATAATTATTTGTTTTTACCAATAAAAAAATGTAGGTACAAGTACATAAAACGCAAATGAGTGACTGCAATGGTGCGCGTTGATGTCTTTTGTATGGACAAATATTAGGAATGCAACCATATATTTGTATAAGACATGTATTTATATGTTATTATAATTTACCAATCCCAAATTACATCTTCTAAAACAAAATAATTTTTCGAATCTGTAAATTAACAACAAAGTTCTGAATTAACAAACATTATAAAAAGGCCTCTTAATTTTTCGAAGGCTGTTGAAAATTATGAATAAAAAAATCATCTTTGCCATAATTTCAATATTAGGAAATAATAAAAATCATACCCAGACATTCATCATCAGCGCCCGCCCTGAACCCTTGTGGGCAGATGTCGTTCCTGGGCGAGTCCACTTCCACAGTGGGTTCCGTTACGGGCCCTCGGCTCGGCGCCAGCTCCTCGAAGGGCTTGCCTGGCTTCCCGGCGCATTTGTACCCCCCGATTGTGTTCTCACACAGGTATTTGGGGCACGGTGGTCGGGGAAGTTTGCATTCGTTTATGTCTGAAATACCGAACATGTTAATACTGCAACCTGATACAAGCCAGTTTTTAGCTCGACTATTATAATAAAAAAATTGGTATCATAGCTACTACTCGGGCGGATAAACATGACACCTGGCTCGAATGACGTTTGTGCAAAGCACAGCGTGGAATTGGATAATCTTGATAAAGAAGAGGTCCTATAATACTTGTTAATTATAAGTAATGATATGCCTTCGCAATTAGAGGAAGAAGAAACACGGAGGGCGCTGCGCGGAATAGCGGGGGACGCATCAAGTTCCGAGCGAGTGTCAGCCAGGTGTCATGTTGATTCGCCCGAGTAGTACTATCGTTAGCATGAGGTAACGATCACTTTGAAGAGCTACTCTCTACCTATCTAAATATTCTTTATACATATAACATTAAGATTCGATTTGTCCTTACGTAAAACGTCTCTTTTCGTAAAAGGACACATAAAAGTCTTCTTGCAAACACGTTCCCCTAAATTTCAAAATGAATTTACCATCACAGACTTGGTTCTGCACATTCCTCTTGAACCCTGGCGGACAGCTGAGGCCAACGTCTCTCTTCTTGATAGGGACACACTTGAAGGTGCCAGGGACGTTGTGGCACACGGTGTCTTCACCCAAGCATAGGTCGTCTGTTGCTTCTGCGCATTCGTTTATATCTAAAAAAATTGTTGAACATGAAGGTAATTTTTAACCAGCAATAATTCATAACAGAAATAATGGTTATATTTTCCGTCAAACGATAAACTAAATAAAAATGGAAACTCAAATATAAACAACATAAACGTTCACACACTCACACCCTTCACTAGGATTCCCTGTGTCGCAGTGGCATGGGTGTCCATGCCACCTGCGTGTGAACGTACAAGACATCACAACATCCAAGACCCGAGAACAAACATTCGTGTTCGTCACACAAATACTCGCCCCGGCCGGGGATCGAAACCGGAACACCAAGCTTTGTAGGCAGGGTCACTACCAACTAAGCCACGGTGCCGTCCGTCATAAATATCTCTCTCTATAACTCTGTATATTTGTCTAGTCTATTTATATATATATTTATCCCGATACCACACAAGTCAAGCAGGCCCGCTGCTAAAAAAAATAAAAAATAAAAAATATATATATATATATAAAAAATGCTATGCTATGCTGCTATAAAAATTAGCCTTCTTGCCTTTTCCAGCTCATAAATTTTACCCATACCTAACGAATTTCAGATCAGTATTAAGGCGGCTCATTTATCGGCGGCCCCACACAACACAGGGCTCTCGGCCTGTATCTTGGGAAATAATTATTAATATTAGGATTTGTTTTATGGTAAGACTCTATGAAAATGATGAGATAGAGACCTGGCATACCCTCACAAGACTTCTTATCAGCCTGTAGTCGGTACCCCTCGCGGCATGAGCACCGCACAACCCCGTCTGAATCTTCGCAGTTGTGTGCACAGGAGTCCTTCTTACACGTAGCCTTGGCTTTCTCTGTCGTTGTGGTAGCTTTCTCCGTAGTTGTGGCTTTCTCCGTAGTTGTGGCTTTCACCGTAGTTGTGGCTTTCTCCGTAGTTGTGGCTTTCACCGTAGTTGTGGCTTTCTCCGTAGTTGTAGGTTTCTCCGTAGTTGTAGGTTTCTCCGTAGTTGAAGGTTTTTCCGTAGTTGTAGTTTTCTCCGTAGTTGGCTCTGGCTCTTCGGCAGCTTCCTGTTGGTTTCCAAATAAATACGTAAATAGGCTAATTTCACGAAAAGTATAACTTTTTTTAAACTCAAATTATAGCTGTGCATATACATTTTATGTACGTTACAGTTACATCACCTATTCTAAAGAAGATTATGGTAAACACTAGGAAATTAAAATAAAGAGTTGGTGCTATTAATAAAAACGCAAGATGAGATCATCCTAAGCCCGATATATCGATCATCCCTGACAAGGAAACAACGCTTACAAAATATAATGAAACAACGCATACAGAATATACTTAACAATACGGAAGTTTGCACTGTATGTAGGTCTCTGTAGGGCAACCTATCGGCACTATGAGCTATGAGGAAACGTAGTCATACATAATCTCAGCTCAGCCAATAGACGGTCAGAATAAGGGTTTTGCATGACTCAGTCAGACCTAGTGAGTTACAGAAGTAACTGAATCAGGACATAATCCTATATCAAATATCATGTTAGGAGTTAGGACGACATTGATAACTGATTCACTTATACAATTTCTGCTGAATTCGGGGAAGGCTGATTTTTTTTTTAGTTTAATTTAATAGCTCGTAGATACGAGATGCAGACGCATCAAGCGCGAATTGTTGGCATATTCTTAGCATAATCGGTTCATTTATTAGTGGAATAATGTAAATGCATGGAGATATTTGCGTTATCAGAATCAGAGGGACTGGGTCACAAAATTGAAATAGCTTCTTATTATAGGATTGTCATACCACGCAGCACTGGTAGAATGCGGTATTTCTCAGGAACGTAGACATGGAGACGCCTTCGTCAGCAGGGGATACACATGCCGACATACCCTGGCTTCTTCCTGATAGCCGCCCAAAGGTACACTCTTCACAGCAAGTCTGAAAAAAAATCCGAATGACTATTATAGAGTTTTCACTGAAAACTTTGGAAAAAGACGAAACCTGAAACTTTTCAGCATTCATGTTTGTATCGGCGCTCTCCTTGTGATAAGTTCACGCTTGCTTGCATGATCAGAATAGTGCTACATGGAAATATTACGTAGACTAGTAAACTGATGTAGTGATCGTCCACTTTGAGGTTCAGTCAGTCTAGAAAGGCGTGTAATTTCACTAGATTACCTTTCCAAACTCAACACAGCAGAATATCTGGCACTGGACAACGGTCTTCTTCTTCTTATCGTGTCACTAGATCTTTCGAACCAGTGTGGTGAATTCAAGTACGCCTCGAGGAGGCTTCATTCGTGCACTATAAGAGTACTCAACGGTAAAAGCCTTTCAGATGGTCTCTACCTACCTTTCCGATGTCGGAGGTTGGTTCACTGCATCGCCTCGACGTCGCTAGTTTTGCACCAGCTGCGCAATCAGCTTTCAGTCTGAAAAATTTAAAATAAAATTAGGTAGAACCAGACGCTTCTTTGAAGCCGGTTTTTTTCTCGTTATTCTAGATACTCTTGCTTGAACTGATCTTCCCAGCTGGCTATGGCCTCTCTACACGTGTCTTCCTGTTCTGACTCCAGATACTCTGGCAGCTCTGGTGCTTTGCAGGCAACTACAGACGGTGACGTCACGGCTGCAGCATGTCTCTGTCACCTTCATGATCTCCTCTGATGTTAGGGCGACACCGGATTAGAATACTTACTTGAACTGATATTCGCAGCCGCTGGCTATAGATTCTCTATACGTGTCCTCCTGTCCTCCTGTCCGTCGCTTGCAGCATGTATCTGTCACCTCCATGATTTCTTCTGTTAGGGCGACACAGTACCTAATATTACACTTACTTGAACTGATCTTCGCAGCAGCTGGCTATGACCTCTCTACACGTGTTCTCCTGACCTGGCTTCAGATACTCTGGCACCTCTAATTCTTTGCAGGCGGCTACAGACGGTGACGTCACGGCTGCAACATGTCTCTGTCACCTCTATGATCTCTTCTGTTGTTATGGCGACACAGTAATATTACACTTACTTGAACTGATCCTCGCAGCAGCTGGCTATGGCCTCTCTACACGTATCCTCCTGTCCTGGCTCCAGATAGTCTGGCAGTTCTGATGCTTTGCAGGCCGTTACAGACGGTGTCGATACGGCTTGCACCTCCGCGTGACTGCAGCATGTTTCTGTCACTTCTGTGATCTCTTCTGATGTTAGGGCTACACACAAAGTAAAAAAAATACCGTCAAGTAGCGTCCCCTGCAGGATGCAGTCTAGATGATCTTAAATTATTAGTTGATAATTATATATAGGCACTACTGACAGGTAATAGGGAAACAAAATACGCAATTTTGTTCACTTCAACGATTTTTTTTCAGTTATTTTGATTTAAAAACTAAACTGAACCGATTTTGGTGAAATTTTTATACGACCAATCTGAAAGTACTTGTATAACCACTAAAAGAATTTTTAAAATCTGTTTATAAATAACGAAGTTTTGAGGTTACAAACATAGAGAAAAAACAACCTCCTCCTTTATTGAAGTCGGTTAAAATAAGTGAGTAAACATGACCTAAAACACCATAAAAATCAGAGTTCAATACAATTTTTGACCAAGTTACTCACTATAATAAAATTCTTATAAGTCATTATAGGACGTTATGTACTTTTATAAAACGTATAGGTACATAACGAAATTACAAATGTGTATCACAATTGATAATAATAATGAGCATGATATAACGTAGGTTATTCTCGACACGACCAGTCGAGATAGGATTATCCAATTTACCTTACTGCCCTAAACGACTGTGTAACCTATTTCTAGACTGCGTCTTAAGTAGCTAGGTATTTACTGAATGTATTTTTCTGTGTTTTGTATATTCATTTATTTGTTTTTAAATAATTGTTATTAAAAAATAAAGATTTCTGCTCCTACTTAGTACTACAATAGTTAAGAAGTTACATATGTTAAAGCAAGTAGGTATAAATCATATCTAAAATGATTTGGATACTATCTTTTCTGCGTAATTTTGTTATTTTTATACACAAACAAATAACTATTTATGAGGTTCGATTCCCGCTTCAGGACAAGCATTTGTGTGATGATCATCGAAATTGTCCTGAGTTTAAATCTCTATTTATCCATGTATTTACAAAAAAAAATAGTTATCTGGTTCCCGTAGTACAAGCTCTGCTTAATTTGGGGCTAAACGCTGTCAAAAGTCCAAAAATATTATTAGGTATATTCATGGATGAATAACGATGTTCCTGTAGAACAAGATGACAGTATCCAACTAAAAGGGAATCGTAAGATAGGACAAAAAATTTCAGACACCTTGTCAATAAAAATGAAATATCTCCATTTTCAAATAATGTTTGTTACTTTTTACGATGTAGTTTTATTAACAATGAAAAAGCCTAGTAGTTTTAACATACAAATATTTATATAGACCTGTTACTTCTCTTTTTCAAAAAATTGCAAACAAGTTAGCCAAAGTGGCTAACTTTTACTGGGCACATTTTCAATGTACTTTCCAGTACTTTGTAACATTGTGTTTTTATACTTTAATATTTCTATGGGTATATTATTATTTCGATAAATCCGCTCCGCTTACGCATGTACCGCCCGGTGGACACAACTTTACAATCTGTTTACGAATTCGCGAGAGATCTGATAATCCCGATGACCTCTGGGAGTGACAAGCCGACAACACATCAATGATGCATCCACTACCGAAGTCGTTTTATTATTAGCTTTACTCTGTGTAATATATAAATAATCTTCTTCTTCGAAGTCTGATAAATAGTTATTTATTTAGACAACTTGAATTCGCACATGACATGACATCAATCTTCAACACTTAACATGACTAGTTTCGAGAGTATGTCCGTCAAGTAGTGTGAGCGCGTAGGTACTAAAAAAGGAATTTTGTTTATTTTATTTTTAAAAAAGCCAACAAAGTTGCTAGATAATAATACTGCTCTCGAAAACCCAGAAAAAAGGCTATGTTCCTACTAATTGTAAGTATCTTCTTCATAAAATAGCTTACGTCTGATAAATGTTTCACTTTTATCGATACTTTTTATAAATTTTATAAACTGCTATTTCTTATAGTAATTTATTTTGTACTTTTTGGTTAAAAAAATTATAACTTAGGTATGTGACCTTGCTAGAAAATAACATATAGATACGGTTCAACCCTTATGCCTCCTTAGCAATTACTTTACTCACTTGACAGATCATTACGGCATAGAAGATCAATATATATCGGTCAGAATCCGTATGTACGAGTATGTACCTAATTACTTAGGAACTTTGTCAGTTTGGTGCAAGTCGGCATTATTGTAGCAAAATAATCTTAAGGGTAATCCTCAAATCCGAATTCCATAGAAAATGTTTCGGACAAATACTCAAAAAGTACGCCGTATTATAGTAATTTCTTCACACCGTTCGTTTTGAAAAAAAGTGAAATGTTTCAACCTTAATTTAAATTTTATACGTGTTTTAAAATTAACCTTACTAACTTAAAAATACGTATAAAATCTAAATTAAAATATGAAACCTTTCACTTTTTTTGTTGACGAAATCTAAAAACATGGACGAAACGAATAATGTGAAGAAATTACTATAATACGGCGTACTTTTTGAGTATTTGTCCGAAACATTTTGTATGGAATTTGGATTTGAGGATAACCTTAACTTTCGGATGAGAAACAAGGTCACAGGCATATCCATGGCACTAGATTTAGTTTAGGACCATTTCTAGAAATATCAGCTTGGTAGACGTAGAAATAGCCACTTGACCTTTACGACTAAACATTGTCGCGGAAATAAGTGGAAGTCGTTATTTTTGTGCTATCTCACGACGGATATACAAAAGGGTTGACAAAAAAATTGCTTCGTCGACATAAAATTGCCTCTAAGAATAAATAAATGGTAATAAAATAAATTAAAACTATATGCCTAATGCCTACTTGCACCAAACTGTCAAAGTTTCTAAGCAATTACTTTTCTTGCGTTAAGCGAGATAAGTAATTGCTTAGGAACTGTGATACTTTTTTTTTTTTTACTATATATAGGCTTGCGTTTACCTATATATAGTAAGTAGTATAGGCTTGCGTACCATCTCACCTGATGGTAAGTGACGATGTGGTCGACGATGTAGCACGCTTACTTAGAATAATCCTATTCACTCTTGCCTTGAAGACACTCAAATTATAGTGATCGGGAAACACTGACGCCGGCAGAGCATTCCATTCCTTGGCGGTGTGAACCGCCAAGGAATGGAATGCTCTGTATGTATGTGTTTATTATGTGAATAATGAAAGTGGAAGCAAAGCGCTTTGTGCGAATACATGGTATGTCCACTATATAGGGATGGCGCAATCCCGAGCGTCTGGTCGTCCGATGGTGGAACGGTGATGGCGGAACAAAGTCATGTAGTTCCAGCGCACACTCTCCAAAAGTCTTGGTGCAAGTCGGCATAAGTGCATCAAATTTATAAATATTTTTTTTTCACAATTGAAACATTTATATGCTGTGATGTTATAATGTACGAGTAATGTAGAATTTATAGTTTGGTCCGGGATTTCATGGGTTCTATGTTTGGCATGAAGTTTTTATTAAAAAAATATCACGTTGGTACTTACAAGTTACCTAAAATACAAAGAGATGTGTGTTTGATACATTATCCTGAAAACTAATTAAAACTAATTTTGTAAACATAGACCTAAATAATTTTGAATCAATTTTTTTATAAAATAAATTAAATGGCAGTATAAACAATGCTCTCTACAAGTCTCTACTTAAATACTGGGTTATTTCTCAAGAGTTTTATTTTTAGTTAGTAGCGATTATTTTTTACTTTTTATTCAATACCTGATAAATAAAAGTGAGAAAATATTTTTATACAATTTTAAAAAATAATCCTATAAATCGTTATTTACGGACCCCTTACAAATACATTTTGGAGAACAAACTCACTTATTCATATGCTATAATTATACTTATCCTAAATAATTATCTTATAGTCTCTATAATAATTGTAAATAATCAATGCATTATTCATTCTGATTGCAAAGGTTAGCTTTACCTTGCTCTAAATTAAATTGATTAAAAGAAAAGCGATAAACGTGAATTTTCGGCATAAAATTGTTAACAATTTAAACCAACATGTAAAATCCTCCACAATAAGCCTATGTAGGAAATGGTTATGAAAATTACATTATTAAATACGGTAGCCCTTTCTGAATAATAAACATATTAATTAAAAGGTGGGTTCCCAAATGGAATAGTGAGATTATGAGGGTAGTTGCTAATTACTTTCAGATTAGAGTTAACTAGGCATGGAAATGATTGCTACTTCTATTTCATGGACACATGGTGATATGATTTCATATTGTAACAGTGAAATCACCGGTGATTTTTCATTAGTGGCTACACGGTGATCACATTTTATTAAAATAATTCACGCATGACTCAACGTCACACAATCACTCCCACTCACAGTTAACACACTACTGAATAACTGTTATTGTTATTTACGATACGAATGGAATTGTGAAAGGTGACAAGTATTATAATATCACAGTATACAAAATCACCTGCCGGAGCGTGCCGGGCGGATATCACCGGTGATTTTGTAACAGAATTGGACTTGCTCTCAGAAAGTAACAAGGGTTAGATAAGTGATCAGTTTTATACCATGATAAATAACATGTTACTCGGTATACTTTCCATGCCTAGAGTTAACTAATTTATGCTTTGCTTTGAATTGTAGGGTCGAAACTAGCTTGAATATGAGTAGGTATTTATAAACTAGCTGACGCCCGTAACTTCTTTTGGGCGGCAAATTAACAAAACTTATTTCTTAGTATGCGTTTACACTTCTTGAAAAATATTATCTCTAAATTTAAAGTGTATATTGTATTAGTGTGTATGTAACGTTCAGTGATTTGGCCTTCACATTTTAGGACATTTTAGGACTGCCTCGATACTGCAGCGCATCTGAAATGTTTGCCAATGCGCTTACTGACGGGTTCGGGGCGATACGCCGCAAGCGAATATGTTCACTCCTGCACAGAATAGCATGTCGTCATAACGGCAGTCACAATAGCATACTGAATACCATAGCTGATAAGTTTGATTGTCCTATCCTTTGTCATTGGGTTAAAACTGTTATTGTTTCTTTTTAATTTTATTGTGTGTTCTTTTATATTTTGTGTTCCTAACATGTTGTAGATTTTATGTAAGAATGGATCTCGTTATCTGAAAATAAAGAATTTATATTTTCAGTCAGTCAGGTCTTAAACTATGTATTCGAAGAAATGCTCGCAAATCCCTCACTGTACAAGCTATTTCACTATGGAATGATCTCCCATTAGATATCAGAAGTGCTAAGTCGCTCGCCACTTTCAAAAAAATGTTGCAGACTCATTCATCTTTCACCAAGAAGTTGATGTCTCCTATTCATTTATTTATATGTAGGTATAGTATAGTATGATATTATAAAATAATTATCTCTTTTTTACATATTATAGTATTTATTTATATATGTATTTGTGTTTATGTATATAACTTATTAAAACGCGCCACCGTCATTATCTATTCCCATCATTTCCAGATCCATCCAAAGGTTGTCTGGAAGAGATTGCTTTTAGCGATTAGACCGCCCATTGTGCTTCACTTTTTTATATTGTTTGTGTTCCTGTTTATTTTCTTGTTTTGTGGTGTGCAATAATGAATTATCTATCTATCTATTTATCTCTCTAAAGTTGCTCTCTACTTTAATACTTTTATGATCATTATTATTATATGGAAGTAGGTATCTCCCAAGCCGCGCTAGTAACACCGATCTTCGGTTCTTCTCATCCAACTTCTGCCAGCTATACGCAGATCATCGCTACATACTTTTATACAATGACAAGTAAATCAGGAGAACGTCTAACTCGTTTCGTCACTTTAAAAAAAAATTAATGTAAGTTGAGATTAGACACACGAGACACGCTAGAGCTTCTATGGGTTCAATTGACCGGGTTAAGGCACCTGTGTTGTCCTGACATCGATACCGGCCGGCGTGAAATATATCAGTAAATACAAGCTGCTGTCCGTGGTTTCGGCTGGATGGTATCGACATAAAATTTTGCCTAAGCTCTTTTTAAGATTCTAAATAACATTTATGCTAAATTTCAGCTCAATCGGTTCAATATTTTAGGCATTATAGAGCAACAAACACACATACAGAGTAACCGAGATAGAGACTACCGATCGGCTACTTTCGGATTTGTAGAGCCTGTACTAAATACCTACACTTCTACCATTTTACTTATTAAAATTTATATTTATTCCATTTTTTTTTAAATAATTAAAAATACTTGCGGCCAAATTTCGATAGGCATCCTGGTATTTATGCAATCTATTTTAAAATATTATATTTTTTTATAAAAAATTATGGATTTTTTTTATCTTTATTATTTATTATTTTATTATTATGTTATTATTATGATTATGGAGATTTAAGCGTATCCGCGATGAACGAAGTGATCTTGCAGCGGGATCTCGTTCTATTACCTTCTCGGTAAAAAGCTGTTAAAAGTTAACACAAGCGAAGGAAATTAGGCAATACAGTTTAACCCAATCTCCTTCGCTTATGTTTAACATATCAAAACAAAAAAAAATAATATTCAGGTTGTAATATAAATTCACCGCACAACTTTTTTGAAATTCATACTCTGGTCAGTCTCAAAAGTCCAGTAATATCACTAGCTACAGTGCCCTTCAAACCGGAACACAGTATGTAACACTTTGTTGTTGTTGACCGATCTTTTTGATTTTTTCATTAAACAACATCAAAGCATTAACTTGTATTTAGAAACGTAACGAATATCGTAGAGAGATAATAATATGAAGTTTCGATAATATTTGTACCTAGTCACAATAACTTGAAGTGATGAAATTCAAAAAAATATAAATCAATGTTACTAAAGTATTTGTTCACTGACCGACATACAGACAGACAACGTAAACGCACCGGCTAAGCAACTGAACGTAGAGACTTGACATTATGAAGATGTTTGTTAAAAATTATGAATGCGTACTAAAAAGGTATTTTGTTCGCAACGCAAACGAAATTGTGGGTGTCAGGTATTTGCAACACAAAACCAAAAAAAAACATCTTTTGGAATTATTTGCACGTTGGTAGGTATGCACTGTAATATTTACACAACTGTAATTTCAGAAGCAAAACTCACCATTTGCCAAACTAACAGACACCAAAAACAACACACTGAACTTCATTTTGAAAATTTTCACTTTTCGAGAACTAATAATTCACGAAAATCACCTCGCCATTTTGCTTATAATTTTTAGTAAGTTTTAATATATTTTGTAATTTGTTAATTTAGTAAGTAGGTTGTGAAGACCGACGCATAGGTCAGACGAAGAGCTACTGATAAGACAGAGTTGCGGGCCGCCCGCCGCATGGACAGATGAGGCCAGAGTTCATTGGCGGAAAATCTTAGAAATACAACTTAGATTAATAGATCATTGTAGGATAGATCGTTTAGAATAGATAGTTAATTAAATATCACGTGAAAGATTGGTGAAGAGCGGTATAGACGATGCGCTATACACGGTCAAATTTTAATCACTATAAAAAAAATACGCATAGTCAGTTGCCGTTACTGAACAAACACATTACGGCAAAAAAACTTAAAAAATTAAGTCGAATTTTGTCAAAATAAATTTGATTAATATTGGGTATCTGTTACCGTTAGTCGTTTTCCTATGGATTTGCGTCAGGCGGTACCTATAATTGATAATAATTAAGTTTTATTCATCGTTTGGCAAACCCGGGTTTAGCTCGAGCCAGCTCGCAAAACCTCGGCTCGGGCGCCGCACTCGCGCCGCTGTAACTCTTCCATTTTGTAGAAATCCAAAATTCTGACTGCACAGATGCAACGTAGTACCCCGTCTGCATTGCCCATTTAATTTTTTTTGGTAATTAAAAATTGGTGGTGTATAGGTAAAAGAAAAAAATAAATTTGTCAGTAAGTGCGCATCTCGGGGAGGGGTAAATATGTATAATGAAGAATTGATGTATTTATAAGGAAAAATCCCTAGATATAGGGATTTTTTTGATAACTTACTTAATTTTAGTGCCTGCAGAGTTGGCTTAAGTACTAGCTAGTTTTAGGTAGCAGTATTTTCATACTTTTTAGATAAATCTTGTTTTATTTTGTTGATAGGTTTACTAATCCAACTGATAAGACGTGGAAATATAGTAATAAATTATCACCTCTTGATGGTATAAAAATTCGCATAGTTATTTTTTTTCTTTTACCTAATATTTAAAACTATCTGGAAAAAAAATATTGACCAGTAGTTGATGAGATTAGCAAGATAACTTTTAAGAATAGAACTAATAAAAAAAAATTAAAATAGATGATCACAGATTTCTTCGAATACCTACTCTTGGGATTCGCATTTCGGCAAAGTAAATCTTGAGGTTTCAGAAATCACTGCGCAAAAAACTAGGGTTTTCTTAATGACTTCATCAGTGGAATCATTAGGTATTTTTTAGTGCGGCATGATCCTAAAGGTAAAACCTAATTATGAAATCACTTTGCAAAAATAAATAAATCCTGGTGATTCAGCAGGGAAAGCGCAGACCTGGCCAAATAACGTCAGTTCTTCATTCAAGACCTTGAATTTTGTCTTCCATCTCTCAAATTCGCTTCATCAATATGCCCGGTTCACATTATTCCAGTCCAGCGGTCGAATCCAGCGGTGGAATGCCACTGAAAGCCATAAAGAAACTAAATTTAAATTTTATGTAATTTTTTAGACACATACATTGAGATTATGGTAAATTTATGCGATATAAATTAAAAGAAAATTTGTATACAGGCTCAATGACTGTATTCTTTAGTGAAGTATGTGACTCTACTTTATACATTCAACACAAACGGGGACATTTGTAACTAACTAACTAACTTGTTCATGGGCGAGAACTTTCGGATTGTGCAGTTCGATCCAGTGATTTAGGTCCATTGTACTTTATACATCAATGTTTAGGTCCGCTTAAGTGTCCGGATGTCGTCAGTGTAGTGTGCCGACCGAACATTTTTAACGACCAAAATGAGGGTAGTTCCCACATTTCACCGCGACGGTAGCTCCAATACGCCAGTCAACCTTAGTGACCACGGCTGTTGCAATACAGTCGAAACGTCGGGATAAAATAACATAAGAGGTGAGCGCGATAAATACCCGTTACAATCAAATAACTAAAAAGAGCTACATTCCTTGTGTTATTATGACACTGCATACAATTGGGCTGCGGGCACTGGGTCAAGAGTAGCGATAATTACTCTAAATAATTACCCAACTGCTCGGGAAACTTACTCATGTAGTGATAAGTTAGGTACTTGAAGAATAAGGTGTGTGAAATTTGATTTTCAACTACTTCACCAATTCGAATACGAATCAATTCGTTTTTTCGTTTTTTATGTTTGTTGTTAACGAATAGGTATAAACCGTTTTGAAAAAAAATATTTTGTTTGATCTACTTCCAGACTGGTGGTTTCTATGGATTCCATAGAAATTTCATGAAAATCGTATCAGTACTTTGGTTATCTCTTATCATCGTGTCTTTCTTATTCTCTCAAACCAGTGTGGTGAAAGGATTTCAAGTGCGCCTCGAAGAGGCCCCTTTCGTGCACCTTTGGTTATGACTGAAAATCATAACTAAATCATATCAAGCAAACTCAAAATATCTGTAAAAATTACATCATCCAAGTAAGTCAACGAAATTGCGTATTTTGCTTCCCTGTGACTATTCAGTGGTGTTTACATTCATTATAACATTACAATTGAAGTCGGTTGTAGTATGTTTTTGTATAACCTTGATTATTGTATTGTATTGTGTAGATTTAGAATCTACGAGGTATATGGTAGTTCTTAGGTAAATACAATTGTTTCCTTTTAAAATTTCGTTCTGTAAGGCAGTGTCCTAATAGAACGCGATGACGTGACCATCACAAGTTAGCGCGAACGTCGATCGCGCGATCACGCGATCAAACGTACTAACGTCAAATAGGCGCCTAGGCGTCCCAATTGGCATCGCGTCGCGTCGCGCGATCGCGCGTTTGCCAATTGGGACGCCTATTTGACGTTAGTACGTTTGATCGCGGATTCGCGCGACGGTCGCATCGCTTGCTCGCGCGACGATCGCGTGATCGCGTTATATTAGGACAACGCCTAAGACTGCTAATTTTGTAGTTTTGGAAACTGTTTTGTATGAAAGTGAGCGATTATTCACAATTTAATTAACATTCAAAGCAGCTCTTAAAATAAGGTAAACGGAATTGTATTTAACTAAAGAACTTACTTATAACAAAAACGTAATAAGAATGTATGCTCAGCCCAAACGCCCGAAATAAAAAGACTAGCAAAGCGCTCTTCTGATATTAGCAACTGCATCTCTCCAATTCCATGACCAAAACATGCCTACAACCAGTTAAGGAAAATACAAACAGAATAGGCTTCTTTTTCATTATACCACCCAGGTGAAGCCACGAGTCAGTACCCCATGAAATCTGTGCTTCGAATGGCACGTTAAATTGTCAGTCCCGGGTATAACAATATAGTTGTTGACAACTACAACTATATTGTTATACCCGGAATCCAACGGAATATAACCGGAAATATATCCAAATGAAAAAAAAGTTGGACTGTAGGCGGTTTTGATAATCTGACACCAGACTCAGGTTAATGTAAATAAATTGTGCTTGATTGCATTAGATTTTTTATTTATTATTTTTTATAAATATATTTAATTTCCATCTAAGTCTTAAATTTTATTTCAGCATAAGCTAACTACTACAATCTATAATATATAGGTATATTATAAAATTTACAAAAGGAAACAATTGGGCCACCCATAGACCGTTACAAACGATCTATAGGTAGCTCAACTGCTCCAACTCGATACCCGATGGCAGCGTGCCGAGGATACTGGCTGCATTGCCTCTTTGTATAGCAAGGCTTATTCTTTGGCCCAGATAGCTGCCAGCCCTCTGATCACGCGTCGCTTCGACCAGACGCTCTGACAAAATTTTAAAAACGCGGAAGGCTCCCATTCCACATGGACCTAGGGTCTCGACCCCAAAGGGCTCAAACATGTACGACCTATCAAGACCTACATATTTACGCCGCTTGAGATCTTCAGCAGAGTTTGCCGCCGCACCAGCCCTAACTTGCCCTAATATCTTTTTTTTATAAATTCATTTTATTATTAAAAATTAAAGATTGTTTCTAAAGAAACGAATTTATTAATAATTATCACAGCAGTCAACTTTTACTTGCGGAAAAAAAGTTACGTGAGATTTGCCGAGACTGAGATTTCCCCCACGTAAGATTGGGTGAGGTTTGACTCGATCCTCCCCTCTCTCACGTAATTAATGGATGCCCCCTTATCGGTGCGGGTTCGCCACAAAGTATAGAAACTGCCTGCGCCGACTACCTGCGCAAGACTAGCGCGGTTCCCTATAAGCGCTGGCAGATCGGCGCTGGTAACCTAGGTACTTCCTTTGTACGCACTTACGCCCTAAACGGTTCGATGGATTTTGACAAATGAGGTATGAATAGATTTCTTTTGATCTAATGTATGAGTGTCGTAGGATGAAATTATGGGGCTATTGCTCTTCTGTAATATTAAGTTGCCTGAAATAAATCTTTATTACATATTATTATTAGGATTAAATGAAAGTGTCAAAAATCCGATATGACGACGATATTTTATCAATAAAAAATAATCTGAAAATACTTATTTTTTCACAAATGTAGAATGCACAGTACATTTTTTTATGGGTAGAGTTATTTTTTTTCTAGTAGAATTCGTTTAGTTCGTTTCTGACGACCTAACCTGTAATATATCTCTGTTTAAAGTTGTACCTACATTAATGATATTGGAAAGTACGAGTAATAAATGAGTTTTACTTATAATTCCGATTTAATATATGATTCCAAAATTTTTTATCGTCAACTAGTCTAATTTGAGTAACGTAGTTTTTTTATAGATTAGATAACAATCACACGATTCATACGTTCACGTAGTTTTTTATGGAAATGACGTCACTATATGTATGTGACGTAATCATTAACTGAAAAAATATAAATACTAGGTATTTTTTGTGTATAGACACAAAAAATACCTAGTATTTATATTTTTTTAGGCGAATTAATCCACTCAATACTTCAGGTATTCTAGTTCTAACAACACTACAATGTACACAATCCTTCCTATTCAAGTGAGCTGGCTCCTGTTGTCTGAGTTTTCAAGCCGCTCGAAGACCTAGGTTTACCAAGGTACGCTACATAGGTAGGTATATACACCGTAAATTTTTAATCACCAGAAATAAAAATACGCATATACATTTCCCGTTACTGAACACAGATGTGGCAAAGAAACTTGAAAAAAATAAGTCGAATTTTTGTCAAAATAAATTTGATAAAAATTGCGTAACTGTTACCGTTAGTCGTTTTCCTGTGGATTTACGTCAGGCGGTATCATTGATAATAATTTGCAAACCCGGGAACCAGCTCGAGCCAGTTCGCCGCAGCTCGGCTCGGGCGCCGCACTCTCCCCGCTGTCACTCTGTCATTTTGTAGAAATACATAATTCTGACTGCACAGATACAACGTAGCACCCCTTCTGCATAGTCCATTTAAGTTTTTTTGATAACTAAAAATGTGTGAAATGTATATATCGCAGCCAACTATCTTAATAGGTACGCTGTTCAATTAGCTGCCTAGACTTTTGTCTAAACGGCCGACAAGCAGCCGTCGTTCAATTAGCGGCTTGACCTTACCCAGTTTGTTTTGTATAAGTCCTGTTTCAGACTAGCGTTAAACAGAGCGTATTCAGTGGTCGGTTTTACTCTTCTCTGAAACTGCTCTTAGTGATTTTCTTTTTAGGCATGGAAAGTATACCGAGTAACATGTTATTTAACATGGTACTGATCGCATATATCACTTGTTACTTGACTTGATATCCGCCCGGCGCGCCCCGGCAGGCGAATTTGTACGCTGGCGGACGCTGTGATGGCATGATACTTGTCACCATTCACAATTTCATTCGTATCGTATCGTAAATAATTATAACAGTTAGTCAGTGTTGTGCTGCCTGTGAGTAGGTGTGATTGCGTGACGCGTTATGCGTGAATTATAATAATGACGTTAGTCACATTAGGCACTGATGAAAAATAGCAGTGTGATACAAAATCATCGGTGATTGAGCTGTTACATAATGAAATTATATCACCATCATATAATCATATAGGTTAGGTAGGTACCTATGTATGTGACAATTAAATATAAATAACTTCCATGCCTATCTCTTTTATTAGGCTGTGCGCGCTCGCTTCGCTCACGTGTGGGAAAAAAATAACATTATCCTACCGTCATTCGTCTTCTATCTGCTTTAGATGATTTTCGGTGATTAGGCTAATTAAGCGAGGTAGTTAGCTGCGAAAAATCCTTAAACAAAGATAAGACAAGGATAAAAGATATCTGTAATCTACCGCTATCTTGTACCTATGCGGAATACAAAACACCCATGTTACGTATTTTTAAGAGTCTCAAGTCAGTCTGTTTGTCCCATAATACAATTTGTAAATGTATTTATTTATTAACTTTATATAAAACTGATTAACCAATTACATCAATTAAAGAAAGATACTGAAAAGTAATAGAATCCAATAAAAACATTACCCGTATTTTAGATTAATGTCATTTAAATGATAAAAAATAAGTCAAGTAAAAAAATAAAATAACCCTTCCTTGGCAGTCGGGTAATAATAAATAATGTGCGAAACACGTTGAAATGTTGCATAACATTGAAGTATTTGTTCATTTAAGTATATTTTTATTCCATGTCATATAATTTTAATGTATAAGTCACGTATAATTTATTTATTCTTCTCTTTTATGTGTTTCATAGAAGAAGTAGGTCAGTATTTTTTTTATTATTAAGGTTATTGTAGTTTTTGTTGTCCTTTAAAATATCTTCAAATACTTAGTTATTTGTACACCAAGGGCCTGAAGCAAGCCATTTTATACGAGACATGAATATCCGCCCTCACCTTCGGCTAGGGCTGATAAAAGTCTCATGTAAAATGGGCATCAGGAACGAGGTATATTACAAGATTATTCACTTTAGTTCTTAGCTTCCTGTGTGAAACCTTTTACAAACTGATACTCTTTGAACGGATTTTATAAGCAATTACTTTTTTGCCCTTACGTCTAAAATTCAGTTTTACACCCCCTTTCTTGGAACATAAAATTGAACTTTACGCGCAAGAGCCTTACTGCTCTCAACAAGGTTTTGACGAAAAATCCTGATTTGGATGTATTTGCGGATGAATGGAAGAAGCTGATGATAGAGTGCCTGGTGTTTTGTGAGAGTGATGAATGAAAATAATAATGAATTAATTGCTAATGAATTATATTATTGAGATGTGATACTTTTGTTTATTGTTTAATGATTTTTTAATTTTATGAACGTGATTTTTAATTTTAACTAGAACTGTATATTTTTTATGTGTGATATTAACAATTAATTAGTGTAAGTGGTCTGTGACCGTTCTGATTCGAATAAATAAATACAACTGAGAAGTGAAAAAACAATTTCCACTCCTAAATTAAAAATTGACATATTCTTAAGTAACTACTAAGGAACTCCACATATTGCACGATCTATCGCGTACCTTCGCCGTGTAATTGACGCATAATACTGCGGCTATATATACTGATTTTGAAGAATTTAACGTCATGGACTCCAATTGATCTAATAAAGGTGTCTAGGTATACAATAAAGTGCCGTAAATTGGGGGAATAAGGCAGATTTTTGGTTTTCGCGTAAGAGCGTGTATCAATCATGTTCTGCCACTCGTAGAGCCGCCCTTGCTGATCAGTTTGCCGGTACCCATGAAGTGATACAGACGTTAATTTAACTCTAGGATAAAGAGGTGTGTACTTTACTACTTCTAAGTATTTAAATAATATTGTACCTATATAAAATAATGCTAGTGCTTACAAAGCAGTGATAAGGACGAAGGACGAGGAAGGGAGAGGACCCTGAACGCAAAAAAAAATATTATGGCAATGTTACTTTTTATGAATGGGTTACTGCCTAGTTCATTAAAGGACATGGTACATTACAGGTCTTGTTTAATGACATTTAATTGTAATTTATGCCGTTAGTACAGTGTCACAAAAACTCATAAAGGTTGAAAAAAAAATAGGGATGCGGCCGGGCGCCCAACCTTTTTTGCCCCAAGTTCTTTCATTCATATCTTACTCTTATTTTTGTATCGTGATTGCTAATATATTTTCAAGCTAAAATTTCCTATAAATAATTTTTTTGCTCGTCTTGGTTGTTGCTGGTTTTGATATCTGAGTTTTCAAATCGCTTCCCGGGTTTTTTTTTTATGGTAGAGTGTGGTAGAGACAGTACATACCTAGCACCTACATGTTTTTATTTTAATTATATTTTAGTTTGATGAGTAATTGCTATAATTTTAATTAAATTATTTTTCATAGGGAAATGTGTATTTGCTTATTAAAAATACCCAACCTAAACGGGTAACATAGTGTAGCTGTACTATCTATTTGACTTACCAAGACCTGAAATGTAATCTACCCTTAATACTTTATTTATACCATTAAACCACTGAATACTGAATAGGTACATGTATCATCAGGAAATAGTAAATGCAATATTTGTATTCAATTTATTGCGAATCAGTCTTAAGGGTCACCGCACACGGGCCACTGGCCACAACCACATACGCCGCCACGAGAAGCTAGACGCGGCTACAGAAGTAGCTGAAGCGCGCGACAGCCACTAATGACCGGTGGTCGCCACTTGCGGTCACTTTTTGAATCCCAAATCGCAGGACGAGATTAAATCTCTGATATAAATTTCGTGGCTCCCACAAGATGCTAGTAGCGACGGTTTGTAGTGGCAGCTAGCCACCGGCGTATACCGTGTGCGGCGAGTCCATATAAAATGTATGAAAAATACAGGAAATATGCCAGTGGCGGCGTTTTGTGGTTGTGGCGACACTTAATGTTCCCACTGTGAAGACTTGCTGTCAGCTAGGATATCATATCGCAAGACAAGGGCCTTATCAAGTCGGCCACCGCACTTCCTCACTTACTACCCAGTGCATGAAAAAAAATATTACGAATTCTTGACATTATTTCAGAGCACCATGACGTTAGTAACAGAATCCTGGCTGGAGTACGTTCTGGTGGAGCACCGCTGGGTGGTGGTGATGACATTACTGCTGCCGCTGTCCATGATATGGAAGGTCTACGCCACGGTCAGGAACTACCTGATCTTCCAGATGAGCAGCGCTCCCAAGATGCACGACAGCAAAGTGAAGGATGTGCAGAGACAGGTTCGTAACTTGACTTTTTTTCAGCATAAATCTCGGAAAAGTTTAAAAGGCTAATGTCGACTTGCACCAACGTTTCAAAGTTCCTAAGCAATGACTTTACTAGCTTGGCAGTTCTTAACGGTCTGAATCAAGCGAGTAAAGTAATTGTTTAGGTTCTTTGACAGTTTGGTGCAAGTAGGCATTAGTCCTATTATAAAGGCTGACTGACTGATAGACAACGCTCGGGCTAAACCGCTGAATAGACTGAGTAGAGACTTCAAATTTCAAAAGTAAGGTGTAAGTTCGTACTAATTTTGTTAATTTAATTGCAAACGAAGTTTTGGGTCAGCCAGTTTAACTACCTAATATATTTTATTTACCTAGACTTATAGGTTGGATTTTCGTTTACGTTAATAATTAAAAATTAATGTACCTACATGTGCTATTGGATTATTAACACGGTGTCCTTGGCTACAGCTACAGCTGTGGAGAAATTTGGAATGAATAATGTAACTTACCTATTTACTTGTCTGCAAAACAGAGTAGCTAAAGCATAACGGATGTAATATGAGTAGGTATTATGTTAATATTTTTAAGTTCCTTTGACGCATTTAAAGTGGCCACATTTTATCTATGATTCTACACAAAGCCTAAAATGTATTATTATTTAAGTGTAACCAACTTTACCCAATACGATTTCAGAGTTTAAATAGTTTAGGTAATAGACTTTTTGTTTCGTTTAAAATAAGTTTTTGATGCTTTTGCAATAATTTTTTTCGAGGGCACGAACTGTCTGTATCGTCTTCGGCCATTTCGGAGACTAGATGCAGCCTGCTGGGTAACTTACTATTAACGCATGAATCATCTAGAATTTATTAAATGCTACCATTCCCAAAAAAAACTTTTAAAACAATCAATTACGGTACCTATTCATGTTTCTCAATATAAAACTGGACGATCTCAGAGGAGTTCTGTAATAATAAAGTGGTACCTACTTGTAGATAATACCTATATATATTAAATGCCATGACGGCACTGAAATACGGAAATTTGCAGCTTCATTCACGTAATTAGGAGTCTCTACAAGGTATAATTATTTTTATCGCGAGAGATAATTTTATCTAATACTTACTTACCTACATGTTGTCTACCGTTACAAATGTTACAATGTCATAATTTTAGATTTTTTACAAAATTATGCACTATGTCATAATTTTGTCTATCTCACAAAACACCATTTTGCCTCTTAAATAAGTTGAGCTTGTTAATACAAGAAAAACAGATAACTGAAAAAATACTTATTAGGCGTACTTACTTTGGCGGCTTACTAATCTGCGCAGGCAAAACTGTGGTGAAGCTTGTGCGTGTGGTAGACCCATTAATTTTAAGTCTGAATTTTTCAAGGTGATCTAGGTATTCTATTCTACAGCCGTATGATTATTTCCAGATTAAAGAGTGGTTGGCGGGTGATAGGTCGACGCAACTGTGCACCGCGCGTCCGACCTGGCAAACCATGTCCTTCCGCCAGGCTATCTACAAGAAGACCTTCACAAACATCAGGATCAATCTCGTAGACGTCCTCGAAATCGACACTAACAACATGGTGAGAACAAGAAATGTACACTAAGTTTCAAACAAGTTGTCCTCTATGCGCAGAACCAATTTGACCTAAGAAAGAATAGCGTTCTGCGCATCTTTGTCACGTGGTTCGCTAGAGGACCACTTGTTTGACGCTTATTATACCTAGATCAATCACCAAATATGCAGTTGTTTTCTTATAAAGCGAGGGCATGGCTCTTCTCTAACTCTCGTGGTTTCAGACTTGGCCATCACCGCCTTCTCAAAAAGCCACCCTGTAATAAAAGTCTTGGACCTGACAGACTGACAGACAACCTACAGGCCAAACCGCTGAACATAGAGACTTGAAACTTGGCGACCACTCTCCAAGTTTTAATTTTAATTAATAGTACTACACCCCTGCACTTCTTTACGAGTTAATTTGCAATGTAAACGAATTTGCGGACGTCCCTAGTGTAAAAAAAAACCTAGAAACCACGTTTATTTGCTCTAATCTTGTTTTGTTTACGAGATATAGCGGTTTTTATGGTTTTTAGAATGCATTATCTTCGAGTTGTGAGCTACCCTAAAAGTTTGAGCCGGATCGGGAAGTGCTCGAAAGAGACAGATTTTACTCGGAACGACAAACTGACAGACATACATACAAGCAAGAACGGGACTGGTAAACAAATGTTGACATTTATCAATTGTAATTCCGGGTATTTAATGAATCAAGCACAAATGTGAGGGTTAAGCCCACTAATAGATTTCAATAGCTACATTGCTCTTCGAACAGAACAGTTTGTTAATAAAAGCTTATGATTACGTCGCCGTTCGGTGCTATACATAAATGTATAAACACAAAAAGGTGCAGCAGATGGATAAAGTTGAAACCAGTTATATTTTTCCACAAATAATTACTTCTTGTCTGGAAACCAGACAGATTAGTCTAACCTATTTATCTAAACTTAGAACATAAATTAGTATTTCGACATAATACCGAGGTTATCTCTAGGCCACCTTTAATAAGTAAGTATTAAAGGTCAAACAAGCATAAAAACCTATATTAAGTATAATAGCTATACCTAAAAGGCTTGTCCCTGAATGACTAACTCAGTGATAAGCACAAGCAGCTTAAACAGGCTAAAACAGTGGACTTGAAATTCAGAGCATATTGTTCGTCAATGACTTGAAAGTGCGTAGGTATTAGCTTAGTACTCTGTGGTATTAGGAAATAAAAATTTGGCAATTGGCAACGCAAATGAAGTTGCAATACCTACTCGTAGTCAGCTAGTTAAAATAAAAACTATTTTCATGTTTTTTTTTTTTTTACCTATAGTTAGTAGTTCGTAGAAATATTGCACTATGCAAAACATTAATATAGGTAATTTAATGTGAAAAACCGAACTCAAAAATATCGTGGTAAATAACTTTGCGAGACAAAAACGAAATTTCCTTTAATAGTAGGTACGGTCTCAGCTCAGACTACTGTATTTTTTTCGCTCGTATACAAGCGGTAGGTACACTTCAAAAGCTTAATGGACGACACCGTGGCTTAGTTGGTAGTGACCCTGCCTACGAAGCTTGGTGTTCCGGGTTCGATCCCCGGCCGGGGCAAATATTTGTGACGACACAAATGTTTGTTCTCGGGTCTTGGATGTTGTGATGTCTTGTATGTGTCCATGCCACCTGCGACACAGGGAATCCTAGTGCAGGGGTGTGAGTGTGTGAATGTTTGTTTGTTTGTTTGTTTGTATACGCGTGTGTCCCGGCGTTTACGCTCAGTTTAGCGGCAAATCCGTCTGGTTAATCCTAATCTGCAACCGCATTTTGAAGTTTTGCGAGTACCAATTCGCCCGTATACGCGCGACCAAAATACGCTAGTCAAAAACCGCACTTAGAATCTGATTCCCTCAGCGAGCCAGGGCCAAATCTAAAATTCAAACAGCTTGCTGACGTTATGAATCATGATAAGGAGAGCGATGGTGTAAGGTTTTTATCATACAGCAGTATATCTGTTAGTAATATCTCAACTTAGCAAGTCAATGTGCGACGGCTGTAGCTCTCGAAAATGTCCTATCGAAGATGGAAAAAAACTTAATACACCGCGCCACATTAGGTACATTTTATAATACTCAATATAAATACGTGGTTATGAAATTCTGTTTCTACAATGTAAATTGATTATTTCGAAGATTATTATTATAATTTTATAACACACTATCTTTAGAATTTACGACTGCAATTATTTATCTGCAACGGGCAAAATAATCATTTATACCTAATCTAAAAAACCTAGACAATTTGCATTTAATTTTAAATGATTAATTTATTAGGTAGGTATTCTAACCACGCTCGTTTCTGTTTATTGTTTATTTCATTTGCTTACATGTAAAATCGTCTTATTAGCTAAGGTTCTAGTATAGTAGCTAGCGGTGTACATGACCCTTGTCAGGGCACTGCAAACATTCTGTCCTATTAAATGATTTTAAATATTTTAGATTACATTCAAATTCTAAATGTCATTTCAAAATAAAATTGGTATAATAGTTTTAGCATAATAATATTAGTAAATTTGTTTTGAACGTCATAAAGAATTTAAATTCACGAATTACTGTTCGAGGTCAATCTTATCAACTAGAAATTCGTTAACAGAATAGTAGCATCTTTGAATAAGTAAATTTTTAAGTTTTTTGTAAAGTATATTGTCATTTTTTTCATTCTTAATAATTTCAGGGATTTTGTTGTAGATTAATCTACTGTTAGGGCTTCTCCTAGCTAAACGTAGATGAGTTTGGGGTATAATCAATCTGAACAAAACCACATATAATATGTGAAAATAGCAAGCCACGATCAGAAGGTTCGGATTATGATGGAGAAGTCGTTTTCTCCGAAAAAAATACCTGAGATCTACATATATGACTTGCCAAGGTCTACTATAGACATTCGTAATTTAATTTATAACAACGTATTACTTTTTTTATAACGTGGCGTGGCGTGGCGGGAGTGTTTGTCAAGAAATTTACCTTCTAAGAAATGTATACAAAGTAACGAGCTTCAGCTAGTGTAATATATAGTAATGTAGGTCTAATATGTAGGTGTAGGTAGGTATATTAAAATAAATCAATGAAGCGTGTCCCATCACGAAAAACTCCTATTTCCATTATATTAAGCAAGAGAGTAAGTATCATGGCTTAAGCCTTGTGCAAACTGTCCTCGACTGTCAACCAAGATACATTGCTTACTGCGTATGATGGTATGGTTGAGTCTGTACTCTGCTATGGAATAATCTTCTGGGGTAACTACTGACAAGGAAATTATTATACACCACCATTTTTAATTACCAAAAAAAAAAAAATGGGCAATGCAGACGGGGGATCTGTGCAGTCAGAATTTTGGATTTGTACAAAATGGCAGAGTGACAGCGGAGCGAGTGCGACGCCCGAGCTGAAGTTTTGCGAGCTGGCTCGAGCTAGGTACCCGGGTTTGCCAAACGATGTTTAAAACTTAATTATTATCAATGAAAGGTACCGCCTGACGCAAATCCATAGGAAAACGACTAACGGTAACAGTTATCCAATTTTAATTAAATTTATTTTGACAAAAAATCGACTTAATTTTTCAAGTTTTTTTGCCGTATCTGTATTCAGTAACGGCTACTGACTACGCGTATTTTTTTTTCTGGTGATTAAAAATTGACCGTGTATGTATAGAAGACAACGCAAAACGAATTATCGCGCGATAATGTAGCCCAGCGATTCACACAAGAAAATTACACGAACTCTCCCAATACGGCTGGTCCCCGAGGGAGAAAATCTCGACCAAAACCCTCTATCTGCAAAAATATTATAACTCCAAAACCACATATCTAAAACTACCGATTCATTGAAACATACTATGTAAGAACACTCGTTGAAGAAGAAAGGCTAAACGAATTAGAGTACCTATTCATGCCCTACTTGGGCGAGACTCGCCGATGAAAGAGACGCATAGAAGCAGATGGAGGAGGCATTCACCGTTAGATGGGTATCCAAATAACAAACATAACTCCTACATAATAACAAAGAAATATGTACTGAAATTACAAACTCTTTAGAAAATATTTTTTCTCTTTGTAAAATATTATTGTTGGAAATAAACGGCTTTTTATTATTATTATTATTATTTTATTTAATGTAGCCTCAGCATGACAAATAATTTCAGACAGTCCGCTGCGAGCCTCTAGTCACAATGGGTCAGATCTCCCGAACCCTGGAGCCACTAGGCCTGGCCCTAGCCGTGGTCCCAGAGCTGGACCAGCTGACAGTGGGAGGGTTGGTGATGGGCACGGGCGTGGAAACCTCCTCGCACATCCACGGCCTGTTCCAGCATATCTGCACGAGCTATGAGCTGGTGCTCGCGGACGGATCCGTTGTTACTTGCAGTAAGGTAAGCTTTGGGTCTTCTTATCGTGTCACTAGTTTTTTCAAACCAGTGTGGTGAAAAGACTTCAAGTGCCCTCGTAGAGGCTTTTTTGTGCACTTGACACATGTTTTCGAACTTTTAAGGTTCTATGACATGCCGGTTTCCTCATTATGTTTTCCTTCAGCGTTATGCACGTGTAATGCACAAGTAGATTGTTTTTTGAACAGAAAATTCCATTGGTGTACGATTGGGTTCAAACCAACGACCTTTGGATCGAGAGTCGAGGCACCTCCCACTCGGCCAACACGGCATTCACGGCTTTGGGTTATGAGCTTGGTAGTGACTTGATATCTGCCGTTGGAATTTTATTCTTCTCCGAGAAGCCCTTGTCTGTTGTGATTTTAGCAATAAAACTAAAATCATAGTATTAAAATCATTTCTATAATTTTCACTTTTACATCAGAGAGGAAAAAACCCAACATGTTATTTTAAGGACAAACTATATAGTTGCCATGTTCAAATTATTGCCACATAAATTACAAATAATATTTGAGTAGACTTTAAACATTTAATTCAACATTGTCTAACTTATGAAAAGGAAAATAACAAAGTAAGTATTCCAAAGTTTCCTTCGTTTTAGATCTTCTTCTTGCCGGAAAAAGTAGAGCGAAGAGCTAATGGCTCAATTCCCACTGGGATGGAAGCGATTCTATTAATTATTCAGCGATAATTAGCTCTTCGCTCTACTCTCCCCCCATCCCAGAAGTAGATCGAAAATGATCGAAAGTTTGGAATCAGGAATATTAGATACCTATCTGCCAAGACTAATCACAGTAATCATCCCTGAAACCTATCTGGATTTCAATTCCAGTAATTTTTTAATTACAGGACAACAACCCCGATTTGTTCTACGCAGTGCCATGGTCGTACGGAACACTCGGCTTTCTCACTTCTGTCGTCATCAAAATTGTACCAGCTAAAAAGTAAGAGTTATCTGATTATAAAGCTTATGTTAGATCTGTCATCTCTTACCATCACGAGAACTGTCTCGTCTCGCCTTCGATATCACAGCCTATATTGGTCTGGCCTACTCTCCGCCAGGAGAGCGATGGGTCTTAAATCCACCACGTGGACCTAGTGCGGATTGGTGGATGCCACATGCCACAGAACATTTTTTTCTTTGTTCTTTGAAATGCCGGTTTTCTCATGATCTTTTCCTTCACTTTTGAGAGAGAACGTAGGATGCACACATATATTTTTTTCTACTCAAAAAACCCATTTGCACTGCCATTGCGAACCCGTAACAACCGGATCGCCAGGCAAGGGCCTCATCACGGCCTCTATGCTTTCGACATAACGAAACTAAATCCACGATTGATATAAGGTGTTTTCTTCAGATATGTCCGCTTGCAGTACCATCCCTACAAAAACCTTGACGAGTTAATAAAGAGGTTTACCGAAGAGTCAATGAAAAAAGACCCTCATCAGTTTGTGGAGGCGTTGCTTTATACCAAAGATTCAGGGGTTCTCATGTTAGGGGACATGGTGGACGAAGTCGGAAAGGATGGAAAGGTAGGTAAAGTACCTAAGCGACAAAAACATTTGTCCCCTGGCGAACCATGTGACAATGATGAGCAGAACGAAATTCTTAGGTCAAATTGGTTCTGCGAATCTTTGTTACGTGGTTCACCAGAGGACACTTTGTTTGTCGCTTACCATACAGTCAGTGACTTTGGATCTTGATGCCTGAGTCAGGCAAATCTTAACCCGTTACCTAATGAAAATAAGGTTCTTTTAACCCTAAAGCAGGCGTTAGGATATCATAGAATCTAGGAGAATATCTCTTACGCCTTTTTTTGGTCGGTCTGAGTACCAGCCCTAGGCTGCAAAGAAAAGCAATAAGTAGAAGTGACTTTAATCCAGGAAGGGATATGGACTGTCTATTGTGATGACAGAATTATGATTGGCTACGAATGAAGGTGGCTGGAGTAACAAAAAAGAGCCAAAGAATTGAAAATTAGTGGGACAAACTACTTTTCGCCTTTCTCCGTAACTGGAGATTAAGGGTGCGTTCCCACTGACGTGGAGCTGTGCGGAGTAGAGAAGAGCGGACCGTGAATTGGCCAATGGAAGTGAAGTGGAAGTGGAACTTCGAACACTGTGATTGGCCAATGCACGGTCCGCTCCTCCACTTCGCCTAGATCCGTGTCAGTGGAAATGGGCCCTAAGATCTATGTTACAATCAGTTTTTGAGTGGAAAATTCAGAAGTAGACTGCGATAGAATGGTTATAGTAAAAAGGTAAATATTATGGGAATCCTAAGAAATGGGGCTGATATAATGATGGTAATAAATAAATGTTCCTTTTAGTTAAACCCTATCGGTGCCTGGTATGCAGAGTGGTTCTTCAAGCAAGTGGAACGCCACCTCAAGAAGCAAAGAACAGCTACTGAATACGTTCCATTGAGGGATTACTACCACAGACATACAAGAAGTCTGTTTTGGGAACTACAGGTAAGTACTACACCATGAAATGATATCTTCCTAATGGGCAGCCTTATCGCTAAAAGCTAAAAATTTGAGATTCCCCAAAGGCTTCCGACTTAGGCATTTAACATTTTATCTATAGCTGCAATGCTAATTCTTGACTTACACCCATATTTTAAGTCGATTCTTTTCACTCAAGGGAATACTTACGTGAGTGGTACAATGGCCGCCGCTTTACTAAAGGTTCGGCTGTCACCTGTCAAATTTCAAATGTAATGATTGACGGCCAGCCTTTTTTTTTTGAAGAGATGTAAAGTAATGGGGAGATTATAATTTTGTCATCAGTCAGAGTCGTTATGTCAAGTCATGCCCCTGTAAAGTAGTGATGGTTGAAACTTCTTTAATGGAGCTTCTATGGAGTTTTGGAGGCAACACAAAAAGTCACGTTTTATAGCATACACTATTCACCAACACTCATACACGTTTACGAGCACTTAATGGATAAAAAACCACCGTTTTTACACTTAAACACTCAAAGTAATAAAAGTATTGCAAAATAATTTAAAGCCGCGAATGCAACATTTTCACGTTCCCGCTAAAAAACCACAGACAGCCTTCAGACAAAGATTAAAGTTCAAGACTTAAATCTTGGAATATATCTAGAGCTAAAAGTAGGTATTAAGAATTGAACTGAAAAAATAAAATTTCAAGATTGGCCACCAAATGTGTCAAGGTAGACGAGGGCTAATAGCAGTGTTGCACGGGCTTATGGGAAATACAGCCCTGTGTAGCACTGTTATGGTTATGGGCGTGATCTCTTGACTCCAGCAGAGCACCTAGCTAGTAAAAATGTTTTTGCTAAAAATAAACAATTATGGAGATGGATAGACAAGAGATAATCTTGATGGTAAGAGAACAAGCCTGCCCAAGAATGTGCTACACAGGACTTCTCTAGATAGAGCACTGCTATAAATAAATAAAATGGCTTCTAGTGCATTGCAATTTAAAATATTTAGGTAAAAATCTTGCACGACAACAATGATTGCATTCTGTAATCAATTTCAATGCAAAGCTAGTTTAATAACTGAACACATAGGTACCAACCAATCCCTACTACCTACCTACGTAAAAACGAAGTTAATCCGCTCTATAGATAATCCGTAAGGAACATAATCCGTTAGGATTTGACTGATATTACGTATTTTAAACCCTTAATTACTGTCATATTTAATGTGTGATTTCATGCGTTTCTCTATCTTGGAGACATACGAAATTTGCTTTAACAATGTTAGTTTTAAAAACACTCATCAACTTATGACGTTTTGGTGTTCGATCTCGTAAGCCCAGTAATTTGGGGAGGCAGGCGTCTTTATTCCCAGTAGTTTTCCCCACGGGTGGATTTATGGGAAATTAACAAAAAACGTGTTTAACAAGCTTAAAGTTTAAAAACTGAAAACCAAACTGCCAAATAGTTAAACATTCATTGTCAATTCATTATTCCAAATTAAATTTAAACATATAACTTATACATAAGTAGGTATATATTTTTGAAAACTCCTTTAAAATACCTTCATTTTTCATTCATTGATACCCTACTCGATGGATTTGATAAACAAATAGTAGATTAAACATACACCTTAAAGCAGTGTCTTATGTCGCGGGCGGCTCATTGAACCCTAACGAGGAGGGAGTTATGTAGAGTCCTGAGTGACGCGAGGGCTACTTAGGTACTGTTACTGTTATTTCTTTAAGCGGTACGCATCATTGAAAATTATTTAGTTTAATTGATCGGTCGGCAAACTCAGGTACCCAGTTCGAGCCAGCTCACAAGAGCTCGGCTCGGGCGCCGCACTCCCCCCGCTATCACTCAGTTTCTTCAAAAATTCTGACTACACAAAACCCTTCTCCATTGCCCATTCAATTTAAAAAAAAAATGTTTTGTCTTACGAAACTGTCCACACAAACATTTAGAGGTTTTCAGGATAAAAAAATAAGTTTTTACCTGTGATTTCTTTATGTAAGCCGCCAAGCTCAAGTGGGATTAGGCAGGTCATGTCTACCGCATGTCAAGCGATCTTTGGGCTAAGATAACCACCGAATGAAGTCCCGAAGCAACGCGACGTCGACGCGGCAGACCGAGGAGAAGGTAGCGGGACAAGCTGATCGCGTTCTGTCCAGACTGCACCGAACTGGCCCAAGACAGAGGAAACTGGAGATAATGGGGGGAGGCCTTTGCCCAGCAGTGGGACAGGGAGGGCTCATAATATTATTAATAAAAAAAGATAAAAAAGTTGTGCTTTAAATCTAACTAAACTAGAGGATCTGGTGGCCGAGTGGATGAGGCCCTTGCGTTGCGATCTGAAGGTCGCGGGTTCGAATCTCGGTGTTAGTAATGCGTAAATGGGTTTTTTCGGAAGAAAAAATCTATGTATGCATCCCACGTTCTCGCAATGGTGAAGGAAAACATCGTGAGGAAACCGGCATGTCAAAGAACAGAAAAAAATAATGTTCTACGGGATGTGACATCCACCAATCCGCATTGGGTCCGCGTGGTGGATTAAGTAGGCCTGAGTCCCAGCAGTGGGAACATTATAGGCTGATTATGCTTTAAAACTAACTTACCATTTCCAGGACATCGTCCGCTTCGGCAACACGCCGATATTCCGATACCTGTTCGGTTGGCTGATGCCTCCGGAAGTGTCTCTCCTGAAGCTGACGCAGCCAGCCGCCGTCGCCAAGTTGTACAACGAGGCCCATGTGATACAGGACATGCTGGTACCCGTGGAATATGTCAAGAAAGCCGTGGAGCTGTTCCATACTGAGTTTGAGGTTTGTGCTACATTTTGTGTAGTGATCTGAAGATGCCCTAATACTCTTTTAGATGCTGATCTTTAAACGAAAATATAAATGTAAATGAAAAACCTTTTCCCGCTTTTGGACTCCTGTTGGTCCTTTGTGCGTCGCGTTGCGTATCCTGGCTAATAGTTTAGCCAGCCTAACTCCGTCCAGAAGCACAAAAGTCTACTTCGTACCTACTTCTTCTTTTCGGGTCACTAGTTCTTTCGAACCAATGTAGTGAAAGAATTTCAAGTGCTCCTGGAAGAGCACTTGACACATGTTTTCGAACTTTTTAGGTTCTATGACATGCCGGTTTCCTCACGATGTTTTCCTTCACCGTTAAGCACGGGTTTCACTGTTATGCATGTTTTAATGCACACACAGATTTAGAACAGACAAATCCAATGGTGTACGACCGGGTTCGAACTCACGACCTTCGGATCGAAAGTCGAGGCACCTCCCACTCGGCCAACACGACTTTTAGCTACTTACTTCTTGCCAATTCGCTACGGGCTTAATGAGTAAAACGAGATTAAGAAGGTCCTAGTAAAAACGGTTTAACCTACATAACTCATCGAAACCGAGCGGCCTTGATCCAAAGGTTGAATCCAAATCCGCTGCAAAACTAGTTTCGGACATTATTGCTTCAGGAGAAGCAACAATGTCAAAAACAAAGCTTCTGCAATTCGCTGCCACCTCAGTGGGAATTGAGCCTTATAGGTAGTACAATGGCACACGGCTTTTTTACAAGCTGATTGTTGGTGTTTTTAAAAGCTAGCGTGTTAGCTTTCGGGAAGGATTGTCAACAAGCAAATTGTAAAAACGCCGATGACACAGGGCGACTTTACACACTACCAGCGTAAACGCTGGCTTGTAGCGTGTAAAAAGCTTGCGTGTCATCGACACTTTACTGCCAATGTCCAGCAGTGGACTCTAAGGGCTCTTTCAATTTAGACGTTTCGTGTTGGACCGCTGCAGTGCCGAAGCGGTGCGTTTGTCGTGCGGCGTGCGGACGGTCATTTATTTTCATACAAAGCGCACGGTGCGGCAACGGTGCGGCGACCGTCCGTACGCCGTACGACAAACGCACCGCGTCGGCACTGCAGCGGTCCAACACGAAACGTCTAAATTGAAAGAGCCCTAAAGACTGATGATGTTCATTGGATTATAGTATACACGGACATAGTGAGAAGAGCAGTAGTGCAGTGTAGGTACTATATTTAATAAATATGACGCAGTAACAGCCATCTGCGGCTAACTGCATTAAACGTCCATCCGAAAAAAAAATAAAAAAATTGAAGTATAGTGACAGTGATAGTGGTACTTATAAAGAACACATTAACGACGTGTCTTCCCCTTAATTAAAGACTGTAAGAAATGTGCTATTGGACACTTTCTTGGTATCTGTATTTATAAAACTTAGTTAGAATTAAATTACTTTGGCTAGATTGTAATAGTATTAGAGTACATTAAAAAGTAATTATAGTGCAATAAAAAAAAAAAAACATTATAGTCACTTCACTCTTGTAAGTATGACATGTGTTCTTCATTCCAGGTGTACCCCATGTGGTTGTGTCCGTTCAAGGTATTCAACCAACCTGGGCAGCTGAAGGTCAGCTCGGGAGAGCATCAGATGTTCGTGGATATTGGCGTCTACGGCGTTCCCAAAGCCAATGGTTATGTCACTGTGAGTATATGGGGGCAGATAGGAATATACATTACTTACCCAATAATAATCTAGTATATTCTTACTAATATTAAGCGTCGATCTTCTTAACGTGTCACTAATTCCTTGGAACCAGTGTGGTGAAAGGATTTTAAGTGCGCCTCGAAGAGGCTCCTTTCGTGCACTCGACACATGTTTTCGAATTTTTTATGTTCTACGACATGCCGGTTTCCTCACGATGTTTTCCTTCACCGTTGCGAGAACGTGGGATGCATACATATATTTTTTCGACCGATAAAAACCCATTTACGCGTGACTGCCACCGGGATTCGAACCCGCAACCATCAGATCGCAAGGCAAGGGCCTCATCCACTCGGCCTTCACGTCCACGATGACACACGGCTTTTTAACACGCTACACGCCGGCGAGTTTGCTAGCGTGTGAGCGAGTTAGCTTTCGGGAAGGATTGTCAACAAGCAAATTGTAAAGCAGCCGATGACACTGGGCGAGTGTACACTCTACAAGCGAACTCGCTGGCTTATAGCGTGTAAAAAAGCCGCGTGTCATCGACGCTTTACAGAGTTTAGTAGCAGTGCAGGATGCTGTCTAGATGGGTACCAACACAGGTTCAGACATTCTTCCGCAAAGAAGTACTTTGTAAGCATTACTGTGTTCCGGGTTTGAAGGGCTAGTGAAATTACTGGGCTTTCGAAACTGACCATCAAAAGGACGAGCGCTTTAGCAGTGTTGCACTGGTCAAAGTCATGAGCAGGCGGGATCTCTTACAATAAGGAGAGCGCTTAGTTCATCTCGTCCCAAGTTTACATTAAAAAAAAACTTTCATTCCTTATACCTACATTCTTCTTACAGATACCCTCAACCCGCAGAGTAGAGAAATTCGTGATCGATCACAAAGGCTTCCAGATGCTGTACGCAGACACATTTACCACTAAGGAGGAGTTCCGACAGATGTTCGACCACACCCTGTACGACAAAGTGAGGGACGCCCTCCCGCACTGCAAAGAGGCCTTCCCAGAGATATATGGGAAGGTTAACAATAAAGTTAGGAAGTAGGTAAATTTGTCACCCTGTTCGACAAAGTGAGGGATACCTCTCGCACTGCAAAGAGGCCTTCCCAGAGATCTATGGGAAGGTTAGCAATAAAGTTGGGAAGTAGGTAAACTTATAACCCTGTAGGTACGACAAAGTGAGGGACGCCCTGCCGCACGGCAAAGAGGCCTCCCCAGATATCTATGGGAAGGTTAACAATAAAGTTAGGAAGTAGATAAACTTATCACCCTGTACGACAAAGTGAGGGAAGTCCTCCCGCACTGCAAAGAGGCCTTCCCAGATATCTATGGGAAGGTTAATAATAAAGTTAGGAAGTAGGTAAACTTATCACCCTGTACGACAAAGTGAGGGAGGTCCTCCCGCACTGCAGAGGCCTTCCAGAGATCTATGGGATGGTTAACAATAAAGTTAGGAAGTAGGTAAACTTATCACCCTGTACGACAAAGTGAGGGAGGTCCTCCCGCACTGCAAAGAGGCCTTCCCAGCAGGCTTAGCACGGACTGGGGATAAAAATTTTGTCCTCCGTTTTTATCCACCTTCAAGGGATAAAATTAACTGGAAGGTGGGTAAAAACAGGGGACAAAATTAATTAATTTTCGGACAAAAATAATTAATTTACGGACAAAAATAATTAACGGACAGGGGATAAATAATTTAATTTATCCCCTGTCCGTGCTATCGGTGCAGAGATCTATATGGGAAGGTTAACAATAAAGTAAGGAAGTAGGTAAACTTATCACCCTGTACGAATCGATGAGGGTGAGGGATCTGCTTAGTAGATAGTGAATTATATTAATTACATATTTAAGAATAAAATCTCATCTTTTATAGGAGATGGGGTAAGTATTACTTAAGGTGTTGTTTTTAGATATAAGTAGATAAAATAAAATATACATAGTTTAATTAGTCCACTTTGAATTTGTGCCATATTTCACACCTGCCAGTGAAATGACGTCGCAAATACATGAGTATGGATATTAGTTGGATTTGATGGTTTATAATGTTCCGAAAATGTTGGTACCTTGTTACAGAGGCTAAGTTAATTTTTTATTTAATAAAAAATAAGTAGAACTGTTTTATAAGTTGTTGTTTTTTTATCCTTTGGCACTTGCCTAATCCCTTATTTTAAAACAGAGTGTAGCAAAATAAACCTCAAGAGGGAATGTAACCTTTCGAAACTTTGTTATTGAAGTTACCTAGAAAATTTTAAAGAAATAAATTACAGTATTTGTACATTGGGAAAAATTACATACCTATACTTACCTGGGTACTGACGGAAAAAATTGGCTGACTTCATTCGGCTCCAATACCCGCCGACAGAAAATATTTTCATAGACATTATGTATGTAGGTAATATTTTCCCATACCTACTATGCAACAATACAATATTTCTGTCGGGACGGGAAATGGAGCGGATAGAAATCAAACAATTCACGAAAAATATTTGGTATAGCAACCTTTAAAATGCGTTTGCTATAGAATATTTTTAGGAGATTGAGATGTTGGTTTAACTTGACTAATATGCCAAATGTTCACAGACAGACATACAATTATATGTTAATTAAATTATCGACTACGCCATTATTTATTCTAATACGTTATTTTATTTAATAAATGTTAATAATACGCATAATACCTACTTAGATAACAGCGCAAACCATAATCTTATCAAACATCAATCTATCTGATCACAATTTCCATCAGCCTTGACAAAATTACCACAACATACTACAACTAGAGTTTAGAAAAGTATTGTCTCTTTCCCACATTGGTCACTGGTATAATCGTGTCCTGCTTCACCACAATTCTCGGTGTTATGACAACCAGCATACCTTCAGGAGACAAAGTTGACACCATTTCTTCGACTTTACAGCCTTCAGGGAGACGATACTTTCTTACAAAATGTCTTGAGACATACCCAAGATTATCTTCTTTTTCGTCATGTTTAGCTTCAATGATCAACAATCCATTGCAGGTTTTTATAACAATATCTTCAGGCGCAAACCCGTTCACATTAAGCCGAATTTCGTACTTATCTTTATGATTTTGTACTGAGTTTTCTTTCTCCTGCCATGGGAAGTTTTCCAACCAGTCTATAGATCGCAGAACTAGTTCGTCGGCGAAAATTGACGGTCTGTATATCTCTGGCAGAGTCAACATGATTGTAATTTCCAATTTCCGAACTAAATCAAGGTCGCGAATCGATAAATATTGACTTGTCAAGTGGTTTCAAGTTGTTTCGTGCAGATGGCGTCGCGACCGCGAGCACTAGTTTCAAAGGTTATCGTACTGCAAGGTCACTTCTATCAAAGTTAAATCACCAGAATTGATGTTACTCGTACGTAGGTACCTAACCTACGATCAGGGATTGAAAATTTGGCAATCCTATCACAAAATAACTTACCTTACTGTTTAAAATTTAAAAGCGTAGTTAATTGTTGCTTCTATTAAAGTGTTTTGCTTATTTGAAAAAAAAAATACCTACGGTAGGTGTAGTTAGGTGGGTACCAATTAATTTGGGAAGTTTAATGTTAGATTTAGGTTATATTTAAATGTTTATTAATATACCGTCAATTTCTATGTGAACTTACCTAAGTACAATAAGTACTTTAAGATAAGTTGAAAAATTTCAGATATATTTCCTACCTATTATTAAATGGAATAAAAAATGACCAATAACAAAGTAGCAGTTGTCACTGGTGCGAACAAAGGCCTAGGATTTTCCATAGTCAAAGAACTATCCAAGAGCTATCAAGGAAAATTATATCTCACCTCCAGAGACGAACTGAGAGGCCTAAACTCCTGTAAAGAGCTGAAAGCTTCAGGATTGGACCCTGTATTTCACCAACTAGACGTGACAGATCCAAAAAGTATCCAAAAATTCGTTGAAACGCTGAGCAAAAGAAATGAACAAATTGAGATTCTTATCAACAATGCTGGTATACTATTCCTCAAGGATGCTAAAGAGCCGAAGTTGTACCAAGCTGAAGAAACTATTCTCGTAAATTTCACTTCACTGGTCAACTTTACTGAAGCAATTTTGCCTTTAATGTGTGATGGAGGCAGAATAGTTAATATTTCCAGTTCTTCTGGACATTTGTCAAGGATTCCTTCTGTTGGCTTGAGAGAGAAGATTAGCGCAGAAGATCTAACACTGGATGGGTTGAAGGTATTGATGAAGAGTTACCTAGAAGCGGTTGAAAGGAATGAAGAAGATGAATGGGGTGATTCTCCATACGTTGTGTCTAAGGTTGCAGTGAACGCCTACACATTCATACTACATAGAAGATTGTATCTTTGGAAAGGTAAAAAAAAAGTTTAAAAGTCTAATTAAGATCTTTTTTTTTGGATTAAAAATGGAGAATTTTGGTTTTTGAATAGATTTTTATAAAATCTAATTACGTATAGACTAATTATAAAAGAGATGCACTGGCCTTGGTTATTTTAAGTCCTCTCTGTAGCACAATTTGGTGAGACCAATCTATTCCCACTTATTCCATGGAACTACTGGGAACTTAATTACCATCTGTTCTTGGGATGACGTAATCTCCTAACATCAGAAGAGCACCTTGCGTTTCTTATCACTTCTTTAGATACAATACAATACGTGTACCTTATAGTGGAATCTGGCATACGACGGTGTTTTCCATCACTGGATCCACTTGCACCTGGACAGAAAAATAAAAAAAGCGAACATTCAAATTATTCATTAAAATGTATCTTCGAATTACAAATTTACCTAGAAATTAATTCAAATGTACTTACATTTCGACAGATCCAATTTTCCTGAGTTAAGGGGCATCCTCAAATCCGAATTCCATACAAAAACGTTTCGGACAAATACGCAAAAAGTACGCCGTATTATAGTAATTTCTACACACTATTCGTTTCCTCTATGTTTTTTGATTTCGTGAACAAAAAAAGTGAAAGGTTTCATACTTTAATTTAGATTTTATACGTGTTTTAAGTTAGTAGGGTTAATTTTAAAACACGTATAAATAAATAAAGCTTATGTAGGTATATAATAATAGATTATGCACTAAGGGGATAAAGCAGAGTCTTATGTCGCGGGTGGCATATTGAACCCTGAGCTAACGAGGGACTCAGTTAACTCCTGAGCGAAGCGAGGGAGTTATGTAGAGTCCTGAGTGACGCGAGGGGTTCAAGCTGCCCAAGACGAAGACAGGCTTTATCCCAGAGGAGCATACTCTACTTTTCACACCTTCTGCGAGGCAATAAAAAGCCAGGGCTCTAGCAGTGATCACCGTCTTTTGTTTGACATTCTTTGAAGTCGCGCCTTTTTTCCTAAGTACCTATTCAGAAACACTCTAGCAATGTCACAAGTCACATCGGCGGATCTCTTATTATTTACTAGCTAACGCCTGTAAGTCTGCATTATGATTAAACAAAATTCCTTTGTACGCGCTTACACTTCATAACGAACATACCCTCTAAATAAGTTTCCATATTCAGTGGTTTGGGCTGTGGTTTGTCTATCAGTCAAGACGAATCCTTTGATGTACAGGGTGTCCCGATATTCAACGATAAGCGGGTAGCGGATTGTGGGTCTGGTCATGACCACTCCAGAAAATAAAAGAAAAAAAAATATTTGAGCATAATTCATTTTTTCTGACATTCTGGTATTTTTAAGGGTTGTGCTGAATATCAGTACTATTTAGGTTGCCGATGCAAAAAACAATTCAGTATTGTTTGAAGAAATGGAGTCATGGTAGTTACAAGTATCATAAGGGGTGTCAATTTTCGAAGTATTTCATAAATTGTACTGTATTAAAACAAAGTACATACATAATATAGGTACACACATACATACACATACACATATAAAACACAAACATACATACATATTACATACACACTGTGTACACATAACGCTCACTCATAATATCTCTCTAACTTTTTTTTTTTTTTTTTTTTTTTCTCTACATCTGATATGCATAAATATGCGGGGAACATGGTTCACTAGTGGTACGATTTTTTTTTTAATATAAGGTTAATAATCTTAGTAACTTAATAGGTACCAGTTTGCTTGTTTTTGAGATAATTACCGTTATTTATTATTAAAAAAAAATCATTTTTTTCATTTATTCTCGAGTAGTCACGACCAGACCCACCATCCGCTACCCGCTTATCGTTGAATTTAAGGACACGATGTATATTGATTGATTGCACTCTCTCCTATACACCCTCTACCTAGATTATGTAACTACTTGTTTTTCATAGAAAAAAATACTGTAACATTCCTTGCCATCTTTACATAAGTTTTTTTTAATAATTTTAAGGTATTTCCGTAAACTGCGTGCACCCTGGCTACGTGGTATCCGACATGACGAAAGGCGCTGGATCCATAAGTCCAGAGGAAGCGGCGAAGCTCCCCGCAGGCCTAGCGCTTCGCCCCACCAGCTCCGGGCTATTTGTGTGGCATGACGGATCTGTGGTGCATTGGGATGGACCCGACCCCAGAGGATTTATTGATGGGAAAGTGTGACCATGAATAGGACTGGAAATTGCACTCACTTAAGGCCCAGAATCCCATGCGCCGCTATCTCGCGTCTTCCATGAGTGTGACCAACGAAAACTGCCATGCCAATATTTTTTAAATTAAATGTAAATGGTTTTTCAGCCGACTTCAAAAAAAGGAGAACGATATAAATTCAGTTTAATGTTTTTTTGTTTGTTTAATGTTTGTTACCTCAGAACTTTGTTGATTGTTAAGCAGATTTTAAAAAATCTTTTTTTGTTTGAAAAGATATACTTTCAGATTCCATAGAAATTTCATTAAAATTGGTACAGTAGTTTGGTTTTTAAATCAAAATAACTGAAATAAATAATAAAGTCCAAGTAAACGAAATTGCATATTTTGCTACGCTGTGACTTGACAGTGGTGACTACAGTCTCTAGAACCATCCGATTGAAGTTGGTTGTTATATGTTTTTGTAAAACCTTGATGATATTTATTTATTCTGATAAAATCTTAATAATTACTTTTTCACACCACCTGCTCGACAATGTCCAATTACATATCATGCTATCATCAAGGTAAAGCAAAGCATTACCTCTCTAGGGAGGTAATTTTGTATGAAACTGCCAAGGGTTGTAATGTGATTTGAATTTGGAACGTCAAATTCGTGTGGGAACTCGTGGAAAACTCTAAGTAAAAGTACGCCCATATAGCATTGTAAAAAGGTTTGTTCGAAAATCGAACTGGCCACCATAACATTACTCTAACTAACATACTAAAAAAAGAAAAAAGGCGCGACTTCAAAGAATGTCAAACAAAAGACGGTGATCACTGCTAGAGCCCTGGCTTTTTATTGCCTCGCAGAAGGTGTGAAAAGTAGAGTATGCTCCTCTGGGATAAAGCTTGTCTTCGTCTTGGGCAGCTTCAACCCCTCGCGTCACTCAGGACTCTACATAACTCCCTCGCTTCGCTCAGGAGTTAACTGAGTCCCTCGTTAGCTCAGGGTTCAATATGCCACCCGCGACATAAGACACTGCTTTATCCCCTTAGTGCATAATCTATTATTATATACCTACATAAGCTTTATTTATTTACACAACTAACTACTAACAGAGAAGGATAAATTACACTAAATATAATAATATAAAACTATAAATAACCTAGTCGGTCGTTGTCACCACCAGCCGGCAACGTGCCCAGAACGCTGGCGGCATTGCCACGTTGAATGGCAATGCTTATACGCTGTGCAAAGTAAAGCCGGCATTCTGGTCATTATAAACCTTGATTATTATTTTACTATTCGTTTAAAACCTGTCATTAACTCACAACTTACCAATGGGGCCTGCGCAGACTTCTAGTATTACTCGGTCAAGATATGTATGACAGAGATGGTATGGTATGATAATAGTAGATTATGCACTAAGGGGATAAAGCAGTGTCTTATGTCGCGGGCGGCATGTTGAACCCTGAGCTAACGAGGGACTCAGTTAACTCCTGAGCGAAGCGAGGGAGTTATGTAGAGTCCTGAGTGACGCGAGGGGTTCAAGCTACCCAAGGTGAAGACAGGCTTTATCCCAGAGGAGCATACTCTACTTTTCACACCTTCTGCGAGGCAATATAAAGCCAGGGCTCCGAACTCAGCAGCCAACACCGTCTTTTGTTTCACAATCTTTGAAGTTGCGCCATTTTTCTTTTTTATATGAGTGGCCAGTTCGATTTTAGAACTAAACTTTTTACAATGCCATATGGGCGTTCTTTTACTTAGAGTTTTCCACGAGTTTCCACACGAATTTGACGTTCCAAATTCAAATCACATTACTACCCTTGGGAGTTTCATACAACATTACCTACCTTGG
Organism: Lobophora halterata; assembly: GCA_932526365.1. Lineage (NCBI taxonomy): Eukaryota > Metazoa > Arthropoda > Insecta > Lepidoptera > Geometridae > Lobophora > Lobophora halterata. The sequence continues at coordinate 4,115,798 of OW052026.1, forward strand.
TAGGTAATGCTTTGCTTTACCTTGATGATAGCATGATATGTAATTGGATATTGTCGAGCATGTGGTGTGAAAAGGTCATTAAAATTGATTATTTTCAAAAAGCTGAGTTATTTTGATAATTATACCTATGTTGTACCTAAACTGAAGCTGAAATATCAATATCTATAATAATATTTAGCAATAATAATATCAAAGACATGAATTTAAAATAGCACTCCAAAAACGATAATTTTGAAATGATTTCTTTATGAATAAGTAATTCGGGAGTAGTGAATTTTCGTTTACGAAAGTTAGTACCAACATTCCATTTAAATTTTCGTATCGGGTTATTGAGTATGATTAGTTTTATAGATATTTTTGTGCGTTAGAGGGTGAAGGTGAATTATTAAAAGAATGGATGTTCAATACTTGATTTTAATGATCTTCCTCACGGTTAATGGCTCAATAAGTTACAAATGGAAGAGCGAATAATTGATATTTCATTTTAATAGAAAATATAATTTGTCATAACAGTGATACGATTATAATCATATCGAATATATAATCATGCGCGAAAAGAAAAGAAAAAATAAAACGAGAAAAAGAAAAATATGAATCAAAGACCGAGCCGAATGTATAAAAATATCAGAAAAAAATAAATAAATCAATTTTTTCAAATAAAACAAATAGGTTAATTTATTTTACAAATTCCTTTGTTATCATATTTCTCTCGTTAAACTCTTCTTAATACAAATTTACTTGGATTCGATGCACTCTGTGGGGTTATGGGCCGACTTGGGGGGCGCGAAGCCGGGGGGTAGCGGGATGGAGTTGAAGGGGGCGTTGGTCCAGGGCATCTTGGGCTGCCACTGCGGGTGGGGCTTGCCGAGCCCGTTGGGGGGCGCGGACACGTGGCTGAAGCGCGCGAACAGGTCCTGCGGGGGGCCGAGGGGGGGCGGGCTCTTGGTGAAGTTGACGGACATGATGGCCGGGTCCATTTGAGTCCAGTCGCTGTACGGCGCGGTCGTGTTGGTGCTGCTCATGAAACCTGGGGACGACGTTTGTGTCACATGATTCCTAATTTTATTTTATTCTTTTTTTTATGACACCACTGGTTAAAAAATCTATGTAATACAAACAACTTTGTGTTAATGCTTTGTTTACATATACATGTAAGGTACATGAAGTAACTTTAAGGAAAAAGTTGTTAAGAAAGGCAGTATATTTTAAACTAGGATGTTGTGTGAGGAGGAGGAACGATCTAGCATAATTGGTCTAGACATGTAGGATTGAGTAACAAATATTCATTATTCCTATTACCAAGTAGATAATAATTATAGTGATGATGATTATAATAATGATATTAATAAAATAATGCTGATAATGATGATGATGATAGTTATAATAATGATGATAATGATTATAATAATGATGATGATGGTATAGGGGTATGTTTACCGTGTTGTGGGTTGCGCTGTGCCGGCAGGCCAAACGAGTTGTTGAGATGGGCAAACCCGGGCGGCGCCATGCGCGTGCGACGTACGCGCTCTATGTTGTCACTGCGAACATACAAACATACATACTCACATCACTTACTACACTACGACTTAAACCAACGGATCCTACTAAATACGCATCGAAAAGATAACAGACCGTTGACTGACCCTAAAGCCGGCTTTTCACGATACGTGATATACTGGACCGGCCAATGTAAAAATATTGTACGTCCGAAACGGACAAAACTGTTTGCTCCTAACATTTAAATATGACCATCTTTTGTACCAGTTTTCACAATAAAAATTATCTTATTATTATTCCGTGGGAAGCAGCCTTTATACTGCAATGTGCTTACCCCGAGACTTGGTTCTGGTTGTGTATCAGCTCGGTCTCCATGAGCTCCGCGAAGGCCTTCTGCGTCTCCTTGAAGGGGTCGAAGTCCAGGTCGTCGTCGCCGTCGCCGGCCGCGCGACCCGAGCCCGCGCCGCCCGCGTTCAATCTGGAATAATACGTTTATAATGAACACAACGAATTAATTATTTAATTAATAAATGAAAGTGAATGAATGAATGAATTCATGATTTATTGGTCTCAAGTATGGTTAGTTACAGACAGGTCTTATGAATGTATTCAAATTCAAATTCAAATAGTTTTATTCATTCACTTAATCTATAGTTACAGTACATGGGTTAGAGATTCCCTTTTAAGTAAGAAGATACCTGTGTTATGGAACCTCGCTTTTCCGTTACAATATTTAGCTATTCGATTAAGTTTGAAAGTTTAAAAGGTTAATAATATTGAAAACAAAGTACATTTAAGATTGTTAAAGTATGTATAAAGTAGAGTCACATACTTCACAGTGACAGTGACAGTGTCGCTTCCTCGCGCCTCTAATTTGAAGGCGGCCTAAAGCGGCGGCGTCCTAATTGGCATTGATCGTACGATCAAACGATGAATTTTGGTCGCGCGATGAAAATAAGCCATATGAATGATCGTACGATCATACAATGCCAATTAGGACACTCTGAAGAGATTAGTGTATTTAATCTCGTCGTACGACCAAATCGCATCGTTTGCTCGTACGATCATTAGCCAACTAGAACAGCGCCTCAGACTAGCTGACACCCCCAACTTCGTTTGCGTTGCAAATTAACATATTTTTAGTGAACGTTTACACTTCTTGAGAAACATACTCCCTAAGTTTCCCTAAGTTACTATCCATTTATGTACCCGACGAGATTTCTTCTTGGATGTCTGGGCTATAACTCTCTTGAGACCAGGAGAGCGCAGGATTAAATCACAACTATTTGCAAAGTGTTCCGCGGTACAATTGATGCGCCTGATCTACTTAGTGAGTCACTTCTACTCTTCGTGCCTAATAACTACACTCGAAGCAGAAATCACAGGCTCTTTGCTCCGCCCTTGTGCCGTACTGTCGCGCGCGTCAACTCACCGATACCTAGGTCCCTAACTGCCCTCAACAACCTCCTAGAAGCCAGTCCACATAGTGACATATTTGCGGATCAATGGAAAGAGCTCACCTCTGATTTCCATTGGTACTGCCAATCAAAATTTTGACATAAATATAATTAATTAAGTGTATTATTTATTTGATGACTATTTTAAATTTATAATTTAAGTAATTTGTAATTTAATTTGTATTTTAATAATTTTATTTTTAATCTTTAAATAATGGAATTGGTTGTTTAACCGTTTTATTTAAAGTAAATAAATAAATAATAAGTTTGAAGTCCCTAAAAATATCTAATAAGTTTTGGTAGTTTTATGTCGTTTTTTCACAACATTTTGGTGGCTTTCAGCCGCTATACTGCAGCCGGAGCTACCGTGCCTTGTTGCCACTCCCTAGCACAGCGCTCGCTACAGTCCTGTATACGCACCTCTGCTTGTGTTCCATCTCGAGGCGCTCGGCGCTGAGCATATTGTGCGGGAAGTGCTGGCGCCGGTCGTCGGTGCCGCGGTTGAGCTGCAGCCGTAGTTGCTGCGCCTTGTGGAAGTCCGTGAAGAATTTGTCCATGTTCTCAGCCAAATACCGACCCTCGTTCTGTAATTGACACTGTATTTACCAAGCGCACTTAACTTACCTACACTGTTTCTTATACATTTCGTTATGTACCCATCTACCGCTTCTCGTCGCTCCAATGTCAATTCCAATTATTAGCGCTTGGTCAGACCTTAGTGGTTTTTAGTGGTAATTTTAAGCAAACAATAATAATGTAGTAGTTTACATTGATAAATAAATGCAAAAAAATAAGCTCAAAGTAAAATAATTAAGGTTTTACAAAAATATACTTTAACCGACTTCAATTGGACTGTTTTAGTGACCGTAAACACCACTGAAAAGTAAAAAAAATATACGTAATTTCGTTTACTGCGACGACATATAAATTTCAGTTATGTTGATTAAATAACTAAACTACTGAACAGATTTTGATGAATCTATGGGACCAATCAGCAAATATCCTTTCAAATTAAAAATATTTTTTTCAAATCGGTTTATAAACAAACAAGTTCAGAGGTTACAAACTATAGGAGGTTATGGGGTAGCAGTGGAATAAAACAACTTGGTTAAGGATATTAAACGTACTGGCTCTACAATTTATCCTTTTATATTTCACACTTGGAAGGCTACGTCCGATACCTTGCACAGTTCGAATAGAAGTAAAATGACTAGACTTTTTAAATTGATCAAAATGAAGATAGCTATTCTACATGAAATTAGCAACAACAACCTCATACTTGTCTTCCATAAAGCCAACCCGACCACTCTGTTGGAAGTCAGAATAAAGACTATTTCCTGTCTCTTTAAAGATTGATTTTTGCAAATAAAATTAAATAAATTCAACACAAACATTATAAAAAAAATCATGAAATTCGGTTCAGTACTTTGGTTTTGAATTTGAACAAAAAAAGTATTAGAAATGAACAAAATTGCGTATCTTGGTTCTCTGTGACTTTTCAGTGGTGCCTACGGTCACTAGAAAAGTCCGTTGTTTGTTTTTGTAAAACCTTGATTATCCTATGTCATTCTATACTAATAAAGCAGAAGACCCCGAATTTCTGTACATATGTTTTTTTTTTTACGGAAACGTGTTCAGACGAGATTAATTAACATGCCCCAATTATCTTTTTTAATTGGAAGACTTTGTTTGTTTGTGGGTTTGTGTGTTCGTCCATCATGTAAAAACTACCGAACGGATTTAACTGAAACTTTATGATATCATAGCTACTAAGCCTGAAATGGTTATAGGCTATATAATATTACGCTACATTTTTTCAGAGGGTAGATATAAAAGTTTAAAGTTTGTATGGAAACAGTTTTTTTTATGAGTGTATCAAACATACATCTCAAACTTTGGAATTATATTTTACAAAACAAATAATTAGATACGGGTAACACCGATTTTCAAAATTAAAGTTAAAATATGTAAAAGTACGGATTTAAGGTGTTATAAGACCAAAAGTTGAATGACCCTATCTCCTCAGGTAAACACAATATTTAATTGAAAGTTGCATTTTTATAGCCTTCGAAGATAAGTACCGCTAAGTTTTTCAGTTTTCTACTAAATTCAATGTTTGAGTGTTTGAAAAGAGGGTTTGAAAATGTGCAAGTTTTGATTAACTTGCTTAGTACTGACACTTTGGTATTCTGTGATATTTATTTCGCGGGTGGAACAAACAACATCGACAATAAACAATTCGTCCACGGGTGACGAAGTCGCACGCGGGTACAGCTAGTATTGCAATATAACATGGGAAGCGACCTTAGGCTCATTATGATACTCACAGCTTGTTGTGCGTCGAATCCATTGACAAGTCCGTTCTGCATTTGCTGATTCATCATTTGTTGGTTGTGTAGCATATAATTGGCCATTCCCGGCATGTTCGACATAGAATTACCCATGTTCGACATAGAACTGCCCATGTTCGACATAGAATTACCCATGTTCGACATAGAATTACCTATGTTTGACATAGTGCCCATAGAATTGGACATTGGTGTGTCTACGCGCATGCCGAACGGTGGAAGCATATTGGAGTTTTGATGATAGTTAGCACCTGAAATATTACAAATATATTGAGAATCTTTAAATTAACAGATTAATGTTCTTAGTAACTAAATAACTATTGAATTTTTCAATAGTAGTTTAGTAGTTCACGTGTAAGTCAGTTGTTGGTTCGCTTTCAACTGAATAAGTACTGGACTTTCAGTGTACAGTCACGAAAATTTAGTCTGGCTACTAGAACAAGAGAAGTTCATAATTATTCCGAAAGATCCAAAAAAAAAATGGATATTTCGGAAAATCAGTTTCGGTCACTCATCGACACTCCTTTTTATTTCATCAAGTTGACACACCGCGCGTTGCGTTGCGAATTTAAAAAAAAAATTCTTATATACTTTTGACAAACACATACTCCGAGTTTTAAGTCGGTACCTACCTACTTCCACAAAATATATATGACCTAATAAGTCACTAGCATTTTACATTCCTCATTTAATACTAAACGAAGGCACCTAACGTTTAGGCTCAACCACTGTGCTGCCGCATCACCATTTCGTTCTGACTACGATTCCTCAACTCCTTCTGCAACCCTTGGCTATGTCTATCTAGGAAACTATATCCCTGTCTATCATAATTTTTATTCTAAAGGGGTTCATGTACTTACCTAATAAGTCACTAGCATTTTCCATTCCTATACTAGACGAAGGCATATAATGTTTAGGCTCAACCATTGCGTGCTGCCGTGCCAGCATTTCATTCTGTCGCATCATCATTTCACTCTGACTGCGATCCCTCATTTCCTTCTCCAACCCTTGGCTATTCATTTGACTATGTCTATCTAGAAAACCCATATCCCTGTCTATCATTCCATAGCCATTTAGCATGGGATTTTTGATTAGCATATGCTTATTATCTACAAGGCCCGCCATCATTTCTCTGTGCCTCTGCATTAGTAAAACTTCATTGTTTGCGTCATTTAGTAAATTGTGTGTGTTATCATCTTCTAATAGGGAGTGATCACTGTTGTTTAACAAATCATGATTTTCTAAAAGGCTGTGGCGATCTGATTCTAATTCGTCCAATTCGTTTGTGAGATAAGTTTCGTTTTCGAATACGTTTTGCGTGTATGCTTTGTCATTGTACGCTTCACTGTTTTTGAATTCACTGTTCTTATATTCGTTATTTTTGAATTCACTGTTTTTGTATTCGTTATTTTTGAATTCCCCGTTTTTGTATTCGTTATTTTTGAATTTACTGTTCTTGTAGTCGTTATTTTTGAATTCGCCGTTGTTGTATTCGCTATTTTTGAATTCACTGTTCTGGAATTCACTGTTTTTGAATTCGCTGTTTGTGAACTCGCCGTTTTTGAATTCGCTATTTGTGAATTCGGCGTTTTTGAATTCATTAGGTTTGAAAGTATTACTAGTTTTGTAAGATTCACTGCTTTTGAAGGCTTCGCCGTTGTAGTCGATCGTTTTGTCTGGCTTATCGTCCGTGTTGCTGGCTGTGATGTTATTGGATTTCTGTTTGCTTTTGTCCTTTTTCTTCTGATTTGTGCTTTCCTTTCTGTTTGATTTGGATTCTGTGTTTTTCTTTTGAGCCTGTGGTTGCGGTTCGAGTAGCGTGGGACTGGAAGATTCTGACGTGGAGGAAGTGCCGTTTTCTTGTGACTTAACTGGAATTTGGAAACATGCTAAAAATCATAATATTGTTCTTTCACAATCAAATAATTAAATGTAGAATTACGTTGCGTAATATATTTAAAATAATTTGTAAGGCCAATTTTTTTGCAGTGCCCTGACTGGATCGTTCACACCGCTAGTTACTATATTAGAACTTATGCTTATTAGCATACTGACATGTAAGACATGTCAGAATTCTACCACATGCAGTAATGTGTAAGCATTACTGTGTCCCGGTTTGAAGGGAACTGTACCTAGTGAAATTACTAGGCTTTCTTTAAAATAGGTTCTTCCTTCAAAGCACTGTTTTCACCACCGCCTCACCTGATGGAAATCGACATCACTTACTTGGAAACTTTAAAGCTGATCACGTCATTTATTTACAAAAAAAAATACTTATGAAAGCTAATTTTATTGTTTTTCGCGACAGAATTAGTTTATTTGGTCTTAATGTCTAAGATATGACTTACCTGTAGATTGTGGCTTGGGACTGGACTGTTTCCTAGCGGGACTGTCCGAAGGTGGGGAGGAGCCGAGGCTAGGCCACGCCTCTTTGCCGTTACCGCCGTTACCGTTACCGTTACTACCGTTACCATTTTGCTCCTTTTTAGATCTAAAACAACACATTATCATGTGAAATAACTGTAAAAAAACGCTTGGTATGATGTGCCATTGAAGTACGAATCAACTAAGGTACGAGTTAAAAAGGGACGAATCAACTAAGTTAAGAAATAAATCATGCACGATTCAACTTAAAGGTACTAATAAAAAAATACGAATCAAAAAATGTACGTAATAAATAATGTACGAATCAACTAAGGTACAAATAAAGTACGAATCAAACAATATACGAAATAAATAATGTACGAAATATAAGGTACAAATAAAATAAGGTACGAATCAACTTAAGTACAAATCTAATGAGATACGAATCTAATAAGGTCCTAATTAAATAATGTACGTATCTAAGGTTGAGATCTTTCATTCTAATAATACACGCACCTCCACTCTAGCCATTTGTGGCAGCGATAGAGGGACGTGCATTCTGAGACTGAAATATCCCTATGAATCCACTATAGTACGAATCAAATATCCCTATGAATCCACTATTGTACGAATCAAATAAAGTGCAAATGTGACGGATGTAGTTTTGTGAATCGTTTCTTCTATGGTACGGTAAAAAGCGGTACTCACTTAGACGAATTGACTACGTTTATATTCGACGACGTAACCACCGTTGTCGGTATAAAGTTCGATTGCGTACCTGAAATATTCAAGTATGTTAGTAACTTGGTTAGAATTCTAGAAACGATTTTCTTTTTAATGTTTTTTTTCATACGTACCATCTTTACCGTTGCTCTTATCCCCATTCGTACTAGAGTTACCTGGGGAATTTCAATTAAACATGAACACATTTTCAAATTTTACAAAATGATTAACTTTAGTTTTGACTAAGAGTATAAATTTATAGTCTTATGATTATCGATGAAACACGGCTTTTTTTACAAGCTACACACCAGCGATTTGGTGTGTAGCGTAGCGTGTAAAGTCGCCCTGTGTCGTCGGCGTTTTACAATCTGCTTCTTTACAATATGCATGTAAAAAAGCTGTGTAAAAATAGAAAGCCGGGCTAATTTACACACGCTGGCGTGTAGGCTTGTAGAAAAAAAAGCCGTGTGTCATAATCGCTGGCGTGTTGGCTTGTTAGTCTGACGATTATCACAACCCGACAAAAACGAGGTGAGCGCGATAAATACCCGTTCGACAAACGCTAACACGCTCACACGCTAGCGTTTAAAAACGCCAAAAATCAGCTTGTAAAAAAGCTTGTGTGTCATCGACGCTTAAGACATAGGAAGCTGAAACTTAAGGTTGTGTGTCATCGACGCTTAAGACATAGGAAGCTGAAACTTAAGGTTGTGTGTCATCGACGCTTAAGATATAGGAAGTTGAAACTTAAGGTTGTGTGTCATCGACGCTTAAGACATAGGAAGTTGAAACTTAAGGTTGTGTGTCATCGACGCTTAAGACATAGGAAGTTGAAACTTAAGGTTGTGTGTCATCGACGCTTAAGACATAGGAAGTTGAAACTTAAGGTTGTGTGTCATCGACGCTTAAGACATAGGAAGTTGAAACTTAAGGTTGTGTGTCATCGACGCTTAAGACATAGGAAGTTGAAACTTAAGGTTGTGTGTCATCGACGCTTAAGACATAGGAAGTTGAAACTTAAGGTTGTGTGTCATCGACGCTTAAGACATAGGAAGCTGAAACTTAAGGTTGTGTGTCATCGACGCTTAAGACATAGGAAGTTGAAACTTAAGGTTGTGTGTCATCGACGCTTAAGACATAGGAAGCTGAAACTAAGGTTGTGTGTCATCGACGCTTAAGACATAGGAAGCTGAAACTTAAGGTTGTGTTTCATCAACGCTTAATGTCTTAAGGAAGCTGAAACTTAACCTAGTTCAATCCCGTTGTGTGTCACCAGTGTTACCTGATCCGCCGCTCTTGTCATCCGGCTTCTCCCGCGAGGCCTGCAGCAGCTGGTTATGCAGTTTCCGCTCGTACACTTGGTGCAAGCCCGCATGCATTTCTTCTTTAGTAAACGACGCTTTAGGATCACCTGCGAGGAGAGATGACTTCGGATCAAAGATAAAGATCATTTATTTGCCAAAACACAAGTACAATATATGGTCTTAAATAAATTGGTATCCTAAGTATGTTCTACCTTTAGTTTCAGGCGTGCAATTTTGTTCATATTATTATCATCAGATCAGCTGATGTTAATAATAGCAGCTGCTTGAGGCTCTCAACAATAAAGACGCTTTCCTGATGGTACGAGATCACGCCTGTACATGTCCAAGACAGTGTTTCTGTATGATAGTAAGTAACCTTCGCCAGATATTCCCCTTAATGAATTGTTAGCGCATTTATGCACTTTTGATAACATGTTTTAAGTAAAATAAGTCACCAAGCTGCAATGGCACATTGTGCACACCAGAATGGCACGTTGCCAACACCCGAATGGTACGTTGTACACCCCCGAATAGCACGTTGTACACACCAGAATGGCACGTTGTACATACCCGAATGGCACATTGTTCACACCCGAATGGTACGTTGTACACACCAGAATGGCACGTTGTTCACACCCGAATGGTACCGTTGTACACACCCGAATGGTACGTTGTACACATCAGAATGGCACGTTGTACACACCAGAATGGCACTTTGTTCACACCCGTATGGTACCGTTGTACACACCAGAATGGCACGTTGTTCACACCCGTATGGTACCGTTGTACACACCCGAATGGTACGTTGTACACACCAGAATGGCACGTTGTTCACACCTAATGGCTCGCAGCTCACTTCACAGCGGTATAGTTACCTAGCTCGTGCAGGTACATGCAGTCTGGCTTGGGACATGGCTGGTTCTTCATGAAGTTGGCGCAATACTTGGTCCAATGGCACGTTGTTCACACCTAATGGCACGCAGCTCACTTCACAGTGGTATAGTTACCTAGCTCGTGCAGGTACATGCAGTCTGGCTTGGGACAGGGCTGGTTCTTCATGAAGTTGGCGCAATACTTGGTGGTGCCGAGGCTTCCTTTGAGCACGCGTCCGTCCAATGGTACGTTGTTCACGCCCTGGATAGCACGCAGCGCGTCCGCTACGCTTACATACGTCACGTAAGCTGACGCTGACGCAGCACCCGACCCTGACGGCTAAAACAATCAAAGAAATAACTAGTGACTTAGTGACTTAGGAACTTTTCTTTGAAAGACCGCCAAAGCAGAGCGGAATTTTTGACGTTTTGAAGATAAAATTTGTGCCATGGTGAGGACATATCAACGAATAAGCTCACAGCGCGGCACTTATGTTAGATGCCCCTTAATAAATTTGGAAAGACACTAATGCCTACTTGCACCAAACTGTCAAAGTTCCTAAGCAATTACTTTACTCCCTTGGTAGTTCTTAACAGTCCAGGTTCTGATCGTTAAGAACTGCCACGCGAGTAAAGTAATTGCTTAAGAGACTTTGACAGTTTGGTGCAAGGTTTTTTTTTCTTTGAAAGAGCGTCAAATTAGAGCGAATAAGCTCACAGTGCGGCACTTATGTTAGATGCACACAAGTGTTGGATTGAGGTCTCACCTGTGCCCCCGCATACGTGTTGTTTTGGTTTATTACTACTTTGTGAATTTTGCCGTATTTGCCGAAGTACTCTTGCCGTTTTAGAATCTGTAACAAAACCAAGTTAGATTACAAATTGTTCAATAGAACGTATACGGGAACGTGTAGAATAGTCTTGCAATAGCACGACGCGCACGCGACATCGCGCCACGACTTCAGTATGTGTGTGGGTGTCGTGTGGGTGTGTATTTGTGGGTGGGTATGGATGTGTGTATTTGTGTGTGGGTGGGTGTGTGAGTGGGTGGGTGTGTTGGTGGGAGTGGTTGAGTGGATGTGTGGGAGTCAGTGTGCGGGAGTAAGTGTGTGAAGGTGGGTGGTTGGGAGTGAGTGTGTGTAAGTGGATGTGTGTGTTGGTGTGTGTAGGTACCTCGGGGTCGGCGAGGCGCACGGGCAGCCCCACCACGAACACGAGGTTCTTCTGCACGACGCGCACGTTGGCGAGCGCGCGCCGCGACTCCAGCGTCTTGTTCCTTCGCTTCTGCTCGCGAGCCTTCTTCTCCGTCTTTATCGCTGCCACCTGCGATCACACAAACAACATAAAGCCCGCCATTCACACGGCAACGAAGTTGAGATTTTTTTTTCAAATTGAGCTTCGGTCCTCATTACTCAATAATTTTTTTGTTGTCACATGGTAAGAGGATAACAGTAATTCACTTACAGTGGTAGGATCTCATGCTTTATATATCCCATGGATCATCAGGGTTTTATGAGGTACCTACAAAACTATTTTAGAATTTCATATACCTTGGTAAAATTGGACGGCTATCTCTGTTTTTGAATCACCAAATGTGCATCGGTATTTTATTTCAGTTCTAATTTGTTTATTTTCCTCGCAATCAAAGTGAAAAATCTTGTGTAAAAAAACCGTAGGTATACCTCGTAGTATAATATCCGCTCTCGCGTTTGGCTCCGGCTGGTAAAACTCTCATATAAAAAGGCATGCTTCAGGCCCTTGGTGTAAAAAAAATTTTGCTACAGCACTCAACATTTTTAGACTGAATGGAATCACTTTAAAACATAAATAACTACAACCTCGCTGGGTTTAGTACTGTAGGTCAGGGATGACAAACAATGATTGAGTTAACGTATAATGGAAGGTCGCCCCTCACATGCCATTTCAATACAAAGGTCGTAGAACCTGGGTTTTGAAAAGCCAACATTGTTTCCGTTTTTTAATGGGACCGGTTTTTGCTGACCGAAATCGGTAAATCCGACCGGTTTGCTACACCTGTTTTGGACTTTACCAGAATTGTGACGTGATAAATTGTGTGACAGTGTTATGGAGAAAATTGTAATTCTTCTTGATGGTATTTACAGTTCTGTCCTAGATATTCTTCAACGGTAACTTTTTCTTTACCACCGTTGGCTGACTGGTTTTGGAAATAGCTTTGGAAATAAACATGCTTCTTTTTCTTATCGTGTCACTAATTCTTCCGAAAAAGTGTGATGAAAGGATTTCGTGCACTAAAAAACATGCATCTTCATAGTTATGCATCATAATCACTTGAATTTTCCGTCAGTTCAACATCAATCAATCAATATAAAATAAAAAGGCTTAGGTCTGACTGACTGTCTGAGTGACAAACAACACACAGGCCACTGGACGCAAAGACTTGAAAATTTGAGGCAATGTTTGTCTGCGCGTGTAAGCGCGTGCTAAGAAAGGAATTTTGTTAATCCGGAACTCAATAGTTATTTTTTCACCAAGGGCCTGAAGCGAGACATTTTGTACGTGACTTTTATCAGCCCGAGCCAAAGGCGAAGGCGGATATTCAAGTCGAGTATAAAATGTACACAAGATCCTTGCGACACGCCGGGCTTCTAACAATGTTTCAACGTGCGTAGTGATAACAGTACCTGTTCCTGACTGAGCGGCGTGAAGTCTGCCGGGTTCTCCGGGCAGGCCTTGCGACACGCGGGGCACAGCCCGTTCTAGCAATGTTTAAACGTGTGTTAATGACAGTACCTGTTCCTGATTGAGCGGCGTGAAGTCTGCCGGGTTCTCCGGGCAGGCCTTGTGACACGCGGGGCACAGCCCGTTCTAGCAATGTTTAAACGTGTGTGTTGATGACTGTACCTGTTCCTGACTGAGCGGCGTGAAGTCTGCCGGGTTCTCCGGGTAGGCCTTGCGACACGCCGGGCACAGCCCGTTCTCGCCTTCCCGGATACGGTTCCAACAAAACCGGCATATCTGAAACACACACCGCTCTCTATAATAACAGTAAGTTTTTTTCTTATACCACAATAGGATTTTGAGAATTTGCGCAGAGATAAGATTCTACGAAAAAGGATTCTTCAAATCACGATCATCATGAGTCATCTCATCATTAAAGTGGTTATCAGGGTTTTACAGAATGACGAACTAGCCCCGTCAATGAACAAGGTAAAACATTATTTGGATAAAAACTATTCTAATACACTTGGAAAAAACATTATTTTTTTTACGCACTATTAATTTCGAGAATCCAGCAAAAGGAGGTTATACATCAGAATCTGCTAACATAATTTTCTGCCATTTTTGACGGGTGACGAGGTAAGCACGCATTGCACACGCACACTGTAATAATCTCGCAAACCATCTTAAAATATGGACACAATTATCAAATACGCCGTTTAGTTTTATTTAACGTGAATGGCCAAGAAGGTTATATGGCCAACAGCGGGGTTCGCCTTGCGTTAACCCCTCCTTTTGCTGTATTCTCGAAGACCGTTAATGATTAGAAAATTGAAAAATGTTTTAAAATATAGGTGAATGTTTATTAAGATGGGTGATTGAATGGATGGATGTTTGTTACTGAATCACGCCGGTAATATTGAACCAAATGGGACTTAGTCTGTTAGATTATAGATTAGGTACTAGAAAAATCATACGGGGCACCTGCGGAGGCGAAGAGACTATAATAAGTCAACAATTGAAACTAAACCTTATTTCCTATGACATACGGCATACGGTAGCGAATACGAGCCGGCGCGCGAGTCGCTCATCTGCTCCCTTCGGCGTCGCCGCCAACCGTATATACTAGACATTAAGGTTTACTTTAAATTGTCGTTTTATCAGGCAGTGAAATGCTGATGATAACTTACTTGATATCCACACGTGCACGGGTAGAAATGGAGGTCGTCCACTTCCAAGGGTTCCATACACAGGGGACATTCTACCTGTAAAATGTAGAAACACCTTTGTTTATTACCAGTTACGTGTATCGCCGCAATATTGTTGATTTATAATTTTACGGTTATCAAATCCGTTAAATTACAAAGTTTCGATAGATTGTGAACACTAAGGGCTCCTTCAATTTAGACGTTTCGTGTCGGACCTCTGCAGTGCCGACGCGGTGCGTTTGTCGTGCGGCGCACGGACGGTCATTTAATTTCATACAAAGCGCACGGTGTGGCAACAATGCAGCTTCGTTCAATCGGTCGTACAGACGATGGAATGTGCGTTTTTAATGTTAGTTCAGAACAAACGGAATGGTCGAGCAATTTACTGGCTTCATTGAAAATACGACGAACTAAGTAATACTCGCTCAAAACCTTGTTCGACGACTTTAGCTTATGGTAATACGGTCCTATTTTCAATAGAGCAAGTAAATTGCTCGATCATTTTTCCGTATGGTCTGAACTGACCCTAATGGGCCTACCTAAAATCACCAACCACACACACGGTGTTCCGTGTACAAACGGCCTGCGCAGGAAAAAACTGTGGTGAAGCTTGTGCGTGTGGCATGCCCATTAGCGCGAAGCCACACTGCTCTGTTCCGTTGCGTTGCGTTGCAAAATAGCGTCGCATCGCTAGATTTGGACGCATTCAGTACCAAATGCCAGTACAAAACTGCGACGCAACGCAACGCAACGGAGCAGTATGGCTTCGCTCTTAGACTGAAAGATCTTTACCTGAACTAATCTAAATTAGCTTCGCTTATGGCCTACGTTTTGCCTCCAAAACTTTAAGCAGACGTGCCTACACAACACATCTACCTACGATACGAGACCACAAATATGTATGCCTTTCAGTATTCAGTATTCAGTATTTATTTGCAATATTGGGCAGGTTACATTTTAGGTCTTAGTAGGTCAAATAAATAAAGTACAGCTACACAATATTACCCGGATAGGGTGTTGCAAATGATAGAGACGGGCCGATATTTTTAACTATATTGTTAAGTCACTAAATGAATCGTTTATAAAATCTTGCAACTCGTAATAGCATTTTTTTAAAAGCATTTCTTTTAAATTAATTTCAAAAATGTGATCATTTTCTTGGATTTTTATTTTATCTGGAAGTTTATTGTATATATACCTTAATAAGGTATGGCGAAATAAATCATAGACGTCATTGCCTTTGGCGAATCGCTATTTCCTTATTTTTAGTACAGTTTCTGATTAGCGGATTAACCGAGCAGGATTTGCCGCTCGTTTTTTTTTTCAGCGCGTGTACGCGCGTTAAGCCGCGAGAGACGCCTCATGCTACTGACACTCGCTAGAAAAAAACCGAGCGTAATACCTAGATCACACGTACCGAGTACGCGGCCGAGACAGTAAAATGTTACTCGGCCGAGACAGTGAAAGCTTACGTCACTCGCTCAGCTGAGCACTCGATGCCGACGCTATGTTCATACGTACTGAGTACTCGGCCGAGACCACTGTCAGCTGTCAGCTGAGCGAGTGACGTAAGCTTTCACTGTCTCGGCCGAGTACTCGGTACGTTTGATGTAGGCATAAACGCCGGTATACGCGGTTGGCATTTAAAGTTTCGTGAGTACCAATCCGCCCGTATACGCGCGGAAAACACGCTAGTCTGAAATTGCACTTAGAGGCCGGTAGTAAAATGACTGTTTTGTAAAGAGAACTCTCGATTTTAATGACCTATTGATTTTATTACCCCCTAAAATGGAGATTAGTGAAGTTTAATACCTATTCAATAACCGTATTACCTCTGGTTGTGTTTGGTTTTATTAATGAATGGACTTAAATATGGTAGCAAACCGAAGTAAAAAATGTCTTGTCCAATATTTTGTATTTTTTTTTATTTATAAATGGTAACAAATCGTCGATATTCAGGGAATATCCTGAATATCGATATTAAGCTCGAAAGAAACCGTCTGGTGAAGTCCACGCTCCGACCTAACCCACTCCAAATCATGGCGGGCTCCGAGAAGTTCCAAAAGCTTCTTGGGGAACGATTCGCTGCATTGGAACCCACTGAGGATGTAGATGAGGCCCTACATAACGTGGTTGAAAGTCTTAGGGATGAGGGCATCAAATTCTGCCAAATGCAGCGTACAGGCAAGAAGTCTAAACTTTCGGATGAAACTCTTCGGCTGATGACAAAAAGACGGGAGAACACCCAGGCCACTTCGTCAGAGAGGTCAGACCTGAACAAGCAGATTGCGAAGATGATACGGCGCGACCTTCGGAGCTTCAATACTCGCCAAATTGAGGAGGCGATAGAGCGAAACCGAGGGTCCAAAGTATTCACTCAGCAGCTTGGCAGGAGCCACCTGACGAAGCTGACTACACACGATGGGAGGACCGCTTTGTCGAAGCCGGAGATTTTCGCCGAGATCGAGGACTTCTATGGCCGGCTGTACACCGCACATGCCCCTCGTCCCCAACGTAACGACCACGATTCCAGAGCCACCCTGACACGCCACTACACCGACGAACTGCCTGACATCAGCCTAGACGAGATCGTATTGGCTCTGAGACAGCTTAAAAATGGAAAAGCCCCCGGTGAAGACGGAGTTACTTCAGAACTTCTGAAGACGGGAGGAGCTCCTGTCATACAAGAGTTACAGAGCCTCTTTAACTCCGTCATTCACAGTGGGAGAACTGCAAAGGCGTGGAACAGGAGTATAGTAGTTCTCTTTTTTAAAAAGGGAGACAAGACCCTTTTAAAAAACTACAGGCCCATCTCACTCCTGAGCCACGTCTATAAGTTGTTTTCAAGAGTCATAACGAATCGTCTCGCCATAAGACTCGACGAGTTCCAGCCACCGGAACAGGCTGGGTTCCGCAGAGGATTCGGCACCATAGACCACATACACACAATGAGGCAGATTATACAGAAGTCCGAAGAGTATAATCGGCCCTTGTGCTTAGCTTTTGTGGACTATGAGAAGGCCTTTGATTCTGTTGAAACCTGGGCTGTCCTGGAATCCTTGCAGCGATGCCAAGTAGACTATCGCTATATCGAAGTGCTGAGATGCCTTTATAATGCTGCCACCATGAGTGTCCAAGTACAGGACCAGCAGTCTAAACCCATCCAATTGCGCAGAGGGGTGAGACAGGGGGATGTCATATCCCCAAAACTGTTCACAAGCGCATTGGAGGATTTGTTTAAGACGCTGGACTGGAAAGGTATGGGCATTAACATAAATGGCCAATGCATCTCACACTTACGATTCGCCGACGATATAGTCTTAATGGCGGAGTCGCTGGAGGAGCTACAACAGATGCTGGATGGCCTAGCATCAGCCTCGCGACAGATAGGTCTCGGCATGAATTTGGATAAAACCAAAGTCATGATCAATGACCACATTGATCCGGGACCTATCGTCGTAAATGGCCACCTTCTTGAAATTGTTTCAGAGTACACGTACCTCGGGCAGATTCTGCAGTTAGGTAGAAACAATTTTGAAAAGGAGGCCAAGAGGAGGATTCAGCTGGGCTGGGCAGCATTTGGAAAACTGCGTCGGGTCTTTTCGTCACCCATACCGCAAAGTTTAAAAACGAAAGTTTTTAACCAGTGCGTCCTACCCGTCATGACATACGGAGCTGAGACGTGGACACTCACGGTACGGCTAGTCCACCAGTTTAAAGTCGCTCAGCGAGCTATGGAACGGGCTATGCTCGGCGTCTCTCTGAAGGATATGATCCGTAATGAGGTTATCCGACAGAGGACCAAGGTTACCGACATAGCTCAGAGAATTAGCAAGCTGAAGTGGCAGTGGGCTGGTCATATCTGCCTAAGAACCGATAACCGCTGGGGTAAACGAGTTCTTGAGTGGAGACCGCGAATCGGCAAACGTAGTGTAGGACGCCCTCCGGCCAGGTGGGGTGACGATCTGCGAAAGGTTGCGGGCAGAAGATGGATGCGGCAAGCCGAAGACAGGGCGCGATGGCGCTCATTGGGAGAGGCCTATGTCCAGCAGTGGACTGCGATAGGCTGATGATGAACAAATCGTCGTAAAAAAATATGACAAACATACCTATGTATTTTCTCACTTTAGCCAATTTCAAGAAAGTATTGGTTCGATGGAAAATAACGCAACAGCAAACGGTTGTGTTTTTCGACGATAAATATATATTTATAGGAGATAAAAATCATGAATCTATATTTTTTTTTATGTGTAACCATTAGACTGACATTTAAACGCATATTCATATTTGGTAGGTACTTGCGTGCACGCGAATGTCACCATACATAGTTCATCCATACGTAATGCGTTTTCCCATTGCGCTAATCCCAAACGTCGGTTCTTTTGGATATTGTGACGTCATAATATTGGTACAAAACAGAAAAAAGATGAACTTCTCAAGTTATGTGATTTTTTTTTATTTTACATTATCAAATCTGAATTCCATACAATTTTTTTCGGACAAATACTCAAAAAGTACGTCGTATTATAGTAATTTCTTCACACCATTAGTTTCGACCACTTTTTTTGATGTCGTCAACAAAATTAACCCTACTAACTTAAAAACACGTATAAAATCTAAATTAAAGTATGAAACCTTTCACTTTTTTTGTTCACGAAATCAAAAAACATGGACAAAACGAATAGTGTGAAGAAATTACTATAATACGGCGTATTTTTTTAGTATTTGTCCGAAACATTTTGTATGGAATTCGGATTTGAGGATTACCCTTAACATGAATTTGATTAAAATCTATGTTTTTGCCCTGTGTTGGAGTTTTTTTTTTAAAGATGAACTTCTTACGTTATGTGTGATTTTTTTTATATTTTACATTAACATGAATTTGATTAAAATCTATGTTTTTACCGTGTGTTGCGAGTTCTTCTTTACTATTGAAGTAATTTAAATGGTTAGGTTTTTTTTTTAGTTGTGCCCTCAATCGTAGCATAAAACACAGAACTGATTAAAATGGATAAGGAAAATCTAAAAAGGAATTATTTTCTAACGTGAGCCCTGATCATCATCAGCCCACTTTAGTACAATACTGGACGTAGAACTCTCCCATTGTGCCACTGAGCCTGGTCTTCGGCTCTCCGCATCCACTTTTTTACCAGCTGCCTTTTTACGCTGCGATTTAGATAGATACATCTGGAGGCACGGCCGTGCCTCCGAAGCTGAAACGAGCAGCACGGCCGTAACCACCTTTTCTCGAAGCAACGCGAAGCACTTCTCAGCCTCTTAAATCTCTGTTACTGATTACTAATGAATAAAACAAAGCCGAATTCAGTTGTTACAAACTTACAATGAATGATTGTATAGAATAAGAGTTAACGATAAATAGAGTTCCAGTTTTGGCTCAACATTACAAGATCTCACGTATTTTTGCGATAGTAAAAACTCGTTTTGTCTTTGATTTTTACCTATATTAAAAAGGTTTTTGCTGGGATTCTTTATTGCGTACCTTATAAAAACGATAAATGAAAAAAAAAATACTGTAGAAATAGTGGTACTATGAGCGGCCTTGTCGCTAAGAGCGATCCATTCCAGGCAACCTTTGGAAGTAATGTTTAATGATGGATTTACCGGCTCTTCTCCACTCTGGTTCAGCACTGACATCCTAGACTCGACAGCGATTGTAGCGACCTCCCAGCTAAGCGACAATGTCAGCGTACAATACACGGCGCTCTACGGTTACCTGGAAATAACCAAAATCACAATTATAATCTGTGTATTTTCGGTATATTCGGTAGAAGTAGTAGTAGGTTTTTATCTCAGTGAACTTTGCCATTGATCATATGGAACTTTTTTTTTAATACCATCAGATTGGATCTATAAAATTTTCATCAAAATCGGTTCAGTACTTTTTTTTTGAAATCAAAATATGTAACTAGATAGAATTAATTCATCCAAATAAACGAATATGCGTATATTGCCTGAAGTAGATTTTTTATATAAAAATAATACTTATTTAGTCTAGTAATGTATAAATAAATTTTACAAAGTGTAACGATTGTATTACTTATTTGGTTTCCATTATTACAAGCTCTGCTTTATTTGTGGCTATATGTCTAAAAATTATTTATTTTTTACCAAAAAGAAAATAAATAAAGTTAGGTACTGGATACACCTTTATCTGTGGTACGCATCCATTACTTTTTACTTTACCATTTCTCAGGACTACACAATAAAATAGGACATCACTTTCTCTGAATTCTCTAATTTCTCTCGTCTCGAATTGATAACAATGTTGATATCGACGTAAACAACATTCCCATACGTCATCTATAACCATTTATGTAAAATCCGTACAAAACACTGACAACGGAAAAACACTGCACCCTAACTTAAAGCTTCACTTAAAGCTAAGCGTCCACAGACCGGCATCGGACGTATCTGACGCATCGTACGTAACGGATTAATTAGACTGCGTCCACTGTATCGGCAGCGATCGGATTGCCGATGCGAGTATTAGCAATCGGATTGCCGATGTAACCTTCATTCGGATTTTTGTAATCCCTTATGACATTTCTGGCTATAAAATGATAATCGCGATTACGTTTCGCGACAAATGGCCGACAATGCGGAGCGAGCCCGCGGGACGCGTCCACTGATCGGCATTCCGTATGACGTCATCGGTACGCATCGCATGTAGGCATTGCCGATGACGTCATACGGAATGCCGATCAGTGGACGCTGTTGTATGAGTTTTTATACAAGGCAACCTAAAGTCCGTTACGTGCGATGCGTCCGATGCCGGCCTATGGACGCAAGCCTTAAAACCACTGGCTTTTTCAAGTCAATTTAGAATTCGAAACAGAAATAGACCCATTAGGTAAATTACAGTTATGTAAGTAACTCATTACAATTTAATGTCTGTCAGTAAGGCTATTTCGTTAACTAACCTAAATATAAACACAATTGGGTACATAATATACAAAAATAGATGTAACATAATTATTTTTTAGTTTTGTCCACAAATAACAGAAATTATCATAAGGGCCACTTTAGCCTTAAATAGGTCGATAACCTTTGACACGGTCAACATCATGGATTGGTATATTGGTATAGAAAAAAAAAAATTTGCTCACCGATAAGTTTTTTGTAAAAATGTTGAAAAGAAAGCATGTTCTCACGAATTCCTTTAAGCAATGTTTTGGAAAAATATCTACGACTTATAATTGTTACTGGCCGATAAGTATGCAACTAAATAAGTAAGCAATATGTTGAGTAAAATATGAGACATTGTAACTTATAATCGTAAATCGCGACTGTAAGAGGCAACCAATGTTGTTATCCCTATACTATACGTAAACCATTTTAATAATGGTTTAAGTATTCAATATTTTTTTTTAATTTAAGAAAAAAAAAAATATATAAAAAAAAGTCGCGTCTTTAAACCCATAGCTCAAAGTGAATGGTTTGCATGATAACACAAGTACGGGTGATCGCCGTGATGCGTATTATGCAAGTTAGAAAGGAATGTGCGCCTGAGGTCACACTTAGAAGTGAAGATGCTACTGAATGTCAAAATTATGTAAGTACTACATATAACATTTTATTTTTATTGCACAAAAAAGGACTAGTCCAGCAATTTTATCTCAAATAGTCCCAGTATTTTTTTTTTTTTGAAATGTTTCATACTTTTATTTAGATTTTATAAGTGTTTTTAAGTTAGTAGGGTTAATTTTAAAACACGTATAAAATCTAAATTAAAGTATGAAACCTTTCACTTTTTTTGTTGACGAAATCAAAAAACATGGACGAAACGAATAATTGAGAAGAAATTACTATTATACGGCGTACTTTTTGAGTACTTGTCCGAAACATTTTGTGTGGAATTCGGATTTGAGGATGCCCCTTAACTCAGTAATCAATGCAATATTCACTCTACAATGAGACCAGAGTATACCTGTACCATAGGGTAAAACAGGATTAGATGCCCAAGAAGAATAAGTGCCCCTTTTCCTAAAAACCTTAACTGGTATCAGTGTCTTAAAAAAATACAAACCAGATAAAATAACAATAGTAAATTAAGTACCATGGCTTTTATGTTAAAGATAAGTAAATAGATACACATTTTCATAATGAACAAAAACATTACTAGCATTGTAGTCGTAAAAACAACACATCAAACCGTTGCATTAAACAAAAGAATTGATCTTGATTCCATATAATAATTGAACCGTAACACCCATTGATAAAATATAACTCAAATGCATATTGCTCATACATCTACATAAGTATATTATTGAACTAATTATTATTATTAGCAATATTAATGGCATAAGCGATAGTGCACCGAAAAAAAAGGTGCATTGTGCATAGCCCCCCAGAAAACGATTAACCCTGTCACAGCCATCCCAGCTCCTTGATATAACGGAGCAGGATACTGGGTTATTGACAGCACTGTTCCAGTGAAGTACTGGCTGATACATTTGGTGGAGAGGAGTCTAGCAAGCCTGCCTTAACCCTACTAAGGTACCACAAAGAACACTTTTTTAATTCTTTTTTTGTTATAAAATTATGAAAATGAAGGGAGTGAGGTATCATAGATCCTAGTGTCCAGACACTTATTCTGATACCATTTTAAGTTTTTGAAATATTCTGGTATGATCCAGTATGGTTCTTGCAATCATAAATATTGAATCTGAATATTAGTTATCATAGTGTCATAGATAAGAAAAATCATGATAAATTTATTAAAATTAAGCAGTGATATGGGTGATATACAGAAATGCTAGATTGTCATTCAATAAACAAGTTGTATTTGTAGTTATAAACACTGTGTAAACATTATTGATCTATAAAAAAAATATTTAATTAATTTTGTACAGTATAATAGGGGAAGTGATTAATTCAGAGAAGGTTAGGAATGTGTATGGTGTTATTTGACATGAGCATTTCATACTATGATGCCGATTGATACAGATGCATCATTGTTACATTACATTACCTATGTAGCGGATATTGTTTATATTGATGAATCCAAGTGTTCTTGTGTTCCTAAGGAAAATAAATTTGAATTGAATTATGGACTTCACGGTATTTGTTCTTATAATCTATTGCATATTTCAATGATATTAGTATTGAAACAAGCTAAGTAACTGTAACATTGTTTGTATTGAGTTGACAAAAAATAGCTTTCAATTTTTTTTTTGTATGATGGATTTGTTTCCTGTACTAAGTGTTTGAATTTATAAAGAGGTAATTTTCCTGTTAGTTGAATAGAATAGGTAAGCCGAAGATAAGTACTTGGAACCAATAATTCAAGTACATACTTTGAGTTAGCACTTAGAACCAAGATTTGAAACAATACACAATAATTCTACTCCTT
Organism: Lobophora halterata; assembly: GCA_932526365.1. NCBI lineage: Eukaryota > Metazoa > Arthropoda > Insecta > Lepidoptera > Geometridae > Lobophora > Lobophora halterata. The sequence goes on from OW052026.1 coordinate 4,139,644, forward strand.
TGTGTAAATAGAATGTAGCAAAATACTTCAGGGTAAAGATAGCAGTGACTTTTGACTAGAAAATGATATCATCAATTAATACCTATATCTTGGGTTTTTTACAATATTTTATAGAGCTCTAAATGATTGAATAAAAATACTAATGATAGGTATAAGAATTGCTTTGTTTATAATGGTGATTCATCTCATTGAGGTCCAAACAATAAGACTTCTGGTAATTTTTTTTTTTATGTAAATATGTATTTTTATTTGAAAGTAAGTTGTTTTAATTAGAAAGTAGCTAAGATATGGAGAGGAAAGCGTTTGTAAAGTGTTTATAGGTCGCCAAACAGCAAGTACAAGTTTTACAAATCGAAACAATGAGTCAACCTAGCTTTGACAAGCTCAGTTTGACATTTTTAACAAGAAAAAAAAAGACAAGGCAAGCCAAGGATTCTGAAGTATCCAAAATTCGGATCCCACCCTCAATCATATGGTAAATAGCACAAAAACATGACTAAATACACATAGAACAGTTTACGTAGCGTATTATGTACCTACTCTCGTTTAGATGTAAGTCCGTCAGCTGCCATTCAAGAGTATGTGGCAAAAGTCAAACTTTCATTTCGTACAAGGATACACTAAAAATACTATAAAAACACTCCCGTTATCACAGCACACGTTAATCAATCTGTATTCTATACTTGCATCACACGATTCCTGTAGAAGATAAAAAATTAAAATCGATGTTTACCTTACGTCTCTCAATGCAATCTTTTCTTTGCAGACCAAGACTGCTAACCCTTCCGCTAGAGTCGAAGATGAATCTTTTCCAATGGACCTATTGTGCAGTTCACGATTCAATTTTAAGTAAAATGCAAAGCTGAAATAAATACAACTGCCCCGAAGATATTTTCTGCGAGTTACTATACATTTGTTTTATGAAATGGCCTAATCTTTTTACAAGATTCCGTTCTGTATTTCATAGACAATACATTTTAGTTTTAATTTTGATGTTTTGTTCATTGTTGCCAGTGCTATAAATCCCTTTCTCCGGTTTCATTTTAATTTGTGAGTGTAATGCGCGACATGGTATTGCACAATTTGCACAACATGGTAATGCCCGTGTCCCTGTAATGCCTAACACGGTAATGTACAGCCCAGTAATGTTCGATCCCAGAATCCACAACGGATTTTTATTCCTGAGCTGTGCGTTCCCATGATACGCGATCTTGTGTCACGCATTCCAAATTACACCCCTGCAAAATTTGTAGACGCTGTAACGCATGACCAAGGGTTGAGCAACACTGGAATCCATGACCAAGTTATGCCAGTCTTTGATCGATTAAAAGTTTCTCAAGGTCCTTTAATCTCATTAGTCAACATTTTTAAGGCTTTTTTTTTAATGTTCGCATGACCCTCGGTGTTTTGATTAAATAATGAGATAAGAGTAAAGGACTTTTGGTACCTTTATTTTAAAAGGTTAGGTTTAAGGTACTGGTTGTGGATTACGGAGAAATTAGAAAGTTCACTCTATTATTCCATATATTACTTCACAAAAATACCTAAGTTAAGAATCAAGAATCAAGAAACATTTATTGTATAAACTGACTTAAACAATAGGGCTTCCGCTAGGTACATAAGCTAGCATAGTTACGAGGGTTCGGCCGAGATGTGACTGTGTGAGTCCCTTCCCGGGGCTCCGCGAACAGAATTGATGAATAAAGCAAAACGCAAGTGATATGCGTATTATTCATCAATCTGTGTCACCACAGGACTTTGGGAAACTATTATTAACAATTAAATAATGCGTGGCATGGAAATGCACACACAAAGCCTAGGAATAGAAAGCCGGTCGTGGATTCCGTGGCCGAACGTTCCTATGCTGTACATTACCGTGTCGGGCATTACAGGGACTTGGCGAATAAAACTCTATACATAGACAACTTCACGGTTTGTCCAATCACTTAGCGTTAAAAGTATGACAATAGACGAACAACCAATCACAAGGCTTTATAAAAATAAAAGCACCATTTTTTGATAGCAAAAAGGCAGCAATTTGACCGATATTTCGATAGGAAACGAAAACCGTACTTTTTCCGAAACACACTTTAAATAATTTAAACGTTTGTACAAAGCACAATTTAGAAAATGATACTCCGAAACTGCTCTTGCTACAATGGCGGGAGACAAATTAATAAACCCAAAGAACAAATTAATAAAACCAAAGAACTTATATACTATGTATCTAGAATGCCGACTCACACGAAAACTGCGAGCCGAAAGAGCTAGAACCAGTAAGGAGTGTGTCTCGTTCTGTAGGGCGACCATAATTTTTGAACATTGAATATTTCATTGAGACAAAACAAGCAACCAAGGGAAAATTCAATCTGCTCAATAAGCTATCAATGTTATATACATACGTTACTTTGCATTATTGTTTTAAAATTATATTATACATAGGTGCATTAAAATATCAACAAAAAAGAGGGCGGTGCGCCGCATTCTAGTGAGGTATATCTGATTCAATGGTTTAATACTGTTTCTTTCGAACAGTAATTATTTTTCTCGGCAGTTAGGTACCTAACCTACATGACAGCGACTGTACTAAACCTTTCAAATGAATCTGAATAACATTTAGAGCAAATCGTCTAATTTCGAAAATTGTCCCACTTATTTCAAAAATTATGGCCATGTTAATTTTAATTATATGCTGGCAACTGTGTGAACGAGACACACTCCTTAACGAGGGGGTCTCTATCAAGCATTAAAATCCTTATATTTAGATTTAATTAAAAAAGAACTTTATTTCCAAGTCATAAGGTTCAGAATTCTTAATCCTTAAAAAAAACAAAATGGCGTGTTAGCTCTCTAGATACATAGTATAGAAGCTCTTTGAATAAAAATTATTGATCCATTCATTTGGAAAAATTATATTGGTTTTTTTTATCACTTAACGCCTGCCTCCTCCTATTGGTAACGTAAAATACAGATCTCACCCAAATTAAACTTTTTGATTTAGCACACAATGTAAAGCGAAAGTTTTGTAATGAGGGCGAATATTATTGAGTCTGATGATTAAGTGCGATTGAGCACTAAAACTACTGAACCTACTGTATATGGTAGGTAGGTACTTATAGCATGGCTTTATAACAGAGTCGAAAAGGACTATCAAGAGTTATTTCAATATCACGCAGTCAACACCTCTTGGGCAGCAGCTGATGGTCCATAGTTTAGAAGACCAATCAAATGGCTAAAGGAAGCGTCCTTCAGAAGATATAGTGGTTTTTACGTTGTGAGCTACCCTCTAAGTTACAGCCGAATAGCTAATCAGGAAGTGCTCGAAATTCGAGTTGCAAGATTCCACCCGGAACGACAGACAAACAAGGAAGTGGCGTAGGTACATAGTAAAAGGTAGCCCATACTTTTCCAGCTCAAATTATTTAATTTCTTGCTTCTGCTACTGCTGCACTCTGTTTTCTTGCTACTGCTGGGCAACTATAGGTATGTATTCATACCGAAATTTTAGCACCATCGGTTCAGTAGTTTTGCCGGGATAAAGGACTAACATTCATTACAAACTTCCGCAGTTATAATTTTTATGAGTCGTAGGAAGGATTATGTACCAAAGGTAAATTTTCTATCTTATATAATAATGCAAAACCAAATAAAAGAATAGTTACAAGCATATTATATATTTTTTTTATAATAATTAAGAATAAATTCTTACATCACGAGTTATAAAATAAATACATTTATTGCCTTAAATTAAGTCCAAAAGTACTCTGTACAATTATTGTTAGCGATGTACAAACGGAAACGACAAGTAAAAATATCCAAAAAAACAAAATAAAATAAAATAGTCATGTGAAGTCAGTTTCACAAATTCTCCGTGTGACATTACCTAAGAACAACTTAACAAATTGTGTCTGAATCACAACCAATAGTTTGCATTTTAATTTCATCTCTTATTTTACTTACACAAACTATTTTATATCATTGCTCTTCGCTTATTCTAAAACAAGAACCATTCTTTACCTTAATTATAATTACATTTTAATTAAAACTATCTAACATCTAGCGGGTGTTGTTTATGGACTTGTGTGCATTTTCCGCCTAATCTCGAGATCCTTCGCCGCGTGAACACTGTACGACAAAAAAAAAACTCAAAATCCTCCTAAATTGTGACTGATAAATAAAGCGACCTAAGGCGATATAATTTTTGAATATTGATATCACAGTCATTCGTGGCAGAAATTAAGAATAATTTAAGTTAATTGACTTTCTGTATCGTAAATAAATATTGATGTTTGGATCGCACAGTGTACACACAACTCCAATTGTGATATTACGCTTCTGCGCGGGGTTTATTGCTTTTATTAAACATATTTTTAGGCCTATCCAAACTTATATTGCAATCGCTTTTCTTTGAAAACTTTATTTGAAAGTATAACAAAGAATGCGGTCGCAAAAAAGCAATTTGGAGGGAGCCTCTTACTACCAACAAGGCCACTGTGAAGTCCACAATGTGCAACTAGCCTAGCATAATATTATGCCCTATGTACTATGAACAAATTATAATATTTTAGCACACCAAAACATTGGCATTGTTCGTACAGAATTACAGACAACAATAAATTAAATAAGACGGTTTAAAATATCACGAAATAAAATTCATGGTGGCAAATTATATGGCATCAGATTTTTAAGTACTTTCACTAAAAGTTAGGACTACCTGTGCTTGCGAACGAGCCTATTGGATGAGCTTAAAATGATGTCATCACTCATCATTTGTCATTTTACAAAGATTATGGAAGACAGAAAATCATCGCTATTCATTCAGATCAAAAAATATAGTCCTAAATTCAAACTAATAACTGGGACTCGATTAATTATTTACTGGCCATAACGCCGAATTACTCATAATTTCTAAACAAATTTCACTAAAATTAAAACTAGATGGACAGATAAACAAAAAAATTGTTTAAAAATGATGTACTTCTGTGTATTCAAAGTAACCAAGCTGCGGATCAATAGTTTAGATCACATTCAACACAGGATCGGAGCCCATTAATTTCAAAATTGACTAGATAACTGTGTGCATAGGAATCGTATAAAATAGCTAAGTAAAGGAACCAATACACTGAAATTCTGGCATGTATGTGTAAAAAACGTTCTATAAAACTAATTTATTGCCATTAGCAAAAGTTTACTCCTAACCCGTACGTTAAATTTAAGAGTACACAATAACACTTCTAACCTTTGTACAATTTGTACAAACGCCATCACTAAATCATCCTCAGTCAAAAACCTACAACCTAACCGAAATAGAATCAATACGCTAACGTAAAAAAAAAACTTCACAACATCGAAAAATCTCACAGTAATACGCGTAACGGAGAATCACAAACATAATTCGATTTCACCGGGTTTTATCATGTTAAGTACGGGTGTGCTCATCCAACGCCGTACCGCCGTCCGTGGCGTCAGTGGCGTCCGTGACGTCAGTGGCGTCCGTGGCGTCAGCCGGCGGTGGCGCGCGCGGGACATCACTTGGACGGCTGGTAGGGCGGGTAGGGTTGGTGCGGCTGTGCGGCGCGCGAGCCCGTCGCGTACAACTGCTGCTGGAAGTTGTGGAACTGCGCCGCGTACGTGGGGTCCGCCGTCGAGGGCACCGGGAACCCCTGCCCCTTGAACCCGCCCGGCCCGCCCATCGACGGCGGCAGCGGCTGCCCCGAGCCCATGCGCACGCCCGGCCCCATACCGCCCTTCACGCCGCGGAACGACGGCCCGCACATGGGCGGCGGTTGGCCTTGGAACTCCGCCATTTTGGGGGGTGAGTTGAACCCGGCGGGGTAGTGGTGCGGCATCCGGAGCATGCCGCCGGGCGCGCGCATGACTCCCCGCATGCCGCCCTCCATGTCCATCCCGCGCGGGGGGAAGTACGGCCCGCCCTTGCCCTGCTCCATTTGCATAGGGTTAGTCACTCGCTGCAGGAAGTCTAGACTGGGGGGTCCACGCGGGCCGGCGTTGCACTGCATTTGCGCGCGGGTGGGGAGGTACTGTATCGTGTTGGGAGCGCTGGCTTTCACTTGAACGTTGGCTCCGTTGAAGGGCGGCATTTTCCCGGGCCCGCCCATTCGTGGGCCGAGCATGTCGCCGCCCATGGGTCCCATGCCACCGCCCATGGGTCCGCCGCCCATTTTGGGGCTGAGGTTCATATCGGGCGGGAAGTCTCCGCCCATCATGCCGTCCATGGGTCCTCCCATGCCGGGGCCTCCCATGCCGTCCATGTGACAACCTGTTGAAAGAGTGAGTTTAGTGTCACCAATCAAATGTTGAAGGCAAAGTCTGGTCATGATAATCAAGGTTTTACAAAAACATACCATAACCGACTTCAATCAGACTATTCTTGTGATCGTAAACACTACTGAATAGTCACAGGGAAGCAATTATACGCAATTTGGTTCACTTCAACGATTTTTTTTCAGGTTTTTTGATTTAAAACCTACACTACTGAACCAATTTTGATAAAATTTCTATGGGACCTATCTGAAAGTATATCCTCTCAAACAAAAAAAAACAAATCGGTTTATTAACAAAAGTTCTGAGGTACCTAACATGAAAAAAAAAAAAAATTGAATTAAAAACCTCCTCATTTTTTGAAGTTGGTTGAAAACTTCTCTGAAATTGCGTAAAAGCCTCCCATTACAAACATTCGTCTTTATAACTCAAGTAGCAAATCAGTATGACTAACTCAATAAGTAGTAGTCTTACCTAAATCATTCATCATCATATGCGGATGTCCATGCGGGTGCATAGAGTGGTGATGTTGCATGTGGTGCGGGCCGGACGCGAACGGCCCCATGTTGCCCTGGTTAGGGCCCATGGGCCCCGGGCCCGGCCCGCCGCCACCCACGCTGTTCGTCAGCTGCTGGGACATCTGCGCCAGCGAGCTGATAGGATCAAACGAGGAGGTGGCAGGTCCCATGGGTCCGGGCCCGCCCTGGTTGGGGTTGATGGGAATGTTGTCGGGCCGGTTCATACTGCAGGGGCCGGGGAATGGGCCGGGCAGTGTCGTGCTGTTGGGTCCGCCTGATAACGTCGTCTGTTGAACATAAATACAAGTAAAATTGGAACTGAAAGCGGTCAACTGTTGGTTTGCGCTGTTAAGTAGTGTGATCTTTGTAGTGTATTCATCATCATCATCAGCCTATCGCAGTCCACTGCTGGACATAGGCCTCTCCCAATGAGCGCCATCGCGCCCTGTCTTCGGCTTGCCGCATCCATCTTCTGCCTGCAACCTTCCGCAGATCGTCACCCCACCTGGCCGGAGGGCGTCCTACACTACGTTTGCCGATTCGCGGTCTCCACTCAAGAACTCGTTTACCCCAGCGGTTATCGGTTCTTCGGCAGATATGACCAGCCCACTGCCACTTCAGCTTGCTAATTCTCTGAGCTATGTCGGTAACCTTGGTCCTCTGTCGGATAACCTCATTACGGATCATATCCTTCAGAGAGACGCCGAGCATAGCCCGTTCCATAGCTCGCTGAGCTTAGCTGAGCTGTAGTGTATTAGGATTGTTATAAATATATGTGGGCAGATTCTTAGATGGAACATTATGTTGGCGTTGGTGGCGGGTAGTTTTACTTCACTCAGGAATAGACAGAGCACTCGTATCACCTATTTAATTATTTTATTATTATCCACTAGCTGGTGCCCGCGACTTCGTCTGCGCAGATATCTTTATAAATTGTAGCCTATGTGTTATTCTGATGTATAAGCTATATTATTGTTAAGTTTAATTAAAATTCAGTAGTTTTTACGTGAAAGAGTAACAAACATCCATCCATCCATACTTACAAACTTTCGCGTTTATAATATTAGTAGTAGGTAAGTAAATATTATCCATATACCATGACCCCATTTCTTCAAATAATACTGAATTATTTTTTGTCTAAAAAACCTCTGGCATTCTGATATTTTTAGGGTTGTGGTGAATAACAGTACTGTTTAGGTTGCCGATGCTAAAAACAATTCAGTATTATTTGAAGAAATGGGGTCATGGTAGTTAAAAGTATCATAAGTGGTGGCAATTTTCGAAGGATTTCATAAATTGTACTGTAATAAGTTATTTTTTCAAAAGTTATCACGATCAGGCCCACCATCCGCTACCCGCTTATCGTTAAATTTAGGGACATGCTGAATACACCACCAATTTTTATTTAAAAAAAAAGACAATGGGAAATGCAGACGGGGTACTACGTTGCATCTGTGCAGTCAGAAATTTGAATTTCTACAAAATGACAGAGTGACAGCGGCGCGAGTGCGGCGCCCGAGCCGAGGTTTTGCGAGCTGGCTGGAGCTAGGTACCCGGGTTTGCCAAACGATGAATAAAACTTAAATTATTATCAATAAAAGGTACCGCCTGACGCAAATCTAAAGAAAAACGACAAACGGTAACAGTTATACAATTTTAATAAAATTTATTTTGACCAAAATCTACTTAATTTTTTCAAGTTTTTTGCCGTATTTGTGTTCAGTAACGGTAACAATGCGTATTTTTTTCTGGTGATTAAAAATTGACCGTCACAATTAATGTAAAATGTAATATGATGTGCTACATATATATATATAAGACTTATATACTATATAAGACATATAAGAAAAATAACCTAAAATTACAAGGGCGGTCTTATTGCTAGATAGCAATCTCTTCCAGACAACCAGATAAGACTTATTGTTAACAGAAAAATATATATATATATATATATATATATATATATATATATATATATATATATATATATATATATATATTTCTGTTAACAATAAGTCTTATCTGGTTGTCTGGAAGAGATTGCTATCTAGCAATAAGACCGCCCTTGTAATTTTAGGTTATTTTTCTTGTTATTATTTATTTTAAGGTGATACAATAAAGCATATTCTATTCTACATACGTGGTAAATAAATGTATGTCTATGTCTTGTGAGCTCACCTCGGCGTTGCTGGTCATGGGGTCGTCCATGCTGGCGGTGCTGACGGCGGGCGCGCTGGCCCCGCCGCAGCCCTTGGCGCTGGCGCAGGAGGAGGGGGCTGAGGAGGGGGGCGCGTAGGGTCCTTGGCTGAGGCTGTTCTCTCGTTGGGGGGTTTTCGAAGCGCTGTCTTGACTCGACCGGTTCGATTGCGGGCTCGGTCGGGATTTCTCGTCTGTGGATTGTACGCAGTTCAAATACCTTCTGATAATAACTTTTAATGGGCTGATGATATTACACAAGTAGCAGGCAAAACCTGGACATCACTCAACCGCGAAGAATGGAAGAAGCTGGAGGAGGCCTTCACCCGAAGAGGGATCCACATCCTAAACAAAGACACTAACCAACTAACAACAATCTTAAGTAACAACTAACATCAACTAACTAACATTAATGTTAAATAACCAATTAGGATGTCGGAAATAAAGGCTATTTTATTTTATTTGAATAACTTTTAATAATGTATATGGAATGGAAGAAGAAGACATGTTGTGCCAACCCCACGTAAGTGGGAAAAAGACTAGAAAATGATGAATAACTTTTAATAATAATCAAGGTTTTAAAAAACAGCACAAGCGACTTCAATTGGACTGTTCTAGTGACTGTAGGCAACACTGAAAAGTCACAGGGAAGCAAAAGACGCAATTTCGTTTACTTCGATGACATATTATACACGATATATAATGGGACCGACAATATATAACAACTTGCCAAACTCTGTCACAGATGCAAATAGTACGGTGTCCTTTAAATTTAGATTAAAGCGCTGGCTCACTGATAAAACTTTCTACAGCTATGAAGAGTTCATAACTAGTATATAATTGTAATTTATTTTTTATATTTTTTATTTAATTAATAATATTTAATAATTACTTATATTTAAGTTGATCATGACAGACAGCTGTATATTTATTATACTGAATGTAGGTACTCTATCTTTAATTATCATATGTGACGTGTAAATATTTTATTTACTAAATAAATGATTATTAATTATTTTTTTCAGTTTTTTTAATTAAAATTAAAACTACTGAACCGATTTTGATAAAATTTCTATGGGACTATGGGATCAATTTGAAAGTATAACCTCTCAAACAACAAAACAAACGTGTCGGCCGAGTGGGAGGTACCTCGACTTTCGATCCGAAGGTCGTAGGTTCAAACTGGTTTTCTGTTCGAAAAATGTATATGTGCATTAAGACACATGCTTAACGGTGAATGAAAACATGAGGAAACCGGTATGTCATAGAATCTAAAAAGATCCAAACGTGTTAAGTGCACACAAGGAGCCTCTTCGCTGCACTTGAAATTCTTTCACCACACTGGTTCGAAAGAACTAGTGACACGATAAGAAGATGGAAAAAAAGTCAGTGTTTATCACTTACTGTTGGATTGTGAGGTGGGTGTCTGCGGGTTGTTGAACCCTGGACTCTGTTCCATGGAGAACCGCCCCGCTCGCTGCTCCGACAGCGAGGAGTGCCCCTCCGGTGTTCCAGGCATCATGCTATACAACATACTAGTGTTAACGGAGTGTACAATATCACCGCTATGGAAGTGCCTGAGGCTAAGGAAGAACTATTTCCTTCATCTTCTGCACTTCCTCTTAACTTATTTAATTTTAATTAAATTAAACTCATTTTAATTCAGTGCAGTTCAATACAATTTTATTCAATTATACTTCATTTAATTTATTTTAATTCAATTTAATTTAGTTTAATTTGATGTCATTCAATATTGTAATTTTGCTGTTACATGGATCTTTAGTAGTCCGAAATAAAATGTCAACTCTGTGGTCGTTTCCGCCCATAGTTCGTCGGACATAAGACAGATATGTCCAGCCCAGTCCCACTTTAGGCTTTAAATCCAACCCATAATCTTTGGGCAAGGTTTTAAGCGTCGATGACACAGGGCTAGTTTACAAACTACGAGCCAGCGAGTTCACTAGTAGTTTGTAAACTCGTCCCGTGTCATCGGCTTTTTACGATTGCAGTTGAATTAGTCGATGTTTGTCTAGTAACAAAAAACTTAAAAATTTACTTATTCAAAGATGCTACTATTCTGTTAACGAATTTCTAGTTGATAAAATTGACCTCGAACAGTAATTCTTGAATTTAAATTCTTTATGACATTCAAAACAAATTTACTAATATTATTATGCTAAAATTATTATACCAATTTTATTTAAAATGCAATTAAGAATTTGTATGTAATCTAAAATATTTAAAATCATTTAATAGGACAGAATGTTTGCAGTGCCCTGACAGGGTCATGTACACCGCTAGCTACTATATTAGAACCTAAGCTAATAAGACGATTTTACATGTAAGCAAATGAAATAAACAATAAAACAATAACACAATTTGCTTATTTTGAGATTTTTTAGGTTGGCCGCGACACGTAGCGGCAAAATATGATTTGTAAGAAATTGTATGAGGTATAACGCACTACGCAGCATCGTAACTACGCGCCGCGTCAACAAAAGTTGACCAACTCATCAAATCTGACGCGCCGTGTCGCGTCGTGTAGTTCCGCTGCCGTTAGTGCGGTATAGCAAGCGACGCGACACTTCTATTCTATACTAGCTGGTGCCCGCGACTTCGTCTGCGCAGGATTATTATTTCGAGTAGCGTAGTGTCGCTTAGTGCGGTCTAGCCTTAAAACTTACCCTGCAGGTGATTTTTGATTCGAGTTTGACTGCGGCGTCTGTCCCCCGCTATTTGACGGAGGGCCGTTGTCTTTCAAAGACGTGTTGGGTTGTTTTTGTATCGTTAATTCTTGACCTATTCAAAAAAATACAATAAGTCTACCAAAACTAGACATAGACAAACACGAATGTAGAGTGAGAGACGATTAGCCATAGAGTATGAAGTGTGTTAGCACATTTTCACCAACCACCACCACGAAATGAAAAAAAATCCACAGAAAAACATTAAATTCGCTGCATTTTTATATTTTGCTGTAAGTTTTTTCATATACATGTTTCTTTGCGAAGCTTTTTTGTTTAAATTATTTATGATTAAAACACATTATTCTTACAGCAAAAATAAACACGATTGAAAAGCAAAACACACAAAATCAGAAAAGAAAGCAAACATTAAAAAAAATCTAGTAAAAGCCAGGGGTTACACTTGTGGGTATTATTCAAATTAGTACCGCTCGCATTTCGAAAAGCACAGGTACATGCAACGTGTACGTAATTTACGGGCGCGCTCGTTTTATGGACCGCAATGTGTACGTAAAGCGTCTAGTTGTGGCCATACACTATCAGTTATGTGTCCAATTTGCATGAGATTTACAGAAAACGTTTCAATATTAGTTTTTAACTATTTTACCATGAGTACACTCATATTCCTACATCTAAAACAAACTTGTGGCTTATTAAATGTATTACTTCTAAACTTTTAAACACAAATGCAATGAAATACAGCCAAGTTTACTTGATTATACATCAGATCTCTGGCAAATCTGACAGTCAAAATGTTAGTACATGGCTAAAATAATACACCATTCATCTTGCTAAATTCTCCAATAAAAACCCCATGAAAAATGACAGTATATTGCCTTGAATGGCATACAACTAGATGAATATTGAATAAGGGCGCCTTAAAATTAGAAGCGTGAGGAAGCGCCACTGTGGCGCTTCTACCAGTTTTAATACAATATCTAGACGCGCCACTATGTTACGATAGTGGCGTCACTCACAATATCTTGACTCGCCACTATGTTAAAATCACAATATCTAGACTCGCCACTATGTTACGATAGTGCCGCTGCACCTGCGCGTCTAGATATTGTATGAAAACTAGTAAATGCGCCACAGTGGCGCTTCCTCGAGCCTCTAATTTAATGACGCTGAACTTTACGCTTTAGGAGTTTTTGTCACGTTCCGACACAAGTGTAATCCCCGCTTGTCATATTCTTTCGTAGCGTACCTTCGAACTGATTGAGATATGATATTTGCTGCGGCGAAGGCACGGGCATGAGACTCGGTTCTTTCCCGTGCGAGCTGGCCTGTTGGTTCTTTTGCTGTTGCGCTGCCAAGCATTGCAGCGTTCGGACAAACACGCCATCGTCTAGCTTTTCTAGTATTTCTGTTTCATCCGATGAGTCCAATTTCCGGTCAAATTGAACCGATACCATTGTAGTTTCCGGTTTTATTGTTATCGGTCACACGTTGGGATTTGAAGCGGTCAAGCGTTTGCGGGGGGAGGGGAGGGAAAACAAAAAATCGCATTACAACTACAGAAAAAAAAATCAACTACAAAAAACATTGTGATAAAAATAAAATTTGTCGTGGTTGGGAAAATGTCTAACAAAGATGTATTTATCGGCATGCTTTCTACTACTATGGCTTCAATTTATAGTTTCATGCGACACAACTTACCAACAACCTAAGTTGATTTAAATATTATCTTTTATCGAGTAAGATTATTATGACTGAATTTATCGAGTATTTAATAAAAGCTGTGGATGCGTTTTCCCTTTATCCACCAAGTTGCTGAGGCGAGATTTCCAGCTAAACTCCTACCAACTCTATTTTTGACAGGAAAAAAAATCTCTTTGCAAATGTCATCATTTCCTTGTCCTTTTCCCACTTAGGTGGGGTCGGCACAACATATTTTATTCTTCCATTCGTCTCTATCAGCCGTCATCTCTGTACTTACACCTGTTTTATTCATATCATCATTCACACAGTCCATCCATCTTTTCTTTGGCCTTCCTCTACTCTTATATCCATCCACTCTCATATTCAGGACCCTTCACATAACGTTCTTCCCTTCGCATCACGTGTTTGGTATGGCGCTAGCCTGTTACTTCTCAATTAATCCATCAATAGCGCAACCTTCAAGCTCCCTCTTATAAACACTTTTTTTTATCCATCCTCATCACTCCACTCATCCATCTCAACAGTCGCATCTCTGCTATATATATCCATACAACACAACAATAACAGATTTCTATAAAAATTGACTTAATTTTTTCAAGTTTTTGCCTTATCTGTGTTCAGTAACGGCAACTGATTATGTGTTTATTTTTTTCTGGTGATTAAAAATGTATATTTTCCCCTTGTCAGCAGAATTGTATATTTTCCCCTTACCCAAATGTCAGCAGAAGATAATCAAGAAAAATAAAATACTCGATAAATCCAGGCAGGACTTAGGGCGCCTTCAAATTAGAGGCGTGAGGAAGCGCCACTGTGGCGCTTCTACTAGTTTTCATACAATATTTAGACGCGCCACTGTGGCGCCACTCGTGACTCACGCTTCTACATTTGCCTCTAATTTGAAGGCGCCCTCAGAGCTATCTTGATATACATGGAGGTATAGATTAGATGAGCGAGTGTTACCTGGCGCGTCCTGTTTGGCCTGCTTGTGCGCCGGCGAGTTGAGTCCGGAGGGCGCGCGCGACGCGTCGGCCGACATCGGCATGGACACGGAGCCGTGGCCTGGAGATTGCGTCGCTGTAGCGTCACGGGTGACGGTTACACGATACGAAACACATACAGGTCTAGTCTAGCTACATACTAAATATATCTAGGTATAGTCTTTCTACCCGACTGCCAAAGCAGGGTTATGTTTTTCGCGCGTATCTTGTATGTATGTATTTAAACTTCTGTGCTACCTCGTATTTTCCAAACGGATGGATGGATATTGACAGTCTCGATCACTTGAGTGTTCTTGGATGGGTTTAATAAAACAAAATGGCGGATTTTTGTGCTAAATTGAAATGGAGCTAAATAGAAAGTCGTTAATATTTTTTTGTTTACCGAACCCATCGAGTAGGGTATAAAAATGAAGGTATTTTAAAAGAGATTACAAAAATATGTATAAGTTATATGTTTAAATTTAATTTGGAATAATGAATTGACAATAAATGTATAATTATTTCGCTTCGGATTTTCGGTTTTTTTTAACTTTAAGCTTGTTTCATTGTAAACATGGGACGAGACGAGCTAAGGGCTCTTCTGAAGGTAAGAGATACCGCCTGCTCATGACCAGAACAGTGCTACACAGGACTTTAATTCTCATATAGGTGTGATTTTGTTAACATGATTTTTACTGAACTCGAGAAGCATGATTTTTGTGACTTCTTAATTGACCGATATTTATCTCTGGATGAAATTTAAGATTTTTCGAGCTGCTGACGACACGGATGGTCGTCGACTTCACGGATGGTCGAATGGCAAGTATATTAGACTGCCACGCCCAGTGTCGCGGGTTCGATTCCCGCTTCAGGACAAACATTTGTGTGATGAACATCGGTGTTTGTCTTGAGTCTGGGTCTACCTATTCCATGTATGTATTTACATAAAATAAGTATTTAAGTATTGTATTAGTCATCTGGTTCCCATAATACAAGCTCTGCTTAGTTTGGGGCTATATGGCGTTTTGTGAAATGTTCAAAATATTTATTTATCTTATTAGGTAATCTACATCTCATCTCATAGTAAACTTTATGATCGGTGGCGTGCCCAAAATATCACGTGCCATCCTTGCCACGCGTGCTATTGGTTGGCTATCCCTGCCGTAGAATATCTGACACTATAGGAGAAAATTCGATTACCGACTGCGTACTTAGTTTAGGCGATTTGTGTATCGAAATATTTGGAAACCCACATGATCTGCAGTTGGCAGCACTATGCTATCGGTTCATAGGTTTTGGATATAGGAGGCGAAATTACAAAGTTGAGGTTTTGTTTACTCACCTATAGGCACAGAGGCGGATCGGTGTAGGGGCGAAGCTCCATAGGGCGGCGGAGGTAAGCAGCCGCCCCTTTCTGAGCAGGGGGACTTCACTTGTGTACCTACAACAAACAAAAATTATAATATACAAAGAGATACAAGGAGTTTTGGCGAGAATTATAAGTCGGTGACATTGTAATATTTAACAAAACTTATATTACTTTGAGTGGTTCATTATTATATTACATTAGATTAACTTATTTTAATGTAAATTGCTGTTGGTCTTTTGAAGAAAAAAAAAAAAAAAGTGTGGTACATTGAAAACGCCAACTTCTAGTACATTTCTAGGCATTTTTATTGTTATAAGGGGTGGTCTAGGCAAATCTCGCGGAAAAAAAATCTTTCATTTATTATAGGAACACTGTTATTCATGGCTACGATAGATATACTCACTTAATTCATTATCCATAGACTTGGGATCGTCGAAGAACTGGTGGTGTAATTTCTGCCAATCGAAGTCAGCGCCGGCGGGGCTCTTCGGGCTCCGCATGCCGGGCTTCATGCCCATGGGGCCCGCGCCCGAACAGGGGCCCGGCCCGCCGCCGTCGCCGGGGCCCATCTGAGGGAAACGGTACACAGGTCATTTTGATGACACGGATGGTTGAGTGGCAAGGGTGTTGGACTGCCACGCCGGTGTCGCGGGTTCGATTCCCGCTTCTGGACAAACATTTGTGTGATGAACATCGGTGTTTGTCCTGAGTCTGGGTGTTTTCTATGTATGTATTAATTGAATAAGTATATAAGTATTCTATCAGTCATCCGGTAACCATAATAGAAGCTTGCTTAGTTTGGGGCAAGATGGCGTTGTGTGAAATATCCAAGGCCGTACTCGTCGCACATTGGTCCGTTGGGCATGCATGATCCGGGGCACAGTCCGCCATCATACCGCTCATCATGCTTCATTGCCCAATAGCGCCATCTAGCGGAGTGTACAATAAAGAACCACTCACATTCCGCGCGCGGCCGTACTCGTCGCACATTGGTCCGTTGGGCATGCCGTGATGGTCTGGGGCACAGTCCGCCGTCATGCTTAATTATCCAATAGCGCCATCTAGCGGAGTGTACAATAAAGAACCACTCACATTCCACGCGCGGCCGTACTCGTCGCACATTGGTCCGTTGGGCATGCCGTGATGGTCTGGGGCACAGTCCGCCGTCATGCTTAATTATCCAATAGCGCCATCTAGCGGAGTGTACAATAAAGAACCACTCACATTCCGCGCGCGGCCGTACTCGTCGCACATTGGTCCGTTGGGCATGCCGTGATGGTCTGGGGCACAGTCCGCCGTCATGCTTAATTATCCAATAGCGCCATCTAGCGGAGTGTACAATAAAGAACCACTCACATTCCGCGCGCGGCCGTACTCGTCGCACATTGGTCCGTTGGGCATGCCGTGATGGTCTGGGGCACAGTCCGCCGTCATGCTTAATTATCCAATAGCGCCATCTAGCGGAGTGTACAATAAAGAACCACTCACATTCCGCGCGCGGCCGTACTCGTCGCACATTGGTCCGTTGGGCATGCCGTGATGGTCTGGGGCACAGTCCGCCGTCATGCTTAATTATCCAATAGCGCCATCTAGCGGAGTGTACAATAAAGAACCACTCACATTCCGCGCGCGGCCGTACTCGTCGCACATTGGTCCGTTGGGCATGCCGTGATGGTCTGGGGCACAGTCCGCCGTCATGCTTAATTATCCAATAGCGCCATCTAGCGGAGTGTACAATAAAGAACCACTCACATTCCGCGCGCGGCCGTACTCGTCGCACATTGGTCCGTTGGGCATGCCGTGATGGTCTGGGGCACAGTCCGCCGTCATGCTTAATTATCCAATAGCGCCATCTAGCGGAGTGTACAATAAAGAACCACTCACATTCCGCGCGCGGCCGTACTCGTCGCACATTGGTCCGTTGGGCATGCCGTGATGGTCTGGGGCACAGTCCGCCGTCATGCTTAATTATCCAATAGCGCCATCTAGCGGAGTGTACAATAAAGAACCACTCACATTCCGCGCGCGGCCGTACTCGTCGCACATTGGTCCGTTGGGCATGCCGTGATGGTCTGGGGCACAGTCCGCCGTCATGCTTAATTATCCAATAGCGCCATCTAGCGGAGTGTACAATAAAGAACCACTCACATTCCGCGCGCGGCCGTACTCGTCGCACATTGGTCCGTTGGGCATGCCGTGATGGTCTGGGGCACAGTCCGCCGTCATGCTTAATTATCCAATAGCGCCATCTAGCGGAGTGTACAATAAAGAACCACTCACATTCCGCGCGCGGCCGTACTCGTCGCACATTGGTCCGTTGGGCATGCCGTGATGGTCGGGGGCACAGTCCCCCATCATACCGCCCATCATGCCGTCCATCATCATGCCGCCTGGGGACAATACAGAACCACCGGTAAATACACTAAATATACAAATTTTAAGTTTGAATTAAAAAATGGGACTCGATCCTGCAATGAACACGTGCAATAGTATTTCGTAGACTTTCACGATTATCACATACATAGTTATTTGATTATAAAGTGAGCGCGATAAAGACCCGTAATAATTAAATAACACGGTACAGTAATCATTTTTGGAACATAGCAGTTGAGAGCTAAGAATACTACGAGATCTATACAAAGTGGGCACTTTGCTAGATCCGAAACTTTGAATTAAGAAAAAATATTAATTAATGAAAAAGTTTGAGTAAAGTTTTTCTTAAAATTACGCAAAAACAAACTAAGTTTTGCAACAAACAAGTTGTTAAGTTTTTATATTTATTAGGTAAATTGTATTGTATTCATGCTGAATTATTTTCGAAGTAAAACCTTTATTAAAATCATGCAGATTATGTAACATCACATGCAAAAGAGAATGTATTAAATGTTGTTTTTTTTTTAGTAAGTATTCACTTTCATCCCAAGCTCGAAAGGACTTAAGGCATACATATTCACTGGAATTTTACTTTGTGTATTATTTCTAGTACAATGAACCATTTTGTTATTTAAACATAGTAACCAGGTAGGTGCCGTGCGTCTAGTGGAAGGGAAGATCCTTGCCCAAAAGTGGGAAACACTATACGTTATAAAAAATCATCTAGTTTTATCTCTGGGTTACAAGTTAACATGACGTATAACATCATGCATTCCTCTCCTCAAAGAAACCCTTAAAGAGGAAAATAATACAAACGTGAGATGTAGTACCTTTTGCGGGTCTATACACTCCGATCATTTCACCAAAAAGTAAAAAAGGGAATATCTTTACCCAAAAGTAGGAATCACTATACGTTAAAAAAATCAGCAAAAAGTTGAACAGGGAAGCTCTTTGACCAAAAGTGGGAAATACTATACGTAAAAATCATCTAGTTTTATATTTGGGGTACAAGTTAACATGCCGAATAACCTCATGCATTCCTCCTCCAAAAGCTTAACCCTCAATGAGGAAAACAGTATAAACGTGAGAGATGTAATACCTTTTGCGCCGGGTCTATACACACCGTTCATTGCATTGAGACCGGGGCCCGGCATCATGCGGGGGCCCATGTGGGGGCCCCCCATCAGGCACGGCTTGGGGCCCATCCCGCCCATGGGGCTCGACATGCGCTGCGGATAACAAATAACATTAAAAAATAATTTCAACACGGAGAATGAATATAAAAAAATAAGCTATGGTGTGAAAGAAACAGTTATTTTTTTGATCTAAACTAAGTTCTATAACAAATCAATTGCAAAGTCAGCCAAGGCCAACATGCCGAGTGGGAGACGTGCCTCGACTTTCGACCCGAAGGTCGTGGGTTCGAACACGGTCGTACATCATTGGACTTTTCTATTCAAAAATTTATGTGCGCACTAAAACACGTGCTTAACGGTGAAGAAAACAATAGAACCTAAAAGTTCGAAAACATGTATCAAGTGCACGAAAGGAGCCTCTTCGAGGCGCACTTGAAATCCTTTCACCACACTGGTTCAAAAGAACTAGTTAAATAGTTAGTTAGATAAGAAGAATTGGTTAGTATTTAACTTACCCCCATAGGACCTCCGCAAGCTCTTCCCATATGCATATCAGAACACATCCCTGGCTTCATATCCGGACCACACGGCCCTCTGATTCCTTTCATGCCACACGGACCCATGGGACCCATAGGCCCATTCGGCCCCATCCCACCCATCATCGGCCCGTTCGGCCCCATCCCCCCCATCGGCCCCATGGGTCCGTTAGGCCCGTGCCCGCCCATGCTCATAGGACCCATCGGACCACCCATAGGACCCATGTGACCGCTCATGGGGCCGTTTTGTCCCATCGGGCCGCCCATTGGACCCATATGTGACATAGTGCAGCTGGGTCCGGAGTTCATAGCGCTTGACATTGACACCATGGGGCCGTTGGGGTTGCCCATGGGGCCGTTTGGACCCATGGACATGGGGGGGAAATGGGGCATGTTCATGCTTGCGCTTGAGTTTGGGGGTTGGTTGTCCGGAGGTTGGTTATTGTCGTTCGGACCCTGGAAAACAAACGATTTATTGTAACATATTTACAACAACTAACACAGCACAAATTAATTTATGATGTTTAATATCTTTCCTCTCGCTTTATGTCAATTTATGGCAGTGATTTCGTGAAATGCTATGGAAATGCATGTGAATGTGAATGGTGTAAACTACGTTGGTGAAATAAATAAATAAATATGTAACAGGAAGCCGTCAGATAACTAAAGATATAATGAGAAAAGAATAGAAACAAAAAATATAAGAAAAAACGGAAAAAATATATGAAATGTCAGATGTTACACATACGAATACTGTAAGGCTCGCTAGTTTTTTTTGACCATTACTATTTTGGGTTGATTTTTTTCTCTAGGCGTGCGCTGTAGGCTTAACAGCTCGAAAGACGAATGGTCATTAGATTCTTCCGGATCTCGATATGTGAAACGCCAAGAAACTCAAATTAGAGGCTGGAAACTTATATTTTAAGATAAAGATAAATTTATTTTAACCAGAGACTTATGTCATAATTACAATATAGTATTTAAGATGAAGAGGTAATAAGAGTAAAATAGAGGTATCATATTTACATGATCAAGAGATATAAATTACAAAATAATAAATTTTAATGTGAAAAAAAAAAACAATCATACAACTTTTCAGTCACAAGCGTCATATTCTCCAGCAGATTATCTCTTCTCACCTGGTTGGGGTTGGTCCCGCCACTCTCGGGGAACAGCATCTGCTGCATCTTCCGGATGGTGGCCAGCTGTTCCTCGCGGTGTGCGCGCTGCTGCGGCGTCAGATTCTCGTCTGGAATTTTTACACCTGCACAGAACATCACTATCATTCCATGATCCTTTTTTTTACGTGACTACGTCTAATAAATGGATTAACGCCGGCTGCATGCACGAAAACGTTGCGTCATTGTCCGGTAACGCTCATTGTCCCGTTACGCGGGTAGTCACGTTAAACTATCGTCCGTAAAGCAACTTTAAAGACAACCAATTTTTTTTTATTTGAAATAGGCAAGTATTTGACTACAGCCTCACCTGATAGTAAGTGACGGTGTGGTCGAGGATGTAGCACGCTTGCCTAGTAAGAACTTATTCACTCTTGATTTGAAGACTCCGAGTGATAGAGATATTCAGATCTATTTTTGTTTAGTTAGCCCTCCTAATGTATAGCAAAAACCTTGGTCTGCCTGCTTCCTATCTAGATATTGTAATGCCCTCACGTAAGATTCTACCACTTTATTAAGTAATTGTTAGCATTTTCAACAGACTTTAAAAAGGACGAAGTTGTCAATTCGGTGGAATATTTTTTTTTTAATATTTGAAACCTTTGTTGTTTATAAACCGATTTGAAAAAAAAAAATTTTTCTTGAGAGGTTATAATTTCAGATTGTCTTATATTTATATTGATTACAGTCCCATATAAATTTTATCAAAATCGGTTCAGTAGTTTAGTTTTAAAATAGAAATATCTGGAAAAAAAATAGTTGAAGTGAACAAAATTGTGTCTATTATTACCTTTAAGGCTGTATATATTATGCATAGATAAATAACGATGTTCCTATAGAACAAGATGGACAGTATCAAACCAAAAGGGAATCGAAAGACAGGACCAAAAAAAATCAGACACCTTGTCAATAAAAATTATATATCTCCATTTTCAAATAATGTTTGTTACTTTTTACGATGTAGTTTTATCATCAATGAAACAACCTAGTAGACTTTTAACATATAATAGTTATTTGGCCCTGTTATTTCTCTTTTTAAAATTAGCATCGGACCAAAATGTACTAGAAGTTAGCCAAAGTGGCTCCCTTTTCTTGGTCGCATTTTCAATGGACTACATTGTGTTTATTTTCTTTAATACTTCTGTGTATGTTGTTAATATAAGCCAGGCTTACCTTTAGGCCCGCCCTGGCAGTCTCCAGAGTCGGATTGGGAAGAATCTTGCGCTTCAGAGCACGCCGGCATTTGCTGCCCGTTGGGCATTCCGTTCGACATTACTGAGGAGTTTTTCTGTAACAAACATACATTCTTTATTTATTAATTTTACACAAACAGTTAGCTACAGGGTCTACAGGGTTATGAAGGCCACTTACTTACTAGTTCAAGTTCTTTTATTAATAAAGATCAGTTACAGGTCAGAATGTAGATAGTGCAATTTCAAAAAACAAAAAATTTTAACAACAATAAAACATAACTAGCTATACAATAAAAAATAGTACATTCATAAATTAAAAAAAATATCATAATTAACTATATTAAAATAACTCAAGGTTATTTCAAAAAATCATCAATTTTATAATAATATTGGTAAATGAGATTTTTTTTTAATTAAAATTTAAAGGATTGCGTTGCAAGAACACTGGTCATGAAGTCTAGAAGACGGTTGTAGACCGCCGGCCATCACATGAACCAGCTTCGACCATTTACTATACAGGGCGTC
Source organism: Lobophora halterata (assembly GCA_932526365.1). Classification (NCBI taxonomy): domain Eukaryota; kingdom Metazoa; phylum Arthropoda; class Insecta; order Lepidoptera; family Geometridae; genus Lobophora; species Lobophora halterata. The sequence goes on from OW052026.1 coordinate 4,162,333, forward strand.
CCACGGTTATGCCACATGGAGGGAAAGTACCTTGAATATTGTAGATAGAACATTTTACTGAAAGAAGACATTATTTGTGCATAGTGTGAAGAAATTACTATAATACGGCGTACTTTTTTAGTGTTTGTTCGAAACACTTTGTATGGAAATTTGCCTTGAGGATTACCCTTAAATAATTTTATTTTGTAAATACAATAGTTTGACTTTTGACCCTAGTTCCAGGGGAATGGGAGCCTTCCGCGTTTTTAAAATTTTGTCAGAGCGTCTGGTCGAAGCGACGCGTGATCAGAGGGCTGGCAGCTATCTGGGCCAAAGAATAAGCCTTGCTATACAAAGAGGCAATGCAGCCAGTATCCTCGGCACGCTGCCATCGGGTATCGAGTTGGAGCAGTTGACCTACCTATAGATAGTTTGCAACGGTCTATGGGTGGCCCAATTGTTTCCTGTTGTAAATTTTGTAATATATTATATTATATATAAATAGATTAGTAGTTAGCTTATGCTGTAATAAAATAGTTTGATGATATACTCACGGTGTCCCAGGGCATTTCACCATCAGCACCGAGGCCGTCCATGACACCGCAGGACGGGGTGCCCCCTGGAAACCCATCCATGGGACCCATGCCGGACATTTGGCCCATCTGACCACCTGCCACACAAAACACAGTTAAGTAAGATTGACCATGACCGCAATAGCCGTCAATTTAACAATAATTTAGTTAAAAAATTTGAAAAAAAAATAAACCACCTGCCTAAATGAGGCGGCCATTTTGGCCATTTCTAACAAAGCATAAGTATGATCAACCTGTATATAATGTTCCTACAAATGAGACACACACCTAACGGCCTAACTCTCGGCTATTTTTTATTATTTATTTATTAATTATTTTTAATTCTTGACAACTAAATTAAATTCTACACTTTTCTATTATTATCAGCCTGAGCTGTCCCATTGCAGGCAAACGCCTCCTCCCATTTTCAATAAATATAAAAGAACTGAAGTTCGTCAAGAGCTGAAAGTGAGTACTAGAGAGGAATTTTGAAGTGGGCTAATCATAAATATCATAAGCATAAGGTGTAGATGCCAAATTTTAACCATCTCACAGCTTTGTTTTGTAAATGTTATCTTGGCGAATTTTTTAACTTTTTTCAGAAATGGGTACCTAAGAAAATCAATTATCTTTTTTTTATTTTAATTTTATATTTAAAGGAAAACAAACAGCTTCTTACAGATTTAGTACAACAGGATGGTGGATGCATTAAGCCTAGCAGTATTCAGTTGTACTAATCACTTTTTAATATTATTTTTTTTATTTGTAATTTGTAATTTATGGATCCTAAAATATGAATTAAAATTTGATTTATTTTTTTATATTTAATCTACGAAATCACATACCTTTCATCATCATCATCTGATTGGGCCCGCCCATCCTATTGGGCCCGGGCCCCGGTCCCATCATATGCCCCATACCATGCCCCATGGGCCCCATGTTGGGCCCAGGTCCCATGGGTCCGCCCATCATGTGCCCCATCTGGTTGGGCGGGCCCCCCATCATGGGCGGTCCGCCGCGCATGCCGCCACGAGTCTTAGCCATGGCGAGGTTGTTCAGCCATTGTGCCGGACTTTGCTTGTTGAACTGACCGATTTTGAGGGGATGTTTCTGTAAATACACACACTTGGTTACGAACCGACAAGACTATGTTATAAATGTGACACAAAATTATTAAAAAATACAACACTGTGTCACATAAACACATCAGCAAAAGCTGCTCGTCTATCAACAAATATATATAGGGTAAACCAACCTATTATTGGCACCCCCGCCTATTATTGACACCCTAGAGTTTGGTGCGAATAAACAAGGAAACCATAGATTATTCAATTTTAGTATGAGGTCTTAATTAACTTAACTCTAGTTTAGAGTTTTAGTATCTAAACCAAAGCGCCGAAAACAGAAAACCCAAGTCACATGTATACTATTTATTAATACGAGTTTACAACCTATCTCTCATTCCAAGGTGAAATCCTAACATGACTGGCCTAGATTATACAGCAGATGGCCGGTTGCATACCTTGTTGAATACCATGGAAGAAGCTGATGGTAGAGTGTCTGATTTTCTGTGAGAGCTATGAATGAAAGTTATTTTATATTTTGATACTTATCTTTTTTATAATATTTCTGTAATTTTTTCATTGTCATTTTCTTTTTGAATTTATTTTATCAATTACCGCCATGAATGTTTTATTTTTTAAATGATTTTATGTGTGACTCTATATGTAATGAATTGTTCTGTAATGTATAATATAATATTAGTTAGTGTAAGTGGTGTAAAACCGTTCTAATTAATTAAATAAATAATACCTCTAAATACTTCTTGGTGGCGGGCTGCGCGCAGTGGTACGCTATTATGGAGTGGTGCTGGCCGGATATGACGGACTCGGCCCCCTTATTGGCCAGCAGTGTGGAAAACACGAAGATCTGGCTTTGCTGCTGGGATAGAAGAGAGTGATTACTTGATTTTAAGGGCGTGAAGCCGTTAGCAAGTATTGCCAATCATCAACCAATATAAACTCACCGATGCCTCGGTCCCTAACTACCCTCAACAACCTCCTAGAAGCCAGTCCACATAGTGACATATTTGCAGACCAATGGAGAGAGCTAATCTCAGATTGCCATTGGTTCTGCGAATCTAAATTTTGATTTAAGTATAATTCATTATGTAGGTATTATCTGGAGACACGGCAGTGTCTCCGAGACAAGTAGAGCAGCACAGCCGTAGTAACCTTTTCTCGAAGCGACTCGAGGGAATTGCCAGTTTTCTATATCTCTGTTACTGATTATGGTAAGAGCTTGATTATTATTATTATTTTTGACTATTTTGAATTTAAAATGCAAGTAATTTTTAAATAATTTAATTTTTAATGTAATAATTTTATCTTTAAATATTGTAATTGGTTTCTAACCGTTTTATTTAAAGTAAATAAATAAATACTAAATGACAATGTATAGGCAAAACCACTGAATGTAGGCTTGAGATTTGGAGGGTATATTCGTCAAGTAGTTTTTTTTTAATTTTGTTACCTCAGAACTTATTTGTTTATGAAAAAATATTTTTTTGTTTGAGAGGAAATTTCATCAAAACCGGTTCAGTAGTTAAGGGTAATCCTCAAATCTGAGTTCCATACAAAAATGTTTCGGACAAATACTCAAAAAGTACGCCGTATTATAGTAATTCCTACACACTATTCGTTTTCTCTATGTTTTTTGATTTCGTGAACAAAAAAAGTGAAAGGTTTCATACTTTAATTTAGATTTTATATTTATACGTGTTTTTAAGTTAGTAGGGTTAATTTTAAAACACGTATAAAATCTAAATTAAATTATGAAACCTTTCACTTTTTTTGTTCACGAATTCAAAAAACATAGAGGAAACGAATAGTGTGTAGAAATTACTATAATGCGGCGTACTTTTTGAGTATTTGTCCGAAACATTTTTGTATGGAACTCGAATTCAAATTCGAGTTCCATACAACACATCAGAATAACACATAGGCTACAATTTATTAAGATACGCAGACGAAGTCGCGGGCACCAGCTAGTAACTGATAAAAATATATCGTCGAAGTAAACGAAATTGCGTATTTTACTTCCCTTTGACTATTTAGTGGTTTTTACGACGTGCATCATAACATTGCAAGTTAATATAAAGCTTGTAAAATAGGAAAATCAACTTTGAAATCAAGTGACCTCCAATACAATAAGTCAATGTTACCTCCATGCTGCCGGCCTGCTTGCTGATCACGTTGGAGGGAAGTGTGGCCTCGCTGGTCGACATGGAGCCCATCGACACGGGGCCCATGGGGCCCCCCGAGCCGGCCATGCGGCACGACCCCATCTCGGGGCCGTTGGGGTTACGGCAGTTCGGGTTATCCTGTTAGGAGGATATACTTTCAGATTGGTCCCATACAAATTTCATCAAAATCGATTCAGTAGTTTAGATTTTATATCCAAATAACTGAAAAAGATAATGTCGTCGAAGTAAACGAAATTGCGTATTTTGCTTCCCTGTGACTTTTCAGTGGTGTTCACGGTACTAAAACAGTCCAATTGAAGTCAGTTGTCTATGTTTTTGTTAAACCTTGATTATTATTGTACACATTGTATCTTTTTCTTTGAGGACTCAATAACCATTGACATGGCAGCGGCCGGCAGAGCACTTTCAGTGTTAAACAATTTTAACCCGCCCGATGGTCGGATTACATCATAAAAACAGCCGGAGGCCAGTGGATCAGGCTAGCCCAGGACCGCATAACATTATTTAAATAACTCGAAATTAATTATTTTGAAAAGATGAGCGACAGCGCCGTGATAGGCCGAGAAGACGCTGGTGCGATGACCTTGACGCCTTCCAGACTGATTGGTGGGAAGTGGCGAGCCACCGAAAACTTTGATAAGTATGGGATGAGAACTTTGCCCAGCAGAGGGACAGATTAGGAAAAAAACTAAATACTTATAAGAAGACCCGTATTGCAGGGCCGCTAACAGTCGATACTGTTCTTTTTAAATAGGTAGATACCGTTTAGAATTGTTTGACACTGAAAAAGCTCTGCCAGTCGCTGCCATCCTAGTGAGAAATGAGCCTTAATTATGTTTTTTATGCAAAAAAGTAGCTATTATAATACATCACTACGTTTAATTATGATGTATCATGACAAATTCTTAGAATTACCTGCAGGTTGCTCGAAGGTCCTCTCAGGCCGGTCTGAGGGTCTAAGATGTCGTTCGAGTCTGATGATAGCCGTTCAGACTTCAGAGATCCCGGCCCTCCAAGCTCGCAAGACGGGGACTTTGTGGGATCACCTAGAGAAAAAAACACATGTAGTGAACAATCTGATTTTGGAGTAAATTAAGTGTATAGTTTGTATAAGAGCGGTTTCAGACTAGCGTATTTTGGTCGCTCGTATACGGACGGATTGTATTAAATAAAAAATAATAAAAAATAAAAATATTTTATTTCGGACTACAAGATCCATATAAAGTTTCACATGACATATTATATTACAATAAATTATTAAATTACAAACATTAAAATAAAAATAAAACAAATTTAATTAAAATAAATTAAATTGAATTGAATAAAAATTAAATTAAATCGATTAAAAATAAAATAAAATTGAATTAAATGGAATGAAATTGAATTAAATGTATTGACTAAATTGAGGATTATAATTGAATTTATTTTAATTAAAATAAAATTAAACAAGGAAGTGCATTGTGCCGAGGATTATCAACAAGGGAAATAGTTTCCCCCGTTTATAATCCTCTGCACAAGGCACTTCCATAGCGGCGATATCGTACACTCCGCTACAGTCCTCAGGATGCTGTTGCAGCTGCCCCGTACTCTGCTCATCAGGGATGCGGTCTTTTTGCGCATGATGGCATGAAAACCATCAGTGTGGTGCTGCGCAAACATCCCCGACGCACTGCAGAATCGGGGCAGTCGCAACATCATCCTGAAGATATTATTATACTGGACACGTAGGGCGTCCATCGATCTTTTGGTATACCTGAGCCACAAGCTTCCCGTGTAAAAACTCTGACAATAGGCTTTAAAGAGCGTGACCTTAACTTGGTCAGTACAACGGGAAAACCTGCGAGCCAGCATATTACCTCGGACCGATAGAGCCCTACGCTCCCTCTCAATATCTACATCATCTTTAAGGTCGTCGGTAAGAAAATGCCCCAGATATTTAAAAGTCGAGACACGATTAATGTTCAAGCCGTTCAGGGTAATGTTGAGTGTATCGGGACATTTACCGGCGGCCTTAAAGATCATGTATTCAGTTTTCTTTATATTATATACAAGACCATGATCAGTCGCGTACTTCTCACATACCTTGAGCAATTCTCTGAGGCCGCCCACCGTCGGGCTCAGCAGCACCATGTCGTCAGCGTAACTAATGTTATTGACGCTAACGCCGTTCATACGACAGCCGACACGCATGCTGCTCAGCCCCTCGATGAGGTTGTTTACATACAGGTTGAAGAGTTTGGGAGACGTCAGCCCCCCCTGCCTCACCCCACTCTCCAACCTATATGGCCCCGACAGTGAATTGGCCCACCTCACAAAGTTGGTCTGGTTATCATACCAATGCTTAAATATCTTTAGGATTTCAACCGGTAGACCCCTGTCTCTCAACTTGCTCCAGAGCACATCATATGAAACTAGGTCAAAGGCTTTGGAGAGGTCAAGGAAACAGGCGTATACCGGCGTCCTGCGGTCTGTATAATACTGGACGGTGTGCTTGAGACTTATTATTGCGCTTTCTGTAGACAGTCCTGGTCGAAACCCGAACTGAGCGTCATGAAGGTTTAGGAATTTATCCAGATAAGAATCAAGCAGACCGTCCAGTATTTTAGCAATAATGGTTGCTAGGGAGATTGGGCGGTAGTTTTTTACATCAGAGACATCCCCTGTCCTGTTCTTCACAATGGGCACAACGATTGTTTTCATTAAGTCCAGTGGTAAGTGAGAGTGACTAATGCACATTGTGAAGAACATGGACAAGACGCTCGGTAGATGCACCCCCGCATGCTTTAAATGTTCAACACTGAGCCCATCATGACCGGGAGATTTGCCACCGCTCATTCTCTTCAGGACTCTCCTAACTTGCCCAGCAGTGAAAAGAACGAGTGGCTCCCTTTCCCCATGACTGGGCTCGGTGTCGATCGATGCTGCAGAAGGGCCAAGCGGGGAGTGAAGTATTGGTTCTCGCGAAACTTCAAAAGCCGAACGTTGTTTATGTGCGTATACCGGCGTTATCCAATTTCTGAGGCTGCGTGGTGGGCGGACTTGTCTCCAGGGATTGCAGGCCCCGCCACCAATCGGCTATTGTCAAAATTATCAAAGTTCCCCACTTGATGCGACTACTTTAAAACCCTGTATCTTGTCGGGTCCCTTCAGGAGAGAGACTCACCACCGCTGCCCATGATTCTGTCTATCTCAGTCATCAGAGGTCAGGCATCTCCTCACCGTGCGGTTCTATCAAGATGGATTCAGAGTCAAGACTCTGTGCTGTGCTTCGTCCGATTCTTTCTGGAGTGAGACTCTCCATCGCTGTCCATGAGTCCGTCGACCTCAGTCTTGATGTTGTCGGCGGCGAGGTCGGGTGTGACCTCACCGTGCGGCTCCATCTCGACCCTGTGCTATGCCTGGTTCGGTTCTTTCAGGAGAGAGACTCACCATCGCTGTCCATGAGTCCGTCGATCTCAGTCTTGATGTTGTCGGCGGCGAGGTCGGGCGTGTCCTCACCGTGTGGCTCAATCTCGACACTGTGCTATGCCTGGTTCGGTTCCTTCAGTAGAGAGACTCACCATCGCTGTCCATGAGTCCGTCGATCTGTCTTGATGTTGTCGGCGGCGAGGTCGGGCGTGTCCTCACCGTGCGGCTCCATCTTGACCCTGTGCTGTGCCTTGTCCGGTTCCTTCAGGAGTGACTCACCATCGCTGTCCATGAGTCCGTCGATCTCAGTCTTGATGTTGTCGGCGGCGAGGTCGGGTGTGTCCTCACCGTGCGGCTCCATCTTGACCCTGTGCTGTGCCTTGTCCGGTTCCTTCAGGAGTGACTCACCATCGCTGTCCATGAGTCCGTCGATCTCAGTCTTGATGTTGTCGGCGGCGAGGTCGGGTGTGTCCTCACCGTGCGGCTCCATCTTGACCCTGTGCTGTGCCTCGTCGGGCTCCTTCTTCAGCGCCGCCGGGGTCGGCAACGACGCTGATGGCGGCCGGGACCCGTGCCCTGGACCAAGATAAAACGCATTCTGAGACAGAATAGTGGAAAGAGTATAAAGCGAAGATATACGGTACAGTATGCGCACTGAACATGTTTCCCAAATGAGCCTAATATAATGTGAGTTAAGCAGAAAATCTGAATCTAAATCGCTACCACGCAGCTACTACGCAACTACTTCGGATAACTTCGGAAACACACTCGTTCGCTGCGCTTATATACTGCATCTATTAGGCAGGCAAGATATTCGCTCGACAATCTTGCTAATTTTTGAACCAAATAATTAGGTATTTGAGACGTTCAACGAACTTCGATCCAAAAAGCCTAATATAAAAAAAATATTGATTATTCAAAACTCTATTTGCCGATTCTATTTAATTCAGCGGTATTTATTCATCAATAGGATCGAGTTATACCAGCAAAATTAATAATGTAAGCCAGTGCTAGATAATAAATGAGATGAATCGATTAAATAGCGCGCCGCTTTCCCTCGTATTACGGCGCTGGACTGTGCGAAAATCGATCAATATCACGATTAATAATGTTTTTACCGGTTTTTAGTAGAAAATATGTATTTACGTAGCTCTCTCTTCAATGTCTGTTTATATGAAGCGCTGGAAACTTAAATATGAAATAGTATTATCGGAGTGTACGAAATGGGAAGTAACCTGAGGTCTATCTATAGAACTTTTATTATTATTATTATTAAGCCATTTATTCCCATAACTTAAAATTATTATTATTTTTTTACAATAATTTATAAGTAAGTAATATGATTGCATTTTTAGTTTCAAAAATATTATTTTAAGTACATTCATGAATGAACACTGAGAAATTTTATAGTAAGAACATAAACATATCATTATTATTTAAATATTAACTTAAATATATCAGTAATTTATTATGGGACACCCATTGATAGGCGAAGGCCTCCTCCAGACATTTGTCGATTTTATTATAATTATCTTCTTCAATTGTTAGGTATTTGGCCGGAGGGTTTTGGTCTACTCTTCCCGTGGGGACCAGCCATATTGGGAGAGGGAAATATTTTTCTTTAATAGTAAAGTTTGATGATTGCGGGCGGCGGCGGCGCTAACTGGCAGTTCATTTTTTATATATTTCTTGGGTGTTTTGTCGTGGCTGGCCTTTATTTTGGAATGATAGGTATTGCGTTATATTTCTATTTTCTAAATTGGTTTTAGTCTTTTTAAGGGCTCTATTCTGAGTGCTTGGGCTTTTTTCATTCAGAAAGGTTCGTTTATTATTGTTCTTTAGTGATAGTATAGAACTTTACGAAGACTAAATTGTTCTGGCTAGGGCCGGGAGTAGTTAGCCGAAAATTATGAAGTGTGGGTTCAATTCCCATTGCAGTAATATTGCTATTTTTGTAATCACAATAATTATGGACTGGTTAGCTGGTAGAAAATGTCCTTAGGTATTATGCCCACCCTTTGTACAATCAGCTGTACAGAGATGTATACACTCACCAGCTTCCACATTTATATTACTCTTAATTTTGCAAAGAAAAGTGCACGGAATCATTTTCCAATTAATTTATTTGCAAAATTAAGAGTGTAATATAAATATAAAAGCTTGGCAGTGTATACATGTCTGTGCAGCCTACTCTACACTACAATTGTATTTAATTAAATTAAATAATTTCTTACCATGTTTAAAACAATAATTTTCATCTGAAATGTTTTATTACAAATTGTATCCTTCCACTCATAAATTTCAGGATACACTGAGCAGCATCAACAAATACACTATAATATATAGTTTTTTTTTTTATTAATTTACTGTCAATATTCTATTATCATTAGCTAATCAGGAAAACCAATAGTATATTAATTTAAGCGTTTTACTCTATTGTAGTATAGATAACGTCGGAATAAAAAAATTGAAGGTTTTTCCAAGTATACCACAAGAAAAAAAAATTACTTTAAAGGGGAAAATTAGTCTGAATTGTGGGCATATTTCTAAATTCAACATCATCCACAGATGGGTATAGGTATAGGCCTTTTGGACCTTTTGTGCCACGCCTCCCGGTCTTTAGTGTCTCTCGTCCAGATGTTTCCTACTGTTATTACAATGTCATCGACCCAACACACTTTTGGACGATTCGGTTTTCTCTGGTTTGATCTTGGCCACCACTCAGTCAGACATTTGCTCCATCTGCCGTCAACGCATCTGGCCAAGTGGCCTGCCCAACTCCACTTGAGTTTTATTGCTCTGTCATCGATGTCTTGGACTTTTGTCCACCAACAGATTTCAGCGTTGTGTACTCAGTCAAGAATAGAAATTGGGATGAACAATGCACAAAACAAACAACCGCACACACCTGCTTGGAATCAAACTCAAAGCAGCAAGCTTTTGAGATAAGACCATGGCTATTGCAATACAGGCAATAGTCATAGAAGAAATAAAACGAGCGAGCCTTACAGTAGTCGCATAAAATATGTAACGTAACATGTAACATCTGTCATTTCATTTAAATTTGAAAGGATTCTATTTACTTCATTTTACTGAACGTTGGTACCATCTGATGGCTAATTTCCTGTTACACACTTCTGTTGCATTTCAGAACATCACTGCCACAAATTGACGGAAAACAAGAGGAAAGATGTTACACATCAAATAAAAGGCTTGACTATGACCTGTAACAATCTTTTACTTTACTGATAGGGTCGCTACCATTTGAAACACAGTTTAGACTTAAGTAGGACAAACTCACCAGGCTCGGCAGGGTCACTTGGCTCGTCTTTGAGGCGGGCTCCGCCGCCCTTATCCTTCTCCTTGATCATTCCTCTGCGTGCTTTCGCCAACTTGACTGCACAAACAAAACTATGTTCTTCATTATACTCCTTCCTCGTTTTTTTCATATTCATGTTATTAAAGTACAAGTTTGATAGCGGAAGTATGCTTGCTTACAACTGAAGATGAACTGAACACTGAACAGACAAACATAAATAAAGCTTCAAGTAGCTATAGGGATGGTAATTACTCTGTAGAATTTTATAAAAGGTACAGTCAGTTGTTGATATCAGATTTTTGTTTACAATTTTTAGCACCAAAAATGGAATAGCATCTTTTGATGACAACTTTGAGGAGGTTTTTTTCAAAACAATTTGGCCATTTTTCTGTGATACGTATGAATAATGATTTAAGCTTTTTGGGTGGAAAATTAAATTAAACAGACTGATCAGAATCAACAATAAATAAAGAAGTGGCTCAGTCATGAATGAAACTATCCAGTGTGGTAGTGGCACTTTAACATGTGATTTTCATTCACAGACATCACAGTTAAGTATTTGTATGTATACACTCCAATCGGGGGCGCACTTTCGTCACGGGAGTCATAATTGGCACATGTCCCACAAATCTACAGAACGGCACTTCATTACAGGAATGTCATTATATTGCACCAATGATCGAAAGATTATTATAAATAGAGATCGACGAAAACCTTGGTGGTCGAAGTTCCCGAATGATACGGACCCAGTTACACCTGCCTGGCCAGCCGAACTTAAAAACCTCCCCTAGAAGTCACAATAAACCGCCAATACTCATAAAAAATGTTGACTTATTCTCCATACATAAACAATGAGACGGAACGGGTGTAGCAGCGTGAGCACACGGTACGCACGGTTACTATGACGGTTTTAATAGCCTCCGGAGCACTTTACGTACAAAAAGGCTGTGTCGGAGAAAGCGTCCAACATTATTTTCTTTATTTCATGTGATGTAGTTAAGTTTTAACGATGGCTATGCAGCAAGAAACAAAAAATTGGGATCGCTGACATTTTTGTTTATGGTAGACCGAGGAGATCCACAAATAGCAAATAAACGTACACGATTACCGCCTCGCGACGGATGCACTATCACTTTATAATACAAAACACAGTATTTATTCACATTTATGTATGTTTCATCGTAGAATTAAGCTGATTTTATTTTATAAATTCTTTCTATCAGCATTTACACAAATCACCACGCACACAACACAAATGTGCACAACACTAGCGCTAGCGATGTTCATCCGGCCATGTTTGATTTGGTGAAAACTATCGATCAAAAGTTAAGTGCATTGCATTCGGTGCAAAACAAATCGATTATGGTAAAATCTTATACCAAAATTATTTTGGATTGGATCACCTATTGGTGAATAGTAATTTATTAGTGGAGCTTATTCTGGTGTTAACGAACTCAATCGAAAATGTACATACTTAGGTATGTTTTCTATATTTAATTAATTTAGCTTTGCATAAATTTAATTTTTGTGTTAGCAAAATTTTTGTTTACGCTCTGTTTTTTGATGGCGAGTGTCATAGTAACGCGGGTAGCGTAAGCGTAGTTGGAAGCGTAAGCGTGGCAACTCTCGTACGAGTGGTGCAACACGCGTAAGTACATGAGCTGCAAAAAACAAAACACGAGCAGCGAATCCGCTCGGTTATTTATTACACTATTCTGAAATCAGAAACCGCTCTTATAAAGCAAGGGAGGGCCAAGGAACAGTCAAAATAATGGCTTCAGACAGAAATTATTATTCTGGGCAATAATTATCGTTAAAATACAATAAGTAATAGAGTAAAATATTAGGGCGTGTTGTTAAATTTCAAAAAGGACTTATCTGATATTTTAACCGATGATTATAAAATAATATAGTTTAAAAATAGACTCTATTGCACCTTTAGCCAATGTTTCATATTTTAGTCTCACTCTCCATCCCAAGATTGCTTGGATGAAATCGCTGCTTAGCGATAAAGCCTTACATTGTACATGCTCATAATTATCTTTCAATGTTTCTCTAAGTTTCCCGGTACATTCATTAATTAATAAATTCATATGCATTTTGCGGGTCAGAATCGATTTATCATTCGAATATATCTATTTTTTTAGTACATCTATAATCGATTTAACTATGATGAGATATTTGACGTATTCCCATCACTAGTCGTCACACATGAATGCAAACGTTCGGATACACAAGAATAAACGCTTGCGGAGTATTTCAACGTTCGGATATAAGACATTATCTGTGGAAAAGAGTTAAAAAAGAGATAGAGGCTTGTTTTTATCATTTTTTTTGCAGTGATAAGTTTGAGATCAATAATAATAAAAATAAATATTAGAAATAATATTACGATTTTTGCTAGTTTTCTACTTCGTTGTGTTTATGATATTTGTGTTTTGTATTCGAAAATAAAAAAAAAAGTAAAGCTAAGCTTGTCTATGATTTACGTACGGTGAGTGAAGGGAGGAGGGACAATTTTCGCTTTGATTTGCTTCGTGTCGCCTAAATTCTGATTCTCGGTGATTTGTGATAACATTTCTGTGTGAACTGAGTTATGTGACAACAATTGGTGCTCTAGTATTGTGTTAATGTGTGCTCCAAAACTTCATAAGCGTTGTTTATCGCTGGAGAATCCGACCGCTCCCTAGACGTAGAGAAACGTACGTCAGTTCGTCGTCGTGTATTTTCATGCCTTATAGTACTCCACTAAGAGTAGGCGCAACAATAGTAAGAGGTATTGGAAGGTGTGTTTGTACGGAAAATAGTTGGTGAAAAAACTATCCCACGTTCCATATATGTAGTGATTGTGGTGTTAGTGCATCCAGCAGTTTTGTAGCCATTTTCGGTGAGTCTCTCGTTTTTCTTCAACGCTTCGTATGTTTATGCGTTTGACGTGACTGTATGCATCGATTGCAGTGAGTTACGAGGCCTGACTAACATAGGTCATTGTGTGGTGGTGCCAGCTCTGAAACTTGCATAGGATCTTCTTCACATCTCTTGCATGACACACTGTCCTACAAACATTGGAAAACATGATTTCTAGGTCTGAACCAATCCTGGTCGTTTTTGTAAGGCTCCGGTAGCTCTGGGTTAAAATCTGATGTTGAGAAAATATTCTTATAATTTTACAACATTGATGTTTTCAATAAATAAACATGTTTTTAGGTATGATAATAAAAATATATGCTCAGTTTCATAATGATGATACATAAAGAACTGAGAGCTGCAAATCATAGAAACAGTTGTCGCAAACAAGCTATCACAAAAAACATTACTGAGATAGTGTACCATATTTACCCCCAAAACATTGTATCTTCAATACTGTTAGAACTTCGCTGATATACTTTGAGCCATAAAACCATTATACCGGGTATGATAGGTAGATATCTGAGGATTATTGAATTAATGAACCCACTCAAAAACCTTGGAACAGCGAGACTGCATGACAGAACATACCCTGAAAGGAATGACAGGATAACCTTGAAACCTCATGCATGAATCAAACCTACATTATCATCTGATTTTTACCATGGAAATACTTTTTTTTTATTTATACACATTACCATAATATAGCCTATAACTGCACAGCTTGTAGGTATTATGGGAACCAGGTAACTGATAGAGCCCCTATACTTTTTTGTAGATACATACTACACTTGCGTACACTTGATTGATTGGTAGTATTGATGAACCACCCACAAATAGCAATGAACATCACATAAATGTTTGTCAATTGAATGTGAGACCAACATACCACACAATACAACCATCCATATCTTCTTCTTCTTCGTGTCACTAGTTCGAATCAGTGTGGTGAAAGGATTTCAAGTGCGCCTCGAAGAGGCTCCTTTCGTGCACTCAACACATGTTTTTGAACTTTTGGTTCTACGACATGACGGTTTCCTCACGATGTTTTCCTTCACCGTTGCGAGAACCTGGAATGCATACAAAGATTTTCGACCGAAAAAACTCATTTACGCATGACTGCCACCGGGATTCGTACCCGCGACCATCAGATCGCAAGGTAAGGGTAATCCACTCTGCCACCACGTCCTCAATGTCCACAACCATCCATGTTGTCAATACAATTACAATTCAGCACTAAGGGTTAGGCTACATCTAGCTGCAATAAATCCTAGTCACGTGTGGTTACCGTCAAGTGTATCAAACCTTAGGCAGTCTTAAAATTCTTCTTTCCTCTGCCTTCAAAGCCGGCATTCTTTTCCATTTATAATCAAGGTTTTACAAAAACATATACAACAACCAACTTCAATCGGACGGTTCTAGTGACCGTAGTAGGCACCACTGACAAGTCACAGGGAAGCAAATTACGCAATTTTGTTTACTGCGACGACATATTTTTTTCATTTATTTTTTTAAAAGATAAAATACTGAACCAATTCGATAATTTTTTTATGGGACCAATCTGAAAGTATACCCTCTTTTCAAATCATAAGGAATATAAGGATAATAAACAACAAAGTTCTGAGGCAACAAACATTAAAAAAAAAACATTCTACCGAATTGAGAACCTCCTCCTTTTTTGAAATCGGTTGAAAATTATAAGTAATTATAATAATTATATTAAAAGTATAAGGTGCAATAAAAACATTTGAATTTGAATTTGAATTCCGTAGGTACCTTACTGGGTGCTAACTAGGGCTTTCAGTCTCGATGACTTTCTAAGTCCCGGCACGGAGGAAAGAAGTAGTGGAAGTAGTAGAAGTGGTCCCGGGAAAAAAAACTCGATGCGATCTCGAAATTCCCGGGAACAACGAGACTTTCGAGACTATTTCAATAGTACTTATAGGCACACTCATAGGATCGGCATTTAAGCATTCTATGGCCTATTAGCGAACACATCACAGTTTAACTTTACAATCCAGTATTTGATGATGTTCGGTGATGTTCGATGTTCCAGATTTATCAAAATCCGCGTTTTTCGAAATGGTTCCGCATTCCACAGCAGTATACTTTTTTTTTAATTGGCTTTTTTGGCAGGCTAAAGTCATGAGACTATACCACCTTGGCTTATCCTTGTTTTAGTTAGATTATAAGGGCTAAGGGCTACTTCTACACTGAATATTGTTAAGATTTTTCTAAGTATCAAAAGTCTCATTATTCCTGGTACCGAACCCATCAGTCTCGAGTCTCGAAAATAATAAAAAATCGTCGAGACTCTCGAAATTTTCGTGACCGAGACTCCCGGGATGAAAGCCTTAGTAGGTTACCTTACTACTGAGTGCTAACATACCTATTTTACGTCTTGTGTCTTGTCTCATAACAGCAAGCTATAATCGATCGACTATCAATTTTTATTGGTTCTTCATCATTATTAGGTGTAATCGCAAGACCATCCACGCAAAAAGTTCAATTAAAAATTGGAGGCACAGAGTCACTGAAGAAGGTATTCTTGCCAGACACTGACTTCATAAATATTAAGTTGTCTCCATGGCTCTTCGGCTAATTGCCTTAGCAATTAACCCCGATATAATTCTGTGTGAATGCACAAAACTACGCCGTTTCTCGAGATTAAAAATGCTCAGCTTTCTTTATCACAGAAACATGCTTGTAAAATGTGATAAAAGTGAGCGCAGATTTTAAAACAAGTGGTGCTTTCCTTTGTTCTGCTAAATTTAATCACATTTCCAGAAATAACTTGTTTTTTTATATTTTCTCATGGCAATAAGTTTGATGAGTTAGACTACGGTACGGAAGGAAACGTATCCTCTACAATGTAGAGTCTACATCTATTTCTACACCACCACGTAAACAACACGTTAATTATCAAAAATGTCCCCAAACATTAGTCCCCAGGGACCCCAAGCAATCCCCACCCTATGATTTCGTCTCTCGTCTCGTAACCAGTGGCTGATTCTAGAGTGTTTTGAAACTGCCTGAAGGCATGAGATATAATAAAATGATCCCGTAGAATAGGTAGTCTGTACTTAGTTATATGGTGCTCGTTTCCATCAAATAACTAAGAGAATTGATTTGTTTACGTACATACCTACTATAGGTTAAAAAACAATCTCTTAGATTTGAAAAATAATGGCACAAAAACCGCAACCCGATTCGGCCGTGAAAAAATCTTTTTCTCAGGTAATGTTCGCTAGAATCGGGCCGCTTTGTCAGCTTTTCGGCCAATATTGTCTCGGCAAATAGCTGACACGTTAGCTGAATAGGGGTCATCTCACTTCCCTGAGGCTTTACTGCAAATACTGTAATATTATATGTTTTCGCAATGGTAATAATTGGGGCTATACAAGCAGAATACTAAGCGTTATCATCAATTTATTTTCGTGTACTTAGTCCTTTCCGATTGGGTCTTATCTGTGTGAATAAATTAAACACGTCAACTTAATGAATAGGTAACTTTCCCGTGAAATTAACGCGAATTAGTAGACTTGACATCATAATCATCATTGAATCATTATTATTATGTTCAATAAATAATTAAAAAATAAGTCTTTACGCGCGGTGTGCTAATGTTTTTTTTATGTTGGCTGATTGAGATAAAAGTTATACATCTCCCTCAATGCCTTGATCTACTTATTCAAACCATGTTGGCCGAGTGGGAGGTGCCTCGACTTTCGATCCGAAGATCGTGGTTTAGAACCCGCATAGGTGCACCCTATGGATTTTTCTGTTCAAAAGATCTGTGTGCTTGCTTAACGGTGAAGGAAAATATCGTGAGGAAACCGGCATGTCATAGAACCTAAAAAGATCGAAAACATGTGTCAAGTGCACGAAAGGAGCCTCTTCGAGGCGCACTTCAAATGCTTTCACCACACTGGTTCGAAAGAACTAGTGACACGATAAGAAAAAGAAGAATTTAACCTAGGACAGAGTTCTAAAACGTGAAGATCGCCTTTGTTACTACTAAAACTTCTAGATTTTTTTGTCCAGTTAGGTAGCCAATCCAATCGTGTTTCACTGATGCTTCAAGAAGCTCGAAACAATATTTATCATGATGTTTCATTTGTTACAGGTGAAATTGCCCAGCATCGGTAGCTACCCCACTCATAATGGCATTACTTTTTAATAAATTACCGGGCCATTAGCGTTTGTACCGGAGTTTAGACATGATAAGCATACCACAACGGACATGGACGGTGTGAAGAAAATACACTCCGGCACATTGTATCGGTAAGTTGATTTTCTAGTTGCTGTCCTAGATTCTGCATGGTACAGGTATCCCTCATGTGTCAATGCACAGAAGTAGATTTTTAGATGTGTTTGGCGGGAGAAGTGCGACGCGATAGGGAAGGCTGCCGGCGCCCGGCGTCTATTGGTCGCTTAGCCACTTTTAATATAACGAATTTGCGAGACTTGCTGGTGCTCTCCTGATGCTAAGAGATCACGTCTGCCCATAACCATAACCTTGCTACACAGGAGTGTGACTCCCATAGACCCGTGCAACACTTCTATAGCGCTCGTGCACATTGAGACATTTCTATGGTCAGTCTCGAAAGCCCAGTAAATTTACTAGCTACAGTGCCACTTCAATCGGACCACAGTAATACTTACACATCACTGCTTTGCGACGTTGGTATGTTATATATCCAGACGGTATCCTGCAGGGGATAGTTAGTTTTTCGCAGACTTTCGCGATTATCACACATAGTTATTAGATTGTATTCCTGCAGGGGATGCCTCACAACGGAGATAAAATATAACTATGTTATGTTCCACCTCATATACTGTCTACTGGTTATGCTATTTTGAGGAACAAATAAGTAGATGGTTAATAGTATGGTCTTTTCGTAGGCTTTGGTGTAAAGTAGCTTAGCCAGCGAGCATTCCACGACTCAGGTGATAGAGGATACTCGCAATTTTTTTTTCTTCAGTTTTTGCAGTGGTTTGTACCAATCAATATTTTACTTGGGCTATTTATAGCTGACGATGGATTTTGGTCAGGATTTTAAGTCAAGCCAGCCGTTAGACTAGACAAATTTATTCCTTCAACTGTATTTTCACAGATTTTCGATATTCTGCAAAAACATTTTGTATTCAGTTCATTCTTCGCACAAATACTATTGACCGAAACCTCTTGCCTCAAGTATCATCTGAAAATCGCCAAGCCCTGCAATAATGGCATGCCAACAATGCTAATGAACCTACCTACATCTGTATTATAGTAAGATCGAGTAAATCATTGGTTAGCAACGCTTCGGTATTTAATAGAGGTACTTACCACAGATGTGTAGGTAAAGTAGAGTAATTGGTTAGGCTATCTCCATCAGTTTTATCGGCTGTAGTCGTGTGGGAGACGAAATTCTAACAATTAATTAAAACATTTGAAAATTCTTAATTGTTTTAGAAATTCATAATTTCTTACAACCATTGTTATGTCGAAAGTTGAGCTAAGGGGCTCTGAAAAAGCAATTGAACAATGTCAAAGCGAAAGTGCGCAGTGCTGTGTAATCTGTGGCGAGGTCTCGGAAGACTCAAACGATCACAGATCTAATTACAGATATCTCATTCCTATCATGTGCACTCTTCTGAGGGCTTGTGGTCTTTACCAGCTCGATTCATTTTACACAAATGTAAGAGAAAAGAAACATAATTAAAAAAAAAAAAAAAGTAATTTATAACTCCGTCAAATTAACATGACACCTGGCTCGAATGACGTTTGTGCAAAGTACAGCATGGAATTGGATAATCTTGATAGAGAAGAGTTCCTGTAATACTTGTTAATGATAACTTGATAAGGCTTCGCAATAAGAGGAAGAAGAAACACGTAGGGCGCCGCGCGGGGCGGCGGGGGAAGCATCAAGGTCCGAGCCACGTGTCAACCAGGTGTCATGTTAATTCGCCCGAGTTAGTTGCTTACGTTTTGCAAGAATCTGCGAACGGTCTGCGTCTAGGAGTTGTATGTAACTAATCAGTACTCCTGTTATATAATGTATCTGTCGTCGTATTATCCGGGACATCATTCATTTCCTGGTCCTTTTCCCACTTACGTGGGGTCGGCACAACATGTCTTCTTCTTCCATTCTTCTCTATCAGCCGTCATCTCTGTACTTACACCTGTTTTATTCATATCATCTTTCACACAGTCCAGCCATCTCTTCTTCGGCCTTCCTCTACTCTTATATCCATCCACTTCCATATTCATCACTCTCCTAGTAACATGACATTCTTCCCTTCGCATCACGTGTCCATACCAAGCTAGCCTGTTACCTCTTAATTTATCCATCACTGGCGCTACCTTCAGGCTTCCTCTTATATACTCATTCCTTATTTTATCCATCCTCGTCACTCCACTCATCCATCTCAACATTCGCATCTCTGCTACGTGCACTCTTCTTTCATCCGTCCCCTTTGATGCCCAACACTCAGATCCATACAACACGACAGGTCTAATAACTGATTTGTATATTTTCCCCTTGAGTTTGAGGGGCATGTGTGGGTCACATACAGTTCCTGTGACCTGCGTGACATAGGAATTATTATTCAGCACTACGTAACTCTCTCGGCTCGTATGGACGGCTTTTTCCCAAAATCCCCACCAGCCATCTCCATTGGTGGGGATATCGAGAAAATTTCTCTAAATACTTACTAACACCAACCACCAACCGCAGTGGGGATTTCGGGAATACTTTTGTCTCGAAATCCCCACTATTATGATGAACAATGAACATATTTCAAATAATACGAAAACACCAACGTGGTTGGTGTTAGTAGGGATTCAGAGACTTTTTTCCCGATATCCCCACCCCACTAATGGGGATGGCTGGTGGAGATTTAGGGAATAAGTGGACGTGGTGGCCGAGTGGATGAGGCCCTTACCTTGCGATCTGATGGTCGCGGGTACGAATCTCGGGTGCAGTCATGCGTAAATAGGTTTTTTCGGTCGGGAAAAAATCTATGTATGCATCCCACGTTCTCGCAACGGTGAAGGACATCGTGAGGAAACCGGCATGTCGTAGAACCAAAAGTTCGAAAACATGTGTCGAGTGCACGAAAGGAGCCTCTTCGAGGCGCACCTTAAATCCTTTCACCACACTGGTTTGAAGGAACTAGTGACACGATAAGAAGAAGGGAATAAGCCGTGTGGACCAGAGCTTGGTTTTGGCTTCCGACTTAGCTAATCAACGGCTATTTAATTGTTATAGCCGAGACATTTCACTAAGGTCTATCAAATGAAAATAATGGATGTCGCAGAAATAATGGCACACAGACGCAAGCTCAGCATTCACAATGAAACTATGTTAAAGTTATGATATCAAAACTAGGGTAGTTTTAATTATGTGTCGAGTTCATTCAAAACTGGAGCGAATTTGAAAAGTTTAACCACAGTTGTGAACTACATCGGTATTTCAGAGATAACGGGGGGTGTGCGAATATTTTGTTTGTGAATGTCACGTAGAAAGGCACTACACATGAAAATTTGATGATTGTTCAAACTTTTTAATAGGTTTGTCGATCGAGTGCTCGAAAGGTGCCTCTCCGAGGCGCACTTGAAATCTTTTCACAACACTGGTTCGAAAGAAGTTAATGACACGATAAGAGTAAGAAGATAGCTTTGTCTCTACTTTGGACAAAGCTATTAAAATAATTCAAATAGTGCTGATGGGTTAGGCAGTTTCCAATTCAGTAGTTGAACGTATCATTTTTAAGGCTGTCATTCTCCGAATTCGAACCTCAACCCCAAAAAATTTGACTGACGACGTAGCCAATAGCCATAACAAGAAATCTTAGAAATTGTATCAGTCTCTATAAATGTAGAGACGATACTTTTGCTATATTCGTAGCAGGGTTCGAGGATATATATATCAAGATATATATCTGATATATATCCGATATATATCAAGCTAATATATCCGATATATATATCAAATGCTTTTTTAAAATAAAATATTGTAATACAAAAATGGTTAAACAAAATCATATTATTAAGTAATTTTTAGCTTTTGTTACTGTATTTCTACTTCCCAAAAGTAGATGGCGTGGAAGTAGACCTAAAACATACTCTCTAACAGTTGAAGCGCTTTGTCTGATTTTAAGTAAGTACCTAAATAAATAAAACATTTTTATAACTTTATTATGTTTTGTAACACATATTCAAATAGTAGGTATTCATAAATAATACAATAAAGTAATGGTATGGCTTTCATAAAAAAAATGTATATATCATTTTTTTTATGTAAGCCATACCATACTTGATATTATTATTATTATCAGCCTGAGCTGTCCCATTGTAGGGCAAAGGCCTCCCCCCATTTTCGCCAACGGTCTCGATCTTGTGCTACTAATCTCCATTCCCCGTCGAACGCATCCAGTTCGTCGTGCCATCGTCTGCGTGGTCTACCGCGACGCCTGCGCGCTGTATCAGGGCGCCACTGAGTGGTTATTTTGGCCCACAGCTCGTCAGGCATGCGGCAGATATGGCCAGCCCAGTCTGACTTAAGTCTAGCGACTTTTTCCCCTACGTCGGTGATCTGAGTTTTGGAGCGCAGTATGGTGTTACGGTTGCGGTCTGTGAGTTTCACTCCAAGAATACTGCGCTCCATTGCCCTTTGGCAAATCTTGAGTTTGGATTTCTGGATGTTTGTCAAAGACCAAGTTTGGGAGCCATATGTCAGAACGGGAAGGATGCACATATCCATAAGTTTGCGCTTCAGTTTCATGGGAAGGTTTCCCTTCATCAGCTCTTTCATCGACCAATAGCTCCTCCAGGCGTTTTCCGTGCGTCTTGCAATTTCTTTGTCTTGACGTGCCTGAAAGGAGACTATTTGGCCGAGATAGATGTAATCTTGGACATAGTGCATCACTTCTCCGCCTACAGTAATTTGGTGTTTGGTACTGTTGGTCATTACTTTGGTCTTTGACATATTCATCTTCAATCCAACCTCAAGGCTTGCTGCGCTTAGATTTTCAAGCATGGACTGTAGTATGAGTGCGTTTGGGGCAAAAAGGACGATGTCGTCCGCGAAGCGAAGGTTAGTGAGCCTCGCTCCACCTCCAACGTCAATGCCTTCTCCAACCCAACATGTGGCTAGTTTCTTAAAAACTTCTTCAAGGGTGCTGTTGAAAAGCTTAGGGGAAAGTGGGTCGCCTTGTTTTACTCCCTTTTCTATAGAAAATGGTGGACCGGATGTTTGCATTTTTATTGAGGCTGTGCTATGAAGGTAGATGTTCTTGATGAGGTTGATGTATGTGGCGTCGATGGATTGATTTTGGAGGGCGTTGAAAATGGCAGAATGTTTGATGCTATCGAAAGCTTTGGAGTAATCGATGAATGCTAAGTAAAGTGGGATATTGAATTCATTGTGTTTTTCTAATATTTGATTTATTGCATGTAAGTGGTCGGTGGTCGAGAGTCCTCCGCGAAAGCCAGCCTGTTCGGCAGGCTGTTGTGAATCCAACTGTTTTGATATTCGACCTTCAATAACTAATAAAAGCTTTGTATATATGTGATATGAGGCTTATTGGTCTGTAATTATTAATATCAGTTTTGTCTCCTTTTTTGTGTAAAAGAATTATATTGGAGTGACAAAATTGTTGAGGAAATTTACCTGTATGTAAAATGCTATTGAAAAGATTAGTGATGTGGGGTAGTAGAGTTGGTTCGCCAACTTTTAACGCTTCAGAACTTATGCCATCCTCGCCCGGTACTCGGCTATATTTCATATTCCTAAGCGCAAAGTGGACTTCTAAACCGGTGATGTCCGGTATCGTATCAGGACAGCATACATACTTGATATATATCCGATATATATCATAAATATCCGATATTTTGATATTTATAATAAATATCGGATATTTTCGAACCTTGGTTCCTAGCGAAGTTGGCTGCTTAATTCGTAACGATCTATAATATTTTTTAAACGACTTCAAAAAAGGAGGCGGCAAAAACTGATTATCCATCTAACCAAAACAGGTCTTGACGGTTATGCAACGTTGCATCACTCTAAAATAAAAGACACATTGATGCTCTCAACCACAATGCTCCATTGTCTCTCAAACTTGTGTCTGTATGTCAATAGGCAACAATAACTGACCACAGACTGTGGTGTTCTATTGTGGAGCAAGATACATTGACTTAACTTAATTGTATAAGGTCAAATGTACAAGTAATAAGGTACCTACTTGTACGGATGTAACAAAGCTTCAGTTCAATCAAACCGTACACGTGAACTTTTGCCTATGAACCTTATTATGAGCATTCTTACAAAAATAAAGTCCGAACTTGTTAAGCTTCTTCCATAAAATAACTAAATAATAAAAAAAATCGAGACATCCAATGTTTTTGACTTCATCTTGACTCTTATTTATTCAGATCCTCTTTTCTGATTAAATTCAAACAAAATTAAATTCCATCGAACCTGAATTAATCAAACTACCCGTACGTACATTTTCCAATCTAGGTACTCTACATATTTCCGTCGACGTCATGCCTTCCCAAACATAATAGACGTAGAACCTACCCATACCCATTTATACCATGCTATGTGCCTGCATATTCTGTGGCGACATCAATGAATGACTAGGCTAGGCTAGGATATACCGGTTCTGGACTCGTGGTGCAGCGTAACAAACTGGCACGAATACCAATGTGGAAACTGTGAATGGGGTAATTTTTGCTACTGTAGCTAGTTTCTGTGCAGTTAGAAAAGTGAGCTAGATAACTCTAGTTGGACTGGAAATTCTGCGTATACCGTATAGAGTGGATGGTGCAGTCAGTTCACAGAACCACGTATCTGTAACGCCAATGTTTTGCTCCAATTTAGCACAGATGTTGTATTTCTAGCTACCAAAACCATAGTGACTTGATTTTTCTATGTCGGAGAATATGAAAATGTGCTACGGTAGAACGTAGTTCTAATTCTACAAATAGTCCTTCAATAAAAACGGCATCGCAACAGATTGTTACAAGGTTTTATGTTTAAACTGTGGCGCAGGCATTGATGGACACTCCTTGTTACTGTTGGGCGTACCTACTCCATCCGTAGTAACGCGATTTCCATTGATAGTTCGCTTGCTATTGTAAGCTGGCTATCTATGGGCACCTGTTCCTAACTACCGGTCCTCCTTTGTGATATGTCTCGATTCACTTGAATCGAACTGATTCTGTCGAAACCCATCGACAGATTTGAAAAGCTTTCTAAATGCGTTTAGTTCTATATTGTGATTCAAGTCTCCAACAATAACTTAAATAAATAAACTTTTGCATTATTCCACAACATTACGTGTTTGTACAATATTATGTACGTAAAACCGTTGGCAATAGAACATAAAACTTTTACATAGAAATTTTAATTTTGCCATTTGCCATCAAACCGCAAATTATTGCCTACATCTTGGAAAATCCAAGCTCATTTCCATTGTTATTTGCTTCGCCTTATCGTTGCCGCATTAGAATAATCTTCTGTTTCCTTGCATTGTCCTCAGTAAAAAACTGGGTTTGCTCCATTTGCCACTTTAAGGACTGCCCAAAGTTACCTAGAGGACAATCAAAATTTAAAAGTAAACGTAATAAAGACCCGTGATAATTTTAATAAATTCGCCAAAAGTTATTTATTCAAATTATGTTCCTATGTTGATGCAGTACTCTAAACATTTTGTTACACAGCCCAGTTTATTTTCTCATGCCCTAGAACATTTTCTCTTGCGATTAAAAAGGGTTTTATAGAATTAAACATGAAAAACAAGTCTGCTTTTCCGTTTGCTGGATTCAATTTAAGACGCGCGACTGAGAAAACCTATATTACTTGGTTTGATACCCTGCTGTTTAATTCTTTTTAAATTACCTACATAGCATACCTTGTTTATAGCCCTTCGAAATTAAGCAAACCTATTTCATATTCCCCAATGATTAGATATTAGATAAGGTACCTTATTTTTTTACTCTGAATCTGCTAAAACCCAAGTCTAGCGAAATACTGAAATCTAAACGAAGCTTCCGTCTTGAAACTCCTTATCTATTCCCTAAAGATCATTGAAGCGAGAATGGCTTTGTAAAGCTTAAAATTGCTTTCTCTTATGACGTAAAAGAAAAGGTAAAATAAACAGACGTTTTGCGGACGGTAGGAATTGTAATATTGGGATTAAAAATATCTCGATTGATTTCCGTTGGAAACCTTCTGGGGGAATCACTAAACGTTCAGAATAGCTTGGGCATCTATTTATGAATTGATAATTTCATGTTTGCTGTAAGTATTTGCTTTGCCTTAAAATTTGTTTTACAGGACAGTTGTTTGCTGTAAAATAAATCATCTTATGTTCTGATCTGAATTTGTGGCAAACTTTTGCGGAAGACATAAAGTTGTTTTTCTGCATTTTTATGTGATATCTGAGCTTCTGGAAAGGTATCGTACAAAACGCTTAAATATTATCGGTTTAACAAATCGACAAGTTTCAAAGCTAGTAGAATTCCAAGCAAGTCCATTGCAAAATCGACAGAAATTTTCCATAATATCTTCGTTTCCATGAAAACAGCTATTCTACGAGCGTAGTAATCCCTATCTAAGAGGTTTACAGACGTTTTGTGAACAGAATCCATATCTGTAGGACATTATTGCCGATCGATCGACGATTGTGTATTTTGCGAGCCTCTATCGGAATCAGATGTAAACAAAGTTCGTAGTACTTCGTAGTCTTTAACCTCTGTCGTTCTCAGCATATTGAAAACAAGATTGTTAACTTTATCAGTATGCAACATTTACTTGACACCAGCCAATGCTTTGATCTTTTTACTTAACCTGTTACCACTTTGAGGACCTGAAACCTGAAAAAAACCGCCCAGTCATCATAATGTGCGCCGTCATAGCTTTGTTCACTTCTCTCCTTCAGATGTACATTCGTCCCATCTACTTTCAGCCGACCTTTTGGTAGTTATTGATAATCAAATTACTTCAATTGATTTTATGGCTAAAAGTATGTGAAGCATTTTTTAGATCTTCAAAAATATTTTATAGTTTTTCAGACTAACTTCTCAGCTCACTTAGTTTTAGTCATTTTTGATCGGTATTTTTTTAGTTCATTTTAAAAGTTCGTATTACTGAACTTGTAAAATGAAGTATAAAAGTAACAAAAATACCAATTTATTTTCTTGCTGGCAACAACGGTTGCTGAACTTGATGTTTTTGCACCTTTTCATTTTACACTGTTGTATCTTTTCCTCGTGTTTTGAGTCTGCAACACAAGTTCCAATTCTAGTTCAGGGAGGTGT
Organism: Lobophora halterata; assembly: GCA_932526365.1. Classification (NCBI taxonomy): domain Eukaryota; kingdom Metazoa; phylum Arthropoda; class Insecta; order Lepidoptera; family Geometridae; genus Lobophora; species Lobophora halterata. The sequence continues at coordinate 4,189,098 of OW052026.1, forward strand.
AAATCTATTGTGGGCTTTCATTGTCCGTCCGGGCTATTGTTTGTGTTTACAAACTCACGGTTTCCTAAACACATGTCGTTAATACTGTTTTCGAAGATTATTTATTATTTTATTTTGGATTCAATGAGGTCATTTGCGTGAACCAACTGAAGTATTGTTATTTTAGTTCCTTTTGAATAATTGCTATATTCTTGAACTTAGTTTGGGCTCTTGTTTATATCATTTTATCAATATATATAAAAGGCTTCAACCTTACTGACTGTCTGACAGACAACGTACAGGCCAAACCGCTGAACGTAGAGACTTGAAACTTGGTGTGTGTTCGTCAAGAAGTGCAGGCGCGTTTAGTACGCGCGAAAGGGATTTTATTAATTCACAATGCAAACGAAGTTGCGTTCGTCAGCTAGTAACTTCTCAACATGTATTCCCCAAAAATAGGTTTAGTGAAATATCTTTACATTTTCAATTAACTTCCCTAGCTTCTAGCTATACGAAAAATTCGGACTGACGACCTTCGTTTATTCGAAAACGGTACTTGTGAAGAATTTTACCTTTGTGTTTATTTATGTTTGAAATCGCTTTGTGACAGAACAAAGTCACCTTTTGGCATAGTCAAAGAAGCCGTCACGAAAGGTTCATTCAGGGGAGGGTAGCATAGCAATTAAACGACGTAACTCGGCAACGTAAACAGACTGGACTAGCTTACTGAATATATGGTGCTAGTGATGTGCCGACTGGTCGTATCACGAAAATATTGATCTGCTAAGGTTGCTAGAGTATACTATCGCCAAAAACAGGCAAAGAAAGTTTGCTTATCGTTTTTAGCCTATAAGAGAGTTCCGAATCCCTCTTTCAACACACAATTATCGGCTGCCTTCCTCGTGGTCTTTGCGAAATTACAAACAGTTTCGATTTCAATCGGCTACAAAAAATAAATTAAACACTCGTTCACACTTCGTTTTTTGAGATACATATATATCTTAGGTGATCAGTCTATTAAACGGTTCATTTGGATAATTAATTATCTATTCGTACATCACTAATCATATTGCCTTCAGTGGGATACCCTCTGTATTGGCATAAATTAGATGAACATACACGATGGGATCACACAATAAGATGAGCTTCGACTTAGCTTTTATGTCCTTTTTGACGTCAACTTCGGTTCCAACAACACATCCCCACAGTTCCTCCTGTTCCATGTAGGTTTGTACGGCAAATTTCCATGTTGCGTAATTTACTCGCCCTGTTAATTTTCCCATTTGCAGGCCATGCACGTTTGCCATTTTTGTGGAAATAAGCTGTTGATTGCTGAAATAAATCGCTGAAGTATCAAACCAATAGAGGGGAAAACCAATATTAACATCAACAAAGTTGATATGACTCCCATAGGATTAATAGTGACTGCGCAATCAACTCAATTCTTGTCATTGTAGGTAAAGACTCTTGGGTACTTTGTCATGTCATCCCGTACCTAGCCGTTTTTGTTACCATGGATCGGAACGTAAAACCGAAAGCATTGTGCCTTTAATTTCATTGGCTTCCCTCGATTAATCTAGGAAACCCAATAAAAGTGTTCACTGTAAGTATCGTTATCAACGACCAACCAGAAAAATCCATAGATAGACTAGGCTTTCATCTCTTTTAAGCTATGTTTCCAAGAGCTCTTTAACCAACCATGTGCCAAATAAAATCGTACCGAAATGCTTAAAACGGAATATTTATCGTGAGTGACTTTTGTTTGTTGGTTTCCTTAAAATGTCTTGTACAGTTTGATATTTCGTAATGAATGTACCACCGTGCTTAATCCCAGAGGTAGTTATTTTCACAGAGTACAACAGACACTATACGAGTACATATAAAGTAAGGATAGAATCCACAATCCACATGCTATATCTATTGCAAACACTACTGGTCTTATTGTCTGATTTTGTCTGGGGCCAAGATATACCCTGGTATCTTCTTGGTATCTGATACCCTGGTCGATGCTCATGAAATTGCATTTCAAACAGCTGTTTCTCGAATGCTATCGTTTACTTCTAAATAAGCATTTTCAAAAACATTCAACTCATACATTTCCCTCTTGACTGTACCATAGTAAATCCTATAATCCTTGGCTATTACCGGGTAACCTAATGGGTACGTCCTGAATATTACATGAACAACATACCATCAGGCATAACATTACATTTCGATTCGAACGAGATTCGAATTGCCAAGTGGTCGGTTACAATGTTATCGATATCGAAAGCGGAATTCTGGCAATAATTATGGTCAGCCAAATTAGCTTGTACATCCCTAGTAGTAGAAGTGTATATAATACAAATTGTACATAGCAGATACCTATTTCATTTAAACATCTAATTGAAAATAAAATCCGCTGATTATTTCCGTGGGCTGGGGTAAACAAGTTCTTGAGTGGAAACCGCGAATCGGCAATCGTATTGTAGTGTAGGATGCCCTCCGGCCAGGTGGGGTGACGATCTGCGAAAGATTGCAGGCATAAGATTGATGCGACTAGCCGAAGACACGGCGCTCATTGGGAGCGGCCTATGTCCAGTAGTGGACTGCGATAGGCTGAGGATGATTCCGTGGGAGTATATTTTTCATGCATGATACATGCAATGCAACTATGCTGCATCATTTTGGAGTACTTGACCGGTACCTACCGTATTCGGTAGATGTCTTAGGACACCCTGTATGTGACACAAGTGACCGTTTGCCAGTCGCAGTACATCACAAAGTTTATTTCGAGAAGAACAGCAGTAATTCTTGAAAGTTTTTGGAAGTAGTTTAGTCTTATTAATTACAATTTGACTGAATTAAAAAAAATCGCCATAGGAGATAAATCTGTGCCGGTTCATATAAATTAATAGCGTTGTTTTCATGGAAATCTGAATAAAAATTATAATCTTTATTTATCGCTTTGTTTTCGGATAGATTACGTATATCATGTAATATCTACTAAATTGCAGCTATGGCATTGTGATAAGTGATAAGATAAGATAATGTTGGATGACTGCAATATGCCATGTGGCTCAAGTGCAATATGTTTCTGTAATGTTATGTTTATAGAAATAAAAAATAATAATTTGAATTTGAATATTTCGTATTTGTTTGTATAACATATGTCTATATCTTTTGTCCCTTATACAGACGATCTTGGAAAATTTATCGCTCGATAAAGTTGGAAGAGCATTTATGTATGTATATAGTCACTAGTAAAAGAAAATCGCCCATCTCGTGATTCTCGAGCCTCCAAAAAGCCTTGCGTCCATCAAGATAAACAGTTTCTTTGGCCACTCCAGACTTTAAGTTCAAAATTCTCTGACCTTTGTAAATACTGGTAAAGTCAACCGAGGGATAAATGTACATTATCAAGTACTCGATCACGTAGATGACAGAAAGCTTCTCGGATTTAAGGATTCGCTTTTATATAGCTGGAGGGTTTATGTATGTCACCAATAAAATCCGGCTAGAGATTCGTGTCGTGACGTGACTATATTTCTTTGAGACGGAAGAGGAGCCACTAGTGTTTTCCATATAAGTTTCGAAGATTTGAAAAAAAGGACATAAATTAATATCTTTGCCGAAAATTTGAATATAGAAAATAACGTAAGCAATATATAACAACAACAACAAAATGGAATTTATAAGAGTGGCTATAGGTATCGATAAAATGTATCTGTACTGTGCAAATATTTACTTTACCTTCCATAGATCAACACTTTTTTTCCTCAACCTTTTACGTAAGAAACGTTCAATGAACTTTTTATCTAAGCTTTTTTTTTAATTTTTACGTTCACTTTCACTTTGGCCGGTTTCACTAAAATCATAATAACAGCATTCGTAGCGACTAGAGATTGATCACAAGCACTCAGGCTTATGATAGATGTCTAGACAAGGTCCTCAGTGCGTAAACGATCATGGCGAGTTTTCTAGACGCTTGATTAATGTGATTTTAAACCTTATTTTCATTATCCACTTTAGAGTTACAACAGATGGTCGTGATAACTCTTTCTGACGTACCGATAAGGGTTATTTCGCATTGCACAGTCTGCTTTTAGCAGAATAGTATGTCGATATAGTTTTGATTGAAGTGTTCTTGAGATGGACCACGTTAGTAATCTGATGATCTGCGTTCTTCGGTTTCTATCTACCGAAAATAATTCCAGAATTCAGGAAAACATTTGTGTGTTGAACATCGATTTGAGATTGTTACCTTTTTTTATATTCTATCTAAAAAAAAATATGCTTTTCGTAATCTGATTTCCATAATACAAGATCTGCTTATACAATAAAATCATAAATATTTACGCAAAGGCCTTGTAAATCTTGTGTCCTGTATGTTTCAATGCAATCTGTCCCCAGCGTGAACAACTGAAATGGTATGTTTTATTTATTGATCCAATGATTTATTGGTTCGCTTATCTCGATCCGATTCGAATCGCACCAACATGAATATTGTGGCTATAAATACTACGTTATTAAGTTTGCATCGTGTTCGGCCATTGACTTTAAGCTCATCAGACATATATTCTTCTCGGCCGTCACTACCATTATTATCGGTTAGACTTTCATTTCTAAAAGTTCGGTTCCGTTATTTGTATATATCATCAATTTATTGATTTCTGATTTTATCTACTGGAGAAATTTATTAATATCATTGAAAATTCCGAATACTATGTGCAAGCATTTGCAACTTGCAAATGGCAACTTCAAAAATATATATTAGTCATTTATTTTGGCAATGCTTGTAAAATTCTCGAAGTCTGAAACCTAAAATGGATTGCACATTGGTTTTGCGAACAATATTTTCGATGTGTAGGGTCAAAAAAAAGCCGTGTTGGCCGAGTGGGAGGTGCATCGAATTCCGATCCGAAAGTCGTGAGTTCGAACCCGGTCTTACACCAATGGATTTTTGTGTTCTTAAAGATCTGTGTGCATTTACAACATGTGCTTAACGGTGAAGGATAACATTGTGAGGAAACCGGCATGTCGTAGAACCTAAAAAGTTCGAAAACGTGTGTCAAGTGCACGAAAGGAGCCTCTTAGAGGCGCACCTGAAATGCTTTAACCACACTGGTTCGAAAGAACTAGTGATACGATAAGAAAAAGATTGTAGTAAAAAAGGGATGAAAAATCTTAGGAATATAGGATGACGGAATGTTTTTAAAGTTTTGTTGTAGGGGAGGATTCCGAAATTAGATAGCAGACTGGATGAGGAGTTCCGAAGTTTGCCCGCACTTCTGAAGCTGATGGAGGCGGATTGGATCATCGATTTTTAATAGAAATGTTTTCGAACACGCAGCTTGTAGGTTTTCATGAGTTGTTGAGATCAAAAACTTCTTATATTCCCAGACATATAGGTAAAACGCCAAGAGTTGGCACTTGGCACGTACACAGATGCAGACGTGCGCTTGTGTAGTGTCTGTGAATAAGAGCGCGGCGTGGCCGTATTGTGACCTGTCAAAATAATCAATCTACATTTGTCAAAGTGTAGTGAAATTGCATTAGTGTGAGTACTTTGACACCGCCAACTCTTCTTGTGTGACCTTATACAGGATTACTTCTTCCTGAAATTGGCCCGAGCGTAAATTGGTAGTTTCATAATGTAAGGTATTTATTTTTGTTGTTATTTTTAACATGGACACGGCAAACGGACTTTTTCATAGTTCTTACCCGACTGTCAAGGAAGGGTTATGTTTTTCGCGCGTATCTTGTATGTATGTATGTAAATTTCTGGGTTACCTCATACCCTCCAAACGGCTGGATGGATTTTGACAATTAGGGTATCGTTAGATTCGTCTTGATCACCCAAGTGTTCTTAGATGAGTTTAAAAAAAATAATCAAAATGGCGGACTTTTGGAGCTAAATAGTAAGTCGTTAATAATTTTTTGTTTACCAAACCCATCGAGTAGGGTATCAAAATGAAGGTATCTTAAATTACAAATATATATATATAACTTATATATATATATATATATATATATATATATATATATATATATATATATATATATATATATATAAAACATAAACATAAACATAAACATTCACACACTCACACCCCTGCACTAGGATTCCCTGTGTCGCAGGTGGCATGGACACATACAACACATCACAACATCCAAGACCCGAGAACAAACATTTGTGTTCGTCACAAATATTTGCCCCGGCCGGGGATCGAACCCGGAACACCAAGCTTCGTAGGCAGGGTCACTACCAACTAAGCCACGGTGTCGTATATATATATATATATATATATATATATAAAAGTTATATATATATATTTGTTGTTATTGTGTTGTTTAAATTTAATTTGGAGTAATGAATTGACAATTAATGTATATCTAAAAATTTTACGAGAATCTATGCGCAGTTTCAAAGTTAATGGCTTAGTACTTAATCCTCAAAAAACTAAAAATTTGGTTCTTGGCACCACTTGGATACTGTGGTTGGTCCTCGTTTGCTTGCTCGGACGCAGCGCCTCCTTCAGAGAGTTCAAAACGCATGCATTCGCTTCTGTTTTACGATACCGCCTCGAGGGCATGTCACGCCATTCATGAACAAGCATAACAAAACATTTGGCGTGCCTTCTGTTAGGTGTAATTAAATATAGCTCCATCATATCTTTATGATAAGCTTGCCTGGATAGCCAATGCCAGGCAATGCAACGTCCGTAGGTGTTCAAAGCAGCTATTAATGCAAAGGCATCACTGCTCAGGTTCAAAGGTAGCTTCCGTTACGCTGCTACCAAATGCTGGAACAACATTCTACCGTCTATCCGAGAACTTGAGAGTGTGCATGGCTTTAAACATAAACTGAAAATTTTCTTGAATAAAAATCTTTCATCTAAGAGGGATTTTTTGTAGGTATGAGACACAGAAGTATTAAAGTATAGAAACACAATTTACTACATTGAAAATGCGTCACAAAAGGGGAGCCACGTTGGCTAACTTCTAGTTGATTTTGGTCCGAGTCTAAATTTCGAAAAACAGAAGTAACAGGACTAAATATATATTATAATGTTAAAACTATTAGGCTTTTTAATTGGTTATAATGTTCCATCGTAAAAATAACAAACATTAGCAAGCATAGTAAATTTTGTATAACATTTGTCACAAATAAAATATTTTTTAATTTTACTTTACTCTTACTAATTATATCGCAGTCGGGTTTTCAGTTTTTTAAACTTTAAGCTTGTTAGTCCATGTCCATTGTCCGAATTCAAGTAGAATTTTTATTAACCGCCTAGCTTGAGACGTTACGTGACCCGCCATTTTATTGTGCGTTTTTTTACACAGATTTTTCGCTCATGCATAAGTCTCATCTAGGAAAAATAATACCTTCTGTATTTGAAACTAAATCTATAATTGAGGGGTGGCACAAAAGGAGGCCTAAACCCAGCAGTAAGTGATTCCGGGGTGATGATGATGATAATTTGAAAAAAAAAAGAAATAGATATTGCAATAAAGCATACTAAGCTGAATTTAAAATGTTTTCTAGTCTCCTCCTGATGTTTTCATGAAGCGACGTAGGTCTATGTATAGGTGGCAAGCTTTGTAGAAATGGATAGAATTCGGCGCGAATTTAAACTTGTATATACTTCCAGAGCAAGTCTAGCCGCTGTGAATGTGTGTATATTTCTTCAAAACGAGTCCTGTTTCCGCGTTGTTTGTGTACAGGCCACGAGAAGGTATGGTTTAATCTTCATAGGCCAACTATGCTTATCAGACAAGGCTATCAGTATTCTCGCCGAACGCGAAACCGGGGCGGTCCGTATTCTCATTCCACAGGAAACATGATTCACGCGCAAATAAAATAAGATTCCAGGTAGAGAATCCTTGAAATGTCGCGGCCACTTTCAATGAGGCCGGAACCGAGTTGGTTTTATTGGAATGGGACTTGAATACGTATTTCGATGTATTTCTGTTGCATTTACACTAAACTAAGAGCATGCTGGTACTTTGTCAGACGCTCGTGAGACGCTCACGGTCGCTCTACCGGCAGAGCACTTTCAGTGTCAAACAACTTTTTATCTTATTAAAAAGACCAGTATTGAAGAACCACTGACAGGTCGCCCGTGGCCGCGCGTGGCCTGTCAGCGGCTCTGCAATAGTGGTCTTATAAGTATGTAGATAGTGTTAATAGTTGTTTGACAGTGCACTAAAGGAGCCTCTTCGAGGCGCACTTGAAATCCTTTCATCACACTGGTTCGAAAGTCCAGACTTCTTGACACGATAAGAAGAAGAAGACACTGAAAGTGCTCTGCCAGCCGCTGCCATCCCAGTGGAAATTGAGCCTTAGCGTAACGAATAAGCGTCTGACTGTCTGCGGCACACCAATCACATAATGTCCAATAACATCGCAATCAATGTACGTACAAAACTGTGGTTGAATTGGAGTTTCCATTTCCACAATTAATTGGCTTTTTATTGGATCTAGCCCAATTTTGTTAAGCCATGTAGGCTTGGATAAGACCCATTCGCTCTTTTAGCCGAGAGTAGGTCTGAGTCCCAGCAGTGGGAACATTATAGGCTGATTATGCTATGCATATCGGCAAACTTCAAACGGTCTAAAACCTCACAGGACAACCAGTACAAGCCACTTGATATCAAAAGTAAAAGAAAAAGCAGTTAATTGTAGAGTTTGATAACGCCGCCGTTGTACTGGAGATATTCTCAAACCAAGAGCGGTTTTGCATTATTCAAGAGCAGTACAATAAAGAATGGAATCTTACACGTTTCGCAACAATATCTCAAGACGTGACCTCAAAAAAAGAATTTATTAAACTCAAGAAAAAACTATTAAAAAGATAAAAGGGACGGTCGATGCGCCCCGGTGACGTCATGGTGAATTCATCTGCGGATTGTGATGTCCTGTGAAATCCAAGAATAGACAAAAAATGGATGAATCCTTATTTTGTTTTAATTTTCTTTTCATACCAATTATCTAAGTAGTTGATTCTGAAACATGATTTTTTATAGGAGAAATATAGGACGTGGTGGCCGAGTGGATGAGGCCCTTACCTTGCGATCTGATGATCGCGGGTTCGAATCCCGGTGGCAGTGATGTGTTTTTTTGTAATAGGTTTTTTCGGTCGAAAAAATCTATGTATGCATCCCACGTTCTCGCAACGGTGAAGGAAACCATCGTGAGGAAACTGGCATGTCGTAGAACCTAAAGTTCGAAAACATGTGTCGAGTGCACGAAAGGAGCCTCTTCGAGGCGCACTTGAAATCCTTTCACCACACTGGTTCGTAGGAACTAGTGACTCGATATATATTCGACGACACCGTGGCTTAGTTGGTAGTGACCCTGCCTACGAAGCTTGGTGTTCCGGGTTCGATCCCCGGCCGGGGCAAATATTTGTGACGAACACAAATGTTTGCTCTCGGGTCTTGGATGTTGTGATGTCTTGTATGTGTCCATGCCACCTGCGACACAGGGAATCCTAGTGCAGGGGTGTGAGTGTGTGAATGTTTGTTTGTTTGTAAAAAAAAAAAAAAAGACAAAATATAATAAGAAGAAGATAGGAGAAATTCATGCTCTTGATTTTGATATCCCCAGAGGCAAAGCGCCGCTGCTGACACACTTTACTAGACTAACTTCCTCGCTTCCAAGCACAAGTCTGAGACACCCATGCACACAGCAAGAAGTTTATTACTAGTGTGGAGTGGTTGCGGGACGCATCATTTTGTTACGTTGCAGCAAGTTGTAGCCCTTGTCACTCCACGAGCCACGATAAAAAGATTTCGCACACCAACGGGCCATTCCCAGCTAATGGCACGTAGTACTTCATAAAAGAGCAGTTTTCGTAGCGGTATGTCACGTACATTACACAGGGGGCTCTAATTTATTCGCATACAGCCGACAATTAGCGCTCGGCGCTCATGTGAGGCTAATTCCAGGGCTGCGATTACGGTATAAGGCACGGACGTAACGTACCCAGCTGGGAAGAACCGGCTTAGGGCTACATATGATTGCTGGTTTATCTTTAGAATTGTGGCTTTCAAACTCGTGAAACCACGCATGATCGAGGGAGGGAGTTGTATTATAAGAAAAGTAATTCTAGCACACAGATTTGCTCCATTTTTGGGCAATCTTGGTCAGAGCGAGATTGCTCCAATATTGCTCTAGCGTTCCTCCAATACCTCTGGCGATTTATTGTCGAAAATTGCCCATGTAATACCTGCTTTACTGACTTGAATTGGATAAGGTGTCATGTTAATGTTCAGCGAAATAAACGGATTCTTGAATCTTGTTACACACTCAACACAAAACTCATTAAACTAATCTGTATCAGTTGCCTTTGTCACGTCGCCGTTATCATTGGATCACATGACGAATCTGAAACCCTCAACCTCCGTCTGTGTTGTGTACCAAAGTTTTAAACTAGGCATGGAAATGATTGCTACTTCTATTTCATTGTCACATGGTGATATGATTTTATTTTGTCACAGTGAAATCACCGGTGATTTTTCATCAGTGGCTTAATGTGATAATGTCACTTTTTGTAAAAATAATACACGCATGACTCGACGTCACGTAATCACTCCCGCTCACAGTCAGTCGGCACACTGATTGTACTGATTGTATGTTATTGTTATTTACGATACGAATGAAATTGCGAATGGTGACAAGTATCATGACATCACATCGTACAAAATCGCCTGCCGGGGCGCGTCGGGCGGATTTCCCATTGATTTTGTAACAGACTTGGTCTCAGAAAGTAACAAGTGTTATGTGTAATCAGTTGTATACCATGATAAATAACATGTTACTCTGTATAATCTCGATGCCTATTTTGAACAAATAGTATAATTTCTATGTGCTATATGTATTTCTATCTATATATATTTTCTAGTTACTTACGACTGTGCAACTTGCCAAACGGTTAGGATACAAGGCAACAAGCCAGAAACCTAAAGCCAAACAATGGTACTGCATTGATTGCAATTGATTTTTCTTTTCCCGACAATACTCTGATAGTGGTTGGACTGTGCCCAATGAGTGGTTGAGTAGCTGGTTGATTATCTAACTGGAGTCATAGCGAGCTAAATAGGTGTTTGCGGTAGCCGCAAGCTGACCTGTTTAGATTCTACTGCTATGTTCAATCAAACCACGTTTGAGCGCTCCCGTTTTACCAGGTTTGATAGCCAAGTGGGATTTACCTGTTGATAGAGTTCGTACGTATGTAAGATTAATTATCGTTACCTGGCAGTATTTTTTTTTTTGTTTATAGATCATTTTTTATTTTCGTATTATTAAAAGCTGCCTAAATATAATCAAGGTCTTAGAAAAACATATAACAACAAACTTCAATCGGACGGTTCAAGTAACCGTAGGCACCACTGACAAGTCACAGTCAGAGGGAAGCAAAATACGCAATTTTGTTTACTTCGACGCCCTATGTTTCAGTTATTTTAATTTCAAAACTAAACTAATGAACCGATTTCTAAATTTGATGAAATTTCTATGTGACCTACTATCTGAAAGTATTCCTCTCACACAAAAATCATTTTTTCAAATCTGTTCAAACAAAACAACAAAGTTCTGAGGTAACAAACATTAAAATAAAACTCATTTTTTAAGTCTGTTAAAAAATTAAAAAAACATTATTTTACATTCGTTACTCGATAGATCATAGCCGCTAGAGAAGAGATCTTCGCAAACGTATGCTGGATATAGAGGTTCATCTAGCATCAAAGTGCATTGTTCTAAGGTCCACGAGGCAGTCTACCAGTTTTCATAGAATCCCAGCGGTGTTTCCCGTCAGCTGTTATAATAATATTGCTTTGTTCAAACTAAATTTCCGTCACGTTGCAGGGGCGAATCAGAAACTTATGCTTGCGGTATAATTCTAAAGCCACGTTCGTATGACTGCCGGAGTCGGGAGAACTTTTTGAAGGAAAATTTACCAAATTCTTTACTTGGTTTGCGTGGTTTCAGTTGAAACATTTTAAAAGAGTTAACATACAAACTTTAGATTTTTTGAGTCTAAAATTTTGGTTATTGTTGTGGGAAGATTTTGCATCAAAAAGAGAAAGAGCTGCATAAATCTCCATAAGAAAATGTGGTGTTTCTAGTTTATTTCTTTAGTTTTATTTAAGACCATAGATGACTGCTGGGTATTTCCTGTTCGCCATAATTGCGAATAGTTAGTGCAATCACTGGCTAGACTGAGAAATCCTAGGGATTTAAAACTCGTTGACATGACTAGGGCCGGGCCCATCCTATTGCGTTATTAGCTCGAGAATGCTATAATAGTTTATTTGTTCCTTTATAACTTTACTGTTCGTAAGAATAGTCTTTAGATTTCTCTAACGAGAAAACTCAAAGAGATAAAGTATAAAGAAATAAATACTAGATTCATATGCATACTTGCTGTGCAAGCCTGTAACTGGTCCACATTTTAGATATTTATATTTTTGAGTGTTATAACTAAATGCGAATTATGTGAGCTGTTGGCATTTGTCTTAATAAATAAATAAAAATGAACTAATCGAATATTCAGCAAATTTAATAGTGATTCTGGCGTTGATCTAAGAACTTAGAATATTGGAATCTTAATTCCTAACAGAAGTACACACGATCCACCTAACTTCGCGTACATTTAAATTTGAATGGAATATTATCATTGCGTACATGATTAGGCTGGTCGAAATCGACACTCCTCGGAATTATTCTGTAGGTCATCGACCATATTTATCCTAGACTGTCCACTAAAGAGTATCTAAGTGAAACACGACAGGCTGACACCTCCTGTCTGTGTGATCGTCTGTGTGAATGGCCCCTAACAAGCGGCTATGAACTCAATCATGGTAATGCATTGTCGCAAGTAGCAGTCTGCCGTTACGTAGATTTAGTTTGCAAGTTATGTGCACTTCGGAAACTCAAACTGACGCGGCGGCGGATCTGGCCGTTTCGGTTAGATTCATTTTGCATGATCCTGGAAAGTCTGAGAAGTTACGATTGCCACCAAGACTACCTGCTCTTACAATGTTTATATTCTTTGAGAGTTGAATGAAGTTAACACATCGACAGCCGACATTCATTAGGCCTTACATAGTCCACCACGATTTTATCAATAGTACTCACAATAAGAACAATTCATGTTACTTGGCACACGGGACTCAATATAAAATTAAAATCTACATCGAGATTTTTTCGCGAGGAATAAAAAACTCAACCGCGAGGCATTAATTTACGAAATTATGCTTAGCAACTTTTTTTTTCTCAATGCACCCGGATATGAAGCACCCGGTGTGGAATTTGGATCTGAATCATTCTGAGGTCTTCAATTATTTATTTCTTAGAAGCTATTTACCGATAACCGCTGGGGTAAACGAGTTCTTGAGTGGAGACCGCGAATCGACAAACGTAGTGTAGGACGCCCTCCGACCAGGTGGGGTGACGATCTTCGAAAGGTTGCTGGCAGAAGATGGATGCGGCAAGCCGAAGGCAGGGCGCGATGGCGCTCATTGAGAGAGGCCTATGTCCAGTAGTGGATTGCGATAGGCTGATGATGAGATGATCAAGAGAGAGAGAAGCAATTTAACTTTTTTAGACGGATTCTGTTACGGTCTTATCTACTGATGACCACTACAAAACGAACGTTACGAACTTGTAGCTCATATGAATGTTATTTTTTTAACTGAAATAGCAGGATTCTCATGGTCTCATTTACTTGTGTATGTTTTTATGTATATAATTTATGCGTGTATGTGTTAAAAAAGACCCCCAAACAATGCACTCCTAAAGAGATGGTGACTAAAGATATATTATCATTATTTAGCTTAGAAAATAAGTTCCTAGTTCTAGTTAACCAAAGCTGCGTCATTTCTATGCCGTCTGTTTGTTTGTTTGAGGATAGCTATCTCCTGCCAACTATGCCATCGAGTGACAAATTTCCGGTTCAACGAATCAAATTTTGAAGCTCTAGTTTCAACAATTTCACAATGGTCAACTTTGACTATCCAGCTGATATCCTGTTTTGGAATCGTCTGTATTTATTTGTATACCTGTGTACCTCTAGCTAGATCCTAAAGTGCAATATTATTTAGTTGTTTCAAACTCTGTTTGGAACATCTACATTCTAGATGTAGAACAATCCATCTAGAGTCTTCCTCTAGATACTGTACGACAACTAATAGTTGACTAAATTCTACATTATCTACTGTCTAGGGATGTCTTCATGCTAATTTTACTATTCATTGCTCGCCACTTCATCTCCCCAATTGAGATTTTGGCCAATCAATGTTCTATTCCCTAAATTCCCAAAATCTCTGTATCCTAAATCTACTTTTCAGTTATTATTCAAGTGTTCAGTCTTTCTACGTTTTGTGGCTTCTGTGACCGTCCACTTTTCAGCACTTATGGCCAGCTAGAAGCAGACAATTTTGACAAGATGATTCTCAGAAATAAAAGCATCGGTTCACTAACAAATTTCTAGTACGTTTTTTTATAACTTCTTTCGTAGAACAAATAAATGTTTATGTGCGAATGACCTTACAGTTGGTTGGTTTATTTATTCCATTCCCAGAACTATTCAATGGTCTTAAACTAAATTTAGGCGCCTCAGTTAGAGTTGGTGTGGCCGCCACAGTCCGCTTAAATGGTTTAACGAGGTTATTCATAGACGAGGTGAGTAATTTTGGTAACTCAATTTTGACTGAATTAAATCAGCTGTTGCCTAGAACTCTGCAAACCCATTCGATAATCTCCTAAGACCTATAAAGGAGTTTATATTTTTTTAGTTGATTGTATCAATAGGTAGAACCACAATTTTAATTGAAGTTATAAAACTAAAAATAATATAATATAATAATATATTGTGGAGCCCACCAAATGCGAAGCGACGACGTGGAAGGCCCAGAAGGAGATGGCGGGACGAGTTGGACGGATACCTGCCAACATGGACCAGCGACGCCCTTGGCCGCAAGGAGTGGAAGAAGATGAGGGAGGCCTTTGCCCTGCAGTGGGACACAGATGGCTGAATAATAATAATAATAATAATAATTAATAATAAATAATTTTAATGAGAGAAAAATATAAATAAATGATATAATAATATAAAACTAAAACTGAATTCCAACAACGTTTTCGTCCTAGGCAAGCCTACTCTCTCTGCTAAGAGACAGATGCTAAAAAAATAATTACACGAGCACAAAAGAACAACGCGTCTCTTGAGAGGGGAAAATATAATGTAAAGGGGGAGCGGAGGGGGCTAAAAGGAGACTAGGAGCCACCCGTTTGCTAGGAACACGGTTGAAAGTGCATTCTAAAATAAGGTATTTTGCATAAGACAGCTTAGTTGCACAGGTAAAATAACAATAATGTGTCTAGCTTATTCTCCTCTTTACTAAAAACGAAATTCTTGAGATTGACTGATCTTAAAATGGAGATAAGCTTACATAAATCGTTTGATAAATTACCAAATTGCGGCGACGACTGCTTAGTAGCAGTTTAGAGCGAGAGCTTAATCGGAAATTGAATTTCTAATTTGATTGTTTTAGGATTAAGATGATTTGAATAGTACAGAACAGTAGTAGTTCAGAATAGGGGTCTTTAGCATGATACGGAGCACTTCTTACCTGTGATCATAAATAAACAGACGCTTAACACTCATTTGAGATTAATCGATAATTCGTAGAAGAGGCGTCTCGAATCGGACCAAAATGAAAAAAAATCCTATGCGAACTTATTATATGAGTAAATATGAAAACTAAAGAAAATAAGGCATGCCACTTGAATCTTGTATCTACTCTACAAAATAAATACGAGTATTTACTTAGGAGATAAAACGCAATTTAATAAACATTTGCATTGTGCCACGTTCCAGTCTTTATTGCAATTATAATAGGGATTTAAAATCTCAGCTACTGGCATTTTATACAATACCTAAGGATTTTATTGTAATGTTTATGATTACGACTTAAGTCTGGCTTTGAATAGGTTAAATACGGGCCTTATGCTACATGCTTTGCTTACTGATAAGGACTATGTGAATACGGTTTAATATTTATTTTTGTCTTCTGAGTTGAATCATGAATGTTTTGTTTTCTTGGGTTCGCTGCTCGATCTTACTTAGGTTCTCTTTTATTATCATCATTTATCTTGATGGATTCTTTGTTTTTTTTATGAATTTGTTGATATATCTCATTTACCTATTACTATTTATTCCGTCGTATTCTATTTCACCTCAAATACCTTTTCCTATCAGTCTTATCTTACACTCTACTCTACATTTACAACTAATCCGGTCTTATAAAATTAATAGTATTATTCAAAAGTGTTATAGTGTGTTTTATCTTGTTTTGAACGTCTATTAGTAGTTTTATGAGGTCGTCTGCGTCTATAATTTCATTTTATTGATCGTATTTGTTAATCGTATGTGTGTCGTCTCAATAAAACCGATGAATGCACTAGAAATTATCTTATCTTATTATAATAAGTGTATTGGACACAACGGTAGAAGTTCTCAGTGCAGATGTGAGAAAGTTTATTTTTACCCCGCTATCTACTTTTCCTAGTTCGTAAATTTAATTTAGCATTTTGTATTTTTCAATAGGTACTGACTGGCTTGAGTAATATCTAATTTCAACAGAGATGGGTTCCTTGTCTTTTCAAGATAAATAGGAGATTCTCTGATCTCAAATTCAAATGAGGTCGGATTGAAATAGTACGAGTAGGCGGTCGAATGAAAATGAGTTTGTATAGCAATCATTCCTATTTAAATTTGCCAAAAGTCGGAACCCATATACCTACTTAGATATCTATTTTTGTTATTGTACCAATATTAAAGTAGAGCAGTAGCTTCCTTAAATATAGTCTAATCTAAGCAGATGCAATACTAATGGAGTTCAAATTCGAAGAGGTAACATTGTGCTTTCAAGTTACATGCATCATACGGAATGTCTTAGAAGAGTTAATATATTTTCTATAGATTAAGAGATTAGCTTTTTATCTGTGTTGTTTTTAAATTATTATTTAAAAAAAAGTCGCTATGTTTTTATTTTACGTTTTATGGCTCATCTGTCGCTCTACCTTCCAGAAATCGAATCTGAACTACAATTATTATTTTACATTGTTTCTCATGAGTTCACTGTCTATTATTGTAGACATTTATATACATACCTACCTATAGATAGACTATCTATGATTTACTTATATTCAACACGACCCGCAAAACTATTATGAATGCTCTGTGGTGTAGTGATGATCACTAATAGAGGCTAAGCTTACCTACACTAATTGCTCATTATTCAGCCAACCTGCATGTTAATTTACTTCGCTATGTATTCTGCATACTGTACCAAGCAGGTACCAAGCGTTTTCTGCTACGATTTTATTGGTTCTATACATAATACTGAATTATTCAATTAAATCGAGCCTCCATAACATGTCGCACTACAACTTCGAAAAGTAGCGTGAAATAAAATTAGGAATGCTTTTAGGATACTAACTTTTTACAAGACTAACGGCATATCTAGATTTTATTGTAGACTAGTTTCAAAAAACATAATTTACAATTAGTCTAAGGTTACGTTAATCTAAAGCAAAAAGCTAGAATATTTTGTGTTTGTGGGACACACGACGCTACAAAGGGCACTAGCACCCTCACCCTGACAGCTCCAAGAATTCTAAAGAACCATACGTTCATATTTAGTTTCCTAGAAATTGTTATTTACTTCGTAGTTTCGCCTTTACACAAAAATTCCATTGTTATCACAAATTAGCTTCAGGGCACAGCCTTATCAGATTTCAGAGTCCCTAGAACCCGTGTCTATCCAAACGTTACGGTGGAATCCTCCAATAGAATCGCTAGTCGATAACTTGCTATCATTTTGACGCGCTCCTATTGGCTCATCTTCCTTAGGCTTTGGTGGATGGATACCAACGTTCACTTGTCTCATATTACAAAACGCTACAATAATCCTTTTAATAATCTCAACATGTCAAAACGGTATCTAGTTTGTGCCCTTTGAGATACAGTGAAATGCTGTTATTTTGGGGTGTATTGTATGGGCACAAAAATATTTATTTCTAGTCCGGATCAGATGACGTCAATGAAATCAGTTTTTGCTAGGTGTAATTACACTGTAGAACGTTGCGCCCTCTGCGACGAAAAATAAAGCTTATGAAACAGAAATGAAGGCCCAGTAAGAATTCGCAGCGGTAATTCAACTGCTTTACCCTGCAGTTGGAACAAGTTGCTGCAAATTTGTTTCTGAAGATAACATTTTGTAGCCTCTGAAGCTTGGTGCTCCGTTTCGATCTTCGGCCAAGGATTTGTGTGATGTTTGTTTCCGAGTCTTGGATATTCCAGGTCCTCTATAATATCTCTATAATAAAATAAACGCATAGTCAGTTGCCGTTACTGAACACATATACGGCAAAAAAACTTGAACAAATTAAGTCGAATTTTTGTCAAAATAAATTTGATTAACATTGGATAACTGTTACCATTACTCTCTATGGATTTGCGTCAGGCGGTACTTTTAATTGATAATAATTTAAGTTTTATTCATCGTTTGGCAAACCCGGGTACCTAGCTCGAGCCAGCTCGCAAAATCTCTGCTCGGGCGCCGCACTCGCCCCGCTGTCACTCTGCCATTTTGTAGAAATCTAAAATTCTGACTGCACAGATGCAACGTAGTACCCCGTCTGCATTGCCCATCAAATTTTTTATGGTAATTATAAATTGGTGGTGTATGTGTCCATGCGACTGCGACACAGGAGGGGTATGAGTGTGTGTGTGTGTTTATGTTGTGTTTGTGTTGTTGCAGCAACGGGCCGGTGGAGGGCGCGTACGGTCCGCAGCACAGCCCCGTGTCGCGGTCCGACGCCTCCACCGAGGACGCCGAGCTGTCGGCGGCGCTGGCTCACCAGCACCATCTCGCCATGCAGGTCAGTACCACACTCCTTGTGACCAGCGTTTCAAGACACGCAGCAACGTACCCACGTACTTGCAAGTCATTCGAGATATATTTTATCCAATTAAACAAGGTCCGCCATCGGCAATGGGTTCATTCTAATCCATAGCTTGTCTTTCGACAAAGCCCTTCAAAGATTTCCATTTTGTCCTGTCCTTTGCTATCTGCATCCATGATCTCGTCTTCCCATCGTTTATTTTGTCCATTTTTGTGCTTCTATTTCCATTCCATGTCATGGGTACCATTCTATTATAAGTAACTAAAAAAAAAAACTAAAATGTTTTTTTTATTAATTCTTATCAGTCAATAGTCATTTTTTTGTTTTAAAGCGCTTCAACGTAGAAAAAAAACGAGAGTATGTTTTTACTCTACTTCCATGCCATCTACATTTGGGAAGTAGAAATACAGTAACAAACGCTAAAAATTACTTAATTATATGAATTTTTTAAACCATTTTTGTATTGCAATATTTTATAAAAAAAAATTGGATATATACCGGATATATTAGTTTGATATATATCAGATATATATCTTGATATATATCCATTGATATATATCCTCGAACCCTGTTAAATATGCCTTCTGTTATGAGCAAAACATAATAATAGGTGAATAAACACCCGTAGATATCCCTTGTCAGTCGACAGTTACATGCTACGGGTGCTGTTTGTATCCCTTAAGCATCTATGACGCTTTTTTACAAGCTAATTGTTGGCGAGTTTAAACGCTAGCGTGTAAGCATGTTAGCTTTTGGGAAGGATTGTCAACAAGCAGATTGTAAAAACGCCGGTGACGCTGGGCGACTTTACACGCTACAAGCGAAGTCGCTGGCGTGTAGCGTGTAAAAAAGCCGCGTGTCATCGTACTATTAGAAGTCAGTCGCGCCGTTATCGCCGAGTTCCATATCCATGTCGTAGGCTGGCGAATACCCTGTGGTGGGCAGCGGAGTGGATCCTGACTACGGGCAGTATGTCTCGTCGCCGGCCGCCCATTACAACCACATGGGGCATCTCACCATGGCTCCTTCGCAGAAATACCCTCACGTGAGTAAAGACCGACCTTCCTTTACGTAGCTACGTGACCCGACTTACAATACACATTATTATTGTTTATTTGGATGGAGTTTCGTTTGATAACCTTACCTGGTTTACCGTTGGGAGCCGTCCCCTGCTGGACGCCGTCTAAATGGGTACCAACAGTGTCAGATATTCTGTCTCAAAGCAGTAATATGCAAGCATTACTGTGTTCCGGTTTTAGGGGAACTTGTCCTGTCGTCAATTTACCCAGTGCATCACTAGCTAGTGAAATTACCGAGTTTTCGAGACTGACCTTCGAAATCTAAATGTGGACGAGTGCTTTAGCAGTGTTGCACCGGCCTATGTGAATCAGAGTTATGTGTAGCACTGTTCTGGTCCTGAGTAAGCGTGATCTCTTACAATCAGAAGAGCGCTTAGTTCGTCTCGTCCTGTTTATATAAAAAAAGGACTCACTAACTGAAACCTCATGATAACAGTTCTGGGGAAAAGTACTAAGTACTAAACTATTTTTTTATTAAGGCCAATCCTCAAATCCGAATTCCATACAAAATGATTCGGACAAATACTCAAAAAGTACGCCGTAGTATTGTAATTTCTTTACACTATTCGTTTCGTCCATGTTTTTTGATTTCGTCAACAAAAACAGTAAAAGGTTTCATACTTTAATTTAGATTGTATACGTGTTTTTAAGTTAGTAGGGTTAATTTTAAAACACATATAAAATCTAAATAAAAGTATGAAACCTTTCACATTTTTTGTTGACGAAATCAAAAAACATGGACGAAACGAATAGTGTGAAGAAATTACTATAATACGGCGTACTTTTCGAGTATTTGTCCGAAAAATTTTGTATGGAATTCGGAATTGAGGATTCCCCTTAAATTCAATTCAATTCATTTATTTGGGTTATTAACAAAATTAACATGGTGTCGTGCATTTCTTATGTATTATCTCTTTATCATAAAATATTGAAGAACCAACAGCTTTTTCAATTAGGTAGACTTTTTTTGCCAATTACTGGTTTCCAATATGAATCTTCTTTCAGGTAATGGACTCAGTATCGGTGACAGGAGGTGGCACATATGGCCAGGCGGGCGGAGCTGGCCACTATGGCACTTATGGCCATTATGGCACTGCCACGTACCAAGCACAACCCACCTACATGGTCGATACGACGCAAGTGCCAGCCTATATGGGACAGGTATGAATGAATATGAACCTTATCTGTTGCGTAATAGAGTTTAACTGGCGTCAGCTCGCAATTTCGTTTGCTTTCCCAACACACCCTCCAAGTTTCAAGTCTCTAAGTTCAGCGGTTTGGCCTGTACGTTGTCTGTCAGTCAGTCAGTCAGGTACAAGGCTTTTACATATTTATATTGATATCTGTTGATGCCAATTTTGAACTTTTGAAAGAGGGAAAAAGCTATAAAGTTTTCTAATTTCGCAAAAAGTTTTTGAAATAACTTAAAAGTGTGCAATTCTTTTAAACTTTGTGCCGAAATATTTCAATAGGTTTTTCCAGCAATCAAAAATGACTTTAATTCTCATGATGGTAAAGTTAAAAACATAAATGTTTTCAGGAACAAAGTATAGATCTGAAATAAAACCGGTTTTTGTTCACAGGAATATGTAGAGGGCGGTGGTAGCGCGTCGCCTAGAAGCGCCTCTCCCGGCGCTTTACCGCAACACAATTTACATTTACAACAGAGGTACGAGTAAATTATTTAGATATAAAAAATAAACATCATTAGAAAAAAAATATTTTTTAAAAAGATTTTATCTCCAATTCAAGCATCACGTTACATGTATAGGTATATTAACAGAAGCTGGCATGAACAGAACATCACATTCCCACGTGCAGTTGTGTAGTGTCTGTGAATGAGAGCGCGGCGTGTCCCAAAATTATAATCCTAAATTTGTCAAAGTGTAGTGAGAATCCATTATTGTCGGTTCTTTGACAGCGCCAGCTTTCGTTGAGGGACAGTACGTACTGTACTGGGATCAGGATCTAGTACAATCACGGATAGACGTATCTCCTATTACAAGGATATTGTTCATGTTTAAAAACCAAATATTTCTTATAATTGTTCAGGTACGACTCTACCTCGCTAGAACAGCTAGGTCGGCATTACTGTGTGACGTCACCGCGGGGGGAGTACGCAGCAGATACATACGGTTACCAGCACTACCCCGCGGCGTATGACACTACCCATCAACAGCACCAACCACCGCAGTTCAAGGTATGTTTATTGTTTTACAAAAAGGACTAAATAACTGTGTGCCTACTGACTACTCAATGGTTTATGACTCTACCCGACTGCGTATGACACCACCCAACCGCATATGACTACATTACCCATCAACAGCACTAACCGCCGCATTTCAAGCTATGTTCATCATCATTGGTTTACTGTTGTACAAAGAGGGCGGAATAGCTGTGTGTCACTATCCAATGGCATATGACACTACACAATGGTGTATGACACTACTCGAATGCGTAGGACACCACCCACCGGCATATGACTACACTACCCAAAACAGCACGAACCGCCGCAGTTCAAGGTATGTTCACTGTTGTACAAAAAGGACGAAATAACTGTGTGACTACTGACTACTCAATGGTGTATGACACTACTCGAATGCGTATGACACTACCCGATTGCGTATGACACCACCCACCGGCATATGACTACACTACCCAAAACAGCACGAACCGCCGCAGTTCAAGGTATGTTCATCATCATTGGTTTGCTATTATTTATTTAAAATTGTCATTAATGATCCTTCTAAGGCCTGATTTATACAGAAGCGACGTAAGGCGAAGGCACGGTCTTTTTCATACAAAATCTGTAAGCGACGCGTCATGCGATTATATTTTTGTACCGCCTGCGCCGTACCTTCGCCTTATACCGTTTATGTATAAATCAGTGATACCTAACTCAGATATGGTGTGATATGAACTTTTTTGTTTCAGGATTCCCAAAACGGTCTTAGTTTGGGCAGCGCGGGCGGCCAGTCAATGTATGGAGACGAAGAAGAACTACAGAAACAAATGGCGAACATGGCGTTAGGTTTGTTCAACAATTTTGAACTTTATGGCTGTTGCAATAAGATTGTATATTAATTTAAACGTTTAATTAGTGTTTCTTCTGTGAAAAGTTTCCAACGTTTAAAGTGAATTGTATTTTTTTTTGTGAAAGCGACGTGATGAGGAATTCGCTCTTATTATGCGAGGAGATTAAGCTTTCCCATGACCAAAACTACGCAACGAGTACTGCACAAAATTTTCAACGACATTGTCCGCAGCTGACAAAGAAAGCAGAGAAAAAAACTGCTATAAACAATACCTTTGACGACACGGATGGTCGATTGGCAAGTGTGTTAGACAGCCTGCCCGGTGTCGCGGGTTCGATTCCCGCTCAGGACAAATATTCGTGGGATTGACATTGGTGTTTGCCCTCAGACTGGGTGTTTTTTATGTATCCTATCCTATGTATTTACAAAAAAAAGTATATAAGTATTCTATCAGTTATCTGGTTCGCATAGTACAAGTTTTCTTAGTTTGTGGCTAAATGGCGTTGTGTGGAGTATCCATACATTATTATATATTATTATTATTACCTTTGATCTAACCTTTTTACGTCTAAAATATTATATATATTCCGAAATGTTCTACGACCCTTGCAAGCAAAACAGTACTCTCTCCAAGAACCTAAAGTCTAATTTCTATTTCCAGTACACGGAGGGGTGGGGCGTGAGGACGGGGGAGGGCTCCAATGGCGCGATCCAAACCTCCCCGAAGTGATCGGTTTCCTTAACTCGCCGTCAGATGTCGTTAAAGCCAACGCGGCGGCGTACCTACAGCACCTCACGTATATGGACGACCCGAACAAGCAGAAGACGAGGAGTTTAGGTAATTTGCACCTTAGTTTTATACGTATAGGGTTGGATATTGAATGGCAGGATATTCAAAATTATTTTGGATCATAATTCACCTCTCTGACCCAGTATAAATTGATAGATTTACAGACCACTGATAATGGAAAAAAACTCTGTTCTATGTCTATGACACGTTGGGTTGACTACAAAACAAAAGAGGTTTTGTTAACCGTTGTGAACATATAAATTCATTCGATTGTAAAAAAAAATTTGCACACAAATGCCACACCAGAGATCACATCGTTTGACGAGAAGGTAACAAATAACACTTTTGAAGCACTTGTGAACGCCATTAGGGCATTGTTCACGAACGTATGTTAATCTTTAAATAAAGTTTTTTTTTTTATTTCGAAGAACTTAAGTTCTTCGGTTTTGGCACATCAAAGGTATAAAAGGTATAAAGGTAGCCAGTGTCAAGTAATTGGTGAGATTATGCTTATTTTTGTCATCAGTCACAGTCGATAAGTCAAGTCATGCCCCTGTAAAGTAGTGGTGGTTGCGACTTTACTAGAGGCTTCTATAGAGTTTTGGAGGCAACACGAAAAGTCACGTTTTACAGCATTACACTATTCTCCAACACTCATACACGTTCACGAGCACTTATTAGATAAAAAACCACCGTTTTTACACTTAAACACTCAAAAGTAATACACGTTTTGTAAAATAATTTAATGCCGCGAATGCGACATTTTCACGTCCCCGCCAAAACTCTTAAATAAAGTTAAATTAAAATTTTAAAATAAGTTGCAAATAAAGTTTTCATTCGTTCATTCATTCATTCATTTCTCAGGCGGGATCCCACCCCTAGTGAGGCTAGTGTCGCACGAGAACCCTGAAGTTTGCCGCAACGCGTGTGGCGCGCTTCGGAACCTCTCCTACGGGCGGCAGAATGACGAGAATAAGCGTGCCATTCGAGACGCGGGCGGCATACCCGCTCTTATGGCGCTTCTGTGCCGAGCCACTGACATGGAGGTAGGTACTCTAAAAGCGTATGCTTGTAGGATATAATGCTGGGTTATCGTCCGTAAGTTATCCTATGGACGGATAAATAAAGAGGACAAATGTGTCATTCAAAATTCGGGCGGTACCCCCGCTCTTATGGCGATCCTTTGCCGAGCCACTGATATGGAGGTAGGTAATAAGCGTGTGCTTGTAGGTGTATGCTTAAAATTATCTTCGGGTATCTCTGGAGGATAGAATGCTGGGTTATCGCCCGTAAGCTATCTTACGGGCGGCAGAATGACGAGAACAAACGTGTCATTCAAGACGCGAGCGGCATCCCCACAGTTACGGCGCGACGCTTCTGTGCCGAGCCATTGATACGGAGGTAGGTACTCTATAAGCGTATGCATGTAAGATAAACTGCTGGGTTATCATCCGTAAGTTACGTAAACGTGCCATTCGAGACGCGGGCGGCATCCCCGCTCTTATGGCGCTTTTGTGCCGCGCCACCGATGTGGAGGTAGTAACACACGGCAAGGCAACGATGTATAACCATTATACGAAACGTAAAGGAGGCGCCTTGTTTAACAGGGGCGTGCTACGTATTGGAGCGGTTTCAGAGTAACGTATTATCTGAGCGGATTTGCAGTGGCGAATAGATAGCGCGTGGCGCCACTCATGTGAGCATTGTCGCATTTATGCCTTGATCACACCTTGCGCTTCACACTTGATCACACTTGATAGCGCCGAGAGCTCGGCTGAGCGAGTGACGTAAGCTTTCACTGTCTCGGTCGAGTTACATTTGACTGTCTCGCCCGTTTGCTCGGTACGTGTGATCTAGGAATTACGTGCCCGTACGCCCGCGTCACTCCTGATACACGGCACCAACGCCGCTGCAAGCCCGTATACGCGCGTGTACGCCCGTTCGGATTCTGAAGCCACGCGTATGGCAATACGCTCGAGTGTCATATTGCTGCATCGGCAAACACAGTGTTTTCACTTCCTTGGTTTTTCCACTCATAATAGATTCAAGACGCGTCGCGCTAGCGATAAAGATTTTTTTTACCTATCAATACAACTTACAGAGTTGCTTATCCATAATAGAAATACCTAAAACAAGACCTGAGATTTTACCTGAAATGTTCGCCATTTAACTCATTAATATTCCATCATTCGCAGGTGAAAGAACTAGTGACGGGTGTGATATGGAACATGTCGTCATGCGAAGACCTCAAACAGTCTATCATTGACGACGCAGCGCAGGTGATCGTCAACAAGGTGCTCATACCGCACTCCGGATGGCACCCCACCAACCCTGGCGACACCTATTGGTCTAACAGTGAGTTAACCAGACATTTGATACTTATTATATGGATCAGAACTAGTGACGGCTGTGATATGGAACATGTCGTCGTGCGAAGACCTCAAACAGTCCATCATTGACGACGCAGCGTAGGTGATCGTCAACAAGGTGTTCACACCGCACTCCGGATGGTAACCAACCCTGGCGACACCTATTGGTCTAACAGTGAGTTGGCCTGACATTTGATACATATTATATGGGTTAGAACTAGTGACGGGTATGATATGGAACATGTCGTTGCAAATACCTCAAATAGTCTATCATTGACGACGCAGCGCAGGTAATCGTCAACAAGATCTAACAGTGAGTCTAATGTCAGGTATTTCACACTTTGGAGCGGTTTTAGACTGGCGTATTAACCGAGCGTTTTTTTGATTTTCAATCGATTTCAAAAAAAGGAGGAGGTTCTCAATTCAGTTATTTTTATCCTAAGAGATATTTTATCATTTTTTCAGATTGATCCTTTAGAATTTTCATCAAAATCGGCTTAGTAGTTAAGGTTTAAAATTGTAATAATTAAAAAAAAATATGTCGTTGAAGTAAATGAAATTGCGTATTTTGTTCCCCTGTGACTATTATTCAGTGGTCTTAACGGTTACTAGAACGTTCGGTTCTACAACCTACGTTTTTTGTAAAACCAGTACATTTCATTTCATTTCTCGTCACGTGTTAAGATAAACTTTCATTTCCAGTATTCCGCAACGCGTCCGGCGTGCTTCGCAACGCGTCGTCCGCGGGCGAGTACGCGCGTCGCCGGCTGCGCTCGCTGGCGGGCTTGGCGGAAGCATTGCTGCATGCGGTACGCGCGGCGCTCACCATGAACGCGATCGGCACCAAGATCGTGGAGAACTGCGTTTGTGTGCTCAGGAATCTGTCCTACAGGTAATGTACAGCTGCACAGACATGTTTACACTCTCAAGCTTTCGCATTTATATTGCTTTTCATTTTGCATCTTAATGATATGAACAGCTAAACGCGTGGCCGTTTCATGAAATGGCCAAATTGATGGATGATGGATGGATGTTCACGAACGTTTGGCCACTTCATATCGTAAAATAGTTATATTATCCACCGTTAGAGGCGCTGATATCGTTTTGTTTTTGTGATGCAACATGGTGGCGGACAGTTATTCTGATGAAAAAAGGGTGACACGCAACGAAAATTGTTGGACTGTTATTGGATTACAAAATATGACTTCATGGAATTGCGGGTGACATACTATAATTTTTGAAAACTAATGTTCATGTTTCAAAAACTATATTTAAGTGTTTATGCCATCGGTAATCTGTAAAATCTGGTATAATTATAAGTACTATCTGCCTGCGATGATTTTCTGTCATGAGGCTCTCTTAGCTAGTTTCGCTCGCGTGTGAGCGCGCATAAGTAAAACTTAATAACCTACCGTCACCTAACTTCTATCTGCCTCAGATAATTTTCTTTAGTCAGGTTGTGCATCGATATCATGGAAATCTTACATTTATGATATGGCCAAACGTGGATGGCCATATCATTAAACGTTGACGTTCGAACGATATGGCCAATATTAGCTGGCCATTTCATGAAATACGGCCATTTCATGAAATGGCCAGCCACTTCATGAAATGGCCAATTCTATGATCCGGCCACGACATATACATATTTATGCAGCTAAATGTACTTTGTAGGCTTAATTGCACACATAAATCTATAATTCGCATACCTACTCAAGCTCACAATAGAGTATTTTGTTATTTTAAGACACTTACTACTTTCTAACATTAATTTAAGTGTCAAAATTTTGTTTCAAAAAAAGCTATGTTGCTGATTGACATAACAAAAAAACATCTGTTACAGATGTCAAGAAATAGAAGATCCACTATACGACACGAGAGCGCTGCCCACACAATCTTCAGGACAAGCCAGGATACAGGCTAGCGCGTCAAAAGGTATGATTATACCGGTTATTACTAGTTTTTCAACCTTGACTGTAATATTAGAAGGGCTTGGAATTCGGATATCCATCTGAGTATCCGGATAATTTGTATAAAACGCCCTAAAAAGTGAGACTAAATCTGTTATTTTATTGTAGGAGAAAACCTAGGCTGCTTCGGTGGCAGTAAAAAGAAGAAAGAGGGTTCCACATCGTCCAACTCCACCAGTCCGCTCGGCAAAAGCGAACAGGACCCGCCTCCCGTAGACTCTAACTCGACACAACTCGGCTACACCGTGCCCAAGGGCACAGAGATGCTGTGGTCTCCTGAGGTAAGTGTTCGAAAGAGGACCTCACATCGTCGACAGAGGGTATCACATCGACGAAAGATGACCTTACTCTGTCGAATAAGGACCTCATATCGCCGAAAAAAGACCTCACATCGTCATACTCCAGGGATCTCGCTTCTGTAAGAGCGAATTGATTCGAACTAAGAACCTATCATTTCAATTGTGTTATTATCAAATACATATAAAAAGCTTGGTCATGACTGACTAACTGATGACTGCAGACAACGCATAGGCCAAACCTTTGAACGTTAAAGACTTGCGAGGATATGCGCTTAAAGAAATGTAAGCGCATAACTAAGAAATTAATTTGTGACCGCAACGTTAACGAAGTTGTTGGTCTCAGTTATTTAAATTAGATTCTTAGAAATCGTGACTAAAATTACTATTTCTTGCCCCAGGTGGTACCATTATACATGGCGTTGTTACAAACGTGTTCGAATCCCGAAACGCTGGAAGCGGCGGCGGGTGCGCTACAAAACCTCGCCGCCTGCTACTGGCAACCCTCCATCGACATCCGCGCCGCCGTTCGCAAGGAGAAAGGTAAATATACTGTCATCCTCAGAGGTCCATTGAACATGGCATTGTCACAAAAGAGGTTCAACCTGAGACACTTGCTACTAGCCTCCTAGCCTCCTCCATCGACATCCGCGCCGCCGTTCGCAAGGAGAAAGGTAAATATACTGTCATCCTCAGAGGTCCATTGAACATGGCGTTGTCACAAAAGAGGTTCAACCTGAGACACTTGCTACTGGCCTCCTCCATCGACATCCGCGCCGCCGTGCGCAAGGAGAAACGTAAATATACTGTCGTCCTCAGAGGTCCATTGAACATGGCGTTGTCACAAACGAGGTTCAACCTGAGACGATTCAATACCTCGCTGCCTACGAAAGTCATATGGCGTTGCCACAAATGTGTTCTGTACAACCTTGCCGATTTCTACAAAACATATGTTCATTCACTTTTACACCGCTAAACAGCGGTGAGCAGCAAGAAGAAAATCAAATAGATATACCATCTATTTGAGCAATTCGAATAAGAGGTCAAAGGTATAAGTGCTATAAGTAGACATAGATGAGATGGTCTGTCTAGCTAGACAACCCGTCTGTTTAAATACTGCTGCATGGGTAGAATACAGAAAAAAAAGGTTTTGGTATAAGAAAATCGTGCTGGCTGCATCATATCGGTAAAGGTCTAGCAGACAGACAACTGTATGTTTAGCTTGCGAGAACTATATGAATAATTCTCGCAAGCTAGGCAGTGGTTTTAGACATCTGCGCGTAAGCCCGTGTACGCGCGTTGGCTTTCGAATTCGCGCGTGTGCGGCCCGTATACGCGCGCTAAAATCGCTAGTTTGAAACCGCCCTTAAATAAGGGTGGCGTGATATAAATCACTTCGCTTTTTTTGGTGGGGTGTGGGGCAGGTTACCGCTTGTAGTTACGCGCCAAAAGCTTATAGATATAAGTCTACCCACACTCAAACTATAGTTCACCAGGGCAAGACAATCATTTAACATAGACTCTGTGCCCGCAGGCCTGCCAATATTAGTGGAGCTGTTGCGAATGGAGGTTGATCGTGTGGTGTGCGCGGTGGCCACGGCTCTACGCAATCTGGCCATCGACCAGCGGAATAAAGAACTCATTGGGAAGTATGCCATGAGGGACTTGGTGCAGAAACTGCCGAGTGGAAATACGCAACATGATCAGGTAAGTGTTGAATCTTTGTTTTTATGGCGCAATAGGTATTTTCACTTCTCATGCTATTATTATTGTGAGCCTGAATCGTCCCACTGCTGGGTAAAGGCTTCCCTTCCTTCTACAAATTTTACAATCTTCTGATGCTAGTGAAGTTAAGTTTTATGCAAGGTACAAGGGGGAGTAAAATTGGATTTTAGGCCCTAGGGCAAAAAGTGTTTGCTTATAAAGTCTGTTAAAACAGGTTCAGTTTTTTTATATCTACATAATATTTTTTTCGAATTTCAAAAAATTGGATGGCTGTCTCTGTTTTTGAAATACGAAATGGGCGCTCATTACAGTTTATTTATTTTTTAAATTCCATGTATTTAAAGTAATGTTTTTTTGAATCCATCTACTGACTGACTGACTAGTGACTGAATGCTTCTGAGGTTACGCACACTAACTCAATGTACACGGCTAACAACAGCCAAGATCAAACCTTCATCGTGAAATAGAATAACTATAATTTAATGATGAGAAGCTTACTTAGGAGTATTATTATATCTCGAGCAGGGCACATCGGACGACACGATAGCAGCCGTGCTGGCAACACTGAACGAGGTGATCAAAAAAAGTGGGGAGTTCTCCCGATCGCTGCTGGAGGCGGGTGGCGTGGAGCGGCTGCTCAACCTGACCAAGCAGCGGCACCGCCACACTGCCAGGGTGCTCAAGTTTGCAGGTAACACTGACATGTTGATATACACCGTACATTTTTAATCACCAAAAAAAAAAAAACACATAATCGGTTGCCGATACTGAACACAGATATGACAAAAAATCTTGAAAAAATTAAGTCTGCTCTACCGATGCTGAAACGGAGATGGCGGAACTATAGTTCGTTTGCCGAGTCAAGCTAATAGGGAAATAAGAAAGTGCACATCAGACGATCCACCGCGCTCCGATCGCGCGCGGCAGGAGCGCGCGACGGGTGTTACACCAATAAGGGTGAAAGAGACGATGCTTGGCATTAGATCTCAGATTTTGATGATGATCGTCAGATGGTGACTCCATCGCCATCACGGTGATCGCCTGTGGAGCGCTTGGAGCGTAGTCCTGGATCGCAGTCTCAACAAACTGGATCGGCCTAGTGCGATCCGCGCTCGATCCGATGACACCAGACGATCCAACGCGTTCCTGCCGCGCGCGGCATGATGCGTGGAGCCCGTCCACTAACCAATCCTGGCCATTTACAGAAATAGTGCGTCCCTTTCACCTGCATACAAATGTGCAAGAGAGAGAGTGCTATATTATCTTGACTCCGCGAACAGAGTATAGCTCGTGCAGTTCCTGAGTATACATTTAATGTCGCCTTCAGGTCAAGTGCTGATGACGATGTGGTCCCACGCGGAGCTGCGCGAGGTGTACCGCAAGCACGGGTGGCGCGAGGCGGACTTCCTCACGCCCGCGCGCGCCGCGCAGCCCCGCGCCTCCTCCAACAGCAGCGGTGAGGGAACACATCACTTGACACCCGTACAGTGTACATACACACACGTATAATAAGCGACAAACAAGTTGTCCTCTGGCGAACCGCGTGACAAAGATGCGCAAAACTCAATTCATGTGGGCGGTGGGCGTGTTGAAGTGACATTCAAAAATACTATTAAGAGATCACAGATATATATAATTAGAAAAAAAGTAACATAAAAAAAATATGTACAACCTACGTACTTACGAACATATCTTTTTTAAATATTATAAGGATGGTAGAAGAAGGTATACACAGCCAGGTTAACCGCGTTGTCGGAG
Source organism: Lobophora halterata (assembly GCA_932526365.1). Classification (NCBI taxonomy): domain Eukaryota; kingdom Metazoa; phylum Arthropoda; class Insecta; order Lepidoptera; family Geometridae; genus Lobophora; species Lobophora halterata. The sequence goes on from OW052026.1 coordinate 4,221,060, forward strand.
GACGGTCTATACTCAGCATTATAATGAGGATTTGCATCCACAACGCTGATTTTAAGTGGGAGGCCTATAACCAGCTGTAGATGTCCAGAGGCTGGCATGATGATAATGATGAAATAATAGTCTAATATTTTGTATAAAATCGAACCTGCAATATTATATTGATTGACGTAACAGCCCGGCTCGCTTACCAAGCGACTACCAGAGTCGTCACTGGCTTGATGCCTTCACCAGATATTTTAGCGCCTTGCTCGCTCCATCAATGTTTTACATATAAAATGACAATGTACTTTAAATATTATACAAACAGACCTTTATAACTTAATGTAGCAAAGCAGATTACGTGCTGAATTGCACTTATTCAAGCCCTAGCTAATATTATTTCCACGACAGGGTGTCCTGCAAAGCTGACGCTATATCTAACCAAAATGTGTCAATGGCATAAGGTGATGGGACCTATTTTGAAATACGCTATCATTTGTAATAAGTACCTACCGTCTCATCTCAATGTAGCCGCCTTTGCTAGTAAAGTCATAATAATTCATAAAACCAATCCGTATTGAGCTATAGAGTCTATTTATAAGACATAAGCGATTTTGGGGAAAACGTATATGTTTCCGTTATGGAAAAATTCATGCAATTTGTAAACACAGCGCCTTTAATTTTGCAAGTCTCTTGTTTTGAATAGATTCTACATGATAAACATTTAAGATCATAGATTTATCAATTCATTTAGATGTGGAATTCATTGTATATTACGTTCTGTATATTTGTGTATAAATGCTCAATGTGATGTAACTGTGTTGTTCAATCATTGCGATGCTGTGTGGATCTGCGTGTGTAACTACTAACAGACGTGCGCTAACCTCATTGCACTACACCACTGCACTAAGCAGGTTGGAATAATGGAATTCGAGGCCGTATTTTTTTTTATTGATTACATTAATTTAACGGTACATAGAAAATGCTGTACCATTACTTAAGTTTTTATGAAGTGTTACCTAATAGAGCACTGACTATTGATTAAAAAAATAAGTCGGGCTCCTGTACATCTTACTCGGAGTCAATTTGTTCTATTGGCATATAAGTACACCCACAAACGCGTCGCCGACTACAACTACCGGTGGCCGGCGTCCGTCAGTTGCGGTTGCTTCGTGCAAAATTTGTAAAATTTAACATTCGTATCCCTAATTAAAAAAGTTAAGAGATTTGCAATGTCAGAAATCAATATACTAAATGAAGCAATGGATTGAACTAGTGACAAAAAGTACACTTCCAATTCTAAGGCGTAGTTCACGCGAGATGAGTAGAACGGCTTCCGGATCCCATGATCCTATGCGCAAGATTCCACAGCATGTACATAACGCTTCACTGACTCAGGCGGCGGGGGCTCGGGCGCGCCACACTCGCCGAGCAACGCCAACTCCACGCTCAGTAGGCCCATGGCCTCCACCGGCGGCACACGCTACGAGGACCGCACCATTCGCAGGCATCGCGAGGTAACACTCAGCAGCAGGCTCACCCTAGCCACGCCCACGAAAAATCGGCCTTCGGACCTCATAAATCCACACAGGCTTCACTAATCTATCTAGCGTTCCCGACGATCAGCACCCCTATGTTTTAACTTCAGGCCCTCATTGCCACCGGGTAAGATCGACCAATGAACACGCGAATGACCTCAGATACGTGATGGATCTTGTTTCTCATTGGTTGATTTTGGTGGTAAGTCGCCATGGTAAGTCTTCTGTCGTCTTGGTAAGGGCTAAATCGATGGTTTTGTGACATTATCTTTCCACCTTCAGCAGCGATTCCAGCTATAGCCAAGCTGGCTGGAGTCCAGAGGTAACCCCAATATCCATAGTCTGAAAACAATGTCATAAATACGAATGTACGTAATGCCAGTACTGCCAGTACTTAATTGTATGGCAAATTGCAACATGACTTTCTGGTCAGAATATTGCTTTTCGAAGATTCGACGATATTTCCTCGACGATGGTAAGTAATTGCTACAAAAATCATTTCACATTTACACGTTGCTTTTCATTGGACGCGAGCAACATTGTTGGTGTTTTTTGCACATGGTGTGGTATGTTTGCATTTTACTGTAAGCTTTGCACATAACCTTGTAAATGTCACTTTTTATACCAATTGTCTTTGACGAGCCAATAACAATACTGAAAATATTTGGCCCAATAAAAAACGCCATGTTGTGTTGTTCGGTTTCTTCATTTATTAATCTAACCCTAAATTAATAAACTGAACATTTGCATGGTGTGAACCTTCGTTTAAAATGTACTGTCTTATATTACTCTCCTGTTATAGGACTGCGTTCCTAAGCTTGATGAGGCGTTTCTCTCATCAAATTAGCAGTTTTGTAACAAGAAGACGCGAGTGTCCCATTCACTCATATTTTTTTGTAATATACTCTAACAATTTGAAAAATAACACTGGAGAAGAGTCTACTAAACGAGAAATCATAAAAATAATTGGACATTTTACACAACGCCATCTAGCACCAAAATAAACAAGCTTGTACTATGGAAGCCAGATAACTGATAGAATACTTGTATACCTTTTTTGTAAATAAATACAAAGGATACATAGAAAACACCCAGACAAACACCGATGTTCATCGCACACATGTTTGTCCTGAAGCGGGAATCGAACCTGCGTCACTCAGCGCAGTAGCCCAACGCACTTGCCACTCGACCATCAGCGTCTAACATACCTCTTTCCACAGAACGATGACCCCGCAATGGAAGCGAATAACTACCAAGACGGACTAGGGATGGGCAATCCGAACGGGCGGCCAATGAACCTACAGGGCGTACAAGCCCAGATGCCTCCTCCGAGCAGTCGCTAGAGTCGCTACAGTCGCTCTCCGGGCTCGCTAGAGTCGCCGGAGTCGCTACGGTCGCTCTCCGGGCTCGCTAGAGTCGCCGGAGTTGCTACGGTCGCTTTCCGGGCTCGCTAGAGTCGCCAGAGTTGCTACGGTCGCTCTCCGGGCTCGCTAGGGTCGCCAGGGTACCTCTAGGGTCGCCAGCCACACCTACGAGGCACTGTATGGTTGCTAGCGTTGTAAGATTCACTCCCTAGCCTCGCTAGACTCACAACGAAGGCTCTCTAGCGTCACTATAAGGGTCACTAGGGCCACTAACTAGCATCGCTAGGGTTGCCAAGGCATTCCTCGAGCGTCGCTACGGTCGCTACAATCGCTAGCGACTGGTGTGGTTTTATCCGCTCATTTTTAGCACTGCTGCGATATGGCTGCAGCTTTTTAACTTGTAACAATTTTTTAAATTACCTTTTTTACTTATTTTTTGAAAATTTAAATAATCAATGGTCCTTCCTTTCTTCTGGTCTAAGCCAGCATTTGTTAATGACTCGTTAAATGACCAGAGAAATCAATATGATGGTTTTCACTGGAAAAAATAGTATTTAAATATCTTTTATTATTATTTTTTTATAAAGTTAATGTAATACGGTATTTCATGCTGTTAATTAATAGCTGTGCTGAAAATGTGGCGGATAAAATTTGAACACATTGTTTTAGTAGATGTTACAATTAATAAGTTAAGAAAATATACTAATCTATCACTCATTATTTTGTATGTATTGTATACGTAGAAAGAAACGCACATTAAACGTACACGTTGCGCATTTCGAACTGTATTTTTTCAAAATGGCGTTTCGTTGTTAAATTACAATCAGAAAAGTCGGTTTCTAAACATGTTTTTGATGATTATCGTTTTGGTTTCTGATGCAGTTTTGACGTGTTCAAGCTATTTTTTTGTTACAAAGTTAACCTATATTTTTCTATACGTTTATACAAATTACAAATAAAATATTTCAAAGGTGTACGAAATAAGCGTGTACGTAAGTTGGCACGTAATCTACGTACACATTACGTACAAATACGATTCGAGCGAAGTGCGCCCGCTCACACTCTCGGCTATTATATTTAAACTAGCGGGCGGTGCACTCTCGCAACCTATTCTATAACACTCGTATCGATCTAAGAACATAGACTTCGCGGGAACGGGTATACGTAGTTTTTGCATTTTTATAAAGTTTATTTTGTAATAATTTTCCATGTTTGTGATTAAACTGTAAAGTGATTTATTTTGCACAAAAATTATCGACTAAATCTGAAAAAGTACGGTATAGTATAATTTATTCTTTAGTCTATATTTTAAGGAATTGTCACTCTGATATTGTCACTGCTGAATTTTCTTGTTCACGCAAAAAATACTAAAGCGTTCAGCCTAAATTTGGTATGGACATAATTAAGATATTTTTATGTATTTTGACAGGTAGACGAGGCTACGAGCAACAACTAGTAAACTTAAAATATGTTATAGTTTTTCGTAGACTTTCGCGATTATCACACATAGTTTTTTGATTATAACGGGTATTTATCGCGCTAACCTCGTATGTTTTTGTGTCCCGACGTTTCGACTGTATTGCAACAGCCGTGGTCACGGGTTGATAAAATATGTTTCTATTATAATTATGTACCAAGTTATCTGTCACCAAGTGGAGCAAAAAAGTGGCACGGCCGTACTATCCCTTTCTCGAAGCAGTTCAGGCCATTTTCGACCCCCTATAGCTTCGTTGTGGATAAAACTAGAAGCCTGAATTTTCAGTATATGATTGTATTGTTCAATGTGGGTAAAAGGGCGTACTTTTTCAGAATTGTTCAGTAACACGTTTTACGAAATCTGTCACTTTTGGTTTTCGATGTATTTATTTATCGCGGGTTGAGTATAGGCTTGTGGTCCGGTCTACTCTCGCGAAGTCGCCATTTAGTACTGAAATAAATAGTAATTTGTAATTGCACAAGTATTTATGTTAAATTAAAATATAAAGTAGTGAATTCGAATGTTGTAACCGCGTATCTTAAGATGCGTACAGTCACCGACAGAGTTGTTATTAATAATTAAGATTAGGGTTATTTTTTTTATATGAAACATGATATACTCCGCGCGTCGCATTATCCAGTCTAAATGTTTTTGTACTGTCACTAATTAAATTTGTAATGGACATTTTTGAGGGACTTTGTGCGTGACTGTACGGTACATTTATTCGCCTCGAGGCCTAAAGTTTTTTTCATCAGTAGCGTCTTTATGATTTGTTGAAAAAAAACGTGTCAATTCCATGTGTATATAGTTGTGCCATTAATTAACAAATATGAGTTTTCTAAAATGTTTTGTGTAATCAAAAACCAACATTTAATAAAAAGTTTTCTACGAATGAAACTTGACAGTTATTTGGTTCGATATTTGAAATAACAGTATAGTTGGCCTATCACGAAACTAATGGCCTTATGTGTCGCTTTCCGTACGATAGTTATTTGTATGAGACTTTGAGAAGCGCCTCCTATCGTGCGTAAATGGTTCTACAAAATCTCATACTAAATTAGTCATGTGTTTGAGCCGATATGTAATTGTTAATAAAGTTAGATTTTTTCGTGATAGGCCTATTGAAATAACACACACACACACAGTTTTATTAATTTTAACCCTTTTTTATTAATCCAATGCCCTGGCCATAAGCCATTTAGGCATTTATTATTTACAGTTTTCATTAAAAAGTTGTCAAATAATCTAAGCTCGCAAAACTCAAGATTTATTCCACAATGCGGCTCTATTATTTGGTCAAATTAATTCTAACATCTTGTACGTTATTAAAAAGTACTTAAATCGATTTCGTTTTTTATCATTGTTATATTATTTTTATTATAACAGTTCAGTCATTTACCTTACGAAGTGATGAGTTTCATTATACACCTTAACTGTAAGCAATTAAGTCGGTTTTTCATTGACAAAATATGGGATAGGGATGTTCTAGGTCAATGTAAACGATATTCGCTTTTAGTAAAAAAATCGGCCGTCAAAAAGTGCTTTGCCATTTTCAACCATGTTTTTAATTACCTAAGGTTCAAAATGTCAGAACGCTTTATACATGGGCTGAGATGTATGACAAACGTTTTTTGTAATATTTTATATCCATTCCACGAACCTCTATGATAATTGTAATATAGGTGTCTATGTCCTAAATTAAGAAATATCCGTCTTATTATTGTAGCATTAAGATGCAAAATAGTTTGTTACTTTGCGTAAGCTTTTTTATTGTAACGCAGCATTTACTTTACAAAACTGGTATTAACAATAATTTTACAATTTGGGTGTGAAATACTGCATTGATATCTGAGGTTTCTTAGTTTGTTTTTATGACATATAGATGTCGCTATTACAAAGGAGTCTGTATCGGCTGTCAAAGCTGGAGAATAAAATGTCATTCTTTGATTATGAAGAATGGCAGTCAAAATCGGAGTTTTGGCGGGAGCGTGAAAATGTCTAATACGCGGCATTAAATTATTTAACATAACTTGTATATACTTTGAATGTTTAAGTGTAAAAAATGTGGTTTTTTATCCCTTAAGTGCTCGTAAACGTGTAATGAGTGTTGGTGAATAGTGTAATGCTGTAAAACGTGACTTTTTGTGTTGCCTCCAAAACTACATAGAAGCCTCTAGTAAAGTCGCCACCACCACTTTACAGGGGCATGACTTGACTTAACGACTCTGACTGATGACAAAAATACACATAATCTCACTAATTACTTGACACTGGCTATATACACTATGATCTACAACCAAAAAAAGGTAAAATCAAAATGAAAGATCATCGAATATGTATGTTTGATTTTTGCGGTTTCTAAATAATTTTGATCAACTTTAGTTGGGGTTATCTGATTGGTCGGAATGTGACACTTAACGTTATCAGTGTCAACCAAGTCTGTCTCTGATTGGTTGAAATCAGTGATAGTTGGCGCGTTTCTGATAGTAAAATATTGAAAGGTATTTAGAGGTGAGTAATAAAATAAAAAAAGTTTTTAGATAATTTTAATCGGTTGTTTATATTAGTAGAAGCCATGACGAATCGTGATTTTACACGGCAGCTTGAAAAATTAAATTTTCAGTTGAATTTCCCTCCGTTTTGAGTTTAGAATTATGTAAATTATTTATTTGACTTTTAAAATATTAACCTTAAATAATTAGTTTTAATTTGTATAAGGGTTTTTTTGTGAGATTTATATTTTATGCACAATAAATAATCAATTAAGTAAGTGTAATGACGTTATTCTGGTACAAAATACCCTCATACAGTGTACAATATTTAATAATAAGTTTGAATTTGACAAGTAATTGTAGTCATGTGAGAGACTCTTATTTTATATTAGTTTATCCTACAGCATTATAAATAATTCAAAATATTTTTCATTTGGAAATTATTCTGGGGTCTATCATAGGTTATTTTTCTTCTTGCAGCTACATAAAAAATGTATTTTTTTTAACTTGCCAGACCAATATCGCTTCTATGAAGTGATTTATAATTCCGCCGCGAAAAAAGCTTCTTTTTAATGTAATTAAAGTGTTGATCATTAGGCAATTAGCACTTGTACGATCATTATTTCAATATTTTATCATAACTATAATATCATTAATGTAGGACTTGTATAGATTTCTTTACAAAATGATTTATTTTTTAATATGGTTTTTATTATTTTTCACTTCACAGAAAGAATCCTCTTTTGAAGGATCTCTTGAAGGATTCCAAATTATTTAGAATGTAGTGTTTCAGGTCTAATGTAGTTTTACACAAGATAAAGTTTATTGTCTTTGGTGAACCATAGACTAGAGTTGTTGTAACAGTATAATACTCGATTATTTATATCTTATTTAAAATTTTATATTGAGTGAAATGGTCTTTTTTGGTCGAGGCAGCGATAAAATGTTTTGCGACATGTTATTTTTAATAGAACTCTTATAGATACTTAATATTAAACAAATTATCATTATATTATCACAGAATAAAATATGAATGATTCTATATTTTTGGTTCTTTTTTTTTTCCTTATTTCCTTTAATTTTGATTTACATTGGGCCTATTTATTATAATTTATAATCTTATGTTTAGAAAAAGAAGATAGATTTTAAAATTAGGCTCTTACCTACGAGCTATTGTTGAGAATTGCTCCTAAATTAGTTAAATTAGCATTTTTGTTGTAATAATAAGTGTTATAAACATGTTTTTGGTGGCGATAACGTCAAACTGGGAATAATTTATTCCTACTAGTTCCATTCCACTTTAAATGGAACTACTGGGAATGATCCAAAGCTGAAAGGATTTGTGGGAAATAGCAAGACTTCGGAGTTATACATTTTCGATACATTTACCGTGCGCTTCTGGCTTCCTCAATCAGTTCTAGTTAAAATAGGACGTTTTTACAACAAAACTTATAATTATAGTAGATATAATCAAATCAAAACGACATTTGGATAAAATTTTTGCATCTTGTATTTAAGACCTATTTGTATGAGTGCTCACGTTATCCGTAGCGACTTAATTATTCAGTTATTGAATTTATAGGTGTAATAGAAGAATAATTCTACGATGTTGTATTTGATGTCAGGTTTACTGTGGGATTGGATCCATGTCGTAGATGAAAACCGGCAATCTACACTTTTTTAAGTCCAGAAATTGAATGTTTTCGAAGGCCATCTAAATTAGAAGATGAAACCTAACAAATAGGTAAATGTTTACAACAACAGAAAATACAATAGCAAATAAATGTTTAAATCAATCTCAAAAAATAGTTAATTTTTTGAAAGGAGGTCTTTAAACGTACTTAGTAGTCTCGATTAAACTTAAGTAAGATCTAAACAAAAAAATAATATTTGGATAGTTCCCAGTAGTTCCATTATGAGATGTTCCATGGAACAAGTGGGAATATTTTTTTCAAACTAGTTCAACGGAACTGTTTTCAATCTAACTACTGGGAACTATCCTAATATTTCCTCTTTGTAAATTTTTAATATACCAACTATTGACTCAAAGAAAAAAAAATGGACAGAATCAAGCCAGGTTTGATTTCCATATAGACCCAAATTTTTCAGTTAAAAACATTGATCCAATCCCACATCAAGCTTAGACGTCGCATTATAGATGCGAGCACGTTTTTTATAGGTGAGGTGAAGAATTTTTTTACCTAATGTATCACTATTTGTTACTTTGTGTGTGACGTCGCGATGTTTCCAAAACAGTATTATTCATAATCTCATGTACCAACGTTGCTAATACACTTATCTAAGTACATTAATAAGAATTTGTTTTATTTTACGCTCCTTATAGGTAAGATACTAGCTGACACTTGCAAAGGATTTTTTAAGTAAATAATATACTAGATAATTATATAGGTACTTATAGTTATTTACACTTTGTTTTGAATTGCTGCAAGTTTCGAAGCCTCAGTAACTTCACGAGCTACAGTACTTCAAATCGGAACACAGTAATACTTACACATTACTGCTACTAAACATAGTGTACAGTGTTGGTACGGTACCTATCTAGACGGAATTTACAAAAGTATCTAATAAACTTGTAGTTTTGTAGTACCTACCTATGGCACACGTTTATAAGTTCCTGAGAAGCTATTAGGTACACGAAGTTTCGCTAGAATAATTTTAAATCATAATGCGTTTACCATTCAGCTAAGTTCATTATCCGAGGTGCAGTAGGTACTTACGTTAGTGATTTGATACGGCATTTCCAATGAACAGAGATCATGATGTAACCGATCAATAAGTACCTAACCTACCTACCTAAGGGCCGGCGTACATACGGTGAACGCAGCGCAGCGCAGCGCATTTATCACTGAAACTACAGTCAAACTAGGTAGGTACTAGGTACTGTATTATCGACATTGTCCTCATTGAAATAATATCGAGTACCTAATACAAAAATACCTATACCTACCTAGACTACCTACCTACCTAAGGTCTGGCGTACAAACGGTGAACGCAGCGCAGCGCAGCGCATTTATCACTGTGAAACTGCAGTCAAACTAATACTGTATTATCGACATTGTCCTCATTGAAATAATATCAAGTAGGTACCTAATACAAAAATTAATTTCTTTCGATGCTCAATTGTTGAGTTTTGATATTGGATATTATAATATAAATAATAATAATAATAAACATTTCTGTTTGACGGATTTTAACGCGCGTCAAAAATCTCACGTGCGAATAAGCCCTAAGCCTATTCTGGTATTTCACAAAATAAGTACAACAAGGTAAGGGTAGGTAGGTACCTGTATCTAATCTACCGAAGATAAGCTGTTAGCTAAGGTATGGTTCAATCTTTAACAGCAGCTTTAGAAGACTACACTTTCACTCTTTGTTGTATGCATCTATCCTCGACCACTATAATGCCTAAATCACATGTAGCGAGTACTGGAATAAGTATTCTATCAGTCATCCGGTTCCCATACTAGGCACTAGCTCTGTTTCGTTTGTGGCTAGATGGCGTTGTGTAAAATGACCCGAAATATTAGTAAAATTTTAGTTTTTCATTATTTTTTGATATGGAGGCTCCTGGACGTATTTCTGTATTTTTTATATTTAGATAAAATAACGTGGCGTGGCGTGGGTTCGACTCCTGTGGACATATTAGGTACCTACGACTGTATTCTTGAACTTTAATAAAACCAAACTTACTGTCACATCTCAAACAAAGTTCGCAAACCGGAAATCAAAATTCTACGCAAGACGTGCCAGGACTACACACGGCAGCTCCAGAAAACTGCATATTGGAATGTGGAGCACAACTTGGAATCAGACTAGCGCGACGATGGAACACTCTTGTTTATAACTCCTCATTAGACCCAGATCAACGCTGAAAATAAAATAAATAAATAATAGGTAGGAATAATGTTTGGACATTTCAAACAACGCCATCCAACCCCAAATTAAGCAAACTTGTACTATAACCAGACCCAGATAACTGTTAGAATACTTAAACATTTTTTTGTAGGTAAATACATACATTAGTATAGGCTCAGGACAAACACCGATGTTCTATCACAGAAATATTTGTCCTGAAGCGGAAATCGAACCCGCGACACCGGCGCGGCAGTCCAACGCACTTGCCATCGACCATCCGTGTTGTCAAGATAGTGTCAAGGTAGTGATACCGAAACAAAGTACTAGGTACATGAAGAGTAGATCTACCTGAACCTAAAAGGACCTAAATTATTTCAAAATAATTTATAAAACGGAGAGAGACGCCTCTCTCTGCAAATGGTAACTAGGTGTGTAAAAAATGATTAAAAAACAGCTCATACCATACGCGTTGAACTCTTTTGCATGGTAACAATTGGAAAATTCAAAAATCGTTTTGAATTTATAAAGTAAATGGAATCGATAACTTGTTTGAAAAGTCAAAATCAAAAATAACCACTAACCGATTAGGGTTTCCGGAGGCACAGTTTTTTTTAAATTTTTTTTTGTTATTTATTAGTTCATAGACGAGCAGCTTTTGCTAATGTGTCTATGTCAAACAGCTCTAATAATTGCTATACCTTGTCATAAGAGTCGAATGCAGCAACATGAGCGCGAGTGGTTCTAAGCGCAACAATTTATCTGCAGAAGTGGGTCACATCAGCATAAGAGGAACACTATACTTACCACTCATTACTTAGCTTCAAGCATATTGCACCATTTTCAACAAAAATTGAGGTTTAAATATTTTAAAATTGAAGCATGAATAACGTAGTAGAGCACATACAAGGACAGCGTTCGTTCTCCACTAAAATGGTTAGATATTTGTACACCAAGGGCCTGAAGCAAACCATTTAAACGAGACTTTTAAGGGCGAATATTTAAGTCGACGATAAAATGGGCTTAGGAACTAGGTATAAACACGATTTTTCACTTTAATTTCGAGGAAATATAACAACTGATAGGTAGTGAAGTGAGCGCCTATTTCGTAGTTCAAAAACAGAGTCAACCACCCAATGTTTGCCACCATAATTAGAAATGAGAAAATAGTTATGCTTAGATCCCTCATACTTTATGACCTTGTTGTGAAAAAAATATTAAACAAATGAATTTAATTTAATTTGATATCATTTTATTTCAGGCTACCTGAAAGCACTGATTCCAGAGATGGCCATAGCTCTAAACTAAGCTTACAAAATGCGTCCAATACCAGTTTCATCCTTTACAATTTTGCTCCTTAGATTCAAGAACTTTGGTCCAAAGTTGTAAGGAAAACCCATTGGGAAAGTCCTAACACAAAGTCACCTCAAAAGTCCGATCACCAAACTTTTTGATAAGCGTGTTCGTATCGAAACCATCACAGAAGTTATCAGTGATAAGGTAAATTATTCATTTTTGATATCTCATTAATAAATTCTTGACGTCTCTGTCAGGATTCGACACACCTACGTCCAAACTTGTCCAAAATTTGTGATTTGACTACAATTTGTAAATTAGCATGTTTTTTTAAACTACTTATTTTTTTGGTAGTTAGGTACTCCTAGCTTCTCTCTGCCGGGTTCGATACGAATATGCTTGACAAATAGTTTGGTGATAGGACTACAGGATTCAAACTTGAAAATTCACGCGCGGCGCCAAAATATAAGAAAAGAGCTGCAACTTTTAAAACAATGCAAGTTGTAAACGAGCATGTAACAGCTTTGAGAGAAATCTGTATTGGATGGTGTTATGCATAATGTAACGGCTCTGCTATACTTACAATATAATATAACATAAATTACCTAGTATTTGTACGTTATTATTTTTTATTTACAAATATTGTTTACTTCTGGCATAATTATCACTGAACTGCACAGATACAACGTAGTACCTCTACCCCTTCTACATTGTCCATTTAAGTTTTTTTGGTAATTAAAAATGTATGGTGTAAATGCTGATTTAAAAAAAAACTATGAAATGTTTAGTATCTATCTAGAAATGGTGGTCTTCCTACCCGCAGTAACAAAAGCTATTACCTGAGACGAAGCGTGCGAAACTACGCCTCGGGACCAGCGCATATGAGGACAGACAGTCAAACAGAGGGATTCAAATAAACTCTCAACATATATATCGACGACACCGATGGTAGAATGGCAAGTGTATTGGACTACCACGCCTGGTGTTGCGGGTTCGATTCCCGCTTCAGGACAAACATTTGTGTGATGAACATCGGTGTTTGTCCTGAGTCTGGGTGTTTTCTATGTATTATATGTATATATTTACAAAAAAAAGTATATAAGTATTGTATCAGTTATCTAGTTCCCATAGTACAAGTTCTGCTTAGTTTGAGGCTAGATGACGTTGTGTGAAATGTCCAAAATATTTATTTATTTATACATGAATATGAAAATTTAGAGGTATTTCTCTTTCGTGTACTATTTCATAGTAATTCATAGGCCCGGGCTGAAAAGCAGCGTTGTCCTACCTTCTAGGTATATTAAGAATGTTAGCTATAGGCATTGCAGAACGACACTATGCTGAGACCGGACCTATTGGTCTCCATAAATTGTGAAGTAGTTTTTTTTGTATGTACCTACTTATTAAGGTAGGTACGTCTTCAGTGTCAAAATATTATATGTGATAAGTACCTACTTACATTTGTAGGTACTTATACTTAGAGGAGCCAATAAACTAATTTTCTTTCTTTTTTTCTTTCTTACTATAGATACGACGTTTGAAAATATCGGTATCAAATTATTTTTTTCGTTTGAAAGGGTATGCTTTTAGGTTGGTCCCGGAGAAATTATATCAAAATCGCCGAAGTAAACGAAATTGCGTATTGACTTTTCAGTCAAATTGAAGTCGGTTGTTGCATCTTTTTGTAAAAACTTTGAATTTTCAAGTTTATAATGTTTATATAAATAGTTTGAATAGAAACGTATCTGAGTAATTACTGGTTGACCGGTACCTCTGACAAATAAATCAGTCGTTCTACAATATTACTTAAATCTCTGTACTCTACGGGCTAATTTATATCTAAACGGGAATCCATCCCGGATTAATAAATTCATGAAAAATCTCCCGACACAAAGTATTAATTTATCGCCACTGAAATTGTGTATGGAACAAGCAGTTTAGCATAAAACAATACTTAGCCACGGCGGAATCCTTCATGATCGATGGGCGGCGGACGTTATAACAAGGGGACTATTATCGTGTCATTCGACATCGTGGGCGGGCGGATGTTGTCGTCGCAGCGTAGGTAAAGAAAAATGTTTTCAATTTGCATGATATTGTGAAATGATTTTTAAGATTAGGATTTTTAGTGTCAATGAATAAGTAGATACGGATGCGTAAAGCAAACATGAATTAATACTTTCCACGAAACAATAAAGACCACATGATATAGAAGTTTATTTTCAAGGGTTCTCGAGATGAAAATATCAAAAACTTCAATTTTCGCTCAATTCCTTAACTTAACGTCCAATTTTCAAAAAGAAAGTCTATTACTTATGTAATTTAGTTCAAGGTTATTATGTAATACAATTCTAAGAAAGCAAGAGCTTAGCACTGTGGCCACTGGCCAGGTGTGCCTATATCTTAGAATCAGAAGGACTACGGACATGCCTTAAAAAACAGCACTCTACTCACTTGTCACAGTGTATAGTAGTACGTAGTCTTATCTGTATTCAAAGGTAAGTAAATAAAATCTCGAACGATATGTAGAACGTGATCAGACTAGCAACCCCATCTGGATTAACGTCGCGAAAGATTACTCTCCCAGCTCACATGATTTATACAATTTCGCAGGATTTACGGATGCTGATAATGCGCACTGTCACAGTACGTTTACGCTTCTGTTTACGGAAGTACGGAAGATATTTAGGACCACGTTAGAAAGTTCTCAGTTTCAAAGCTAATTATAGCAATTAACCTGATGTTTGCTCCTCGAGATCTAAAATATCAAAGATGAGAAGATATTTAGAAAATGGGTACTTGACTTGGGGTATAACCATATTCATGCGATTTACCAGAACCCTCAAATCTCTAGCTCAATGCCCAAAATGGCAGTTTGCAAGAACCAAAAAGGAGATTTAAAAAAAAAACCTTTTTATTTTAAATTTGCAAATTAGTTCGAAAGATAATATTTTACACAGAAGGAAGAAGAAAAGAAGAGTAGTGAGGCGCCCTGGATGACACCAGACTGGGCAAAGAAAATATAATAAGTACTTGTATATACCCGAATGTTTAATCTAAACGTACGGACTTTTTAATACTCGGACTTTGCTCACCGTTTAAGCTTAACCTAGGGTTTGGGGCTAGATGCCATCCTCTTTGCCACGCCATTGTTCTTTCCTACTTCTGTCATCGATGATTTAGAATACGGGTTTTTAATATTTTTTAATAATAATTCATTGTTTTTAATCTTTGAATTGAGCCTAAGACACTATCAGCTTTATTTAGAAACGAGTTCTAAAGTTGTGACTATCTCTGAACTTTCAAGTCCAAAATCCCCCTAAACCCACTGACCTCTAGTGATATAGAGTAGATACATATCAGTGCTCAAACATCACTTCATTAAGAAATGAAGTTTATAAGAGGATTTCGTAATCTACGACTATCTAGAACTCCAAGGAAAACGTTCCATTCCTTGCAGATCAACTTACTTTCAGTATAGAAATATTCATCATAGAAATTTTAAATCAGTCAATAATTTAAGTTATTGTTACCATACTGCAACGTGACAAAATAATACATATTATTTATAATTCTAAGTAAATATTTTCATTTATTTATTTAATTTCAAACGAATATCATCTAAGTACCTTGATAAATGTTAGAAACTGCGTACTGTGAAACGAAACGTTAGTGAATTGACGCAACGCAAACGGTTTCTTCGCAGTTTTCATTGTGGTACAAATATTAAATAAACTCATATTATAATAAGTTAGCATGGATACCTACTATCAAAAACGAGCTTCTAATTGGACACCGAAGGAGAAACCTACTTTATGCAATAATAAATTCACGGCGATATTACTGTTAACACATCATCTTTTTACGGATAGAAAATTATTTGTTGTAAATTGTTTTCGGACTTTCAGTAGTTATCTACAATAGTTTTCAGTTTCAAAGTGGAAGGAAGTGTGCAGAAATATAATCTAACTAGCTGCTGCTCGCGGCTTTGTCCATGTGCCCTCTTCCAGCTCATAAACGATAGGTGGTACCTATATTCTTCAGTGGTTTTAGCGTGATTGACGAACAAAAATATAGGTACCTACTTATCCATATATATTCTCACAACTGTCTCTTTTTAATATAATTTTCACAAAACTTACCTTAATCAACCTCTAATGTTCCCACTGCTTGGACTCACGCCTACTCTCGGCTAGGCTACATAGGTATATTTACATACTTACCTAGGTACCTACCTACCTACTAAGTTTGTCAGGAAAAACTACTCACTTTTTGAAAAGGATGAAAAAGTTCATCTAAAAAGGAAAATTGTCCAAAAGCCATTGGTCGCTCTTAGACATAGGCTGAAACTAGGTAACAAAAACTGCTATGCCATGGCAGTTAAACTGTATAATAAGCTTCCTCAAAATCTCAGAGACCTACCAGATATACAATTTAATAGGAAACTATATAACATGCTCTGCGAAAACGGTTTCTACTGTATTGATGATTTTATGAATTTTAAATTTTGACCTGCTGCATACTATATATTGTGACTTTTATTAACCCTCTAACTCTGATAAGATTTGCTTCATCGATTGACTCTTATAGGCACCTCTACTAGACGGATACTGAACTCAAGCATTGATATTCTAATTTAAACACTATGTAGTTAGCTATCTAGTAATTTAGTTATCAGTAGCAGCTTATTCATTGTAGTTAGTTAATTTAGACCTAGTACTAAGTACTTAAAACATTTGCACGGCCGAAAGGTCGAATATAGTGATTCAAAGTTATACAACCAACAAATGTAGACACCTATATTCATGCAAATAAATGTATCATTCATTCATTCATTCATTCATACACAAATTTATTTATTTTAAATTTACAGTGAACTGAAATAAAAAATGCACAAAGCAATAATGTGCTAAAAAAAACAATGAAGACGATGGAAGCTCTTTCAAATAGTCATAAAAAGCTGGAAGAGGGCACATGGACAAAGCCGCGAGCAGCAGCTAGTTAGATTATATTTCTGCACACTTCCTTCCACTTTGTAACTGAAAACTATTGTAGATAACTACTGAAAGGCCGAAAACAATTTACAACAAATAAATTTCTATCCGTAAAAAGATGATGTGTTAACAGTAATATCGCCGTGTTAGGTTCATAAATACCTACCTACTCAACTTACCTAGATCATAGGCATGAGCACATGTTCCTTACGTGTGTCTATGTGCGACGTGGAGGGTGTGTACAGATGGAGAAGTAAATAGCAAATAGGGTTGTCTTAAATAATTATTGTATGAACATTTCTGATACAATGTATTCAACCTTTGCACACGTGATAGTATTCACACTCTTAGTCTGAATTCGCCCCCTTAGGGCTTGTAGGGACATAACACTACACGTTGTAGTATGTACCTATGCGTATTATTTTGTCTCCTCAGGTTTCGCGTACCTATGTGGTACATATGTGGTAGCCTTATAACAGGCAGACTAGCTAGGTAGGTAGGTACTTAGCTCTAGGTAGTGCTGGATGTAAATTTATTATCAGGTATAATAACAAGGTCAACAAATTATAGAATTTATTATTGCATTAAGTAGGTTTCTCCTTCGGTGTCCAATTAGAAGCTCGTTTTTGATAGTAGGTATCCATGCTAACTTATTTTATTTAATATTTGTACTACAATGAAAACTGCAAAGAAACCCCCCTTCGGCATTGTAGGGATATTAACAAACAAATTGTATAATAATTATGGTAAGAAAGGTACCTACTTATAGTTTTTCCGTGTCATCGAGCAACAAACCTCACAAACTTTCGCATTATTCAATCATTACTTTGTACTAGTCACGCTAAAATAACTTAATGTAGTAATTTAAATAATTCGAGGGCATGCGACAAGTGCGTACGTACTACGTACTAAGTAGGTACTTAATATTAGGTACTTGCATAATTTTTTTTGGTAGGTAAGTACAAAAATAATTTGCATTTTTAAATTTTCCAACCTAAAAAAAGGGCGGGAAAGCGACGAAAAAACCTTACTAAACAAGGTGACTGACAGGTTTGACATAATACCAGAGTTCACCCATGGTTAGTCCTAAAACTCGTTTCATAATGAAAAATAGTCCCTGACTAGAGTTGACCAAGGATTTTTCGAAAGTCTAGACATAAAACAGGAAAGTTAATAAACCTGTATGAGTTGGGCTAATCTCAAGGCATAATGTAATAAATACCTAGGAGCTCCCATAACGCATTTAATTACAAAACGGCTTTATCAAATGCGTAAATATTGCACGTTGCAACACCAAGCTCATTGTGAGCGTAACATTTGAGAACCGTATCTATGCATCACTACCTGTTACTAGAGTTAGGACAGTTGAAGATTTTGCTTAGATAATACATATTATAAAAGCAAGTTTTCGGATAGAAAATGTAAGTTTTACCCGAAATTAACCCTTATAATTATAATATACCTTTGGCGGTTCAGCCCGGGAATGTAGCCAGTATTCTTGGCACTATGCTACACGAACAAAATTTGCTGTTTTGAGTTTTTTTTTTTTTTATTTATTTGTATATATAATTAGATTATTTTATTAGTTTTATTTAAGTAGGTTAGTTTTTTATAAATACCTAATTTTTGAATAAAAAGTAATAGATTGTGTAAATAATGACTAATATACCTATTACCTACCTATTTATATTAGTAAAGTAAAAATGATTTATGTACGCTTAAAAAGTAATTGGGTGATTTGTATAATTATGGTGTAAATATAGCAAATTTTAGGTTAACAGATTTTTCTGAGGCACCATCTCACAGCTAACTTCCTGTTACACACCTCCGTCCTGTTATCACGAAATTACTCCACACAAAAATTGACAGATAAAAGAAACGAAAGTTGTTACACATGAAAAAAAAATTTGTTGTCTGTAAAGTTGGTTTAAGGACGATAGTTTAACGTGAATACCAGCGTAACGGGACAATGAGCGTTACCGGACAATTACGTCAACGTTTTCGTGCATGCAGCCGGGGTTCATCGATTTATTAGACGTAGTCACGTCAAAAAAAGACGTAATATTTTTCCCTAAATATGCCAATGGTGCAACTCTATTTTGATACGGGAGTGGCGGCGGGTCGCGATGTCAATCACGATAGCGGATAACTAGACACTGCATCGATGAAGGTAAGAACAGGTAAGTTGAAATTACCATAAAGGTAGGTAAAGGTTATGCCTTTATAGGATGGAAATCGATAGCAAAATATTTAAGAGCAAATATGTACAGACAGCGTCATAGATAAGTTGCATTATAATACCCAGCTTCAAATCCCTTTAAATCACAGTCGCGGCGAATGGAGAAGTTTTGCCTTTAAAAAATAGATTATATTTGTATAACCATATGTAAGCCTAAAAATAAGTTAAAGTATTACAATTTTTTGAAAGGATTTATAGCTGGGTGTCTTATGCAAGGGGGATACTTATCTCTGACGCTGTCTGTACATATATAATTTTTTCTCACAATAAAAGTTAGAGCATTAAACTGCTTATTGCCTGGTATGGGTTTAATAATATGAGAGTTAAATTTAAAAAATAAAATGTTTTTTTTTATTTTGGGCATTTTTACACAACGCCATCTAACCCCAAACTAAGCTTAGCTTGTACTATGAGAACCAGATAACTGAACCACTACTTAAATAGTTTTTTTTGTTTGTAAATATAATACAAACATTTAAGTCTCAAGTACTCAAGCCAAACACCAAATTTTCAGTTCATCACACAAATATTTGTCCTGAAGCGGGAATCGAACCAGCGAAACCTGCGTGGCAATCAAACATATTCCACTCGACAATCTGTGTCGTTGATGGTGATGGCGTCGATCCATGATTCGTTTGCAAAAGTTTGAATTCATAAATGGATGTTTGTTACTAAGTAAATCACACCGAAACAATTGAACCAATTGGACTAAAATCTGGTATGGGGTGGGGCATAAAAAATATGCTAACAACTTTACCTATTATTACACTTCTATTTGATTTTCGAAAGTGAGGTTTTTAGGTTAAAATGGCTCCTATTCTTTTGGGGCATCTAACCCTGTTTTACCCTACATACAAAAAGTATTCGTACAGCTCTCATTCCTGTTCAATTAAAATTGAATCAAAACATACAATATTTTTTGTAGGTATGTTTATAGCAAAAGGTAATGACAAAAACCTACTTGAAATACCTCACAATGCACTAACAACAATCGACTATGTGGTTACCATTTGAAGAATCCCAAACAGCTTGAATCCAACCTTTTCCATCATTAAAATACTAGTTAATCGAAATAAATTGCAGTCAACCAACGGTCGCCATTATGTTGTCAATCAGTGAACAATTCTGTAAGCGGGAGGAATCTCCTAGGACCATAGGTAATGGCACAGATGACCTGAGAAAGTTTGTGATCCACCGAAGCTAATAAGATATTTGCCAACTAAGCCGTTTTTCTGATTTTTCAACCAAATTTACAATAATCAAGGTTTTACAAAAACATACTTTATCCGACTTCAATTGAAATAAGTAGTCACTGGGAAGTTTTTTTTAAAAATTAGTTACCTCAAATTTTGTTGTTCAAAAACCGAATCAAAAAAAATCTTAATTTGTTAGAGAGCTTATACTTTCTGAAAGGTCTCATAGATATTTCATCAAGATCTGTTTAGTAGTTTGCTAATTTTTAAATCAAAATGACTGAAAAAAAATGTCGTCGAGGTACACAAAATTTGCATATTTTGCTGCCTTGTGACTTTCAATGGTGTTTACCGTCACTAAAACAGGCTATTTACAACGTTACCGGATAATGACGTCAACGTTTTCGTGCATGCAGCCAGCGTTCATCGAGTTATTAGACGAAGTCGCGTCAATAAGTGAATGACGAATCGGTCAAAACACATTTATTTGTATAAAATGTACAGCAGTAATCAACGTAATATGGCGGGGCGGCAGAGCCCTTTCATATTTCCATTAACTACATGTCCTAATAAACATGCAAATACTTTAAGATTAGCTATAAATTGTCGGCTATGTATTGGCATTCGACAAGACGTTCATCAGTTTTGAAACGGTATCGAATCGAACCGTGTTTTTTTATATAAAATTCTAAGAAATAGTCCTACTTTTATTGTATTGTCAACCGTTGATATGGATGGATGAAGGACTAGATGTATGTTTGGACCACAATCACGCTTAAACTACTGAACCGATTAGGATGAAAGGTATAGATAGGTATAGTTTATGATTATTATTAAGTCCTCCATTTGTACATTTCTTGTAAAGTAATTTTATGACATTATAAGCTAACTACTACAATCTATATATAGGTATATTACAAAATTTACAGAAGGAAACAATTGGGCCACCCATAGACCGTTGCAAACGATCTATAGGTAGCTCAACTGCTCTAACTCGATACCCGATGGCAGCGTGCCGAGGACACTGGCTGCATTGCCTCTTTGTATAGCAAGGCTTATTCTTTGGCCCAGATAGCTGCCAGCCCTCTGATCACGCGTCGCTTCGACCAGACGCTCTGACAAAAAAGTAAAGTAAAGTGTATACTATGTACAGTACTATATAAATAAATAAATTATGTATTAATTGAAATTGGCAATCAGATAAATCAATCCGTGTATTCTCACAAACTTTTGCGTTTGTTATTTTTGTGGGAAGGTCAAATAGTTGTGTGATAATAAGCTAGTGTTTTTCTCGAGTCTTGTTTCCTTCGAATTTAATCAATGTTTAAAATAAACTAAGACTTAGTTACTAAGCATACTTATAAGTATTGCATCACTTATCCGGTTCACTTATTACAGCACGGCTAAGTTTGATTTTGTAAAAAGTTAAAATTTTGGTGGAGGAATAGTGTGCCATTATTTTAGAAATCTTACATTTACATTGTAAATGAGAATATGTTATAATTATATAAATTTCGTGCTAACCACACTTGGAGGGCAGCTCGCGATTTTAGGTCGATTACGCATTGCAAAAGTGAATGCTTAGCGAATATTGCATACAATTAAAATTTATTGATTCAAGTTAATGACTTCGGGCCTTTTCCATCAGAAAAAGTTCAATTGGCCTGATTTATTAATCTGCTAATTTAATCATTGGGTAAATTATTATCCGGAGAATTTGCAAAAAGCAATGTCTTCTTATTAATTCCTACTTATTAATGTATAAATCTTACTTATATTTAGTTATTAAAAAATAATATAAGTAAGTTATAATTAAATAAATATAAGTAAATATAGCATAAATAGATGTTTACATCCATAGATCTATAGATCGTTTGCAACGGTCTATGGGTGGCCCAATTGTTTCCTTTTGTAAGTTTTGTAATATAGATTGTAGTAGTTAGCTTATGCTGTAATAAATCCAGTTAATATAGCATAATTATTAATATATATATTTTAATATAAACATTTTTTATAGCGTTATGAGTGAGAAAGCTCGTCTCACCATCAAAATACAAAGCTGTAGCTGTGTTGTAGGTATTGAAAGTGTAATGTTATAATAATAATAGTATAAGTAAGTTATTAATAAATAAATATAAGTAAATATAGTAATATAAGTAAATTATCATTATTATCAGCCTGAGCTGTCCCATTGTAAGGCAAAGGTTCCCCCCATTTTTGGTAACATAAGTAAATATATATATAAATATAGTTTAGTTATAGGAGGTTACTTATATTAATGACTCAGGTAATATAAGCAACCTACGAAAAGCGGTCGGGATAATGTGGAATCGGAGAGCTGCAGACCGGGCAATAGCGTGTAGGTATTGAGAGAGGCCTACGTCCAGCTATGAACTATTAAGTGAACTGATATGGCTGCTATATTACGCTTATATTACTTTTTATTAGATATCAATCAGTATATTTAAAGCGTGTTAGCGACTCGACTGTTTTCATTACAATGCACCGGGCGCAGTCATTATCGCTCTGAGAATCAACTGACGCGCAGGTTGCTCGTAGAATAATACTGGTTTTGCAAGCTGGATCAAATGTCAATGCATAATACATTCTGTGATGTAGATATTCTATGTAAAGGGGTTACCCAAAGAGCTTTTATACTATGTATCTAGAGAGCTAGCACGCCATTTTGTTTTATTTAAGGATTAAGAATTCTGAACCTTAGCAATTGGAAATAAAGTTCTTTTTTAATTAAATCTAAATATAAGGATTTTAATGCTTGATAGAGACCCCCTCGTTAAGGAGTGTGTCTCGTTCACACAGTTGCCAGCATACAATTAAAATTAACATGGCCATAATTTTTTAAATAAGTGGGGCAATTTTCGAAATTAGACGATTTGCTCTAAATGTTATTCAGATTCATTTAAAAGGTTTAGTACAGTCGCTGTCATGTACGTTAGGTACCTAACTGCCGAGAAAAATAATTACTGTTCGAAAGAAACAGTATTAAAACCATTGAATCAGATATACCTCACTAGAATGCGGCGCACCGCCCTCTTTTTTGTTGATATTTTAATGCACCTATGTCTAATATAGTTTTAAAACAATAATGCAAAGTAACGTATGTATATAACATTGATAGTTTATTGAGCAGATTGAATTTCCCCTTGGTTGCTTGTTTATGTCTCAATGAAATATTCAAAGTTCAAAAATTATGGTCGCCCTACAGAACGAGACACACTCCTTACTGGTTCTAGCTCTTTCGGCTCGCAGTTTTCGTGTGAGTCGGCATTCTAGATACATAGTATACAAGTTCTTTGGATATTCTATGTAAAGGGGTTACCATGGCAGCCGCCACATTGTCGTAATCTGTGTCGGTAGGCTAAAATTATCAGGTTTAAAAACCGATAGGAGTCAAGGAGGGTAAATAATTTGGAAAGAAATGTAATACGTAATTGGTCTTTTATCTTGAAAAATGTAGAGAAACATTTATTTTATTCGCCTATTTGAAATAAAAAAAAATCCCAAAACAAAGCTGTTTCTGAATGGTTTTTTTTGTATCTCCTCCTAAACGGCGTTAAATAAAGTATTTGTTATTCCAAAGATTTTGTTGTTTCAGCGAAAAACTAAGCGCGTTATGAGTGAGAAAGCTTGTCTCACCATTTAAATACAAAGCTGTGGCTGTGTTGTATGTAGGTAATAGGTATTGAAAGTATGACGGTAGCAAAACCTAGAAGTACTTATACCATTAAAAAAAATCGAAGTTCCTTTTGAATAAATTACTATTTTCTCAAATACGTTTGTTTATTCCTAATGTTGAACATATTTACGATTTTTTCAGCACGTTGTGTTATTGTTGTGAATATAGGTTTTTGTCATGCATCGCTTGAAAATGACAATTTGGTGGTGAAATTGGTTAAGCTCTCATTTAATGATGATTATGTTTCTTAAAAAACTAAACGGCTGCAGACATAGTTATTTTTTTGTCTAAGATAATTGATTGATTCAGGCGTTACTTTGCGGAAATCCATAAATATCGAAACTCTCGTTTCGAACTTCGGCGAGTCCACACCTCCTGATGATGCCTCGTGTAGAGGCGAAACACGTGTCGTATCTTTAAACTTTGGTTTTCTGTTCGTTGACTCTTTGGTTTAGTTGAACTAAAGTTAAGTTAATTAAAACCTTTGTTTAGAAATCAAGCGGATTTATTACTAAATATATTTATATAATTTGTTGATATTTTTTAGTCGGCTATGTATACAAATTTGTATTAAGATCAGGCATATAGTTTCCAAATAAATCGGAAAGTACGTTTGTATGAGGGACTTGTTGTTCACAGCCACTTTAATATAAACCGTCAACAAAAAAAATGTAAACATTATCATGTTCTACCCAGGATATGAAGCGATAAATAATTCTAAGTATTTATAGGTAGTTTTTGAGGATGGGTAGATGGATTTTTGGAAGCTAGAAAAGGTATATAAGCTACTTTTTATTCAGATACCACACGGGCGAAGCCGCATTCAGCAGCTAGTCTCATATTGCAGAGATTCAATTTGTACAACCCAGGATAAAAAAACTGTCTTATAATTTACGAAAAATCCTAATTTTGATGTATTTGCGGATGAATGGAAGAAGCTGATGATAGAGTGCCTGGTGTTTTGTGAGAGTGATGAATGAAAATAATAATAAATTAAGTGCTAATGAATTATATTGACATGTGATACTTTTGTTTATTGTTAAATGATTTTTTTAATTTTATGATCATGACTTTTAATTTTAACTAGAACTGCATATTTTTTATGTGTGATATTAACAATTAATTAGTGTAAGTGGTCTGTGACCGTTCTGATTAATATAAATAAATACAAATACAAATAATACTTTTACTTATTGCATTTGTAATAAACACAAAAATAGCCTGAAAGGGTTTCGCACGAAATCCTAGCCTCTAGAAATCCTATTTAGGTGCGCGAGGGACCATGGCTAAGCCTAGGTAATGGAATTTTATATCTGCACTAGTTCTATCTAAATAAAAATTGGAAGCGAAATGAATTGGTCTTCACATCGCAAATTGGGCGATTCATTCGTATCATTGAATAAAATAAGAAATATTTCTTTGAGGTCATGAAAATAAATCTAATAGAATTTACCTATAGTTCGTAACGTATTTATTGAAGGGTGCAATATTTTTATTGAAAGTCAAATAAATTTGCTTCAATTTACCTAGTCAAAGTAAATATTGCAGGTGTCAGGGGAAGGTTTATAATTGGATTCTAAATATAATA
This sequence comes from Lobophora halterata, assembly GCA_932526365.1. NCBI lineage: Eukaryota > Metazoa > Arthropoda > Insecta > Lepidoptera > Geometridae > Lobophora > Lobophora halterata. The sequence continues at coordinate 4,246,790 of OW052026.1, forward strand.
TAATTTGTAAATCAATTAATTTAAATCGAATGTTAGCACGATATTCGAAAATAGTTATATGAAGGTCCCTCATTATACCCTGATCTATGGGTATTATGAAGGACCGAAGTTTAAAATATGAATAAAGCTCTCAACTACTGGCATGAAACCTATTACAAACTGAACCTCTTTGAACATATTTTTAAAGCAATCATTTTTTTAGGGCTTTATATGCAGTTTTGCACGAAGTTGAACTTTACAACAAACAAACAAACATTCACACACTCACACCCCTGCACTAGGATTCCCTGTGTCGCAGGTGGCATGAACACATACAACACATCACAACATCCAAGACCCGAGAACAAACATTTGTGTTCGTCATACAAATAATTTCCCCGGCCGGGGATCGAACCCGGAACACAAAGCTTTGTAGGCAGGGTCACTACCAACTAAGCCACGGTGTCGTTACAAGCATGAGAAGTGAATTTTTTTCAAATTGTCAAGAGCAACCTTGTAAAAAGAACTATAGCAGTGGAAAATAGGAAAAAATGCATATAAATTTTGCTCGGAAGTGTAGCCCACCTGAGAATATTGGCCTACTGCCCGTGTTTGGTCATAAGCCAAGTTACCCGACCTCACAAGATAGATGGAAAACAAAATAATTAAGATATTGTTTGTGCAATTAATGCCGACAGTTTGATTTAAGTCAACGCGTTTATGGAAAGCGGTGTTGGCTTTCAACTCCTAATTTATTGTTTAGAACACAGAGTCCAGGCAAAGTCTGGAAGAATAGCTAGGTCACTCTGATAGACGTATACGAGGCGTTGTTTACGGTGTATTTTGTCATATTTTTTAACTAATTATCTTTACTTTCTTATCGTGTCCAGTACCCTGGGACACGAGCGCCTATGAAGTTGATTTATAAATATACCAAAAAAAATACTTAAAATACTATTTTGTGCCCCAAACAGATTTTTTTTTAGGTCCAGAAGTAGGCTATGGGTGATGGATGATGAGGTAGCATTTGTCGGTAGCTGAGCAAAGTTTTATCTGGTCGTTAGTTATATTCAGCGTTCCCTTTGTTAGTAACCTAAATGGTGGACATTTATCTTAGTCTTATTCTAATATAGTTTTATGTCTTGCTTCCTGGACACTTTGTTGTAGGTAGTTGTTATAAACCCAAAAAATGTACCTAAAATATACTATTTGTGCTCCAAACAGATTATTTTTACCCCCTTAGATCCCGATATATCAGACTTCGCCACACACACCTGACCATCAATTACTTATCTGATTCATCAACGCCCAGCCAAAACCCGCGTATAACGTTGATCCTACGATCAACGTTATACGCGGTTTTGACTGTACAGTTTTCAAGTGGCTCAGTGGCGCGCTTTGGGAGCTTCGAGAATCCAGCAAAAGGAGACGTCATACGTCAGAATCTGCTAACATAATATACTGCCATTTTTGACGGGGGACGAGGTAAACACGCATTGCACATGCGCCTAACAAAATCTTATTCATGTAAATGCTCACTATAATAAACTCGCAAACCATCTTAAAATATGCACACAGTATCAAATACAGCGTATAGTTTTATTTAACGTGAATGGCCAAGAAGGTTATATGGCCGGCAGAAGGGTACGCCTTGCATTGACATCTCCTTAGGCTAGATTCTCGAAGTTTGGGAGAGACCTAGGGTCCAGCAGCTGCTATAGGTTTATGATGATGACGTAGCCATCTGTCCACAGCTGGGCGAAGTTTACTAGGTCGTTACTTGTCTTTAGCGTTCAGTTTGTTAGGTACCTAAATAGTGGGTATTTGTACAGTTTTGTCTTACTTTGTAGGTTCTAGGTAGAACCGACTTATTCAAGTATTAATAATAGTAAGTAGTAATTGGCTGTGCAATGCTAAAACTTAGTTAAGATACTGCATGTTTTATAATTGTAGCTGTTGGTATTTTCAATAAATTCTAATTAAATACAATTAAATCGTTTATTGGGTAAATTATACATTCAATAGCTCTGGTACCTAAGACATAAATGGATAATAATATGAAACAGTGATCATTCAAATAAGCATAAAAATAATATGTAATAATAACAGTAATAATATGTAAAATATGTTACTAATCTAGACAGATTGTTAAAAAAAAACTGAATATACAAAATAATAATGTAAAATTAACTTTTTAGGCGTATTTGGTAGGCGATTTACACTAGCAATATAAAACAAACAAGTCTTTAACTACAAAATCGATTTTGACTTTGGGACCGATCTGAAAGTATAACGTCTCAAACAAAAAAAAAGCATTTTTCAAATCGGATTTTATTATCGAGGACCTCCTCTTTATTTGAAGTCGGTTGAAAAGGTCTAATTTTTAAGAAACCCAAAGTCTAGATTTGATTTTAGCAGAGACTACTAGTCTCTGATTTTAGTTAATAATTTGGACATCCGTCCCCAGTTGAAAAAACCACTCTGAATGTATAAGCTTTCTATTCCTAAACTTACAACATTCTTGGTGCCAAGTTGTAATAGGTCCTTAAATTAGCAAGAAAACTCCACTAATTCACCACACCATTACTTTCCATTATCAGCTTATCTCTCCGCATAAATTAGCTTACGAAAGTGCAGGTTCGATTCCCGGTGCAGGATCTGTTTATCTGTATAATGCGCTTAGGTTTAATGATATTGTTGTGACATTGTGACCTGCGATGGTGTAAATGCGGCATGACTTGTTATGTACAGTTGGGGAAAATATCCATTATTATGTAAATATTATTATTTATAAATATATATAAAGATAATATAAGTTAGAAATGTTATTAGTATATTAATTATTACCATTTGTGTCGATTCAGGGATGAGAAAGTTATATTAATGTCAAAATCAAGCACGCGGTTTTTTTAAATCTATAATGATGATTACGATAATGATACGGGTTATGATAAAGGAGAATTATAATGGCTCGTATTTTGCTAAAGTAGCTGACCATGGTCAAAAAAAAAATATCACACTGATTAAAATCCATTGCTAAAGAAATCTAAATAAGCAGCTCCCGAGAGATCATTAAATCTAGAATTCTGCTCTTATCTATCTACTATAAAAAACTCCATCCACCATTACAGCACACTAAGGCATTATGTACGGTTTTTCGCGATTATCCCAAATATTATAATAATTAACTACTAACACTACTTCGCATTTCCGAACGTTTTAAGATATTTGTCTTAAAGAAATGTAAGCTGACTGTATTTTACTAAAATTATGGTTGTCCAAATGCTACAAAAAGAATGATAAATAAAAAGTTTGCAAAATGCCACTTTTTGAGAGGTATGTAACGAAATGAAACGTTGTCCAAATGGGATGTAGCCAAACTATAATCTTTAAAATCATAACCACTTTTACCCTGACTGTACATTCAGTTTCGTAACTTGCGGTTTCCAAAGAAGATATATCGCTAGAGTATCTACTGCACCGTCTATAGACCGTGGGTAGATGCAGATTCATTCGCTAAAATACCTCGATACCTTTCGATAATAATCTGGTTTTATCCATAAACTGGGCTTTGTAATTCCCTTTTACCTGTAGTTTTAACATTTTCGATAAATTATGCTTATGCATAGGTAATAATAAAAATAATAATGAAAATGAAGTATTAGCATAAAATGTTGCGATGACTTCACGCATTTTCGAGCGTTTTAAGATATCCATCATACAACTGTAATCTTTAAAATCATAATCACATTTACCCTGACTGTACATTCAGTTTCGTAACTTGTGGTTTCCAAAGAAGATATATCGCTAGAGTGTCTAATGCACCATCTATAGACCGTGGGTAGATGCATATTCATTCGCTAAAATACCTCGATACCTTTCGATAATAATCTGGTTTCATCCATAAACTGTGCTTTGTAAAATCCCTTTTACCTGTAGTTCTTTTGTATTTTCGATAATTATGCTTATGTTTAATAATAACTATAATACTTAAATATAATAATGAAAATGAAATAACATAAATTATTGCGATGACTCCACGCATTTTCAAACGTCTTAAGATATCCGCCATACAATTAATCTTTAAAAACCATAATCGCTTTTATTCCTGACTGTCTCTACAGAACCAATCGTTCTCTAGATGGTAAGCGCGACTGCCCGTGACCAAATCAGAGCTACGCAGTAAATCACGAAATCCTACTCAGCTCAAAGCAGCAGCTTTTATGCTCATTCCAGTTTGAGACAGTTTAGTTGTCCGTTCCTAAAACCCAGTCATAAGCTACAGTGCACTTCAAACCGGAACACAGTAATGCTGCTTACTTAGGGGCAGAATATTCTGTCACTAAATTTGATATCCATCTAGCCTAAGTATTCGAATTCAATGCAATCTTTAGAGAAATCCTATGCGCATCTAATCTAGCAGCCCTAAAGGTCTTATTACAAACGCATCTCAAATGGAGACCGAGAAATCCAAGATGGCGGCTGAGCCGATATTGATGTAGTTTCAAATAGTGTAAAATGGGCTTAACCGGATATGGGTTACAATGAAATAGATAGATAACGCTAAGAATGCCCCGATAGTCCATTCAAGGTAACTATGGCAGATAAATTAAGTATAACTTGGAATCATTTTGATTTACTTCTAGTTTTTTTTTGCTTTTTTATTGTATTTTTCAACCTACTTCAAAAAAGGGGAAAGTCCCAAAAACCCCCTGATTTGAAATCAAGGGGATTTTGGGACTAACCCCAAAAAAAGGAGGAAGTTATTAATTCGGTTGAAGGTTTTTTTTTTTAATAATAATAATCATTTTATTTCAGACACAAGAAAAGTATAGTGTAGCTTAACTAGGTGAATTATTAATTAATTATTATTAATTAGGTTAATGTTTGTTACCTCAGAACTTTATTTTTTATAAACCGATTTGAAAAATCCTTTTTTCGTTTGAGGGGAAATACTTTCAGATTGGTCCTATATACATCAAAATCAAAATCGGTTCAAAAGTATAGTATTTAAATAAAAAAAATATGTCTCTTGAAGTAAACAAAATTGCGTAATTTGCTTCCAAAATTTCAAAAAAGAGAAATATATAAATAAGACTAGCTAAATAGTTTTATAGGCTTTTTCATTGTTATTAAACTACATCGTACAAAGTAACAAAAATCATTTGAAAATAGAGTAGAAAAATAATAGGGTGTCTGAAAATTTTCTGTCCTGTATTCCGCATCAATTTTGGTTCAATACTTTCTATCTTGGTGTTTTATAGGAACACCGTTATTTATGTATGATTGTATTGTAATAGGTTATTTTCTATTTTAATTTGTTATATTTTAAATTGTTAGTCTTTCTACGTTCCGGGTGGAATCTTGAAACTAAAATTTCGAGCACTTCCCGATTAGCTATCCGGCTGTAACTTTCAGGGTAACTCACAACTCGATGACCATTCCTAAACCTTAAAACTGCTATATTTCGTAAAGTAAATACATAGAGTAAAAGCATAAAAAGTGAGTTTCAGATTTTTAACCTAAATTTCTTTACATTGCTTGCTCAATCATACTAGAATTAGTAATCATACTAAGTAGTAACTACTAGATCACAAGTATCTAAGTCTAGCCATATCTTCTATATTCTAGTATAGTAATTGTGATTTAGGACATTTTTTTTTTTTTATTTATTTATTTAAGCGCACAAAACACATCACAATCACAAAAGTATAAAATTATATTTGGCCTCATCACCTAGAATCACCTTCATAATATCCCTATAAGGGCTTTAAAAGAGCAAATTATGCATCTAGCGGTTAACTTCTAGCGTCTAGGGTCTGCCTAGGGTACCTACATAGGCACGAATGCCACGCAAATAGGCCAAACACATTGAAGTATTAATATATAGAGTCATTATCTTACTTTATTCAAAACACGCCAAAAAAATTTGTCACTTAAGCAGCTTGGTCTTGACAGACTGACTGACTGACAGACAACGTACAAGCCAAAGCAATGAACGTAGATACTTAAAATTTTCGCAAAACAAACTTAGATGCGGGCATCAGCTAGCTGATAAGCAAAACTTCATTGTAAAGCCGTGTTGGCCGAGTGGGAGGTGCCTCGACTATCGATCCGAAAGTCGTGGGTTCGAACCCGTCGTACACCAATGGATTTTCTGTTCAAAAGATCTATGTGTGCATTGAATCACGTGCTTAACGGTGAAGGAAAACATTGTCAGGAAACCGGCATGTCATAGAACCTAATACGTTCGAAAACTTCTTCGAGGCGCACTCTAAAATCCTTTCACCACACTGGTTCCAAAGAGCTAGTGACACGACGAAGAAGAAGATCGTAAAGGTAACATTTTTTTTTAATTTGATTTATTTTTTTTACACCAACACACCATCTTACTTTGAAGCTGTGTATCTAGTTGTTCGATTAAACACCGCTATTTATCCGTGGCCGAACATGCTCCCGCAATTGTATTCACGATACTGAGATAGCGGTGTCGTGTGTAGCGCCTTTATCTCGAGATAAGAAGATCTGAGCCTTCGTAACAGAACAGCTTCTAGAATTTAGTTTGAATTTGGTTTGAAAATAGTACTTCCAAAGTATTTACGTATCCCACTTATATAAATGCATTTTTGACGTGACTACGTCTAATAATAGTTGGATATAATTTGAATCTTGTAAATTTTTAATTATGTTACCTTAGGTATAAAACTAAGACTTAACTTAAATATTGTACGTCCGCAATGCATAAACTGTAGTAAGCACTAGACTATACATACTAACACCTTGTATACCTACACAGTTCTAAACAATAATATATATACTTTAACTTTAAAAAAAAAAAAACGATGAACGCCAGCTGCTTGCACGAAAACGTTGACGTTATTGTCCGGTAACGCGTATTGTCCCATTACGCTGTCAATGTTTTGTTTTGTCGTTGTCACGTTAAACTATCGTCCGTAAACCAAATTTACAGACAACCAATTTTTTTTCTTTTTGTTTTTAGAAGATTTCTCTGTAATTTAAGCCCTAAACTAAGCAAGCTAAGTATTATCAGAAAACTTATATACTTTTTTTTTGTAAATACATACATTCGCGTTGGATATCTAAGAAACATCCAGACTCAGGACAAACACCGATGTTCATCACACAACATGTTTTTCCCGAAGCTTCCGGAACCTGCGACACCGGCGGGGCGTGGCAGTCCAACTCACAGCTACGCGACCATCCGTATCGTAATTTAAGTAAACGGCATTAAGTAAACATCCATAAAAAGGATAGAGGGTGTCCTTTTTATATCTTTTTTTTGCCATGTCATTGAATTTCATGAATGTCATGAAATTACTCCCAAAAATTTCCAGAAGGCGAATTCCAATTTCCAGAATAACCAAAGTTTTACAACAACCGACTTCAATCGGACTGTTCTAGTGACCGTAAAAAAATAAAAGTCACAGGAAAGCAAAATACGCAATTTTGTTCACTACGACTTTTTTTTTCAGTTAGTTTGATTTAAAACCTAAACTGCTGAACCGATTTTCATATTTTTTTTATGGGGTCAATCTGAAAGTTTATACTTTCAAACAAAAAAGATTTATTCAAATTGGTTGATAAACAACAAAGTTCTGAGGTATAAATTAAAAAAAAAATTTTAGACATTATAAATTTAATACATACATTTAACATAATAATTATTACCATTGTTTATCATTTCACGAAAATAGTGAACGAAAGGAGCCTCTTCGAGGCGCACTGGAAATTCTTTCACTACACTGGTTCAAAAGAACTTGTGACATGATAAGAAGAAGAAGAAGTAAACGGCGGTATAATATCGGGTCTAAGGCTATAATAAATCTATGCTTGGCTAAACTATACGACTGTGGTTCACACTTCATCAGGCGGGCTCTAAGTTAAGGATGTTTGCCACAACTCTACCCGGAGTTGAGTGGAGAGTTTGGTAAGGAAGATATTTTTGGCAATTTGAGAAAGTAAATTTGACCTGACATAAGAAATTATTTAAAAAATGATCAACTGACACAAATAAGAACATTTATCTCTTTTATAGATGATGGGAATTAAAATTGAAAATTGAAAAAAAAAATGCTATTTAGCAATTTTTACAATTTTTAGTCTAGTTAAAACAGTGACATTCTATCTTTCGTTAACATTTATACAGTCTATAAAAAATAAACATAATATTATATTTTTCATTTGCAAGTAAACGTTTTAAATAGATAGAGTAAATTTACATATTCATAACAATCAATAAAGAAAATACATATACGAGTACCTATTCTCAAAAGTAGTAGTAATTGGGCATAAACAGTGATAGATTTAGCCGCCTACCACCTGTCGCAGTAATATTAGCGACCCCGCACGCGATAAGGAGCGAATAACGGTTCGCTTCCGCAGGGTTGCTACTTCACTGAGTTTTATTGGAGTTTAGAGGCCGCCCAGAGGCTTTTATGCCTAGATCACAGGTACCGAGCAAACGGGCGGACAAGTAAAATGTTACTCGGCCGAGACGGTGAAAGCCATCACTCGCTCAGCCGAGCACTCAGCGCTATGTTTATACGTACCGAGACTCAGCCGAGAGCACTGTCTCGGCCGAGTACTCGGTACGTGTGATGAAGGCATTACTGTCAGAACTTTTGGTTACTACAAAAATATACAGTGACAGCGGGGCGAGTGCGGCGCCCGAGCCGAGCTTTTGCGAGCTGGCGAGTGCTAGGCCAAACGATGAATGAAATTAGAATAAGGCCGCAAGGCCCTAGAAAAAACTAGTATGTCTAATTTTTATCATATTATATTTATAGAATTCGACATAATATTTTTAGTTCTTTTGCCATATTTGTGGCCAGTAACAGTAACTGATTATGCGTTTTTTTATGGTAATTAAAAACTTGCGCTGTACATATAAGCATAGCTTATAAAGATCCCACAGGTAGGACCTAGGCCTATACTCTCGGCTAGGAGAACGATGATACCATACGTAAAAATGATGTTCAAAAAAGATTGTAAAGTAATTAACTTACTTTTCCAACTAGCATTAAAGGAAATTTGAAAGTTGTTTTTAATTGTTCACCTAATTAATCAGACACGAGTAATTTGAATTAAATGCCATACTTGAAATGGGGTTGTTAAATTTATTGTGCCCTTCGCCATTTATGAGGTTATTTACCCTCGCCTTTGAATGGTCCTTTCACTGTAACATTCTGCTACCAATTAACATCATCATATCATAAACACAAAAGTATTAAAGTATAGAATCACAATATAGTGTACATAGTTATTAAAATTGCGCCACATTGGCTTACTTCGATCCGAATGTCGTGGGTTCAAACCCGGTCGTACACTAATGTATTTTTCTGTTCAAAAAAATCTATGTGTTGATGCACACAAACACGTGCTTAACGGTGAAGGAAAACATCGTCAGAAAACCAGCATGTCTTAGAACCTAAAAAGTTCGAAAACATGTGTCAAGTGCATGAAAGGAGCCTCTTCGAGGCGCACTTAAATCCTTTCACTACCTGGTTCAAAAGAATACGATAAGTAGAAGTGAAATCAAAATGTAACTGTACTCCTATTTATTAATTTATTTGTTTGGCATTTATATAGTATCGTTACAGTTCACATTCATTCATTCACATATACCTACATTAATTCATTAATTTTGCACAGTTATTTATGTTTTCCCCAACCCTACATTTATGATGGTTATCACGCCTATTTAGGTGGTTAGCGGTTGTGCCGCGCTGTCTGCATTATTGTAGTGGGTTCGGTGCCGTGTTAGGCATTCCTTTATATTTATGCCCGTGACAGCGTATTGTAGTAGCAATTACTAGGGTAATATGAGATTATACGTGTTCCTTATAGGGCACTTGTAAACCTAGTTATGGAAGAAGTAGGTACTTAAATAGTTGTCTAGGTGAAAGTCGGTATTTTAAATAGTTTACTGTAGTACTTTGTGCGGTTTTTAAACCAAACCTTTTAAGATTAATTATGCTGGCGATCTTAGAATATGTGCTTTGAGTTTTGAAAGTACAGTGTCTAGGGCTGAAAACGTTCCTACTGATTTCCGAAGGCAATTGAACACCACCTACCTTATGAACTGCAGCTCCTGGCTTGTTGGTTTGGTGGCAGGCAAGGACTCGCACGGCGGGTCCAGGTTCGAAAGTCTTTGGAAAACGCACACAGCACCAGTGTTACCAGATGGTGATTCGTAAAATACCGTAGAGACACATTAAAATTACCGTGTTTAAGTGATAAATTACCTTGCATCTGTTAAAAAAATACCTTGTTATTACCGTGTAAAATAAAAAATAAAACTACAGAAAAATAAAAGTTTCATTTGAATTTAAATCAATTCTATCTTAATCTAAACTAATTACTTATTTTTCATAGATGCTAGCACTCATTTTTGATATCATGTCTCTCGAAACATTTACAAAAACTTAAGAACTTTTAATATTTTTTAATACGTCGTCTACGTCCATCAAACAAAATCAAGGACGATTTACAGGTAAGATAAATAAGACATTAAACTAGGTACCGATTTTATGAAATTACGATCACGTTTCGATTTACGCATATTTAGTACCTACCTAATCAAATTTTAGTTTTCCATTTATAAATATAATTGCAAAAACGTGACACGGTAGTTCGTAATGAAAAATACCGTAGAAAAGACCACGGTATTAGGCCATTACCGTAGACCGTGTTTTGATCAAAATTACCGTGCATCTACGGTAATTACCGTGTATCTGGTAACGTTGCACAGCACAGCTATGAACCCGCGACACTTCACTAGTATTAAAATGTTGAGATGCACGGCCTAAAATGGAGGGAAAGTCGACGGATTTTGAATAGAACGTCCACACGCATCCGATTACAATGACTCCCACCAATGCACTGAGCCTCGAGCTCTCCACGTTCGGGCAGGCGGTGATTTACCAAACTACCCTCAAAATAACAATAGAAACGCAACATTTTATAATTAGATATAGGTTTTATGACAATTAACACATACTTCTATTTCAGACTAGCTGACACCCACAGCTTTTTTTATGTTGTGATTTAACAAAACTCCTTTTTTAGTACTCGCTTTCAGCTCTTCACGAACATATCCTCCAAATTTTAATTCTCTATGTTCATTAGTTTGGACTGTACGTTGTGGGTCAGTCAGTCAGTCAGGACTAAAGCACACTAATTTTTAATCACCAGAAAAAAAACGTATAATTATCAGTTGTCGTTACTAAACACAGATATTGCAAAAACTTGAAAAAATTATGTAATTTTTTTATATTTTTTAACAGTAATCATTAAAAGGATTACTGTTACCGTTAGTCGTTTTCCTATGGATTTGCGTGAGGCGGTATCTATCATCGATAATAATTTAATTTTTACTCAAAGCTTGGCAAACCTGGGTACACTGGCTCGAGCCAGCTCGCAAAAGCTCGGCTCGGGCGCCGCACTCGTCCAGCTGTACAGATACAACTTAATCGTCGTAATTGATTGATTCAGGCGTTACTTTGCAGAAATCCATAAATATCAACAAATTATATAAATATATTTAGTAAACAAAGGTTTTAATTATTTTAACCAAAACCAAAGAGTCAAAGAACAGAAAACCAAAGTTTAAAAATACAATCGTCGTACCCTTTCTGCATTGCCCATTTAAGTTTTTTTGGTAATTAAAATTTTGTGGTGCATACCTAGGTACTTTGAGCTGACTCTAAATTTCGGATCTTATTATTCTCGTTAGTTTTTCATATTTTAGTCGAAACAATTTTTTTCTTTTTCAATTGTGGATAATTGAAAACAAAAATGTGTTGACTGAAAAAACTATACCTACTCATATTTTCATAAAAATCCGTGTATAAACATCTATTATGAACTGATCTACAAAAAAGGGAAAAAAACAAAGTCAAAGAATTTTAGGCCTATCTCTATATTGCCAGTATTTTCAAAAAATTTTGAAAAAGTTATTAAGGATAGACTAGAGTCACATTTAAAATTTAACAAAGTTTTGAATGAGCGTCAGTTTGGTTACCAGATAGGCGTGGGTACTGTGGATGCAGTTGACATGCTTATTGATGAAGTTCTTATAAATCTTAGTAGGAAAATGAAGGTAGCAGGTCTATTCCTAGATCTTTCTTCAGCTTTTGATATGGTTGACCACGAAATTCTTATTGATAAGCTTGAGTATTATGGGGTTAGAGGTTCTTCTCTATAATGCTCTACCTAATGAGATGAATTTTTTTTTTTTTTTTTTTATTATATTATTATTTATTAACAGTCCAAACGTGTTTAAAAATAAACTGAGAAAATTTTTGTTGGAGGGGTGCTTCTATACAATTGACGAGTTTATGACAAGATAGGTTTGTGACGACACCGTGGCTTAGTTGGTAGTGACCCTGCCTACGAAGCTTGGTGTTCCGGGTTCGATCCCCGGCCGGGGCAAATATTTGTGACAAACACAAATGTTTGTTCTCGGGTCTTGGATGTTGTGATGTGTTGTATGTGTCCCTGCCACCTGCGACACAGGGAATCCTAGTGCAGGGGTATGAGTGTGTGAATGTTTATGTTTATGTTTATGTTTAGTGACATAGGATAGTATGTAGTTAGTAGGTTTGCTGCTGTAGTGTAGTTTAGGTAGTAATTTTGAAATTGTATTTTTTTTTCTGTATTTTTATTAAATTTTCATTTTTGCTTTGTGTGTACTATAGAGACATTCATATACGATTGTGAAATTGTGATTGAATAAATAAATGAAATGAAATGAAATTACTTCCTTATTCTAACACTACAGTTAGTTCTAAATCAATACACGAGCTAACCCCCGGGCGAACGCAAAAGCAAAGAGCCTAGAGACAGTAGGAATGTAATTACCCATCTAATAACTCGTACAATAAGATTTAACGTTAATGTTTCACAACAAATCAAAGTACGTTATCTGCTGGACAATATTGCTATTAGTTTAGGCTGTGCCCACACGATGCGATTTGACTCTCGTCCTTTGAATAAGTAGACCATCACTGTACTTTTTTACAAGTGTATTCGTATCATATTCGTCACTGAGAAGTCAACTTTTTATATGATTTAAAAGAAACAAAAATTTATTACTCTTCTGTGAACACAAGCTACACGAGTAACTTTTAAATATAATCAAGATTGTACAAAAACCAACGACCAACTTGATTTGGACTGTTTTAGTGACCGTAGAAATCACTGAATATTCACAGCACAGGGAAGCAAAATACGCAATTTTGTTTACTTGGATGACGTAATTTTTCAGTTATTTTGATTTGAAAACCAAAGTACTGAAGCGATTTTTATGAAATTTCTATGGGACTAATCTGGAAATTGGATATATATATTTTTTAAAATCGGTTTATAAACAACATAGTTCTCAGGAAACAAACGGCTGAATTAAAAACCTTCTTTTTTTTTAAGTCACTTGAAAATAAGTTACTCGTGTCGCGCCGTGTGCAAAAGCCTTAAGCCAGCCAGAACGCAGGTCGGCGCATTCCCCACACGGCCTGAGTCACAGATTACAGCTACTTCAGGGGAGTGGTAGTAATGAGCAGGCTGTCGGCAGTGGGAAATGAGTGTGTATGAACGAATGGTTGTTAATAATTTATAATCTATAATATAGAAAACTATATGGACGATTAGACGGACGATAGATTCTATATGTACGACGTGGTGGCCGAGTGGATGAGGCCCTTGCCATGCGAGCTGATGGTCGCGGGTACCAATCCCGGTGGCAGTCATGCGTAAATGGGTGTTTTCGGTTAAAAAAATCTATGTATGCATCCCACGTTCTCGCAACGGTGAAGAAAAAATCGTGAGGAAACCGGCATGTCGTAGAACCTTCATGTCGTAGAAGTTCGAAAACATGTGTCGAGTGCACGAAAGGAGCCTCTTCGAAGCGCAATTGAAATCCTTTCACCACACTGGTTCGAAGGAACTAGTGACACGATAAGAAAATAATCTAAATTTTTCGAAACACAGGTAAGAAAAGTTGACGACTGACATGTCAATGAGTTCAGCATGCTGTAAAGTAGAGCACAACTGCGGTGCTCTACTTTACAGCGTGCAAAATAATATAATTAAAAAAAAAGCATCATGCAACATTAAATAAATATTTTTTTATTGGCAATGGGCTAAAAAACGAACGAATGTGTCCAGAATTTTGACTAACTACAGCACAAACTGCATAGCTAAGTTAGTTTGCGTCGTTCGACAACTCAACCAATTGAATATTTTATTTTATTTTCGTTTGTTAACCGGCGATTCGGACCGTGGTCCCAATACCTAGTGGTGCCTCTCAAAACGACAACGAGCCAAGAAGCATGTTAAAACATGCAGTACAGAATATAAACAGATTGTCGCCGGTCGCTGTGTCCCTTTTGCGGCGACCGAAAAATACAAATGCATCGTAAAACATCATCGAGTTGGATCTAAAAGAGTGAACGTGGCGAACAAATGCTTTGCCACAGGCACTGCGGTCGGGGCGACCGCAGCTGTCTCAGTCACTCTTTACGATCGGCGTGAGGCGGACGCATTGCGTTATTAGAATGAGTGGTGAATAAATGCCGCGATGTGTGTTAAAAACATGTACACACAATTCAGGAGAACAAAAAAAAAGAAAGCGGCGTCACATTTCATCGGTGAGCTAACAAAACTAACTAAAACTATGAATTATCTATTGTGTAATTCACTTTTTGACGCTCGATTATGATTCACCATTTTCTAAGAAAATCATAGATTATGAAACACAAAAGGACCATAATGAGGATTTTCGGAGCGAAAGTTAACCACCTTATTGTAATGTTCATATCATATTCTTCTTTTTCATGGGCGTAGCCAGGGGGGTGGGGGGAGGGGGAAGGGGCAGCTGATATACGTCTTAAAACTTTTTTGTTTGTAAGCCAATTTGAATTTTATTTGTGAATTTTATATACTTTCACATTGGCTCCATAGAAATTTTATCAAAATCAGATCAGTAGTAGTTTTTAGACCAAAATTACTGAAAAAAATACCTATGTCTTATTTTATTCGCTTATTTGATGTAAAAAAATCGCAAAGAATTTGTTTCTGAATGTTTTTTTCTTTTTTCGATCTTTTTTTAAACGGCATTGATTTATATATATTATTTCTTTTTTTTTCTCGCGCGCGACAAGGAATTATTATTTAATTTTTGTTGACATCATCGGAAAATATAGACGAAACGAATAATGTGAAAAAAATACTATAATACTTTTTGAATATTTGACCGAAACATTATGTATGGAAATTTGCCTTGAGGATTCCCCTTAAGGTAGGTACCTATTATTTTTCTGACTTTAATGCTGAGTATTAGTTGTAAATAAATAAATAGAGTAATTGAGTTTTAAAATATCACATCAGTCTTTTATTTCACTTTATTCGTATATTAAAAATCCTTTAGGCATTAATGCGCAGAAGTACCTAGTGTCATATCTGTTCAGTGTCGCGTCTCGCGTCGCTATTCTATGATGAGTTGCCACAGCAGTTCCGCTCCCCGCGCGCCCCGTTCGTACCGGCCGAGCGCACAGAATTTCTTCGCGGCGCGACCTCCATAGATCCAACTCGATGTAAAACATCTTGAATTTTGCTTACGTACAAAGTCGAAGACATAGCCAGCTATATTGCTCCGCGCCCACTGAGGCACAGATACCGGCTGAGACGTCAAGATACGCCAATACAGTGGTCATTAAGAATATTGCCGTGTCACGAGATATGCTGTTTTACGGCTATATAGGCTATATTATAAGGCTGTTGCGGTATTGGTTGGTTCTCCGTTGAGATTTGTGTCTGGTTTCGTATTATAAATGTTTCTGAAGATGTCCTACTAATATTATAAACGCGAAAGTTTGTAAGTATGGATGGATGGATGGATGTTTGTTACTCTTTCACGTAAAAACTACTGAATGGATTTTAATGAAACTTTACAATAATATAGCTTATACATCAGAATAACACATAGGCTACAATTTATAAAGATACCTGCGCAGACGAAGTCGCGGGCACCAGCTAGTATAAAATATACGGAAATGCTTGCATACAATTTTTACTTATGTTAAGCGTCGTGTCG
This sequence comes from Lobophora halterata, assembly GCA_932526365.1. Taxonomy (NCBI): domain Eukaryota; kingdom Metazoa; phylum Arthropoda; class Insecta; order Lepidoptera; family Geometridae; genus Lobophora; species Lobophora halterata. The sequence goes on from OW052026.1 coordinate 4,262,880, forward strand.
ATGACACACGACGTTTTCACACGCTACAAGCCAGCGAGTTTGCTTGTAGCGTGTAAAAATGCTCAGTGTTTTTTTTACAATCTGCTTGTTGACAATCCTTCCCGATAGCCAGCTCACTCACACGCTAGCTTTTAAACTCGCCAACAATCAGCTTGTAAAAAAGCCGTGTGTCATCGACGCATTAGCAAGTGGTCAGACAAGCTAAGCGCTCGGGCCGCTTTGGGGCTAGATGGCGTTAAAATGTCCAAAATATTTATTTGTTGTTTTGTTTTGTTCAACATACTTTTTCCTTTGACTGTACTGTATTTGACTTAAACAATAGATTTTTACATAGCATTTACAATATATGTCACGTGGTCTGTGGTCCCAATCGACGCATTCAAAAATGTTATCCGGCGATTCGGACCGTGGCCCCAATACCTAGTGGCCCCAATCGACGAAAGCCTCTCATTTCGAAGGAGGTCGCAGTCGCCAGAAAAAAAAATCGATATGTTGATTGGGACCGCGGTCCCTATCCCAGTCTACGAAAGCCTCACCTAACTACTTATAGGGACACAATCAAATACCTACTTATGCATTTTATCATTAAATGAAATGCTGATGAAAAACTTAAGGTACCTATATCTTGTTTTGGCCAGTGGCTGTCTCTGGTGTCGAAGCTTTTAGGCCACCCAAAGGACTAATGAAGTACCTTCTTGACTGTTATTGCGCAATTAATTTTAAGAAGAATTAAATTCGCCTCTTAGTAATTAATTATCATAACCACTTTTCGTTATTTAACCCAACACTAATTAAAAATTATAACTCTGTTTATCATATAATTAAATAAATTCTAATTAGGATGGTTTTAAGTCAAGCAAATTATACGAATGCTCAATGTTTATATTTATTATCCTCTTAAGTTTTTTCTTTACATATGCCAATGAACTCTGCAAATAATTTCAAACCAAATTGAAACCTATATTTCTCTCTCACATAGATTTAAAATTAGATACCTAAATAAATAGATGAATAAATACTGTAATATAAATATATGAATAAATTAATATATAAGTCATTTCATTATTACTTCTCCGTTTTGAAATTAGCGCTCGTCCACTTTGAGATATTTTGGTGTTCAGTCTCGAAAGACCATTAATTTACTAGCTACAGTACCCTTCCAACCGGAACACAGTAATGCTAACCCCTTACTGCTTTATGACAGAATATCTTGCACTGCATGCACACACGTTATTCTATGTAAAGTAGTAAAATAATTGTTTTTTCCCGACCCAAAAATGGTGATGGGTGTTCAATTAATTCAATCCTACTTACAGTAACTAGTGTTAATCCTTAAATATCCCGGATTCCAATACCGGGATCCCGGAAACCCGGGATACCGGGAAACCGGGATCCAAATGTTGGTTAATTAGGCGAATTCTCTTGATTTCGTTGTTTTAAACTCTAAAGCTTTCGTAAATTATTTATCACTGGAATCTCTGTTGAGGCCATTACATATTAGTAATGTGTAGCCTGTAGTCCTATCACCAATCTTTTTGGCAAGCGTATTAGTATCGAAGCCGATATGCCCGGGATACACGAGGCTAGTTTTTCAAGCCAGGATAATAACATAGTGAAAGTAAGCTAGAACGCACGAAACTCTGGCTTCATGAAAACAGAACTAGCTTAATTTCTAGGCTAGTAAGCTAATGAAAAAGTAAGCTAGTAGTAGCCAGAGCTGCTAGCTTGATCTGGCTTCGTGTAGATAGAACTAGTTTACCTTTTCACTAGCTTAACCTAGAAATGAAGCTAGTTCTATATAGACGAAGCCAGGGCTGCTAGCTTATCAGCTTATCTTGCTATCCTGGCTTAAAAAACAAGCCTCGTGTATCTCGTAGTAGTGCGGTTTCTGATTTAACCAAGCGGATTCGCCGCTCGTGGTTTTTTTGTGCAGCGCATGTACGCGCGACAAGCCGCGAGAGACGGCTCTTGATTGACACTTGCTAGAAAAAACCGAGCGTACAGGTATCCTCACGGTTTAATAGCGTTGACCTTGAATGCACAGAAGTCGATTCTTAGATGTTTTTGGCGGGAGGGGTGCGACGCGACAGGGAGGGCGCCCGGCGCCGGCGTCTATTGGTCGCTTAGCCACCTTCCCGCCGTCTCGCCTCACCGTGAAGGCACCTGTAAGCGCCGCGGTAAACGCGCGTTTACGTTCGGCTTTTGAAGTTTCGCAAGTACCGATACGCGCGACAAAAATACTCTAGTCTAGTAGTATTATCATAGTATTTTTCAAAATGTCATTAAACTGTTGAACTTTCTATTAAGGATTCGATATGAATACGCTTGACAAAATTTTATTCATAATACGTCAACTGACCTAAACTTACATTTCCTAAGCCAGGACTGTGCGAGGATATAATTAAATAGGTATAAGTAGATATACATTATAAATGCTGTAGCTTGTAAGTTCGGATTGGTTGATCCTCCATCACGCCAAGACTACTGAACTAGATATTTGTTTGGACTATAATTAATAAAAAATAATTAATAATAAATAAATTATTTATTGCTATTACAGTAAATACCATACATATATTGATTTCGGTAAAACATGGTTAAAGAACTTGAAAAGGGCATTATGTTACTTCTTTGTGGATTCCATGCAAGTAAAGCCGCGGACAGCAGCCTAAACTAGAACTCTATTTTGCGTAAAATTATAATAAATTCTCAAAATCAAATCATTTGGGTTTTTCCGATTTATTAAATTACTGCAATAATTATAAGACTTTCTAGAATCTTTTATAAGAATCTCATTACAATTTACATTCCATAATGAATATTATTTTATTTTTTTTATTTACCTTTTCATTATTAAAAACATGCTCAACAAAAAGCGGTGTGGTTGAAATAGATACTAGAAAACTACAGCTCTAAGGCGTTGTCCTAATAGAACGCGATCACGCGATCGTCGCGCGAGCAAGCGATGCGACCGTCGCGCGAATCCGCGATCAAACGTACTAATGTCAAATAGGCGTCCCGATTGGCAAACGCGCGATCGCGCGACGCGACGCGATGCCAATTGGGACACCTATTTGACGTTAGTACGTTTGATCGCGTGATCGCGCGATCGACGTTCGCGCGAACTTGCAATGGTCGCGTCATCGCGTTCTATTAGGACACTGCCTAAGAAAACGTTGACAAATTAGCCAAACAAAACACAGGTGGCAGTCGCAAACCATCACAAAAACTAATTTATAAACCAAAGCCAGTTGATACATCAAATATATCAAATAAAAATACAACATAAATCAGACTTAGCATTTTTGAACATAAATCAAACGGAGAATGAAATATTTCAATCAAATTTTATGTTTATGCTTAGCCTCGGGTCAGCTACTGATAAATTTATGATTTCTCAAACGAGTCTTTCAGTGAATCCCACGCAGTTTTTTCGTACGGCTGGGAGATTAATCTCAAAATTTCTCAAATCACTCAAAGGTGAAGGAAAACATCGCGAGGAAACCGGCATGTCATAGAACCTATAATGTTCGTAAGCATTGTCAAGTGCACAAAAGGAGTCTCTTTGAGGCGCACTTGAAATCCTTTCACCACGCTGCTGGTTTGAAAGAACTAGTGACACGATAAGAATAAGGTCTACATTGGCCGTTGTTTTAAAGAAAATAAATAAATATTTTGGACATTTCACACAACGCCATCTAGCCCCAAACTAAACTCTAAGCAGAGCTTGTACTATGGGAACCAGATAACTGATGGAATAATTAAATATTTTTTTTGTAATTATATACATCGAATACATAGAAAACAGCCAGACTCAGGCCAAACACAGATGTTCATCACACAAGTGCTTGCCCTGAAGCGGGAATCGAACCCGCGACACCGGCGTGGCAGGGCAGTTCAACATCCTATTCGGCCAATCGTGTCGTCAAAGAATACAAAATAATAATTCCAAACATCATCAATTTCAAATTCATACACGAAAACGTAAATCCCTCTTCTCAAGATGAATCGCCAAAATTACAAGCATTTTGTAGAGATCCGTATCGTAATGATAAATCCGTCGCGAACGGAACCTTATGAAAAGATAGCGCGTCAGGGATACCAGTGAGAAAAGCCTTTTTACGTATAGGCGAAGTATTCAGTCACCGACTGCGCTAATGGTAATTATTATTATTCGAACAAGGCATGGAAATGATTGCTAGGTACTTCTATTTCATTGTCACATGGTGATATGACTTCATTTTGAAACAGCTCAATCACCGATGATTTTGTAGTACACTGCTATTTTTTCATTAGTGGCCTAATGTGACTTATATCATAATATAATTATCTCCTACTCACAGGCAGCACACTGACAGACTGATATAATTATTATTAAAAAAAAATAAAAAAAATATTTTGACTTAAAACTGTACAAGCACACAATAAAAGTATGTGCATGTACAGTGCACTCAAAAAAGGTCCATGCTCAGCATGTGTTGCAGTAGACTGCAACGCTGATTTTCAGCATGGACCCTCGGTTGACACACGGACAAAGCACGAACGTAAAAAATAGATAATAATAATAGTAGATAAGATTTACGGTACGATACGAATGATCTAAGAATGGTGACAAGTACTATGACAATTAATTGACATCACAGCGTCCGCGCGTCCGCTAGCGCCTGCCGGGAGGATATGACCGGTGATTTTGTAACAGACTTAGTCACAGAAAGTAACAAGTGTTATGTGTGATCACTTTTATATCATGATAAATAACATGTTATTCAGTATACTTTCCATGGCTATTTATGAACACTAGTTTTGGAGTTTTGGCGGGAATGTGAGAATGATAAGTCGGCGGCATTGTAATATTTATGAAAACATGTATTACTTTGAGTGTTAAAGTGTTAAAACGGTGGTTTTTACCCAATAAGTGCTCGTGAACGTGTATAGTGGTGTGTATAAGTGTTGGTGAATAGTGTAATGCTGTATGTAAAACGTGACTTTTCGTGTGGCCACCAAAACTTCATAAAAACCTCTAGTAAAGTCGCCACCATTTTACAGGGGCATGAACTAACTGGACCCCGAATGAGATAAATTACTTGACACGTGAAATATACTTTATTCGTAAAAAAAAACACCTGTTTTAATTTAGAATAGAATAATAAGTTTGTTTTAATATCTGTGTGAATTATAAGATCTTAAAAGTAAATAGTAGGTATCAACAGTTTGCCCATTTCAGCCTTTTTTTTTTATATATTATTTGAATCTATGTATTAACGAATACAATTAAAATAGGAAGAATACCTAATGAATGCGCTAACTATAAACTGATATGTACCTACTTAGGTACTTAAAATAATAACTTTTATGCACAAATATTCTCAATCAATTATTCCAAATCAAAATAAATTCTATTAAGCTTTATATATACTAGTTATTTCTTTAATTAATTTTTGAAAATGTAGATGTTACAGAATTTGAATACCACGAACTAAAATTAAAAAAATCATCTTCATTCTCTCTCAAAGTACAAAATAACTTTAAGCTACAATCTGCTACACGTGTAAAAACATCAAAATAAAATCACAAAAAATGTAACAAATGTTGCCCAATCAAATCCTCGATTTACACCGTCGGGAGTTGTAATTAAATTACACATTCATGCATAAAATATACGTTACGGTGTGACATTAAAGATTATAAAGGAAATACGGGATCGCTTTTTGAGAAGAGTGCTGGCAATATTTTACTTCTTTGAACGTTATTTCTTATTTATTTATCTGACGTTTCGAACGGCGTAAACCTCATTTTTACTTCTCATGCTCGTGAAGTTCAACTTTAGGCTAGGTACAGAAGGAAAAACTGCATTTTTGGCACTAGGGTACAAAAAAGAATGCTTCTAAAATCTGTAGGAACAAAAGAGGTTCAGTTTGTAATAGATAAATATAAAAAACCAGGTTTCATGTCGAACTTAAGAACTTTTTCAAATTTCGAACTTCGGTCTTTCATAATACCCATAGATCAGGATATTATGAGAGACTTTTAACTATTTTTGAATCTCGAATATTTACGTGGTAACATTGGATGTCTGCTTCTGTTTTTAAATTACGATAGGTGTGCTTGTATTCAAATTGCAAAAACGTAAGAAATCTTGCCTATACCTCGTTCTTGAAGCCCATTTTATATGTAGGTACTCGACAGAAAAGTCTCGTATAATACGGCTTGCTGCAGGCCATGAAAAAGAGGCAAAAATTTTAGCGGCAATGTATAGCCTTAAAGAGGAAAAGCGAGCCAACGAACTTCGTTTGGCTCCTCTAGAGCTTCGCCATGCCAGGGAGCGGGCAAGAGATGAGGCTATTCAGCAATGGGCGGTGGACATGGAAACCAGACAGTTTGGCTGCTGGACCATTGATGCCATCCGCCCAGTGTTGAAAGAGTGGAATCATCGCAAACATGGCGTCCTCAGTTACCGATTGGTGCAGATATTGTCCGGACACGGGTGCTTTGGACACTATCTTCACCGGGTTGCCCGAAGGGAGTTGACTCCGGCCTGCCAGCATTGTGGTGACCCTGACGACACAGCGAAACACACGCTGGAAGTGTGCTCTGCTTGGGCGCCGCAGCGGCTAAGGCTGGAGGCTGTAATCGGTAGGAATCTCTCACTGCCGAGCCTGGTCAAAGCCATGCTCGACAGTGATAGATCTTGGGATGCGATGGTCTCCTTCTGCGAGGAGGTGATGTTGCAGAAGGAGACAGCGGAGCGAATCAGGGAGAACGACCCTCAAGCTGACTCGCTCCGCCGGCGGAAGACCGGAAGAAGACGGCGGGTATTCCACCGTCTCCTTCCGCTCGATGGAGACCAGCCGGGCTTGGGTGCGGGGAGCCCCATCCCGGCATTGCACAGGCCTCCTACGCTGGGGGATGTCCTCAATATTCCGGGACATCCCCCGCCCCCCCACAGGGGCGGCAGAGGGGTCCGCCTTAGGCGGACGATCACCGACAGGGCCGCGGTCGAATCCGACCGGGACCCCGTGACCCTGTCAAGTGATGATGCGCCGTCGAACCTCTCGTCCGCTGACGAGTGGTTTGACGACGCATTAGCACTGAGGTGATTGAAGGAATGTCAATGGGTTTTTAGTCGGTATGCTACCAGCTACTAGCACTCTGCTAGTAACTTGGTGGTGAGTCCGACATACCCCTACGGCTCTCCCCGGGCCGGAGGGGATGCGTAAACTGCATTTTCCCATTGTAAAAAAAAAAAAAAAAAAAAAAAAGGCCATTGGTATACAAATAACTATTTTATCTTTCTTCCTTTCTAAATCAATTCCACAGAGTCGGTAGGTATAGTAGCTACTCTATGATATCCAAATATTTTGAGATATTAATACCTAAATACTCACCTACTTCGTTTTTTTTTAAATGAGTTAGGGGCAAGGTATTTGCAGCGTATATAGTTCCTTTCATGTATGGGATAGTTATATTATTTAAACTCAACGATTTTTTAGTATACTGTAATATTTGTAAAAATACAGTTATTAAAGAGATGCATATTGCAGACTTAAATATAAATCACAAGACAATAAATAATAATTAAAATTATCCATGCGCTCAAAACGTTCCGTTTCATTACAATGCGGCATAACATTCTGTAGACAGATATAATAATTACTTAAATATATTTGTGTTTGTTGGGTTGTAATTTTATTAACCGAGTAGTAATGAACGAAAGGAGCCTTTTCGAGGCACTTGAAATTCAACACACTGGTTCGAAAGAACTAGTGATACGATAAGAAGAAGATTAATCCAATTATTTATATTATGGTCTTTCATTAAACCAGAATACTTTTATATAACGAGCTTTTACTAATAAAAAAAACTACAGACTATAGCTAATTTGGCTGCTATTTATAATATGGCTGCTGTACCCGCGTGGTATCGAAATAAAACGTATAAAATTTCTGATTATTTGATTCAGTGGTTTTGGCATGATTTCGCTCTCATGATATTAGTGGGCCAACCCAATAAAAGTTGCAGGAAGAACCTAGAGTACCTTCACAATTTATTTGGTGAAACGGAACGTGAACGAAAAGAATTCTTATTTCAAAAGTATTGGCGGGAAGATTTATCGGCTACAGCGAAGAGGTGTGGTCGTTGCTTGTTTTGCGACTCGTATTAATTTCGCGATTATTATCGAGTAGGTAATGCGATATTAAATCGATTAAGATTAAATAAATTGAAAGCAAGCGCTGTCATCGCCTTTTGTAGCCATTTTTCAATGTAATTGTAAAATCTTGTGCTCTATTTTAAGTACCTACCTAACCTATATAAAAATATATTATAAATTTTTAAGTAAGTAATAACTTAATTTTGTTTATGGGTCTGATAATGACGATGAAGTTACTACTACTACAGAGTACCTTAGTACTCTTATGCTGCCTTGCACTTAACTTTCAAAGTTCCTAAGCAATAACTTTACTCGCTTGGCAGTTCTTAACGGTCAGAATCTGTACTGTTACGAACTACCAAGCGAGTAAAGTAATTGCTTAGGGACTTTGACAGTTTGGTTTAAGTAGGCATTAGTAGCCGATTTTTTTATATGTAGGTTAGTACCTACATTTTGTAAAAATACTCATACTTACTTACTTACTTATAGCTGTTGTAGTTGTGTATATTAAGATTATATAAAATCGGCTTATAATTTTACGCTTACTAATTGACAATTTTTTTTGTTAATGTAAAGACAAACACCAGCTAGCAATTTGTCTGTTTTTAATAGATATGAAACCTATTCGGCGTCTACATAATCAATTAATTTCTGATTAATTGCCTAACTTTATAGCTGTACCATTACATTCATGAATAATCAATTTGTATTTTGATCGATAGTTCAAGAACCCGAATTAAATTTACGATTTCGGGGTTTGTTTAAATGCAATTTCAAACTTCGAATTTATCAATCGAACAAACTCGATAGCCCGCCTCCTTTCGAATTCATAATTTAAAATGTAATCGATATCTTATTCGATGAATCATTAATCGACAAGTACATACCTACGCTATCTGAGGGCGCGAAAAAGCACACAAATCACACCTCTCGCTCTGTCTTACCTTTTTTACTCGTTCCTTACCCAAGGCAAGGACTGAGAACGCGTTCTTCCACTGATTTTTTTTTTCTTTTTTACTTATTGTCTTTTTTTAGTGTAGTTAAAGCTGTTTAGGGTGTAAGTATAATAACTTGTTTGGCTTGAATTGCCTGGGATTCACACTGTTTAAGCTTATTTGCAACAAAGTTGCATGGAATTCCTGTCGATCACTTGCTTAATGATTACTCACTTTCATCGGCTGTATTCAAATACCTACTACAAAAAAGTTGGAATTGAATATTTTTTCTTAAGTGTTGTAATAAATCAATTTCAAATTTATTGTAGGTAAATACTACAATAAATATTTTTTCTTAAGTGTTAAGGGGTAAATAGTAAGAGAATTTATTAAATTGATTTAACCAAATAATATAATATAGTGTTGGTAGAGCCTTTTCACTATGAACCTCAATTTTCAGTATTAAATTTTTAAAAAACCAAATAAAGCAGGTTTTCTAAGATAGAATTTATTTTCATAATAGATGTTTTCCCCATTACCATTTTAAAATGAGTACTTACCTAAATTTTTAACGAAAACCAAATATACTTATTTTATTTCACTTTTGCATCATGATTCAAAATATTTACGTCCAAAAATACAGTTGGCGTCAGTTATCTGATGTTTGCATCGCGTGCATTGTGGCACATAACGTGTTATGGGTCTGACTGTACCATCATACTTTCATGTTATTTGTAGGGTGACCATACATGTCATAATAAAATCACTGTCATAACAAAAATATAAAAATAATTATATTTATAAACTTTCTTTGCGTTGCGAATTAACAAAATTCTTTTATTGTACGCGCATACACTTCGTGACGAACGTTTCCTCGAAATTTCAAGTTTCTGCGCCCAGCGGTTTTGCCCGTTCGTTGTCAGTCTGTCAGTCTGTCAGTCTGTCAGTCAGTCAGTCAGTCAGGACTTAGCCTTTTATACATACCTAAGTATTGATACCATTTGCTTTGTCATAATACAGAAATAAATAAAAAAATAATAATTTAGTAACAAATTTGTTACCTAATGTTATTCGTAAGTAATAATTAAGGAAAACAATTAAACTTTAAAAGTAAATTAAGTTACGACTTCGTATGTTCAGGATAAAAGTAGGCACGTTACATAAAACAAAATGAAATTAAGTTAGGTACTTAGCCCGAAACAGTTGCTTTAGCAAAAGGTATAAATACCTAGAAACTTTTAATCCAGATCAAGATTTTGAGTAAAATCCATTATATTGTCCAAAGCTATTCCCAGCAAAAGAAACAAAAGATACATTCGTCGGAAAGTCGGGAACTAGTTTGCATTTTCAATTTTAAGACGATTTAAGTTTTAAGTCGTTAAAGATTTCACTGGGAAGGGATTTATCGTTAAATGGTTCTTTCTCTACGGATTTCACGGAGTTTACTTTTACTGATTTTTTTATTTATAAAAGAAGATTGGGTGAATTAGGTGATGAACCTAGGTAGATAGTTTATTCACACATGAAATTAAATATGTTGATTAAAAAAAATAGATTTTTCATATAATTGACAATACGACTAAAGTTTTAAGTCTTCTTCTTATCGTGTCACTAGTTCCTTCGAACCAGTGTGGTGAAAGGATTTCAAGTGCACCTGGAAGAGGCTCCTTTTGTGCACTCGTCACATGTTTTCGAACTTTAGGTTCTACGACATGCCGGTTTCCTCACGATGTTTTCCTTCACCGTTGCGAGAACGTGGGATGCACACATAGATTTTTTTCGACCGAAAAAGCCCATTTACGCACGACTGCCATGGATTCGAACCCGCGACCATCAGATCGCAAGGTAAGGGCCTCATCCACTCGGCCACCACGTCCTCAAAGTGTTAAATGAAATTCAATGAAAACGGCAAATAGCGAAAATAGAGATTAATAAATCAAATTGAATCGTCTGTGTGGACTGATTTTCGTCAAATAGCAAAAAAGCTTTTTCAAAATTAATTACTTATTAGGAATATTCATGTTTTTCCATAACTTTCTTTTCAGACTTATTAATTTGCTGCTTTAAACCAAAAACAAGTTTTTTTCAGTTATTTATCATAGAATCAACAGCAAGCACTCCATAATGTATAGGTAACAACATACTTAGAAGTATTAAAGTACAGAAACACAATGTAACTGAAAATGCGACCAAGAAAAGGGAGAGAGTTATTTATCATAGAATCAACAGCAAGCACTCCATAATGTATAGGTAACAACATACTTAGAAGTATAAACACAATGTAACTGAAAATGCGACCAAGAAAAGGGAGAGAGTTATTTATCATAGAATCAACAGCAAGCACTCCATAATGTATAGGTAACAACATACTTAGAAGTATTAAAGTACAGAAACACAATGTAACTGAAAATGCGACCAAGAAAAGGGAGAGAGTTATTTAGCATAGAATCAACAGCAAGCACTCCATAATGTATAGGTAACAACATACATAGAAGTATTAACACAATGTAACTGAAAATGCGACCAAGAAAAGGGAGAGAGTTATTTATCATAGAATCAACAGCAAGCACTCCATAATGTATAGGTAACAACATACATAGAAGTATGAACACAATGTAACTGAAAATGCGACCAAGAAAAGGGAGAGAGTTATTTATCATAGAATCAACAGCAAGCACTCCATAATGTATAGGTAACAACATACTTAGAAGTATTAACACAATGTAACTGAAAATGCGACCAAGAAAAGGGAGAGAGTTATTTATCATAGAATCAACAGCAAGCACTCCATAATGTATAGGTAACAACATACTTAGAAGTATTAACACAATGTAACTGAAAATGCGACCAAGAAAAGGGAGAGAGTTATTTATCATAGAATCAACAGCAAGCACTCCATAATGTATAGGTAACAACATACATAGAAGTATTAACACAATGTAACTGAAAATGCGACCAAGAAAAGGGAGCCACTTTGGCTAACTTCTAGTACATTTTGGTCCGATGCTAATTTTCGATTAAGAGAAGTAATAGGACTAAATAACTATTATAAGTTAAAATTAGGGTTTTTCATTGTCAATAAAACTACATCGTAAAAAGTAACAAATATTATTTGAAAATAGAGATACCTATTTAATTTTTATTGACAGGTGTCTGAAAATTTTCGGTCCTGCACCCGCATCCATTTTGGTCCTGTCCATCTTGTTCTATCTATGTATAGGAACATCGTTATTCAGATATGATTACATATAACTTAGCTAAAAATGTTAAGTTATTTTTAGGTTTTTTGCAGAAACCATGGTCACCACACATATTACTCGGAAGCAATTGGATGTCTCAGATTAACCCAGTCTCAGTGTCGGTGGCCATTTTTTAAAAATAAAATGGATGTCGATCGATGCGATAATAAGAAATGCAGGATAAAAATGAGTAAGATAATTATTTTAGTAAAAAGTCTAACGAGTTTTCTAAGTATACGTTTTTGCTCAAAACATTTCTAAGTAGGTTTCCAATTTATTTCGATGAACTAATCTCCGAGAAAACTTCAATAGTTATTATTTTCTTTCATTTTGAAGATGATATCAGTAGGCTAGGCACTTACTTAGAGTTTTGAAGATAGGTAGGTACTTGTTTTTAGTACCAATTGAGTTGCTAGTTAACTAAAAATGACAAAGTAAATTATTATTTTCAGAATCTCATCGCGCTTCATGACGTAATGAAACCACGCCTGCCCACGACCAGAATAGCGCTACTCAGGATTATAAATTAGATAGGCCGGTGCCGTGCAATACTTGTTTACTTAATACATAGCAAGTCTTGAAAACCCAGTATTTTTCCAGTGCCCTTAATACACGAACACATTAATGCTTACGCAACAATGTTTATATATAGTTATAGTTGATTGTGGTAACTGCTCATGGATCCTGCAGGGCCCGTTGCTACAATTGGTGACTGATTGCTGGTGAGGTGACGTTGCATAGACAGTCAATTCTCCAATTCCTAACTATTAATTCTCGATAATCTGCGTTCACTTCACAGTTTCTCGTCGGTTGTGGTAAAGGATAATAATGTAGGTGGGGGGAGAAACTTCCTGCACTGCCGGTCCAAAGCCGGGGTAAAATAGGAGGGTTTGTCGCAGAGCTAACCACAGTATGGTAAAAAAAACCAACGACCTCGTCTTAGGAAACCACCTGGAGAAGGAAGGCAAAAGTTCGCAGCCAGTGGCAGTCCATTGTAGAAGTGGCCAGAACCCAGGATAAAGGGTTCTAGCGCCGAAGAAAGTAAAGTATATTTCATAAACTTTATTAACAAAGGCTATCTGGAACTTATTTACGAATCTTATTTGTTAGACAAAAAAAAACTTTTATTGGGCACAAGAATTTTAGGTAGGTTACTTAATGTAATGGTTACATAACAATAACAATGTAGTATCAGAGTTTAGTCTCTGTTCCTCGCACTAGGACTGGGAGCCTGTAAAGTGAGGTCACAGCGATTCAGTTAAGGCCTATTTTCATTACTGTAACATTTAAGTTCTTTAAATTCATTGTAGCATACTGTATTTCTGAGACAAAAACTTGTAGAACAAAATCTCTACATTCATGAAACATTGAGCTATCAACTTATAGATGAGTACAAACAATATAGTGATCAATGTGCCTGCCTAAACTACTTAATCTTTTACTAATGAATAAGATAATCTGCGAATAACATAGTGGGATACGTTATTATTATTTATATTTTTTTTTTTTTTTTTTCGACGACACCGTGGCTTAGTTGGTAGTGAACCTGCCTACGAAGCTTGGTGTTCCAGGTTCGATCCCCGGCCGGGGCAAATATTTGTGACGAACACAAATGTTTGTTCTCGGGTCTTGGATGTTGTGATGTCTTGTATGTGTCCATGCCACCTGCGACACAGGGAATCCTAGTGCAGGGGTGTGAGTGTGTGAATGAATGTTTTTTTATATACTAAGCCATAGGTACTTATAAGATCTACATTTATAAAGTAGCTGTTTGTTATTCCAAAATAAAATAAATACTGGCCAGCGGAATATCTTACACGTATGGTCTCCTTTAGATAGAATCCAACGACAAAAATAGAATCTTCCCCCGACTCCAGACTAAATTATGTACCTAGTGTATAACATGTAAGAGCCCATTCCCACTTGTCAGGTGTCGGATCCGTAATTTATTCGGATTTCGGCTCCATCATCATCATCTTCCTGCCCTCATTCCACACTTAGGCGGGGTCGGCACATGTCTTCTTCCATTCGTCTCTATCAGCCGTCATCTCTGGACTAATACCTGATTTGTTCATATCCTCCTTCACTCAGTCCCTCCATCTTTTCTTTTTTGGCCTTCCCAAAGTCGTATATCTATCTACGTTTATCTATCATAAATTATGTGAACAGCTGCATACTAAGGGTGATCCTCAAGGCAAATTTCCATACAAAGTGTTTCGAACAAATACTCCAAAAGTGCGCTATATTATTTATAGTACCTAATTTCTCACACTATTCGTTTCATCTTTGTTTTCCGATTGTGTGAACAAAAATTAGTAAGGTTTCATACATATATTTTAATTTAGACATAGACATAGACATAGACATTTATTTATTTGCTTCAATGTGGTACTTATGGTAGGGTGTTTACACAGATAGATAGCTCAGCACATTCTCCTTCCTGGCATGCAAATATTGTTTCACTTATATATATTATTCTAAATTTCAAATTAATTTATACATACAAATTACAAATACTCTTGGAACCAAAAATTGACACAATTGACATCTACTCACACTAATTCTATATTTTTTTATAAGTTTAGATTTTATAAGTGTTTTAAAATTAACACTACTAATTTAATTTTGTCGAAAATAGTTAGACGAAACGAATAATGTGAAGAAATTACTATAATACGGCGTACTTTTTGAGTATTTGTTCGAAACATTTTGTATGGAAATTTGCCTTGAGGATTACCCTTAAATGTTCAGCCACTAGATCACTCGACATTTTGTCGAGCCCGACACCCGATAAGTGTAAACGTGGGGTAAGATTGTACTTTCGAGAGAAATCCTAGGTTGTCTATGGACTGTACCAATGCATGTTAGCACACAGTCAATTAGGATAACTGGGCCCACTTCAGGACCATCGCCGTCTTGGACTGTCTTTAGACCCAAAAATCACGCGATCCCAAGTTCATACCAACTCTTCGATTTACCGTGTCCTGTGAAATAGTGATGTAGTGGGATTTGAAAGAGTTTAATATGTCAGAAATTAATATAAAATAATTTATTTTGATATATGTTTTTTTTATTTCAATTATTTTTGTTAGGCTGTTTGTAAGGATATATTTCCAAATTTGGTCTAATAAAAATGTCAATGTAGTTTAGTTATCAAATCAAAATAACTAAAATTAATACGTCGTCGAACTAAACGAAATTGCATATTTTTCTTTCATGTATTTACGATCAATAAAAGAGTCCAAAGTAAAAGAGAGGTTTTAGTTTTTTTTTTGTAAAAACTTAGGTTTTGCAAAGCAAATTTAATAAATCAAACTTATGTTTAACCTGATATTCTTAAGCTTCTTTACAGCTATCAACACATCACTATTACCAACCTTGTAACTTGTAATACACTTTGTTTATCTGAGAAGCTGTAAGGCTAGCACTTAGTAATGATTGCTGTAAGACACGCGACTGTTCAGAACCCGCTTTACGATGACGCGATAAGGGATCCTTAGTCTGACCTAAAGGGTTGTGATCGCTGATCGACACCATTTACATAAGAACTTCGCCTGCTGTACATACTATTATACTATGTTATATTTTTGTAGTGAGCACTTCTTTAGACGCGCTGAGCGAAATATTTTGTGGGTATTGAATGTGGCTGGGCTCGTAACGCTCGGTTATGAAACGCTCCTTCGGGTAAAGCCGACAGCGATTGGTTGAACAAAGATCTCGGATACTTTCGGCTGTCGCCCCCAAGTTAAGCTCGCCTATGTACATGTATTTATATTTTTTACGTGTAGGTACAAGAATCTAAGATGAATCTAAGTGTACGTCCCTGGTATAGGTTAGAACCTAACTACTTTAAAAGATTTTGCAGTTTTTTCTGTGTCCCGTGTAAAGAAGCCGGTCTAAAAGCCGCAGGTCAGAGCGTCATTCTCAATAACCGGAACGCAGTCGTTCCGGCTAATTGTCGGTATGTAAACTATGCTCTTATGAAACTTGATTCGTAGCGAAGAAGTTAATTCCTTGATGGTCTACTATCAATCACGATCTCTTAACCCTAAATAGGTTGAAATTAATAGACATCTATATCAATAAAAATATAATAAACAAAATGATTGGAAATTCCACAAAACGCCATCTAGTCCCAAACTAATCAGTTTTTAATATCAAAGTTCTGCCGTGCACATCTTTGGTATAGGTACTTTAGAAGAGTTTGCCGTTTTTCTGTGTCTCGTGTAAAGAAGCCGGTCTGAAAGCCGCAGGTCAGAGCGTCACTATCAATAACCGAAATGCAGTCGTTCCGGCTAATAGTCGGTATGTAAACTATGCTCTTATGAATCTATGCCAAAATGTTTGGACTTTTCAGATAACAACATCTAGTCCCAAACTAAGCCGAGTTTGAACTATTAAAGTTCTGCTATGCACATCCTTGGTATACCTACTTTAGAAGGGATTGCAGTTTTTTCTGTGTTCCGTGTAAAGAAGCCGCTAGCCGGTCTAAAAGCCGCAGGTCAGAGCGTCACTCTCAATAACCGGAATGCAATCGCTCCGGCTAATTGGCAGCCGAGGCGAATGCGACTCGCTTTACATATCTGTCGATCGCGCCCAAGATGCATCCTACCTAAAGTGAAGTACCTAAAATCCATCATCGGTTGAAAGGGTTTTAGCAAAAAAATATTTGTTGATGTTTTAGAGTTGCTACATACTTAAAACTCATTAAAAGTAATAATAAAAAGTAGAATAATTAATTAATATTTTGGGAAATTCAAACGGCGCCATCTTGTAAACTAAGCAAAGGTTGTACCCATTGCTTCAGATGATTGAAAGAATCATAGAAAAAATAAAAAGCATGTTTTTTTAAATAATTACCTACAAACAAAGTATATATAAATCACTCAAGAGAAATATCGATGTTAATTTTTTTGTTCCTACGCAGATATCAAACCTGCGATATCAGCGTATCCCGTAATCCCTAATAGGATTCGTATCCGCTATCTTTTTAATTTTTATTTTAGCATGAAGTATACGTGTTACTATGTTTTTTCTTAGTAAAAAAAAAGGCTTAAGAATGTACCTACTTATGTATAATATGTACCCATAGAAGTATTAAGAAATAGAATCAGAATGTGTCGTACCTACATTGAAATATATTTTTTTTTTATTGACAGGGTGTCTGAAAATTGTCTGTCCTGTATTTCGCATCCATTTTGGTTTGATACTACTGTCTATCTTGGTGTTCTATAGGAACACCGTAATTTTCATCTATGTATTTACCTACCTAATGATTTAATATGACTGACGCCGTAGAAAGCATCAGTTGAATGAACAAGGCCGCGCCATGTAAGACTTTCCATCTCGATTGTTTAATAATTCTATTACAAACTTTTATCGAAGTACCTACTTACCTAAAGTACCCAGCGAATTCCCAAAGTAATAATGCACCATATTACTAGCACATAAAGTCGAAAATATGACGATAATTTTTAAATTTCGCAGGTAAGAAGCTTACATGACATTAAGTGCACTCCTGTCAAAATTATTACGTTCCGTTTTACAAGTGCTTACGAAATGTTCTTTATTTAAATATGTTGCGCGGTATTTTGTCTATTGTTTATGGTCTTTTCGCTTTCACTTAGTAATAATGTTGTAATTAATTTTAATACAGATTTCACTTTCGACGAGTGTTTAGATTTTATTGAATCGTCAGACATTTTGTTGTAGATCTATATCGGAGAACAATAAAAGTCGAAACACAATCGATAGTAATATTTCAATCGAGATTAAACTTGAGTGTCAACAAAACAAAACTGGACAAAACGATCGTGAATTATTTCGTGTTTCGAACTACAATAACTTTTAAAATGTATTCGATTTCGACGCAACCGCATTCGGTGCATCATCAATTTCAAATTTTTGGACGAAACAAAACTGTTCGATTTTCGAATCAAGTTTTTGATTCAAATAAAGTTTCATTCACACTACACTAATAGCAATTGAGTAAAAAGTACGCATAACTATTTTTTTTTCTTAAATTAAGTAGGTACCTAACCAAGCAATGGTGTTTTGATGTGTAACATCTTTTCTCTCGCTTTCAGTCAATTTGTAGCAGTCATTTCGTGAAATGCAACGGAAGTGTGTAACCGTCAGATGACTTACGCCAGAAAAATGAAGTATACAAACCTTCAAAGTTAAAATTAGATGTCAGATGACACGTCATATGCGAATACTTTAAGGTTCGCTCATTTTTTTCCCTCTCAGGATTCCTATTTCCTTTTCGTATTTTCCAGCTAGCTAGTAAAAATATTTTTTCATCAACCCGACATTGGTGAGTTATTCGTCATTTGGGACCTCAGTGTTTGGCCCAGCTGGTCCCAAATTACGAATGAAAAATTAAATCCCGTATCTATTAGTATTGATAAATTGGGAAATCTTGAAACCTGGTTTAGTATATTTTATACAAATGTTTATTTTTGTTAATCATACGGCAATTTTCACAAACGAACAAAAAATTTTGGAAAAAAAATCTACTTAATACTTAAGTAGATTTTTTTTCCTCCATTTTACTACCGTACTTTTACATACAAACATAGATGAATAACGGTTCATAAAGATGGACAGTAGGTATCAAACCAAAATGGAGTCGTATGTCAGGATCAAAAAATTTCAGACACCTTGTCAATAAATATGGAATACCTCCATTTTCAAATAATCTTTGTTACTTTTTACGATGTAGTTTTATTAACAATAAATTGGTAGTTTTAACATAATATAACTAGCCCTGTTTCTTCTTCTCATTTTCGAAAATTAGCATCACACCACTATGTACTTACAGACAGACACAAGTACAGACAGAAGTTAGCCAACGTGGCTTCATTTATCGGTCGCATTTTCAATGTACTACATTGTGTTTCTATACTTATATATATTGAAATATTTTATATTTATTAATTTTCATATATATTACGGTCTCGGTTGTGTAGTGTAAACTCTTCTTTACCCAGGCGTGGAATAACCAAACCAAAGAGCCAATAAAATGTCACCGATGTAGTAATGTTATGTTTATTTTCCTGTGTTTATTATCTTATGTTATGTTTATTTGACATTTGCATAATTTTTATTTGTTTCTCTTGTAACGCGATATTCGAAGTATTTGCGTGGGCTGACGTTTTGTTCGTTACAAAATTAGCTAGAATTAATTTTCATTTGATGTTAAAACTGCAGCGGATTTGTTTACTACTACGATAAATATTTCTGATTTCCACCTCCATCTTGCTTTGATACTGTCAATCTTTATGTTCTAAAGGAACACGGTTATTAATCTATGGTCCTAAGCTCTTATTCTAACCACTTTTAGTCTAGGTACTGACACTGGCTATAAATAATTATAAACGTTTTCATGCAAAATGAACTATAAATTAGGGCCAACTGTCAAATTTAACGATTTAAATTGACATTTATAACTAAACGGTACCTATTTAGAAATTGACATGACAATGGTACATAATAAATAAGAATTTACCGGGGAGTTTTGGCGGGAACATCAAAAATGGCGCATTCGCGGCATTAAATTAATTGACAAAACTTGTATAACTTTGAGTGTTTATGTGTAAAAACGGTGGTTTTTTATCCATTAAGTGCTCGTGAACGTGTATGAGTGTTGGTGAATAGTGTAATGCTGTAAAACGTGACTTTTCGTGTTGCCTCCAAAACTCCATAGAAGCCTCTAGTAAAGTCGCAACCACCACTACTTTACAGGGGCATGACTTGACTTATTGACTCTGACTATGACAAAATAATCTCTAAATTACTTGACACTGGCTATATACCTTTGATGTGAAGCCAAAACTGAAGAACTTAGGTTCTTCGAAAGAAAAAAAAAAAAAGAATTTACCGTGTGTAGAAATCGAAATATTAAACAACAGGATCATGCTGTAGTATTTTTTGATTAACGAAGTACGTTTATTATTTGCGTTTGTTTCTAATATCGTGGTCAAGGTATTTATTATTGAATTATTGTAAAAATTATAATATTCAGTCAAAAGTCAAGTCCTAGTCAAGTCTGTAAAATCAATTCATACTGTAGTACCTACCTTGAAAACACGCCAAAAAAGTTTTAACTCCTAGTACATTTTGGCCCGATGCTAAATTTTGAAACATAAAGTAACAGTGCTAGCGAAATATCAGTTAAAAACTACGATTTTTTTTGTCCTATTTTCTGCATCCATTTTGCTTTGATTCCGTCACTCTTGGTATTCTATAGGACCACCGTTTTAAATCTATGTGTGTAGATAATACTGTGTAAAAAGTACACGGAGAAAAAAAATGGGATAGCTAGGCTTAATAGTAAACTATAAATTATATTTTCTTGTACCATTTAATAACTGTCGTTGGCTAGAACTATGATATTGTAAGCGTTACTAAATTTCGTTAGCAGGAATTATTAATATTGTAATCTTTACTAAATTATTCTCGCTGTCACAAATTCAAAAATAATTTTAGTAACTATAAGTAACGAGATTTGTTTCTCCGTGTACCTAGTATAACCCAAATTCGGTTCAAGATCCTCAATCACTTGCCAGAATATATTCTGGTCAATAAACTCTTTCTGGTGAAGTTTCCAGCTCCTGACCTTGTAACTCACGCGGAAGATATTTATCGGCTAACTCTTCTTTGTCAAACTAGTCACTCAGATCACTCTGGCATAGTCCGAGAGTTGGACGAAATAAGTTTTTTATAGGTATATTTATTTATCCTACTAATATTATCAACGCGAAAGTTTGTAAGTATGGATGGATGGATGGAGGTTTTTTACTCTTTCACGTAAAAACTACTGGATTTTAATGAAACTTTACAATAATATAGCTTATAATGTATATCAGAAAACACATAGGCTAAAATTTATAAAGATACCTGCGCAGACGAAGTCGCGGGTACCAGCTAGTTTTATATTTTATACACACACATAGACATTACATTTTGTTCAAATTCATGATACCTATCAGGGCTAGAGCCAGTTACAGAGAGATTGGGTTTCTTTGCATTCTGATTCAATTTATCTAAAAAGCAATAATTTTGCCGATAGCTCTCGCACTATTAGCGAACTTAAGTGATTTACTGCAGACAAACCGAACTTTTTGGATTATTTTTACGCCGAATTTACCGAAAGAGAAAAAGTTTAGCGATCCACATTTTTATGATAGACCAGGAGCATCGTAAAAATTATTACTTAAATTTCTTTTACCACTAATATAGAATCAAGTTCAGGACCCGGTTTCCGTATTACAAGATTTTCCAGTAAGTTATCAACCGGAAATCCGCTAACTCATTTAGCCTGGATTATTTTATGTATGCCAAGTGACGAGACAAGCTAGGCGCTCTCCTTGTGGTAAAAGATCACGCCTGCCCATGAACAGAACAGTGCTACACAGGACTTTGATTCACATAGGCCTCCGCAACACTTCTAATATAAGTACTCGTAACGTCCATTTTGAGACATTTCAATAGTAAGTAATGTAAAGTGGACTTATAAATACCGAATTTGCAGTAAAAGTGCGGCTAGTAAAAAAATTGTGCACGTATAAAAATGAAATGTGAATTTTTAACGAAGCACCAAAGTACGGAAAATTAGGAAAATTTCATTTTTAAAAGGTGTTATAGTTTACGGCAATTTTTAACTCGTTTTGAACAGTTTTCAAATTTAGCACTTTGAATAGACTAACGGCTAACAAACGGCAGTGTGTGATTTTTTTTTCCAAAATAAACTGGTACGATTCCTGGCTAGGCTGCACACCACTTAAGGAGTACCGCAAGCCTGAATCTCATAATGTTATCTGAATATCAACTAGGTATTATATAAGCTTGTTTTGTGAATAAAAAATACCTATTTTATTTTATATTTTAAATAAATTATTTATTGTTTAAGCGAACGCCCGAGTAATTCAAAATGTGGCTAACATACAAACTTCATCATTTGCAAATTAGTTAATACCGTGTGGGCCACAAAACATAGCTCTAAGTGAATCTACCAATAGTTAATAAATAATGATTGTTTGTCGGCCGTCCCCTGCGGTGTAATGTAAGCTGTTCGATGTTGAAAGAATACAATTATTGAAGATTTAGAGATTGACTGGAAGTGGCTTAGTAGAACTTTTACAGTAATGTTCTAAGACTGTTGTATCCTTGAAGCAAGGTACCACCAAAACGCTCCAATACAGATACACTAACGTTGGAATTAAAAGATAGCTGGTAAACAGTTACACCAGAACGTTCGAAGGTTATTGAGTCATTACAGCAAAACTCTTAAAATTATTTTTTTAAATAGAGGACAGATGGGAGTAAAATAGTTCTATCTGTCCCCCTATTGGTCACAGGGGGACAGATGGAATATTTAAAATTTATAAAAGTTTTATCTGTCACCCTATCAGCAACGGTGGGACAGATAGAACTTTTTTGTCCCATCTGTCACCCTAGGCGGACTGAGCAGGGTGACAGATGAGAATAATTCCTAGAGAGCAGTATCTTGTTTGTTTTATTATTTTTCGGTCAAGTTAAATTTGATTAATCTACATATTTTTCAAGTCAAATCAGATTGCAATTACGTTTGCAGGCTAAACTAAATCTGCTATGAATGTGTTAAAATTGGTACGAAATCTTTGGAGCGCAAATCCGATTCGCACTTCATCGGTAATTTTTATAAACAGATTAGTAATACCTACTACTTATAAAATAAATACTATTTATCACATCTAGTACTAACACATACCCATAATACGCAGAGGTTAGCTGGAAGAGAATGTAGGTACCTACTTGTTTTTTTACTTAGTGCATTAAAGCATTTTCTATATATCTATATATCAACATGGTCAAACTTTGCCTTTTATCAACAAATTATATAAATATATTTAGTAATAAATCCGCAAGATTTCTAAACAAAGGTTTTAATTAACTTAACTTTAGTTTAGAACTTTAGTACATATTACTATATTATAAACCAAAGAGTCAACGAACAGAAAACCAAAGTTTAAAGATACGACACGTGTTTCGAACTTCGGCGAGTCCATACCTCCTGATGATGCCTCGTGTAGAGGCGAAACACGTGTCGTATCTTTAAACTTTGGTTTTCTGTTCGTTGACTCTTTGGTTTATAATATAGTAATATGTACTAAAGTTCTAAACTAAAGTTAAGTTAATTAAAACCTTTGTTTAGAAATCAAGCGGATTTATTACTAAATATATTTATATAATTTGTTGATATTTATGGATTTCCGCAAAGTAACGCCTGAATCAATCAATTATCTTTGCCTTTTGCCTTCACTTTTCAATGGAACAAATAATGTCAAATTTGTCAAATTTTATTTTATAAAAGCTCTCGATATTTGACCACCAGTCATCACCTCACCTGATGGAAAGTGACGGTATGGTTGAAGAGTGAAGTACGCTTGGCTAAAAGAAACTCATCAAATTAATATCAAGGTACATAACCTTAATTATCTACTAAGAAATATTAATTAGGTTATTCTATCTCTTCCAGTTCTCTCTACATCCATGTACAAAACAAAGTGACACCCATACAAAGAACATTACAATGTGGTTATGGATTTAACGTTTCTAAATGGTTAAAGGCGTTATGGAATTGTAATGTGATCCTAGAAAGTTTCGGTAACTTATACTCTACATCGACATTTTATAGAATGACCTATTTTATAATAGCTTAAGTATTTTACAGCCGCAAAATTAGCAATTTGTAAAATACTACATACTCAAAATTACAGACCCTCAAAATACTAGATTTCAAAATACTAGGGTACTTATCAGAAAAACAGTAAATTGAGTTTATAATGAAAAGGATGAAATGATAAAAAACACACCAGAATCATGCAGACCATGATTTTAAAATATTCCAAAAAAAAAATTGTAGAGCTACAATTTTTTTTTTGGAAATTTTTAAAATTTCTAGCTCTAGAAAGTTATCAACTGCTAGTTTTCTGAACAACATACATACGTGAGGTAGCTCATAATCCGTAGGTACCTAAGTAGTATTTTACATTACTACGAAATCGTGGATATTTTACCTACGTCCGATTAAAACTTAAGGGTAATCCTCAAATCCGAGTTCCATACAAAAATGTTTCGGACAAATACTCAAAAAGTACGCCGTATTATTATACGTGTTTTAAAATTAACCCTACTAACTTAAAAACACGTATAAAATCAATAAACGAATAATGTGTAGAAATTACTATAATACGGCGTACTTTTTAAGTATTTGTCCGAAACATTTTTGTATGGAATTCGGATTTGAGGATTACCCTTAAAATAAAAAGAATATGACCGGTATCGCAACCGGTCGGCCGATTCGTCGCGCGACTGTTCATCCGCATATTAGTCGTCCATTAAATTATACTCGGACGATACTAAATTCGTTCAAGAAATAAAATGACCATTCTGACACTTATAAATTAGCTGGACGAACCAATAAACGTTTGGGAATAAATTAATACTTGTATGGTGTCAATTGGAGACTATGGACTAGCTGGACGATGCAGTGTAGGTGAAATGGGGTTATAATAATTCAGTTTTTCAACAGACTTCAAAAAAAGGAGGAGGATATCAATTCAATTGAAAGTTGTTTTTATTTATTATATTGTTTAGGTACCTCAGAACTTATTCCTCCTCCTCCTCCTCGCGTCGATATCCTCACTGCTGAGGGTCGTGACCTTTAACTTATTAAACGATTTGAAAAAAATATTTTTTTATTTGAAAGGATATACTTTCAGATTTGTCCCATTTCATGAAAATCGGTGCAGTTATTTGGTTTGAAATCAGAATACCTGAAAATAAAAAGTCGTTGAAGTGAACAACATTGCTATTTTTTTCCTGTGACTTTTCAGTGGTGCCTACGGTCACTAGAACAGTCTGATTGAAGTCGGTTGTTGTTTGTTTTTGTAATAATTTGATTATTTATTTCGAATTATGTACTTACACATCTAATACGAAGCAAAGGGCTAGGGTACATATTCCCTGTTGGGTATAGCAAATTAAACTCTACAGACTAGGTACATTAATACAATCAGAAATAATCATTAAATATAAAAAATCGAAAATATTAAAACCATCAAAAAGAAAACTAAGTCTGGACTCTGGACAAAAACCGATCATGTTGTCATAACGACTCTAGAACCAATAAGCATGTATTAAGCAGGCTACTTAATAGATATTTATGCATATTAGTGAGTTCCCACTGCTCAAAATGACCCCAATTAGCATAGGGCCCTAAATAAATGTACCATTGGAATTATTTGGATACTCTAACGTCGACAAAATGACGAGGTATGTCAACGTGGGCGTCTACTAATTACAAAACTATATGTAGCCATATAATGAACGTTTTTGACAAGCATATTCGTATAGAATTAGTCAGAAAGAAGTCAATACTTTTTTTTTTTTTTTTTTTCTTTCGAAGAACCCAAGTTCTTCGGTTTTGGCTTCACATCAAAGGTATATAGCCAGTGTCAAGTAATTGGAGAGATTATTTTGTCATAAGTCAGAGTCGTTAAGTCAAGTCATGCCCCTGTAAAGTAGTGGTGGTTGCGACTTTACTAGAGGCTTCTATGGAGTTTTGGAGGCAACACGAAAAGTCACGTTTTACAGCATTACACTATTCACCAACACTCATACACGTTCACGAGCACTTAATGGATAAAAAACCACCGTTTTTACACTTAAACACTCAATGTTATTCAAGTTTTTTCAATTAATTTAATGCCGCCAATACGCCATTTTTCATGTTCCCGCCAAAACTCCAAGTCAATACTTTTAATGACGTTTTGAAAAGTTTCATACAAACTTATAACCATAGAACTATTATAGTAAAGACTGGAAAGTATTCTTCTCTTCAAATAACTGAAGACAACACAACGTATCTCGCTTTAAAAGCGGACCTCTCTTTCGATCCCCATCATTAGCCCATCGACGTCACACGTCAAGCAATTAGGCATTCTCGATAAGACGCTATGACAAGCAGTCTTGAATCTTTTCCAACCGACTTCCAACGACCGCAACAATGTCGTCGGTCCATCGCGTAAGGTGTGTTCTACATTACGTCGTCAATACTCAATAATATTAATTACATTAAAGTATATTATTAGTTTAATTTTTTTATCTTATTGAGGCATGCATAGTCCGTTCCGATATCTCGTTTTTATTTTTTCAGATTCTATGGCGCACGATGAAACCTTCATACATCCATATCGTGGTCGTGGTCTGTCTATAGCATAGACAATAAAATTATGATATAGATTCAATGTATCGTCTTCAATCTGTTGTAGGAAGATAATTTTCTAGTGTTTTCTTTCTGTAACGGCTTCGATACGAATACGCTTGTCAAAATGTTTAGTGATGCCTCTGTTGGTCACAATCGGCCCGACATGCCATTCACGCCCACTATATTGGGCCACATTGTAAATGTATCGTAGTAGAGGGTTTTCCATGATATTTTGGTTCGCCTCTTCATCAAAAAAGATTATATATATTCAATATTTTCAGTCAAGAAGTTTAGGTGCGAATAGAATAATAAGAAAGGATTTTTGTTAATTCGTAACGAAAACGTAGTTGCGGATATCAACTAGTTTTTTATAAGTAGAGTTGGCCGAAAAAAAAACCATTCGTGATCAGCTGGTCTTCTAAAGTGTTTAGTTCACGCTTCAAATATGCATTTGGATATAATGTCTGTTCTACGATGTCGAAGACTTGAAATATTGAACTTACCCGAGCGAACATTACTTTTTACTCATAGACACATCAACATTGTTTAGGGATATTCTGCATTTTGTTGATTTTCAGTTTTTTTTACTGAAACCTGAAAATTTACCCGATTCATAAACAGAATTATAAAAAGTATGAGTGATATGATAATGAAGAACCAAATTATCAAAAGAAATGAGGTATAAAGTACCAGATTTTCTGAAAATCGACAAAACTTTGAATTTCCCTCTAGACAATGTTGATGTGTGTAAGTCGAACTTTTTAAAAAAAAATGTATTCTCCTTGTAAAATAGTCTGCATCATAGCTGTAGAAATGTCTTCCAGAAAATATGTAAGGGCTATGCAAGTATCGTCAACTCGAGGCAGATGCAGCCTATACCTACCGCCCACGATTGACCTCCCTTGCGTAACGCATAAAACACTTCAAACAGTTACGCTCAATTTATACGTACTTCTAATAATAAAGTACGTAAATTATTGCTGGGTTGGTTTTTTTAACGTTTGATTATGGGATAGTCGATGGGACAATTGGAGTAGGTTCTTATCAGATTTTTTGAAATAAATAAGTAATAAATTGGATGGCAAATAAACTTTTTTCAATTTTTATTAATAGTTGGTATGGTGTTACTTTTGATAGAAGGCATCCTAGCAGGATTATGTCTTCAGAATTAATATATATATTATTAATTTCCAACCAGTGTGGTGAAAGGATTTCAATTGCGCGTCGAAGAGGCTCCTTTCGTGCCCCGACTTTCGATCCGAAGGTCGTGGATTCGAACCTGGTCGTACCCAATGGATTTTTCTTATCAAAAAAAATATGTTTGCATTAAAAACACGTGCTTAGCGGTGAAGGAAAACATCGTGAAGAAACCGGCGGCCTGTCATAGAACCTAAAAACTTCGAAAACATGTGTCAATTGCATGAAAGGAGCCTACAGGCGCACTTGAAATCCTTTCACCAAACTAATTCGAAAGAACTAGTGACACGATAATAAGAAAGGGTACCTACTGATAAATCTAAGAAGTGATCTCGTAGATCAAAGTTCTTAAAACACAAATATCCACAGATCACTTGCAGACGTTTCAATTAAGAATTATCTATCTCTACAATCTGGAAATAGGATCGAGAACAATCTAGAACCATCGGTATAACGTCATTGTGCAGACCATCCCCGCCATCCTGCAGGCGTGGGCCAAAGATGGAACAAAGAAAATGGTTCGCTCGAAGTGGCACAGTTATGATGCGCTGATGTCACAGTTATATGCGGGTTGACGCATAACTTATTTCTAATCATTTTTAAGGTGCGAGGCGCACTGGAATTCCTTCCACACATAGATGAATAACGGTATTTCTATAAAACACCAAGATGGACATTACTAAACCAAAGTGTATGCGGAATAGAGGACAGAAAATTTTCGGACCCTCTTTCAATGAAATGAAATATCTCTATTTTTAAATAATGTTGGTTACTTTTTACGATGGGACTTTATTAACAATGAAAAAGCCTACATAATATATATATTTTAAAATATTATATTAAATAATATTTACCTATAACTTCTCTTTTTCAAAATTTAGTCTCGGACCAAAATGTACTAGAAGTTAGCCAATGTGGCTCCCTTTTTTGTGACGCATTTGAGAGAATGAGAGAGAAGTGAAGAAGCTTGTTGAGCAGAAATTCTATACATTTGATGAATCGAATAATTTTAAATCGATTGATATTTTATTGCAATATATAAATAAATAACAAGGAAATAAATATTTTGGACATTTCACACAACGCCATCTAGCCCCAAATTAAGCAGAACTTGTACTATAGGAACCAGAATAGTACTAATTGAATACTTATATGTATATCTTTTATAGCACAGTGTGACCTAAACCCGCACTTTACACACGGTTTTCCGTGACCTAAGTTGCCTATTACTGCGCGGTGCGTAAATGAATTGACCAACTTCACTCATGTAGAAAAAATAAAAGAAAACAAAATTCTAAATTTAAAATCACAACTGTCAGATGTGACATTCCCTGTTATTTGCTGAAAATTCATAGATTAATGATATTGTTCATATAGAACACCAAGATAGATAGTATAAAACCAAGATGGAGTCGTAAGGCAGGACTAAAAAAAATTCTTAAACCTCGTCAATAAAAATGAAATATTTTTGTTGCTTTTTACGATGGATTTTTATTAACAATGAAAAAACCTAGTAATTCTTAACTATCTTATTAAACTAGCGCTGTTCCTTAACCATTTCGAAAATTAGCATCGGTCCAAAATGTACTTAGAAGTTAGCCAATGTGGCTCCCATTTTTCTGACACATTGTCAATATACTACATTGTGATCCTATACTTTAATACTTCTGTGTGAAAAATACACACAGCAAACAATAAATAACAAACGGTCTATAATAAGCACCAAAATTGTTGACTAGCGTATTTGTATCAAAGCCAGCACAGAGAATTCAAAAAATTTGAAAAAAAAACTAATTTTTGCGGTATTTCTACCTGTGTGATATTTATCTGCTTGTTCCTTAATATTGATGAAATGTAGTTTCCGTGCCCGCTAGAGTATGAATGCGGGTCCAGATTACAACTCGAGAATTCGGTATCGGAATGGGTGTCAGCTTTAAAACATGTTTTTTTACTGGCTTAATATCTACCTATCTACTAGCTATTGTACCTACGTACAATATTTGTAGCATCACAATTAGGCATTATGTAAGATAAAGTGTCTTCAAATATAATTATAATTTATAATTGCTAAGATTAACCTTTTTTTCTATATTCCATGGATTTTTCTACATATATTTGGGTTTTCGGTTAGTGATTTTTTAAAACTATACTTTGAAATTTTATTCTGTTGTAACCTATGTATTTGATTTCTTTTAAAATAGTAATTAATAGGAATCCCCCCTGCTCCCGCCACCCACCCCGCAAGCGCAGGTCCGGGGCGGGTTTATGTCACACTTGCTATAAAATAGTATACGATACTTGTGACTTGTGTCTATTATTGCACGGCGTTTAGCACCGTCGTTGTATTCGGGCGCTAACTTCACGCCGTGCAATAATAGGCTACTTAGGTCACACGTATCGTAATGTACTATTTTTTATAATTACATACGTGTTATAAAACACATAAAATACACCCAGACTCAGGACCAACACCGACGTTTATCACACAAATGTTTGTCCTGAATCAGAAAACGAACACGCGACATCGCGGCGTGGCAGTTCAACACACTTGCTACTCGACCAATCGTGTCGTATTTACCGTGCGACTTCCATTTTTTCTCACTCCTTGGAGTGGCGGAGCAAGTCCGCCATTCTTCGCCATTTATCGGCTCTCCACCGCCATCGCTCGCAGTAATGGCCCTTAATGAGCGTTTAAGACGCTGCCCAAGACCTACGATTGTTTTATAGTTATAATTAAACCTCGCTGATCTATAACGACTCGCATTCGAGTGTAAACATGAGAATCGATTGCGTGTATTAATCTTAGGGATTACATGATCATCGTCTGGTGAAGATGAGGGATTGAGGTAACAAATAAACACATAGGTACTCGACACATACTCATACTTTTGAATAACATTTTTACTAGTGAAACTGTCCCTTTTTGGACCCAATTGGGTCAAATTCGTTGAGGCCCAATCTAGTTTCAAAGCTAGACGAAAACTATTTGATGTGTCAGTAGGTACCTACTCCTTGCAACATAACTAATAATGGTTTATATCGTTGAGAAGCCACCTGTTCCATACAAAAAAATTTAAAGTATCACATTTTGATTGCAACGTGATCCTTGACATTTTGAAGTCGGATTGAGGTAAATAACAAATAAAAACGTACGCAATTTACTTTTGTAAAACATTTCTACTAGTGAAATTGTCCCTCTCTGGACCCAATTGGGTCAAATTCGTAGAGCCCAATATTAATGTTGAAAAGCTAAAAAAAAAGAGTGCACCTAACAGTAGTCTCATAACATCTGAAATATTAACTTATTTACGGTGGAAATATTTTTGTCTGTGATGGTGGTAATAAAAATATCGAAAGATGTGTATTATTTGAAGTAATTATTGTTCATGGTTCTTAATAGTGGGGATTACGAGACAAAAATATTCACGAAATCCCCACTGCGGTTGGTGTTTGAGAGTGGGGATTTGGATATTTTTTTCCCAAAATACCCACAACTGGGGATGAATAGTAGGGATTTCGGGGATTAGCCAAAAGTTTTGACGCAACATCAAATTTTGATCGCTACATGATCCTTGACATTTTCAAATCCAGTCAGCTCACACCCAAAAAACACGGGTTAGCATTTATAATACGTCATACGGTAGTAACAAAATATCAATTGGGCGATGTAGGTTTTTTATAGACTGCTGTAAAACACGGGTCGCGTGAGACCCGGCCTTATGTGGTCCCGGCACGCGACGTACGCTCACAACAAAAAGTGATTTAGGTAATTTTTTCCACCACTCACTATTAACTCGTAATATGAGCCATTTGCAACCTCTACCCGTTTTATGTTTCCTTTAACATTTAAAGTAATGCGCGTAAATGAGAACGGTGAATTTTTCGTGACCTTAATCGCAGTGCATAAAAGTTTTTTTTTGTGGATGACACGATTTTCAGTAAGTTATTAGTTAAACGATTCTAAGCTTCTCTTCCTGATGAGTTGATGACTAAATACATCTTTATTAATATATTTTTAACAATGTATCTTCCAGTTTTAAGAATTGATAAACTTTAAATCGATTCAATTATGAAGGCCCGTATACATTTTATGTAAATAATCAATTTTGTGTCCGTAATATAACACATTATTATGTTATAGAAATCAGATTGTTTAATAACTAGAAAATTTAGATTTTTGAATAATTGAGAATAAAATAGATAAAAGTTTCACCTACTTATAAGGCACTCCTCCAATTATTGACACCTAAAGTTTAGTTTAAATCTTGTCTATTACCTACCTCGAGTATAAAACAATGATTGTCGCACAATCTATAAAATAAAATACCCAATGTATTTCCGCTGTTTCTGACAGTTTCATTTATAGCACTTGTCCGCCCACCTGTACTTAACCCTTTATTTTTAAAAGCGGCACCTCCACTCCACCGCGAATGATCGAATGAACGGAATCCATGTTAAACATTTCAAGTTCCGATCTGAAATGTACGTAATTTGTCCAATGTCCAATGTATTTCATGAATGCCCTTTTGAACATGATAATAATTATAAGGTAATTAATATAATTAATTATAAAAGCTTTCATTGACTTATTACGAAAGAGTCGTCACACTTTTTGCTTGTTAGAATCGCGAAAGTTTGTGAGAATAAATGCATGGATGTTTCAAATCAAATGGAAAAAACAAATAGATAAAGATAAGATTGTATAAATTGAAATTGGCATCAAAATAATAATTGAAAATAAAGTTAAGGTAAAACGAATTTTACTGGAATTTGGTCTGGGTAGTTTGGTAGGTATGTCTATGTATACATTTCCAAGCTTTTACATTCAGATTATATTCTTAATTTTGCAAAAACATTCTTCTTCCGACAAGAATTAAGCAAGTAATCAAGTACTAGACTACATTAATTTGAAAATGCTTGCGTGCACTATCTTTGCAAAATTATGAGTAATATTAATGTGAAAGCTTGAGAGTGTGTGTGTAGTGTATGTATTTTTATAAAATATGTATTTATCTATGTATTTGTGCATATATTTGTATGTATATATCGTATATTTAGAATATTACTCACCCGACCAGACGCCGAATTCATATTACTCATCTCCATCCTAAGGTTGCCTGGAAGAAATCGCTTTTAGCGATAAGGCCGCCCATTGTAACCTCTTTTATTTTTGGTTGTTTAGCATAAGTTTTTGTTTTAATGTGTATGTTTCTCCGGGGTTTACAATAAAGAGTTATCTATCTATCTATCAATCTATGTACAATCTGTGCAGCTGACTGTACATATTATATGAGTGAATATTTGCATATTTTATGCAAGCTGAGAAAAGGTATATTATGATTAGATTAGATAAAAATAAATAAAACTCTTTATTGTATGTACACCCTGGAGAAATATGCCAAAAACAAAAAAGAAGTTACAATGGGCGGCCTTATCGCTAAAAGTGATTTCTTCCAGGCATGAAGCTGCTTTTAATCGCAATGTTATGGGGCGATCCAACTTTCAACATTACGCTAGATTTTGTTTAATCGAATCGAAGTGTAATTTAGGCTTAAGATTCAAGTTATCCGATCAAAAATGTCACGAGTAATTTGTCCGACTATTTCAAGCACGTTGGGTCGATGAGTTTATGACGCCACGGGGCAATGAGGAAAATCGGCAAATTCATAAAATACTAGGAAAAAAAAGCTAAACAGTATTAAAATGTGAAAAATGTGAAGGTTTCTAAGGACTTTTGTTGCACAATCACGCAGAAATTACTAAAGGAATAAAGCAAATTTTTTTTTTGATTTTTTTGATCTTCGAATAGGTACTTGACGAATAGGCCTTTAATACAATAATATATAAACACATACAAATGTAATTGTGTGTTTTTCTGTAGATAACTCTCAAATCACTCTACCTTCTTGTCAAATTTCATAATTTTCATAAATGTTAGGATATTTAATAAATATTAAATTAAATTTTATTTAAAATAAATTGATTGAGAAAATAAGCTGCATCTATCGGTTTTGGGATTTAGAGGAGCATGAATTCATCGTTTGGATCTATACTAGCCAAGGATAAAGGTAACAAAACAAATAATGGGAACTCTCCAACTTTAGTATCATCAACTAACTTTGTAATAAATCAAAAGTAATAGATAGATATAAGGAAAGTTCTATAGTGTACTTTGGAAAAACAAGTACCTACTTACACGGGTGAACTTAAAGCTAACTAACACTTAAATAAATCAATTTAATTTATTTCAGTTTATCTTCGGGTGATCAATACATAATCACAACTATTGATGTAAATGTCTATTTTCCCACTTGAACTGCGACATATTTTTATGGGCATTCGTGAATGTGTTACGGTGAATTATGGCTTAAATTAAGTTATTAACGTTATGAGTTTTGGTTTTATTTATGGCTGTTGTAACGTTACTTTGTCAAACTACCTATCTTAAAGTTGGGTTTAGAAGCTTAAATGTAAATTATAACTGCAAATATATTTTACTAGCGGCTGCCAACGGCTTTACTTTTAAGATAAATAGTAGCCTATATCTTTTTCCAGCTCATAATCTATACCTATACCGAGTTTCAACTAAATCGGTTCAGTAGTTTTAGCTTGTTTAAGGTGCAGCAAAACTCATTAGTTATAAGAAACATAATATTTTTCTTACAGCATAAGCTAACTACAACAGTCTTTATTTATCCATAGGATAACTAAAGTAAAGGAAACTAAACACTAAAGTCTAATACGTCTAAACTAAAGTATAAAATAATACATAAGGAAAGAATTCGGGCCAACTATAGACTGTTACAAACGATATAGGTAGGTAGCTCAACTGATCCACCGATACCCGATGGCAGTGTGCCTAAAAAAAGCCGTGCTGGCCGAGTGGGAGGTGCCTCGACTGTCGATCCGAAGGTCGTGAGTTTGAACCCGATCGTACACCAATGGATTTTTCTGTCCGAGAAATCCGTGTGCATTAAAACACGTGTGTAACGGTGAAGGAAAACATCGTGAGGAAACCGGCATGTCATAGAACCTAAAAGTTCTAAAAACACGTATACCAAAATTTATTTTTGTTGATGTAAACAGATACCAGTTTTAGGTAGTGTAAACGAGGTACGGAAACGTAAATTCTAGGGTCTTCTTCTTCTCATCGTGTCACAAGTTCTTTCAAACCAGTGTGGTAAAAGGATTTCAAGTGTGCCTCGAGGAATTCTAGGGTAATTAACAATGACATTCGCAGATGACAGGGTGTTATTGATGGGTCTTCGTTCCGTATCTCACTCCATCCAGGTATCAGATTCTCAATCGAAATAAATTACGGATTCCTGTCTCGAATTAATTACGCTTGCTGGTGAGACACAGTGAAGAGAGAGAGAGCTGGTACAATTACAAATTAGATACACTACCAATTTGTTGTATCACACTACAGATTGTCACGTATAGGCCATAATTCAATAACATACACACGTACTAATGTAATTGTGTGTTTTTTCTGACTATAATTGATTTTAAATCGCTCTACTTACTTATCATATTTCATGAAGTTACAATTCGAGTAAATATATTGTCAGAGTAATGTTATGAATGTAAAAAAAATGTATAGTTAGATGTCGGCGGTGTCTACACAAACCCAGCTTTTGGTATCCGTTTCCAAAAGCTTAATATTCAGGGCTCGTTTACACTTCAAGAACTCAGTATTGGAATTGGCGGTACCTACACATACCCAGATATTGGTTTCCGTTTCCAAAAGCTTAATATTCAGGGCTCGTTTACACTTCAAGAACTGATTATAGGCGATAAAGCGTTGTTGAAACACGGCACGGCTTTTTTATAAGCTGATTGTTTGTGAGTTTAAAAGCTAGCGTGTGAGCGAGATTGCGGAAAGGATAGTCAACAACCAGATTGCAAAAAAGTACAAGCAAAGTCGTTGGCTTGTAGCGTAAAAAAGTCGTGTCTCATCAACGCTTAACAGTAACAGAATGGACCAGCTCTACAATTTCGACTGTAACACCGTCACATGACAATACGATATAAAATTGTTCGTGCAACTTAACACCCAGCAAAATGCCGTGTTGTGCCAACACGCGGCCTTAAAACTAATTATTTTTTATTTAATTTTATTTATTGGGAGGCTGCTCACGCGAGAATCGAACCCGCGCCCTGCAGGTCGCTAAACCAGTTGTGGTGTCGCTAAGGTACGATGTGCTTCTTTTTCTTGATAGCTAATTGCTCAATACAGGTTTTATAGTGAGGTTTGATAAATTGTAAGTTTATAGGTGAGTATTTTATCAGTTATCTGGTTCTCATAGTACAAATTCTATCAGTTATCTGGTTCTCATAGTACAAACGCTGCTTAGTTATAAAATATAAAAAAACCTACAACAACCGGCTCTAATCGGACTGTTCTAGTGACAGTAGGCACCACTGAAAAGTCACAGGGAAGCAAAATATGGAATTTTGGTTCACTTCGTTTGATATCGGTTTTTACACAACAATATTTAGAGGTAAAA
Source organism: Lobophora halterata (assembly GCA_932526365.1). Taxonomy (NCBI): domain Eukaryota; kingdom Metazoa; phylum Arthropoda; class Insecta; order Lepidoptera; family Geometridae; genus Lobophora; species Lobophora halterata. The sequence continues at coordinate 4,299,164 of OW052026.1, forward strand.
AACATTTAAAAAAACCGAATTGCGAATCTCCTCCTATTTTTAAGTCATTTGGAAAATAATAAATTAGCTAAATTGCATAAATTTATGAAACATAACACAGAACTAATACAGAGCGAGCCATAATAAGTAGTAATGTGTGACCATTACTGTGTTCCGGTTTTAAGGACTTGACAGAAAGCGAGAGGAAAGATGTTACACATCAAAAATGAGAATTCTCTTATAACAAGGCTACTAGCTGTCACGAGATAAAAGGAAACAACAACACATTTCTCATTACTTGATATTATTTCCTACCAGCGAAGCAAAAATCATAAGTTATTGAAAACGAGCTTCGTTTTTATTCAATTTTGCATCAATTTCAATTCAATTAGTGCCTTGTCATGCTTCAAAGATTTTTCTCAGTCGCAAATCATTCTCTCCGTATTCCATTTTGTTATTTATGTATGGATGTTGTGCATTACAATAATTTATGTTGGATCGTGGCAAATCGGGGCTGGAGGCTCTGGCGCAGCTGAAGCCGCTTCCTAGCACCTCGACATCGAAGGGTGGAGGAGGCATCACAAATTAAAGACAACATAGACCAACATAGAACTACTCCAATGTTATACCTAATATAAATAGTTTAAACTAATTACAAGTTTAAATAAGTCCTCACAAAACTGTTTTCTAAACAATGTATACACACCAATTTTTAATTACCAAAGAAAATTAAATGGGAAATGCAGACGGGGTACTACGTTGTATTGTATCTGTGCAGTCAGATTTTTGAATTTCTACAAAATGACAGAGTGACAGGGCCCGGTGCGGCGCCCGAGCCGAGCTTTTGGGAGCTAGCTCGTGCTAGGTACCCGGGTTTGCCAAACGATGAATAAAACTTAAATTAATTATCAATAAAGGGTACCGCTTGATGCGTTCCATAGGAAAACGACTTACGGTAACAATTATCCATTTTTAATAAAAAAAAACTTGAAAAAATTGTCAAAAATTCGACTAAATTTTTTCAAGTTTGCCATATCTGAGTTCAGTAGCGGCAACTGACCATGTGTAATTTTTTTTCTGGTGATTAAAAATTGAGCGTGTATATTTTTTTGGCTATTTTTGATTTAAACTAAGTGTAGCTATATCTAAGTACCTACGTAATTTTTAAGATACAAATCAATAAATATATTATTAGGAAATACCAGAAATGGATTAAAAGACGATTTACAAACACAAATAGCTCATAATCTTCCAAAGCAATAAAATCAAGAACAGGAAAATATGCATGCGAACACGACTTGAATGACAATAATGCCATTCTCTTCTTTTATTTCAAATGTCTGTGCCCGCGTCAGACCACTCCAATCGAAGAGGTTGCTGGTCTTCTAAGGAGTCTTCCAACACGGCCTCTCCTGGCACCCTGGCGTCCCGACAGGTATCTCAGCTGTGTCTGTAATGAGAGAGCGGTGTTACAAAAGAGAGGTGTAGATCTACACCAAATATTGACCGCTCTGTAATAATCAGCAGACTTGAGAGTAGAGCTCACTGTCTCTGTGGCTCTGTCCGGGAATCGAACCCTGGATTCAATGTACTGTTTACTTGTCTTATTTGTGAACAATATGGAACAGCAATAGAGCGAATATAAATAAACTCTGATCTATGTATAACCGATACAAATGACAAATCAAAGTTTCCTTAGATTCAAATAATGAAAACATAGCCCTGTTTGTTGCCTGGACTCTTGGCAGAAACTGTCGAGTTGCTCTTGACCTCGACGCTAGCGGAAGACCTGGATGATCTTGAAGTACATCAATGCCAATCTGCAATGAAATTCACAGTTACGTAAACATAATCAATTGCCAAAGTGCACGAAACATTAAAATAATCTCATACATCTGACGATACAAACAAGTGCACAAGAATGACACAGAAGTATTCAAAAGTTCAACGCTGAGCACTTTGACCGGTGTAGCCTCAGTAAGTGGCTGACATTCCGATCTCGAGCATGCCCAGCAAACTTACTAAAACAGCCAACTACACCTGCTCAACGACTTCTCGGTCTAGGCCATTACCGAGAAGCTTTCAAACATCAAGCGCACCTGATGACCCTCGCTAGCTTAGGCTTTTAAAACATTGAGCGCACCCAATGACCTTTCGCGAAAAGGCTTTTCAAACAACACAGGAACACTCCCAAAATATGTCTTGATGTCACTGGCCTCGTGCCAACCACGTAGAGTGCACGCAGAGCAAAGAACGCACAAACAGTATCCAACTGCAGAAATGATGTCTTTACAATTCAAAGTCGAGTAAGAGTCAAGCCTCGGTCTTGATCCTGACTTCTACTTCAGAAGCGGCTTACTCCAAGTCACGGCGTCTAAGTCTTCTTCTTCTTATCTTGTCACTAGTTCTTTCGAACCAGTGTGGTGAAAGCATTTCAAGTGCGCATTGTTCTGGCTTTAAAGTTTGGTACCGCAAATGTTACGCCAGCCAAATTTGATCTATGAAGGACTTCCTTTTCTTCATCCGTTGTTTCTTCTTCAATGTCAACGAATGGCAGAAGATTGCGGAGTAGAAGCTGCCAGAAGGTTCAGTAATTAGGAAGCGATACATGGAGTGAGGCGATCAAGAAGTGCTCAAACAGCAAAACGTTTCTTCTCTGACAACGTACAACGACATCCAGACAATATTCCAGCAGTCCTCAGACAACGTACAATGGCATCTATAAAATATTGCAGCAGTCCTCAGACAGCGCTCAACAACAGTTTACAACGCTCAACAGCACTATTACAACAACTCAATACCACTCATACATCATCTCAATATTCTTCTTGTAGACATACTCATACTCAAATAGTACTCACGTAGATCGTAGTAGTGCTTATTTAGAAACTCTGAATTGCTCAGACAGAACTTAGGTAGCACACAGACAGAGCTTAGACAGCCCTGTGTCATAATAAGAGCTCACCATTTACCATAACTTTGTTACTACCTGTTTCACATTTGTAGGTATCTCTGTCGTTTTTCAATTCAGTCCACGTCGAACGTCTTAATGATCTGGTGTGGTGACCTGATAACCAAAACTTGAATCAACTTCAGCAGAAAATTAAAACACCAAAACGCTCATTATAATGCGAGCACTATATGTCAAATATCTCCTATTATTTTGAATGATGATCACGAAACCGTTTGACGGTACTCTCTGTAGTCGGTACTATATAACTGGAGATCGTGATCACCCATTTTGTATGTGCGGACGGCCTGCCTCCAACGGTTCCGGTATTTGGCTGCCTGCACAACATTGTAGAATGAATCTTTAACTTGGTCAGACCATCTGATCAAAGATCTGCCACGCACGCGATCTTTTCCCCTCTACTTGTACGACGATGACCAGTTTTTCCAGGTTATCTGCGCCTCGTCTCGCGATGTGGCCGAAGTAGGCTAGGATACGGCAGTGGCAAATCGTAGAGAGACAATCCTTTATGTTGAATTGCTTGAGGATTGACACATTTGTGCACTTCGCCGTCCACGGTATTTGCAGCATTTGCCTCCAGCACCACATCTCGAAAACGTCAAAGGAATGTCATTAACTATTTCGCAAATAATATTCACCATTGCTAAGATACATAGTCTCACGCATCCCAAAGGTTACCTGGCGAGGATCGCTGCTTAGTGATAAGGCAGCCCATTGTACATACTCCATATCTTGTATGTTTCTTGATGTGATAATGAATTCTCATTCATGCATTCTACTATAGTTTAGCAAGACAAATAGGTATATCTCATGCAAAAAAAAGACTTAAAACCAGCAACCTAAACCGGTTACTCACTAATCAAACGGTTGGTTCAAGTAGTTGATGTTGGTTCAACTGTTCATCTTATTAAACCATCGCTGGGCAATATAACTACTAGTGCAAACATTGAAGAATAGTTGTTAAGTACTGAAATTAAAACACAAACCAAATGTGGACACGCACAGAGTGACCAACTTGCTCATGATACCGTTCTGTTCCATACATCATATAAGTACTCTTGCTTCTTTGGTATAATGTAATTTTATTTAATTTCGCTATCAATGCACTTAAGCATTTGTTGAATTCACTGCAAAGCGATCAATCATCACATAGATTGCGTGTAACATTCTATGGATTGTTCTCATAGTTATGTACCTGTAAGCTGCAACAGAACACTCCAAGAAATGCACACAAATAAACATCGCCACATTTTTAGAACATTAGTTACAATCACACAACCTGATGAGGCGTAATAAGTATGTCGATTATGTAGTGCATGTTAGAGTTTATGAGGTAGAGTAAGGGTAGATATTTGAGTAAGAGTATGCGTGTTGTCTTAACCGTTCGGCATATTCTGACTTCTTACAGCCGAGTACCGATACATAATTTACAGCAAAGCCACCAAAGCAGCAGCATGAATTAAATAAAACTTGTGATCAACGTTAAACTGACATCAAAACGAAGAGTTCAAAAGCTGACTTTGCGTCCAAAGTCATCATTCGAAACTCAACCTTCGATTCAAAATTTAACCTTGAGTTCCATTCAGCATATTATCTAGGTAGAAACCGATGACTATCCTTTCTTATCAAACGTAGGTGTCAATGCTCTGATAGGGCAGTGCAACAATGCAGAGGAAACCACCTGCAGCCACGCTGCAAACCATGACTATTTCATGTAAGATAGCGTCCTACAAACCGTAGATACTTACATTTAATTTATCTCTCCAAAATAAAACCATTAAAAGTCCATTATTGTTTCATTTACAATTTTCAGGAATAAAAACCAGCGCACTCAGTTCACTGACCGCATATTGACATTTGACAGCCACATTCTGAAATAAAGAAAATCGCTTATGACTGCCATCTAACGGGAACGTTAAGTATTATTATAATAGCTTTCTAGCCCTAGATGTATTTCTAACGGGGTAGGAATCATTATGAACCCTTGGACAAAAAAGTTCAACAAAAAGTAAATAGAGCGCGCCAATTCCAAGCGCGTGGTCACAACAATTGTTTTCATGTTGCACTCAGGGTCGCTAGACGATGGGAAAAAGCACAACAAATCGACTTATCAAGACTTAGGGGTTCCGCTGGTCACGTGAACCAAACATAACAAATTCACTCAATTCCATAAACATGTCTTCACACTAGAATCATGTAGATAGGTCAACTTAATCATCACTGCTTCAAAGATAAATCTAGAGGAGTACCTGGTACTTAGTTTTTATTGAACAAAGTAAAGAACAATTTCTCAATAGATGGGTTAGGTACTGTACCTCAAATATCACTTCTATCTTATAGAAAAAGAAATACTTACGCAAGCAACGCACATAATTTTGAGTATCAAATCAGGTCGTAATAAGTGTAGTTTCGTCGTGTGTCGTGTCGTCCAACTATTCTCGACTTTGCCGAAGCAGCGTCAAACGCCTTTATAGAAAGCAATTCATATAAATGCAACTCGTAAATACATGAACAATGTTCTAAGTAGGAACTTGATAACGACAGACTAGTAAAACAACTACTTACAACCGTCTTAGCTCAGTTTCTCCTCGTCGATCCTAAAACTTGCTCCAAAACCTTCATTAGAAGAAAGAGGTACCTGCTAATACAACAATCAATCTTTAGTGATAAAAATCGTTCGGAAAGAATATCGATGTGCTTTTAAGTCACCTTTACATCTAAGCATAAAAGTACGTGGTGCCATGGAACACTACACTCGAAACAGTTTTTTTATACAAAGTATGCACTGAAATTGGCTATAACTTTACTCTTGAAAAATGATCACGTCATTGGCAGGAACATGATTCACGTAGGTACATCATTATTTTTGCACACCTTATGATATTGTTCGTACAACAACGGCAAAAGTATCTCGCTCACCGTACAAAGATGCCACAAAACTACATCAACATCTCTAACGCGAATCACACGAAAACTAGCGTAGTCCGAATAGCTAGGGTAGGACATGATTTACCCATAGACGCATAGGTAGCAGTCTAAACAAATAACGGCACACATTTGTCGATAAAACGGAACTGAACTCATAGCAGCCGTTTTACAAAGACATTTTTCTATCCCAAATGAAATACAACAAGCGTACTTACTGCAAAAACACCAAACCACGCAACGCAAGCTGAGAAGTAGGTAGGTATTGCTCACACATTACTCAATGGAAGATTTGCATCTTGAGCCCAGCAGCCCAGCACACGCCACGTCTCGTCAGGAGGAAAGTAGGTACAGATGACCTGTACAGAAAACTCAAACTGTGGGTATGTGATCTTCGAATCCCACCTCTGATATTAGGAAATACCAGAAATGGATTAAAAGACGATTTACAAACACAAATAGCTCATAATCTTCCAAAGCAATAAAATCAAGAACAGGAAAATATGCATGCGAACACGACTTGAATGACAATAATGCCATTCTCTTCTTTTATTTCAAATGTCTGTGCCCGCGTCAGACCACTCCAATCGAAGAGGTTGCTGGTCTTCTAAGGAGTCTTCCAACAATATATTAATAATCATAATCAATAAATATTCAATGATGGCTGCATTTTTCGATTCAGTGCAAACGCGTCGCCGACTAAAATTGAACGGTGGCCGGCGTCCGTCAGTTTTCATACATTTTGTAGCTGCCGCGCGGCCGCTTCACGTGACGCCCGTGGCCGCAGTAGCGACCAAGCGCTACAGCAAGAAAATGTATGAAAACTGACGGACGCCGGCCACCGGTAGACATCAGAGACTTGTTTGCTAGTGCATTTAGCTAAAATGGCAGTCGCTACATTGTAATGTCAAACGAAGGCCAAAAAGCTCCAGGATTAAAACCCAATAATAGAACAGGGGGTTAAAAAATTGAAGTAAAAAAATGTAATAATATTATTTAGTATTTCACTTGAAAAAGAAAAAAACATATCAAAACAGAGCTGTTTCTGAATGTTTTTTTTTTCGATCCTCTCCTAAACGGCATTAAATATTGTTGGCAGACTCCTTAGAGTCTTCTAAGCAACCTCTACGATTGGAGTGGATTCGGGCTCATACGTTTGAAATAAAAGAAGGAAGGGGGACGGTGATTGACGTTGTGTTGGCATGCATATTTTCCTGTTCTTGATTTTATTGCTTTGGAAGATTATGAGCTATTTGTGTTTGTAAATCGTCTTTTAATCCATTTCTGGTATTTCCTAATATCAGAGGTGGGATTCGAAGATCACATACCCACAGTTTGAGTTTTCTGTACAGGTCATCTGTACCTACTTTCCTCCTGACGAGACGTGGCGTGTGCTGGGCTGCTGGGCTCAAGATGCAAATCTTCCATTGAGTAATGTGTGAGCAATACCTACCTACTTCTCAGCTTGCGTTGCGTGGTTTGGTGTTTTTGCAGTAAGTACGCTTGTTGTATTTTATTTGGGATAGAAAAATGCCTTTGTAAAACGGCTGCTATGAGTTCAGTTCCGTTTTATCGACAAATCTGTGCCGTTATTTGTTCAAACTGCTACCTATGCGTCTATGGGTAAATCATGTCCTACCCTAGCTATTCGTACTACGCTAATTTTCGTGTGATTCGCGTTAGAGATGTTGATGTAGTTTTGTGGCATCTTCGTACGGTGAGCGAGATACTTTTGCCGTTGTTGTACGAACGATATCATAAGGTGTGCAAAAATAATGATGTACCTACGTGAATCATGTTCCTGTCCAATGACGTGATCATTTTTCAAGAGTAAAGTTATAGCCAATTTCAGTGCATACTTTGTATAAAAAAGTGTTTCGAGTGTAGTGTTCCATGGCACCACGTACCTTTATGCTTAGATGTAAATGTGACTTAAAAGCACATCGATATTCTTTCCGAACGATTTTAATCACTAAAGATTGATTGTTGCATTAGCAGGTACCCCTTTCTTCTAATAAAGGTTTTGGAGCAAGTTTTAGGATCGACGAGGAGAAACTGAGCTAAGACGGTTGTAAGTAGTTGTTTTACTAGTCTGTCGTTATCAAGTTCCTACTTAGAACATTGTTCGTGTATATACGAGTTGCATTTATATGAATTGCTTTCTATAAAGGCGTTTGACGCTGCTTTGACAAAGTCGAGAATAGTTGGTCTACACTTATTACGACCTGATTTGATACTCAAAATTATGTGCGTTGCTTGCGTAAGTATTTCTTTTTCTATAAGATAGAAGTGATATTTGAGGAACAGTACCTAACCCATCTATTGAGAAATTGTTCTTTACTTCGTTCAATAAAAACTAAGTACCAGGTACTCATCTAGATTTATCGTTGAAGCAGTGATGATAAAGTTGACCTATCTACATGTTTCTAGCAGGAAGACATGTTTATGGAATTGAGTGAATTTGTTATGTTTGGTTCACGTGACCAGCGGAACCCCTAAGTCTTGATAAGTCGATTTGTTGTGCTTTTTCCCATCGTCTAGCGCCCCTGAGTGCAACATGAAAACAATTGTTGTGACCACGCGCTTGGAATTGGCGCGCTCTATTTACTTTTTGTTGAACTTTTTTGTCCAAGGGTTCATAATGATTCCTACCCCGTTAGAAATACATCTAGGGCTAGAAAGCTATTATAATAATACTCAACGTTCCCGTTAGATGGCAGTCATAAGCGATTTTCTTTATTTTAGAATGTGGCTGTCAAATGTCAATATGCGGTCAGTGAACTGAGTGCGCTGGTTTTATTCCTGAAAATTGTAAATGAAACAATAATGGACTTTTAATGGTTTTATTTGGAGAGATAAATTAAATGTAAGTATCTATGTTTTGTAGGATGCTATCTTACATGAAATAGTCGTGGTTTGCAGCGCGGCTGCAGGTGGTTTTCTCTGCATCTCTGCACTGCATTGCACTGCCCTATCAGAGCATTGACACCTAAGTTTGATAAGAAAGGATAGTCATCGATTTCTACCTAGTTAATATGCTGAATGGAACTCAAGGTAAAATTTTGAATCGAAGGTTGAGTTTCGAATGATGACTTTGGACGCAAAGTCAGCTTTTGAACTCTTCGTTTTGATGTCAGTTTAACGTTGAACACAAGTTATATTTAATTCATGCTGCTGCTTTGGTGGCTTTGCTGTAAATTATGTATCGGTACTCGGCTGTAAGAAGTCAGAATATGCCGAACGGTTAAGACAACACGCATACTCTTACTCATATACCTACCCTTACTCTGCCTCATAAACTCTAACATGCACTACATAATCGACATACTTATTACGCCTCATCAGGTTGTGTGATTGTAACTAATGTTCTAAAAATGTGGCGATGTTTATTTGTGTGCATTTCTTGGAGTGTTCTGTTGCAGCTTACAGGTACATAACTATGAGAATAATCCATAGAATGTTACACGCAATCTATGTGATGATTGATCGCTTTGCAGTGAATTCAACAAATGCTTAAGTGCATTGATAGCGAAATTAAATAAAATTACATTATACCAAAGAAGCAAGAGTACCTATATGATGCTTGTATGGAACAAAACGGTATCATGAGCAAGTTGGTCACTCTGTGCGTGTCCACATTTGGTTTGTGTTTTAATTTCAGTACTTAACAACTATTCTTCAATGTTTGCACTAGTAGTTATATTGCCCAGCGAGAGTTTAATAAGATGAACAGTTGAACCAACATCAACTACTTGAACCAACCGTTTGATTAGTGAGTAACCGGTTTAGGTTGCTGGTTTTAAGTCTTTTTTGCATGAGATATATCTATTTGTCTTGCTAAACTATAGTAGAATGCATGAATGAGAATTCATTATCACATCAAGAAACATACAAGATATGGAGTATATACAATGGGCTGCCTTATCACTAAGCAGCGATCCTCGCCAGGCAACCTTTGGGATGTGTGAGACTATGTATCTTAGCAATGGTGAATATTATTTGCGAAATAGTTAATGACATTCCTTTGACGTTTTCGAGATGTGGTGCTGGAGGCAAATGCTGCAAATACCGTGGACGGCGAAGTGCACAAATGTGTCAATCCTCAAGCAATTCAACATTAAGGATTGTCTCTCTACGATTTGCCACTGCCGTATCCTAGCCTACTTCGGCCACATTGCGAGACGAGGTGCAGAAAACCTGGAAAAACTGGTCATCGTCGTACAAGTAGAGGGGAAAAGATCGCGTGGCAGATCTTTGATCAGATGGTCTGACCAGGTTAAAGATTCATTCTACAATATTGTGCAGGCAGCCAAATACCGGAACCGTTGGAGGCAGGCCGTCCGCACATACAAAATGGGTGATCACGATCTTCAGTTATCAAGTACCGACTACAGAGAGTACCGTCAAACGGTTTCGTGATCATTATTCAAAATAAAACGAGATATTTGACATATAGTGCTCGCATTATAATGAGCGTTTTGGTGTTTTAATTTTGTGCTGAAGTTGATTCAAGTTTTGGCTATTAGGTCACCACACCAGATCGTTATGACGTTCGACGTGGACTGAATTGAAAAACGACAGAGATTCCTACAAATGTGAAACAGGTAGTAACAAAGTTATGGTAAATGGTGAGCCCTTACTATGACACAGGGCTGTCTAAGCTCTGTCTGTGTGCTACCTAAGTTCTGTCTGAGCAATTCAGAGTTTCTAAATAAGCGCTACTACGATCTACGTGAGTACTATTTGAGTATGAGTATGTCTACAAGAAGAATATTGTGGTGATGTATGAGAGTACTATCTGAGTATGAGTATGTCTACAAGAAGAATATTGAGATGATGCATGAGTGGTATTGAGTTGTTGTAGTGCTGTTGAGCGTTGTATACTGTTGTTGAGCGCTGTCTGAGGACTGCTGGAATATTTTATAGATGCCATTGTACGTTGTCTGAGGACTGCTGGAATATTGTCTGGATGTCGTTGTACGTTGTCAGAGAAGAAACGTTTTGCTGTTTGAGCACTTCTTGATCGCCTCACTCCATGTATCGCTTCCTAATTACTGAACCTTCTGGCAGCTTCTACTCCGCAATCTCCTGCCATTCGTTGACATTGAAGAAGAAACAACGGATGAAGAAAAGGAAGTCCTTCATAGACCAAATTTGGCCGGCGTAACAATTGCGGTACCAACTTTAAAGCCAGAACAATGCGCACTTGAAATGCTTTCACCACACTGGTTCGAAAGAATGAATGACAAGATAACAAGAAGAAGAAGACTTAGACGCCGTGACTTAGAGTAAGCCGCTTCTGAAGTAGAAGTCAGGATCAAGACCGAGGCTCTACTTTTACTCGACTTTGAATTGTGAAGACATCACTTCTGCTGTTGGATACTGTTTGTGTGTTCTTTGCTCTGCGTGCACTCTACGTGGTTGGCACGAGGCCAGTGACATCAAGACATCTTTTGGGAGTGTTCCTGTGTTGTTTGAAAAGCCTTTTCGCGAAAGGTCATTGGGTGCGCTCAATGTTTTAAAAGCCTAAGCTAGCGAGGGTCATCAGGTGCGCTTGATGTTTGGAAGCTTCTCGGTAATGGCCTAGACCGAGAAGTCGTTGAGCAGGTGTAGTTGGCTGTTTTAGTAAGTTTGCTGGGCATGCTCGAGATCGAGATGTCAGCCACTTACTGAGGCTACACCGGTCAAAGTGCTCAGCGTTGAACTTTTGAATACTTCTGCGTCATTCTTGTGTACTTGTTTGTATCGTCAGGTGTATGAGATTATTTTAATGTTTCGTGCACTTTGGCAATTGATTATGTTTACGTAACTGTGAATTTCATTGCAGATTGGCATTGATGTACTTCAAGATCATCCAGGTCTTCCGCTAGCGTCGAGGTCAAGAGCAACTTGACAGTTTCTGCCAAGAGTCCAGGCAACAAACAGGGCTATGTTTTCATTATTTGAATCTAAGGAAACTTTGATTTGTCATTTGTATCGGTTATACATAGATCAAAGTTTATTTATATTCGCTTTATTGCTGTTCCACATTGTTCTACATAAGACAAGTAAACAGTAAATTGAATCCAGGGTTCGATTCCCGGACAGAGCCACAGAGACAGTGAGCTCTACTCTCAAGTCTGCTGATTATTACAGAGCGGTCAATGTTTGGTGTAGATCTACACCTCTCTTTTGTAACACCGCTCTCTCATTACAGACACAGCTGAGATACCTGTCGGGACGCCAGGGTGCCAGGAGAGGCCGTGTTGGCAGACTCCTTAGAGTCTTCTAAGCAACCTCTACGATTGGAGTGGATTCGGGCTCATACGTTTGAAATAAAAGAAGGAAGGGGGACGGTGATTGACGTTGTGTTGGCATGCATATTTTCCTGTTCTTGATTTTATTGCTTTGGAAGATTATGAGCTATTTGTGTTTGTAAATCGTCTTTTAATCCATTTCTGGTATTTCCTAATAATATATTAATTTTATACCATTTGCTAGTAAGAAAAATTAAAATCTAGACATTTCTAGAAGATTGTTATGATACTTACACAAATTTTTCTTGCGACACGGAATTTTTATCCGTAATTTTGCAAGGTACCTACCTAAAAGTACCTACTGTATATTGTATGTATATTCTTTCAAATCGGTTACTAAACCACACAGTTCTGAGGTTCTGAACAAACAATAAAATAAAAACTAATTCAGAACCTCCTCCTTTTTTTGAAGTCGGTTGAAAAGTCTGAGCTACTACGTTTTTGATAATTGTGTCGACGTTCTTGGTGGTTCTGTCGGTGGTGATGCCGCATCCACAGATGGTAACCCCACATCATGACCACACATTACCAATCGGATACGCGCGACGGGGCGAGCCGCGTTGTCAGCCCGCTGTATGATAGCTACTCTAATTACGATTACGTAGCAATATGCTGCCCCTTCATATTACTTTCAAATTCTCGAAAGCCCAGTAATTTTACTAGCTACAGTGCCCTTCCAACCGGAACACAGTAATGCTTACACAATACTGCTTTGGGGCATAATATCTGGCACTGTGTTGATTCATTCAGAAAACTAGTCGGTAATAAATTTCTAACATTTACCTACTATTTACGACAATAGCACTTTACCTAACAAAATCTAATTAAGATAACCGAAGCTACTAAATTATCAAACAATTATTCACCCTGTTTGATAATTATCATTATTAAGCAAACAGCTTGTTTGTAGGTCAGTCCTTGACATCAATTTATATTTTTAATTATTTAGACCTATTTCGGTGTTTTAGCTTTTGAAAAACATGTCTAGAGTTCTGAGATATGATGAATGAATATTGAATTCGTAAAGTATAAATAATTGTAATAATTTATTTGTGGTAAAGCATACTTTTGAGTGAAATGATAATTAAGATTGCTGTTAGGTACTATTTCGGCATAGCTTTTAAATTATTTTCTGAGTTTGAATGAAATATGAATTAGTCATTTAGGACTTATATTAATGGCTTTCAGGCGAAATGGCGAATTCGATTTTTTAAGAACATGTTTTTAAAACTTTAGCATTTTGTTAAATACACCTCTATGACTGAATTATAAAAAGATCTATGATCATATTTTAATTTTAAAGGTAGCCTAGTGATCTGATCCGACGCCAGATGCCAGCGTGTTGCGAATATCATGCTGTGTATAATAGTCATGTAAGATAAGCAAGTAAAAATAACAAATAAAGAAATAAATGCATTCGCAATAAAACGACACAGTCATAATCTGCTGCATCGTTATTATGCAGATCTTGTCGTTAAGATTTTATAGAGAAAAGATATAACGACGTGGATGTGGGCGTTACAAATCGTTACATATTTATGAGCGAGCTGCGGTTTCAATTCGGGATCCTCTAAATGACTATACTATATCCACGGACAGATAGGATATTTAACTTGTTAGCATAAATAGGTATGTAAAGAGCTTAGGTGCATTCACATAATAAGTATTATGTATAAAGCTAGTTACTACTAGGGTAAAATCGGGTTAGATGCCCTGAAAAGATAGGTGCCACTTTTTCTAATAACTTTACTTTCCTTAATCAAACGGAAGTGTGATAGGTAAAGTTGTAAGCATATCTTTTTATTCTTCATACATTTTTATTATTACTTTCATTTGATTTTCGAACGCCGCTTAATAGTAGGTACGATGACACACGGCGTTTTTACACGCTACATGCTTGTAGCGTGTAAAGTCGCCCAGTGTCATCGGCGTTTTTACAATCTGCTTGTTGATAATCCTTCCCAAGAGCTAACACGCTCACACGCTAGCGTTTGAAAACGCTAATAATCAGCTTGTAAAAACGCTTGTGTGTCATCGTACTATAACAATTAAATATTTTTACTTACGTAACGATTGAAAATTATTGAATCAAAGCACAAAAAGTAAAATAAAATTGGATTAGAATGAACAAAGATTCTTAACATTACACAAAATCTTAACAAGATTAATGGACCTTACATTCTCCACCTCCACACAAGACCCTAATTACAGAAATTGTTCAGAACTTCACCTAATTTAACTTATTAATAATTCAAGCGCGCTTTCGTTTAATTACACGTGAAAAGAAATCTCCAATTGTCCTCAAAATATCTTAGATTTCAAGCTTAAATAGCCTGAAATATTCGTCAGTTATTCGGCCAAATGTTTATAGTATTCCGTCAAAATTCCCATTTTGTAATGTCTTTTTTAGTTATTTTAAGGCTGGCGTTTACTAGAGCATAACAAATATTGAAGCTTTAGAACACCTAAAATTTTATGAATGAAAATAATAAATATAGTAAGTACGTTCAAATTAAAAAGTTCTTTAGAGTCTTTACAAAATTAGTAGATTGTTATCGTGTACCTATCACAATTTATAATTAAGTGTTAAGCTTATCTATGTGCTAGTATACCAGGAATTGTTAACTTGAAAATATAAATCCTCAAGCATATTTCATACAATTATGGGTATGAAATTTTCATAAGTCGATCTTTTTTTCAACGGTTAGGTACTATTTTTGATATAGGTAGGTTATAACCTGAGTCTCAGGGGCGCTTAAAAGACTGTAGCCTATTGAGTTGACTTCTGAATCCTATTCGTTCAAACGAGACTGCATTAAATATTATGAAGCAGATGTTTAGTAACGATTTAGGTAATTTGTAACGTTACATATTTTTTATGAATAAACAAATTTAAAAGGACTTTAGGCACGGTGTGCTTTAGTGAGCATCAACCTTTATTTGATGTTTATAGGATTCTGGGTAGTAATTAATTAGGCATGCTTGTTGGACTCGTCTGGATTAGAATTCGTATCCCATTGTTGTTTAAGGATATTTTAGAATATTTCAACTTTTATTAATAGAACCAAATAGTAATTTTATTTTGATCATCGTTAAAAAAGTTGCTCGTAACTGAGAAGAAAAACTAATTATTATTGGGGTAATTAAAGAAAAGTGGGCCAAAAATCGGATTTTCAATGTTAAAAAAGTGGGTGAGGCCCTTGCCTTGCGATCTAAAGGTAGCGGGTTCGAATCCCGGTGGCAGTCATGAATAAATGGGTTTTTTCGGTCGAAAAAAACTATGTATGCATCCCACGTTCTCGCAACGGTGAAGGAAAACATCGTGAGGAAACCGGCACGTCTAGAACCTAAAGTTTGAAAACATGTGTCGAGTGCACGAAAGGAGCCTCTACGAGGCGCACTTGAAATCCTTTCACCACACTGGTTCGAAAGAACTAGTGACACGATAAGAAGAAGAAGTTCATAAACTATGCCTATGCTAAATTTCTACCAAATCCATCCTCATAAATTTTTACATCATACATTTTTTTTATTGAAAATTTTAGGGTAGTTTACCACTCAATGACAAAGCATTATATAACCATAAAAACCGTAGAGGAAGCGAGTTAGAGCAAAATCATAAAAATGTGGTTTTTAAATTTTGATCTACATTTCTTGTTTGTATCTAAACTACCTCGATACGTCCCACAGACGATAAATAAGGGCAAAATGACGTAATGATTGATTTGCTGAAGTGATGGCGGCGGGACCTGATAACGATGTCTCGATGTCTTCATCCACCAACAAAAACCATACACAGTTCCAGATACAGAACGTAACTGGCCACGGCCAAGAATATATCAAAATAAACAAAAACATTGATGTCTAAAAACCTCGTTTTTATGCGTTTGCTCCATCTTTTGCGAGATTTAGTGGTTTTTCACACAACGTCATCTAATCCAAAACTAAGCAAGCCTGTACTGTGGAATCAGATAACTGATAAAATATTTATTATTATTATATTTGATACCCAGAATTTATTATTATAAATATAAACATTCACACACTCACACCCCAGCACTAGGATTCCCTGTGTCGCAGGTGGCATGGACACATAAAGACATCACAACATCCAAGACCCGAGAACAAACATTTGTGTTCATCACACAAATATCTGCCCCGGCCGGGGATCGAACCCGGAACACCGAGCTTCGTAGGCAGGGTCACTACCAACTAAGCCACGGTGTCGTATTATTTTTAAGTTTTAGTTTAAGGTAGAAAGTGTTTTGGTTGCAAAAACTGCTATTTATTTTTAAATAAATATATCCAAATATAGTATTATGTAAAGTGTAGGTAGGTAAGTAATGGGTCTAATGCTAAACTAAAAAATCTTTAAATAAAGTTTTTTTTTTTTAATTTTTGCTATAATCATTTAAACAACTTTTTCCGTAAGCATTATCACTCATAAAAACCATTGTAAGTATATTAGTTAGTCTGTTTTAAATGTATACTGATGTACGTTCTAGTTATAATAAATAAAATAAAAATAAATAAATAACAACAATAGTAATTTATTTCAGGCCATAAAAAAACCCACAAATTTACAAAGTGCCTAACTAAAGTACTTAAGATTAACCTATCTATTTATTTATTTACGGTTCTCACTCTGGTGCACTGAGAGCCAGAACCTGTACATGGGGCTATATATGTTATCAGCCAAAGACTTAAGTATGCTGTTTTTGGAGCTCCTAATACCGGCCCAAAAGGAAGCAATTCTGGACCTGATTATGGCGAAGAAATCCGGAACCCGTGCATCAGCGAACATGCTTGACGCACTACAAAACCTTAGCTTTTTCATGAGGATGCGATATGTTTGTCAGTAAATCAGGAATCAAATAATTATAAAATTGTATCAGTTTTAGTCCACCCAGCTACGTTCTATGTGCCGTCAATCGTGGCCAGCTCTGGTCCGTGTGTGGCACTTTTTGTGCCAACAGTGTACAAATAACTGTAAATCCTAGCAAAGGCTCCTAATTAACATTGATTTCCATACGGTTCCAACTGATTAGGTATTCATTTTAAAATACCCCGGGTTCCTGCTAAAGTTAACTCTAGTTTAGATTTACTAATGAAAATAATAAATTAATAAATGTTTTTGACATTTCACATAGCGCTATCTAGCCAAAAAGTAAGCAGAGCTTGTACTATGGGAACCTGATGGCTGATACAATATTTAAGGCTAATCCTCAAATCCAATTCTATACAAAATGTTTCGGACAAATACTCAAAAAGTACGCCGTATTATAGTAATTTCTAAATTAACCCTACCAACTTAAAAACACGTATAAAATCTAAATTAAAGTATGAAACCTTACTAATTTTATGTTGACACAATCGGAAAACATAGACGAAACGAATAGTGTGAAGAAATTACTATTATATAATTAATTATAGTTAATACGGCGTACTTTTTGAGTATGTGACCGAAACATTTTTTATGGAAATTTGCCTTGAGGATTCCCCTTAAATACTTTTTTTTACTAATTAAATTTAAACGTATGATTTATAAATATTTTTGTAATCTCCTTTTAATTTCCTTTATTTTTATACCCTACTTGATAGCTTTGGTACAAACAAAAAAATATCAACGACCTACTTTTTAGGATGCGTTCCAAAATCCGCCATTTTGATTTTTTTTAAATAACATCTAAGAACACTCTGGTGATTGAGACGAATCTAACGATACCTTAGGGGAATCCTCAAGGCAAATTTCCATACAAAACCTTTCACTTTTTTCGTTAACGAAATCAAAAAACACACGAAACGAATAGTATGAAGAAATTATTACGTATACGGCGTACTTTTTGAGTATTTGTCCGAAACATTTTGTATGGAATTGGATTTGAGGATTAGCCTTAACTGTCAAAATCCATCCAGCCGTTACAAGGTAATAAAGAAATTTACATACATGCATACCTACAAGATACGCGCGAAACACATAACTGTGGCGTTTTTAAACCAATAATTTTGAGATTATTAATTATGCTGGCGATTTTAGAGTAGGTATGTGTTTTGAGTTTTGAAAGTTCAATGTCGAGGGCTGAAAACGTTTCTACTGATATCCGAAGGCAGTTGAACACCACTTACCTTTGAACTGCTGCTCCTGGCTTGTTGGTTTGGTGGCAGGCAAGGTCTTGTGGACTCGCACGGCGGGTCCAGGTTCGAAAGTCTTTGGAAAACTCACATAGCACGGCTATAAACCCGCGAAACTTCACTATTAACAAAATGTTGAGATGCAGATTTGGCACGGCCAAAAATGGAGGGAAAATCGACGGATAATGAGTAGAACGTTCACACGCATCCAATCACTATGACTCCCGCCAATGCACTGATGAGCCTCGAGCTCTTCACGTTCGGGCAGGCGGTGATTTACCAAACTACCCTCAAAATAAAAATAGAAACGCAACAATAACCCTTCCTTGCCAGTCGAGTAAAAATATGCAATACAATTATTACATTAATTACGTGTTTCCGGGAGTAATCTTATTACACCCACGCAGGGTGTATATAATCGGTAGTCAATATTAATTGATATATTGCAATATTTTAATTAAAAAACATAACAACGGCTTGCCAAGTAACATATAAAGCCCGTATGATTTTATTTTTCAAAAGAGACTTCTAACAAAACCATCAAATGGGCAATTAGGGTAAATTTTTACACAAAATCATGTTATTGAAATAGGCTTTCAACGTAGGCAAATTAATTCAAACTTATTACCATCAATACAAAAAGCCCAGACAGTAATTCAGTTCGTTAGTGTACAGTCGGCGTTAGAAGGGCTAAATAATAAAGAAAAAGGTACGCAAATTTGAATCACCAGAAAAAAATACGCATAATCAGTTGCCGTTACTGAACACAGATATGGCAGAAAAGTTGAAAATATGAAGTTGATTTTTTTTGCAACATATATTATGAATTATGATACAATTTGCACAACTGTTACCGTTAATCGTTTTCATATGGCCTTGCGTCAATCGGTACACAGTCAAGCAGAAGACCCCGAATTACTGTACATATGTTTTTTTTTTGAGGAAACGTGTTCAGACGAGATTAATAAACATGCTCCAAATTTTTTTTTTTGATTGGATGACTTTGTTTGTTTATTTGTGGGTTTGTGTGTTCGTCCATCACATACAAACTACTGAACGGATTTAACTGAAACTTTACGACATCATAGCTACTAAGCCCGAAAGGGTTATAGGCTATATAATATTACGCTACATCTCTTCAGAGGGTAGATATAGAAGTTTAAAGTTTGTATGGAAACACTTTTTTTTATGAGTGTATCTTTTCAAACTTTGGAATTACGTTCTTCAAATCAAATGGTTAGATAAGGGTTTCACCAATTTTCAAAATTAATGTATAAATATGTTCAAGTATGGATTGAAGGTGTTTTTAGACCAACAGTTGAATGAAGCTGTCTCCTCAGATATACACAATATCTGATTGAAAGTCGCATTTTATAATTTCCGCAGATAAATACCGCCATGTTTTTCAGTTTTCCACTAAATTCAATGTTTGAGTGGGTAAAAACAGGCTTTGAAAATATGCAATTAGGTATTGATTGACTAAGTACTGACACTTTGCTATTCTTTGACATTTCTTCCGCGGGTGGAGCAAACAACATCGACAACAAGCTTAAAGTTTAAAAACTAAAAACCTGACTGCGAAATAATTATACATTTATTGTCAATTTATTATTCCAAATTAAATGTAAACATATAACTTATACAGGGTGGTTTTTTGAAAAGGGTCCTGATGGCCAACTCCGAAACCACAAGAGTTAGAGAAAAGTCGTGATAGGAGTCATATCCTTGATTTATAAAAAAACAATAACTGCATATTTAGTTTTTTTTACAAATCTTTTACTTTTGACGGAAACCGAACCGAATGATTTTCAAAAAAAAGACGTTTTCTATTATTGAACCAATACCATCATTATAAATAATAATACGAGATTAGTAAAGAAAATATACAGCTATTATTTTTTTTTATAAATCGAGGGGATGACTCCCTTTCACGACTTTTCTCTAACTCTCGTAGTTTCGGACTTGGCCATCAGGACCCTTCTCAAAAAACCATCCTGTATAATATAATATATTGGTAATCTCCTTTAAAAAATAATTTTGATACCCTACTTCATGGGTTTGGTAAACCAAAAATTATTAACAACTTACTATTTAGATCTAAAAATCCGCCATTTTTTTTTTTTAAAACCCATCCAACCATCCAGCCGTTTGGAAGATACGAGGTAACCCAGAAATTTACATACATACATACAAGATACGCGCGAAAAACATAACCCTCCCTTGGCAGTCGGGTAATAAACAATTCTTCCACGGGTGACGAAGTCGCACGCGGGTACAGCTAGTTAGTAATAATTTAAGTTTCATTCACCGTTTGGCAACCTACCTCGAGCCAGTTCGCAAAAGCTCGGCTCGGGCGCCGCACTCGCCCCGCTGTCACTCTGTCATTTTGTAGAAACCCAAAATTCTGACTGCATAGATAGGTACTTACAACGTATTAAGTAAGGTACCCCTTCCGCATTGCCCATTTAAGTTTTT
Source organism: Lobophora halterata (assembly GCA_932526365.1). Lineage (NCBI taxonomy): Eukaryota > Metazoa > Arthropoda > Insecta > Lepidoptera > Geometridae > Lobophora > Lobophora halterata. The sequence goes on from OW052026.1 coordinate 4,319,942, forward strand.
TTGGTAATTCATTTGTGGTGTTTATAGTTGATGATACAATGAAAGATGATCTATTCTATCAACTATATTATTTCCACTGGTTGACTACTATATTATTTCCACACAAAAGCTGACTTTTTTCAATGACTGTACCTAGGTATAGTATGTACTTAAGAGTACCTACAAGCGATCTTTCGGCTGATTTGAATCTAATTCAGTCTAAGTGTCTGTGATGAACCAATGTTAGGGTTGCTAGACCCATCTAACATTATATTTTAAGTTAGTACTTATCTTTAATCTTCTACACTACATGATTTTATGAATTGCTGTAATTATTTCTAAACAACGCTTGTGCCGTAATTTTTAAATTAAGTTCTTACCATTTTATTGACAAATTCAATAGAGGAATCTATGAAATTGCTTTGTTTATGCAATCCATTCCATTCTCGTTCCATTCATTTGGCTTTTTGTTCCTAAGTTTAAACCATGATTCAAATTAATTATTTCTTACACCTGTTATTCTACATAATGCACGTATTTTAAGATATCGATTCAAAGGCAAATTATTTTATTACATACATAGATTAATAACGGGTGGTGGTTCTATTGAACATCAAGATTGGCATTATCAAAATAAGATGGAGGTAGAAACAGGACAAAATAGTTTCAGACATTCTGATAGGGGTCAAAAAAAATATATATCTATTTATAAATATGTTTGTATCTTTTTACGATGATTTTTATTACCATTGAAAAAGACTAGTAATTTAAACTATATATAAGTAATAGCGATGTTACTTCTCTGTTTTGAAATTTAGCATCAGATCAAAATAGCATAGTAGCTAAATTGACCAACTTTTTTTGAACGTTTTTAATGTACTACAATATGATTCTATACTTTAATAGTTCTATGTGTTACAATGATTTATCTGTGCGATTGCACAGCCACTGAGCTCCAGCCTCTGAAGCCGAGACAGACGAGAGGATCGATCAAATTGTGGATGTAACTCTATACATAGCAAATAGAACGAAATGCTCATATCTCTAGCAGACAATCCTGTGCATTACAGAGCTATAATAACTGCTATAAATGGATGCTTCCCGCGTTTACAGCCGCATAGTACCTACTATGACAGTAGCACCATAAAAATTTTTAGAAACAAAAATACTATCTATGCAAAATTCAGATATCCATACATACGTAAGCCAATGAGATACTACGTTATTAGAATTATGAATGAATGAATGAATGATTTATTAGTTTCATGTATGGCTAGTTACAGACTGGTCTTATGAATGTATACCTAAAGTAGAGTCCAGGGCCGGCTTAACCTATTGTGCAGGTTACATAGCAAATAGAACGAAATGCTCGTACCTTCATTATTTATTATTTATTATTTATTTATTTACAAAAAACATAACATTACAGATAATCCAAATCGTTACATTTTAAACAAAAATTAAAATTACACACAAATACAGTCAACACAATAAACTTTAGTAAAATAAAATAAAAGCAACAGGTATAAACTGAACTCGTATCTCTAGCAGACAATCCTGTGCATTACAGAGTTATAATAACTGCTATTAATGACTACTTCCCGCGTTTACAGCCGCGTAGTAACTGTAGGTATCGGGATAAAAATAGCTTAGTGTTATCATCCATATCAAATTTCAGCTTTATCGGTTCAGTAGTGTAGGCGTGATTGAGGAACAAATATCAATCTATCCATCTACTCAATCATCCTGTACCACAAATAAAATACGATTTTTCAAATCGGTTATAAAACCGCTCAACCGCTAACAGACAAACAAAAAGCTCTGAGGAAACGAACATAAAAAATCAACCGAACTGAGAACCTTCTCCTTTTTTTGAAGTCGGTTGAAAATGGAGTTGTAGGTGTCATAGTAGCACCATAAAAGTTAATAGAAACAAAAATACTATTTATCCAAAATTCAGATACCTATACATACGTAAGCCAATGAGATGCTACGTTATTAGAATTATGAATCAATGAATTAATGATTTATAAGTCTCAAGTATGGCTAGTTACAGACTGGTCTAATGAATGCATGTGTGTACAGACAGCGTCAGAGATAAGTATCCCCTTTGCACAAGACACCCAGCTATAAATCCTTTCAAAAAAATGTAATACTTAAAATTATTTTTAGGCTTATATACGGTTATACAAATATAATCTATTTTTTAAAAGCAAAACTTCTCCATTCGCCGCGACGGTGATTTTAAAGGGATTTGAAGCTGGGTATTGTAATGCAAGGGGGATACTTATCTATGACGCTGTCTGTACCTAAAGATGAGTCACATATGTACTTCACTGTAGAATGCAGTATACAAATTTTCTTTAAATTTATACTTATGGCTTAAGTTTCTCATAATCTCGATCCCGATTAATGTGTCCAAAATAACATAAAATTTAAGTTTAGTGAGTAACAATGTCCAATAAAATAATCGCATGCAAAAATAAAACAAAATTAGCCTACAATTATAATCAATACATACAAATTTTCTAGCTAGTTCAATGTCAAAATTATACCTACAAATAAAAAATATTAGAGGTCAAAATATATTAGAAAGTACTAATCCTCTCCATACAGAAGAGTAAATGAGCCATAATCCAAAATGCAATATTAAAACAAAATGATATAATCACTTTTCCAATAACTGCCATTACCGACATATTCGCGAGAAAATCTCAAAACGCCGCTTTGTCCCATCCTCCTAAATGGCCTTTTTGTAATCGCCAGCGAAAAATAGATTTTCTTTTAGAAAAAAACTCGCTTGGGCATTTTCTCTTCATTGAGTGAATGAAATAGAATGAATGCCGCTGAAAGGAGGCGATTTTGTCCGAGTCTAATTGACAATTCTGAAAAGCTGGTTCATTACCAATTTCATTTATTTGCTCAATCTTACAGCCAGTTACTTTTCTTGAAAAGTCAATGGGCAGTCAGTTAGTAAGTTAGTCTGTTTTCTTGTTAGAAGAAAACTAGGTATTCAAATTACGGTTTAAACACTGTAAAATAGACTATGTGTTTTCCAGCTCATAGACTATACTCATACCGATGTCCAGCTCATAGACTACACCCATACCGAAGTCCAGCTCATAGACTACACCCATACCGAAGTCCAGCTCATAGGCTATACTATAACATACCAAAGTCCAGCTCATAGACTATAACATACCAAAGTCAAGGACATAGACTATACCCATACTGAAGTCCAGCTCATAGACTATATATACCCATACCGAAGTCTAGCTCATAGACTATATATACCCATACCGAAGTCTAGCTCATAGACTATATATACCCATACCGAAGTCTAGCTCATAGACTATATATACCCATACCGAAGTCTAGCTCATAGACTATATATACCCATACCGAAGTCCAGCTCAATCTGTTTAGTAACTTTTGCTTGAACGAGTCAAAAATATCAAATAAAAAACTCTTGCGTGTCTTCTTCTTATTTGTGTGTTATTTCGAACGAATGTGGTGAAAGGATTTCAAGTGCGCCTCGAAGAAGCTCCTTCCGTGCACTTCCGTGCATGTCAAAATGATCTCTCCTAAGTTGCAGAAAAAGTAATATAAATATTGCAATCTATTTGTTTCAAAATATAATGCAGCTATTGCAGGTTTAAGCTATGGTTTGACCCGATGTGCAATTACGCATTGAATAGCCGTGCGTTTATCAATGTAAGTGTGCACTCGCCCTTATACAGTTCTTTTACGATTTTATTGAAGCAATAATGTTCAACAGTCTTACATAGGTACTTCAACATCCTAATTGAGATTGAACACTACTTTAAGGTATTATTAAGGTCTTAGGAGGGTGAAATGTTAATATTTTATTATTAATCTATTAAATGAATCAGCGCAAACACGGATGCATCCTCATTTTTTTTTAAGAAACACAGTGCTAAATTTTCACGCAAAGAAACATTTTAAACTGCATTTATCAACTTGTTTCATAACTAAGTATGTATTTTTTTTTCTTCTATTTAATTGGTATAACTTATATTTAAGATTATCATGACAGACAACTGTATATTTATTGTACTGCATGTAGGTACTTTATATCTAATATTCATATGTGACGTGTAAATATTTTATTTACTAAATAAATGATTATTGATTATTATTTTTGATGTTCAAAAGATTGTAAAATAATTTCGTGTTTTTGCTGAGACATTATTTTGAAAATTTGGGATGAAGAATTCTTAGCTCAGGATACATTCTTTTGATACAAACTAAACAGAGCTTGTACTATGGGAACCAGATAACTAATAGAATACTTAAATACTTTTTTTTTGTAAATACATACATAGGATACATATAAAACACTCAGACTCAGGACAAACACCGATGTTCATCGCACAAATGTTTGTCCTGAAGCGGGAATCGAACCCGCGACACTCAGCGTAACAGTTCAACGTACTTGCCACTCGTCCATCCGTGTCGTCAAAAATACTCTAAAAAGATTTTTGAGTTATTAAAAATTAAAAATCAGTGTTTTATTTTTTTTAGAATTGCCATTTATAAGTATCCCTACTGCATCAACTGTGCCACTAATTCTAATTATTACTTAAGTAAGTATAATTAAGAACTCAGAGAGCTTAGGGATTTTTCTAAACAATTAGCGCTCGTTGGGAAATTCTTTGACATTTTTATTTACCCACTTTATCCTTGACAATTTTTATAAAACGACTGTAAGCAAGAAATACTTAACATTAGCAGGAATGGTTTAAAGTTAGTTGCTTTGAAATAGGTTTCGTTTAAATTATGTGAAAAGATAGCGATTCAACAAATTAATTAAGTATATCAATATATATAAAAGGCTTGGACCTGACTGACTCACTGACTGACAGACAACGTAAAAACCAAACCGCTGAACGTAGAGACTTGGAACTCTGGAGGATGTGTGGGTCAAGAGCTGAAAGTGAGTAAGTTTAAGGCTAATCCTCAAATCCGAATTCCATACAAAATGTTTGGGACAAATATTCAAAAAGTACGCCGTATTATAGTAATTTCTTCACACTATTCGTTTCGTCCATGTTTTTTGATTTCGTCAACAAAAAAAGTGAAAGGTTTCATACTTTAATTTAGATTTTATACGTGTTTTTAAGTTAGTAGGGCTAATTTTAAAACACGTATAAAACCTAAATTAAGGTATGAAACCTTTCACTTTTTTTGATGACGAAATCAAAAAACATCTAGACGAAACGAATAGTGTGAAGAAATTACTATAACACGGCGTACTTTTTGAGTATTTGTCTGAAACATTTTGTATGGAATTGGATTTGAGGATCAGCCAATAAGTCATTAAAACTTCTAAACTCATTTTTGATTGGAATGTAAATAGCATTATTTGATAACTAAGAATAATCAAGGTTTAACAAAATTATACAACAACCGACTTCAATTGAACTGTTCTAGTGACCGTAAACACTGAAAAATCACAGGGAAGCAAAATACGCAATTTCGTATACTTTGACGACATATTTTAAGTCATTTTGATTTTGAAACTAAATTACTGAACCGAAATTATCAAAATTTCTATATGACCAATCTGAAAGTACATAAATACTATCAATGAAAAAAAAATTCATTTCAAATCATTTATAAACAATAACGATCTGAAGTAAAAAAAAAACATTTGAAAAAAAAATCAACCGAATTGAGAACCTCCTCCTTTGTTGAAGTCGGTTGAAAATTATTCATTATAACTGAGTAAGTTATTGTATGTATTTACAAAAAAAAGTATATGAGTATTGTATCAGTTATCTGGTTTCTAATACAAGCTTGCTTAGTTTGGGATTAGATGGCGTTTTGCGAAATGTTCAAAACATTATTATTATTATAAAAATTCAGTTCAGTTCATAACATGGTCAGTAAGTATAGAACATTCAATTAAAAAAAAAAACATAAATTGTAATAACAAAAGAACAAACATTAGCACAGATAATTAGGTACAACTGTTATCCAACCTACAAAGGTAAGGTATAAATAATGACTGTTCTGATAACCCCTGACAGTGACTCAGTAAAGTAAGTAAAACAACACCATTTACTGTAAACGCAGTCCTTTCAGTACCTCTGAATAAACTATGAGTTCCCCTCGGTTTGCCCTGTAATTCACTTCGTTTGTCATTTCCTATTGTACACCTCTTTACTTGCATTGGGCGACCGATAAAGTGGAATTATTGATCATAGAACTCTTGCAAGAATATAAGGATTTGACAAATAAAGTCGAGATTTCAAGCAAATGTGTTTAAAATGTTGTTGTTCGTGTATTGAATGAAATGACTTTAATTAACGATTTCATATGAAACAAAGTGGGTAACTTACACCCATATTCTAAGTCGATTTTTTTCACTCAAGTGACAGCCGAACCTTTAGTAAAGCGGCGGCCATTTTCCTACTCACGTAAGTTTCCCTTGAGTGAAAAAATCGACTTAGAATATGGGTGAATATGAGTCTCTCCATTTGTATCTTATAGTACGATGACAAATGGCTTTTTACACGCTACACGCCAGCAACTTCGCTTGTAGCGTGTAAAGTCGTCGGCGTTTTTACAATCGGCTTGTTGACAATCCTTCCCAAAAGCTCAGACTCTAGCGTTTAAAAACGCCAACAATCAGCGTGTAAAAATGTTTGTGTGTCATCGACGCTTTAGTTACAAATTAGCATGCAAAATCATGATATGTCTGAGCAGTTCTAAAAATTTGCCTTATCTGAAAATAGCACAGGAAAATAGCCATTAGGCTTATCAATGACCCATTTAGCTCCTAAAAGACTATGGATAATCTCAAAATTAGTTTTATTTAGAGCTTTTATCTACAAATTAGTGTGCCTTAATGGCGTAGAAACAATTGTCCTTTTACTTGCAATTATCATAACTCTTAAAACGTATGGGGTAGGTTTATGAATTTCGAAATTTGAAAAGTCAACTTCCAGTATGAAACCTTTGCCCTAGGGATTAAAATACAGTTTAACTCTCCCTTTACGTACCCAAAAATTTTACTTTACTACCACGAGAAGTGAAAATGTGGTTTTCCACTCTATTTTACAATCTGTTTAGTATTTTAACAATTTATAAAGAAAATCTTGCTAATTTTAAAAGCGAGGGTAGGTTTAATTCTAAGCACAAGTTTACCCGTAAATCTTTTGTTTCACTCACTTGTTTGGTGACAGCCAAAGTTTGGATTTGTTTTAAAATTTATTCGTTGAAGTCCGCCATTTTGTTTCTCTTACATCCGTTGTTTGAATTCAGAATGGGATGAAAAGTTTTGCGTTGCCTTTTTTTTATCCGGCGAAAAAGTTTGAGAATTTCTAATGGGTGTCGAAGTCGAAATAGCTTTGAAAAGGAATTTGGTTGTGTGAAATCCACGCGGTTAAACTTTTATTAAAGTAAATACTTATCATTTTTACCCATTTTCGGCTTCGAGAATCTAGCAAAAGGAGGGGTTAACCCAAGGCAAACCCCTCTCCTGGCCATATATAACCTTCTTGGCCATTCACGTCATTTTAAACTATACGCTGTATTTGGTAAGTGTGTGCATATTTTAGGATGGTGTGCGAGATTATTATAGTGTGCTTTTATATGAATATAAGTTTGTTAGGTGCGTGTGCAAGGCGTGTTTACCTCGCCCCCGTCAAAAATGGCAGAAAATTGTGTCGTATCGACGTATAACCCCTCCTTTTGTTAGATTCTCGAAGATTTTTGACGTAACTTTTTGTAATCAATCAATCTTTTTTCATCAATTTATATACTTATTTTCAAAATACTGTGCAACACTGACTTACTTGAAAGTTATCCCATCCATCTAATGAATATAGCTTTACAATAGATAACAGAATATTAGTAATAAGTAATATTATTATTATACGTCCGTAAATGGACAGCCTATTGCTCATTCTAAAATCTATAACATCTTTTCACAATTTTTAAACAATACATGATTTTTCACACCACCTGCTCGACAATGTCCAATTACATATCATGCTATCATCAAGGTAAAGGTATACCTCCCTTGGGAGGTAATGTTGTATGAAACTCCCAAGGGTTGTAATGTGATTTGAATATGGAACGTCAAATTCGTGTGGAAACTCTTGGAAAACTCTATGTAATCTAAATCTAAATCTAATATGCCACCTGCGACATAAGCCACAGCTTTATCCCCTTAGTTCATAATCTACTATTTGACACCCGCCTTTTCTATGACTACCGTCATTTCCGAAATGTTGCTGCTCGCCACGCCACTAACGGCGGCTAGAGCCTAACACAACCAGTTGCCCTTTGGTTGTCGCATACTCCACACGTATTCATTCATCGCCTGCCGCGTGAGACGTTCTCATAGTGATTGTGCTTGTGTTCTCGTGTTGATTGACTTGGTAGCTACCGTCATAATACCCTGGATTTGGACTGTTGAAGCTGTGCTTAGCTGGTCTGCATCAGGAGTGTCGAGTGGAAGTGGCAGAGGTCCCTCCTCCTTGCGTCGATATCCTCACTCCTGAGGGTCGTGACCTTTACGAAGGACTTTTGTGTGGATGATGTGTCTCCATCGTGTCTTCTTCAGAGCGCATGGCGTCGCCCACGCTAGACTCCAGCGTAGCAGAGTGGCAGAGGTAGGTGACTACATTTTATCTACCCTGTGTCATATCATTAAGGTCCTTGGATATATTAATTTTAATTTTAACAGCACATATAAGTCCCTCACAGTAGGTATAACAAAGTCCTATATTCTGGTCATGGGATCGCTTGATCTGTTGCCATCAGCACCTATTATGTGTTTACGTGAAAAAACATGTATGCATTTTTTTTTGTAAATAATCATAATCATAGAAAACACCCAGACTCAGGAAGAATACCGATGTTCATCACACTAATATTTATCCTGAGCGGGAATCGAACCCGCGACACCCGTCGCGGCAGTCTAACACACTTGCCACTCGACCATCCGTGTCGTCGATTGGTTGCATATTTAATCGGTGATATGTTTATTGTTTAGATCATTAAGGTAAAACAACGTAGTACTGTTTTAACATCGCTTTTTGAAGAATATTGTATTTCAGTAGGTACTAACCGCATTGGATTTTCAATGCATATTGTAATACTGGAAGTTCACATTCAATTTCACAGGGATGTAGCCAAGCCAGGCAGGGAAAGGGTATGAAAAGTATAGTATTCTCAGTCTTAGCTGGTCACAACTTAGCGTACATCTTCACTGACACGGAGCTGGGTGGAGTGGAGAGGAGCGAACCGTGAATTGGCCAATCGCAGTGCTCGAAATCTCCACTTCCACATCGAGCACTGTGATTGGGTAGTTCACGGTCCACTCCTCTCCTCTCCACCCAGCTCCGCGTCTGTGGAAACGCACTCTTAGGTATGTCTAGGTAAGTATTTATTTAATAAGTCATATCTCGGTATTTGATAGGTATATTTTATAACATTACCTTATAAATTGTATTTAAAAAAAAATACCTTAATATTGGTTATAGTACTATTAAAGTTAATATTATTTAATAATACATGTTCTGACTACCCTAAACTATTCGACACTGCCGTATATTTCTATCTAGCCCCCCTAGCTGATCGCAGCAGACGCTAGCGTCTAGCGGGGGAAAATATTCCCAATGCCCCTTTTTAGACTGCCTAAATCCTGGGACCGACCCTGGCACTGGTCAAATGTAGTACTTTTCTTGAATCTGTGGTAGAACAGTGATCGACAGGTACAGCCATTAGCACTCTGGAATCGGAAACAAAATATTCGCATTAAAATATTTTGCGGAATTATTAGTTTGTATTGTTTTTAGATTGTTATGATTAATGAATAAAAATAAGGAATTGTGATAAGTGTGAACTATATTTTAGAAATAAGCGGAAAATATAATTAATTTTTAGGTAGGGTGCGCACCAAAAATCAATTGGATTTCACCTGTGGAACAAGAATGAAAATAAATAGTAGATTAATGCAATAAGGGGATAAACCAGTGTCTTATGTCGTGGGTGGCATATTGAACCCTGAGCTAACGAGGGACTCAGTTAGACCTGAGCGAAGCGAGGGAGTTATGAAAAGTCCTGAGTGACGCGAGGGGTTCAAGCTACCCAAGACAGGCTTTATCCCAGAGGAGCATACTCTACTTTTCACACCTTCTGCGAGGTAATAGAAATTCAGGGCTCCAGCAGCGAACACCGTCTTTTGTTTCACAATCTTTGAAGTCGCGCCTTTTTTCTGCTTATGGTGGCCAGTTCGATTTTCGAACAAACCTTTTTAAAATGCCATATGGGCGTTCTTTTACTTAGAGTTTTCCACGAGTTTCCACATGAATTTGACTTTCCATATTCAAATCACATTACTACCCTTGGGAGTTTCATACAACTTTACCTCCCTTGGTAGGTAATGCTTTGCTTTACCGTGATGATAGCATGATATGTAATTGAACATTGTCGAGCAGGTGGTGTGAAAACAATACAATACAAATACAAAATCATTTATTTACCAAAATAAAAAAAAAATACAATAACACACTTGTTAACTGTGGTCCCCGCACGAGGACAAAGCCTGTATCGCGGGCGACCGGTTTACCAATTTGATATACAGTACTGGGGCAAACATGGGACAAGACTAACTAACATATCAAAAACTAGACGGCAAATCATTACACTCTTAATAATATAGGTATGTTAAGTAAGTATGAACTAATTTAGATTTTTATAATTACCTACTTATTTTGGTGAAACTATGCAATACCTACATTTTATTTCATATTCTAAATTCTTGACTCATAACTTAGCAAACAAATGGTTGTACTTTTACAATGTATCCTACCCTGCATTTCTAAACTGAGCAAAGATGGAACACCTACATTATAACACTCGTCCACTTTGAGACGTTTAGATGCTAACTCATCTAAACGTCTCAAAGCTTGAAATATCGATAAATCATAAAATTAACAGCTTTGTTTTCACTCAGGGTTACTCAGCTTATGCCCATATTTACACAAAACTGTCGAAGTTCCTAAGCAATTTTAGAATATATTAATGTTACTATTTTAGAATATCTTAACGTTACTATTTTAGAATATCTTAACGGTCCAGATTCAGCCAGTTAGGATCTTCCTAGCGAGTAAAGAAATTGCTTAGAAATTAAGAAAGTTTGGTGCACGTAGGCATTCGAGTCTAATCGTAGCAGTGAGTAGAGCCCCTAAGGCTGAAACAAAAGTAAAGGTATGGCCACACGTTCATTTCTTAACAATGGGTAAACTAAACACGCGCGTGAGTAACGAGCATCACTCGGTGGCCCGGGTAAGTGAAAACAAAGCCCGGGTGTTGACATAGTGTAGCACAATGCAGTAGGACTTATAGGTACATTTTTTACTAGAGGCTATTTTAAAGTTGTCCGGAAGGAATTCTGTTTAACAACAACTTTAAGAAGTATTGTAAGTAAGTACTGTTTGTATTTCTTCAAATATAAAATAAACAAAATATCGAGGATCATCGTGAATGATGATGTCTTAAGTTGATTGGGTCTCTAAAATTGTAGTTAGTTGTAAAAAAAAAATATTAAATCCGAAATCTAGAATTGTTATTTTGTATAATAACCTCGATTTTTTTTTCAATATAAATATGACCTTCTGCTAATTGTGATATCCAGTAGGACATAAATCTTAATAAGCGTCACCTCTTCCTTCTTTATCTACTCTAACCTCAACTTTAGCACGCCCATCTTCTGCCAGCAACCTATCGCAGATCAGTATTTCGTGACTACAGATTACTCTGATGATGATTATGATGTTGTCCTGACCGATTTCAGCCGCAGCGAATGTATACACCGGACAAGCATTTTAACTTAAGACTGTAGATGGGTTTCGATGTTCTGCCCTTCGATGTGCTCTTTCGTGGCTCGTAATAAGTGGAAACTTTTAATTGGCCTACCTACTATCTAAATTATTGTCTACAACCAGCTGTAAAACAAACAAACAAACATATTTTTTAACAATAAAGTATTTGTTTGTAAGTTTTCCTAAAATTGAAAAAATAATATAAAAATAAAATAAAGTATTCAATTTTGTGCGTTTTGGGTTTTTGCACAAGACCATTTTGGGCATGTCAATACCCCGCCGAAGTAATTGCATACTCTTGCTACTTGTGGTCTTTAGATTAGACTACTGGTATTTCTGCACTATGTCCGGGTATCGACGCCATTGTTATCCGGTTGAAATACGCAAACAACCGAGCACAAAAGCTCGGCGGGCACTTTTCACGCGCAAACCGCGGTTTGCATACAGCTTACTTGTTTTAATTGGGAATCATCGAGAACATTCAAATTTCAGTCATTTTATAACATAATATATTTTGTAAGCAGTTTAAAAATAAGCTATTTTATGTTTTGATTGTGTTTTCCGGTGCTGTTTTTGACTACTTGTTATAAATGTTTTAAAAGTTCATTGATAGAGGGGTTACTCATTGGGTAATTAATGCACACTATAAAATGGGAAAACACACATATAAAAACACAAAAAAAACAGTAACTGAAACACAATGGTTGTCTTATTGTGGAATTTTTTTAAAAACAAAAACCCGACTGTTAAGATACATATCATTGCTAAAATGGATTTACTGGTTACCTTTTCAGTTTTGTAAGTAGGTACTACTGCTCCACGTTTTTGAAATTTATTCTCAGTCAATTTATATCTTCAAAATGAATATAATTATGTGCGAGCGAGATAGCGGCAAGCGGTATTCTGGGCCTTAAGAGAACAACTCTCCTATCCCTTCTCAAACAAAAACTTTTTCCTAACAAACAAAAACATTACAAATTATCATGTCCATTAATCTGTAGGGAGCTACATCCTAAGTGCTACCGTCACTGTGTAATTATAGTCAAACGATGTAACGACGAGACGTAGGCATATTGGAATCAAACGAGACAAAGCAGTCTGCACTCTGCCTTATTGCTATGTACAGGCTGGATGTTTTAAAATACAAAAAAAATAATTAAACAAATTATTACTCAAAGTAATAATTTGTTTAATTTTTTTTTTGTTGTTGTTATGTTGAGTACATACGAGTAGGTAAGTAAGGCTGTAAATGCAGTACAAAATATAAAATATGACTTAACAGGCTAGTTTATGAAATACGCACGGAAACGTAAAAATGAGCAGTATTTTTTCACTTTTAATGTTTTCAATTGGTATAATTTTGTTTGGTATGCACTTAGTATCAATAAAAACGGAATCACGATTGCTAAGTGACCTTTTGTCATTCAAATAATAGTATATTATGCACTAAGGGGATAAAGCAGTGTCTTATGTCGCGGGTGGTATATTGAACCCTGAGTTAACGAGGGACTCAGTTAACTCCTGAGCGAAGCGAGGGAGTTATGTAGAGTCCTGAGTGACGCGAGGGGTTCAAGCTACCCAAGACGAAGACAGGCTTTATCCCAGAGGAGCATAATCTACTTTTCACACCTTCTGCGAGGCAATAAAAATCCAGGGCTCCGAAATAAGCAGCCAACACCGTCTTTTGTTTCACAATCTATGTAGTCGCGTCTTTTTTGTTTTTATGAGTGGCCAGTTCGATTTTAGAACAAACCTTTTTACAATGCCATATGGGCGTTCTTTTACTTCACGTTTCCACACGAATTTGACGTTCCAAATTCAAATCACATTACTACCCTAAGGAGTTTCATACAACATTACTACAATACAACTTCCCTTGGTAGGTAATGCTTTGCTTTACCTTGATGATAGCATGATATGTAATTGGATATTGTCGAGCAGGTGGTGTGAAAAATCAATTTCATATTTCTAGTACTTATAGGTATTTAGTTATGGTCATTCTCGTACACGAACTGGCGTAGTTTTGGTAAGAACACAAAATAGCTGCCATTTCAAAGGGAGTGGGGTAGGTTGAAGAGGGGGTAGAACTGATTTACCCATAAAATAACTTGTAAAATAACCACTTTAATATCGGTAACTCAAGACCGAACACATGTATATCTTAACTATTAATGTAACAAGCTTTCTTTTCAACCGTCTTCACAAAAAGAGGGGGTTATCAATTCGGATAAATGTTTTTTTGTTTGCTACCTCAGAACTTTGTTGCTTATAAACCGATTTGAAAAATTATTTTGGGAGAGATTTGTTTGAAATTTATTTCTATCCATTTGCAGTAAAATGAAAAGCACCCTGTATCCATCGAAACGCACCCTGTCTATCAGGGTATGCATGTCTGTGGCTTTGTTGCGCTTTTGAAAAAGGCAGCGCGGCAACAATGGCGGAGGTACTCCCAGACTTATGGTTATAGACATTTTCCGTTTTCATTCGTCCAGTATTGTACACGAGAGATTGCTTTCACAGCGTTTCAGGATGAATAATTTTTGAAAACTGTTTTCTGATATGCCTTTAAATGTTGGTGTCACAGTCAAAACTCATTGCCGGTCAAAACCAATATTGACCGCGTAAAAAGATATAAATAGTAATTTTGATCCATACATCTCGGAAGCCCAGTAATTTCACTAGTGCCCTTCAAACTGGAACGCAGTAATGCTTACACCTTACTGCGTGGGGCTGAATATCTCGCACTGTATTGGTGTTTATCTATGCGAAATATTGCAGGGATGCCTCCTAACGGTAATATTGCAGTTATTTAAGGCATCTACTCTTTATAAAATTTAATTCTTACTGATAAATCTAAAGAAAATCAGGAATGGGCAGACTCTCCGTGGGTAATGCTATCAACAAAGGCGGCCTTAATGTAATTTCCTCCACTCAACAGAAGGAAGCTACAATCAATTTATTTCGTTATGGAAAAATGTACAGTTTGTTTCTTCTTTCCTTTGGAAGGGTTTTCCTTGAATGGTATTTATTATCTTACTTAAGGGCCAGTTGCTACAAAAAGGAAAGCTCATTTTGATTTCATATACCCATGCCTACTTGCAACAAACCGTCTTAGGTACTAAGCAATTACTTTACTCGCTTGCAAGATCTTAGCGGTCCAGATTCAGAACTTAAAGATCTTCCCAGGGAGTAAAGTGCCTTAATTGATCAGGAAGCGGGATTCGAACCGGCGACACAAGCGTGAACGTCCAACACATTTGCCACTCGTCCAAACCACGTTTCAAATTGCCGTATCATGTATTTTTCAAACCAACTTCTAAAAACGAGGAGGTTATCAAATATTTTTTGACTGAGAGAATATACATCCAGATTGGTCCCATAGTTCAACGTCCTTCAGCAATTAGGTACTTAACCTAAGTACCTAATTGAACCCAAGACAAAGTCGTAGGGCTAAGAAGAACATATTCTTATATATAGGTACTTAAGGTCATACCTATACTCTGTAAAATATAAACATATAAACACTGCACAACAAACACACATACTCATAACTTAGGCACAGTACTAATACCTGCTACAGTAGACACACTGAAGTGCACAAATCTATGTAAAAGCACACCTTGCGAGGCGGCTAGTTGGGTTATTCTCAGATGCATCTGATCCATTGTTCTCGAAAAAAAAAATTTCATACATTGATTCTCATCGGCTGCAAAATTTTTAGCACAAAATAATTAATAATATTTTTATTCCCAAATTGCATCCGAAGGGTTCTTGTACAGGAAGCAAGGAAAGTTTTTAATGCGATTTCTAATTTAACCATTGTAAGTAATCAATAATAAAGATACTCTTCCCTCTCACAATACAAGCAAAATTCCTTTCTTGTACACTAACGTTCCTACCTTCGAAATTTCAAGGCTCTACGAAGCTCTACGTCAGGCTTATATAAATCGATGATTCCAAATATAACATATGTTACAAATAAACATACATATATTACCAGGAACTGATAAGTCATTTGTGCATGTTGCACGTTTAGTTTTCAGAAAGAGCGATGTTATCCTATATCGCTATTACATTTTGGAGTTGTTGCCGTTCCGCTGTTTACTGTACTTTGCACAAACTTACTGCAGTGGTTGAGAATAAAAAAAATCAAATTTATTTTAAATGGATTCGAATGCAATTGGGAAACTTTTTTGCAGCCGATGAGAAGGACCCGGCTAGTTGGCTAGTTATACGCTCCGAGATACACACTAGTCGTTAGTTGTCCAAACTAGTTCGGAGTATATAACAAAACCGACCCCGCTAGGTTAAATATATATAGATATCACCTGCTATGTATGTAAAGTTTTAAACCTAAGATGTGTCTTTTGAAAAATAAATATATCTATAAATATATATATAATAGAAATTTCATCAACATCGGTTGAGTAGTTCTTATATCAAAATAACTGAAAAAAATATGTCGGCAAATAAAAAAAAATATAAAAAGTAGGTTGTCTATGTTGTTGTAAAACCTTGATTATGTATTTACATTACATTATTATATTTCTGAATAGTGAGGTCTTGTACACGCTGTCTATAACATAGATTTTTGATGTGTTTTTTTTACCGTTTCAAAAACGTGGTAAGCACTTCAAGTATTTTTGGTGTAAATATACCCTAAGAAATATTGATATTATGTATTAAAAATACAATAACAAATATTAAATATTTGTGTAAAACATTTAAAAGAAGTTAAAAGGCTATAATGTTTGCAGCGCCCTGATTGGGCTATATACACCGCTATAGCTACTAAGTATATTACAACTTATGCTAAAACATCTAAGCAAATGTAATTAAAAAAAAAAATAGAAAAGAAATAATTTTATTGTCCTGGAAAAAAAAAGAGTCTTCCACACAATGAGGGCCTAGCTCAGCTTTAATGCTGCAGCGTACTGGCAGCACGCTGCAGCGCTGGTGTTCTGCTAGACCCCAGTGGCGACGACACGGAACATATAAATCTATCCAAAAAACGAATACTAAGAAAAAATAAAAAAACTACTAAAATAAGACAAAAAACATTTTTTTAAGAGACTTAATTATACTGTACAAGTTTTGTTTTACTGGCAACATTACCTACATACGCAAGATCACCCAATTGGGTCATTTATTACAATACATACATACATTACATTGTAGGTACAACAAAATTCTAATGGTAAGCTCAAGCTTAAAGAAAGTATTTTTTCATTTCAAAAGCCAGCAATACTTATTTCAAATAATATGACGCAATTAGCCGCAAATAACAAAGAAGCATTATTGAATAAATGTAAAAAATGTATAAAAAGGTAATTCACGGAATTGGAAACATTTTAATTCTGGGATGTATCATTAATGTAGCGCCCGTTCCGATAGCGTTCTTTCCACCACTTGGTAATTAAATATGGAGATGGACTCTTAAGTTTTTAATAATTTGGGGCTAGATGGCATTCTATGTATTGTCTAAATTTATTTAAAAAACTATCCGAAGTCTGATAGTGATTTTGTTGTAGCCAAGACCGACAAATTTAACTTATCCTCCGAAGCATGTATGTTTCTTAAGATTCTATCAAGTTGTTTCATTTTAAGGTCCCAGAATCCGGCACGCCGCTATCTCTCCATATTTGTACATTTTTGAAGATCTATAGAAATTCACAACCGACTTCAATTAGACTGTTCTATTGACCGTAGGCACCACTGAAAAGTCACGTGGAAGCAAAATACACATAATATTTGTTCACATTAACAACTTTAATTGTTTTAGTTATTTAATTGTAAAACTAAAAACTACTGAACCGGCTTTGATAATCTTTTTTATAGGACCAATCTGAAAGAAAACCTCTCAAACAAAAAAAAATCGGTTCATAAACAACAAAGTCCTGACTGAGGTAACAAATATAACAAAAACAAAACATTCAACCTAATTGATAACCTCCTCTTTTTTAGAAGTCAGTTGAAAGTGTACAAATGTGCAAGCAAGATAACGGCGCGCGGGATTCTGAGCCTTAATACTAGCGTGATGTGATTATTTAGAATGTAAACTTCAAAAGCCTCTTCCACACGCCTCCATCGTCTCGAAGAACAGGTAATTGAAATCGTCTGGCCAGGAAACGTTACCTACAATAGATTCTGCAAATGGTATTATAAATGTGGCGCGTCTGAAGAGCTTATGTACTGACTACATTGGATTCTTAATGATCCATGTGGTCGTATAATGCAATCAGTTGAGGTGTGAGGTTGGCTTAGTGCATTACCTTATTTATGGGTTGGCTGGAATAATTACCATCAGGAGTTTTATTTCATTTATACAAGCGACGTGAAGAGATAGGCTCCTGATGGTAAGAAATCACGCCTTCCCATGACCAAAACAGTGCTACACGGATCTTTGATTGACTTATGCCAGTAGAATTCTACATACAAGCAACGTACAGGAATTTTGGTAATTCGCTACGGAAGAATAAAAAGGAAGAAGGAAAAAAAGAAGTTTTAAAATAAAATAACCAAAAATAATAGTGGCTACAATGGCCTTAATCCTAAGCACTATAAGCGATTAGGATAGTAAGCAATAGTAGATACTTATAATTATAACTTCACGGCTTCACCGTAAAAGTGAAAAATGACGCGTTCGATGCAAATTATGGCATAAAGTTTTATTACCACGAATTAATCTCATGGCCGCTGATAAAATCCAGATGTTGAGGCATAATTTGGGAGGTGTGCCGCATAAAAATGCTAAAAATCCCTACGTCCGCTTGTCAGTCGGTGGGCAGATCGTGTTATTAACGAAATTCCTTGGGCGGGCGGCGTAGCGCTGAATACTTTGTAAGCGTATAAAGACGTTTCAGTAGGTATTTGGTTTTATATTTGAAATGAAATTATCCTAGCCTACAGTTTTATTTAAACGTCACGAAATGATTTAGTGCTTATATTTTTGGTTTTATTATGTTCTTCTTCTTCTTATCGTGTCACTAGTTCCTTCAAACCAGTGTGGTGAAAGGATTTCAAGTGCGCCTCGACGAGGCTCCTTTCGTGCACTTGACACATGTTTTCGAACTTTAGGTTCTACGACATGTCGGTTTATTGCAAAGGAGATTGGGCAAAACTGTTTTTCCAATCTCTTTCGTTGTAGCAATTGTAGTAACAAATTCACCTCTCAACTTGTTTGAAATCTATATTCAGTCAATTTATATCTTCAAAAATGTACAATTGTGCAAGCGAGATAACGGCACGCGGAATTCTAAGCCTTAATAAGTCCAGATAATAGCGTCAAATTAAAATTATATCTTTGCCAACTCATCTGTGGTACATTTAGAAGTGTACTTACACGTATGGTATACTTACAGGTATTTGCCAGTGAAAATGACTTTCAAAAAACATATTCAAGTTATACTTACACGTATGAAGTTCTGTAGATTCTACTCTAAAAATGTAAAAAGAATCTTCAAACTGACATGAGACGCTAGCTTAGTGCTTAGCTTCTTTCAGCTATTGAAACTATTCAGACGAAGTCCTCAGGTATGTCTCATAGGTTTCTGAAGTGACTCAATTCTGAGCCTAATTAATGTGACCCAAATAACTTACCTGCTTCGTATGTCATAATTATGCTGATATGTTGCTTGAATTGGACTGTTTATACTATGGACTTGAAAATTAGACTGTTTATTATTATTATTATTAGATTTATGAAATCTGTACATATTTTTACTACTGAAGGTACAAAAGTTCTTACTCCTACCTGAAACACTTTAACCATAATGTAGGTATAAATAAGTCAGATATGGTACATTAAAAAACGATTTCATTACAATGTGTACAGTCGGCTCTGTAATTGTCTTTATACCCAGCTTACTTTACTTTACTTTTTGTGAGTAAACTACTGATGTGATTAAACCACTTAAGGTTTACCAATAATATAAACTAAAAGTGGTTTAATCACAGGAGAACACTGGCTTAAGCTGGGTGTAAAGACAATTATAGAGCAACTTTACATGCGATTGGAAAATTGAATTGTCTAATTTTGCTCCTCTCAAAAATTTAATTCGGTTATTCTTTTTATAATAGAAAGGATGATAACATAGGTGTAAAGTTCATAGGTATGTGCTTAGTTAAGATAAAAAAAATAAGTTCCGTTTATGAAGTATTAAGTATAGTAAACCTCTAACTCGCAATTATTACAATGTAGGCAAACCTATATTAATAAAAGATTGCGAAACGAGGCGTAGAATACATAAAATTTTATTTGATAATAAGAAACAGGCACATTTACACTCAAATTAATACATTTGGCACTCTTTTACAGAGACACGTGCTTCGGGAAAAGTTACTTTAATCCAATACCATATCGACGGGAATAGAGACAAATTGTTTTCAAATTGAAAATAATAATAGATTATGCACTATACACTTAAAGCAGTGTCTTATGTCGCGGGTGGCATATTCAACCCTGAGCTAACGAGGGACTCAGTAGCGTCCTGAGTGACGCGAGGGGTTCAAGCTACCCAAGAACGAAGACAGGCTTTATCCCAGAGGAGCATACTCTACTTTTCACACCTTCTGCGAGGCAATAAAAAGCCCTGACTTTTTATGACTCCAGCAGCGAACATCGTCTTTTGTTTCACAATCTTTGAAGTCGCGCCTTTTTTCTTATAAGTTCTGCTTATAGTGGCCAGTTCGATTTTCGAACAAAACTTTTAAATGCCATAAATGAGTGTTCTTTTACTTAGAGTTTTCACACGAATTTGACATTCCAAATTCAAATCACATTACTACCTTTGGGAGTTTCATACAACTTTACCTCCCTTGGGAGATAATGCTTTGCTTTACCTTGAGATAGCATGATATGTAATTGGACATTGTCGAGCAGGTGGTGTGAAAATCAGTCAATTTTAAGGAATACTTACCTACAACGTAATTATGTAATTTAGAACGCTCGCCTTATTCGATGAATCATTGCTTCAGAAGAAATACTGGAGATAAAAGGTCGTTATATTTTATTTATTACCATTTTTACAAGGAAATTGCTTGTAGCTACAAAGAGGGACGTAAGGGTGTTGTACTAATGACTCAATTGAGAGCGTAGTGATGTACCTTACATGTTTTAACATCACATCGATTTTATCGATAGATGAACGTAAAGATAATCTGCAAGTATAGTTTTTTTTTATGTAAACATGTAACGAGACTTGCTAAGCGCTCTCTTATTGGTAAAAAATCACGCCTGCTCATAACCAGAACAGTGTAACACACTGTGTCACTTTTATTCGCATAGGCTGGTGTAACACTGCTTAAGCGTTACAATCGAATAACTATTTATAACTGCTAAAGCGCTCGTCCACATTGGGACATTTTGATGGTTAGTCCCGAAAGCCCAATAATTTCACATAGCTTAAATATTTTAGTTTCAAGATGCACCCCAGCCACTCGGGTAATCAGACAAAGTAAGGGCATTTGTAAAGCAATAGTGGTGCATTCTTAGAATTCAAGAACTTTGTCTTTCTGTGAGATCGTAGAACTGAAACGGGTGGACAGATTTTATTGCAGTTTTTTTAAATGAAGACTCATTTTTTCTTTTATATTTTTGATTTAATCTAGCAGCTCTATTTAGCTCTTCTCTAAAATTGAAAAAAAATCTTGATAATCAAGCATGATTTTTTTTATGAAAAAAAAAGAACTAGTCCTTTCTTTCGATTTACCAAAAAAGTTCAAAATCATCAGATTGTTTCGTGAGTTTTTTACGTGGTAATGAAAATTAGGTTTGTGATGATCTTGGACGCTTCATCGATAACACCCCATCACTAGGCCGTTAAAATAAAAGTTACCAGTTTTAGGGCGCCTATTCTGCAATCATAAAGCAGCAAACCTGTAGGCTGTTGGTGGCAGCGCTAATGAGCTGAGTGGGTACAATGTATGATAACGAGCGCATTTTAACTTTTAAGCTGGCTACACCTTGTATTTCAATTTTTTATGTGGCGGCGTTTATAGTTTTTCCCCGAAGATTTGGTTACGTGGTAAACTTTGACTTTGCATCCAACAGTACTACTCGGGCGAATAAACATGACACCTGGCTTGAATGACGTTTGTGCAAAAAAAAAGCGTGGATTTGGATAATCTTGATAGAAAAGCTTTAGAGAAGAGGTTCTGTTATACTTGGTAATGATAAGGCTTCGCAATTAGAGGAAGAAGAAACACGGAGGGCGCCGCGCGGGGGGCGGAGGAAGCATCAAGTTCCGAGCCACGTGTCAGCCAGGTGTCATGTTTACTCGCCCGAGTGGTACGAGTACTAATACTAATTATAACCAGTGGGAGCGACCTGTTCGCGGTGTGTCGCGGTCGCCAATATCGAAAGGCCACCTTACTCTACAAGAACAATAAAATAATATAAAAAATTGGTTGGCTGTAAAGTTGGTTTACGGACGATAGTTTAACGTGACTACCAGCGTTACCAATGACGTCAACGTTTTCGTGCATGCAGCCGGCGTTCATCGAATTATCTTCTTCTTCTTATCGTGTCACTAGTTCCTTCGAACCAGTGTGGTGAAAGGATTTCAAGTGCCCCTCGAAGAGGCTCCTTTCGTGCACTCGACACATGTTTTCGAACTTTAGGTTCTACGACATGCCGGTTTCCTCACGATGTTTTCCGTCACCGTTGCGAGAACGTGGGATGCATACATAGATTTTTCCGATCGAAAAAACCCATTTACGCATGACTGCCACCGGGATTCGAACCCGCGACCCATCAGATCGCAAGGTAAGAGCCTTATCCACTCGGCCACCACGTCATCAATTTATTAGACGTAGTCACATCAAAAATAAAAGTATTGTATTAGGTTAAGTATAGTAGTGTTATATGATTTTATTTTATTTTTTGATTTTGATTCTAATTTTAACCTTTTTTTTTATTATGGATCTGTATCAATGTATTGGTACCTACCTGTATAATAAATATTATATTATTATTATTAATTATGAGCATTTGTATGGTAGCAAAATTAAAGTGGCTTGCATATTTAAACTGAAAGATCTCTAACAATTAATGATTTATTTATTTTCAGAATTTTAATCTAGGCATATTTACATAACGTAGGTTTTGATTACATACTCTTTTAACTTTGTATCACTAAAAAAGTATGCATTAAAACATAAATTGATTTCGCTTTATCGATCGATAAAGGTTAATCGCGTGTTCACAAAACATATGTTTTATTTAGATATAACCCATTCTAGTCCTCGTTAGGTGTTCGCATTAAAAATGCAATTCAATCGCTATTCTTGGAAACAAGTAAATTGTTCGATGCAGTCGAAAACATACTCTGTACGACTGTACTGTTTATCGATAACTAGCTTCTGTCAGTGGCTTCGCCTGCGTGGTCTTTGGATAAAAAAATGTGTATTTGTTTTCAACCGACTTCAATAAATGAGGAGGTTATCAATTCAGTTAAATGTTTTTATTTCAGCACCTTGTTGTTTATTTGAAAAATTCTTTCAAATTCAAACAATCAATTTATTCAACAAAAAATTTCAAATTATTTGAAAGGATATTCTCCAGATTGGTCCCATAGATTTTCATTTTATCAAAATCAGTTCAGTAGTTGAGCTTTTTCGAAAATTTGCATTGGACCAAAATGTACAAGAAGTTAGCAATGGACTACATTAGGATTATGAGACTTGTTTCATCGATAAAATTGCCATTACTTTTAAGATTTTTTTCAGAAGACGTGCTCTATCTACAGTTTTTGATCGATTTCAAGTGACTGGACTCTGAAAACAAAGACATTTTAATTGGATTTGAGAAAACACGAAAGTATTAACTTTCGCACCTGCCAAATAAAGGAAATAAAATTTCAACCCACCTTATTCGCCAGAAACAGAGTGTTGTGTGTTGTTCGATTTTTAAAGTACTGAATACGTCTCTCTCTCGTCGTTCTATTTTTGAAACGAATAAATACTCCACCTCAATTATTCTTATGGCCAGTGTTAGGTTAATATCAAAGAACTTGTATACTATGTATCTAGAATGCCGACTCACACGAAAACTGCGAGCCGAAAGAGCTAGAACCAGTAAGGAGTGTGTCTCGTTCTGTAGGGCGACCATAATTTTTGAACTTTGAATATTTCATTGAGACATAAACAAGCAACCAAGGGAAAATTCAATCTGCTCAATAAGCTATCAATGTTATATACATACGTTACTTTGCATTATTGTTTTAAAATTATATTATACATAGGTGCATTAAAATATCAACAAAAAAGAGGGCGGTGCGCCGCATTCTAGTGAGGTATATCTGATTCAATGGTTTTAATACTGTTTCTTTCGAACAGTAATTATTTTTCTCGGCAGTTAGGTACCTAACCTACATGACAGCGACTGTACTAAACCTTTCAAATGAATCTGAATAACATTTAGAGCAAATCGTCTAATTTCGAAAATTGTCCCACTTATTTCAAAAAATATGGCCATGTTAATTTTAATTGTATGCTGGCAACTGTGTGAACGAGACACACTCCTTAACGAGGGGGTCTCTATCAAGCATTAAAATCCTTATATTTAGATTTAATTAAAAAAGAACTTTATTTCCAAGTCATAAGGTTCAGAATTCTTAATCCTTAAATAAAACAAAATGGCGTGTTAGCTCTCTAGATACATAGTATAAAAGCTCTTTGGTTAATATTGAGACGTTTGATCATAGACAAAAAAAACGATTCTCTTTTGATCTTCAAATCAAATACAAAAATTAATAACATTTTTATAAAAACAATTTCTCTTTAGAATTCAATGCTTTAAATCTGATTTTACCAGTCTCGAAAGACCAGTAATTTCACTAGCTACGAACTTCAAACCGGAACACAGTAATGCGGTCAAATGTGTACATATTATAGGTAGTGAAAACCATTCTAGTTTCTCTAGTAACAGGGTGTAGCGTGTAATCCATCACCGGTAGATGGCGTGACCTGCACTAATAGATTTACAATGAATTTCAATCGTTTCGTTTTTCTATTTCAATTGCATTTTCAAATGTAAGCTTTTGCATCAAGCAGCCATTTTGATTCTATTGATAACAAAAAAACAATAAATTTTATTAAATTATACGTACTTACTTAATTCATTTAAAATACGAATATGAATTATAATAAGCGATAATATCGCTCATTCTGCTTCACTTATTTTTTATTTATTTGTGCCTGTTTATTTTTTTGTTTTGTGCTGCGCAATAAATATTATTTTTATTTAAATCTCAAAAAAATTTTAACCAACTTATAAAATTACTAGGTTTATGCTGTACCTATAACAAGAACTAATGCATTTTAAACTGCAAGTAATAAAGTGTAATATAACTTTATATATCAATAAATGTTACTACCAATTTATAAAAAAAAAATTAAGTATCTAATAATTAATTTAATTCTATTATTAATATGTCTTATGAAGATAAATTAGTGACATGACAAGCGTCTCCTGATGATGAGAGATAATATTTATTTACGTACGTACCAAAACCATGTACGTTCAAGACATGTAAATGACTTTGAAAATCCACTATGATTAGCCAATCACGCACATTCAAAACTAAAATCATCTCCCCATTTACCCGACTGCGAAGAAGAGGGTAATGCACCTATCAGACTCATTCGGTGACTCACTGTCTGATTCCCGCTGCGATCTGCGGGTGGTCAAACCACTACACACGGACCTGCCATTGGTTATAAGAAATGGCTGGTTCAGTTTTTTATTTTATTTTACCTGATGTGTCCCATTGTTGGGCAAAGTTTCCCCCAAATCCTTTCACTTGTCGCGGTTTTTTGCGGCCTCCCACCATTCCCTCTCGAATCCATCCAGATCGTCCCTCCGACGCTTTCTCGGCCGACTCCTACGCCCACCGTCCGTCTTCAGGTACTTATCCATAGTGGCTAGTCTCGCCCACCTCTCCGGGTACATGCTCTCGTTATTGAATAGTACGTCAATTTTGGCACAAAATTGGTGACTAAAATGCCAAAAATAACCCCCGCTGCCCCGCGCGGCGCCCTCCGTGTTTCTTCTTCTTCTAATTGCGAAGCTTTATCATTACTTATCATTACAAAGTATTACAAGACCTCTTCTCAATCAAGATTATCTAATTCCAAGCTGTTTGCACAAACGTCATTCGAGCCAGGTGTCATGTTCATTCGCCTGAGTAGTACCATTTGATAACGAGAGCCGATGACAGCTAAAGCGTCGATGACATACGCCTAGTTAACAAGCTTCTTCTTATCGTGTCACTGGTATCTACTCTCGAACCAGGGTGAAAGGATTTTAAGCGCACCTGGATTGAGTGAAAAAATCGTCTTAGAATACCTACGGGTGTTATTTTTTGGGCGAGATAGCTGCCAGCCCTCTGATCACGCGTCGCTTCGACCATAATAAAGCCTTGTATTCACTGAGAAACATTTGTTTATAAACACTGTTTCAGAAACAAAATTTACGTGTTTGTAAAGTAATAAATATTTTTCTGAAACATTATCATTTGTATCGGTAAACACTACGTGTTTCTCAGCATGTTTCTGTGTTCCCCGTTCAGGATGGAGAGCACAGAAACAAATCAGTTTCGCAATGTGGATGCGCATGAAACTTGTTTCATAACATGGAGACAGTGTGGAACGATGTTTTTTTTTTTTTAATTAATAGAAATATTTATTTTGAAAAACTGATGATGTGGACGGCAGAGTTTCCCAAATATTGTTCCTGTAAACATCTACTTGATGTTTCAGAAACAGTGTATCCGAAACATTGCTTCTCAATGAACATGGCTTAAGTGATTCATCCAAAGAACTTTTTAACTACGTATCGATTCATCTGAAAGCATGACTTTGACATTGATCACTGACTGTGAAACCATCAGTTTACGGGTCTCGTTAGACTGGCTACCGTCTCGGTTGTTTCGGATTTCATCAAGCCACGTCAACAAGATTTGGCGAAACTGAACTATCGTATCAAAGTAAACCTTATGTCTTAAAAAATAGAGTCTAACTTTGGTATGTTTTTACAAGAGCCATAGATATGGTAGATAATTTTAACTAGAGATATTGAACCGTATTGCGTTAGAGCAGAGAGTTGGAAATTGATCGGGATTTTAAGAAATATTTTTATGTAGGAAGGAAAATAGTATTTTGTCAGTTATGGTTATGTTCTATGTACTGCCAATAGTAGCGTATTTGATTTGATGGATCGGTTTCATGGAAAGTGTTTTTATTTATGTAGTAAGGTGAGTTTCAATTTAATGTTTAAAGTTACTAGGTATTTTAATATGTTTTTAGAGATTTATTATGAGTCTAGGTAACTAATTAAAACTTTATTGTATCACTTTGTTGTGCCTTAAAATAAATCAAACATACAGTACCTAAGGTTATATTAAGAAACAGTAAATAGAAAACAGTAAAAAAAAATACCGACTTCAAAAAAGGAGGTGGTTCTCAATTCTGTTGATTTTTTATGTTTCTTACCTCAGAACTTTGTTGTTTATAAACCAATTTGAAAAAAATAATATTTGAAAGGATTATAGGTACTTCCAGGTTGGTCCTATATTTCACATTTTATCATTTTATGAAACTAAGTTCAGTGGCGAGAAAAGCGTCACAGTGGCGGTTTCTCGCGCCTCTAATTTGAAGGCACCCTAACCAAAGAATAAGTAATATTATTACATACCCTAACTTAGTACCTACATCGTAAGGCGGCAAGACTTGCGGCGACTCGACTCAGTCGACCCATCAGTCAATATTGGCATACAAACAATGAGTGTTCAACCAATTTGCCGTATTTGTCGGAATATTCAAGTCTTTTATTCAAACTTAACAAGTTCTTAGAAATTTTTAAAATATCGTAGTAATGTTTGATTTACCTACATGCAATTAATTTATTTTTAATTTTATTTATTAGGGGCAATAAACAGCTGTAATATAAATTTTACTTAAGAGGCTATGTGAAAATTTGGAGTCGCTGCATTTCATTCTTACTCGGTAACGGTACAGTTTACAAACTTGATGTTGATACAGTGATTACTTGAGGATATAATCTAAATAAATGTAAGACAGAAACACGATTGGTGAAACTTTTCTCGATAGATTTATTTTTTGAAATAGGCCCTCTTAAAATCTGATTTACATCCATCCTCCGAATATAGAGAATATTTACGGTTTATTTTTATACTACTGAGTGAGTAATCACAGAACTAAGATAAATGTAAAAGGATTTTTTTATAAATTCAATACTTTTCAAGCATTACGATGTTTTATCATTTGTCGCTTACGTCCCTTACTTTTGAGCGACAAAAATCTATATCTAACCTCTTCCCTCGGGGTAATGTGTCTAATTGCGCTATTCTTCTCTTCTAATTGCACTGTCTTAGAATTCGGCAGCTGTCATTTCAGAGAGTTTCACATATCCTCTTAATGATTGTAGTACCTAGCTTAATAAATACAAGCCCTGCATTATCTACAGATTTATAAAGAAATTTCGCATAAGAATATCTGGCACTGTGTTGGTACCCAATACTACCCATCTAGATGGCATCCTGCAGGGGACGGTAATCGGTAACGGTAATTATTCTGTTATACTCCTCAGATTATGGCATAATATTATATCCAGAAGGTCAAGCAGTGTCTACAACACAAGTATAATATACTTAGTGTAAGCTCTGCACTGCACACCAACATCATACAAGCTAATGCATTTTTATTATATTAATGTTTTATTCTATATTTTTAAGCTTGTTAAGTTTGATAAATAAAAAAAAAAATTGAATTTTATTGGTAGGTATAGGCAAAGTTATGTAGATATAGGTATGTATGTAGTAACATCCTTGTTTTTTTTAAAAAGGTACAAAAATGTAATCTGCAACTAAAACTAATAAAACTTTTTCTTCGTACAAAACAATACTAGGCAATACTTTTCCGACCCCATTCGTAAAATCCCCAACCTTGAATCCAGCGAACCAATGCGCTGGACTGTGAATGATTTATACCTCTTTTATATCTCATATTCGTGTATCTGGGAAAATGTGTTTTTACGGAAAACCGGCGAAAACCTTGTTAAAGCTTTTGCTGAATATTTTTTATCTGATCTGTCTGGTTTATGATACAAAGGTTCACTTTGACTCTATTTTCGTAAAACATAAAAAAAACATAAACATTAATCGATGTAAACTAGTGGTAATGTTTTTAGACAATAAGTTTCACATTGTTTTGACTAGAAACTCTTAATTCTAGTAGCTGCTAACCAAATGCTACAATAACATAACATTAACTAAAATTAATTAATTAGCTATAAATAAGATGATTTTTTATCGCAAATTTCCAAACAAAATGTTTCGGACAAATACTCAAAAAGTACGCCGTATTATAGTAATTTCTTCACACTATTCGTTTCGTCTATGTTTTCCGATTGTGTCAACAAAAATTAGTAAGGTTTCATACTTTAATTTAGATTTTATACGTGTTTTTAAATTAGTAGTGTTAATTTTAATACACGTATTAAACCGGTAAGAAAAGAAGTAAGGCCTCTTCTCTATTACGCCATTCTTATTGTTCTGTGTTCTGGGTAGACCCAGTAGTGGGTGTTACTAAATAGATAGATACATATTTAACCTAAAAAAAAAAAAAAAATTAAATATAAAATTTATATAATACATAGAATTTAGATCACTGTCAACGGGCAAAGTACCCAAAAGGCTGGCGACGTTACCTCGTTGAATAGCGATGCTAATTTATTTGGCCGAAGTAAGGTACACTTTTGTCGTTTGATTTGTGTATCAGTCGCATAAAATGTATTTTAAAGTGTCTATGACACAGGGCTAGTTTACAAACTACAAGCCAGCACCACTAGTGATAGCCCTAAATTTTGTGAACTCGAATAAACGCCAAAAAAGTAGTTACATAGTCAGAACGTAGCGGGAGTTGCGGAGCAAATCAAATATATTTATTTTTCAACAGACACATCTTAGGTCTAAAACTTTACATACATAGCAGGTGATATCTATATATATTTAACCTAGCGGGGTCAGTTTTGTTATATACTCCGAACTAGTTTGGACAACTGTATCTCGGAGCACTACCCTTATTGGAGACAGTGGGATCAGTTCGTGAAGTTTCTATGAGCATTCTCCGCAATATAGCCTATTTCGATAGAACGTCCCTCTAAAACCTGATAATTAAAAGGTAAGAACAATCGGGGACATCAATCGAGCCTCGAGTGGCAGGGACAAGGGCACATGGTCCCGACAGTTTTACAACTCAGGGTAAAGAACTGCGCATTTATTATTTTTATTTGCCACGCGCCATTTTGGATCCCGAATTTTTTCGCTTGGTTGATAACTTGTATTGAGTTGGGTGAGGTGTGTTTTATGGTTTCAGTGAGCAGGTTTTACTGAAAGATTTTAGCGTTTTTTTACGTTCAAAATGTTCAGGTTGGAACGATATTTTGAACAAAATTCGACGAAATGAATTACTTAAAATGACGACTAATACTTAAATATATATTTTTAATTAATTTCTCATAGTTAAGTTGGGATTGTTTTTAGGTAAGTACCATGCTTATTAGGAATCTTTAATTTTTTATCATTACTATAATAAATTTTTTACACGTTATAATGATTATTATTTTTTAGATATACTTATATGTATATAAGATAAATTAAAAAAAATGTTATTTATTAAATCTAAACTCTATTGTACCTACAACAATGTCATTGAATGGTGTTGTGCACTATAACCTCAATTATATAATTAAATATTACTTAATTTTACTTCAATACAATTTTTTTTTAAACTACCTACTCAGACAGTATTATCATTGGCTGAATTACTATATTAGATTAAATTAACCTGTTTCATGTAAATTTTTGTTGGTCTTTTGTATAAATAAAATAAAATCCATCAAAATCTCAAAAGTTATGTTTTCTTATTCATTTTGAACACGAGATCCTTCACAGTCGATCTCTGAACAAATTGATTGATAGATAGCAAGGCGTGCCTCTTCGCCTTGGGACGAGGCCCGACCTACCTTTGGGAAGAGGCATTGAATTAAATAGGAATAATATATTTTTTGAGAGTATTTTGGTTACTCTTTTGAGATTTTAAGTAGAAATAGGAAAGTATTTTTTTAAACTACCTACAACTTGTTTTTAGTTTATAGTAGCATACTTTAAAATACTTGATATCTGAAAGTCTCAGAAAAACCTTGTTTTGCGGACTAATGTGAACCTACTGTTTTTTTGGTAAATAAATTTGCGTAATACAGGTACATTGTGGTCTTACTTTAAATTAGAATCACTGCATCAACTTTTGTCGTGCAAATACTTAAAATTAGAGCTAAATAATTGTTAATAATTCTTACATAATTTGCTTTTATTACTATACCACTACTATATAACTATACCTACTAGATTTACCATTTTAGAAAATAAATATATTAATATTTTTATAAGTTTAACTGGAATGCTCTTAAAATTATAGTTAACTATACCTACTAGATAACTATAATTTTAAGAGCATTCCAGTTAAAATTATAAAAATATTATTTTATTTATTTTCTAAAATGGTATAAAGTAATATTTTTTAGTTTGGTTTAAGGTAAGCTAAAAGCTATTGTCAAAAAAATAATTGCAGCTAGCAAGATTGTAGGAAAAACGTGTACCTACTTTAGAATTAAAAAAATCTCATAACGTAGCGTTATTTGCAAAAATTAACGCGCTAACATTATATCTACGTTAAATTAGTTCGAATAACATCAGTCATTGCGTAATCAGAGCAGAAAATGTCAATTATAGGGTTGTCACAAACAAAACCATTGAATGTTGCCAGCTCACATTCTGTTGGATTTTCGGGGTTTTGCTTCGTTATGCTATTTAGGGTGAGTGTAATTTGGCACCGACGATTGATACCGACCGAGTTCTTGAGTAAACGGCGCTAACATCATCCCTATTGTATTTATGTTTATGAAGTAGGTTATCATTTTGATGTGTAACATCTTTCCTTTCACTTTCTGTCAATTTGTGGCGTGAAATGCAACGGAAGTGCATCATCAGATGGTACAAACCTCAGAATAACGAAGTAAATAGAATCCTTCTAAATTTAAATAAGATGTCAATTTACACATCATAGATCCATCCAAAAGTTGTCTGGAAGAAATGGTTTTTCGATAAGGCCGCCAAATATGCTTCACTTTCATATTATTTGTTCCTACATGTT
The DNA here is from genome assembly GCA_932526365.1 of Lobophora halterata. Classification (NCBI taxonomy): domain Eukaryota; kingdom Metazoa; phylum Arthropoda; class Insecta; order Lepidoptera; family Geometridae; genus Lobophora; species Lobophora halterata. The sequence continues at coordinate 4,352,014 of OW052026.1, forward strand.
TTTCTTCTTTTGTGGTGGTAATAGTATTATCTATCTAACCCTGCTCTAATGCTCGTCCACTTGATACATTTTGATGATCAGTCTGCCTTTCAAATCGAAACACAGTTGCTGCAAAACAGCCGAAACGACAGGAAAGTTTTTTATTTTGCAACGATAGCACCAACATTTTTGATCTTTGATAACCAACACACTGTAACAGTAACCGTTATATCAAGGTTCATACGTTAAACGTTTAATTAAATTTTACGTTTAATAAATTTAAAATGAATTTATTTTTATCAGTTTCTTGTTTAAATATGTATATCAGCAGTCGAACCGGGTAGAATCTTGCAACTCAAATTTCGAGTACTTCCCGATGAGCTATCCAACTGAAACTTTCAGAGTAGCCCACAACTTGATATCAATGCATTCTAAATTCATTTATCGGCATGCAATGACCTAACATGCAGCATCACAGTTGATGCTGAGCACACGCTGAGTGCCGTCCAATTTTGGAGATACCTGTTAATTTTAAGTTTTATTTAATTGTCAATGTGTAGTGTTAAGGTAACTCAAAATTAATATTTTTTCTATTCTATTCTATTCTAACCTCAAAAAATAAAACATAAAAACCGCTATACCTCGTAAATCAAGCATAGAAACGTGGTTTTTTGATTTTAATCTACATTACTTGTTTAAAATCCTATGTTCAGTTTCGTGGAAGAAAACTATCGCAATAGTAAGTTAATTAAACATTTCAGATTCAAACTTCAGTTATTTTTACGTTCGTTCCTTCCGGTTCGTGCTTATACATTCATTTGTCAAAGTCAGCAGTCGGATTTATGAGTATTTATGGTTTGGTCGGCCTACTGACCCGACGGCAGATATAACCAGCGCCATAGTCAGGGAAGGGGCTGTTTTTGTGCCATACCATACCATTACCCATTCTGAACTAGCAATTATGTAACTGCAAACCAGCGGAAGAAAACATCGTGAGGAAACCTGCTCGTCGGTCGTAGAACAGAGATAAACAAATCTTCTATGGCTGTCAATGTCTTCTTCTTGTCACTTGTTCTTTCGAACCAGTGTGGTGAAAGGATTTCAAGTACGCCTCGAAGAGGCTCCTTTCGTGCACTTGACACATATATTTCGAACTTTTTAGGTTCTATGTCTAGGCTGACAATGTGACATCCATCAATCAGTATTGGGTTCTCGTGGTGGATTTATGAACTTATTCGCTTTCTTAGTCGAGTGAGGCCTGAGTCTCAAGCAGTGGGGCAGGCTGATTATGCTAAGCTTTAAAAAATATTTTAGAAGTAAGAAAATCATATATGGTTTAAGCCGTGGCCGAATAAACACTTTTTTTAGTTTAAATACGAATACCTGCTGAGAGAGCAGAACAAGCTATACTTTCAGCATTTAATTAGCATATAGAGGCTATCATTAAGTTAGTCAGCCAGGTAGTTAATATTTTTTTTTCTTATTGTTTTTCTTTATTTTCCAAAATAATTATAAATAGTCAGTTATTTTTTAAGATTCTTGTTCACTATCAGCAGTGGAGTCTTTGTGGGTCTGAAGACTATTTATCTGAGCATCATCTATGAAGTTGAAATGTTGAATGCCCTACTAAAATTACAAAAATTAATGCTTGAAGATGTGCCAATAATTTCAGCAGGCAATAGGCTTGCCCCCTTCCCTTGCCTGAGTACCTCCGGGTGCGTACTTACGGACCTTGGCCAGTGTTCTGGTGCTTAGCTCGGGTGTAAGTAATATTAATGTCTTTGTAGTTCTACGGTGGTTGAAGGACAACTTACAACTCACGGCTTTAACAATTTTTGGCAAATCCAATAAAAAAAAATTGAGTTCCCTATGCGACTTTTTTTCAAACCACTATGTTATTTTCGGTGGATAACAGGTAACCCCTAAACGAGTAACACTGTTACTCGTCGTATTTTTTTTCCCTACAAGTAACACCATGACACTCGAGTTACTTGTTGGTAAAAAAATTAGGACAAGACAGAAGAGATTTTCATGTTAAATTTTACAATTTGTGTTCATTGGTTTTTGGTGTTGTTTCTTTAACCTTTTATTTTGCGTGTTCTTGGTTTTCTCTTTATTATTTTTGTATTTTATACACCACCATTTTTTTATTACCAAATAAATAGGCAATGCAGATGGGTACTACGTTGTATCTATGCAGTCAGAATTTAGATTTTTTACAAAATGACAGAGTGACAACGGTGCGAGTGCGGCACCCGAGCCGAGCTTTTGCGAGCTGGCTCGAGCTAGGTAAGTACCCGGGTTTCAATGAGGGAGATCTTGCTGGGTTCGAGAGCGGTTGGAGTGGGGGCTCTGGCTGCATTATACTCGAATCCGGGACAGCTGCAGTGCACGGGTAGGCATGCACTGCAAGCGGAGCTCGGGGTCGGTGCAAGCCTTCCCTGGGATGGGCCTCACAGCAACGTGCGTGAGGGACACCGGTACGTGTTCTTCGGATATGGGGTCCCTCTAATGCGCAGAGGTCGGCCACCATGGGGTTTTAGTCGGTATGAGTCCGACATACCCCTCCGCCCTCCCTCAAGGGCGGTGGGCATCCATGAGGATTTCCCCATGCAAAAAAAAAAAAAAAAAAAAGGTACTCGGGTTTGCCAAACGATGAATAAAACTTAAATTATTATCAATGATGGGTACCGCCTGACGCAAATCCACAGGAAAACGACTAACGGTAACAGTTATCCAAATTTTATCAAATTTATATTGTCAAATATTTGACTTAATTTTTCAAGTGTTTTGTCTTATATGTATGTGTTCAATTACGGCCACTGATTAAGCGTATTTTTTTCTGGTGATTAAAAATTTACAGATAGTTTGCAGAATAATGGGCCGATAAACTGAAGATAAGTGATTGATTTTTTAATTAGGCCCTGCGTAATTTTAGCAAAAAATCCAGTAGGTAGGCAGTCAATGGATTTATTATAAAAGGCCTGACCCAATTTTCTTGGCAGATTGAACAATTATCGGTTTAATTATTCGTTAATCGCTCGTTTTGAGCGTAAAATTATTTTACCCTTCATTTAACGAAAAATTAAATTGGATTTTTATGAAACCTTAGACGTCATTAGTAATTAACGGTAGACTGATTTTTCAGAATATAAGCCTCTCCAATAAGTTCAGGAGTTTTCCAAAAAAACTTTTTTGGATTTCCATACACTTTCGCATCATTAAATCTTTTAGAAAACTATACCATTGACATATGAAAATATCTTATATACAAATATTTCGATATAGGTATATTACAATGGATAAGTAATAAAACTTACCACGTATGTATGTACTTACTTTACATACCTAACAACATAAATGAAAATAAATCAATATAATATAAATAGTTTAGTCCTGACTGACAGCCTACAGTCTAAACCAGTAAACGTCGAGACTTGAAACTTCGAAGATGTGTTTATTATTATAAAGAAATTTTGGAAATTCGTAGCGCTAACGAAGTTGCTAGTTGACACAAATATTTCACACAACGCCATCTAGCCCTAAACAATCGCCGCGTGATCAGAGGGCTGGCAGCTATCTCGGCCAAAAAATAAGCCTTTCAATACAAACATGCAGCCAGTATCCAGTATGCTCAGCACGCTGCCATCGGGTATCGAGTTGGAGCAGTTGAGCTACCTATAGGTCGGTTCTATAGATAAATCGTTTGCAACGGTCTATGGGTGGAAAAATTGTTTCCTTTTGTTTTTTGTAATATAGATTGTAGTACTTAGCTTATGCTGTAATAAACCAAAAAAATAGATATTTTTATCAGTTTTCTTTTTAAAACAATCAGACAATCTATATCGTTTTTCATGCAGGCGAAGTGTGAGGTCGCGACCCGCACCAGTGTTCCGTACTCAATTTAACCATTTGTAGGTCATTGGATTTATTACTCTTGAAATAGAATGGGAGATACTAGAAGATAGCTGTTACTTTTAAAATGGTCGGAGATAGATTAAAACTATGATTCATAAATATAACTTACATGCGTTGTGTTTTTGAAATAATCAGTTGTATTTCAAGACGTTGTATTTCTAGATGTTCTTCTTATCGTGTCACTAGTTCTTTCGAACCAGTGTGGTGAAAGGATTTCAAGTGCGCCTCGAAGAGGATCCTTTCATGCAATCGACACATGTTTTCGAACTTCAGGCTCTACGACATGCCGGTTTCCTCACGATGTTTCCTTCACCGTTGCGAGAACATGGGATGCATATATAGATTTTTTCGATCGAAAAAACCCATTTACGCATGACTGCCACCGGGATTCCAACCCGCGACTGCATTACCATACCTTGATCGCAAGGTAAGGGCCTCATCCACTCGGCCACCACGTCCTCCTTTCTAGATGTTAGTTTACAGAAATATTATCTAATAGAAACAAATATTTAAATAGTGGTACTACAGCTGGTAGGTAACAAGTTATAAACTGGGTATAAATAGAAGTTGACAAAAGTAGTTGTCATCGTAGTCCTTCATTTTTTGATATTTAAAAAAAAAAGATGTTATTTTTTAGAAGTGGAATTCACGAACCAATAGAATACTTAAATACTTTTTTTATACATACATAGAGTACATAGAAAACACCCAGACTTAGGACAGACACCAATTTCATGACAAATATGACTGTCTTGAAGCGGGACAAGAACCCGCGACAGTCCAATACACTTGCCTCAAATTTCAAACGACCGGACCCAGGCAAATCCAACGGCAAAAGCGAATGCTCAAAATACCTAGTCAGACTGCAAGTCCCATATTGCATCCTTTCAAAATATATCCTTGTAATCGCATACAGGGCAGTCTCTAGAGACCATGGGGCAAAATGTCTAACTCTAGGATAATCTTGACATATGCCTTCAAACTGCATTGGAAATAGTATCGTATGACGTTGCTGTAAAGTTCGTATTCGATCGCAGTAGATTATGCACAGTCATAATGTAATTTATCCGTCTTTGTGAAATGTCGGATAATTTGTGAAAATGGAGTATCTTTGGGTTCATCTTGATGCGATAGGATTGGATAAATGGCGTCACTACTTGGATGGGTGACCGTTTTTGGCATTGATGAGCTCACATCGGGGTATTTATTGTCTACCTTAAAGCTACGCCTAAATCCACATTTTGGGTCGTTCTTAGTTGCAACTGATGCATTGTTCTCGAAAAAATCATACATTGATTCTCATCGGCTGCAAAATTTTAGAACGAAAAAAATATATTATTTTATTCCCAATTTGCATCTGAAGAGATTCAGTACAGTTAGCAAGGAAAGTTTGTGCCAGATAATCTGCCGCTAAGCAATACTGGGCACTGTAGCTAGTGAAATGACTGGGCTTTCAAGACTGACAAAGTTCTATGCAGCACTGATTTAGTTATGGGCAGGCATAATCTCTTGCCATCAGGAGAACGCCTAGCTTGTCTATCACTAGTTAATAATAGACTTGCTCTTTATGTGGCATGGCCGTGAGACACCCTGTATATTTTGTAACTTTTTGTATTTTTTTATGTTAGTACATAAAAAATACAAAAGAATATACCTACATATATTTCTAGTAGGAAACTTGTATGGATTGTGCAATTAAACTATATTAATTATATTAAACATTAAAAATGTTGAGAAAACGAGCCAATCCCGACAAAGCATGTCAGCTAAACGAGCTGAAAAATCCGAGCCAGCTTCACGAGTTCACATTCAAAAATCTCATTTAGCTCATATTCGCAGTCGAGTCTCTTCAAACTCTTGTCAGTGTTAAATTAAAAAATACACAGTTCCCAGTTTACGTTATAGACTGGGAGCTCGTGGTCTGAAAGTTACGTTGTTCTATACCAATGTCAAAAAAATCACAGAATTGACACAAAAAAACTTTGAACATGGCTAGGTATGATCTCAATATTAGGTGTAGTACGGCCACAGACATAAATCTAGAAGTACGACTCATAACTAGGTTATCACTATGTTACAATAACGTTATCAATGGTGTAGCCCAATTGTTTCCTTTTGTAAATCAATCAATATATATCAAAGGCTAAATCCTGACAGACAACGCCCAGGCCAACCGCTGGATGTAGAGATTTGAAATTCTAAAGGTATTTTCGATAAGAAATGTAAGTTAGTTTTGTAATAAAAAAAATAGTTTTATTAAACATTATTGCTAGGATGAAACATAATAATAGTACATTATTGCAAAGGCAGCGAAATAGGCAATTTCAGGTCGAGTATGAGTTTCACACGAGACAGGCAATTGCCATTTCGGCCGAGGCATATATAGTGCTTTTCTTAAAAAAATGCAAGGAAATAAAAAAGGGCCTTTTAAATAATGTTCAATACCGTTTTTGATATTAACTGTACCTACATTTCAGCATGGAATAAATCGCTCATAATGTAGACGGCTTTTTATTTTTGGCAATTTCATTGAAGTATGCCAAAAACATATATTTTTCTTTAGATTTAGCTGGAAGCAGGTTTTCCATCGCTAATTTAGCTTCCGATCTTAAATCAGGTGGAATGCAGCCAATGTCCATTTCATTTTCACTTTCAGAATCATCGGAACTCATTTTATTTTTATTTTACAGTAGTGTGCCGTTAATGGTTAAACGCATCTGTGGCTATACACTCTATACAGCCACGAATACGCAATGTGTACGATAGATGAAAGAGTTCTGAATTCAAACAGCACACCGTTTCATACAACATTGCCGGCGCGCTTTTCGTTCCAAATTCAAACAGCACACCGTTTCATACAACATTGCCGGCGCGCTCTTCGTTCCAAATTCAAAGAACACGCCGGTCTACGTAAATATGATACTTCGCGTGTTCTTTATTTAAAAGTAATGACAATATTTCCGCGCATATTTAAGAAAAATCATTTACATGGCCTTGTATTTTTCTCTGATTGCTCCTGGACTAAGACAGAGCTATGCTCGCTTGTACTAACAATATCTTTGTCTCAATGTAGGGCACTCTTTTAAAACATTAAAACTGTAATAGGGACGTAATTTAATGGGAAAAGTTTTTTAATGGGGTTGTTTTTTTTCATTGTACCAAAATCAAAAATGACTTTTGAAAATTTGAATAATTGTCAGACGGTTTAAACGTTTCATAAAATTACTCAATATTTTTAAAAAATGCTGTGGGAATAATTTAATGAAAAAGGTATCATTTTAAAAAATGAAAAAAAGCTCTGCAAATCCACCATTAGAGTTTTATGACGCCATTAAATTGGGTTGAAACTGCTCCCGAGTTTATAGTTTTGGTTTATGATCTATTTTTTAACAACTAGCGTTTGCCTTTGGTTCTACTCGTTCGATTTGTTAGCGCATCTTTATATCACGCCAGCAAACTGAACTCTCCCAAAATGCACCCTCAGTCTAATCTTCGGCTCTTCTCAACCAATTCAGCCAAGTAGAGAGTAGGTAGGTACTGCTTTTAAAAAATATTGACAGTAAAATCTGTACAATATAAGAAATTAAAAAAAATATTGTGAAGTGATTTTGTTTTGATTTTTTTTTTGTCATTGGTCTTTGATTTTGATTTGAATTTTTTGTGTTGACTTTTGCTTGTACTTTTATTTTTTGTGTTTTAGATTTTATTTCAGACCAAGATCCATAATTAAAAGTACATTAACTTGTACTTTTAATTATGGATCTTGGTCTGAAATAAAAAAATATTACCACTCCACGAGTCCATTGTTCTCAAAAAAATAGGTTCATACTTTGATTACCAACGGCTCCACGACTTTTCAAATAAATTAATATTCCTTTACCAATGCAAAAAACTCCAAAAAAAGGCAAACTCCACAAATAGTCAAATTTCTAAGCCCAAACATAAATGGTTTTTTTTTATATAACAATCTAACGTTGAAATTTTATAGTACTTATACATGTAATGTTTTATAGTTATACATGTAGTAACATGGGTTTATGTTCTGTTGCGCATGCATTATTTTCTTGCCCTATTTACCTATTTGAAAAGTTTAGAATAGAGATTTATGATGATATGTAGAGTAAGTAGTATGTGTTTAACATAATAGGGCAAGGTTAACCTATGAAACGATTTCAATTAAATTTTATCTAAGCGTTAATTGTGGGACGAACTTGACGCCCATGTTATAAAGGATTGGTCAGTACAAGCCTTAGATCAAAAAGTTTTGAAAGAGGAATCCCTTTCCTCTTTTAAGACTTTTTGATGGTGGCCTTTGTCCTTCGGTGGGAAATTACGGTATGAGCCCGTATCATAATAATAATAATTTAATTCATTTGAACTAATATTTTAAAGTTGCGAATTTACATCATATATTTTTTTAACTTAAATAATAAAATGCTTAAAATATCCCAAAAACGAAGCCCAAAAGACGAACAGTTTTTATTATTGAACACGCTTCAGAATCACTGCATAACTGTTTTTCCCAATCTCCTTCACTTATGTTTAACATATCAAAACAAAACATTATAGTGAAACATTTCGTGAGGTTGTAGCAACAAATTCACTACTTTTGGAAATTTTGACTCGGTCAATTTATATCTTCAAAAATGTGCAAATGATGTGCGAGTGAGAGAGCGGTGCGTAGGATTTTGGGCCTTAACGCAGTATGTTTGAACTATAGAAAATAAAATATTTATTACTCCCAAACTAGTTATCCGTTTACACAATAAAATTGCGATAATAAAATAAAACTCCAATTAAAACCAGGAACAAACTTCTATAACATCTACGTGCAAACTAATCAAAATATTTGTCCTCAATAATTTTTAATTCATTAATAACTTTGACCTGGTTCAATTTACCCGAAAAGTTGGATACATCGGTGTTCGTCAAAGCCCGAATAGAAAAAAAAACAGCTGATTGTGAACAAAGCCTGATTGGTAAATTTGTTCAGTTAAGCTGTAAAGTGTTATACAATTCAGTTTTATTATTGTACTAGGTTTTTTTTATTGTATCCTATCCTAATGATTGCATAAATACACCGTAAATATTTAATCACTAGAAAAAAACAACACGCATAATCACAGTTGCCGTAATTGAACATATGAATATAATTAAATAAGGCAAAAAAACTTGAAAAATTAGGTAAAATTTTTGACAAAATAAATTTGAAAAAATTTGGAAACTGGTTACCGTTAGTCGTTTTCCTATCGATTTGCGTCAGGCGGTACCCATCATTAATAATAATTTAAATTTTAATTATGTCGTCGCAGTAAACGAAAAGCGTATTTTGCTTCTCTGTGACTTTTCAGTGGTGTTTTCGGTCACTAAAACAGTCCAATTGAAGTCGGTTGTCTATGTTTTATAAACCTTGATTATTAAGTGATTATACAGTGATTGATTGCTAAGTGCACGCGGAACTGTTTTAAAACACCGCTTAAGTGTCCGGATGTCGTCAGTGTCGTGTGCCGACCGAACATTTTTAATGACCAAAATGAGGGTAGTTCCCTCATTTCACCGCGACACGGTAGCTCCTCTACGCCAGTCAACTCGTGACCACGGTTGTTGCAATACAGTCGAAACGTCGGGACACAAAAAAAAAATTGAGGTGAGCGCGATAAATACCCTTTACAATCGAATAACTATAACCTTGATTATTATTAGACTGAAAGATCTATAATGTATCTATAATGGGTCCCTCCAAAAAGTTATCCTTTCTTTTGGAAATAGGTCAATTTGGGACCTAAAAACCTATCAGACAAATAAACCAGACCTTAATTTCCAGCAAAACGTCCTAATCCAGACATAATGAGGATTAACTGAAATTGGAAAAACCTTTTTAGGATCCCTTTTTAATCTGAACTTCAGATAAACATGTTTTACTATAATCGTATCTTGTGAGTTAAGGATAATTGAAACTTAAAAACTAACGAAACGAAAATAACTACATATATAAGAATATCACCATGTTTATCAAAAAATAATAATAATAAAAGGTATACAAGTATTTTTATGAATATAATCGCTACCTACTGTAGCAAATTATTTTTTTTTTCTTTTTACTATTATTTATATATTTATTATTAACTGTAAGATGAATGCCTAAATTAGTCGTAAGTCGTATACATACATAGGTATATAACTTGGCCTTAATACAACTTTATAATCAAAAATATAAGTACGTTTAAAAATTGCAAGAAAAATATATTAAAAATCATCCTTTATATATTTTATAAAATATTTTGTTATATCCGATAATTAATAAAGGGTTCAAATTAATTCTGTGGTTACCTATTTTATCAAAATAAATTACAATGCCTATTATAAAAGCTTATAAATTTATCTTACGCGCTAATCTTTTAATCGTATGAGTGTAAACCGTCACCGCTCTTTAATTAAAAAAAATCATCATAATATTTATTTAGAAAATAATGACGGTTTTAACCTTTTTGTAAATTACGTAGGTAGAAAAATTGATTTCAAAATAAAAAAAAAATTACTTATGCGTCGATGACACACGGCTTTTTTATACGCTTGTTGTTGGCGAGTTTAAAAGCTAGCGTGTGAGCGAGTTAGCTTTCGGGAAGGATTGTCAATAAGCAGATTGTAAAAATGCCGATGACAGTGGGAAACTTTACAAGCTTCATGCGAGCCTACTCGCTGGCTTGTAGCGTGTAAAAAAGCCGTGTGTCATTGACGCTTTACATATTTGGCAAATTTAAAAAAGGGTTTTTTATAAAAATAAATTTTGATTGTAAAATAGCTTACGCCACTGATTTATTTTCCTGGTTTTTCCTTACATGGCGTTTTTTATTACAATAGCCCTCGAGTAAAGTAGGGATTTCAGAATGACCCTCACGATACTGCTATGTAAGTGAATAGCCTATAAGGGCTCTAGGATAAAAACGGCTAGGTTTACAAGGGCAATGAGGTTGTAAACCAGAATATAAGTACTACTCGGGCGAATCAACATGACACCTGGCTCGAATGACGTTTGTGCAAAATACAGCGTGGAATTGGATAATCTTGATAGAAAAGATGTCCTGTAATACTTGGTAATGATAAGTAATGATAAGGCTTCGCAATTACAGGAAGAACAAACACGGAGGGCGCCGCGCGGGGCAGCGGGGGAGCATCAAGTTCCGAGCCACGTGTCAGCCAGGTGTCATGTTGATTCGCCCGAGTAGTAAAGCTAAGGTAAGTGTGCATATTTTTTCATAACCTCATTTTTATTAAGTCACTTTGTTGTTTGTCTGTCTGTCTGTCATCCCGAATTTTATTTATCTCTTTACCTTATAATTAATTAATTTTTTTCTTATTTAAACTTGTACCGAAAGAGGTAAAGTGCGATAGTCTGATATCGAGGTCTTTTATTTTTGGGTTTTTTGGAAATTGGGTTTATTGGGAAAACAAATTAAAAAAGAAAATTAATAAAAAAATATTAAGGAATAAAAATGGAAAGTCGAATCTTGAAACTCAAATTTTGATTTTGAAAAATTTACTGCCAGGTAAGGTTTGTTTCTCTATCCTATGCCTAATAACGAGACAGTTCAGAGGCGGCTTGAAAACTACGACTCCAGAACCAACCAATGGTTTACACGAAATAAAACCGAAAACCAAAAAAATATATACAATATATTATTTCGCGGAAAAAAACAAATTCGACTGATTGACACTTATTAAAAAAACTATGAAAACTTGTGTGATTATCTTCAAACATGATACTCGTTAATAATATTGACTCATATGAGAGGTATCATTCATTCGACAATACACTATTTATGTAAATATCCCGCAAAAAAAATATGTAAAAAATCTCATGTAAAAAATATGTAAAAAATCTCATGATCTTTAAAAAAGTCAAAACACCACTGCATTTTGAAACATCACGCAAATTGAATCTCGAGGTAGGTAGGGGTGAAACGAGGTAGGCAGGGGTGGAAAACGCCAAATCATCTCATACCAATAACAAAACTGGATTTGTGTAAATTTTTAATCTCGCAAAAGAAAACCTTCTTTTCCATTTAAATCAGTTTTGGAAGCATTAGCATTGATTTTGTTTTTATACGAAATAATAAAAAAAAAAATCCTTGTTTGTGGTAGGTAAGCTATAGACAATCTTATGGTGTCAAGTAGGGTTTGCAATTCGGATATTCGAATATTCATTTTATCCGAATATCCGGTCCATTTTCAAATTCGAATAATTCATTTAGATTATCCGAATATTCGAATAGTTTATAAGGTAATCAAAGTACTTATCTTGGCACTAAAATCCAAGTAGAGATGGTTCTCTTTGACAGCGGTGGACAACCTGGTACACATTTAACCTGAGCAAATTATTAACTGCTCTCTATTTCATCCTCCAGTGTCTAAGACAAGGTGATTTTCTTCGACAAATTACTTGTGTCACCGCTTAAGAACAAATATGTTTGGCCGCTCTAACTTTTTAACGTTCATATTATCAAAGTTTAAAAAAGAGAGTTGATTATACATTAGTGATTGTAATGTTAATGTTTATGTATGAAGCTATAATAAAGACTGAATGAATGTTATGTTATGTAGGTAAAATGTAACCAATGTTCGAATATAGATTTATCAAGCTCGAGAGAAACCGTCTGATGAAGTCCACGCTCCGACCTAATCCACTCCAAATCATGGCGTGCTTCCAGAACCTCTAGAAGCTTCTCGAGGAAAGATTCGTTGCATTTGTGTACTGAAGATGTTGACGAGGCCCTACATAACGTGGTTGAAAGTCTTAGGGATGAGGGCATCAAGTTCTGCTAAATGTATCGTACAGGCAGGAAGTCCAAACTCTCGGATGAAACTCTTCGGCTGATGACTATAAAGCGAGAAACCACCCAGGCCACCTCGTCAGAGTTCAGACCTGAACAAACAGATTGCGAAGATGATACGGCACGACCTTCTATACTCGCTAAATTGAGGAGGCAATAGAGCGAAACTGAGGGTCCAGATTTTGCAGCAGCTTGGAAGGAGCCACCTGACGAAGTTGACAACTCATGAGGGCAGGACCACTCTGTCAAAGCTGGAGATTTTTGAGTACGCCGCAAATGCTCCTCTCCCAAACATAACAACCACGACTTCAGAGCCACCCTGACACTCAATTATACCGACGAACTGCCTGACATCAGCCTAGACTAGATCGTGTTGGCTCTGAGATAACTAAAAACTTAAAGGCCCTCGGTGAAGAAGACGTAGTTACTTCAGAACTTCTGAAGGCAGAAGGACCTCCTGTTGTACAAGATCTGCAAAGCCTCTTTAATTTTGACATTCACTGTGGGAGAACTCCTAAGGCGTGGAACAGGAGTATAGTTAGTAGTTTTTTTTTTAAAAAGGCATTCAAAAATTTATAAAGCACTCCTGAGCAACGTGTATAAGCTGTCCTTAACGAGGTAGATTATAGGGAAGTCCGAAAAGTATAATTGGCCCCTGAGGCTAGCTATTGTGAAATATGAGAAGGCATTCGACTCTCTTGAAACCTGGGCTGTTCTGGAATCCTTAAAGCGATGCCAAGTAGGCTATCGTTATATCGAAGTGCTGAGATGCGTTTATGACGCTGCCACCATTAGTGTCAGACAGAGTACAGGACCAGCAATCTAAGCCCATCCAACTGCGCGAGGTGTGAGACATGGATGAAACATGGTGGATTTCATATCCCCAAAATTGTTCACAAACGCATTGGAGGACGTGTTTAAGACGATGGACTGGAAAGGGCATTAACATAAACGGCAAGATGACATAGTCTTGATGGTGGAGTCGCTGGAGAAGCTGCAACAGTTGCTGGATGGCCTAGCAGCAGCCTCGGGACGGATCGGTCTCGGCATGAATTTGGATAAAACCAAAGTCATGATCATTGACCATCTGAGACCCGTCGTTGTCAAAGGCCACCTTCTTGAAATTGTTCCAGAGTACAGGTACCTCAGGCTGATTTTGTGGTTAGGTAGAAACAATTTTGAGAAGGAGGCAAAGTGATGGGCAGAGGGGCAGCATTTGAAAACTACGTCAGTGTCGGTAATAATAAAAATTTTATTTTATTTTAATAGAGCTATGTTGAAATTAAACTAAAGCCCAGTCTAGCTGCTCTTGTGTGTGTTTAATTAATATTGTATTATTTTCAATAAATGTAAAAAAAATATTCGAATATCCGAATATTCGAATAATTGGCGCTGCAATTATTCATTTTATTCGAATAGTAAAATTTAACGAATATTGCAAACCCTAGTGTCAAGGTTGTCAAACAACTGAACGCTTATTCTTTTCAACCGACTTCAAAAAATGAGGAGGTTATCAATTCGGTTGAACGTGTTTGTTTTATGTTTGTTACCTCTGAACTTTGTTGTTTACAAACTAATTTGAAAAAATCTTTTTTTGTTTGAGAAAAGTAAAAAGATATTAAATAAATAAATTAAAAAAAAAATATTATATAAAAAAGTAAAAGAAAATCGGTTCAATACTTTGACTACTGACTGATAACTGAAAAAAAAAGTCGTAAGTAAACGAAATTGCGTAATGTGTTCCCTGTGACTTTTCAGTGGTGTTTACGGTCACTAGAACAGTCACATTGAAGTCGGTTGTATTACGTTTTTGTAAAACCTTGATTATATTTGACAATTCGACCGAAACCCATTCACTCGTGGCAAAATAACCATAAACCAAAAACATGGCATCACCAATAATCAAATCACTAACAAACAAAATCCAATAAATAAGACCCCTTCACATAAATCTGTCCCTACTGTACCCACGCCCCACTTTAAAATGTCCCCACTAATGGGGCAGTCAAATTACCCATCTATTTAATTTCCCAAACGGGTAAACTAATAACGTTGGCAACTCTGAGACGAATTTAATTTTCGAACGTTGACGCTGATTCGTGGACAGAGGGCTTGTGAATTAATGCTTTTGAAGTATGCTATGGATAGCCTATGGGCTTGACTATAAAACTAGAATTACATAAATATACACCACTGACTTCAATCGGACAGTTCTAGTGACCGTAGACACCACTGAAAAGTCACAGGGAAGCAAAATACGCAATTTTGTTCACTTCAAAGACTTTTTTTTAACTTAAAAACATGGGCACGCTTCTTTCACATCCAATGTCGAATTGAGCTACCTTTAGATTGTTTGCAACAGTTCATTATTTGGCCCAATTTTTTCCTTTTACCAGACTTGAAAATAGGAGGAGGTCATCAATTACGTTGTTTTTTTTTCTTACCTCAAAGTTTGGTTCTTTATAAACCGATTTGACAAATTCTATTTTTGTTTGAGAGATTATACCTACCTACTTCTAGATTGGTTCCGTAGAAATTTCATGAAAATCGGTTTACTAGGTACCAACTTTGGTTTTGAAAATAACTGAAAGAATTACGTCAGCCAAGTAGACGAAATTGCGTATTTTTCTTTCGTATGACTTTTCAGTGGTGTTTACGGTCACAAAGACAGTCAAATTAAAGTCGGTTGTTGTATGTGTAAAACCTTGTTTTGTACTCACTGTGATAAAATATTGTAGAAGTCCACTTATGCTGTAGGAAATACATAGATTGATTCAAATTATTGACTTATATTCTGTTTTTCGAAATAAATATTTTGTATTTGTATATATTAAAATTAAATATTTAATTAGCAAGATAAGTTTCAATCCCGCAACAATTTGAACTATCATCAAAACTTGAAGACGTAAATCACATTGCAATCCGACTAAGTATTTTGCCTTCTACACGTTCGTCGATCCTCAACTTATGGCAACTAATACAATGCAGAATAATATTAAGATTTTTAACACTACACAGCCAAAAATGTGTATCAACAGAGTAAAAATGGCAAGTTGACAAACTGTAATATGTGACTTAAAATGTAAAAGTAACCTATTTTTTTCAGTTTAGGTTTAACAGTTATGCTATGGTCTCGACAAAGAATAACCAGTTTATATTAAAATTCGTATGCTGTCAAAGCAGAATATGGTGCTTGCTACACTATAATACAAACAACCGTATTTTTTGTTATTCGTTGTTCATGTTTTATGCAAATATAGTAGGTTTGGGTATTTAGTAAAAAAAAGGGAATTTACAGTTCGGCTAAAACCGTGGCCATACGTGTGGAAGCACAACAATATTAAATGTAACGCACTCTACGAAGTTAATTAGATTTATCGTTGCGTTTTAAATACATTGCTGGCTGTAAAGTTTTTTTGCGTAACTAGCGATCATTGGAAGCGTTAATGGAGAGTAATCGGGACTGGCGAGACGCCATCAGTGGATATGGAAATTGAATTACTATTAGTTCTCGAAAGAAGAGAAACTAGAAGTTTGGAGCATGTGAATGAGAAGATCCATGGACTTAATGGCACGCCTTGGGAGAGACCTACATCCAGGAGAGGCCTATGAAAGGTTAAGTATGATAGGAAGGTAAATTACTATCAGTTCTCGAATGCTAGTTGGAGCGATGATCAGCGTACAGTAGTAAAGTAGATGTGAAGAGCCAAAGATTGGGCTAAGTGACGCCGTCTTAGGAGAGACCTGCGTCTAGCAGTGGACTGTTACAGACTGATGATAATAGTTTTCGAAAGGGTATGTAAGGCGTCCCCTAGACGAACAATTATATTACGCAATATAACGAATTGTGCAATATTATTGACCGTAATAGGGTTTATATTGAATCATTCTTTCTTTAAAATCGAACTGTACAATAAATATATTGTGCAATGTTATTGTAGGTCTAAGGGACGCCTGCCAAGACGGAGGCGCTATGGTTCCACAAGGTTCCACGAACCAGGAACCTACCCAGCTCGTCGGTTCGAGTAGGTGACGTAGACATCCAGGTGGGGCAGTACCTTAAGTACTTGGGCCTCACTCTGGATGGTCGTTGGGGATTTGAAGAGCACTTCAGCCGCCTGGTTCCCCGAGTCCAGAGGGTAGTGGGTGCGTTGCACCGGATCCTACCGAATCTTGGGGGACCACAGGAGGGTGTTCGCCGCCTTTACGCGGGGGTAGTGCGGTCCATGGCACTCTACGGAGCGCCCGTCTGGTCCTCCAGACTGACGGGTGTTAGACGCTGTAGGACGCTCTTTGAGCGACTGCAGCGTACTATGGCCTTACGGATCGCACGAGGATATAGGACGATATCCTTTGAGGCGGCGACCATCCTGGCGCGCTTTCCTCCTCTAGACATCCTAGCGGAGATGGACTGTCGGGTTTACGACCGTCTCCGCAGCGCCGAGGAGGAATTCGCGCCCGCTGAAGTGAGGGTGCAAGAACACCGGCGCGCGTTTGACAAGTGGCGCGAACGGCTCTTGGAGCCGCATCGTTTGCGCCAACGCGTTGTCGGTGCGATTGTCCCGCTCTTCAAGGAGTGGATGGAGAGGAAGGAATACGTCACCTACAGACTGACTCAGGTGCTCACCGGACATGGGTGCTTCGGTGCGTACCTGAATCGGTTCGGCCGCGAACCGACCGCGGAGTGCCACCACTGTGGGAGGGACCAGGACTCTGCCCAGCACACGCTCGAGGAGTGCTCGGCGTGGAGCTCCGAACGGCGGGTCCTGATGGACCAAATCGGGCAAGACCTCGCCCTGCCTAGCGTTGTTGCGGCAATGCTGGCAGAGGCGACAGCGTGGAGGGCAGTAGCCTCTTTCTGTGAGACCGTCATGGTTCAGAAAGAGGCTGCTGAGCGGGATCGCGAGAGATCCGATCCCGCTCGGAGACGGCGGGGCCGGGGTGTCCAGGTGGGACATCCCGGGCCGTCCGCCCCATGAGGGGTGGCGGTGTCTCCTGCCAATGAGGGAGATCTTGCTGGGTTCGAGAGCGGTCGGAGTGGGGGCTCTGGCTGCATTATACTCGAACCCGGGACGGCTGCAGTGCACGGGTAGGCATGCACTGCAAGCGGAGCTCGGGGTTGGCGCAAGCCTTCCCTGGGATGGGCCTCACAGCAACGTGCGTGAGGGACACCGGTACGCGTTCTTCGGATATCCCGGGGTCCCTCTAATGCGCAGAGGTCGGCCACCATGGGGTTTTAGTCGGTATGAGTCCGACATACCCCTCCGCCCTCCCCCAAGGGCGGGGGGCATCCATGAGGATTTCCCCATGTAAAAAAAAAAAAAAAAAGGTCTAAGGGACGCCTAAGCCTTAAAAGTGGAGCGTTGTTAAACAAAAAAAAATAAGAGACAGTGGATTTTTTTATACAAATTTTACTCATTAAAACTAAATAAAACAAATATATAAGTTTACTAAGCAATAAAAATTAAATTAAAAACGATTGATACTTACGAAAAAGTTTAATTCATTTCCTAAAATAAGTATTTGAACATTTTCTATCTATAATAGTTCCATAGTAGGGGTTAATTTCTTTATGTTTTTGTAAGGGTAGAAAGCTTGTTAAATAATTTTATGTGTCGCACCCCCGCACCCCCGCACCCCCATACAGAGTGGAGTTTTCCAGAATAGGTGATTAAATCAGATAACATGGTCTAGACTGAAAAACAACCCATTCGGTGACTTATTCAATGTTGGGAAAAATTATAAAAAGTCGGAAAAATCCATTTTGGACCGAAAACTCATCAAAATCTTTTTAGAAAGAATGCTAAGATGTGGAATAATAAAACTATTTAGAACCGACTCATACTTAAATAAAATACCGACACTAAATTCCTATTTTAGTCGTCTTCTTCTTCTTATCGTGTCACTAGTTCTTTCGAACCAGTGTGGTGAAAGGATTTCAAGTGCACCTCGAATAGGCTCCTTTCGTGCACTATTTTAGTCTAAACAGCGTTAATAGCACCTATAGATAATATAAAATTAAAAGTTACGTAATTTTTTTTTCTTTTAAAATTAAAAAGAGGGATAAAATGCCGGTTAAAAGCCGGATATAAAGCCGGCTTTATTTATATTTATAACAACCCTGAAAGTGAATGTGTTTATGAATCATAACAACATGAGAAATGCTGGATGTGTTTCAGTATTTTTGGCACACGATATGAATAAATATCTATAAGTACCTACTTTATGTTAGTACCTACATATAAATGATATAAAATTATTAAATTATTTTTACTTTATTATGAGTACCTACACTACCTACCCAAAAACATAATGAAGGCAAAATATTTATCAAACAAAAGGTTTTTTATTAAAAAATATAGGTTTTGGACAGCCAGGCCTGTACTGTTTTTTATGAAATAAGTCAGTTTAATACTTCTATAACACTCAAGTTTAAATAATATTTTTAAGTATTATCATTTTTAAATAACAAGACCAGATAATAATACTCAGTAATAGTAGAAAGAAGTAATTTTTAAAATAAATAAATTAATTTTTTTGGGGGAATAATATGTACACGCTAAGTCCAATTTCAAAATTTCTAAAATTTTAAATGAATGTATTCGTCGCGTACCTTATTGATTTACTGCCTTTTGCAATGTATCAAACAATACAGTCAAAATAAATAGATTCATACGGCAGAATTGTATTGTGCATTTAAAATTGGAATCGGCTGAAGGTCAATACAGCGGGTAGTTGCATATTGATGACGTCATCACTTCCCGCCAATCAGCGTTAATTCTGATGAATCGCTTCTGGTATGTGCCATAGAAATCAATGAAATAGAATGGATTTCACTTCATATGGGGTTTAATTCGAATGTATAAGGCTTAATATTGCTCTCATAATAAATTATACACCAAAAAAATTGGTTGTTTGTAAAGTTGGTTTACGGACGATAGTTTAAGGTGACTACCAGCGTAACGGGACAATGAGCGTTACCGGACAATGACGTCAACTTTTTCGCGCATGCAGCCGGTGCGGCGGCGCTCATTGATTTATTAGACGTAGTCACATAAAAACTTTTTATAAACAACTTTTATAAATAATATATAAACTAAAAAAAAACAGCCAAGCGTGCTCCATCCTTGACCACACCGTCACTTTCCATCATATGAGTTGGTGGTAAAACGCTTGACTATTATTATTATTTAAAAAAAAATATAAACTCAAGAAAAATATAAATTAATAAATATTTCGGACATTTCACCCAACGCCATCTAGCCCAAAAACATTTTTCTACCAACAGTATAGTAAACTACGGAAACAAAACTATTTATAACCCAGATACAAAAAAGTTTGCACATCCAACTTTGGCATGCGGTGTAGTCTATAAATTACTCTGGCTTTACTAATACCTGGCATATAGCATAGAGCTTGAAAAACACAATAACAAGCACAATAGAGCTATTACCCGCGGTGTTGCCTGCGTGATATCTATATAAAAAAAATCTTTTTTTTATACCTACCAACAGTATAGTAAGCTACGGAAACAAAACTATTTGTAACCCAGATACATAAAAGTTAGTACATCCAACTTTGGCATGCGGTGTAGTCTATTAATTACTCTGGCTTTACTAATACCTGGCATATAGCATAGAGCTTGAAAAACACAATAACAAGCACAATAGAGCTATTACCGGCGGTGTTGCCTGCGTGATATCTATATAAAAAAAACTTTTTTTATACCTACCAACAGTATAGTAAGCTACGGAAAAAAAACTATTTATAACCCAGATACATAAAAGTTTGTACATTCAACTTTGGCATGCGGTGTAGTCTATAAATTACTCTGGCTTTACTAATACCTGGCATATATAGCATAGAGCTTGAAAAACACAATAACAAGCACAATAGAGCTATTACCCGCGGTGTTGCCCGCGTGATATTAAGATAGAAATTAGCCTATGTGCTCTTTAACTTCAATAACTATGACTATGTCTATACAATTCAGCTGAATCGGTTTGGTAGTTCCGGGGTGATAGAGCAAGAAACAGTACATACATCATTTATAAAATATATTAGTGAAATAAACTCAGTGCACTATTCAATGACGCCTAAACAACTAAATTTCGAACGGCTTCAATTAATTAAATCGCCATTATTTGTGACCCTATTTTTTATCGGTCCAGTCTCAAAATATTTTTTGAAATTAGGTTGCATGTGTCTATTCTAGCGCTGGATTCGATCGCTGGACTGGAATAATGTGAACCGGGTATTATTCTGAACCAGACATTTGCCGATCATCCGTTTTTAACGCTTTAAGTTAGAGATGCCACCAATTGCATCAAATAATTAATGCCTCTATATAAACGCTGAAATTTCCTTGCTCTGATGCTACGGTTAGGTACGCGTTTTTTATTAAAAAACTTTGCGTGGCCTAATTTAAATTTCTGCTTTATGATATGTGAGCCAAATAAAAACAGATCTGTACGGAGGTAAATGCTTAAAACATATTAATTATTTGCTTTTTTTTATAAATAGAATATAAATAAATACTATCAATTTTAATGTAGGTACATAATATTGTTTTTTTCAAAGAATAAGCGAAGCTGATTTGAAAGTTAAATCATTTTTTTTTTGTTCCCATCCGAACTGGATCACATTAATGCTTACACAATATCGGGCTCTTGTACTTGCAGTATAGGTTTGTATGTACGGAATCCTGCAAAATCAAACAAAATCAAATTCAAATTTATTTATTTTGAATCAGACACAATATTAGGTCTAAAAACGTTACATTGCAGGTGATATATAAAAATTATATATGTCAGTAAAAATAAGTTGATGAAACATTTTGTCACCCGGCAATTCAACAACAACAACTTTACTCGAGTCCCGCGAATAATCAACTGACGTACGATGATGACTTTGACACTGACATTTCAGGTTACGTCAAACTCATCTCCAAATCTCTGTACGAGACCCATGCTAAACGTTTAAGCTAGACGTCCTAGCTTTTAGATCTTAAACATGTGGCATGAAAGGAGCCCCTCGAGGCGCACCTGAAATCCTTTCACCACGATAAGAAGAAGAAGATCCTAAAGGACTTGACGTATATTAACATATATAACCTTGCGGGGTCGGTTTCGTTATAAACTCCGAACTAGTTTGGACAACTGTATCTCGGAGCGTATAACTAGCCGCCGCCTCGCAAGGTGTGCTGTTTTTTACATAGATTTGTGCACTTCACAGTTAGATATTTTATATTTATCCTAATAATATTATCTATTATACCTACTTAATGTTCCCAAGATAGAGTTTATTCTTTAAACAAAGTCAGTGACTTTTAGATGGTAGTTATTACAAAAAAGAAGAATGTAAATGTATTAGTTACTTATTACTTAGTATCTAGTACTAACACAAATAGCTGAGCCAAAGACTAAATAGGTCTTTCAAGGTGGATGTTCTAGTTTCTAATTCCAGCTACATTGCATCACTGGCCTAATTCAGGACAAGACAAGTAACGGTGGCTCGCAACCACAATTCTACAAGACGTGCAGCGTCTTGCGGCTTAGTGTAGCCAACTGAAGAATATTGTGGCGGATGTAGCGGAAATCAATATACTTAGTATAATATACATAGATTTATAGACTACACCGCTTGTCATAGGTGGTGTTTGAGAAGGTTCCTTTAATTTTAAGTAATACATTTCTTTGCATAGGTTGATCCTTATCAGCAACAGAATCAAATGGTTTAATAATACAGGATATCTCTTTTTTGGAAAATACTTCTCAAAAAACCAACCTATACAAAAGACCTTTTAGACCTGACTGATAAATAATTAAAATGAAAAAAGGTCAACTAGTTGTCATAAGTTGTGACCAGAGATCATTATAAATGCTCGATATAGAGTCAAAACGGTAGAATTCTGAGCTATTTGTAAAAAATGTGTTTCGATTTTGTTCATTACGTCACCAGTTACCGCTCATAATGTAAGTACCTCAGAAGAGGTAAAGCAGCGACACTACAAAATGTGGCCAGATCTAGCCAAGATAATAAATGTTGGCAATAATGCTTCCTACACGAACTTAATTAAATGCGTCCATTCGGCCAGATTATTCAGGTTACAGCCACGTTAGTTATAGTGATTCCTTAACGTTACCTACACTTGTTTCAATGTTCACATACCATTTAATTAGTTGTACGAGAATCAAGAAGTACTGGGGTGTTGCCAACTAACTTAAGAAAATTTGCTAAAAGTTTTTTTTTATGTAAGGACGAGATGAGATGACTAAACCGGAACTCAGCAGAGCTTTGCACAACAAAGGCCGATGCAGTACGTGCTATGCGTGCTACGCGCTAGCCCAGTAATTTTAATAACTACAACGCCTTTCAAATCGGTACACAGTAATACTTACACACTACGGCAACACTATGTGTATTTTTACAAAAAAAAGGTATTTAAGTATTCTTTCAGTTATCTGGTTCCCATATTTCAAGCTCTGCTTAGTTTGGGGCTAGATTTGTGTGAAATCTCCAAAATATATATTTATTTACAAGAAATAATTATTCATCAATTTGGTTAGTATAGTACACATGGGATCCATTAATAAATATTGATCATAAAAACAATTAATGTTTAACAAGAAAGATTCTACAATGGGTTTAACACTAAAACAGACAGGGCACAGACAGCCCATTATTAAATCACGTAAATGGCAGACGAAATGCTAAACAGTGGGGTTAGTGTAAACTGCGGTCGGCAGTGGTTGGCCGGTTGACGGGTATTGATGACGTCATCACTCAGCCGACCAATCCGCGTGCAGCGGTAGTTTTAGTTACTAAACTCGAATTTGTAACCCGGCTGCTCATTTATCTCGAACTAAATATTCACAATTTGCGTGTGATAGGTTAAATTTGTGTGTTTGACAAATTGAGTATTGGTATCTTTGTTTGAGGCACAGAATCCAACGCGCCGTTATCTCACTCACACATTTTTAAATATCTGAAGATATAAATTGACTGAGTCTAAAATTTAAAGAAAGTGGATCTTTCATTTTCAAATTTTGTTAATACAACCTCACGAAATGGTTTTAGTATAATATACTGTACAAGTACCTAAATGCCTTTGCTGTCTGTAATTTATCTACTTAAAATCCAGCAACGACGAATTTACCTAAAAATATTTAATAAATTCAGCAATGGCTAATGTACACCAGTTTTTTTTATAATAACAAAATTTATAAGAATATAAGAAAAGCATAATCAGCCCAATATCTTCCCACTGCTGGGACTAAGACTTACTGTCGGCTAGGAGAGTGATTTTTTTTTCCTTTCCATGACATGTTGGTTTTCTCCCTAAGTTAAATATTTATAAAGTTGTATAGTATAATTAAGTCTCTTAAAAAATGTTATTTGTCTTATTTTAGTAGTTTAAGTTTTAGTTTTTGGATAGATTTATACGTTCGGTGTCGTCGCCACTGGGGTCTAGCAGAACACCATCGCTGCAGCGTGCTGCCAGTACGCTGCAGCATTAAAGCTGAGCTAGGCCCTCATTGTATGGAGGACTCTTTTTTGCTGTAATTTAAAAAAAAAATATTAAGTAAAATATTTTCTTCTTTTCAATTACATTTGAAGTTATATTCTTAGTTTCATCATCATCATCATCAGCCCACTTTAGTCCACTGCTGGACGTAGGCCTCTCCCATAACGCGCCACTGAGCCCGGTGTCCGGCTCTCCGCATCCACTTTTTACCGGCTGCCTTTCGTAGGTCGTCGCTCCACCTGGCCGGAGGGCGCCCTACACTACGTTTGCCGATACGCGGTCTCCACTCAAGAACCCGCCTGCTCCAGCGGTTGTCGGTTCTTCGGCATACATGGCCAGCCCACTGCCACTTCAGCTTGCTAATCCTATGAGCTGTCTTTTATTCCATTCATTCTATTCTATTCTTAGTTTACGGTATATTTTTCTGTTAAAAAGTTCATATGCCTAAGTCAAAATAATAAAGCTATAACCTTTCATAATATAACGAACCTTACTTGACCTTACATAAGTTGGAATACTTACTAAATTGTACTATTGCCTTAATATAAAGTTGCCCCTGAGGCTAAATAAGGGTGGAAGGTCAAATGTGTACCAGAACTGTTCAACGATTCTGCTCATTTGTATTCAAAATAGTTGTCCTTGTTATTTTAGTTACTATGGGCCATTTTGTACCACTCGTGCCCTTAAAAGGGTTAAACATTTTAAGTCACGATAACCCTATCTGCTGATTAATACCGGTTCACCCTTGAGAGGCAACCCCTGCTGACTAGATGTAATGTCTAAGCACAACTGTGTTCCGGTTCGAAGGGCACTGTAGCTAGTGAAATTACTGGGCTTTGAAAACACTTTACACAGAAAGTTTCTAATGATGGATGTATTCTAACGTAACTCAGTCACAAAACTTAAGAATATTTATAACATATCTAGTAGTTTTTATTTTATGTATTTCCGTATGTATGTTAATTTATTTTTTCCTTCGAATAATTCAACCAATAGATATGTATTTAGACTAACTAGTGTATACATACACCACATTAACCAAAACATCTCTAGCCTCAAAGGTTTACTGGGAGAAAACTCTTGTTAAGGGGAATCCTCAAGGCAAATTGCCATACAAAATGTTTCGGACAAATACTCAAAAAGTAAGGCGTATTATAGTAATTTCTTTACTCTATTCGTTTTGTCCATGTTTTTTGATTTCGTCAACGAAAAAAAAAGGTTGAAAAGGTTGAAGGGTGAAAGGTTTCATAATTTAATTTAGATTTTATACGTGTTTTAAAATTAACCCTACTAACTTAAAAACACTTTTTGAGTATTTGTCCGAAACATTTTGTATGGAATTGGATTTGAGGATTAGCCTTAAGGTTAAGCTCACCTTTGTACATTTCTTTTTTGATGCTATTTTATACTATACTATATACGTGTATATAGAATTTACATGTATATAGTATATACGTGTGAGTGCGTAATTACAGAATTAAAAAAAATATTGCTGAAGTACTTCAGATCTTAATTGATCGTGACACACTATCAGAAGGCGCAAGCTTTACATCGAAAAGCTACATAATTTTTTTTAACCTTTTATTGTGTTCCACTTTTGGGCAAAAGTCTCTCCCATCTTACACTTTTTGCAGTCGCTAGCCACCACCATAATCTATATAATAAAGGTAATTATTCCTCAAAAAAATAATGTATTTTATTTACGAAACCGCCTTAGTACATTTTTCTCCAAACGTAATATTTCCCATACATCAAAATAATGATTTCATTTGCCGCTAAATAAATTATTCTCATTTTCATAGGGGCTTTGTGACGTAACGGCCTGGAAAAACTCGGTTAACCCTCAGAGGAGGATAGAAGATCTTTTATTTTGAATGTATGAGTAAGAGGCGAGATCTACTTGTGATATCGTATGGGATAAAGTACCTTGTACTAGGTTATTGATGCTCTCAATGCTCTACTTGTTCTATGTAAAAATGTTTTCTTTAACCGACTCCGAAGAAAGAGAGATATGGGTAAGTATGGACACTTTTTTGTAGGTATTTTTTGACGTGACTACGGCTACTAAATCGTTGAACGTCGGCTGCATGCACGAAAACGTTGACGTCATTGGTAACGCTGTCATTGTCCGGTAACGCTCATTGTCCCGTTACGCTGGTAGT
Source organism: Lobophora halterata (assembly GCA_932526365.1). Lineage (NCBI taxonomy): Eukaryota > Metazoa > Arthropoda > Insecta > Lepidoptera > Geometridae > Lobophora > Lobophora halterata. The sequence continues at coordinate 4,378,431 of OW052026.1, forward strand.
CACGTTAAACTATCGTCCGTAAACCAACTTTACAGACGACCATTTTTTTATTGGTATGGTTGAGGACCAAGCATCCAGAACTTTGGTTATTTTATAACCGTTGCATTATGTGGGTCGCGGGTTCGAGTCCTGATAGCAGTTGTTTCAATGCATTTTTTAAAAATTTAATAGTACCTATGTGTGCAAACTACGTGCTCATAAATACAAAGGAAAAAATTTAGAGAAAACTATAAATAACATATTTCTCAGAAAAATGCATTCTTATTAGCGTGGTGGGACCTATCGCGCTCCTAGCAGAGAGTAGGCCTGAATGTAAGGAATAATATAGGCTGATCTAGATAGAGATGTATCCCTCTTTGACAGAAATACCTTTACCATAAGTTATGTAAACAAATTGTAGCTAAGTTGTATCGAATAGCTCAGATACCGTCTAGCGGTTGCGGTCTGCGGTCGCGCCGCGACAAGTTAGAGTCTACGTAGACGTCTATGGATTGGTATCCATATTTCGATCTATCGAGAAATGCCATAGATAATTGGATATCTTAATGAAAGACAGCCTTACTAGGGATGAAAGGTTGAAAGCTTTAAACGTATCATGATTTCTGGCGGGGCAAATGCTTTTACTTTTATAAGTTTTCATCTTGACTGACTGAACTAAAATGCGAGAAACTAGAATGCACCTAGTATATCTTTTTTCTATGGCATAGGCCAAAACACTGAACGTAGAGACTTGAAATTTCCAGGGTATGTTAGTTATGAAGTTTACCTGTGTAGGTAATAGGAACTAAGAAAATAAGAAATATATAGTCGTTTCTATAATTGTCTTTACACCCAGCTTACGCCGGTTTTCTCCTGCGATTAAACCACTCACACAAACACATCATGTTTGTGTGTGAATAAACTACTGATGTGAATAAACCACTTAAGATATACCCCTAATATATACCACAAGTAGTTTAATCACAAAAGAACATTGGCGTAAGCTGGGTGTTAAGACAATTATAGAGCCGACTGTACATAGATACAAATCTAAAACCTTTTTATGTTTTTAGTTCTATCTCGTTGTTTGTGTTGTTCTATTTTTTTCTTCATGTTTTGTTATTTTGAAATTAAATTACCATAAATAAATGACCTAGCACAATAAACGTAAGTAAATTGAAATTATTTTATGTATGCTGATGTATATATCGAGCAAAATATGCTGGATATTTTAAATATTACCAAATTTTATGTAACCATATTTTTGACAAATAAATATCTTATCTTATCTTATCTAACTTTACTTACCCTGAAAGTTTCAGCCTAATAGCTAACCAAGAAGTGTTCGAAAGAGTTGCAATTTGTAAGATTCTACCCAGAACAACAGACAGACAAACAAGAAAGTGACTTCATTTATGAAAAAGTTATGTTCATGAAAACGTTGTAATAATAATTTGTTAGTTCACAACGCAAGTTCGCAATGTTACTTGTTAGCTAGTTATTATTTGATTTTATTTATTTATACACACAAAACACTGTGACGTGTTAGGTACCACAAATAAAAATTATAGGTTAAGACTAATCCTCAAATCCGAATTCCATACAAATTGTATCGGACAAATCATAATCAAAACAAGTATAATCAAAATAAGACAAATCAATCCTAATCATAATCGGAAAAATATCGGAAAAACTCAAAAAGTACGCCGTATTATAGTAATTTCTTCACACTATTCGTTTCGTCCATGTTTTTTGATTTCGTCAACAAAAAAAGTAAAAGGTTTCATACTTTAATTTAAATTTTATACGTGTTTTTAAGTTAGTAGGGTTAATTTTAAAACACGAATAAAATCTAAATTAAGGTATGTAGTATATTTTTGAGTATTTGTCCGAAACTTTTTGTATGGAATTCGGATTTGAGGATTCCCCTCAACAAAGTATTTCTATATTATTAGCATGTATTTATGTATCTAGCTAGTATTTATATGACAATGAGCTAGGTCACAGTTTGTTGCTATAAAATTGGACTTTATTTTCCACGGACCAATTTGCCCTCTAGTCTAAAAAATTACCAAACGAGCTTTAAGTGAAAATAACTCCATTTACTTACGAAATTGGGTCTTTCTTGTAAAGTTAAGCTGAAAAGGCGCCGAGGATTCGTCTTTCTAATGCCCTATAAATAAACATATAGTATGAATGTAAAGGGGTCTACACTCAGTACTTCATAACTAGAAAACCAAATCTGAACCTGTAATGTTTTTTAACACCTTGACAAAAACATACGAATAGGGACGACTTACAAAAAAGTTACAAATGTCATTATGATTACTTTTTGCAGATACTATATTTTTATCTTTGTAAATGTGTCCCAAATTAATTTAATATTTTTAAATTTTTTTATGACTTTCGAAAACGCAAGACTCTTACAAACAGCTTCATCTGTCTTTGTCTAAAATGTGTAATATTTTTTTTTATTTTACACAAGGTACGATTTTTTTAAAGACTCAGAAAACCTGTTGTGATTTGATAAATTGATAAAATTATATAACTGTAAACAAGACATTGCGACAGACTGAGAACGTACAATAATGTTTTATACGAGTATGTTGAGACTGTAATAACTGAAGGCTGAAAAGAGGTTTGACCTTGCCAAGACCCTAGTCTGCAGTCTCCCTTACGGACCTTTCGTAGAATAGCTTATTGATGTTGTGAGTCCTTAACAATGGCACAGCTGTGTCGAATACTCTCCTATAAAAACACCTACCCAAAAACATATACCAAACAGTACAGATAGTTATCAAAAACTTAATGATTTTTGAGCACAAAAAGTATTTAGACAAATATGTATAAGTATAGCCAAAAAAGTGTGGGTTAATTCGCTTGGACAGATTTAATAACAGTAACAGTGGAACTCGTTTGGGTGTTACTCCATGGGAACCCATCCATATTTGTGCTTAACTTATTGAAAAAAATCTTAATGGGTAGCAGTCCGTAATTTTTCCTATCAATATAAATAAAAACTAATAAGAAGTAAATTTGTATAGAAATAAGGGAAATTTTTGAGGCTGTTTTTTATATTTTTACCCGCCATGGTAATAATAAGGTTGGAATTTTTTTTTACACGCCCTAAGGCTAGAATTGCAGTGTCGTTACTGCTTTACATTACACATTTATTGTGACCTACCCTTGGAAAAACACGTATTTTTATGATATTGAAGTACGGGGCGATGAATTGTTGTAAGTTTGAGATACGAGTGCGTTTGTGCTATTGAGGCAGAATGTTTTGTGAACAGAAAAATGAGGTGAGTGTTATCAGGACCCAAAATACAGCATTGTAAACGGATACCGAAATATATATATTAAAGTCCATCCAAGGTTTCAACAATTACTACAATGTTACCGTAAAAAAGTAAAACGCTCTTTAATTACTTCGGTAAATAGGTAATTTTTATGAAGTGCTCATTTCTTAATTATCACCAAGAACGGAAACCTCGTATGTTAGAATGGGCATTAATATTTCTAAAACGTGCTATTTATTTTAAAATAAAGTTATTGATATTTTTTTGTATAGTTGTAGCCAAAAAAAATTATTTGAACAAAGTGTAGAATCGTTCTTTTTTTACCTAATATAATGGCTCGTAATAGGAAAGCTGTGTAAACTTGTAACGCGTCTACGAATTCGTAGCACTGCTACGCCTTTATCCTAGGACCTAGTTATGCATATCTGCGTATTTTCTTTTTCATAGGTTAAATCTTATATTTTAAAAATCATTTCAAATAAACTCTTGCAAGTAGTTCAAGTTAGAAGGTATGACCAAAGAATAAGTAATAATTATGTACCATAGTATGATCGCGTGCGAATTTGTCAATTTGTGGCAGACATTGGCGTTCAGTTTATATAAAAATATTTTTGGACAAAGCCATCTACATAGTCCCAAACTAAGTAAGTTTGTTCTATAGGAACCAGTTATCTAATAGACTTTTCGCGTTTTTTTTATATTTTTGATTAACCTTTTAATAAATTAATATTTGGTGAAATAAACGTGGTGAAGTAATTTCTTTTTTCAAAGCTTTCAGAATTTTCTTAAGCATGTCAGCTTCATTGAGTGAGTGAGGGTCACCTTAATATTAGGCGATATTATGTTCGTCAGTGTGAAAATAATATTTTGAAAAGAATAATAGAATACCAACACAAAATCGAGTTTTTCTATGAAAATATAACACCAAAAATATTTCATTTAGCCTGACACATTGTCATGTAAGCTACGATAGTTTATTTGTGATACAGAAGGTGTCAAAAAATAACTCAAAGTATTCTGAATTACGTTTATAGTGGCACTCAAATGTTAACACATTTAACTTAAAAAAATATTTTAACGTTCCTAAACCTATAGGTAAGCTTTTATTTTAGTTTTGTTTTCTAAAACTATCTCTATTTTTATCTTAACCTATTTTTTTTCCAAAAAAACGTTGCTTCAATAAACTGCATTACATAGACTATTGTTACACGGTTTGACCGCTCATCCACTTTAAGACATTCTGACGATCATATTCGAAAACCCAGTACATAATTTCACTAGCTACAGCGCCCTTTCAACCTGAGCACAGTAATGTGTATGTATAACTTACACATGTAAGTATTACTTACACATTACTTGTACACACCATTTAAGACCTAGGATCCGTTGAACCACATCCTTTGCCTTTATTTTTCCTCGAATAGTTTTGTTTTTGATACGGTGTTCTATCTTCATACATCCGTATTCAATAATATTGTTATCACGGACTCCTATTACTTTCTCAAAATTATAAAACTATCAGTCTGTTTGTACTGTTTTCTACTAAACCGTTGATGTTACTCATGTGACTGTGGTATGTCGGCAGTTAGACCACGGAATTAGCACGTTACTAATTGTTATTATTGTGTGGTTACCTGCCAGGTATGCTGAGTATGTCACAGGATATGTACGTGACATGGTATGTAACATAATATGTAACACAAACCGTGTATGTCAACTATTCCGAGAATGCGGGGCAAATTGGATCCATTTTATAACGTGGTTTGTTCTGTTTTATGAATGCCTGGTACTTTTCAGTTTGAAATATGGAATTAGATACATTTTCAGCACGAAATGTTTGAATTAGATGAAAATTATGCGCTTCCTAGTTCCTACTAAACGCAAACAAGCCGTGTTGGCCGAGTGGGAGGTGCCTCGACTTTCGATCCGAAGGTCGTGTGTTCAAATCCGGTCGTACACCAATGGATTTTTCTATGTGTGCATTAAAACACGTACTTAACGGTGAAGGAAAACATCGTGAGGAAACCGGCGTAAATGTCGTAGAACCTTAATAGTTCGTAAACATCTGTCAAGTGCACGAAAGGAGCTTTTTCGAGGCGCACTTGAAATGCTTTCACCACACTGGTTCGAAAGAACTAGTGACACGATAAGAAGAAGACTAATAGCATAAATGCGTTTTTGTGAATGGATTTTGTTTGTGAGAATGGATGTTTCTCATTATGCCAAACCTACTGACTGATATAGCTGAATTTTTGTAAGTATATAGGCAGTTTATAGTTCATAAACTGGATAAAACAAAGGTAATGTTTCATCTGGTGTTGAAGGCTTTTGGTTGCTTTGCATCTATCTTGTGGCACTTTTAGGTACTTCTAGACTGGTACTTTGTTTTGTACTTTATTTTTACTTAGTTTTTAACTTAATTTAATGTTAATCTTATTTTTTATGCTATTGATCATGTATCTGCAATAAAGATATATTATTATTTGATTGATGACCCTGCCTACGAAGCTTGGTGTTCCGGGTTCGATCCCCGGCCGGGGCAAATATTTGTGACGAACACAAATGTTTGTTATCGGGTCTTGGATGTTGTGATGTCTTGTATGTGTCCATGCCACCTGTGACACAGGGAATCCTAGTGCAGGGGTGTGAGTGTGTGAATGTATGTTTTTTTTTTCGAAGAATCTAAGTTCTTCGGTTTTGGCTTCACATCAAAGGTATATAGTAAAGTATATATAAAGGTGTCAAATAATTGAAGAGATTATTTTGTCATAAGTCAGAGTCGATAAGTCAAGTCATGCCCCTGTAAAGTAGTGGCGGTTGCGACTTTACTAGAGGCTTCTATGGAGTTTTGGAGGCAACACAAAAAGTCACGTTTTACAGCATTACACTATTCACCAACACTCATACACGTTCACGAGCACTTAATGGATAAAATACCACCGTTTTTACACATAAACTGAGTGTTTATGTGTAAAAAAAGTTATACAATTTTTGTCAATTAATTTAATGCCGCCAATGCGCCATTTTTCACGTTCCCGCCAAAACTCGAATGTATGTTTTTTTTGTTGTTATTATTATTATTAATACATTCACACTTATTTTGTTATTATCTTACCTACCGTGTTTCTGACAAATAAAATATCTTTATCTTTAATATCTTTATCTTTATTAGTCAGTCAATTTTACTATTTTAATAATATCAAAACATATTTCAATTTAAAGAGACTGACAAAAACATATTTTTATTCCAAGCATCGAATACCTGACAATACGGCGGGAAAAATAACAAAAAGTTTATCATCGTTTACTCTACCATAGTACAGCTAAACGCCAGTAATGCAAATTTACAGACAGTCAATACACACCTTCATTACTTATTGTAAGTATTATATATTATAAGGTCCTAACAACGCTGCGCGCTATCTGGGTAGAGATTTAGGAAGGAACAGGATAGCTGATAACTAACTAACATACTTTTTGTTCGTCCTGATACAGGAATCGAATCTGCGACAGCCTTCTGTCATTCGACCATTCGCGTCGCTAAATGAAATTTGATGTAGCTAGAAGAAATCGCAGTGGATGATTGGGCTAACGGCGCAGTAAGGGAGATACCTAATTTTCTCCGTAGATACCATTATATACTAATGTAAAAGTTAACAAGAATTAATAATTAAATGTTTATTGCTTGCTTTGTTTAATCACGATGAAATTACTGAACAAATAGAATTCGAATTCGTAAAAGAGTTAGGTATAACTTTGTATATGTACGCACATCTGGCGTTTACTATGGCGCGACTCAATCTCAGTAAGACAATGGATGTACAGCCTACAGAGAGAGTAATAAAGTATTGAAAACAGTGGGAGAAGTCCAATCAATATCCCATACACTCTGGGGATGAGATCATTGAGCATGAAACCATAGACGACGAGTTTTAATAGAGACGTAATGCATGTCAGAATCTTGTTCTCAGAAAATAAATCCCCTCTTTGCTCTTGTCATAACAAAATGGCGCTGTTAGTTTAGTTTAGTATAGCATTATCTTGACAGATATAGGACTTCTAACAAAATTCTAGATAGGTACTAAAAAACTACACATAGGACTACACTTAAGAATTATTGGTTAACATATATTTGGTAAACAGGCAATGTTTTATTGCTATATAATTTTAAAATTTAATTTAAAGTGCTAAGCCAAGCCTCGGAGGTTTGGTTTAGAAATGCAACAAAAAGTTTAAAATGAGAGAGGCTTTAAATTAATATTTCGCAACATATTGTATTGTAAACAAGAAAAGTGAGGATGTTATCAGATTTTTAGTTTCCACAATACAAGCTCTGAGTAGCGCGGCCAAGGAGTTTCGTGAGATGACTTTATATTTTCTTCAACTCTTTGTAAAAGTTATCTCTATCAAACGATAAATAATTTTGTATCGCTGCTCTGGTAACATGATATCGGAAGCCAATAAAAATGAGGTGTAGGTATGTTTTTATATCTCAGGATATTGTGGAGAGATGCTAACAATTTGACGTTGTGTTTATTATCAACTTATAAATAGGTGGTTTTATGTTTTTCCATGACGGGTTCTTTTGCCAATTTCTATTAATATGTATTTTTTTTTGTTCACTTAAGCATGGGATTATTTCCTACTGTCAACCTGCTCTATCCCCATAAGGTGACAGATGGAACAAAAAAGTTCTATCTATCCTCCTGTTGTTTAAAAGGGGACAGATGTAACTTGTAAAGTTCTACCTGTCCTTCTATTGTTGACGGGGGAACAGACAGAACTTTTACAATTACTCATATAGGTATGACTAATTAATGATCTCCAATTAAAAAAAAATCGTTATAAATCTTTTTTTTATTGTAATGAAAGTTGTACATTTTGAGTATTATACAAGATAATTTTGTAAGCAGGCGACAAATTTTAGAAGCAAACGATAGGTAGGTGTCCTTAAAATATGAAAAGGCATTTTATAAACTCCAAACTTTTGCGCCGTAAATTCGTAAACAAATATGACAAATATTTAAAGGAACGAAATTTAATAACGCTGTAATTTAAGGGAGTAAGTGAACCTGAAAGGAATTTTAAAGATTCGTGCCCCAAAAGGTCTTCTGACCTGAAAAAACAATTTCATTTTCACCCGAAAACTTTTTTGTCTTTCAAATCGTCTCAATGAAAAATATTTACAATAATGACATCATAAAATCATCTTCATTTATTTTCACACGAAAACTATTTCGTCGGTTGATAATAAGACATTGAGATTGTAACTATGAGGATTTATGTTAAATTTAGACCTTCTGAGAACAGAACCAATCAAAAAGTATATCGTTTAAAACAAAAAAAGATTTTTTCTAATAGGTTTATAAAGAAAAAAGATCTGAGTATACAAATATAAAAAAAAAACAATTTCATTCATTAATTTCTGTTAAATTTAGACCTTCTGAGAATAGAAGGTCTAAATTTAACATAAATCCTCATAGTTACAATCTCAATGTCTTATTATCAACCGACGAAATAGTTTTCGTATGAAAATAAATGAAGATGATTTTATGATGTCATTGTTGTAAATATTTTTCATTGTAACGATTTGAAAGACAAAAAAGTTTTCGGGTGAAAATGAAATTGTTTTTTTTTATATTTGTAACCTCAGATCTTTTTTCTTTATAAACCTATTAGAAAAAATCTTTTTTTGTTTTAAACGATATACTTTTTGATTGGTCCCATAAAGTCTTCAAATCTTTTCCGTAAGTTAGTTTTTAAATCAACATAACTAAAAATAATATTATGGTACCTAACTAAATTGCGCATTTTGATTATCTGTGACTTTTCAGTGGTGTTTACCATCACTAGAACAGTCTAATTGAAGTCGGTTGTGGTATGTTTTTGTAAAACCTTGATTTATTGGGTGACTTGTTTTCCATACCTATTACTTACTAAACATACATAAACATAAACATATGTACAAACTAGCACCTGATAATCTTATTACACAAGTGATATCGAAATCCCACAAGTTAATCCGTTGTGACAAGCCTATTAGGACAACACGTAGAAATATTCATTAATCAGGATATTTAAACAATGAAATGAAATAATAAATGATTATGTTAAATTATAATTATAATTGGAATTGAGTGTAATCTTGTCCCAAAAACGGAAAGTTTATAAACGTGCCCCAAATTTAATTAATTGAAATGTGGTGTTGACGTTACATTAAAAAAAATACAGCAACATACATTGCCAGGGTGTCACGCCGCTGGTGTGCGGGATCGATTCCCGCATCAGGCAAAAATGTTCATCAGAAACAATACATTCTACAAGTACAAGTTCCGGTTAGTTTGGGGCTATATGGCGTTGTGTGAAATGGCCATTGATTTGTGGTGTATCTATACTTATTCTCTCTTCTTCTTCGTGTTCTTCATTACTGAAGGTCGTGCCCGTCTTGAAAGACTTGAGTGGCTCGATTGACAAGCTGCTTCCATACTTATCTGTCTCTGCATGTCTCAGGGCGGCAGATACAGGGAGTCCCGTAAGTGTCTTGACCTGGTCGGACCAGCGGCTGGTGATCGGCCGCGTGGTCTTTTAACTTCAACCTTTCCCACTACAACCAGTTTTTCGAGATTGTCGGGTTGCCTTCGGGCTATATGGCCATAGTAACTAAGGACACGTTGATAACAAACGGTTGACAACCTGGTCTTAATGGCTAGTTGTTCCAGTATCAACTTGTTCGTTCTTTTAGCAGTCCATGGGATGCGCAACATTCTCCTCCAGCACCACATTTCGAACGCATCTATCTTTTTCCTGTCAACAGCTCGGATAGTCCAGGATTCAGCGCCATATGAAAATATTGAAAAGACCAAGGTTCTTACGAGTCTCTTTTTGGTAGTGTTTGATACCTTTCTATTTTGCCAGATTTTCGTAAGCTTGCTCATTGCAGACTTGGCCATTTGAGTTCCTCATTGTATTTCTTTTTCGCATCCTCCCTGTTCGTTCAGCATGGAACTATCTTTCTATACTTATCAAGATTCGGTAAATAAAAATTACAGTAAGTAGGTAGGTATCTATGCAAGTAGAACAAATATATAAATTCAGAATAACAAATTAAAAGTCCTTGTAGGGAACTTGCTGTAATAAAGCACGTTGCACACTGAAAGTTGTGTTACAAAATGTGTTCATATAATAAGCTGAAAATATGCAGAATGCGTTTTCGTAGTAAACTGTGACCACGTGTGCTCACGTGCCCCAGATAAGGGTCTTGACACACGGAGAGCTAGTTAAACTTTCTGTCTTTCATCTGACTTATTTTAAGGGCGAAAGTTTGTAAGGATGGTTTGTTCCTCAACACTTAATCACGCCAAAACTACTGAACCAATTTGACTTATTTACGGCATGGAAATATTGCTATTTAATAAGTCCTATCTTATCTTTGTTTTGGTACGTTATCATAGTATTTCCGATACAAGACCTAAAGTCCAGGTTTATAGTTTTTTTATACATACATTGTAATAATTAATATTTCCTTTTTAAATTAAAAGTAGGATTAAGTCTGTTTATAAGTTACCCATTCGTGTACAGTACGTACCGCCTGCCTGAAAAACTATACTTACTACTTAAAGTATTTAAATAAATATTTTGGACATTTCACACAATGCCATCTAGCCCCAAGCTAAGCAGAGCTTGTAGTATGGGAACCAGATAAACTAATAAAATATTTACATACTTTTTTGTTAATACATACATAGAATAAATAGAAATCCCAGACAGACAAACATAGATGTTCGTCACACAAATGTTTATCCCGAAGCGGGAATTGAGCCTGCGACACTCGGCGTAGCAGTCCAACTTACTTGCCTCTCGACCATCCGTGTCGTATCCTTTTCTGAGTTGAGAGAGAACGCTCTCAGTGTGTCTCCTTCTTATACCTACAATAATAAAGCCAGTACGTCACTGGCACACGGTTCCTCATTACTTCTGTTAGCTTTAAACTGCACCATAATGCTGTGTGTGTAACAAGCTTTACTTTAAGCTTTGTTGTTTTCAACTTTATAATCCACTGTTTAAGGATCAAATTCGAGTGGCTTTAAGCGTTGTGTCAAATTTTAGTCATAGAATTGGTTCAAATGTCTTGCGCAACTTACGTAACAAAAATACTATCTGCAACTATACCCCGATTTATAATTCAAGATTTTTTTTGTAAACAAAGAAGTGTCATGATATGTCACTGTAACAGAGATAGGTCAGGGTTAAAAACGAGTTTATACCACGGATCACTATTACTAGTAATGTCGCGCGGTTTTGCTTGTGCGATAGTTTCCTATTTTACCTAAATAGTTCTTAACCAAACTTATTCAGGTACTTCAGAACACTGAAAAGTAGGTAGAATAGGAAATAAAATTTGTGAATCTAAACTTCAGAGATATTAATCATAATTATGCCAAGGTACCAAAAGTATTTAGGAAAATTGAGTAAACGACACTTTGATAAGTATTATTTTAGAGTGGTCACACCTTTGTTTACAAAAAAAAATCTTGAATTCTAAATCGGGGTATAGGTATCTTAGTAAACCGAAAAATATTTATTAAGGTTTAACAAAAACCTCCGTACGCACCTCTGAAAAGTCACAGAGAAGCAAAATACACATTTTTTTCTACTTCGATGACATATTTTTTTCAGTTATTTTGATTGCATATAAATACTGAACTACTGAACCAATTTTGATGAAATTTCTATGGGACCAATCTGAAAGTATGTATATCCACTCAAACAAAACAATGTTTTTTAAATCGTATCATTAACACAGTTAAAAAGTAACAAAAAAGTAAAACTTTTTTTTTTACTAAGAAGTAACAAACATAAAAAAAAAGAATTGATGTATTCCTGCTTTTTTGAAGTCGGTAAAAAAAGTACTAAACGTTTGAGGGCCTACATATCGCCCCAACCTCAAACTTAAGGTCATCGCACTTCACGCCCTTTCCAAAAGTGATCACTTTATGGCCTGTTTACCTTATTTTATGACCTGCGTTTATTGGACGAAATTAACTAACGAGATGAAATTAACTATTAGGATGGCCGTTTAATTTAAGGATTAATAAGACATTAAATGCTTGTTAGATTAATTCGACAAATTACATAGCTAATAAATAATAATGGATGTTGAACAGCAATAACTTGCGCAAGGAAAAAAATCTGTAGGTACAGACAGCGTCAGAGATAAGTATCCCCCTTGCACAAGACACCCAGAAAGAAGCTATAAATCCTTTCAAAAAATTTTATACTTAAAATTATTTTTAGGATTACATACTGTTATACAAATATAATCTATTTTGAATAGACAAAACTTCTCCATTCGCCGCGACGGTGATTTAAAGAGATTTGAAGCTGGGTATTATAATGCAAGGGGGATACTTATCTATGACGCTGTCTGTACCTACCTATTACCAGGTTTTATTTTCGTTGCGTTGGTAACATCAACTATCAAAAGTTTTAAACAGAGAGAGGTTTTTAATTCGATTGAATTATTAATAACTCGATTTTATTGGTTTTTTTAACCGACTTCAAAAAGGTGGATGTTCTCAATTAAGTTCAATTTTTTTTTTTGTTTGAGAGGTTATTATACTTTTAGATTGGTCCCATAGAAATTTAATCAAAATCTGTTCAGTAGTTAGTTTTTAAATCAGAATAACTAAAAAAAAATCGTCTGTAAAGTTGGTTTACGGACTATGGTTTAACGTGCGTAACGGGACAATGAGCGTTACCAGAAAATGACAGCGTTACCGGACAATGACATATCAACGTTTTCGTGCATGCAGCCGGCGTTCATCGATTTATTAGACATATGCCTACTTGCACCAAACTGTCAAAGTCCCTAAGCAATTACTTTAATCGCTTGGTAGTTCTTAACAGTACAGATTCTGACCGTTAAGAACTGTCAAGCGAGCAAAGTTGTTACTTAGGAACTTTGAAAGTTTGGTGCAAGTCAGCAATAGTCACGTCAAAAAGTCGTTGAAGTAATTAGAACAAAATTACGTATTTGCTTCCCTGTGACTTTTCAGCGGTGCCTACGGTCACTAGAACAGTCCGATTGAAGGCGGTTGTTGAATGTTTTTGTAAAACCTTGATTATTATGTAAACAAGTGAAGATACGCTCACCTGATAGTAAGAGATCGTGCTTGCCCATGACCAAAACAGTGCTACACAGGAATTTAATTAACGTAAGTTTCCAGTTACCCAAGTCCAATATGGATTCGTCGATGTCATCATTCTAAACCGTGATGACATTAGTAACAAAAGCTGATGATACCTACTTACATCTCATCGCCAAATATCATAGGTTTGCCTAAAGACCTATCACCAAATTTTTTGACAAGCGTAATCATATCGAATCGTCACAGGGAGAGGTCAACAGTGATTAATAAGTCAAATCTTGAAAAAAAATATAGAAACAAAATATTTTTGTCTTCTTCTTATCGTGTCACTGATTCTTTCGAACCAGTGTGGTGAAAGGATTTCAAGTTCGCCCCGAAGAGGCTCCTTTCATGCACTCGGAACATGTTTTTGAACTTCATGCCGGTTTCCTCGCGATGTTTGCCTTCACCGGTAAGCACGTGTATAATGCACACATATAATTTTTGACACAGAAAAATCCATTGTTGTACGACCGGGTTCGAACCCATGACCTTCGGATCGCAAGTCAAGGCACCTTCCACTCGGCCAACACATCTTTTTACTCGGCCAACACAGTTTTTTTTAATTATTTTTTTTTGTGACTGATTAGATACTAAATACGCTTGTCAAAAATTTACGTGAAACTGCTAGAATTCGTATGACGTTTTTAAAACGTTGTATTCTTATCTGTGAAGGCTTCGACACGAAAACGCTTGTAAAAAATACTCCTGTTACGGCTACCGTACGTATGTTTGTCATATACACTGTTAACTTCTCTGTAACGGCTTCGATATGAATACGATTTCCAAAAATTACGTAGTAAGGCTTAAATTTGTATGAATTTTTAAACCTTTTAACTGTTTACTGTTTTGACGTGACTTAGTCTAATATTAATTTAAATTTTGAAGGATAAAATCCAGAAGGAGGTTGTCCGACAAAGAACCAAAGTGATCGACATAGCTCTCAGGATTAGCAAGCTGAAGTGGCAGTGGGCTGGCCATGTATGCCGAAGAACCGACAACCGCTGGAGCAGGCGTGTTCTTGAGTGGAGACCGCGTATCGGCAGCGTAGTGTAGGGCGCCCTCCGGCCAGGTGGAGTCACGACTTACGAAAGGCAGCCTGTAAAAAGTGGATGCGGAGAGCCGAAGACCGAGCTCAGTGGCGCGTTATGGGAGAGGCCTACGTCCAGCTGTGGACTAAAGTGGGCTGATGAAGATGATGAAGTCTAATAAATCGATGAACGCCGGCTGCATGCACGAAAACGTTGACGTCATTGTCCGGTAACGCTCATTGTCCCGTTATGCTGGTTGAGACGTTGTCATGTTAAACTCCGTTTACGTCTGTAAACCAACTTTACAGACAACCAATTTTTTTTTTATATAAACTATTATTTTCTCTAACGGTCTCGATATGAATACGCTCGTCAAAAACTCAGTGATAGCTACCGATGATTGGGTGCACGAGTCTCCCACGTAGAGCGTGACCGGCCGATCACCGATGTCTTGCTATCGATACATCATCGGCGCACAACTTACCGACAATCGAAACCTGGATATAAAGAATCAGATGCTGGATGTGGCTTAGTGATATATTTATTCAACCGTTCTTATAATCAATTTTACAAAAACAAACAACAACCGAATTCAATCGGACGGTTCTAGTTACCGTTGGCACCACTGAAAAGTCACAGGGAAGCAAGATTCGCAATTTTGTTTACTTTTTCAGACACTACTTATATATACTATACTTCTGAACCAATTTTGATGGAGTTCTATTAGGACAATTCTGAGAGTATAAACTCTCATACGAAAAGACAATTTTTCAAATCGGTTTATGAAAATCAAGGTAACAAACATAATTTAATAAAAAATCTACCGAATTGAGAACCTCCTCCTTCGGTACTAGCAACCGATTTAGATTTTTTTTTGTTTGAAAGGACATACCATTAAATTGGTCCAATAAAAATTTACCAGGGATTGTTGAAAAACTAAAACAGAAGAAAAGCTAAAGGAAATCTGAAAAAAAAAGTTTTGATGAAAAAATTTTTTTTTATGATTTTTCTTTGATATTTTAAAAAATGATGCCACATCCAGTACTTCTTAACTGTATCAATCGATGAACACGAATGACATCACCACAACAAAGGTGGTTCCTAACAAATGACCACTCGCTTTAGCTTTGCTTTACTCCACCCCACCATTTAAACCCTATTGTAACTAGCTAGAGTCGAATTTCCCTTGGCAACTTAAGGTCGTCTTACAAAAATACTTACAGATATCAATTTCAACCTTATGTGAGTGGAGTAAGACAGAGATTTCTTTGAATATTTCTGGGTATGATAGGAAAAAATAGTAAGAAATAAAATCAACTTTATCACGTTGATTCTATGGCAGATATTGTATGAACCAATGAAATATGTTATGTTAGAGATTGTATTGTATTTCATTAGGTAAACGTGTTTAATGGAACTTATTAATAGATATTATTAATCATATTAATGGATGTATTGGAAAGATATAAAAAGAAAATAGGATTGTCCCTGAAAATACTTGATAGAAGAAAAAATAGACCATTCACATTCACATCACCGAATAAATAAGAACCATTACAATCAGATTGTTAACATTTTTTTTTCTACCGAATCTGAAATACCTAGTGATTAAATAGGTAGTTATACAAACAGTTAAATGAGGCGGGCTTTTTCAGAATTCAAATCAAACAGTTCAGTAGTTTTGGCGATTGAAGCACAAATCCTTACCAAACCTTCGCCGTTATAATATTGGTTGCATACATGTATATCATATCATTCATTTATTCATTAGAATCATATTAGAAACGCGTAACATATTAGAAACGCGCCAAAAAAATGTGTCAGAAGTTGGCTAGTTTAGCCAACATTGGTCGACATACAAGTATAATAGTATAGAATCATACCGTAACATATTGGTAACGCGCCAAAAATATATGTTACAAGTTGCCTAATTTAGCCAACTTCTAACACATTTTTGCACTGATGCTCATTTTCGAAAAAGAGAAGTACCTACTGAAAATAAAAGGGTTAGAGAAATATTACAGATTAAAGTTACTAGGCTTTTCATTGTTAATAAAACTCCATCGCAAAAAGTAACAAAGATAATAATAATGAACATGTGAATATTTCATTTTCAACCGACTTCAAAAAAGGAAGAGGTTCTCAATTCATTTGTTTTTTTTTAAATGATAGTTACCTCAGAACTTTATTTTTAACCCATTAAAAACATTCAAGCGCATTCGTAACCTCCTCATTTCTAAAGTATGTTGAAAATATAATACTGTGAAAATGGTATTAGCAGAGGGTGAGCAAGTATTGTTTTTGAAAATAAATTCTTTATTAATAAATATTAGATAAATTCTATATTAAAAATACGGGCAATAAAAGTAAAAGCAATTTCTGTTTTCTAACTTCAACACCACTTTGTCTGCGGATATAGGTCACAGGAAGAACCCTAGGTTTTGTTACGGAGCTAAGGCTATGTCTCACGCAAATTGGAATTTATGCCGAGACACTGAGTTAAGTTATCACTTGGTTTTTGATAATTCTTAAGGAAAAGTGAAGAAAATTGTTAAGTTTTCTTTATATTTAGGCATTCATTTGGTCTTTTAACCAATACCACATCCTCAAACTAATTTAAAAAAATTATATGACTCGTTGTCCTTGTTTGCTTTGTTTGTTACGCCCAAACCTTTACCTACAAAATACTTCAAACAATTCAAATTAATACCTACGTGCACAAAACTATCAAAGTTCCTAAACAATTACTTTTCTTGCTTGCCAGATTTAACGGTCCAAATTCAGACCGAACTGAAGCGCGTTAAAGTAATTGCTTAGGAACTTTGACAGTTTGGTGCAAGTGGGCATAAGTCATATTGTTTAGACTTAGATCTTATCTAACCTATTAAATCTGCGAATCAATTGAAGTCGGTCTTAGTTTGTTTTTGTAAGAACTTTGATTATTTGAGTTTTAACTGGTGTTTTGAACGCAATATGCATAATCTAAAGTTAAATAGGTAACTTTAGATTATGCATATGCGTTCAAAACACAAGTCCATTGACTTGTACTAAACCTTTCCTTACATGTTCCGAACAAATATGCAAGCAATAAAATAATTAATACACAGGCGTGTCTCATAGCTCGTTGAGGTAATAAAAAGGTTAGTTTATAACTGAGTGCAATTTCAGACTAGAGCGTAGTTATCTTTAGCGCGCGTTTACGGGCGGATCGGTACTAGAGAAACCTCAAAAGCCTGCAAAGATTTGCGTATACGCGTACAGGTATCCTCACGGTTTAATAGCGCAGAAGTCGATTCTTAGATGTGTTTGGCGAGAGGTGTGCGACGCGACAGGGAAGGCGCCCGGTGCCGGCGTCTATTGGTCGCTTAGCCACCTTCCCGCCGCAGTCTTGCCTCACTTCACTTGCGCAGAGCTTCCCTCCACTTTCGCCGAGCACTATTACACATTATAGACACTTATATACAGGGTTACATGCTAAGTCGACCTAGATCCTGGAGGGGGTTGTAGCTTCCATAATTCCTGACTGATTTGACTGTGAAAGACCCTACCCCAAACTTAACCGTTTTTAAGATATTGCACTTTTAAGTTTTTTTTAAGAAAATACCGACTTTTTGTTTATTGTCTCTATTTATTTGCCTCTAATTTATTTAAGTTTGCGATTTTTGTATAGTAGATGAGTTGATTTCTTATTCCTAACACTAAAATTGCTGGTAACTTAACCAACTGGGTCGCAGTAGATTATTGATAGTTAGATATAGAAAAAAGTCGTAAGTCATTTTTTTCTCTTAGAAATATCTAAAAAAAATGTCAATGATAGTCATGCTGCAGATGTGCTTAAAATATCTACGTTTCAGTAGCTATCTAGTAAGGTATAACAAGCTATAAGTACCTATTAGGTAAGCAATAAGTATAAATATAAGCGTTTACGTTGGTTTTTCCTAGCGAGTGTCAGTAGCATGAGGCAGTGTCCTAATAGAACGCGATGACGCGACCATCGCAAGTTCGCGCGAACGTCGATCGCGCGATCACGCGATCAAACGTACTAACGTCAAATAGGCGTCCCAATTGGCATCACGTCGCGTCGCGCGATCGCGCGATGGCCAATCGGGACGCCTATTTGACGTTAGTACGTTTGATCGCGCGATCGCGCGTCGGTCGCATCGCTTGCTCGCGCGACGATCGCGTGATCGCGTTCTATTAGGACACTGCCTGAAGGCGTCCGGCTTGTCGCGCGTACACGTTCTGCAAATAATAACGAGCGGCAAATCCGCTCGGTTAATCAGCTAATCTGAAACCGTACTAAGCTATAATATTTCTGCGTTTCTTGACTTATTCTGATTTTATAAAATATCTAACGTATTATACATTTTATTACAAGAAAACATAATTACAAGAGTATCTTATTTCTATAGACAGCAATATCTATTAGACCACCGTATGTTTTTTTTCAACCGACTTCAAAAAAGAAGGACTTATCAATTTGGTTTAATGTTTTTTTTTTATGTTTGTTACCACAGAACTTTGTTGTTCATAAACCGATTTGAAAAACCTTTTTTTTTGTTTGAGAGGTTATACTTTCAGATTAGTCCCATAGGAATTTTATCGAAAAACGGTTCATTAGTTTAATTCTTAAATCAAAATAACTGAAAAAAAGTCGCTGAAATAAACAAAATTGCGTATTTTACTTCCCTGTGACTTTTCAATGGTGCTTACGGTTCACTAGAATAGCCCGATTGAAGTCTTGTTGTATGTTTTTGAAAAACCTCGATTATTATGTAAACAAAACGAACTAGATGCTCTTCTGGTGGTAAGAGATCACACCTGCCCATGACCAGAACAGTGTTACACGGGAGTTTGATTCACACAGGTCGACGGTACACTTTAGCACTCAGTCCAGTAACTTCATCGGCTCCTTCATTCGGAACACAGCAATGCTTAAACATTACTGCTTGGCGGTAAAACATGACTTGGTTTCGTATGGTACCTTGACGGAATAGTCCCTCGTGAAAAACATTCTTAAAGAAAAACACTGATAGAGTTCACGTATTACTTTCAAAACACTTAGAATTAAACGTTTTTTCAGGAATTATGGTTAGTTATTAGCTAACAATACCTATTCTATAAACTCGTGAACACGATTTGTAATGGCGGGAGCTAATATTAATGTGGTTTTTATTGCTTGGTAAACGTCGTGTGGTTTTCTCGAATGGGTGGTTTTACTTAGTTTTTACTAATCCCTGGCCACCATAAGCAGAACTCAAAAAAAGGAGAAAAGGCGATTTCATAGATTGGTGAAACAAAAGACATGTTTAAACAATGCTCCTCTGGGATAAAGCCAGTCTTCGTCTTGGGCAGCTTGAAACCCTCGCTTCACTCAGGACTCTACATAACTCCCTCGCTTCGCTCAGAAGTTAACTGAGTCTCTCGTTACGCTCAGGGTGTAATATGCTGCCCGCGACATAAGACACTGCTTAAGACACTCCATTGAGGTACAACAACTCCATGGCTTTATCCCCTTGGTGCATAATCTACTATTTAGAAGCGGTACGTTTACACGTTTACGATCCAACAAGATAGATACTACGTAAATTATACAATAATTTAGGTTTTAGAAAAACATATAACAACCTACTTCAATCGGACTATTCTAGTGACCGATTCAAATCGTCAAATAAACAACAGTAACAAAAATATTAAAAAAAACAAGCGAATTGAGAACCTCCTCCTGTTTTGAAGTTGATTAAAATTGTAATGCTTTAGGCCAGAATTATACAGAAACGATTTACAGAAATTTTACTATATTTTAGGTTGTATTGAAATTTTTACTCAATTTTTTTACCTTGCACAAATTCGCAGTCTTTGACAATAAAATATTTTTTCACACCACCTGTTCGACAATGTTCAATTATATATCATGCTATCATCAAGGTAAAGCATAACATTACCTACCAAGGGAGGTAATGTTGTATGAAACTCCCAAGGGTTATAATGTGATTTGAATTTGGGACGTCAAATTCTTGAGGAAACTTGTGGAAAACTCTAAGTAAAAGAATGCCCATATGCATTGTAAAAAGGTTTGTTTTAAAATCGAACTAGCCACTCATAAAAAAAAGAAAAAAGGCGCGACTTCAAAGATTGTGAAACAAAAGACGGTGTTGGCTGCTAAGTTCGGAGCTCTGGCTTTTTATTGCCTCGCAGAAGGTGTGAAAAGTAGAGTATGTACCTCTGGGATAAAGCCTGTCTTCGTCTTGGGTAGCTTGAACCCCTCGCGTCACTCAGGACTCTACATAACTCCCTCGCTTCGCTCAGGAGTTAACTGAGCCCCTCGTTAGCTCAGGGTTCAATATGCCACCCGCGACATAAGACACTGCTTTATCCCCTTAGTGCATAATCTACTATTATTCGTATTCGAATTCCCAATACTTAGTAGCACTCACCCTCATTCCCAGCCGACGGCCTACGTACAGAGCCGGCTACATTTCATGTCCTTGGACTTATCTGATCCATCGCAGTCCACGCAGTTTCACAACATAGCTGCCAACTATGCTTTGGTTTAGAACAGATAGTTCAGTCCACTGGAAAACGTAACTAAGCTGCATCGGTATTTTTAAATTAAAAAAACTGCGGTGTAACTGATTTGGGATCATTGCATGTGGTAAAATAACAAATATTAATAATAATTAAATGTTTAATCAAGTTTGACAAAGTCTATAACACAGAAGTATTAAAGTATAGAATCACAATGTAGTACATTGCAAATGCGTCAAAAAAAAGGGAACCACGTTGGCTAAATTCCAGTAAATTTTGGTCAGACGTTAATTTTCGAAAAAGAGAAGCAACAGGGCTAAATAAATATTATGTGTTAAAACTTCTAGGCTTTTTCTTTGTTAATAAAACAACAGTAACAAACATAATTCGAAATTAAATAGAGATATTTCATTTTATTGACAGGGTGTGTGAAAATTTTCTGTCCTGTATTCCGCATCCATTTTGTTATTCATCTATAGTCTATAAAAGTTTATTATTATTATTAAAACAATTAAGAACTAACTTATTTATTCATTCATGAAATCATGAAAGCGAAGATTTAAGCCTCTAGGACATTGCAGGTTAAATATTGTGGCTCTTGGTAGGTAGGCCTGTATTGTTATTATCTCTATATCTTTTAATCAGTATTGTTATCTTTCTTTCTGTTACTGAAATAATGTTAATTGGACATTATTCCTAACACTTTTCACCTTCTCTTTATAGAGTAATCATGTTTGTTCATGTGCCTTAGTGCCTCTCTGCTCTTTTGGTGCTTTTAATCCTGTATAGGGATTGTGGATTCGAAGAATGAAGTGACCTAGCTGTCCCCTAATAAAATGTAGGTATTCAGATCAAAGTACAGTTAAATAAAACGTTTCTGGATTGGTAATAACTAACGAGCCATTTGAATGCAATTTATATCAAATAAACTAACACGTGCCAAGAAAACAGATGTTGTAAGATTGTGGCGGGGGAAAGCGGAGGCGACGAATAACCAGAATTATCCTCCCAAACAGAAGACACAAGACAAGTTTGCCTAGATGTCCTCAGCTGATAGTCCCAAATAAGAATATAAAGGTAAAAATTATTTCATTTTACATTTAGGGCGGTTCATATTAGAGGCGTGAGTTAGCGCCACATTGGCAGTTTTGATACAATATCTAGACGCGCAGTGCAGCGCCACTATCGTGACGTAGAGGCGCGTCTAGATATTATATGAAAACTAGAAGAAGCGCCACAGTGGCGCTAGCTCACGCGTCTAATATGAAGGCGCCCTTATACATATTACCATCGCTATGTATAGTTCAAGTGACGTTTAATAACGAGATAGTTCAATGGTTTGTATTGATTGACATGGTTTTAATTATTCTGTAAAACATTATTGTACAATTTCATAAAAATTGGTTCGGTACTCTGGATTTGAAATCAAAATTACTGAAAAAATTACGTCATCCACGTAAACGAAATTGCGTATTTTGCTTCCCTGTGATTTTTCAGAGGTGTTTGCGGTCGCTAAATACACTAAAAAAGTCCAATTGAAGTTGGTTGTAGAATGTTATTGTACAACCATGATTTTATTGAAAACAGTTATCCAATTATTGCAATATGTTTTTGAGAAACCCGTCGTCGTCTAGGCGTGGGGAAAACCGTTGAAACGCAGTTCCTTTGGTAAGTTGCTTTACACACACACAGTTTAAGGGGAATCCTCAAATCCAAATTCCATACAAAATGATTCGGACAAATACTCAAAAAGTACGCCGTATTATAGTAATTTCTTCACACTATTTGTTTCGTCCATGTTTTTTGATTTCGTCAACAAAAAAAGTGAAAGATTTCATACTTTATTTTAGATTTTATACGTGTTTTAAAATTAACCCTACTAACTTAAAAACAGGTTTAGGTAGAGATATCACCGTCACACATGGTAAATCTTGTCACGTGCTCAAGCATGGTGTGTGCGAGCGATTCTTCCCCAACAAAAAACAAGAACAAACTTCTCGAATTGCGCCCAAATCGGTTTCTGAGGCTGTCACTATTTTGACACCAAATATTGTTCTATTGCGGCGCGTAATTATGTTGCGTTCAGAAACGCCACATGTTTTACCCGCTTTCTTCCCCGCTTCAGCAACTCACCCCGTCTCTTCTGATTAGTAAAGCGCTCAACAGCTGCCTGCAAAAGGATTAGACAATTGATTAACAAGTGCATACAGCTGAATGGAGCTGGATGTATTCCAGGATCCGCAGCTGTACCATCATGTCTACTGGGATTGGTAAAATAAAACAGATTGTGTGCTATTTTACCAAGTAGAATTCCGCGCGCCGCTGTCTTGCTCGCACATACATTTTTGAAGATATGAATTGTCTGTCTATAACTTTCGTTACGGTACCTTTATAAAAAATGTATTAATATTATTTTAGACCTTTTTAGACGTTGTAGTAACAAAAAGACCGATCTACCTTATTTTAAAATTTATATCAGTCAATATATTCAAAAATGTACGAATATGCGAGTGAGATAGTGGTGTACCGCATTCTGTGCCGTAATGAAGATAATTTTTGAATGAAAATGAAAAAAAATACATTTCTAGTCTAGTAAGCAAGGTAGAAAGTATGCTAGACTGTTTACAAGAAGCCATAGTTACTAGCTTGCTAGCTTAATTTACGTACTCCTGACTTGATATACTAGCTTCGTGTTACTTGGGCATTAGTAGATTTTTGGTTGTCTGTAAAGTTGGTTTACTGACGATAGTTTAAAGTGATTACCCGCGTAACTGGACAATGAGCGTTACCGGACAATGTTACCGAACAATGACGCCACCTTTTTGTGCATGCAGCCGGCGTGAGCGGCGACACGTCAAAATCTATTGGCGTTCAAATAAAAAGTTATTTTACTAAGAGCCAATTAAATCGGTATCCTTTGAGGTTGTGGCACAGCCACTGCTGTTGTGACACATCGCTTTGTCTAAAGTTCTGTCTCTGTTTTGTGTCTTGTGAAAAATTGCCAAGAGCTGTCTAGAGCGACAGAAGCGAACCATTTTTCTTTGGGTACCTGCAGTTTTACAGCCAGCTTCAAGAAACAGCCAACTAAAAGATGCAATTTGTCAGAGATGTATGGACGCTGGTAAATTCTTGAAAGTTTAAACAAAAATACATATTTATAACCACCAATTTTTAATTACCAAAAAAATCATAATGCAGACGTTGTAACTGTGCAGTCAGAATTTTGGATTCTACAAATGGCAGAGTGATAGCGGAGCGAGTGCGGCGCTCGAGCCGAGCTTTTGCGAGCTGGCTCGAGCTAGGTACCTGGATTAGCCTATGACTATGCGTATTTTTTTTGGTGATAAAACGTTTACGGTGTATAATACATATACAAATACCTTCCTTTGCAAATAACTAATTATGTTATTTACGACATAACAATATACATACATCTATTATACTATAACCATAGCTACAACTAACAGAACACTTACTTTCAACCGACTTCAAAAAAGGAGTAGGTTATTAATTCGATTAAATGTTTTTTTTTATGTAGATGTTGATTAGATTTTTGCTTTACTTTTATGTGATTAATAATATAAAAACAAAATATATTAAAAAAAACTTTTTTGACAAAAAAAATTACAACCGACTTCGATTTGGTTCTAGTCACCGAAAAGTACACAGAAAAGCAAAATACGCATACGTATAATAAGTGACGTACGTGTTAACATTTTGGAAGATTGCCACAAAAAGTTTTCTATCTGCTAAGTATATTTTTTCCAAATTGAATTGCCAACATTATTTTGTTTTCTCCGATTTCATAATATATAATATGAGTAATAACTTAGTTAGTCTCGCTTCAGACGTAACAAAATGTTACCCTTAGGTCATATATTCAGAGCTAGACTGGCTGAAATATTGCGCCCTCAGAGGAAGGTAGGTAAGTGTAGGTATGTACCTACTATGAGTTTTTTAAGAAATTCTGTAATTGTGATTCTGAAACAAGCTTAAAGTTAATTTATTGATTCAGGCGATAATTTGCGGAATTAAGCTTAAAGTTTATAAATCTGAAAACCCGACTGCGAAAATATTATACTTACATACATTGATTGCCAATTAATGATTTCAAATTAAATTTAAACACATGACTTACATATTTATATTTTTGTAATCTCCTTTTAATTTCCTTCATTTTGATACCCTATTTGATAGGTTTGGTAAACAAACATTTTTCAAAAATACGCCATTTTGATTATTTAAAAAAACTATCATCTATCTAAGAACACTGGGCCTATTAAGACGAATCTAACGATACCTTAACTGGCGTAATCCAACCAGTCGTTTGGAAGATATGAGGATTTACATACATACATAGGTACCTACATAAAAGATACGCACGAATAACATAACCCTTCCTTGGCAGACGGGTAAAAACCAGAAACAATGCTAGGCTAACTAACCTAGCGACTATCTAGCATTTAGTGAAGGGCTCAGTTGGTGAAAAAAATTAAAACAGTGCCAAATCCCTCGTTGGCGTCGTGAGAAGTTAGACAGCCGTGAAAGAAAATATGTAGCCATTTCATCTAAATGATTAATGCGGAGACCCTTTCGAGAGATTCGAGCAATAGCAGTTGGCACTAGTACTATTAGGGATAGCATTAATGCCTAGATCACACGTACCGAGCAATCGGTACGTATATATATATATAAACATAGCGCCGAGTGCTCAGCTGAGCGAGTGACGAAGCTTGCAGTGTCTCGCCGGAGTAACATTTTACTGTCTCGGCCGTAAAGGTCTCTGAGTACTCGGTACGTGTGATCTACGCATTAGCACTAGTACCTACTAGCAGGGACCCTTTTCTTCAATAAATGAATTAAAAAAAAACTAGAACTAGTGCTAGTAGGGATAGTAGTTAGCACTAGTAGGTAGTGTACTAGTTCTAGCAAACAAAATGTATTGAAAAGTTACTAAAAACTGTCAAAACTTGATGAAATTAGGTAATGAGGTTTCATTCAATTCGTTTTAGTCTTTATTCGTTCTTCTTTTGGTTTCATTCGTTCTAGTTTCAGTTTTTATAAACTCTAAGCAAGTAGCTATATTCAAACTTAAAAAAACAACTTGTTTGCAATGGATTTAAAACAATTTCACACCAAAGCAGCCAATATTTACAGTCTAACAACAAAAATGCTGAAACACACTGTTTTGGATCTGAAAGTTTCAATATTGCAAACAAGTTGTAGTTTAGGAGCCCGTGGTGCAGAAATGTACTCCATGAACTTAAAATATTTTTTTATTTATGGAAAGAAGACAAGCTTTATGAGAGATTACGCTTGATATGACCAGAACAAAATTAAAAAAAAAATCAAAATATTTATTCAGAACAATTACACAAAGGAACTATGTTACAGTAGGAACGGTGAAACTACAAAAGTTATAAAACTGTGTAGCAGTCTCAACGCCCTCCTCCCGGACACATTTACGTTCTGCGTTAAAGAACAAACATAGCTAAGACAAGCTAAGAAAAAAACATAATAATATAAGACTAAACGTTAAATTAAACCTAAAAATGCAATGAATAGATCTTTTATATATAGACAAGCAAGTATATTATGTTTATGTTTAGATTATGACTTTAAACAGTAGAGAAAATAAATACAAGACATTTGAGATCGTGAAGCTATGTGAGCATATTGTGTGTATTATGTTGAGTATAGGTGTGGTGTCCCTTCAGCCCTACGACAGAGTCTTGGGTTCAATTTTGGGTAAATTGCTGAAGGTGTGTGTGTGTGCGTGTGTGTATATATATATATGTGTGTGTGTGTGTGTGTGAACAGTGCATATAATAAATGAATTATATAGGTAAACCAGTGCAATAGATACTTTCCTACAATAAGTAAATGTATACCTAAATTAAGATTCTGAAATAAATCATTCATTCATTCATTCAGATCATAGATACATATGTATATTAAACATATATTCTTACTCCAATAACAACAAAGCAAAATAAAACAATAGAACAAAGTATATAAAGACCAATACTGCTATACCTACCTACAGCTCGTCCACTTCGAGAAATTTCAAAGCTCAGTACTTTCACCTTTAGCTCTTCAAACTGCAACACAGTAATACTTATACATATTTTATACCTATAGGCGGCAGAATTTCTGAAAATATTATGAAACAAGAATTCCATAACCACAAGGTGTTTTTTACTTATTAAAAAATCTTACCGACATAGCGCCACTGGCATTGTATATTGTATGTAGGAAGGTTGGATCATACAACGATCTTTAAAATCCAATACCAAAAAAACTTATTTTTTTAAGAATTTTGACCGGTGAAGCCAAACCTTGAACTCATTAATCTAATTGGTCTGATCGTGGGCTGTATATTGTGATCTAGCTAAGAATTGAGTTGCTTAGCAAGTGTACAAAGAGTGATAAGATCAGACAACGGGTGCATGTATTATGATTCAATGACCTTATCTAGGCGACCTAAGTGACCTGAAACACCGCGTGTTCAATACCTATATTATAAAAGCGTAGTCCTGACTGACTGACAGACAACGCTCAAGCCAATCCACTTAACGTAGACTTGAAATTTCAGAGGTATGAATGAATGAACGAATGAAAACTCTTTATTGTACCAGGAAACTTAAAGATAAATAAAAGACAAATAATGAGCTTGTACAATGGGCGGCCTTATCGCTAAGCAGCTAAGCACCAATGGATTTTTCTGTTCGAAAAATGTATGTGTGCTTTAAAACACGTGCTTTGAACATCGAGAGGAAACCGGCATATCATAGAACCTACAACCTACAAAGTGCACGAAAGGAGCCTCTCCGAGGCGCACTTGAAATCCTTTCACCACGAAGAAGAAGAAGAAGCGCGTAGAAAGGAATTTGTATTGTATTTATTTATTAATTGCGTCCATACACAGGTTAGTATTTTAGGTCTTACGTAGTGGTTACAGACAGGACATAAACCCTGTCAGGGCTATGCAACATGGTATTCTTGTTCGATTATACCTAAGATCTATCTGGTAATTTTATTAGGAGTATAGGTATCGTATAATTTAGGATGTCTATAAATTTTGTTAATTCGCAACGCACACGAAGGCAGCTAGTCACATCAATTTAAATTAGTCTCTGATAAAACCTTAGTCCTGCTAACTGACTGACTGACAGACAATGCACAAGCCAATCCACTGAACGTAGATATTTGAAATTTAGAGCTTATTTGCGTCAAAAAGTGTAACCGCGTAGAAAATTAGCACAGCATTTGAAGTTACGGGCGTCTGCTAGTCATGTTGATAAATTTATCTAAGGTTGTCTTAAGGACAAATTGATGTATCGCTCTGTTATTTATTAGGTAAGATTCACGTGTGGATGATCATATAATATTTTTAGGGTCTATTTATTAAGACACTTGAGTCCTTTTATGCTCTTATTAATGAAATTCGAGGCGTCTAGGCAAGGTCAATGTGTATTCTATGATGTGATACCTATTAGGCTTTCTCTTCTCAATAAAAACTCTTTATTGTACCAAAGAACTTACAGATAAACATACAAGATATGGCGTATGTACAATGGGTGGCCTTTTCGTGTATAAGAAGCGAATTATTTCAGGTAACCTTGGAATGTTGAGTCATAAGTTTGTGTGAAATGTTAACCTTATTATTTATACGGATGCGAAGAGATAGGCAGTGTCCTAATAGAACGCGATGACGCGACCATCGCAAGTTCGCGCGAACGTCGATTGCGCGATCACGCGATCAAACGTACTAACGTCAAATAGGCGTCCCAATTGCCATCGCGTCGCGTCGCGCGATCGCGCGATTGCCAATCGGGACGCCTATTTCACGTTAGTACGTTTGATCGCGCGGTCGCGCGACGGTCGCATCGCTTGCTCGCGCGACGATAGCGTGATCGCGTTCTATCAGGACACTGCCATAGTCGTTCAGACCTGACCATGACCAGAATAGAGCTACACAGGCTCGACTTTTAAGCACATGGACTGATGCGACACTGCTACATGTATTTTTACCCAATTGCCAAGGAAAGGTTATGTTTTTCGCGGGTATCTTTTAAATTTTTGATAACCAAACCTTTGATATATAGGGCATTCAAATGAAGGAAAAACAACTAGCCAAATGACTGAATCAACATCTTATAAGTTAAATAATATTATACATACAGTAATACATTTTTCTTTAATACTCGTAGTACAGGCGTGAACTAAAAATTTCCACGCCTACATCAAACCAAAACGCCGAATATTATTATATATAATATTAGCTTAGCTATGGTCTGCCTGCGTTTATTACCTAACCCTTGAACAAGATTAATTGGGTCCCATACAGACAGGGCCTACGCAACAAATTCAGTTAGACTCCATCGACCACGCAGTCAATTTCGCTCGTAAAAAACGAATAACGAACCAACTCGAATCGAGTTTTTGACAGTGCACTCAATGTCGTCGCAACACTACGCCGGCACTCGAACCAGGGTGTAATTACACGCCCATCCGCGCCACGGCGCTACTGTGCAACCATTCATGCCTGATCCGTACAAGCGCACTCACAGCTGATATACGGCAACAAAATCTGGGGTCTCCGCAAACTGGGTGAAAAGCATTCTCGAATTGTTAACGGTAAACATTTACATACAAACACTCAGGAATCCTGAAACGCTAAACCCGAATCCGAGGATTAACTTCAAAGGGCCACGCAATTCTGAAAATGCGTTTTTATAGAAATACCGGCTTTGACTACAAAGATTTTGTCAGCGAATCGCGGATGATCGAGTTTTGGCGGATCAGTCGATTCCTTTGTGGAGGGAAAATATACAACACGAGATAACTTACAGGTGCGAACTAGGTACGCACTAGATTAATACTGACTTGCACGGTCCAATTGGATCGGTAAAAACTGCCAAGCGAGTAAAGTGCTTAGGAACTTGGTCAGTTTGGTACAAGTCTGCATTTATTCTGGAATAAGGTTTTTAAATAACAAGGTTTTTATAAGTATTACTAATGTAATATAACTTCAGCTAGGTACCATGTTCCTTTGAAATCGGATTTTGTTAATTTGAGCGCTCTATGGGTACCGAATTCATAGAACGATTTTATAGTTATTTCATGTTTTTTGCCTATTTTTGGACTAAAATCTAAACAATATCAAAGCATCCATCAATGAAATTTTTTTCTAGCAAAATTTTCTCTACATCTGAACCGCGAAAAAAAATCAACCAGCTTTGCAGATTATTGCGATAAGCTTATATTTTTTCCTCTTACCCATCGATTTCGTATCTTGTTGCGGGAAACGGGAGGTAGGTCATTTCAGGAATCGAGGGATAAGCTGTACGGGAAAGCCTCCATTAAAATATTCACGTCGAATAGCTGATGAGATTTCGATGGCAGCCAACATTGGGAAGGCAACTTTGCAGTAGCACAATTTGGCACAGCATAAGCATAGTTACTATGTATATACTTGCTCTCGACTTTTATACCTACTGTAGGTATTTGTCGAGAGCAGGCAGGATATAGATCTAGATATATATCTTACATAAGGGGAATAAGTTCTCAAAAAGTACGCCGTATTATAGTAATTTCTTCACACTATTCGTTTGCATGTTATTTGATTTCATTAACAAAAAAAGTGAAAGGTTCATATTTTAATTTAGATTTTATACGTGTTTTTAAGTTAGTAGGGTTAATTTTAAAACACGCATAAAATCTAAATTAAAGTATGAAACCTTTAAATTTTTTTGTTGACGAAATTAAAAAACATGGACTTAACGAATAGTGTGAAGAAATTACTATAATACGGCGTACTTTTTGAGTATTTGTCCGAATCATTTTGTATGGAATTCGGATTTGAGGATTGGCCTTAAATATATATCTGTGAGAGCAGGAGTACCTTTATCACATATTATAATCAAGGTTTTACAGAAACATACAACAACCGACTTCAATTGGACTGTTCTAGTGATGGTAAACACCACTGTAAAGTGACAAGGAAGAAAATACGGAATTTTGGTCATTTGGCTGACCTACTCTTTTCAAGTTTTTTGATTTCATAACCAAAGTCTTGAACCGATTTTCATGGAATTTGTATGAGATGGGACCAATCTTGAAGTAGGTATATCATATCAAACATTATTTTTTTCAGATCGGTGAATAAGCTACAAAGTTCTGAGGTAAAAAACATAAAATTCAAACAAACAAACAAACATTCAACCGAATTGAAAACATCCTCCTTTATTTGAAGTCGGTTGAAAACGGCGCGGCAACGTAAGGTAGAAAACATTCGTAAAATATTGAAATAATTTTACGGGAATCTTTATAAAAAACCTCGCACCTGTCAATGTAGTCCGCAGTAAAAACCGTTAATGAATTATTGAAATTTCCTATACAAACACCGCAAACTGCCATTACGTAGGCCTAGGCATACGTTTTAAAGTTATGCCTTGGTTATGCGGGGCGTTTCAAACGCGCTCCAATGTTTTTAATCGGCGTATGGGTTTGAACTGCGTTTGATCATAATTGAAAAATAAATCTATCATTTTTGGCAATTGCACTAAACAATCTTATTTCTTATAATAATAATTGTGTTATTACTTGTGAGATACATTGTCTTTTCATGCGATGGCCAAGTCCAATCTATTTTATTTAAAACATAAAAGATTTTGAATATTCATAATGGTCACTATAAGATTTTGTTAGGTTAGCTAATTACGTAATAATTTAAGACAGTAGTGCCGACTTGCATCAAACTATCAAAGTTCCTGGTGAAAGTAGGCATAGGCCCCTTAAGTAGGGACTTAATAAAGTAACCGACTTGGTGTCACATGGATCGCATGGAGCGAGACTTGGTTCTTTTTACAAAATTGTTTTTGATGGCATCAAAGTTTTACAAAAACATACTAATTAAACGACTTCAATTGGACTGTTTCAGTGATCATACAGTCACTAAAACAGTCCAATTGAAGTCAGGTGTAGTATTTTTCGCGTTTTAGCGTTCGTTTCGCGTTTGTTTTAGCGTTCGGGAAACTGCGCCATTTTTTCTCGTCACCGATACCGCAGAGCCTTAAGACGAACGTGTTGCCAGTGATGACATATGGCACTGAAACGTGGTCGTTCACTAAATTGGCCTCATACACAAGCTCAAAATCGCTCAGCGAGCTATGGAGAGAGCTATGCTCGGAGTTTCTCTACGGGATAAGATTCGCAACGATGAAATCCGTAGAAGAACGAAGGTCACCGACATAGATTTCAGAATCAGCAAGCTGAAGTGGCAATGGGCAGGCCATATAGCTCGACGAACCGATAACCGTTGGGGAAGAAAGGTTCTCGAATGGCGACCACGAACTGGACGACGGAGTTTTGGCGGGAACGTGAAAAATGGCACATTGGCGGCATTAAATTAATTGACAAAACTTGTATAACTTTGAGTGTTTATGTGTAAAAACGGTGGTATTTTATCCATTAAGTGCTCGTGAACGTGTATGAGTGTTGGTGAATAGTGTAATTCTGTAAAACGTGACTTTTCGTGTTGCCTCCAAAACTCCATAGAAGCCTCTAGTAAAGTCGCAACCGGCACTACTTTACAGGGGCATGACTTGACTTATCGACTCTGACTTATGACAAAATAATCTCTCCAATTACTTGACACTGGCTATATACCTTTGATGTGAAGCCAAAACTAAAGAACTTAGGTTCTTTGAAAAAATAAAAAAAACTGGACGACGCAGTGTAGGACGGCCCCCCACGCGATGGACTGACGACATAGTTGCGGTCGCTGGAAGTCGGTGGATGGAGAAGGCTCGAGACCGCTCGTCGTGGAGAATCATGGGGCAGGGCTATGTCCAGCAGTGGACGTCTAAGGGCTTATATGATGATGATGTAGTATTTTTTTGTAAAACCTTGATTATATAAAACTAAAATTGCTGTGGCTTTAAATTATTATCAAACTAGCCAGCCCGCGGTTTTGCCTGCGCAGTAGGTATTGACATGACTTTTTCTCGCTCAAAATCTACCCATTCCGAATTTCAGTCTAATAGTACGATGACACATGGCTTTTTTTACACGCTACACGCCAGCGACTTCGCTTGTAGCGTGCTTGTAGCATGCAAAGTGGTCCAGTGTCATCGGCGTTTTTAGCTAAGGGTCCACAGACCGGCATCGGACGTAGCCGATCGGATTGCCGGTGTCACCTTCATTCGGATTTTTGTAATGCCTTATGACATTTACCCATTGAAACCAAAATCACTCTTGCACAGACTCTTCTCTTACCGCTTCTTGACTATGGTGATGTTTGTTACCCTGACGCCTGGGAGTTTCTGTTGGATAAGCTCGAGCGTCTTCAGAACTTGAGCATTCGATTCATTTTCGGCTTGCGCAAGTTCGACCACGTTTCGCAGTTTAGACAACAGTTAAAATGGCTTCCTATACGTTGACGTCGTGACTTGCATATGGTCTCTTTCCTTTTTAATATTCTATTTAATCCTCTTTCGCCTTCTTATCTCCGTGAACGCTTTGAATTTCTGGTGCCCCGTGGGAAGCCCTGCAGGTCAAACAAGTCCCTTCTTCTCAAAATTCCCGACCATTCTTCGAGTCGCTACAGTGTCTCTTTCTCTATACACGCAGTGAATCTGTGGAACTCCCTTCCACACATTATTCGCGCTAGCCCTTCTCTAAATATCTTCAAAAGTAAAGTAAAAGAGCATTATCTCACATCCTAAGTATTGAGTATAATATGTATGTATAATAAATATGTATTTATAGTAGTATTTTATGTATTTAAATTTATTATGTATAGTATTTTCGTAGTTAATAACTTATATATGTAAGTGCAAGTAAGTGTACACAAACCTACCATTACAACACTGTCTCTCTATACTCAAAGGTTTGCTGGAAGAAAACTCTTTTAAGGGTTAAGCTCGCCTATGTACATGCCTTTTATTAATTACGTGTGTTAATAGTTTTTATGTGTGCAATAAAGAATTTAAAGAAATTAAAGAATTTAAAGACATTTCTCGCTATAAAATGATAATCGCGATTACGTTTCGCGACAAATGGCCAACGATGCGGAGCGAGCGCGCGGGGTGCGTCCACTGATCGGCATTGCCGATGACGTCGTACGGAATGCCGATCAGTGGACGCTATGAGTTTTTATACAAGGCAACCTAAAATCCGTTACGTGCGATGCGTCCGATACGTCCAATGCCGGCCTATGGACGCAAGCCTTTTACAATCTTTTTGTTGACAATCCTTCCCAAACGCTACACGCTCACACGGTAGCGTTTAAAAACGCCAACAATCCAATCAGCGTGTAATAAAGCTTGTGTGTCATCGACGCTTTAACCAGTTTAGTTGGTACTTTTAACAGGATCAACTAACAAACATTCTTACAAACTTTCGCATTTACTTATGTATATTTTCTAATGAGATGGAGGGATGGGGGAAGGATACTACCAATTATCCCACGAGGACGTGGTGGCCGAGTGGATGAGGCCCTTGCCTTGCGATCTGATAGTCGCGGGTTCGAATCGCGATGGCAGTCATACGTAAAAAAAAATCCACAGATGGGATTACGATTGGGAACGTTTTCTAGTTTTAATAGTTAAGTGTAAACGAGCCATTACTCACGCAACTTCATCCGTATTCGTCATAAGCCAGCTTTACACGACTTTACATTGTTTTGCGCATAAATTACTTATATTATACATACATTCTTCCGATGGTTTTATTTCGGTTCCATTTAACCACTGGAGTGGTGGATAAACTAGTCGGGTACAGGATTGCACTCAGGATTAGTATAAGTTAGGGCGTTTATGATTGAAATAAAGCCCGTGTGGTATCGAGATAGAAGTAGCCTATAACCTTTATCTGTTCAAAGAAAAAAATATGGGTAGGTAGGGCTAGGGATCAAATCGGTTTTGTAATTTTGACGATTATCTAGCGATGTCATCTTACGAAATAATAAGCTTTCTGATAAAATTACTTATAATGTAATATAGGATAGCTAGGTGACATACTTATGTAATCAGGTAAATATATTTTTTGCTTAAGTACCATATTTTAAATCAAATGGATTAGCAACATAATGGATAACTTTCTATGATTTCTAAGCTTATTTACTGCTGATACAATTTCTGGATGTTAAATCATTCTTGACTATATATATTTTATTTTCGCCAAGACACTTTACCTCATGTCTACTCTTTAACGATTATTTTTTACACCAACTAAAACACCTTTAAAATCTCACAATGCTAGTTAGATCACTATATTTTCAGCATAAGCCGATTCTAAGTAAACAAGCCCATCCCCTTACGTTCTGATTACATCCCTGGATTTATTAGTTTTTGGCTGTTTACAATTTTGCAATGTATTCCACTATTTGTAGAATTTAATCCGTTCAAAATGCTTTTAGGTTTTCTATTTTTAGCGCCCAAAATAAATATCAATTTAGTTTGTGATGGGTTATCAATATTCATGTTCAATAGTTAAAATAAATGTTCAGTATTTTCAACCGTCTTCAAAAAAGGAGGTGGTTATCAATTCGGTTGAATGTTTTTTTTATTTTATTATTGTCCTCGGAACTATACTTTCAGTTTCATATACATACATTTTGTCAAATCGGTTCAGTACTTTAGGTTTCATTTCAAAATATTTGGTAAAAAGTCATTGAAGTGAACAACATATTTGCGTATTTTGCTTCCCTGTGACTTGTCAGTGGTGCCTACGGTCACTAGAACAGTCCAATTGAAGTCTGTTGTTGTATGTACAACCTTGATTATATGTTTAAACTACAACATACTTCTGCCCGCGTCTTCCCCCGCTTGTAAATGTGCGAAAACCAATTGTATGCAAGCCCTGAACCAAATGTAAACCCGCTCCGTGCAGTAGTTTTGGCTTAGTTATGTTACCGATACCCACCTTGACGACAAGATTGGTTGAGAGGCAAGTATGTTAGACTGCAATGCCGGTGTCGCGGGTTAGATTCCCGCTTCAGGATATACATTATGATGTGATGAACATTGGTGTTTGTCCTGAGTCTGGGTGTTTTCTATGTATGTATTGTACTAACAAAAAATGTATTTATGTATTCTATCAGTTATCTGGTTCCCATAGTACAAACTCTGCTTAGTTTGGGGCTAAAATGGCGTTGTGTAAAAAGTAAAAAGTTTAGATATGTATATCTAAATATTTAATTAAATATGTCTGGCATGAAGCTAACTACAAAAATGTGACATTTATGTGGCGTAGTCCTATAAACATATTTTTTAAGATTTTAATGTTATCTTCTATCAATAATCTTAATATTAAACGTAAAAACCTAATGTCAATCAAATTAAAAACGTTTGAAGTACCTTCTTCTAAGTTATTTTCCATTTCAAGATGAATCAAGCCTCTTTCTTTAAATATTTATAACATTATTATAACTCAATTTTAAACAAATTAGCTTCGTCGATAACATGAAAGAAATTCGATTTACATAATATTTCTTCGTCGAAATTACTATTCATTTATATTTTATTACCAATGTCATTAGTGTTGTTATTTATTTTATAATGTTTTATAATAGCGAAAACATGTGTTTATTGTGAAACTAGCTGAAGACTGCAACTTCCTTTGCATTGCGAATTAATAAAATTCCTTTCTTAGTACGCCCCTGCACTTATTGATCAACGCACTCTTCAAGTTTCAAGTCTCTATGTTCAGCAGTTTAGCCTTTACGTTATCTGTTAGTCAGTCAGTCAGTCAGGACCAAGCTTTTCAACCGACTTCAAAAAAAGGACTGAGGTTATCAATTTTTTTTTTTTATATTTGTTAAAAACTTTGTTGTTCATTACCATACGATTTGAAAAAACCTTCTTATTTTTTTCAAAGAATATACTTTTCGATTGATCCCATAGAAATTTCATGAAAATCGGTTCAGTTCTTAGGTTTTAAAATCGAAATAACTGAAAAAATAAGTTGTTGAAGTTAACAAAATTGCGTATTTTGCTTCCCTGTGACTTTTCAGTGGTGCCTACGGTCACTAGAACAGTCCAATTGAAGTCGGTTAGTGTATGTTTTTGTAAAACCTTAATTATTATACCTATAAGTAAGTTTATTGTATAGATGATTGATTGATGTTTGACCAATAGAAAAATGAACTAATTTCGCATTTCATGTAGGTACCTATCTACTCAAATAACCTACCTAGTACCTACTTAAGTTAGTATAGTTTAGGTACAGTCAGTCACAAACCACTTAAAATAATATGAATGAAAACATATTTAACCCTAAAGTGCCGACGTTCCTTTTATGGGACTAAAAGTGTATAGTGCATGTCAGCACCAATATCCAAAATGGTGACTTGACATTTCGAAAAGTATTTGGTTAGTTTTGATACTGTATAAGGTGCTCCATTTTATCGCTGCAATATCAAATCCCTAACAATAGCAGTAACATCAAACAAGAAGCAATTCATCGCAAGATTGTAGAATAGAAATGCAACGAACGTAAGCCGTTTAAGCTCAGATTGAGTGTGCGGGGAAGACAAAGACCCCAGCTCCGCATAATAAATACTTGGGACTGTGTGACCTGGCACTACCGACTCCATTAACTCCATCTACCATGCACTTCAATCAGACAGATCACAGATCCGAGGCCGTTCTAGGCCGACGCACTCGCCGACATAACACGTGCATTACTCACGAAATATTTTCATAAAACCGAGCACAAACCAAACGCACCCGACCACCTCGCCTCCCGCGACCCCAACCCCCGCAACGAGCAAAACCAGTTCAGTTCGTGCCCGGCTGCCGTGTGCGTCGGTTGCCTCTTATCGGAGTGCCCGCGCCGCGTTCTTACGAAAAAACACCAAATCAGTGCTGTGGATTCCAACATTACCTGCAATAGTGCCCAGTGATTGTGCTCTGAAAATTGTGATCTTGTGTGCCCGTGATTCTGTGGATTTATCTTGAAGTGTGGGACGGGTGCGCTGCCGTCGGACGCCTTCTCTCTCAGATCTCGGGATATCATTAAGGTATTTATTGTTACACCGGCTCATTGTTGTAAGGAATTCTTTCTACGACCCTAGTGAGTTAAATCGATAGTGTCGATTGGGTTCCGTAAGCGAGGCTTGAGCGGTTAGACAACTGAATTGTGGATGGTGTTGGTAGAATTTGCATTGTAGATGCACGCTGCGTGCATTCTGCTGTAAACACTGCAGCCAGGGTGTAGGAACTGGTTTTGTCGAGTGGGCGACTATTAATTAGGCGGTCCAGTAACGGTACCGAATAGACCCCGGTGCCACTTACGATCGTTTGATTTTCGTTGTTGAACTTTCGTCGATTCGATATAATTGACTCAATAACTGTTTCTGCCTCGCGGCCGGAATGTTCCGCGTGAGATTCTTAGATAACATTAGTTACGCTCGCAAAGCTTTCAAGTTGGATGTGAAAGCTTTTATTGGATATTACTTGTAAAAAGTCCTTCACAACTTCTTTTCAGACTTTATCTTGTGTGAATCTTTCTGCAGTAACATCCATTAGGCATAAAAGTAAAGTGGTCAGATATTATTATTTATATTTATTATAGAACCACAAAACCCTTGAATGTTTTTAAGCTTTTTTTAAACTGTGTGGAAGTCACATACCTCCTACTTAGTAAACATCCTAACTTATTTTTTTATATAACTAGGTAGGTAATTCCTTCAATTGAACAAAAACTTACAGCGAAAAAGTGATAATTTTCAAGTTCAAAAGCTTGCGTCAGCCTGCACGGTAGATGGCGTAACCAGAGACAAAACAAGGCTATGCAATCCTTGTAAATGCTGATTTCAACAAACCTACAGAACTCTAATAATACACGGGATAAATTGCTTTGTTTATCCCGATTCAATCGAAACAATCACAGGACTGAATTAACGTTTCAACGCAAACAGTGTAATTTACAAATTCAACGAATCAAATTCAAACGTCAACATTTCATCATATCTAGCTTACAGAACTTTGGATTGTACATTTTGATTACTTACTTGCGTTGGACCCAAAATTTTAAATACTTATTGGAAAAAAACTTAAAGAGCTAGGTATAGGTATAATGTAGAATATTAGTAACTATAACTACACACTGCATCTATATTTTCTTCCATATATACATCTTAAAACAATGTCGTTATCCGAATCGTGTTTTATTACCCAAATTTGAATACATATCCGATCGCATGATTTTATAGACAATTTAAGGGTTACATTTACAAGATGAAACCGTTGATTTAATCGTAAACCGAATCGTAAAATTCGTAAAGTCAATATTGATGGCGGCCGACGCGCGTGCAACTTATCTCTTGGATTCTGAATAATATTGTTATCTTATTATATCTATCTACATTTTAAAGTACCTAATGGCTCATAAACTGAGGAATTCGGAGTTTGTTGACAACTTGATAAAGCTCAAGTTCTTTATCGATGAGAAGTAGAACTTAGTTGACATTGACAGCGCGTCAACTGTCAACAAGAGAAGGAACCTCAACTTTCCTGTTTTCACTTTGCATCAAAATGATGTTATAAGACAAAATTAAGCGAGTTCAGTAGGTAGGTACCTCGATTCCAAATAAGAGAGAAGAAGATAGAAGTTTATATTTCTGTTTCCATATTAAGTATTAGCAACTGTTCTAGTAAAGTAAGGGTTTTGCGAAAAAAGCTTTACCTCAAGTACTTCTAAATTTGAGTTTTAGGAGAATTATTTTCTTTACCAAGGAATCATCTCATATTCTGGCAGTATTGAACTTACTCCCAATACACGTGTCGCGTGCAACTTGACGGTTTTTGAAGGAGGCCTGCGGCGGTAATTTACCGCGTTAAAAAATCTCAAACGCCGGAAACGTGCGTGTCACAGACTCACAGCGCTAGTTGTCGAACAGATGTTGACATGTGTCGAAGCATTCGCTAGCTGGATGAATGTACCGGCAACCTATGGGCTAATTGACTAGGGAAAAAGTAAAAACGTGAGTTGCGTTCCGTGATACGCTCTATCGGAGGGTGCGTGAATCGGAACGCTACGCTACGATTGATGCGTTCGGGCGGGGTGCGTTCGATTTTTGATTTAGTGCGCTCTTCCCGCAGATCAGGGTTTTATCCGCTTTCTATTTTTAACGTGTTCAGGACTCATTTTAACAATTTGAACGTTTAGCTTAAATCATCTAATAAAAAGGGCTTTGCTGCTGCTTGCTGTTATTATAATTATAAATAGCAAGCGTTTAACCAATTAAAATACATTTAAGTGTGTAAATATTGCAACAATAGTAGCATTTCCCTATTTTTTCTTTCAAAATTATAATTCATATCAAATATTAGATTTTAGTTAAATTGGTTGTTTTCGTGTGATTCAACAATCATCAAATAGGTACTCGCATTTATTTTTAATATTTCATGGTGCGATCGGTTTGTGAGATGTGATAGTAAGATAAGTGGGACACGTAAGTCATTATAATTTAAAACCTAATTCATCAAGACCATTTTAATAAAACATTTAACCTTGACGTAAGCTTTTTTGAGTAGTTTAACCTGTACCATACTTAGGGACAATAATATGGGCGCTTGTAACTCCTAACGGTCACATTAGGTCAGGAACTGCGGTAATGTCCTATAAGTGGTCTAATTTACAAGCCCTTACCGTCGAACTTACCGTCTAGGGGTCGGGTAAGGACA
Source organism: Lobophora halterata (assembly GCA_932526365.1). NCBI lineage: Eukaryota > Metazoa > Arthropoda > Insecta > Lepidoptera > Geometridae > Lobophora > Lobophora halterata. The sequence goes on from OW052026.1 coordinate 4,419,152, forward strand.
AAACCAGTGGTTTAAGTCGTAATGTGGTCCTATTTTAAGTTAGGATAATGTTATTCAGTCTCGAGGTAGATTTTACTCAAGTAAATCGCTGTATATTATTATGCGTTGGTCAAAAAGTGGCTATTATTCTTAAACTTGTATCTGTAGGGACTATAGGGTTAAGCCCAAAAAGGGGTTTTCGACACATCCATTAAATAAGTAATCCAAAGATTTTTGATGCTTGTTTTGTCAGTAAATACGCAGTGGGCTATAATATAGTTAATGTAAGATGTTATAATTATTAATTAATTATTAAAAAAAATATATTACAGTTGTTTGTTGTCCCAAATAAATAAAATAAATAATTTCTCAAGGTGAACGAGCGCAATAGCGTTGTTGAATGGGCTTATGGGAATCAAAGCCCTGTGTAGCATGGGCTGTTATGGTTATGGGCAAGCATGATCTCTTACCATCAGGAGAACGCCTAGCTATTCTCGCCACCTGTTAATATATTAAAAAAAAACCTTTTCTTGGTGACTAGATTCGAGGCGCTTTTCTACGGGCAATGTAGAACCGAAATCTGTCTAAACGAGATCCATTTCTAATACCTTCAATATAATTGACAACTATAACAAATAAATAAATAAAATTAAAGCTAAGTAGGAGATTACCGTTCGGTGGTCGAGTGCACACAAGATCCATCGCATTACTGTCCGTCAAAAATACCGGACTTTACCGTTACCGGCTGAAGATAATAAGACGACTTTGTCTTCGTGTCGCGTAGTAGTTCTTGTTTATTCTGTGTTTGTAGATCAATTAGTTCTGACAGTTTTTTACGTGATTGTACTGTTAGGTTTGCATTCTAATGAGTTTTTTCACATTGCGACGATTTAATCATATTGTTCCATTTAAGGACATTGCCGCAACAACCTAAGGGTTAAAATGTACTGCCACACAAGACAAGTACAAACAAGACTTTGACGACACAATTAGTCGAGTGGCAAGTGTGTTCGACTTCCGCGCTGGTGTCGCGGGTTCGATTCCCGCTTCAGGACAAGCACTTATGTGATGAACATCAGAGTTTGTCCTGGGTCTGGGTGTTTTCTATGTACCAAATTACAAAAAAAAAAAAAGTATTCTTCCATCAGTTATCTGGTGCCCATAGTACAAGCTCCGCTTAGTTAAGAGCTAGATGGCGTTGTGTGAAATGTCCAAAATATTCATTTATTTATTAAAGACTAACATTTTATCTAGCCCCAAACTAAGCAGAGCTTGTACTATGGGAACCAGATGGCTGATAGAATACTTAAACACTTTTTTTTTTCTAAATAATACATGGAATACATAGAAACCACCCAGACTCAGGACAAACACCGGTGTTCTTCACACAAATGTTTGTCCTGAAGCGGGAATCGAACCCGCGACACCGGGCGTGGCAGCCCAATACACTTGCCATTCGACCATCCGCACCGTCAAAATAAGATTAAGTCTATGTATGGATGCATTCAAATATGGAATGACGTCATATAGTCCAGTCTACTCTCTCTCTGTTTATTAAGCCATGATGTTATCTAAAAAAACTTCAAGAATTCGACAAGTTACTTTAGGAAAGCAATTTCAAGAGCCGTAAGCCCGTAACTTCTATTTCAGAATTACTTTTTTAAGTGCCCTGTTTTAACGTTGACTCAAATAACTAATTTAGGCAGGCAGTAGGTCGCTTTGACGTAAGTATGCGTTATCGTTTCAATTAGTTTTGACTTATTTTATGTACATTTTTGCGATAAACATCGGTGTTTGTCTGGATGTTTTATATGTATGTATTTACGAAAAAAAATATATATGAGTGTTCTATCAGTTATCTGGTTCCCATAGTACAAGCTTGCTTAGTGTGGACAAAGAACAAGAAATACCTATTATGTACAATAGTTTGTGGGATGATGTTTGTGTGAAATGTCCAAAGTGAAATAAAAATAAAAATATTATTATTATTATTATACTAGCCAACTGCTGGACATATTCCTCCCTTCCTTTTGATGAATAAGTTTTAAAATGATCAAGAAAAAAATTGTATTTTCGTAATAATTTGGTTATTTTAAGCAAGTACCGTATTGATTTTAATTACACTTAAACTAATTTAACTTAAAGTTAGTATTGCTAATTAATTTTTGTACAAATGTAATATCCGCCTCGAAAAACCATTCGCGTAGATTATTGCCTTACAAGACACTAATTATACCTAGAAATATCAAGTGAAATACCATAAACAAACTACCTAAGTGTATTTCGTAATTAAGTAGATGCAAAGCATAAACCGGAAAGCTTTTAGTTTTTTATCGATGTTTTGATGTTCTAGTCATTCGTTTTAAAACATTCTGAAACATCAAAAAGAGGAATAACTCAAGTGTGTTTATTTAGCTCTCTTTTTGGTCCTTTGACCCGGATTTTTGGTAACAAGAACTATTTGAAATTTGCTAGAAAAAAGTAAGAGCTAGATATTCATAACAGTAACTATGCACGGGTATGCTTATAATTTGGTCTTTCGAGGTATTGCTTTTTAGAACTCATAAAATACAAGTTTATAAAGTACCTTCTAGATTGCAATTTATCGAAAAAGCTGATAATAGGTAACAGGCCAAATAAGTTAATGTTAACATAATATGCATTTGTATTTGAAAAAAAAAGGATGCGAATCGCACAAATACTTGCTATAATGTATCTACCAGTTATTACAGCATAATAGCATCCTATAATCATACCTGGGTTGGTAGGATGATAGATACACCCATACAAAACTAAGCTGTAGAAAATAGTTATCAGCCAAAGTTATCGTATTGTATGTTGGTCAGTCACATTACTGTTACCGTACAAAGTACCTAGAAAGTATTTTTTTCGTAAATGCTGTTAAGAACAGTAATCTAGCAAGTTTCGCAACATTTTATTGTTTTATGGCCGTACTGAGAAATACGCAGAAACAGTATAGCCCCAAGAAACGTAAGAAAGTGATTTTATTGTCTTGCGGGTCTCGCCTTCAAATACCGACCGCAGTTAGACTTGCCAAACTTTATCGCTAATGGAAATTGTTTTGGAATTAAAGTAATACAATTTATTGACACGTGTGAAAGACGGTTCGGATGAGATTTAAATGGTGAAATAACTTTCTTAACAAAGTTCTATAAGGATCCATTTCTTGACGAAGAAAACATTACACTACAATAATTATAATTCGATGCCTGTTTTGTATTTGACAGGCATTTTTACGGTCCCCTAATGGTACGACACATAACATATACCAAAGAATAAAAAGCGGGGATTGGTCAAAGTAAAGCACAGATTACAAAGGAAAAGAGATGTTCAATCAACCAATCAGCTGCGCAAACGATCGATTTACGTAACATCGTTTTACGAGCACAAAACTCTACTAGACCCGGCAACCCGCTCACAAAACTTGCAACGTACTGACTTTTCCCTTAAATTCGGCAGGATTTGCGTGTTGAAGGAGCAATGTAACGATAACATCGACACGATCGTTAAATTACGCCAGATTACATGCCGGTGTTGAGACAGGCTCGCTGTCGGTTTTACGGTTTTCGCATGACTCCCAAATTCGCTCGAACGCTTTCAGGAACTCATTTCCGAAGTTTGCCGTCATCAAAGACAGAATCCATGTGTCATTAGATTGTTATTTCTTCCAACCCACACGTTCCGCAATAAGCTGGAGTGCCCTCATGTGGAACCACTCGAAACTCGCGTAAAAATACTATTATTGAATTAGGAACATTTCAAAAGTGTCCCAAATTTACCATCCCTAAAGTTCTGTCAACGCTAGGGATGTCAGGTAAAAATTGAGGTCGAAACTTGTCCCTTCGAAACGCATATCGGTTCTCTCTTTCATTAATTGGCTTCAGAGGACGGCGACCAAGCCGTAACAGATGGATCACGAAGAATTTGTCATTTAAAAACACTCAAATGGAATTCGAACGACCGGGGTTTGGGTCGATCGATGGTAAAAATTAGGCGCGTTTGAAATAATTGCACTCTTTTATTTGGGGCCCTATCAGATACTTCTAACGCAATCAACTCGGAGGAGCAGGTTAAATTGAGCCATTGAGTTGTTGGCCGTTTTCTTTCCCTCCAAATTCGCACCAATAGCAAAAGTAAAAGGTTCTCCGATACCACCGACATGGAGGCAATATACGATCTCATCGGAGAGAAACATTTCCTTTAATGTTTTCATGAGTCTCAAGAACTAAAGAGCGAGTAACATCGTATCTGTTCCTTGCCTTTTAATAGCCGAAGAACGAACAAACTGGCAAGTATTAACTTTTATCAACCATCTGCACGAATGTCACGTCTTTATTACTACTTATTCTTTGTCCTCATGAATGCAGTGGCCCAGAGAGAGACTGTGTTCCCGTCCTTTTCCCTTCTTGTGGTGCTTTGGTTCAAAAGGCTGAGAATCGAGCGAGCGTCCTTTTCGGGCATAGGTGTTCAATTCAATAAAAAATGGCGTACCTGAACCGGTCCCTTGACATGTTTATACATTTTTCTTACTGTTGTGTACAGGATTTTTTCGTTACGTATTTTTCGATTGAGATTCTGGAGCGTTATTAAAAAAGTTCTCTCGGTAATTTTTACTGGGCGCGAATTTTTGGCAATTTTCTCTTTACGTCTAAACAGGTACCCCCATTCTGATTTATTATCCCCAAACGCGCACGTGTTAACTTGAAATTAGATAACAAAACTAACTTAGTTTTTCGAACTAAAATTACAGTTGGATCGTTTGAAGGGCGGTTTGGTTTATGTAAGGTAATTTTGAATTACAAATGTAATATTTTACGGGCTGTCGTGATCTGGCCCAATTAAACAGGTTTAGTGGCACCATGTTTAATAAATGACTCGGCTCGGGTCAAACTCTACTTGTTTACACATACATAGTTATTCTAATTTTCATTCATTACGAAGTACTGTTAGAAATAAGTTTGTTGATAACCTTTTTCCAACGACCTTTGGATTTCATATTAAATATACCCAAAGTCTTACAAATTGAGATTTTACATTGAATCTTGGAAGCTAACAACAGCAATTCTTGGAACGGCTCCCTCGCTAATATTTCAGCTTCTAAACGAATTTAAGCCATTAAAAAACCAATGCACCATTCTCAAGCAGTAACAACCGGTACTAAAAACAAATTGAATCCAAACGCTTGCTATCGGAACGCTTGCTTGTCTAAGCTCGCTGTTTTAAAAAGTAAAAATCCAATATTGCGGCGCTAGTCACAGCTGACTCAGCATCACCTTACGACGCACGTTCTATTGTCCCTACCTTTTGCAAACCGTCACAGTTGTTAGGATTTTTATCTTTTCGAGCTTTCGAGTAAATATAAAGTTAGGTTTAGACGAAATTGTTCCACCTGCTGAGTGCATTTGCCACCGGTTGGTAGTTGCATTATTTATGTTTGAACGTTAGCTTAGGGTAAGAGTGTTGCCAGGTTTTCTATCATGACCATTTATAAGGACCTAGACCTAGGCGCATGGAAATCAAGTCATCCAACAACACATCTGTTTAAAAAAAAGAACTTGAGAAATAATATTGTTGTATTTAAATCTAAATTGATGTACAAAATTATTGTTTAACTCAAATCAAAAGCGTCTATTTCTAGCCTAAGAGACAAGAATAGGTAATGCTTGGTTTCAAAAGTACGCCAAGATTTAATCTGTACATAAATTTGTAGATACACTTTCGCTAGATCTAGTTGTGCAATAACCGCGTCGAAATAAAAAAAACACAATACAATACAAAACTATTGTCATTCAAAGTACTTTGACACATAGTATTACAGACAGTGTCATCATCATACAACATTGATATTTATAGCTATGTGTATCCAAATACAGGTTTAAGTAGATAAGGGAGACAAAACGTGATGTTCATCTACTTTTGAGAAGGTAGCAAACAGCTGAGTCTTATCATTGATTCAAATTGGACTCCGCAACTCATTTAGTATTATAATTTTATTTTATTTGCAACTTTTATTCTTTGCCTTAGTCATAGTCGTAAGAATCATGTTACAATTAAATTTGCATTAATTTATGAGTTGTATTGTACTTTGTTGCACCGATAACACGGCATTTATTCTGAGAATTTTGATTTCAATTTCAAATCATCCACGTATACATTCAAAGTGCTTTGAAGCTAAAATATTCTTTATCGGTGCTGCATTGCGAAATATTTTACAATTCCTTAAACTGTAAAGCATTAATCTCGAGCTGTATAGTATGTTTCTTATCCCTGTCTGCGTAGTGAAAGAGATAGCGTTAAAAGGGCATAATTTACGCAGCTTTTAGCGTGGTGGTCGTAAATCTTATTCTTACACTCGATTCGCGAACCGTTTACACCGGCATTGGCGCGGGCGCAACTTGAATGCCGCCTTGTTGTTACGGAATGGGAGATAATCTTCATAAAAGTGTATTTAACTCTGTGATGGCACATAAAATATTCATTTCGCGCGAAACTTTAATTATAGATTACGTTTTCAATTTAGTTTAATAATAGTCTGTTGATACATGAATGTAAAAAAATTACTAGACTAGCTAAGGGCTCTCTTTATGATGAGAGATCACGCCTGCCTATCTCCAGTGCTACACTGGACTTTGATGGATAGTCCGGTTCAACACTGCTATAGATAACGCTCGTTTACTCTGAGACATTCTTTTTATTCTGAATTGATGTTTTAATTGTTACCATACTATTAAAAAACTTCAGCTAGATAGCTTTACCAGATGTCTTTGTTGATGATTATTGCCTGGCTTATTATCACTCGAAATCATTGCCCTCAATCGAGATCATTTACCCTAATAGGTATCGCACACGTCAACAGATTCACCAAGAATTTGCCCGCCATTTTGTCTGCCAAAACACAGAATCGGCGCACTTGATTAGTGCCTGCGTATCGACAGATAAAATTACGAATATCGCGACATGTTTCTCTATAGATATTGCATAAGAATTGCCCTCCAGATCATTGTGTCTAACTCCAACATAATACACCTGTCGTCGACGGGACTAATTGAAATGTGTCGTAACCTCTGCCGGTCAGATTTAGGAATTGGGTCGGACGTGCTGTATCGAGCTTGAGATCTGATTCTTTTAAGGATACGTGTGTTGCCTTGATGTAGACTATGGAGTTAGTGCAAGAGTTGAGTTTAAATTATAATGGACTCATAATTCAACCCACAAAATTAAGAAATAAATGGCTCTTAGAAAAAATATGAGATACGCTTTAGGATGTTGAACAAATATGTTGTAACACCCAAAATATCTAATAGTGACCCTACTGTGCCCTGAAAAGACCATGTATTTGCCATATTTTGTGATCTCATAGTTGACACATATAACTATTTATGTACCTACATTGTTGCAATAAATGTTATGATTATGATCAGTATTATAGCTTTGAATGTTGTTAATGAACATACCTAGCTTTTTACTTTCAAGTACTCAATAAATTAAAATAAATATAGGACTAAAATAGAAATTCTTCATGGGAATTTACACTTAGATCCGGCACTTTTACTAAACGAATAGCTTTTTTAACAGAATTTGAACTCTATCCGGTCGGAAAAAGGCTCTTCAAATACATCATCCCGATAACCTATTGTCCAGAAAACACAATACTGTGAGCTTCGCAGTGGGTTTCTTGGAAATGACCACGGAAGAAATATTGAGATTCTAGAATACGTTTTGTGAATGTGAAAATTTATCTCAATGCTTTTTGAAATGGGTGCGAATAAATTCACATTTTGGTGTCACTGAAGCTCTCATAATGCACAAACTTACTCGTGTCTCTTAGCTCGTGCTGGTACTTAACTTACGACTGTTACCTACGAATACCAATTAAGTATTAATACTACTATACTATTCTTGACGACACTGATGGTCGAATGACAAGTGAATTTGACTGCCACCGGTGTCGCGGGTTCGATTCCCGCTTCAGGACAAACATTTGTGTGATGAACATCGGTGTTTATCCTGAGTCTGGGTGTTTTCTATGTATTCTATGTAAGTTTTTACAAAAAAAAAGTATTTAAGTATTCTAACAGCCATCTGGTACCCATAATCTGTACAAGCTCTGCTTAGTTTAGGGCTTGGGGCTAGATGGTGTTGTGTGAAATATCCAAAAATGTTTATTATGTATATTTATTTATGTATTTATACTTAATAACTTAATATACTCCCTTTTATCATAATGAAAGTCATCACAAATGTATGAATGTAACTTTGTCTGGTTCTAACACGTGAAATTTTGAACCATTCAGTAATTACAGAACCTTAGCAAACTTCGTTTTTGTTAAGGCCCAGAATCCCGCGCGTGGTTCTGTAACTAACTTTCGGTTATGTATGTATGATGGTACATTACGTTCCTATTATTTTTCTATATTAAAACATTTGGCTTATTCCCGAAACTTCACGAAAATACTTTTTTCTCGAAATTCCCACACCGGTGGGGATGGCCGGTAGGGATTTAAAAAAAAAGTCTCTAAATCCCCATTAACACCAACCGCAATGGGGAATATTTTTACCACTATTATTATGAAACAGTATCAACCACTTTGAAATTTATACTCAGTCAATTTTTATCTTCAAAGATATACAAATGTGCGAGCAAGATAGCTGCACGCGGGATTTTGGGCCTTAAGCGGATAAGGAAGGTATTCATTTTATAGGTAGGTATTTCTATGAGTAGATTGTATACTGATACCATGAATAGACCTTAATACGAGCGTAATGTACCATCATAACCGAAAGTTAGTTACAGAACCACTTCAATACCGCACAAAAGCCTTGAAATTAAAAAGACACTAATGACTGCAGAATCATTAATCATTAATAATGGACTCACATAATAGAAAGAGAAAACGGACACAGATTATAAAATGTTGTTGTAGGAAGGTACTGTCGCCTGCACAAATATGTCTACGTCCAAAACTTTCAAAACGATGACACAGTGTTTAATTTCATTAAAATGTACATAGCAAAAACTCAAATGGTATGTCATCATCAATTTTTGCCATAAAATGTAACAATCTTATAATTAATGATAAGATAATGTATAGAGATAGTGAGATCATTCTTGAGTTTGCTTTTGCTGTATAATTTTATGTGAAATTTGGCAATGTGACATCATTTTGAAAAATATTTACGTAGACATATTAGTGCAGGCGACTGTACTTACATGTACAGTACAGTCAACTGAACGTAACATTGCCTACTCATAATATAAAAGGCGTAAAGTTTCATAAGTCTGTGATTAAAAGTTTACACTTATGTTTTCTTCTTGATTTACATTTTGTAGGTACCTTCTACTTAGAAGCACTGGTAGAAAAAATAAAATTAAGTGATATAAATGTGAAGGCTCGGGAGTATATACTATACATACATGTCTGTGCAGCTGACTGTACTACATCTATATAACAACTTAGCTGTTGGCTGTACTTACAACTTTACAAGTTACAATACAGTACAGAACATATCGTAATAAGTTAAGGTTCAAGATGTATCGATTAGATTATCGTTACACAATTCGTTCGCGGGTTCGCACAAGGAGTTTTTGTATGATGGTCGCAAATGTGGCTTTAAGTTACCAAGATACAAGCGAAAGCGATCAACTTATTCTACAGTTTTGAGGATATGCTCGATATATTGCAGGAAATCAATTATCAATAACCTACACGAACAAGGAATAAGACAGTTTGATACCACCTAATCATATCCCGTAGAAATCTATAAATACTTAATGATTGGATGTAAGAGTGTCAATGGATGAACGAATTTATAAATGAACTAGCTGACGCCCGCAACTTCGTTAGCGTTGTATATTTTTAAAATTACTTTCAGCTCTTGATGAACACATCCTCCAAGTTTCAAGTCTCTACGTTCAGTTGTTTGGCCTGTTCGTTGTCTATCAACTATATATCTGTTCGTAGTCAGGACGAAGCCTTTTGTATTAATAGATACAGATAAATAAATTAATGATTAAAATATTGTTTTTGCCAGAACTGAAAAATACTAAAAACATACAACCACGTATCCAGTAACGAAGAAGACAGGTAATTCATTCAGTTTGAGACCAGCTGGTAGCCTAGTACTAAGGAATAGCTGAACTCAACCATGGACTTTCTACAAAAGCCTGGTAGATGTTCTAGTCTGACAACGTGTCATCTTAAACCATTAGCTGAACTCAACTAAGGACTTTCTATAAAAGCCTGGCATATGTTCTGGTCTGATAACGTGTCATCTTGGACCAATAACTGAACTCATCCAAAGACTTTCTTCAAAAGCCTGGTAGATATTCTGGTCAGACAACGCGTTATCTTGGTCCGCTGAACTCAACCAAGGACTTTCTACAAAAGCCTGGTATATGTTCTGGTCTGTCATTGCGTCATCGCATCGTAGACAAATACCTGAACTCAACCAAGGACTTTCTACAAAAGTCTGGTAGATGTTCTGGTCTGACAACGCGTCATCTTGGACCAATAGCTGATCTCAACCAAGGACTTTCTACAAAAGCCTGGTAGATGTCTGGTCTGACAACGCGTCATCTTGGACCAATAGCTGAACTCAACTCAGGACTTTGTACAAAAAATCCTGGTAGATGGTCTGGTCTGACGAAGCTTCATCTTGGACCACGCCACTAGGATGAACAATCGAGGTCGCAAGCGCGTCTCTGTTCCGATCATTAATTTGACACTTGAAATAGCTCAGAAGTGTTACATCTCCACGCCCACTGTGGGTCAGAGGTCTTTTGAACCGTGGTTGTGTAACCATTCCTGAGTTTTTGTTAATGGAAATGCAATGACTAATGACAGAGGAGTTTTATCCTACTTTCAGAGATCCGGTTTCATTTTTGGTGCGAATTATCGTTTATCATTAAGTGTTTGATTTTAAACTGCAAGTATCCTTAAAGAAATCGTATATCCTTTTTCTATGCACAGAAAATTGATACAATCAAACATTGTTTTTTATGCAACTAGTGGATTATATGCCATTAAATCCATAGATGGTTTATTTTTAAATCACACTAGCATTGATAAATTTCTTGCTTCTGTTCATCATGTATCATCTTAATTCTCAATTATCAGTTAAAGTTAGGTAAAGATCAGCTTTATGTTGATGGTATATGAACGTACTAGTCCAGATTTACTCTTGGCTGGCGAGTGAAAGACAAAGCTGATCCACCGCTTCTCTAGTAAGAAAAATCTATACTTTTTCGTTTGTTCGTCACACACGTCCTAAAACTACATAATATTATTTTGTATGTGTTTTAGGACGTGCCAACCAGTGTATGCTTTTCACATAATACCCTAACGTTGAGTGGAACAAGAGGGGCGTCATCTTATCTTGGAAACAGACATGAGGTTCATTGGAAGCAATGAATTAAACTCCCAAAATAGAATGTAATTTATGCGCGACATACGAGACGAAAGACTGAACACCGCGTTCTGAATGGATTAAGAGTAGCTCAACTGAAGAACCGATAAATTGATGCTTTATTTTAGTCATTGATTAAGATTTGACATTGTTTTCATCGTCGAGACTTTATGCTTGCTTCCTTCATGTAACTTCGCTAGATACTCTACTTGATTCCTAGCGGGTTAGCTTTGTCGTAAAAACCGATTAGGCATTATTATCCCAATAAGAAGGCAGAAAAGGTAGGCCTACCTAATCATTACCTGCATACACAAATGTATTTTCTGTGTAACTATTTTAACTGGAAAAGTAGTCAACAATGGTAGTAATTTTCTCTTGCCTATTTTATGTCTTGTTCTTTCTACTAATGGTATTTTTTATTTTATCTATATAAAATGCTATGCTAAACAGCTATTCAAGTTTTCGTCAAGACTCCCATCATTTTAGGCGTTAAAAATAATTATTTTTGGAGTAAAAGATCCGGCCAACGCTTTGCTGTCATTAAGGATTTCCCTCTGGCCTTGAGCCAAATGAAAATAGAATGAAGCAATATAATTTATCAACGCTTGCACGCTTTACAGAAGTTTCACTTTATATGAACCATGAAACCATAAAACATACAATTATTAAAAAGCTTAATACTTAATTACCTAAAAACATATTTATTGACGCCAACGAAATACGATAGAATTTGGTTTTGATTGCTTTTAAGCCACACCTAATATGAGTGAACAAAAATTATGCATATTTTAGTACAGGACCTTCTATCTATTTTATGTTATCAGGTAGCAATTAGGCTTCCTGACTCGAACATTTTAAAATATCTTTCAGTCTAAGAATACACGCTCTTCCACAGTCGTCTCCAAACAAATGCTCTTCCTTAGACTGATCCGGTTTCAAGAAGAATGTCCTCTCCAGTATAAAATAACTCGAAGGTATCTTTACTGCCGATATCGGATCGCTTTATGTTCGCAAGTCGCAACGTAAGCTAACTTATGTTTTTACGATCTACAGTATGGCAATATTATCGTTATGTCACAACGTGACATACGTCGTATTAGCTTTAACGATCAATGTCCTGATTTCCGGAGCACCGGTTTTATGTGCACCTTTATGTTTTTCTAAATAAACGATATTTTCTGTTGTCAATCACAAACCTGATCACAAAATCTTAAATAAGAAAGGAAATTATGTAAGTACATTCTACATGCCTACCTACATAAAACATCTTCTGTAGTCGGTACTTCATTACTGAAGATCGTGATCACCCATTTTGTATGTGCGGACGGCCTGTCTCCAGTGATTCCGGTCTTTAGCAGCCTGCACCACATTGTAGAATGACGTATTATCTTTAACCTGGTCAGACCATCTGATCAGGGATCTGCCGCGTGATCTTTTCCCCTCTACTTGTCCGACGATGATCAGTTTTTCCAGGTACAACACATAAAACATACAAGAAATATTACACTTGAGTCAGTCTCAGAAGTAGCCAATCGGTTTGTTTTGGCTTTATAGAGCTACATCTTAGTCTCTCTAGTACCTACCTACTCTCTAGTACTCATCGATCATAAACGATTGTTAAGCAATTCTACTTAAAAAAAATTAAGCATTCCGTAAATTTTAATAAAAGTTATATTTGGATTTTAGTTTAGGTTAGAAGGTTAGATAGATAAGGTATCAAAGGTTATCCAATTTTAGCAGGCTTCACCGAATAAGTCAGAGGTCATCTTATTTTATTTCAAGTAGGTCAATTTTGATAATTTTTATTTCTACCTACAAGTTAGTATTTTATCACAAACAATGTGATTAAATGACTAATACTTAATTTAATTAGAAAAAATTCTTAAAAATAATGTTTTTACAATTTTGTTACGTAATAAAATAACGGAACACTCAAATTTTAAAAATTATATGTAAAACTATAATTTTATCAGTATTTTATTATTATAAATACTATAAAATACTAGGTAGTTATTGTAAAAAGATTACTCCCTAAATCAAAAACGACGCAACTTGGATCATGATTTAAAAAATATTTAGACAAAAATAAACAAAAAAAAATTGGCAGTTTTTATTAGCCATCGGTAGTATAGGTACATACATTTATTTATATCCCCATTCTTCAATTGGCAGAAATTTCCCTTCTCATTACAAACTTTCCAGAGTAAATCCTACACAAAGCTACCTTTAGTGCAAACAAAAACACAATTTCAATTTGCGCCAACCCTAGCCAGGCTCCCGTCAAATCCCTCTTTGATCGACTTCTGAAGCCCCGAATCACAATGTAACTTACAAAGCAGTGATACATCTACCAAACGTAAATATCTTTGATCCCATAAATTATAATAATTAAGACAATTAATTTATTTGCCACAAGAAATATAGCAAGAAACATGGCAATACAAAAAAAAACTTATTAAGACCAAAACTAAAGCTAACTTAATCTAAAAATATAGGTAAGTAAGAAAATTTTATTAAATCATTTACTTATGTACCCTACTTTAGATCTGTAGATTATTTTGGCGTTTGGTTACGTTTACGTTTAGAAAAGTTTATGGTGAGTGATTTATTTACTTCATACAAAGTTTTTGTCGATAATGAAAAGTTGTTGATAGTAATTGTCATCTCCTAGTCCTTCGCTCTGCAGTAAGATGGCGATTTAGGGCATCTGCCATCGAATAAACAAAACGAAAAAATAATCAACTATCGAATCAATATCCTTTGGTAGCCAAAATAAATAAATTGTGAAAAAATTGGCATCTGTAGCGAATCAATAAAGTGTTCGACCTATTTATTCAAAAAGTTTAAACAAAACAAAGAAGTAATATTTAAAATCTTTGAAATTTTGCTGGACTGCTGTATCTAGACAAAATGTAAATAAGATCAATTTCGTTGCGGTAATGTGTACTATGTCCGGAACCCTCTCTTGGTTCGGTATTTGAGAAGCGTTGACGTCCTTAAATTACTAGGTATAGAACTAATAGTTTTTGGATTATTTATTACTATGGTTGATACAATTGAATCGCAGTTATTAAGACTTTGTAATATTTTATTTGTACCTATATTTTTGTTTTTATACACAATTTTTAAAATTGTTGGTCGAACGAACGAAGCTACACTACTCCGTCGCGCTGCGTTGCGACGCAGCGCTAGATTTGGACGCATTCAGTGCCAAATATCGATACAAAACGGCGTCGCAACGCAACGGAGCAGTTTAGTTTCGCTCTAAGGGTGCGTTTCTACTAACGCGAAGCTGGGTGAAGTGGAGAAGAGCAGACCGTGAATTAGCCAATTACAGTGCTCGAAATTCCACTTCCACTCCACTTCGAGCACTGTGATTGGCTACATCTCCTCTCCACTCCGCCCAACTCCGTGTCAGTGGAAACATGCATTTTTACACTGAAAGATATCTACCAATCTCCGTTCTCAGTACTTTGACATTCGAACTTTTTCCGTTGACCAGAGTTTCCTTACCCTTCAAGGTTTTAAAAAGGGTTTCTGACATTCCTTCGTTTATGATGGATGTTACTACTATTATTATAATAACTGTCTTTGCCATTTCCAAGAAAATTACTTGAAAATAGTTATGCATCTTCAAATAAACTGAATATTAACGGACGCTAAAACATTTTAATAGCGCGTTTATATGACTAACTATATTCTAACCACAAGTATCAAAACGGAAATATTACGTTCTAATAGTATCAAGTCTCTCCTTCCTTCTAATAAAATCTAGCGGTTATTTTAATGCCATAATAAAAGCTCGTAATTTCTGACTATGCATGTTCATTAAACCTATAAGATACTATTTATAACTATCAATTTAGATTTGAGCTACCTCTCAAACTATAATCTTTATAAATTAACTTGCCATAAATGTTTTACGTTGGTAATAAAAAGTGGGTATTATTTTAAAATATTTTGGTGTCTCGAAATATTCATAGTTTACGTCGATGTGAAATGAATCTTTTTCATTTGTCAATAAGTTTTTTTTCTTCTAAATAAATGAAAGCTTAGTCTAAGCCACATTTCCATTCACAGCGATGGTATAATACATTGACTCTTTAAATTTTTTTTCATCCTCATGTACATGTATTTAACGCAATAAATAAATACTTTACTTTACATTTGTTTTTTGATTTGTTACAAAATTTAACAGGGGATAGATTTTTTTTAACTTGGGTATCGATTCTGAGCAAACTGATTTCAGGTTTCGCATAAACAAATAAAAATGGTGTGTTTTTAAATATACACAGTGGGAACAAAATGTAGACTTGATTTGGTTTAAGACAAGTACCTATATATTTTATAGCAATATATAAGAAAAAAAAAACTGTCAGTGTAAATAAAATAAAATAAAATAAACCTTAGTAAATCCACATTAAACATTAAGCTGCTCTTTAGTATTCGATCTCGTAGATATCTATTTTTTTAATAACATTGATGTGTCAGTAAAATTAGGCTAACAACCATTATATATATGATAGATGCTTTTATTCATTAAATGATTATTTTAATTTTAAGTTCCCCTAATATTAAATGACCTACTCAATTTGTTTACTCTTAACGAATTTTAATGTTTTTTGACGAATGTTAATGTAATAATACTATTAATTATTAATGAATTATTTTTATTAGCAATTTATGTAAGAATTATTAACAATTATTTAGCACTAATTTTAAGTATTTGCACGACAAAAGTTGATGCAGTGATTCTAATTTAAAGTAAGACCATAATGTACCTGTATTACGCAAATAAAGATTCATTCATTCATTCATTCATTCATTAAAATTGTAAGAAAATTATATCCAGTAATTGTTGTCGAAACAGTAAGAATTGCATAAAAAAACCAAAAATGTGCAAAACGAATGTAGATTGTCACGAAAGGCCCCAATCTTGAATGTAGTTGCCAAGATCTAACGAGTCATTTCGATACCAATTAGTTTATTTCTAGTTGATTTGCATTAACTAAGGTGTGAACTGTATGGTGGCAAGCCAGTAAAGCCGTTCGTTTGACGTGAAATGCTTGATAAAATAGAGTGTTACTTGCCTAATTGGCAGTTGTCAAGTTTATTACCAATCCCGTAGATTAAAACCGTTTGTTTAGCGCTTACAAAATGCTGTTTGGAAATGTATGTGGGTAAATAAGCCAGTTACTTGCAGTAATATTCAAGTGATCTTCTTTGTGTGATCGGAATGATGGATTTTTAGTTGACATTATGTTTAATGTTATAAGCAATTTAAGGGCTCAATCAAGCTGGATTATCCAAAATGATAAAAAGCTATCAAATAGCATTATTTAAAAGATATGGAAGATTTTTACAAAAAGTTACTGAATTTTACTAAATGGGTGGCAAAAGGTGCGTAAATCTGTATTATTTCTACGTACTGGTAAACTATGAACGAACTAATCGATAGCGTCATCTACAAATAGTTTTGCGTGTACATTCACAAGAAGTCTGGTAACTACGACACAGATGGTCGAATGGCAAGTGTATTTGACTGCCACGGTGGTGTCGCGGGTTTGATTCCCGCTTCAAGACATTAGTATTTAAGTATTGTATCAGTTATCTGGTTCCCATAGTACAAGCTCTGCTTAGTTTGGGGCTAGATGGCATTGTGTGAAATGTCCAAAGTATTTATTTATAATAAAAAAAAAAGTATTCGAAATCAACACTTATTTATAATTTGTAAATGTATTTAAGGTTAATGGTATTCTATTAACCCTTAAATACATCAGGAAATGAATTGCTTCCTACGACGATTGACAAATATGTAGCTTACAATGTGTGCATGTCTCCAATGCATACGGCATAACAATTTCTAAATGCTGTTTAGTTATTTGACATATAACATACTGTTTTAAGAACGAAACAGAGCATATATCACAGGAAACTAAACAATCTACTTGATATATTTAGTTAAATGGGCTACCATGTGGCTACTATTTTCCCACTAAACAAAACTAATTTTGTACCTTAACACCTTCGGAATACAGTGCATTTTTTGACCAACTAAGAGCTGTCAGTTGACTTGACAGCTGTCAATGAAAGTTCGATCGTATCTCTTTGTTATAGAATAGAGTTTCTTGTGAAGAGTTTCTTTTGATTGTTTGTCTTGTTTCCAACATTGCTTGTTTTGATGCTGAGAGACAAGAAACAACTGAAAACATTTGGTGTTTACCTTTTGTTTTTTGATCATAAATCTATCCACAATATGCTATTAACTACTGTATAAACAGTTTCATAAGAAAATTATTATTTAAAACGTTTTTATATTACGGTATTGGTGCATTCAAGTTATTTAGATTATAGATTTTTCGAATCGTTTTTCAATATAATAAACATCTCATTTTTTATGTTTTAGCTTACACAATATTGTAATTTGCAATATTATTTTCATTAGACATGTAGGGATACTATTTGAGAATAAATAACTCATTATGTTTGGTTTATTTTATGAATATTGAGTGTTTTATGTGTCATCTCTAAACATCCCACAGGGGTGCCTGAGCGTCCCTACCATAGGGAGCTTTGGGCACAATTGACTTTCTGAAATCTTGATGTATCTTAGATAGTGATAATAACTTGTAGATTTTTCTTTGTAAAACATCTAGCCAAATATATGATGCAACTTACCTCAGTAATAGATTTTGATTCTATTGATAATTCGATTTTTAATAATTAATTAAGTAAAAAAGTGCCCAACCCTCCCCTATCTCCCCACCTATAATATTATTATTTTTCTAAAATAAGATATAGATGCTTCAGAAAAGAAAAAAAAAGGAATCCAGCTACCAAGTACCTAGATGCTTTTTTTTGTGTCACATTACAAAAATAAACTCTGTAGTTAAACACTTTTTTCAAAGCACCGGAAGTCGGAAGTAGAAAGTAGGTCAAGGCGGAATGTAAATAACCTAAATTATTTATTTTTACATTCGCCCGCGAAACTTTTAGGACAAAAAAGGCCCTCGTTCGAAGTGGGTACTTGAAAAAGTACGAAATAACGCGGTATCCTACCGGAAGCGGGCACAGGAAGTTGCTTCCCGGATGTAGAGGGCGCTGCAAGCAACTCAAATTGTTATAATAACGTTTGAGGGTGGTAAAATCGAATTTTCATAAGTGCTTCGTAATTTTTTGTTTAGTTATGAACCTTCAGATGTTTTGAGCATGTTTTATTTTGAATTTTTACTTTTACTTTCAACACGCCTTTAATTATTTTATTTATTATTGTTACAGGTAAATCTTTCACACTTATCAGTTCTGGTACAAAAGCGGAAGAGAGAAAATTTGGATTTTTGGATGAAGTAATTTAGAGGTATAAAAATATTTGATAACTGAAAATCTGTGGCCTACTTTTGGCCTTGGTATACAAAATCATATAAATCGTAAAAACAAAAAACAAGAATATCTTGCTTTTTGTTTTTACGGCTGAATTGGCTTTAAATTCTGGCACATTTATCTGTATATTAATACTTTGTCTAACACCTTACAGAAACTCACGCTATTATAACAAATAGCATTAACTAATTTAACAAGTTACATATTAACAGATTTATAGAGCTTAAATAATAAGTACGTTACGCGAAATTATTTATCCTCTGAAGATCGCTTCTCGCTACATAATTACAAATGGTGGGTCTATGTCGATTGCTCAGCAAGCGGACAAACTAGAATCCGCTGCCGGTTCTGTTATTATCCTCTTATCTTGGTCGTGTAAATCCTTTTGTTAAAGTCTAAAAAGTAGAACGTTGAGCTTGATAAATCAAACACACTTTAGCTCAATTAGCCCATAAAGTAGGTACCTACCCACTGTTGGGAGTAAGGCTTATACTTGGCTTAATTTCATCATGCCATATTCCGCTGCAAAACGTGAATTCAAAAGTTCCCGCATTTTGGTTGTCTATTGATTTAAGTAGTCTCTAGATATTTTAATATAATATCAATCAATAGACAAGCAAAAAGCGGGAACTTATATTTTACCAGCTCAATACCTGCTTCAAAAACGGCTGAATGTATTAAGGGGCTACCATGATAGTCATTATATTGTTATTTGTGACGGTAGGCCAGATTTATCCAGGTTTAAAAACCGATAGGAGTCAAGAGGGGTAAATATAAAGTTTCGCGGATTTGACCCGAATCGTCCGCTACGTAGGCGGACTCATAATAAGTGCTAAGCGTTGACCCTAAGTACTAAAGTACAACGGAGAAAAGTTTCTCCCTCGAGGCACTCCGAGAATACTTTTAAATACTCTGTTCTGTTCTGTGGCTACATAAATCTAGTACGTAAAGCTTAGTAGGTATAGATAGATAGTCTACAGTAACATGGCTCGTTTTTCCACTGCTGTACGTCTAATAAATCGATGAACGCCGGCTGCATGCACGATAACGTTGACGTCATTGTCCGGTTACGCTTTCATTGTCCGGTAACGCTGTCATTGTCCGGTTACGCTCATTGTCCCGTTACGTGTGTAGTCACGTTAAACTATCGTCTGTAAACCGACTTTACAGACAACCAATTTTTTTTTTATACTTATGTCGAGCAGTTATTTTTCGAAGTGCATGTTACCTCACTCAAACCATGTTACCTCATAAACATTTAACTTAAAATAGCTAACAAAAGCTTTTAATTACGCAATAGTGAGAGAAATCCATATAACTCGTAGTAACAGGCTAATTTGCAAACGTGTCAAATGAAATGACGGCTCACCTGTCATAATGTGACAGCTAGCTTGACGTTTAGCACGTGTTAGAATATAAATAAAATAAATAGTGCTAGGTTTCGCAGTCCGCTCAATATTAGAATACTATGAATTCTGCCGCCGCTATAATGATTACTTTAAACAGGTTGAACTAAAGACACACCAGTGTACGAGTCAGAAATATAACTTATATATATCATCTTTAAAAAAAAACAAGTGTGACACTTTATTCCCATCGAGTAACACCATTTTATTATTTTATTCCCATCGAGTTACACCATGACATGGGTGTTAGTCGTTGGGAAAAAAAAACCCATCGAGTAACAGTGTTACTCGATGGGAACCCTTCTATTTTATTTTGAAATCCAGATAAATATTTTTTTTTACCTTACCTTAGTTTAGTGCTCAGTGACCTACACAAAAACCTAGAGATAAGAATTGACTGAAAAAAAGTTTTGTTACCTAGTAAATTGTAAAGACCCTTAAAACTTTAAGACCTGAAATTATTGTCTGTGACAACGGTATCAGGTTTTAAAAAATCTAAAACCATTTCTGAGAAAGATGTTGATACCTAAAATTAAACAAAAAAAAATTGCATGCTAAAAACCACACAGAGTTTGATTGAAGTAGGTATTATAATGTTACGCTAACATTATTTGATGTCGTTCAGGTAAAAGAAAAGACAGTAGGTAGACATCATCTTTACTTAGTAATATTATACCAGCCGACTTTACCCGAAGAAGTGTTACATCAAAGCGTCTGGAGCCCAGTAGCTCAGTCCAATTCACCCCCACGAAATATTTTGCTCAGTGCGCCTAAAGAAGTTTTCACTTCGAAAATATGCTTTTTCTTCTTTATTTGTATAGTTTATTCGAGTAGGTTTTTTTTTAATATGTACCTATTATTGTTGCTTTTTCTAGACTCCTGTTTTTATTCATATCACAGATAGCTTTAGAATGCGAATCTCTAGAGATCACAGCTACAGAACCAATCAACGTCCCCCTTCACATTAAACGCACGCTCACGTCACGTAAAAACCTATAAAATCTAAAACGTTACGTTACGTACGAGTAATAAAGCAAAAACGAATTCCACATTTATCAAAACATGTCTCTGTTATTTATTATTTTTGTTTACAAATGTCAAATGCAAGGCCCGATCGCAGCGCTCCTGGCGGCGTGCCAAGGAAACTATTTGAAACTATTTCGACTACCCTGCTAATAGTTTTACAGTTGTTAGTCTCGTGTGTGCCTAGCGTTGTAATTAATAACCGACCGAGAAAAGGCGGAGATGCAGTTGGTGAGATGACAGCTATGTCGTACGCTTTTGAAATATGTCGGCTATTTTAACAGTGCCTTACCCCCATGCCTAATGATTAAAATTCTACAGTACGAATAAGAAGTCACTTACACTGGCATGTATAATTTTTACCCGTCTACGGCGAAGCAAAAAGGAGGGTTATATTAGTACTATTAACTTTGTCAATAATTCAGCAGCATATGGTTAATAAATTATAACTGATAATATCTGGAAAAAAGGTTTTAAGTTTATACGTACTGGTCCAAATAACATAAAATGCCCATAATTTATTTTTTTCATGATTTTCTTTTTATGTATAAAAATGCTTTAAGTCCTTTGAAAAACTATGAATACAAATTTTACTGTAATTCAAAGTTATGGTAATAATAGTTTTAGCTTATCGTCTTATGGATAAATCGAAATAGACATCATGGTAAAGCCACAAATCATCATAAAAATGTTTTATAGCCTAGGATTTAGGATATTATAAACTGGTTAAGAATTTTTGTTCTGCTCTTAATATTTAAGATGACATGTTTTTCGTGTTGAACCATTTATATATCTTGTATGATTTACCGGTTTTTGAATGGTTATTATGAATTATATCGATTTAATGCGTACCGGTTTGTAATAACTTAATTCATTACTAAAACGATATCATGTAGATTTAATCTAATTACAATTATTCATTGGTAAATAATCGGAAGTTATGAATTTAATTTTAGTTTTATCGACGTAATTATTTCAATTGAAAGAACTTCACATAATGTTTTTGATAGCCTAAATTTTACGTTATCTACAGATTCAATGCTTATAAAAATCAATATAATTTATATACCTGACTGATTGACTGACTGACTGACTGACAGACAACGTACAGGCCAAACAGCTGAAAGTTAATACTTGGTGAAAGTGTTCGTCAAGAACAGGCGCATACCATGAAAGGGATTTTTTATAATTTTCAATGCAAACGAAGTTGCCGGCCTTAGCAAATCCCTTAACAAAAATTTAATACCTACGTAAAATAACGTTGTTGCGCTTGCATTATGTGCAATTTTAAAAAGAATAATTAAATCCCTTAATTATTCTTAATGTGGTTAATGTGTAATTTTAAAACATTTGTAATGCTCCTACAACGTCAAGATTTATCTTACTAGATGTGCGCCATGTTAGTTACGTCATTATAAAGTGACGTCATACACGTCAATGGTGGTGCTCTAATGAAGGGGGGAATGAACTTGGAGTGAATTTTGCGACCGCAGTCAAGCAAGAGATTCTTGCGCTTGGAACTTTTCTATGCAGGGTTGTCTGTGTGCTCCTAGCTTTATATTTTTTAAATACAGCCCACTTTTACTCTTCTACAAATGAGGATACATACATTTTATGAATAAAATAACCATCTGATAGTCGGTTTGCCTGATCGTCTGTCATATAATAACAAAAATATACCTATACTATATTCTCAGTTTGAGAACAACAAATAAATACAGTCCACTTGATGTAAAAATTTTAAATACAAATCTAATTTTATGATGCGAAACTAATTTTCTGCGTCTCTAGTTTTTTGCTCAAATTAATCATACAATCTCGCAAATTATATCCATCATAACCCAAAGTGCATTTTTGACTTTGGCAAGGTTATCGGAAGTAACTCAGAATTAAGATTAATTACCCACATTGTTACTTAAATCTAGTTTCTGATTTTAATGTTTTTGTCAATTATCTCCAGGATACAAATTATTTAGGTCTAAAATACTTCATAAAACTCATTTTGTTTTAATATATCTACCATGATAGTTTTTATAGAACTTATTGTTTTTAATGGTTTCTTTGAACCAAATTAGCCCAAGTAGATGTTAGCTAGATCATTCCATCGAAACCCTTTCCTGTAAACAAAGTTTTACTAAAAATATATTAGGTACGAAATACGACCTCTCATGGCTTTAAAGCGATTTCTTCCAGACCTTTGGATCCAAATTTCATTTTTGCATTTCATACTAGCTACACCTACAACTTCGTTTACGTTGTAAATTATCAAAAATCCTTTCTTAGTACTTCCTGACGATCATAGCCCCAATATTTTGTCTCTGCGTTGTTGAGCCGTGCGTTATCTGTCTCAGTCAGTCAGTAAGGCAGGACGAAGGATTTTAAGGACCAGAATCCCACGCACTGCTATATCGCTCGGACATTTGCTAATTTTTGAAGATATAAATTGACTCAGTATAAATTACAAAACTAAGAAATGTTTTAGTTAAACTGTTCTTAGTTTTGCCCTATTTCCTTCGCTTATGTTAAATAAATCAAAACAAAAAATATACCTACTAAAACATATCGTGAGGTTGTACCCAATTCTCGAGCGGCAAACCAGCTCGGTTTAATACGCTAGTCTGAAACCGCTCTAAGTCTTCTTCTCATCGTGTCACTAGTTCTTTCGAACCAGTGTGGTGAAAGGATTTCAAGTGCGCCTCGAAGAGGCTCCTTTCGTGCACTTGACACATGTTTACCGCTAAGTACCTACCCAATAGATGTCCATCCATAGAAGAACCAAACTTTGGCGCCATATCAGCTCGATAGTGATAACTTACAGACCCTGTTCCAAAGACTCCCCGATGAGGGTTTTATCCATAATTTTACCATCTTGCGACCGTCAGCCGCAAGATTGATCACATAATACTCGACCTTGGCCGATATTTTGACCTCCAATTTGCCGAATTCATCGATTCGATGGTCAATACCTACACAGTTTGTTAAAACAGCTGGTTTATTTCAGAACTACTTGCCCGCGGATTTCGTTCTATGAGATATTAGAGCTTATAATCTGTACCCATAATGATATTGTGGCTCAATTGGTCCAGCCAGAGTGAGATTAAGGAAAAACATTAATTTATCAATCCATTCTCACAAGTATAAAAAAATATTTGTAGGATAGGTTAGTAAGTTATTTAAACGCTCCGTAGACACATCTCCCATATTGTCTAAGAAGCAATGATATGAGATCGTTCAATAAAGAGGCTAGGTCCGTTCATCAATTTCTAAGGCTCATCTAATAATAAATTTAATTAGAGTGATGTAGCTGTTCCACATGCCTATAGCAAAATTGGCTATATGAGTGTAGGCAAATCCGATCAATATAAAATTGGGTAAATTGGGTAGTTTGCCGCATAATCAGAAGGGTTTTGTTAAAAACGAGCAAGATTTCTGAAGAAAAAATTACATGTAACGCAATTTACATAATATACATTTTTGGTTTGAGAATTTTGTATTGTGTATTTTTATTTTCTTTTAGTGCATGAAAGGAGCCTGTTCGAGGTGCACTTGAAATCCTTTCATCACACTGGTTCGATAGAACTATTGACACGACAAGAAGAAGCAATTTTCTTTAGTCTATTTCCCTTTAGGGAATTGCACACACTGAAAAAAAAATCAAAATACTCTAATATACCTGCTGCTTCTGTTGATCAAACATTTTTTATTATTAATTTCCAACAAAAGAAAAAAAAATATTTCTTATCGTGGATTTACCGTTGAAACCTGACTTACGTAAAGTCGAAAAAGATCAACATAACGTTTTTTTAAACAATTCCCAAAGTAACGCACGGAGCGTTACTACCAAAATAACTCCTAATCAAAACAAACACGCATTAGTGGATTAGGTAGCAATCAAAATCGATCGAAACAACCATCTCGTCTCATCCCTAGCAAACACCAACGCACACGTACCCAAAAAAAAACTAATCCTACTCTAAGCTTTTAATTTTGTACAAAAATAAATCTGTTGACAGCCCTAGCTTCGATCTCATAAGAACCTTTCATCGACACTTACAAATCGCTTACTCTTCCCTACGTCAATACGGCTAGGGCTGGCACTTGGCGTTTTTTAATTATCGAGAAAAAGGAAATGCTAGGATTATGCATGAACAGTGCAGCATAAATTAATGTCATGTCTGAAATTAATGAATTTATAATCGCGCTGTAGTCTGGTCTGGTGTCATATTTTATAGTCAATGATAATTTATAACAGAGTTTAATATTCATTATGTGAGACAAAAGTTGCTTTAATAATATAAGTGGTCTCTGCAAAGGGAGTATACAAACTGATTTAACGATTTTTTTTCTCTTTACTTGCATGTCTCCTAATCTAGCTAGGATATTAAATAAAAAAATAAAATTAAAAAAATAAGGTAAAATTATCTAAATCCATTCTTAAGTTTATTCTGCTACTGAGTCTAGCAATATATTATATTATTATATAGGAATATATAATTATATTATATTATTATATTGTATTGTATAGCAACTCGAAATAAATTAATGTATTAATATATACAGGGTGTTTTTTTGAGAAGGGCACTTTTGGCTAAGTCCGAAACCCGAGAGTTAGAGAAAAGTCGTGAAAGGAGTCATGCCCTCGATTTATAAGAAAACAATAACAGCATATTTAGTTGTATTTTAATCTTTTACTTCTGACGAAAATAGACACGATTGATTTAAAAAAAAATACACCCTTTATTATTGAACCAATGGATTATGTTGCTGATGAGGATCTTTGCAAGAAATGTATAACTAAAAATTAAAGGTAGCAAATTTGAGTAATTTGGTTACCACAACCCTCTTGTTAGACGCAAAGATGGACCCATCTGTTTAGGTACTAAACTTCATCAAAGTGTTTGACTTATTTACAGCAACATCAACACTGTCGATCATGGATGCTGCCAACACCGTTTCTCAAGCACTCTAAAGCTTAGTTGGGCACAGCTAAAATTATTGTATTGAACGACACCGTGGCTTAGTTGGTAGTGACGCTGCCTACGAAGCTTGGGTGTTCCGGGTTCGATCCCCGGCCGGGGCAAATATTTGTGTGACGAACACAATGTTTATTCTCGGGTCTTGGATGTTGTGATGTCATGTATGTGTGACATGCCACCGACACAGGGAATCCTAGTGCAGGGGTGTGAGTGTGTGAATGTTTTAATTATGAAACATTGATAATGGAAAATCTTTTTTTCCTCTTCATAAAAACCTAAAGTATTTTGCTTAGTTTTTTGCTTAATGTCAAAGATAACTTAAAAAGAAACCTTTTATGGTTCTACGTAACACGGAAGGCTGACCCGAAAATGTTAGGTAAGTACCTAACTACTGACTATAAGCACTGCATAAGCTCAAAAACCAATGACCGAATAATCGCGAAAAGTTTTTCAACTTTTTCTTGATTTTTGCAAACTCGATCCTCGACTGCTCAATTCATCGACGTCAACGAAAAAGTTTAACCCTTTTTCGAATATTTATTAATCGGAAGGCGGTGCTCATGAAAACGGCGTTTTTGTACCAAACCGATTGTTTTCGAAGTCAATTCATTTTATAAGTGGTTTGTCAAGATTTTATTTCGATAGTGATTTTTATAAATGAGTTCTGTCTTCAGTGATCTTTGTTTCGTTGCCAATTGTAAAGCTGCGGCGAATTTCAAAGACAAAAACTTTATTCTTTATTATACCTATTAACTATGTAGATACTAAAATTAAGTTTATGGTAAGTTAAATGTAAACAGAATAGGCTTCACTGTTATGTGAATAAGAACTTTTAAACGAAAATAAACAACTAACATTAAATCAATCTAAAAAGTTTGTATGTATAAATAATAAACAAGGTTTAACAAAAACATAGTACGACCGACTTCAATTGGACTGTTTTAGTGACAGTAAACACCACTGAAAAGACTCAGGGAAGCAAAATATAGCGTATTTTGCTTCGTTTACTTTGACGACATATTTTTTTCAGTTATATTGATATAAAAACAAAACTACTGAACCGATTTTGATGAAATTTGTATGGGCCGAATCTGAAAATATATCCTCTCAACAAAAAAATATTTTTTTCAAATCGGTTTATGAACAACAAAGTTCTGAAGTAACAAAAGGTAAATATTGAAAAAAAAAAAAAAAAATTCAACTGAATTGATAACCTCCTCGTTTTTGAAAAATAAAATCACTTACCATCAGGTGAGATGTAATTTTTTCAATTTCGTTCATTTATCTTTAAAAAAAACACTATGGTCACTTTAACTAGAGACGAAACCTTTTCACCTTCGCAAAATGGAAAGACCCTATAAATAATATTTTTCCAAAGATCCATTGATAAGTTATTGTTTGCTGAAAGATCGACAATGCTATTGTGTAGAGCGAGTAATTTGCTAAAGTGCTAATACCTCCCAACCTCCTACTAGCCTTCCCCTTACTACCCGACTCCTACTACTTTACCCCTTACTACCCTTAACCCTACAACCATACCCCACCATTGCAGCAGTCAGGATTCTCTCGTGTTTATATGCAAAATATTCATATCACAATCAAACTGAATGAGACCGTTTTGGGAAACCAAGATAGGACTTTTGATTCAAAAAAATTCCCGTGGTTTGTGTTGTTTCCATTGGTGTCGGTATAAAGGTACGTAGTTTGTAGAGACAAGTGTAGGTATTACGTATGATTATTTGTATACTTCGCTTAAGAACTTTCTTAGTTTCAAAGACAAGAATAGATACCTAATAAAATATTTAAATAATAGTAAATAAATATTTTGGAAATTTCACACAATGCTAATAAACTAGCCCCAAATCACACAAATGTTTGTCCTGAAGCGGGAATAGAACCCGCGACACCGGTGTGGTAGTACAACACTTGCTACCATACCTATTATATATATACATATATTCTTTGCTGGGTCTTGATTACTCTTGATACTTTTTAAATATCATCGTAGATTATACATACTCAATCCAATTACTTAACAAATTACCTACTTGTTATATTTTTATAAATGTGTTTAAGAGTTAGGTGCAAATTTTCCATCTTTATTATAAGTGAGATAGTGGGATACGGTTGGTGTGACAAAATTACTTACTAATCGTTAAGTTAGCAAAGTCTTCAAAATTATCAAAATGACACTAATGCCCACTGGCACCAAACAGTCAAAGATCCTAAGCAATTACTTTACTCACTTTGAAAATCTTAGCAGTCAAGCGCCCGTTAAGAACTTCCTAGCGAGTAAAGTAGGTATCTGCTTAGGTTTGGTGCAAGTGGGCATTACTATTTCAGGGTAATCGGTCGCAGATCTAAGTCCTAATGCTTTACTTAGTTTAATAGTAGGTGGGTAGGTAAATAATGCGTGAAATTAACTCCTTTTAAACTATCATAAAATATATTATACGCATAATAAACCTGTCTTCTTCAAACAAGACGCAGAAATAATAATTATATCACTACTAAAGATCTCCTGCGTTAATTCGGTCCAACTACTTTCCCTACTGTTTTCAGTCGAACCTTGAAAACTGACTTTTATTTTACTACATTTTTATTAAGTCACCTTCTCGTTCGTCAGTCTTCTTCTTAGTTATAGTGTGTCAGTCACTATTTCTTTCAAACCAGGGTGCTGAAAAGATTCCAAGTGCGCCTCGAAGGGGCTCCTTTCGTGCACTTCGTGTTCGTGTTTTCGTGTTTGTCAGTATGTCTGTGTCGTTCCGGTTGGAATATTGAATCTCAAATTTCGAGTAGGTACTTCCCGATAAGCTATGGCTGAAACTTTCAGGTAAGCTCACAAATCGATAACAGTGCATTTTAAATCCATTTAAATAATAATATAAAATTTAGAATAAAATATCCGACCCAACCTCAAAAAAAACCATGAAACCCGCTATATCTCTGAAAGAAAGCGAAATAGAGCAAAATCATAAAAAGAAATTACAGCATCAGCTAACTTTTATAATCTTTATTACAGAATTTACAAAAGGAAACAATTGGGATACCAATATACCGTTGCAAACAACCAACAGCTCCAACTCGATAACCGATAGCAGCGTGCCATCATAAATAAATAAATAAACATTCACACACTCACACCCCTGCACTAGGATTCCCTGTGTCGCAGGTGGTGTGGACACATACAAGACATCACAACATCCAAGACCCGAGAACAAACATTTGTGTTCGTCACACAAATATTTGCCCCGGCCGGGGATCGAACCCGGAACACCAAGCTTCGTAGGCAGGGTCACTACCAACTAAGCCACAGTGTCGTCAAAAAAATAAAATAGTTTTAGATAATTGATTGATTCAGGCGTTACTTTGCGGAAATCCATAAATATCAACAAATTATATAAATATATTTAGTAATAAATCCGCTTAATTTCAAAGTTTAAAGATACGACACGTGTTTCGCCTCTACACGAGGCATCATCAGAAGGTGTGGACTCGCCGAAGTCCGAGGCGAAACACGTGTCGTATCTTTAAACTTTGAAATTAAGCGGATTTATTACTAAATATATTTATATAATTTGTTGATAGTTTTAGATGTTTAATCTATATTTATTTCTTTGTGCTAATCTACTAATAGGTGGTAATACTACTTTGGGGTTGAGAAAGGGTCAATATAACATGGCAAATCTCTGTCTAGCCTTGTTTGTTTTGGGTACACGTTACCGTTTCTTGGCAGCATACGATATGCTATGAGATCATTTAGAAGAACGAGACTATGAAGACAGTAGATAGACAACCAGCCTAAAGCGTCGATGACACAGGTCTAGTTTACAAGCTACAAGCCGGCAAGTTTAAAAGCTAGCAAGTGAGTGAGTTACCTTTTGGGAAGGATTCTCAACTAGCAGATTGTAAAAAAAGCCAGTGACACGGGACGAGTTAACAGTTCAGAAGTTCAGTTCAAAAACATGTGTTAAGTGCACGGAAGGAGCCTCTTTAAGGCGCACTTTAAATCCCTTCACCACTCTGGTTCGAAAGAACTAGTGACACGATAAGAAGAATTAAGGTCGTAAATCATTCTCTTAAAATATTTTTTTCATTCTTTTAAAACGTGTTCTTCCCAACCCTACCTACCCTATTATGTCATAAATTTCTAAACTTTCTAAAACCATCGCAAAGAGTTTATCAATACCTTTGAGGACCTTTGCGTCACGAACAGAGCGATGAAGCCTTAAATTCTATCAAATATTAGCGGAGAAACCTGTCAATCCTTATCTCAAAGGTAGCTTCGGAATGAAAAGCTTGGTTAGTCTCGTCAAAAAAACGACGACGTGACTACGTCTAATAAATCGATGAACGCCGGCTGCATGCACGAAAACGTTGACGTTATTGTCCGGTAACGCTCATTGTCCCCGTTACGCTGGTTAGGTATCACGTTAAACTATCGTCCGTAAACCAACTTTACAGACAACCAATTTTTTTTATGTAAAAATGTCACTAGACGAGCTAGGCGTTCTCCTGATTGACAAGTGGCGCGAACGGCTCTTGGAGCCGCATCGTTTGCGCCAACGCGTTGTCGGTGCCATTGTGCCGCTCTTCAAGGAGTGGATGGAGAGGAAGGAATACGTCACCTACAGACTGACTCAGGTGCTCACCGGACATGGGTGCTTCGGTGCGTACCTGAATCGGATCGGCCGCGAACCGACCGCGGAGTGCCACCACTGTGGGAGGGACCAGGACTCTGCCCAGCACACGCTCGAGGAGTGCTCGGCGTGGAGCTCCGAACGGCGGGTCCTGATGGACCAAATCGGGCAAGACCTCGCCCTGCCTAGCGTTGTTGCGGCAATGCTGGCAGAGGCGACAGCGTGGAGGGCAGTAGCCTCTTTCTGTGAGACCGTCATGGTTCAGAAAGAGGCTGCTGAGCGGGATCGCGAGAGATCCGATCCCGCTCGGAGACGGCGGGGCCGGGGTGTCCAGGTGGGACATCCCGGGCCGTCCGCCCCATGAGGGGTGGCGGTGTCTCCTGCCAATGAGGGAGATCTTGCTGGGTTCGAAAGCGGTCGGAGTGGGGGCTCTGGCTGCATTATACTCGAGCCCGGGACGGCTGCAGTGCACGGGTAGGCATGCACTGCAAGCGGAGCTCGGGGTTGGCGCAAGCCTGCCCTGGGATGGGCCTCAAAGCAACGTGCGTGAGGGACACCGGTACGTGTTCTTTGGATATCCCGGGGTCCCTCTAATGCGCAGAGGTCGGCCACCATGGGGTTTTAGTCGGTTAAAGTCCGACATACCCCTCCACCCTCCCCCAAGGGCGGTGGGCATCCATGAGGATTTCCCCATGTAAAAAAAAAAAAAAAAAAAAAAGGCGTTCTCCTGATGGTAAAAAATCACGCCTGCCCTTAACCAAAACAGTGCTGCACAGGACTTTGATTCACATGGTCCAGTGCAACACTGCTAAAGCGCTCGTTCACTTTGAGCTATTTTGATGGTCAGTCTCGAAAGCCCAGTAATTTAATAAATAGAACAAAGTAAGCTTTTATCACTGATCTTCTATTACCTACATCGGTTCTCATGCCTACTTTCACTAAACTGTCAAAATTCCTAAGCAATTTCTTTACTAGCTAGGAAGATCTTAACGATCAATCTGGATCGCTAAGTAAGATCTTCCAAGTGACTAAATTAGTTAATTTATATATTATATATTAATCTATGCAAGTTTTGCAAAAAATACTTTTCAAATGAAGAAATCCAGCTGTTTTTCTATTTCCTGTGCGCGAAGGCTTTTAGCGACCCAAAATAACCGATATTTAGAAAATGTAGGGAGGATTATGGGAATTGCCAATACTCATTATAAAAGAGATTTTATTATTGCTTCACGTGCCCCAAATTGTTCTGGTAAAATGTTGTCGGCTATTTCAAGTGATATTTTTCTTCGTAAAAAGTCATAGTTAAGCAAACAGTATTCCATTAAAGTCTACTTGCACTAAATTCTCACAGTTTCTAAGCAATTACTTAGAAACTTTGAAAATTTGGTGGAAGTAGGCTTAAGCGTGCTATAATAATACAATTATATGTAATAGATTTCTATGATAAAACTATAAAAGTAAATATTGCTAAAAGAACAGCTTTATTTTGAGAGTGTTTTATAGGATGCATCTAGATTTGACCCAGTACATACATATGGCATATTTTGACCCATTTTATTTAATATTCATTATCGTTTGACCCATACCTAATAAAATTAAAGTTTCTGTGACGATATTTTAAACATCAAAAATATAAAATACGTGTGTATTTTATGCTAGCGCGAGGTGAATGAACGTGGAATTATGAAATTCTACAAGTTATCAAATATTATACGTAAACCGATTATGACATTGGAAATTTTCTCTCGCAATCAGCAAAAAAAGGATAAGCGAAAAAAGGAGAAATAACGACAAGGGTCAGGGCAGGTACCTACTGGTACAGGTACAATCGCCTACAAAATTATATTAATATTGTTAAATTCAGGTTCAATATTAATGTGTATATTTCAATGATATTTACAAGATTATAAACATTTTTATGGCACAAGCTGGTGCTGACATAATTTTTGAGATTTCGCCCTACCATTATTTTGAAAAATTGTGACGTAGTCATCTTAGTGCAGGCCCAATATGTGTAATGTTGTATTTTCGATCAATGATGCTTACAAAATTGTTTACATTTTTATATGTTGTGACATATTGATGGCAGTTGATGCTGAAATATTTTTTTGGGATTTCGCAGTGTTAGGCGTCCCCTAGCCCTACTGTATTGTATTTACTGTACAATAAGATTTGAAAGAAAGAACGATTAAATATAGGTAACCATAAACAGTCAAAGTTATTATTAAGATACGTATTTAGTTTAGGTTGGTATTGTATTGCTTGTACCTACATAAATGTGTAATGGTGCTATCCTATAATACGAACAACTGTATTTTTTAATGTATAACCCATATTCGTGCGATTAAAAAAAGGAGTATAAAAAAAATATTGCACAATTCGTCATATTGCGCCATAATAATTGATTATCTAGGGGACGCCTTAATCGTTTTTTGCGCCGTATTATTATTTTGAAAAATTGTCCCGTAGACATGTTATTGTAGGCGACTGTACCTAAAGGCTCAGGTACGAGTGGCGAGCAAACATCATTGTTTACTTACTAGATTGGTGGATTATGGCCAGCCCGTGATGTTGCCGCTCACTCGTAGGGTGGGGATGGAGAGCAAACTTTTAGAGTTATTGGATTTATGTGAATTATACTTTAGTAAGTTTAAAAAAAATATAAAATACAACACTAGTATTTGTTTATTCGAAACCTGAAATTAGTTTGCTCAGTAACGATAATCAAGTTTAAAAAAGAAAACCAACCCCTGCTAAATTTGGTAAGAAATCTCTAAAAAAATATTTATTATTTACGTGATTTGAAAAAAAATTACGGGCCCCGGCTCTCGCGTAAACAAAAACTTACCGTATATATTATACTGTTAGTTTTTTTTAGTAGGTATGTAATATGGCAACATTATCGCGCAATAATTCATGTCACGTTGTTGCGATTAAAGCTTTATGCAGTCAACAACTTCTTTACGTCCGAACAACACATCGCGACAACTCCGCCACACTTATCGCGAAATCTCGAATGTACGCCGATACGATACCCTCTAATGTAGCCGTAGCATAAGAATAAATATGACATTATATTTTATAACTTTAACAAAGTTCACAATAAAACATGACAACGCACATTATCGGCCAACCGTTTGTCATTTACAAAGTATCAACGGATAATTAGGGTGTCACAAGTCGCTTTAAAACGACAAGAAAACTCCGGACATCAAACATCCAATTTTATTACAACTACCTGTCATTAAACAACGTTAAAGACCTGATGAAAACCCTTTTTACAAACCAAATAATTATTTTCGGATATGAACCGTCTAAATGGAAGTTGGCACTGAATCAAGCTCTTTATTTTTATCTCAAACTCAATTCACCAATTTTTATGAAAGAATCGTTGAATCATCAACTAATACGGTTTTGTTGAGATCAGCTTTTATTTCGTAGTTGCCAAATTGAAGTAGATCATAATATCTTTCTATTGCGTATTAAATTAATTAAAAAAATATGACATTATAACTGATTAAAGTCTCGATGACACAGGGCTAGTTTACAAGCTTTACAAGCCAGCGAGTTCGCTTGTAACTTGTCATCGGTTTTTTTACAATTTGCTAGTGGATTATCCTTCCGGACCGCTAACTCGCTCACTCGCTAGCTTTTAAACTAGCCCCGTGTCATTGAAGCTTAACTAACATTTTTTTTTTTCGTAATTAAGCAACCCAAATTATTTATGTATGACTTTTGAGAGGGATTTTCCTATTTCATTGACCTTTACATAAAATAAAAGAAAATATTTTAATTTTAAAAATCTTTATTCCATACAATACATTTAATACCTACTTCTAACACACTATCGTATGTACACAGGATGTACGCTCACATATCTAAGTAATGTACACAAATATAACTTCAACAATACAGTCCACTTATTGATTGATATGAACAATTCTTGATAATAAACTGTTGTTTTCAACGTTCCTCAGCGTGATAAGATATCCTGGACCACACATGAGAATGAGATCTCATTATGTCCGGATAGAACGCACTTCTTTCGTTTCGGCTCATTGTGTAAAAATGTAACCCTCATTCTTAAAAAAAAATTGGTTGCCTGTAAAGTTGGTTTACGGACGATAGTTTAACGTAACTAACATCGTAACGGGACAATGACGTCAACGTTTTCGTGCATACAGCCGATCGGCGTTCATCGATTTATTAGGCGTAGTAACGTAAAGAAACACAACTTCAAAGTTTACGTTCGGGTGTTTTTTTTATGAATCGAAATAAGCACATAATTTTTACGTACCTACACATATAACATATACCTACTATAGAAACACAGCGCTATTTTTGAGGGCTATACAAGAAGGGAACCCGACAAAGTATCGCTAAAGCTTACACAAGCTTTTTACACGCTGATTGTTGGCGTTTTTAAACGCTAGCGTGTGAGCGTGTTAGCGTTTGGAAAGGATTGTCAACAAGCAGATTGTAAAAACGCCGATGACACTGGGCGACTTTACACGCTACAAGCGAAAATACTGGCTTGTAGCGTGTAAAAAAGCCGTGTGTCATCGTACTATTAGACATAAGACCCTTCATAAACGGTCGAGTAAAGTTTTTTAAAATAGCACATGCAATGCAGTATATGTAAAGTAAGTAGGTAGGTATAGGTAAAAGTTTTTGTCCATAAAATTATTATAGCTTAGTAGAAATTGTAGATAATAATGAACAAGCCAAGGTGGGCTAGTAAAAAAATTGCCTTGATTATTGTACAGTTGAAATAAAACTAAACTAGTAAAATAAATTAAATTATAAAAAAAATATTGTTTGGAAACTTGGCCCATATCAGACTAAAATTTTGTTCTAGAATACGGTCCTGATTAAAAAAAAACAAACCGAAAAGTTTCAATCGTATTCGGCTCAGAATATTCTGCCGAAAAAAAACCGAAAATCTCGACAGCACGACGTGGACTATCTTTTTGTAGTATTGAATTCAGATTAAGAAAATAAATAGACCACCCTAGACGTAACCTTTTTGTCACAAAAAAGGTTGGCCTTTTTACTGTTGCAACTGTACCGAACGTTAATAAAAAGTTTCGAATAACATCACGAATTTTTTTCAAAACCAGATTTAGTGACAAATTTTATTCAAGAAATAGAAGTAGTACAAATATAATATTAACGTGATTTATTTATTGTTACAGGTAAAATTTAGTCTTCAAGCAACCCCATGTTCGTCGTCAAGTTCTATTTCAGGTAACATAATATTAATTTCAATCTCGTTACAACCCGGGGTCAAAATCCAAACTGTTTTTTTAACCGGCTTCAAAATAAGGAGGAGGTTCTCAATTCGTTTTTTTATTACATATTGTTACCTCATTGTTGTTTATAAACCTATTAGTATTCTTTTTTGTTTTTTTTTATTAGAAAGGATTAATACTCGTACTTCCAGATCGGTCCCATAGAAATTTCGTGAAAATCCATCTAATCCATCTTTGGTGTTTTGATACACCAAAGTACTGAACCGAATTGAATAATCAAACTAACTGAAAAATGACGTCATCCGAGTAGACGAAATTGCGTGTTTTGCTTCTCTGTGATTAATCAGTGGTGTTTAGATCACTAAAATTTTTGCGGATTTTTGGAGATAAATAGTAGATGTTGTTAATAGATTTTTGAATACCAAACCCATCGAGTAGGGTATCAAAAAAAATGTTAAAGGAGATGACAAAATATAAACATAAGTTACATGTTGATATTTAATTTGGATTAATGAATGTATAATTATTTCGCAGTCGGGTTTTCAGTGTTTTTTAACTTTAAGCTTGTTATTTGAATTAAATTGTTCTGTTCCTTAAATTAGGTCCAATATTTTTCCTACCGTGGCGTGTAAACATAACTTAATTTGACAATAATTAAGCAACTTTTACAAATATTATTTTAACCTCGACACTTGTAGAATAATGTGTCTATTACTGCGCAAGAGTTTCACACGAAGCTGAATTAAAAAGTCATCAGAAACCTATTACTCCCAACACCTTACCACCCAGATCTCTTTGTACTGACCGACTGATGACACCCGATTTTGAACCCTATTCCATAGCTCTAAAAGTCTCGTTATCTCAGCACTAACATTTACGGATTAACTAGTTTGACGTAACAATCTAATATCAACTTTGGACTCGTCATAATAAAGAATAAATTAGCTTGAACAATGAATCCGGAAATGTAGATGCACCATGAGTTTCTGTTGAAACCGGTTTTTCTTTTTTTCTTTCTAGAGAATTTGAATAGTGTTTTTGTTACGGTTAAATCTGAGATACGGTAGATTTTCAGAATTTCTTCATTGTTTTCTTGAATTTCCGTGACAAATGTGTAATTGTGTGAGTTGTGATAATGAATAAATCATTGACTCACACCCAGGTTCATAGTTCAAAGATCATTGTATTCATCATTCATAAAATTTAAATATTCATTGTGTAATGTTGTTAATATTCCCAAAACTGCATGTTTTATTTTACGTCAACTAGTGACAAGACGACAATATTTACGTAATACTAATTTTCTATTTTTTACGCCCGCCAGACATTTTTTACCCCACTGCCAAGGAAGGGTTATGTTTTTCGCGCGTATCTTGTATGTATGTAGGTATGTAAATTTCTGGGTTACCTCGAATCTTCCAAACGGCTTGTTGGATTTTGATGGTTAAGGTATCGTTAGATTTGTCTCGGATTACCCGAGTGTTCTTAGATGGGTTTAAAAAAAATTAGACAAAATGGCGGATTTTTGGAGCTAAATAGTAAGTCGTTAATATTTTTTTTGTTTACCAAACCCATCGAGTAGGGTTTCAAAATGATGGTAATTTAAAGGAGATTACAAAAAGATTTATAAGATTTTTCGGAATAATGAATTGACAATGAATGTATAATTATATCGCAGTCGGATTTTCAGATTTTTTTAAACTTTAAGCTTGTTGTTAAAATAAAACCAACACGGTAAAAAAAGCAAAAGTATAAAAATACATGATATTTTAATTTAATTCGCCATCCCAGTAAAAAAAAAAAACTAAAGCATAACACAGTATAACTAATTTTCATTTATTTGTCACCTCATTTAGCCGAGTTTCAGTACACTTCACACATACTAATCTCCTTCACAAATCCTCACAATTTATGGCATACAGTCTAAACACACAACTTCCAAGTCCTGTTTACAACGTAATCCACAGTGTAAAGTTTTGAAAGATGTGGAGTGTTGAGCTGATGATGACAAGTTGACGTGCTAGAGTTATTGCGCTGAGTCTTATTGCTGTGGTGACCATGATTTCAACATCCTTTAGGATAATTTTTAAAATTCCCTTTTATTTCCACTGGCTTATGAACATGTTCATGGCAGCTTTATACATAAACTAACAAAAGCATCGAATATTTATTCTTCTATTTAAGAAAAAAAATATTTGAATGACTATATAAGGAGCATTGTTCACTCACATGAAATACAAACTATTTAAACACATATCATTTGTGTGTTCGATGACCATCAGTGTAATTATTAGTCTGGGTATTTTCTATTAATTCGTTGTACTTACAACAAGAAAATAATATTTAAGTATTCTATCAATCATCTGGTTTCCATAGTACAAGCTCTGCATATACTTGGGGCAAGTTGGTGTTGTGTGCATTTTCAAAATATAATCCATAATTAATTAGGCATTACTTTTGTTAGGCATTACTTATTATTATTCTGTGGGCTTAAAACAAAAGCTATTAACCCTACCTATCTATGAAGTTACGAGTAAAATAACTTATGTACTTCTACTTTTAATTGGTTTAACTTTAAGATGGCAAACTGAACCCAAACTTAAATTCGACCCAAAAACACACTATTGAGTTAAGCCCATGCTTAAGTTGAAAACTTTACACATATCGTTTTGTTGATCTTAGTGCAAGAACTTGAAGTACCTTATCAAAATAAAGTTAAGACGAGTTGAAGAGGGTAATTAGATTTTCTCATAAGAAATAATGGCTTCAAATCTCTAAGTAAAGTATGTAGTAATAAAATACGTACGAGACCAGACAAACTTTGAATTTATTTTTTAATTAATTACAGTATTAACTTATCTCTACATCGAATTCAGCATTTCTCTCTTAAAATGTGTTAGAACATTCTTAGTGTGATATCCAAAATCATTCTAACCAAAATAAAATCCTAATATTATTGAAATTTCTCTTACTTTTGATTTAAAGATTTATTGAATAATTCAAAGTCAAGTCAAGAACAAGACATCGGTTAATTTTTAAAGATTTGTGTACATTATAAATGATTAAAGAAATTAAAAAAAGGCTTTTTCTCAAGTATGGTTGGTTACCTTTGAGAATCTAGCAATTGGTTACTGACAGGTCTTTTTTTTCTGCAAACAAATGACGAGACGAGTTAGACGTTCTCCTGACGGTAAGGAATCACGACTGCCCATAACCAAAACAGTGCTAAACCGGACTTTGATTTACATAGGCCAGTGCAACACTGCTGTTAGCGCTCGTATTATGAATATATTTTAATTCTCGTTAGCCCTCACACTGTACCCTTGGACATGGACACCCTACAATCATAGTCCAATGTCCACTGAAGTTTTACGCGCCATTCGCGCGGAACGGCCCCACCCTGAATTTATACAACCTACTTGACGTATACACCTACATTGTATTGTATACATTGTACAGAAATGGTATAGCTACACACTACATCCTCTTACTTTTTAATATGGATTGGGCCACGATAATAAATCAGTTCAAACATAAACTAAATACTAAGTTACTACAGCACACTTGTTAGCTTTACTTAAAAAGCAATAAAAATCTTGAACAAAATAAATTAACCTTAAATTTAATCACAGTATTTTCCACAGCATTTGGCACAATATTCTAAAAAACCAAATCAAACGTACAAAAAGTTACTTAACAAATTCTAATCACATTTTTTTTATTAACAGTCATTAAATAACAATCTTAATCTCATAAAATTCTTAAAACAATGAGTATTTTTATTACCTAATAATCCTTATTACCCGACTACCAGGGCATGTATCTATTTATGTGGATTCGTAAGATTATTTATTAATAACGGCTACTTTCGTTAAAATCTGGTTAAAAGCTATTTTGATCCAACTAAAGGGGGCGTAGGACGGATTTCTACAATTAGAAGTTTTTTATCTGACTGTACAAAACAGCTTTTATTATTGGTGTCCGAAACGTGAATGGAAAAAATATTGATTTTAAAAAGTGTCAATTCGGACACAGTGTCCGAATATTTTGGGTCCGAATCGTCAGCGACGCTCTTGTCTGTAGTCGTCCTCTGCATTACCAGCCATCATCATTATTTTCATCGTCATCATCAACCTATAGGACTATAGGTCTCTCTCAAGGTACGCCACTGAGCCCAATCTCATGCTGCTAGCTATAGAGAATAGAGCTAAATGTTCTGTTGTTGTATACCTTTCATTAGATCGAATTGCACCTAGGAAAGTCAATCTTGAAAAGATAAATGCAGCGAGCGGAGCGAGCCACATAATTTTTAAGTTGCGATATCTTTATGTGTACCTACAAATTTCAAAAACATTACTTTTAAACCTATCTTAAGATAGAACTATACCTAGGAAAGGCGTAACAGAAGAGATAAATGCGGCGAGCGGAGCGAGCCACATAATTTTGACACCAATTTGTGTGTATTCACTGGTCCATTTCATAGCAAAGTATTTCAATAGAAAGACGATAGAATAAAATGAGTGTGTAGCACGCCTGATGTGGGACTGTTACGGATTCCTTACGATGCCTTGTTTACGGCACGTACTTTGTTAAGGTCAAGACTTATGTGCTGTTTACTGAGCTACTTTATGGCATGTCTAGAAGTTCGATGTTAGAAGGTCAACGGCATAAGTGATGTACCCTTTGGATACGATTTACACTTTCTTAACAATAATCAAAGTTTTACAAAAACACCGACTTCAATCGGACTGTTCTAGTGACAAGTCACAGGGAAGCAAAATAGGTACGCAATTCTACGACTTTTTTTTTCAGGTATTTTGGTTTCAAACCTAGTTTAGGTGAACTACTGAACCGATTAAAACCCAAAGAGACGAATCGATAACCTCCTCCTTTTTTGAAGTCAGTTGTTAAAACCCTACTGTGGCACTTGGCACTTAAGGCACTTGTCTCACCGAAACTTAAATAACCGTAATGAGAACTGGAAGCACTTAATTTATATTTGGTGTCGCTAAAAGCAATGAAAATGTTTATTAATTAACAAAATTATCAGTCGAGGCTTTCCGAAACCACTCTACGAGCATAAATCAATGTATTTAAAAATCCAGTTATTCAATACCAAAAAACCATTAAGTGCGGTTTCAGACTAGCGTATTTTTGACGCGCGTATACGGGCGGATTGGTATAGTGAACCTTAAACTCTGTTAAACGTTGTTCTCTGGTGAACCACGTGACAAAGATGCGCAGAACGCAAGTCTTACGTCAAATTGGTTCTGCGCATCTTAATCACGTGGTTCGCCAGATGACAACTTGTTTGACGCTTATGCCTAGATCACACGTACCGAGCAAACGGGCGAGAGGATAAAATGTTACTCGGCCGAGACAGTGAAAGCTTAAATCATTCGCTCAGCCGAGCACTCGGAGATATGTTTATACCGAGGCCGAGTAGTTGGTACGTGTGATCAAGGCATTAGTATACTCACGAAACTTCAAAAGCCTCGCGCGTATACCGGCGTTTACGCTCGGTTTTTTCTAGCGAGTGTCAGTGTCATGAGGCGTCTCTTGCTCAACAAAACACAAGCGTCGAATCCGCTTGGTTAATCCGCTAATCTGAAACCGTAATGCCTTGACACGTACCGAGCAAACGGTCGAGACAGTGCTCTCGGCCGAGTACTCAGTACGTAAGCTACATACTTACATGTCTCGGCTGAGAAATATTTTACTGTCTCGCCCGTTTGCTCAGTACGTGTGATCAAGGCATAAGTAGCAGTAAAATGGTAAATAATTTATAAGGTGTCAAGTGACCTCTGCTCTACAAATTAGTTATATACCATCATAAAATTGGCTAATCTCTTTTATACATTACAATACAAATATTTTTGCATATTTATTCCATTTTATACAAAGCATCGACAGTTTAAGTGCTTTTATTGAATTTAGTATATATGTTAGTATGTTTTTTTTGCGTATATTTATTACTCTAAGTGGGTCTTATCAACAGTGGAGCAAAAACGCATTTTCGTATCACTTAGGTATAATTTATATGCCTTTATCTCGAGGTATTTGCATAATATATGGATAAAATATGGTCAACGACTTAGTGGACTGTATTGTGTTGGTTCAGTGGATATAAATAATATAACAGAGTTTTATAACATTATGTATACCTACATATACACGGTCAAATTTTAATCACCATAAACAAAAAATACGCATAGTCAGTTGCCGTTACTGAACACATATACGGCAAAAAAACTTGAAAAAATTAAGTCAAATTTTTATCAAAATAATTTGTATTAAAATTGTATAACTGTTACCGTTACTCGTTTTCCTATGGAGTTGCGTCAGGCGGTACCTTTAATTGATAATAATTTAAGTTTTATTCATTGTTTGGCAAACCCGGGTACCTAGCTCGAGCCAGCTTGCAAAGCCTCGGCTCGGGCGCTGCACTCGCTCCGCTGTCACTCTGCCATTTAGTAGAAATCCAAAATTCTGACTGCACAGATGCAACGTAGTACCCTGTCTGCATTGCCCATTAAATATTTTTTGGTAATTAAAAAATGGTGGTGTATACAGGGCGTCCCACGGATATGCCACATGGAGGGAAAGTACCTTGAATATTGTAGGTGAAAGAAGACATTATTCGAATTTAAAAAAACAATTTAAATTGCATTCATAGATATTTAAATAATAACATGGTTGAACCGGGAATCGAACCCGTTACACGAGAAAAATAATCACCCTGTAGCTTTATCATACCGATCGAAAGGCTTCATCATAAGGATTATTTTTTGCTAAATAAGATAGTTTCACAAATAAAAGGAAGACCATGAATTTTAACATTTGATGTGAAATTTTGTTCAGACTTTTAACCTCAATTAAATTAAAAACATCTAAAAGAACACTAATGCCTACTTGCACCAAACTTTCAAAGTCCCTAAGCATTTACTTTACTCGCTTGGTAGTTCTTAACGGTCAGAATCTTGACTGATAAGAACTACCAAGCGAGTAAAGTAAATGCTTAGGGACTTTGACAGTTTGATGCAAGTAGGCATTTGACTTCTATGACATCATTAATGTCTATAAGTGGGCTCATTTCTTAAGTGTAAGTCTTAGCTTTCGATCGCAACGATTGAGATTACAAAGCTAATTATCTCCTAATACAAAAAAAACTAAAATAAAAATTGTACTTAGTTAATTGTAAAAGTTAAGTGGCGATAAACGAATCAGAGTTTTAAAAATAAGTTACCATTAAAAACGTCTAAAAGTTTTAATAAGGAATCGTAATGACTTAATTCGGAATACAAAACAAAATTTCTCATGTAAATAATTTAAATACCAAACACGTAAAGTTTTCAGCGACAAAGGTTCAAGATCCAGAGTATACAGATTTGAATCGTGCCTTTTGCTAGTTTTATTCAGCTAGCTCACTGAACATAACACTCAGAAATGAAAGGAATGGATGAACGGAAAGAAAAGCATGCGAATCGGAGAACGCGCTTGGTTGCATCTTGTGTATAATGATGTCTTTTTCCTGTTTCTTCTCGCTTTCTGTCAATTTGTGACAGTAATTTCGTGAGTTGCCACAAAATTGTGTAACGATAGCCGACAGATGGTACGAACCTAAGAAAAATGAAGTAACTAGAATCCTTCCAAATTTAAATGCGATGTCAGATGTTACACATCATATGCGATTTAATATTCTGCGTTTTATATTTTTAAGATCTCGGTAAAATGTATAAACGTAGGTTATTCACGTCAATAGCCTCATGGCAGTTAGTATTTTATAAATCAGAAAAATACCCATCGTTCTAGTTTTGTTTTAATTTTGAATATAGCTCGTGATGTTTTCTTTATGCAACGACATATTCGTAACAAAATAACTATTATATAAACTAACATTTAGAGTGAACTATCTCTTTTCACCAAGCAAATAAATCGTGTTTTCTTTCAACAACGAGAACTTGAATTCGAGACTTCGAGTGAAAGAGCAAAAGATAATCTAAGATTTGAGAAAGAAAAGGACAATAGTATTCGCTTTGCAAGTAAACCTCTCGCTGTTTTGCGAGATTTAAATTAATTAACGTTTTTCAAGTATTTCGCTTGCATTCTTAAGAACAAAGGTATACGGTGTGCTACTGTTAGTTGGAAAGACGTGTAAAAAATATATTTTGGCTACGGCTGTATTTTATAGCAATATAAGTCTTGGCCTAACTGACTGACTAACTGATTCACTGACAGCCTATAGGTTAAACCCGTGGGCGTTCGAGACTTGAAATCTGAAGGAAAGTTAGTACTATGAAAGGATTTTTCAAAGTTCTCAACGCAAACAATGTTTTGGGTGTCACTAACAGTCTACCTACTTTACTTAACTTCACCATCAAAACCGACTTTAAATTTATTTATTTTTTCAAAAAAAATAATTTTACACACAATGCCTATCCAGCTCTCAACTAAATCTAAAAAAAATGACACTGAAGTTGTACTCTTAAAGGTCTGCGCCATAAGAGCCATATGTCTCAAAGTGTAGGTAAATAGATAGACAGAAAATACTTTATTGCACTTAACAAATAGTACAAAGGCGAACTTAATGCTATGTAGCATTATCTTCCAGCTAAACCTTTGTGTATTGTGAACAGTTGCGTGGGAAGTGCACGAAGAACAGATTTCATTAAGGAATGATTATTATCCTACACAAATAT
Organism: Lobophora halterata; assembly: GCA_932526365.1. NCBI lineage: Eukaryota > Metazoa > Arthropoda > Insecta > Lepidoptera > Geometridae > Lobophora > Lobophora halterata. The sequence continues at coordinate 4,463,934 of OW052026.1, forward strand.
TATAAATTATGTAATATACATAAATATATATATATAATACTATATGTATATATATAAATAAATAAAAATAAAGTACCTACAAGTTGTTCTAAATAAAGAAATAGTTCATGGAGATGATTAGCTCAAAGCATTTTTATCGAGAAAGTGTTTATAAATTTTGGATTTAAAGAAATTTAAAGAGACAGCGTCGCGAAGACCAGGAAGTGTACGATGCACCGAAACATTTGAATCTAAATCCTGTGCAGGACTGTATTGGTTGGGTTCGTATACATTTGCCACTGTTGCGATTTGCCACCGCAAAAAAGTGGTAGTGATTTACCATCGCTCAAAATATTTTAATACTTTCACTAGCGATTCGTCGCCGCTGCTTATCGTACCATTAAAGTACAGTCAGCAGCATGAAAAGTACTCAGTGCTTGGACTTAATACAATTTTAGTATGAATAAAAATGGTTGGGTTTAACAAACATTTCCCACAACGTACAACCTAAATGGGTAGGCATGATATTATACACACGGTACGGCAAAGTAACAAAATTCCGTGCGCCAATGCGCAGGCCATTATTTGTAGGTATTATGACTACAGAGAAAATTAGATATACATAGGTATCTGTGTTCTTCATCTACCTACCACTTAAAGGTTTCTTTTGTTTCTTTCGAAAAATAAAATAATAACACATTTGCAATTAGATTATTATTACCCTTCAATAAATCAATGAGTTAACCAGCGGTTACTCCCACAGTTTAAACATTTTTCGCGCTCACCCACACAATTAGCAAAGATTTCAAGTGTTGGCAACACCGAGAAACATTAAGTGTTGCCATAAATAAAACGGCTAGTGCAAAACGACGGCGTCTTGTAATTTGTGACTACCGGCTATCATAGAACCGCTTAGAAAGTTGGAAGTGCTCGGAAAATGTTTTTGGGATTCAACTTATACGTAGGCACAATTTGATAGGAATACTTTTTACAAGAATGAAGAAATATTTTTATTTGAGCCGAATTTTCGGTAAAGCCGCCTGTATCCTTTGGTAAATACAATAATGTATATAGGTATTTTTTAATTAAAAAAAAAATATTTGTATAGGGTTTTTCATTAAGAGCGCTCGAACTTAAAAATTAAATAAAAAAACCTGTTTAAGTGATATAACCACAATTTTTATTTAATTTTAAAGGATATTCACTGACATTATGTTTGGAATATAATTTCAGCCAAATGGCCGCCGCGACTCCGCTGTAGGTGGAGTATCCTGGTGGACCAATTTTGTATGACATTTTCGTGGGGCTTGGGCTCAATTTCACGAAGAGGGCGAGTTATGTTAGCCTTCAGGGCGGCAATCGACTGTGGTTTGTCTGCATAGACCAGAGACTTCACGTAACCCCACGTCGAGCGGTGATAATTCACACGATTTTGGTGGCCAGTTGATGTCGCCACTACGCGAAATGACGAAGCCTTCGAATTTCTCATCCAATAGATGTTTCCCGTGATGCATGGCAATTGGCGCCGTCCTGTTGGAACCACATGTTTGTGAGATCCATACCATCTAACCTAGGCCATAAAAAAATCGTTATCATCGTCCGATATCGGTCGCCATTGACAGTGAACTCGCTCTTCGTGAAATTGAGACCAATTTATGCGAAAATGTCATCCAAAATTGGTCACCTACAGCGGAGTCGCGGCGGCCATTTGACTGAAATTATATCCAAACATAATGTCAGTAAATATCCTTTAAAATAAAAAAAATGTGGTAATATCACTTAAACAGGTTTTTTTATTTAATTTTTATGTTCGAGCGCTCTTAATGAAAAACCCTATGCTTAGCTAAATTTTTATTATAGCATAAGTACTACTATATCGCGAAATTTACAATAGAAAACAATTGGGCCACCCATAGACGGTTGCAAACGATTTATAGGTAGCTCAACTGTTCCAACTCGATACCCGATGGCAGCGTGCCGAGGATACTGGCTGCATTGCCTCTAGATAATTGTTTTAAAAAATAATTATCAATATATATAAATGGCTTAGTTCTCTGCCTGACTGTATGACTTAAAGTGTGTACCAACTTATTTTGGAAATTTACCTCGCAAACGAAGTTTCTGGCATCAGCAGTATAATAAATTAATAATATAAATTCTGATTAAATGTGTCCAGATAAAAAGTACCTACATTTACATTTAGGTACTTAGAGGAAAAATAAGAAGTTTTTAAATCAAAATAGTGTAAGTATGTTTTTGGACCTTTGAAATTTGCTATCGACCTTATTGTAAATTACCTAAGGATATTACAAAAATATTTACCAAAATATTTCGACCAATCTGGAAATATGGTTGAGCTGCCAAAACACACCAAATATCGCTCCACATACTTCTGCGGGGTTCCTGTATAATTCCTTTCATTCTAATACATAAAAGTCCTCATTTTATCTTAAAATTCCCCATTCTCCGGTAAAAATCATGCCGAATAGGTACCTTTAGTACGAAACTCCCTATCATAAATTAAATTTAAGTACCTAAAACACTTCCTTTCCACACAATTTCACCTCAGATTATATTTAAACCGTCTCTCTCAAGGACGTGGGTGGGGAAAATTAAATTTCCCTATCATATAATGTACGCGTTTTTGGTCGAATGATTTCCCAAGAGAAAATTACGGAGACATAATTATCGTGCTATACAGAAACGGAATGACCGATGGGAGATGTTGTAAGCAAGTTTAAGTATGAACGGGAGTTTTAAATCGCTCGTTTTATTGGCTTTAACAAATTTCAAGTAAAGATTCGTATATACAGGGTCAGCCAAAAAGTAACGTCAAAAATTTTTTTTTAGATTTCTCACATCTGGGTGTATCCGAAAATATATATGTATGTTCTGCGATTTTCAGTAGTTTAGAAGCTATATCTCGTAAAAGAAGAGAGATAAAGCAAAAATATATAAACGTGTTTTTTTTTCATTATTATTATATTTTCGATATTTTATTTGTCGAAACCACATGTTTCACCATGAAGAAATGTAGACGACAACACACTGCTAAGCTTATGCGTCTTAATTCTTGTTTTTTATATGCTTGCTACCTAGCCAACGGTACGCACTACAGCTTGTTGTGACTCTCAGACACAACCACATTAAATACCAATTTAATGGGTATGTCACGAATCCGATTATTATTTCACGTTGAAATAAAATTACGCACGAACGGAGACGCAGAATATTGTAATGACAGATCGAATTTATTTCATTTGGTACAGGAGCTTTCTGTAAAGCCTATCTTTTAATATTATATTAGCAGGTAAATTCATATGTACAGACAACGTCATAGATAAGTATCCCCCTTCAAATCCCCTCAAAACGCCCGCCGCGTTCGAAGAAATTTTGTCTTCAAAAATAAAGTATTAAGTATTTTTATAACCATGGTAGCTTAATCATACTTTTATATTATTTTATAAAAGGATTTGAAGCAGGGTGTCTTGTGCAACGGGGATACTTTTTTTTTATTAGAGATACACCTACGATTGACCACAATATCACCGGATGTGATGATGTGGCCGACGATGAATCTCGAAGGTCTAGACGACTTCTATTTACTCGTTTCTTGAAGAGACCAAGATCGTAGTTGTCCGGGAAGTCAGAAGCAGGTAGCGAGTTCCATTCCTTAGCGGTTCGTATTATAAATGTGGATTTGAAACGTTTGGTCCGTGTAAACGGAATATACAGTTTATAACAATATAACTGCGCTGTACGTCTGCACGTTCTGGAGTAAAATGGAGAAGGTGGGATCAGTTCATGGAGTTCCTGTGAGCACTCTCCGAAATGCGAACTTATCTATGACGCTGTCTGTACAAACAATAAAACTATGCGTCTGATTTAGTTTCATTTCAATTTTACCCGACTCCATCTGCAGAGATTGACGGAATTTAAAATTTCAAATAGGCATATATTTTTAATTATCCTCTAAAGATTGCCCCGCAAATACCTACGGCTTTAAAAGCTCTACCTCTTAAGAGGATCGTAACCTGAGTGTAACAAAAACCCGTAAGCACCTATTAGTTCAGAATTCAAAGTTATCACCTATCAGTTAAAACCCAGCTCGCTCGTAAATCCAAAATCAATTACGCTCAGGAATAACTCTCACTTATTCTGTGTGTACGCTCAGTAGAAACTGGATTTTATTCTGTGACGAAGGCTTTATAGGAAACTCAAACGGTTTCTTTCGAAGGCATTGGGAGTATTTGCCTGTAATTTTACTGCCTGTGCCGTGATTGTTATTACCAGGGCACAAATTAAAGGAGAATTTCAAAAAGAGTACGGCTAGAATTACCTCATACAAAACGAGATTCGTTTTACAGTGCCATTCCTATTCTGACCTTGCGATTTTATGAAAAAATATTGTAGTAGTAAAGTATGGATGAGCTCAACTAATTCCTTTAACTTCGTTTGCATGGTCTCCTTATTTATTAAACAAAAAAAGAAACAAATTCTCTACGTTTTGCAATTGAGCTATGCCTTCATTCGTATAGGTTATATTTAATTGTGACCAAAAATATATCAAATAAAAAATAAAAACAAATCGGCCTGAAGAATTTGTTATATAATTCCGTTCCTATGCTTCTGTCACCTAAGTGGATTAAGGTTACCTGTGGTGGTACCCATGTTACCCATGCACGGCTCAGCTTAACTGCTAGATATACCGATCTGTGACCATAAGGGTGCTTCAATATAGAGGAGTGAGGAAGCGCCACTGTGGCGCTTCTACTAGTTTTCATATAATATCTAGACGCGCCACCATGTCACGATAGTGGCGCTGCACCTGCCCGTCTAGATACTGTATGAAAACGAGTAGAAGCGCCACAGCGGCGCTTCCTCACGCCTTTAATTTGAAAGTGCCCTAAGACGCCACAACAAGCGGTCTTGATATTCACCCTCGAGCCCTCTCCATCCACTGAGATTCCGCGGCCACCACAATGCCGTTAGTCTATCGCGTGGGGTAGGCAGAACTACACAGCACCTTCATAGCTCTAGCAATGTCAGGCAGTCATGACTATATGAAACACACATATATTGTCACACACATAACATCACAACATGAAAGGATGTCACACACATAAGATCACAATATGGAAGGATAATAGAAGCCCGTTCAATCTTCTATCGCTATCGCCAAGTTTTCGGATGCCGAAAAAGTCCGTTACCACGGGTTACTCCCGGAGAACCACGAATACGTTGAAAATGATAACATTTGGGTCGTCACACAGTGCTTTCATAGCTCGACCAATGTCTTGTAAGGCAGTTATGGCCATCTGAGAAAACTCGAGAAAAATGTGACAGAACTGGTATTCTCACACACATAACATCACAACATGGAAGGATAATAGAAGCCCGTTCAATGTTCTATCGCTATCGCCAAGTTTTCGGATGCCGAAAAAAGTCAGTTACCCGGAGGACCACGATCTTCGAGGTACACGTCCCGGAGAACAACGAATACGTTAAAAATTACAACATTTGATTCGTCACACAGTGCTTTCATAGATCGACCAATGTCTTGTAAGGCATTCATGACCATATGAAAAATCTTTTGAAAAATGACAGAACAGGTATTGTCACACACATAACATCACAACATGGAAGGATAATAGAAGCCCGTTCAATCTTCATAATTTTCATCAGCTCAACTATCCCCAAGTTTTCGGATGCCGAAAAAAGTCCGTATATTGGAAAAGTTTCGGGTCAGAAATAGTTTGTGGGGCTAATAGTGTCGTGTGAAGTTCTATTGGGTCCCTTGGGCGGTCAACCGAGCTCATCCGTCGGCTAATCGGTTGAAGAATCTTCGCCTTTCAATGAAAGTGTTTGAAAGTAAAAGAAATCTTCTTTCAACGCATCGTAATTGTTTTTATAAGTAACTAGCTGATCCCTGCAACATCGTATTGTGAAATAATAAAAGCCCTTTCTTAGTACGCGCCAGAGCGGAGATGTGACGCTTCTATTATAGGTACAAGTCCACGAAAGGTGCCTCTTCGAGGTGCACTTGACATCCTTTCACCACACTGGTTCGAAAGAATTAGTGACACGATAAGAAGAAGAATTACGCACCTGCACTTGATGAACACACCCTCCAAAAGTCCACGTTCAGCAGTTTGGTCTGTACGTTGTCTGTCAGTCAGTCAGTCAAAGTCTTTTATAGATTGATAGTATTTTCTTTGTCTAAAATGGACCGTGTGTCCCTGCCGCCTGCGACACACGGAGTCTTGGTGCAGGGCTGTTTCTGTATGGGCGTTCTTCTTCTTATCGTGTCAATAGTTCTTTCGAACCAGTGTGGTGAAAGGATTTCAAGTGCGCCTCGAAGAGGCTCCTTTCGTGCGCATGACACATATTTTTCGAACTTTATAGGTTCTATGTCATGCCGGTTTCTTCACGATGTTTTCATTCACCTTAACGTTTAACCTGTGTGCACGTTCTTTAATACACACATATGTAGATATGAATAAAAAAATACATTGATGTACGACCGGGTTTGAACCTACGACTTTCGGATCGAAAGTAGAGACACCACCCACTCGGCCAACATGGCTATGGGCGTTCATATTTACCATGTGGAGGCGTCTCCCGTAGGTTTCCGTCTAGAATCTAGATCCTAGCTATTCATGTCACTTGTAAACATAAAAATCCCAAAAAATAACTAGGTAATGTAAAGATACTCGTACTTGCGATTCAGCACATTTCCTTCAATATACCTATCATCAATCTTCTGAAGTTCCTATAAATAGCATCGACCTTAACCCCTAATTAACCCATGTTACCTTGGAACACCCAAAATTCCCCAACGATGATATTTTAGTCTAATTGCACATCAAATCAATACCAAAATGTTACGCTTGAAGTTCGAAACTTTACACGAATTAGTTTCCCGGGGTAAACAGCTTTGAACTAATGTGCTTCGCGAAGGTAAGGATAGCTGGGTCACTCCAAAAACTTCCAGCAGCAGACAAAGTCGAACGAGGCGTGGTCAAAAATTTTAGAGAACATTACGTCTCATATATATTATTATTAGCTGCACCCGCGGCTTTGTCCAATCATGATTTACTAGTTCATAGACTATTTCCATATCATATAACAGCTTAATCGGTTCAGCAGTTTTAGTGTGATTAAGGAAACAAGTTAAGCAGAACTTATACTGTAGGAACTAGTTTCGAAAGAACTATAGTGACACGATAAGAAGAAGAAGACTGTAGGAACCAGATAACTGATAGAATACGTATATACCTTTTTTAAATACCTTTATGATATATGGCATTAGATAGAAAATAATGGAAGAAATAAGAGGAGGCCTTTGCCCAGCAGTGCATGCTTCATATCATAATAATAATATGATATTTAGAAAACATCCAGACTCAAGACAAACATCGATGTTCATCACACAAGTGCTTGTCCTGAAGCGAGAATCGAACCTGAGTCACTGGCCTGGAAGTCCGACACACTTGCCACCCAACCAATCGAGTCGATTAATGTTTAATTATTTCATCCATTTTAAAATTTCGTTATTGTAGCGACTCATAATCCTAGGATTCAGAAAGCCGAATTACTTGAAAGAAGGAAAGAAGAATTACTTGGATAGAGTGACCCAGCGGTCTTTATTCAGCTTGCCTTGGCTCGGGTTGGAGTGTTTTTAACTAGAGGGTTGTTGATTTGTGTTTTGGCGCTTGGTTCCTAACTAGAAGGTTTCGCTGCAACATTCTGACTTGTTTGCTGATTGATGTTACACCAGGTACTTACCAGGTAGCATAATATCGATTTCAGGTTGTTCAACGATTTATCGTTCATTATTGAATACCATGAGAGGATAAAGATGAGTCCACGTGGCAGAGATGCGAATGATATAACGATGCTGGATGTGTAGTGTGACTAGAATGAATATATGTATAGATAGTAGCGCCAGTGGCAGATAAGATAAGGAGGTATAGTACGATGATACACAGCTTTTTACACGCTACAAGCCAGCGTTTACGCTTGTAGCGTGTAAAGTCGCCGAATGTCATCGGCGTTTTTACAATCGGCTTGTTGACAATCCTTCCCAAAAGCTAACACGCTTACACGTTTAAAAACGCCAACTTTACCAGCTTGTTAAAACGATTGTTCAATAACCTGACACACAAGCGTTTTAACAAGCATCACATCCACAATTGGCATGTGATGCGGAGTCGCTAGAAGAGTGTTAGATATGAAAGTGGATGGATATACGAGTAGAGGAAAACCAAATAAAAAAATGGATGGATTGTGTGAAAGAGCATATGAACAAAGCAAGTGTTAGTACAGAGATGACGGCTGATAGAGACAAATGGAAGAATAAGACATGCTGTGCCGACCCCACCTAAGTGTGGGATGTAGGCAGGAAGATGAAGATTTGAATACCAAAGGAGAGTTTTATGGTTATGAATTTGATTAAGGGTTATGATGATGAAGGAGTCCGCTCGACATAAGACCTATTTATGAGTCTAATAGTAATAAAAAAATTAAAAGAGAATAAAATAATCATCATCATTGTCTTCATGATATTGTCGTATTGTTCCTTCTTCATGCATCTTTATTTTTGAGGTGTGAAATAAATATTACATTCTACATATCTATCTATCATAGGACTAATCTCATCCAATATTAGCTAAAATGCTCTTCGATTCTTCGAGATCTTCAATTAAAGTTGGTCCAAACATAGCACTTTCTAAAACATGGTTAATTTCTTTATGGATATAAGTTTGTTTCGTAAACGTCTCTATTATTGGAAAAGTAATTCTAGCTGAAAAAGCTTGTTTGAATACAAACATCTAATCCAGTGAAGCCCAGATTCTATTTGTATTCTCCACAGAGTCAAACTCCTAACAAAGCGTCGTTAACAAGATGCAGAAAGATGCCAATAATCCTTCGCTTGAAAGTTTCAAAACCTACATTAAGACGAAAAACTTTGGAGGAAAATATCAAACGCGACATTTACTAGCGACCAAGAAACAACAGTATTGCGTAAAGTAAGATTCCGCGAGACACTTTAGAGGATAAATCAGTCGCGACATTAACTACGAGTAGCGACCAAGAAACAACAGTATTTATTGCGTTAAGTAAGATTTCCTGTAAATTTTCTAATTTTTAAGTACCTTACATATTGTGCAAATAAAGGTATGTACATACCATTATATAAGCATTCCATCAATAATCTAATTCCTAATATACAATCTTAGGAGCTTAATGTCTTTGTGTAGAGATACTGAACATGTCTTTAATATATTTTATTTCTTTTGCTCCATCATTTTGATCATGGGAATCTTTTGGCGACGATGTAGCAACGAAACGAAATCTCACATACAATACGCGCGACAAACGGATAAAATTCCGCGTGGCGCGACGAAAAGTCGCGTCCGTCACTAACTCTACGTTCCCAGCTCCAACGTTGTCAAATGTTTACCAATGTTCACCACTTAAGCACTGAGGTGAAAGAGAAACGAAACACTAAGCTGCACCTAACGAGACTTTAATGTTCAGCCGTTTAGAAATGGCACTGAAATGATTAAGGACCTGTATATTTTCAAAAGAAACTTGCTATTTGTTATAATAAATGGAGAGGGGAAGGAAATAACGCAGTGCGAAAGTATTTTTGTCTAAGTGCGCTCACATATATGTATATTTGTTACACACTAGTTTGATGTATTGAAATTATTACTGTCTAAAATTGCACGCTTCCACTCGCGCGATCGAGAGATAGAAGGGCATCCATTCTTAGACTGAAATATCTCTACCACGTATTGTGTGAATAGAAATTGATCCCAGGAGATGCTCTGTGAGACCTATATTTAAGAAGGGATTGCTTTTATAACAATACCTACTAGAGTTCCAACCCTGCCAATACACCAATAGATTTTTCTGTTTTTAAAAATATCTTACTGTGCATTTAAAACACGTGCTTAAAAGTAGAATATCGTGAGGAAACCGGAATGTCATAGAACCTAAAAAGTTCGAAAAACATTATGCCAAGTGCATGAAGCGAGCCTCTTCGAGGCGCACTTGAAATCCTTTCACCGCACAGATTCGAAAGAATTACACGATTGCACGATAAGAAGAATCGCTGTAGAAACCTAAAACAAAAAGATCATTTAAAAGAATTGCCAAACACCGTAATCAATTCGATTCAATATTTTCATACACATTACTTTGTACCTAATCCTCGAGATTTCAAGATCTCATCTTGGGGATTACGATAATATACGTATATTTCCTGAGAATGCAAGCAAAGATTATTTGCATTTTTGCAGAAAGAACCCTGTAAGCGGGGCCCAAGGTAATAGGATTGTCTGTAAGCCCATTATTTAGTACCGATGCCACAGAATATTATATTTCGCAGACGTTCCTTATTTTTAAGTCTCTAGATAACGAGACATGTTTTCCGTCTCATGTGTGGTTATAATCTTCTGTATTTTACTTTAATTTATAAAATTATGATCATTCGATTTGAGATTTTGAAATTATTTTCAATAAACACTTAAGCCTACTTGTATTAAACTGTCCAAGTTTCTAAGCAATTACTTTACTCGCTTTACAGAACCTAACGAAGGAGATTGGGAATAACTGTTTGTCTGTTAAAGGCACAGAATCCGGCGCGCCACTATCTCGCTCGAGCATTAGTATATTTTCAAGATAAAAATTGACAGAGTATGAATATCAAAAAAGTAAATCGGTCATTTTCTGACTACAAACTCACTAATGTTTTTGTATATTTTTTTGTTTTAATATGTTTAACCTAGGCGAAGGAAATAGGGAAAAACAGTTTTTCCCTATTAATTTCGGCAATATTAACTATTTTATGTTAAATACATATATGTATATCAAAACAAAGAATGTACTAAAACATTTCGTGCCGTTGTAGTAACAAATCTACCGCTCCACTTTTTTAAATTTGTACTTAGCTAATTAATATCATCAAAAATGTACAAATGCGCGAGCGAGATAGCAGTGTCGGGATTCTGGCCTTAAAGGTTCCTGATGATTTTGCTTGCGAATCCACCTAACCTGACATCTCTCTCGAGAGATTCTCCTGAAGTTTTGAGTGTTGTAATTTGATTACCAGCCGTTTCCAACGTGATTACGAAGTGATTTCGTGCCTACCCTCCTTGCGATTAATGTGTGAGAACGCCCTTAAATTAAAGGGATTATTACGGAGCTTACGAATAAGTAGAAGATTATAATATAAATGCTTACCTACCGAAGTCTTTAGATTAAACACGTAGCAGTATTAAAATTTCTTCAAATAAGCAAAGTTTTACAAAAGCATAGTACAACCGACTTCAATTGAACTATTTAATGACCGTAAACACCACTAAAAAGTCACAGGGAATACGCAATGTTGTAAACTTTGACGATATATTTTTTTTCAGTCATTTTGATATAAAAACTAAACTAGGTAAGTACTGAACTGTTTTTGATGAAATTTCTATGGGACCAATCTGAAAGTATATCCTTTCAGTCAAAGAAATAATTTTATATATCGTGAAAAGTATCTTTCGGTTAATTAATATTTGATTCAACAAGCCATTTTGGATTTATTAATAAGATACATACGTTGTCAATGGATTCGTCTTGGTCATGATAGTGTCTTAGAAGTCAAAATAAAAAAAATGGCTATAGTATCTTTGCACAGTCGCAGTCGAGTGTTTTGTTTGTATATACTTAAGGCTAATCCTCAAATCCAATTCCTTACAAAATGTTTCGGACAAATACTCAAAAAGTACGCCACATTAATTTTAAAACACGTAAAAATCTAAATTAACGTATGAAACCTTTCACTTTTTTTGTTTACGAAATCAAAAAAAACATGGATGGAACGAATAGTGTGAAGAAATAACTATAATACGGCGTACTTTTTGAGTATCTGTCCGAAACATTTTGTATGGAAATTTGCCTTGAGGATTCCCCTTAAGCTTTATTATACTTTTATCAAATTCTTATTATTTTTGTTCCAGGTATGTTTGAACTTTGAACGCGTATGAAGCTCTTATTGCCTGAAATGTATTATCACATTGAAAATACATCCGCCATTATCAAAACCAGAAGGTATGTATAGCCTTACTATTTATCTTTAAGTATACCCATCCATCTATACGCACTTATTGTACAATGCCAGAAAGTTCTATAGACATTCAATCTAAGACCTGTCTTCATATTGCTATTTTCAGCGAGCCGTATTTCCATATCGAAATATCTAAAACCAATAGTGTAAGCCAGGGTGGTAGTCAAGATGGTATCCGAACTGGATTCGGAGTGAGAAGGTTTCTAGAGGTACCTATTCACCACCTTCTGAAGTACGAGTACAAAGACCTGAGGTGTTAGATCTAAATGCCTGAAATACTACAAATTGGTGTGGGTTTATTTTATAGTTTTTTTAAATCGAATAGGATCTAAATAGGATGTAAGATTTCAGATATGGTAAAAAAACTTGACAAACTAAAGAATAAATCAATATATGTATGTATTTATAAAAGGCTTAAATTCCTGACTGACAGACAACGTACAGACCAAAACACTGATAGTAGAAACTTGCAGCTTGGAGGATGTGTTTGTCAAGAGCTATTTGAGTGCTAAGAATTTTGAAAATACGCAACAACATACGAAGTTGCCGGCATCAGCTAGTCTTCAATGAAATTCGAACTGTGGCAGAACCAAGTCATCCTGACACATCCCTATTAGCTACTACAATCTCATTCACTCATCTCGATTCCAAGGTTTTGGAATTCAGCCAACAGAAAATAAAATATGCCCTTTTAATACTGAAAGTAACACGATTACAGTGATATACGCAGTCAGAATAATATCGCAAAGAGCTTTTTGTTTTAGTAGATACTCTCAGTTTACCGAAGATTGGGCTTTATGTAAATACTGATACCAGTTTGCTTGGAATAAGTCGAAATTGAACAAGTCTTAAGATTTTGTAGATAGGTAACAGCAGAATCTTTATCCTATAGAATTTCTTATACGGCTTTTGTGTCCTACATTGTGTAGAAAATGTACCAGAAAAACTTAAAGATACACGTACAAGATTACTTGCGTATATCTTCCAGGCAACCTTGTAGTAATGAAAGTAACTGTAATATCGTCTACATAAGAGTAAGTTTGTTATTTCATGAGGTCTGGTGAGTGAGTACGTCGTGTCGTAGAAAATCTATAATCATCTATTCATTAATGTGCTATGTTTCATGTTTTATTTTTGATGAAAAAATTGAATTTTAAATAATTAGATACTTACTAAACATTTTTTTTTCAAAATCATTTGCCAAAACGTTAGGGTCAATCAAAGAAAATCCTATGATCATGAAGCTAAATTAATTAAAGCTTTGTGACAGAAGAGAAAAGTCATAACTCATTCAACTTTTCTCAACAGTTTTCAAAAGGCTACAAATACCAATTATTCTTGAGTTTTTTTCAAAAGCACACCTCTTGAAGTTTGTAAGTGACCGCTCATTGTCTACACTGAAATCTTTCGACGAATATTCACTATTCAGTCTGGTCCTCCAATAGTAACTCATAATGAAAACCTTTTACCAACTTTTAATGAATAGTTTTCAGAAAAAGTTAAATAAGTCGCAATGTCGTCAAAATTCTTTGAAATGCCGTTGTCTTATTGTAATTAGTTTTGAATAGTCTTCAAAAGGCATTGTGGTTTAAATTACAAGAGTTTATTGCCTTAGCTAAGAAAATCTAATTGATTTAAAACTGAAAATGGATCTCTCTTATTTGCCTAAAATGAGAGAGTCAGTTTTAAAACTTTTATCCTAAAGATATCCACTTCTAGAAGATATCGTACTAGAATATCAGAACACATTTCCATAAATTTTACTGACAAGTGGTGCAAGACTGCCAGGCTGGTGTCGCGGGTTCGATTCCCGCTTCAGTACAAACATTTCTGTCATGAAAATCGGTGTTTCTCTAAAGTCTGGGTGTTTTGTAGCTATGGTATGAATTTATTTACAAACAAAAATGTATTAGTAGGTATTCTAATTAGTTATCTGGTTACCATAGTACAAGCTCTGCTTAGTTTGGGTATGGTACAGACAGCGTCAGAGATAAGTATCCTCCTTGCACAAGACACCCAGCTATAAATCCTTTAAAAAAATTGTAATAATTAAAATTAATTTAAGGCTTACATACGGTTATACAAATATAATCTATTTTTTAAAGGCAAAACTTCTACATTAATCGCGACGGTGATTTAAAGGGATCAGAAGCTGGGTATTATAATGCAAGGGGGATACTTATCTATGACGCTGTCTGTACATAATATTACTTATTCTTAGGTTTGGGGCTAAATGGCGATGTTAGAAATGTCCAAAATATTTATAAAAAAATAATAATATAGAGTTCAATCCTATAAAATACCGCCCACCCAATCTTGTATTCGTTCATGAAATATCAGTAAGTTCTTACAAAATAGCAAAAAACATTTCGTATTGAAAGCTAATCATTCCAAATTGTATAGATACGATTCTACTTTTTTGATATCTCAATACATCTTACCTGTTTCCGGTCAATGAACCCGGTTACAATATTGAATGAAGCAATCAGTATCATGAATTTATGAACAAAGTTTGCGGTTAACCAAACCATCTTCTTTAATTCTGTTTTAATTTTAATAAAACTAACCCTCGAAGTTCAGTCAGCCATGCGATTCAAATATGGTGTTCACCTGCTCATAAAATTATGAATATGAAAGAAATACAGTGACATAAGGCGCGGCGCGTGGAAGCCTGTTTTTTTTCGGTTTGGGAAAGATATTTAGGTACAGTGCGGTAAAAAACTCTTCCTCATTATTTTGTTTGTTTTTATCTGTTTTTTTTATTGTAAAGGTAGCATTCCGATGTGTCCGATGCGACCGCGACCGGCGACCACGACACCGTGCGTTCCGGATATGTAGGAATGCGCGAGTCGCGCGACGCGGTCGTTAACATCTGACAATGCTTCGCATTAATGCATACTATGGGTCGCGAGACCCAGTTACGGTCGCCAAGATCGAATGGCAACCAGTTAAAGGTGCGTTTCCACTGACGCCGAGGCCAGTCACAGTGCTAGAAGTGAAAATTTCGAGCACTGTGATTGGTCAATTTACGGTCCGGTCCTATCCACTCCGCCCATTTTTGCGTCAGTGGAAATGGAAACGCATCATAAGCAGTGGGTCACGCGACCCGATTGCGGTCGTTTGTCGCGGAAATCCAACAACGAAAGGCCACCTTGAGGCGCGGCACGTGGAAGCCTAGTTTTTTTTTCTGTAAAAAATTCTTCCTCATAATTTTGTTTGTTTTTATGAGACTTTTTATTGTAAGTGACAGAGGAAAAAACAGCTGGTCGCTCGATGACAAGCGACATGTGCCCATTGCACTTGGCTGTCAAATTATGGACTAAAACTCCACTATTTTATAAAATGCAAATTAGTTCTTTGATGGAATAAGTGGCTTCAATGTCAAATTATTTTATCATCGTGGTAACAATGCTTTTAGTGGCCAAAGTAGAAATAGATGAAATCCAGGCTGTATTTTAATGAGAGATATTTTTCGGTCAGAAAAGAGCGGTTGAAAATGTATGTTTGGGCTACAGTCGGTTTTTTGGTTTGGTCTTTGACTACATTTCCGGCTGCATGTGGTTTTGGCGGGAAGCGGTCGGATGTCGAATTTTTTTCTCGCATGTTAAGTGCAACTTAAATATTACCCAATAATACCCACTGTTATCGCAGCTTTATTTTTTTATTAAATTTACTCTGAACAGTTTTTGTGGCAGATTGTCTAATTAAAAAAAAAATTGAATTTTTCGACTGGAAGTGCTTCAATCTAAGAACATTGTTTTAATTTTGAAAGTTGATAACACAGTGAAGCGAAACAGCAATCAGCCAGCAGGCAAAAACACATCTAAAGTTTTTATTCATCTCGTAATAGCAATACGAAATCGGGCACGCAGTTACTCCAATCGAAGTTTTCTGTAACAAAATTGAGGTTTTTTCGCGACCTTGCCGACAAGCGCTTCGGATAAAGCCGATTACTTTCCCTTTGAAGTTTTAAGTGTCTGTTACATATCTTCAACCTATTTAGTACCGTAATTACTTTTTTTTACGTATTAAATTGTTGTACACTTACTACTTACTTGTTGGTACACGTATCGCCATTGAAGTGGAGATGAGCGGGGCATTTGGCTAGAAGGGACGACGGCAGATGGACCAAAGTGACAACGTGGTGGCTGTGGGGTGCTCGCCGACCTAGAGGCAGACCACCCGCCCGATGGTAGGGCGACATCATAAAACAGCCGGAGGCCAGTGGATCAGGCTAGCCCAAGACCGCAAAAAGTGGCGTACTGAAGAGGAGGCCTATACCCAACAGTGGGTGCAAGAGGTTTAATAGATAGATAGAGATAGATTAAGTTGTTTAAATCTCTGCTATATTTTTATAACTTGTACCACATTCCATGAACTTATACCTCCTGATCTCACAATGGCTTAGACGTAATTATGTGTGTGAATATGTAATCAAATAATGTTTTCATAATTACCAAGCCTAAAAGCTTTATCTTACATAATGTACGAAAGTAAGAGCTCCATTATTCCTTAGAAGCTTACACATCCTAAATATTCCATTACTTCGCTCTAAATACCTTAAGAATAACGGAAAATATTGTTAGTCACGTTTTTATCTCATTAATGGTAGGTACAGCTATTTATCTGTTCATGTCGTCTTTTCGTTCACCATTAATACATGTCAAATGTCAAAATGTACCTCACGGATGTCGCCAGCCGGAGAGCACTCTCGTTTTATTTTGTCCAGTAATGTTTCGATTTCGACCACTGTGCTTTGTTTTTTTTTTAGGCAGCCACTTGGTTGTTGTAGGGATTAAATGGGGTATTATTGTTTGGTTAGCGCTTCTTTTTTGCGACTCGGCGACGGGTGTGTTTATTTTTCGGGGAGCTTATTACGAAGGAACTTATTAAATCGCCTAAATGTGTACTTTTAACTTTTGCTTTATTTTACAATTTACTTAAGAAAGGTCTCGATAATTTATACTGAAAGAAATGGCTTCTTGTTCGTTTTAGCAAAATATTTTATCAACAAATTTAAATTTCTCAATTTAAATATTGCCGTAGGTTAGGTTGATTGCAATCACTTTGGTAATGAAAAATTAAGTCTAAGTTTTAAGTATTTCAATAAAATTAACCGTGAGATAAAATTTTGTTATCAATTTTGAATCTGAATAACAAAAGCAATAATCTTCGTGCCTGAGGGCTTCAAGGTAATTAAAGTAATGAAGTCTTCATATAAAATACCTACTGGCGCCATCTACATATCATAACTGTTGTAAAGCCTTATCTCATAGCTCGATCTTTGACTTCGGACAAGGTGAGTGTGCAAGCGAGACAAAAAATACGTAATAAGCACCGTGTTAAATTTAATTTATCAAAAGCTCCGTAAACCCTTGTGCGATTTGAATTTTTAATAGGACCTTTGCATGGTTTTAACAGGTAAATCAGCCTTATTACCGTTTTAGCGTTATAACATTTTAAAATCTTTTAAAAAGTCGTTACTTCAACAAACTCACTTATAATTGTAATAGTCTTTTTCTGATTTGCGACGGTAATAATATATATATTATTAATTTTTTCTCATCAAAATGCTATTAAACTTTTAGTACCATAGCTAAGAATAATTTTCCTTGTCTTACAGACAATAAAACAGCAGTAAAAATATCCAAAGACAACTAAATTTACTTTTGATACGTAAATGAGATGGCAGGTAAGCGCGTACACGGCTGCCCGTGTGCTTGAATTATAATAAAGTTACCTGCATACGAATTTGTGAGTAAAAAATATGATTTTCTTGAAAAATGGATTTAAGTTAACTTTTACAAAGGAATATATACAAGTAAATTCACTCCATATATTCTTAAAAATAGAATCATGTAAATCATAGAAAAAACGCACATTAATTTCATTCAAGAACATCATTGGCTAAACTCCCCTACAGTAATTTACATCTCCTTATCTGTAACAGCACAGGAGGGCAATTTTTTCCAGTTTTTGCACCTTTCGAACCACTATAATAGATTTTGCGGCACGGTGGCGACACCTGGTGGTGTAGATCGTCGATCCTGTGTTTAATATCCCCATATTTTATCCATAATTCACCCTCTGTGCATAATTTTAGAGTTTGAATCATTTAGTCCGATTTAGGGGTTAGTAAACGGTTCAATAATCTTTCGCCTTAAAACACTGGTGTTTTTGTTGTGACTACGTCTAGTAGTAAATCGATGAAAGCTGGCTGCATGCACGAAAACGATGACGTCATTGATAACGCTGTCATTGACAAACAATTTTTTTTTCAATTGTTTTTTATTTGAACACGAATTCAAGAACTAAGAATATATGTATTTAATTTTTTTTTTGTAAAGGTTTTACAATTAAGTACCTAAAAGATTTATTCAACATCAACCTATAGCAGTCTACTGCTGGACGTAGGTCTCTCCGAAGGCGCGCCACTGAGCCCGATCTTCGGCTCTCCTCATCCACCTTCTGCCAGCTATAGCGCGCAGATCATCGCTCCATCTGGCCAAAGGTCGTCCTACACTGCGTTTGCCTAGATGTGGTCTCCACTCAAGGATTTATTAAGTATTAATAAATTATGATAATATAATAATAATAAATATTTATGGATTTCCGCAAAGTAACGCCTAAATCAATCAATTATTGATTTATTAGTGCTTAATCTACATTAACTTCTAGTTCTTAGGTAATTAATCTACTTCAACTACCTAGGTTTATTTACAAACTTCACGTTACTCGGTGAATGACTACACAAGATCAAGTTACGTTAATAAAACTACTTGTTCCGAATTCTTGGAAAGTTTCTGAGAATCTTCCTTAATTAAATTAACTTTACACATAAACTTTACCTAACTACAAAGTCGAAAATTGCAACGAAAAAATAACAGTAATAAATATTATAGATTGAAAAGGAAGCCATTTACAACAGATAGTGAGATATAAATGGCTTCCTTTTTTAGTGGTATTAATATTAAATATAAAATGTTTTCGGTTATTTCACACAAAGTTATCTAGCCCTAAACTAAGCCTTGGAAACCATTTTACTGATATTATACATAAGTAGAATACTTATATTGACCGAGGCCCTTCGTCAATATCGATATTGACTGCTTGTCGCGGTTTATATTAGTTTTGACCGGCAATGAGTTTTAACTGTAACATATAAATTTTTTTGTAAATATACTTAGGTATACATAGAAAACTCCCAGTCAAACATCAATTTTCATCACACAAATGTTGGTCATATAGTAACATTTTATTTTATCTACACCCCGAGGAAACATACAATTTATAAGGAAGTTTAAAAATAAAAATAATAAGTAGGTATTCTATGTATTTATTTTAAAAAAAAGTATTTGTATTCTATCAGCCATCTGGTTCCCATAACACAAGCTCTGCTTAGTTTGGGGCTAAATGGCGTTGTGTGAAATGTTCAATTATTTAATATTTAATAATAATAATAGAGGCTACAATGGGCGGCCTTATCGCTAAAAGTGATTTCTTCCAGACAACCTTAATAAAAATATTGTCCACGGAAGATGAACCCTTCTCATAATTTTAATTAAGTATCTGAGAGTTTAAAAAGTTCTTATTAGATGGTTATTTCTTTCAAGAAATTGAAACGCTTGTAGATGGTAGATAAAAGGCTTATGAATCCCTAATGGTTAAAAGAAACCATGTAATGCTAAAAGTATTCGTTTTAAGCAGCGATTTGATAGCGATGAAGGTTTAAGATAATAAATATAAGAAGTTAAGTTTAAGCATAGAAACTTATGTTCAAGTTTAATTAAAGCCATATTAGAAAGAACAAGGATTCTTGAATGTCGTTCATTTTTAGTTTTAAAGTTTCTAAAAAGCTGTCTCATTTTGTAATTAATTACCTTAATTGGTTCATACCACAGAAGTATTAAAGTATAGAAACACAATATAGTAGGGTACATTGAAAATGCGACCAAGAAAAAAAATCACACATAGGCTTACTTCTAGTACATTTTGGTCCAATGCTAATTTTCGAAAAAGAGAAATAACAGGGCTAAATAACTATTACAATATTATGTTAAAACTACTAGGCTTTTTCATTGCCAATAAAACTACATTATTTGAAAATGGAGATTTTTTCATATCCATTAGACCAATCCAGTGAACTTTTTAAAAAATAGACTGGACAAACATTTAAAGTGCACTGACCAAAAAAGAGGACGTGGTGGCCGAGTGGATGAGGCCCTTGCCTTGCGATCTGATGGTCGCGGGTTCGAATCTCGGTGGCAGTCATACGTAAATGGGATTTTTCGGTCGAAAAAATCTATGTATGCATACCACGTTTTCGCAACGGTGAAGGAAACCATCGTGAGGAAACCGGCATGTCAAAGGACAGAAAAAAAATTGTTCTATGGCATGTGACATCCACCAATCCGCATTGGGTCCGCGTGGTGGATTAAGACCCATTCGCTCTCCTGCCGAGAGTAGGCCTGAGTCCCAGCAGTGGGAACATTATAGGCTGATTATGCTATGCATGACCAAAAAAAAACCAAGATATACATAATAATTATAGGTATAAATAATAATAATAATAATAATAATTGAAAGGGTGTCTAAAATTTTTTGATTGTGTCTTACGACTTCATTTTGGTTTGGTACTTTCCATTTTGGTGTTATAATAGAAACACGGCTATTCATCTATGGTTCATACGTATTCGGCAGCCAAGTTGAATATTAAGGTTCACACCAAACCCACAAAATTATACCATACAATATTCTAATTAAGGAGGCGAAAATATTTTTATTCACAGTAAAGAATAAACCTACCAATTACCTTATTATCTAAATTGAGTTGGAAAAGCGTGAAACACACCTAAAATCAAAACTCAAAATAACAACCTACTTATTTACTACTACCAAATGATTGAATCTATTTTTACATTTAGGTACTTTTGACGTGACTACTGCCTACTTGCAACAAACTGTCAAAGTCCCTGAGCAATTACTTTACTCGCTTGATAGTTCTTAACAGTCCAGATTCTGACCATTAAGAACTGCCAAGCGAGTAAAGTAAATGCTTAGGAACTTTGAAAGTTTGGTGCAAGTAGGCATAAGTCTAATAAATCGATGAACGCCGGCTGCATGCATGAAAACATTTACGTCATTGGTAACGCTGTCATTGTCCGGTAACGCTCATTGTCCGGTAACGCTGGTAGTCACGTTAAACTATCGTCCGTAAACCAACTTTACAGACAACCAATGTTTTTAGTTATGTGACACTTATGCCTGCTTGCACCAAACTGTCAAAGCTCCTAAGCAATTACTTTTCTTGTTTTCCAGTTCTTAACGGTCCAAATTTATTCGGGTATGCACTGTCAAGCGAGTTAAGTAATTGCTTAGGAACTTTGATAGTTTGGTGCAAGTCTGCATTGCAATGTTTTGCGGCTGAATTAATTTTTTTTATATGGCAAAAGAGTTCTCAATAAACGATAAGTGGGACGGTGCCTAAATACACGTTTCCGAGGACTGCACAGTGGTGCAAACAGGCGATAGCGGGGACAAAAAGATTCTCCGCATTGTGAGACGGGCACAATACCCGGCGTGCTAGAAAGAGGAACTTGTAATTACTATTTTCCTACGGGCCTTTTCACTGGCTGTATTTTTCAGAAAAATGGAATGTGAGCTCTTTGTTAGATCTCTCCTATCTTTGCCATACATATTTGACAAAGTGCTAAAAGTTCAAAATTGAATTATAACTTTTTATTGGACAGACGTCCAAAGCTTGCCTTATAAGTCCCACAAAATACCGCTGCTGACAGAATAAGCATGATAAATTGTCATAATCCGTTTATTCGTTCAAGATTTTTAGAATGTAAATTGATTTATCATGATTGGTGATACAGATATCAATATCATAGAATTGTTACTATATACGTCTTTAGTTATTACACAAAATTGCATGATAAGGACCATTAGCATAGACATAAATGGTCATTGATTCCTGCATAATCTCGTAAAAGGATTTGCCGCGTCTTCCCCTCAATATTTACGAGAATAAAGCGTTCTTCAAAGCAAATGACAGCAACGATCTGGTCCCGGGAGCGAGAAGGACGCAACACAGGCTATTTACCTCGATGGCATATCTGTAATTACTGTATACCGTATACGAGAGTTAAAATATCCCGCCGCGCTCTCGGAATTTATCCGAGAAACTAAGCGTAAATACCACAATGCGACACTCGAATATCAACTGTATTATAGAAAAAAAAATTTTACTTAATAATATTTTTTTTTCTTATTATTACTCTTCTCTACTTTTTATAATTTATAAGCTACCTACCTTTGTATAAATCTAACCATATGTTTTTGCTCTTATTACTTTGTAGACAATAACTCTCTGTACCTAACTTTAAGGATGGGCACTGGGAAACGTAACACAGTATTATATACTTTAACATTTTCCAGTGTGCACTAAGTATTATGTGCAAACTATGTTGTGACCAAATAAATTAATTTGAAATAAATTTGAAAATTTGAATTATTTCTAAAAAACTAAATTTATTTCCATCAAATCCAATTACGAAATTAAGACGTTAACGACATGGAACAATTGGACAGTAAAAATCGACAAATTTTATTGCCTCGTAGATTTATTCCAAAGGTCACATGCTATTGTCGTTTGCCGAAAAGCATCAACACGCTGCTACTACCAATAAAATTTCGAGAGAACAACGCCTAAGTGGCATTTAAGAGTCAGTCAACTGGCTCTTATGCTGTTTTGCGTTTGGCCTCATGGCGGACTGGTTTCAAACCAAGCCGGTTGGGCAAAGCGAAGTGTAGCGACTTAGTAACTTGGATACTCCTTTGTGGGCGCATTCCGATAGATACGAACTCGGACCTCAGTGAAATGTGGATAATGAAGAGCGCTTATTGTGATTTGTGTGGCATCCGAGAGCTAGATACTGCAGTTTAGCATCTAGGACGGCTCGATTTATGTCCGTCCCAATGCAAAAACTGTGATGTCGTAGATAGACGTAAGTCACTCACATCCTGCGATCACAGCGCTTCATATGGCCGTATCTCAAACAATATATTTGCCGTGGAAATAAAAGCGATTTATTTAACTCATTTTGTTTTAAAGCAATAAACATTCTGAACAAGCGTAAACACAAATTTTCAAAGCCAAAACAAGCACGACAAGCTTTAATGGACACGGCGACACGAAGATTTGGATAACGTTATTAAATAAAATACAGAATGTAAATAACCCTATCTGTCGGTCGTAAAACTCCTGTTTTGGGACATTTGGGTTCGCATGCTTCGGTTTAAAAAAACAGAGATCCCTGATCGCATTACAAAAAAATAAAAAAGGGATCCGTGAAGAAGTGAGTAAGAACACGTTCACCGTTCGATTCACATCGGGTTTATTTTGTGTATGTATGTGTGTGATCGCAAGGATCCTGATAGCCTTAGTTAGGGATTCCCTTGTAAAGAATTTCGATCGAAAGAACAACTTTTATAGGAAGCTTTGCGTGCCATTATCTTTAGGAACTCACTTATTCGTTTGTTGCAAGGCGAATAATTTCGTGTACCCAATTAGCATTTTGGTGTATAAAAACCTAAAAAAAAAAGTTCTTAAAATTTATAATAAAATAAAAATAATGTTCCATAAAAAACCCTTGTAGTTTTTTCGTTAAAAGTAATTTATTTTCGGTTAAATGTAAATAACGACATAGGTATCTAGTATTGGTC
Source organism: Lobophora halterata (assembly GCA_932526365.1). Classification (NCBI taxonomy): domain Eukaryota; kingdom Metazoa; phylum Arthropoda; class Insecta; order Lepidoptera; family Geometridae; genus Lobophora; species Lobophora halterata. Next base: position 4,487,764 of record OW052026.1, read on the forward strand.
TGCCAGCAGATAGATTTAAACTAGTTTCAACAATGTCTAATTTCCTTTATTCATACCTTTGCTGAAGTAATCGATATGCGTGGGTTACACGAGGCCAGTACATCAAGCCAGGATAGCAAGCTATTGATAGCAAGCAAGTAGCTCTAACTTCATGTAGACAGAACTAGCTTCATTTCTTAGCTTTCTATCTTGCCTTGAAATACTAGTCTTCTACTCGTGTAACCCGGGCTAATAATGACATAATAGGGTGTTGTTTTCTACGGAACTAGTAAAATAGCATTACTGGCTCATAAGTATATTAGGGCGGCGCGGCAGCCCACGGTAATAACTTGCATCCTGTACTTCCTACAGACATACATAATGCAATTACAGCGGTAATCACATTAACTGACATCAACAGTGTGGCCGATCCTTTTAACTACTTCTTTGACTGATATAATGACCTGAAAGTGTGTCAAACGTATACGAGTAGCTATAGTAAAGCTTCAAAATGTATAAAAAACGAACGAGCTTCAAGCTTCGATGACACAGGGCTAGTTTAAAAGCTAAAAGGCGGGTTTATAAGCTAGCGTGTGAGTGAGTTAGCAGTCCGGAAGGATAGTCAACTAGCAGATTGTAAAAAAGCCAATGACACAGGGCGAGTTTACAAGCAAACTCGCTGGATTGTAGCGTGTAAAAAATCCATGTGTCATCGACGCTTTACAGTAGTCGCCTATGATGTGTAACATCTGACATCTCATTTAAATTTGGAATGATTCTATGTACTTCATTTTTCTGAGGTTGGTAACTATCTGACGGCTAACTTCCTTTTGCACATATCCATCCCATTTTCACGAAATTACTACCACAAATTGACAGAAGGCTAGTGATAAAACATAACTCATCAAAAAAAAAAAATATATATAATATTTTTTATATTGACCAAAAAGCAATAATATTTTTCTGCGTCGAACTACACGTATCGATTTCTTATGCAGACACAGTAAGTGACATTTGGCGTGTAACATGATATCCTACGCTACATAATTAGGATACCTGTGGAGCTAATTTATAGCCAGGATAAGAGATAATATCAAAATAGCGTTCGCTAATGGACTAAGTAATGTTATTTAGCCTTATAGAATTCTCATAAATTTGCAATACTCATAAATTATAAAGTAGGCATGGAAACTATATCGAATAACATGTTATCACACATAACGCTTATTACTTTTTGAGATCAAGTCTGTTACGAAATCACCGGTGATATGCGCCCCGGCAGGCGATTTCGTATGCCGGCGGACGCTGCTGTGATGTCATGACACTTGTCACCATTCACAATTTCATTTATATCGATTAAAAATAATTATAACAGTCAGTCAGGAGTGTGCTGCCTCTGAGTAGGAGTGATTGCGTGACATCGCGTTATGCGTGAATTATAATATGACATTAGTCACATAAGCCATTGCAGTAAAATGGCAGTGTGTTACAAAATCACCGGTGATTTCACTGTTATAGAATAAAAAATCATATCACCATGTGACAATGAAATAAAAATAGCAATCATTTCCATGCCTAATAAAGTAAGAGTCATATTACCGAGCTGTAATGTTCTCAAAATATAATGATGCCTAGCGATAATCAAAGAATTTTATTATCTTATGTATGCTTAAATTATAAAATGCAATTTAATTAGAGATGTTTCAAACGTAACAATTTGCAACAAAATATTACCTCAGATTGCCGATCGACAGTTTCTTTTAAAGTTGTAATAATTCTTTACATATATTTATTAATTAACGTTTTGCGAATCCAAATGCGTACGAGTATCAAATTTATAACCAAACCACGTTGTTATGCGGATATCGTTGTTTAAATTTTAAAATTCACATAAGGTTTTGAACATAAAATTATAATATCTCATCACTGGCGATTTTAAATCACTTAAACGAACAACAGGGCATAACATAAGCGGTATAATGTTATGTTATAAATATTCATGTAACTGAAATATTACTCCAGTTCGTAAAAATCTTATAAATATCCATAAAATATCGACTACTATAACATAATTTGTTTCAGAACATTTCTTATTCCAAACTAAAACTACGCGAAAACGTTATGAAAGTGATTAATTAATAGGGTCAACTAAGGAAAATACGTCAGTTTAGCCAATTTTTGAAATTAATAAAAGACTATTAAAAGTTAAGCAAAATCTGCCATCTAATGCTGTAAGTTTTGTGAAAATAAACAGCAGCAGATGGCAGAGTTTGCTGTAATTTTGATAGATTTACAAGTAATTTCAAAATAAGTGTGGCAATAAATAAATAGGTAATCGACGCATTTACTTATAGCAGTTGACTTCACCTTATTTTATTTTCTATTTTGTAATTCGAACACAGCCAATTAATTTTACGCGGAAATCTAAATAAAGACAGACGTACCATGATTGGACAAAAATAGAATGACATAATTTCAGTTTTATGTATTTTTGGACTGGAAGTGGGGGCGGGGCGTCAAGGTTTTTTTTCAGGATGTTAAAAATCATTGAAAGAAAGATTATGTGAAGAATAGCTGGCTTAGAATAGTCTGGTGTGTCCTTAGATAAGTTTTAAAATAAATTTCCAAACAGGCGGATTTTTTGCGCTAAAATAGGTAGTAAGTCATTTTAAACAAAAAAATTAACCAAACCTATCGAACAGGGTATCAAAATGAAGGAAATTAAAAGAAGATTACAAATATAATAATATAAGTCTTATGTTTTTTGAAATAATGAATTGGCAATCAATGCATAATATATTCGCAGTCGGGTTTTCAGTTTTTATAAACTTTAAGCTTGATTAGATTTACAATCTACATTACGTGTTTACAGAATCTCTGTACATTTATCCACCGAACATTTACTCAAATTCCAAAGTGCATTAATCATCCAGCCATAAGGGTTCCTTCTCTGAATACTAAGGTTCCGTACCTTCATCGGATTCAGTCACGTAGAAGGTAAACTCTTTACTATGACAAACGTTTGAGCTTCGCCAATTAACCCTGTAATTACGCTTTAACGCTCTTACCACAGACAATCCGAAAGTAAGCTAGCACACAATATGAGATTCCATTTAAAGACTTACAATTGCTTGCAAAAAGTACCTTTTGTTTCCATATCGGTGAAACCTTTTGAAACGGTCAACCGAATTTCAAGAAGAAAATGAGTAACCAAATTTTAAAAGATAAAAACATTTAAGAATATGACCAAAGTGCGCTTTGATTTGCTGAGTATATAGCATTAAAATACAGCTGGATTATGAAACAAAATAATCTAATCGAAAAGAGTGATATACTTACGTAAAAAAATATATTGTATTTTTACTTAGTCAGGAAAAGTCGTCGACTTTGCCAAGTACTGGACAAATTCAATCTGATGCGCTTCAGTTACGACTCGGACGTATACGAAACCTGAAGCATATAGGTACATAATATGGCCACCTAGAGTAACAATATTACAAATTCTACAATCAATACAATTTTATTTACGTAACTTTATCACTCTGTTCAATTAGATTATTTTGTTTAGGTAATAGCTGTTTCCCAGTTCTATATTTTAATGCCTTACTTTTATTACTGGTCGTGTTGTGGCGAATGCAAACCATTTTTAGGGGCTTTCGGCCTAAATTGCCATGGGAAATGTTACTTATTTGTCGATCAAATTATAGTTGTGTTTGTAGAATAACGTAGGTACTTGCCTTCTTTATAACTTCTCAAAAACGAAATAAAAATTTAATATTATTTATATAATTACAATTTCGTTTGTAAAAACATTCGCAAGAACTTACTCGGCATTTATAACATTAGTGTGATGTTAGATCTGGCTAGTGTGATAAACATTAGTAGGTATGTATAGCACACTAACTTGGTCTTGATAGGCGCCACGACATGACAATATCCATTTTTATTGCACCGGACACATTAAATGGAAACTGGGCCGTTATCATAAAGTGCTGGAATGCTAGAGTCATATTACAAAGTGGGCAAGTTGTCAAATCTAAGAACGCTAGCACACGCTAGTATGAATTTGATACTTACACCTAGTTAGTAAGTGATGCGTTCGATGCGTTTTAAAATAATCAAGGTTTATCAAAAACATACAACACGATGTTAATCTGAGTATGAGGACTTATAGCCTGTTAAAAGATCTAAAAAACTGTGTTTTTAATTTTTTCGTTCAGCCAAAAGTGACGAAGTTATTGAGAAAATAAAATGCCTTTTGGGTTCACTCCGGCCGCGCCGCCTCGATGTACCGATGACTTACTCGGCATTTATAACATTAGTGTGAATGTAGATGTGGCTAGTGTGATAAACATTAGTAGGTATGTATAGCACACTAACTTCGTCTTGATAGGCGCCACGACAAGACAATATCCATGTGTATTGCACCTGACACATTAAATGGAAACTGGGCCGTTATCATAAAGTGTTGGAATGCTAGAGTCATATTACAAAGTGTGCAAGTTGTCAAATCTAAGAACACTAGTCTGAAACATATTGATTGACTCAGGCGTTACTTTGCGGAAATCCATAAATATCAACAAATTATATAAATATATTTCGTAATAAATCCGCTTAATTTCTAAACAAAGGTTTTAATTAACTTAACTTAAGTTCAACTAAACCAAAGAGTCAAAGAACAGAAAACCAAAGTTTAAAGATACGACACGTGTTTTGCCTCTACACGAGGCATCATCAGGAGGTGTGGACTCGCCGAAGTTTGAAACGAGAGTTTTTTTTAGAAATTAAGCAGATTTATTACTAAATATATTTATACTAGTCTGAATTTGATACACCTAGTTAGGAAGTAATGAGTTCGATGCGTTTTAAAATAGTCAAGGTTTATCAAAAACATAGTACAATCGACTTCAATTGGACTGTTCTAGTGACCGTAGGCACCAGTGAAAAGTCACAGGAAAGCGAAATAAGCAATTTTGTTCACTTCGACGATTTTTTTATCAGTTATTTTGATTAATAACTAAACTACCGAACCTATGGGACCAATCTAAAAGTATAAGCTCTCAAACAAAAAAACAAAGTTCTGAAGGAACAAACAATGGAGAAAAAAAAACATTCATACAAATTGATTTCCTTTTTTTGAAGTCGGATGAAAATGATGCTTAAATAGGAACTTAATAATCATATCTGAATCATATTTTCACTTCAGTGCAGTTGCATGGAGAAGTCAATTAAGATTTTTATTGTATTTGTATCGCAATTCCGTCGGTTTGCGCTGACCCTAATAAATTTTAGTGCAACACTAGACTTTAAACCATTATTTAGAGATCATTTCTAAGCCAGAACTGTAATTTTACTACACACTCTCTCATTCATGGCACTATTAATTTGATTGTGTCACCGACCCGTCATCAGTAATAAAAACATTTTATCCACGACGTTGCATTTGGACCCACTGTGCAGCTCGCATTGGAACGCAAGTCCCTATCTTGGTGTCAAGTTACACACCATTTTAAAAATTGATGGCGTGTAATAAATGGTTTTGGCTGCACCGATCTTGTCTCAACCCACTGGGCTATAAAGTATCGGTCGTTTCGTTTGTAGAGTTCCGTTGTCGAAAGATGTAAATTAAATTCTCAATAAAATAATTGGCTACGGTCACCATCTTTAAAATTAATAAGATCGTTATTCAAATCAAATAAAAAAATCTAAAATCATATATTCAAATTTTACATGTAGGTTTTTTTACATGGTTTGGAGGCTCTTCTGGTAATTTTGATAAACCTGTGTTAGAAGAGGCCCCTCTTATTTGTTTTTTTTTAAATACATTATCAACAATTTAGTAGCGACCTTAGAATATATTTTTTTCTATAAAATGTTCGGTTGAACTCGTCTAAAAACTATAACGAAACCGTAAAATCCTATAAAATTACCTAATTAATTATTTGGATTGCGGAATCCTTGGCGCCTTCATCATGAACTGCACTTGGCTTATTTCTGTCCGTTTGAGTGTGTGGGTTTGTGATTGTTCTTGCATTTATAATACCCATGTCGATTTGTATTACATCGTGTTCAATAAAATTGAGAAGTAAAAATCAAAACAATGTGTTGTTACATTTTATTTCGCGGTTTCTGATACCCGAGTCGGTTGTTAAGATAAAATGTTGGTTACGTACCTACTTTTGTTAGGAGGTATGTTTTTATGTCAACATTCCCAAGCAAAATGCAAGCAAAGTGTTGTGCCACGTTTAGTTTTTTCTTGGGAGGCTTTGGGAACACAAGTTTTTCCATAATTTCACATAACAAAATGTTTTTTTTTGGTAACTTATTGAACAGAACGGCCATAGAGCGGCTGCGTTACGACACATTATGTATAATAAAAAAAATTGCTGGGCTTTAGTTGCCGGCAAAAGTTGATTACTTATTTAATAACTTAGAATGTGACTATTTGCAATAAAAATAACTATTAATTACAAAAAGTCTAAACTAGGTGCGATTCAAATGCCAATAAAATGTTTGGCCAATAAAAACAAAAGAAATTTGCAAGAAATAATGACCAATAAAATGTGGTTATAAATATTAACAACTAAGCGAGCAATACGAATTATTAATACGCAACAGCTGTGCTCGAAATAACAATGCTCCATAAAAAGATTATGCTTAGCGAATATTGTTATTTGTAGTGAAAACAAAATATTGGGAAAACATAAATTATGTCTATAAAACAATGAATTGTAACACTGTGTACAGAGATAATGCTTTTTACATACTGTCTATCTTTTCTGAGTTCTGTCAGTAGAATAGGTTGAAAAACGGAAGAATGGTTAAAAAAATTGGTTTTCTGTAAAGTTGGTGTACGGACGATAGTTCAACGTGACTACCAGCGTAACGGGACAATGAGCGTTACCGGACAATGAGCTTTACCGGACAATAAGTGATACCGGACAATAAGTGATACCGGACAATGACGTCAACTTTTTCGTGCATGCAGCCGGCGCGGCGGCGTTCATCGATTTATTAGACGTAGTCACTTCAAAAATCTTGTCTGCTCTTTTTTAATATCATTTATTTATACAGACTAACTAAAGGCTAAAACTAAAGGGTAGTTACATAAATTTAAACATTTTTTTTTCTCTATCATATCTATTCAACACATTGTTATTTCTCATCAATCTATTTAACTAGATACGTTACCTCTTCCTTACCTCTCCCAAGATGCACCACTGAGTCCGATTTCATAATAAAAATAGTAATGTTGCCAAATTTTGCCCATTCTATTTTGATCTCGTCACGGGACGGAGCAGCCATGTGTGTTTTTGGGGTAACGTATTATTCTGTGAGGGTTCCCGGACAGAATTAATTACAGATAGGATTAGGACTGACCTGTTTTTTTTTCGTCAACAAGTGGGTTAAGGGATTTAAACGAGAACTCGTAAAAATAACTTAAATGGAGTAACATATTAAGTAACCAAGAGAGTATAATATTAAAAAGTTAAATGAAATATTAAGTAAAACTTAGTGGTGTGGAAAGGAAATTATTTAATTCCATAGCTATAGGCTTTTAAAAAAGTCTGTCAGTCTCACTGTGCAAAATAAAGGAGACTGCCCATTACCGTGAGTAAAATGCCACTAATAAAAAGAGTGAAGAAAAGTATTCCGGTGCTTCACGTGAGTTCATAATGCTAGAAGCGCCACTTTCCCTGCGTCTGGAGTTAATTAAATGTGTAAGTGGCTCAAATGGCTTAAGAATTATCTTACCTGACTGTCGAGCTCGTTTTTTCCACTTGTGCAAAAATACGTAAGTATTTTGTTTTATTTTCGTTTCTATTTGTAATAAATCCTACTCGTAAATAAAAATATGTTGTACATTATTTTTTCTATAAAAATTACATTGTTTTTCCAACAATATCGCCATTATTTTGCTAAACTGAAATTTAAACCAAGTTTGAGACACGGCTGACGTCTAACCTTTATTTAAGTATCTTATTATTCACACACTGACAGAAAATTCAGAATTCAAATGCTAAGGCTGGTATTCAACTAAGGTGTGACTACTACTTACGGCACTCCGGTGAAGTATTGTACAGTGTTGAATACTTGAATTATCTTTTAAAATCTCATCTTATCTCAAACTTTAAATTTTGCATGCAAGTTTTCATGTGAGTTGGGAGACTTTTGCCCAGCAGTGGGACGAGATAGGTTAAAAAAAAAATTCTAACCGCCAAACAGAAAAAAAACTATTAAAGAGATTAGGTACTTGGGCGAATCAACTTTTTTACCCACACAATGGACTGGTCAGAAAAAATATTTTAGAAAAAAAAAACATTAATATTCCTTTATATTAATTTGATTAGGTCATTAGAAATATCATCTACTTTAATATCCTAGAAGGGCAGCGACGTTTATTCATATTTTAGACAGTTTTTATACAAAACACCAACACATACCCTCAAAAACTGTCACCTGAGTTACCTGCATTCAACATTACATAAATGATGAATGAAACGCGAAAACATTACTCTATTTTATTTATTTACTTTTTCATACATAATCAAATATTTTGGCAAAATCAGTTTTCATATTATTCTTACATTTAAGTAAAAAACTAACTGGCTTTGGTCTTTAGAGTTACCTTTGTACAAAAAAGAATAGTTATTTCTCAATAAAACCAAAAATAGAAGAACTACATATAGAAATGATTTTTTTATAGAAGCTCGCTAATTGTAAGAATAAAGTATACTGGTAATATAAAGGATAATAGAAATAAATTAGCAATTATGATTGGAAATACAATGTTTATTTTGGGGACAATAGTAACTCCAGAGACAAATTTGGGTAACGCCTAAGACATACATTGATATAACTAATGGACGACACATGATTAAATAAACCTAACTCAACAACATATTACAAAAACTCAACAATGACATTGATTTCGGATATTCTTATCTAATTTTTTGAAAATATCAATCAGGGTTTCAAATTTGTATTGCTCTTTTCCAAAAATAGCTGGAGTTGGTACGATTCTTATAATGTTTTCATAACTGACAGGGTTCATATCATTCGTATCAATTCCGAACATCTTTGCATCGTCACTTACATCCCGTAGGAACATGACTTTCACTTCACCGTCTTCTTCCATAGGAGTCAAGGCTTTACACATGTAATAATACATGTTCTTTTTGGTGTGATATCTTTTATCTCGCTTTCTGTCAATTTGAGGCAGTGATTTCATGAAATGCAACGGTTTTGTGAGCGTGACGAAGACGTGGCAAAGTCCCGACACTGTGACCAAAAATGAGATCGACTTCATTATGACGAATAAAAGGCATATAGGTATTAAGGGATGTCTCCGTGACTAACAGGTTCAATACTGGATCTAATAAGCGACTTGTCCAAGGCTCTCTGAGCTGATATCGATAGTAAGCTCGAAAGAAACAGTCTTGTGGAGTCCAATCTCCGACCTAACCCACTCCAAATCATGGCGGGCTCTGAGAAGTTCCAGAAGCTTCACGGGCTAAGATTCATTGCATTGTAGCCCCCTAAGGATGTAGATGAGGTCCTAAATAACGTGGTTGAAAGTCTAAGGGATGAGGGCATTAAATTCTGCCAAATACAGCGTACAGTCAAGAAGTCTAAACTTTCGGATGAAACTGTTCGGCTGATGACAAAAAGACAGGAAAACACCAAGGCCACTTCGTCAGACAGGTGAGACTTGAACAAGCGGATTGAGAAGATGATACAGTGCTACCTTTGAAGCTTTAATACTTGCCAAATTAGTGGCAGGAGAAGAAGCCAGAGATTTTAACTGAGATCGAGGACTTCTTTGGTAGGCTGTACACCGCACATGCCCCTCATACTCAAAGTAACGACTACGATTCCAGAGCCACTCTGACACAACACTACACCGACGAACTGCGTGACATCAGCCTAGACGAGATCGTATTAGTTCTAAAACAGCTTAAAAATGGAAAAGCCCCCGGTGAAGACGGAGTAACTTCAGAACTAAAGGCAGGAGAAGCTTCTGTCATACAAGAGCTAAAAAGCCCTCTCAACTCTGTCATTCAGTGGGAGAACTCTAAAAGCGTGGAACAGGAGTATGGTAAGTCTTCTAAAAAAAAAAAGAAAACAAGACTCAATTAAAATCTACAGACTAATCTCACTTCTGAGCCACGTCTATAAGCTGTTTTCAAGAGTCATAACGATTCATCTCGCCAGAACACTCGACGAGTTCCAGTCACTGAAATAGGCTGGGTTCCGCAGAGGATTTAGCACCATAGACTACACAATGAGGTAGATTATATATATATTATATACAGAAGTCTGAAGAGTATAATCGGCCTTTGTGCTTAGCTTTTGTGGACTATGAGAAAGCCTTTGACTTTGTTGAAACCTGGGCTATCCTGGAATCCCTGCAGCGATGTCAAGGAGACTATCGTTATATCGAAGTGGCTAGATGCCTTTATGATGCTGCCACCATGAATGTCCAAGCACGGGACCAGCAGTCTAAATTCTTCCAAGTGTGCAGAGGAGTGAGACAGGGTGATCTCATATCCCCAAAACTGTTCACAATCGTATTGGAGGATTTGTTTAAGACGCTGGACTGGAAAGGTATGGGCATTAACATAAACGCTCAGTACGTCTCACACTTGCAATTAGCAGATGATATAGACTTAATGGTGGAGTCGCTGGGGGAGCTGCAACAGATGCTGGACGGCCTAGCATCAGCCTCGCGACAGATAGGTCTTAGTATGAGTTTGGATAAAACTAAAGTCATGGTCAATGACCACATTGATCCGGGACCTGTCGTCGTTAATGGCCACCTTCTTGAAATTATTTCGGAGTACACATAACTGGGCAAGATTCTGCAGTTAGGTAGAAACAATTTTGAAGAACTTAACTAATTTGGAGTCGGTGTTAAACTAACAATCAACGATATTCAACGGAAAATGTAGTTGTCTACTTTTCAATCATCAAATCCAACTGATATACCTAATATAATAGGAAGATAGGTACCGGGATAAGTATAAAGTTAAGTAGGTTTTGACAATTTGTTGAAATAGAGTCAATTTTACTTTATGCGCTACAAGCTAATCTCACTAAGTACGCGAATGTCTTAGGAGTTACCAAGAATGTCTCTGGAGTTACCGCCAATGTAACTCAGGATACTGGTAACTCAGCAGACAATCGGTGTATTTTCATGAAAAGAGCGCAATATATCTTGATTGTGGACTTGGCGTAAACATTAATCGAAAACATATGTTAAGTACTGCCAAAGTATCTGATTATATTAAATAAACAATAATATTACATCGAGAAATCGTGGTCACTCAGCAGACGGCACAAAAAGGCACGCACTCCCTCCGAGCGTTCTTCGCGACCTGGTGGCTAGACGGCGTTATGAAAGGACGCCCCCGCGCTATGCCAGCGAATGCAAACACAAATGAAGCTTCCTACAGCAAACAGTGGCATCTATATGTTTTCTGGTGAAATTTACGAGCGTAACTCAGCATACGAAGGTTAAATCATTTCAGTAAGGGACAAATTTTCGATATTTTTTTTTGGAAAAATGGTTTGGCCGATTTCTATTTTAATATGCACACGATAATCTGTAACATACCGACTCGTTGTGTAATTAGAATTAACCGAAAGCGATAAGTATAAGTTCATTTAAAATAAAGTTCACATGGTTAATGTGGTCTTCAGGACAGGGATATTTTGTATGGAGCGATGTTTTTGTGTACTGAGTTACCATATTTTTTTATGGAAATTAAAGATTTTCGTGAACGTAATCAAGTTTTCCGTGGTGCCAAATTATCTGAGATACTAATCTAATAATCATTAAGTGTGTAACTATAACCAATTAGCGTGTTTTAGTAAGAAATGGTCGGGGACAGCATAGTGTGGGTAAAATAGTTGATTCACCCACTTATAGCACTGATGTCCCACTTTGTATTGTGACTTGAGCGATCTGTGCAATCAAAGGCCTGATTTCTATTGTTGCCCGTCCCAGTTTCTTAACGTATGCAATAAAATACCGATAAAAGTAAAAATTACAAGAACAAGAACCGTTAGCCTATTTTTTTATTTAAAAAAAAAATATTTAAAGGAAGCTTCAATAAATCTCCGACCTAAAACCATTTTATAGGAGTTGGGCATTTTCTGGTCAAATAGGTGCGGTTTATTTTAGGTTGTCTGACTTTAAAGTTTCTAACACTGGGGTATCAAATTCGGCGTCAATCAACTTTTGTTTACTGCGGACACGGGCAATGGATCTACCTCGAGTTTGAGAACATGACACCAATCCAACGTTTAGTGATCACGATTCGCCTTTGTGTTTGTGGAAATTTATTAATTATTACGAAATTGTTAGAAATTCACGTTCCGGCTGGTGTTGTGCTAGTACAATGCGAAAATTTTAATTTTTTTTTGTATGGTATCGTTGTTTTTGTATTACTTTCTTAAAAGTAAGTAATTGAATACTTACAAAGTTATTAAACAATTACATCTAAGTCTGGTTTACACGAGATATGACTAGCATAGCATAATCAGCCTATAATGTTCCCACTGCTGGGACTCAGGCATACTCTGGGCAGGAGAGCGAATGGGTCTTAACCCACCACGCGGACCCAATGCGGATTGGTGGATGTCACATGCCATAGAAAATTTTTTTTTTTCTGTCCTCTGACATGCCGGTTTCCTCACGATGTTTTCCTTCACCGTTGCGAGAACGTGGGATGCATACATAGATTTTTTGACCGAAAAAACCCATTTACGCATGACTGCCACCGGGATTCGAACCCGCGACCATCAGATCGCAAGGCAAGGGCCTCATCCACTTGGCCATCACGTCCTCATATAAAGACTAGTATGGAGATGAATATATGATTTGCGTATAACCTACTACCTACCCATACATAATTATAGCACCTTGAAATTAACAAAACAGGCCTGAGTTACCATCTTCTTCTTATCGTGTCACTAGTTATTTCGAACCAGTGTGGTGAAAGTATTTCAAGTGCGCCTCAAAGAGGCTTCTTTCGTGCATGATGTGAGTTACCATGCACAATGTAGAAACCTATGTTAAAGTAGGTAAATCCTAAATACATAAATTAAGATTTTTAATGGTCTGAAATTGAATAGGTACTTGGTTGGTTCTTTATAGTGTTACTAACAAATCAAACTTCTTACCCATAAGCCTTGAATGGCCATTGTAATATTAAACGAAACGCGCTCTGATTCGCCACAGCAATAAAAACTTGCACAATTTGCTACAATCGATTATTTACGGGTAGAACGGTAAAAAGTATTCATAATTCTACCATGACGTCATTGTACAGAGCACTTTACATGGAAATACATTGCGAAGGTGAGTCAGACGGTATTCATTTTAGAGGCAATATAATATATACAACTGAAAATGACGATCCGGTGCCATCTAGGTACAAAATTGACCGGTTTCCTTTATAACGGCGGTGTTCAGTTACTTATTGCCTACTAAATGACGACATATTAATATCAACAATATTGATCTTTGTATAGATCGAAAAACAAGCTTAAAGTTTAGAAAAACTAAAAACCCGACTGCGAAATAATATACCTACATTCATTGTCAATTCATTATTTCAAATTAAATTTAAAATACCTTCATTTTAATACCCTACTCGATGGGTTTGGCAAACAAAAAATTATTAACGACTTAGGCTTATTTAGCTCCAAAAAGCTGCCATTTTGATTATTTTAAACCCATCTAAGAACACTCGGGTGATCGAGACGAATCTAACGAAACCTTAACTGTCAAAATCCATCCAGTCGTTTGGAAGATACGAGGTAACACACAAATTTACATACAAGATACGCGCGAAAAACATAACCCTTCTTTGGCAGTCAGGTAAATACTTAATCAGGATTGCAGGACTTATTTATTGCTTTTTTATTTAGGCTTAGAAATATCTTTCATAATTTTCTTGCCTGCTATTTAGTTATAGCTCACTGAACATAGCATAACATAAATTTAGCGAAGTAAGTGAGCACTTGCAGACTTTACAAGATTTTTTTTATATTTATAAAAACGTCTGTATAGTTAACTTTCAAGCATGTTTTACGCAACAATAGACAAATTTATTCAAAATATTTTTTACAATTTAATTTACATTCAAACCTCACCCGGAAACGTTTAGTGTTTTTCGGAGCAATTTTTCATTGTAATTACTGGTAAAATATTTATAGGCCATTGTGTTTTTTATGGCCAAAGAATGTTGCGTTACGGGCTTTGGTTATAATTGTAAAATTTATATCTAACGATTTTGTCCAGGCGCGGGAGATTTATGCCCAATGTGTGCGGTATACGCTGTAATTTGGTTGTTATTTAGAGGCGTATAATATTTTTTTATAAGTGGCAAAATAATACACTTGATAGCTTTATTTGAAACAAGTACCCGAATTCACCACAGTCTCGCACCATTATGTAAAAGCATGAATTAATTCAATCGCATTTTCTATGTACAGTCAGCTTCAGAGACATGTATACACTCCCAAGCTTTCACATTTGTATTATACTCTTAATTTTGCAAGGACATTTATCTACCGACAAGTAAGATGATTACATTAATTTGAAAATGCTTGCGTGCACTTTACTTTGCAAAATTAAGAGTAATATAAATGCGTTAGCTTGGGAGTGTATACATGTCTGTGCAGCTGACTGTAACCATGTATGTATTTATAAAACAAAATGTATCTTTTAAATGTATTCTATCGGTTATGGTTCCCATAATACAAGCTCTGTCTAATATGGGTCGATATTATGGAGTTGTGTTAATTATGTCCCGGCATAATATATTTCGTTTTTTTTTTAAACATTCATTATGATATTTTTTTTGGAACCAAACTTATCCTAATATATTGAAGTTTAATTGGAGTAACAAATTGACTAATTTACAAAGTTAGTTTGTCACACCAAAATTAATTACTGCTATTAAAATTGGTTTCCTCTACATTTATCACAAGCGGGTCACGCTATGTAAATATTCAACAAAATAGATTAAAATTTTGGGTATAATTAAATAAAACATCAACTTGTTATTAGATAAATTACACCCTTATATTGTTTTTAAAGGAAGTTTTTAATTCAATCTTGATCATTTTTCATTTATTGACGATGTAATTTGAATCACAGATCTATAACGTTACAATAAAAAAGATTTGTATTTCCAAAATATGCTTCCTAAAAAAAAAAATTGGTTGTCTATAAAGTTGGTTAACGAACGATAGTTTAACGTGACTACCAGCGTAACGGGACAATGGGCGTTACCGGACAATGACGTCAACGTTTGCGTGCATGTAGCCGGCGCGGCGGCATTCATCGATTTATTAGACGTAGTCACGTCAAAAAAAATGAATTTAAAAAAAATACAGTGTGGTCCCATAGAAATTTCAATTAAAATCGGTTAGTACGTACAGTTTTTCATTCAAAATAAGTCATCTCAGTCGAAGAACTTTCCTGTGACTTTTTAGTGAAATTTATATTCACTAAAACAGTCCAATAGAAGTTGTTTGTCATATGTTTTTTGTAAAATTTTGATTATTCTTTCGGCGACTACAAAAGGGTATAATAACCCCTCAGCCTATAATCTAGTATCAATTATTTATTCACACGAGCAGCTACCTAATAGTGATCCAAGCCAGCTTCAATTTCTACGCCATAACCCATCGAGACGTGTACCTTATAACATTGAGATAGAGTCCAAAATAACTTAGTTTTCCCATTTCCTGTCATTCCTCATGATTCACTATATAATTGGCTTCAAATGGCTTGAGATGGGAGCAGAGATACGGGTAATTAATACGTAGAAGTCTGTGATGGGTCTTGTCTAGTGAAATGGCATATCTGACACCTATAAGTCTAGTGCAAAGGTGTCTGAGGAAAGGTACTTAAGTTTAGTGCCTAAGTTCCTCTTGATTGAATAATAAAGTTATATTCCGAAGACAATGTTACGCTCGTTGAAAGTCCGTGGATGGAGAAGGCTCGAGACTGGTTTTCGTGGCATTTATCAGGGATGCCTACGTCCAGCAGTGGACGTCCAGAGGCAGACATAGTGATGATGACTTATCACAGCACTTTTTATACACCATAAATTTTAATAAACAAAAAAAATATTTTATGGGCAATGCAGAAGGGGTACTACATTGTATCTGTGAAGTCAGAATTTTGGATTTCTACAAAACGACAGAGTGACAGCGAGGAGAGTGCGGCGCCCGAGCCGAGCTGCAGTGTAAAAAGCTTGTATTTAGCGTTGCTTATTATACAAGCTTTTTTCAGGTTTAAAAAACCCTGTGTATAAAGAAACAGGTCATCAACAGACCGCAAAACAAGATGACATTACGGTCATTAACTCAAAAAGGCTTGTCAATGTGCACTCAGGCAAGCGCGTGCTAAGCGCCATTGGATCAAAGTGGACCAGTGAGTGAACGGTACACTGATTCTGAACGGATGGGTAAAGGTGACCGGCCGCGTCTGTTGGAGGGTTTGATTTAGATCGTGGGGCTAAAAGGATCACATAATCACTGTACATTACCTACTTACTATAGTTGAAGATCGATAAGGGTTTAAAAATATTCTTTGAGAGATATAAACGAAAAACAACTAACGGTACCTAGCAGCTATGTAATTTTTATGAAATTATAGTTTATCAAAATTCGGCTTAACTTTATCAAGTTTTTTTGTTATATCTGTGTTCAGTAACGGCAACTGATTATTAGTTTTTTTTTTAATAATTTGCGGTGTAATACGAATAGTATTACACCGCAAATTATATTAATTATATAGTAAATAGGTACGAATCAACATAGGTATGAACCTTTTGTCATTATAAAGTAGGATGTAACTTTATGTGGGTACTTATCATTATTTGATCAAAGAGGTAATTTGTATGTTCGTCGGTCGTTACGAAAAAGTCGACCGCAACATTACAATACTTGTCAACATGATTAAACTACTTTTGATTAGGTCAACAACAATCATACCAGAACTAACAAGTTAGTATAATAATGCTATTTGAACAACATAATGACAAAATAATGCTTATTTAAAAATAACCTACTTAACCCTTTTGCAACGCGCGCCGCTCTTTCGACCGTAGCGCGAATGAACGAATGAGTGAATGAATAAACGGCTAATTTATTTCTTCGCAAGCTCAAGCCAATAGAAGCGAGGACAAAGCTTTGAGGGTTCAGCTTATTTGGAATGCTCAAATGGACGTGAAAGGTATTTGACCGCAAACATTTAGGTTGGAACTATGCCGCTGAAATTTCTAAAGTTAAGTTTAGGGTACCTTACCTATCTATCATCCATTATAAATCCGAGCCGACTTTACCATCAAACATTACAAACTAGCGTTACATAACCGAGCCTGATGTTTCTGTGGGTCCTTCTCATCCGCTGCAAAAAGTTTCTGTCACAAGAATTATTCACTTCAAACCTATTTTATAATCTTCTAGTTGAGGGCGATTCGCGTTCCACTTAATAAAATAACTTCTTTGTTCTAAACGCTGAGGTCTACTAATTTTTAGTAAGTATTAAATTATTTCAATTTCTTACAAAGAGATAAGAAAGTGTTCCTGTATCTTTCTTAACAGATGTCCACATTTTTAACCTTGACTAGAACTGCATTATTACTCAAAAATGGATAATATCTTAACTAAGTAACACAAATAATTTGACCCCTACAATGCATAATGCAACAAATATCGATAACCACACCTTAAAGTCTCAGTAAGGATTGTGCATTACGTCACTAAGTTCTCATGAACGTATTATTGTAACAATTCTATCAGACAGAAAGCACATATTAAAGTGTGACATTTACATTGTAATACACATAAGCTAAGCTCCTATCCGTGGGTCGATAACGAGTACCGTCAACAAAAAAGTTAAATACACCCACTGAATGCGTCTCAATAGGTTTTACTCTTGAAATGCGTCGCACAAAGAATCTTTTTCTGTTCCATGTTAAGTAGACGCGGCGTTTTTTGGATTTGTATGGTAAGCAAAAAAAGTACAATGTTCAGAAATGTATTTAAAACGCGCATCACGTACAATTAGACAAATGGTATATTTATGAATGTTTCTCTTTTACGATAAAAGTAACGAATTATTATAATACCGAAACTCATGTTTTTAATGTTTTTTTCATTAAATTTGACTACAATCATGTACATAATACGGATTACGAAATAAATCAGCCTCAATGCGGTCTATTGAGGAAATAAGAAAGGAAACGGTCTATTCATAAAGTGATAAGGAAAATCAGCCAAAATAATGTCATGAATGAGCTGTTAATTAAACCAATTTCCGATTTAGCAAATCCGTATCAAAGTTACCAGTCACCGTAGATAAGGTACCTACGTCCTTCCATGCGACTGACATAGAAGGACGTCAATGAAGGAGCTGATTGGCCAAAATGTTAGGGAACAAATCATCATTATTTATTATTTTTATTTTAAGTGGTAGCTCACACTTTTGGGTGATGCGATGGAAGTGGTTGAAAAAAAATACTTCAATCATTTTGTTCTTTGCTCTGTACTAATTACTTTTTATTGTTTCAGGTACAAACAGAAATAATAAGCAATAGAAACCAGTTTACACAGTAAGTTTTAGTTGGATAAATACCTACAAAACTAACAGCTATTTTCATTTCAAATAAGTACCTACATAATTGGATACGATTCGGTGGAATTAGTTGAGGCATAATTGTCTCAGTAGTTAATTTACAACCATTACAAACAGTGAGATATCAAGTATGTGTAGGGTAAAGTTATAAGAAGTCAACTCATTGAAATAAAAATATGATATTGCTTGATTTGCACACTGTACCCAATTCGTCTCGCAAAGGGCCCGCTGTCGAACAAAGGTAGCAGAAACCAATTTGTTACGTGATAATATGGACCCCCCCACCCTCCACGAAATGAGTCTTATTTATTCTTACTTATCCTTTGACATACCAAAATTCGTTGTTTATCAGTGATTATTTTCAGAAAAATATTTTGAAATTGTCTTTCGAATATTTTTGCGGCTGTTTCCTTATTGTTAAATGGTTCGTTCTCTTTATTTTGAATGAAAAGCTGCCATGGAAAACGAATATATAATATATATTACGAATTTTTTTTTAATGGTTCATGGTATTCGAAATTTGGGACATGTTGGGTATGAATGACCCATTAGCTCTGTTAGCGTGCAATGAACAAACCGGGTTGATTACAGGTTAGTTTTGACCTGACTGCAAAAAAAGCGGTTTATGTGTTTCGGATGTAACGAGGGTTCACAAATGAGACAATCATGGAATCGCATTGATCTTGACAGAGAGGACAAAATTAAATTGGATTACAATATTGCGGTAGGATTTTTAAAGGGCTCAATGCGGACGAGCGCTTTATCAGTGTTACATTGGCCTATGTGAATCAAAGTCCTGTGTAGCACTGTTCTGGTCATGAGTAGGCGTGATCTCCTACTATCAGGAGAGCGCTTAGCTCGTTTTTTATTTCTTGAATTTATTTATTCAAACATTATATATATTTTCTTCCTCATAATTTTAATTAACCTATACATTATTATTTAAATTACAGTACACGCCCCCTTACTTTCCATAGCCTCTCTCTAACCTCAAAAGGTTTGCTGGATGAAAACTCTTATTACGGTTAAGCTCGCCTACGTACATGTTTTACGATTTATATTCTAACGTGTTTGTGTGTACAATAAAGAATTACAGATATTACAGAAAAAAAAAACAATGGAGGGATTACTGTTTTTTTTTAATTTTATTTAAAGCGTTATAAGTTATTTAATGTTTTTAAAAGATTTCTTCATTTAATTAATAGTACTTATGAAGGTAGTAATCCAAGTAAAATTAACGAATTTCATTTGACAATTTGTATAAAACCACAATTTAATATTAAATCCATAATCCTTCCTAACCACCATCATCTCTTAGATTGAAAGATTCCTGGTTCCAATAATATATGAAATCCACCCTTTCGATGACTCGATATTACATCCAACATCCAACCAATATTTGTCAAAGGAGGAATCACCTTTATAGTGCTTGTAGGGGACGTATAGAAATAGGGCTGGCAAGAATATACCTGAAAATAAATAAATAAATAATCAAATTTACAAAAACATACAATAACCGACTTCAATCGGACTGTTCTCGTGACCGTAGACACCACTGACAAGTTACAGGGAAGCAAAATACTTTTTTTCATTTAATTTTTTTCATTTCATTTATTTATTTAATCACACAATACATTTATACAAAGGTATAGGCTATATAACTATGGTCCCTTTTTATTTCATTATTTTTTTTAATTTCTCAGTTATTTTGATTTAAAACCTAAACTACTGAACCGATTTTGATGAAAATTCTATGGGAGCAATTTGATAAACAACAAAGTTCTGAGGTAGCAAAACCTCCCCTTTTGAAGTCGGTTGAAAAAATAAAAATAATTATTTTGGAAATATCGCACAACTTCATCTAGCCCCAAACTAAGCAGAGCTTGTACTATGAGAACCAAATAACTGATACAATACTTGGATTTTTTTGTTGATACATACCTAAAATACATAGAAAACACTCAGACTCAGGACCAACACAAATGGTCCTGCACCGATAGCACGGACTGGGAGTAATCAAGGGATAAAATTGACTGGAAGGTGGATAAAAACGGGGGACAAAATTTTTATCCCCAGTCCGTGCTAAGCCTGCTGAAGCGGGAATCGAACCCGAGATCGGCGTAGCAGTCCTAACGTCATTTGCCACTCGACCATCTGTGTCATCAATAAATTGAATGTAAAACCTGATAAAAAAAAATAGTTTTAAGTCTCATCGACATCGCGATTTTTCGTCACTTCCGGCTTCAATCAACCCTGCATGAAGAGGACTTAAGGGAAGGTAAAGGGGAATTCCCGGCGTCTTCAGATGTCTTTGTTGTGGTTTGAAGAATTTCATATTTTCATATCCTTCCTGATGTTGAAGCACATTTTTAACGGTGACTATAGATTATTGAAAGTATTTATATTAAGTTATATTTTCAGGCATAACAATTTTTAATCTGATATAAATGTAATATACTTCATCAAGGTTTTACAAAAACATACAACAACCGTCTTCAATCGGACTGTTCCTCAGTGGCTGTAAGCACCACTGAAAAGTCACAGGGAAGCAAAATAAGCAATATTTAATATTTATTATTTATTTATTTAGTAGCATTAATAAATTCACATACAAACATTAATAAAGTATCTTAGAATAAATTTTAAAGTTACCGTTAACAAAGTATTTTAAAGTTACCGTTATCAAAGGACGATTTCAATTAATTACGGCGAAGGCTATTTTGCGTAAAACAAGAAACCGTCATTACGTCATAAATTAAAACTTGTAATGAGTATTTTTTTGTCCATAGGCGAAATGGCCTGACCTCTAGACCTTTTCACGATAACTCGAACATCTAATCACGGATCCATAAATAGTTATTTCGAAGGAAATTTAGGTATTGAATGAACGATTAATTGAACGAACGATAAATTTATGTACAGACAGCGTCAGAAATAAGTATCCTCCTTGCACAAGACACCCAGCTATAAATCCTTTCAAAAAAATTTAATACTTCAAATTATTTTTAGGCTTACATACAGTTATACAAATATAATCTATTTTTTAAAGGCAAAACTTCTCCATTCATCGCGACGGTGATTTAAAGGGATCTGAAGCTGGGTAATATAATGCAAGGGGGATACTTATCTATGACGCTGTCTGTACATGTCAATTTATTATTGATAGTATATAAATAAAATTAAATGAGGAATAAACATGTAAAAATTATATCAATTAAAAAGATTTTAGAAGTAAAATACCTACAATTGATTATCATCAGCACGCTGCCCTCGAGTATTGAGTTGAAGCAGTTGTATTAACCGTAGATCATCTGCAACGGTCTTTGTATATTTTATAATATGAGTGTACCGTCGGCTCTGTAATGGTCTTTACACCCAGCTTACGCCGGTGGGTGTTTTCCTGTGATTAAACTACTCAACTCACAAAAACACATGTGTGTGTGTGAGAGAGTAATCTGATGTGATTAAACCACTTACGATATACCCATAATATAAATCATCAGTGGTTTAATCACAGGAGAACACCGGCGTAAGCTGGATGTAAAGATAATTATAAAGCGACTGTACCTATATAGTCTATGCTGTAATAAATAAATTCATAACAACTTAAAAAAAATAACATAATGCAAAGTACAATTTGTGATCAACACTATTTGAAACGAAAACAGATTAGATCCATGAGAAAACGATCAGTCAGTTTAATATAACCGTAAATTTTGAGGTAAGCAGATGGTTTAAAAGGCCTCATATAAATATCAAAGGGTTACCAAACAGGCTGTGTTTGAACAGGCCATCCTCTTTGGCGTTGTCTCTGGTTTGGGGCCTTTTTGATCTTATAACGCTTGGCCTCATAATTATGCAACCCTCCTACCTACTCTTGGCCAGTGATAGAAACGACAACATGACTTTGTCATACCAGATCTATATTTTGCAACCGATTTCCAAAAATAAGGTTTTCCATTCGGTTGTTTTTTATATAGGTATGTTCTTATTTGGCTTTGATTATTTTAGAAAATTATTTTTGACGTGACTACGTCTAATAAATCGATGAACGCCGGCTGCTTGCACGAAAACGTTGACGTCATTGTTCGGTAACGCTGTCATTGTTCGATAACGCGCATTGTCCCGTTACGTTAAACAATCGTCCGTAAACCAACTTTACAGACAACCAATTTTTTTGTTTGAGAGGATATAGGTAGGTATGTATGTACTTTCAGATTGGTTCCATAAAAAAATTAGAAGTTTAATATTAATACAAAATAACCGAAAAGAAAGTCGTCTAAGTAACAGAATTGCGTATTATGCGTAACTGTGATTTTTCAATAGTGGTTACGGTCACTAAACAGTCCAATTGGAGTCGGTTGTGGTATGTTCTTTGAAAAATTTTGATTATTTATTCGATTATTTTTATATTTAAGCCAGTACTTAGATTAGGCGCTTTCCAGAGATCATGTTTGCCCTTGACCAAATCAGTGCTACAGAAGCCTTTACATACAAAGTTTACTTTCGGTCTACTGGGGTTTAGCACCTGTAAAAAATGAGCAAATTCAATTTATTTCTGATTTTGTAGAGATTATTTGAAACCGAAACTTACAGATCTTTCGGTACGTTGGTAATTGAGACTTCACCTAAAACTAGATTTTTCGGAATATAATTTTACAGACCCGCAAAGGAAACCTTAAACTCTTTTCAGAATAATTACACCAAGCTTTTTGTTAAAGTAAATTTTGAACCATTCCAATGTCTATAATTTTAATTTAGCCAACAGATTTCCAGGAATTTTCCCTAAATTTGAAAAGAACAATTAGTACCTCTACCCAACATTTAAAACGAGTAATTTGTAGATTTTACTCAATAATTTGTTTGTCTAGACTAGACAAACAGTGTTTTCTTA
Organism: Lobophora halterata; assembly: GCA_932526365.1. Taxonomy (NCBI): domain Eukaryota; kingdom Metazoa; phylum Arthropoda; class Insecta; order Lepidoptera; family Geometridae; genus Lobophora; species Lobophora halterata. Next base: position 4,511,301 of record OW052026.1, read on the forward strand.
ATTATCAATATACACCATATATTTTTAATTACCAAAAAACCTTAAATTGACTATGCAGAAGGGGTATTGTATTGTATCTTGTGTAGTCAGAATTTTGAGTTTCTACAAAATGACAGAGTGACAGCGGCGCCCGAGCCAAGCTGCAGCGAGATGCGAGCCAGTTAGGTACCCGGGTTGCCAAACGATAAATAAAACTTAAATTATTATCAATAAGGGGTACCGCCTGACGTTAATCCATAAGAGAATTACTAACTGTATCAGTTATCCAATTTTTATCTGGATTATTTTGTCAAAAATTCGATATTTTTAGTTTTTAGCTATTCCTGTGTTCAGTAACGGCAACTGGTTATGCGTATTTTTTTTTCTGATGATAAATATTTGAGGTGTATATAAAGGCTTTAGTCCTGATTGACTGACTGACGACTGACAGACAACGCACATGCTAAACCACTGGACCAAGACGTCGTAAAAGCTGCGAAAGATCATGATTCATTTGTGAATAGAAAGAAAAACGAACCACATAGTTGAATATCGAGTTCTCGTAAACTGATATTCCTACTTACCTAACTACTAACTATATTATTTCATAGCGAAATATAGCTCATATTGATAACAGCTCTTCAAGTTTGTCCACTACACACAAGAGATTTTAATAAATTATAACCATGGGATAAAAACTACTTTTAATCCCGATACAACGAGCGCTAAGCCGCAGCCATCAATCAGCCAGGTTTTAAAAAAATACTTTTTCAAACGGATTTTTCCTGTAAGACCACGTACAGACTAAACCACTGAACGTAGAGTCTTGATTCTTCGAGAAGTGTAAGCTCGAAATACCATGTTATTAAAACTCTACCGAAGAGTCCGTTGCCGCAGTAACGGCCATCTACACCAACATCATTTAACGTCCGTCAAAAAAAAAAAAATTTGGATGAATCATAGCCAGAAGCCACTATAGTTTGGAAACAGAAACGACGAAAATGGACAGACGAACTTTACGGGCACTCAAAAGACTGGTCGACAGTTCCCCTCGATAGAAATGAGTGGAAGGAAAGTAGGAAGGGAAGCCTTCACAAGCATCAAATCAGAATATGACCTAGCTGTTCTGAGCTTTCCGCAAGTCCAACACGTGTGTGACACGTGTTACGTTTATTAGCTACTTGTATTGTGTCCAAAATTACGTCCCTAGCAACTCGACTCGAGGGTTAGTTTATACGAGTACTTAGATAAAAGGGACAGGCTGTCATAGTTTGGTATTGATATACGTATTGTATATCAATAACAAATTTTTAATAACCTAAAAAAAATAAATGGACAGTGCAAAAGAGTTACTACGTTGTATCTGTGCAGTCAGAATTTTAGGTTTCTACAAAATGACAGAGTGACAGCGGGGCGAGTGTGGCGCCCGAGCCGAGCATACGGTGTATATTAAAAAAAATCTATTTTAGATATTTCACACATCGCTATGTGGCATAAAACTAAGCAGAGCTTGTACTTTGGGAACCAGATAACTGATACAATACTTATACTTATATCCTTTTATTGTAAATACATACATAGAATACATAATATAAAACCCAAACTCAAGATTTTAATTCTTAGATATTAATTAAATTGTACACTTACTTCTATACTACAAAATTATTTACACATAGGTTACTATAATGAATAATAACCTATAAAAATGCGAGCTTAACCTTAAAATAGTTTTTCTACCAGCAAACGTTTGATTGAGTATAGAGAGACAGTATTAAGGTGGTAGGCATGTGTTTTAATTCGTCTTCGCTAAGAGATAAAATTGTTGAATTATAAAGTGTCCGAAAAATTCTGAACACATGATTTCGAAAAAAAATATATGCATTACATTTCAGAACCACTGCAGGGTTTGAACCTGCGTCTTGGCTGCTCGGGCGACGCTTAAACCAACTAAGCTAGGCTTTTACTTAAAATTAAAAAAAAAAACCAAAGCGTAGTATTCCCGGAAGCCAATGTTAAACACAAAGGAATGGCAAACCGTTATGATGTGTCAGTTTGATCAAAAGATAAGCTGCACTTTGACCGGCCTATCGTTTGATACTACCCTTTGTAGTCACACAGTTTTTTTAAAATGTCAAATACAAACACAGTATCACCAAACTTTTTGACAAGCGTATTCGTATCGAGACAAGTGGGGCGCGATAAAGAGGAAGCTATACCGACGACACGGATGGTAGAGTAGCTAGTGTATTGGACTGCCATGACGGTGTCGGGTTCGATTCCCGCTTGAGGATTAACATTTGTGTGATGAACATCGGTGTTTGGCTTGAATATGGGTGTTTTCTATGTATTCAATGTATGTATTTACAAAAAAAAAGAATTTAAGTACTTATTCTATCAGCTATGTGTGATAAGTAAAATTTATCTATCACACATAACACTTGTACTATGATAAATAACATGCTACTCGGTATACTTTCCATGTCTAATGGACAGTCTCAAAAATTGAGTGATTTCCCAAGTTACGATATATTTTACACCGGAACACAGTAATGCATGGTAAGGCAAGCAAGAATCGATGATGATGATTCTGCGCAACTATGAATTCGAATGGCAGAATGAAATTAACTGTTCAATTCAGCAATTTAATTAAAATAATTGGCTAATTGGCTGTAAAATAAATGTCGAAATGCGAATGCGAAAAACTCAAAGAAAAATCAAAACACATGCCATTTTAATGTTTATGTTATTTGTTTAAAAAAAAATAATATGATTTCATATTGTTTATTTATGTTATGGATTTTGTTTTGAAATAAATCTTTTTATGTTTTTAACTGACTTTAAAAAGGTGCAGGTTATCAATTCGGTTGAATGTTTTTTTCCCTAAAACTTTTTTGTTTTAGACCGATTCGAAAAAAAACATTTTGAGTTTGTTTTTGTAAAACCTTGATCTTCTTATCGTATCACTAGTTCTTTCAAAACAGCAGCGTGGTGAAAAGATTTCGGGTGCGCCTCGAAGAGGCTCCCTTCGTGCACTAGGTTAAACCTTGATTATTATTTTATTATTATAACAGCTTTTTGGTGTGAATCAATAAAAATAAAACTACCAATATTCACTGTAGCACTTCGAGAATCCAGCAAAAGGAGGGGTTAACGCAAGGCGAACCCCTCAGCTGGCCATATAAACTTCTTGGCCATTCACGTTAAATAAAACTAAACGCTGTATTTGATAACTGTGTGCATATTTTGTGATGGTGTGCGAGATTATTATAGTGTGCGTTTATATGAATAAGTTTTGTTAGGCGCGTGTGCTATGCGTGTTTACCTCGTCCCCCGTCAAAAATGGCAGAAAATCATGTTAGCAGATTCTGACGTATAACCCCTCTTTTTGCAGGAGTTTTGGCGGGAACATGAAAAATGGCGCTATGGCGGCATTAAATTAATTGACAAAACTTGTATAACTTTGAGTGTTTAAGTGTAAAAACGGTGGTTTTTTATCCATTAAGTGCTCGTGAACGTGTATGAGTGTTGGTGAATAGTGTAATGCTGTAAAACGTGACTTTTCGTGTTGCCTCCAAAACTCCATAGAAGCCTCTAGGAAAGTCGCAACCACCACTACTTTACAGGGGCATGACTTGACTTATCGACTCTGACTTATGACAAAATAATCTCTCCAATTACTTGACACTGGCTATATACCTTTGATGTGAAGCCAAAAACGAAGAACTTAGGTTCTTCGAAACAAAAAAAAAAATTCTTAGAAGCTATAGCAGTGTACATTGTTTGACAAAAAAAAACGCCAAACGAACGTGCGTCAGTCAATCATGGCTGTAAAGTGATGCGACGTAAATCCGAGCGGCCAATTATTGGCGTCCACCGTCCACGGTGCATTGCAGCTAGCTAGCGGGCTAGCTGAGTTTATTAAGCCCGTCACACACTTAACTATAATATTTATTCATATGCCGTGCTATAATATATATTATAGTATCAACAAATTATATAAATATATTTAGTAATAAATCCGCTCGATTTCTAAACAAAGGTTTTAATTAACTTAACTTTAGTTTAGAACTTTAGTACAGATTACTATATTATAAACCAAAGAGTCAACGAACAGAAAACCAAAGTTCAAAGATACGACACGTGTTTCGCCTCTACACGAGGCATCATCAGGAGGTGTGGACTCGCCGAAGTTCGAAACGAGAGTGAATAAACAACGTTGCCCGGCCCGTATTTATACCCGTTATGGCGATGAGTCTAGTCTAGAGAATAATCTATGTTGCATACAATTTGATGGATTGTGATGTTTTTTTTTTATATATACTTAAAAATCTATATTACAAAATTTACAAAAGGAATAAATTGGGCCATGGTAACATAAAGTTGGATGCCCCTTTGCCTAAAAACTTTCCTTTGAAAATCAAATGAAAATAATAATATAAAGTAAGGTTTTTAGGAAAAGAGGCACCGCATCTTTTTGGGGCATCAAACCCTTAAGAAACGTATATTCGCTTTAAAAAAAAATCTCAGTTACTTCATAGAATAATCACCAAAATTAAAATTGTATACAAAAAAAATATTTAAAAAATGAATCCTGTTCTTGTTCAATATTTATTTTTATTTTTCTCGGAGATCAGTAAATTACCACTTCCTCAAAGATGGCTCTCAAATAAAATGTACTTCCTGTCGGCAAAGAGTCGAATAAATTGCATGGCATTCGACACATCTCGATCGCGATCTAGGCGGAAATCATTTACGCCAATAACTCCCTCCACACAGTGCATAGAGAACATCTAGTCAAGTGTAGCATACTCATTCAATAAACTCATATTATAGTCAATTTATTTGTTTAACAAACTTAGTCCTGTTCTGACTGATAGACAATGTACAGGCAAAACCACTGAACAAAAGAGAAACGAAAGGAGGGCATGTCGGTAAAAAAACTGTAGACTAATTATCTCTACACCCAGCTTACGCCTGTGTAGAACACAGGTATAAGATAAATATAATACGATAGATCTTCTAGACTCTTCTCATCGTATTCAACTCTACACTAACTATGACATAATGCAGATTATGATTAGTACCTCGATCATTCAGAAATTTTAATGTAAATGCCAATGGTTCAGTGAGTTCCTGAAAATACATAACTATACATATTACCATCATTAGTTTGTTGATGACTTCTGAAAAATAATTCGACCCTTGTCTCATTAGAATCTATTAATAGGCATTGTTGTGGTGTTCAATTTGGGAGGTAATGCCCATAATCACCACGCTGGGCAAACGCTGGGTTGGCGATCGCAGGGGCACATCTTCTCGCACCGCTGATGCTGCTGCCCATCATCAGCATCAGCGGCTCAGTGGCGTGTCTTAGGAGAGACCTACGTCCAGCAGTGGACTGCTATTAGGTTGATGATGATGATGAGGTGATGTTATAAGCATTAGTAATGAAATGTTAAATTGCACTAGCTAACTCACATTTCACTGTCTAGAGCCCCTTCTCTCCCTGTTGCCGTCTTACAGGGTGATTTAATAGACGAAGGGCTACAAGATCTGTAAATATACAGTGCAAATATTTGTACTAATCTATCGTCCTTTTTATTAGCAAGAGTACATAGAGAAGTACTATATAGGTAGGTATAGTATCGAAATGAAAGTAAATGCATTTTTTTTTCCCGCAAAGAAAAATCAAACCTGACGCAAAATAAGTAGGTATTGTTTTTTTATTATTAGGTATAAATTGAAAGAAATTGGATATACATAGGTGACTTAAAAAAATTACATATTTTTTTCAGAGATATTATAGTTTTTATGGGTTGGCTCTTTTGTTTTAGCAGGTATTAACTGTATGGAAAAAAATGCTAATTTGCATTAAATTTGCCTGTGTTTATTTTTTTATTTATATTTTTTTCATAAAAAAAAAACGTTGGCGGGACGATCTCGTAGCCTTCGACGGGGAATGGTGGGATACAATCAAGGTTTTAAAAAAACATAGACAACTGACTTCAATTGGACTGTTTTAGTGACCATAAACACCACTAAGAAGTCACAGGAAAGCAAATACGCAATTTCGTTTATTTCGACAACATATTTTTTTCAGTTATTTTGTTATAAAAACTAAACTACTAAACCGATTTTGATAAATATTCTATGGGACCAATGTGGAAGTATATCCTTTCAATTTGTTTTTTTTTTTTCGTTTTAATTTTTCAAATCGCCTTATAAACAACAACTTTCTGAGACAACAAAACATACAACCGAATTGATAACCTGCTGGCTGCTGGCTCAGGACCGTGAAAGGTGGAAGAATTTGGGGGAGGCCTTTGCCCAACAATGGGACAGTATAGGCTGATAATAAATTTTTTTTCATAGTGGAACCAGAAAATTATATTTTCTTTCCTTTCGTACTATACCTACGTAACTATCGGTCCTCTGTGATTGTAATCAACGTAATAAAGGTTAAATCCTGACTGACTGACAGACAGACATCCTACAGACAAAACCAGTGGACGTAGAGACTTGACATTTGAAGATTGTGTCCGTAAAGCGTCGATGACATACAAGCTTTTTGACAAGCTGATTGTTGGCGTTTTTAAACGCTAGCGTGTGAGCGTGTAGCGTTTGGGAAGTATTGTCAACAAGCTGATTGTAAAAACGCCGATGACACTGGGCGACTTTACACGCTACAAGCAAAGTCGCTGGCGTGTAGCGTGTAAAAAAGCTGTGTGTCATCGAACCTACTATAAAGACCTGATGCGTATACTAAGAGAGTAAATTGGGAATTTCGCAACGCAAATGTTGCATCAGCTAGCTAAGGAATAAATCAGAAATCAAGCATTCTGTCAAATAGTTTATGTGCCTATCTCGTGGGATTTTCAATTAGAATAAATTGTTACATCCGGTGGTTGGATTCAAGACTAATTAGCGTGAAGGTTCTGTTTAGACTGTGGTGAACGTATGATCGATGGGAAGCGAGCAAATATAGACTTCCGGTCAAATAGAAACCCTTTTTGGGTAAGACAATTTTAGTTAGTCACGATTGGCCTACGTTTATTCTGATTATTCTGTCTTCGTTATTCACTAGATTTCAAAACTAGAATTTAGTGTAAGCCACTTCAAAGAGTCATTGATTGATGGACCGACGACATTGTTACACCGCAAATTTTTAATCACCAGAAAAAAAAATGTACGCATATTCAGTTGCAATTACTGACCACAGATATGGCAAAACAAATGGAAAACATGAAGAATTTTTTTTTCTAAATAAATATGACAAAAATCGGAAAACTGTTACCGTTAGTCGATTTCCTCGTCAATCGGTACCCATTATATTATGCATAATTATTTAAGTTTCATGACTGACTTTACTTGTGAGTACTTTTAATTTTAATTACGGATCTTGGTCTGAAATAAATTTATTATTATTATTATTATTTATCTGAAGTAGTGTTATATCCGAGCGTTGGCAGCTCAGTTCGCCTTTCTTTAGGCGAACTGAGCTGCCCTTCAAAAATAGGGAAGATTTTTTTATTTATTTGATCGTGATTTAATATACACGGTAAATTTTTAATCACCATAAAAAAATATACGCATAGTCAATTGCCGTTACTGAACACATAAACAGCAAAAAAACTTGAAAAAATTAAGTCGATTTTTTGTCAAAATAAATTTGATTAAAATTGGATAACTGTTACCGTTAGTCGTTTTCCTATAGATTTGCGGTACCTTTAATTGATAATAATTTAAGTTTTATTCATCGTTCGGCAAACCCGGGTACCTAGCTCGAGCCAGCTCGCAAAAGCTCGGCTCGGGCGCCGCACTCGCGCCGCTGTCACTCTATCATTTTGTAGAAATCCAAAATTCTGACTGCACAGATGCAACGTAGTACCCCGTCTGCATTGCCCATTTAATTTTTTTTGGTAATTAAAAATTGGTGGTGTATATAATTATATTAACTTGAACTAATTTCCATACCATTAACTTGTTGCGATGTGACATGTCATCAGCATTCACTGAGTATGTCACTGACACTGTATGTGACACGAACGTAATTTCAATTCTGTGTAATTTGAATTTGCTCGATTTTATCGTTTGCGTTCGTGTGTTGATATTTTTCAATGACTAAATAAAATCAACATTTTTCTTTTATCGCAAAAAGTTTTACCAACCGACTTCAAAAACGGAGGAGGTTATCAATTCGGTTGTATGTTTTGTTGTCTCAGAAAGTTGTTGTTTATAAGGCGATTTGAAAAATTAAAACGAAAAAAAAAACAAATTGAAAGGATATACTTCCACATTGGTCCCATAGAATATTTATCTAAATCGGTTCAGTAGTTTAGTTTTTATAACAAAATAACTGAAAAAAAAATATGTTTTCGAAATAAACAAAATTGCGTATTTGCTTTCCTGTGACTTCTTAGTGGTGTTTATGGTCACTAAAACAGTCCAATTGAAGTCAGTTGTCTATGTTTTTGTAAATCCTTGATTGTACCTACTTACTTTTTTTTTATTAAAACATGCAAACCATGCAAAAAATGAAGCGAACCGTAACGCCCTCCGATTAAACCTAGTCTGCAATATTTCTCACAAAGGATACCTTAATCCCTTACAAGTGGGGGGCGGGGGGTAAAGGGGGGCGATCATCAAAACGTTCGCCCTGAAAAGAAAGGTTCGAAAATGTCGAAATTAGATCTGAAGATTACCTTGTTCAGAGGATAAAGACCTTAATAAAGTACTATGTTACGTGCTAACGTTCATTACCGTGGGAGTGATGTCCAATTTTTGCGCAGGTAAAGGTTTTTTGTTTTTCTAAAATAAGTATAAATTTTAACAAAAAAATATTTAACTATTTTTATACTCGTTGATTCACACTCGCAACTTCGTTTGCGTTCAAATTTTCTTTCAGAAACAACAATATTTCTTTCTTAGTATGTACGCATCTTTACTTCTTGACTAACATCCTCGAAATTTCAAGTCTGGTTCTCTTCTAGTCTAGTCTAGTTCAAGTCTTCTACTTGTTTCTGTGTGTTATCTGTCAGTCAGTCAGTCAGTCCTTTTATTTACATACTAGCTGAGCCTGAAACTTCGTTTGCATTGCGAATTAATAACTACAAAATTGCCTGAGCTTCTTTTTTTTTTTCAAATCATATAGATATAGTTTTCAACAGACACATCTTAGGTCTAAAACGTTACATACATAGCAGGTGATATCACTGGTGAGGTCTTTGAGGTGCACTTGAAATCCTTTCACCACACTGGTACGAAAGAACTAGTGACACGATAAGAAGAAGAAGAAGACTACTAATTCGCAATGAAAATTAAATTTTACGCGTACTAACGCGTCTACACTTTTTGACAAACACATCCTCTAAGTTTCAAGTCTCTACGTTTAGCGGTTTGGGCACGTCAGTTAATCAGACCCTAGCCTTTTATAATAATATGTTAATATTCATATTGATTGCACTAGCTGCTGGCTACGGCTTGGTATGTTTGGTATAGGGATGAAATGTAGCTATGTCTATTCTCAGCTATTACGCGGCTATACTAAATTTAAATTCAACAAACCTTTCACATTAATGTTATTAGTAAGAATATCTAGGTACATATTTAACTTAAGTATTTTCTAATTTAAAATAGTGTTTGCTCTATGATTTTCATATTCATTTACGTATAGCTATATTATATACTGTATAAATGTTATTCACGCGAATATAATTCCTTTTGACAAAATGTTATTGTAAATCAGCATACCGTCAAAGTGACAGCGATAAGCGTTATTTATACAACCTATTTGACTTACTCCAAAATAGAGATCCTAAATAAACAACACGTACTCTCGCAAAGTGCTTGAGAAATGTCGCATACGAGATATATCGCGATAAGTTATCATGCTTTCAAGATACACCCACAGGGTTTTTATATACCTACTAATATTTGGGCTTAACTGCAATTTTTTGTGTTACTTAAAATTTGCTTGAACATGGTATAGTTTTAACTGTTTTTGTAAGTACAAAAACAGTTAAAAAAATTTAACTGTTTTTGTAAGTACATTAAGTAATGATTTTTGTGCTCGAAACATGTGTTTTTGGACATTTTGCATTCGAACAAAATGTTTTATCGTAGATTAGTAATAAAAAAAAACTATTTTAATTTTTTTAAATTGTTAAATTGACCCTGATTCTTTATAACGTTTTCTTCTTCTACGTAAACAAGGTAATGAGACGAGCTTGGCGCTCTCCTAATAGAAATCATGCCTGCCCATGACCAGAATAGTGCGTCGTAGTATTTGTAATCGCAAGGGACAATGCTACACTTTTCTTATCGTGTCACTAATTCTTTCGAACTAGTGTGGCGAAAGGATTTCAAGTGCGCCTCGAAGAAAAAAACGTTCTACACTCACAGATAGATCTAGGGCTACACAGCGCGCTCCACTCACCGTGAAGTGTCCACTCACCAAAGTTCACAATAGTAGTTTTAAACTATTGTTATATTATAAAATATACTTATTCGAGCTACGAAAAGGAACCCTAAAAAGCTCAACAACAATAATCGCCTTTGACCCAAGTGTCGGGGTCGCAGTAATTACGCTAAACACCCATAATTCAGGGTGAAAGTTGGTAAGATTCGTCTAAAGAATAAGGGACAAAGGCCTTTTTCAGTGGGTTTACATAATAAAACAATGGGTGCCCGTTTTGCTCAGTATACCCGACCACAAAGGGGTGTAACAAGTAAACATTTTGATATAAAAAGTCGGATAAAGTCGATCGTACAGTCAGCTGCAATGACATGTATACGCTTCCAACATTTATATTATTATGTACTCTTAATTTTGCAAAGACTTTCTTTTTTTAACATTACTTGTCATCATCTTGACTGCATTAATTTGAAAATGATTGCATTTATAATAATGCATTTTGATTTTCTTTTTTTTTTTCGTCATTCGTGGTTATGTTTATTGTTGAGGAGGTTTTTTAACTTTAATTTACTTTAGGTATGTTTACTTGTTTAGCTTTTGCAGTCAATAGTGATTTTTAATATTAAAAATAAATATAAATCAAAGCATGTAAGTAAATTGATCAGCATCATCATAATTCAAACCAATTTTAATTTGAATAGACATTTTCGTACATTATTGTACTATCCGGCTTTTCAAGAAAGCCGGACGCTTTCAGACTATTGAAAGCCGTGCAACACAATACATTATTTGACGTAAATTATTCCCGTAAGCGAACGCTGGCCACCAAATTTTAATAATAAATTAAAACATCCTTTCAAAATGTAAATTTTTAATTAGGATGGCGTTTTGCCTCCCTTCGGTGTTGAGCTATTGTGGTGAGTGTTTATGTTACTTTGCGTTTTAAGTAAAATATCTATTGTTTTATGGTAAATTGTGGCTACTTGCGGCTATTAGAACTTCTTACAAATGGCTGCTTTTTGTATGAAGTCGGTCATGAGTCTTTTATAAATACTCCATGTATAAAGTAAACAACGCGTCGGACACACTTTAATTAACAATAAAATATGGTTAAACCGTCAGTGGGTAATATTAGAGAAAACACTATTATATTAACATAATATAAAAGTGGAAGGGGATGGGGGAGACCTTGGCCCAATTGTGGGACACAATAATAGGTTAAAAAAAAAGTATGATTAAAACAATATTGATGAACATCATAAATTAATTATTTGATAAATTTATTAATATTAATAAATGCTCATTATAACGACAAAACACGATAAACAATGGATCAAACCAACTTGAAAACGTCTTTGTCTTTGCGAAATCAATTTTCGTTTAATATTATTTCTATAAGAAAATCGTCTCCCTTCGCCGCCAGTCTAAAATTATCAGCTGGGAAAGTACATTTATTAACAATATACACCACCAAAAATACAGTTAATTACCAAAAAAAATTAAATGGGCAATGCAGACGGGGTACTACGTTGTATCTGTGCAGTCAGAATTTTGGATTTGTACAAAATGGCAGAGTGACAGCGGAGCGAGTGCGGCGCCCGAGCCGAGGCTTTGCAAGCTGGCTCGAGCTAGGTACCCGGGTTTGCCAAACGATGAATAAAACTTAAAACATTATCAATTAAAAGTACTGCTTGACGCAAATCTATAGGAAAACGACTAACGGCAACAGTTATCCAATTTTAATCAAATTTATTTTGACAAAAACCGACTTAATTTTTTCAAGTTTTTTTGCCGTATGTGTTCAGTTTGACTGATTATGCATTTTTTTTATGGTGATTAAAATTTGACCGTGTATAAACTGCTTTACATACTCACTAATTACATTTTTAATAATCTTCCTTTTTACACATACGCTATACCTACATGAATATTCTGTCTTCATTTATAAGCATATTATTTTACTTTTTATTTCATTTTTCTTTACCCATATAAGTATTATTGAAGATTAGACATCATGATTTCGAAGTAAAGAGTACTTTAAAATCTAGTCCAAAAGATGTTCAGTTTTTTTTTTTTTTTAAGTAATCCCAATTTAGAACCACATATAAATGGTGCTTATGTTGATATCATTCGGTTAGTTATTTCTGTGTTGACTATAAAAAAAACGATGACTGTGTGCTTTATGCCACACGACAGAAGTGAAAACTTCATCACCTTAATAAACTCGAGCAGTATTTACCCGAACGAGCGTTACATAGCCGAGTCTGATGGCTCAGCCTCATTCAATACCAGCAAATTAAATTGCACAGTAGGTACGCTTTAAACAGTTTTCACTTCAAAAAGTTAATTAATATGGTACCAAGGACCTTCGGGTGACCTGATTACACTGACACCAGTTTTTGAACCAGTGTGGTGAAAGGATATCAAGTGCGTCTCGAGGTCCTTTCGTGCGTTGGGAGTGTTCTAGCTTCTGCCCTGACTGACTGTTGCTCTCAATAAAAGAACCGTTGTAAGCCCTTTCCTCTTAAAAGGAACAAGAGAGTCTCAAAAACTTTAGATAATTAAATTTTTATAACCTTTTCAAGTCTTTGAAATGAGTAAAAATACTCTATAATTTCTTATTAAGTTGAAACGGAAAATTTATTCAACGTGACACTATAATCTCTTGTTTTTTGTGCTAATTCGTTATTTTTATGAGATAAATGATTAGCGTTTTTCTTATTAGCATAATTTATGATAATTGTATTTTTTTGTTTCAAATATTTTAGGGCCATAAAAAAATGTTGTAAATATTATTTTTATGGCTTTTTAAGAGACATTCTTACAACTTAACCAGCATTTAAAATAGCATACAAAAATCGTAGGTCTCCTTTATTAGCAGATTGACAAACATAATCACATCAGTAGTAAAATTGAACGATCTTGATGGAATAATAACCAGTCGTTAAATTTAACCGTCCGTTAATTGACATTAACGAATGTTACGAATGTATATTAAACCGCGATCGAAATTTTGAGAGGAAAGAGGGCCATTTTTCTCTGGCTTCTCAAAGTTTGATGATGACTACACCGTAGATATTTAATCACCAGAAAAAAAAATACGCATAATCAGTTGCTGGTACTGAACACAGATATAGCAAAAAAACTTGAAAAAATTAAGTAAGTTTTTGTCAAAACTTATTTAATAATAATTGGATGACATTTACCGTTAGTCGATTAACTATGGATTTGCTAGTGAGGCGGTACCTACCCTTTATTGATAATAATTTAAGTTTCATTCATCGTTTGGCAAACCCGGGTTCCTAACTCGAGTCAGCTCACAAAAGCTCAGTTCGGGCGCCGCACTCGCGCCGCTGTCACTCTGTCATTTTGTAGAAACCCAAAATTCTGACTGCACAGATACAACGCAGTACCCCTTCTGCAATGCCTATTTAAGATTTTTTGGTAATTAAATATTGGTGTTGTATACTTTCTTAGTTTTAGATTTTTATGATTATGTTGGCCGTTTCATTGAAACTAATAATGATTAACATCGGTTTAAGGTTTACAAAATCAGAACGCTGGATTTACTGTACCTGTTACTCTACCTCTGACTACATAATAAGTATTCAGTGCTACCTACTACCTGCCTACAACTTACAGAATAAAACTTACTTTTCTCTTACACATTACGTTACCTACCTATATTTTTTTACACTAGCGACTTCCCCAAACCTGTTTACGCAACTTTAAAGTTACCTTTAAGGTAAACCTAAACCTGTATACATATTAGGAGAACCAGCTTATATCTAAGACAAACTATTCGTGGCTTTTTAGATGTTATGTTTAATTTTAAGTACCTAGTATTTATTTATTTATTATTATATTATATATATTATTTGATATGATATTATTTGATATTATGTTTTTTTTGTGTTGTTCTATTATTAGTTGTTTTTTTTTCATGTTTTGTTATTTTGACATTAAATTACCATAAATAAATGACTAGGACAATAAATAAGGGTAAATTCAAATTATTATTTGAATGCTGATGTAAATATCGAGCAAAATATGCTGGACTTTTTAGATATTACCAACTTTTATGTAACCATATTTTTTTACAAATAAATATCTTATCTTATCTACTGAATCTTTTACAATTAAAAAAAAACGGGCCATATAATCAAAGAACCACATAATCGTATACTTTTTATTACGCATTAAAACGTATACGATAAACATACATTTTACATTGCCAGATTTGTATACCTTCCCGAAACGTACCTAATACACGGTCAAAGTTGAGTTTTATAGAGAGCCAGTAAACCGCGATCAAAATTATGACTCTAATAACGAAACAAGTTCAAAACTTCTCCGAGATAAGGGTCCCGTACATAAATATATTATTCGGCTAAAACTGTCCCCCCAGTGGGTAACTTCTTAAATATTGCAGATTTATGCTAAACGTTACCGTGGACTCCTGCTTTTTATTGCTCGTAAAAACCTAATTCAAATTAACTCCTGGTTTGAGCCGCAGAATAGGTGATAGTGCATTTGACATTTAAAGTACATTTGAGTTTAATTCACCCGCTTGAGGCTTTGTCAGGTTTTTAGGGTTCTTGTAATAGTTTTAAAATAAATGTCTTATCCTTCTTCTTCTTCTTTGTCTTCTACTTCGTGTCACTAGTTATTTCGAACCAGTGTGGTGAAAGGATTTCAAGTGCGCCTCGAAGAGGCTCCTTTCGTGCACTCAACACATGTTTTCGAACTTTTAAGTTCTACGACATGCCGGTTTCCTCACGATGTTTTCCTTCACCGTTGCGAGAACGTGGGATGCATACATAGATTTTTTCGACCGAAAAAACCCATTCACACATGAATTGACAATGTCTTATACTCAGTAATAGCCATGTCAGCATGAATTAAAAAAAAATGGTTGTCTGTAAAGTTGGTTTATGGACGATCGTTAAACGTGACTACAAACGTAAGGGGACAATGAGCGTTACCGGACAATGACGTCAACAATTTCGTGCATGCAGCTGGCGTTCATCGATTTATTAGACGTAGTTACGTCAAAAAACCTTTTGAATAACTGGAAAAACCTTGTGATATTATGTACCTATACAATATGTCGTAACTCAAGACCGGACAAATTGTGTACCTATAACTATTGTATAATAACGTTTATATACATAAAATAGACTGTATTAATAATAATAATTAATAACATTTCTTGGCTAAAGCTAAACAAAATACTTATTGTGCCCTAGAAACTTTCGGTCTCGATTTCAAATCTTCAAAAGAAAATCAATCGGATAATTATGCCAGGTAAACACAAATGTTAGTTCAATGGAACAAAGGTTTAACTTATTCATACATTCAGGGAAATCGATCTTATAAAGAGTTTGTGTGGAACCTTGAGGAAAAATATTTCATCGAATTTTGTCAGAACGAAGTAAAGATCGTAAAGGTAATTATCATGATTTAATATCACACAAAATGTTCTCAAGTGAAAAAAAATTGGTTGTCTGTAAAGTTGGTTAACGGACGTTTGTTTAACGTGACGTCATAACATAAGATTGACAGCGTAACGGATGAGCGTTACCGGACAATGACGTCAATGTTTTCGTGCATGCAGTAGGCGTTCATTGATTTATTAGACGTAGTCACGTCAAAAAAAAATAAACTAGGCTGAGATTTTTATGAAGTTGTAAAGAAAGTTATTTGTGCACTAAGAACCTGAAGCAAGCCATTGTATCCTCGACATACATATTAGTCTCGTATAAAATGTGCTTCAGGAATGAGGTATACACAAACTTTTTTAATTAAATTGCGAGGAAATTTAAGAAATGTTAACTGAAATAAGCCTTTCTTTCTAACTTCCGGCATGAAACAAAATTATAAACTGAACCACTTTGAACAAATTTTTTGAGCAATCAATTTTTTAGCCCTAGAGCCTAAAATGCAGTTTTACTCTCCCTAAAGCGTGCATGAAGTTAAACTTTACGAGCATGAGAAGTGAAAAAGCTATTTGTAAGCGGCTTTATTCACAAAACTTGTACTACCTACTTAAACATGTTCCTAAAATTACAATAACTTCGTAACGTTGAATGGTTGAACCTTATTTCTGTTCTTTGATTTATTCTACCGTTCTAAATTGGGCTTATATCTTCAGGGCATAAAGTTGAAAGTCATTTTACGTCTACCCTCGCTATGAATAATTCAAGTGTCGTTTAATAACGAGATAGTTCGATGGGGTGAATCTGTCCAGTTCGTTTGTATTGATTGAAATGAGGCTGATTTTGATGCCTTTAATTTTATTCTGTAAAACATTTAATTAAATGTTAAAATAATAATGAAGTATCTATTCGGAAAACAAAATTTAAATATTTGTTTTTAAAAGTTTAAAATACTTACATTAATGCCTAGATCACACGTACCGAGTACTCGGCCGAAATAGTAAAATGTTACTCGGCCGAGACAGCGAAAGCTTACATCACTCGCTCAGCCGAGCACTCAGCGCTATGTTTATACGTAACGAGTACTCAGCCGAGAGCACAGTCTCGGCCGAGTACTCGATACGTGTGATCTAGGCATAAGAGTTCCATTAAAAATATTTTAGTCACTTATCTACAATCTATTAACATTTTCAGTGTATATTCAAGGATCATTATAAGTATATTAAGTACGAGTACGTATTTAAAAAAAAAGTATATAAATAAGCACTCTTTCAGTTATCTGCCTCCCTTATTACGAGCTCTGCTTATAATGGTGTTGTGCGAAATATCTAAAATATTATTATTATTATTTTATTATCAAAATTTTATGCCTATATCACACGTACCGAGTACTCGGCTGTGACAGTGCTCTCGGCCGAGGACTCGGTACGTATAAACATAGCGCTGAGTGCTCGGCTGAGCGAGTGACGTAAGCTTTTACTGTCTCGGCTGAGTAACATTTTACTATCTCGGCCGAGTACACGGTTCGTGTGATCTAGGCATGCAACAACATGTAATAATTTCTGGCGGGAAGAAGGGAGGATACAACATAACACATAAACATAAACATTCACACACTCACACCCCTGCACTAGGATTCCCTGTGTCGCAGGTGGCATGGACACATACAACACATCACAACACCCAAGACCCGAGAACAAACATTTGTGTTCGTCACTAATATTTGCCCCGGCCGGGGATCGAACCCGGAACACCAAGCTTCGTAGGCAGGGTCACAACCAACTAAGCCACAGTGTCGTCAACCACAAGTAGTAAGCATCTAACTTACATGCAAAACCCAAGAGTTCAAATCCACACAAAGCCCTGACAAAAACGTACCTAACATAAGTCTGCAAACTTCAATAAAGCTCGACTCACAAAGACATTGTCTTTTTCAGGTACGGAAACCGTCATATTTCTCGAAGCTCGAGATTTTCACCAAAGTAAGGATATTTCACCATTCTCGGGAGGTAATCAACACGCCCTGCGAAGTTTTTGCCACCACTTGCGCAGTAAATTTCACAATTGTAAGTAGAGTTTTGGGATGGGAAAAGATGGAAAAAACAGTAATTTATATAATTATAAAACACTAGCCGTCATATTTCTCGAAGCTCAAGCATTTCACCGAAGTAAGGATATTTCACCATTCTCGGGAGGTAATCAACAAGCCCTGCAAAGTTTTTGCCACCACTTGCGCAGTAAATTTCATTGTTAGTAGAGTTTTGGGATGGAAAAGACGGAACAATCAGTAATTTATATAATTATAAAAAAAAATAGTTGTCTGTAAAGTTGGTTTACGGACGATAGTTTAACGTGTCAACGTTACCAGCGTAACGAGACAATGAGCGTTACCGGACAATGAAGTTAACGTTTTTGTGCATGCATCCGGCGTTCATCGATTTATTAGACGTAGTCACGTCGAACACTAGCTGACGCCCGCAACTTTGTTATGGTGAGAATTTTCAAAATTAATTTCTTAGTACTCAGTTTTATCTTTAAACGAACGTATTTTCCAAGTTTCATGTCACTATAATCACCGATTTGGCCTGTACGTTGTCTGTCAGTCAGTCAGTCAGTCGGTCAGTCAGGACCAAGCCTGTTATATATATGTACATATATTGAAATATATAAATAGCTTAAATATGACTGGTTATCTACCAGTCAACTACTAAATGTCAAAATTTTTGAATCTCGAGGATTTGCAGTTTTTCGTTGATATTAACAAGTTTTTGGTACTTAGGTTATCATTTGAAAAATTTCGCATAATGTAGATACATTTTAAAACAGTTTAAATACAAAAACATAATATTTTTATTAATTTTGATGTCGCATAATTTTTTAATTTTTGCCTAAAAAGCCAGTTTCTTCCGACTTTTTGATATCTCGCTACAACTCTAGTTTCAACAAAGAAAGTTCACGACAAGACGCCATCTAGTGGAGAAGTTGAACCTTTCTTTTAAAAGAATCCTGGTCTAGTTCCTTGATTGTGTGTCAGTTTTTGTATTGCACTAACTAACTAACTAACTTTGAAATGTAGATTACTACTATTGCTAGGTAGGTACTAGGTAGTACTTCTTTGTCTATGTGTGCATTTTTTTTAGTGTTTCGATAATTTTCTTGTCGCTATTTCAATAAAACATGCATTTGCAAACCTAACAAAACAATCTATCACAAAAAGTTTTTTTAGTAAAATGCACATGGTAGATACAGTCAGCATCAAAAGTCGATGACCCCATTCAGATTGTCAAATCGGTCTACACTATTTATTATGCCTAAATCGATCAACATGACTAGCGCCAGTATTGAATGAATATCATCAAAGTTCAAAATTCAAATACAGTTAGTACATAAAAATATTATATAAAAAATATAAATTAATATAATTAAGTTAGCATATAAAAAAAAAAAAAAAAAAAAAAACCCCATTGTCAAAAATATAAAATGGTTTAGAGCTATTTTGAAAATCTGAATATAGTCATTGACTTTTGATGCTGACTGTACATTTATTACGATTGGTCTTCGTAGGTTTGAATGATTCGGACGTATAGAATTTATATTTTATTTTATCTTTCCGTACGTCTTACTCCTAAAAGTAATGTTATAAAAATAAATTGTATTTATTCAATATTTACCCTTTGTTTTTTAAATTCCTTAAATTATATTTATTTCCAGTCCTTGTTTCAGTCGAGCATATATAGTGAAATATGTGTTTTAAGCGGTGATAATAGGTTAGTGTGATTTGAATGACTGCTGTGATTTGTTTTTGTTTAGGATCGCTAACTTACGGTGAGAAACTTTAGCAACATAATAATGTATATTGTAAAGGCAGTAACTGTAGTGGGTACAAAATACCTACACTCAGTCCGATACTATATAACCTATCGAGAAAAGGATAGTACGGCCGTGCCACTTTTTTTGGGTGACTTGGCGAATAAATAAATTATTATAAAATTATGTAATATTCAAATTTTAAAACTCCCATAGTTTTACGACCCCTTCTAAGCATACGGAAAACTGAATTTGCACAGAGTTCCGTAATAAAGACAAACCGCTACTGGTAATAGGATTGTATTGTTTGGTTCACTCTCGCATGACCGTTGCCGATGTGGGTCAGATGTGGTGCATAGAGCATACAGCTTGTAGCTAAGCGCATACAGCTGAGGTACTTACTTTATACTAGTACAATATAATGGTTTTAAATAAATTGGGGTCCTAAGTATGCAAATTAACATAATCTCTTTCTTAGTACGCGCTTGCACTTCTTGACGAGCACACCCTCGAAGTTTCAAGTCTCTACGCACAGCTATTGGCCTGTACGTTATGTGTCAGTCAGGCATTACAAACTTTTAGATTTATCCTATTTAATATAAGTATTATTAGTATAGCTTAGATAAAGGGAATTGAAAAATTCAAAAATATTAGTAGCGAACTTTAGATAGCACAATTCCATTTGTTTTTTTTTACTCATACGCGTTTACGAATTGCACGAAATGAACCTCTTCGAGGCGCACTTGAAAACCTTTCACCTACCCTGGTGGTGTTCCAGGTTCGAAAAAAAAATAGTGACACGGTTGGTGAGAAGAAGAACATTACAATTTTTTTTATGATACCATTTTAGTAGTTTTACGAACAGCATTGTAACACTTGTTCTTGCAAATAATATTTGGAATTTGGATTTTGAAATTCTTTACTTTATTTAACCACGAAACTTAAAAAAGAAGAGTAAGTAATTATTACCACTGCTTGTGCTTGTTGTGCTCAACAAGCGTAAATGTGCCAAAAAATGTTTGTAGATATGTTTTATACATACATAATGAATATTAATGATCTACTTGAAGTTTTATTAATAACTTGTACAATAAAATTAGGCCACAGACGAAACAATTTATTTTTCTTCATTTAAAAACCAAAAAGCTATTTTTTTTATTTTAAACCAATTGATCCACAAATTTAAGAATACAAAGACAAAATTAACTAACTCCGAGTTTGTAAGTCTTGTCGGCTTTGTGAATGAGCTGTTTACTAAGCACTGTGAGTTTGTCAGGAAAACCCCATTTTGTTCGCTAAATTAATGTTTCTAATTGACTTTAGTCAGATATATTACAACGTAATGCGATGCAGTTAGATTTAACCTGTTTTGCAGTTGTTGCAATTTCGACTTTATGTAAATGCGTGTGGCTGCAAACGCTTTGTTTTATTGCTTCTGTTTTAGACTGTCGTTGTGCAGATGTTATCTTATTCAGTGAGACTGTAATTTGACGACACTATTGCTCAAGTGGCAAGTGTGTTGGGCTGCCACGCCGGGTGTCGCGGGTTCGATTCCCGCTTCAGGACAATCATTTGTGTGATGAACATAGGTGTTTGTCCTGAGTTAGGGTTTTTTTCTATGTGTCCTATGCACAGAAGTATTAAAGTATAGAAACACAATGTACTACATTAAAAATGCGACAAAGAAAAGGGAGCCACATTGGCTAACTTCTAGTACATTATGGACCCATACTAATTTTCTAAAAAAGAGAAGTAACAGGGCTAAATAACTATTATATGTTAAAACTACTAGGTTTTTTTATTGTCAATAAAACTACATCGTAAAAAGTAACAAACATTATTTGAAAATAGAGATATGTTATTTTCATTGACAGGGTGTCTGAAAATTTTCGGTCCTATTTACCGCATTCATTTTGGTTAGGTACTGTCCATCTTGGTGTTCTATAGGAACACCATTATTCATCTATGGTCCTATGTATACATCTAGATTACTTACAATTTTATAAGCTAGCTGAAACCAACAACTTCATTTGCGTTGCGAATTAAAGAACTCATTTAGACACGGATGGCCGAGTGGCACGTACATAGGTATGTTAGACTGTCCCACCGGTGACGCGGGTTCGATTCCCACTTCTGGTGAAACATTTGTGTGATGAACATTGGTGTTTGTCATGAGTGGGTATTTTCTATTCCATTCAGGTATGTATTTCGATAAAAAAATTATATATATAAGTATTCTATCAGTTATCTGGTTTCTAATAGTACAAACTCTGCTTGGTTCGAAGCTAGATGGCGTTGTGTGAAATTTTCAAAATATTTTTTATTTATGATGTCGTTTGTCACCTTCTGAAATTGCTTAACCAGTTTTGGTGTGATTGACCAATATACATTTACCATTCATACTCACAAACTTTCGTATTTTCAGTATTACTCGGATTTATATAAATTTTCTCAGGCTATTGATACATTTAGCAAGGACTTAATCATGTGTAATGTATTTCCATTAATCCTATATTTACTTATAATGGCACTCACATACAATATCACAAAATACAATAGAAATAGAATGGAATTAATACAATGGAAGTAATAAATCTTTTATTAAAAGAGTATTGAATGGGACCCTGGTATCTATGAGATTATGATGAAAAGGGGATCAGTATTTTGATGATACTTTGCTGGTATCAATGTAATTGCTCAATAGCATAAGTAGATTAAAAAAAGTGGTAAGTATGTATGTTTTTTTTTCGAAGAACTCAAGTTCTTTGGTTTTGGCTCCACATTAAAGGTATATAAGCCATTGTCAAGAAATTGCAGAGATTATTTTGTCATCAGTCAAAGTCGTTAAGTCAAGTCATGCCCCTGTAAAGTAGTGGTGGTTGCGACTTTTACTAGAGGCTTCTATGGAGTTTTGGAGGCAACACGAAAAGTCACGTTTTTTGCATTACACTATTCACCAACACTCATACACGTTTACGAGCACTTAATGGATAAATACACCGTTTTTACAATTTCAACACTCAATTTAATACAAGTTTTGTTAAAAATTTAATGTAAATATGGTTTTGAAGTGCATTGTTATCGAGTTGTAAGCTACCCTGAAAGTTTCAGTCGGATAGCTCATAGGGAAATGCTCGAAATTTGAGTTGAAGATTCCACCCGGAACAACAGACAGGCAAACAAGAAAGTGAATTATTAAAATCGTGGTAAAATGTACGAATCTTAAGTATGAGACCAATAAGACACACAAAACTGGATGATATACTTAAAATATTAATAATTGGTACAAGAACTTAAAATAAAAAAATCTTCAGGGATACAGAATAAAATAAACTTCTATTATCTATGAAGAAATCGAGGATTAATAATAATATAGGCCAGTTGTCTCGCTGCTTAAATTCAGTCGACACGATTGGTCGAGTGGCAAGTGCCCTGCTACGCCGATATCGCGGGTTCGATTCCTGCTTCAGGATAAACATTTGTGTGATGAACATCGGTGTTTGTTCTGAGTCTGGGCGTTTTCTATGTATTCTATGTATGTATTTACAAATAAAATATATAAGTATTGTATCAGTTATCTGGTTCGCATAATACAAACTTAGTGTGAAATGTCCAAAAAAAAATACAATATTTCATAGGCAAAATAATATAACTATTTTCTTTATAGCACATCACTAAGCCCTTCGTATATGAGCTAAGTATCAATTACTCGTTCTCTTATACTGAGATTTACTACACTTATTAAATAATTGGACACAGAACTCATAAACTCCAATATAATTGGAAATGTACAAGATCTTCTCCACGTTAATGAGCTCTAGATGAACTGTGTATTGATTTATTGGAAACTACTTTATTTTACGGCACTCATAACTTTAATTTTAGCATACCAACATAAGTAGAGTCACAAATGAATGTAATAAATTAAAAAAGTAGAAAAATACAACAGGGCCCCATTGTCTGGAAGACTTCAACTGTGTATAATATCCTAAATTTATTTTTGTATAATAATAATAATAATAATAAATACTTTATTGCAGACACAATATCCATAGAGTCTTAAAACTAACAACTTAACACTAAAAAACAAAACAAAACAAAATAGTAAAAAAATAAATAATTATAAAATAAATTACAAAAATGTATTATTTTTAAAATTATGATTATTGTGTAATAGTTAGTCTAGTTTCCCAACAATAAAAAAATCTTTCTTTCTTCTAAAAGAGTATTATTACTAAAGACTATTCTGTTCAGAAAGATCAAAAAACGTCAAAATATATAAAAATGTTTTTTGGATTAAAATAAGCGTATCGTGTGAGCGTGTAGCGTTTGGGAAGGATTGTCAACAAGCTGATTGTAAAAACGCCGATGACACTGGGCGACTTTACACGCTACAAGCGTAAACGCTGGCGTGTAGCGTGTAAAAAAGCCGAGTGTCATCGTACTATAAGCGTAAATTTTGCGAGGAAGCGTAAATATTAAGCAGCTTTTAATTCTTATTGTCAAAAAATCCTAGGTTTGAGGTGCGACTCAATATCGACGGGCCTTTGCAATCGATCTTCTCGGGAACGCTTAATTAATTAATTTACGCTTAATTTTTATCTGAGCGAGGAAAAAGCTTGTACTTAGAAACTAAAACGTTTAAAAAATCACTAGTAAACAATCATAAATCTAGATTATCTTATCGCATTACAACCTTAGAAAAACAAATTGAGTCATGCAAATCACACATGAGTACCAATGAATCGTACATACAACTACATACATAAAATATCATACAATTTTAAGATTGTGAAATCAAATGTACCTACTGCTGGTAACATAAGCGCTTATCGATAGGACTGTTGCATACGTAAGTGTGGGTATCGGAGAAAAATATTAATCTGAAATTTATTGAAAACCTAATACCTATGTATTTGTTTTTGCAAAGTATTGCTGGCTTGTTGAAATAAAACTAAGTACTTTGTACAACTATATGTTTTGACGCGATTTGATTACTTTTTATCTATAAGGAGCAGGTTTTCAATTCGGTTGTTCTTTTTTTTATGTGTGTTACCTCAAAACTTTTTTGTCTATTAACTGATTTGATAAAATATTTTTGTTTGAAAGGATATACTACCAGAAAGATCCCGTGGAAATTTCATGAAAATCGGCTTAATACTTGAGTTACGAAAAAAATAAAAGTTTAAAAATGACGTCATACAAGTAAACGAAATTGCGTATGTTCCCTGTGACTGTTCAGTGTTGTTTACGGTAACTAAAACAGTCCGATTGAAGTCGGTTTTGTATGTGTTTGTAAAACCTTAATTATGTTTAGTAATCTTAACATTATATTATTATTATTTTCCGCCCGTAGTGTCGCACAGCTGGACAAAGGCCTCTCCCCTTTCTTCCACTCTCCTCGATCTTGACTGATCCAATCAGCTTCAAACTTGATAAGCTCATCTCGCCACCTGGTTCTTAAGGGGAATCCTCAAATCCGAATTCCATACAAAATGTTTCGGACAAATACCTACTAACTTAAAAACACGTATAAAATCTAAATCAAAGTATGAAACCTTTCACTTTTTTGTTGACGAAATCAAAAAACATAGACGAAACGAATAGTGTGAAGAAATTACTATAATACGGCGTACTTTTTGAGTATTTGTCCGAAACATTTTGTATGGAATTCAGATTTGAGGAATGGCCATTAAAACAGGTAAATTAAATGTTCTAAAAATCACAGTCCAAACCACAAAATGTAGAGACTCGAAATTTGGAGGACCTTTTCTTCAAGCAATGTAGGCGCGATCATGAAAATTCATCGCAACGCAAACGAAGTTGTGTGTGTCACATAGTATTTTTATGTATTTAATTTTGTAGTACAAGAGAATTATAGCTAAAATTAATTTACTAAAGTTTGTGTAGTGGTGGTACTTTATCGGTGCAACCAGTTATCGATGAATCGATTGCATCGTAAAATCGGGATTGAATCGATTAACGTTGAAATTAGTTATGCGTTTTGAAGCGAAATTAGTTTGCTGAATAATCGACTTCGGCCGTAATAATGGTGATATCCGATTTTATTTTCAATGATTGGAGCTCAGGGCTTAGCTTATTAAACTTCGATAACTTGGAATTTAAATGAAAAATATTTTTAATTAGTTAATCATTATTTATTTACCTGTGATATTTTTCATAATAAAGCATAATTATGATCTGTCCTGATCATCGTCCACCTAATGACATGCTATTAGTTTTATGCTAAAGTTTTGACAAATATGAGACTACCTAATAGTGCGCCACTGACCCTGATCTTAAAATCATTCATTCTTTTCCTTACAGCTATAATAGTCAGATATAAAATTTTGTCCTAATCGGTTCCGTAGTTTTTGCGTATTGAAAAAAAAACGAACATCCATCCATCCACCCCCACAAAATTACACATTTTATAATTATTGAGTCTTTTAATGTTAGTTAAGTCGAGGGACAACTATTTGGCGCCAAAAGTCACAACAAAATATCGATATCGATATCCAATCTACACCCATCTCTAAAACAACAAAAGAATCTACACAAAGACCTACAAATGACAAATGAAATTCTACGGAGGACCATAAATTGTGACTACGAATAATAGATTATCTATCTCTCAAATAATATAGGGGAGGACAATAGGTCCTTTATTAACGGAACACCCTATAGTTATTCTTGATGTGGGTGTTGCAAGTTTGACTAGCTTGGTTATCTAATCTAGCCGTTTTACGCTGTTTTGCAAAAATGGTGTTCTTTTGAAATCTTAGTGTTTTTTTTTGGTACTTATTTATATATTTATTTAACGTTAGACTTTCAGTTACATTTAATTAAGTACAAAAAAATAATAATTTATTTAAGTACAATACTAATAATAATAATTAAGTATTTGTTGATTTTTTACTTTCTACTAGTAGTTCAATTAGGTTCCATTGCGCAATAAGATTTAACCTCTTAAGGGGAATCCTCAAATCCGAATTCAATACAAAATACGTGTTTTAAATTTAACCCTACTCACTTAAAAACACGTATGAAATCTAAATTAAAGTATGAAACCTTTCACTTTTTTTTTGACGAAATTAAAAAACATGGACGAAACGAATAGTGTGAAGAAATTACTATTACAATCATTTTGTATGGAATTCGGATTTGAGGATTGGCCTTAAGCATAAGTACATTTTGGTTGTAAGAAAAAAAAACGAGCTAGCCTTACAGAAGTCGCATAATATGATGTGTAACATCTGACATACCTTTTTTTTTTTTTTTTTAACAATGGGAAAATGCAGTTAACGCATATCCTCCGGCCCGGGGAGGACCGTAGGGGTATGTCGGGCTCACCACCTGGCTACTAGCAGAGTGCTAGTAACTGGTAGCATACCGACTAAAAACCCATTGACATGCCTTCAATCACCTTAGTGCTAATGCGTCGTCAAACCACTCGTCACCAGACGAGAGGCTCGACGGCGCACCATCACTTGACAGGGTCACGGGGTCCCGATCGGATTCGACCGCGGCCCTGTCGGTGATCATCCGCCTAAGGCGGACCCCTCTGCCACCCCTATGAGGGGTCGGGGGATGTCCCGGTATGTTAAGGACATGCCCCGGCGTAGGAGGCCTGTGCAATGCCGGGATGGGGCTCCCCGCACCCAAACCCGGCTGGCCTCCATCGAGCGGAAGCAGGCGGTGGAATTCCCGCCGTCTTCTTCCGGTCCTCCGCCGGCGGAGCGGATCAGCTTGGGGGTCTTCCTCCCTGACACGCTCCGCTGTCTCCTTCTGCAAGATTACTTCCTCGCAGAAGGAGACTATCGCCTCCCAGGATCTGTCACTGTCGAGCATGGCTTTCACCACGCTCGGCATTGAGAGATCCTGGCCGATTACGGCCTCTAAAGTTAGCCGCTGTGGTGCCCAAGCACTGCACGCTTCAAGAGTGTGCTGTGCCGTGTCATCGGGGGCGCCGCAGTGCTGGCAGGCCGCGGTCGCTTCTCTTCGAGCGACCCGGTGCAGATAGTGCCCAAAGCATCCGTGTCCAGACATAATTTGCACCAATCGGTAAGTAAGGACGCCATGTTTACGATGGATCCAATCTCTCAACTGTCAACAATCTGGACGACAGCCATACTGGCTGGAGTCCATGTCCATCGCCCATTGTTGGATAGCCTCGTCTCTTGCCTGCTCCCTGGCATGGCATAGCTCTAGAGGAGCCAATCGAAGTCCATTGGCTCGCTTATCTTCTTTGAGTCGATATATTGCCGCTAAAACTCTTGCTTCTTTATCCCATGGCAGGGAGCCTGCAAGAGCACAGGCTGCCTCATACGAGACAGTGCGGTAACCTCGTATGGCCCTGACTGCCATAATTCTCTGCGGTTTACGCAAGAGCCTCCGATTTTTGACATTTAGGGCGTCCGCCCACACTGGCGCTCCATATAGGGCCATAGATCGAATGACCCCTGCGAAAAGTCGCCGACACGGCGCATTAGGTCCACCCAAGTTAGGGAGGAGGCGCGCTAGGGAGCCCGCTGCACTCTGTATTTTGGGGGACGGGACAACTGAAAGTGCTCGGAAAAATTCCAAGCCCTATCCAGCGTGATCCCCAGGTATCTCATACGGGTTGTCAAATTGACCCGCACGCCATCCACCGTAATGTAAGCACCAGCTGGTGGCCTACCTCCTCTGCCATAGAAAAGTAGGGCTTCGGTTTTGCTTACGCCAACCTTCAAGCCTATGGAGCGGATTCGCTCGACCAAGAGGCTGGAGCCAACCGAGGCTAAATGTGCGACCTCTCCGTAATTGCTTCCACGTGCAATGAACAGAGTGTCATCTGCATAACAGATGACACTCGTTCGGGGGAGCATCTGTCCACGGAGAACAAAGTCATAGCCGATATTCCACAACAGGGGGCCCATAACAGAGCCCTGAGGAACACCGGCCGTCATGCGTCTGGAGCAAATATTGCCTCCGCCATCCAAGTAAAGCACGTCGCGCTCCCTGAGGTAGTGTTTTACAAACCTTTGTAGGTACAAAGGCACTGCGTGGTAGCGCAAGGCTTCGTCAATGCACTCATAGGGGAGGCTGTTAAAAGCATTGGCGATATCCAACGATACCGCCAGTGCGCGCTCCCTTGTAGCTACCGCCCGTTGAGTGATGGCTTTGAGGTGGAGTAACGCATCAACTGTTGAGCGCCCCGCTCTGAAGCCGAACTGCTCTTCAGATAAGTTAGGACCCTCAGTTGTTAAATGCTCGACGATACGAGCAGCCACTATGCGCTCCAGCAGCTTGCCCATCTCGTCGAGCAGAATGATGGGTCTGTAGCCGGAGGGGGAGTCAGCTGGGCGCCCTTCCTTCCGAAGGAGGCACAAACGGCCATCCTTCCAAACTTTGGGGAACTGACCTGATCCCAGACAGGAGTCAAATAGCTCCAAGGCTCGGTCGCCCAAAATATCAAGAGCCAGTATTAATACACGGCCTGGTACGCCGTCCGGGCCTGGGGCCGTTTTTTTGCCTCGGAGGCGTAGCACTGCACCACCCAGCTCCCCTTCAGTGACATCTGACATACCTTGGTATAAGCAACATTTAAATTTGGAATGATTCTATTTACTCCATTTTTCTGATGTTGGTACCATCTGACGGCCTACTTCCTGTTACACACTTCCGTCCCATTTACACGAAATTACTCCCACAAAATGACAGAAAGCGAGGGAAAATGCTTTTTTGATGTATGTGTTACATACATAATATTTCATGTACTTAAAACATCAAAAAATCCTTTTTTATCGTATTGTGTTTTGAAGACTACTGGTAAAAATATCCTATAACATTTTTTTATTTTTTATTTTTCTACTTCTAAATTTAAATATACAACCTATAAAAAAGAAACAGTTGAACTTTGTATCCAGTTCATTGAATCAAACACGTAAATAATCACACCATCAGATACACAAACAGACTTCCATTCGCACGTTTCTGGTTGGGACTTTTCGTAGTACTTATTGGAAATAGGGTTGACACTCCACCGTGTATATTATTGCTGGCATGTCTTTTGTAGAAATAACAACTCCTGTGTATTATTGTTACTGTTTTTTTTATGATATTATAATTAAGATTTTAGTATCAATCATTAGCATTGCAACGTCATTTGTAACGTTAGGTTCAAATTTATTATCTCGATAGGATTTTAAATCGAGAGGAAAGCCTCTCGATTTATGCAAATTTTTGCGAGTAATTTCGTGAAAATGGGACGGAAGTGTTCAACAGAAAGTTGGCCGTAACTAGAATCATTCCAATTTTAAATGTTGCTTATTACGAAGGTGAGATGTCAGATGCTACACATCATATGCGACTACTGTAAGGCTCGACAAGTTTTCATTTTACACTAGATAGCTGCATTTTTGGCAGATGTGACAAACCTCTTGGTAACATTATGTCTATTTAATTTTTAAGCTGATTTGCTATTAAAAAAACATTTTGGCATTCAAGTACTCTTCAGTTATTTAATCCCGACCTTTGCTCACTAAAAACTATCTCAGTATAATCCGTTAATCTGAACACTCTTTTTATGCTATGATGGTTCAAGTGACAGCCCTATTTCGCCCCCTCTCGATCGATAAAACATTTTATTTCTCCTATTATAAATCCGAGGGGTGCGTTACGAGTGGTGTCGCGTGCTGCGAGTTACGCGTGCCCATTAATGTGGCCTGCACTGTATTTGAGAAAAACTTTATTTGCTGGGTCGAAATTACTCCAAAATTGTAGAGAAAGCATGTGATCACGTGACGCTTATAACTGTTCATCATCATCATCATCCAGGTAGGACCCACTGCTGGGTATAGGCCTCCTTTTGCTTTAACCAGCCTCCACGATCTTGTGCATCTCTGATCCATGTAGTCCCCGCGACCCTTGCGACGTCGTCGACCCACCGGGCTGTTGGCCGACCCGGGTTTCTCTTTCCTGTCCTTGGCCACCATTCGGTCAGAGCCTTACTCCACCGGCCATCACCGCGTCTAGTCAGGTGTCCTGCCCAACTCCATTTTAGGTCCGCAACTCGGCTACCGACGTCTAACTGTTGAATGGTGGTAAATGGTAGCTAGTAGAATTATTATTTTATAGGAGTACTAGCTGACCCGCGTGCGACTTCGTCATCCGTTGAAGAAATTATCGTCGGTGTTGTTGGTTCCACCCGCGGAAGAAATGTCACAGAATAGCAAAGTGTCAGTACTAGTCAATCAATACTTATACCACCTTATACTCCTATATTTACCCTCTAAAGAGATGTAGAGTAATATTATACAGCCTATTTCCATTCAGTAGTTTTTGCGTGATGGAAAAATATGTAAAACACGTAGGTAATGAAAAAGACTATGTTTTTTTTTCGTAAAAAAACTCATATGTATGTAGTTATACAAGAATTTGAAGTCTACTGCTTATTAATTCACCCCCGCAGAAATAAAGCATCCATTTATATATATAGATTGTTGTGTGCTGTGTGATAGAGGTAATTCAATATCCTAGATTCTGTAATCTAAGAAACGATAAATTATATAGATATCTTTTTTCCTCTACCTCTACATTCGAAATTTCGTAGAAAATTATGATTATTTACATTTTATAAACTTTACAAACTACCTCATTTTGAGTTTCGCGTTGAGTGAGTTCTAGAGACTCACAAATTATATTGTGATCTCAAACAAATTGTCAAATAAGTCACATAATTACAAACTTCGGTACAGTCAGGCAAAGCAGTAATCAGAACATTTTGTCAAAGCCAAACTCTACATTATGATAATCCAGGCATATTTTCTTGTCATGTACAGAAATGTTCACAGTAAAATATGTGTTTCGCTCAAAAACTTTGCGTGAACTTTGTTTCATTTGCTTTCGAAGTTTATTCTATTTATCAAAGGTTAATTTTACAATGGAAAATATAATAGGTGCCTATTTTATTTTGTGTGTTATTACAATGTTTTTTTTATAAAATTACTTATCTATTAATGGTTTTGTTACAGGTAAGTTAAATTCCAGTAGAAAAAAATATATAGCACCGGTAACTCAGCTGTAAGTATCTACTACTTATCCTTAATAACACTTTTACTAGGTACCTATTCGGTTTCTTATAAAGACTTACTTTGAACAAATACAGAACACTTCAAAATTTCTGAAACAACCGATTTAAAACACTCCAAAATTACTAAATCGACCGACTTTAAACACTCCGGAATTTCTTCACCGACCGACTTTAAATACTAAAATTATTATAGAACCGATTGATCTGAAATAAAGTATAGGTATTGTTTATGAGCTGGAAAATACATATAATTTTTAATCCCGATAACACGCGACCAAACAGCTTAACATAACATAACAACTTAACATAGATAACAGCTTGTCCTCATAAAACATAGGAAAAAAAATTCTAACTTTGTAGTGACATTAGCTACCATATTTCATAATTTATCGCTAATGTAATATAACCTAGGTTCTGCTTCCGTGTTTCATTGTATTTCCACTACAGTAGAAACCTCCCATGCTAAGCTAAGCTTGCACACATGAACACGTTATAGGATATAGAATCAAACACAGTACCTACCTATTGATACGAATATAACATATTATGCAGTTGTAAGACTGTCTTCGATTTTATAAAACCCGAGCATTGGGTCCGATAAAAAACTATAGGTACATTTTTACTTATATGTTTTGGTTAATCTTAAACGACTGAAATCTTAAAATCTTTAACGACACAGGCCAAATCACTAAACGTAAAGTAGTAAACTGATTTTGAGGATACGTTAGTCGACTAAGTTAAAACGCATACCTAAGTCCTAAGTTTTGTGCGCGTTGCGAACAGCACTTAACAAGTTGTTAGTTCGCAACGCAAACGAAATTGTGGGTGTAAGCTTGTTGAAGATGAGATACCTGCACCACATACAAACATATTTTTGAATAATCTAATGTTTTTTTTTTTAAATTAAATTACATATTGGCTTTTTTCTTACCTGAACAGTCCTGAAAAGACTGGTAAAAGGTTCTGCCACTCATAACTCACAGGTGACCTGTATTTCGGAACACCTAGTATTTCGCCCCCGAAATATGAGCAACGCCATTTTTCACTTGCCAAAAAGCAGAGTATAAATCATTACATTGGTAAAATAGCTAAACATTCGCGGCATTGTAAATCACGCACCTTGGTCTGCCTTCTGGGGGAAACATGGATTTATGTGTGAAATTGCGCTCGCGTGTCGGTGGTGCTCAAACTTTTGAGTGCTTTGACCTCCCTAGTTAGCTGCGCCTTTTTTTAGTAAAATTGAGCAAGCTTTGCGGATCAAATCATTAAAAAAAATTATAAATATAAAATAATAGCCCGTATTGTCTCACAGCAGAGCAAAGGTCTTGTTTAAAAAACTTTAGGATAAAACCTATATTCTGCACTATGACTTCGAATCAAAGAACTGAGTTTTTGTAATGTGATTGGTCCTTTATAAATCCTTCTTTTATCAATATTAATGTACTAATGTGTATATACATAAAGCTTATAAAATAAAGGACTGCTTATTTCTACCATTACCATATTTAATTAGGCATGCATTGTTCACACAGATATAAAATATGCATATGTAGATACATAGATGAACACTTTATTGTACACCAACAAGAACAAAGCAGAGTAAAACAATAGAACAAGTATAAAAAAGCATAAAAAGGTCCGAAATTAGGATGCACAAGTTGAGAAACGCTGGTTTTAACGCAAATCCAGGAATTCAGGCGCGGAGCTGTGTGCTGGAGTGTGAATTGAGGCACAAACGGCCAATTACTGAATACCTAATACCTAGTGCACCTAGACTTTAGACTGACCTATTTAGATGCTACGTGAACGTACAGTGAACCAAATGATGAACAGAAGACCAAATGATGAACAATAGTCTGTGATGATTGATACTGTACGTGAAATTGAATTCTTATAAACCCATTGATTTACAGCGAGCCGCGTTATTTACTTAAAAAAAAATTGGTTGTCTGTAAAGTTAGTTTACGGACGATAGTTTAACGTGACTTCCAGCGTAACGGGATAATGAGTGTTACCGGACAATGACAGCGTTACCGGACAATGACGTCAACGTTTTCGTGCATGCAGCCGGCGTTCATCGATTTATTAGACGTGACTACGTCAAAATATTTTGAACTTAAAACAGTTTGGTAACAGTGCTAGCGAAATATAATAATTAAAAATTTCTAGGCTATTTCATTAATGATAAAACTCTATCGTAAAAAATTACAAAAATTATTTAAAACTGCAGATGTTCATTTTTGTTGACGTCTGAAAATTGTTTGTACTGTTTTCTGCATCCATTTTGCTTTGATACTGTCTTACAGCTTTTTTTATATCCATCATGGCACTGAAAAACCAATTAGAATACCGTTCATGCTTGGTCAATCGCGTTTTGTAAATTTTCGCAAGGCAATTACACTGATTGGAAAAGAAATCACTATAGTAGATTATCCACTAAGGGGATAAAGCAGTGTCTTATGTCGCGGGTGGCATGCGAGGGAGTTATGTAGGGTCCTGAGTGACGCGAGGGGTTCAAGCTACCCAAGACGAAGACAGGCTTTATCCCAGAGGAGCATACTCTACTTTTCACACCTTCTGCGAGACAATAAAAAGCCAGGGCTCCAGCAGCGAACATGCACCGTCTTTTGTTTCACAATCTTTGAAGTCGCGCCTTTTTGCTTTTTTTATGAGTGGCCAGTTCGATTTTAGAACAAACCTTTTTACAATGCCATATGGGCATTCTTTTACTTATAGTTTTCCACGAGTTTCCTCAAGAATTTGACGTTCCAAATTCAAATCACATTATAACCCTTGGGAGTTTCATACAACATTACCTCCCTTGGTAGGTAATGATTTGCTTTACCTCGATGATAGCATGATATGTAATTGGATATTGTCGAGCAGGTGGTGTGAAAATATTTTTATTGCTCTTGTTTCTGTTGAGTTGTTCAGCGACATTGAGTAACAATCATTACATAAATATCATTTCATTAGTGTTAATCATCATTATCATCGACCTATAGCAGTCCACTGCTGGACGTAGGTCTCTCCCAAGGCGCGCCTTTTGAGCCTCTACCTTCTGCCAGCTATAGCGCGCAGATCATCGCTCCATCTAGCCAAAGGTCGTCCTTCACTACAATGTAGTGTTAAACAGGCACTGCAATTATACCGTTCGTTTCGCGACATTTGTCTATAACGCTTATTTTTATGGTACGTAATTCTTTATATTTATGAGTTTTTTTAAATTACTTGCCACCCTAATTGTTACCTATTGTATGTCAACCTGTTTACTTTAAGTTATTCACAAACAAAAAGTTTTTCTTTCTTTCTTTAATACAATGTCGCCACTTAGATATTTGCAAATACATTTTCATTGCTTAGCAAAATAATTCGTACAAAATATTTTGACTCACATATTTCTCGGTAAAAATGCATTGTCCCATTTACATTACAATGGGTGGTCCATTAATCAGCATATCACGTTTAATCATTGTATCGTTTGGCATCGTGTTGACTTGTAACACTGAATTTGATTCTACGTTTCTTGTTACAAATACTTTTAACTTTCTTAGAAGGCATAGCGTTGTAATAAGAGTTTATTACATATTTACACTATGTGATTTTATCCGGTCATTATTTGACACTCCAGAATGCTTGCGCTTTTCATTACGTATTTATTAGTATGTTATTTAGGTATGTTATGTCGACTTGCACCAAAGTATCACAGTACCTAAGCAATTACTTAACTTGCTTGACAGTTCTTAACGGTCTGAATTGCTTTTGACAGTTTGGTGCAAGTAGGCATTAGTGTATTTTGTATAAAGTTATTAGTAAGTATAACTTTTCTAACTGAGAATATATATTACTAACATTGACCATAGATAATAAGAGGTGGCTCTTCTAAAACAGGTTTATCAAACTTACCAAAAGAGCGTCTAAACCTTGTAAAAATCTAAATATATTTTGATTTATTTTTGAAGTATTATGATATTAAAAATAAAAATATATTATTGTTTTCCGATCCGTTCCTCCATTACGATAATACAAAGAGGTTACCTGGAAGAGAATGCTAACAAGCATTAAGTTCGCCTGTTACTACCCTACTTGTTTTTTACCTTTTTACCTTTTGTCTAAAATTCAGTATGAATATAGTTTATGAGTTATTAAAAGACACAGGAAAACCCGCAGGCCAAATAGGATGGCCAAATCCAAATCGATATTTAATTTATAAACATTCATATAATAATATAAGTTTTGCTACACCTGTTAATTAATCCGTTGAATACACGTCCTGCTCAGCACAGCCCTAAGATGTACAATATGATTGATAGGGCTTTCACTGAAAATTTCAAATATTGATTAAAAGTCTAAAATATGGAGCAATAATTACATTGCTATGAAAATTTAATTTTTTGATCATACGAGAAACAGACAAAAAGACACACGACTTTTTTACACGCTACACGCCAGCGACTTCGCTTGTAGCGTGTAAAGTCGCCCAGTGTCATCGGCGTTTTTACAATCAGCTTCTTGACAATCCTTCCCAAAAGCTAACACGCTCACACGCTAGCGTTTAAAAACGCCAACAATCAGCTTATACAAAAGCTTGTATGTCATCGACGCTTAAAAGTAGAATTTTATTTCTATGCACAGAATTTATTCAATATACAGCAGACTTTACATTTAGTAATTTAATTATTCCTCCACGTCGCAAACTTATGCTAAAATTTTGCATAATTTCCCACAACCCTAAATTAAAACTTTGACACACGGACAGTCGCATACGAAAAAGGGATCTGTATATAAAATTTGCATTCTTGGCAGCCCTAAAGTAGCCAGCGTCCCAAGGGTTGTCAACTTCGACAATTTGGCTGGACAACTTGCACCAGTGTCCATCCCATAATGTATTTACCGTGGCGAAATATTAATCCATCCAGTGAAGAAGCGACTATAGTTTGTTGGACAGCAGCCATAGATAAGTGCACAGATGTATCACGACTTAATTTTGTGACGACGTTTACCTACTCGTAAAGTGCACTTGCGTGTAAAGCAGATGCGACGCTTTACGATGGTTTTGTTTTTTTTAGGTTAGATTCTACTGCATTTTAATAACACGCTCAGTATAAAAACGAATATGTGTTACGTGAGCCATCGCTTCAAATTACAACAAAGCCTATCTTTTAAAATATATACCTTATGCATAGATAATTATCGACGCATAAGGTTGCTAACATAATTTTCAATGGTCTATGACTAAAGCTTGATTTATCTAGTTTGCAATCACGATTTAACCGGA
This sequence comes from Lobophora halterata, assembly GCA_932526365.1. Classification (NCBI taxonomy): domain Eukaryota; kingdom Metazoa; phylum Arthropoda; class Insecta; order Lepidoptera; family Geometridae; genus Lobophora; species Lobophora halterata. The sequence continues at coordinate 4,548,290 of OW052026.1, forward strand.
AATAAAAAAGTTAGAGTCAAAGAAACCGCAATCACAATGGTTGATTTTCCCTCCAAAAGTAATTAATGATAATTGCCGTGAAACGCCCATTTATGTACAAATTAACGAAATTAATGTTCCAACCACGAAGATCCATTAGAGGTCAAGGTCAAATTTTAGCAGAAACAAGTTAAAAATTAAGCACTTTTTAGTTCTGCTAGTCATAGATTAGCAGAACTAAAAAGTGCTTAATTTTTACAATTGGTTAATATTAAATAACCCTACTAGCGGCTTTATCAAAGTCACTCCCAGTCACAGTGTTACTCGCTGTGATAAAAGTTCTAACGAGTAACATTGTGATGCGTTGGGACCCACCAAAAGTGTAAGAGTGGGCCACACGTTTATTGAACCAAGTAGAAATCAGTCTAAAATCTTAACACCAAATTTTCAATTTAATCCTATCGTATGGTACCTATTACTTGTCAGACTATAAAACCAAACAAGGTAATACACGACAACCGACTTCAATCGGAATGTCCTAGTGACCGTAGACACTACTGAAATATTTTTTTTCAGTTATTTTGAATTCAAAACCAAAGTACTGAACCGATTTTCATAAAATTTCTATGGGGCCAATCTGGAAGTTGTTCCTTCAACAATTTAATAATCAACCGAATTGATAATTTCCTCCTTTTTTATGCTCGGTTGTAAAAAAATGCATTTCGATAGCTCGTGATCGCTCATCTGTTAAATTAAACTCTATAGGGTTATAACCTCTACCTTGGAATAAAGCCTAGATCGTCAATTGAATCACAAAATCCATAGTAAAGCCATAACGCTCGATACACAAGGAAACAAACCATCTAAACTATACAATTTAGTACGTAATATTGTCGGTGGTAGGATAAAAGATGTCACTGCCTCCAAATTTAGTACTAAAATGTTTGTTAGGTCGCGACCCGAACTCCTTACTGTCGAAATAAATTAGTATTTTATCTCTACGGGTTACTTGAATTTTTTATCTATTCGGATTTAGAATGGATTTGGAATAATCTGTGCATTTTTATTGAAGGAGCTTGTTAGTTTGACAGATGTCAAGCTCTAGTAGATCTATTATTCAAATGTCAGTGGTTGCGTGCATGAAAGAATAGGATTGTATGCTGATGAACTAACATAAAAAAAATAATCATTATTTGAAGAAAATAAGGAAACTTATATTCTTAAATTTTGATTCTTTCATTTTATAACAGTAGGTAATTTAATTAAAATATTGTGTCATGTTTTTTCTGGTAATTAAATAATCTTTGCCAATTTAAAACAGACCGTCCAAGTAATAATTTCCAAAGTTTTTATTTATCGATAAGAGACGAGATTTTAATGCATTTCTGTCTACCTAGCATTGATAAAACACCTACACGTGAAAATATTTTAGAAGCCACGTTACTATTAGTATTTCTTTTTAAATATCTTTATTAAGGAGAATCCTCAAATCCGAATTCCATACAAAATGTTTCGGACAAATACTCAAAAAGTACGCAGTATTATAGTAATTTATTATCTATTCGTTTCGTCTTATGTTTTTTGATTTCGTCAACAAAAAAAGTAAAAGGTTTCATACTTTAATTAAGATTTTATACGTGTTTTAAAATTAACCCTACTAACTTAAAAACACGTATAAAATCTAAATTAAAGTATGAAACCTTTCTTTTTTTTTTGTTGACGAAATCAAAAAACATGGACGAAACGAATAGTGTGAAAAAATTAATATAATACGGCGTACTTTTTGAGTATCTGTCCGAAACATTTTGTATGGAATTCGGATTTGAGGATTACCCTTAAACAAAACTATTTCAACCATTTAGATCAGCTATTTTAGACACTTCAAACGGTAGTTCATGCTACTAAAATTACCTCAAAAATCACTTACAACAAAACGAATGACGGGTGACTGACAGAAGTGTTGACAGTTGACAAGTCAACGTCGAAAAATGTTAGGCATTTTTATTTCGAGCTTGCAAGAAACATATATCCATTCATCTTTCCTTACAGACTTACTCATCTATACACAGGGTGGAAAAAAATGTGCCCTGACGGAAAACCACTTTAAATCCTTAAGATAGGTTATTTTACATTCCTTTATTTTAAAAAGAAACAAACCTGTATGTACAGATATCTCGACAAGTTTACTATTAATCGATTGGTTTTTTACTACTAATCGATAAGATTATTGTGACTGTAATAAATTTTGATCTTAGAAATATTAAATCATAAAATCTAACATTAATTTGATTTTATTATCAATACCACCCCACCCTCTTTTTGACGTAACTAGGTACGTCTAATTAATCAATTAACGCCGGCTGCACGAAAACGTTAACTTCGTTGTCCCGTTACGCTGGTAATGACGTTGTCACGTTAAACTATCGTCCGTAAACAATTTTCCTAGTTAATTTTAACCCACGTGGGAATTATCAAAATTGTTGATCTTTGCCATAATTCTACCAAGTTATCAGTAAGTTATTGTTGTAGTTGTTATGGCCTCGTCAGGGCAATCTAAGTTGCGCTGATAACAATTATAAGTTTGTCGCTTGACGACAACGCCTTTTAATGTTGCTTGTTTTGTTTATATTTCGAACCAACTTGATAATATATGGCGGTTATGTTCGGTGAAGGGGAATCCTCAAATCCAAATTCCATACAAAATGTTTCGGACAAATACTCACAAAGTACGCCGTATTATAGTAATTTTTTCACAATATCCGTTTCATCCATGTTTTTTGATTTCGTCAACAAAAAAAGTGAAAGGTTTCATACTTTAATTTAGATTTTATTCGTGTTTTAAAATTAACCCTACTAACTCAAAAACGTATATAACATATTAACGTATAAAATCTAAATTAAAGTATGAAGCCTTTCACTTTTTTGTTGACGAAATCAAAAAACATGGATGAAACGAATAGTGTGAAGAAATTACTATAATACGGCGTACTTTTTGAGTATTTGTCCGAATCATTTTATATGGTTACGTTTCGTTTAGTTAGTCCTCTGTGCCTCTGTCTAAAATATTTTATTCTAATAGTACGATGACACACAAGCGTTTTTACAAGCTGATTGTTGGCGTTTTTAAACGCTAGCGTGTGAGCGTGTTAGCTTTTGGGAAGGATTGTCAACAAGCTGATTGTAAAAACGCCGATGACACTGGGTGTATTTACACGCTACAAGCGAAGTCGCTGGCGTGTAGCGTGTAAAAAAGTCGTGTGTCTTTTTGTCTGTTTCTCGTATGATCAAACATAATTGAAATTTTCATAGCAATGTAATTATTGCTCCATATTTTAGACTTTTAACCAATATTTTAAATTTTCAGTGAAATTACTCATATTGTACATCTTAGGGCTGTGCTGAGCAGGACGTCTATTCAACGGATTACTGATAAACATAGTACCTAATTACCTAAGTAGTACAAAAAAATTCAAACAGTGAATTAAATTTATTCGCTCGTTTTTTATACATAATAATGATGATGTGAAACATCTGTGATCTGACATCTTATTTAAGTACTTTGTATATTTTTACCCGAATGCCAAGGAAGGGTTATGGTTTTCGCGCGTATCTTGTATGTATGTATGTAAATTTCTGTGTTACCTCGTATCTTCCAAACGGCTGGATGGATTTTGACAGTTAAGGCATCGTTAGTTCTTTTTAAACTTTAAGCTTGTTAATAATTTCTACGTATAAAAATATTTATTTCGGTGTATATTGATGTGAAGCTCAATGTATAGCTTTTAATTTTATCGTGTTGCAAAAATAAAACAAAAACAAATTAAAGTACGCTTGTAAATTTTTTACGGCGCAATGTTCATGACACGAACTTTGATTGTTAAAAAGTTAATAAAGCAGGAACATAAACCGCGAACTAAAAATGTACTATTCCGAATTCTCACGAAAACCATTATTTTAGCGAAACAAGTAGTAAAATACAGTTTGAGGAAAAAACAATGTAATTTTGCGAAAATGCCATTGAAGAGACAGTACCTATTTATAATGAATGGAAGCAAACACATTTTGATTAAGTATATCGAAAATCAAAAAAAGAAATATAAAATAGAACAAATTCAGTGAGCCTTACAGGATGATGTGTATCATATTCGCATATGATGTGTATCATCTGGTATCGCATATAAATTTGGAAATATTATAGTTACTTCATTGTTGAGGTTGGTATCATATGACGGCTAACTTCCTGTAAGACACTTCCGTTGCATTATACGAAATCACTGCCACAAATTGAAAGCGAGAGGAAATATAAACAAGTCTAAAGATAAAATTAAAAAAAACTTTACACATATGGTAAAACAAAATAATTGACGAAGCAACAAAATCGAGGGAATGCGCTTTAATATAATTTATATATATTTTTTTATAACAATTTAATATTGAAACTACTGAAAAAATGGTACAGACAGTCAGAGGTACAGACCATTTCGCTGTGCGCTCACATAATATAATCTACGAGAATTTTTGTCTAGTTTAGAATTTTTAACAATTCATTAATGCTCTGCAGAACGTGGAACAGTGCCAACAGCATCCTACAAGTCATCGGGAGCAGATATTACTCGCCCATCATGCAAACTTTCAATCGAGTTTTGATCCAATAGGCTGCAAAGCTCGATTGGAGGTGCGCATGATGATAGGTTTAATTTTTTTGTAATATTGTCTTTTCACTGTGTTTTTATGGATCTACATTAGTTGTCCGAAATAAATATTTTGATTTGATTTGATTAATATGTCTTCGGAAAAAATGGAACAGACAGTACAGAGGTACAGACCATTTCGCTCGTTACTGCGCGCTCACAAAATCTACGATCATTTTGGCTAGTTTAGAATTTTTTTACGCAAAAATTCTTGCAATTTAAAACTTTTGAATCACCCGCAGTTTTTCCCGCGTGATTAATACCCAAGGGAAACTTCAGCTATTACTTTCAATGGCGGTTTAAATTTCTCAATAAAAGTTACCGGTTCCACATTGTGTTTGATATTTTGACAGAGCCGTATTGAGAAACTTAGCTACTTCTCGCTGGAACCGCTTAATAAACGTCTTTGTGCTGAGTTCGAGTGTTTTATGTATGGAAGTTTAGGTGGAGGCGTTGGTACCCAGTTTGAGAATCACTTTTGTTTGGTTTTCAGCGGAAATGAATTTGGGAAAATGAACGGTTGGAATCACAATGACTTTCTGCTGAAATTTGCTACGAAACAACTAATTATAGGGTTAGGTTCGTATTTTTTTACATGCTGAGCCACCCACCAATTACATATAATTTTAGTATTTAATGTAATGAAAGGCAGCGTTTTTATTTTTAAATAACTTGTAGAAAAGTTAAAGCTATAAAAAATAACAAGCATTTTATCTGAATATAATTTTATCTTACTTTACTATACGTACTAATTTAAATAATAGTAAGTCTTCGCAATTTAGTACTACACTGCAAAATGTAATCGTACCTATATTGTCCAAGAATCTTAGAATCTTACAACTCTCACGTATTTATAATGGTTTTTTTTATAATGTAAAAGTTTGTCTGTACGTTGGTTTGTCCGCATATAAATAAAAAGTAAACAATTCAAATTAATCTTTCAGAGTTTCAATCATGACCAAAAAGACTAAACTGATTGGACTTCAGTAGGTACTTACGAGCTGGTGGCATCATAAAAGATAAAGTATTAACACCAGGCGGGTAAAACCACGTGTAGAAGCTCTATTATTATGGAATATTTATTGGATACCGGAATGGTAAAAGGGTACATACCGTTATTGTGCGCCGTTACCGTAAGCAAGACGGTTTTCATACTATTTGAGCAATGATAGAAATTCCAAGCTAATATGAATGTCTTTATAGGACTTAGACCTAGATTCTAGACTTGACCTGTTATGCGACTTATAGTACGAAGACACACGGCTTTTTTTACACGCTACACGCCAGCGTTTCCGCTTGTAGCTTGTAAAGTCGCCCAGTGTCAGCGGCGTTTTTACAATCTGCTTGTTGACAAGCCTTCCCAAAAGCTTACCCGCTCACATGCTTGCTTTTAAAAAAAAACGCCAACATCAATCAGCGTGTAAAAAATCCGTGTCTCATCGACGCTTTAGTGATTTGTATCCAGGCCTATCTTAGTCTAATATAAGTAAGCTACTAAATTGGAGGCGTACCTTGCAGGATTCTAACTCATCTAGATAGAATCATTTTAATTTCAAGATGTCAACACAGTGCAAGATTTGCTGATGGCAAGCAGTAATGTGTAAGAATTACTGCGTTTCGGTTTGAACAGCTCTCGTATGAAGTACCCACACATTAATTTAATAAGCAAATATACGTGTCAGAACTAATATTGTAACACATAACTTTAGCGACAACCCTGAACCGGGTCACAGTCTCAGGTGGTCGCAACCCTACCGCACTTAACTTAGCACTTCACTTACACGGTTATAACTTAATACCTACTTACATATGTGCCTTCTAAAATTAGCAGCAAAAAGGTGTAAGCCCAAAGGGTTGTAAAACTTGGAAGCCCACCTACACCTTTTCTCTTAAGGTATTTACAAAGGTAATTTAAAAATTAAAGTAAAATATTTCATTTTTATCATACGTTAATTTGCACGTGCTGCATATTCACAATTGTTCATGTTCTATTAGAAGATGAAATGAAATGAGATTTATTTGTCAGAAGTATGGTCATTACAAAGTCTTATATTAGTACAGTATACTTGCTGGTGCCCGCGACTTCGTCTGCGCAGGTATCTTTATAAATTGTAGCATTTGTGTTATTCTGATGTACAAGCTATATTATTGTAAAGTTTCATTAAAATCCATTCAGTAGTTTTTACGTGAAAGAGTCACAAACATCCATCCATCCATCCATCCTTACAAAATTTCTCGTTTATAATATTAGTAGGATGAAGATAAAGGTCATTTATATGCAGATTTATATTTTTGATGTTTGTTATATTAGAACTTTGTTATTTATAAACCGATTTGAAAAAAATATTTTTTGTATGAAAGTTATACTTTCGGATTGGTCCCATAGATTTTAAGAATTGTTTGATATACAAAATCGGTTCAGTAGTTTAATCAAAATAACTGAGGATGTGGTGGCCCAGTGGATGAGGCCCTTACCTTGCGATCTGATGGTCGCGGTTCGAATCCCGGTTTCGGTCAAAAAAATCTATGTATGCATCCAACGTTCTCGCAGAGGTGAAGGAAAACACCGTGAGGAAACCGGCATGTCGTAAAACTTTAAAGTATGAAAACATGTGTGGAGTGCACGAAAGGAACCTCTTCGAGGTGCACTTGAAATCCTTTCATCACACTGGTTCGAATAACTAGTGACGCGATAAAAGCGAAAAAAAAAACTAAAATAGGTAAGGTGAGCGCGATGAATACCCGTTACAATGTGATAACTGACTGAAAAAAAAAATCGTTGAAATGAATAAAATTACGTATTTTACTTCACTGTGAGTTTTCAGTGGTGTCTACGGTCACAAGAACAGTCCGATTGAAGTAGGTTTTTGTATGTATTTGTAAAACGATTATGATTTATATTAAAAAAATCTAGTTTCAGTATTACGTAAATGCTTAAACTAAGTGCCTAATTAGTAAAGTGGTGGGCATTACTCTCCTACATGCTAAGTAATTAGTGCTTACTTAGCAGGGATTAGCGACAACTTGAGAAAGACTGCTTGGTAATATAAATAGTACTGAAAAGTTGAGTCATTTGAGAGACTTATTTTATTTCAAAGTACGCTTATAACATTTTCATTTTCTAGATAGGTACTTATTTTAATTATTATTTATTCTCAAAATACTTTATAGTGCAAGCAAGCTATGCTCTAAAAATTTTGACTTACAAGTAGGTACTTGATTGACTTTAAACCCCTAATTAATTAATTCTGAACTAAGAGACATTTTATTAAAACGTTATTCACTATTTATGCAAAATTTTAATATTCAACGTACTTTTTTTGAATATCGTAGCAAGTTTTAATATAAACTATGAATATATTAATGATTAAATAGTGCCTTAGTATTTAGTTACCTATTAACTATAAGTATAAAAAATTGGTCTGTAAAGTTGGTTTACAGACGATAGTTTAAAGTGACTACCAGCGTAACGGGACAATGCGCGTTACCGGACAATGACAGCGTTACCGGACAATGACGTCAACATTGTCGTGCATGCAGCCGGTGTTTATCGATTTATTAGAGTAGTCACATCGTAGTCACGTCAATAATTGAACAATTATTTTTGCAATTTTTGTACAAAAAACCTTATACTAGCATAGCAAAAACACGAACTAAAGTAGGTAACTAAACAAAAAACTGTGTAAAATGCAACGTAAACTGAAATAAATAACCTAGTCCTATTAAAGCTACTAAATTCAGACTCTTTGTTCAAATGTACGCTAAAAATATAGCGACAAATTCGCAACGTTTTCACGGAATTCGCTTCAAAGATTCATAATAGTGCGGCCATTACTTTTAGGCACATTCTTTGAACCTGGCAGTCGGGTAAATGGCGCTTTTGCTTGTTTGTAAGTATAATCATGAGTTTTGAAAGTAAAATCTTTGTAATAAGAGCCGCCGCAGACAGGACAGCATGGAAGGAGTTCTAGGAGGCCTATGTCGCAAGACAAATTGTAATACAGCATATCAAGCATAAATATAAACTAATCTGATGAATTTATTAATAATAGTTATAATCTTATCTGATAATCAAATTGTAATTTTGTTTTGCGTTTCTACGCGAATATTATGTATGCCAGTTCTTGGTGAGACATGTATGTACATACTCTGTTACCTACAATATAACCTACCGTGTTTCGTGCAATATAAAAATCTCTATCTTTATCTTTATCCTTAACTAAATGTAGTAGCATATACCTAATGAAGAATAAAGGCTCTTTTATCTTTATCTTTAAGTAGAATCATACCTAAAATTACAAGTTGTTAAAAAGAAAACTGCGAAAAAAGTCTTGACTGTATGTCGTTCCGGGTGGAATCTTCATTTTAGTAGTCTAAGCGATTCAGGACCACAAAATTATGAATTAAATAGCTTTTGAAAATAAACTTATTATAATGACTGCACTCTGAAAATAACATACTTCTAAAAATAACCACTTCTGAAACACACCTCTAAGAATTACCATTAAAATGAAAACTTTTTCCATTTCCGAGAAGGAAATACAACTCTTATGATTCGCTTTATTACCAAACATATCTTTTCACCGCATTCTTGGATTTTTTGTCATTTCTACATACATACTTACTCAAATATAATTTTCAGTTTGTTTAACAAATCTTTCAACAACCAACATAAAAGTCTGAAATCATCTGGCTCATAATTAATAACGGTGTTCCTATAGAACACCAAGATAGACAGTATCAAACCAAAATGGATACGGTATACAGGACAGAAAATTTTCAGACACATGGTCAATAAAAATTAAATATCTCTAATTTCAAATAATGATCGCATAGTAGTTATAACACCATAATAGTTATCTAGCCTAGAGTTACTTCTCTTTTTCGAAGATTAGCATTGGACTATGTACTAAAAGTCAGCCAATGTGGCTCCCTTTTCTTGGTCGCATTTTCAATGTACTTCAGTGTGATTCTATACGTTAATACTTCTATCGCTCGCATACAACCACACAAAGTAACTCCTAGTCTATTCATGTGTTATTATTAACACATAGGTAAATTATTATAATATCAAGAACATAATTATCAATTTCTGATGTATTCAGGCCTAATGATACGTAATTATTATAAAATCATTCAATATTCATTATATAAATCCCTTTATAATTGAGGCAAATCTCAAAGGAAAATCGGTTAAGGGGAAGCGATTCTGTGATTTTAATAAAACATGTTTTTGATTTAATAAATAGTTATAATTACCGACTGCAATTCGAACAAAGGAATAAAATTTAAGTTTTCTATTTACGTACATACAATGTACATATGACTTCAATTTAATTATATAGCAGGTATATTAGTTAGATTACTTATGTACATCAAAACTACAATCTGCGTAAACAAAATATAGTATTTTTTTAAATATTTACTGAATCTGTAATCAGACATTTTCTATTTCATGTTGTATTTTGCTCTAAGAATAATCACCTTAAAAGATTCCACCAACATTTGAGGTATTTGCGTTTAATTAATGTTACAATTAGTGAAATTATATTTTGATGAGGAGCTAACTAGGAACAAAAATATTTACTTACAAACGCAATTTTACACAAGGTAATCATTATCATGATTATTTTTTATTACAGCATAAGCTAACTACTACAATCTATATATATTACAAAATTTACAAAAGGAAACAATTGGGCCACCCATAGACCGTTGCAAACGATCTATAGGTAGCTCAACTGCTCCAACTCGATACCCGATGGCAGCGTGCCGAGGATACTGGCTGCATTGCCTCTTTGTATAGCAAGGCTTATTCTTTGGCCCAGATAGCTGCCAGCCCTCTGATCACGCGTCGCTTCGACCAGACGCTCTGACAAAATTTTTACAACAAGGTAATTGAATTTGACTTTGATAAGTTTTTTGAACTTAATTCTCAAGGCTTCGTTCGTATGGAATCTAAACAATCTAAGTAGCCTATAAATAAGCCTGGTTCTATTTTCAGAACCGCTTTGTCAAATTTTGATCTGGACCGCCCTGGAGTTTCGAAGTAAACATACATATTTAAAAGTTTTTTAATTTTGTATATATTTGATTCAAATCCTTTCTTAAATTGTAAGCAGACAAAAATATATAAAATATTGATGTGACAAATTTGTCTCAAATTTAAATCTTCATCGAATAAATGATAAATTTTATTTATGTATAATTTTTCGTAGTTCTATCAAACTATAAACAAATTTGTTAGAGCTTAATATTAACAGTTTCGCCTTAGCACATCTTAGCTCAAACAAAATGCAAGTAATGCAGCATTGTATTCAGAATTAGATACCTCACCAAATGATAGTTTATTTCTCTTTTTTTTTCTAAATAGGTATATCTTTCTTTCACACGATCAATAGTAGAATTACCTTTTGTTAGTTTGAATTAAAATCGATTGGTATTATTAGTTTTTTTTGTCAAATAATATGTAAACCGTTAGTACAATGTCATTGTTTGTTTAGCTTAATAATATACGTAGAGTATTTTTATATATTTAGAAAGGAATATTTTATTACCAATAATATCTGTGAATAAGCTACTTATACCTACCTAATAAGCAGCTTCTTCTTCTCAGAAAAAAATATCGAGAGGAAACCGGCATATCAGAGAAAGGTTCAAAAACATGTGTCAATGCACGAACGGAGCCTCGTCGAGGCGCACTTGAAATCCTCTCACCACCCTGCAGAATGGTCACTAGTCACCAGGGCCCTGGTTCGAATGAACTAGTGACACGATGACAAGAATCAGCAACTGCTTTTATAATAAAACAAAATAGCTAAGTGATAAAACTTATTAGGAAATAGGAAAATACTATGTATGTAAAAAATAGTATGCGTAAATTTATGTTGTAAAAAAAATATTTTTAATAAGTACCTACAATTAAGTCTTGCGTGACAAGCATTATGTACACACAATGAAATTTAATCAAAAACAGTTCCTGAAATAACTTCCAACCCAACGAATAATAATCAAAGTTCTAATTAAACCAAATGATTTATAACTGATTTAATTAAACCAATATCTAAACAATAGAATTAATTACGCAATCGCGCAGGTACAGTCAGCCAACAATCATCAATCAAGACGCGGTACTGTCAGCTCTTCCGGAGGTTTCGCATGCTAATTCTATTTATACCTACATAAATCTATCGAAATTACGGTGTATAGGCATAAGCGATATAGACCGGGGTTTAACTTTAATGTTGTAGTTTAAGTTAGGTTTATTATATTTGTAGTGTGGTCACACGCTATAAGTTGTCACAAGTTTCATACTTTAATTTAGATTTTATACGTGTTTTAAAATTAACCCTACTAGCTTAAAACAGGTATAAAATCTAAATTAAAGTATGACACCTTTCACATTTTTTGTTGACGAAATCAAAAAACGTGGACGAAACGAATAGTGTGAAGAAATTACTATAATACGGCGTACTTTTTGAGTATTTGTCCGAATCATTTTGTGTTGGTTTTCGTTTTGTAGTAGTTTGGAATTCGGATTTGAGGATTGGCCTCCTACCTTTTCCTTATTTAAAGTCGGTTAAAATATTATGCTTTTACCTACAAATTAATTAAATATCTAGATTAGGTATAATATGTCTATACATATGAAAAAAAATCTACTGACATAAGATTTTTTTTAATAATTTCAAAAGTGGGCCGTGCGAAATTTGCAGGACTGTCTGATAAATAACTACTAGTTGGACTAATTATTCGTAGAAAAAATTCTATATTCCAAATAAAAAATCTTTATTTTTTCTTACAGAACATTAACCCATCCAACTATACGTTTTATCAATAGATATATGGACCATTTCCTGGGATCGCGTATCGATACGAGACTTTATGATGAATGGCCGGAATCTACCGGTGCTTACCTTTACCTCTGTATTCAGTAGTTACAGTTGAACAATGGTAGACTATTGTACAGTTGGGTTAAATTATCCTAACCCTCTCTTAAATCATGCTTAAACCCTTATAATTTCAGAGGTCCAAAAAAGGTGCTTTCTTTGTTTTCAAATGATATTACACGCAATTTTTTTTAATCATGCATAATAATTATGTCTTGGCCTAATAAAAACGTGTTTCGTTTATTCTTTGTTGATTGATGCGTAACCTTAAGAAGAGAGATCCAATAAATAGCGTTTTTTTCTTTAATCATGCACAACCCTTAGAAGAGAGATCTAATAAAAAGCGAGTGTTCAATTTTGTGTACAGAAGACACAAAGTCTTTGACGATAACTGCTTCTTTTTTAAACATAGGTGTTTTTAGGTCGTATCAGAAGCCTGAGGGCAGCATAAAACATTTATCACGAAATCCAGAATTGTATTAACTTCGTAATCTTAAATTAATTATGGATCGTTACTTCACAATGATAAGGCTAGATCCGGGCAGCAGTAACCATTCAACTAGAGCCTTGGGTAGCTCTAAGCCAACTTAGAACTTAGATTCAACCTGGAACTAAAGTTTAAGTAAACCCAGTGTAGTTGAGGCTAGAGGCGTCCAACTGACTAAAAACAGACGACATACTACTACTATTTTATTTTTTTAACCGACTTAAAAAAGAGGACGTTATCAATTTGGTTGTATTTTTTTTAGTTTTTGTTACCTCAGAACTTTGTTTTGATGAAATTGACCGATTTAAAGAAATCTCTCTTACTTTCAGATCATCTTACGAACGTACCTACCCTAAATATTTTGAGCTTCTACGTTTAGTAGTTTGGCCTGTGTGTTGTCTGTCAGTCAATCAATCAGGTCTAAGCCTATTAAAATATGGATGATGTGAATGAATTTCCGTTTTAGGGTCAGTGGTTTAACATTTAAAAATAGTACCTACATATTTTTGACTATTGGGAAATTAAAATACTTGACTATTGGGAAACCGAAACACTTATCTGTGTGTAGAAAAAAGGAGCAAAACTTTTGAAGTAGGTATTTTATATTTTCGACTTTCGCATTCCGACTTTTAACTTAATTTTTTTCCGACTTTTCTTTATAATCAAGGCAACTCTAAGGGGGGCGTCTAGCTTTGTTCCATGTAATAGGATCATCGCAAACTTTGCGGTCCAAAATCAAAGGAAGCACTCATTGGATATTGCTTTTATAAAACTATTAAGTATGTATAAAACTGACTGACAAAAATTCAGTCGTAAAATAAAAAAAAAATTGGCTAACCCTATTCTTACACACTTTAGTGGGAAAAACATCATTTCCAAATGTGTAGCTACAGGTAAGCTAAGTGTTCAAAATGCAAGCTAATGCAGCCCTCACAAACTAAGTGCTAAGCTGCATTCAAGCAGCACTTGAGCTTAGTCTAAGCTAGAGGAAATGCATTATATTTAATAACTTAATTGCGGACCAAGATGCCTCATTAAATTGTGTGGTTCAGTTCTTCGAGAATCTAGCAAAAGGAGACGTCAAACGTCAGAATCTGCAAACATAAATTTCTGCCATTTTTTACGGGGGATAAGGTAAACACGCATTACGCACGCGCCTTGCAAAATCTTATTCATGTAAACGCACACTATAATAATCTCGCACACCATCTTAAAATATGCACACAGTTATGAAATAGGTACAGCATATAGTTGTATTTAACGCGAATGGCCTATACATATAGGTTATATGGCCAGCAGAGGGGTACGCCTTCCATTAACATCTCCTTTGGCTAGATTCTCGAAGGGTTCAGCTAGTAGATAATATATTAACATATTACATACACTCCTTAGGTAAGTCTTTACTCCTAAGTAGTAAAAAACATAGGAGAAAAATTAAAAACATATCATGGACTGTGTCATTTCGCGAACTTTTTGAGGTAATTTTTTTTTTTTTTATTTCAGGTACTAGCAGCAAACTTACCTACTTACCCTACAAATGAATACAAAATATCAAAAACATAATAGAGCTTAAGGTAAGTCCTATAAAACTTTTACCTTTTATAAAAGTGTAATAACTTTTTAAAAAAGAATATTGTCCTTGAGAACAGAAATAGATACTTATTTTATGCAAAGTACCTTAGTCGAAACATAAATAAGAGACACTTAGCCAAAACATCATTAAACGATCAAAATTTTCCAATTTCCCTCGAATCTGCATTTTCACCGGATGATAGACATTTTCACAATTTTAAATATCAAATTGATATTACAAAATGGCGCCCAAACGTCATTCGGAAAGCGCGCGAATAATATTTTCGGAAATGAAACGTTCAGGAACAGGACAGATGACAGGAACGAAATTAAAGTTACTGTTATACATTAAAATACCTTAAACAATGAAAAATGATATTTTGCTTATACTGCCTAGTCCGTTGTTATTTTTAAAAACATGATTTATATTCATGACGCATTAAAAGGAGTGAAAACACACCTATAAAGATGATCATTTGAGAATATCTGGCTGTTCGGATTTTGGGTTTTTTTTTATTTGGGTTCATTCATCACACAAACACATTGAAGTGCATTAAAAATGTTTAAAAAAAATGGGAAATTCTAGTACATTTTTGGTCCGATGCAAATTTCCGAAAAAGAGAAGTAACAGGGCTAGATAAATATAAGATGTTAAAAGTACTAGGCTTTTTCATCGTTAATTAAACTACATCGTAAAAAGTAACAAACATTATTTGAAAATAGAGGCTACATCCCATTTGGACAACGTTTCAAGATTTTTATTGACGAGGTGTCTGAATTTTTTTGGTTCTATATCTATATATATTCTATATTACGACTTCATCTTGATTTGATACTGTCTATCTTGGTGTTCTATAGGAACACCTTTATTAATCTATGATTCATTTACTTTTTGTTTAAGCTTAAGTAAAGGGTACCTATGTTAAAGGCGACAGAAGCGCCCTCATTTATTTTCATGAGTTTTTCAGTCAAACTATAAACCTTTTTTATTTTGGCAATGTGCATTTCTCTTTCATCCGGAAGCTACCATTTGTAACAATTAACGATTACATTTGCTGCAATATTTCTCAATTTTCTTTTGACTTTTGTGACCCCTACGGGGACTCTTAAGACCTATTTATGTAATGGTCCAAGAGTTTATATTTGAGATAACTTACAAAGAAATAAATTAATATATACACCGTAATTTTTTATCGTCAGAAAAAAAAAATACGTATAATCAGTTGCCGTTACTGAACACAGATATAGCAAAAAAATATGAAAATATTAAGTCGAATATTTGTCAAAGTCAATTTGATAACTGTAACCGTTAGTAGTTTTCCTATGGATTTGCGTCAGGCGGTACCCTTTATTGGCAATAATTTAAGTATTATCCATCGTTTGAACCCGGATACCTAGCTCGAGCCAGCTCGCTGCAGTTCAGCTCAGGCGCCGCACTCGCTCCGCTGTCACTCGCACATTTTGTAGAAACCCAAAATTCTGACTGCACAGATACAACGTAGTACCCCTTCTGCATTGTCCATTTAAGTTTTTTTGGTAATAAAAAAAATGTGGTGTATAAATCATATCTTAAAATACGAAATCCCTTAATACCACCGTAATGTTATTAAAACCGTCAGTTGACAACGTCAAAGTTTTGAAGATATCAATTATTTAAGAATCCGCGAATCAAAATTCGAATCTTGGATTAGAACGGACAGACTGACAGATACTTTTACATTATTATTCCGGTTATAAATTCATTATTCCAATTTGTTATGGTTCGTTTTTCATGCTGGATTTATTCCAGTTTGGCCTTAAATGTTAAGGTGAAGTTGGTGATTTTTAACTTAATGAGATTTACTTCTTTGACGGTGACATGAGTTTGACACTAATATTTATATTTTTTCTGCTTGAGTAAATAAACGACCAAGTATTTTCTTGCGCTGCAATGCTAAAATGCCGTATATTTTAGATTTGTTTTTTTTTGACGTGACTACGTCTAATAAATCGATGGACACCACCGCGCCGGTTGCATGCACGAAAACGTTGACGTCATTGTCCGGTAACGCTCATTGTCCCGTTACGCTGGTAGTCACGTTAAACTATCGTCCGTAAACAAAATTTACAGATAACCCATTTTTTTTAAGAAATGAGACGCCTCTGCTCATGACCGAGAACAGCGCTACATAGGACTTTGAATCACATAGGCCGGTACAACACCGCGATAGCGTTCGTCAAAAATGTCAAAAGTCATAAATTTCACAATGTACGTAAGAGATTCCTTCCTCTTTTCATACGCTAACACTAATTTTATTATTTATATTATTCCTATGAGTTTTAGACTCCTTAATATCTTGAATACACAGTAATTATTCGACCTTCCAATTCAAACACAATCTGCAAACAAGCTGCTTCAATAAACAACCCTCGATACAGGTATTATGCGATAATCAATACACAGGGTAATCAAGTAAGTGTAAGTAATTTTACGAATTTAAAAAAAATAATTATACTTGTAATTTTGATGTAGTAAAATCTGCATTCCATTTATTCATTACTTGTAACAAATATTCTTCATTATTTGATATAATATTAAGGAACCTTCTTACAACTTAGTAAATAACTCATTCTGATTTCACGAGGAGAAATGGTTTTAATGAAAATTAATTGCAGGTATCCATTATTTCTAATGCAAAAATAGCTGACCTTACTTTTCACTACATTCATGTATAATTTCATAACAATAAATTCATTAATTTTAGTGCATATAAATCCCATATACTTACAAAAACACTGACAATACGTACTGTAAGCCTTACTGCCGCATCAAATAAAATAATAACATCGAGACAGCCCTAGCTACTGGGAGCTACCAATGGCGACAGCGCGGCGTCCTTTGATGTTCCTCTGAGCGGTGACTTTAGCGCCAAATTGCGCGACCAGGGCTGACCCCACACGGTTATTTATTCAAATATGTTTATTTGGATTCAGTTGATTGGACCGCTTCGATCAGCAGCTTTGCGTGTGCAATGATGCGTTATACTGCGGTTTAAGGATCTCTGTCTGCTGTTAGGTTCGATTTCCACTGGGATTGCAGCGACCGGCAGAGCACTTTCAATATCTATCTATCTACCCAGCCTCTTGCACCCACTGTTGGGTATAGGCCTCTTCAGTACGCCACTTTCAATATCCAACAATTTTAAACATGTTCTACTCTATCAAAAATACCAGTATTGAAGGACCGTTGACAGGCCGCTCGTGGCCGTCCAGCAGCGCGGCATGTCAGCGGCCCTGCACTACTGGTCTTATAAGTATAAGTGCACCCGCAAACGCGTCGCCGACTACAGTGACCGGTGGCTGGTCGTCCGTCAGTTTTCATACATTTCAGCACGAATGTAGATTTTTTTTTTAATAGTTAGACAAAAGTACCTTGGTGAAAATTTTGTTTTGCCATGGACGTAGGTCTCTTCTAAAACGCAATACTAAACCCGATCTTTGAATCTTCACATCTACCTCCTACTAGCTATACAACGCAGATGATCGCTCTAATTTTTTTTGACACAAACATTTTTGAAGACGGATAGATATTTGTAACTGAATGAAAATTCTTATTCAAGACCTGGTAGAGTAAAAGTAATGTAGTATGTACAGAATAATATTCCTTTTCCATTCCAATAGATACATTCTCAAATTTTTTTCTCTCAATTCTCTCTATTTTTTTATAAAGTTTATTTATCGAGGACATAGCCACGTGTAGTTTACACATGTGACTTCATTGTAACATGATTCTAATTAAGTAATAACAAAACATTTAAGAGTCATAACAACAATAACTTATTACATACAATAATCTTTCAATTTTCACCATTATCCAGTTAAAACTAAAGTCGAAAATCAAATACCAATAACACAATTACATTTTACAGCTGTTGTACAAAATAAAACATTTAAGGCGCTCCTAGCTATTAATAGGGCAATTTTTTTTATTATTTTTAGTATAAAAGTAGCTGCATCGGTCTGTCTGTCTCAAATTGGCCGAGACATGTAATGACTGTCGCCTTTAAAAAGAGAGCAATCTGAATACTTCGGTCAACCCTATGCTTAAGGCTCGAAGGACCAGTTTTGCGTAACCTGTTTATCGCAGTATGAAAAGGGAGATTGACATGTGGTTTTGTTCTTTGTGTAGCTACTGTTTCCTTTGTAATGAGGAGATTTTTGTTCGAAAATGTCTACCTTAATATATTATTTCGTGCCGTTTTCAATGTGTACTAGATTTGTTAATAGTAAAAGTAAAAAAATAGGGTTCTAAAGTTATTCGTTAAATCGTTTAGCGTTTCGGCAGTTCTCATAGTAAGTTAACTCTTCTTAGCGAATTAAGTGTGATTCCTTAAAAGTTTTAAAACGAGTGTTATATGATAGTATAGTATATGATAGTAGTATAGGTACTTGTATATTTTGAAGTAAGTGGCAGTGAGACCTTAATAAATATTAATCTTAATGATAAGTATAATAAATCGTGAAAGACAATTAATTGCTTAACATAAAAATTGTATTGGTCTTTACTTATTTTACCTACTTTAATTAAAACAGTTACAAACCATAATGTGATAAAATAACTTACCAGTAACTTAACAAATATCATATTTTTTAGTGTAGATATTAAAATATCTAGTATATATCTAATTAGCAACTCATCCTAGTTTGCAATCAACAATCAAACTGCAGGAGTAAATCAACAATTTAATCTAAATCTTCAATTCAATAAACATACTCGTAACCAGAGTAGTTTCTGCTCCCAATAAATTACTGATTCATGCCTGATGCGTATCTACTTTAGTATACGTATAGCCAGTTCGATGCCCGGCGGCTGCAATTACGTGTATGAACGGCAAATTTCCTCTAACGCTGACCTATTGCATCGAGAGATTTGGGGAATGGAGAAGGCATTTCTCACTGTGTGTGTGTTCTTTGTGTGTCTCACTGTTTAGGTGATGTTTTTTTTTATGTCAACAGGTTATTCGATTTAGGACTCCCGCCATACAGGGCAAGCGCCCTAGTGCGGTGTTCCATTTTTAACTTGTGTTATATTTTGTGTATTTGGAAATAAATATTGATTGATTGATTGATAAGGTTTCGAGCTAAGCGCTCTACTGATGATTTCGCTTGAGTCGGTCAGGTCGGTGGCGACTGGCCTTACTAATATTATGCCCATTTTGATTAAAAATAAAATAAAATAAGCCTATATTCACTGACTCCTAAATGTACAGAGATTCTATGTCATGTTGTCCTTTGACATACTCCTAGGCTTTTTACAGATTGTACCAAGTGATTCGATCCATACAGGTTCTGCGTCTATTTTTATAACACCTGACAGATACCTGTATTTCGCCCAGTAAATAAATACATGCCTTCTCCAAATTTCACACAGTCCAATAATGTAATACGTTGGATTTCGACGAAAATATGTATTTTGCCGTGGCCACCGTTTCGGGGAATGTGTGACATAACAATGTTGTCATACGCACATTCCTTTTCAGTTGTGTCGAATTGTTTCAGCATTCAGACAGTTTCAGTCGGCAATATCAGCATTGGTATTGACCTGCATTACATTTCATAGCCAATACTAACATTTTTCAAAGAATTTCATAGAACTAAGTTCGCTGTCGCGTATGCCAGGCATGATTGCATAAAGGCATAAGTTTTTCAGCATCTATTCATACATAAAAATATCCATGGAAAGATATTGTTTTATAAGATTTATAAGATAAATGTAAGCAAACTTAATAATTGTATTTAACATAATTTATTTGAGCATACACAATTTTATTATGTAGATTAAAAATCTAAAACGTTTTTATGCTTACGCTCTATCTCGTTTCCTTTACGAGATATAGCTGTTTCTATGGTGAGGTTATTTTGGAATTTTTATTGAATTATTAATATGGACTGAGAATGCATTGTCATCGAGTTGTGAGCTACTCTAAAAGTTTCAGCCGGATAGCTAATCGAAAAGTACTCGAAATTTGAGTTGCAAGATTTCACCCGGAACGACACACAAACAAACAAGAAAGTGATAAAAACGTGGTAATAAGAACTAGTTACGAATGATTTTAAGCCATGTTAACCTTAAATAAAAGCTTTATGTAAACTAATTTTGATGGAAGAGACTAAATCCAACGAAGGAAATTTCGCACAAATTCTTGAATCAAA
This sequence comes from Lobophora halterata, assembly GCA_932526365.1. NCBI lineage: Eukaryota > Metazoa > Arthropoda > Insecta > Lepidoptera > Geometridae > Lobophora > Lobophora halterata. The sequence goes on from OW052026.1 coordinate 4,569,100, forward strand.
ACCACCCTAAAACCACTGAACAGTGAACAACCGAATACAAGTTCATTAGGAGTATGTAAACGAATTCACCCCAGTGATTTCATTTCTGTTACTCTAATCTTACCGCAGATCTTACTTACCGCAAGTTTCTTAGTTGCCGAGCCCTTGAGTGTGGTAGTTGTTTACTTTACGCTTTCAATTTTTAGTTTATATTTTTTGAATTTGTATTTTTTTGACGTGACTACGTCTCATAAATCGATGAACGCCGGCTGCATGCACGAAAACGTTAATGTCATTGTCCGGTAACGCGCATTGTCCCGTTACGCTGTCAATTTTATTCATAAAAGTATGCAACCATTTCATCAATGTTGTCGTTGTATGACGTTGTCACGTTATACTATCGTCCAGACAAACTTTACAGACAACTAATTTTTTTGTACCTAAATGCTACCTTGAAAATTTTAGCCGGATAGCTAATCAGAAAGTGCTCGATATTCGAGTTGTAAGAATTTATCCGGAACGACAGACAGACAAGCAAGAATGATTTGGTTCTTCTTCTTCTTCTTATCGTGTAATTCTTTTGAACCAGTGTGGTGAAAGTATTTCAAGTGCGCCTCGAGAAGGTCCTTTTGTGCACTTGAAAACAAATACCTACATATTAAACATAATCAAACATACCAAAACGCGCCAAAAAATAGGGCTCTAAATTAGCTAACTTCTAGTACATTTAGGTCCAGGCTAAATTTTGAAAAAGGTAAGTAATAGGGTTAAGGAATTATTATAGGTTAAAATTACTAGACTTTTTAATTGTTAATAAAACTCCATAAAAAGTACCAAAAAATATTTAAAAATGGAGTTATTACATTTATCTTGATGAGGTGTCTGAATTTTTTTTGCCCTATATTATGACTCCATCTTGATTTGATACTGTCTATCTTGGTGTTCTATAACATAACAACATAAACATTCACACACTCACACCCCTGCACTAGGATTCCCTGTGTCGCAGGTGGCATGGATACATACAACACATCACAACATCCAAGACCCGAGAACAAACATTTGTGTTCGTCACACAAATATTCGCTCTGGCCGGGGATCGAACCCGGAACACCAAGCTTCGTAGGCAGGGTCACTACCAACTAAGCCACGGTGTCGTCGAACACTATATCGGTCTATAGGAACACCGTTATTCATCTATGATTAAAACGGTGTCAAAACGAATTATTTACAATGTTCTAAGCTAATCCTCATTATAAGTGTCTACTCAATTTTACCGTCAATAATAACCGACTTCAATACAATAGCTAACACCCTTATACAGGGGCGAAGAGGGCATTGAACTTGCATCAAGTATACGTTTGAAGCAAATTAAATCTTGTCTCTAAGAAAATATGGTATAGTTTTCTATGACTGGGATGACCTCGATTATCATTTTAAATACTGGGTTTTGCTAAGGTGTGGTAATATTTGAAATTCATGGATGTCCAATTTATGGTAACTAATTATTTGTAATAAGGTGTATCGGGGTTAGTTCGGATCTGGGATAAAACCGGATGTGTAAAATTACTGACGAATCTAGTTGGTAGTCAGTCTCGAAAGCCCAGTAATTTCACTAGCTACAGAGTCCTTCGAACCGGAACACAGTAATGCTTACACGTGACTGTTTTACGGTATAATAATTGGCACTGTGTTTGTAACCATCTAGACGAAATCTGGCAAGAGACGTGTCCCAACGTTAGATAAGTGTGAAGAAAATCCTAAAACATCTAATTTCGCGTCATTTCTTATGTAAAACGATTCCTTTAACTTCGAATTTACACAATCTCGAACATATATCTTAGCGACTACTTACCGATATTCAGTAGGAACCCTAGATTCGTGAGACGCTAAAACCAACGCTATCTAGCTATGCTAATTCAAGGATCAATCTCCCAACGTTCCTAGGTTACTTGGAGTTAGTGAGAAAGTTGGTAAAGAGCTAGACCACTTTGATAACTCTGCACAAATGTAAGAAGGGTAACTTATCTGTATTTGGTTTTACCAGTTTACTTTACTGCTAAATACTACCTACTGCGATTGGTTTTACCATCTTTCTCGTCCACGTTTTTCAGCGTTATGTTGTTCGAACAGTTTTTATTATTTTTGTGATGTAAAATACAGAGCAAATACAATGGTATTATCTAGGTCACAAGAGTCAGTTTATCTTAAATGTGAATCCAGTAAGACGGCTATAAACCACCAATTTGTGTGAAAAATATATTTTTTGGATGTATTTCGTTAATGCAGTATTTTTAGATGCGCTTTGGTCATAAGAGTTTAAGTCATATAATACAATAAATGTTTCAACAACTAATATGGCAATATTATTTTGGCAGTCGGGTTTTCAAATTTTATAAACTTTAACCTTTATAGTGTTTTGTATATCATTATCAAATTGCCCGTATGTCATTTATCACATTGCCCGACCATCACGTAGCAATATTCATAATGACCGGGCAATGTGATAAATAATGAAGTTCTGATAATAAATTAATCACTTTGTCCTTAACCTAGTGGCCCCAATCGACGGAAGCCTCGTCCAATGTAGCTGGTCATTATTGATAATGCCCCGGGCATGACATTATTTATTTGTGACTAGTAAAAGTGGGCTAGCTGTACCCTACTACCTAGATGGAACGTCGGTCGAGACGTGCGACGAACTGACTGCAACAAATACCGGGATGAGAAATTTATTCCACTCCAACGGGACATTATTCATGACTCTAGCTTTTTACTCCTTCAATTCCTTGATAACTGTTGAAGGACTGCTGTCATTTCGAAAAGTACTTGGTATATTACCAAAAGCTGGCATGAACAACACATTCACACGTGCGCTTGTATAGTGTCTGTGAATAAGAGCGCGGCGTACCCTATTGAGACCTGTCAAAATTATCATCCTAAAGTCAAGTGTAGTGAAATTACGTTAGTGCGAGTACTTTGACAGCGCCAGCTTTCGTTGAGCGACCTTGTACACACAAGTCATTTTTTACAGGATTTAGGAGGTACAGGGAATAGATACAGGATGTCCTATGGCCATTTAAATATAGTATTACTGACTTTCTAAAATAAAAGTACATACTATAGGTATATCTCTAATAAGCAAACCTTTCTAACTTATGATTAAAAGTAAAAGTAGTAATTTTTCTCCATATCCCATAGGCCGTGGCGTTGGACACCTGAAAGTACCACGATTATGATGTATTAGTGCAAAGAATTGATTTTCCACACAAAAGTTGCGTAGATGTACGCTAATAACAAATCTCATTAGATGCGTAACAAATCAGAATTTGAAAACCACAACCGCTTTTGTTGAATTCTGGGCCAATTGTTCTAAATTTAAGAATCTAAATGAACATTTACCTTTCACTGAATATGAAAATCATAATGCTCGCATTATCCCTAAAACGACATTTTTTAATTTTGCCCATATAACGGCTAGCGCGAGGGCTAAAGGCTTCAGTCCCAACCGGAAGCGACACTGTAAGCTAGTTACAAATTTCATTAGATTCATAACAAATCAGAGTTTGAAAACCACAACCGCTTTTGTTGAATTCTGGGCCAATTGTTCTAAATTTAAGAATCTAAATGAACATTTACCTTTCACTGAATATGAAAATCATAATGCTCGCATTATCCCTAAAACGACATATTTGAATTTTGCCCATATAACGGCTAGCGCGAGGGCTAAAGGCTTCAGTCCCAACCGGAAGTCGTGTTTCAGCCGTTAACTGCCTACGTAAATCCGCTTCCGGTGTGGTATCGTATAAATTGCTCACTCGAAGCGCGGTTTTCAAGTTGGAAATTGCGAGATATTAAAATATTAATTCTGAATGTTTATTCAACTGTGAGTTTAAAAGATAAGTAAATTATATTTTTTAAATGTGTAATTATAATGTATCTCCCATTACTCTTTCTTTTGGCAAAATAATTAAAGAAGCACTAGTATAGTGTTAGTCTTCTTCTTATCGTGTCACAAGTTCCTTTGAAGCAGTGTGGTGAAAGGATTTCAAGTGCGCCTCGAAGAGGCTCCTTTCGTGCACTCGACACATGTTTTCAAACTTTAGGGTTCTACGACATGCCGGTTTCCTCACGATGTTTTCCTTCACCGTTGCGATAACGTGGGATGCATACATAGATTTTTTCGACTGACAAAACCCATTTGCGCATGACTGCCACCGGGATTGGAACCTGCGACCATCAGATCGCAAGGTAAGGGCCTAATCCACTTGGCCACCGTGACCAGCGTAACGGGACAATGATCGTTACCGGACAACGACGTCAACGTTTTCGTGCATGCAGCCGGCGTTCAACGATTTATTAGACTTTGTCACGTCAGTCACGTCAAAATAGTTCAACCGAATGAAGAACCACCCCTTTTTAGCAGTATATAAGTCATGAAGCAGTACATAATATCTATGTTTAGCCACAACATTGAAAAGAAGAAAAGAAATAATTTTATGGTCATGGAAAAAAAAATGAACAAAAAAGGTTGAATTACAGTAAAAAAGAGTCCTCCACACAATGAGGGCCTAGCTCAGCTTTAATGCTGCAGCGTACTGGCAGCACGCTGCAGCGCTGGTGTTCTGCTAGACCCCAATGTGAACATTGGACATACCAGCTTATCAATAACGACTATCTTTGTACCTCCAACCCCAAATGTACCTACCTAAGATTATTCTTCATGACAAAGGGCTGAAATCATATTTCCTACATGTATGGAGACATTAAAAACATAAGCACGGCCTCCCCTACCTAATGCTAATTCACTGGGGACTGCCAAAGAGCAGATACCTATGTTACAGATGAGGCTATCCATATTTCGCTATCTTTTTTTTACTACATGTATAGGTTTGCGTTTGACCACCATCTCTCCTGATGGTAAGCGACGGTGTGGTCGACGATGTAGCACGCTTACCTAGAATAATCCTGTTCACTCTTGACTAACCGTTATCAATTTAACTATATCGCCAACTTATCCATACTTCTTTCCTTATCAGTTTTTTTACCAATATTTTCAATTAGTACAATCAACAAGAAAAGTGTTACGTAAAAAACAACTTAACGCCTGACCAGGTGATAATAGTAATACTTAACACAGGCAGGCGGGATATTCTTTTGAATTTTGTTAACACATTTCAACTGTATTGATAGTAAGGTCCTAAAGTTTTCTGGCCTACCTATATATATAAATCGGAGTTACAAAATTTTTAGCATAATAAATTGCTGAACATTTCGTTACCTACCCCATATCAAAAAATATTACTTATACATATTATTTAATTTTGTTTCAATGATAAAGCCTACGAAAGTGTAAATGTCATAAAAAAATCGAAATGACTGTAATTTAGTATCGAGCTGTGATTACATTTTTAACAAAAGATGGAATAACACTGATTGAAATTAAAACGTTTGGATGATGTTGGGCACTCTTCTCCTTCATATTCCACTAGGTATTTATAATTTTATAATCGTTTCTCCTTGTTTTAGGATATTATGCTGATGAATAATACATACATGAAAGCGCGACATTAATTAAGAACCGATCGATTGAACTGTTTTATCTATTAGGGTCTTTTTAATAGATTTCTTATACTTGCTTCCTCTTATACTATAATTTAATCAATATTATTCTGAAGCTTTTAAGCATTTGGTCAGTTTATCTATCTTTGAGTACATATTCTTTGGTCTTAAAACAACGTAGATGTGAATTGAACTCTATCTACCGGAAATAGGGTCCAATAAAGATTTAATAACTCATCAGTATGCAAGGCCCGTTTGAGATGTCTGATTGGCTACAAGGGCTGGAGTTAAAGATTTTCGCTTAATCTTTTCGGTTGAACGACCGGGTTTTAAAGTTAGTGGGTACCATTAAATTTGAATTTATGCATATTTATTTGTAAATTTACTCACAACAGAAATCTTGTTTTAATTTTCTATAATTTAATTTTAAAAAAAATTATTCTCTGTAAAGTTGGTTTACGGACGATAGTTTAACGTGACTAACAGCGTAACGGGACAATGCGCGTTACCGGACAATGACGTCAACGTTTTCGTCATTGCAGCCGGCGTTCATCGATTTATTAGACGTAGCCACGTCAATAAGGTATCTCTTTGTTGTCGGATATTTCATTATCTATATATTATATATTTTATAGTAATAACATCACCATAAATATTTAAGGGTGTACAAATAGAAGGTACATATTTGTACATCTAAAAGCGCTTAATCCTTCTCTATTTTGAAAATAGGAAATCGGTATTTCACCAGAAAAAAGGTAATATCTACATTATTCATCTCCCTTGAATTTATTTCTGAAACAACTGAAACATTTATACTCATTGGGACAATCGTATCTACAACTGTCAAAGTCACTGTCAAATTAATGAACGTCAACCATTCTGTGACGGTAATGACTCTCCGGGCCAGTCAGTTGGAAATGATAGCATTGTCTCTAAACGTATTTTGAACTGTAATGAATTAGCTATAAAACCTAGATTTGCTTGATGGGGTCTTTGGTAGTTTACCGCATCTTATACACACTTCAACACATTTTGAACTGTTTGTCTAGAAGCGTAAAGTTTGTTTTCTCGTAACAGAACTTTTTGGAGTCAGCGGAGAAGTTACATTCTATTGTGAACTTTATGTAGAATCGTATAAGGGTTAGAATTATTTGGTCTGTCGATTGGTAGTTTAAGGTGCCTTTCAATTGATTTGGCCTGAAGCAATCTCCTGTGTTTCTTGTACGTTTCTTTTTGAGTATTTGCATTTTCTTGAGTGTGTACCGAAGGGAGAATTTGTAGAGAAGGTTCGGATCGAAAACTAATATTGCTGCCCTTTTTTTGTTTTTCTTTGAGAGTAGTTAATGTAAATTTTCGGTCACTATGCTTTAATCACATTACATTCAAAGAATTATGTTTTTTTTTATGATTTTTTATATATTTGCAATCGCTAAGTTTAAAAACCGCGGGACTGACAATTAAAATAAAAAAGTTTTGGTTGAAAGTCATACTCTGATCGTATTGTACATGTACATACAACTTTTTTCGTGGATTCTCAAACAGAATAACGCCAAGCCGTTTTCCAAATTTATAAGAACATCTAATTTGTATTTTTTTGAAATTTGGACCTGAATTTGTTCATTTAAGCGTCGATGACACTTTTTTACAAGCTGATTGTTGGAGAGTTTAAAAGCTAGCGTGTGAGCGAGTCAACAAGCAGATTGTAAAAACGCTGATGATACTGGGCAAGTTTACAAGCTACAAGCGAACTCGCTAGCTTGTAGCGTGTAAAAAAGCTGTGTATCATCGACGCTTTATAGCAATTCTTTTACGAGTTCACTATACAATACTACTATTTAAATCTTATATTGAAAGAAAAAGCTGTATTATTGTTTATTAAATTCTAATAAAATAGAACATAGCTCTTAAATGATCGTGTTACGATTTCCCGCATAATCCACAATTAATTTAAAAAAAGCTATGTTCTTACTAATTACAATTAATCTATGACACCCACATAAAATAAAATGGCGTCAAATTAAGGTAACACGACAATGATTGTCACTCATAAAATATTAACTGCCGTAGTGAATGTCATTTAATACGCGGATAATGAGCCCTGATGTGTCAATTTGTCCGGGTAATTTTTAATAGGCCAATTCATTAAATTTGTTGATTTATTGACTTGTAAAGTAGCCAGTTTACTAAATGGATTCGGAGAAATAGCTAGCCTAATTAGTAGAAATAAATTTTCAATGTCGTTATGAAAAACAAACAGTCAACTGCACAGACTATCCAAAGCATGCATATTGCACATGTCGCAGGCATATTGTATAACTCGGCATTTTACAAACGGCGTCATCCGTTTACAAACGCTCGCTGTTTTGTAATATGCCGAAGGCAAATTGTAAATTGCCTCGGCATTTTGTAATATGCCACAACATTGGTGGACCATTCAAACGCCGTTTGTAAAATGACATAAAACACATTAAGGTGTCCATGGAATCTGGTGCTTTTAAAGGACACGACCGTCGAGCAAGAGGCTTCTTCTGACATCACACATCTAGCACTACCATATTTCCATAATACGCCGAGGTTAGCTGGAAGAGAATCCTTACTAGCATTACGTTCGCCTATGTACTTGTTTTTTACTATGTGCAATAAAGCATTTTCTATCTATCTATCTTATCATATTCGAAATTCATACCTTAAATAAAAAATAAATACCTAAATCGTAGATATAACAGCAAAAACGATAATTTGCTTGTATGTTAACTGTTATTATGTTGTGGTGTGTTTCAGTAAGCTTTTAAATAATTTAAAGGTGTAATTTCTCAAAAAGCAGACAGTTCCGTGGATACTCATCATAAACAGATTCAATTTTATGCGCGCGTTCGGAACAATAAAACCAAATTGCTTTTTGGGAGTTTTACTGTCCGCCAATACGTATAAAATAACGCCATAAAGGGAAACCATTGTGAAATTTCAGAATACTTTAATCTATGGGTTCCGTAAATATATTGCAATATTTACGGAAGTGACGACGATTTGGGCTACTCTGAGGTCCTGTTTCACTGGAAATAAAGACTAATACTCGCGTAGAGTTAGCAATGGTTTTTTATTTGCATGCGAATATACTCCCTCTTGAGAGAACTTGACCTAAGATCGGTCAAAAATTGACCAATTTCCTTGACGTTAGGTATGTATAACGTATACTTTAAGAGCGAAGCTTCACTGCTCCGTTGCATTGCGTTGCATCGCAGATTTGCACTGGCATTTGGCACTGAATGCGTCCAAATCTAGTGCCGGGACCCAACATCACGCATCGCAACGGAGTAGTGTGGCTTCGCTCTAAGGTATAATTTAATAAAAACGCCAAAGCGCACGTCCCATAAAAAAACTATCAAAATAACAAAGCAGGGTCACCGCTCAACTGTCATCCTCAAAGCACGGCATTTGGCAACAAAGATGTAATGGCACAGCAGTGGCAGCCCTCGCCCATCTGTCAGTTGACTAGTAAAGTACAGACGTCATCCTCCAGAACCACGTTGAAAAATCTGGTGACACCCCTACAAAACTACCCCTTCGTCAAATTTCAACTATATTTAAAAGGCGTTAAGGTTGAATTCAGATTGGAGGATTATTTTTGAACTTTCTGTTAACTTAAAATGTAACTCATATTGCCGGATATACAGTCTAAATTGCACGTCTGAACATTTGCTTCTTCGCTTGAATACATTTAAATAAATTTGACCTTATTCGTGTACGTTAAAGTAGCTTTTTCTTTGTAGGGTAGTTAACTTTCCATGGGGTTATTTAACTTTGAAGTTCAAAAGACCCTAGATTTGCGATTCTGGTGGATTTCTTTTCGGATTAAAGACCCCATGAATATAATGATAATGTTGGGGTTCTTTCAATGTGATTGTGTGATTTCGTCATGGATTTTGAATAAAGCTCTTAATGATGAATATACCGTGAAAAAAACTCTCATACTCACTTTTTGTGAGTCTATAATATTTAATTCAAAGGTCTTCAGATAATCATTTTAAATGTATTTTACTGTAATTGATTGATTGATTCAGGCGTTACTTTGCGGAAATCCATAAATATCAACAAATTATATAAATATATTTAGTAATAAGTCCGCTTGATTTCTAAACAAAGGTTTTAATTAACTTAACTTTAGTTTAGAACTTTAGTACATATTACTATATTATAAACCAAAGAGTCAACGAACAGAAAACCAAAGTTTAATGATACGACACGTGTTTCGCCTCTACACGAGGCGTCATCAGGAGGTGTGGACTCGCCGAAGTTCGAAACGAGAGAGGTCCACACCTCCTGATGATGCCTCGTGTAGAGGCGAAACACGTGTCGTATCATTAAACTTTGGTTTTCTGTTCGTTGACTCTTTGGTTTATAATATAGTAATATGTACTAAAGTTCTAAACTAAAGTTAAGTTAATTAAAACCTTTGTTTAGAAATCAAGCGGATTTATTACTAAATATATTTATATAATTTGTTGATATTTTACTGTACTTAAAACTATAGAATATATTTGAGGGAGTAACAAACTGTTTGCTGGTAGATTGCATGAGAAAAGCATATGATGCGGCCGGAGTCGGATAAAAAAAATAATTACATACGTTTGATTTAATGTTTGCGTTTGTTTTATCCAAATGTTTGTTATCAATGTTTAACAAATGCTCACTGCATTCGACAAACATTGATTACATGTATAAATTACTTGTGGTTACTTTTGAACTCGATTTTGTTTTGATTTTAAGTACTTAAATAAATATTCTGGACATTTTCACACAACGCCATCTAGCCCCAAACTAAGCAGAGCTTTTATATTAAATAATGCTCAATTATTTTTGTTTTGTTACAGGTATGGATGAAAGAAAATGACAAGGAAAAAAACTTCATCGAAACACTGAATGCTTAAGAGAATGTAGATCAAGTAGGTGGTATAATAATATATATATTTTTTTTTAATATTTGTTGTTCATTTTACACGCTTTTAAGTAAGTAATTTTAAAATCTTCAAAAATGTAGGTACGCGCGAGAGTACGAATCAGGGGTAGGTACACGCCTTAAGATAAATGTATACCTACAGCAAAGTAATAATAATTACATAGGTAGGTAGTAAGAGCAACACAAAATTCCGTGACGAACAGACAGACAGGCAATGTTTCATTGTATCCCCGGTGTTTCACAGAAAGCCTGCTTTCCATGGATAATTTAAATGTTAAATTTATGTAAATCGAACTCGCACCTCGAGTGTTTTGTGAATCGCATTCTACACGTTTACCGTCTGAACGCTTTACACTTTGCGTTATAGAAAATAATTTTATTTAATGCTGCGTAGCGTTCCTATTGTTTGGATTATTTGTCTGTCAGAATATAATCAATCACCATTTTTTTTTAAAGTTAACGTGTCAGGCGTTTTCTTAGTGACACCTGATTGTAACCAAAACAGCGCTACATGTGTCTTCTATTTCTGTCACAAAAAAAAATGTTTAGTGTACTTTCAGCTATAACCATAATGCGCACGAAAATGGGTGCGTATTGAACTATACTTCCGATAGTATGCGCAAACAGGAATATAACACCTTGTATATAATATAATACAAAATACATAATTTATTAACTTCCAAAATTACAAGCCAAGACAATTTTTTTTTACAATATTGGGTAATTGTATGGATGTCATATTATTCTTATAAGTAGGCACATTTATTTTTAATAGTATATATAGAAATTAATAAGTTAATAATTATTTATTCATTCATACCCTAGGCAATCCATAAGAATCATCTTTGCTGTAAAAACTGTGCTGGAGTAGCTACTTTGTACCCGACTGCCAAGGAAGGGGGCTATTAATATTTATTTAAAATATAAAATATAGCAACGCGCTCGTATATAACAAAGTAAAGACACAGAAACCAACTACCGTTTCTAGTAATAAAATCAAATAGTTCCACCGTATATCCACTCAAATGCACCTTAGGGAGTAATCTGGACAAAAACACAGAAAGCCTTTCTAAATCCAGGTAACCCAGGTGTTTCTAGGCTAACAACGTCTTTCACAGGTAATTGTAAATGGCTAGGTCATTATAACGGTAGCTGTTCTGTTTATCCTATTATACAACGTGTAACATAAATACTGTTGCTTACGAAACGGTTACTGATTATAACTTTGTAATAAAAAATAATAATATGAAAGTAAGTATTATTGTAACCGCTTTCAGACAAGTTACTCAGATTACTGCAATTTTTTCCCCAATTTTTACTTGATTTTTTTAAACAAACGATTTAGATCCTTTGCAACGGTTTATAATTGGTCCTATGTTTTCTTTTGTAGATGCTTTAAATCAATATATTTAAAAGGCTTGGACCTGACTGACTGGCAGACAACGTACAGGCCAAATCTCTGAACGTAGAGACTTGAAACTTGGAGGATAAAGATAAGATAAAAATAAATTTATTTCAACAAGAGACTTATGCCATAAATACACTTTAGTATTTTAGATCTAGGGATAGTTAAATAAGGTCACGAGTTATAATTTATTTTCTTAAGTTTGTAGGTAGGTAGTAGGTTATTAAATTATAGGCGCACACAAACAGTTATAAAACTTTGCCTTCCGTGCTAGTTAAAAACTGTGTAACGGATGAGGATGTGTTCGTCTAGAGCTGAAAGTGAGTAAGAAAGGAATTTTGACCATTCGCAACGCAAACGAAGTTACAGGCGTCAGCAGTCTAATAAAAAAAGAGATTTCTGTTATACAGATTTAAGCGAAGATCCAATTCTTCTTATCGTGTCACTAGTTCTTTCGAACCAGTGTGGTGAATGGATTTCAAGTGCGCCTAGAAGAGGCTCCTATCGTGCACTCCACACAAGATTCCAATATTACCTACAAACATTCAGAATGTGACATAATATAAAAGTAAACCAGCTTTTCAGTACACACTGTATAAGGTCAGTTGGGTCTAGACAATAAATATTTTCAGATAAGATTATATCTGTTTCGAACTCTACTTAAGGGTGAGGTATGAAGACACCATTTTATGTAATTTATGTTATTTATGTAATGTGTTTACATAGGAAGCTATGGAAAGTGGGACGTGAGATACAATTTATGATACCTACCTAGATATATCTAGACCGACCACGTTCTGAAGCAAAAATGGATCGGAATTGAATTGTCGAAATGATATGTCTTATAGTATAAGTAAGTAAGTTTGTTTTATTTATTTTTTGTTTAGGATACGACATAGATGAATAACATTGTTCCTTGAGAACACCAAAATGGACAGTATCAACCCGAAAAGGATGCGGTAACAGAATTTTTTTAGGCACCCTGTCTATTAAAATGAAATATCTCTATTTTCAAATAATGTTTGTTACTTTTTACGATGGAGTTTTAATCACAATGAAAAAGCCTAGTAGTTTTAACATATCTATAATATTTATCTAGCCCTGTTACTTCTCTTTTTCGAAAGTTAGCTTCGGACTAAAATGTTGGTCTAGAAGGTTAGCCAAATTGACGCATTTTGAATGTACTACATTGTGTTCTTATACTTTAATACTTTTGTGGGGTACGATGGGACTGTTATTATAACCAAAAGTAGGTCCAATTATAACCAATTTCGAAAATTTGCAGTTGCATTGCAGTTTTTTTTCTGATGGACGTTACTGCGACACTGGACTCTACGGTACTGCAGAGGTGCACCGGCTTATGTGAATCAAAGTCCTGTGCACAGTTCTGATCTTGGGCAGATGAGATCTTTTACTATAAGAATAGCGATTAGCTCTCGTCACTACTTTACATAAAAATACCGGTAACGATGTCTGAGCTGCAATGTAGCTGCCACAGCTACAGAACTGCACAGCACGTCAATGAAATAAACCGATTGCCGGCCATAGCCATAAATAATTCAGAACTAGCCGTGTCAGTGGAATTAATCCACCATTATTACTGGTCCAATAACTGTGGTTAGGGCTGTCTCACGTACGGTAAATTAAAGTTTTATCTGACTATTTAATATAATTAAGTAGGTAATAAATAATAATATGTCTTTTCACACAACACTATCCAGACTCAATAGATGATATATATTTTTTTTTTAAATAAATACAGGCAAACCCGGGTGCCAAGCTCAAGCCAGCTCGCAAAAGCTCGGCTCGGGCGCCGCACTCTCCCGTTGTCACTTTGTCATTTTGTAAATACTCAAAATTCTGACTGCACAGATACAACGTTGTATTTTGTATTTATTATTTTAGGTAATTCAAAATTTGTGTTGTATTTATCCGAGCTTTTACTCGTTGATTTTCTATGCGTTTATTCCATGAAGTTATACAAAAGGGGTGAAAAACTTTGTTCTCAGCTAATCAAGTAAAGTATGATTAATAAGCCTTTTAAACCAGATCAAACTTTGAATTATTAATAATTATTGTCAAATTAAACTTTACCCCGCGAAATCAATCAAAATTTGCAACTCCCTTCACCTTTTGGCACTAACTTTGCAATTAACCCAATTAACGGGCAAGTTAAATTTTAACTTTACATTTCAAGTAACTTTGCGTTTCAAGGAAGTTATGAAATCGGGTAACTTTCTTTAGGGTAGGTATTGTTAAATATTAAAGATTTTCTAGTGGTTTTTCAGACACCAACAGTCTTAGCTTAGGTTCTATGAGGGATTTATTATCAATTATGTTGTTACTGACGTAAAGTAATTAAATAAAGCGGTATTAGTCTGATGTTAACAGTATTTTTGGATGTATGTATGTATGAAAATTTCTTTGTTACCTCGTATCTTCCAAACGACTAGATGGATTTTGTAAATTTTCAATTCGTCTCAATTACCCGATTGTCCAACGATTTAAAACAATAATAATCAAAATGGCGGATTTTTTGGGCTAAATAGTAACTCGTTAAAAAAAATTGTTTACCAAACCTATCGAGTGGGGTATCAAAATAGAGGAAATTAAAAGTAGATTACAAAAATATTTATAAGTCATATGTTTTTTGCCATAAGAACCATAGAATTAAATATAATAGAATAGAATAGAATTGACCATAGAACAAAAATAAAATGTTAGAAATCTTATACGGCGATAATATTTATGTAGTCGGGTTTTCAGTTTATATAAACTTAAAGTTTGTTATCATGCCTTAAAGATTTTTTTTTTCTGTAAACATGGAACAAGACAAGCTGTGCGCTCTCCTGATGATAAGAGATCACGCCTGCTCATGACCAGAACAGTGCTACACAGAGCTTTGATTCACAAAAGCCGGTGCAACACTGCAATAGTGCTCGTTCCTTTGAGACATTTTGATAGTCAGTCTCGAAAGATCAGTAGCTTTAACTAGCTAGTATGCCTTTCCAACCGGAACACAGTAAAGCTCACACATGACTGCTTTACGCTCAAGTGACATCCTATTTTTTTTAGCGCTAATTTACTTATAAAATTGTACTGCACCCATCATTTGTAGCCATTAGAATACAATACATCCGGCAACGAACCATAACTCACCGCCACCGCAATATAAACTTTATTACTAGTACGATAAGTTTCAAATTAAACGTGTAAGCAATTAGGGTTGCCTCGCTTATATAAATGCTAACAAAATGTCGGTTTTGCGTGATACACCCTAGTTACTGCCGTCACTATTTTGCATATATTACGTATATGTATTATGCATATTTTGTTCAGTGAATTTCCCCAAGAAGTCTTGGGAATTCTTCGGGTATTTTCGTTTATTCCTTGTTGGATAATTTCGTTATGGTACAGGGTGTTCGTGAAAGGATTGTGATTGATTGTATTATGTAACATACTTCTATCCGATTACAGGCGTTGAAAAGAAACAAAGGTTGCGGAGGAAATATATACTTACTTAAAAATGCCTTAATACTTGCACTGAAACTTGACAATTTGACAAAAACCACTAAGGTTGAACTAAGAAAAAAGTTTGTCAAAAAAATTTAAGTCGAACCTAATTTTTGATGTGTAAATCGTAAAATCATTCCTCTCGCTCTGTCAATTTGTGGCAGTGATTTCGTGAAATGCAACGGAATTGTGTAATAAGAAGTTTGCTGTCAGATGGTAGCAACCTCATAAAATGAATTAAATAAAACTATTTCAAAATTTAATAAAATTTTGTTTTGTTAGATGTTACACATCAATGCGATTACTGTAAGGCTCGCCCTTTTTTATAGAAAAATAACAACTATAATAACCTTAGTGGTTTATTAGTGTTAATATAAGCAACCAATGTATTATAAATTGTTTATATTGATAAATAAATCCAAAAAAATAATACTCAAGTTACAATAAAACCTACTTCTATTTATTTTTTATTTTAAAACCATATTCACGTGTGATATAAGCCATTACCCATAAGCTAGCTATTGATTTCATCGATATATTCATGATCCTAAATCCATACCCATTCAAAATCACGGGCCCGAAGAGATTTCCCTAAACAACCCCGACTCGTATATGGACAAAAACAGCCACTTTACCTCACCTGTTCTAAAATCACGCAGCGCGTCCGAGCATTATCATAAGTTAGAGGCATTTTGAGCACTTTGAGCCATTTTGAGCACTTTGAGCCCCTTTGAGCCCCTAATCTCAACTAATCCTGGCTAGAGTCCTTTCAGGGCCCAATACTGACATCAATCTTCGCAAGAATAAATTTGCTGAGTGAGAGTAAACAGGGTCCTGGAAAGCCATGGATTTTAATATAATTGAATCTCAAAGTAGTTTTCTATGTCACTAAAATAACTAGAAATGTTTTCAAAAATTCGGGAATTCACTGACCCAATGACCTAACGTTATGAAAACCTTGATCGTAAAGGACATAGAATAGACATTGCCACAGAAGTGTCACTTTCAGTTTTAAAAAATACAAAAGAAGACACATCTACCCTCTACGTCTAAGATTTAAGGACTCCAAGTCTCAAGAATCCCGCAAAGTCAAGTGGTAAAAAGGCGCCATTGTTCGAAACGGCATTCGAAATTCGAATCTACTTAGGGCTGCCTCAAGACGAGGCAACGCTCAATGCAATCATTCAACCCCCGATAGGGTTGGGTATTAGCATTTTTATCGATAGTGCACATTCAACGATAACGCTCCTGTTGGGATAACTTGAGGTGATTTTGTGGTTTTAAATGCCTTTTGGAATAACATTGTTTATGTAGTTTTATTGTCTTGATAATGATGAGTCTTATGATCTTATTCTTTCGTATACACCACTAGTTTTTAATTACCAAAAAAATTTTAATGGGCAATGCAGAAGGGTTACTAATGTTACATTGCTTCTGTGCAGTCAGAATTTTTGGTTACACCAAAATTACAGAATGACAGCGGGGCGAGTGCGGCGCCCGAGCTGAGCTTTTGCGAGCTGGCTCGAACTAGGTTCTAAATTTGCCAAACGATGAATAAAACTTAAATAATTATGAATGATGCGTATCGATTGGCATCATTAAAGGTAACAGTGTGTCTAATTTCTATCATATTTATTTTGAAAAAAAAAGTTGACTTACCTAATTATTAGAAGTTTTTTTTCGCAACTTCTGTTCAGTAATGGCAACAGATTATACCTATTGTTCTCTCGTACTTAAAAACTTGAGTATATTGTTGAAAATAATTTTAAATTTATTAATACCTTAATTTTCAGTTTGTCAATTAAATCGCTTCCGCTTGTCTCTTTGTAATAAAAACTAAAGCTATTACAAATTTATTAAAACAAACAGCTGTACTGCAAAACTGCATAGAACAAGCTACCGCAAAATTCACTAATATTTATTCAACTACCCTCTCTTAAATAACGCCAGAGCTAGGGCTGCCTCTAAACTATCGATGTCCGTCCGAGCCAAAGGGATAGATCTCGTATTTCCATACGTACATAGATCCAAACAAATCCGACCGGAGTTATTGGCCGTCCCCTGGGCTTTCAATATATTCGACTATTTTTATTTACTTGAAAGGAGAAGCTTTCGCGTCGACTGTCTCCTGCTTTGGATGCAAAACGGCCGTGGAATACGTTATTTTTCGCGTCAGTTTTGATTTGACGTTATAGTTTTTGGTATACATACATACTTTTATATTTTTTTGACGACACCGTGGCTTAGTTGGTAGTGACCCTGCCTACGAAGCTTGGTGTTCCGGGTTCGATCCCCGGCCGGGGCAAATATTTGTGACGAACACAAATGTTTGTTCTCGGGTCTTGGATGTTGTGATGTGTTGTATGTGTCCATGCCACCTGCGATACAGGGAATCCTAGTGCAGGGGTGTGAGTGTGTGAATGTTTATGTTTATGTTTATGTTATGTTTGTTTTAAGTAAATAAACAAAAACAAGTTTAAAATATGAAAACTCGAGAGCGAAATAATTATACATTCATTGTCAATTAATTATTCCAAATTAAATGTAAACATATAACTTATGTTCTTTAAAATACCTTCATTTTGATATCCTACTCGGTTAAGGTTTGGTCAACAAAAAATTATTAACGACTTACTTTTAGCTCCAAAAATCCGCAACTTTGATTATTTAAAAAAAAACCCCATCTAATAACACTCGGGTTATTGAGACAAATATAACGATACCTTTAATGTCAAAATCGATGCAGCGGTTTGAAAGGTAACCCATAATACATACATACAAGATACGCGCGAAAAACATAACCCTTCCTTGGCAGTCGGGTAATTATAATCAATTTTTTTTATTTAATTTCATTTAGAGTAGTATCCATTCTCTTAATGTATTTGTATACAAAGAATGAAAGACATGAGACTTGTGTTGAACATATCCTCACAAGTTTCAAGTCTCTACATTCACTGTTTAACTAGATCTGTCACTCAAACAGGAAAAAACTTTTTGACGTGACTACATCTAATAAATCGATGAACGCCGGCTGCATGCACGAAAACATTGACGGCATTGTCCAGTAACGCTGTCATTATCCCGTTACGCTGGTAGTCACGTTAAATAAATCTATCGTCCGTAAACCAACTTTACAGAAAACCAATTTTCAAATATAATATAGGTATTGTTAAAAAACTCAACGTGTTGTCAAATTGACTAAAACATGCAATAATCACACCAACTTATGATACGCTTTTAATTAATAAAAATTGTGACTCAAAATGTCAGTCTTTCAAACATGGCAGGCGCGACCAATGAGAGCTCTTTATGTGCATATGCTAATGAGCGACAACCCTGGGCGAATGGAATTGTCGTGTTAGGGCTGTCATTATTGTGGCATAGAATAAAAACGCGACGAAGCAGAGATTTTGAATAGAAAATGTTGCAGATACGCGTTACTTTTTACTAGATCGGCATTTTTTGTTTTGTCTAATCATCAGACTTCAAAAAAAGAGGAGGTTCTCAATAAGTAAGTAGGTAAGTTTTTTGACGAGACTACGTCTAATAAATCAATGAACGCCGGCTGCATGCACGAAAATTTTGACGTCATTGTCCGGTAACACTCATTGTCCCGTTACACTGGTAGTCATGTTAAACTATTGTCCGTAAACCAACTTTACAGGCAACCATTTTTTTTATGTTTGTTACCTCAGAATTTTTTTTGCTACAAGCTATAACTGATTTGAATTATTTTTTTATATTTGAATGGGTCCTTCATCTATCAATCTTACAGATTGGTCGGTGGTTGGAAATTTCATGAAAATCGGTTCAGTATTTGGTTTTGAAATTAAAATACTTAACTGAAAAAATCACGTTATCCAAGTAAACGAAATTACGTATTTTGCTTCCCTATGATTATTCAGTGGTGTTTACGGTCACTAAAACAGTCCCGATTGTAATATGTTTTTGTAAAACCATGATTATTAATATTTATAATCCGTTGTAATTCTAAAGGATAATGAAGAAAATTATGACCGTGTTGCGACCTTGACTTTTGACCCGAGAGCATAAAATAATTTATGACCCTTGTAAAAATTTAAACCGTAAAAAAGTGTTATCTTGTTAAAATCAGAGCTGTTTAATTAAAAAGAGAAACGAGATAATCCATAAAACCACGCAAGTAATTCAGTAAAGCGACCGAAAGCCGCCAATTATAATAATGATAATGTTTGGACATTTGACACAACGCCATCTAGCCCCAAACTAAGCAAGCTTATGTACTATGGGAACCAGATAACTGATAGAACACTTTTAAATTACCAAAAAAAAAAAATGGGTAATGCAGACGGGGTACTATGGCAGAGTGACAGCGGCGCGAGTGCGGCGCCCGAGCCGAGGTTTTGCGAGCTGGCTCGAACTAGGTAGTAGGTTTGCCAAACGATGAATAAAACTTAAATTATTATCAATTAAAGGTACCGCCGGACGCAAATCCATAGAAAAACGACTAATGGTCACAGTTCTCCAATTTTAATCAAATTTATTTTGACAAAAATTCGTTTTAATTTTTTCAAGTTTTTTGCCGTATGTGTTCAGTAACGGCAACTGACTATGCGTATTTTTTTTATGGTGATTAAAATTTGACCGTGTATACTTTTTTTTTGTAAATTCATACATAGGATAGATTAAATAAATGATTTATTGGCACATAGTATACAATAAAAATAGTTTTTAAAAACAGCAAGGTTAAGTTTTAGTGTAACTACTGATACCTAAACTAGGATAATGGTTACCCCATTAAAACACACAGACTTAGTACAAACAAACACCGATGTTCATTGCGCAAATGTTTGTTCCGAAGCGGGTATCGAACCCGGGACACTCGGCGTAGCAGTCCAACGCATTTGCCACGGTGTCATCAAGATATTCCATAAAATTAGTAATTCAATATAGAGAATGAAATCCGCCATTAGATTATTTTAGCGTCATATTACCGCCGCTAAGCAGTAATGTGTAAGCATTGCTGTGTTCCGGTTTGAAGGGCACTGTAGCTAGGGAAATTAATGGGCTTTTGAGACTGGCCATTAAATTGTCTCAATGTGGACGAGCGCTTTAGCAGTGATTGTAGAATCATCAAAGTCATGTAAAGCACTATTCTGGTCATGAGAGGCGTGATCTCTTACTATGAGGAGAGCGCTTAACTCGTCTCGTAACAAGTTCACATAAAAAAATATATATTTTCTTAACTTGAGACTTGTTTTATCAGAATATCAGTAGAAAAACGAACAGAAGGAGAAAGCGAATCGCGTTTGCATCTAAAGAAGCAATTTACAACACAAATTTTCTTCGTAAATAAAGTTCACTTTTATATACGCGTAAAAAATTCGAAGATACTCCGGGGCGTAACAAATTGTTTCTTTGGTATGACTCGGCCTGTGGGTTCTTCCGCTTTGGTTCGAGGTGGTGCTTTTTTTTGGATACATAGGCAAAGGTCTTATTTTTACCGAAAAAGCCGCAATAGAAGCCCCCTTAAATATACTAGAATATACACCACAAGTTTAAATCACCAGAATAAAAAAACGCATAATCAGTTGCCGTTACTGAACACAGATATTATATCAAAAAACTTTGAAAAAATAAATATTTTTTTTTTTTCAAAATATATATGATAAAAAGTGGATTACTGTTACCGTTAGTCGTTTTCGTATGGTTTTGTGTCAATTAGTACCCATCATTGATAAAAAAATTAAGTTTATTCATCATTTAGTAAACCTAGCTCTCGTTTTGAAATAGTGCGTGTACGCGCGACAACGCTCGTTAACGCGCGTAAATGCGCGACAAGCCGCTAGCCGGTATAAAGCGAGTATACACGCGTTCCGCTTTTAAAGTTTCTCAAATACCAATCAGTCACTCAAAAAAATAAATAAAAAATATGGCAAACAAACACATCCTCCGATCCAGGTTCAAGATGTATATTTTAACCGACTATGAAGAAGGAGAGTAATGTTATTTATCCTCTCTACAAAACAGGGGTTGTTTGTAGTCCCGTACCTGGGTTGCTAACAGAAAATTTATGACCCGACGCGGCTCTTAGCATCTAGCTTAAATAAATCGATTCCAAGCGAGAAATGCTGGATTGTTACTTTGTAAGAAAATGTGGATTAAATAAAACATGGAGAAAACTAAAGGAAACTAAAAGATACTTCTAGAAAATAGAGAAGAAGTAAATGAAAAAGTGAATTAGCTCTGGAGTTTCCTTTGCTAAGTATATCTAGAAAGGAACCTAATACAGAAATGCTTTGTTTATTTTCGTAGAAAAAATCCCTTCTTTTCGCGAGTTTTAACTAAATTTGTTTGATTCTTAAACTTCTGATTACACACATTCATATTTCTTACATAAGTTATATCACACAAGATATAGTCAAAAATAATCGATACATCAAGATATCGATACTTTTTTACCGACGAAAAGGAGTGTTCTCAGTTCGACCCGTATATATTTTAACTTTTATTTATTCATTGATAAATATCGTCGATATTTGTATAAGGAGCCTCTTCGAGGCGCACTTGAAATCCTTTAACCACACTGGGTCGAAGGAACTAGTGACACGGTAATAAGAAGACGATAAATCGATTTATATTTCGAGTACCTATACCTATCGAACTATTTCACATGCCCACCCTAGTTTGGCCATGTAATGTAAGATAAATAAAGTGTTCAAAAACACCTGTAATCAACCATTCGGTGCATCTAAACTCCTATTTCATCAACAGTGTTAAGGCACTAGCTAAAGTAAATACTTTATGCCACTCTGTTCTGCATGGATTCCAGAAGAATCCAAAGCCATTAGGGCACTTCCTACCACATTGACCACTTGTCAAACATTGACCCTTTGGTTCTCAAATAAGCCAGTTCTACGTCAGGTACAGTCGTTCAAATAAATGTTAGACCCTATTCTGTACATTTTAGATAATAAAAAAATGTTATGAAATTGTTGACAAGAAAAGCTTATTACAGTGTAACAGAGTATGACAAACATTTATGATTTTTTTATCAGTTTTGAAATAATTTAAAAGAATTTTGTAATAATATGAAATTGATTTTATTTGATGTTGCATGTTATATTGCAAGCTGCAAAGTAGAGCGCAGCTGAACTCATTAACATGTCTATTATCAACTTTTCTTACCTGTTTTTAAGCTTTTATTACGTGGGCGAAGTAGTAGCCAGGTAAGAACTTTATATTCCAAGTGCTTCAGATATATTTTATTATAAGTCCAGTATGAATAGAATAACTGCAATAAATATCAAACATTAATAAGCATTATGTGTTTGTTCGGCTCTTTACTTAAATTATTAATTTATGTAGTAATAATAAAAAGATAGACGTGCTTAAATAAAATATTCAACTGATGTTTACGTTTTCATGTCGTTGACTGTACAATCTTATTTGTTTGTCAGTCGGCGTCGGTTTTTCAATATTGGACAAACATCGGTGTTTGCCTCGGTTCTATGAATCGGTGTAATCACTCATGCGACTGGTGTTTTTCTACACTTTTTCTTGATGTTTTTTAACATTTCTTATCAAGATTAAAAAAGCTGAAATGTAAATTAATCAAAAGACGTAAAATAAAGTAAGAAAAGACGAGATTAAAATGTAAGCTTCTTCTAGCTCGTCTTATCACTTACTTGTTCATAAAAAACACAATATGTATTATCATTTCTTTTAAATTCTACGTAGAGTTCTACACCTAAACAATAATTAATGTACTAAACATTTATGTAGGCCAATTAGAAATATCCACAGATAGTAGGTACAAGTAGGTACAAAGGCTTTCACTGCAAACCGATTATACTTATAAAGAAAAAAAGTATTATTTTCGCAAAAATATAACGTAATCGAGAAAATTGCGGAATATTATATTAGGTACATCGTTTGGCGATTGGTAAGCTCATTTCGATGTTAGATCGTTCAAGCTCAGTTTTTGGTTATGAATATTGAATCATCAAAATAAAAAGTCAATTGACTGACTATTTTATTAAAACAGTTCGTGCGCTATTTCCTATGTGGAACTAAACAGGTACTTAAAAAAACTTGCTTCCTGGTTTCCTATCAATTTTCATATCTCGTAAGGGCTCAAACTTATAATATTTTCAGTAGGTAACATACATATTTATAATAGAGGTACCCAATAAATATGTAATATTTTTCGGGTACCACTACCACAGAAAACAATATAAAAACGGAAGCCAATACCTTTTTTGGACATTTCAATTTTATGAACACGTAGGGTAAGAAGATTTGCCGGATCGGCATTACTATACAATTTTATTCGTGTAATAGTTTTACTGTCTTCTTTATGGGACGGTAAGTAGGGTTTTTATTTTGATGTATTTTACTTTATGGGCTCTCTGTTCGTAAATATTTGAGCTTATAACCAATTCGAAGCCCACACACGTCAATAGAAATATTGTGACGGACTTTTTATTTATAACGACTATAGCTTTGGTAATATTTCATCTTTTATTAGTATATTTTTTAACCTTCTTTGGTTTAAGAGTGATTTTTATAATATAAGGATATTTTGTGTAAGTACCTACTTCTTCTATTATTTCCTTTGTCTTAGGTCGGTTCTCTATAATCCATCATTTTGAGACAGTTGAAATCCTAAAGTTGCCAAATAATGTAAAAATCAATAACTTAATACATACTACGGTGCAAAAAAACTAACGAAGAGAGACAATTATGCATATAACTATACAATACATATGGCTGTATTGGCTAAAATCTAAGAAAAATAGGCTATGTTAAAATAGAAGTGCCTGAAATAGCTACAAATGTCCCAGTTGGCAACACATTTCCTATATGTTTTCCGTTGGAAAACCAGGAGTCACATTATTCTTCCACTATCCTGTTTTACTATAGAAATAGTAGGTACCGCTTTGTTGGTTACGTGATGCATAAAGTTTTAGTGGGCAAGGTTTAGTATGATGCAAAAATATAACTGTTTTTTTATACTTTTTATCATAGCGCTTTATAGTTGCTTTTCCACGGGGAAACTCGTATTTAGACGATGTTTTATGTTTTCAGTCTCTCCCTTTTTGTTCGCTATTTCTTTTTTTATACCAGATAAATCAAATAAAAAAAAAAAATCAAACATTCACACACTCACACCCCTGCACTAGGATTCCCTGTGTCAAAAATACCACATAACTAGGTACCTTAAACTTACAATAGCATAAAATTAACCCGATTATGGATCGGAATTCTCGGATCGGATCTTGGATCGGATGTTGTCTGAAAATAAAAGTTTTATTATTATGGTCAGACGTGGTGATGACAGGTGGAGCAGGGCTTTAACAGAGTGGTGGCCGAGGACTGGCAAGCGTAGTGTCGGACGTCCGGCCGCGAGATGGGTCGACGACATTGTCAGCGTCGTGGTCCGAACCTGGACCCGCTTAGCACAGGACCGGGCAGCGTGGCGAGAGCAAAGAGAGGCCTATACCCAGCAGTGGGTCAAGTCAGGCTGCGGATGATGATGATGATGATTATTATTATAAAATGTGGAAAACCATAAAAATATAGGTACAGTCGGCTCTATTCTATTATATAGTCTTTACACCCAGCTTACGCCGGTTTTCTCGTGTCATTAAACCACGCACACAAACACATCATGTTTGTGTGTGAATAAACTATACTGATGTGAATAAACCACTTAAGATATACCCCTCATATAAACCACAAGTAGTTTAATCACAAAAGAACATCGGCGTAAGCTGGGTGTAAAAACAATTACAGAGCCGACTGTACGTGCTTAAAATATTTTGAAAACTAAGCTAGAACAAAATACTTTTTGTTTTTAAAAAAAAAATTGAGAATGTGGAGATAATTCTTTTTTTTATGATTTAAAAATAAGTGGTTATAAACTGACTTAAGTGAGCACTAGGTATTTAGTTGGTTTGCAATACTCAACATATTTTTTCTGTGGTTCAGGGCTTAGTTTTTTTTTGGGGTTTCCGTCAGATTCAATTACTTTTCTGCTGGTAATGAGTTCATTCATTCGTTTTGCTTTTCCGTTCGTGATAATTAATATGGGCAGAACTTGCTAATGTTCAAGTGACCGAATTTATGGAGCACTAAAAGAATTGGCTGTCTGTAAAGTTGGTTTACGGACGATAGTTTAACGTGACTACCAGCGTAACGGGACAATGAGCGCTATCGGAATATGAGTGTTACCGGACAATGACGTCAACGTTTTCGTGCATGCAGCCGGCACGGGGCGGCGTTCATTAATTTATTTGACATGGTCACGTCAAAAACTATGTTTCTAATTTTTTTGGATCGCATCTAGTAACATAATGGTTATCTCTAAATCCATTCAATCCAGCTTATCCTTTATTTAAATTATATGCTCAAGTTCAAGTTTTGATGATTATTCTTATGCGATTAATTTTAACTGCGCTCGTTAGAAAAACTTTAATGACTTATATTAATTTCTATCTGTTTTAAATCTAGTAACTATCTAAGTGTAATTTGAGCCGTATATTTATCACTTTTATAATGTAAAAATTTTATAAAATTGCAGTAATATTAATGACCAGGATACTTATCGCGACGTATCACCTTACAGTATCATTAATCGTTTTGACGTTGAATTAATTCAGTTTTTATAATCATGATTTAATTAACGATTACAAAATTAGCTTTATGGCCGAATATGATTTGGGGTTTTGTAGCAATATTTATAAGGATTTATATTTAGAGAGATGCTAATATATTTATTTTGGTAAAGTTCTTTGAACCTTGGTATTAAAGTTTTTTTTTTCAGTTAAAGCTTTAGTTACATCGAATTTTGTTTTTATTTATTCTTGTCAATATAGATATAGATAACAAAATAATAATTTTAACATTTCTAGTATTAATCATACTAGTATACCTAAAAAAAAACGAAGAAACGCTGGTCACAAATCTAACTAAAAAAACATGTAAACTAAAACTCAAGGTAAAAATATAGAAGGTTTATTACAGCATATAAATTAACTACTAAAATTTATATTACAAAATAAAATTTACAACAAGGAAAAATTGGGCCACCCAAAAATCACAATAGACCATTGCAAAAGATCTATAAGTAGCTCAACTGCTATAAGGTAAAAATAGCTTTTTCCATAGAATACAACTCAAATTTATTTTTAAAAACTTTCCATCAACTAAATTCTCTCTCATACATACTACTCGGGCGAATAAACATGACACCTGGCTGACACGTGTCTCGGAACTTGATGCTTCCCCCGCTGCCCCGCGCGGCGCCCTCCGTGTTTCTTCTTCCTCTAATTGCGAAGCCTTATCATTACTTATCATTACCAAGTATTACAGGACCTCTTCTCTATCAAGATTATCCAATTCCACGCTGTACTTTACACAAACGTCATTCGAGCCAGGTGTCATGTTCATTCGCCCGTGTAGTATGTATCTAATCTACCTACATGCAACTTCCTAAGTATGTACATATTTTTTAATTTTTTTTCATTATAGGCGATTTATTCTATGCTGAAATGTACAGTTCATATTAAAAACGGTATTGAACATTATTTAAAAGTTATGTTTTAAAAGGTATATGTAGTTGTAAAACGTTTCTCGTGGCCACAAAGAGGGTATCCAGGCCAGCACCCTGAGATTTCCTTAACGAGACCTACGAATAGGCACTTAGGGTATGAAAATTTCACAGCACTCATGGTTCAAGCGCTTTAGGAAATACAGTCACCAAATTGTGCACGACGTAGACAGATAATGGGTGCGCTTACCCTAACTCGCTTTGTGCTTTGACCTGGTACATTGTAAAGGATAAGAATAGTGTGGGCTTACGGGTTTACTTCTTATCGAGTTCTTTCGAACCAGTGTGGTGAAAGGATTGCAAGTGCGCCTCGAAGAGTCTCCTTTCGTGCACTCGACACATGTTTTCGAACTTTTTAGGCTCTATGACATGCGGGTTTCCATGTTTTCCTTCATAGTTAAGCACGTGTTTTAACGCACACATAGATTTTTTGAACAGAAAAATCCATTGGTGTACGACCGGTTTCGAATTCATGACCTTGGGATCGAAAGTCGAGGCATGTCCCACTCGGCCAACACGGCTGTTTGGGCGGGTTTTCTCGCAATGATAGATATATAGACAGATGATTTGCGGCTTTAGTGACACTGCGACCGTTGTCGGTCTATTGTGTTCATATATAGACAGATAGATAATTATTTATTGTACACATGAACAATAACAAATACAAGGCTTTAAACTAATAAGTGGTCTAATTGGTGGCCTTATCGCTGAAAGCGATTTCTTCCAGGCAACTAACAGCCGACGATAAGCGCCGAAGATCCAGCTAAAGGGCTTCACACAAGGCAGCTATAATGTAAAGATGTACATTATAATACTGCCGTGTGTGAAGCCCTTAGTGGCACACCTTGTAAAATAGGTTTAATTTTTAGGTTTATTTTAAACGAAGAATAAATTCCATGCATTATGCAACTATGCCAGTCATATTTTAAGTAATATTATTATCCTTAAAAGCTAGAATTTGAATTTGGGATTCCATTTTCGAAATAACTAGAATCTAAATTCGAGGATTGTGCTATATTCTTCTGATTGTATTGCCAAGCGAATATATAACGTCGGCTTCTAAACATAAAACCGAAATACGTTAAATATTTAAGGAACTTTGCCAGGTCAATACATTTGCTATTTTAACCTAGTCTTATAAGTCTCGATCTAGCTAGAGTTAGGCAAAAGTTAGACTAGAAGAAGTAGTTCATTCTTCTTCTTATCGTGTCACTAGGTCCTTCGAACCAGTGTGGTGAAAGGATTTCAAGTGCGCCGCGTAGAGCTAGTAGTAGTAGGCTCCTTTCGTGCACTCGACACATGTTTTCAAACTTTAGGGTTCTACGACATGCCGGTTTCCTCACGATGTTTTCCTTCACCGTTGCGAGAACGTGGGATTCATACATAGATTTTTTCGACCGAAAAAACCCATTTACGCTCCGATCCCGCGACCATCAGATCGCAAGGTTGCCTCATCCACTCGGCCACCACTTCCAAATGAAGGGAGTATGTTGTCTATTTCCTTTAAACAAATAAATCTACTTAAGTACTTATACGTACAAAAAAGAACCGAAATATAACCGCTATATCTGGGGCTAGATGGCGTTGTTTGAAATGTCCAAACATTATAATAAAAAAGTGGTGTGCTTAAGACCACCTGACGTTAGTGAAAACTTCTTCAAAGGCGAGGTTCATAGTTTCACAGTGAGCATATTGACATGACATTAGCAAGGATGCTGACAACTTAGACGACTTTATCCGAGGTAGTGTTACATCCGAGCACTGGAAGCCCAGTGGCCCAGTCCAATTCACTCATCACGAAATAATTTGCTCAGTGCGTCTAAAGAAGTTCACTTCAAAAACAATATATTTAAAGGAATTTAAATACAGGAGTCGGTGCAAGTATTGTAAAAGCGTTTGTCCACGACATTTTTATTCCTACAAAAATGCTTACACTTGAATGATTGACTGCTCATACTATACCTACTGAGTCTAATATACTGAGTATCCCGACTCGGCATCAATTTGGCCGTTTTCACAGTAGGTACAATGTACTAGCAACAGAATGATAGTAAATGGTATTACATAAGTTTGGATCTAGGCAAATGGAATTAGGAAATGGAAGTCGAGAAATAAGGTTGGTAAAATAGATGCTAACTTTTGCAGAGAAATCAAAAGAGCTGAGTTACCATTTACCGTCAAAATGGTTTTGTTTATAGAAGTACCAATGAATAGATTAGAATAGAGACGCCTAAAAGCGCATTTTCTTCATTTTTCTGAGGTTGATACTATCTGTCGGCTAACTTCCTATCTATTTTTACTTTTATGTTTTATAATGAATTTTAAAATAGGAATACTATCAATTACAAATGAATTATTTAACTGTAGGTACCTATATAAGCAATTTGTTAAGAACGAATAACAATTTAGCTTTAATGTTAAGAATTTGCACGACAAAAGTTGATGCAGTGAGTAAGACCACATTGTACCTTTGCAATTGATAATACCAAATAAAGATTTATTCATTCATTCCTTTTACACACTTCCGTCGCATTTCCGAAATCACTGCCACAAAAAGAGAAGGCGAGAGGAAAGATGTTACACATCAATAAATGTTACCTGTTACGTCAAAGAAGGATCAATAAATATTACCTGCTATAATCACCACCGGACTCCTTAGAAGTTTTTATATCAAATTATTGCATTTTATGGCTACAAGTGGAAGGTATTTAGTTTCCTTTTATGGTTAGGTGGGATTTTATTGGATTTTAAAGCCGTGTTGGCCGAGTGGGAGTTGTTTCGACTTTCGATCCGAAGGTTGTGGGTTCGAACCCAGTCGTACACCAATGGATTTTTCAAAAAATATATGTGTCCATTAAAACACGTGCTCAACGGTGAAGGAAAACATCGTGAGGAAACCGGCATGTCATAGAAATTAAAAAGTTCGAAAAACATGTGTCAAGTGCACGAAAGGAGCCTCTTCGAGGCGCAAAATCCTTTCACCACACTAAATTCCTTGCTTAGTTAGTTTACACTTCTTAAGTCGTTTACACTTCTTAAGGAACAAACACTCGAATTTTCAAGTCTCTACGTCCAGTGGTTTGGCCTGTACGTTGCCTTCGGTCAGTCAGGACTAGGCTTTTTAGAGATATTGATGGAAAAGTAGGATGGAAAGATGTTTGTTGGTCTGTCACGCCTAAACTACTGGACCTATTAGGCTGATATGCTGAAAATTATTTAAATCCCTTATTATTATCTTATAAAACTAATATTAAATTCACAAATCCCAATTATAAATTTATAAGTATCATATTAATGTCTAGAGTAACTGCCCATGTTCTGCCCACATCGTTATCACAGTAAGGTAAATGCGCCAATAACTGGCCGCTGGCCGCTTATCTCTCGACACATTGGCAAAGCCATTACTATGGCCACAGTTCATTGTAGAAATAGCTGGATCACATTGACATAATCCAAGGTCTATGTTGACTTTCTTCGCCGATCGATACTATAGGATAATCAATATATCTATTATATATATATTATATGCAACAATTTGTTATTATTTGGCTTAGGAATTGGAAGAATTTGGAATTATTCTAAATATTTGCTCAACCAAATAGTCGAATAGGTATAGTTATTCGATTACTAGCTGCAACGAAAATGTAGATAAAAATATCTTTGTACAATTTTCATTACTTTCAGAAACTAGTTCGTCAGAACTATTTACTTAAAAAACCAATGATGACCTACCGTATCAGTAAAGAACACAAAATTCAAAAGTAAAAGGATTAGGCTCGGCAATGATGAATCAGTCGGTCATTATTATCACGCTCGTTTTGTTTTAGAATATTATATTAGTTAACAAATAAATTGAGAGTGATGCATTTGTTTATATATAGACTGTGCCACAACTAGGAATGGGCAGGCCATTTCACCAGCCATTTCTAAATTTAGATCGGACATATCTAGTCCCTTTTAAAGAGTTGCGGTGTTCTAACATGTATTTAATTAATTTATTGCTTTCATATACGGCAGTGAACTAGCTGTAGAAATGTAGTTGGATATTTTTATGGATCTTAGAACTTACGATAGTAAATACCTACTTAACTTACAAAAAGTTCTATGGTAGTGCAGATTCTTAATATAATTTTTTAAACTGATAAAATTCATAGGTTTCTTCCAAAAGTTGCTCGGAAGAGATAGTTTTTAGCGATAAGGCCTCGCGTATTGTATAAACCGCGAAGTAGTTTTTTGTATTATTTTATTGTCAATGTTCTTTTCCAGTACAATAAAGAGTTATTTATAATTTTTGTAAATTGAAATGCTAGAAAAAAGATAAATAACTCTTGGTTTCTCAAGAGTCGAAGCGTCGACACACGGCCTTTTTACAAGCTGTTTGTTGGCGAGTTTAAAAGCTAACGTATGAGCAAGTTATTTTTTGGGAAGGATTGTCAACAAGCAGATTGTAAAAACGCCGATGACACCGAGCCACTTTACAAGCTTCAAGCGAACTCACGGGCTTGTATCGTGTAAAAAGCCGTGTGTCATCGACGCATTAAGTTCATGTCTTCAAGTCTATTTCAGCTTATAAATAAACTATATTCATTTATTGAAATCCGTTCGTTAATTTTGGCGGGTTTAAACAACATCTATTGATTTATTTTCAAAAACTTTCGCATCATAATTTTGATAAGGTTTTTCAGTATAACATATCCGTATGTGATTGCTAAAACACTCTAGGATGTTTATTTTGAACCGCCCCGAATACCATCAGTAATATTGATACGGCTCCTGTGTTCGAGTGCTAATAGGGATGGGATTAACATTACTTTATTTTTAAATAGCGATAGTAAAATAGCCTTTATTTCTACTAACAAATTATTTACATATACTATTTTTCTAAATCTGTAATAAGTTATTATTATTAATAACATTAGTAGTCGCCTCATTGGCGTAGGCCGTAGCGATAAGTAAATTATAAGAAAATAAAACTGAACTGCGAAAACGCTGCAGTATCATATTATTTTAAAACTAAAAATTTGTTAACAATACAACTTGGAACTTATTATTATCCTTGTGACCCGGAAATATGCCAGCCGCTATTCTACTACGCGTATAGGACGCGTATTAAATTCATATTTTTTTGATTTTTTTATAACGAAATGCGTAATGATCTTGTACTTTTTATACTCTTATGTGCAGGTAAAACAGTATGTGACTTAGGAACAAAAAAAATAAACAAAAATAACAGAGGTATTTTTCACATAACACTCATCTCTAGCACATCACTATTGTTCGGTTCACGTCTGGATATTCCATTCCGAAAGAGAGCTGGTAAAACAAACAATCAGTCAAGCCGGCCAGGGGTACAGACGTGGCACCTGTACCCCATTCCGGTACACTCGACACGGTACGGGAACTCACGGAATGGCAGAAATTCGATTGTACAGAGCTAAATATATAAACCTTGTAACTCACTAAGTGTGCGCCGTTTATCTCAACTCCACTCTTTTCTTGTCAATTTGCCTGGTAGAAATCACTCGCAACAATACGGTCGCCTCATGTACTACCTAATCAAAGGCCTTTTTATTCTTGTATATTTTTAAATTTTGCTTTGTTCCTGTTGGTGTACATCTACCCTTATCTTTCTCTAGTGAATTTAAGGATATTAGATGCAAGTTTCGTAGCCCCGTGTGCATCTACCCTTAACAGGGTCTCCACCGGGATCGCCAGGATAAATTGCTGTTGATATTTCAGCTCTAACAGAGCTGTCTACGGCCACTTATTCAAAATTTAATTTGATTTGCAGTCTAGTTTCAGTCTTATAAATAAGCTCATCAATTTTGATCCTACCGTCTGCTGTTTAGAATATTTTGATGTCAATTAACGGAAAACATATGTTTTTTTTAATAATGTAGAGTATATTATACAGTTAGAGTTATATGTAGCCTCTAACAGAACAGAATTAAAGTTTGTACCAATAAAAACAGAATTTAAAAAAAAATCCACGTGTCTCTGAGATGAAATTACACCAATATTGTACATTTTAATTTTCGGAAGGATTCATAGATATTTATTGATTAATCATACCAATACTACTGAACCGATTGAGCTGAAATTGTGTATAGAAATATTTTAGGGCTTGCAAAATAACAGGCAACCTACTTTTTACCCTGATATGACGTAATGTTTAAAGCTGCGGAAAACTGTTAATACAATAATAGCAACATTAATAAGCCGCGGAAAACTGCTAGTAAAATTATAACAACATTAACACACTCGGTACTTAATCATATTGAAATTCGTCGTCTAATACCAGAATTCTAAAAACCAATCAAATTTATCATTTACATCGAAAATGTAATCGAAACTTTTGAACGAAAATATTTTCGTCCGGAATTTCGCGAACCCGGATGTTAGGAGCTCGACACAACAGGACAATAACTCAACACCTGCGAAAGATCTCAGGGCACTAACTGTCCAACTGTAGACGTCCCTTGAGGGTAAAAACAATTTCCAGTTACGATCTTCACCGGACCCTACCGTAGTGACAACTAGGAACAAATTTTAGCCGCTCGTTTCATGAAAATATGGTAGTTACGTGGACATGATCTTGGCAATCGTCCGAATATCGTTCCGTTACACGCAAGTTACGAATACGAATAGCCAACAATACGCGCGGGTCGGTAATGGGTGCGTTTACCCTACTTCTATCCGTAATATCGTTGATATCGCATGTCTTTATATGCAAATTTAGATAATAACTCGAATAATTTACGTATTACACAAGTTCTAAGCTCCAGCTTAAAAAATAAACTTGGGAAAACGTCAAAAAACCTCTATTTTATTTATTGCGAAACAACTCATTTAAAACATTATTGTAATAATGTAAAGACATTTGCTATCGTAGTAGATAAATTATTAAGGGTAATCCTCAAATCCGAATTCCATACAAAATGTTTCGGACAAATACTCAAAAAGTACGCCATATTATAGTAATTTCTTCACACTATTCCTTTCGTCCATGTTTTATGATGTCGTCAACAAAAAAATTAAGGGTTTCATACTTTAATTTAGATTTTATACGTGTTTTTAAGTTAGTAGGGTTAATTTTAAAACAAGTACATCTTGTATGGAATTCGGATTTGAGGATTCCCCTTAAACGAATATAGTTCCTATATTTTTCACTATCAATTAAAAAATGACATTTTCCAATAGCAATTAAATAATAATAAAGATAATATAGAATAATCATCAATAATAAAAAGTAGTTAATAATAAAATAATGAAGGTTTTACAAAAAACATACTACTATCGTCTTGAATTGGACTGTTTTATTGACCGTAAACACCACTGAAAAGTCACAGAAAATCAAATACACAATTTCGTTTACTTCGACGACGAATTCGAATTATAAACTAAACTTCAGAACCTGTTTTGATGAAATTTCTATGGAACCAATCTGAAAGTACATACTTACATTTATCCTCTCGAACGAAAAAAAAATTGTTTCGGTTTATAAACAACAAAGTTCTAAGGTAAAAAATATTAAAAAAACTAATTGAGCTCCTTCTCCTTTTGTATAAGTCTGTTGAAAACTAGACAAACGTAGCAAAATGTAATCCCTTCACACTAGCGCCATCTAGCTAATACCCAGGATAAGATCCAAGGAAGATTAATGAGGCAGCTTTGAGGGTGGATTGGCGCACCTGTGGTCTGCCGGACCGTGCACTTTGGGTATGCATTCTAATATTGTTATACACTTTGGGGTAGATAATGGTACATTTACCCTCAGAATTGGGAGATTCCGAGCTTCACCTTTGGGAGGCATTCCCTGCAGGATCCCATCTAGATGGGCACAACACAGAGCCAGATATTTTGCCGTAAAGCAGCAATGTGTGAGCATTACTGTGCTCTGGTTTGCAAGGTACTGTAGCTAATGAAGTTACTAGGCTTTCGAGACTGACCATCAAAATGTCTTAAAGTGGACGAGCGCTTTAGCATTGTTGCACCGGCCTATGTGGACCTGTTCAGCTGTTCTGTTCATGAGCGAGGTGATGTCACTTACCATCAGCACCGATAGCACGGACTGGGGATAAAAAATTTGTCCCCCGTTTTTACCCACCTTCCAGTCAATTTTATCCCTTGAAGGTGGATAAAAACGGGGGACAAATTTTTTATCCCCAGTCCGTGCTAAGCCTGCAGGAGAACTCCTAGTTAGTCTCGTCACAAGTATACCTTGGTTAGCTATATTTTACATTAAAAAAATATACCTACCCAAGGTATACTTCGGAGACCAAAGTGTACTCAAATTGGGGGCGACCGACACTGACGTGCTTCATTGATTGTAATTTGTAGCTTTTTTTGGATTTTTAGAACACAACTTTTTTTATAAAACTACAAAAATATAGATAAGATTATTTTCTTCATCATCATCAGCCAATCAGCAGCAGACCTGTCCAAATGTGTCAAAAGATATCTTACAAAAAAAAGACTAATTGAATAAGTAAATTTCTTACTATACTAAGGCTGATTTTGAAAAATAAAGCAAAGCAATAAAAAATAAACAACATCAAATTGTTTTCAAGTAATATGTTATAAACAACCTCAAATTTTCAAATTAGGTACCTACTATTAAATACACATAATCGCTCATTACCTCAGACTATTACTCAAATAAAAACCGCCTATCTCAATGTAACGAGTCTCGAACAAAGCCGCCTCATTAGTTAAGTCTAGACCAGCCTGTAATCCGGCTTAAGAACAAGTTCATCTCTGGTTCATCTCTAGTTCTTTATCCACGTCAGTGGGGCGCAGGTGTCTTCAATGCATCCCCCACTCGGGAGTCAAGGGGGACAGAACATTGGGGATAGCTGGCTCTCTACATGTATAAGTTAGCTTATTGTAATAATCAAAAGTGGTTTAAAGATAAATTTACAATTTAACAAACCAAAATTGTGTAAACAAAACCAATCAACCTTTACACGAATAACACAAGAAAACACAATGAAAAATAGAACAACAACAAGAAAAGTGGCACATATGGCGATGTTTACAAGTCGAACGCCAACGAGCGAATGCGCCCGCTTTTTTTTCAGATGGACGTTTAATGTAGTTAGCCGCAGATGGCTGTTACTGCATCACCGGACTACCGTTACGATTGTTCTAGTTTTATAGTCCACACACACAACGCAATTCACAATATACCACATAAAATTGCAGCGTCAATACACGAATAGGATCTATTAATTATTGACCAAAATATCTCCAAATATTTGGTGTAAATAGATTTTGAACGAGCTATTTCCATTTACCTGTGGCTCGGGCCACACGATAACACACTGTCACATCTCTTGATGAATTGCTTATTAGATTGTCGGCAACGTCCCGTGTTTTGCGCTTATTTTCGCGCCAATATTGCTGTCTCTTTTTTTCTCCTGAGAGAAAATTTATCGATGGCGGTTACTGGGGATGCTTACCCTATTAAGTTGTCTTTTTCGTTTTTTAGTAGCAACTGCTAAAGTCGTAATTAATCTTGGTATTATTTTTTTTATTTAGAGAAAATCGTTCAATGTTTGAAATATTTTTATTTAATTATAATATTGTTATAATATGTAATTTAATTTATTATTAATATTGTGCTTTGAAAAAGGAGTTGTATTTAGCTTGCATTTTACTAACCTACCTTTAAGCAGGGGATACACATGCCCGTAGCTTGCACACTTGCATGCAAGCGTTTTGTTATTGTAAAACCAAACCAATAATTTTCTTCGCTGTCAAATTCAATTTACGTAATAGAAAGTACGTAATACCAAGGCCAAGGTACGTAAAAAGTACGTACAGGGGACAAAAGGTACGTAAATCTGACTTTTTGTACGTACTGGCAACGCTGGGTACGAGTGTCTCACACGTACTGTCCTGTGTATACGCGATGGTAATACTGGCATGCAAGGGCACAACTTGCATGCCAGTATTACTTGCAAATGTATCCGCAGTGTGCCAGTTACTTGCACATGCCTCTAACTTGCATGCCAGCTTTAGGTCTAGTAGTTAAGTTTTTAAATCAAAATAACTGGAAAAATATGTCGTCAAAAAATATTTTTATTTACGAAATTGCGTATCCTTTTTGCGACTTTTTAGCGGTGTTTACGGTCACTAAAATAGTTTAATGAACAGGAATATGAATTTTTAACGACCAAAATGAGGGTTGTTCCCTCATTTCACCGCGACGGTAGCTCCAATACGCCAGTCAACCCGTGACCACGGCTGTTGCAATACGGTCGAAACGTCGGGACACAAAAACATACGAGGTGAGCGCGATAAATACGCGTTATAATCAAATAACTATCAGTTAAATGAAGTCGGTTGCACTATGTTTTTGCTAAACCTTGATTATATTTAGCAACAAACTACTTACAGATAATAATAATATAATATGTAAATGTAATCGTAAAACATACACTCAAAAAACATAACCCTCCATCGAAGTCCAAAGCAAGAAATTTCTATGGACTTGTAAGAAAAAAATCTAAGTACATATTATGTTCAAACACTTATGACTAGTTATGACTATTTGACAGTCATTATTATGAGATGCGTATTGTTACGTACAGGAAAATACGTGACGGTACGTCTAGGTACCTACTTTACCTACCTACTTAGCTTGGTCAATGTAGCCATAGACATTTGTTTAGTGTGTCATTCGTTCTATAGAAGTGTGGCCGTCTAATAAGTTTTTTTTGTGTAGTTTCAAAACGGAAAATATTGAGTGTCATTATTTTAAGACGAGGCTGGTAAAAAAAAAGATTTTTCACTACTCATTTCAGTTTAAATTTGTTTAATTTCCTCGCAATGAAGTAAAAATGTTGTGTATATGTACATCGTTCCTGAAGTTCCTCATTTTATACGAGACTTTAATGTGTCTCTGTGATATTTAAGTCGAAGAGCTTTCTTTAGGCCCTTGGTTTACAAATAACTATTGTAATACATTTTAACTGGTACCTATATAAGTATGTACCTAATTATTATAATAATTAATATAATTTCATAGTTTTGACGTGCGTCTGTCCTCACTTTTTATTTAATTCGATTATATTAAGTTTTCAAAAAAGAAATACGTATTGCTAATGCTCGCGTCTATACCATGGTCAAGCCACGATCGTTTTATTTCAAAGTTCTTGGGTTTTTTGGGAAATGGGTTTTCAAGGAACCAGTGCTCTCAACGCAAATCACCCCAAATAATTCTTGACTTATGCCAATTTTTATGCTAAAAATATTAATTATTTTATTTTCTTTGTTACAGATGCGCCCAGAAGATGAAGCAAAAATTTGACCAAACATCATGAAGAACCACGACCCAATTATTGACCACCCAAATACTGGCCAGCCCATTGGCCAAGCCATGGCCGGCCAACCAGAACTCAGAACCGTCTCCGGACATCGGCTAAGGAACCTCAAATGTCTTCTCGAAGACAGAGGCGGCTTTCAAAGAAATGTTTTCGATAAAAGCAAAAATAGTCCTTATTCTAATAACAGTAAAGATAGTTTTCAAACGACTTTCGGTAGTGCTAGGTTTAATAAAGTTAGATGGTGCTTTAATAGTGTAAAAAGACTAATGTTAGTGGTTTTGTTAGTGATCGTTTCGGAGGCGAGGATGTGCGCTGCAAGAAATTTTGCAGGTAAGTTTACTTTTTTATTAGTTTGTAAGTCGGAGGAAGCACTGCGAAAGAGCATCTTTAAAAGCAAGCATAAGTTTGTGATTAGAACAAAATTTTGTTAAAAAATAGCGCCTGTCGCGGCTTGGAAACGTCCAGAATATAAAATTAATCATATATCCGAAGTAAGTGAAATCGCGAATTTATTATAAGCGGATAACTTAATGCTAAAACATTATCAAACTTAACTGAAGATACGAATGTGAAGAAGGTATACAATGCAATTCAACCAGTACTAAATTGTACACCAGAGAATATTAATAATTTTGGCCATTACATTCCTTGATATTGATAAGTATTAGTTTGAGTCAGTGATAAACAAATTTTCATAAACGACACAGCAAACATGAACAAGAATCGTCAATGTCTGTCATTATTATAATAATTTGCTCCTATAACTATATTTGCTGCCCCGCGTTCATTTTAGCTCTTTGTAAGTAGCAAAATGCATGTTCTTTTTTGCAGTGCGTCTCGCTTTAAGGCTAAGGTTCGGATTACGGCTGCTTACAAAGTTTTCTTGTAACGTTGTTGGATGTAGTGAAGTTGTAAGGTTAAATTTCTTTTTGTTGGTAATTTTCTTCATTTAATACCTTCATGTTTTCACGGTACATTTTAAGACCGTAATCTCGACTTTGATCAAAATTTGGAAAGTTTGGAAGTTAAAACAAATACATAAGTATAGCTTGGCTGAGAAAAAAAATTACCACACGAATAGGTTCATAGTTAATAATCAAGGCTATACTGATGGCAATTTTTATTCATTCATTCATTCATTGGTCAACATTTGGGTATTCTACCCTACCGAAATAAGATAGAAAATAGGTAAAGTCTAGTTAGTTTAGAAAGTCTTAAATCTTAAGAACCCGTCTCCTTTGATAGTTCATTAGTAAAATCTACCGTTCGGAAGCGTCCCATGCAGGTTGCCGTGTAAAACATTACTGTGTTCTGGTTTGAAGGGCACTGTAGCTAGTGAAATTACTGGGCTTTCGAGACTGATAATTAAAATGGCTCAAAGTGAACGAGCGCCTTAGCAGTGTTGCACCAGCCTATGTAAATTGAAGTGATGTGTAGCACTGTTCTGGTCATGAGCAGTCGTGATCTCTTACCATGAGGAGAACGCCTAGCTTGTCTCGTCACTTGTTTACATAGAAATGGTCAACATTGGGGTATTCTACCCTACCTAGATAAGATAGAAAGTGGGTAAAGTCTAGTTGGTTTAGAAAGTACTAAATCTAAGACTCGTCTCCTTTGTTAGTTCATTAGCAAAATCTTAGTCATAGAAGTGTTAATTGAGTAAAGCTATGAATGAGTAAACCGCATAGCGGTTAAAAACCGATATTCTAAATTGTCCTTGCTATTGTACCTAAGATAGTGAGTAAGTTATTACTCACGCTTGTTTTTGGGATGTTAAAAGCTGATTAAACAAAAAAAAAATATTTTGACACCGAATTGAGAACCTGCCTCTTTTTTGAAGTCGGTTGAAAAAAGACAGCTGATGGCAGCATGCCGAAGAAATTGGCTGGTTTTTTTTTCGGATGGACGTTTAATGCAGTTGGCCGCAGATGGCTGTTACTGCTACGTCACTGGACTCTATTGCTTGCCCCTTTGCAAGGGCATATTTATAGTAAAGAATCATACCGTACCTAGTAGGTACATTTAAAAATGCGCCAAAAAAGTTGACTGATTTAGCCAACTTCTAGTACCTACATATTAGTCCGAGTCCGAAACTAAAGGCAGAAGCCCTTTGTAGGTATAAATAAAAAAAAATGTTAGTACTTATTACCACATGACATAGTAAAAACTTCATCAAGACGCCTCGAGCCTTCTTTACCCGAACGAGCGTTACACAGCCGAGCATGACGGCTCAGTCATTAAATACCCACAAAATGAAGTGATCAGCGCGCCTAAAGAAGTTTTCACTTAAAAAAACGGATTACGTTGGTAATATCAACTTCTACGTGTTTCATACCAAGGGATTTGAATCGATTATCCAGATTGTCGAAAGGGGTATGTTTGTAGAGATTATCGCATTATTTGTATTGTTTTGCTTTGCAATCTATCCGGATCGCTTTGATTCTGTTATATTCTGTTTTGATCGCTTTTTGGTCGCGATTAAAACTGACTGCTTTGAGCTAATCGAGGGAGATAAAATCTTTGAAATTATTGTCACAGAATTTCTATTAAAAAAGCTTTACTTCTAAATAAAAGTACCTATTAATTAGTACAGCTCTCGTCACTGCATAGCCCATAAACTACAATGATATTGAATTTTAGTTCAATCGTATTTAGCTCAATTTATAATTTTTTCTCGTTAAAATTTATTTTGTACTATAATATTATTAAAAAATAAACTATTTAAATAAACAGCTTATAAATACTTTTGTAAAAAATACATCAATTTAAATTTAAATTTAATTTAATATAAAAACGGTGAACCACCAGACGCGGAGTAGAGCCCAAGCGGCTAGTGGCTATTATTATTATTATTGGCTTTATTATTATTGTGGAATGAACATCCATTGTATCCATATATCTTCGAAGACATTATCCTTTATGTTAGTAAGTTTTATCATTACTGAAAAAAAAAAACACTTCGCTCACTAAAGCTCTACTCACGTAGAACATGTTATTTCCATTTAAAAACTTTTCACTCAAACAAAATAGGTTAACTATTTCACAACCTTTTCATTAAAACATTATTTTATTATTAATCTTCTCTTAATTCACCTCTTTCATACAAATAGGCCAATCAGCACACAAAGTGCTAAAAAGCGAAATTTCTCACTGTTTCGTTCTGTTTCGTTTTACAAAAGCATTTACTTTGTAAACGTTAATTGGCTTAATTTTTTGATAATTATTCTTATGTGTACTAAGCACACGTTTGTGCTCTTTCATTATTAAATTTTAATATTCATGTTTTCACTCTTTAATTTTTTGGGACTCGTTAGAGCCAAAAAGCTCTGACATTGCTTTAAAAATGCTTAGCTTTAGGCAATGTCCTAAAAGAACGCCATCACGCGACCATCGCAAGTTCGCGCGAACGTTCGGTCGCGCGAATCCGAATGCCAATCGGGACGCCCCATTTCGACGTTAGTATGTTTGATCGCGGATTCGCGCGACCGACGTTCGCGCAAACTTGCGATGGTCACGTGATCGCGTTCTATTATTATTTTATATTATTTTATTTTATTTATTATTTTTTATTAGGACAACGCCTTAATCTGAATTTTCTTACCTTAATCTTCTCACACTATGTATTATAATGTATAACAGAATATACTTACATAGGATTCAAAATCACTGTTAAAAGGCGTTCCCTAACAGTGCCAGATGTTTGGCTACCGAATCAGTAATGTGTAAGAATTACTCTGATTCGGGCATTACTAGTTAAGTGAAATTATTATGTTATCGACTGACTAGTTAAAGGTCTCTGTTCTGGTTGTAGGCAGGCGTGATCTCTTACGATCAGGAGAATGCTTTGCTAGTCTCACCTAGTTAGTCCTCAATTTATCAGCCAAAGTGTCTTGTTATCTAGGTACATTAGTTTGCCAAGACTTTCTGTCGGAACTGTACAAGTGTTATTTCCTTGTTTCTGTTTCATTTACTAAAAGTGTTTTATTTTCTGTGTAACAGCTCTCTACTTAGAAGCTCAGTAATTTCGGTAGTCCAAGGTTTTAGCGCTGTAAGCGCAGATGGAAGCGCTTTTGTAATTTATGGGATTGTAGAGCTCCTCGCCGTTTCTGCTTGCCTGGTACTTTTCACTTGAGCAGCGAAATCTTTGCCCGAAAAGTTTAGTTTTGTAATTAAAAAAAAATGCTGTGCATTTTGGGAACTAATACTGGCTCAACTTATCAGCTGAAATATATATTTTTGTTGCTTCTGACACAATGTACCCTTCAATGGGAGGGAAGCCAGTGTATTACCCCCTTTTTTTAATTATAATTAGAAGACATATTTTTGTTTAAAATGTTCTACTGTAATGTAACTTTTTTTTACGATATCACCCATCGCTAGAACGATAGTAGGTACATAGAATAAAGTTACTACCAAAACTTACACAACCAAGAAAAATTCCTAATTTACGTGCTATTATTATATTTGACCTACTTATCAAAAGTAGTAAAACTCATTAAAACTTCATACAACTACATAACTTCTGCTACATAAATTTTAGTCGTACCTAATTACTCGGCACCGCGTTCTACTCGTAATCTATCACATAATCAATTTTTCCGCATGTTTTCTTAAATCCAATAACAAGCACTTCCTCATAAATTTCTCAAGGGAAGAAATTTATCTAAGAATCCCACCTGTTTGGGATCTTCCTTTTTCCCTAATTGCTCGGTTTGAACAAAACAAAAATATCCCTAGAGAATTAAAAGCGATCAGTTAAAAGTTAGCCGCGAAAGTCTACAGGTAGGTCCAATCATACCATAATCCATTAGGATTTCGTTCCACCCCGCTGAACGCACTTACCAAGTCCCTCAAGGTAAATATTTTACCCACCTTTCCATAATATATTCCCCCCAACCCCCCTTCCCTAGACCTCATCGTTCCTATTTTGCATGAAGGGGGAATTTAAATCGTGTAATCTAACTTTCAATTCATTCATACATTCAACACCATCTCTTGGTGATAAATTGAAACTCGGATGCATTTGGTCATTTGAGATTTAGTCGTAGAGCAGGGCAGACGTATTTCAATAGTTCGAAGCAGGAAATTGATATAGAAATTTGTTAGTGCAATTTTTCATTGTGGTATTTTGCAGTTAAAACTTTTGTAGCAACTATGTGTTGCAAAATCTGTTGCTTCGATTTTTTTGGTTAGTAGAATTTTGTGAAAATGTACTAGAAGTTAGCCAAAGT
This sequence comes from Lobophora halterata, assembly GCA_932526365.1. Classification (NCBI taxonomy): domain Eukaryota; kingdom Metazoa; phylum Arthropoda; class Insecta; order Lepidoptera; family Geometridae; genus Lobophora; species Lobophora halterata. Next base: position 4,612,670 of record OW052026.1, read on the forward strand.
GGTTTGGTCACATTTTCAATGTGTAGGTACAGACAGCGTCAGAGATAAGTATCCTCCTTGCACAAGACACCCAGCTATAAATCCTTTCAAAAAATTGTAATAATTAAAATTATTTTTAGGCTTACATACGGTTATACAACTTTTTAAAGGCAAAACTTCTAGATTCATCGCGACGGTGATTTAAAGGGATGTGAAGCTGGGTATTATAATGCAAGGGGGATACTTATCTATGACGCTGTCTGTACATTGTGTTTCTATTGGTAACTACTTTAATACTTCTGTGGTTGAGACCCTAACTGGATTTTGATGATCATAGTTTATTGTATGAGAAAATGACATGTGGGCTTTGAGTTTCAGCCCAAATGCTTTCGACCTAATGGTAGGTAATGATTGTGGTTACGAACACCTTATTTGATAAGTTTTGCTGATCTTATGATTTGCGTATGTGATGAAAAAAAATCTAACACAATCTGCAATGTTCTTACAAGTTAGGAATACACAAACTTTTCCTATACCAACAGAAGTTCATTGTGAAAAAGTTGGAGCACGCTCCAGAGGCATAATGTCGAATACCATTTTTGTCACTTTTTCCAGGCTTTTATACGACTCACTGTTCCCTTTGTCTTCATTTAGAAACCCATTTTTCTTGTTTACGTGGCTATCCGGTTAGGAACCTTTTTTAACAGGACTTTTTTATTTTGTAAAAACGTTATAATGAGATTGTAACGTTTCTTCTCGGGGTCTTGTTGTGAATAAATTATTTTGATTCTGTTGTATTTGTTTTGGCATTATTAAATCACAAATATGTGTAGATCTTTAATTATTTCTCATTTAAAACAAGAATACAAAAAAATGTTAGTATGGAATTTGACCAACAATTCCAAAAACACAACAGTGCAAACTATCAGTGCAGTAGAATAATGCCGTTCTACAAAACCTAAAACAATACATCTTTTGAAATATCGCACATTCAGTTTCAAAATTCATTTGTGTACATTTTTCCGGCCATACACCAGGTGTCGAATGAACCCTCCATGGCACAGCTCATTGAGACAACAGCTGGTTTACTTCATCAGCCTTCGACAAATTTATATGCCAGTGGCCAGCTTATTCAGAAGTAATAAGGAAGGTTTGAAATAAAACTGGAAATTATTATAAAATGCAATTTTCCGAACAAATAACAGTATTGGGCAGACCTCTGTGATTCAAAATCCTGTGTTCACTGGGCACTGTTCTAATCATAGGTAAGCGTGATCTCTTACCAACAGGAGAGCGCCTAGCCACTAGCTAGTCTAGTCAGTAAGAGATCACACCTATCCATGACTAGAACAATGCTACACAGGATTTTGATAAGGCCAGTGCAACACTGCAAAAGCGCTTCCATATTGCCATTTTGATGATCAATCTCAAAAGCCCAGTAATTTCACTAACTACAGTGCCTTTCAAACCGGAAAATAGTAATTAGTATTACTGTTTTCCGGTTTCCGGTCCTATTATACCTAGGGTAAAACAGGGTTAGATGCCCCAAAAGGATAGGTGCTCCTTTTTCGAAAAGCTTACTATCAAAATCAAATGCAAGTTATAATAGAAAAATTGAATTTAAAAATATGCTAAAATCTTTACTTATTATAACTTCCACTTGACTATTCTTCATCTATCCTTTCGGGACATCTAACCTCGTTTTACCATATATGGTACCGTACCGTATATGGTATAATATATACCATTTAAAATGTGAAATAACCCAGCTGTTCTCCATTCCTATGTCCACTCTGTCCATTCGCATTTATACACTCGCGTACAACGAGTGACCTGGTTTCGTACATCCCATAGTTTTGTCGTTCCACAATGGAGGCTTGTAAATATGAGCGGTTCTGTTACGAAATGCACTAGTTCATGATGAAATGGTGTGATATGAGCTATGCTATTTCGTTATGCTAATTATGGAGTGAGTAATTTAAATGATATTTTCAATGACGGTCGAGTGGCAAGTGCATTGGACTGCTACGCCGAGTGTCGCGGGTTCGATTCCCGCTTCAGGACGAACAATTGTGTGATGAACATCGGTGTTTTCTATGTATTCTATGTATATATTTACAACAAAAAAAAGTATTTAAGTATTCTATCAGATATCTGGTTCCTATAGTACAAGTCCTGCTTAGTTTGGGGATAGATGGCGTTGTGTGAAATGTCCAAAATATTTATTTATTTATTTAATGGTATTTAAAACTTCCCAAACAGGTAATATTGTGTTCTTATTTATAGACAACTTATTGAAACCTGAGATGTTACCTGCTTAACCAATATGGCAATAAATGACTGAATACTTCAGTTTATTCCTATATCTAGATATTCATGTTATTGCTATCACAAAAGAAATAAAGATTATTGAGAAAAAATGTGCTACTCATTATTTTATCAACATTATTATTTTTGTAATCAGCACCTGAAATTAGCTGTTATTCTAGAGTTAACTCTATTACCTTCAGATTAAGGTTCAAATTCGCGTGAAAATGTCACCAGTTAATAAGCTCGACTTGCTTAATCTAATAATCTCGAATAATATGAATAAAAATAGGAAATATTTTTTTAAGATGACAACCCTGAACAAGGTTTGGGAAAATTATAATTGAAAGCCCTTATTAACTGGTGACATTTTCACGCGAATTTGAACCTTAATCTGAAGGTAATAGAGTTAACTCTAGAATAACAGCTAATTTCAGGTGCTGACATGTAACAATAATGTTGATGGTTTTTATAAAAGTTTTATTGCGAATTTCGTATTATTTTAACTTATCAATGTTGGTTTCCTGACACTTGTTTTACATCATAATAATCCTCGATTTATAAAACGAAAAAAATATGAGAATTGATGGATAAATAGATGCTCTTGATCTCGCCAAAACAAATGAACTGAAGCTGAAATTTAGTTTGGATATGGTTCGACACCTAGAAAATGGCATTGCAATTTTTTATCCCAATTAGGAGCGGACAAAACCCCGGGAAATAACAAGTCTAAAAACAAGATTTATAGATTGATATCTAAAATCCACGTTCTTATGCTTTTGCTCCATCTCGCTTAATTTTTAATAATATACTAAATATTTGTTTATTTATGGTTTTTATGTTTTTTAGGTAACGTCGGCATTGCATGCTAATAAATGGATTTAGAATGCATTGTAATCGAGTTGTGAACTACCCTGAAAGTTTCAGCCGGAAAGCCTATCGGGAAGTACTCGATTGCAATATTCCATCCGAAACGACAGACAGACAGACAAGAAATTGATCTCATAAATACGTAATAAATTCACACAAAGTTTAAAAATCCTGATTGTTATAAATTAAAGAAATCAAATAAGGCCGCAGTTCTTAAGGCTTCGTCGATTTCGTCCGGTACATTGGCTATGAATAGCATTACTCGCTGTTCCGGCCCAGTAGGTCTAATATATCGCCGCCATTAGGGTAAATTGAAAGGTCTAATGATTACCTACTTTCGTTTGTTTTCAGAAATCGGCCTCCATTTATAATCTCAGTTTTGAACTCTATGCTTATAGATTAATCATAACTCTCCTTTTTGCTCTGCCTTTGTCGGGTAAAAACGGTGTTCCTATAAAACACTAAAGCGTCGATGACACAGGGCTAGTTTACAAGCAACAAGCTGGCAATTTTAAAAGCTAGAGAGTGAGCGAGTTAGCTTTCGGGAAGGATTATCAACTAGCAGATTGTAAAAAAAGCCAATGACACGGGGCGAGTTTACAAGCTACAAGCGAACTCGCTGGCTTGTATCTTGTAAACTAGCCGTAACTGTGTCATCGACGCTCAAGACATTATTACACATTAATAGTATGAAACCAAGATGGAGGCGTAAAACAGGTCAAAAAAATTCAGACGCCCGGTCAAATTAAATATCTCCATTTTAAATATGTTTTGTAACTTACAACGATGAAGTTTTATTAACAAACAAGCTGACGCCCGCAATTTTTTTTGCTTTGCGAATTAACAAAATCCCTATCTTAGTACGTGCTTACACTTTTTGAAAAACGTGTCCTTGAAATTTCAAGTCTCTAACGTCTAGTGGTTTGGCCTGTGTGTTGTCTGTCAGCCAGTCTGAACTAAGCCTTTTATATTACTGATGATTGATAGAAATCATTTTCTATGCCTTATAAATAAATTGAATGCGTCTAGACAAATACTTACATCCTTTAATTTCATAAAGTGGACTATTCCTCTTGGCTCCTGTTTCGACCCTCGAACGTCAAACGTGTTTATTGCAACAGCCCCGTTGGGAACGGTCACTTTTTCCAACAGCTTTTTATTTGTTAACTTCTCTTTATTGCTCGTGAGATGGCGCTTTTCTTGTTTTGTGGTGAAACTTTGTCGGGGCATACTTCGATTGTGGTATTTTTTTTGTTCCTGGACTTTGTGTTGTGTGTAGATTATAATTCATTATGACTGTTTTGTTCCTCGTGAACTTTATGATAGTAAAAAGCTTAGAGTTTATTTAATCATTAAAATGAATAAAGAATACTGCCGCCATTTTAGATTTTTGACAATTTGACACTACCCCGTCATTCGCGTGCTGTCGACAAATCATTGCTCAAAAATAAACATTGAAATTTCCAAAGTCGTAGAACGAATGCTGTTCACCAGGACGTGAGGAACACCCCCCTTTCGGGTTCATAACTTAATATACACATACTATGGGGAAAACAAATTATGCTCCTTATTCGCAGTCGGGTAAAAAGGCTTAAAAGAGTTTTTCCATTTCGAGACTCTTGTTATCGAAAAAAAAAATATTCATTGATTGCCAACCGCTGCAAAATAGGTACCTACTAGTAATTCTTGCAATTTTTTTAATTCCATTTTAATGAAATGGAATTAAAAAATATATAATAATTACTTATAATAATACGGTATGGAAATCGGCATCTGAATTACTAAAGTTGACTTTTACCGTACAAGTCCTACATTCAATGAAAATAGCCTGACGCGTTACGAACCGGAAATTGAGTGGAATGGGACACGAAAGTAATTATTGGACTGAATTTTTTATACAGACTGTTTGATTCACTGCTGTAGGGACAGGTTTACTCTTGAGTAGCGAGAGTGATGTGATTAATTGGTCCAACAAGCACTCAATGCGAATTAGCAGGTTATTGTTATAATTTGAGTAGTTTATTGCACCACAGAGTTTTTACTTTAAATAATCACGATTACAATATGGATCATAGGTAAATAAAAAAAAAAGCGAGCGAGCCCTACAGTACCTATAATGATGTGTAACATCTGACATCTCATTTAAATTTGGAAGGAATCTATTTACTTCATTTTTACTGAGGTCGGTACCACTTACCTCTGACGGCTAACTTCCTGTTAAACACTTGCGTTGCATTTTACGAAAACGTTAGGATTTTAAATATATCCTTCTCAATTAATTTTGTTCGAAACTTTTGGGGCAACAACAATTACTTTACAAGCTATAGGTACCTTATTAAGTGTGTTTTCAACATTACCCAAAATCGGTTCCTTCACGCACGTAGAGTGTAAACATGAATAGTGTGAATGGTCTTAATTTGTTTTGTGCTGAGTCAGGGCAGATTGCCGAGTCGCACGCTCGCCATATTGCCTGGTGTTTTTGAATAGGGTAATGAATAGTCTAGACATGGCGGTAAATTTAATTACGATTTACGATTATAATTAACCCTACTAACTTAAAAACACGTATAAAATCTAAATTAAAGTAAGAAACCTTTCACTTTTTTTGTTGACGAAATCAAAAAACATGGACGAAAAGAATAGTGTGAAGAAATTACTATAATACGGCGTACTTAACCTAAAGAAATATCTTTATCAGACTCTACTGATAGCTAAGTATTCATCATTGTTTTTTCATCAATTTTCATAGTTTTATTTGTAGGATTTTTCTTAAGGCTGCCTTCAAATTAGATGCATGAGGAAGCGCCACTGTGGCGCCACAGTAGCGCTTCTACTTAATTAGTTTTCATACACGATCTAGACGCGCAAGTACACACCATCGTGACATAGTGGCGTGTCTAGATATTGTATGAAAACTAGTAGAAGCGCCAAAGAGGCTCTTTCTCACGCCTCTAAAATAAGGCGCCCTAATAGTTACATAGAATTTATGTTCTTAAAAAAATATTTGTATATAATTTGACGTATCGATGACGATTGTTTATTGCAAATTATTATTTCCAGTATAAAAGTCTCACAAATAAGTCTTATTTACTTGTTAGCAACAATAAAAAAATATTACCACCACTTTCTATATCTTATTATTTTTTGTATATAAAATCACTGGTTTTTAGGTCACGCGACTGAAAATAAATCAAATTTCTTGTCCGCTCTGATAGATTCATTTCTCTATGGACTATTTGCTTAGAACGGGTTGGTACGAAGGCAACGCGCTGAAAGGGTGTAAACTTTTACAATAGTTACGCGATGATTGTCTGAAAACTAATGCTTACCCTTAAATACCTTTGCTTGTTAAATGAGGTAGCTAATACTATTTAAAATGCTTTTATATGTTAATTCCCGAAGACTAAGTAGAGTAAACTAGAGTCCAAACTGTAAAAATAATTATAAATATAAAAAAATAACGTTAAATTATGTTCTGATGTTCTGACCACCACTTCGCTCTGTACAACAAGATAGATAGATAGATGAACATTTGATTAAACCAATAACAAAGCAAAATAGAACAATAGAACTAAGTATAAAAAGGCCTTAAATAGGTTGTACAAGGGGCGGCCTTATCGCTGTAAGCGATCTTTTCCAGGCAACAACAAGTTACGGACAGCTTCTATGTTAAATTTAGTATAACTCAATTCAGTAGTTTAGACTCAACTTAAAGGCTTATTTTATCCCGGCAAGATTTTACATGGCTAAATACAGCTTTATATTTAAGACACTGTGAAACCTTTAAATGGCAATTAAGACATTTAACCGATTCGAAAAAACGAAAAAAAACTTCTGTAAAGTAAAGTTCTGACTAAAGGGCATCAGTGCTAAAAGCCAATCGGTGTTCGTTATTTCTGTTGCATCAAAGTTGAGACTAATTTCATAGGATCGATGACGCCGGTGCAAAGGAATTGGGCTGTACTGTTTAGAGAAGTCGGTATAAGGTTGTATAAAAAAGGACTAAAAATTGTTTTTTTTTTATTACTTACCACACAAACTTTGAACTTCATTGAGCTTAATAACACAACAAAATTCTTTATTGCCTTTGTTATTTAGCCTCACTCCCATTTTCTGTCATATAAGCATTACCCGTACATTTCCAACGATTTTTTTAAACGATTAAAAAACTTTTTTTTTAAAGTTGCTTTAAGTTAAAAAAAAAAATATTAGCTAGTTTATTGAACATTAATGATACAACTTTATTTAATTTTTTAGACAACTAATTACTAACTTAATGATAAAACATAATAAAACTAAAATTACTTAAATAAGTATAAAAATAATAAAGAATTAGCCTATCTAAAATTACAAATAAAACAGCATTTAGGTCACAATTAAATTATTATTTTTTTATTTTTTTTATTTGCTACTTAAATGTTTTTGCACGTTTATACTAAACTGTACTTTTATATGAGACCATCCTATAATGAGTTAAAAAAAACCTAAAATAAACCCAATCTAGTTCACAGGTATTTCACGAAGAAAATGGCTTCTAAAACCGGAGTGTAAAAAGATCATTGAGATATATTATTCAAGAATTCAACCCGTAGAATATCGATTTAAATTCGATTCAAATCGATTCCAAAGCGATCGATTACCGGACCACCCATACAATTCAAAATTAATATACTCATACAAAGCATGTCATAATCTAACTCATTAGAGAAGCTATTTAATTTATGGGTGACATTACCACGGCTTAAATGAGTTAATAAAATAAAACCAGTTTTAAAAATGGATGTGGTATTTTTTTACTCGCAAAACAGTAACGTAAGCACACTCATTAATAAAGTTATAAAAAGACAGTAAAACATTTCATTTACAAGATTTTACTCGGGATGTAGGACGTAAATAGTATTTATGCACATATGAAATTTAAGCCTTGATGACAATGGCATGGATTTATGTCGCATAAATTTATGTAGCATTTTTGCTTGCCGAGAATCTTTGAATTAGAAAAAATCATGGGATCTTTCCATACTTAAAGCGAAAGTAGTTAATGCTAAATTTTAGTTATTTTCTTGTAAATTGTGACTTAGATCTTTACTTCTAGTAGGAAGATTTTAGGCAGCTTCGAAACTTCCACTACAGAGGTACCTAGTACTTACTCACTGGCTCTTTTGATCAATATGCAAGCGTAATTTTTTTCTAATAATAATGAAACTTTTTTTAAATTATTATGAGCAAGTATATATTTAAATAATAATATGATTCAGTTTTTTATTGCTCGTATGCCACATCCATAACTTTAGAGCTTCTAGTCCGTATACGCATACATCATACAAAACCATCAATCTTCCACCCACAGATTATTTAGCATGTAGTATGTAAACCACAGATTATGCATCATAATGTATCTTTATGGGATTTATTCCAAGTACTCACAGAATTAGTCGGTGCTTTTAATTTTTAATGCTTTATGATGTTCTACGATAAAATGGCTCGCTCATTCACTCAGCTTCTGTGTCATTGTCAAAGACGATAAAGTCAGTTCTGTATATGAGCGATCGTTAGTCCTTGTCCACGTCACCGTAGAATATCTCTAATAATGATTTCATTCGGGGTTTTAATCTGTCATTGTTTTTACCTATACCTAGGTACAAGAACTAGTGAAGTTTTTTGTTTTCTGTCTTACTATGGTGTTTTGGTTTTGTGACAAATCCGTTATATCCAACCAGGTAGGATCAGTTATTGTATCAAGCAGTTATTTATTACGTATAAATGAAATGGCTGCACGTTTGATCGTTTCACCATTTTTACATTTGCTTCGGCAGATTTATCAAATCACCCCTGAATATTCATATTTAAATAATAAGTAGATATCAGTATCAATTTAGTATACAAGTTCAATTCTCTGATCATTTTAATCGTTCGTTAAATCCGCGTAACCATGCGCGGCCATTTTGAATTAATATCGCAAACAAAATGGCGTCAGGGCGGATACTAAAAATTTTATTAATCTCGGATGGGAGTGCGAATAGCTTCACAAAAACGCAATTACATATATTATTAATTTGAATCTTAGCCTCTTAAAAGCAATGTGGTGCTTAGGAAGGATATTAAAGTCTTCTAATGGGAGGGAAGTTGTCAAGGACGGAATAATAAGCTCATGGTCACATGACTTTGTAAGTGTGGCTGACGTAATTATGAGAGAGAGGGCGTTTGAGGACCTTCTCGGCTCTCTATAGAATTAAATGAAAATCTTACCCGAGATGAAAGAGTTGTTCGTTGAAAATAATTGCATTACATAAAAATACTTTTTATAAAAAAAATGGTCAATTTTATATGTATACACCACTAATTATTAATTACAAAAAAAAAAACTAAATGGGATATGCAGACGGGGTGCTACGTTATATGTGTACAGTCAGAATTTTGTATTTCTACAAAATGACAGAGTGACAACGGGGCGAGTATGGCGCCCGAGCCGAGCTTTTGCGAGCTGGCTCGAGCTAGATAGATACCCGGGTTTGCGAAACGATGAAAAAAACTTAAATTATTATCAATGATAGGTACCATCTGACGCAAATCCGTATGAAAATGACTTAAGGAAACAGTTATCCAGAATTTATCAAATTTAAAAATTTCACTAATTTTTTTCAAATTTTTAGCCATAATATGAGTTCAATAACGGCTGATTATTGTGTGTATTTTTTTTCTGATGATTATAAATTTACGGTGTATATTATAAAGAAAAAAATACATACTTACCTCTTCATAAAGCTACATATTAATCTATTAAGTAAAAAAAGTAGTTTATCATCACTATCAGTAACAGGATAACATTAAACTCGTTAAGTATTTACGTACATAAGTATTAAGAACTGGCAAGACATATTTTGTTAATGGCAATCACTGTCAAGTCGTTATTTCTAGGTACTGGGCTAAATATTTAAATGGATGAAACTCTTTTAATACGCTTTCCTTTTGTGGATACAAGTTATAAGCGGAAAGCTTAGCTCGCATTAGAGATTTTTTTTTCGAAAAGTGTAATGTTTTTGTATATACCATGTTTATGTAATAGTTTTTCGTAGACTTTCGCGATTATCACACATATTTATTTGATTATAACGGGTATTTATCGCGCTCACCTCGTCACACAACGTAACGTAACGTCGGGACACAAAAACATACGAGGTGAGCGCGATAAATACCAGTTATAATCAACAACAAACATTCACACAAATCAAATAACTACATGTTTATGTATCTCTACTTAGGCTCCTGCAGAAGACCAGCGCTGGGCTGCGTTAGTGATCCAGCAAATGCTGAGCAGGGGCCTTTTTGTGATACACAGGCACTGTTCATTGGGGCACACCAATTATGACATCATTTCTCGATTTTGTTATGTAACGATTAATCCTATGGTAGGTAGGTATAAGTAGTGCGTAGGTGTAGTAGTCTTTATTTTTATTAATGTAACTTTTATCTTTCTCTTTGTTACTTACTACCCTAATTGTAACTATTGTGTGTCAACCTGTTTACAGTGTACCTCTACGTATTCACAAATAAATAGTTTTTCTTCTTTCTTCTTCTTCTTCTTCTATCTGCATTGTTATAATCAAATAACTACATGTTTATGTATCTGCATTGTTCTCACATAGGTTTTTAAAAAACAATAAAAACCTACTATTAAAATATCAAAAGATATATCTTCTAAGATAATAATAATAAGTAAGAATAGGTATTACTAACACTTGTGGACCTTGATGTCTGAATAAATTTATTTATTATTAATAATATTACTTATTATTAATATTATATCTCAGATCAAAATAATAATTAAAGAGATTTCCTGTATTTTCCTGTCTTTTCAAACTGTCTATTCTCTATAATTTAACCGATATGGTTCTTAGTATTAATGTTTGTTAAAAATATACTCTGTCGCTTTAAACGTATCATAAACGTATTGTCTAACGATTTCATAAGCTTGTTGGAGTTGTATTGATGTTTTTGTTTTATGTGTAACATCTTTCTTTTCACTTTCTGTCAATTTGTGGGACTAAGTCGTGAAAATGAGACGGAAGTGTGTAACAGGAAGTTGGCCGTCAAATGGTACCAATACAATACCAACCTCAGAAAATGAACTAATAAAAGCTGACATGACAGATTTTTTACATCATATGCGACTACTGAAGGCACGCTTTTTTTTTTACTTTCGTACTAAATAAGCCTACGACATAGTTATTTATCTTTTCCCGCTTCAGTTTATAACTTGGTTTCTCTTGATAAAACATTCATAGGATAACCACACGAGCCGCTTCAAACTATGTCGTTGAACCTAACTATTACTGTCAAACCCCTTTATACCGTTAAATCAACCTGATGATGCTAATTCTATATTCCAATTAATTATTAAAGCCATATGAAGCGTGCTTGAAAAACAAATAAAAAATACAAAGCAGGATTTTTCTTATATGTAAAAAATTTACTAGACAATATGATATTATCACGCCTGCTCATTATCAAAACAGGACTTTGATTCACTTGGTCCGGTGCAACACTGCTAATAGTACTCGTCCACTTTGAGACATTTTGATGGTCAGTCTCGAAAGCCTTTTAGTATGGTTATATTATTATTTAGCACAATCAAGATAATTAATAAATTTACCATTTGCCACTTTCGTTTGCTGGGTATTAGATATAATTTATGAATAGTGCCATATTATTATTATATTTCTTGTTTTTTTTTTAACCTATTATTGTATACCACTTTTGGGCAAAGGTCTCCCCCATCCCCCTATTATTTATATTATTAATTATTTCATGTAAATAAAGTGGCTACATTTTTCATCCGGGTTCGGTTGGGGGAATATGTTTTTAAAACATCAATTTCTGTAGCCGAGAATCGAACCAGTAGCATTTGTCCAGCCAAGTCAAATATTCACCTTGTATAATATTTTGTTTGTAGTGAAGGCTTTTCAATTTCCCATTCCAATACCCGAGGGTCGACTGTTGTTGACATGAATGTTTAACTATTTTTGACAGATATTGTTGCTCAGAAAACCGATGATATTTGAATATTGGACTCGTCCATATTTATAAAAAATGGAATTTTAGCTGACGCTCGCAACTTCGTTTGCGTTTCGAATTTTCAAAATTATTTTCGTAGTACGCACTTTCATCTCTTGACAAACACATTCCCCAAGTTTCAAGTCTCTAAGTTCTTTGTTTTGGCCTGTCGGTCAGTCAGTCCTGTCCTGGCCTTTTATTTAATATATAAATACGTATTGTTTGGACATTTCACTTAATGCCTCAAAGTAAGCAGAGCTTGTACTACGGGAACCAGATAATTTATTTAAGAAGAATACCTTCATATTTTTTATAAATACGTAGAAAACAACGAGGCTTAGGACAAATAAACATTGTAATACTAATTCTTGGTCTTGATAGAACGTGCCTAATTTGCCAAAACAGACAAGTGATTTTTTCATTCATGATTTAATATTCTCCCCGACCTCCCCTTATCAAGGACGCGAGCACTTAATATACAGTTTAGCAGACAGTACGCGGCGGGCATGCCGAGTGGTGAGAACACTACACTTAATTGGAATAACCAACTAAATCGTCGACTTTAACGATGTAGCCCCGACTTTACATTAACGACGACGTAGGTAGTATAAACTGGAAAGTTGACTAGTTCTTGTCTGAGGTTTCTTCCTGATAAATTTAGTGGGAAAACTAGTTTTGTTTATCTCATTCTCTATAAATTATAATTTTTTTGGGCAAAGATCTCTCTTCACTCGTCTCTTTTCACATTTTGCAGTTAAATTTTGAAATAATTAACTTTTTTGCCCCGTACCTAAACTAGCCCCTAATCACCTTGCGTTGTAAAAAGTAGTCAATCAGTTTAAATTACAAATATACATACTTCCATCCACAAAAAACTTTTGTTATAAAGGTAAAATTATAAATCTAATCATTTTTTTTCCTTTCAGGTAAGCACCTTACAAACCCAACCTCAGGGTTTCGGTAAGATTTAACAACCCTCTTAAATTACCCCATTGGTACTTATGTAACCAAAATCTAGATAACAACCCCCTAAGTACCTACCTCTAGATACCACCCCTATGTACGATTATGCCACAGGAATTTCGTTTAGCGGCGGTATATCTTAATCTAATTGGTGACACACGGGTAGTAAGATGGCCGAATAATTTAAAAATAAAAAATTATATACAGGAGAGTTACCATTAGGAAATTCTTGGAAGAGTTAGAAGTTTTGAAAAGAAAGTTCAACTTTGAATGAGATTATATCTGTAGGTATTTGGAACTAGATTTATTAAAGGTTCTATAGTAGCTGAGTTACTACAGGGAATATTTTGGATTTTGAATGTGCAAAAGAATAGTAGAGTCATTAAAAGTGAACACACCTATCATGTGTCTTAACAGGAAATGAATATACAATATTTAAGAAAACGATTTAACAAATCAAAAGTTGTTAAAGTAAACTTAAAAAAATTCTAATATTCCACTTTACAATGAATGTATTAAAATTTTATTTCAAGGTAGCTTAGCTACCTAATTACTTTGAACTAAAATTTGATTTGAAAAGGAAAAAATATATTAAAATTTTTTAAGTAGATTTTTTATAAGGTTTGGAGACACTTCTGGTAAGTCATATTAAATTACTTTAAAAATTTCATTACCAACATATACATTTTTCAATCGTTGCGGCCGTGTTTCTCCAAACCACGCGTTCTAAGATTTTAATTTGCAAGCGCTCCGTTTTAATCAGAGGATCCCTGTTTGAATTTTCTATTTAAGAGACGAATGGGAAGACAAGAGACGTATCTCCCCGATCTATTAATAAGGCAGTTTAATTTGGGTACGGTAAGCAAAACAATTTTAGGAATAAAGTGCATAAAAAATGCATATATTTTACGTACTATACCGATATTCAGCATTCCATCCATCCAACTAAATTGTAACCAGTCTACATTAAATGAATGTTAAGAACATGTAATTGATAGTATACCCACTATTTTATATAACTCATGTAACCTTATTACCAAAATATTTTAAGTTTATTACTTACGAAGAAAATTCGTAGAATAAAAAGGAATCCGATTAAAGTCTAGACGTTTTAGTTTTATTTCGTTCAGAATAACAGGCTTATTTTTCTATGTTCGCTTGTTCAATTGGAAATCAATTGAAGTTATTATCTAGATGCAAGTCTTTTTTAGTTGGTATTCATTTTATCAACAAAAAATATTTTTCATATCATATTTCTGAGGCAAATGTCATAAATGTTTTAAAATCATAATTTTACGAGTGGCCGTAAAAACATCATAATTTGATTATCCAGCAAACTAACGTAGCCAATAACCCAATCAACGGAACCCTCTGCTCTCGTTGTAAAATTGAATCTCAGTTTTCTTTTTTTTGCTAACGGTACCTCTGTGACAGCAACGTACACCGAGCCAGATTAATGGTTATATTTAAATTATTCCGCTGTATTTCATGTTTTTATTTTTTCTTTATATTTTTTACTACACTTTTGAATGTTTCCTTTTGTTTCATTTCCGAGAAAATGCTATTTCGCCATTTCACATTGTATTAAATCTAAACTTTACATTTTTCATGCCTTTGTATTCAGCTTATTTAATCGGATAAAACGAACGTTTGTGGTTACGTAGTTGTTATTTCATGTTTTGTCTATTGTTTGTGGTTTACAATTATAACAAGATAAACAATAACATTGATCGAATGATTTAGGTTTTGTAGCCAGGATTGAGGTTAGATAGATGAAACATAACTCTTTGTTTCACCTTACATTACAATAATCAAATTTCTTTAAAAATATCTACTCAAATTCGAAATAGGTACTTAAACCATAAGAGTAACAATTTTTTTTGTGGAAATTTTAACTAACTCAAAATTCTACTGTTAAGTTTATTACTAATTCCATCATCTCCTTGTGTCTCCCTATTCTTCTTACCGTGTCACTAGTTCTTTCGAACCAATGTGGTGAAAGGTTTGAATGCGCCTCGTAGAAGCTCCTTTCGTACACTTGACACATGTTTTCGAACTTTTTAGGTTCTATGACATACCGGTTTCCTCACGATGTTTTCCTTCACTGTTAAGCACGTGTTTTAATGCACACATAGATTTATCCTTAAAAAAACGTGCAAGCCGACGAGTAGTCGCATATGATGACATCTGACATCGCATTTACATTTGAAAGGATTCTATTAACCTCATTTTTCTGAGGTTTATACTATCTCACGGTTAACTTCTTGTTACTCCCGTTGCATTTCACGAAATCACTGCCACAAATTCCCAAACGAAAGAAAAATAAAAAATCTTAACAGACATTACCGATAGATTGTTTCTTCTAAATGTATAACACCCGTTATTTCTTACTAAACAAAGCAGTTATCATTATCGGGGTTCCTTAGAAGAGTTCGAAAGCCCATTATTAGGGTTCAGTAAAAGGGTTCCAAGGGGAGGTTGGGGAAAACTGGCAATTAAAACTCGTTTAATGTCGTCTTGAGCCGCGGGGAGTACCGATCGTTATTACCCGATCACTTTTTAATAAAGCCTTGTTTACTTATTCATTGTAAGGATAAATAAAATAAAATAAAATAAGGATTATTATAAGTAGCTTTGTTAGGGTTAATATCAGCTCATGTGTTCAAACAAAAGTATTTCATGTTTTCTTTGAAGTAACTAAAAAACAGTTAAAAAGGTTTCTAAAAAAAATAATAATGTATCAGCTAAAAGTGACCCAGACAAATCTAACAACACTCATTTATCAAAATCTGTTCAGCCGTTTAGCCTGCAGGGTGGCGTATAGATTCAGACAAACATATAAGTACTTATATACCTACTCGAAAAACATAACCCTCCTTTTTCGCAGTCGGGTAAAAAACGTTCCACCCTTAGGTTGTCGACACACCGCCCATGAGAACAAAACGTTTCTCGAGCTCCTTGATCTGATGAACACTTGCTTGCTTGCTTGAAAAGTAAAAAAAAACCCTTTTTTTTTAAATAACCGTAAATATTCTCTAATTTCGGAGGATGGATGTAAAACAGATTTAATGAGGGCCGATTTAAAAAAAATATATGTATCAATTTTCTGAGATTGGTCTTGGTACTATCTATGTATGTGTCCATGCCACCTGCGACACAGGGAATCCTAGTGCAGGGGTGTGAGTGTGTCAATGTTTATTATTATTAGTATTATTTATTATTATTATTATTATCTGACGGCTAACTTCCGTTGCATTTAGAATTGAATAGAATATTTTTTTATTTTGTAACAAATCATACAGTTTACATAACATAGGATATTATTACAATAAATTGATACAAAAATGGTATTGTTGGTGTAATGGTATTTTACGAATTCACTGCCACAAATTGACAGAAAGCGAAAAGAAAGACGTTTTTAGTTACATTACATTAGAACTAGTTACACTATAAGAAGAAGTTACATTAATTACCTTGAATCGAGAATTCAACTATAAATCCGTAATCCCGAGCCACACATCCACTTCGACAGTGAAGTTTCTCTAAGGTTCTAGGTTCCTTATACTTTTTTATTGAAGTGCCTTATTTAAGCTTGAGCGTAATTACCCACGCCCTATTTCCAACATCACGACAATTTTTAATACCTAATCTTTCAACACAATAAATCACAGTTTTTGTTACTTTCATTAGAAACTTGCATATTATGTGTAAGTTAGTTTACCCTAATCTGTGTTAAAGCGCGCGGGTAGCACGCCAAATGCACATTAATATAAGAACATAGGGTGGGTTGGGGATTGGTATAAGTCTAAGAAATGATTACTATTGACAAAATCAAGGTTCATACTACAACCGACTTCAATTGGACTGTTCTAGTGATCGTAAATTAATTAAGTTTTATTTAATTGTAAATGTGTAGTGTTAAGGTATCTCAAAATAAATATTTTTTTCTATTCTATTCTATTCTGAATAAACACCACTGATTAGTCACAGGGAAGCAAAATACGCAATTTCATTTACTAGGATATCGTAATTTTTCCAGTTATTTTGTTTTCAAAACCAAAGAACTCAAACGATTTTCATGAAATTTCTATAGGACCAATCTGAAAGTATATCCCTTAAAATACCGATTTAAAAAAAAAAGGTTTTTTTTAATTGGTTTATACATAAGATTGTTGAAGTTCTGAGGCAACAAACATTCAACCGAATTGATAACTTCCTCCTCTTTTGAACTCGGTTGAAAATATGTATTATCCATTTGATCACACCCGGGATGACTGGCAGAATAATCAATCAAACATCAATAAAAGGAAAACTGACTGATTGACACACAGGTCAAACCGCTGAACGTAAAGACTTGAAACTTAAAGGGTGTGCTTGTCAAGCAGTGCAGGCGCGCACTAAGGAAGGAATTTTGGAAATTTTTAACGCAAACGTATTCTCTTCCAGCTCATGTTAAGTCTCTACGTCCACTGGTTTAGCATTTAGGCTGTCTGTCAGTCAGACAGTCAGGACTAAGCTATTAAGGGGAATCCTCAAGGCAAATTTAGATTTTATACGTGTTTTTAAGTTAGTAGGGTTAATTTTAAAACACGTATAAAATCTAAATTAAAGTATGAAACCTTACTTATTTTATGTTGACACAATCGGAAAACATAGACGAAACGAATAGTGTGAAGAAATTACTATAACACGGCGTACTTTTTGAGTATTTGTCCGAAACATTTTGTATGGAATTGGATTTGAGGATTAACCTTAATGTATATTTATATTGTTTGATTTTGGTTGATTTGTTGTTAATTCTATACTCTGATATGACCCCGCTCTCCTCTAACACTTTAACTGCAGCACGAACTTGCTCAAGGATTAGCTGAAAAGTATATCGCCTAGACGATAGAAAACCTAATTTGCCTGAAGTTTAATTGGACTTTCTACATCTAACATTAAAAACTAGCTGTTGCCCAGGTCTTCACTCGCATGGTACCTATTGAGGAGAAAAAAGGATAGATAGATAGATGAACACTTTATGTACATCATCAAAAAGAACAAATCAGGAAAAACAATGGAACAAGTAAAAAAGCCTTTAGGTAGCTAGTACAAGGGGCGGCCTTATCGCTGTGAGCAATCTCTTCCAGGCAACCCGACAAGGAAAAAAATAGAGTGAAAGAGCCTGTCTCAATACCCTATCTCCTTTTCCAGCTATATTTCATGAATGAATGAATGTAACTTAATTTGCATAATACAGGTATTATACAACATTGTGGTCTTACTTTAAATTAGAATCAACTATACTAGGCCTTTACCCTGCAGTGGGATAATACAGACTTAATAAATAATAAAAATATACTTATTGGTATTTGTACTTTCGCTTTGTACATGTATTTTCTTTTATGTTTTATACTATAACGTGTTTTTGTGTACAATAAAGAATAACAGAATTACTTATTTGTATATATGTAGGTAATTGAAAAGATAGCAGTAAACAGTCAATTTCAACCAAAACACTTACTACCTTAACTTAGTTAAAGATTTTCAGCCAAATATCGGTATTCATCCTTGCAAAATATTGTCGTTATAAATGGAAAGATACAAATTACATCGAATTTTATGAAAAAAATGCGATTCTACCAAATAAACTATCGTTATTTTTGAAACCCAATCGCCCTTTTTGTGATGCAATTATTCCCAGTCATACTCAATTTCAAAATTTTGGTACGCAGTCAAAAGCAGAACTACCATCGTTTATGCAAACTCCGATGAATATAGATTGTTGTGCATTCAAACTTTGCTTATAGATGAGTGTCATTAATATTAAAATTGTCCAGATAACAAAACCATTTATCCGACTGAATGAGGCTCGGATAGATTTGTATCAATAACCGTATCCTATGTTATTTCGAAAAAACGGTGTTATGAAAAAAAACTGTTTTCTAATCTTAAAAAAAATATGCGATACAGATTTTAGCGAAACCTTTTTAAGCAAAGGTAATTTTTTCGGTAAATATAATGTAACTAACCGTTTAAATCCACCCTTCTGTCTGAATTAGGTAATATAGGTATACTTAATCACAGAAGTATTAAAGTATAGAATCACAATATAGTAGGTACATTGAAAATGAGCCAAAAAATGGGAGCCACATTGGCTAACTTCTAGTACATTTTGGTTCGATGCTAATTATCGAAAAAGAGAAGATACAGGGCTAGGCAAATATTATACGTTAAACCTACTAGGTTTTTTCATTGTTAATAAAACTCCATCGTTAAAAGTAACAAACATTATTTACAAATACAGATACCTATTTCATTTTTGTTGACAAAGTGTCTGAAAATTTACTGTCTTCTAAACCGCAATAATTTTGCTTTGATACTGTCCATCTTGGTGTTTTATGGGAACACCGTTATTCATCTATGGGTCAATTTTTTTAAAAGTCATTAACAACAATAAAAAGCAAACATTTTTTTATTAAATTGCAGAATAACCCAGCCCCATACAATATGATTATGTTACAAATAAGGTCGGCTCCAGGCTTTATCTATCAATATCAAATTTACTCGTACTTGCAACTCGAGTGGCAGTGGCAGAAAATAAGTCTTGGATGTTCAAGATATTTTTCGAGTTCGATAAATTCAATTATGTGCAAAAATAGCAAAGATCTTGGTACATCTTTTAACTTTGCAATCTACTTTTGGTTATAAGTCAATTGATAAAATAACAAAAAGATTTAGTTTTAGTATTAGCTGGTATTTTAAAAGAAGTTACCTCCACTATTTGGCTTGTTAAAAATAGACATCCCAAAAAAAAAATCATTCATTTAATAACCCACACGGATTTTATAAAAATATAAACGTCTAGTGAAGACGTAGTAAAATAATTATAATTTACCTATACAAAAAAAATGGGTCGAATGTGGAGCTGAAAAGTAGGACACAATTAGAATATGGCATACAATCCGGGACGAAAGCAGATTTTTTTATTTGGGCTGAACTTCCGCGGGACGAATATGGCATAAATCATATTTCTAAAGTTTTTTTTTTATATAACATAATACTCACAGTTACATTTTTTCTTGTATATGCTATGAAATATTTACTAATCTTAAACCAATTCGAGTCTACATTTTGTTTTCTGTGCATATTAAAAAATTATAGGTAGGTAAGTCTTTGTTATTATTATTATTACCTCCACTGTTTTCACCATACCACGAAATAACCTACCTATTCATACCCTCTTAAATTTTAACCATTCCGAAACTAACCGATCTCCGCATCCTCTTTCAGGCTCATTAAAATTTATCTCGATTCGCGAGAACGTAAAAACCTTAATTGAATTATCCATTAACAGTCTCAATTGGAATTCCATTGCCATCTTAACCATCAGTGTAGATTTGGTAGAGCGAATTTAGGAGAAGAAAATTTCCCAATGTGGAAAAAAAAAACAGGTATTCTGGCAGCATGGGAATTGGGCACAGCTTGGGATAAAAATATCTCTCTTTCTGTAGTCGGTACTTCATTACTGAAGATCGTGATCACTCCGTTTGTACCTATGTGAGGAAGGCCTGTCTCAAAAGAACGGTACCTACCATAAAAAGATACACTATTATAAAAGACGTGATGACATTTTTTTTTATCAGTATGTATTATGATATGAATAATTTTTGTAAAATATATTCTTAATAAAGACCGTTTTCAACGGATTGTCTCTTGATTTCTCTAAATGTTTAAGCCTTCAGTTCTATATTTATAGACATACATATAATAGACATACTTCTCTTTATGATTTAGGTTATTTTTATTGACAAAATCATTAAATTTCCACATTTATTATGGTATCATCATTACGATACGAACATATACCATAACAATTTCTTTATACCTTTTTTCCTATCACCAACTATCCTTTCTATAGAAAAGTCGGTAGCTGATGGATTTCAAAATCAACTTACTGGATCCCATAGGTATTTCAAGCGTAGTTCAAGTGTCGTCTATTGATTTTGCGGAAATACCGACACGTCGCCATTCTGGGCTTACGAGACACATGTAGTTTAGGAGAGTGTTGTATTTTATTGGGTGGTATAATTTAGAATATATTTATATACATATGAAAATATTAACATGACATTAAAAAAACAAACTAAATTGTGGTATTTATCATTACCAACCATTACCAAAAAACTGCCTACCACGTGACATGTCTTGCTTAAAATTTGTAAAAACACTGCGTTTTGACTGAAAAACCAGGCTCAAAAGATTCTTCTGTGAACTGAAAAAGATTATATTTATTATTTCCATAATATAATGTGTGGATGTTATGTAGGATATTGTCATGTAAATTGGAATAAACTACCCACGGAATAACAGTCGCAAAACATGATTAAAATGTAGGAAAAATATCTATGACTCCTACTCTAAACCTACCGGGAATAATATTTTGAACTCAGCGCTTGGCTCAGAGCGTCTTTTTAAGATGTCAACCTTACTAGGTCCTAAGAATGCTCTGGGAACTTCTTCAAAGGTAGAAAAGGCTTTTAATGCATTGCAAGCCCTGCTTTTAGTTTTTCTTGGAAAATCGGAGAATAGCTGGATCTTTCCACACCTTTCTTTTTTTAAACACCAGAAAAAAAAAACTGATCATGCAGTTGCCTTTACTGAACACAGATATGACTGATTATAATATACACCGTCAATTTTTAATCACCGGAAAAAAAATACGCATAATAATAATAATGATTATTTATTCAGACACAAAGATCCATTACACAGTAAGTACACACAAAAATACAACAATAAAATACAAAGTAAAAATATTGTTAGGATGCAATTTGCACCCATCGTCTGTACACATTAGATAAGAGAATCCTGTCTGCCAGACTATACCTATAGCCAGTTGCCGTTACTGAACACAAACTATGGCAAAAAAACTAGAAAAAATTAAGTCAATTTTTTGTCAAAATAAATTTTATTAAAATTGGATACTGTTACAGTTAGTAATTTTTCTATGGATTTGCGTCAGGCGGCACCCTTCATTGATAATAATTTTAAGCAGTAATATACAGGTAGACTATCACCGCCGTACAAATTTCTTTAAACATAGACTATCGCTCAAGTAGAAGGGCGTGCATTTTTACACTAAAAGATCTCTTTTCTACCTAGTTGCTTATTCGTAGTTCCGAGAATAAAACGAAATAACTTTGTAACCCAATAGACTGCAGTTTTCAGGGTTCAGTCAAGAGAATTTAAGATGCCCTACTACTAAGGAATAAAAACGGTAGTTTTATTCATTCAATTCAGTGTATATTTCTGTATATTTACACTTTGCTTTAGCACTTGGAGCCATATTCTAGTTTATTTCGCTGAATTTCCCTACATACGAGATTCTGGCCCCAACTATAAGTTCTCGCTTTAAATAAAATTTTAGTTTTCAATCGCGATTTATTAAATTATTAGATCTTACCTGATATTGACTATATTGTAACAACTATCTGTTGTTTTAAAGTTATTTTTATTAATATTTCATTTCATATAATTAATCTTTCTTTTAGGGAACTTTTTTAAGAAATGTAAAGTGTACAGTACAAACCTATTTATTTTATCAATGAGTTTTACGTGTTTATTTTGTTTATGAATAGATTGGATGCGCCCGGCAAATGGTTTTCCTATCATATCTCTTTAACATGTCTTTCATATTTGTCAAGTTTGAGTTCTCATAGTAGGGGCCCGAAACGCCAAAGATGTGGTTCGTTCGATGTTTCACATTTACTTTGTTGTGGAAACGAGACAAGTGTATTGCAGATACAAATGCGAGAAAGAGAAGGACAATGTTAATAAAAATGTCGTCCAAATCGCAACGATTGCATCGAATTCGCAATGAGAGTGCCACTTCCTCTTTGCTCTATTGTTGAGATTTTTGTTTGTGAAATTTTTAGTGCGAGTTACATTTTTCTTTCTTTATTCAAACGTTAGTACCTACCTACAGCTGCTATGCTTGCTTTGGGCTTTAATTACGTTTTTCACCTAGATTTACTTATGCTATGATGATTTTCGTGACAATTAAAAATGTATTTAGCCTCTTCGAAATCCATAAATATCGCTCACAGCATAAGGCCGTTCTTAAGGCCTTTTTACCCGACTGCCAAGGAAGGGTTATGTTTTTCGCGCGAATCTTGTATGTATTTATGTAGCTGGGTTACCTAGTATCTTCCAAACGGCTGGATGGATTTTAACAGTGTTCTTAGATGGGTTTAATTTTTTTTTATCAAAATGGCGGATTTTTGGAGCTAAATAGTAAGTCGTATATATTTTTTGGTTTATCAAAACCATCGAGTAAGGTTACAAAATGAAGGTGTTTTAAAGGAGATTACAAAAATATATACTTATAACTTACATATATGTTTAAATTTAATTTGGAATAATAAATTGACATTGAATGTATAATTATATCGCGTCTGGTTTTCAGTTTTTTTTTAACTTTAAGCTTGTTATTCTTGTTGTACCTATTGTTTTACTCTGCTTTGTTCTTCTTGGTGTACAATACAGTGTTCATCCATCCATCCTACCATATTGTTATAAGTTTTAAACCAACCTAAGATAATTATAGAAAAAAAACAATATCAAACATGGAAAAAGGATGCTGACTGGCTTAAAAATCAATTGAAATGCAATACCGTTGATATTTCTCAGGATGCTGGTGTAAAAAGACTCTCATAAGAAATATAATGTTCTCGATTCTCATATTAGTGACGCACGTCGTAACTGCGATGAAGTATCGATAAAAACCGCCATAAAATAACAATTTGAGGAAGTTACCTCAAACTTTGAACTCACAAATCAAAATTGAAACCTGTCATTAGGTTCGTTGAAGACCAATAAAGACCGTAGGTATCACAGCAATTTATAAAATGATCCAGTTGTCGAGAACAGCACACGAAACAAAGTCAACCTTAAGCTGGATAATTCTATGGTACAAGATTAATTGTACCGATCAACCGGTTCGTCGCTCGCAAAATTACAAGGTAAAAGACCAATTAGAGGCTCTACAACACTCCACATCCCAGTTCACTAGAGAGATGTCTGAAGTTTGGACTTCGTTTTTCAATAATTTAAACAACTCGTTTAGCCGAGGAGGCGGCATTTTATTGAGATAACTGTGCTTTAAAATCCCTGTCTGAATGCGAGGGGTGCTTGAAGTCTTGAGTCTGCGAAGAAAGTTCGATAAAATGATAGCACCTCAGGAATCCGGAACATCAAAAGCAAGTTGAGTTTAGCATCGAAAATACCAACAAGAGATGTTGAAGATCGAAGAAACTGGCACAAAAGAAGAAGGCCTATGCCTAGCAGTGGGTGATTTCTGGCTAGTTTAGATGAATACAGGGTGTAATCGTTAAGTGTGCACAGGCGATTATTCCGTAACTATTGCAGATATCAAAAAACTTTAAACTGATATCGAAAGTACTTTACCTAATGAGTAAAATGACATTAATAACTTTTTAAAAATAAAACGAGAAATATCCAAAAAAATTACATTAATCACTCCCATACATTTTATTTCTTAGTAAGTACAAAATTTTGTGTTCAAAGCATATGTTCGAAGTGACGTCCTCCTTGTGCAATACAATGACGAGCTCTATTTACAGTTTCTAAATGAACTTTCCTTAACATTTGCGGAGTAATTAAAGCAATTGCACGACGTACACGATTCTGTAACTCTTCTAGGCTGTGTACTCTCTCAGCGTACACGTGGTCTTTGACAAATCCCCATAGGAAGAAATCACAAGGCGTGAGATCCGGGGATCTGTCAGGCCAAGGGGTTGCACTATTATTGGCTATTAAGCCATTATAATTGTTTCGTAAGAAATTCATTACAACATTTGTATTATGTGCAGGTGCTCCATCTTGTTGAAAAATTATCGACCTTCTTTCATCGTCTGGAATTGGTTCTAAGAGACTTGGCATATCGTTTTGTACAAAGGAGAAATATCTCTGTCCATTTAAGGTTCCACTGTAAAAATATGGCCCAATGATCCGATCTCCAAGAATACCACACCACACATTAATTGAGAATCGCACCTGAGCTCTAACTTCAGTAGTTAAGCGAGGATTGTCAATTGACCAATAATGCGAGTTTTTTCTATTGTAAATGCCGCAGTTTGAAACATTACTTTCATCGGTCCATAAAATTGACCTTACATTGACATAATTATTGACTAGCCAATTGCAATAGACCAGCCGACGAGCAGGATCATCATTGTGCAGCGTTTGAGTAGGTTTTATCTTAAATGCTTTGAAGTTGTGTTTTTTTAATAACTTGTGTACATAATTGTGGGACACTGGAAATGATCGGGCCACTGAACGTGTTGATTCTTGTGGATTATCTACTACGTAGTTAATAATATTGTTATCTAAGTCATTATCAAATTCCGGAGCTCTTGTTCTCGAACCTTTTTTTCTGTTAAAAGATCCATAATTTATCAAATTGTTATCCAACTTACGTAAATACGTACCAGAAGGAACTTCTCTATCTGGGTACTCTCTTCTGTAGGCGATAATGGCCGCCCTATTGTTACAATCATGTTTGTAGTACATTTTTAACATGTCCCTCTTTTCTGTATTGGAATATGCCATTTTTCAATCAATAAATGCAACAATCACGATTATTAACGCAAATTGAAAAATACAATAAATTGGCGGGAACGAGAACCCGCGATAAAGAATTTGAATTTAGAACGAACACCAAAGAGTATCTTTCTTTTTGTTTTTATTTAGTATGTTGCTTTTCAGCTAGTTCAAATCAATACAATATTGAAACAAGGTTTATTATAAATTTGAAGTGGTAAGATAATTAATCTACACGTGTATCTACTTGAAATTCATTAATACCTTCATATCGTACATAATTATAAAATGACAAGGGTAAAATGAGTAGGTACTATTCCACTTAAAATAAGGAAACTAAAACCTTTCTACTATCTCATACTAAATGTATGGGAGTGATTAATGTATTTTTTTTGGATATTTCTCGTTTTATTTTTAAAAAGTTATTAATGTCATTTTACTCATTAGGTAAAGTACTTTCGATATCAGTTTAAAGTTTTTTGATATCTGCAATAGTTACGGAATAATCGTCTGTGCACACTTAACGATTACACCCTGTATATGAATGAATGAATGAAAACTCTTTATTGTGCCAGAAAACTTAAAGATAATGAATGAGCATGTACAATGGGCGGCCTTATCGCTAAGCAGGGATTTCTTGCAGGCAACCTTAATATATATATATATATATATATATATATATATATATATATATATATATATATATATATATATATATATATATATATATATATATATATATATTAAGGTAATTAATTAACCATAAAGATAATTATAGAACTTAAATTCAGCCTACATCCAGTCGAATTTTTAAAAGAAAATAGAAAATACCAAGGCAATAAATAAAGGCTTGTCTTACGGGAATCGAATCCACTGCGTCGCTCGGTCATTTTACAAACTCAGCCTATATCTAGCCGAATTTTTAAAAGAAAACAGACAATATCAAGGCAATAAATGAAGCCTTGTCTTACGGGAATCGAATCCACTACGTCGGTCATTGCACAAACTAAGAAACCAACGGTGTCGTCGCGTTTGGTGAGAATAATTATACATCCGCAAATAAAACAGAGCGGTGCATTTTATTACCTTAGGTGCTTCTTTTAAGGAAATCCTAATGCACTTAGTTCTAAACTTAGCTTTCTCAGAATCTCTGGGACCGAAGCCACCTTGTGCAATGATTAGAACTTAATGTTGATTTTAGAATTTCCAATGAACCGTGATATCAGCATTATCATCCATCTCAGTGCATTCTTCTCAATACAATGATGCTGTCACTGCCGGTGATCTTGGCTGGATATAGGTCTTCCCCAAGAGTAATCTTGCCTGATCTTCGGCTTGACTTCTTCTGGCCAGCAGTCTTTCACAATCGTCTACTTACTTTGCATAACTGCAGTCTTCGCTCAAGTGCACGTTTACTATAGTTAGCCGGAACTATTACTATTGAGTGAGATTTTGAATTGATTGAAAGTTTCGAATACTATTCTAATTTTAGCGTAATCAATAGCCCATCCTACTTTTGTTTTTCGAGCACAGTTATCACGAAGTACTAGGCGAATCCGGGATCCTGTACTCCCGACAACTTCAAGCCCAAATCCATTCAATTTGCCCAATAACAGCAGACGTCCAAACTTTAAGTGGTTGCTTATAATTTCAAATCAGATATAACCGGCTCGGACTGCACGCGGCCGGTCCAAACCGCTTCCAACCGGATTACGACCGGGCAAAACTGGATATAGAAACCGGATTAGACCAGAGAAGTTCCGCGCATGGTTACGCTGATTTAGAAACTTGTTTGTTTCTTGGCAATGTCTATTCTATTCGGAGTTTTCATCGAGTTTCCAACTAGTTCTAGATTATATCTCAATGGGCTTTTGTGCGGTGCTTATTGGTAAACATTGCTAACATTGTTGGAACAAGAGATTGGCTATTTGAATATTGTCTTCATAATGTAAAGGTCGTCTAGAATTATGAAGGTGTCAGTCTAGAGGTACCTATTTATAATATAGAATTAATAATTGACCCTTTGACCTCGTATGAGGGCGCTGCTTTAATGAAGACTATTATGGCATACATAATCTTTATGTTTGTATTTATTGGCATAATTTATAGGACAATTCAATTAATCAATGATGTCTGCAATTTTGATGATACATATTTTGAAAATATCAAGAATTTAAGAATCTGAAATTTTCACACGTGGAATTTTTATGAATATGAAAATAATTTTAAGAATGCTAACTTTTGCAAACTCGCAAAGTTTATATGAAATATTTTCGTGTAAACTGAAAACAAAGTTGTATTCAGTGGGTAACAGGATTTTCCGGTGAGTGGACAGTAAACATCCGGGCAAAGAGGTGAGCTCAGAATCAAGAGGATTTTCAAGTTGTGGTCTGTTATAGTTTTGGAAGCTAACCATTTAATATTTGAAGCTACGTAACTACATACAAACAAGTTTCAGTACAGAACTCAAAAGACTTGTTTGTTGAAATTTGTGGAGGATATAACTAAATACGATTCCTTTATACGTAGCACTACTAAGGGTTGGCGTCAACTTAAACGTACTTTGAAACTATGTACTTGAATTCACTAACCGAAGCTTGGGTATCCAGCCAAGCATAGTTAAGTTCATCATTTATACTAATTAGGTGCCTACATAATCAAAGAAAATGATTTTGGTGTATTCTATTTCAATTCCTTTATTACATGAAAGATACTTACGTATTAATAGGAACCAAGCACTAAAAACTATTTTTGCTGATTGTTAAAGGACAGAAAAGTATGGTAGTGTAATTTTAAGACATTCCTATAGTATTCACTTTTAAATTAATGTTTGTTAAAATAGTTACTAAAATTAATCTCTCACATATTCATTTTTGGAAATGGAATTTTTGCCATTGTTTGTCATGTTTGAATCGATTTACTTTCTATTTTAGTTACTTACATAATTAATTTGACAATAACGATAATTGTATCTGCAATAAATTACCCAAGGAGCATGTAAACATTAAATAGAACGTGCCCCAACACCGTGCCCTGTGGTACTTCGTCTACCGATACCCGTAGCTCTCTCCCCCTGCATTTCCGTTTTAGCTGCGGGTGTGAGAAACATTCACTAAAATTGGATTACATTCAGTGAAACAACTGAGTGTGTCTGCTCTTTGAAGGGGTCAATAAACCAACATGGATATAGTATAGTACGCCATTGTGAATTCTGGCAAAAAAAGTTTTGCCTCTTCAAGCTTAAAAATTTAGCTGGCTTTAACTTTGAATTAAATTATTTATGACTAATCATTTTGCTTTATTTAAATACAATCATATCATCACTACACAGATATACAAATAGGTTAGCTGGAAGAGAATGCTACCTTGCATTAAGCTCGCCTGTGTACTTATTTTTTACCTTGTGCAATAAAGCATTACACAATACAAAATATCTACCATTTTTTGTTATTTGTAAATAATATCAGAATATTTGTGTTTGTACATATAAAGTACCTAAGTAAACTAAAACAATAAATTGGACGCAACGCAAAATATGATTTTATCGATCAAATTTAACCAAAACATACAAACCGAAACAATTTGAACACAAATAACGTAAATCAACTATGTTTGGTCTCTGAAAATTCAAATGAAAGATAAATTCCCATTAGTTTACAAAAACAGGCCTTGAATTCAACTAGGACATGAAGCAATAAGGCTTTTGCGGTTAAATTATGAAAATTAGAGTAAGACATGATACAATTAAGACACGACTACGTACCTAACCTACTTAAGAAATTACCAGTTTTAAAATGCCTGTGTCTAATGCTTTAGACCGGTGCTACACTACTTTATCGATCTCCACTAAGATATTTTGATCATCAATCTCGAAAGCCTTATAACCTCACTAGCTACAGTGCCCTTCAAACTGGAACACAGTAATGCGAACACAATTTCTCCATTGAGTGTTTTCGCGAGAATTGTTCACTTAAACTAATGTACCTACTTGGAGTGCAAGGGCCGGTGTACATAAGGCGGAGCGCCACGCAGAATATTTTTCTTTGTCAAACTATTATCAAGATTGACCTATCAAATAACAAAACAATCGAGCATCGAAGCAAGAAATATCTAATTGTTGTATTAATTGATATTTCTCACCTCCACTTTCATCAGTCCTTACCCTTCGAGGTAGTCGACGTAGCTCAGAGGATCAGCAAGCTGAAGTGGCAGTGGGCCGACCATATCTGCCGAAGAACCGACAACCGTTGGGGTAAACGTGTTCTCTAGTGGAGACCGCGTTTAAGCAAGCGCAGTGTAGGACGACCTTTGGCCAGATGGAGCGATAATCTGTGCGCTAACTGGCAGAAGTTGGATGAGAAGAGCCGAAGATCGGGAGTGGCCTGCTATAGGTTGATGATGATGATCATTATTTCAAAGAGGACAATGTCGAAAATAGTTTGACAGTGATAAATGCTGTGCGCTGCACTCCGCTATATTTGCGCCGGACCTTAGAGTTATGTGGTTTTGACAAGTCGCGTCTGCCCCACGTCTAGGGCACCAACGGATACGAATATCAAAACTTTATGAGCAACTTTTGAGAAAGTTTCCAAAGTCGAAGGAAGTTGGACCGCCCTGGTCCGCTCTTTGAAAAATGAATTGTCTGCACTCCAAATATATGGTCTAAGTTGGCTGTGAAAAATATGAAAACTTGATTGCGGTGACTTTCTTTTATTTCGGATTTAAAACGTAAAGTTTAAATTAAACATCGTAGCATGCACGAGATGTGTTATGTTATGTGTGAATGCGAATTGCAAAGCTGATTCTTGTTATACAATCTTGTGTGGCAGTAATAATAAAAACGACTGGTTTCCAATAAACTCAATTCCCAAAAAACCCAAACGAACTTCCATACTCGAATTCCCATAAAACCCAAAAACAAAAAAACCTCTATATCAGGCATCACATTTAGGTACTCTTAAATGACACATAGGTATAACCTTTTTGTTTTCTATGTCCAAAAACACATCTAAGTAGGTATGTTGAATTGCTTATCGGTTAAGACAATATTAGAAAAAATGAGCGGACCTTACGATAAGTCGCATATAAATTATCTGAGAACCTTGTGTAACGTCTCTCGACTTCTCATTTGAATTTGGAAGGATCCTATTTCAATTTCTTATTACACTCTTCTGTTGCATTTCACGAAATCGCTGCCACAAATTGACAGAACGCGAGAGGAAAGATGTTAAACATAGAAAACAACAAGCATAAACACATCCATCCATCGTCAAATACTTTTGTATGATTCTAATATTCAGACTGAATCGGTAGGGAAGGTCCGCATTAACTAAAACCTAAATAACAATGTAAAGTACATTTTACAAATATATTTATCGAACGACCAACATTTTATCGTGACCTAACGGTATAAAATATCTAGGTCCTTGCGTGTCTAACAATTTCATAAACGTAATACGGTAATCGTATGCAAAGCTCGTTCTAAGTATACTGCCGACAAAGTAGGAATCCTGTATGAAGATATACAGCTTAAATTGTTGACAGTTAGCTCATTATGCCAAATATTCCTACAGTAGTTACCTAATGAATTTCTTTTCGGATTTATGAAACTGTTCTCGATCTAGCCAGAATCAAAAGAATATCAAGAATGCTGACATTTGTTAAAACTTTGTGAGATAAGATCCTTGTATGACCACAATCTCAGTTGATGTACAGTGATTATAGATTAAAAAAACTGAACCCGACTGCCAAAATATTATAAATTGATTGCCAATTTATTATTCCTAATAAAATTTAAATATATGAGTTCTATATTTATATTTGTAATCTCCTTAATTTTTATAGGTTTGTTAAACAAAAATTTACTATATATTATACTTACTATTTAGCGCCGCCTTTTGCTTATTTTTCCTATTTTTAAACCCATCTAAGGACACTCAGATTATTGAGACAAATTTAACGATACCTTAACTGTCAAAATCCATACAGCTGTTTGGAAGATACGAGGTAACAAATAAAATCATAACCTTTCCTTGGTAACCTGGTAAAAAAGAAAATAAACCCAAAAAGAGCAAGCATTTCTAGAATGGTACAAACAAAGCTGGGTGCAGTGCAATATACAAATGACACAAATCAATGCGTGATTATTATAATCCAAGTACTGATAGCTTTTATGATAGAGCTAATTGTATCTATCTAGCTATCCTCCAAACACTGCGTCCCATCTCTATATGGAACCAGATATGACACCTCAATGCAGCAAGTAAGGTATTGCATGTATTCACTACCTAATACGTGCTTCCGGGACAATCCACTTGTTGTAGATAAAGCTTTATTGTTTTAAGTCCTCTTTTGGGTAGAATTAAGTTTGATTCGTTTTGTATTTAGTAGCACTATTTTGGTTTTGGAATAACCGAAGCTGTAACGTTGCTGTGTCCAATGTCTTTCGTTATGACTAAATTATTCATATAGATGCATTTACATAAAAGGCTTGGACACGACTGACTGGGTGACGTCCAGTGGTTTAATCTGTGCGCTGTGTGTCTGTAAACATGTCTGTATTTACAGACAGACAGTCAAAGTTCCTAAGCAATTACTTTACTCGCTTGGTAGTTCTTTACAGTCCAGATTCTGACCATTAAGAACTGCCAACCGAGTAAAGCAATTGCTCAGGAACTTTGACAATTTGGTGCAAGTAGGCATAAGCCTTTTATTTATATTGTTAATGCTTAATTAAATTTTCACATGGGGCTTATTCGAATGGATACTACAGGTAAGCCTATAACTCAGCCATGGCAAACAAATCCAATCCAACGGCACGATTTAAGGTAAAACGTAAAAGTAAAGGTTTGATTGATAGCCAAATAAAGGTTTCCAAGGCTCCGTTCACACTAACAGAGTTTAGCCACAATGATTTTAATTTAGTTCAATCTCTACCTAAGGTGTAAAAGTATACTCAACAAATCATGTTCGTATTAGTTATCAGATAAGAGTTACACATTCTGACCTTTTTAGTTTGGATTACATACTTGTTCTGTTTTTTTTCTTATGTTTATGTGCCTTTCCTCCCTCGTCTATGACGGTTTTATTTAATGTTTTTTTTTTTAAGTTTACATTGTTTTGTAATAAATAATGTCATAGTATCGCTTTTGTTAAGATCTCTAGTAGATTATACAATACACAACGCACCTAATTTTAGTCATTGGTTTTTAATCTGATAATATTGTATCAAGTAGTAATAAAAACTCACTTTACTCTACAATCTAAACAAAAACTCTTTTGAAATATGAATCGCTTTGAAAACAATACGGTACACTGTAAACATAGCCTTAAGTTTTGACAGATACCCAAAATGAAGGATCTAACGACCAGCCGCTTTGACACAGGGTGGTTCAATTTGAAAAGCTATTGTTTCGTTCTGTGCCTACCCCTCACTGATAGGACGGGCTACGCATAAATGAATCCAATTTAGACTTTTGTTTTGATGTTTTGGAGTAAATTGACCCAGCCTCACCAATGGTTAAACTGTTTAAACTGTTAAGAAATCAATTGCTGACTTTCTTTTTTTAGTTATTTACATATTTTTTATCGAGTTTCAAAAAAAGTGAAAATTTACAATTTGTTCTCATGTTTTTTACCTCAGAACTTTCTCATTCATCAACCCACTTTGTTTTTTTTAATGTTTGTTACCTGAGAACGTTGTTCATGAAATTTGGTTCAGAAATTTGATTTTCAAATCGAAGTAACTAAAACAATAAGTTAATTCATTTTTCTGAGGTTGGTACTACCAACAGACGGCTAACCCCCTGTTACACACTTAAGTTGCATTTCAAGAAATCACTGCTACAAATTGACAGAGAGCGAGAGGAAAGATGTTACATATCAATAAAGCTGAAAAGGATGACTGACAATTGCTTTAAGTAAATTTCGATCGTGTATGTTCTCAAGGCTTGGTCGCATGTCAGAACACAGTTAGCTTCACAGCTAGAGAATTAGAATGGATTATGTTAAAAATAGAGTACAGGAAACGTGATATAGGACATAATCATAGTTTTTATGCTCTAATCTAACCTGGTGATAACATGTTACGTTCAAAGGGTGACGACACGAACAGGTAAGGAACTTGAAGATCAGTTACATACAAATATCAAGTAGGTACAATTTTACTTCTTCTTCTTAGCGTGTCACTAGTTCTTTCGAACCAGTGTTGTGAAAGGATTTCAAGTGCGCCTTGATGAGGCTCCTTTCGTGCCTTTGACACATGTTTTTAGAACTTTTTAGGTTCACATCTCATTTCTATTTTCTTGAAAATATTGATAAAAATAAATAATTGAAATATGACTCTACGTAGCAATTTTAAAATATATTTTCTTTAAAAATATTGATAAAAATATATAATTGTAATATGACTCTACCTGATCAAACCACAGCAATTTAAAACTCTATTTTCTTAAAAAAAATGTTTACCATTCTCTTTCTCCTCCTCGGAATCTTACTGCTGAGGATAATGACGTTGTGCAATGACACCTGCCTTTGACATTTTCTCCACTTTTCTCTGTCTTCGGCTTGGTGGAGCTTCACCAGTACATCAAGGCTTTCTGATAGTCTGACCATCATCGCTTTTGATTTCCTCCTCTTGGTCACTAAGTGGTTTTTTAACCATAACTAAATCACAATCCCAAAACGTAAGAAAAAAAAACCAAAACCACGAAGATGTGAGCAATCCCTCACAAAGAAAGAAAATGCAATATTTATTTTAACACTATGACCGCGACTGGCGACCATTCGAGTGGATCTTTCAGGGTTCCCTACGATTATTTTCAATCGGAGATTACTTTTATTGATCGTCAAGTATTTTTTTAGCTTTGGACAAAAGTTAACTGTAGAAATCAGCTACTGGCTCAAGACGAGGCATGTTAGTAAACGAACGACTATTCTAACAAACGCCATTTTTTATTAGCATTTTGAATAAATACAAATTGTAACATATGTACAGACTTAACAAACAAACAAACAAATATATAAACATTCACACACTCACACACCTGCACTAGGATTCCCTGTGTCGCAGGTGGCATGGACACATACAAGACATCACAACATCCAAGACCCTAGAACAAACATTTGCGTTCGTCACACATATATGTGCTACTTATATATGTATATGAGATTTGAAGCTGGGTGTCTTGTACAACGGGGATACATACATATGACGCTATCTGTACGTACATTATACGTATCTTACGTGTAAATTATACCTTGAGATGGCTCGAAAAGTGGTATTCCACACATATTGACTATATCAAACAACTGCAGCTCTACGATTCTTGAAATTTTGATTTTTCAATGTTTAATGTGAATTTATAAACCACAAACACAAGATAAAAAGAAAAAGTTTTTTTTAAAAAATCTGTCTGTATACAATTCACTACTACATATAATAACTCACTTTTATACGACGAAAAACAAAAACACTTGTAGCGCCAAAACTACAATCCCAATATTACCTCGCCATACACAGATATAAATCACACGGAACCCGTCCACAAAACATTACAACCACCCCGTATACTAAACCCTGTATAGCATATCGCGACATGAATAATTCCTCAGGAGCGGGCTTTTTCGTGTACCGTTTTTCCTTTTAATATTCCCGGGAAAAGTCGGGAAAATAAATGTTGGGAGACACTGGTTGTGATTGATCACAGTCGTTTTAATTCGCCGTAGGATTGGAAAAGGCATTTGCATTTGATGAGTATAAAAAACACTCGTGGCGTAGATTGCTTAGTCGATTTGGGAGAGCGACTAATGAAATAGAAGTACATCGTTCTGCGTGGTTACTGCAAAGCGTGACCATGCAGATGTCTTCACCGTTAAGCACGTGTTTAAATGCACACATATATATTTTAATAGAAAAATCTATTTATGTACGAACGGGTTCGAACCCACAACCTACGGATCGAAAGTCGAGGTACCTCCCACTCGGCCAGCGTGGCTTTTTTTATAAAAGTCTTAGTCTTGACTGACTGTCTGACACACAGCATAAAGGCTAAACCAGTGGATGTTGAAACTTGAAACTTGAAGGAGGTGAAAGTGCGTACTTAAAAAACCGAAGTTGTGGGTGTCAACAAGTAGTTCATATTAAAGACACGACAAAATTAAAGTACACGTCAAATCAAAAACCCTACCATGTCGGATCTTCAAGAACCTTCGAAGCGATTTGAAGGGTACAATGCAATTACAGTGTGTTTCACAAGAACGTGACCTGGCTTAAAAAAAAAATCGGGGTATTTTTGCTAAACAAAATATACGAAACGGTGGCCCAACATTTTTTCCACGACGCATTAACAAACAAAATCAGTTCTCGTGTTCGCTTCGCGCAGAGCACACGTTTCCTGAAATGAGTGTCGCGTACGCATCTCGCTATGAGGCAGTGTTCCTTTGTTTGCATCCCAAAGGACCCAAAATGTCGCGTGTTAAAGCTGCAAAGTATATGAAAAAGTCTAAGGCGTTCGTGACCAAGTGGGTGAACCGATATTCAGAAGTAAAACACGTCGATGACCTACCAGAACGTGGTAAAAGGAGGAAGACGTCGTCCGCAGAGGATAATCGGATTACTAATCTGTTTTTGAAAAATCCACGAATATCTTTACGATCAGCACAAGAAGAGTTAAAGAAAAAAGGACTTCACTTATCTCTAGCTACAATCAAAAGACGTTTAACAGAGATTAAGGTCAAATACCGAAGCACTTTGAAGAAACCGCTCCTTACAGAAAAGCATGTTGAAAAAAGGATGGCCTGGGCACGAGAAAACAAAGACCGTGACTGGGATAAGATAGTCTTCTCTGACGAAGCTTCGTTTTGGGCAACTAGTATTACACCTCGTGCTTGGTCAACTGCAAATAACAGACTTGTCGAACGAACAGTTAAACACCCGGTAAAGGTTCATGTTTGGGGATGCTTCTCAAAACAAGGATTTGGTAATTTGTACTTGTTTACTGGTACTCTGAATGCTGTTAGGATGAATCAAATATATCAGAAAGCATTATTACCATCTGCCCGAAGTCTGTTCCCAAGGCCGAATGAGTCGTGGATATTGCAAGAAGACAACGACCCCAAACACCGAAGTCGTCAGTGCACCGCTTGGAAACAAGAAAATGGCATTGAGGTCTTAGACTGGCCCTCACAAAGTCCAGACGCAAACCCAATTGAAAACGTTTGGGCGTTGATGAAGCTTAAACTTAGAGGAAAGAAAATACGTACAGTCAAAGAGCTTACTCGCAATTTAAAGGCCATATGGAGAGCATTATCCCGCGACTACGCGGAAAAATTAGTGGAAAGTATGCCCCGAAGATGTCAGGCCATTCTGGACCACGGAGGAGACTGGACGCCTTATTAATAATAAAGCATCCACGTCAATATGATAAACTATGTGTTTCATTTATTATTATATGATAAACTTATTTTTTTATATAAAATTTGCCGGTCACGCTTTTGTGTTACATAGTGTAGATCTTTACACAGAAACATGTTTCCTAACCTAAAGAAGGATATTTTGTTGTTATGTTGAAATATTTTGAATAACACCTAGTAAAGTTCCTGACAAAATATCTCATTAGCATCGCCCCAGGCACCCACATTTCGCCACTGCATCATTTTCAGCCCCCATAAGACTTCAATGGTCCCCATTGTCACACAAAATCTCTCCGCTTTTCTTTGTAATTTTCCACCCTCATCTTAGATTACGCCTATTTTTCCTTTTGTGCAATTTGCATTGGAGATTATACTGTTGGTAATTTGAGGGAAAGCGTTTTTGTCCGCTGATCGAGACTTTATACGGTGTTTTGAAGACATGTCATTACTATATTGACCATTAGAAATTATTTTTCAAGACTTCTTATTATTATTCTAACTATCAAAAATATTTTTTGGTCATTATAATCTAAACTAAAACGCAGTTTTTGTTAACTTACGAAAATATACCTTTTATCTATTTTTAATTTCAGTGATCCGTAACAATTAGAAATAATGGCAAAATTCAATAAACTGAAACTTATCTCTTAAAAATTCAACAAGTTACTTCATTCGAATATAAATTACATTTTTCTGTGAGATTCATAAAAGAAAACTCATAACTTTATCGTTATCTCGTTTCTTAATATAAAAATTCAATGACACTTGCTTTAATATCACTCTCGTGATAAAATGCTTTATTGCTGGATCAACATTCCTAAAATGTCTAAAAGCTTTGCCCATTTGGACCTTACCCACTTGAAATAAGATTCGATTTGAATTATGGAGGAGATTCATCAATATTACTGTGATTAAGCTAGGCCATCCATTAAAATATCTTCGTATTTATGACGTTAAGGGGTGTTCTGATCAATATTAAACCTGACTTCGTTTATAGATTGAAGAACAGCAGGTATTCTACATTATTCCGTTTTATTCTTGCAAAAAACGCATCCCAGTAGATAATATCAAATATTTTTTGGTCTTTTTCTTACTGGCTACTTGAAGCCTTGAAGTGTCAGAACAAAAACAAAAAGGAAAAACTTATAAGTACAAGTTTTATCTCTTTGTTTTGGTTCTGAAACTCCTTGAAGACCATAATATCAATATCGTATGTATAAAAGGACTGCTTCTCAATAAACCCTATTCCCAAAAAACCCAAAACTAATTTTCATACTTGGATTCCCATAAAACCCAAAAACAAAATACCTAAAATTCAGGCTACCACAGATTAGTCCTGACTGACTGACTGACAGTATAAACCACTAAACGTATAGTCTTGAAGTTTAGAGGGTATATCAAGAAGAGACACACTTCTGGATAAACAAACATTATACATATGAAACAGTATTTTACGTTAACTAATATTTTTTTTTAAACAGGGAACTTTAAATTACTCCAAATAAATTCCATGTCAAATTTAATCCAAATTCCTTCAGTAGTATCAGCAGTATTTCAGCATAATTTAATTGAAACAAATATCTACAGAAATATTAAAAACGCTAAAGCTTAGTCAGCATCATTAATATCATATCAAATTAATATCATTTATATATTATCATATTCCAAAATACGATTCTACTGCAATTAAAATAACAGTTATTCCAATATTACTACCAACTGTTTTACTCCATTAACGAAATTTATTCTGTGTCTAATTAGGTGCGATTTCATTTAGTTTAATACCCTATTTGAAGGGAATAAGGATGGTTTTAGAATAAAGGAAAATGTCCAAATGTGGCAATTGGATTCGCTTACGTGCGGAATTAGTACCGCATGTGTTAGTTTTGTCGATTTGTCGCAAATGTCGGATATTAGGGCGACTTGAAAACTCCCACACTGGTTTACATGTCACGAGATGAAATAAATATGAAAGATATACTAACTTTTACCCACTCCTTTTGTACTGTACAGAGAATATTTTTAAGACTTAAAAAATTGAGGAGGTTATCAATTCGGTTTTTTTACGTTTGTTACCTAATAAGTCATAACTTCGTATAGTCCGAAGTCGGATAGGTATCTATTGTTTTTTAAAACCTTGTTTATTTTAAATGAAAACTTCTTTACGCGCTGAGCAAAATATTTTGTGGGTATTGAATTAAATGTGACTGGGCTTGTAACGCTGAATTTAATGTAACGCTTCTTCGGGCAAAGTCGGCACGAGTTGACAGCGATGGGTTTTTATCTGCCAGCATTTCATGCAAATTTTGAAAATAGAGGTTGCTTGAGGTTTATTGAATCACTGAAATGAAAACTTCTCATATTACCAACGTAAAGGCGGAACCTTGTATATATTCTCAAATATTCCGTCATAAAAAGGGTCAATGACTTTTACAAATGAACAGACAAAGCAATTTAGAAGTACAATGGTAAAAGTTTTGTGCATTTATAGCTCTTCCATCCCCGATCCACATATCGAGTTCCATTTCGTGTCCGTTGTAGGTTTTCGTGGCGATATCTTATTGTTGTGGTTAATTTTAGCTTTTCTACTGTTTTGTGTGGGTACTAGCTGACCTGCGTGCGACTTCGTCATTCGTTGAAGAAATGTTTATTGTCAATGTTGTTTGTTCCACCCGCAGGAGAAATCAAAAATCACAGAAAAGCAAAGTGTCAGTAGGTGTAGGTACTAAGCAAGTCAGTCAATACTTGCACATTTTCATCTACGTACCTATTTTTCCCCTTTAGGTACAAATTGAAATAAAAGCGGTACAAAGATCTACTTACTGGGTATAATCGTATGAAAAAAATGATTTTTTTTTATATTGAACACGATTGCGGAATAAATTTTTGCTTCCCCCAGATCTTTTGATGATGGGTGCCCCAAAGAAAATAATCAGAAATAAATTAAAGAAAAATAACGGGCAAATACGGCTTAATAATAATGTTAATTGTGTTTTGAAATAGATCGAAAACGATCTATCTAAATAGGTAGGTATCAAAAAAAAAAATTCGACACGTGTTGAAGTTTGAAGCTCCAATATAATAATTAAGGTTAGCCAATAGACACAAGTTATGGGTCGCTGAAAAAATTATATTAAAAAGAAAAACGCCAGCATCTCCTGTTATTTTTAAACCAATTACTAGTTTTAATCCACACACGAAATAAAAGAACATCGTCCAGTTTTGGCCCACGCTCAACGCTGCGAAACTCTGATAATTAAAGTAGATATAAAATAGAATATTCACTCCCAATATCCGTACGAGAATAAGCGGACGGACGTATATTTTTAATTGTTTTCTGTGTCGGTTCGTATGTTTTTTAAAATTACTAATTTACTTACTTTGTCTTGTTTCAGGTATGTTGGGAAACTACAATTATGACGAGATCGTATATAGGTACCAATATTTTTTTGTGCTCTATTATGTACAATGTTTATACCCTATGTTTACCTCTATGTATCTAGACAGGCACTTGCATTAGTTTTGATTCAAAGACCTTCTCATAAAAGTGAACTTTAACTCACACAGTTTTTACAAAAATACACATATCCACTTCATGAACCATCATAATATGTATCCTATTAAGTAAGTACGTATCACTATATAACAATATAACATTACTAATTCCGATTCCGATGTTCTATCAAAGCATCAAATGAGTAAACTGCGCAGACATATAAATCAGACAATTTCGACAGTGGCAACACTGATTGGACCGGTAGTTAACTGAATAGCTTGGGGTGCCAACTCTGCGGGTGGGTAAGAGAAATGGTGGATTTCCTTGCATGCTCTTACTAAATCTCATTGGATTTTAAGCTTAGAATGTCATTGAACACTTGCATTGCAATCTTAATCTTCGTACCAAAATGGTAAATAGTATACGGAACACTTAAAACAAAACAAAGTCGATGTCTGTCAATTCGTCCGTTTGACAATTTTCTGCACGTTTATACAGAATTAAAGGATTATGACCATATTTTTCTTACTTTTGCCAGCCTGAGTTATACTTGTGTTTTGTTTAATATTGTTAATACCGTTGAATCTCGATAAAAATCAATTTTAACAGATGACATGAAAAACTGATTCCGAAAATTCATATCATTACAACCTCTGACGGTGTCAAAACGATTCCGGTCTGTAATTAAGGAAATTTGAAAACAGACATCAGAATGGGAGTTTGTTCTCGTTACAATCTGATATAGAAGGGGTCACGCCCCCTAGGGTGTAGGGTGCCCATTCATTAATCAGCGGAGTGACAGATCGCGAGCATGCCACATGTGAGACTCTCCTGCTAGATTATGCATCGTTACTTCCAGTTGTGTGGTCACACTAGTTTCCTGGGTTATGCGATGGTTATCATGTAAAATACATGACTTTTTGCTTGAATAATTTCCACCTCGCCCTTCAATGCCTTGTAAGAACCATGTCCTTTTTGTAAGCCTCCACTGGACTAACTGCTTAGAATATATGCGACGAATACTCAACTTGCTTTGAATCCGTGCATTCAGTTTTAAAAAAAACGGTAAGGCATTTACCAACTATCAAATGCACTAGGTCTTGTGTTTGTAGAATCCAAAAGTCCATTTCTCACAACATTCTTTATGTTTTCATGTATCATGCTTGTTTTGTTGTACCTTGACAACTACGAGTAACTGCCATGTTTATGAATTATTGTTTCTCCCCATTTCATTTTCCTTTGTTTTTTTCCGGCAATCGTTTACAGTTATTTTTACCTGTAGAAAAAAGCTTTGTTTGTATCCGATATAATTGTTATCAGATTAATTTCGCTGCTATCCAATGAGGTTCTTTATTTTGATATCGGATTCGAATGCGAATTTTGCTTGATTGATAAAACATCGATATCTATCTCACAAACTTTTGCCCTTATTAAGCTACTTAGAATGATTTTTGTATTATCTGTGAAGTTTATTATATTATTAAGCTGTATGTCTAGATATTTTAGGTCAGCTCTCAATCAACCGTTCATATCCGGGGTGCCTTCCAATTGCTCGGCCATCTCCGGCCGGACCATCCTGTTAAACATCAATCTGTTTCTATGATTAGCTTGATTAGCTTGCACCTGTGATTGCTATTACTAATTAATACCTCTTCAACTTTGAAGATCTTCATGTTTCTTGCTCTTTCATACCGGTCAGTTCCAATCTTCTTCTTATCGTGTCACTAGTTCTTTCGAACCATTGTGATGAAAGAATTTGAAGTGCGCCTCGAAGAGGCTCCTTTCGTGCACTTGACACATGTTTTCGAATTTTAAGGTTCTATGAGATGCCGGTTTCCTCACGATGTTTTCTTTCACCGTTAAGCACGTGTTTTAAGTCGAGGCAATTCCCACTCGTCCAACACGGCTTTTAATGAATTCATTTAAACACCCTTGGATAGAAAACTATCCAAATAACTATACATGTAGTATAATTATTTCGGTTCTTTTTCGACTCGTCCTAACAATTTGTGTTATTGTTGTTTATTTATTACAATTATTAGTAACTTTCTAGTCAGATATTATTTTAAATGTAATGTACACTATATACTATATTTTATTTAACATTTTATGTAATGTTATTTCACAGGAATCCTCCAAGTCTATATCAAAATCATCTATTAGCCCTTATTTCAAATTTACCTTTACATGTGCAAATCTCTGATTGCCCTTCACAGTTAATTTAATTACAGATCCATGTTTATTTAGGGCTATTGGGTCATCAAGTGACCCTTGGCCCACCAGTTTCAGGACCTTTACTTTTGTATGGTCAATTGAAACAGTTTAATCACTTATGTAAATGTTAGATTTAGGTCAGTATATGAAAGGAAGCGGAAATAATATCATTTCTAAGGGCGTAACTAGAACTTCATGACTTCTCAAAATCAAAATTAAGTTTAACTGTTTCATTATGTGTAGTAAAGGTGTGTAACAATACCAGACTGGTTTGACTAATTCAGCTAAGAGCTAACCCAGATACGGCAGTAAGTATACTGCCTTGTAAAATTGATATATTTGCGAATTTTGCATCGCTTGGTGCTAATTATCCTACAAACCTAAAACAGAAACTTACAATACATTTGTAGATAGAAACAAATACATAGTTCCACTTCCATCAATTACAATCTATTTGCCCATACGCCCTTTCAATTCACAAAGGTGCTTGGCCAAAGTGTAATAGCAAGTTTTATTCATTACAATGATAAATCGTCAGACTACCGTGACGTAGTTAATGCAATCCGGTCACTCAATAGAGGCGGTATAAAGCATCCATTAGTACTCAAATGCATTTATACTCACGGCTAATTATAGGGG
This sequence comes from Lobophora halterata, assembly GCA_932526365.1. NCBI lineage: Eukaryota > Metazoa > Arthropoda > Insecta > Lepidoptera > Geometridae > Lobophora > Lobophora halterata. The sequence goes on from OW052026.1 coordinate 4,656,210, forward strand.
GGTGAGCACGGTGTGTTTTAGGGGAACTAACTTGAACCGCTTCTCAATAGTAGGGTTGGTGAGTCATTGTAAGGAATTTTATTGAAGGTGTTGGCTAGGAGTGCTTTAGCAGGTGTATTCAGTTTATTAGTGCAGGAAATTTCGTGTCGGAATTTATTAATCTGCATATATTTTGCATGTCTTTCTAGTTTTAGTTTAAGTCAGAGATAATAACCAATAATGTGGTTTTATTTTAGGTTTAAACATTTAGATTAATTTGATTGTCTATCAACATGCTGTATACAATCAGGCTGATAAGTATTTATATATTGGTTAGAATAAGGAATTAAAAGAGTTGGTTTCAGAATATTATCTGTAAGCGCACCAGATTGTAAGTTATTTATTTCGTTTTTAATATCCTTAACTGAGTTATTTGGATCTTGATTGTATTCATATAATTCCTTTCGCTCGGTTAACTAACTACTTATTGATAAAATCGACAGATTTACTTTTAATACTACCAACTGTTCACTTACAATCAACTTCCGAAACAATAATAATAATAATGAACCGAATGTAATCAAAACTGTTAAAGGGATGCCAACCGACGAGGGGAGAGGTAATGGTACATTTGCAGCAAATGCATTTATCGGAATGACTTTAATTACGCACGTCAGGGCTCTTTTAAAAGCCACTTATCTGGAAATCATAACTCTCAATGATCTTACTTACCTACTTGTTTAATTATCAACGCATATGTTTAGGAGCATAGATGGATAGATGAAATATCGCTTCTTAATCACGTCTTAACTACGTCTACGAATAATATATCCATAATTTTTGCTTTGTTTTTATTATATGATGGCTGATTTTACCTGTTTTCCTTTCAAATACTTAGATATTCTTTAAAATTTCTAGCTATCAAGTTTCACTTTGATAGCATTTCCTAGCATTTATAATAATTGAGTTTTGATTCGCCTTTGTTGGTTCTGCTTGCCATTTTTCCGGGAAAATATTCCAAGCCTTGAATTTTATTATGAAAAGTAGTTCAGATTTTTATACCAATATTGTCTTCAAGAAAATAGCTGTTTGAAAAATGCACTGGAAAATTCTATTCATCCATTCTAGGTCGCATAGAACTCACAAATGACACAAACTTGACAATGCCTAGATTAAAATGGTTGTCGCCATCAAGATATTAACTTCCTATGCCTTTTCAACCGTCAGGTCATGAAAGCGATAACTTAACCTACAAATCATAGCCTAGTTTGAGCGATGACACATTACGTCAGAAGTATTTTCTATGATATGGTAATTTGCCCGGGGCGTGCCAATTTTAGGCATTGTCCTTTATGAAGTGACGGAAAACAATGCCGATACACCGTTTTAAAAATGCATGTTGTTATTGTGAACCTATAAAGTCATCGGGTTTATAAAGTTGGCACGCTAAACAATCGGTTCCGGCCTTCATACATATTAATGCACTTTGCGACGCATTGAATGACTCTCTGCGGGCTTCGAAGCACCCAGCATTTATTTACTCCACTCCCTGGCGGGAAATTTACGGTTAATATTTGCGATAGATTTTGTATTAAACTTAAAATAATCTATCGACAGTCTTTCGTTGGCTCCTGAATTTCTCGATACATGTATTCCATTTCAACTTTTATAATTCAGGCCTGAAAATTTTGCCCGTTCTCAAATTACTCAAAGAATATCAGATGAAAATTCATCGCTGAGCGAAACACCTAAGTCAGTAATTGAAAACGTAGCCAACGAAGCTAGAAATTAAACAATATTTTTTATAAAAATGAGGAATAATTTCCTGGTGAAACTCTAATTATTTTCTCGCTTCTAAATATAAATAAAGGCTTAGTAACTGTTGGCAGTCGTGTCCTCGCCTCATAATATCGCTACTTAGTTGACATCTCGGCCTCCATTCGTTCGCCATTTTGGACGCGCCGAAAGCGCGGGAAGGCCACTGTCATGGCGGCAGAAATAATTAGATTCCGCCAGCACTTCTTCCCGGTTCATTTCTGTATGTTTTGTTAATTATTTCTTCGCAAATATCACTGGTAGCATTTCTTTTTGCACTGTTTTTAAAGCTTTTGTAAAAGCTTGAAAATAGAATGAAAGGTTTACCTACTTATATTATGTTTTGTGCAATATTTAATGCAGCTGTTCTCGGTTTATGTCCTAAGGAAAATTATTTTTGTTTTTGATTTCAATTCAAAAGCTTCCTCAAATGAAATTCCTTTTTTAAGTGTGCAAATTAATATTAATTGTATTAGGAGCCCTAACAGCGGACCCCATGTGTTTTTCTTTACATTTAGACGATTGTACAATCCCTTTCCCCCAAAATGATACGGTAACCACGACCTTAACGCATCGAAAATACTGTCAGCATAGTTGTAAATTGAACCAGAATATCAAATTATCTATCGTGTCTCACTAGTTCTAAATTCAATTTGCGTTCGAAAAACAAATTGTGGCGGTTAAATCCCACGCGTCGGCCATATTTAAATTAATTTTGTTTCTAACTAACGCCGGAAGGCTCCTACAGGGGTGTTACTTTGTGAACACTATTTTATTGCACATTTGGGAGTTTTCTTAGTGAGAAACAGATCTGGTGTCATTTATGCTAATTTGGGTACTAGTCTCTCGAGAGGTTAACTACAAATTGTGGTTGTTCAGTTCGTTTACATTTTGCGCCATGAACATTAATTATTGCATTAGGTTTAGGAGCGTGGCGTTGTATTTTAAAAGAATAATACTATAATATATATTTTTTTTTAATACAATTATATCACGAAATAACTTGTGTACTCTTCGAGGCGTACTTGAAATCCTTTCACCACACTGTTTCGAGAACTAGTGACACGATAAGAAGAAGAAGAACTAGCATAATTATAGTATATATTCTTTGCCACTGGTTTAATCTCTTATAATGGACCTGACTGATTGACAACGTCCAGGCAAAACCGCTGAACGTAGAGACTTGAAACTTGGAGGATGTGATTGTCAAGAGCTGAAAATACGAAGAAATGAATTTTGTTAATTTGCAACGCAAAAAAAGTTTTAAGCATCACTAATTAATACGATAAGATTTGTTTCAATATTAACATATTTGCTATTCTCAACAGATACCTATATCCACAGAAGTATTTCTATAGAATCACAATGTAGTACATTGAAAATGTGACAGAAAAATGAGAGCCACATGGCTAAATGGCTAACTTCTAGTATATTTTGGTCCGATGCTAATTTTCGAAAAAGAAGAGTAAGCCCTACTAGATAAATATTATATTATGTTAAAACTATTAGGCTTTTTCATTGTTAATAAAACTACATCGTTAAAAGTAACAAACATTATTTAAAAATAGAGATATTTAGAATAGAATAGAAAAAAATATTTATTTTGAGTTACCTTAACACTACACACTATTTCATTTTTATTGACAGGGTGTCTGAAATGTTTTTGTCCTGTATTCCGTAGTCATTATTCTTTTAACTGTCTATCTTGGTGTTCGAAAGTTTCATAGTTTCATAGTTTAGTTTATTGTTCTCATTTGCATTCAGATGGAATACAACTTAGGTGTAAGTAGCTAGTACACAATGCACATGAACCCTGTCAGGGCGCAACAACTTTGAGTTCATTTTTATATTTAGTAGGTACTTTACTTACTTAATATTAGATTGTAGGCTCGTTAGTGTACCTATTACATACGGAACGTTTTCTAATTTAAAATATTTGTATTGATATTATTGATGTCAACAATCTAATATACCATAAGTAATATAGATCAATAGTTATAATAATTAGTTATTTGAATAAAATAGAATGTCAATAAAGAGGCTCTAAACAGTCGTCATATTATCAAAGTTATATCATTAAAGAGGTAAAAATCATAATAATTAATCGGTTTAAGAAAGTATATGTAGGTTAGCCTTACAACAGCTTGGTGCGCAGATCCTTAGATCGCAGCTAGTACACTACAACGATTTTAAAGTCTTGTCACACATAAATTCGTTTATTGAATAATAACATTTTTTTATAATATGTATTTAAGTCTTTTCTCAAAAAGGTTGTCTTTAGGTTCGGTTCTTAAACTTTCGGGAATATTATTATATATTTTAATAAGTCTGGAATTTGGACTTTTCCCCGCAGTTCGTAAAGAAGTGCTTGGGAGCACTTAGTTGTGTCCGTAACGTCTGTTATAGTTTTGGTCTATTTCATATTTAGATTTGAAGTATTTTCATGTCTCCTTACAAACATTGATGCTTGTAGGATATGTATGCAAGGTAGACTAAGAATCTTTTTTTCAATAAAGTGTGGCCTGCAACTTTCACGATAAGGAAGTTTCGATAGGAACAGCCGTTATTTATCTATGCCTAAGTATATCTTATTATTTAATATTATGAATTGATTGGATGACGTGGTGGCCGAGTGGATGAGGCCCTTGTCTTGCGATGTGATGGTCGCGGTTTCGAATCCCGGTGGCAGTCATGCGTAAATGGGTTGGAAAACATCGTGAGGAAACCGGCTCGTTAAAAAACAGAAAAAAAATGTTCTATGGCATGTGACATCCACCAATCCGCATTGGGTCCGCGTGGTGGATTAAGACCCATTCGCTCTCCTGTCGAGAGTAGGCCTGAGTCCCAGCAGTGGGAACATTATAAGCTGATTATGCTATGAATGGATTTTTCTCACCCATAAAACCTTTATTTTCAGCAACATTGTCGTTTTCATGTATTACGTTGTCATAGTTCACTTCAAGTGCAAACTCCGTACCTACGTGTTATACAACTTTGTTTAGCTTTTTCTCACGGTCTGTTCTGTATCAAACTATAGTAATTGGAAAACTTTGCTCATTATATTTCGTACATTTCGACCCATTTTTTCGCTCAACTATGATACACTTTGTTACTTGAACTAGTTATTTTACTTTTTTCATCATTCTAGTAATATTATTTTCCCTTTTAGCCTTTTTCTTGTAAAAGTTTTATATATTATTAATTTGGGTTTGAAAGTCTTTTCATTGGGCCAGTGGTTAACGCTTTTGCCCTTAATCTTTTATAATATTTTGTATATAAATGTTCCAGTATTATTTATTAGCTAGTTGACGCTCGCAACTTCGTTTGCATTGTGAATTAATAAAATTCCTTTCATAGTACGCGCCTGCACTTCTTACAAACACACCTTCCAAGTTTCAAATCTCTACGTTCAAGTCTCTACGTTTGGGCTGTACGTTGTCTGTCAGTCAGTCAAGGTAGGTACAAGCCTTTTGTATATTGATCGTGATCATTATGATTATGTTCTCTTGCTATAATTACTTATGTTTAAGTAATTGTTTTATCTGATCATTATTTTATCGAAACATATAATAATAATAATTTGATTAATATGTTCGTAAGTTTAATATAAAACTGTACGAATAAAACTATTAAGCATCGTTTTTTAAAACTTATGTGACGTCACTTAACCCTAAAGTAAACGAGGCGACTATTTTGGACCCCTATAACACTTATACAACTCTTTAGAATACCTCTGCAAATACCACGACATTTAGCCGTATGTGGAACACACCGTAAATGTTATCATTTTGTGTTGTTTCCGAAAATAGCACAAATTTCGCTTTATCTTGTTAGGTTTATAAGGTTTTAAATATCCAAAATATTTAACAAGGTTTCAAATATAGATTTTTAAGAAGTCACAATCGGACGATATTAGAAATAATTGTGTTAAAAAAAAAATATCCTAAAACATTTCGTGGGGTTGGAGTAACAAAGTCACCGCTCAATTTTTTTGAAATTTATACTCTGTCAAATTATATCTTTAAAAATGTACAAATGTGCGAGTGTAATATAGATGCGCGCGGGATTCTGGGCCTTAAATACATCTCAATTTCATATCGCAAAGGTAACAGATACCAATAACATTTGCGACCTATTCCAAATCACACCATTTCAACGCGTCAAAGTAACGAGTGGTCTCAGATTTGAACCCGCGTCGATAATCAAAGGCCATTATATCTTGACCCCCCTGGATCCCACCTTGTAGGCATGGAAATGATTGCTACTTCTATTTCATTGTCACATGGTAATATAATTTCATTTTGTAACAGTGAAAATCAGCGGTGATTTTGTCACCAGTGATTTTTCATCAGTGGCCTAATGTGTTAATGTCACATTTTGTTAAAATAATTCATTGATTGCGTGAATTCATGCATTCATCACACGACACACTACTGACTGTCTGTTATTGCTATTTATGGTATGAATGAAATTGTGAATGGTGACAAGTATAAGAGTTCATGACATCACAGCATACAAAATCGCCTACTGGGGCACGCCGGGTGGATATCACCGGTGTTTTTGCAACAGACTTGGGTCTCATAAAGTAATAATAATAATAAAAGCTTTTTATTTATTACCCGTATTGCATAGTTTATCGTATTTTCACTTAATCTATTCTACTATTTTCTTCCATCTAAATTTTACTCTTTATTTTTTGTGCAAGACCCACCTTTAGTGGCAAAAGCCTACTCCATGTCTTGCCATTTATATCTTTCTCTAGCTACTCTACTCCAGGTAACACCAGCTATTTGGGCAATATCGTCGCTCCATCTCTTATAAGGTCTACCTTGTCTTCGTTTTCTGCCTATAGCATACCAATTCACGGTATGCTATAGGTGACGACACCGTGGCTTAGTTGGTAGTGACCCTGCCTATGAAGCTTGGTGTTCCGGGTTCGATCCCCGGCCGGGGCAAATATTTGCGCCGAACACAAATGTTTGTTCTCGGGTCTTGGATGTTGTGATGTCTTGTATGTGTCCATGCCACCTGCGACACAGGGAATCCTAGTGCAGGGGTGTGAGTGTGTGAATGTTTTAAAAAAAAAGAAACAGTACATTAGTTTTTAAAGATTATAGTCTTTTTCCCGCAATTTCCATTTCCATGAAGTCAATTCGTCACTATTTTGGACCATCTATCGTCTCGAACTTTTTGTATATGACCTGCCCATTTCCATTTAATGTGGAGAACTCAGAAAGTAACAAGTGTTATTTATGATCAGTTTTATACCATGATAAATAACATGTTACTCGGTATACTCTCCATGCCATCCACCTTGGGTTCAAATCACGGGGCTGGAGACGAGATGAATGGGAGACGGAGCTCGCTCGTATTTGGACTATATTTCTGTGTCGTCTGCGAGATTGGTTGGGTTGTGGTTTTAGTCGTGAGAAGGGAGTTTTGAGATATATTGATGTTTATAATATTATTTTTAAGATCGGTTGATGATGTATGAATATTTCATTTTCAACCGACTTCAAAAAAAGACGAAATTCTTAATTCAGTTGGTTTTTTTCTTCTTATTTGTTTGTTACCCCAGAACTTGGTTGTTTATTAAGCGATATGAATTTTTTTTTTTGGTTGAGATGATATACCTACCTACCTTCAAATTGGTTCTATAGAAATTTCATCAAAATCTGTTCAGAAGTGTAGTTTATAAATCAGCATAACTGAAAATAATATGTCGTCGAAGTTAATGAAAATGCGTATTTTACTTTTCGGTGACATTTTAGTGGTGTTTACGGTCACTAAAACAGTCCAATTAAAGATGATAGTACTATGTTTTTTGTATAACCTTGATTATCTTTACAATACTAAAGTTAAAAAAGATTGACCATCTGACTTCAGAAAACGATTTTTCTCGGACAAAGAATTGTACTTATTTAATACCTACTGCATACAACATAAAAAAAATTGCTTGGTTGTAAAGTTGGTTTACGGACGACAGTTTAACGTGACTACTAGCGTAACGGGACAATGAGCGTTACCGGACAATGACGTCAACGTTCTCGTGCATGCAGCCAGCGTTCATGGATTTATTAGACGTAGTCACGTCAAAAATATCAGTATTTTTTAGAAGGTAAACTTATCTCTGTTTGTATACTTACATTATTCGCACACCTTAAATGGTAGAACATAAGGCACTAATAATATTCTTTAACAACATACTATGTATACTATGTTCTGGCGAATAAAAAATCTTGAATCTTGAATCTTGAATCTTATTTAAGGGTCAAATGTCATCTTGCCCGCTCTCGCTCTCGCTTCCGCTCGCACGACGACCTCACCCTGCTGTGAGGAAACGCATAGCGCTGATGCCGGATAAGGCGGAAACTAGCAACACTAATTAGCGATACCTGAAGGATGCAACCACTAGACTTCCATGTTGTGACAATTTTGTATTGCTGTGTAAATTCAAATAGGGTCACATCCACGTTTGTATGATATTTTAAAACAAACAATTTTCTTCGGAGTAGGAATTTGGGCTCCATTATTAATTCTCTGATATGCAATGGCTAAGCAAACCTTGTGATGAGATGTTAGAAACTTATTATTAATATAATAGATTTTCGGTAAGAATATTAGCTGCTGTCTGCGACATCGTCTGCGTTTTATCGGAATATAAGTCAATATTTATTTTCCAGGCTTTAAACTATAAATATATATACAGCAAATTTTAATCGCCAGAATAAAAAATACGCATAATTTTGCCGTTACTAAACACAAAAAAACTTGAAAAAGCTTGATGAAAATTGGATGACTGTAGCGTTAGTCTTTTTCCTATGGATTTGCGTTAGGCATTATCAATAATATCCCTTTTATTGATAATAATTAAGTTTTATTGATCGTTTGGCAAACTCGGGTACCTTTTTTTTTTTTTTACATGGGGAAATCGTCATGGATACCCACCGCCCTTGGGGGAGGGCGAATGGGTTATGTCGGACTCTTACCGACTAAAACCCCATGGTGGCCGACCTCTGCGCATTAGAGGGGCCCCGGGATATCTTAAAGAACACGTACCGGTGCCCCTCACGCACGTTGCCTTTAAGGCCCATCCCAGGGAAGGCTTACGCCAACCCCAAGTTCCGCTTGCAGTGCACGCCACTCGTACACTGCAGCCATCCCTGTTTTCGAATAGAAGCGGCCAGAGCCCCCACTGCGACCGCTCTCGAACCCAAAAGGATCTCCCTCGTTAGCAGGTGCCGCCACCCAAACTCGGGTACCTAGCTCGAGCCAGCTCGCTGCAGCTCGGCTCGGGCGCCGCACTCTCCCCGCCGACACTGTGTCATTTTGTAGAAACCCTAAATTCTGACTGCACAGATACAACGTAGTAATTACCCCTTCTGTATTGTCCATTTAATATTTTTTTGGTTATTTTAACATATATAACAAATTTTAGTTTAATCCGGTCAGTAGTTTCGGTGTGATTAAGCTGCAAACTCCCAATTTTTTTTGCATTAGTAGGCAGCTTCTAAACGATTTAAAATGTTTAAATTTTGGCTGCAACAAAACATCGAAGAGGGTTAAAAACGGTTTCTTAGAAATCCTATTAAGTTTTCCACTTAGCCATAAGGTTCTATGTGGGTTAATATTCAATTTTCCTAATTATACGCCTAACACACCTCGGCATAAGCGAAGGCTTTATGGATTCCTGGAAAAGCCATTCCTTTGCGAACTCTTTATAAAGTCTTATAGTGTTTAATGATACAAAATCGCTAAAAACTTGTTAATAAAAAAGTTTTAAACAAGTTGTGTGCTTAAAGAGTCGATGACAAAGGGCTAGTTTACAAGCTCCAGCCAGCGAGTTCACTTGTAATTTGTAAACTCGCCCCGTACTGTTTTTTCAACAATCTGCTAGTTGAATATCCTTCGGGACCGCTAACTCGCTCACACGCTAGCTTTTAAACTCGCTGGCTTGTAGCTTGAAAACTTGCCTCGTGTCATTGTGGATTTAGACTACACGTCCGAAGTGAAATCTTCGTCAAAGGCGAGGTTTTTACCATGAAAAACCACTATTTTTCACAGTTTGGCAGTGAGTACATTGACATGACAGTAGAAAGAATGTTAATTCAAAAATACATTTTGGTTCACGTTCACGGTCATAGCATCAACAATACATTCTTATCATATTGCTAAAATACCTTTGCATGGGACAGGCAAAAAAGCAAAGCAAAAAGCCATGTTGGCCGAGTGGGGGTGCTTCTACTTTCGATCCGAAGGTTGTGGGTTCGAACCCGGTCGAACACCAATGGATTTTTCTGTTCCAAAAAAATCTATGAATGCATTAAACACGTGCTTAACATTGAAGGAAAATATAGTGAGGAAACCGGCATGTCATGGAACCTAAAAAGTTCGAAAACATGTGTCATATGCATGAAAGGAGCCTCTTTCGCATTTGAAATCTTTTCACTACACTGGTTCGAAGAAGAAAATGGGATGAATGGGAAAAAGGCAATAAGTCAGTAACAAACGATTTGACAACCCACTAATTAAAAAAATACTCACAAGTGGGTTACCAAGTAATTGTGCCAGGCTAGCTCCTAAATCTAAGCTAGACAGTTCGCGTGCTAACGGCGGCTTGTGGCTGTAAATCACTCTTGGATTAAGTGTTGGTGCTGCCCAAGAAAAGGTAAGATGAATGTGTGTTTGATGTATATGCGTTTAGTGTGGGCCTTCGAAATGAATATTACAATTTGTACATTTTATTATGTGTGTAAAAAATTGTAATTTTGTATTTGAAAACTTCTTTAGGCGCGCTGAACGCTTAATTCCGTGGGTATTAAATGAGACTAAGACGTCATGATCGGCTATGTAACGCTTGTTCGGGTAAAGTCGGCTCGAGTTGCCTTGAAGTTTTCACTTCTGTCATGTGATCTTAAACACACAGCGTTTTTAAATAAATATGTCATCCAATCAAATAAATGTCAATCAAACGAGAGATCTCTCGTTTCAAACTTCGGCGAGTCCACACCTCCTGATGATCGTGTAGAGGCGAAACACGTGTCGTATCTTTAAACTTTGGTTTTCTGTTCGTTGACTCTTTGGTTTAGTTGAACTAAAGTTAAGTTAATTAAAACCTTTGTTTAGAAATTAAGCGGATTTATTACTAAATATATTTATATAATTTATTGATATTTATGGATTTCCGCAAAGTAACGCCTGAATCAATCAATTATCTTAAATATGTCATTCTAAAATCTCTTTCAGTTTTATTTAAGACGTAAGGACAACTTGTTGGTTTGTCCCAAAAACCCAAAAAAAAATCACTGGCTACGATGTTATTTAAACCAATACAGTCATGCTTACACATACTATTATACTAACAGATTTGATCTTGCCATAAATATATCTAACATGCTATGCAAAATTGCTATGATTGCTATAATCACTCTAGCCTTGTCTATGGCTATAAATTTCAAATGACCCAATTGGGTGATCTTGCATAAATAGGTAGTGTTGCCAGTAAGACAAAACTTGTATTGTATAATTAGTCTTAAAAAATGTTTTCTTGTCTTATTTAAGTAGTTTCAGTTTTAGTTTTTGGATATATATATACGTTCCGTGTCGTCGCCACTGGGGTCTAGCAGAACACCAGCGCTGCAGCGTGCTGCCAGTACGCTGCAGCATTAAAGCTGAGCTATTGATAGAGGATTCTGTTATGTTGTAATTTCGCCTTTTTTGTTCATTTATTATTCCATAAATAAAATTATTTCTTTTCTTTTCTTTCTTAAAACAATAGGAGTGGCTTTAATTGTTGTTAACGGCAGCTCTTCTTAATATTTAAAGTTCATCAAACGCATAATTTTGAACATAATTTCTTAATATCGTTGTTAATTTTCACCAAATAATAATTTATTAATTCAAGTATCCATCAAGTCATCTGTAGCCCGAGCGCTACGATTGAGAAAATCTATTATTATTTCACCTTCTTCTTATCGTGTCACTAGTTCCTTCGAACCAGTGTGGTGAAAGGATTTCAAGTGCGCCTCGAAGAGGCTCCTTTCATGCACTCGACACATGTTTTCGAACTTCAGGTTCTACGACATGCCGGTTTCCTCACGATGTTTTCCTTCACCGTTGCGATTACATGGGATGCATATATAGATTTTTTCGACCGAAAAAACCCATTTACGCATGACTGCCACCGGATTCGAACCCGCGACTATCAGATCGCAAGGTAAGGGCCTCATCCACTCGGCCACCACGTCCTCTCTCCATTATTTCACCAAAAAACAACCCTATTAAACAAACTTTCAACCCCAAATTCATTACCAAAAAGATTCAAAAACAAGGCGAAAATATTTTTGACATCTTCAAAGGAACTTGGAACAATCAATCAACGTTTACAGAACCCTAAATGAGGTCGTTCACCTTGGGGTTCCGCAGATTTGGCATTAATTGGTGAAATGCACCCTTCGTAATGAAAAAAAGTGATTTATTACTCGTTGTTTCAATTGTATTTTATTGGGTGGAACTATTTGGTAGACTGATTGTAACCTCTATAACAACCACAGCTGAGACTCATCGCTCTAATAAGTGGCTTAGCGCATTATGGATTTTTATTGCATATTTATGATGACGGCTTATATTATATTTATGAGGACGTGGTGGCCGAGTGGATGAGGCCCTTACCTTGTGATCTGATGGTCGCGGGTTCGAATCCCGGTGGCAGTCATGCGTAAATGGGTTTTTTCGGTCGATAATATCTATGTATGCATCCCACGTTCTCGCAACGGTGAAGGAAAACATCGTTAGGAAACCCGCATGTCGTAGAACCTAAAGTTTGAAAACATGTGTCGAGTGCACGAAAGGAGCCTCTTCGAGGCGCACTTGGAATCCTTTCACCACACTAGTTCGAAGGAACTAGTGATACGATAAGAAGAAGACGACGGCTGCATGCACGAAAACGTTGACGTCATTGTCCGGTAACGCTCATTGTCCCGTTACGCAACCATTTCATCAATGTTTTGTTACTATCGTCCGTAAACCAACTTTACAGACAACCAATTTTTGACGTGACTGCGTCTTATAAATCGATGAACGCTGCCGCACCGGCTGCATCCATGAAGACGTTGACTTCATTGTCCGGTAACGTTCATTTTCCCGTTACGCAACCACTTCATCAATGTTTTGTTATGACGTTATCACGTTAAACTATCGTCCGTAAACCGACTTTACAGACAACCAATTTTTTTGGTAAATCTTTAAGACGTATAGAAAGATACCATCATTGCAATAAAATCTAGATTACTTAGAAACACAAGAGAAGTCGCAGAATCTAAAATTTTATTTAATATTATTTTGCTATGCTATAATGTTAAGTGGGAAAAGGTTGAAAGTATTTCAAAAGCTTCGTGAATAAATAAATTATAACACTTTATTGATTGATGGAGGCTGTATCAAAAGCTACAGAAAAAGAGCGTACTTATCTCAAAATCAGTAGATCGTTACGATATATCGTTAGCAACTCTCTTTATAAAAAAAATGTGGTCACAGTACAGCATAATCAGCCTATAATGTTCCCACTGCTGGGACTCAGGCCTACTCTCGGCAGGAGAGCGAATGAGTCATTTTTTTTTGTCCTCGACATGCCGTTTTCCTTCACCATTGCGAGAACTTGGGATGCATACATAGACTTTTCGACCAAAAAAAAACCATTTACGCATGACTGCCACCGGGATTCGAACCCGCGACCATCAGATCGCAAGGCAAGGGTCTCATCCACTCAGCCACCGCGTCCTCACACACAACACACACACAGGTCACAATACGTCAGACCAAAATATACTCAAAAAATAAGGCGAAAACAACATAATGTTTTTTTATGTATAGTGGCGTATCTCGAAGCGTAAATAATTTAAAGTGGCACTAACACACACATAAAGTGGCACTTACACACACATTGCCAACGCAAACATCGGTTAGGTGTAAAACATAGACGGACACAAATCTTTGTCTGAAACAGGGTAGCAGCCAGGGTAAATGTTACAGGAAATTAAGGCATTCGCTGAAAGGTCGTGGAACCGAGCTGGGAATATTTGGAGAAGGGGACTCTACATCCTACTAATAATATTATAAACGCGAAAGTTTGTAAGTATGGATGGATGTTTGTTACTCTTTCACGTAAAAACTACTGAATTTAATGAACTTACAATAATATAGCTTATACATCAGAATAACACAAAGGCTACAATTTATAAAGATACCTGCGCAGGCGAAGTCGCGGGCACCAGCTAGTCTCTATATAAAATGCGTTGTGACGTTTTGGTTGTATGGTTTTTAATATATAGATATAATAAATGAGCAAACGAACTTATATCTACGAGAAGCTCGCTAATAATTAATATCATAATTCTTATTTTGCGCACCATTCTTCTTCTTCGTCTTCTTCTTCTTATCGTGTCACTAGTTCTTTCGAACCAGTGTGGTGAAAGGATTTCAAGTGCGCTTTGAAGAGGCTCCTTTCGTGCACTATAATAAGTACGAGTATAAAGATTTGATGAAGATAACGATTCTACAAAGAATATTAAGAATAACAAAAAAACACATAAGCATAAAATGCATTTACGGGTTTTATTTACGGACTTTGGATTTTGGAGTTGTGACAACCTAAAAAACTTAGTTCCTACCAACATACTTTAAGAGGATATGTGAAACTATCAGAAATGACTTTTATTATCTTTTACATTTATCTAAGTTCTGTAATTACTCACTCAATAGTATAAAAATAATCCGTAAATATTCTCTAAATTCGGAGGATGGATGTAAATCAGATTTTAAGAGGGCCTATTTCAAAAAATAAATCTATCGAAAAAAGTTTCACCAATCGTGTTTCTGTCTTACATTTATTTAGATTATATCCTCAAGTAACCACTGTATTAACATCAAGTTTGTAAACTATACCGTTACCGAGTAAGAATGAAACGCAGCGACTCCAAACTTTCACATAGCCTCTTAATATGGTGGTAAAAATGTTTATTAATCAACATAATTTTACTTAGACATTTATAAAAGAACTCAAACAAAAAAATATTCTTCGAAAAATAAAAGTTATCTTCTCATACAATTAGTAATTCGTTTCGTAGAAAACCGTCTGTGTTTTTATTTTAACCAAATCAATTTTAGAATTAAGATAAAATTAAGCATAAAATGCCTTGTTGTCCTAAGCCCTAACAAATTTTAGTTCAGAGACATCTTAAATATTTTCGGAACAAAAGCATTTTAGTAAATTCCCTTTGTTACAAAATCGAAATGTCATTGTCTGTTATACCGTCTTTGTTAACTTGTTTATAAGTTCACAGTTATTTTGCTGTACCAACTAGAAGTAGTATTTAAAATTGTACATATAGCTGAGTATTAACAGTTTTTTTACCTCATTGATATTACATATAACCCTCCTTTTTTTCAATTCAATTCAAATCGTAAATTTCGGTACTATTACACCATATTTTGTTAGTACATAAGGCTTATTCTAAGGTTAGTAACAGAATAAATGTAATAAAAATTACATATAACCAGCCATAAATATTAAATTGTATAGATTGAAATTAATTTTTGCTTCGCCGTTGTAGGGTAAAAAAAAAGAAAATTGAAAATTTCACTTAAACTTTTTTGATAAGACAAGTTATTTTGGCAGTATTTACTTTACTGACTTCTCTTTCTAAGTCTCGTTCTAAGTTCATTTCTAAGATTCTTCTTGTTCTAAGAGAATTAGTTAATAGAATTACCATATTATCGCTAAACTGTAATATTTTTTTTTTTTCTGTGTAGGTAAATTGGAGAAAAAAAGGATAGTAAACTTCAATCGCGGTTTCGAGTTATACATTTCGAAACCGAGATTGAAGATGTAAATTGTTGTGAGTCTCACTGAGAGATGGTGTATTAATGACTCCTTAACATTTTCCAACAAAATCACTCCTGTCGACGAATGAAAAACCTCCTCCAAACATTCGTCTCCCAAAAACCTCGCCCGCCCCTTATCCTCTTTTGTTTCCAAGCGACGACCATAAATTCTCCCTTGCCATTCCCACCGCTGAATTCATTGTGGAGTTTCTTCCTCATTGCCCTCACAGCAACCAAGGCATTGAAGGCAACTGATAAGAACAGGTAATAGGCCCTATTGTCTCATAATTAATTTCTACATTAGTGTCTAGAGCAGGTCTTGGAGTTATGACGTGGAGACGTAATGGGCACCTGCCCTTTTGTGGCTTTGTTAGACTTTCTAAGGGTGAGAAATGGCCGTAATAAGGGCCTTGAGTTTATATTATGAGTTCGTTATAACGGGATTACATTACTTCTTTAATGGAAAATTTACCGTTATATCGGTATCATTCTTGATGTCATAAATGTTGAATGCGGTTCGAAACTTATATTAATACAAGTTTGTATAAGTAAAGCATGTATAGGTATTTTCATCCCTGTATCAAACCGATGATGCAGAGAAGATTCAACGAAAGTTAAAGAATGATAAATATTATTGAATACATTATTATTATTAATATTATTACATTGCTTCTGTGCATTTACCTGAATATACATCATGCTATAAATATAATTTTCGCAAATCTTAAAAGCTTAAAGTCATTTGAAGACAATACGCTATAAAGCTGAAAGTTAGCGATATCGCTCGTGTTTACGAGTGTCGTATGTCAGCGGTGTATGAACCCATCTCACTATGAGTGTAATGCATGAATGAATGAATGAATGAAACTTTATTTGCATAATACAGGTACATGGTCTTACTGTAAATTACAATCACTGCATCAACTTAGACGACACTTTAAAAAGCCGACAATAATGGGTTGTTGCTTCTCTTTCTAAGGCCCGCAGTGTAGTATTTATGCCCATTCCACAACTGCACTTAAATAGGTCTGTTTTGCATTGTCACAAAAGGTTTTAAACCGCCTATTGTACACAGAATATTCAAATAGCCATATTTTCATATTGTCGCTGCATCATAAAGAATTGTCATCATTATCAACTACTGTTTGAAGTGTCTATGGTACTTGTCTAGTCATTGTGCAAAGAATTGACCAAGTCGTGAACGTAGTACTGGAAAATGCACACTTTCCAAATAACTGAAGACGAGCATTGTATCCGCATCTCGCTCTTTAAGAACCGACCTCTCATTCTATAGTATGAACAGTTATGAGAGATAGGGATGGAGATACGATGTCTCGTCTTCAGTCTATTGAAGTTAGATAAATATACCAAAAACTTATGATAAAATCCTTAATTTAAAAAAATGGTTGTCTGTAAAGTTGGTTTACGGACGATAGTTTAACGTGACTACCAGCGTAACGGGACAATGACGTCAAAGTTGTTGTGCACGCAGCCGGCGTTCATCTACAAAAAAGTAAAAATGGCAATGTGTAGGGTCTGCATCAGCACACCCTACACATTGCCATTTTTACTTTTTGACTACATATGATGCTCCAATCATAGTCAGTTGAAGACACCTTTAAAATCAAACCGTCGATATTTAAGACAATATGCGCGTATCCCCATCTTGATTATTAACATTGCCTGCTCTCTTACCATACTTGAAACTCGCTTGAAAAAGAGGGAAATGATATTAACCAGGACGGGGAATACCTACGGATATTGTCTTCAATAGTTTGTACAGAACGCTCCCTCCAACTGACTCTGGCTACATTGCATATTCCATCTTGCCCATGCCCATGTGAATAGACTAATAAGAAATTATGGACTTCCGTTTTGACATTCTTGAATGTTTGTAGTTTCAAGAAGCTATTGTTGAACTGGCAAAGAAACCATTTTGCAAGTACTTTTGATATGTTATTGTAGTTATTTTATTTATTTTTTGGTCGTTCATACTCGACTCCGTTGAATGAGTTTCCGCTTTGCTTGGTATGTTATGTTTTTGGTGCATTTTATAGCCTTAACTAAACGACTTGATTGACTTTCCCCCTGCTTAAGAACTTATCAATAAATATCATGTTATAAATATTTATTACATAAAATTATCATTAATTTAATTATTACATAACATTATTATTATTAGTTTATAATATTTCATTATTTATAATATAATATAAAGAGGCAATGCAGCCATCGGGTATCGAGTTGGAGCAGTTGAACTACCTACCTATAGATAGTTTGCAACGGTCTATGGTCCAATTGTTTCCTATTGTAAATTTTGTAATATAAATAGTAGATTGTAGTAGTTAGCTTATGCTGTAATAATTTTTCATTATTATTAATTTACAACAAATATAAGTAAACACCAAATTCCTGAATAATATGCCATTCCCAAGACTTTTCAAAATATCCACCGCCAAAAAAGTTTTAAAATTATAAGTTTCAAGTTTATGAAATTCGAAAACTAGCAGAAGCACTTACCGGCAACTTACCTCGCTTCCAAAAACAATACATAATTCATAGCCTCACCTATCCCTTATTTACATACGGGTTTAAGTTAAACCTTCAACTAAGTAATGCGCCACGAATGTTTGTATTATAACTTTAAATATGGGTTACTTGCTGCTGCCCGCGGTTTCACCCACGGGAATGAATGAATGAATACTCATTATTGTACCAAAGAACTTCATACTGGGTTAGTTTTTGTTTATGCGAAACCTGAAATTAGTTTGCTCAGAATCGATAACAAAGTTAAAAAAATAAAATTAACCTTAAAATATTTGGACAATATCTCAAAAAAAGTATTTTCGTGACTAGAAAAGAAAATAAAATAAACGGGACTCAGCTTTTTATAAAAAAACTAACCGTATCATACGGTTAGTTTTATTTAAAAAGGCAACGAAGCAACACAATTATGGATTTTCTCGGTAAGTTTTAGAAAAAAATAATATATTTTCGTGATTAGAAAAAAAAAATTAAAATAAACAGGTCACTGCTTTCGCATAAACAAAAACTTTTCCTAGAAACCTTACTTACAAAATCTGGTTAGTATGAAGCATAAAAAGTGTGCTGCGATTTACCTATTATTCCTTCCATTGGATTTTCATATCCATTTTATTTGAAAATTATCTTCAGCTCGGTACACTGTACCCTCCTGCTTTCGATACCTATATAGTATACATGTTACAGGGTATATAGCAGGTAGGTATATATAGGTATACCCTATAGCAAGCAGCGACGCGAAAGGGTTGAAACCACATCCCCTATAATTTATTTTTAGACGTTTTTTCAGTGAATAATTCCAAATTGCTTGCTAACTAGGATGCCTCATTAGATCATTAGTGACGCAGATATACAAGATGTTTCATTAGTCCGTGAGGCTGTATTTTAATGGTAATATTTCAAAAATACTCATGTCGATATTTTTTTATCAAAAACTAAATGGTTTATAGTTCTAATTTATTTAGTAAACATTTTACTTATATTATTTACGAAGTATTATTTGCTTGTAAGCAAATATAATTATAATGTTTACTGAAATGTTTATCCTATTTAAATTACCTAGGTTTTTTTTAAGTCACTTTCTTGTGTGTCTGTCCGTCTGCCGTTTCGGGTGGAAACCTGCAACTCAAATTTCGAGCACTTCCCTATTAGCTATCCGTGTAAAACTTTCAAGGTAGATCACAACTCAATGACAATGCATTCTTAGACCATAAAAACTGCTATGTCAAATAAAAAAGCGATCAGAGCAAAATAATATTAACGTGGTTTTTAGAATTTCATCTAATATTCTTGTTATATTATTTAATTTATAAATAAACCCGCGGTTTGCGCAGATTTCTCTGACGTCACACAATCTCGACACAGAATGTGTAAAGGAGAACGAGATTAACGAAAATTTTAACCATCCACACATTACAACAGTTTAAATTGTAATATTTGTATTTATTAGTAATTAAATTAGCTTATTATTTATTTATTACAGCATAAACTAACTACTACAATCTATATTACAAAATTTACAAAAGGAAACAATTGGGCCACCCATAGACCGTTGCAAACGATCTATAGGTAGCTCAACTGCTCCAACTCGATACCCCATGGCAGCGTGCCGAGGATACTGGCTTATTATTTAAAAATAACCGTCGTCAAAAAATTCAAAAGTACCGATTGTTTGGAATAATTCATGAAAGCTGCTTGAAAATCATCTTTATAATTAAAGAAAATTGTTTTAACGACGATGCAAATAAATATAATTTTTCTTCTACTTGCATCGTCGACCACATCGTCACTTAGATACGAAGTGAAGCGTTGCTTCTAACATCACAGAAAGATCACGTTTTATTATGACTAGTGCTACTGCTTGCAAATGTGTTTATACTGTGACTGACCATAGAATACATAGAGACGCATCTGTTATTTTTGGATTTTCGAATAAATTTGGCGTGACAGAGGTCGGGTGCTTGATGTATATCTGTAAATGTATAATTCTGTGAGGTTTTATATTTAACTAGAAGAATAATTAGGTAGGTACTAGCTTTTACTTTAGGTTTCCCTTGCAAGTTTTAGACTCTACAACTCCAGAATTTAGAGTCAGAGATTAAACGTTAACTTCACATACTCACAACATAATATTATGTAAAGTCGCGAATAATTTATTATTGTAGCGACGAAATGATTATACAGCGTAGATAATTTTTATATTACAAGAAAAAAAATTACGCATAGTCAGTTGCCATTACTAAACACAGAGCAAAAAAACTTGAAAAAATTAGGTCATATTTTTGTCAAAATAAATTTGATTAAAATTGGATAACTGTTACCGTTAGTCGTTTTCCAATGGTATGGGCGGTACCCTTTATTGATAATTATTTAAGTTTTATTCATCGTTTGGCAAACCCGGCTCGAGCCAGCTCGCAAAAGCTCGGCTCGGGCGCCGCGCTCGCTCCGCTGTCACTCTGCAATTTTGTTGAAATCCAAAATTCTAAGTGCAGAGATACAACGTAGTACCCCGTCTGCATTGCCCATTTCATTTTTTTTGGTAATTAAAAATTGGTGTGCCTTGAATCTCGTATCTCGTATTTATGTAGAGCCGAAACGCTTCATACCTTCAGAAAATAAATTCTTGAATCAAACACATAAAAATATATTTGGTTTGGAGAGAAACGTGCAAAGCTCATAACGACTAATAAATATTACATAACATAATGAATTACCCCAAATGACTATCTCATAAGTCTTATTAATAACAGAAAATTCAAGATGGCGGGCGGTAGAAGGAAAATGGGGTATTTATTTCTGCAATATTCATTTATTTATATGAAATGTACGGACGATAAAACATCTGTTTCAGAATATTTATGGTGAAAAACTTCCTTTAACCCATTGCTGAAATAATTAAATTAATTAACATTGATGCATTGACTTTTTCATTGATCGAACTTATTATGCTTACCAATACAATCTGACTAACATATAATATTAGGTACTTAAATTATTATTTAGTCTATTCATTTGGAAAAGTTAATTTGAGACTTCCTAGATTAAAGCCCAGTTACGTTTTTAGGGTTAGTATTAAAATAATATTACACCCTGTATAGAAGCAGTGATTAAGAAATGTTTATTGATCATTTCATTAAACCTTTTTTCGCTTGCATTAATTATTTATTTAGAAAGTGCTTTACGAAAACTATTACGTAAGTACACATCATCATCATCAACCTATAGCAGTCCACTGCTGGACAAAGGTCTCTCCCAATGCGCGCCACTGAGCCCGATCTTCGGCTCTTCCCATCCACCTTCTGCCAGCTATAGCGCGCAGGTCATCGCTCCATCTGGTCGCCACTGCGCTTGCCTAGACGCGGTCTCCACTCAAGAACACGTTTACCCCAACGATTGTGGGTTATTCGGCAGATATGGCCGGCCCACTGCCACTTCAGCTCGCTAATCTTCTGAGCTATATCTTAAGTACACAAAGAGGTTATTTTAAACGAAACCGCAAAAGTCAAAGATATACCCTGTATAATATAGTTACGGCTATAAATCTCAAACTTGAGAGTTACGATCAATCCATTAAGAGGAGACATAAGTCTGTGACATGGCCCGTCGCCGTCCCCAAACTCCGAAACTTATACATTGGTATGTATAAGCAGAGTTGGTCACTTTTCATACGTCCCGTTCTAACAACACACACCCTGTATAACCCCGTCGCACTTGCTCGTTTTGTAATTAATAATGTATGTAAGATACGGACATACTATGCATCATTTTGATGTATAGTCCACGAAGTCTGTACAGTTGCCAAAACAGGTTCAACTTTATTAATATTTAATTTCGCATCATTATGGGACAATTCTGTTTTATTTGCATTCCCGTGTTAAAGATTCTTGTTAATAAGCATGAAATTAAAATTAATTTATGGAATCGTATTGTCGTTTCGATCCAGTGGGGACTTAAATGGTCTTGTTGATGGTTAATCCGAGATAAAAACTGATGATAAAAGATAATGCTTGGCTGTGAAATTCTTCAAACTGCTTTTTAATAATTAAATCAACACGTTAAAATTTTCAGTTTGCCGATACAGCTTTTTATGGCGCGTCATCAAAACCGAATAATTCAATATAAATTATAATTTATTTAAAAATCTTGTGTTACATGTTAGAGTTTTTTCTGTTGACTCTACAAACATTATAAAGTACCTACTTATTTCTTAGTTTATAAACTCAACTTTACTTTTACTAATGTTTTAATTTTCTTTCGAAATTATATGTTTATGCGTATGGAGTGTCAGATATTCTGCCGCCAAGTCGTAATTTTCAAGTATAACTGTGTTCCGGTTTGGAAGACACTGTAGCTAGTGCACTTTATCGACTTTAGACATCCAAAACTCGAAAAGTGGAACTTATTCCAAATAAAAAATTCTCGTTTCAAGACTAGGTGCAACCCGCAAGCAAAATGTATGAAAACTGACAGAGTAGTCGGCGACCCGTTTGCGGACGCACTTAGTAGTCGGAAGTCAAAATCGCAATCGATATGCTAAAATAAGCAAACAATCGCAATTTATATGACAAATAAACTCTACATAAAAGGTGTTCTAATAGCGAAATATATTTTCATTAAACATATTAAACCTATCTAAATTACATTTATCTTGTTACAGGTAAGCCATTGCGGGGTTTTAGCGAAGGTGCAGTAAGATAAGGACCAGATAAGGCTAAGTACCATCTGTTGCAAGTATAATTAGGATCAGAAATCGTATGTTACGACTGTAGTTGGAAATACTATTATACCTACAATATCTAAAGTATGAGAGGTTGCACAAGAATATCTTGTTCTAATGTTGCTCGAATCGGGTAGTGAATTACTGTTGGATTGTCTTGAATCCCACACACGAGATTATTTGACATAGAGTAGGCAATGAAGAAGAGACACTTATATTTATGGTGAATCTAGAAGCCACTCACACATTTATATGGATGGATTTTGAAAACTTGCATAAATAATTTATAGATGACATTATCTATGGCAAGTAATACATTTCTCAATAAAGTGAAGTCGAACCCTACTTACCTTCGTAATTTTTAAGTAAATTGCAATGACTAAAAACACTTTTTCATATGTTTAAAAACACTATGAAAAAAAAATCGCTCAAACACACCTCTGATATTTTTCATTTCTTACTTACCTACTACAACTTGTGCTCTACTATTTAATTTTATACTACAAACTAAACACTATATTCAATCATACTCAACTACATTACACTGTGGCATAATACCGCCCATTCAAATTTGAACTTTCTCATAATCAATTTACAGTATACAGTCGCCCACGTCACAATACCGTAGCTGAGCATAGAGTGGCTGTAAACATCTATAGGTAAATCCGGTATTAAAATTCGATCGACCATACGTTATCTGTAGGCTACATGAGAATCGTTTTAGGTGTTCTTATAGATTAAATTGAGTGGTATTTATAGATATTGGTTTATGTTTAAGCTGATTACGTTTTTAAATAGGTGGAAATGCAACACTCTGTATCTTTTTACTTGCTGGTAGGATTTTGTTTCTACTAGACTACGAATTATTTGTTTAGAATGTATTCTGACAGGCAGGATAGATGAGAAAAGACGGATTTAAAATACTAGCGGCTGACTGCGACTTCTCTTTCTGAAATAGGGTAAAACAGGGTGAGATGCCCCAAAAGTAGAGGTGGGTGCCCCTGTTCCTAAAAATCTTCAATTTCAAAATCAAGTGATTTAAAATCAATGATGGGTATGTTATGTTTTTAGCATATTTTTAACTTGTTATTACTTTCATTTGATTTTCGAATATAAGGTTTTTAGGTAGAGGGTATAATCATGTTAGGGTATCTAACCCTGTTTTTACCCTTTACATAGCTAAACGGCAAAAATTAAACCGAATTCAAAAAAATGCTTAATCAATTTAGCAATTATGCCTTGATTACGTAACAACATCTATTTTCACATCGTCCATCGTAGTTTACAACTACAATCAACACTGATATTTAATTCAGTACCAAAGTAACACCTATCTACGGACATTCCGAACTACGGAACTCCGAAAACGTAGGGCTGTCAGTCAGTGTTTTTGTTTGTCGGCAACACGTAACTTTACAAGCTACATCGGTTTTCAGCAGCCTTCTAAACATGAATCTGGCTGTCAGTATAGTCTGGCAAGTTCGTACCAACGAATTATTTTGTTTGGCAACCCTGGATTGCTAGTATATTTATAGTATATTTTATAGAACAGTATATTTTATAGTATATTTATAGTTATATTATTTGCAGAGTAGTTGAAGAATAATAGAGTAGTGCATTTAGTTCGTAAGGTCCTTGAAGTAGTTACATCCGAGCATTGGGAGCCCAGTAGCCCAGACCAATTCACTCTTCACGAAATATTTTGCTCAGTGCTAAAGTTTTCACTCCAAAAAATTAGTGTTAAGTAAAGCCGTTTGCACTTAGCCCTGAGAAATAATGAAGCCTTAATTAAGATCTAGCTCTGTGGCATTCGGTCTAGGGTTCACTTAAGTACCTATTTGAAGTTAGTAACGAAATTAGGAATGACTTATTTAATTTAAAGAGAGACCAAAACTGTTATTCGATTTTTGTTTTTTTTTCAAAATTATTTATTGCAAATGATGGTGGTAACAAAAAGATCTTAAAACTTCGGAAATAAATGAGGTTCTCCTTAGTCAGCTTACAAACATCATGCAATACAAACTTATTGAAAAAAAATATAGCAAAAGTAATGTAAAAAAAGTTGGTAAATGTTTGTCAATTGAAGAATTAATCAAAAGAATTATATAGATAAAGATAAAGATTTTTATTTCGTAACAATATAAATTACAAAAGGTAAAATAAAATTTACGAGTTGGATAAAAGTTCACTATAAGGTAGGTGACTTTAGTCTCTAAAATAAATGAGTTAGAAGGAAGCAGGGAAATCAAAATATTTTCAATTTTGACTAATTAACAGGCCAAAAGGTATAAGTTAAATAGAGTCAACAGTAATTTCAAAATTCACTAATTTCAAACTGTCAAAATCTGGTTTGGTCCACGGTTCAGTCGAGGCCCAAGCTAAAATCACAGATTTAACTTATGAAACACAAACACATCAGGCGTGTGGGTTTCGGGACTAGGTAGCGTGTCTACGGCCGAAATTTATTGCTACAAGTCAGAAAAGTAACTTTTACTTATTTTCTTGTAATTAATTTGCTGTTATAGTAACATATTCTGTAATTTAATTGTGCTCTCTAAGGTTCACCACTGTCACATTTTTGAATTTTTCAATTCTTATTTACGAAACTATTACGAAAAAGATAAATCTAAACACGCATGACTTACCTACAGACAATGCACAGGGTAAACCAATGTGTCTAAAGTTTCAACGCAAACAATTATAGATAAAAAAGTACTTAGTAAGTGTCAGCTAATATCAAAATATAAATAAACTAATTTGTCAAGCTTTTACCATAATCAGTAATAGAGATTTAGGAGGTAAAGTGCCTTTATTGCTTCGAAAAAAAGTGATAACGGCCGTGCAGCTCATCTTGGCTTCGGAGGCACTACCGTGAATGAATGAATGAATGAATGAAAATGCTTTATTGTACACCATAAGACAAATAACAATAACAAAGAGAAGGAAACATTACAAAATATTAAGTACAATGGGCGGTCTTATCGCTATTAAGCGATCTCTTCCAGACAACCAGTATGGAGACGGTTACGATAATACAAGATGGTCGGGGGTGCACAGGTCGTGCCTCCAGACCAAGCTTGAACATTCACTCAACGCTAACTAGCCCCAAACCAATGCCTAGATCACACGAACCGAGTATTCGGCTGAGACAGTAAAAGCTTACATCACTCGCTCAGCCGAGCACTCGGCTAGGAGCACTGTCTCGGCTGAGTACTCGGTACGTGTGATCTAGGCATTAGAGCTTGTATCATTATAAACCAAAAAGTTTGTTAGCACTGAATACTTTTAGATCTAATTTGTTTATATTATGTCAATTTCGCACCGAAGTAACCTTACCCCTATTTCAATGTAATTTTCTAAATAAGATTCAATATCAAAGAATAATCTTGTTCAAGCTGTGATTTATCACCCCCTTTGACACGGTATTTTTCAAAACCCCCGAGCCCCGTGCAATTCTATAAATCAATTATCAGTCTGAAGGATGTGTCAATACGACCCCTAAAGTATTTAGTGGACTGTCGAGGAAATTAATGTTTTGAAAATAATGATTTGCATAAACTTATGAAAGTGCGCAAAGCATTCTTGGTTTGGTGGCAAATAAATGAACCTCTGATGTGGAAACTCATTAAGATAACTTTTGATAAACATCTAGTTATACGAGTAATTATAAGGTAGTTATTATTTACATAAGTACGCATGGAATAATGGTAGTATGGATTTCTGCTATTTGATAAATATAATTATTACTTCCAAATCTCTAAGAATTTTATTGTAAATCCTAGATTTAACTTGTCTGCGTATCAAGTTCCAAATTTAAAAACGAACTAAGTAATAATTATGCGGTAAGTGTAGTACGCCGTTTAGTAAGTTACTACTTCCTTTTGGTAAATTACTTTTAATTAACTAAAACTTACTATAATAAAATTCTAGGATTATTCTCCTCATACAAACTACATTAGTTCCACTTTCTTCAACATTAATCTCTCACACTCGCTCACCTCAGTCCAATTTCAAACCAGAAAATGCCATACGCAACTTCTCCAAACGTGATACAAATGTTTCCCGCGACAGTCCACCTGAGTTTGTGCTTTCCACCTGCAAATGTCGTCTGGAGTTAAGCCGATAATTACAGGATTATTCCCCCCCAACCACCCCTCTTTCGCCCCTTTCTCTGTCTGCACCCCCACTTACCCCCCCCCCACTTCACTTCACTTCAATGCACTCTGTGTGTGGTGTAATGGTTTTTAGGGTATAATTTTTCTGTGATGGAGTTTTTTGGAATAATTATTCTGTTTTTAAGTTCTAGTGGTTTTATGTTTTGCATATTTTTGTTCATTGACGCTGTAAACTTTTTTAAAAGGATGAGGCTTGACTTTGACTGTAGACTTTCTATTGTGAATTCGACTGGGTCCTTTATTGTTGTGTTTTTTTTTAAACAATATATTGTTTTTGTATTGCAATAAATCATATGACTTATTGCAATATTATAGCGTTATTTAGTTAGCGTTATACAATTAAGTTGTATTACAAAAATTATGATTCACTTTAAAAAAAACGTTAAGTGTGCTTTATTTTATTTTCGTTAAAGCCTTTGTAAAGGTTTAAAATTATTAAAGTGACATAAGTATATGATTTTGTTTATTACTCTTATGAATTTTTATGTAATCCATAATCATGTACGTAGTACGTATCTACATATTTTATATATTTCATGTATCTGTTTGAAAAAGATCAGTCCGTAAAACTAAAACAGAATAAATGAAATTTGATCAAAATGGTTGTTCAATATTTACTTTTGCTTACAATAGTACTTAAGTTTAGATTTCTAGAACGGCATTGAGACAACCTTTGAATTACTTACAATGACAAGCTAATACAAATTATTACAAAAGCAATTATAATCGATAACTTATAAACGATCAAGTTGATTGAAGTTTGATTAGTATATTCTTAACTAGCTTTATTGTTCATAAACAAAAAAACATTATAAAAAAGTTCAAAATAATCAAAAGACAAGTAGGTACAGACAAGCTCAAACTACATATTCATGAGATTAATCATCGGCTTTTTTAAGAACTGATTGTTGACAATCCTTCCCGAAAGCTATTACTCTCACACGCTGGCTTTTAAACTCGCCAGCAAGCAACGTGTAAAAAAGCCGTGTGTCATCGAAGCTTTAGCTTTTGTTCGCGGTTTGCATCAAATGCAGCAATACAGTTCAGTATGATGATGTTTTTCCGACCACATCTGAATCCATTGGGGTGTTAGCTTAAAAGGCCTTTTTCAAGATAAAACTGAAGATTTAACGTTATGTACAAAATATCACTTGGCCAAAACAGCCGTTGAAAGCTGGTTATTAATATTATGGTATATTCCTTCTCCAAAATAATTAAATGGCCAAAGCCATAGAAATCCCAAGGAGAAGTTGGATTGACTCGTAATTTATTGCTCCGTATTACAAGTTTCGGCGCTGGCTAAATAATAGTACAGTCAGCAAGAGCAGTTGACTAACAAGAAATTTAGATTAAAATTTAAAAACCACGTTTTTATGCTTCTGCTGTATCTCGTTTCCTTTACGTTTTATAGCGGTTCCTATGGATTTAAAATGCATTGTCATCGGGTTTTCAGCTACCATGAAAGTTTCAGCCGGATAGCTAATCGCAAACACCCGGAACTACAGATAGTCAAACAAGAAAGTGACTTAATAAAAATGTGATAATAATAAAATGGCCATTTTCAAGGTTTTGTTCTTCAAAATCAAAAACGATGCTCTTAATTTTCTTACTGCTGCCACCGACCGGCTTGGCTTAAGTGATATTGCCTTAAAAAGACTTGTCATTTTCTTGCTCATTAACGAAGAAAGTGTGGAATGTTAACGAATTTCAGCCAAATCGGCTGAGCAGTTTATACGTGATTGAGGCTTTCAAAATGGAGAGTAAAATATTTCTTGTTTTTTTGCAGTTGCATAAGACAAAAGGATAAGGCAAAATATTCACTAGAATTATTTTTCCTCTTAAAACTCTTATCAAGAACTTATGAGAATGGTATTTTGTTGATGTAAAATAGGAGTTAGAAGTAAGAGAGGCAGTTTATTAACAACTTACGTAGCTGACTGTACCCAATTTCGGTCACCGGTAATACAGGCCAGAGAAGGATATTAATTTTACCCTTGAATGTTGGTTTTGGCTTATTGATTTCTGATCCTGTTTTGACCGACTTCGTAACATAAAAGAGTTTATGAATTTCAGTACAATTATCACGTAAAAATGTGACTTCTAGGAACCTCTTAGTGTCGTACCAAAAACAAAATTGAAAAAAAAAATGATTCATCTTCAATCGGGTAAATAGATTTTTTATCTGACTGTCGTTATTGTCGTGCCTCTAAATCTAAAACTAAAAAAAGATTTTTTTAAACTTAAATTAATTAAAAAAAATATCGTCTACTTACTCAGTTTTGTTGAAGATAATTAAAAAAATATGGAATCAGTTCATCCGAATGAGGGCATCATCTTTTGATTTCTAAAACTTTCTGCTCATTGAAAGTTGAAAATAAAAACAGTACCTACCTATATTTCTTAAAACAAAAATATTAGTTCGAGTTTCAAAGTCATAACTATAACATAACGTAACACTAATAGCTATTAGGCCGTCGATACACGATGCAGGTGAACGCACGCGACTGCTCAAATTGGTGTAAAATTCCACTTTGCGAGCGCCTAACTGGCGATGATCCGATTGGCTGAGCGTGAAACTTATTAGGATATCACGTGTCAGATATTCAGTTAATAAATATTTTTTTTTTGCTGGCAATGTTCTTAAAGGTCATTGTACAAAATAGTTTTCACAAAAAAATACTCCGAAGATCATGAAAGTACCAAAATATTATTACATAAATTAAATACAAAGTTTTTTCTAGATATTTATTAATGAATAACACATTAATATATAAACCTTATTAAGATAGCCTCTCTCTATCCTCTAAGGTTTGCTGGAAGAAAACTCTTGTTAGGGTTAAGCTCGCCTTTGTACATGTATTTTCTTTTAAATATTTTATACGATATCGTTTTTTGTGTACAATGAAGAATTACAATTACAATGAATTACAATTAATAAAATATAGTATTCTGACTTTAAAAATGTATTTTATACACAGATATTACTTGTGCTTATTTATGCTACTTCTTGCTATTGGTCATGTAACCTCAGAACGAATTGGCTGATGAGCTTTATATGTACTATCATTTTGGTACCGTTTTTACAGCTGTTTAAAACTATTCAAAGGTAGAGAAGGCCATTAAAACGGTTCTTATTCTAAAACAAACATACAAGAAACAAACCAGACATCTCCGAAGTAAACTGAACAATCAGATATACAAACAAACCGATAGAAAACGATAAAATACTGAAGGAACCGATAAAACTCTGAAGCAAAGAAAGCCGGTCGGACATTTTGTTCTTGAAACACTAAAAAGTAGTATAAATGTCCGGCAATGCCTAACCAAGCACATAAAATCTGAAGAATCGAACCCAAACAGAGCGCTATTAATTCATGTACCATCTCAGGCTGAAATAAAATAAGGTTAATACATGTCAATGCACCCTGAAAGGTAGGATCGTCACGAAGTGGGTGTTTGAGTACGGGCGAAGACGCCCAGGTAGGCCTAAGAGACGCTGGTGTGACGATATCGATGCCTACCAGGCAGATTAGTGGGAGGCTGGTAGCGACAGCAAAAAGTGGAAGGGGATAGGGAAGACCTTTGCCCAAAAGTGGTACACAATATATGAAGGTTAAAAAAAATGTGCAGTTAATCCTATGTGTGATGATCTGTTTTGTGATGATAAATAAATGGATGAATAGAAGTAGTTAGTTCATCATACTTTTTTTGTAATAGAACTTGGATTGACCTCAATCGCACCTGATGTTAAGTGATAATCTAGCCGGCGATGAATCTAGAGGGTCTAAAACGACCAGTTAACTAGTTTCAGGAAGACATACGCCAAAACTACAAACTACTAACTAAATAAATTAATAAGTACCTACGGGTAAAATTAAGTGGTACGTAAATGAATGACTGTTTCTGTTTATGTAAGACTACTGGAACTATTGTAAGTTACGACTTCTCGATTGTGTACCTTTTTTTAACTTTTTTTCTTTTTATGCATAGAAAATATAAAAATAATTAAGTCTGGATAATAAAATATTCCATCATATAAATAGCTAAGCCCGGTAAATAAATAAATTTATGCTACATATTCCAAAACAATTTATTTAATATTTTTATCGTCATTTTTATTATTAAACATGCCCGGTTTTGTTTTTATAATAAGACAAGTTTGCCATTTATAGAAACTGACGTTTTATAGGCTATGTATTTTCCAGTATTTTTATTTCAATGGACGTGAGAAGCTTAATTAAAACATCGGCAGCTTTCATGCTATTAAAATGGTACTTACCTCAGCAGATCGCCTTCAAGATAATAACTTCAGAATATTATGTTTCCCTGCCAATACAGTGCACAAAAGCAATGTCTAGCAATTTACATAAAACGCAAGCCAAATGCTCTTTGGAAATACATAATTGAGTCATTTAAAATGGCAAAAATTACGCGTCGAAAGCAACTAATTTATGGAAATAATACGATATTAAACCTTAGGTAGTGGACCGCCATCTTGTAGCTAATCGAGTGACGGAGAACGGGGGTGGTAGGAAACAGCATTATTTTTATGGCAACACAATTTTCTCCGGCTCATTACATACATACCGCGATTATACTGGCAACATTAACATAGCCGCTGAGGTAGGGCGCCTAATGCCCGATGGGCACGCGAGCCGGTTTTTGATTATTCCCCTCCTAAATTATATCCCATTTTCACACCGTGTGTGCACGCCTTTATTTCGTGACCAGAGACAAACAGCCGGTTTGGCGGGAAACGGAATATGGCGCCATTTTGTTTTGCGAATATTCTTTTCAATTTCACATTGCATGAGAATGGTAATTATGAGAATTCATTTCATTAAGCGTTGTAAGATTTGTTATTATACGCGTTGAAAATAAAATAAAATTATGTTGAAGAAATTGCTCTCTTACGTCTAAATGTTCTACATATTTTCTTCACTAGTGATGTACCAGTTCATCAGTTATCGATAAATCGTTCTTTTGACTTTCGATATGTGTCTAATAATTTGAACCCTTGTACTGACTGACCTGTTTGAAATCATAACCGTTACACGAATATGAACGAGCTCGTATTTGGTTACGATTCTTTTGTAATAACTTTTGTGTATTAAGGTACCCATTGGATATTGGATACTGCTATTGCTATTGGATTTATTTATTCTATGTTATTGGGTATTGGTTTATGTAAATAGAACTTTTAATTTATCATCTATGTACGTTTTCATGCTAAAAAGCTTATGATTTCATTTTAGATTTTTTATATATATTTAGTACCTTATTATGTATTAAACATAGATTTCTCTCGAAATTCGAAAGTCAACGTCTGCGCCTGATTATGTAAAATTATGTAAAATTGACGTATGCAATATGACTCTACTAGCCACTGGTTGTGTTTGTCATATCGTTTATTAGTAAATTTTTATCTGTCACTTTGCTAGAACTAATTTAACACTATTATTATTAGGGCTTAAGTACCTGACTAAGAAGGCACAGACCTAGATTTTCTTGATTTAATAGACACTGAGTAGGCTTCATTAGAGCGACTATTAAATTTGTCATAAGATTGGATTGTGTCAATTTCATAACCAATTTATGCGTAATGGTGGAGTACTAAAATGATAGAGCAATATTTTATCTCTATATCGAGTAAATGCGTTTAAAAAAAATGTAACAACATTTAATTCTCCAAGTATAACGTATCAAAAATTCGTCCTCATTGTTTATGACCCTGATTTAAATATTATTACGATTTTAAGTACAAAAATGTATCAAATTTGCTCGCCGCTATTTTTTATACGTTTTAGTCACGCAAGCGTGTACTTGTACATGACAAACAGTAGTCAAGAATGTTGTTATCGTTCAGATTTCATTAATTTTTCCTCTTTTTTGAAGCTTTTGATCACCGTTATAGCATGTTTTTGAACATGAAAGTTCTTTATTTAGAAGAACTGAGAGAAGTTCATTTTTTTTTCATTTCTATAAGTATTAAAGCCCTAACCCCTAACTTAGCAGGGAACTAGTTAACTCATATAATACTTCAATACCTACTTTTTTGTAAATACATGCATAAAACACCTAGACTCAGGACAGACACCGTTTTTCATCACACAAAATGTTATTCCTGAAGCGGGAATTGAATCCGCGGCCCCGGCGTGGCAGCCCAGCACACTTGCTACTCGTCGTCAATAAAATGTGTCTACTAAGGTATATATTATATACCTTGGTTTTCAAATGTAAATGTAGAGTTATAGTGAATGTAGTAGGTATCTTATAAACTTTGATGACATAAAACCTTTTGTTACGAAAGAGAGGGTGAAGTAAAATTATTCATTGATATTTTATGAAATTGCGTAGGTACAACTAGGTAACGAGGCCGGTGATTTGCATAATAAATTTCAATTTTATTGAACGCAAAAGGGTTCTGAGGACGAAATGTTTTCATAAATATTTGAGTTCGAAATGTGTAATGAAGATGGTTTCAGTCTCCACTGCTAAGCAAACGTTTCAAAAATTTCATCTTTTTTTGTTATAAAAAAAAATGTAGTTGATTAGGTATATGCTTTTCAATTAGAATTGTATATTATTTTGTTCCATTAAAATAACGCATTGCCTCAATAACAGAACCATTTCCGAACAAATCGCTCCAATCCGATAGTACCGTTGAAATCGAACGACAAGCCCGTTTCAAAAGTGACACATCCCTAGAGAGACGTTCGATTTTCAAACGTTTGGCGGGAACGCAGTGTCAAGATGGCCGCCGCAGGACGGCAAGCGATATCGCACCAATTCTTTTGTGCCAACTCAGCGGATATATCTCCTTGGATTCGAATTCCGATTTGAATGGACAAGCTAATCTCGATGTTATTGTGCTGGGTTTTATTGGAATTTCGTATTGTGCTCTTATCTCATTTCATTTTTATGGCGGCAAACGTAAATACGTACATGCGCCAATTTTTTGCAGATATTTAATGACTGCATGTTTTTTTTTTAAAGAATCGAATTAAGAATTTTTAAGACGCTGCCGATTGTATGTCGTTTACCTACTAACTTAAGTTACGAAAGCTAACTTAAGGGGCATCCTCAAATCCGAATTCCATACAAAAATGTTTCGGACAAATACTCAAAAAGTACGCCGTATTATAGTAATTTCTACACACTATTCGTTTCATCTATGTTTTTTGTCTGTGCTTGTGTAAGTGAAAGGTTTCATACTTTAATTTAGATTTTATACGTGTTTTAAAATTAACCCTACTAACTTAAAAACCCGTATAAAATCTAAATTAAAGTATGAAACCTTTCACTTATTTTGTTCACGAAATCAAAAAACATAGAGGAAACGAATAGTGTGTTTAGAAATTACTATAATACGGCGTGCTTTTTGAGTATTTGTCCGAAACATTTTTGTATGGAATTCGGATTTGAGGATTACCCTTAAGCTTTAACGAAAGTTAAGGCTTTTTTCATTGAACAAGACTTCAAAATAAATAAATTATAATTTGTTGTTATATCTTAACTCCTTTGTTTTTATCATACTATCGTAAAATATCATCGTATCTACATCTACATAGTATATATCGTAAAAGTTGCCTTGAGGAAATCGCTTTTAACGATAAGACCACCCACTGTGGTCTCTTTTATTTTTGGTTATTATGTTTATAAGCTTCATTTTATACTTATTGTATATTTCCTTGACCTATTCCCGTCCGATACCAAAAACTAACACCAATGGGATTTGTTTATTGTCGTAATTAACATTCAATCTTATATTGGGGTGTTCAATAAAGTGTTACTATCTAGGTAGGTACTTATGTATCGTAAGCGTCACGTCAGTGCTAATGTCTATGCAATAAGCGGGGCTAGCAACTATAGAACTCAAGTTCAAGCGCTTTTTGTCGCTGTATAAACCTGATGGAGCACTAAAATGGAGTCGGAGTAGCGACAAGCGAGTGACAGCAAATATCTCTATAAATAGTACGAGATCCCACTGCAGGATCACTACTTTAATCGAGTAGACGCTCAAAACCTATTTTGTACATAAATGTATGAATAGGTGAGTATATAATCTACAAGGGTGCCTATCGCTATAATTTGGTTGCAAGTATTGGTAAAAAAAATATTGCTTTTTGGATAACAATTTCATTCACTTGTTATTTAAATAAAACATCATCCACTTTATAGCAATTTGTGTAATGACTTTAAAAAATCACGGTTGCCTGGTGGGTACTTGGCCGTACTTCTTCTCAGCCAGGTGTAAACAGGTATAGGTATGATTTTGTTATATGAAGTGCATGATAATTTATTTAAAAAACAAGTAAATGAAATTTGTATCTAAATACGAATTAAAAATTATTTAATTACTAATACTTTCGGCCACATTTCGATAGGCACCCTCGTAGATAATAATATATACTCTTCTATTCAAACATGTTTGTACAAAATAGGTTTTAAGCGTCTACTCGATGAACGTAGTGATCCTGCAGTGGGATCTTAGACTAAAAGGAGCTAAAGTCGTCAGTCGACAGATCCGAGAGTCTGCGATCATTACTGTTTTCTGCGGGATTGTGGGATTTCAAGCGGCAGGGGGGTGTCAAGCGGGGGTGTCATTAGAGGGGAGGTGGGGGAGTTAGAATTGTCTCGAAAATGTTGCATTTGCGATTGTTGGTCTTAACTTCCTACTCATGAATTTAAAGGGAAAAGTTTGCAAGGATAAATAGATGAAGATGGATGTGCCCCGATCAACTATTTAATTGAATTTGCTAAAATTTGGTACATACGTATAGAAAATAAAAAAAAAATGAATTTACTAACTAGCAAAACAGCCTTAGTAACACGGTTCGGGGGAGTCACTGAACGGAAATAATATTTATTTTAAAATTCAGTGACTCCCCCATTCGTGCGACATTACTTCGTGGGAGACACAGAAAGAGTCATTTTTACAGCATAAACTAACTAGGTACCTACTACCTACATTCTATTTTAAAAAATGTACGGTTACGTTTTGAATGGTTAAGTAATTAACGAAATTCGAACTCGCATTCCGATCGTTAAAAAAATATTACGCCGTTACTATGAATAAAACACTATAGTAAATGCAATGCTACTAATAAATAGTTGGCCATAAAATAGGGTTGTTTTTAGTATAACCGTAGACACGCCCACGTGGTAATATAGTGGTCACCATTAAAACGTAACGAGTTCTTTCGCTATAAATAACTTACGACTATTATAATTATGGTGAACGAAATTTCTCTTATCACGTCCATAACTCACCGGAGTCTAGCATTAACCATGAAACTACGACCTCGTTTGAAGAAAACATCGAAATACGCGTCGATTAAGGTGAAACGGAACGAATTTTATAGAGCCTCTCTATTTGAAATGACTTTTTTTTATAAAAAACGACAAGACATAATAATAAATGAGAGAACTTAGAAGTGAGAGGTAAATAAGGAATACCTATGAATTTTATTAG
Organism: Lobophora halterata; assembly: GCA_932526365.1. Classification (NCBI taxonomy): domain Eukaryota; kingdom Metazoa; phylum Arthropoda; class Insecta; order Lepidoptera; family Geometridae; genus Lobophora; species Lobophora halterata. The sequence goes on from OW052026.1 coordinate 4,692,793, forward strand.
CTCATTAAGGCGTAGAAAGGTTCTTACCTACTTTTTCGTATTATTGCTCTACTTTTGTGCCAAAAGGCGTTCGTTCTGAAGTGGTCGTTAAAGTAGCTATTTGTTATAAAAAAGGGACTGAGTATAAAGAACAGGAAATTGCGTGTGCAGCTTAACAATAAAGAAAACAAAAGTGAAGTGGCGTCTCCCGCCATTTTTTGACGTGACATGTCACGCCGCCATCTTGGATTTGACAAGTGTAACGGAACGTGTCGATTGGGTCACGTACTACTGTATTCTTAAACTAATCTTGAATCTGAGCAAGTTTTTTGTTATAAAATCCAGTTTGGAGGTAGGTACCTACTGCAATATTTTTGCTTTAAACTGATCCTCCTCCTTATCGTGTCACTAGTTCCTTCGAACCAGTGTTGTAAAAGGATTTCATGTGCGCTTCGAAGAGGCTCCTTTCGTGCACTTGACACATGTTTTCGAACTTTTTAGGTTCTATGACATGCCGGTTTCCTCACAATGTTTTCCTTCACCGTTAAGCACTTGTTTAAATGCACACATAGATTTTTGAATAGAAAAATCCATTGGTGTTCAAAACTGGTAGTCAGGTAGTTCTTTTAATTTTGCCTATTCAATTTATGAGTTTTATAAAAAGTTCAATTTTTTTCACATTGTTTTATCACTTCGAAATTTCGAAAAATGAGCCCTTTAATTATATGTTTTAACCACAACTTTACAAAAGCGAACAGTAGGTAACAACTACGTCCGTAATTCAATTACTGAAACCGTACCGTTTCAGAGCAGTTTTACAAATGATGCTTGCTCTCACAAACGGTATAAATGAGTTATCTGTTATATTGGAAACATTGGTTTTCGAGGTCGATCGGGTAGTTTTATCTGGCATGTTTCCTTGATTCCATTGTTACATTGGTTAGGTACTGAGGGTACTTTACTAGTTTCAGTTTTCAGCTGATGTATAGTTGAAATAGTAGCACGTCGACTATTCAGTACCTATTCATTTAGTCGATCGGGTAGTTTTATCTGGCGAGTTTCATTGACCCCACTGTTACATTGGTTAGGTACGGAGGGTAGTTTCAGTTTTCAGCTGATGTAGAGTCGATATAGTAGCGCGTCGCTACCGCAGAGTATGTGCTTGTGGATTATTGATAATATATCAATATATAAAAAGCTTAGTCCTGACTGACCACTAAAAAGCCGTGTTGGCCGAGTGGTTGGTGCCTTGACTTTCGATCCAAAGGTCGTGAGTTCTAACCCGGTCGTACACCAATGGACTTTTCTGTTCAAGGAGAACTATGTGTGCATTTAAACACGTGCTTAACGGTGAAGGAAAACATAGTGAGGAAATCGGCATGTCATAAAACCTATAAGTCAGAAAATATGTGTCAAGTGCCAGAAAGGAGCCTCTTCGAGGCGCACTTGAAATCCTTTCACCACACTGGTTCGAAAGAACTAGTGACACGACAAGAAGAAGAAAAACTGACCACTCTGTGTGACTGACAGACAATTTGCAGGCCAAACCACTGAACATAGAGACTTGAAAAGGAAAGTATATTCGTCAAGTAGTATAGGTTCAGTATTGTGAAAATAAACTTGCGATTTATTTGTCTGAGAAGTACGGTAAGTTGAGGATAACAATTTATCCTCAACTTACCGTACACAAATCCCCGTAACATCTTTCATTTTTACCGAACACCTCTGATACCGTTACTCTAACGTGCCTACTGAACCCCGATTCAACCAGCACAGCTGATAATCCCAAGGGAATGAAAACAAATTCGCCAAGTGTAAATTTATCTCTCACCCCGAGTGTTCGGTCAGTTTTACATCGTTGGTTTCATAGATTTTAGTGCTTTGTATTTATTAAAAAGCTTTTATTTCCAGAACCGATAAAAACAATTGTTACTTTTCAACCGACCTCAAAAAAGGAGGATGTTCTCAATTCGGTTGTTTTTTTTATGTTTGTTACCTCAGAACTTTGTCATGTATTTGAGAATCCATCGATTGGGACCGTGGACCCAATCCGAGTGGTCCCGATCGACGGAAGCCTCCTTTCAATTCGGTCCCTTACAAATTTTAGCAAAATCGGTTCAGTAGTCTAGTTTTTAAATCAAAATAACTAAATAAATATGGAATTTGCTTATATTGCTTTCTTGTGACTTTTCAGAGTTTTCAGAGGTGTTTACAGTCACTAAAATATTTTTGTAAAACCATAGTTTTATTTTCCGTCAAGGACCCGCATTTTTTAAGTGACAGCCAAAACGCGAATGAGAAATTAAAGTTTCGGGTTTTGTTTTGAGATCCGGAACCCTAACCTCAAGGAGAAGAAAACAAGAAACAGGAATTATTCCCGCACCGTGACGTAACGTAATGTGTGAAATAATATTTCGAGAAGGCGCCCCAGGCGATTGTCGCAATTCACAAACTCTTATGTGGGAGGTATATAAGTTCACGTAATTCAATCTACAACACGCCCTAGGGGCAGGCGTAAGGCGAAAAGTAAAGGTAACAAGCCCTTAATGCCTTCGCTACACGATACATTGATACTGCGTGGTTGATGGATTGGGTACTAAATGATGCCGTACCGTAATGCGTTGTCTATGTCACTGAGAAATAATATTCACTAAAAAATTGGTTGTCTGTAAAGTTGGTTTATGGACGATAGTTTAACGTGACAACGTCATAACAAAACATTGATGAAATGGTTGCATACATTTATGAATAAAATTATCAGCGTAACGGGATTATGAGCGTTACCGGACAATGACGTCAACGTTTTCGTGCATGCAGCCGTCGTTCAACGATTTATTAGACGTAGTCACGTTAAAAATTCATCATAGCGGGGGCTAAGATGAAGGGCGAGAATTTACTCAGGTACCCTTGCGGTACCGCCAGATATATTATATATAATATTATACTGGGCTTGAAAAGAAATATGTAGTTAATTAACTCTGGGCTTAGAAAATTAATAATTAGAACTAAGGTTTTTTTAATAAATTACTCACGAAGTTATTTAAATAAAAGTTGCTTTCCGTTTTCTCGTTACGTCTCAATCATCACGTCCTGAACATAACTATGTTTTTGAATTATCGAAAACATAAATAAGATTTTCATCTATTTTATTTTATTTTATTAATTTCACAAGCAGAATACAATCAATATAAAACTAAAATTACATATGCACAATATTAGGACTAGATTCGTATTCCAAATAGGAAACATTTATATGCTAAGATACGATTTAATGACTTAAAATTCAACCAGCTTAAATTATGTGGTTGACGATCTACCGTGGCTATGAGATGTTGAGCCCAGCTCGGCCGTACTAAAATTATGTGGTTGTGGCTACATTTATGGCTTGGCAGTGTCGCGTCTGGCTTAGCCCTTACAGTATGTTTGCCTAAGGGCTGACAGAGGAATCAATAACTCTGAGAAGCAGCGTTGCCTTGCTTTGCCATTGTTATAAGCAATTAGCTGATATGACGTTTATGGGTGTGTGTTTGTTTGAGGGTTAACCGTTCTATCACTTCGCGAGTTGATTGAAGTGGAGATGTTATTTGAAGTGGTTATGAATTTACTATTGCGAGGTTTTTAAATTCCTTTCTTAGTTGGTACTCACTTTCAGTTCTTGACGAATACATCCGCCAAGTTTCAAATCTGAAATGGTTCTCAATTCGGCAAATATTTTTTTTTTAGGTTTTCTTCCTTTGTTGTTTATTAACCGATTTGAAAAAAGATTGGTCCCATAGAAATTTTATCAAACTCGGTTTAATTTTATCGAAATCGGTTTAGTTATTAAATTAAAATAACTAAAAACAAAGTCGTTTAAGTGAACAAAATTGCGTATTTTGCTTCCCTGTGACTTTTCAGTGGTGCCTACGGTCACTAGAACAGTCCGATTGAAGTCGGTTGTTGTATGTTTTTGTAAAACCTTGTTTTTAAATGTTTCTTACCTCATAACTTGGTTGTTTATAAATCGTTTTCAAAAACTATTTTTATTTGAGAGGATACATTCAGATTGCGATTGCGACAGATGCAATTATGTACACGAATCTCCTCAAACCGAAGCAGAAAAAGGTTCAAAAACATTTTTCCGGCCAAAATATTCTATGACCCTATTAGGTCATAAATTTTAAAGGCCTACTGGTTTTACACAAAATAAAAATCCGGCAAGCGTGTAATCCGACGATGACTTGCGATGTTTTTATCGTTTAAATATCAATCCAGTATCGTATTTCGTAATACAATACCAGCCGATATCGTCCGGAATTGTGGTTAGCTATTGGAAAAGCCGGTTTGTGGTAGAGCTGGGAAATTACCGGCTATTTTGGGGTAAAGTCGGTTACTTATGTACCGAAAAATAGCAGGTTTTGACGGGACTTGTGCCTGTAAAACTTAGTAGTCCGAGATTAGTTTCTGGCTAGGCCAAGAATCGTAATGTTGTAATTTAGCACTCAAATATTTAACTAATATTATCTGTATTGTGTCTGTACTATATTGTGTAGTGCACGAGAGTAGCCTCTTCGAGGCGCACTTGAAATCCTTTCACCACACTGGTTCGAAAGAACTAGTGACACGATAAGAAGAAGATCTATGTTTTTGTTAGTTTAATTACATTTTTTTTATTACATTTTCGTTTAAGTGGTATATCAGGGATTCAGGGACAGTTGTTAAAATTATTTTAGAGCTCAAATTCCGACCACTACAATATTATTTGAGTTCATTAACGCCCAGGGAGTCTTAGTGCGCTCGTGAATGAATGAATGAACAACTCATTGTACTAGAAAAGAAAACATAATATAAAAAACTACTTAGCGTATGGTACAATCAGCATCATTATCGCTTAAAAACTCGTGTATGTGTCAGCCTAATTTATTTATTTAAAAGTCGGAAAATGTCATTTCTGACCGGACGTCTACCCTTTGTGGTTAGCACGGAAGAGGTTTCGTGCTTTGTCTCTTAAGCCGAATCGAAACCGAATGTAGTTTACTTGTATGAATCTGTTTCAGTAGTTCCTAATACCTAAACTGATGCCTCGGTTTACTGAAGTCTAGAACAATGTCTAGCCTAGGCGGAGATTTACCGTTAGGAGGCGCCTCTTTCAGGATTCTGTCTAGATTGATATTAAACCGACTATATCTAACTACTATTCAATATATCTGTCTGATATAGTCAATAGTCTATATCAGATATACACCATAAATGTTTAATTACCATAAAAAAATAAATGGGCAATGCAGACGGGGTACTACGTTGCATCTGTGCAGTCAGAATTTTGGATTTCTACAAAATGGCAGAGTGGCAGCGGCGCAAGTGCGGCGCCCGAGCTGAGCTTTTGCGAGCTGGCTCGAGCTAGGGGCCCGGGTGTGCCAACCGATGAATAAATCTTATATTATTATCTATTAAAGGTACCGCCTCACGCAAATCCATAGGAAAACGACTAACGGTAACAGTTATCCAATTTAAAAAAAAATATTTTGACAAAAATTCGACTTAATTATTTCAAGTTTTTTTGCCGTATATGTGTTTAGTAACGGCAACTGAATATGCATATTTTTTTTTATGGTGATTAAAATTTGACCGTATAGTCAATAGTCAATTTTTCTAATTTTGGCTTTATATGTTGTTCATAATGGTCTTAAAGTAAAAGGAAGAACTTCTTCTTCTTATCGTGTCACTAGTTCTTTTGAACCAGCATTGTGGTGAAATGATTTCAAGTACGCCTCGAAGAGGCTCCTTTCGTGCTCTACACATACGTCATACACCCTGTAAGGGCACAACAAAGTGTAACTTACAGTAAAGTTATAAGTAACCTAGACTTTATATAAATTCTAAAAATACTTTAAAGCAATAATTGAACTTACACTTAATCTAGTGAAATTAATATACGTTCGAGACTGACCCTCAAAATATTTCAAAATGGGAATCCTGCAAGTCCCTTGTAGAATTCTCAACGGTCAAAGCTGAGACTCTTTTATTTAAATAAGTAACGAGACGAACGTGGCTCTTCTGATGCTTTAAGATCACGCCTGCCCATGACCAGAAAAATGCTTCACATCCATAATCTCCCTACACTTCTAGCTACAGTACTCGACTTGACTCTACCTATTCTACAGTCAATGACACTTCATTTTGCACGAAAAAACAATTAAACCACACCACATCCATTGCATATGAGACTGCAGATTTTTTTTTCGCAACAGGACACAGGCATGCGTGTAATTTGAGTATGTAACCTGAGTATGACACCACTGTGGTCAACCCAGGGTCTCAGGTTAGGTTTCCAAGAATTACCTTGCTTTGCAACACTCACTTTTGATGTACACAGTGTAAACTTGAAATGGAAAAGCATTGAATTCAGAAAGCACAGAATGTGGATATTTGGTAAAGTTACTGATGGAAAAATTGTCGACTTAAGTATCAAACAGAGTATCAAATATAGAACGAACCAATTTTTCATTAGAAAATTTACTTAAAATAAGCAAAATTTTTGTGTTCCGTATCTCAGAAGGGAACAACATATAATAATACTTTGTCTCTAAATATAAGACGGGAAATTCACGTAAGTTCCTAAAGTTTTTTTGAAATGTTCAAATAGTATCCAATATTCCGGTTTATAATTATTTTTCGAAATTAAATAGGAAGTTTTATAGTTCTAAAGGTATTGTTCAGCATCCACCACTAGTGTATTAAAGGAAAGGAAGGAAATACATAGCGCTATTAAAAAATCACTTTCAAACCATCTCAAGTCACCCTCCAAAGTGATAAATAAGCTAGAGAATGTCACACGCGAAAATGTTTCGCACTAAATTTTAAGTGGTTCCTATGAGGGTGCAACCACAGATAAAATACACTAGAATGTAATAGACATCGTCACTCTGAGAGCGGGTAAACATTGGGCGTTTTGAAACGCGCGCTTTGCTAACGCGCGTTTGGAGTACCCTGAATTCTGAAGTGAAGCCGCTAGAGAAACAGCGCGCGCTTGCATTTGTGTACACTTCAATAGAATTCGGGCTTCTCAAAACGCGCGTTAGCAAAGCGCGGGTTTCAAAACACCCAATGTGTACCCGCTCTTATGCATAAGCGTCATAAAAATTCGCTTCCATTTAACTTCAGTCTCGCTACAAATACGAGATACTGTAATTATTGAAATTGATAGAGAAAACTTTCTTAAAAAAAAAAATAACTCCAACATAAGGTGAGCTTCTTGGCCCGGAAATTCTTATTCTACAAATTAAGAGCTCTCGATATAATGTTTTATTAAAAGGATTATAAAATATATCTACCTACTTACCTCTTTTTTTATAAAATGTATTGCATTGTATTTTACCACAAATAGCATTAAGTAAGAGTTTGGACACGACTTATTTTTTTATTGGAGATAGACCTTCGATTGACCACAATCTCACCTGATGTTAAGTGAAGATGTGGCCGACGATGAATCTCGAAAGTCTAGAAGACACCTATTTACTCGCTTCTTGAAAATACAAAGATCGTAGTTTTCCGGGAAGACAGAAGCGGGTAGCGAGTTCCATTCCTTAGCGGTTCGTATTAAATATGTGGATTTGAATCGTTTGATCCGTTGACAGCTTCGGATCTTTAAATAATAAGTAAGGAAAAGACTAACATTCGACAAATTTGTTTTGTTTTAATTATGACGATATATACCATTTTTTTTTAAAACCTGCATTTTCTAGCAATCATAAATAAGGTTCAGAAAACCCTGATGCAGGTATATCATCAATCAATAAAATTAGAGGCTTGGATTTGACTGACTGACTGACAGACAACGTACAGGCCAAACCACTTAACGTAGAGACTTGAAATTTTGAGTGTATATTCCGCAAGAAGTGTAGGCGCGTACTATAAAGGGAATTTTGAAAAATTACAACTCAAATATATTGCGGGCGTCAGCTAGCAATAATACTCGTATAAAAGAGTCTACCCTTACTGTTTTTCTGATTGTAAGTGTAAGGGTACGTGTTATTTGTACTATGTGGGGTGTTTTGCAGTCTTTTTCCAATAATTTGCTCCCCCCAGCAGGTGTCAAACTTTCACTGTCAGCAGGAAGGATGGCACTTTTGAACTTTTTATGGCAATAAAAATGGCAAAGTGTTTCCTTTGAGTCTAGTGTCATGTGAAAATTTTGGATTTCAATGGGCAGGATTTGCTACCCGACTATAAGAGCCCCTGCATTATACTCTACATAATTTCTACTATACTATACCTAAATATATATATAATTTTCTTTCGTCCACATAGGATCTCTATGTTATTATGTACCCAAAATCTAATAAAATCAGGATAATAATCCAAAATTTAGGGAGCCATACAAAAACTATGTATTAAAATGAATAGTTTTTTTTTCGAAATTTAATCTATATATCATATATCATAAGCATGGGACGAGACGAATTTAGCGCTCTCTTGATGTTAAGAGATTGCGCCCGCTCATTACCAGAAAAGTGCAACACAGAACTTTGATTTACATAGGCGGTGCAACACTGCTAAAGCGCTCGTCCACATTGACACATTTTGATGCTCAGTCTCGAAAGCCCAGTAATTTCAATAGCTACAGTGCCCTTCAAACTGGAACACAGTAATGCTTACTCATTACTGATTTGCGGCAGTATATCCGACACTGTGTTGGTTGGTACCCATCGTACAGGGGACGGCTCCCAACGGTAAAAAAATATTGTAGGTAAACACCTGCCTATAATAACGGAGTAGCCTTTATATCTATGCAATTGCAGTAGACATATTCTGTATGAGTATTTTATTTGCGACGCTTCAACTAATCTTCTTCTCTTTCTCAAATCTCCTAAATTGTATAACCGGACCACCCCAGGGTTCTTCGACCCTCAGACCCTCAATCGGGGAAAAAATCTTATTTGAACCTTCGCAATTCGCACCTACCCTCAGAGGCGAGGTAAATCATGTGGAGTGCACGGCTGTGTTGCTGTGGAATGGGCTTTTGAGTTTTTGCTTTAGGAGTGTCTTTTCAACCGACTTCAAAAAAAGAAGAAAACGAGGTCCATAATTCAGTTTCTTTTTATGTTTGTTACCTCAGAACTTTGTTTTTTGTAAACCGATTTAAAAAATAGTTTTTATTTGAAAGGATATACTTCCAGATTAGTCCCATAACAATAGCATGAAAATCGGTACAGTACTTTGGTTTTGAAATCAAAAACAATTGAAAAAATGACGTCATCCAAGTAAACGAAATTGCGTATTTTGCTTCTTTGTGATGTGGTGCTATTCAGTGGTGATTACGGTAACTAAAACAGTAAAATTGAAGTCGGAACCGACACATGACTGTCAAAATAAATTATTTATTTACAATTATTATTACAAAATTATGTAAAAGTATGACGATAACTAATCAAGGTTTTAAAAAAACATACTGAAACCGACTTCAATTTGACTGTTTTAGTTACCGTTTTATTAATTAATGTTTATTCAAAGTCCATTTCCATACTCTCCTGTCTCACGTTCCAGAAAAAAGAAAAATGAAACCGCTTATGCAGGAAGCTACTTCATACGATACGTGACCAGGGGTGCATATATCGACAGAAAAACTGTTAAAAAACCCCTAAGGGCATAGTTCCTGAGTCCTCCCTTCTTGCACTTTTCAAGACTCTCCAACAATTCAGCCATGATAACATTGACAATCAAAATTCAGTCCTATTATTTTCATATAAGGTTTATTCTGCAAAAGCTTTAAAATGCTCTCGAAGGATGTTGAAATAGAGCTATTGATTTTCGAATAGCAACCTTATTATAACGGAGGAAAAGTTATTTGGATTGTGGCTAGACGTAAAGTTTATGTCTCAATTAGGTTATGATGCTTAGCGGAAAGGAATGATCTCGTTTGACAGTGAAAAAGCGAGTGGAAAAATAAACAGCTAATGCAGATACTGATATTATAAGCGAAACTTATAAAAAAAACATCATCAATCTTGTTTTATATCACGGATATAGTGTCAATGTCTCTGAAATAATTAGATCGGTTTATCACACAGAACTATACAAGTATACGTCACAAAAAAGGGAGCCATTGCCTAACATCTAGTACATTTTGGTAGGCAAAATTTGGAAAAAGAGAAGGAATAAGGCTAGATAAATATTATACGTAGCCTTTTTCATTGTTAATAAAGTTCCATCGTAAAAAGTAACAAACATTATTTGAAAATTTTATTGACAGGGTGTCAATTCATTTTGGTTTGGTTTTGGAGCGTAATGGTTTTTCATAACTGATTGTTTTATTAAGAAAATTAGGTATGTGCTTTATATAATTTTGTTCATAAATTTTCTAGTTCTTAGTAATACCTAGTATACGGTGGCGTAGCGGAACTACGGGCGTAGCAAAGTCGTAGCACTATTCTTCTAAGAACAAAACGTCAGAACTTTTTTACTAAAAAAGCATTTTTTTTTACTTTCGTGGAAAAAGGCACATTTCTTCCGGGCCGGAATCGATTCTAGAACCGTAGAAGACGTTTACGGTCCTGTTTTACGAGTTCCACGATCGATCTACGATTTGTTGGCAAAGGCGTAGAAATAGGGCTAGCGATGTACCAAGGATCAACTATGTAATTGTAACATACCTAGTTTACGTAAAAATACATATCTTGACGTATTTTTTGGGATGAGAAACATATTGGAAACAATATCTCTGCTAAATTTCATCTATAGAAAACCTAGATAGACAGTATCCGATCAAGATGGATGTGGTATATAGGACAGAAAATTTTCAGACACATTGTCAATAAAAATAAAATATCTCTATTATTAAATAATGTTGTTACTCTATAGGATGTAAGTAGCTTTATTGACAAAGAAAAAGCCTTGTTAGCCCTGTACTGTTGCCACTTCTCTTTTTCAAAAATTAGCCAAATATAATAGCCAATCGGACCAAAATGTACCAGAAGTTAGCCAATGTGGCTGCATTTTGGTTGCATTTTCAATGTACCACATTGTGTTTCTATACTTTAATACTTCTGTGATCATAGATAACATCCGTTTCGCAGCAATAAGATCAAATCTTAGTTTATAAATTATTCATTAAGTTGTAAAATACTTATTGCAATTTTAAGAACCAAAATGTGAAGTAAAAATACGATATGGTGGTTCGCACAGTCATGAACATCTTGGCAGTATTTTATTAAATATGTAATGACAAACGAATATTATTCAAATGACTTTTCAATTTATCACACTCTTAAAATCTACTAGAAATCTTCTCTTGTCTATCTTATCTTCAGCTCAGTATATCAACGTCCTATTACATCCAACGTTCACGATAAAAATAAACCCAAGAGATTTGTAGCAATCCCTATACTTCAGCTCAACACATTTTGAATGAGCATTCCTTGCATTTTTAACCTGTATTTTTATAGTTTTCGGACGCCATTTTGTAAAAAAAGGCGCTCGATTGATCATGAAAATGACGGTTTCCGGTCTTCCGTCAGTTTGACCAAAGTCAGACCTTTGAAATGCAAAAAGGTCTAAAGCTAAATACAAGCTATCCTTATTAGAAAATGAAACTTAAAGTGAATGGAAATAGAACGATTGAATAACTAATTTAACTTTACGTTGTTTACATAATATAATAATGTCCAAACATTATTATTAATATTATTATTTACCATTCACTTTAAATAAATTTTATGTTTTTTTTTATTATACAAAATCCACAGCTCTTAGTATTAATATAACTTAGACTTATTATTTAAATTTACAGCCAATAATGGATTTACATATTTTAGATTTGTCCTAGTGTTGACAGTCACAAAAGTACCTACTTAAGTACTGTTAGTTTTAAATTTTTTAGGTAAACCTTATAGTAGTAGCCAATTTGAACATAAACATGATAAAACAGAGCCTTTTTTGTATTTAGCGGACTTTACTACATTTAACATCTCTAGAAAAATATATTTACGTGGATCTTTGGCTGTTTTTTTAATTGTGCAGGTAATTATGTTTCTACCCGAACATTAAAAGATTGAATACTGCCTTAATAGCCACGTTCGCGTTAACGGAATAAATTCGTCCCAAAAAATGGACATCACAAATCAAAAAGGTAGGGTAAAATGCCCAGTTACCGGCCGTGTCCGGAGTGTAGGAAATATGCAAATTCGTGTAATTAAATTCACGAACCGTATAGAGCTGTTGACAGCTTTATGTTTGCGCGGGCACGTTTATATTTTGATTTGATCCCGTTTCAAAGTCAAATTATACTTGTATATTAAAAAAAAAACACATTGTTGTGACCCATAACTTGTACTTGGGTATCTGTAAGAACTTTGACACCCATATTCAAGTCGATTTTTTTCACTCAAGTGAATTACATTTGAAATTTGACAGGTGACAGCCAAACCTTTGGTAAACTGGCGGCCATTTTATCACTCACGTAAGTATTCCCTTGAGTGAAAAAATCTACTTAGAATATGGGTGTGAGAACCAAAGAACAGAGATAAACATTTATATTTTTATATTATTTCAGACTAAAATTCATAACAATATTAAAAAGAAAAAAAAGTTAATTACGATATTGTTCGGTAAGAAATGTTTTTACGGAAAAAAGCTTAACTTAGTTAAAATTGTAACTCTCGTCACCTTCCACTTTTGTAACAGAAAATGTTTTATTAAATCCAGCGGGCACATGTTTTGTCGTAAAATAAGGCCATAAAAAGCCTATTCAATTTACCAGCTCAGCAAAATGTGTAAGTAATCTATAACTCTATAATATTACTGGTTATATGTCAACATCCTAAGTTACGAGTCATGAATCATATTTTAAATAAAAATAAGTCGGAAGTCGGGCCAATATTGTCAGAAAATATGATGAGTAACTTAATTTAATTCGAGTTTTGGTGTAGCGTAGAGTACCTTATCAAAATGAAAATTTTGTCTATTTAGTAAAAACCGATTTGAGTACGGCATTGAACGATCGGTTAATTGAAATTTCCAGTCATAATGTTCACTGTAGACCCTTCCCAACGTGATTAAGCGCTTCCCCAAAAATTTATAACCGCTACCATAAAATTTTGCCGATAAAATTCCGCATAATCCCTTAGTAGACCACTACTGATCTCGATTAATGACAGGCGAAATTAAATTCACCGGGAAACCAATATTGGTACATCTGTGGTCGAAAAATGTAGCCGACGAAATCGAACCGTACCTACTTGGAATAATGATTGTTTTTGAGTGGGAGAGTCTAAAGGGACGTTCGCGCCATTCGGCGGTCTGGTATCAAATGACAGTCACATGTATCCGCTAACGACGCACCATAATACCGTCGTATTTGCATTTACATGTACGTCGCGCGATTTTAATCCCTATACCCCCGTAAATAAAGACCGGTAAGGTGTAACAGCTCGCGTGGGATACATTTGAGAAACGTACCGAGGTAATTATGGCGTTTGAAAAAGGAATTGTAATGTAGGGACGTAATTATAATATGTGTGTGTGCGTATTGAGTTTGTGCGAAATGAGGGTAAGTGTGGAACAGTGTACGAAGAAAATGTGTACGTAATTTTGTTATTGTTGCTGTCAACGATTGTAATTTCAAATGTTAGGCCAATGTGTTCTGTATTCCCCTTAGTCTCATTAAACTAAAAATGCAACGGTCTCAATTAAGGACTTCTCTTTGAAATTTAATTTAGATAATGAACAAAATTTCAAGTATGAAAAATGCCTAAGTATGTAAAAAAATTAAAAACTTTAATTTGATACTTACAAGTTAAAAATCCTAGTGCTCGAGCAAAAGCAGACTCTCGAAACTCGAACTCTACAAAGTTAAAAGTATAATTAATTACTGTCATAACCAGTTCTTAATAGACCCTTATTTTGTTTCATCATTACCGTTTCTATACCAACAAGTAAACATATACAAATCCCATATAAAGGGTACTTTTAAAATTGTTTTCTACCCTGCATAACAAGTGGGCAACACTGGACATCTCGAATAAATCATTTTTATTATCCTCCCTCAGCCCCTCACCAAGGGGTGGTGACTGGTGATTTTACCCCACACTTTTCGAGACTTATAAAATAGTTTTTATTGTAATATCTGGTATCGACTGTTAAGCGCACTTTTGCGTGCAACGTAAATAGTGATGTGCGGATCTGATATCGATAACCCATTAAAAATCATTGGTAAATTAGAAAAATATTATTATAGTAGATAATTAATAAAAATAGGCTTTAGTTAAATATGTACTTCGTATGTTTCGTAACCTAATCGTGGCGCCTCACTAAAATAATTATAAAATACAAATGAAACAAAAATTGTAGCTCAAATCGTTAACCGATCGAGTACTGTACTACAAAAATTGCTAAATTACATTTTCGATGAAGCGCGTCCATACTTTCAATCGTTTATTCAAATTACTAGAACCGTCTATTTTCATAATCAAAGACACAATTTCCAATTTGGTATTAAGCTCTAAATGGATGTAATTAATGCGTCTAAATTGCTTTGGGTTTGGTAACGTTGACAATAATAGATTATATCGATAAAACATTTGTGTACTATGAAATAATTGCCTGGGATTAAATTGTTTTCTATACCGCTGTTATCGATTAAATCAATTTTAAATGGACGCATTTTTTGTGTTAAAATAAAAACTGATTGAGCTTTCTATTTTATTAAGGGTTTTGATTGGCCTACATATATTTTAAAAAGCCTTCTTGTCTTTTCTTGGCCACACCTTTTAAAATTATAAAACGGTATGTGCCACATGACAGAAGTGAGATAACTTTATCAATTTTTTTTCCGACTTTACCCTAAAGAGCGTAACATAGCCGAGCATGACGGCTCAGTCTCATTCAATGCCCACAAAAAAATGCTGGGCACCTAAATTAGTTTTCACTTCAAAAACAATATCATATACTCACCTACTAGATTAGAGATCTCAAAAGTCTAGTGTAAACTTAGTTTTGTGTTATTGATGTGATATTTTTCACCCCACCATTACATTACACTCTTAAAAATATCATCATTATTATATGAGTTAATTTTGCTGTAGTTTTTCGTAGACTTTCGCGATTATCACACACAGTTTTTTGATTATAACGGGGTTAACGGAGAGGTTAGCGCGATAAATACCCGTTATAATCAAAAAACTATTAATTTTGCTGTTTCATAAAAGAGACGTTTTACTAAAGACCTAACAATTATGCATAATAAAAAGAGTATCACAATGTCCAACATTTTTGTTTTCGCGTATATTACGGCTGGGACAACAGGCTTATCGATAATCTGTACTGACAATAAATTCTTCTGAAACTTTTGATTAATAGCCAAGCGATTATTGCGGTTTCAGTGAAAAATCCGGTTTTTATCAAATGACATAAATCAAGTTGCGCCGTTTTGTGTTAGACTTGATAAAACCTGCTACCGAAATGCTTTTAAAAGCTATATATTGTTGGAGACTTTCATGATAGCGGTCATCAAGTGAGCTATTGGTTACCTCAGTCTAATGTCTAAACTTTGAGACCTATGAGGTCCAAAATAATGTAAGTTTTGGGCACCTCGTCTTAAACCTATCTGTGTCCGCTTCATAGGTCCAAAATAATGTAAGTTTTGCCCTTATCTTAGGCCTTTCTGTGTGTGATGAACGTTGAAATCACTTTTGCTGTATAAACAAAACTTTACTGGCTCTTCGATAAAATAATACATGTATTATTCATAATTAATCAAAAAAAGTTAGTTTAGTCTGAAAAATAAATTGAATAGTATGGAAATTGCAAAATAGCGTGTACCAAACATCGATTAAAAAAATACCCTTGTTCATTTATCAACCAACAAACCCAATTTGAAACTATGAATCTTTCCATAGAAAACTTAAAAACTGTTGACTCAACCTTTCATAATCAATTTCTGCATAAAGTGTGGAAATATTTCAACGCTTCGCGTACGTTGCACCCTCACTTCATCTAACAAAACTGACGTTGGAAGAAAGTTAGTGATGGTTTGGAAATTGATTGTTGAAATAGAGTAATGAGGGGTGCGTGAAGTGTAGGTATGGCTGTAAAATCCGCCCTAGATTTATAGGTGTGTCTCTATCTTCTCAATACAGATGAAATTTTTCTAGAAAATTTATACAAATTTATCTTTGGAATACATATTTTTTACTAGCTGACGCCTGCAACTTCGTTTGCATTTGAATTATTAAAATCCTTATCTTAGTACGCGCCTGCACTTCTTGACGAACACACTCTCTAAGTTTCAAGTTTCTACGTCCAGTGGTTTAGCCTGTGCGTTTTTTGTCAGTCAGGACCAAGCCTTTTATATATATTTATTATTATTGTACACATTATACTACCGAGTCTGATTTTAATGCCATGACCGGCTTTTAAGTAGGTATCTAACAAAGGTCCCTCCCCCATACCCAGTTTTATGCCCCAATTTTTTTAATCGATATTTTCCGGCTTTTTTTATCCCATCCTTACCATACATATTCTAAGGTTCGTGTAATAAATCTACGCAAATTAACGACGGCCCTGACAGATCGTTTACGTTATTCTGCAGCGTCACACCGCGGAATGAACGAGGGTTATGATGGAGAGAATCTGTTCTGATCACGCTTTGTTTTCGATTGTGTTCAGATATCAGTTTATTAGGGGGTGAAAAAGGGGGTTAATTGTTTTGGTTATTATTTGTTTAGTGTGAAAAACAGTTTATTTTCGGTATTGTTGGTCATTTTGATAAATAACATTCAAGAATCACATCTTATCACGTCTTATATTAGTGTTGTTTTGATGTTGTAACTGCACCTTTTAATGATATTCATATCAGGTCATAACTATACACCACCAAATTTTAATTACCAAAAATAATTAAATGGGCAATGCAGACAGGGTACTACGTTGCATCTGTGTAGTCAGAATTTTGGATTTCTATAAAATGCCAGAGTGACAGCGGCGCGAGTGCGGCGCCCGAGCCGAGCTTTTGCGGGCTGGCTCGAGCTAGGTACCCGGATTTGCCAAAAGATGAATAAAACTTAAATTATTATCAATAAAAGGTACCGCCTGACGCAAATCCATAGGAAAACAACTAACGGTAACAGTTATCCAATTTTAATCAAATTTATTTTGACAAAAAATCGCCTTAATTTTTTCAAGTTTTTTTGCCGTAGCTGTATTCAGTAACGGCAACTGACTATGTGTATTTTTTTATGGTGATTAAAAATTGACCGTGTATATTGTACTGCATGTATCTTTATAAATATACCTGTAGCAATTTAGAAAAAAAATGCATTTTATATAAATTTTCTACCCTGTACTCTTACAAACTTAATTAGATCGATAGTTCCACGCACATCACTAATCTATCTTTCTCTTTCCAGTGCCCGTGTACGAGACTGCGTACGCATGCGAAGGCAAGACGCTGAAGATCGGTTGCGCAGACGGCGATGTGATCCATCTAATACGAGCCAACTACGGCCGGTTCTCTATAACGATATGCAACGACCACGGGAACACGGATTGGAGTGTCAACTGTATGTCCACCAGAAGTTTGAGGGTTCTGCATAATAGGTGAGTTGAGTCAATGAGATGGTGTAGTGGGAAGAGAAGAGGTGGATAAGAATCTCACCATGTAGACCATGCTGGGCCATGACTGAGTTAATTATATGGAATTATAATGGGATACTTATAGCCATATCCGCGATAAGGGTGCGTTTCCACTGACGCGGAGCTGGGTGGAGTGGAGAGGAGCGGACCCTGAATTGGCCAATCACAGTGCTTGAAGTGGAATTTTGAGCATTGTGATTGGCCAATAATTCACAGTCCACTCCTCTCCACTTCGCCCAGCTTGGCTTGGTTTTCATTTCTAAAATTGATTTATGTGGAGAGCATGCCAAAATTTTATTAGTTAAGTAGGTACATTAAATACAACACAGTCTTGTATTTATTGCATTTTTAAGAATAAATAAAGTAATGAATAATAGTATAGCAGAAAATAAGCGCGCGATGATGCACCACTACGCAGTTAGCGCTTATTACAACCACTCACACGAACGAACGTAATCCGAAATCGTTATCCGTCGAGTGCCGAAAATTGACGAGAATTGCAGAAAATTAAATATTCTCGACACCCAAGTTGATCATGTTAGGCCCGCGAGATTGCCAATAAAGTTTAAGGGTGTGTGTTTGAGAAAAATATATCTTAACCCGTGCAAAATACAGCCGAATTTTAGCTAAAACTTACATGATGACTGGAGAAGACTAGGGACCCTCGCATAGTCAAACTCATGTAAATTATGTCCAAATTGATAGTCGACATGACTGTACTTTTATATACACTTTACGCCTTGGTTTCGTAAACACCTAATAAAGTTTGCGCCGTAAATGTTTTACTGGCGTTTCATCTCGCCGACGATATCAAAATATTTTCATCATAAAAGTACTCACACGAGACAGGCATACACAATCAACGGCAAACATTAATATTTTAGGTGTCTAAGTTTATTACCAAGCCACTTCATCAATTATCATAAACGGCCAAACTTTCTTCTTTTCGTGGCACTAGTTCTTTCGACCCAGTTAGGTGAAAGGTTTTCAAGTGCGCCTCGAAGAGGCTCCTTTCGTGTACTTGACACATGTTTTCGAACTTTATAGGTTCTATGACATACCGGTTTCCTTCACTGTTAAGCACGTGTTTTAATGCACATATAGATTTTTGAACAGAAAAACTCATTGGTGTACGGGTTCGATCTCACGACCTTCGAATCGAAATTAGAGGCTCTCAGCCAATACGGCTTGAGTCTGATGAGATTAGAAAAGAGAATAATATACTTATTTTTGTTTACCGCTCCTTATCCTATTCCATTCTATTTTTTTATCAAAGTCTACACATAGAATATCTTGTAGAGATTGTTTTTTTTATCTCTACACTCTACTAGAATGGTAGAAAGAAAAATCAAACTAAACCATTTTCTGTGCCCTTTAGTTTTACAAGTTGCAGGTTCGAGTCCCAACATACTTTACTTTGTTTCACCATTTTTTTTTATGTTTTCAGGTGTAGCATGCATCAGAACTGCAGTATACTAGCGAGTACGAATATGTTCGGAGATCCGTGTCCAAACACCCTGAAATATCTGGAAGCTCATTATCAATGTGTTCCTGGTAAGTTGAATACTTCACAATACTGTAAATTAGCAACAAATTATATAAATATACTCTTTGGTTTATAATATAGTAATATGTACTAAAGTTCTAAACTAAAGTTAAGTTAATTAAAACCTTTGTTTAGAAATCAAGCAGATTTATTACTAAATATATTTATATAATTTGTTGATATTTATGGATTTCCGCAAAGTAACGCCTGAATCAATCAATTACTGTAAATTAGATTTCCATCATGGTACCATAAAGAGCCACTATTAAAGATTTTGTGAAAATTCAAATGAGATTTGATCCTGTCATGACGTCAGTGACCAACATAAGGAGAAGGTACAGTTATAAGCTGGGTTACCTGCATTAGATAATTTTTTCTAGTTTTTGACTAATTGAAACATGCACTATAGAGTACTTTAATCTATCACTGGCTAGATCAATTAAGGTGCTGCCACACTGCTGTAAAAAAATGTTAACTAATATTTGTAAACATTTAAAAAAAAATTTAAACAGCAGTGTGGCAGCACCTTTACTTCATTTATTGAAATTTAAAGGTGCTGTCACACTGTTTAAATATGTTTACAAATGTTAGTAAACATTTGTTAAGAAACATACAATCACAATATTAGAAAATGTTATAAACATTTTTTTTTAATGTTAGAAAATGTTTGTAAACATTTTTTAACAGCAGTGTGGCAGCACCTTTACTGGCATACATTGGCAGAAGTGTAGGCGTGTACTAAAAAAAGGTTTTTTTTAAATTTTTGCAACGCAAACCCATTTGAAGGCATCAGCTAGTCTACATAAATACGTTTCTACTTATCTTCTATCTACTAATAAATCTACGTGTTCTATTCCAGCATCACCAACAAGCACAACGACAAGGCCATCCCCGCCCTGGCTGATCACCTCCCAACCCTCGGTGTGGAGGTCCACGGTCGCACCCCCGCCCAAGAACCCAGTACAGCCGCAGCAGAACGAGAGGAAGAAACCAACTGTCATCACACCTCCGACCTTCAGGCCGCATATCACGCTACCGCCGGAGGTCAAGCTTGGGGATATTGGAACGAAGGTGAGCAGTTCTTCAGCTATCTATCTACACAGCCTCTTGCACCCACTGTTGAGTATAGGCCGCCTCTTCAGTAGGCCACTTTTTGCGGTCCTGGGATAGCCTGATCCACTGGCCTTCGGCTGTTTTAATGATGTCGTCCAACCATCGGGCGGGTGATACTCGTAAAAGGATAAGACCTGATTGACTGACTGACTGACAGACAACGTAAGGGCCACGTAAACCACTGGACGTGGAGACTTGAAATTCGAGGGTATGTTCGTCAAGAAGTGTAGGTGCATACTGACGGGTTTCAACTAGTATATTATAATAGCATAAGTCACAACAAGTCTATTTTCCCAGCTAAATATAGTTCGTGGAAAATCCTGATTTCTGGTTATAAGCATAATACTTTCTTCAGCTTTGACATAAGCAGTGTTGCACCAGAATTTGTCATGAGTAGGCGTGTTCTCTTACCATCAGGAGAGCACAATTTGTCACTTGTTTGATGGCTGGAAAAGAATATACCTACTACAAATAACCTTTAAAATGATTCTAGTGAACTCTTGGATTCTTAGTTCAACAAGTATGGTAAATCAGTTTAAAAAAAATAATACGAAAAATTTGAGACTTCTCCCAAACATAACTTCTCTACAAATGTATTAGGTAACTAAGTTCTTACGCTAGTATTCCTTTCCAGAAGACCACAACACGACAACCCGACTCGTCATCGGAGAGAGAACCGCCCAGATCGCTGGACGATATACTTCCGGATATAGTTAAAGACGAACTACCCAAGATCCTAGAGCCTGTGATCCCAAAGAATGAGAAACCAATGAAAGAAGATGACAGCAGTAAGTAACTTTTGAAGTCTTCTATAGGGTTTTGTCCAATCTTGATCTATAGTCGATGAGTATAAGTCTACCTTTGACCCCTCAACCCTAGGCTAAAGACATCATCGACCTAAAACCACCGTTTATTTTCCAGTAGCAGTAACAGAGGAATCAATGCACTGGCCTGTGAAAGACGATGATGCTGACTCAATATCACCAGTTCAGCCGCCGAGAGAAGACGGATCTGTTGACACTGTTATTGTTGATGATTTTGACAGGAGTTACAGTGAGTATCATCGCATCATTAGCATTACACGTGAAATGGTTAGCATTAAGTTCGGAGGTGGCAGTCTTCTTCTTATCGTGTCACTAGTTCTTTCGAACCAGGTTGGTGAAAAAATTTCAAGTGCGCCTCAAGGTGGAAATTTTACGTAGACAGCAAAAATTTTGTTTGAAAAAATCAGGGGGCAAATCGAAATATTTTGTCCCAGTCTATAAATATTAAGCCAAAGGGGTCTTCAAACCATGTGTGGTAATCGCAAAAGTTTACAAGAAAGTAATAACAGTTCTATACTTTTAAAAATTACCCTTGATGAGGCAGGGCTCTTTCGAATAATTCATTTTATAACGAACAAAATTAAGTACTACTCGGCTGAATTAACATGACACCTGGCTCGAATGACGTTTGTGCAAAGTACAGTGTGGAATTGAATAATCTTGATAAAGAAGAGGTCCTGTTATACCTGGTAATGATAAGTAATCATAAGGTATCGCAATTAGAGGAAGAAGAAACACGTAGGGCGCCGCGTGGGGCAGCAGGGGAAGCATCAAGTTCCGAGCCACGTGTCAGCCAGGTGTCATGTTAATTCGCCCGAGTAGTACATAAATTGCTGCATCCTGTATCCTACCCATGACATAACCCAGTTCTAACTTCTTATCTTTCCCGCAGCAACCATCCCAACACCAAACCTGGGTAGGAGATCGTACTGCCCGCAGGTGAACGCTCGCGGCCTCCATTGGAACTGGACAATGGCTGGTAGCTATGCTGTCCAGCCCTGCCCAGGAGGCGCCACTGGACTGGCTAGGTGGAAGTAAGTTGATAAACCAGAGCCCATCAACAGTAGTACAGGTCGTTCAACGAAAGCCGGCGCTGTCAAAGTACTGACACTAACGCTATTTCACTACAATTGTGAAAATTAAGGATGATTTTTGATAGTTCTCTACACAAGCGCACGTGTGAATGAGTTGTTCATGCCAGCTTTTGTTAATATACCTGTAACATTCACCCTTTGTATTCAGAACAGGTATTTTTTAATTCCTAACAATCTTCTTTTTGCTCTAGTAATGCACGATGTACCAACAGAATACTTGGCTACAAATGGGTTGTCTTAGATGAAGATTCAACTTTACTTTTCATATTTTCTATAAACATGTCGTAAGCCATACCCCTTAAATTTCTTAACGATATCTAATAAAAAGCGACGACTCACGAAGTAGGCTAATGCTTTCCGGATTGTATCATCACCCCCATTCTTACAGATGCACCCTCACCCAGCATCCCTATACGGATGAAGAACGCCCGAGAAGACGAGCCACCAGCCTACCCTCAGGAGAAAACTATCATGACCTGGGTTTAGACCAGCCTAGCGATAGACAACTGCAGCTTATCAGGAGACTGGGTTCTGAAGCTCTGCTGAAAGGTACATTCTGTTCTGCAGGTTTATTTCTGCAAGCTCGATATCCTTGAGACCTTAGGAGATCCTAAGAAGGGGCACAATGGGCTATGTATGTACGAGTATGTTCTATATATATGTCATCTTGGCATGGGCCTGGTTCAGCCCAGCTCATCAGGAAACTGGGTTTTGGAGCGCTGCTTCTTCTTAACGTGTCACTAGTTCTTTCGAACCAGTGTGGTGAAAGGATTTCAAGTGCGCCTCCTTTTGCTCACTTGACACATGTTTTCGAACTTTTTAGGTTCTATGACATGCCGGTTTCCTCACGATGTTTTCCTTCACCGTTGGATCTATGACATGCCGGTTTCCTCACGATAGTGATTCAGCGCTGCTGAAAGGTACCTTTTGTTTGCAAGTGAGGTGCTCATAAGGTTATGCTAGCCCATATCCAAAACAGTGCAAAAAATATTTATTTTGCGATTATTCCTAATAATTCGTAGTTGAAACTATGGTTAAAATACAAAATATACAAAATTGTTTGATTCAAAATCATACATATATGCAAAGTTGTGGTACAGTCGCTGTTTTTCGTTTTTATAAACTATATGACAGAATCCAGCCAGAGCCCTTTCCGTAAACAAGTATTTTATTGGTTATGTTTAATATAAATGACTGTTTATATAGGACGTGATGGTGATTCAGCAGAAATGAAGGAATACCGGAGTCTCGGCGACCCACTACCGACCAGCCTCACGTCCCGCGACCCAGAATATGAATACGGTAGGTTTTCTATAAACAGAGCTTTGTTCAGGGTTTCTCTAACCCCCCCGTTCTCACATTTCGGTTGCCGGGCCCGACAAAAATAAATTAAGGCTAATCCTCAAATCCGAATTCCATACAAAATGTTTCGGACAAATACTCAAAAAGTACGCCTTATTATAGTAATTTCTTCACACTATTCGTTTCGTCCATGTTTTTTGATTTCGTCAACAAAAAAAGTGAAAGGTTCCATACTTTAATTTAGATTTTATACGTGTTTTAAGTTAGTAGGGTTAATTTTAAAACACGTATGCCCCTTAAAAAACAATTTTCGAACGACTTCAAAAAAGGAAGAGGTTCTCAAATCGTTTTTTTTTTAATGTTATTTAATTCTGTACAATAACAGACAAAAACCACAAAAGATTCATTACATTCATAGTTTCTACAGTATATGTTTAAATTTGCTATCCACTTATATTTTTTTCTTTTAATAATTATAATTGTTTTTTTATGTTTGTTACCTCAGATTTTCTTCATTTATATTTTTCATTATGTTTTATTTGAAAGGTAAAACCTTTCAGATCGATCCAATAGAAATTTTATCCGAATCGGTTCAGTAATTGGTTTTTAAATCGAATCAACAGAAAAAAATATGTCATTCGAGTAAAAAAAAATGTGAATTTCGCTTTCTGTGACTTTTTAGTGGTGTTTACGCTCACTAGAACATTGAGAACAGTCCCAATCAAAGTGGGTTTTTTTTCGTATGGACTTTTAATGCAGTTAGCCGCAGCAGATGGCTGTTACGATGTTGTATATTTTTGTTAATACTTTGATATTCTTTTAGCGGATGCAATACCTGAATGGCACGGCCCATCTCCCGACCTCAGTGGCTGCAGATCCGTGTGGCTCAACCGTCTCGAAGCTCAAGTGAGGGAAGGAGAATCATTACTCAGCATTAGCAATGATTTAGCTCAAGTAAGTTCACTTTTATAATCTGCCTGTCCTATTACAAATTATCTTTGAAAAGCTTTTATAAGCAATCACTTTTTTTCCTAGGGCCTAAAATGCAGTTTTACTCCCTCTAAAGCATGCACGAAGTCGAACTTTACGAGCATGAGAAGTGAAAATTAAATTTTAAATGCAACATAAAGAGTATACAGTTGTTTTTTTGTTGTTACAAAAAAAAATTCCGAGCATGTTGTGAAAGGTTGGTAAATAAGTATCATATTCCAGGTGACGTCATCAAAGACTCTATACGGAGGCGATATGACGACCACGGCCACTATTATGAAGAAGCTCGCACAACGCATGTCGGACAAGAGCCAGATTCCAGACCCCAGTCACAGAGAGGCAATGGTTACCGACATGCTGCTAGGTGTCATCAGGACAGGTGAGTTTTACCGCACTTATAGAATAATGCATTACTGATAATTAATTGATTCAGGCGTTACTTTGCGGAAATCCATAAATATCAACAAATTATATAACCGAAGTCCGAAACGAGAGTAAAGTAGTAGTACTCTCGTTTCGGATTTCGGCGAGTCCACACCTCCTGATGATGCCTCGTGTAGAGGCGAAACACGTGTCGTATCTAAAAAAAATTAAAATTAAGCGGATTTATTACTAAATATATTTATATAATTTGTTGATATAATGCATTACTGACTGTTTTCCGCTTCCAGTGATACTGGAATTAAAAGTGGCCTAGAATCATGTAAACCGTTGACTTCTCAGACTTTTTTTTATTTCATTACTTTTTTCTTTAATTATTATTTTAATTATTATAGTTAGTATGTTTTTTTTAAACGTCATACGTCATTTGTTTGTATTTATTTATTTAAAAAGATTGAAGCTCACAGTTTTTAACCATATTACCTTATATTATTATTATTATTAAAAAAAACATAAGTCATCATCAACTTATAGCTAGCCATCTACTGCTGGACGTAGGTCTCTCCCAAAGCCACTTAGCTCGATCTTCGGCTCTTCTCATACACCTTCTGCCAGCTATAGCGCATACTTCAAAAAAACATTCTTACTGTTGGCATACTCTGTGACGAT
Organism: Lobophora halterata; assembly: GCA_932526365.1. NCBI lineage: Eukaryota > Metazoa > Arthropoda > Insecta > Lepidoptera > Geometridae > Lobophora > Lobophora halterata. The sequence continues at coordinate 4,718,298 of OW052026.1, forward strand.
ACGATACGATGGCGGTTGTCAAAAATGTTCGTGATCGAGCCTCTGAATTATTTATTTTTCAAACAGCCAAATCGGCCCTGTATTTGTGTTTTAATTGGGTCATAGAGCAGACGTTCCTCGCAAACTTACGCCTTTGTGCCTTTCATTATTTAACATATTTTTTCCAGGTTCAAACCTTCTAGAAGAAAGTCAGCGCGCGTCGTGGGCAGATTTGAGCAGAGAAGGACAGAACAAAGTAGCCAGTGAACTGCTCACACAGCTGGAAGAAAACGCTTTTCTGCTTGCCAATGCTGTAACCAAAGAGAAGACCATTCTGCAGATTGTGAAGAATATCTGTGAGTTGTGCATTCTTTGGCAGCTGTGGTGTTTAAGGTTCAAATATCGATGGTAGTAGTGTAGCAATGGATTTTTGAACAAAGTCAAAATACAAAGTCCAAAGATATGATCCTGAGTCAAAGTCCAAAGACACGCAACAACGCACACAAAGTCTAAGAACAAAGTCCTAAAACAAACTCCGAGACAATATCCAAAGACAAAAACAAAGTCTAAAGACAAAGCCCTAGACAAAGTCCAAAAACAAAGTCGAAAGTCAAAGTCTAAAGTTAATGATTTGTTTCCAGGTCTATCAGTGCGGGTGCTGGAAGTGAAAAAGGTGACTGATGAGACGTTCCCATCACCGATCGCTCAGGAACAGTGGAAGGGCTCTGAAGACACCATCACCATACCAAAGGGTGCTCTACTTGGTACGTGCCAACTGTCCATCCAAGACCTAAATTGCCAGAATTCTGAATGAATGAATGAATGATGAACAAAATCGCGAACTCTGGTCCTGTTCCTAACTATGAAGTTAACTGTATTATTATAGGTGTAGAATTTGGGGCAGAGAGAAACAAAGGAACACTGTTGATTATACTTGGATGAACCTAATGCCTTGATCACACGTACCGATTACTCGGTCGGGACAGTAAAATGTTACGCGGCCGAGACTGAGAAAGCTTGTGTCACTCGCGCAGCCGAGCACTCGGCGCTATGTTTATACGTACCGAGTACTCGGCCAAGAGCACTGTCTGTGAGAAAAGATATTTTTTTATGGAAAAAAAGTGACGAATCGAGTGATTATGAGACATTTTGATAGTCAGTTTCGAAGGCCCAGTAATTTCAATAGTTACATAAAGATATTTTAATCAATCAAGGCGTATTCTTTGGGCGATATATGTAGCTGCAATCCCTCTGATCACGCGTCGCTTCGAACAGAGACGCTCTGAAATTTTGAATTTTGAAAACGCGGAAGGCTCCCGTTTTCAATGGACCTATATTATAAAGTATTTTTCCTTTCAGATAACCGGGTAAAAGACCTTGTCCGCATAGTTTTCTTTGCGTTCGATCGTCTGGAAGAGATTCTCCCGCCGACTTTTGGCAAGACCCCTCATTTTGCTGCTTACCAGTCAGACCTCGCCTCATCATCTACCACCAGCATCAATTCTGAACGGGAGAAGAATAATGTTACGAAGATTTTGAACTCGAAAGTAAGTAACAGCATTTTTCATAATCTATCTGCATGGTAACTAACTTTTTATACTTTATCTTATTCGATAATCTGCGGACTGCAGCTTATTATTTCTTTTGTTGCACATAATTCCTAAGTTCAAGTTAAATATTTACACCCATAAAACCTAGGTAGCTATGATATTGTTAATCTATCAGTTAAATCCGTTCAGTAGTTTATACGTGATGGACGCACTAGTAAAAAAAAATTGCGACTTTTTATTTAAACCTGTCTGAACACATTTCCGTGAAAAAAAACTTTTACGTAAATGTGGTGTCTACTTGGGTCTACTTCAGTTTTATTTTACGTATATGTTTACCAGTGCCCTTCAAACCGGAACATAATTACCTACTCCTTGGTGATACTGTGTTGGTAGTTGTTACCCATTTACACAGAATCCTGCTGAGAAGGCATCCTAACAGTAAAAAAAACCTTGCAGTCCTGGACAACGTCCGCCATCGCTTCCTGTCTTCGGCTTGTATATAACGTAACTATATTTTCCAGGTGATATCAGCAAGTCTGGGCAATGGCCGCCACATACAACTGTCACATATGGTGCGCATCACCATGAAGCATCTGAGGACTGAGAACGTCACCAACCCTGCTTGTGTCTTCTGGGATTATACCTTGCAGTAAGTTTAAATCATTCTCTAGTACCTTCTTCTTCTTATCGAGTTCTTTCGAAACAGTGTGGTGAATGGGTACTTCGGTAATGGGTTATTTCGAACCATGCATAACTGGGTTTTTTCGGTCAAAAAAATCTATATATGCATCTCACGTTCTCGCAACGGTAAAGGAAAACACCGTGAGGAAACCGGCATGTCGTTAGAACCTAAAAAGTTCGAAAACATGTGTCAAGTGCACGAAAGAAGTGGAGTGGAGAGGCTATGTGAACTTGAGTCAATTTTTCAAGAGATACAAAAACCTGTTTAAAAAAATAACTATTTGTCATATCGAAAATCAAAAAATGTTGAATTACAGCAAAAAAATTATGGATTTAATCATATAAAAATTAAAGGTATAATTTTGCCTCCTTTTCTGCAAAAACATCAAAAACCTCATTCCCTTACAGTGGCTGGTCCCCCGAAGGTTGTCGCGTAGAATGGACCAACGACACCCACACCGGATGCGAATGTTCCCACCTCACCAACTTTGCCATACTCATGGACGTGCACGGCGTGACTCTCAGTCCTGGCCACCAGCTCGCATTGCAGACCATCACGTACATTGGATGTGGGATCTCTACTGTCGCGTTGGGAGCAGCTCTCATCGTGTTTATGTGCTTTAGGAATGGCAAGGTAAGATCCTTTTAGTTGCAGATCTGCGCTTAATGAATCATCTCTTAGAGAAGAACAGAAGAAATATCCAAGACAAGACTGTTTTTATGGTTTGGTTTTTCTAGAAGTCTTGCTAGAAAATGCTTTAGGCATCGTAAGATCATCTTATAACATTTGCGCAGATAAAATCGCCTATGTCTTTGAGAAGAATAAGTAGACTTGTCCCAACTCTTGTAACAACGGACCAGAAATCTGCGTCGATGACAGCACTGTTCCAGCAGTAACGTCCTAGCCCTACTCCTCTGTAGCTTGAGAGTGGATTACTAATCGCTCCACGATCTCTATGACTAGCTCCATAGTCTGTTAACGTATTGGCCATTGTCTGTTCCTCAAACTCTCTTCTTCTACTTTCCACAGTCTGACCGAGCCCTAATCCACAAGAACCTCTGCGCCTGCCTCCTCATCGCGGAGATCGTGTTCCTGGCCGGCATCGACAAGACACAGAACGCGGTCACTTGCGGCATCATCGCTGGACTACTGCATTACTTCTTCTTGGCTGCTTTCGCTTGGATGTTCCTGGAAGGTAAATCCTTGTTATATTCGATTTGAAAGTCACTTATCTGGGCTTTTATGACCATCAAAAAGTCTTAAAGTCTATTAAATTAAATAGATTATCTACATTTGAATTAAGGGTCCACCCTAGCATGTATTGGTAATGGGCAGAGGTTATCTCGTACCATTTGTCGCCTCAAATTTTAGATTTAACAACCTCGCTTGTCTCGTCATTTCTTTTCATTAAAAAGACTAGGGCTCTCTCAAGGAGACACACTGACTCCAATACTTTAATCACTTTAAGCCTCTGGACTCTTTAGATCCTCTACACTCCCATAGGCCTCCTTTCATATGATGCTACGACAAGTGATCTTGAGACTTCTCCATGATCGTGAGGGGCTGTGTCCTATACTGCGCCGTCCATTTAGTGGTCACCATTTGAGAGCCTTCCCCAGCGGTTATTCTTCGAGCTATGATTAAATCATTCGTCTTCATAACTTCAGGGTTCCACCTCTACGCGATGCTAGTGGAAGTCTTCGAACCAGAACACCCCAGAGGCCGTTGGTATTGCTACTGCGCCTACCTCGCGCCGGCTATCGTGGTGGCGGTGTCCGCCGCCGTCTTCCCCAGCGGATATGGAACACCGCGGCATTGCTGGCTTTCCACTGAGAAGATGTTTGTTATGAGCTTCGTGGGACCAGTCGCTTTGGTGCTTTTGGTAAGAGGACTTATATCGTTATTATTTCTATCATTCTTATTGTCATTATTGTAACTTTCAATATCATTATTGTTATCATGAATATCATTATTATTATCATTATCTAGATCATTTTTATCATTATCAGAAATCTGTATTTCATCATTTCATTCATCTGTAGATCAGTCTCCCATTAGTGCGCAACCGCGCCCAATCTTAGGCTTTTCTCTTTAAATTTCAGCCAGTTACAGTGTAACACAATTTACTTTTCACACCACCTGCTCGACAATATCCAATTACATATCATCAAGGTAAAGCAAAGCATTACTTACCAAGGGAGGTAATGTTGTATGAAACTCCCAAGGGTAGTAATGTGATTTGAATTTCGAACGTCAAATTCGTGTGGAAACTCGTAAAAAATACTAAGTAAAAGAACGCCCATATGGCATTGTAAAAAGGTTTGTTCTAAAATCGAACTGGCCACTCATAAAAAAAAGATAAAAGGCGCGACTTCAAAGAAACAAAAGATGAAACAAAAGATGGTGTTTGCTACTGAGTTCGGAGCCCTGTATTTTTATTGCCTCGCAGAAGGTGTGAAAAGTAGAGTATGCTCCTCTGGGATAAAGCCTGTCTTCGTCTTGGGTAGCTTGAACCCTTCGCGTCACTAAGGACTTTAACTGAGCCCCTCGTTAGCTCAGGGTTCAATATGCCACCCGCGACATAAGACACTGCTTTATCCCCTTAGTGCATAATCTACTATTGTCGTCGTGTTAGTTAAAATTATCTTATGTAATTGCAATTCTAATAGTAGAAAGCTAGTTTCTCTGTGGGTCTACCCTTAATTTTGCAATTTTTGTAGATATTGAATTGTATTTTTGTTTGTAGGCCAACTGGTTCTGCCTCGGAATGGTGATTTACATGATGTGCACACACTCCACGGTTTCCTTGAAAGCCAAGGACGACGCCAAGTTGTATAAAATCAGGTAACGAATTGTGTTTATCCCTAGTAGTATTTACGGTCACTATTTCTTACTTATCAGTTTATTTTTTTATTTTCAACCAATTTTAAAAAAACGGTGAAGAGGTTCTTAATTTGATTGTTTTTTTTATCTTTCAACTTTTTTTTTAACTCAGAACTTTGTTGTCTATAAACCGATTTCAAAAAATATTTTTATTTGAAAGGATATACATAGATTCTTCCAGATTGCATTACATGAAGATCGGTTCAGTACATTGGTTTTGAAATGAAAAAAAACTGAAAAATTACGTCACCGAGTAAAAGAAATCGCGTATTTTGCTTCCCTGTGACTTCAGTGGTGTTAACAGTCACTAAAACGACAACAGTCAATTAAAGTCTGTTGTAGTATATATTCTTAAAATTTGTTGTGTAATGCATCTCTTCTGTTTTCCAGGGTATGGCTAAACAGCTCGCTAGTGCTCGCCTTCCTGCTCGGTTTGACCTGGACATTCGGTCTTCTCTACCTGAACGAGCAGACCGTGGTAATGGCGTACGTGTTCACGATCCTCAACTCTCTGCAAGGACTGGTCATTTTCGTGTTCCAATGTCTACAAAATGATAAGGTGAGTTTGAATTTTTTTTTTCTTTTTTACTTGACTGTGCGTATATGTATCTCAACGAAAGCTGGCGTTGTCAAAGTACTCACACTAATGCAATTTCACTTAACTTTGACAAATTTAGTATGATAATTTTGACAGGTCACATTAGAGACACGCTAGACACTACACAAGCGCACGTGTGAATGTGTTGTTCATGCCAGCTTTTGTTAATATACTTCAGTTCCTCGTCAGTGTTTCCCGATAACTATAATATAATTTGGGTGCCTTCAAGGCAAGAGAGAATAGAAACGTTTTACCTACCAATAAAACGTATATTAATATACTTACCTTTATGCAAAACATATCAGTTATTAATTGAGATAGGCACTATCATTTCCCGTCATATTAGCAATAATACAACATGACTTCCTGTCTTTAGTTTTAATTTCTAGCGAACTTCCGGTCTTTCACTCAACCAACAGCCAGCAGCCATTTTGTGTCATTGAGTTTTGAGAACACTAGGCAGAACTGAAAGTGTATGTTTTGCATAAAGGTAAGTATATTAATATACGTTTTATTGGTAGGTAAAACGTTTCTATTAATATGACTGTAACTTTATGCAAAACATATCAGTTATTAATTGAGACTTGTTTGTTATCGCCTGGTGGTGGTTAGGAGAGACACGCACGCCAATGTGACGGCTAAAAAGCCGATAGAACAAAAACAATTATATTTTATGGACATAGAAGATATCCAAAAACTGATGAACGATAGTAACAGTAAAATCGTTCTAAGGCTAATAAGTTGTCTTAGTATGGATTGAGACAAATTTTAGAAGGTAACCAGCAGAAGCAGATATGAACTGGACAGAATGAGTGTTATGAATCAATACAATTCTGTATTTATTATTTTCTTAGGATCAGACAATTAACAATCACCTGATGTTATTAACTAATAAGATAACGTATTATATTTCGCGCTAAGAGCGGAACATGATTGATTGCAGCCATTTAAATTATAAAGAATTTTATTTCATCGTGTAAATGTAGAATAATTATTTACTTACAAAGAATACCTTGAGGCATTAAGCACAAAACGTGTTCATCTGTCTCAGCGTACATACAATGTACTCAGAACAGAAATAACCTCTTCTTCGCCTTTACTATTAGATACTTGCTACCTATAATAATAGCATTTTCATGAGAAAATTTAATAGCGCAAAAAACAATACTTGTTACATAGTCGAGACAAGTATTATAAAAGTTCACAGCACGCCAAGTACCTGTAGTTACTCTGAGGCTGTAGTTTCTACTCAGGGGTAGGAAAATTAGAATATTATTAACTGCTAAGACTTCCGTGAAAGCCAAACTAATACGCATTTTCCGCGTAGGTAATAAGTACTAAATTGATAGTCATGGACGTGGCTACCACCACAGATGCAAGTTTCATTTTCAACATTATTTAAGCAAGGAAGTACGATACGTTTAACAGTAAGAAGCTTTATTTATTAACCAGTTTTGAAAGAAATGGAGTTCCTTTCTTTTCAAATGTTTGTTACAGGTAGAAACTTAAGTCCTGACCTTGAATAGCTTAAAATGAAATTAAATTTTTAAACATCGTTCAGGTTAAAGTCAAAAAACTTGCAATTCCAAAATCGGTAACATTGTATGTATCTATAGACAATGAATCGATCTTATCCGCAAAGGAATCTGGCAGAACGATTTATGTAAACATCGTAGACATCTATGAGACGTCAGTACAAGCACATAAATCCATGTAAAAAACCGACTACCTACCATCAGCCACTTTACAACTTCGAGAGACGATATTGCACATTACATAGGTGGGTACCTGCCCACCTCATGGATTCTGTATACCAAGAAAGAAGTTTTTCTTCATTACTGAAAAACAAAAGATAGGTACAACCAGGGCTATAATAGTATACCCCATGGTGCACTCTGTTTTCACTCTGTACTGTGTGTGTCAATATTCTATAAGCATTTGTATAACTCCGTTCGTAGGGATGTTAATGCTTTTACCGATTCAACCTAAAACACACTTTTTATGATAAAAATGTTGGGTCCACATTGATGCATTGATGTAGGTAACGGTGTGCAAGAAAGAAAATTCAAAAAATGAATTTATGATGAGCATATAGAAAATATGAACTTACGAACCACGTGATTTATCTACATTTGCTAAATAAATAGCTGAAAATTCACATAAGTAGGCACTGTTAAAAAGGCTTTACAAAAAGGATCGATGGAAAAGATCAATGGATCTTAATTATGAACTAATATGCCTTATTTGAATAAGTACGTTGTATAATTATTTCATTTTACAAACGCTGTGGTATTAACACGCTCGGTATGTTAGACAACTGCTAGGTACTCGTTGAAACACCCTTACGGAATACGTTAAGAGGCGTTATGAAAATTTTGTCGTTTATTTTTGTGTTTGTTTAGGACTAATAGTTCGTTAATTAAGTTGTATGACCGAAAAAGGAATAAACGAAAAATTCCAAAAGAATATTTTGGGTTCATTGAACAATGAAGTAGGCAAAAACACATCCGACTCGGTTGTTATCGGGTAGGTATAATAGGTATTTTATCTACACGCATTAGGCCGTTGTAACCCTCTAGGAACCTAGTACCTCTAGGATATGACCCGCGCCTGCAGGATTGTAAGCAATACCGAAAACACTATCCAAGCCGATACTAGGGAATCACGCAACAGCGATGACACCCTTATCAATAACACTTTATAAACAGGATAATTTAGTATTTTCTGAAATACAACTCGCTGTTTACTGCGCAGGCAGAGATTAACTCATAATCAAAAACAAGCTTACTAGACTTTTGCAAGAACTAGTTATCCGCAGCTAATATCGTATTGGGCTTGGTTACTCCTAAAAACTTTCAACTTTACACCATTAATTGAAATAAGGTCATAACTGCAATTCTTTATTTGTATAGAATAACTTCTTCCAATATCGTATTATTTACGTTCGAAAAACTAAAATCGAGGACTCATCCCAACTACCCGCGAAAGCCACGCGTGGTAGATTTTATAGGATTTTAATATCCAAGCTCACACCCTGCGAGTCTTTGTGCGTGCACCTGACAGTGTATACGACGCAATACAATACATTTTTCAGCAAGCAACTTTTTGCAGAGACATGCCTTCATTTTATCTGCGCTCTCTGGAGTTTTTACGCTTATGAAAAGACTCAGCGACTGCTCAACTACCATAATTTCGTGTATGACTATGCATATTTTCGTTAAGAAGGAATATTGGATTTGAATATCCAAGCTCGCAACTGCAAGTATTTGTTCGTAGTGAGTACGACACTATAGGTATTCTTGTTTAAATTACTATATTGTTTCCTGAAAGTTCCTACGTTTGTGAGGAGACTCAAGGACAAATCACTACCTACGCATGTTGCGTGAGGCAGGAATATATGATTTTGATTATCCAGCTCGCAAAAAGCAAGTCTTTTCTCGTGGAGAGTTTAACACACTTTAACATTTTGAAATAGCTTTCCTGTTTCCTTTAAGTTCCTTCATTCATGAGGAGACTCCAAGGATGATTCACAATCTACGCATGTTTACTTGAAGTAGGACTTTGGATTTTGTACATCCACGCTCGCATATTTTGCAAAGCGTTTTGCGTGCACTCACAGAACAAGTGATGCAAAACTTTTTGAACTACCCTCAATATAGATTTTTCCCCCAGCAGGCAAATTCACAACTGCAAATCTTTGTTTAAATTAGATTCCCTTAAGTTTCCACACTTGTGAGAAGACTCAGGGACTGTTCACCTACCCACGAATATTTGCATGGGGTAGGATTATTGGACTTTTAACATCCAAGCTCGCTTAAATGCAAGTCTTTGTTACCGGTTTGCGTGCGACGCAAATCATTTAGATATCATCACCTTGAATACTTAAAGTTGTAGTGTACTTTACATTTGTAGTGTACTTTCCGCTCCATGTATTTACATACCTATATCTCCTTATCTCTCTGTGGGATAGAATTAGCTGTGCATACTCTTGCGAAGAGACATGTCTGATTGTGTGAAAAACTACCTGTGTGTTAGGAATATTGTGCGTGTGAACTCTTACGGTGAGACACGTCTAAATGTTAGTCTGCTACTTGAGAGTAGGACTGATGTGCGTACTCCTGCGAGGAGACACATCTGAATGTGTGTTAACTACCTGTGTGGTAGGACTATCGTGCGTGTGAACTCTTACGATGAGACACGTGTGAATGTTAGTCTGTTACTTGCTAGTAGGACATGTGCGTACTCCTACGAGGAGACACGTCTGTATGTGTGTAAACTACCTGTGAGGTAGGACTATCATGCGTGTGAACTCTTACGATGAGACACGTCTGAATGTTAGTCTGTTAACTGCTAGTAAGACTGGTGTGCGAACTTCTGCGAGGAGACGCGTCTGAATGTGTCACCTACCTGTGTGGTAGGACCATTGTGCGTGTGAACTCTTACGATGAGACACGTCTGAATGTTCGTCTACTACTTGCGGGGTAGGACTGATGTGCGTGCTCCTGCGAGGAGACACGTCTGAATATGTACGTCTACTACCTGCGAGGTAGGACTTATATGCGCACTCCTGCGAGGAGATACGTCTGAATGTTTGCGTCAACCACCTGCGAGGTAGGACTCATAAAATACCTTTATTGAACTCATCCAATAATCATAACTTGAAAATTTCACCAAAAATTCCATGTGATAAAGTACTTAACAAGTAATTAATCAATTTTAGTATAAAATAAATAATTTCACTGAAACGGATAATTTGTTGCTTTTTAGCAATTTACATGGAATTATTATGGTAAAATGTAGGTACTCACCGACGATGTCTTCATCTTATCTTCTCATTTACATAGCAGTTATTATGTTTCGCAGAAACTTTCTATTCTTGAATCACTATGATGCAGAAGAAAGTCGACACAACATCGCTAAAATCTTGAGGAAGGGACATGACAAGCTAATGTCACGTATTTTACAACAGCTTCACTTTATAGACAGAAAGTATATCTCCAACATAAAACATATCGAACGGCAAAAACCGTTATAAATCAAAATATTTCTCTGGCCAGTAAGTTTTAACCATGTGGCAAAACGATTTTGTCTTACGAACAAAAAACTGGCTCGATGTAAATTTAATCTACCGCGGGACTCGAACCCGTAAATTCGCTTGGCTAGCTTTTAAAAACCAGCCTTGCTACGTAGGTAGGTAATAATGTAACACCACGAGAACATCGAAGTACTACATTAGGTATTTTCAACAACGTTGAAAAAATAAATAAATTAAAAGATTATGAAAAACTTACGTACAGCAGCTACTGCAGACATTTTCTACTTTGATATGCAATAAAACATTGCACTGTGGATATAAATCCTTAAAGTAAATCGTATGACACGACTTTTTTTAAAATGTAGGTAAAATAAAATATATTTTTTAAATGGTTGATAGAGCGTATGGCTCAGACAACCGCACTCGACGGGAAACAAAACGCCAATGACACAAAATGGCTGCTGGCTGTTGGTTGAGTGAAAGACCGGAAGTTCGCTAGAAATTAAAACTAAAGACAGGAAGTCATGTTGTATTATTGCTAATATGACGGGAAATGATAGTGCCTATCTCAATTAATAACTGATATGTTTTGCATAAAGTTACAGTCATATTAATAGGATTATTCTAGGTAAGCGTGCTACATCGTCGACCACATCGTCACTTACCATCTGGTGATATGGTGGTCAAACGCCTTTTTTTTAATAGTAAAAAAAAAGAAACCTGTAATAATGGTTACGTGTTTCGACCTTATAATACGCAGAAGAGGTGAAAAGTAGAGTATGACCCTCTGGGATAAAGCCTATCTTCGTCTTGGGCAGCTTGGACCCAAACATGCCGCCTGCGACATAAGACACTGCTTTATCCCCTTGGTACATAGTCTAGTATTATTATAGGCTGTTAATACTTATTATTATGCTATCTATCTTCCCAGTTCCGTAACGAATGCGCTCGCCTCGGCCGGCGGCACCCCTGGCTTTCGTGCTGCCTTCACTTCACGGGACAGCCCTCAGAAACGTTACCTCCCCCCGCCTCCACCACCAACCACCTCGATGGACGGCAACCCTCCGTCAAGAGACGGTACCACCAGAGTCAAGAGGCTGACGATGCGGTGGACCCTAGAGATGTGACGGTAAGGATTAAAAATATTTTAAATTGAGGGTAGTATTGAAATAAGTGGGTTTAAGAATAAGTTGGATGTTTCTTCTCAGTGAGTCGATGGTATAAGAGAATAATATGGTCACAAAAATATATGCGAAGTTGGGATGTCCGCAAAATTTGGGTTTGGACGTTTACAATATCGAAATTGGAAATTTAAAAGCTGTTGTAACGTATTCCAGAGCAAATATAGTGTTTAGAAATTGGAGATCAAGTCAGAAATAAAATCCATGGACTTTACACTGTTTTAAAGGAATCTGGGAACGTTCAAAACATGATTAATATCTAGTTTTTATAGTTTTTTAGGATAATAATAACTAAAATTATCATCATGTAGCATGCTTTTGTTACTAATCGGTGAGGGGGTTTATCTTAAGAAACGGTACTCCACAACTACCTACACACACACACAAACCGAACCATGACGCAAACAAAACTCATAGTCAAATTCACTTATAGCAAACAGCGAGTACATCAGGAATATCAGCATCAGCGTCAACAACAAACAACCTCGTCATCAACAATCTAAACGTTGTTGTCAACAACAACAACCATAACAACAACAATGTTATCAACAACGCCGCAGTGGCGTCTCTAGCCGCCGCGGCTGCAGCACACAGCTACCATTCAAACAGAAACAGACGCACGTCGCAGGAAAACCAAAATTTCCCAAGCAATTTTGGACCTAGTCTCAATGCGACAGCGGCTAGTTTCCAACACAATGAGAGAGAACCCCCCGCTCCCATGGCCCATTTACGGAACCTTAATAACCCGGGAAGTGGACGGTACCCGCCAGGGTATCGGCCCAACGGACAGCAAGGTGCGTACGCATTTCTGAGATAGGACGATACAAAATTTTAAAACCACCGTACACCACGGCTTTGAAACTAATTTGGTTAAAAGACAGCTCAATGTGATAACAATTTTATGTGTTTGTAACTGTGTAAAAATGTCACTAACCATTTCCGAGTCCGAAAACGGACGGAATTTGCGTGTAAACGCATTTTGCTGCGTGAAATGAAACGCATTTGACGGTAAGTCATTTTTGTTTATACTCTCCTCGTAACGCTTTACTAATAATTTCTCTCTCATTAACACTTCTAGTGGTGTGGTGGTTATAGAATCTGCCTGTTGTTTCAAGTTAACACTCATTTCGAATCTTGATCAACGGGTCCTATCTCTAGATGCGTATGCATTTAGCTTCTAGTCACATCTATTTATGTACCTACCTATTTCTATATATGTACGAGTAATATTTCACAAAACAGAGTTACAACCTACAACCGGAGGCTTCGAGGTGGAATTTTCGGCCAACAGCACCTATTTACGTTCCAAACGAAGACGCCAGATCTATGCGCGTGCCCACGCCTCAGAATATACCCCATAGCGCGTCCCATACACAAAGCATAGCTTCGATGCATAGCTACAGGAACAACATCGAAGTTCCGAACGATTACCAGAACCTTCGATCGCGGTCGCCATCTTGCTTCTCGAACAAGATGGCGGCGTCGATTGGCGCGAACGAATGGACTGTCATGGCGGCCGCTGGGGCCAATGCTTGGAAGGTGAGGGGTGGGCTGTAAAAAGGCTTTTATGTCAGCACTGTTAGAGTGGATTTTTGTTTGTTTTGTGTTGAGTGAGATCTCTTCTTCGTTGTTTTTTATCGGCTTCCACACTCTGAATTCGGCCTCAAAATTCTTAAACCCTAATTGAAATACAAACTGTATAATATTAAATGTTTCCTGTTTTGGTTAAAAGGTAAGTGACCTACTTATCTGTTACGGTAAGTTATATTTTAGCTAAAAATGATTTAAAGATACACTTTTTTTTCTTATACAAACTAATATAATTTTTCAAGAGAAATAGAAACTTCGTCATTGGAATAGACTTTTAGACATTTACTACATACACCATATCCAATAACTTCTTGGTGTTGGACTTTACAACAGTTTACAGTTGGACTTTAGAATTTAGAGATCTTGCTAAACCAATCACATGCATGACCTAACATAGTTACATCGCATGACGTCATAACTGCATTGTAAATACCATAATGTAGCCCTACCCATCTCCTTCTATCTTTAAGCTAGCAATTACAAATATCATTTCCAAGTTTTAAGACATTTTTTGGCTACTTTTCTTTTAAAAAAGGTTCAACTTAACTTGAGTACCTATCAGTCAAACATGCAAATCAAGAAAACGTAAAAGTTTATAAAAATCATATAAACTAATGCTTAAAACTTGGGAACGAACACTAATAAACATTGATAGATATTAGTATATCTATCATCTAAATAACATGTCAAAAAAATGACGTAACAGAACGTATTATGTGGTTGTTACATAATGGCGCCAAATGACCCCACGTTGGGCGCCATTAAGTTTTAATAAAACATTTTTAAACCTACTCTTAGAAAACATGAACATATTGCACTTGTATTTTATTCTTCGACACCTGACTAACATTTTCGTTTTTACACAGTTATTTTCAGAACTTACAGACATTGAATGAGCTGTCTTTGATCATCGTTCAGCGTTCATTTGAATGATTAGAATCCTAAGTTTCACTTACTTCATTACAGAATTGTCTTGAACTAAAATCGTTGTAATCAAATAAAAAGTCATGACCACAAGTAAATTTATTATATTTATATATTTTTATGCAAAGTAAAAAAAATTCAAAATTACTATCGTATTCACTTTGCTCATACCATTTATAACTCTACCGTAGTCATGACTTTTTTTTTCAGACCATATATTAAGCTCCAGTTTATAACTTTTAAACTATTTCCAGAACACTTCTTCTAAACACCACCCTGGGAACTCTTCTACCCTACCACACCATGACACTCTATCACGGCAACTCCAACAAAACCACCTAAGCCCTTATGAGTGCGACCAACCGATCGTTCCAGGGTCCCCTAGACACGGCATAAAAGACGAAGAAAGTCCCTTACATCATCAAGGGTACCAAACTACACGTAGTTACAACCACGACTTTCGCAACCCACACGTTTACATGAGCCAGCAATCCCCAGGAAGTCAGGAGATGATCTTTAGAAAACACTACAAAGATGATAGGCGAAAGCATCATCACCATCACGGCAGTCAGAACATCAACCATACGTACTCAGAAATCGCGTCCCAACAAGGGAGAATCTACCGACGCGGCTCCGAAGAGTTTCGCGTGATCCAAGATGATCCTGTCTACGAAGAGATCGAAAGGAACGAAACCCTAATGTCTGATGTATCCGATGATAACTCAGGCCCGGATAACTGTAGGCAGAACCCTGGCCACCACGGATCTTCCAGCTCCAAGTTTTTTGGGGACCACCGCCCCTTGATCTCGTACAGTCCAGGGGAAAGGCACCATCATGAGGAGCATTATGGGAAGTATGGGAAATGGGACACCATGGAGCGGTACGATCCGAGGCATTATGAAAGCGGACGGTTGATGCATCCATATCACCAACCTCAGGAAAACAATATGAGGGCTCTGGCTGCTGTTCTTAACGGAGAAAACAACGTGGTCTGCCATCTTGAACCTCACACGTCTTATGAGGGCTATCCGCCCCAAAGCGGAAACCCAAGGACTGTCTCACAACCCAGTTTTTAAGTGCAATGGTGAACAATGTACAGTGATAATGTTAAATTTTTTCTATGGACGTATGTAGCAGTAGAAAATAGTGTTAATAGTAGTAACCTTGCCATAACGTGGACTTTTAGATTAACATATTTATAGATTAGTATGTAATCTTACACCTTCCACTGTGATCCTAATATAACGCTCAAGTTTTGACATCGCAAACTTTATTTGAACGCATTTTCGTTTGTAAAATATGTTAGGGACATGTGCTGTTTTAATTGTGTCCTTCCTTTTTGGCAAGTAAAGACTTGCAGCTCTCTGAATTGTATTTTATATCAGTAATGTAAAAAAAACTATCAGTTTTTAAAGGTTTTTGCTCTAAAAGTCAAACAGTTTACAAACACATTATTTAATAAATAAACTGCATTTTTGAACGCCTTTATTTTAAAGAATTACTTCTTATACATTCAGGTGTGCATACTTGGTTAAACTAAATGATAATAATTAAATCATTGATGCATTTGTACCTCGTAGTTGGTATGAAAAAGTTTATGAAAGTCTGTGATTATTTATTTTTCGTTGTTTTCAAATTATCTAGATAGCTTTTTCAAGAGTCTCTTTTATAAAATTCTACCTTTGGAATAAAATTTACGGTTTTACGAGGCTAAATTAAAAAATATTTAAGCAATCTAGATAAGCTAAGCACAAGTTACGTTCGCCTACGCAATATTTTTTTATATCGTATTCGATTTTAAAATTTCTGAATTTGGATTTAAAATATTTTATGAATGACATTGACTGAAAATAACCGTAAAGAGCAATTAATATTTTCGATAGGTATGGAAACCAGAAAACACAGTTTTTCTTATCATTATCGTTAAATTTTCCCCAAAAAATCAATATTCTCATGGGTATTTTAAATTTATGTTTGACTGTTTTCGGTGAATGTCAGTCATTAGAAGTGTTTTCACTGCCAAATATAATTCCTTCGGCAGCTCTTGCCTTTTATTAATTTATGATTTTCTAAAAAAAATCCATCCGTGACTTTTATAGACTGACACCTATACAGATGTGCACTCTTTTAGCAATTAGTTTTAAAATCTTGATAAACTTAATATAAACAATAATCTATTCTTTTTATGTGAAAAAGGAATTGTTTTAACAACATAGTGACTGTTTATTTCGTGTATATTTAGGATGTAAAGCAATACATTTATTAGACTGAAGTATTTAATAAATTTTAGGCCAATTTTGATTTGGATTATTATTTTATAAATAGTATGTTCGGCCGAAATTTATTTAATACTTTTTTTTTTAATAATTATTGTTAGGTATAATAGTGGGTTTTTTTTTTCATTTTTCAAATTAGGTAATTACTAGTCCATCTATTTCCCACTATTAGAAACTGTAAAGTACTCGTGAATTTTGTTTTTTTATTTGTTTAAAATGTATTTTTAAAATTGTCAAATGTTGAATGTAAAGTAGAAATTGTAAATACAATTAAAGTTTATAATAAAGAGTGGCTGTTCTGAGAGAATGGCAAAATTATGTTCTGCTTTTTATTGATCAATGATATCTGCACAAATAAATCAAAAGCGTAAATCAAATCAAATAAAAACCTTAAAATAATTTCAAAGAAGTATATTTTCAGACAACGAATATAACGTACAGTCAGCTGCACAGACATGTATAGTATACACTCCCAAGCTGTCATGTGAAAGCTTGGGATGTGAAAATGATAAATGTTTATATTATACTCTTAATTTTGCACAGACAGTATTCTTCTGACTAGAATTATGACAGATAACAAGATGCATTCATTTGAAAATGCTTGCGTGCAGTTTTCTTTGCAAAATAAGAATTATTTAAATGTGAGAGCGTAGGAGTGTATAGATGTCTGTGCAGCTGACTGTACATCAACAAAATAATACCAATCATTAAGAGTTTGAAAGTTTATTTCATACACAAAATTATTTACGATCATGATAGTTTAAATAAAGTTTAATTTAAGGCAAACACGAACCAATTCTAAAATTTTCTAACATTCAGTTTTATGACTTCCAAAAATTAGGGAGATCTTAAAAGGCATGTTTTGATTGCCCAGTTATGAGATCTGTTTTTCATTTAAATTTATAGTTCCACGCCAGCTTGGATTGTTTTTCTAAAATCTCATCTCATTAGGTCACTCAAAAGAAACTTTTTTTTTCAAAAATTTTGACAAAAATATATAACAATAAAAAATGGATGCAACGATAACGATGTAATGATGGATTGAATGAATTAAATTAATTTTGAAGAGTTCAAGTTCATTTAATTTTTCAAAATTATATATAGTGATTAAAGTTTGCCACAAAGTTAACGAGTATTTTGGTTAAGAAGTAAGTTTCATTTGAGAAACTGAATGAGTGGACCTTTACTTACATTATTTCTAAAATATAAATCACTCCATAATAATACATAGCGGTAGGCAAAAACAGTTGACACATAACTAAGGAAAGTTTAAGCACCATCCGCTAATCTTAAAAGAAACTATCAAACGTTTTAATAAAAATAAAAATTTTGAACGAGATCTAAAGAAAATTTAAAATGCGTGACTTGAATGAAATTGTAATATTACGTATAACATCAAATTACAAAGCTAACTACTTAAATTATATGATAATAGGCTAAAATGTAAGATGAAGGCACATAGTCACTCAGATGAGCACATATAGAAATAACTACATGAAGCATGCAAGTCACTTAAGATACCAGAGATAATATTAACTGCGAAGGTATATTTTTAATAAACAATATAGATAAACCGTTTATCGATGTAGGTAAATACCTACAGATGTCGTTTAGCCTTTTGGTTAAACGTTGACTTTCAACCCCGCGTTTATTAATTTGGTTTATAATTTCTTACAAAAGATAGGGTAATCCTCAAGGCAAATTTCCATACAAAATGTTTCGGACAAATACTCAAAAAGTACGCCGTATTAGAGTAATTTCTTCACACTATTCGTTTCGTCCATGTTTTATGATTTCGTAAACAAAAAAAGTGAAAGGTTTCATACTTTAATTTAGATTTTATACGTGTTTTAAAATTAACCATACTAACTTAAAAACACGTATAAAATCTAAATTAAAGTATGAAACCTTTCACTTTTTTTGTTGACGAAATCTAAAAACATGGACGAAACGAATTACACAAACATTTTGTATGGAATTCGGATTAGAGGATTCCCCTTAAGTGCCACCAAATGAAAAACATGATAATTTTAAAAAGATATCTTAACTTAAGACTTAAAGAAAAATAAATGCCACTTGGATGAAACATCTCAACTAAACCGTTTCTGACAACTCGCATAAAAGTTATCGATAACATTTTGAACCCCGTATCGGCCGTTTAATAAAAAAAAGTCAAAGGCCATCATTGCAAGAAGTCCGTGATATTGAATTATTTAATTTAAAATATTCTATTAAACGCTGATATAAAGTTTGTTTTAGAAAATTAAATAAATAATGATACGTCCGTGATTTACCTATCTATTACCTAAGTAAAATGTAAACAAAACGCTAGTCAAAATTGCGATGGTCATGTTGTAGATAAATATCAGAGAAGTAAGGTATCGATATTAATACCCACTTCTTTACAATATAAGTCAAAACTAAGAAATAATAAGTCATACTGAAACTAGTAAACCAAACGCTATACAATAGCCATTAAAGTTTCAATAAAACTAATGCATATGGTTCTGAGGACAAAACCAATGTTGAAAAAGGATGACATAGTTGCCCTTTTTATAGATGAAATAGGTTTACTAGTCCCGTATAAACCATTTGTTATCGAAAAAGAAATATTAATTAATCTAGACATAGGTACAAACGTGAAAACAAATTTACAAGTACACACTCACGACACACTACACAAGGTCTGCAGTCTTCAAACGAATTATCACAAAGACACCGCACATTAACGACTCCAAGTTCATAAAACATCAAGATCACATAATTTTGAAAACACTAAAACAACAATAAGGTACCTATGTTGGTATGATAAGGAAAATTCCAAGAACCAAAAGATTAAACTCCTAAGTACTAAGTACTACTTACATACGTCGGGAATGAAACAATACATTCTAGAAAAAAAAAATCTGATTAAAAGTATTTCAAGTAAAAAAAGTATTTCAGCAAGAAATATCTGAAAACATGATAAGTTAATAAATAGTAACATCCTCATAAATTATTTTATTGAAAATGAAAGTAATGAATACATAGTCAATATAATGATATTTTTGCTAATGATTGGCTCAATATTGACGATTAACTTAAAGATTCGAAGTGAACTTGGAGTCCCAAACCCACAAAACTGCTATGAACAACCGCAGCTTTCCACCACCATACCAGGGATGGTTCCATAAATAATATTAAAATCATGGTCGAAGTACAGCATGCTGATACTACTCATTCTCCGCGGTGTACAGCAAGGGCCCCCGCTACCTTCAGGAGCAGCTAAATGTACTAAATGTGTATGAGGATATTTCTGGAGGAAGCTGTACGGACACTCTCCACTGCAGTAGTTTGCTTCGTAGACTTTAGGGGCTATAATCCAGTCCCAGCCGAACGCTTCGAAGTTTACTTCTAGGGGGTATCGGCAACAACGCACTTCTCTGGAGTTCTCTGTGCAGTCCATGCCGACGGTTCTGCGCGTGCGTTTGTGCGCGTTGTCTTTGAGAGTTAATTGTATGTATGGCGTCTGGAACATTTATTGGTTTGTTAGACCTAAGAATTTAATCATTATGAAATTTACTGGGATCTCGACATAATTCTTACTTGAGACAGATAACAATATTTTTTTTAATGATAAAAGGTTAGGTGTACCTACCTAATGTAGGTATCAATAAATAAATAAATTATATACGAAAATTGAAAGCGAGACGAGCTAGACGCTTTCTGAAGGTATGAGATTACACCTACTCATGACCAGAATAGGTACTACGAGTAGGTACTTTTTACTTTTACTTTCTTAATGTTTACTTCATTTCAAAACGGAAGATGTTCAAGGTTTTCAAATAACAACAACTCAATAAGAACAGTGCATTGCCGGCGATTATAAGGATGCGTTCTCCCACACAACAATCTTCTTTTGTCAATTTAGCCGGCATGCACCAAAATCATTTCGCCTCAACTGGCACTCACTAAAGAGCCAAATGTATTGAAGTGCGTACGGTAAGTATTGGGTTTTTTACAAACAGAACACCCAAGTCCCCACATTTGGAGGAATCGTTTAATTTAGGTACGATGTGGACACAACGAAAAAGTTTTTTTAAAATAAGTTTTCGGTCATGATCACTTTACGATAGATAAAAAACGTGTTAAAAGTGGATGTAAAGAGCTGAGAATCGAGACTGCTAATAGGTGAGTGGTGGATGTGTATTAGGATGATGAAAGTGAAGATAAAAACTTACCAAACTAAGGCTTGACTCTGATCCCTGGTGCGATACGACCAAATTGGTTCTATTCATCGAGTCTTGTACCTTCACTACTATCGCTAATTCATTATGATGTTTGAAGGTTTCCACTACCATGTGAGTTACATCCACCTTCAGCCAAGCTCCTGCTTTTAATTTTTTTCTTGATAGTTTTATCCAATTGTTAGTAAATAGTGCTTTGGTCAGAATGCCTTGTCTGTTCTTTACTACTCTACTGACATTAAGGTTGATGCTGAAATTCTCGTCGAGACCGAAGTCAGAGGAGTTGTCGATCTCATGGAGATGGAGATTCAGCACTGCTTCATCCACTTCGTAATCTTTGACGTTGGTGCAATTGAAATGTATCATCTTCTTCCCCTTGAAATTGTGGCGCTGTCGTTCTGTGGAGATTTATTTTTTTATTGTAGGTATATTTTTTTCTATCACACCATTGGTTTTGTATTTTTTTGATACTGAAGTTCGATGCCCGTAATATTGCTATTTATAACGCTAATTTGGGAACCTATTTAGCTTTCCCTACCAGTAAATTCGATCTTACCAAAATACCTACATCTTCTACCTAGAATTATATTACTTATTCGAAGATTTTTAGGTATATTATCTGCTCATTGGTACCTACTTTCCTATTATTTACAATCAACACTGGCCCTACCTACAAATGCCTATAAATATGTGACATTATTATTTTATGTATGAGAGCGTTTATATCATTTCTCATTTCTATATGTATTCCAACACACCCATCCTTATTTCACAATAGTGTACTACCACGCATAGTTCAAAGAGCCGCCACTCATTTCACTACAGTGATAGCAAACCACCTATCACACATTCTTTCAAAATTTTGAAACACATATTAAAACTTGAAATGATATATTTTTGCTCTTTTATGCCTGCATTATTTTGGTTGCCTGTGCAGTACTTTTAGATTACTTTATCTTATTCGGTCACGTGAATAAACAAAGATAGTCGTGTAAAACATATAAAATTCTTGTGTTATCGTAAAACTAATTAAGATTTAACAGCAGACAGTGCTGATGATGTGGTAACAACGTTGCATATTGATGTTGTTGCGATGCCAACGGAATCTGAAAAGAAGAAACACAGATTATCAAAAAATCATTCCACTACATAGACAGACAGGAAACTGTGATGCGTTGATCACACGTACCGAGCAAACGGCGGCGAGACAGTGCTCTCGGCCGAGTACTCGATACGTATAAACACAGCGCCGAGTGCTCGGCTGAACGAGTGTAAGCTACTTGCTTACATCACTGTCTCGGCCGAGAAACATTTTGATCGTGTGATCTAGGCATAAGGGTATAAATTGCGCTATGGCTTGGATAGAAGCTGATATGAAAAATATAGAAGCAGGGGATTCTCAAAGCACTGTAAGCAGACAGAAAGGCGCTACGCGTTATCAAAAATGATAAAAAAACTATTTTTAAAACGGTCACTATTTATCAGCATGCGGACTCGTGGGTAGTAGGAACAAAAAGGGTTACTGGTATCTTGCGGTTAAAAATAGCTAGCTAGCTAGCTTATTCATATTTAGGATTCGATAACATCCATGGGGTGTTTATCAATAAGATACACATTTAATATCACTTTGCAATGAAAATGTGCTGCTGAATTTTTTATGGAAAATTTACTTAAGCAAATTTATGTGCTTTTTCAAAGTGTAGTTATACATAATTGTCTAAAACGCTCTTAACATCTCTTAACATCTAGTCTAATAAGACTAGATGTTACTCTAGGCGGTGGATTTGCATGTGTTTTTAAAGTAAAAAGTGTTTTAAGTCTTGTTTTAAGTTCTGAACTACAGTTTTGTCAAAATTCAACTAGATCAAATACCAAATGTACCTATACAAATCAAATAATAAAAAAAATGAAAAAAACATTTTGAGATGAGATTGCTCTTTGATATAGGTAATCGTTTCTCATTTAAATCATATCGGTTATTTTAATCGTCCTGTTTTGTAGGTTAGATTATCTACTCCTATCCTAAGGCAGGGTTATGCTAAGGCATAGGCTAAGTATATACTCTCGTTATAGCAGAAGAGCAAAATGAGAAATGGCTGAACATAGCTTACGCCATTTAGGTATTTTAACCTTACTGCTATTGTACTGTAAGTATACCTACATCTGTCTGCTCTAATCATAAGGCCATTGTACTGTTTGTATGTAGGTACGTTTTCTCTAATCGTAAGGCTATTGTACTTACAGGTAGGTACTCTAATCATCACAAACCTGACCTTTGAAGAAACATTGCAAATTTCAAGGTAAAAAAAATAAACAAACTCGCACCGCCCTATATTCACAATGATTCATTTGTTTTATATTACTTTCTGCTATCTAAATATAAATGCTGGGGAATCCAGATGGACTACTGAAGATCGCACGAGTTTTTTTTCCATGATTGAATTGAATTGATTGATTCGTAAATTGAATATTGAGAAAAATACAAGGAAATAAACGAATTACCTGGTGTATATCTCATACTCATGATTTTTAATAAGAAGTGCTAAATACTTTACAACAAAACCAAGAACCAAGTTTCTTTATTCTTAAAATATATGCTTAAGATTTAACAACAAATCCAAAAACTATGTTTTTTTTAAATATGATTAATAACAACATGTTTGAGCCCTTTGGGGTCGAGACTCTAGGTCCATGGGGAATGGGAGCCTTCCGCGTTTTTTAAATTTTTCACGTCTGGTCGAAGCGACGCGTGATCAGAGGGCTGGCAGCTATCTGGGCCAAAGAATAAGCCTTGCTATACAAAGAGGCAATGCAGCCAGTATCCTCGGCACGCTGCCATCGGGTATCGAGTTGGAGCAGTTGAGCTACCTATAGATCGTTTGCAACGGTCTATGGGTGGCCCAATTGTTTCCTTTTGTAAATTTTGTAATATATCTATATATAGATTGTAGTAGTTAGCTTATGCTGTAATAAAAATAATTAACAACAAAATCAAACTTAAATTGACAACCCACCAAGGTCTAGTCTAGGTTTTAACTACAACAAAAATTTAATTTAATTTACTCAAAAACTACAATATCTACAGTTTTATGGTTTTCAAATACGTGGAGTTATAAACTTTCGACGAATTGTGTATTGTGAAAGTCTGCCTTCAAACAGAGCAATTAATAAGTTAGGTTTTTTTTTGTATAAGTAATTAGTAAGTACATAACGATTAAACAAAACATCCAACAAGCTTAAAGTTTAAAAAAAACTGAAAACCCGACTGCGATATAATTAGTAGCAGTAAAGTAAAAGAAAAAAATCTTTCATTTGTGACAACTGTTATACAAAATTTACTATGCTTGCTAATGATTGTTATTTTTACGATGGAACATTATTAACAATTAAAAACCCTAATAGTTTAAATATTATAATATTTATCTAGCCCTGGTACTTTTATTTTTAGAAACGGACCAAAATGTACTAGAAGTTAGCAATGTGGCTCCCCTTTTTGTGACGCATTTTCAATGTACTACAATTGTGTTTATAATCTTTAATATGTCTGTGTCTCATACCTACAAAGAATCCCTACTAGATGAAAGATACCTCATTTTTGAGGTCTTCATTTTCTTTTTGTTTTATAATCAATAAATCTTTCAGTTTATGTTTAAAGCCTTGCTCGCTCTGAAGTTTTTGGATAAGCGGTGGAATGTTGTTCCAGCATTGGTAGCAGCGTAACGGAACGCTGAACGCTGAGCAGTGATGTTGTTGCGTTTCTATTATTATTTTGAGGGTAGTTTGGTAAATCACCGCCTGCCCGGACGTGAAGAGCTCGAGGCTTATCAGTGCATTGGCGGGACTTATTGTGATCGCATGCGTGTGGACGTCGAAAATCGACGGATTTTGGCCGTGCCAAATTTGCATCTCAACATTTTGATACTAGTGAAGTGTCGCGGATTCATAGCCGTGCTGTGTGTTTTTTTGCATTGGCGAGAGTTATTGTGATCGCATGCGAGTGGACGTCGAAAATCGACGGATTTTGGCCGTGCCAAATCTGCATCTCAACATTTTGATACTAGTGAAGTGTCGCGGGTTCATAGCCATGCTGTGTGCTTTTCCAAAGACTCTGAACCTGGATCCGCCGTGAGTCCACAGGACCTTACCTGCCACCAAACCAACAAGCCAGGAGCAGTTCAAAGGTGGTGTTCAATTGCCTTCGGAAATCAGTAGAAACGTTTTTAGCCCTAGACACTGTACTTTTAAAACTCAAAACACATAAATAATTCAAGATTCGAAAGTACGAGTGCTTCCACCACTGAGTTGTTTCCACTAACTGTATGCGCAACTCTTCACTTACGTAATGTCGCACCCTGTACAGTATTTTTAGTTTGTAGAAACAAGTCTTTACTGATTTTACGACATGCTTCTCAAACCTTAGGTTTTCATCCATTACAAGGCCTAGGTTACGAGCCTCGGGAACGCATTCAATGGGCTCACCCATGAGAGTGATACTTGAAGTCTTAAATGTTAATAGTTTATGCTTCGTGCCAAAAACCAAATATTTCGTTTTTTGAGGATTAAGTACTAGTCCATTTATACTTAGCCCAATTAGAAACTGCGCATAGGTCCTCGTTCGATGTTTGGATATACATTCATTGTCAATTTATTACTCCAAATTTAATTTAAACATATAACTTATATAGATATATATATTTGTAATCTCCTTTAAAATACCTTCATTTTGATAGGCCCTACTCGATGAGTTTGGTGAACAAAAAGTTATTAACGACTTACTATTTAGCTCCAAAATCCGCCATTTCGATTATTTTTTTTAAACCTACCTAAGAACACTCAGGTGATCGAAACGAATTAACGATACCTTCTGTCAAAATCCATCTAGCCGTTTGGTAGATACGAGGTAACCCAGAAATTTACATACATACATACATACAAGATACGCGCGAAAAACATAACCCTTCCTTGGCAGTCGGGTAAAAAGCCAAAAATGGTTTGTCCTAGATGTAAGCTGGTTCTCCTAATACATATAGGTATTTTAGATTAGCGGAGCTACTGGGCTGATTCGCCGCTCGCTTTTTTTAGCAGCGCGTGTACGCGTGACAAACCGCGAGAGACTCCTCATTCTACTGACACTCGCTAGAAAAACCAAGCGTAAACGCCGGTTTACGCGCGACACGCTTTTGAAGTCTCGCGAGTATCAATCCGCCCGTATACGCTAAATTAAAATACGCTAGTCTGAAACCGCATTATCTAACATATTCACAGTTTTTAGATCATCTGATTGGCTTCGGCAAAAAAATTAAATAAACATATCCTACCAATCAGAGGGCGTCTGTGCCCTGATTGGTCTGTTCTTAACAGCATTGTACTTGATTTCACAATCTATCGAAAGTTTATATTTAAAGTTCTTCAAGTATAAATAAATAATATAAACAAAATGTTAAAAAATGTAAATGTAACATATTATTTATATTTTTTTTACCTTTTTATGCCATCCTACATTTATATTAGTAGTCGCCTCATTGGCGTAGGCCTCCCCCAAACTCTTCCAGGTATTTCTGTCTATCGCTTTCTTCGTCAAATCAGACCCACATTTTTGAATAAAAATGGCCCGCCATCTCTGCGGTAACATAAGCATAGTTAAAAAGTGTTTAATAACTGAACTATCTTCTTCTTCTTCTTATCGTGTCACTAGTTTCTTCGAACCAGTGTGGTGAAAGGATTTCAAGTGCGCCTCGAAGAGGCTCCTTTCGTGCACTCGACACATGTTTTCGAACTTTAGGTTCTACGACATGCCGGTTTCCTCACGATGTTTTCCTTCACCGTTGCGAGAACGTGCGATGCATACATAGATTTTCTACCGAAATTCGACCGAAAAAACCCATTTTCGCATGACTGCCACCGGGTTCGAACCCGCGACCATCAGATCGCAATGTAAGGGCCTCATCCACTGGGCCACCACGTACTCAACTGAACTTTGATCACCAGATAGACAGCTGATACAAGAAGTCAAGTGTTCGCAAAAATGGAGCAAGTGCGAAAGTGTCTAAAAATAGTGAGTTCGTTCATCCAAGCCTAAGGTCAGCCGCCCGCCCACGAAACTAGGTGCTACCCATACGCGCACTGATTTCCGTGCGTTTCACCCGACTACGGCGTACCATAGATTATTTACGGTGTTCATATACATGCCATGCATGCCATTGGATGATTGCTATAATAACTCTAGTCTTGTCTATGGCTAAAAATTTCAAATGACCCAATTGGATACAAAACTTGTATGAAAATTAGTCTTAAAAAATGATTTTAGTTTTAGTTTTTGGATAGATTTATACGTTCCGTGTCGTCGCCACTGGGGTCTAGCAGAACACCAGCGCTGCAGCGTGCTGCCAGTACGCTGCAGCATTAAAGCTGAGCTAGGCCCCCATTGTATGGAGGACTCTTTTTTGCTGTAATTTGATCTTTTTTGTTCATTTATTTTCTTTTCTTTTCTATACAATCTGTTTGTTAATATCCCTACAATGCCGAAGGGGGGGTGTTCTGCCCCCCCCCCCCCCCCCCCCCGCCGGAACAACGAATGTTCTACGACTTTTTGAATTTCCATGATTTTCATTGAAGAACTGCGCACCAAAGTGCAGCTGATTTTTAACGTGGTGATAGCCCTAAAATCAGCTGTTTGGTGAACTTTCCGAATGACCTCAGTAATGTTAGTGATGAGACAGATCAAGGCTTATCTTACAGAAAACTTACAGCATCTGAGAGGCAAATGGTTTTTTTTTGTGCTAGGTTTTGTTGTTTAACTTAAATGCCATTCGTAATGGTGTACCTACAAAACATCGTAAGGAAGTTGCATTTTGCGCAACTAAGTGGGTACTCCATAAATCCGCATTTTGGTCTATGTGTTGGAGAAACAACGATCACGCTAGTGAAGAGTTTGACCCTAGTCCAGGTAGTGGGAACATGAACATCAATTGTGTCAGAGTACTTTGGATCGAGGACAGAAACAATATTTTTCAAAGTATTTTTATTGGTAATTTTGTTTTGACCACTCTGTCTTTCATATTCTTCATTTCATAGCTAAAGAGGTTTCAGCTACTCGATACTCTTTCGATACTAATAAAACTCCTTGGTACAACATTTTAGACATTTGACATTTTGTTTGTTTTTTCGTAACTATGGTTATGAACTGAATTATTTTTTAATTTTTAAATTATTTCTTCATAAATTCAATAAAACATGGCACAAGTGCTGTGTTATGAGCTGCAAGAAGACAAATTGACTCAAGCTTCGGCTTTACATAAAGTTGTTTGCGTAAAGTGAAAAATAACTCAAAGATGTGTTATGTTTGTGCATTCGTCGGCATCAGGCTTTCGCAGTCCTCTGCAGGACATAGGCCTTTCCCAATGTGCGCCATTGCGCCCTCTCTTGCCGCATCCATCGTGCGGGTGCAATGCATTATGCAACTGTGAAAACTGCAGACTACAAGTACCTACCTACTCCAGGAACTAAGAGAAAAGTCCTCAGTAAGAAATTGATAAATAAAAATAAAACGAACATTTGTATGTATTTTCTCTTAATCTCTCAATAGTTTGAAATAGTCTAACTAAATTATGTAAAACTTTTCTTAATTCTTTACATGGAAAGGTTCATAAATACCAAATATAATTTACGTTAATAAATAAAAAATAAAACTTATTTGATTAAGGCACAGAATCCCGCGCGCCGCTATCTCGCTCGCAAATTTGTATGAAATGTTTTATTTTGTTATTTATATCATTATATATTTATTATTATTATTTGTTTTTTATTATTTATATGTTTTATTATATATATTTTGTTTTGATGGTTGTTTGATGCAAAGGAGATTGGAAAAAACCGTTTTACCCTATATCCTTTGCTTATTTTTCGCATACATTGTAGAGTCAGATACAGAATATTTTTATTGTATAAAACTGTGTACGAAGATCTCAAATTATCAAATGGAAACAACAGTTTATCTAGAATGGACATACAATATGGCATTTGAGATTATAAGGCAATTGGTTTAAGTTAGAAACTTAAAATAATACGTTTTTAAACATGACCTTAACTACTATAAAAACTAGGAATATGTAATATTATGTAGAGTCCTTATTATGACATAGGTACACTCCAAATTCAGGTAAGTATGTTGTTAGTGATTTGATCTGGCTTGTCTATCAGTGAGTCAGTCAGGTAGCCAGGACGAAGAATTGAACTAAAAAAAAATATTTTATGTCTCTACTTTACACAGAATATTACCTACTTTCTTCGAAAATGACATTGACCCACTGACTTTGAAACTATAAGTAAAGCAATTTACTGATAAGTAGATACAAAGGAATACTGTCTCCACTATAACTTGGTGGGAACAAGGAACTTGGAAGGTCGACGGAGTACCTAGAGCGTAAATAAATAATTTCGTTCCTATAAAACATCCAGATAACAAGCTTAAAGTTTATACTTAACGAAAACTAAAAATTTGTGTGATGAGAGAGATGTGACACGACCAAACTGAAAACTTTTTTAAATGCGAGGTTAATAATACGAATTACAACTATTTTTCACAGTTTGACAGTGAGTATATTGAAATGACAGTATAAAGGTTGCTAATACAAAAATACATTTTGTTCACGGTCATACAATACCGGCACTTTATTCCTGCCAAGGAGGGATTATGTTTTTTCGCGTATCTTGTATGTTTGTATGTAAACTTTGTACCTCATATCTCTCTAAGGGTGCCTTTCCACCAGAGATGTGCTATGCAGCTATGCTGCGAAGATGTGAATTCTACGCTATGAAAATATGTGACCGTTCCCACTAATACTAAGCAATGTAGCTGTGCGAGGAAGATGCGCTATGAAGATGCGCCGCCGCAAAGTAGCTGCGCGAGAAAGATGCGCAGCTCGAGCTATGCGATGTATCAATAGTAGGGAAGCGGCATAGCAGGCATCCATAGCACGCATCCATAGCACACATCCATAGCAAACATCCATAGCACGCATCCTTCCATATAAAAAACATAGTTGAATCCGTTTCCACCAATGCACCACTATGTGCACCAATTAATATGATTGGTGGATATCAAACGCATCCATAGCAACGTAGCATAGCACATCTCTGGTGGAAAAGCACCCTAACGGTTGGATGGATTTTGACAGTTAAGGTATCGTCGTTAGATTTCTCTCAATAACCAGTGTTCTTAGTTGGGTTTTTAAAATAAATTACCAAACTGGCGTATTTCTTCGATTCCCGCCTCCGAACAAACATTTGTGTCAAGCACATTGGTGTTTCACCTGAGTCTGGGTGTTTTCTATGTATTCTATGTGTGTGTTTTCTATGTATTTACAAAAAAATATGTTAGTATTCTATCAGTTATCTGGTTCCCACAGTAAAAGCTCTACTTAATTTGGGGCTAAATGGCGTTGTGTGAAATGTCCTGAATATTTATTTATTTGACTTTATCAAGTACATCTACTTCTTAGTTATTTGATTGTAACGGGTATTTATCGCGCTCAAAAATCGCTAATCAAATAACTATGTGTGATAATCGCGAAAGTCTACGAAAAACTATATCTACTTCTTACCTCGATGAAATGATGTTTTAAAACACCAACTGATAGTAGTTTTAAATAAAGGTGACCTGTGATCTTCGTCATCTACTTATTGCATTGACGGATATATTTTTCCAGAAATTATTGATACCTAGACAATCTGTAGAGTTTATTATGTAAAACCTAGGTCAAATAAGTCATTATTGGTACCAAAATATCATTTTACTTACCTACTTGTAACCTAGGGTTGTCTATAATGTATTTTTTAAGTTTTTTGTACTTACTTAATGAGCTGTCCCACTGCTGTGCAAAGGGGGGAGGCCCCATATTCTCCTAGGTCTCTTAGGCCTAGTTTTAGTACTTACCTGTGCTAAAAGCTTACTCTACGTTTAAGCTCTTCATTAAATATACTATGTTCAATCAGAATATAGTAATACCATTTCAAATTTATAGATATTTATCACAAACTTTTGGTTTTTGCAATAACATTTTTTTTTAATTATTCTAACCTTCAAGAAAAGTCACAATCAATGTCACTTTGATTCACCTTGCTTTATTTGTTCACTTTTTTATTGATTTATGAATCAATAATTAAAAATTTAGCTATCAAATGCATGTAATTATAAATTTACCGAAAAATCGTTATTTTGCGATTGAAATTTGTCAAGTTAAGCTCTCAGGTCATCTTTTTTGATGTTTTTATAAAACATTGTACCATACTATCCACTAGCCGTAAAACTAAAAGCTTTAATTTGAAAGTTCTTATTTGAAATTTTGCACATCTTCAAACCATAACATAACTTACCAGCAGATCTGAAAACACATTGCAAAAACCATCATAATTAGTCACAAATCACCAATAAATATATTTATAAAACGGGCAAGTATATCCGAGATTTTTCTCACGAAATTTGCAATTTCGAAAATCGATTGTCGCGATCATTTTTCTTGTATTTCGACGCGTGCGCCCTGTAGCGGCCGGTATCAAACTGGTACGTTCAAAAGACTGATCAAGTCTACTAGTCTGTGCAAAACCGCGTGGGCAACGTTGCCAACTCGCAACTATTGGCCAGAATTTCGCCAATCCAATAATTTGGGATTCCACCCCTTAGAAAGAACCAAAATAGAAGAATCACGACAATCTTAAATTTAATAGGATAAAAGGTAACCTGATACAGAAGGAAAATCTCTTGATGTTTTCAACTCCATAGTGAATCAATTCCTAAGTTAGCCAAACGTGCTCCATCCTCGACCACACACCGTCACTTTCCATCAGGTCAATGGCATGATAGCTTATAAAAAAATGATTAATAAAAATTGCAATGGTTAAATTACTAGTCCCCTTAGACTTTATTTCCATATAATAATGTAAGTACATACATATCATGAATAAATTAACATTATTTGATGTTATGAAAGAGACGCAGAAGTTACGTGAAGAAAACAATTGCAGGCACTAGACATAAACCCATTTTCTAGAAAAATCTTACTGTTTTGACATTAGTCTTGACTGCTTTAATAGTGCAGGGGCATTTCCGTGCTTCCCGACCAAAGATAAGAATTAAACTTACATAATTAAGTTCTGCGAGTTGGCAACCGCGCGCGTGGGCATCCGTTCAGGCAGATTGAATCACGCGCCATATCACTGCAAATTTCAACCTTGCCAATTAAAAATTAAAACTTACTTTTACATTAACCACCATAAAGCTTAATAAATTTACCTTTTTAATTGAACAATTTGTTTAATTGATCGATGTTTAAAGTATAAACTGAGCTTTAGAACTAAACATGGTGAGCAAGCGTGCTAGAATTCTTAATTGGCTAAAGTTCTCAGTCATTGGCAAGAATTTCTCAATTGGCTTGAAATTCTAGAACGCTGAGCTAACTGACTATTCACTTAATTATATGTCTTTTGGACACCATTGACGCCCAACTGTTATCGGTTTTTTATAACTTACGAGTACAATAAATTATAACTCCAAATGTGCTTGCGCGGCGTGCTACATACCGCTCGGTCTTGAGTCTCTTCAGCCATTCAGCCTTCCGCAGATCACCTCAATCAGTTTGAGGTGTACGAGGATAGACGTCCTACTCTACATTAACTCTATTTTGATCTTAATCAGGATTCAAGAAACTTTCTATTTTGTCTTATCTATAAACGTTTATTTTTGTTTTTTTACTGCTGCCACATACCGTATGAAAGAAAAAACAGCTTTCTTTTTTAGTGGCTAACTAGCCTAGAAATGAAGCTTGTTCTGTTTAGTCGAAGCCAGAGCTGCTAGCTTACTATAACTACATATATTGGCTATCTTGGCTAGAAAGACTAGACTCATGTTACCCGGACTTTCCATATGAAAAGGAAATGCAAATGCCAATTCAACAAGAAAATCTAAATACCTACAAACATAAATAAATATCTTTCTCTATTCAGGCAAAATGAATACGAGTCAGAATTAGGGGAAACAAGCTTTCAAAGCTCAAAAAGCTTGTTTCCCCTAATTCTGACTCGTATTTATTTTTCAAACAAGCAAAAAGAAAAAAAACAACTTTGGCAAGGTCTGCTTGCCGCAAAAGTCAGTGCAGATACTAAATTTGCCTGAATAGAGAAAGATATTTATTTATGTTTGTAGGTATTTAGATTTTCTTGTTGAATTGGTATTTGCATTTCCTTTTCATATGGAAAGTCCGGGTAACATGAGTCTAGTTTTTATAGCCAGGATAGCCAATATATGTAGTTATAGTAAGCTAGCAGCTCTGGCTTCGTCTAAACAGAACAAGCTTCATTTCTAGCCTAGTTAGCCACTGAAAAAGAAAGCTGTTTAATCGAAGCGAGAGCTGCTAGCTTACTATATATTGCATCTCGCATCTTGTATCTCGGGCATTACTGACAGTGGATATAAAACGATCACTTGTTGTTATCCCGGGGTCATTCACAAAGCTGGGAATATGACAATGACCTTTGATTTACTGATTCAAACGGCCGCAACCGGTGGAATGTCAGGATCTTGTTATTTATTTATTGATTTGTTGATAGACGAGCTGCTTTCGTTGATGTGCCAATGTCACAGTGTTAGATTTTTATATTTTTTTTAAAAAACCTTGCTTACCTTGGAGGTGGTTTTGTGACGAATGTATGCGTAGAATGACTTGTCTCTGTTCTCTAAAATATTCGCTTCATATAAGCTCCTCTGTTTTTTTAAGAGCGCAGCACAGTTGTTTTTCACTTCACGGTATTTTTTTTAAGTTTTGAAGTTTTGAATGGTTTCAGATAACTGAAATAAACCAAAAAAATAAATAGTTTCAAAAGCTCAATTGTGCTCTAGAACTATTGTGTCACGAAACAAAGTGTTAAACACTTAGGCGCTTTGGCCTAGGCTGTAAGCTCATTTATCTATAAAATAATAATTAATAAAATAAGCAGTTTCAGTTTCTACTAAAATAAGAAGACAGGAAGGTAACTTCGATAGGATTTTGCCTTTAATTATTTAGATTGGTACACGCGAAACTTCAAAAGCGTGTGGCGCGTATACGCGCAAATATCGGTGTTTGCGCTAGGTTTTTTCTAGCGAGTGTCAGAAGCATAAGGCGCGTATACGCGCGACATTATTATTATTGTTTATTTATTTTATTATTATCACTAAAACAATCATTTTAAAATGCCGAGAAAAATGAATGACAGATATATTTATAAACCTTTTTGTCCCTTTTAAAACACCTGATAGGTGCAAAAGCCCCTTTCCGTTGCGAGGAAGTGCCAATAAGTCCTTCAAAACAACTCTACAATGATCATAGTAACAACAACAATTGCTTAATTCAATAGTAAAAGTGACCTTTATTGAGAGTAACAAGGACGCTGTTTTTGCGTTCGACGCAATAGGTGAAAGACGCAAATAGGGCCAAAGGATAACAAAAAAAAACATCAGAGGATACGCTCTTCAAAGCGTGTTTTTGCTCTCCTATGATGAAAAAATTTAGAAAATCTTAGATTTTAATGCCTCGGTCATTTTATTGAGGTGTAACATCCTTCCTCTCGCTTTCCTACAATCTGTGAAAGTAATTTCGTGAAAAGGGACGGAAGTATGTAACAGGAAGTTGGCCGTCCGATGGTACCAAACCCAGAAAATGAAGTAAAATATTTTAATATTGCTTATTATCAAGGTGAGATGTCAGATTTTTCTTTTTTACGACTAGGTACAATAAAGCTCTCTCGTTTTTTATATAAAAAAAACTGTCATAAATGTTATCTTACTTGTGTCTGCATGGAAGGAAGGTTACTTTATAATAAGTAATGCGTTTTTGGATTACTACATACGAGTTCTTGGCATCGATTATTTTGTAACCCACTTTTTAAGATAAATAAAGAATAAATATGTGAATTATTTTATCATATCATTTCGATTTGATTAAATTATGTAGGTCATTTCCTACCCTAGTATTTTTTTCAGTTCATCTTATTATCTAAATGCGTCACGTGATAATCTAAAAGTTGACACGTGTTTTGGAACTTTTTAGGTTCTTATGACATGCGGGTTTCCTCACAATGATTTTCTTCGCCGTTGAGCACATGTTTTAATGCACACACAGACTTTTTGAACAGTAAAACCTTATGCTTTTGCCTAATAGGCATAAAGACCGGGTTCGAACGAACCCACGACTTTCGGGTCGAAAGTCAAGGCACCCACCTCCCAAACGACCAAAACCCCATGGTGGCTGACTTCTGCGCATTAGAGGGACCCCGGGATATCCGAAGAACTCGTACCTGTGCATCAAGAGATCGCCTAGCTCGTCACTCGTTTACATAAAAAAAAATCAGTGAAATTTTACTCGTAATGGCTAAGAAGAAATATAATTTCCAACTTGAATCAGAGCTGATGAAGCTTGTCACCGATCCCCCAATAAACCTTCAAATTCTACGCACTACGACACTACGCTGAGTAGGTACAGTGGCAATTGTAGTCAATTCCAGCCGAATTCAAACTACAACCAGACTTAGACCTCCAAAATTTTGTAGTCTTACCAATTCCGATCTTATACTCTTGTAATAAAGGCTATTGCGAATAAACCTGACCATTCCTGAGTGTATACGTACGTGGTTTGCATGGTATAAGTTCAAAGTCACCGCTGAGGAGTTGCAGTGAGATTGAGGAAGTAGTTAGGACATTTTGGGTGCTGGGAACTGCCTGGTTGACATTCTATGGTGGTTTTGGACTCATTTCAAAAGTAAACGTTAATAATTCACAGCAAAAATAATCTGATAAAGAAATAATTAACATTGAAGGCCCAGAATCCCGCGTGCCGTTATCTCGCTCGCACATATTTTCTACTTTTTTAAAGATATAAATTGACTGAGTATAAATTTCACAAACACGTTGTATCTATGCAGTCAGAATTTTGGGTTTCTACATTCTAATGACAGTGACAGCGGGGCGAGTGCGTCGCCCGAGCCGAGCTGCAGCGAGCTGGCTCGAGCTAGGTACCCGGGTTTGCTAAACGATGAATAAAACTTAAATTATTATCAATAAAGGGTACCGCCAGACACAAATCCATAGGAAAACTTCTAACGGTAAAAATTAAAAGTTTGACAAAAATTCGATTAAATGTTTTCAAGTCTTATTTGCCATATCTGTGTTTAGAAACTGTAACTGAATATGCGTATTTTTTTTCTGGTGATTACAAATTTACGGTGTATAAGCTGGTGCAGCATTGTTTCCAGCGCTCGTCAACTTTCAGACATTTTTGATGGTCAGCCCCAAAGCCAGAGACTAAAATGGCGTTGTGTAAAATTATGGCCATAATATTTATTGATGTGCAACATTTTTCCTCTCGCTTTATGTGAATTTCGTGAAAATGGGACGGAAGTTGGCCGTCAGATGGTACAGTCAGCATCAAGAGTCGATAATCACATTCAGATTTTCAAAATCGCTTTACAATTAATGTGGTGTACAGTTAATTTAGGACTTTGATGATGTTCACTCAATACTAGCGCTTGTCATGTTGGGTGATTAAGCTATGATAAATTATGTAAGGCGATTATGAAAATATGAATGTTGTTATCTATTTTTGATGCTGACTGTACCAACCTAGAAAAATTAAGTAAATAGAATTATTCCCTAAAACGAAATGTTATATGTATCATCATAATAATAGGTGACTAACTTATATAAATATATTTAGTAATAAATCCGCTTAATTTCTGTGGACTCGCCGAAGTTTGAAACGAGTTTGTCTCTCGTTTCAAACTTCGGCGAGTCCACACCTCCTGATGATGCCTCGTGTAGAGGCGAAACACGTGTCGTATCTTTAAACTTTGGTTTTCTGTTCTTTGGCTCTTTGGTTTAGTTGAACTAAAGTTAAGTTAATTAGGTGACTAACTGTAAGGTTGTTGCTGTGTGTTTGTAAAAACGGGTTTTTTATCTTCTTTGGACATATATCCGGGTTTAACCCTATTTTTTTTTAATTCAATACTTCAGGCTCTTTTTTTTAGCAACATCTTGGAGGTGATCATATAAAGTAGCCCAACAGTGGTTTCATTCTCACGACCGTCGGATGTGCAATT
Source organism: Lobophora halterata (assembly GCA_932526365.1). Lineage (NCBI taxonomy): Eukaryota > Metazoa > Arthropoda > Insecta > Lepidoptera > Geometridae > Lobophora > Lobophora halterata. Next base: position 4,755,347 of record OW052026.1, read on the forward strand.
CATCCGTCACCAACCCGGGACCCACTAGTGTTGGACTGTGAATTATCGATGTCCATATTATGCCCATATTCATATTCCCCATATTCATATTCCCCATATTATCCTTAGTACAGGTATCCCGCTGACCTTGAATGCGCAGAAGTCGATTCTTAGATGTGTTTGACGGGATGGGTGCGACACGACAGGGAAGGCGCCTGGCGCCGGCGTCTGTTGGTCGCTTAGCCACCTTCCCGCCGTCTCGCCCAACCACCAAAGCTCCCCTCCACTTTAGTCAAGCATTATTAAACCGTGAAGATACCTATAGTATCTTAGTAGTGACCGACTTCAAAAAAAGGAGGAGGATCTCAATTCGGTTTGTTTTTTGTATGTTTGTTACCTCAGAACTTTGTTGCTTAAACCGATATGAAAAATTATTTGAAAGGATATGCAGATAGGTCCCATGGAAATTTTATAAAAATCGGTTCAGTCATTTGGTTTTGAAATCACAATACATAATTAAGTGTCGTCCCTAAGTATCGTGATTAAAAATAATCAACTTATACCTGTGTTATGCAAATAACGTTTCATTCATTCTTTCATTCATATATGTTTTTCCAGCTCATAAATTATATCCATACCAAATTTCAACTCAATTGGTCAAGTGGGTTTGGCGTGAATGAGGGACAAACTTTAATCTATATATATTTTTATCTCTTTACATAGACTAATATTCCATAGGGATAGTACGTAGTAATGAAATGAACAAGGTTATGTGAAAATGATTACTTTTATTTAATAAGATATTTTTGGAAAAATAAACTACTTATGTAAATCTTTATATTTTCTTTATCGTCAGAAACTTTCGCCCGAATAATATTAATAGGATCACGTAGAATGAGATAATCTAATTTCTACAAAATAATAAAATTTAAATGTAAACTAAACCTACATACAATTATATTGAAAATAAACGTTGAAAGAATAAGCGTAGCAACCGTAATCTCTGTTTTTCCACCACAATTAGGTAGACTAGAGACGATATATCAGAGTCAAATGGAAAATAAATAAAAGTACGCCCGGACAGGCGAGGTAAAATATTACATAAGCAACAGCTAAGATGGGATCTTTCAGCGAGATATCTTCCAGACAAACTATTAGTTATTATCTGTTACGCATGACAAGATAAATTGCTCTTTGAATTTCTGGTGAAATTTTTGTACTGAAACGTAGCAAGGAAATTCTGAAATTTAGTTTGAAGGTCGAAAGCAAAAAGGTTTTTGCTGGATCTTATTTGAAATGAGAAACAAGCTTTTGCCCGCAGCTTCGTGTACTTATTATGATATTTCAAGAAAAATCATAATAAGTACTCTAAATCAAAAATACTTATATATATCACGTGTAAAAAAATACCTTCGAGGTAAAATATTTGTAAAATTCTTTTTGCTTTATTTGTCACGTAGGGGTTTCGTATACCTAATAACCAGTAGTTAGGTATTTAACTTAAATTATTTTTCTACATAATAATCATGTTCTATACTTGTTTGAGATTTTAGATTGATTGATTTGAGATGGTTTGTTGGTGTTCTAACAAAAAAAATATTTTAGCAAACCTTTTGGCTAGAGAGAGGCTTATGTGTTTATATCTTATACACTATTTTTAAGTAATACCTACACATAATATTTTAAATTTGTATGTGATATATAACAGTCATAAAATAGGGCAAAAAAATTCAGGCGCTACGTCAATAAAAATATTTTTCTATATTTTTTATTTCTTTTTACCTAAAGCCTAGTAATTTAAACTTATAATTTAAAACTCTAGCCCTTTTACATAACTTTTTTGCCTTTCGCCTCGGAAAAAATATATTAGAATTAGGCTAAATTTAATATTAAGCTTTTTGGAGCGTGTTCAATGTTCTTAGAATATTTCAATTTTCAATGTTCAAAATTTCAATGTTCTTAGTAATGGAATCAAAATATGTGGCAAAATTTCATCGACAAATTCGCGACATTACAAAGAAACACGGTCATTCGCCCTCTCACATCAAATCATTTTTAATTATGTATGGTGATCTTCAATCTTCCCATCAGGCAGATATTAGACGATTATATGAAATGGTACTCCGGGATACTTCTATGGACACACATAGGTAATCAAAAATTTGGCAAATATTCATCGACACATTCGCGACGGTAAAGAAACAGGGTCATTCGCCCTCTCACAACCAACATTTCTAATTATGTATGTTGATCTTCAATCTTCCCATCAGGCAGCTATTAATGAGATGGTACTCCGGGATACTTAAATACTTCTATGGAGACACATAATAAAAAAAAATGGCAAATTTCATCGACAAATTCGCGACACTATAAAGAAACAGGGTCATTCGCCCTCTCACAACAAATCATTTTTAATTATGTATGTGATCTTCAATCTTCCCATCAGTAAGGCAGCTGAGACGATAATATGAGATGGTACCCCGGCCAATGGCTGGCCAGAGGTCTGTGACCTCTTTTTGCACAGGATGGGGCCAACGTTTCGGAAATGGGTCAACGCGAATTTAACCATCATATTTGGGTCATGCAGAATTGATCGGTTTATTTCGTTGGGACAATTCTGTGGAGATGAAAAGTCCACGGAATTAATTCGAGACTGAGTTTGGAGATTTTTGAAGTTTTTCAAAAAGTGAAAGCAGGCAAAAGAAGAGATCCTATGAAGCTATGAGATTTTTAAAGTTTTTCATAAAGAGGGAGGAGGCAAAAGAAGAGTGAAATCACTGGGCTTTCAAGACTGACTTTTCAAATGTCTCAAGGTGGACGAGCGCTTGTAGCAGCTTTGCACCGATGTTATGGTTATAGGCAGGTGTGATCTCTTACAATCAGGAGAGCGTCTAGCTAGACTCGCTATTCGTTAACATATTATTTTTTTTACAATTCGAATATTATTTTTAAAATTTTAGCAGTACCTAAGCTAAGCCATGGAAAAACTGAATCGTTGTCAAGAATGTTTAGCCAAATTTAGCTAAATCCTTTCAGTTATTCTGCATGATCGAGGAGCAAACTTAATTTCAAAATCCATCCTAACAAACTTTGCATTTATAATATTTTAATTGTTATTTTTTTTTTCAATTTATCCTTCAGTTGATTTATCGATAACAATAAACTGATTGACTACCCCTAGTCCATAAATTTCACTTGCAACACAGTGCGCCCGCATGGCGACCCTGTGCGATGGAGGTGGCAATACTGGATGCTCGTGAGATTCGCACCAAGGCTATTGAAGGACAACGGACCCATCCGGCGACAATGTTCTAAGGGTTGTCAAAACAAAAGCACTTGCTTTATTTATATCTATAAAGAGCTTTGTCCTGTTTGTCTGACAGACAGGCTTCAGGCGGCGGCGTCTTAATTGGCATGCAATGATGCAATTTGGTCGCGCGATGAAAATTAGCCATATGAATGATCGTACGATCAAGGACAATCTGAAGAGATTAGTGTGTTTAATCTTGTCGTACGACCAAATCGCATCGTTTGCTCGTACGATCATTAGCCAATTAGGACAGCGCCTCAGGCTAAACTAGTGGATATACATTATTTTTGTTTAGTGCACATTAATTTATTTTTAATGTACTCTAATACTATTACAATACAGCCAAAGTAGGCATAATTATAAATACCATTTTTTTTTAATTTTATAAATTTAACCCAACGCTATCTAGCCCCATTTATTTCGAATATAATCTCAAGCAATCACTGTATTAACATCAAGTTTGTAACCTGTACAGTTACTGAGTAAGAATGTAACATAGCGACTCCAAATTTTCACATATCGAGGAGAGGATATGTGAGGATTGGTACCCATCTAGACGGTACCCAACGGTTTCCTCCGTGCCAACGGTAAAACAATATAGATACTATCTATCTACTTCGCTTGTTATTTTTTAATTTTTTGGTAACTTTTGGCGGTGATGGTAAAAATAAGGCTTTAGAAAGTGTACGTACGTACCTACGTCCTCGTAATATTGACTCACATTAATTATAATTATTAAATTATATTTTTATCTAACTTGTCATCAAGTATTGTCGTGGCAGCCCTAATCTCTGGTTGACCGCTGAACTTAGAGTGCCACTAACACAGAGCTGAATGGGTGAAGGGAAGAAATAATCAGCGGACTATGAGTGTGAGTCAACATTACGAGTACGTACGCACGTACACTTTCTAAGCCTTATTTTTACCATCATCGCCGAAATTTACCAAAAAATTCAAAAGATACTTCATATTCAATAGATACTTATCTAAAATGCTTGTTATTTTTTTAATTTTAACGGATAATTTTACCGTTGGCACGGAGGAAACCGTTGGGTACCTTATTCTTATTCTGAGTAGGGGGTACAGCGGTCAACACTGGCGTCCCGTTGAAGGGTGCATTGTGTCACGATGTTTTCCTTCGACGTTAAAGCACATGTTTTAATGTACACATAGATTTTTTGAAACAGAGCTTGGAAAAACTAAGTAAATACTAATCTTTTGTACACGTAGGTTAAACACAGGATGTGCACAGGAAGGAAGTCGATCGAGTGCGAAATCCGATGTGTGGTCTACCCTCATGAACTTGACATAGAGACTTCAATTGGCTATGCGGGCAGACCACCCAATGAATCCTTAGTGGGAGATAATTGGCGATTTTAATCAGGGCTTTCATCAGATATAAATGTCATTGTTCTTCTAAAAACTGCATGTACTTACTACTTTTATGTTTACTTGAAGGAGCTATTGTTGAAACCACTGTAAATAATGTACCATACTGACAAAATTTATCATTCGCCAATTCTATAATAAGCTAATATGCGTTCCAAACGTTAACCTTTTTGTTATGTTTATATAACCTAGGCTAATATCTACACTGAATTTATAGGTTCTTTTGTACCACTTTTTATGAATAAAGGAACTTTTAAAATTGAATTGATTGAATCAGGGCTTTAGGAAGCGCGAGCTGAGTGGATGAGTTCGAATTCCGGTGGCAGTCATGGGCAAACTATCACTACTTTTAACAAGTGTCGAGATTAGGCGCTCTCCTGATGGTAAGAGATCACGCCTTCCCATATCCATAACAGCGCTACACAGGGCTTTCATTTTCATAGGCCCGTGCAACAATGCTATATCGACTATGTCGATTGTCGCTCGTCTTTATATGGACATATTTTCATTGTGATTCTATACCTTAATACTTCTGTGTCTACAACTAACTAAATTTTGAAGTTCGTGCCTACTAATTTCATTCACAAATTGCAAAAAGCTCACGTGAAAATATGTGATTTTTTTATCATAGATCAATTAGAAGTAGGTACGATCGATCTTCCGGATTAGTGACAGGTGTTAGCGTGTATTTAAAATCACGAAAGGAAGTCAATTTCCGAAATTCTCATTATCACACCTCCAAATCTATGCTAATCTTTTGCCAGAGATTTTCTACGATAACATGACTCACCTATTCAATCCAGTTCACCTCTTTATGGGTATCTATTATCCAAAAACAAGTAGGTACTTTTAGATAGTTTTTGTTTTTCTACAGTCAACATTCGTGTAACATTTTGGGTGGGTCATATTAAATAAGAAGATCTCTATTACATCATGTCATGTCCACTTCAAGGCGACGTTTAAAAATACTTTTATAAACTATTTTTAGAAGAATATATTTCCGGTTATGTAGAAAAACAATTTTATTAATTATCTTGGATGTTATATTAATAATTATAAGAATCTTTATTTGTTCAAACAATTTAAAACTAAGGTACATAAATAAAAAAACTCAGGACAATACAAAGTAATGACAAACAGGAGGTCACTCAGCATTATATCATTAGTATGTCAAATCAGTTTTTAAATGAAATTTCTCACCGGTCAAAAGTAAGTCAAAATACGGCCGGAGACCTCGAGAAAGACCTAATCATTAGTATGTCAAATAAGTTTTTAAATGAAATTTCTCACAGGTCAAAAGTAAGTCAAAATACGGAGACCTCGAGGAAGAACTAAAAACACACTCTCTCGAAATAACACACACTCGAAGAACACTAATGAATGACACTGATGGCATATACCTGTAGGTATATTCTGTAATTCTGCCCATTTTTATGGTATATGGTATGTATACCAAAAGATTTTAATAACCAAAAAAACTTAAATGGGTAATGCATAACGCAATACTATGGTACATAATATTACTTATTCTTTGGCAATACTTTTTATCTGTGCAGTCAGAATTTTAGTTTACAACAAAATGACAGATTGACAGCGGGGCGAGTGCGGTGCCCGAGCCGAGCTTTTGCGAGCTGGCTCGAGCTCGGTACCTCCCCGTGTTTGCCAAGCGATGAATGAAACTCCTAAAAAATGATATCAATGAGGCGTACCGGTCGACACAAGACCATAGAAAAACGACTAACGGTAACAGTATGTCCAATTTTTACAATATGGTGTATATTGTAAAAATTGGACATACTGTTAACAAATTGGATACACTGTCACAAATTTTTAATTACCAATAAAAATTAAATGGACAATGCAGAAGGGGCACAACTACTTTTTATCTGTGCAGTCAGAATTTTTGATTTTTACAAAATGACAGATACTCAGCGGGTAGAGTGCGGCGCCCGAGCCGAGCTTTTGCGAGCTAGCTTGAGCTAGGTACCCGAGTTTGCCAAACGATTAATAAAACTTAAATTATTAAGGTTACCGCCTGACGCAAATCTATTAGGAAAACGACTAACGGTAATAGTTATAAATTTTTTATCAAATTTATTTAGATAAAAAATTGACTTAATTTTTTCAAGTTTTTTTCCATATCTGAGTTCAGTAACGGCAATTGATTATGTGTATTTTTTTTTGCAATTAAAGACTTGTGGTGCGTAGATAGCTCAATTGATCCCCAGATGGTGTTGTGCCGGGGCGCCGCCCCTAATTAAAACATTCATTGACATCGTTAGTACATACACGTCCGTCAATGCAAATGTACGTCTCAAGGTCTCCTTTTTGTGCATATTTCGGGATCGAGCAGACTATCGGTAGACAGTGACAGGAATAAGAATGCAGTGTATAGCTAAATGCGGTTCATAAATTATGAAAGCGTCTGTCTGTATTTACAGCTAAAAGCTAATTCCGACGAGAGCTTTTGAGTAGGTATCGCATTTCCCTTGGTAACAGCGAATACTAACATTACCTACAAACTTAAGTTATCTTAAATCTATCTAATAAGTTAGTTAGAAGTTTAGAACATAACAGGGTGTAAACTAAACATAGTTCAATAGTTCAATAGTATTTATTGGTAAAAATTATTATTACAGGTCAAAAAAAGTTAAGAACTTGGCTGTATAATATACCTACTTATACACGTCTTATAATAATAAAATTAGTTACATAAGTAAATTCAAAGAAACACAAAATAATAATTCATAAAAATAAGTCAATTCACAATAAATTAATTAATTACAATAAATTATCAATAGATTTAGAATTATAGTCATTACTTGGTAAGTTAACATTATTGTATGTCCGAGACGGACAAAAACTTTTGAAACATAAAATTACGATTTAAGACCTGTAAACAACATAGTTTTTGACTATAAAGTGTTTGTATTTGTATTTGACTATGGCAAAAGTAGTTTTTCATTTCTCATCATTAAAGTTCAACTTCGTGCATGCTTTTCGGAAACTTAAACTGCATTTTAGGCCTTTGTGCTAAAAAGTGATTGCTTATAAAATCTCTCTGAAGAGGTTCAGTTTTTAATAGGCTTCATGTAAGAAGTTGAGAACTTTTTTCAAATATCGAACTTCGATCTGTCTAAAAATTCAATATGGCGGCTGTAAGGCACCAAAATGAGTGAACAAAATGACAAACAACTATCTTAGCCGCAGGGCTATTCATTAATTTGTCATTAGTTCTCGTTATCGAATGGTACGTCAAATCTGACAAAAGCTGGCCGACCTCTCGAAGCCGATAGCGACAGAAATCCTATGGTGACGTCATTTTTTCCCCAGTCTTGACCATCGAATTCGATAACGAGAACTAATGACAGCTTAACGAATAGCCCTGCTGGATGGATTTCGGTAAATGAGGTAAACATACCTCATTGGTGCTTTTTGGTCCTGGGAGTATCAAGAACAAAAATAAAGTCTCAAAAATATGTTTTTGGAAATAATATTTCGCTTTCGGGTTTTCAGTTTTTATAAACTTTAAGCTTGACAATTAATATATGCGGGCGGTACCACTCTAACCAGGTTCGATTTCAATTTTATTTCGATTTAGAATGTAGATTCCGTTTTCCCATTTCCAAGACAAACTCTACATTGTAGTCCCTATCTGTTACTACAACGCTGGTAATCTTCCTCTGTTCGTTATAACTCCTTGTTTCCAAGAAGAAAGTTTATTTATGGAAGATAATGGTCCAATTGTAAAACAGAAGTTATCTGCACTTAATAACAGAGCTTCTATTATTAATGTGGAATAAATCTTATTGACAAGATACAACGGAGAGACAGACAGACAGACAGATAAAGTTAATTAATTGTAACGATGTTATTATATTACATTCAATATTAGGTTTTTATAAAAAATAAAATATTTGTGATATTTAACATGAGCATTTATGAAAAACAACGGAATTGTTATTCTTAAAGGGCATCCTCAAATTCGAATTCTATACAAAATGTTTCGGACAAATACTCAAAAGTACGCCGTATTATAGTAATTTCTTCACACTATTCGTTTCGTCCATGTTTTTTGATTTCGTCAACAAAAAAAGTGAAAGGTTTCATACTTTAATTTAGATTTTATACGTGTTTTAAAATTAACCCTACTAACTTAAAAACACGTATAAAATCACTATGAACTATACGTCACTTATTTTTCTGTAAAAATAAGTGACGAGGCAAGCAATACGTTAAAGTCTGAAGCCTCGATGACACAGGGCTAATTTACAAGCTACAAGCCAGCGAGTTCGCAAGTAGCTTGTGAACTCGCCGCGTGTCATCGGCTATTTTACAATCTGCTAGTTGAAAATCCTTCTGGACCGCTATCTTGCTCACTCGCTAGTTTTGCATTTCGCTGGCTTGTGACTTGTTAATAGCCTTGTGTCATCGAGGCTTAATGGTAGATATGAAATTACGCCTGCTCATGACAAAGCAGTCTTTCAAAAAAAATTACGATGCAGCACGGTCAATTTCAATCAGAGCGCCCGACTACATCCCAAAGCAAGCTCTAGACTGGAACCCGCAGGGCAAGAGAAAGCGTGGCCGTCTCAAGCAGACTTGGCAAAGATCGGTGGAGTCGGAGGCCATCGGTAAATCCTGGAGCAAAGTCAAACGTGAAGCTCAAGACAGATCGCGGTGGAAGTTTACTGTGGACGCCCTCGGCCCCACTTGGGGGTCATAAGTCAAGTAATTCACGGTTAAGTAGCGCTGATACACTTTGAAAATTTTAGTGGCCTTCTCAAAAGACTAGTAAGTAGTAACTACAGTGCCCTTCAAATTCAATGCTTGCCTAATTTAGTGATAGAGTTTCAGCAGTCAAACAAAATGGTTATAAACGATTAAGGTTAAATCGATTTATCGATAACTCAATCGAAACCAATTTAATGATGACCTTGTCTGGGTCTGAGTTCGAGATGAAATTGGGCTTAAATATTTGGGGACTAATTTTTATTAATATTCTTGAAATTTACATGAAAATTTCCCAAATAATATTATCTATATTTTTCATCTCATATCTAATCAACAGTTTAATGTGATACGTTGGTTTTCCATCAGTATGCATTTTAATCTAGAAAATCTCTTATTATATTAAAAATACGAGATTTTTTATCGACTCTACCAGTTCCAAATTTGTTTTATTAAACAATGCAGGAAAATTTTATATTGATGTTTTACTTAACTAAAAAAATAGGAACCAAGTATAATTTCTGTATGTACTTACTTACCTAATTAAATTACTTATTATGAGTTAACTGTAAATGTAAAATATGTTTAGATTTATTTGTAATAAACAATTAATATTAATATGTAAACAAATTACTTATAGGTATATAACGCTTTGGAAAATCTGTAATGTTATGTATTTTAAATAAACAATTTCAATTTCAATTTACGTAAGTAGGTAAAAAATATGAACTTAGAAAATACCGTAGAACATTATTTCACCCTGTATTCAAAGAACTCATACAATTTGATGTCTTCGCAAGAGTCATAAACACTGAAATAGTTTTTAATGCGTTTTACCGGTTTGTTCATCTTTTACCCTTCATGTTAGAATACACATATACCTATAATATAAGTACTTATATATGCTTAGTAGATGGGTAGATACCAAACGCAGTAGCTTGTCAGTTTAGTAGTAAATGTCCTTGCGATATTCTTCTGGGAAAGTGCTCCAGTGTGGTATAAATTGTAAGCTGTTTTATAAAATTGAGTAGGTAAGCGTAATTCGGTCAAATTTTAATCACCATAAAGAAAAAAAAAGCATAGTCAGTTGCCGTTACTGAACACATACACGGCAAAAAAACTTTAAAAAATTAAGGCAATTTTTTGTCAAAATCAATTTGAATAAAATTGTATTAGTCGTTTTCCTATGGATTTGCGTCAGGCAGGCGGTACCTTTAATTGATAATAATTTAAGTTTTATTCATCGTTTGGCAAACCCGGGTACCTAGCTAGAGCCAGCTCGCAAAACCTCGGCTCGGGCGCCGCGCTCGCTCCGCTGTCACTCTGCCATTTTGTAGAAATCCAAAATTCTGGCTGCACAGATGCAACGTAGTACCCTGTCTGAATTGCCCATTTAATTTTTTTTGGTAATTAAAAAATGCTGGTATATAAGAATTAATAGATAACAGATGTATTTTAGTGTGTGACTTTATTTGTTTAATAGGTGAAGGATAAAGTTTTTTTTTTGAGATAAATAAAAATCTAAAAAATTTAAGTCTAAAGTTAATTTTGTTTGTCTGTAGTTCCGGGTAGAATATTGCACCTCAAATTTCCAGCACTTTGCGAATGCGAGATAGAAATAGAGCTATTTCATATACATATATTTATCTATTATTCTTGATCTATTTTTATAATTTTGAGTTATTATCTTGTAGTATTGGCTAGAATTTTTGCAACGTTGTTGTAAGCCTTGGAGCAGTTTAAATACATCGACACCAAAGCTGGCCTTCACGAGGAAAGACTGAATCTAATAACTTGGAACCAAAGAAAAACACCATCGTTTTCAGTGACTCGCAATAATTCAGTTATTTCAAAGGACGAAGTTTACGAACTGCAACCAACGTCTGGTGGTCGTAAAGTGCATCTTCAACTTTCATTGAGCTTTAACATGTATACCTACAGGATGTTATACACTGTGATGGTGAGGTGATAAAATGGCAAGCTCTGAATATAAAGGTGCAGGTTCTGGTCATGAGCAGGCGTGATTTCTTGCCATCACTCCTGATCGCCTAGTTCGTCTCTATCTGTTTCATAAAAAAATTACTAAGCAGTTACCTAGCTTCACATTCCTAACTGTTAAGGCAAGTAATCTAAGTTAGCATCTATTGGCAGCCTATACCTAAGTTCATTGTACTGCACTGCAATTGCAGCTGCATTCATGTCACGTATCGTCTAGACAAACCTTGTTGTATGTAAATTGTCAATTGTCATTTTGATTTTCGGCAACGCATTTTGTATGCGCAAGCGCACGCGGATTAAGGCGAGTGTGCTTAATTGCATGGTAGAGTAGGTCTTTACCTAGGTTACCTAGGTATTTTGTATACACGGTCAAAGTTTAATCACCATAAAAAAAATACGCGTAGTCAGTTGCCGTTACTGAACACATATACGGCATTAAAACTTGAAAAAATTAAGACGAATTTTTGTCAAAATAAATTTGATTATAATTGGATAACAAAAATTGAAACTTTCAACAAGTTGGTAGCAAAATTTACAGGTACTCTTTCAATATTTGTCAATCAGTTCTAAAATTATTTTACTAGCTCTATTATTTAATTAAAGACCTACTTAAAACTGGGTACACAAAGTATTTAGATGAACTCTTGACACTGTGTTAGTAGGTACTTACTTTGAGGTGTACCTATCCAGGGGTAATTCTGCAATAGCTACGCTAGACAGCAGACTAGCTAGTCTTGTAGTTACTCACTTACTTTAGGTTAGGCATGGAATTGATTGCTACTTCTATTTCTTTGTCACATAGTGATATGATTTAATTTTGTCACAGTGAAATCACCGTTGATTTTTCATCAGTGGCCTAATGTGATAATGTCACTAAATGTGTTTAAGTATTCACACATGACGCGACGTCACGCAATCACTCCCGCTCACAGTCAGAACACTACTGATTGTCTGTTATTGTTATTTACGATATGATTAAAATTGTGAATTGTGACAATTATTATGACATCACAGCGTACAAAATCGCCTGCCGAGGCGCGCCGGAAGAAAGTAACAAGTGTTATGTATGATCAGTTTTATACCATGATAAATAACATGTTAATCGGTATACTCTCCATGCCTACTTTAGGTTCTAAATATTTATATTTTCAACCGACTTCAAAAAAGGAGAAGGTTATCAATTCGGTTGAATATTTTTTTTAATGATTGTTACCATGAACTTTGTTGTGTATAAACTGAAATTCTTTGAAGACATAGATACCTACATTACCTACTATTAGATTGGTGCCATAGAAATGTCATCGTAGTTTTAACATCAAAATAACTGAAAAAAATAATTATGTCGTCGAAATAAACGAAATCGCGTATTTTGCTTTCCTGTGACTTTTCAGTGGTGTTTTTCTTTTCAGTTACGGTCACTAAAACAGTCCATTTGGAGTCGGTTGTAGGTACTATTAAAACCTTGATTATTAATTGCAATGCATATTAACAAGAGTTAGCTTTGCCTTAAGAAACATAGCATGCCTAAATTAAGAGCCAGCCATTGTGTAATGTCTACTTAGGTATCCCATCCTTTTTAAAAATCTAAAGGTACCCTGCATCAACTACGATTGCATAACATCAATATTTTTTGAAGATTAGCATATAACAATAGGTTGGATTTCCATAATACAAGCTTGCTTAGTTTAGGGCTAGATGGCGTAATAATAACACACAACGCCAAAAAAATATTGAAAAAAAATGCGAATGCGAATGCGGATTGGTGGATGTCACATGTCGCAACATTATTATCTCTGTTCTATGGCATGCAGATTTCCTCACGATATTTTTTTAAGAATGAATATTTTATTGTCAAAAACTGTGTGAATTTGTACAAGGTGGTAGAGTAAAAAAACAGAAACAACGGCTTATCCTTTCGGACATAGAATAATAACTTAGAATTTAATTAAATTTATAAACAGAGTAGAATAATAAATTACACTAAATATAAAAAAAAACTATAAATAACCTAGTCGGTTAGCACCACCGACATACTTAGAATTAAATATAAGATATACTAAAATAACACCTAATAAACTAAGTTAACTTCTATTTCTAATATTTCCTTCTCCGTTGTAAGAACTTGGGATGCGCTCATAGATTTTTTCGACCGCAATAAAACCATTTACGCATGACTGCCACCAGGATTCATTCAAACCCATACCATCATTTTGCTAGACAAGGGACTCATCCACTTGGCCACCACGTCACGCTTTAGTAAATAAAACAAAATAAATAAACGCATCTATTTATTCCTAGCAACACCAAACTACAAGAAGGTAGACCAATAAACAACGTTTAGTATGAAAAAGGAGAACGGAAAGAAGAAGCGAGAGAACCGATCGATGTATACTGCTGTTTCCCTCCCGTTGCAGAAGGTTTCGTATTGGGGGATGGTGGTGGCTGTTGAGGCTCGAGGGTCTACTGCTGTCGGGAATATGTGCTGGAAACAAGTTTATAAAAAAGATAAAGATAATTTATTTGCCAAAACACACGTACAATATTAAAATGGTCTTAAATAAATTGGTGTCATTTATGTTCTATCTACCTTTAGTTTAAGGCGTGCAAAATTTCGTATTATTATTATTAAAATAAAATAAATAAATATTTTTTTTACTTAGAATATTCTCAGTCGGTAAAATTTTGTCTGATATACACTTAGTATCAATAGAAACAGTATAACAATCGCTAAAGTGACTTCTTGTCATTCAAATAACATTAATTTCATATTTTTAGAACATAAAAGTATTTCGTTATGGTCATTATCGTACACGAACTGGCGTAGTTTTGGTTAAAAATCAAATGGCTGCCATTTCAATGGGAGTGGGATAAATCGTTGGGGAAGAGCGAATTTACCGATAAAAAAACTTGAAAAACAACCCCCTTAAATATCGTTAACTCAAGACAGAGCACATTGTATATCCAGTATCCCTCATCTATCAAAAATTGGTTGTCATCCAGAAGACTTTGCTAGGATTATGTTTTGTCTCACATTAGAGATGAAATGCCACCTACTTTAAAGGCGTCTAAGTCTCTGGATAGGTCTTCATCAGAATACCCCTTCATGGCCTTAGTGGCGACGGGCCCCATGTAGTTGTTGACGACTGCGAACTCGAACAGAGACAAGAACACGAAGACAGAACACGACGACATCCACACGTCTATGGCTTTCACGTATGAGACTGGGGGTAGGCTTTGCTGGGATTGTGTGTTTTGTGTCGCTAAAACATAAAAGTTAAAAAGTGATAAAGATTTTAATTTTAATTCGTCATAAATTACGGAATAACCTTCTATTGTATTTTTTTTTATATCTGTTACTCAGAACTTGGACATTAATGAACCGATTTCATCAATTATTTCTTTAATTGAAAGGTAATTACTTTCAGATTGATCTCATAGTATAATTAATTAATATAAAAAATAATCGGTACAATAGTTTATTTTTTAAATCGAAACAACTGAAAATAATACGTCATTCAAGTGAACGAAATTGCGTATTTTGCTTTTCTGTTACTTTTCAGTGGTGTTTACGGTCACTAGAACCACACAGTACTAATAGTAGTAATACTACGTACTACTAGAACACAGAATAGAATTGAAGTCGGTTGTAGAATATTTTTGTTAAAAACTTTGATCATTATATTTATTACCTAGGGTGAGTAGAGAGGTGACTCCAAGAGTGACCCTGGCGGGGATGGCTTCCGGCTTAATCCAGAAGGAGATCCAAGACATAACGACGATCAGAGCTGATGGAATATACGTGTGGAACAGGTGGTAGCCCAGGCGGCGTCGGAGGTTGAACACTATCGCTAGGCACGTGAAATTACCTGGAATTAAATTATCAGCTTATACACAACACGTTTTTAATAAAAGTAACTTAAATAGGCAATGCAGAAGGGGTACTACATTGTACCTGTGCAGTGCAGTCAGAATTTTTGGTTACTACAAAATGACAGCGGGGCGAGTGCGGCGCCCGAGCTGAGCTTTTGCTACCTGGCTCGAGTAGTATCCAAATTTGCCAAATAATAAATTAAACTCAAATAACTTTTTCACTCCACCTGCTCGACAATATCCAATTACATATCATGCTATCATCAAGGTAAAGCAAAGCATTACCGACCAAGGGAGGTAATGTTGTATGAAACTCCCAAGGGTAGTAATGTGATTTGAATTTGGAACGTCAAATTCGTGTGGAAACTCGTGGAAAACTCTGAGTAAAAGATCGCCCATATGGCATTGTAAAAAGGTTTGTTCTAAAATCGTACTGGCCACTCATAAAAAAAAGAAAAAAGGCGCGACTTCAAAGATTGTAAAACAAAAGACGGTGTTGGCTGCTTAGTTCGGAGCCCTGGATTTTTATTGCCTCGCAGAAAGTGTGAAAAGTAGAGTATGCTCCTCTGGGATAAAGCCTGTCTTCGTCTTGGGTAGCTTGAACCCCTCGCGCCACTCAGGACTCTACATAACTCCCTCGCTTCGCTCAGGAGTTAACTGAGTCCCTCGTTAGCTCAGGGTTCAATATGCCACCCGCGACATAAGACACTACTTTATCCCACTTAGTGCATAATCTACTATTAATAATGCGTACCGACTAATGCAAGGTCACAGAAAAACACTAACGATAATAACAGTATAGCCAATTTTTACCATATTTAAAAAAAAATTAAATATAGACAAGCGTTTAACCACTACCTCACCTGGTGGTAAGTGATGGTGTGGTCGAAGATGGAGCACGCTTGGCTAGTATGAACTTATTCACTCTAGTCTTAAAGACTCCAAGATTGTAGTGGTCCGGAAATACAGGCGCCGGTAGCGAGTTCCACAGTTTTTCAGCGAGCTTGTGCTCAATATAAATATTGACGGAAAACGCCTGGTTCGAGCAATAGGGATGTTAACTAAGTAAGGGTGGTACCCCCTCCTACTATTATTTTGAAACAAAAAAAATATACCGATAGAGTTGTGATAGAGTCGTTGTTTTAGATTTTTTTAAACTGTATTTCAGTATCCAGAGCCCTTACCGATATTATAGGTTTTATTAGTACTTACTTAGCTATTTATTATTAAGTTATTAGTATAACATACCAGTAGAGTATTCAATCGTACAGTCTGAAGTGAAGTTGTTAGCTATGTCTAGTTGAGGCAGTTCGATGTCTGGGTTTACTACCAGAGGGTCTGTCAGGTTCCAGATGAACACGAGGTCATGAACTGTGTGGGATACTGAAAAACATGGAAAAACAAAAGTTAATAAATTATAATATTTTTTTATGGTTTTTAATAATTAAATAATAACGATTTTAATTTTATTCTATCTATTTTATAGATAGAATAAAATATATATGTATATATATTAAATAATATATATAGATAGAACTTCGAGGCGTTCTTTTGTTCTCTTCAGTGTTGCATGTACTGGACTTTAAGTTCTAAACGTAGGCACTTCACCTGAATTGCGGGCATCAATTGCGGATTTAGAAGAGATATTTACTTGATTTATAAATATTTTTGTGATTTGCTAACTAGCAATTCACAAAAATATTTATAAATCAAGTAAATATCTCTTGTAAATCCGCAATTCAGGTGAAGTGCCTACGTTTAGAACTTAAAGTCCAGTACATGCAACACTTAAGAGAACAATAGAACGCCTCGAAGTTCTATCTATATATATTATTTAATATATATACATATATATTTTATTCTATCTATAAAATAGATAGAATAAAATTAAAATCGTTATTATTTAATTATTAAAAACCATAAAAAATATTATAATTTGTTTTAAATTGACATACTTAAATAATAATAAATAATATAAATGTGGTTACATACCTATTGTTCAAAACCTCGGTCTGCCAGCCTTCTATTGTAGTGCCCTTAAGGGGCTCGCAGGAGATCCTACCACTGTATGGACCGAGTGGACAAGGCCCTTACCTTGTGATCTGATAGTCGCGGGTTCGAATCCCGGTGGCAGTCATGCGTAAATGGGATTTTCGGTCGAAAAAATCTATGTATGCATCCCACGTTCTCACAACGGTGAAGTAAAACATCGTGAGGAAACCGGCATGTCGTAGAACCTAAAGTTCGAAAACATGTGTCGAGTGCACGAAAGGAGCCTCTTCGAGGCGCACTTGAAATCCTTTCACCACACTGGTTCGAAGGAACTAGTGACACGATAAGAAGACTGTCATCCTCTTACCATGGGACAACAATAAAATTATTGAGTATTGAGTATTGATCGAAGCACGCGTCTTTAAATTTTATAGGTACAAGAGATAAATACAAAAAGCGCAAATAAATTATTTAGGTAAGCTAGGCAAAGGTTACTAGGGAGTTTACTCACAGCTTTCAATCATCATAGAACAGATTTGAGTGTCATGTGGATAAGACTCGAATTTCATAGCACAGGACAGCACTAGAGTCAACCTGAAAACAATTTATTTTGAAGGTAAATTTTCTTTAGCAATTTACAGGCTTACAGCCTAGGCCCAAGCGCCCAAGTGTTAAATTGCCGGAGAATCCTCAAATCCGAATTCCATACAAAATGTTTCGGACAAATACTCAAAAAGTACGCCGTATTATAGTAATTTCTTCACATTATTCGTTTTGTCCATGTTTTTTAATTTCGTAAACAAAAAAAGTGAAAGATTTCATACTTTAATTTAGCTTTTATACGTGTTTTAAAATTAACCCTACTATCTTAAAAACACGTTTAAAATCTAAATTAAAGTATGAAACCCTTCATTTTTTTTGTTGACAAAATTAAAAAAACATGGACGAAATGAATAGTGTGAAGAAAATTACTATACTACGGTCATACCACTTACACTATTTAATTGTTAATATCACACATAAAAATAATACAGTTCTTGTTAAAATTAAAAGTCATGTTCATAAAATAAAAAAAAACAATAAACAATAGTATCACATGTCAATAATATAATTCATTAGCAAAAAGAAATAAGGTCACTACTAAACATTATATTATTTTCATTCATCACTCTCACAAAACACCAGGCACTCTATCACCAGTTTCTTCCATTCATCCGCAAATACATCAAGATCAGGATTTTTCGTCAAAACCTTGTTATGATTGTTAATATCAATACAAATATGTTAAATTAGAAAACTTTCCGTATGTAAAAAGTACACTAACGAGCCTACAATATAATGTTATGTAAGTAAAGTACCTACTAAATATAAAAATTAACTCAAAGTTGTTGCGCCCTGACAGGGTTCATGTGCATTGTGTACTAACTACTTACACCTAAGTTGTATTCCATCTGTATGCAAATGAGAACAATAAAGTAAACTATGAACTAAGATTAATGATGATGATGGTAATGCTGATGTTGGTTATTGATAATAAATATAACGAATTTCGCCACAAACTTACTTGGACATATAAAGCAGCGTCTTATCATGATACAGCCAAAGATAATGGTTGGGAATGCTCATCTCGTGAAAGGTCACTTTCTTGGCGTTCTTGAAGAAGCAGTCTGGTCTCCAGATGTTGTTAAGCCACTCAACGTCGAGGATGCGGTATTCTTCGTGCATGTTCTCTGGAAGACGGAGGCGAGGGTCGCGCCAAGATTGGGCTAGGAATACATCGGCTACGTAGGTCTGCAAGAGCATAGAGTAAACTGGCGAGATAACCAATATATTCTTATAAAAATAATCTCTCTTCGGAATATTCGTGTTCAAAAGGAGATACGTTTTTATCGGTTTTTTTTTTATAAAAACTTCGAAATCTAGTTGCATATCATAGAAATTGCTCATTTCATTTACTAGCAATTCTAAAATTTTAAAGACTAAAATATGTTGACTACATTGGGCAGTGTTTAACGTAATAACCAAATTCAAATAAGTATGGCAATAAGTTTCTTTAAAAATGGTAATAATAAACCTCAAACAAAAAAAAATGTTTAAAATACAGTTTTAAGCTTTTCGGCATATGCCCGAGATACTCAAGTTTTTCAAGCCAGGATAGCATTATAGTGCTAATAAGCTAACCGCTCTAGCTTCGTGTTAACTTCATTTTTAGGCTAGTAAGCTAGTGAGAAAGTATGCTAGTTCCGTTTACACTAACAATATCGCTATCCTGGCTTGAAAAACCAGGCTCGTGGCATACCTATCTCGGGCATTAGAACTTTTTAAGCTGACATTACCGACTCATTCATCATTAAACATTCAACATTCACACACTCACAGTGCAGGAGGCACTAGGATTCCCTGTGTCGCAGGTGGCATGGACACATACAAGACATCACAACATCCAAGACATTTGTTTTGTTACCATGCTCTCCTCATTGATGGAGTCCAGGGAGAGGACAGTGACGTGGAAGTAGACCACAGTGGGCTGTCATGAGTTTCGGATCGCGATTCTTGTCATAATACTTCGCTTTGACTGGGAGTATGTCGCGGACTGGTTTTACCTGGGATGGTGGGAGTTGGGATGATTGTTACCATGCTCTCCTCATTGATGGAGTCCAGAGACAGTACAGTGACGTGGAAGTAGACCACCGTGGGCTGTCCCATGAGTTTCGGAGCGCGATTCTTGTCATAATACTTCGCTTTGACTGGGAGTATGTCGCGAAGAGACAGACTGGTTTCTCCTTTGAGCTCGATTTCTTGGTAAGTTGCGTTTGTTCTGGAAAATAATAATTTTTAGGATAATGTAAGTACCTATGTAAAGTTTTAGTGTCTTATGACCTGGTACCAGGTACCTAAGTATGCAGGCAAATCCGTGGCAAAAGCTGATACTTATTATAATAATACCTACTAATACATAAACCAACCTACATACAAATGAAATTCGCTGTTTTACTGCGCAGTTTTTTAAAATATTTCACTAGCCGAAAACTTTCTTTGCGTTAGGAATTAACAATAGTACATTATTGCAAAGGAAGCGAAATAGGCATTTGTAGGTCGAGTATGCGTTTGAAGGCCGAGCCGCAGGCGAGGACTTCAATAATACGAGACAGGCAATTGCCATTTCGGCCGAGGCATATATAGTGCTTTTCTTAAAAAAATGCAAGGTAATAAAAAAGGGCCTTTTAAATAATGTTCAATACCGCTTTTAATATGAACTGTACATTTCAGCATAGAATAAATCACCCATAATGTAGATGGCTTTTTAGTTTTAGCAATTTCATTGAAGTATGCCAAAAACACTGTTTCGGAGAACAATTTTGCATTTTTCCTCGTGTTTCCAGAACATTAAATTTTCATATACTTTCTTATATTTTTCTTTTATTACGCTGGAAGCAGGTTTTCCATCGCTTATTAAGCTCCCGATCTTAAATCTGGGGGAGTGCAGTCATCCATGTCCATTTAATTTTCACTTTCAGAATCATCGGAACTCATTTTAATATATTTTTAATAACAAAATAACAACGAACTCCGCTTTACCGCCATATTTCTCTTTTTTTATTTTACAGATTGCGCCGAAAAAGGTTAAACGCATCTGTGGCTATACGGCTATACAGCCACGAGAACGCAATTTGAACGATAGATGAAAGAGTTCTAAATTCAAACAGCACACCGTTTCATACAACATTGCCGGCGCGCTTTTCGTTCCAAATTCAAACAGCACACCGTTTCATACAACATTGCCGGCGCGCTCTTCGTTCCAAATTCAAAGAACACGCCGGGAAGTGATTTTGATTTTTCAGTCTACGTAAATATGATACTTCGCGTGTTCTTTATTTAAAAGTAATGTAAGCTATATTTCCGCGCATGTTTAAGAAAAAAACATTTTAAGCGCTTACACTTCTTAATTAGAAGTTTAGCGATTTAGGTCTGTGTTCACCAATAGATAATCGGAAGACTAGGCCTCTTCGTCCGTTAACTTTGACGTTTAATCTATGAAAATTCGTGTCAAAAAACAACTGTTTAAAACTTAACCAGATAACCATTTTTGTCAGGACGAAGCCTTTCATATAAGTAGGTACCTAAACTTATTAATTTAGTTCTGACACTGAAAAAAATAATGAAGAAAAGGACCAAAATTACGTGGAAAATCTCCAAAGCAACTAACTCGTTCTAGATACTTACAAAAAACTGACAGCAGCCTGCACTCTCCCGCAGTCCACTTGTTTCAGAAGAAAAGTCAACAACACTATAAAATACACTTTGCACATTTTGTTCATTTTCACGTTCACTTTACAAGTTCACTCTACTTTGGGTGTGATTATTTGAGTTTTAATTTTAGCATTTTGTTTTCATTTTCTCTACCTTAAAGTAATTAATCATTTAGTTACTAACCTTACTAACCTACTAGTTTCGTATTTGCAGTAGGTATAGGATGCTCCAAAAACATGCGGTCAGTTAATAGAATGTCATAACTCAAAGCAAATATCTACCATAACTCAAACCGAACGTTGGACCGATGTCAGTTAGAAAATTGTGTTTTAGTATATAGTTAGGTAGTTTTTATTACTAGCGAAAGCTTCTCAGATGTTTTTTGAAGATTAATAATTCAATCAAATGTTATGGATACCAACTCGTTTATCATAACTCCTAAGTTAGGTTTTTATTATATGACAGCTGCATACGGATTCGATAAACAATAAGTTATTTTTGTTCAAAATGAAGTCTTACAGGTTTAACACGTGTAATCTCTTTAGAATAATTTTATATAAGTAGGTACCTACCGATAGAAAGGTGTCGTAAGTTAACAATTTACAGGTACGTTATGTAAATACACGGTAATCCTGATAAGAAATATTTCTAAGTTGGCCTTGCAAAGAGGATTTCCTGGAGTTAAGTCAGTTTAAGCCTTATAAGAAGCGCTTATACTGGCGCCATCTATGTACACATACGTAATTAAGATAACTCATATGGTAGGTATACAACGAGTATGTAGGTGAGATAATGTACCTACTTAATAATAGGCGTGAAATTATAGAAATCAATGTTTTATCACTATATTTTTCTAGTTTAATCATCCAAATCCTACTCGACTCCAAATGAAAAGAACATTTTGTTAGAACTTCAGAACATATAAAACGGACGTGTGTGGAACACGAAGGTTCCACGAAGGTTCGAAGGTTGTTTGTTACCTACCTAGGAATATGTAGATTATCAACAGTATGGCTTCTTCTGTCTATTTATCGGACAATTGAATTGAGTATAAATGGTTAAGAGAGGATTTGACATGGAAATTTTGAAAACATCACGGTACCTTTCATATAGGTTTCAAAACTTCGAAATGGTAGAGATAAACATTTACATAGGTCAAGAATGTAATACCTAATAAGTATTACTATACCTACCGTCGGTCTACTTATGTATTTTTTTTTCTACATTACGCCTTCTGACCCACGAAATAAGTAGGTAAAACAAAAAATAATTTGATGGTCACCAAAATGCTTAAATCGTCCTTTTTGCTAATATATTAAAATTCTATAAGCAGCTGATTCCTACATTATCGTGCCACAATTACCTTTAGTTACTTACTTCGAAGAAGTTCTTACACTATAAAAACAAACCTAGACTGATCACACTAAACTTTTAAACAAATAACTTTTAAACTACTAATAACAACCATTTTAAATTTAAATTAGCACTGTCAAAAGCAGAATTTTAACCGACGGAAAGATATTATCACTTTATTTTTTAACATTTTCCGATAGATACTGCCACTAACTTGCGATCAGACTGGCTTACAGCGAAGTGTTGATTTGATGGTGGTTATAATGAGAGCGGAAGCGCTAGCGGAAGCAGCAGCGGGAGCGGGATTAAGCTGCTCATTATAAAACAACTGTTAGTTTTAAAAATCAGTTGAAACTTAATTGAATTGTGATTTATTCTACTTCTTGTATAATCTATATAAGTACAGAATTACATATATCTATTAGTTTTAAGATAATTGATTGATTCAGGCGTTACTTTGCGGATATCCATAAATATTAACAAATAGTATAAATATTTATGTAAGTATTAAAATTATTTGTTTTCTCAAATATTATATTAAGAATGAATGAATCAAGCAAACTCAAAGTTAACAAGTAGGTAGTACCTACCTATGTAATAGAAATTTTCTAATGCAATATAAAAAAACCAGTAAGCACACAGGCGTATTTATTAATTTTTAATGAGAATTTTCTTCCACCAAAGCCCTACATGGAGATAAAGTGCTAGTTGCGATTAGTTACAAAGATAAAACAAAAACTAAGAAAAAAAAGTCAATAGACACTGGTCGTTACGGTGACCGACCGACCGACTGACACGACATTATTGGAACATCCTGTATTTTATGATTCATACTCGTCCGTTTTACCGAAGCTTACAAAACTTACGAATGATTGTAAAAATCTGTCTTTCAACATGAACTGAATTTTCTTACAAACAAGCCCCACCTTGACGAGGTACTTTGTTTAGTTTTATTGACAAAGAACTATGATGTACCTATAGGAATTGACTCGCATACTTTCTTGTTTGTATGTCTGTTTGTCGTTTCAGGAACCTTGGAACTTAAACTTTAAGCACTTCCCGATTAGTTTTCCGGCTGAAACTTTCAGCGTAGCTTACAACTTGATGATAATGCATTCTTAAACCCTTATTTACCTTTTAAAAACATAGGTACCATGGAAAACATCAGTTTATCAGAGAGAGGATAAACACCCATGTTCATCACACAAATTATTGCCCTAAATTACTGCGCATTCCAATACCCTTGCCACTAGATCATCCGTGTCTTCAAAAATTTTAGATTATTTTACATCATGCCTGGTTTGTAACCTTTGTTGAATATGTAGGCACCTAATAAAAACTGCAAGGTACCTAGAGAACCTAGTAAGTACCTACTTAATTTCCAATACCTAGTATTAATGCCTACTTGCACCAAACTGTCAATGTTCGTAAGTAATTACTTTACTCGCTTGGAAGTTCTTAACAGTCCAGATTCTGACCGTTAGAACTACCACGCGAGTAAAGTAATTGCTTAGAGACTGAAAGTTTGTTGCAAGTGGGCATAAGACATTTTTAATTTTTTTGTGCGTTAACAGGGTGAATGCTTGATACTAAATACTAACCTACTGTACAACATTTATGAAAATAAAGTAAGACCATAAAATAATATTTACTTCCGATCTATGCCTATTCCATAGAGTGGATATCTCCGCCCGCCCTAACAAGATTAGCGGCGCGTGTGTGCGAGGTCATTACAATCGCCGCCCGCCCTACGACCCCAATGCTAGTTTCAACCTTATTTAAAAATGCAAATCGACATATAAAATAATAGTACATTATGATATAAGTGCGGTAAGTTGAGAATTACAGCCGAGGCGATATTGCTAGCCCGAGCCGTAGGTGAGGGCTACAAGAAAGCAGAGGCTGTAATTATCAAAGCGCACGTATGTCATACGACGTTTTATAAAACATTTGCGAGGAAATAAATAAAACTCGGACTTGAAGACATTTTCAAATAAAAACAATACAGCGAAAAAAAACAGCGCGCGGAATAATTTTTACTGGTTCTCAAATTAGCGATGCGCGCATCAGCGCTTTTTTTAAGGCAAAGGCACAAAACAGTCAGTATTATAATAATAGTAGAGTATGTACTAAGATAAAGCAGTGTCTTATGTCGCGGGTGGCATATTGAACCCTGAGCTAACGAAGGACTCGGTTAACTCCTGAGCTGCCCAAGACGAAGACAGGCTTTATCCCAGAGGAGCATACTCTAGTTTTCACACCTTCTGCGAGGCAATAAAAAGCCAGGGCTCCGAACTCAGCAGCCAACACCGTCTTTTGTTTCACAATATTTGAAGTTTCTGAAATATTTGAAGAATTATTTCTTTTTTTTATGAGTGGCCAGTTCGATTTTAGAACAAACCTTTATACAATGCCATATCATGGGCGTTCTTTTACTTAGTATTTTTTACGAGTTTCCACACGAATTTGACGTTCGAAATTCAAATCACATTACAACCCTTGGGAGTTTCATACAACATTACCTCCCTTGGTAGGTAAAGCTTTGCTTTACCTTGATGATAGCATGATATGTAGGTAATTGGATATTGTCGAGCAGGTGGTGTGAAAAGTAAATTAATATTTTTGTTTTTTTTTTACATTTAAATGGTTGTTATTTATGGTCAATATTAATTAAATTAATGAATTAAATATATATTTATTATATTTTATCTCCCAAGGTTAATTTTATTCATAAAATGTTGACCACTTTTCTGACATAAAAACTCTGCTAAGATTAAAAAAAAGTATCGTTCGTTTTAAACGGAGAACATTGATAAACCTTCCTTTTTTAATAACATTACCGCACGAGTGCGTAATGAGATACAATACGATATTGAAATTGGTGCAATAATAGACGCTTTACGAGCAAATGTGTTATAAAATAATATATAGAATATATTATTGTTTTGACCTCCACAATACAGGGAGTCTTAGTGTGGAGCTTAAAATTGCAAAAATATACGTAATTAAATACTTAGTTCCTTTTACTTTAATATTATGAATAAGTAGGAACCTAACTATGAAGGATTTTTTTTTATGCAAACAAGTAACAATACGAGCTAGACGTTCTCCTGATGGTAAGAGATCACGCCTGCCCATGACCAAAAGAGTGCTAACCAGACTTTGATTTACATAGGCCGGTGCAACACTGCTCCACATTGAGACATTTTGATGGTCGGTCTCGAAAGCCCAGTAATTTCACTAGCTAAACTGCCCTTCCAACCGGAACACGGTAATGCTGACACCTTAGTGCATTGCGGCTTACATAGTATATGTCTAATAAATCATTTTTTTACCGTTAATAGGATGTTAAATAAAAAAATACTTTCATAAAATTATTTTACTTTTTATTTGTAAATATACATAACATTATTACTAATATTATTAACTAAGTAAGGTACAGTACAGTCATTTGGTAGATGTACCGATATATGTATAGTTTTTGATTACTCTCCGACTTTAATTTAATCCAAAAAAATATTGATATTTTTTTTCATCAACAATTTTAAATCATTAAAAAATTACTTGTTGCACCAAACCATAATTAGTATAAGATTTGAATAATAAGTATTTTACTATAGATACCAATATTATTAAAAAAAACCATTACAGACAATACTCGCTAGTAACGTGTAGTCAAATGCTAAGCGTAGCTCCTGTGGCTACTGAAAAAGGAGCCTCTTCGAGGCGCACTTCAAATCCTTTCACCACATTGGTTCGAAAGAACTAGTGACACGATTAGAAGAAGCGGCTACTGAATACAATCTTCGGCTCTTAACATCCGAATGAATTATTCCTATCTGTCACCCTGCTCTGTCCGCCTAGGGTGAAAGATTGGACAAAAATTATATCTGTCCCACCGTTGCTGAAAGGGTGACAGATGGAACTATTAATTTTTAAAGTTCTATCTGTCCCCCTGTCACCAATAGGGGGACACATAGAACTATTTATTCTCATCTGGCGTTCGTGGCTCCATCTAGCGTTTAGCGTCTAATCTGTTATCAGTTTTCACTGACCTTTTTTCCCAGTGCCATAAATCTGCTGACAAAGTCCCAAAAACCGCCAGTTTTTGAGTTCATCCGCATTATTTTTGACCATATTTCTATACTGGGTTCTTATTTCCGACATTTTGCTTGAACAAACCACTGGACTTTTATCCATAATCGAAGACGCTTCTATCCATAAATAACTTCGATTAAACTTCGGATTTTTAAATTTATCTAAGTTGGATAAGTACCATTCAAGTAAGTTTTCGATTTGGTCTTCTGACCAATTGCCATCCTGTGCATAAAATGATTTTGTCTGTCCGTCTAAAAGTACATTCATGGACACTTCTTTGGCGATAATTTCATTTAGCAAACCGCTAAATTCAGTTTTCTGCCCATCAATTTCTTCCGTCTCAACATTGTATGTTTGCTTCAAATAATTGATTTTATTATACACTTTACTAACTGATTCTGAAACGTGTTGAGCTAGTTCATTCCATAGATATTTCTTCTCAAATTTGGGGTCGACGAAATCGTCAATATGATTCAAATAATACGTCAACGCCGTTTTTACTCTATCATGATTCATTTCTACGTTTTTATACACAATATTTTTCAACTCTTTTAACCCCATAGAACCTACTTTGAGCTTCAGAACCTTTTCCATCAGAACATTGAAAGAATTCCTTTTCTGTTTTTCTTCATCCAATCTCAAGTAACTGTTTCTGACTTTTGTGAACATCTGTCTACATTGAACATGTGTTTTATTCCCAATTTTCTCAGCAATAGTGTCCCACAACTGTTTCTGAATAATCTTTTTACCTCTATGTGTTCTCATATAGTTAATATAGTGTATAAGTAAGTTTTTCTTCATGCGTTTCGTCCACTTTGACGGAGTGATTTTCCATTCCTGTGCTTCCATTATTTCTTTTGGAATTTCCGATGGATTTTGGACTACAATTTGCCCACTTGCGATGTCTGATAACTCTTGTCCTTCTTGCAAAACAATGATGCATTCGTAATCTTCATCTGAAACAATAATATTTATTTTAATATATTTATATTTAAAACCAAGTTTTTATGCTTTTCTCTCTCTATCTCGCTTCCTTTTCGAGATATAGCGGTTTTTATTGGTTGTAGAATGCATTGTCATCGACTTGTGAGCTACCCTGAAAGTTTCAGCAGGATATCTTATCGGGAAGTGCTTGAAATTAGAAAGTGCGCTCGTCCACCTTGAGACATTTTGATGGTCAGTCTCAAAAGCCCAGTATTTACCACTAGCTATAGTGCTCTTCCCACCGGAACACAGTATGCCGACACATTACCACGTTGGTACCCATCTAGACGGACTACAGGGGTCGCCTCCCAACGGAAATACTTGTAAGTGACTTAAATGTGTCTACTAGATAAGGGAAAAAAAATGTTCAATTGAAAATTGATTCCTGCTAGTTCGGGACCTGAGGATTACAATGTGGACATAAATATGTTTACAAACTCTTTTGTAAACATATTTATGTAAAAACAAGGTAAAAATGGTAAGCCTTTTACCTCCACCATCTCCTTCTAAACCGTCCATTTCCAAATGTTCCTCTTCCATTTCAACTTCCATCGGAACGGGATCTTTTTCACTATAAATCCGGTCAAACATATTGAAATGCGTCCAAGAAATCTTCACATCAGGATTTCTACTCTTCATAGTCTTCAGCTTCCTATAACACTTTCTCAACTCTACAAATTTCTCCTTACACCTGTGTGGAGTTTTCTCAATTTTGACCGCTAACGGCTCCCATTTGGATAAATCATCAAAATTATTGGTTATATCATCGAAATTCTTTGAGAAAAATGCTATTAGTTCCTTCAATTCTCTGGCTAGCCAATCGTCCATTATCGAACCATTTTTCATTTTGTTTTTTATATTTCGGTAGCCAAATACTTTTTTGCAAAGAGAGTAATATGGCCATGTGGTGGTGACTTTTGGCTGGTCGATCTCTTTCTGAACAATTTCTAGAAAGGTTTGCTTTAAATGTCTAAAGCGGTGAGCGCATTGAGTTGTGTTCATACCTTTAAGAGAAAAAAAAAATCATGTAAACGAGACAAGCATGAAGCTCTGCTGATAGTTAGAGCTTACCTATGATCAAAACAGTGCCACATAGGACTTCAACAAAGGATGACGCAGTTCTATCGACTAATTTTGTAAGGATGAATGAATCTATGCATCTTTGTTCCTCAACTATTTAAAAAGTAAGACAACATTGTAACTACCTGTATAAAATAAAGTTTCATTCATTCATTCCTATCCCAATATAAGGTTGGAGTGTAGCAAACGGAGCACTGAGGCAAAGAGACGAAATTTGCTTCCCTATTATGGTACAGTCAGCATCAAAAGTCGATGACCATATTCAGATTTTCAAAATCGCTATACACCGTATTATATTTTTGACAATGAGGTATACAGTTAATTTTGAACTTTAATGATGTCCATTCAATACTGATGATTTACATGTTGAGCGATTTAGGCATAATAAATGGTGTACAGCGAATTTGAAAATCTGAATGTGGTCATCGACTTTTGATGCTGACTTTACCATCAGCATCGGGGTGTGGGGGTGGCGTATGGAGAAACTTTAGTTCAGGGCATTAACCTCTAAGGTCAACGGCCGCCTAGCTAGAGGTCAAAATGTATCAGATAAAAGCTGGGTAGATAAAGGCTGGGGGACAGTTAGGTCAGTTATTTTAGGGCCCACGCGCGAGCGAAGCGAGCGTGTTCAGCCTTATGACAATAAAAAAATTTTTTTTTCCTTAGTGCCTCGTTTGCGACACTATGACCCAATATAACACGGGCGGTGAGAAGAGAAGAACTACGTACAATGGTAGGAATTATAACCGGTCACTGCGACCTGAATCACCATCTGTTTAAGATGGGTGCGGTGCACTGCACAGCTACAGAAGAGGCCAGAAAGAAGACTGGGCTGAGGAAAATCCTGGATACGGGCCCAGATGACCCTACCAGGAAACTGCAACACACCATCCATCAACCTAGGGTCATGCTCCGCTATTTTGGGGTGCTGGGTTGGCTGGGGTAGTTAGTGCAAAAAGGGGTCAATGCACAAAACACCCCACAGCGGGACGTCAGTGCAGACCACATGTAACCCCTTCACCAAATTAGAATTAGAATCATTTAACGCGGGCGGAGCTGCAGGCAATTGCTTACCTGTATCCTTCGCCAAAGGCTCCCAGATAGACAACTTATTTTTTAGATGTTCAAACTTGTCTTTATTTTTCTGGTAGAACATAAGTATTTTCGTGGATCTAGGGTCTGTTCTAGGTTCGGTTATGTTCTGTTCTGTTTCTGTTTTCGTTTGTTCTGTTTTTGGTGTTGAATTTTCAATGTTGATAGTGACTTTCTTAACTGCAATAAAAATATTTACATACAATATTTTAATACATTAATAAGTAACAAAATATGGTATCATTTGAATGTACTGATTTAAATTTTGATTTTGATTTGATTTGATTAACTTATGTTTTTTATTCTTTTTATTTTGGACTTTTGAACAACAAGTTAATAGCCAGACCTATAAAACAGAAAAAAAAATCCTCTTTTATAAATTAAGCATTAACAAAACGCACACAAAATACCTATACTACCTCTACCCAACATATTGTATGTAGGTTTTTTTTTTTTTTTAAGAGGTTTGGAAAGGTAAATGTGGGAAAGGCCGATGCTATCGGTATACTACGGCCCTTCCCTCACCTAAGATGTTGGGGAAATAGGGATTGGTCTCTGACTCCCCAGTCTTCCCCCAAACATGTATGTAGGTAGTAGATAGATTCCATCCGTACTACTTATTTAAAACTACTTAATATATAATTATTTTTGCATTTTGCAGCAAAACTATGGCCATACTAAATGACAGCTCCATCAGTTTAGAGTTTTGGCGTAACTGAGAAACAAACATAAATCCCTTTTCACCAACTTTCACATTTCTAAGTAATTTAAATAAAATGTAACTGCTGGACGTATAACATAAATTCCTGAAGACTGACCGCTCATCCCAATCTTAGGCTTTTCTTATAATAAAAATAATACAATAAAAAAATACTTACCACCAACTTTTCCAAGTGAACTATCGGTATTAGTATGATCGTATGCCATGAAAAAATTGACATCCATTCCATAATCAAATATCCTATCAAAGATTTCAATGTATCTCCAATCAATTTGCATTTCTGGGTCATTTTTTTTATCCTCCAAAATAGAATTATAAAGCGACAAAAGTTCATCCCATTGCCGCTTGCAGCTATCAATATTTTGCTTCAGTTTTATCGATATAGCCTCCCAACAAACGAAGTAACACACTTTGTCTTTGAAAACCTCCAAATTGTCATAGAAAAACTGCGCTAGCTCATCAATTTGAGCCGTTTTCCAAACTCCAAGATCTGTATTCGTTTCACCAAGTTTTTTTTTCACATCCTTAGCTATGATGTTATCGAAGATTATAGCGACGGCTGTACGAGTTTGTAAAGTGTAAGTGCCCGTATGATATTTGTCTATGTGTTCGTTACGTAATATATTATATTTTTCCTTGCAATTTTCTGGTTTTATATCCAGTATTCGACCAATCTCAGTCCAAAGAAACATATCTGGGATTGTCGGGTCCTCAAATTCTTCATACGAGTCAAGGTAGTATTTTGCAAGAACAGTGATATGTGTTTTGTTCCATTCGTCTCTCTCTGGTATGGGTTCTTCTTCTGCATTTTCTTGAGTTTCTGGCATTGTGTTGAAGTATTTTTTGTGGAAATGTACATCATCCTTGTATATCATGTCAAATAAAGCCATATATGGCCAGCTGATTGATTGCGTTTCGGTTCCATCTTCCTCTTTTTTCACAAGCATTCTAACATAATGTTGCTTGTAGTTCAAAAATCTTTTTTGCCAATACTCTCCATCTTCAATCCCCATTTCTAAAGCAATCGTATCCCAAAGATCCTTCGTCCAATGGTCTTGTTTAAACTTGTGTTTGTATTTCAAATAAAGATTTAGCATTCTTTCAACATTGTAATCCGGGTTTCTAACGGTAATTTGTTTGACAACTGAGACATTTTCTTTTGCCGGTTGTTTCAACTGAGCAATTTGTGGTGTTGAAATTTCAGTGACTTTCTTGAATTGTGGATCATCATGAAATGCTTGGTGGCACAGATCGAGGAATGGCCATTGGACGTACAATCCCTTGTCGGTGTAAGAGCGTAATTCACCATACTTTGTTTTTAGTTCAGCTAGTCTATCCTCACAACTGATTTGGTCTTTTCCAATAAGCATTGTTTTGCAAGCTACGGCCCAAAGATGGTTTCTCTGCGTTGCTTGAGACATGAATGACAGCTTATTATCTGTGTAGAAAATAAGCAGTCTTCTGGTGTCTTCGTCAGACCAGGATATTTCTGGTTCTGACACAGCCTCTTGGATTTCTGCGGGTATCGGAGAATCCACGAAGTCCTCGAGATTGCTCAGAATGTAGTTTTCATTTTCATTTTCTTCTTCGTATTGTATTTGATAGTCCGCATGATCCACATCAGTTATGAGACCTTGTTGACTTTCTCCATTTTCTGAAAATTACAAAAATCATAAAATAAATAGAAACATTGTTGGGACATTATCACGAATTAGCAAGATTTAATAGGTTACCATCAACATAATACACAAGAATTTCCCCATTGCTTTGCACTTCTGTTTTGACCACAATTTGATCCATTTTGGTTAACTACACTGACCTGAAAACAATCACAAAATCCTATTTTGTATCTATGCTATAATTTATTTACCTATTTACCTGCCAGAAACACAATACTATTGTGTCGAGCTGAGAATCAAAAACACTCAGCAGAAGACGCAGAAGTTTATAAAATAACACAGAACTTCTCGAAAGAAATGAAAAAAGTAATGTAAAATTATCTACGAAAATCAATCATTGCGGAGCATTGCGGCTTTGAAGTTTGATTAAATATATTCAAAGCATTGCGGTTTGCATTTTTATCTTACCAAAACGCTGTACAATTTATTATTTACATTATACACTAACAACTTTCGATTTCGCCGCCAAGTAAAGCAGTGTAAGATCAGAAATATCTGAAAATTTATTAAATTATCTATCACATCAGCAAATCTGTACAAAATTGTTCGCCATTTTACGAATTTCCGAACAAATCAGTGCTGCCAACTATACCAAATTTTACTCCCATATATTTTTTTCGAATCTCCCTAAAAACCTCTAAATATATATTTTTTCATAATTTTCCTTTGTATACAGTGCAAAACACGTCTCAAATTTCCTCATTTACAGTTATGAAATACAGCTAAGAACTGTATTTTTTATTAATGTAGTGCCAGAAGCCACCAACTTTTCAAATTATCAAGCACAAGACGACGAGACACATGTTACGCAGGCCTGATTCTATTTAACTGCCGGTTTTGTCAGGGAAAACTCTGAGAAATCCCCTTCCTCTAAAATATTTCTACCCATAAAATTGCTCCTATTTACTTTTCCCCCACTAAATGTAGGGGGAAACCCCTAAGTTGTCACCACTGGATCAAACAATGGAAACGTCAAAGCAGTGAGTGTGACATTGACATTAGAATGAGAACTGAAGGATCGGATATCAATAATGTCTCTGTATCTAAAAATGCAAGGGAAGATCTACACTTTACAGGTTGTAATGGGAAACGAGCGTGACGCATGCGCATGACGTGCAGAGTAACGTAGTGGCCCATTGTAAAGCAACAAAGAAGGTTAATAAACTATCAAAGAGATAGAAGTTGGAGATTTAGCGGGAACATGAAAAATGGCGCATTGGGGGCATTAAATTAATAGACAAAACTTGTATAACTTTGAGTGTTTATGTGTAAAAACGGTGGTTTTTTATCCATTAAGTGCTCGTGAACGTGTATGAGTGTTGGTGAATAGTGTAATGCTGTAAAACGTGACTTTTCGTGTTGCCTCCAAAACTCCATAGAAGCCTCTAGTAAAGTCGCAACCACCACTACTTTACAGGGGCATGACTTGACATTGCCAAACTTGGAGACAAAGCTCTTCTCCAAGCCATACCTAATCAAAAAAAAGAAGACTACATTCGCAATTACCCTTCCAGGCCATGAAAGGTTATCAATTATCATAGTTAGTAAAAAAACAATAACCATGGTTTTCAATTATTTAATACCAACTAACAGGTCTTGCTGACAAATCACCGTAATTGGGACTAGCCTAAGATATTATTTTGTTCATAGACTTGAATGAGTCAAATAATCTAAGAATGAATAAAATGTTACATAGTACTACATTTTGATACCTAAGTAAAGTAATGAATTTATTTGGTCTCAATCTTTACACGACTTTAATTAACTACTAATGATATGGAAGTATTTTTGTAAGAACGAAGTTTAGCTTTAATGGATTATATGTTAAGCTGGGAACAATTTTGATTAATATATCCTCTGTACATCCTAGAAAGATTTTTACAAACTAATCCGTAAACAATAACATCTATTTCTATTATTAAACATTTTATTGTATGAACATTCTTACTGAATGCTTTATAACTTTTTATAATTATTTCAAATTTGCAGAAATATTCAATCTCAAAAGAAACTTAGAAATGTATAAAAGTATAAATAAGTATCTGAGGTAAAATATTGACAAACAAAACAAAAATATATTAGGTACCTAGGTTTTCGTAATTTATAAATAAAGGTTGATCTGTAAAAACATATGTAATTAATAAATTATAGTCTATAATTTTACACTCATAAAATTTTTGGTAAAACTAAAAACAAAGGTTCAAAATGACCCCGCATTGAAATGGCATTAAATATTATTATAGTTTTTACTACATAATGTAATTTTAATGGCACTACATAATTATGCACTTTCTTACCTTGCTAAATCACATCACATAAAAAAATATTTTAGGTATTTAAATAATTAATAAGTACGTCAAACTAGTACAACACACTTTTCCTTAACCTAATTACTATTTGATCACTTATTCAAACAACATTGGGGGTAAAAATAAGCGGAGAGGTACATATTGTATTTTTAGAAGATAGGTACTAGGTATATAGTTTACTTAATATAACACCATTATAGAAGATTACAAAATGAATTTCCTAATTAATCTAACTTCTTCCGGCGAGGTAGTATCAAAATAAAACTCTTGAATTTCTAATTTAACGTTCTATTATTGTAAGATCACTGTGAGTCAAGGTAATTAAAGGACAATAAGTAGCATTTATACTTTCCATTCTATAGTCATTTAACTCTTTTCTAATTAATTTTTACTGATATATTGCAAAACAATTTTCAATAAAGTCGTGCTAGTTGTCCATCGCAGCTGCTATTCAATCACTTAACCAAGTCGGAGGTCTACGGGTGGTTTAACATCTCTAACACGAACCAGCCGCTGGTTCACACGTGACAAGACAATAAATAAAATTAAATACTTCTTGTATTACGCCGCAAATGCGCCATCAACCATAGATACCGGTGGCCAGTGATTGTCAGTCAGTACAACTATAAATTTTGTCGCTGTAGCGTGTGGACGCTATACGTATCGCCGATGGCTCAT
Source organism: Lobophora halterata (assembly GCA_932526365.1). Lineage (NCBI taxonomy): Eukaryota > Metazoa > Arthropoda > Insecta > Lepidoptera > Geometridae > Lobophora > Lobophora halterata. Next base: position 4,790,861 of record OW052026.1, read on the forward strand.
TTGCACCCAGCGTTATAGTCACCGATTGTTTTTTTTTAATGCGTATTATTATAAACATCAATATGATACCACTAATAGTTACATTAATTAATGTTCTTCTGCAACAAAGCTAAGCTCATACAATTCTAGTTAGTACAAATTTTACCACACCTCTTTTTATAATCAAAATCACTAAGATTATAATAAACAAAATAGATGTTTACATTAAACTTACCAATATTGATTAAGTACATTACTTTATGTTATTGTAATACTGGCCCACACTTATGATTGTGACATTTTGAATGTGTCCATGCCACCTGCAATAGGGAATCCCAGTGCAAAGAAGGAAAATATGAAAGTTTTTTTGATGGCAAGTACGATGTGGGTACATTATTAGATCGTCCTATTATTATTTATTCCATTAATCAATTTCAATTCCCTATCACTTGCCGCTTCACACAACACAATACAAATCGCCTAAGCTTTTAGCAATGATCTCATGATAATTATTATCATTCATCTCATGACTTTACCAAACTTCACACTTGTCTTTAGGATTCATTTTCGATCCCAAAGGACATTTGAATTCCTCTGAAAATTCTTTCAAATTAGATATAGGGCCGATAACTCTATATTTGGCTACTGTGTGGTCATCTTTTTCAATTTGCATCTTCGTAGATTCTTTTGTCATAGCTGAACACCAAACCTGTAAAATATTACGTCTTTAACGTTTCAAAAGCAGGTAAGGTATCTACCTACTACATAGCAAGTCAAATTTCGTTAAAATATACCTGAGCAAATGATATGAAGAACAGCTGCCGATGGTTGTAACGTAGTCCTGGCAAAGTTAGATTCACTTCAGCTTTTTTGCTATAGTCCAAATAAGCATGGAAAGATGCCTTCAGTCCACCATTGTCAGCTATGTTCTCACCTAAAATAAAATAAAAAATTTAATATAGCACAAAAGACACTTTGAAAGGGGTAAATATTAAATAAAATATTATAATAATTAAGTTATGTCGTTTAGTCTTAAACCCTTACAATTGTATCTTTTCTTACCCAAGGTTTGTTTTCCATTTAAATGCTGGCGATCCATACTGTAAGTGGAATATTGCCTTTGAATGCAGGCCGCCCGGCTCTTGAAGGCGGCAATCGTCTCGTTGTTCCACCATTGATTCAAATTACCGAACCTGATAATAATAAATATTTTCAAACAAAAAATAATTGTAGTTACTTAAGTAAATAAAAAAGTAACACAGTAAAAAAAATATATTAGTCCATTGAAAATTTCATTTAAAAAACCCTGTAATTAAACAAGTGATTCCTAACAATCATGATTCTATGGACAAAATATGTGTCTACCCTTACTCATATCCAATTAAATTTCGGGAAGAATGTCAATGTCATTTTGTCAACCATATATAACATACTCTATGATTTTTGGCGGGAACGTGAAAAATGGCACATTGGCGGCATTGAATTAATTGACAAAACTTGTATAACTTTGAGTGTTTATGTGTAAAAACGGTGGTATTTTATCCATTATGTGCTCGGGAACGTGTATGAGTGTTGGTGAATAGTGTAGTGCTGTAAAACGTGACTTTTCGTGTTGCCTCCAAAACTCCATAGAAGCCTCTAGTAAAGTCGCAACCACCACTACTTTACAGGGGCATGACTTGACTTATCGACTCTGACAAATGACAAAATAATCTCTCCAATTACTTGACACTGGCTGTATACCTTTGATGTAAAGCCAAAACTAAAGCACTTAGGCTCTTTAAAAAAAAACACACTAGATTTGAATTTCCCGCCTTTATTCTCGGGCTTGCTAGATTCTATAATAATAGACAGTATCAAACCATGAGAGAGTCGTAAGACGGGCCCAAACAATTTTAACTTATAATAAGTATTATACTAGCGCTGTTCCTTCTCTGTTTCGAAAATTAACATCGGAGCAAAATGTATGTACTTACTAGAAGTTAGCCAATTTATATCCCTTTTTTCTGGTGCATTAGTACTTATATGCTATGGTAAACAAAACATCATAATATAAACTCACCGATCATACTCCCGGCCCTGGTCATCGAAGGCATGCGTCAGCTCGTGTCCCATCACCACCCCCATAGCTCCATAGTTGACGCTCTTAGGGTTGTCGCCATCATAGAAGGGTAGCTGTAAGATTCCCGCGGGAAACACTATTTGATTCTTCGTCGGGGTGTAGTAAGCGTTCACTGTTGATGGGGTCATCCCTGGAACCAAAATTAAAAAAAATGTATAAACAAACAAATACAACACCATCTAGCCCCAAACTAAGCAAAGCTTGTACTACCACCTGTACTGGGAACCAGATAACTGATAGAATACTTATATACATATACTTATTTTTGTAAATAGGTACCTACAACTTAGAATCGGTACGTAGAAAAACACCTAGACTCAAGACAAAAACCACCATGACACAAATGTTTGTACTGAAGCGGGAATCAAACCCGCGACACCGGCGTAGCAGTCCAACACACCTACCACTCGACCAATCGTATCGTCAAATCATTACATAATGAAAAACTTACCCCCACCTTGTCCTCCCCACGTTGTTGTAAGGCTAATCCTCAAATCCAATTCCATACAAAATGTTTCGGACAAATACTCAAAAAGTACGCCGTATTATAGTAATTTCTTTACACTATTTGTTTCGTCCATGCTTTTTGATTTCGTCAACAAAAAAAGTGAAAGGTTTCATACTTTAATTCAGATTTTATACGTGTTTTTAAGTTAGTGGAGTTAACATTAAAACACGTATAAAATCTAAGTTAAAGTATGACATCTTTCACTTTTTTTGTTGACGAAATCAAAAAGCATGGACGAAACGAATAGTGTAAAGAAATTACTACAATACGGCGTACCTTTTGAGTATTTGTCCGAAACATTATGTATGGAAAGCCTTGAGGATTCCCTTTAAGGATGTAGTGTAGGGGTGATTGTGACTCACTGGACTTAAACTCGGTATTGGGTATAATTTATAAGCTGGAAAAAACTGGTACTTTATAGCCCAATTCAATTCAATTCAATTCAACACGAGCAAAGCAGCAGTCTTCTATACAGGTAAAAAAGATCAAAATTGTGAGCTCACCCCATTTGGTCTTGTTCACGGGTTTGTCAAGTTTGTCCAAGTCATTCTTCAAACTGAACACGTTGAAGGCGATGTTGTTCTCGAAGTACTTTTTCGGTTTGACTTCTAACTCCTCATATTGCTTATCTAGCTCGTCTTTGTGAAGGATGTAGTCGGGAAAACCTGAGAAAGAAAATACTTAAGCTACTTTCATACTGAACCAATGAAACTAATGCCTATATCACACATACCGACCAAACGGGCGAGAGAGTAAAACCTTACATCACTCGCTCAGCCGAGCACTTGGCGCTATGTTTATACGTACCGAGTACTCGGTGTGATCAAGGCATAAAAGTTGTGTTGGCCGAGTGGGAGGTACCTCGATTTTCGATCCAAAGGTCGTGGGTTCGAACCCGGTCGCCCAATGGATTTTTCTGTTCAAATAAATCTATGTATGCATACTTAACGGTGAAAGAAAACATCATGAGGAAACCACCACGTCATAAAAACTAAAAATTTCGAAAACATGTGTCAATCAAGTGCACGAAAGGAGCCTTTTTGATGCGCACGTGACATCCTTTCACCATACTGGTTCGAGAACTAGTGAAACGATAAGACGAAGACTGCGAAGTGCGAAGGTGTGTTATGTTTTTGAGGGAAGGACGTACCAATCATATCAGTGATAGCGTCTGCTTTCGTATCAGCCGCTTGCCTGGTCTCTGCGTCCATCCAGCTCAAATTCTTCAAGTTCTTTTTGAAAGCTGTCCTAATATGCTCGATCATCACTTCTCCTTGAGTCTTCGCTTCGCCTTGAAATACTTCGCGGACGAACATAGCACCTACTGCAAACCCTGGATAGAAAAAAACGCATTTGGTTCAATTTCTGATGAAAATTGATCTCGCAGCATGCTGCAGCTCTGCTCGGGCGCCGCACTCGCGCCGCTGTCACTCTGTCATTTTGTAGTAACCGACTGAAGGGTTATGATTTTCGCGCGTATCTTGTATGTATGTATGATGTTTGCATGGTATGTAGATATGTATGTAAATTTCTTTGCTACCTCATGTCTTCCATACGGTTGGGATGTTTATTTCGTCTCATAAAACCGAGTGTCTTTAGATGGATTTTTAAAATAAATTATTAATTTGGCGGATTTTTGGCGCATAATTAGTAAGTTGTTTATACATTTTTGTTAACCAAACCTATCTAGTATGGTATCAAAATGAAGGAAATTAAAATGAGATTACAAAAATATCTAGAAGTCACATGTTTAAATTTGATTTGGTTTGAATTGGTAATCATGCATAAGTAGGTTATACCTACTTATTCGCAGTCGGGATTTCAGTTATTATAAACTTAAACTTGTTTGGTAATTGAAGACTTGAGTGTATAATATAAGTGTAATGTAAAGTGTGATAGTATGGTTAGCATAAGAAGTAAAGGAACTCACCAATAGCATTATTGGTGTCAGTGACACAGTATCTCCAAGACTCCTCGGTGCCTTCAGACCCGAAGAGAGCCTTCCTCAGTATCTTGGTGGCGTCTCTGAAAGGCTTGGAGAGGTAGGTGGAAAGCGAACGTGAGACTTGCCACATCATATAGCTCGTTATTGTTCTGAAAAAAAAAAAATTAAGTAGCCCATACCTACATTTACTAAAGCAGTTGACCCCAAATTTCTGTAGATATTATGTTTTTTAACGGAAACGTAATCTTACCAAAAAAAATTTTGGAAGATTTATATGTTTTTTTTTTCTGGGTTTGTGTGTTCGTCATCACGTTAAAATTACTAAACGGATTTGACTGAAACTTTACGATATCATAGCTACTAAGTCTGAAAAGTCATAGGCTGTATTAGAATATTACGTTACATCTCTTCAGAGGGTAGAAAAAGGAGTTCAAGTTCATGCTATTCTATTCTAAAAAAAACAGTCACTTACCATCAGGTGAGATGGTGGTCAAACGCAAGCCTATATATAGTAAAAAAAAAAAAATGCAAGTCTCGCTTCGACCTGAAGCTCTAAAAAACTATTGGTTTTCAATAACCTGTTTCCCATGGACCTAGTATGATTATTAGCCGCGCTACAACATCTGTCATTGCAGTGCAGATGAAATAAGCAGGTGTCAAATAAAGATTTTCTTACCTTTGATCTTCTTCAGTCTTGCTGTATTTTCTGAGAACTCTTGTTAGGTTCTTGAAATAATCAGGCGCGTACACCACTATGCGTTCTTGGTCAGAAATCTAAAAAAAACCAGAAACATAGTAGCAGTGTGTGTATCTTAGTACTCGGCGGTAGTAGCAGTAACTTTTTTACATTTAGAACTTTTATAAAAACTTGTTGATTTTCAATTACAAATAAATAAATATGTTAATATATCTTTCCTCACAATAACTGACTTCCGAATTGAAAAACATACAGATATTTAAAAAAAACTGATGTTAATAAAAAAAACTATAATTTGTTTTTTTTATAAAATCATGATTTGTATCAACCCTGAGACTGGTTGATGATGATGTTGAAAATCATACTCACCGTTCGATTAACTAACTTAAAAGCATCATTGAAGAACATAGTCCAGTCCAAAAATGGCGCTTCTTTCTGCCATTGTTGAATCGTATAAGGGTTGTACAATGACTCTTCATCCCTCCTATCCTCAGAAGGGGTGGTTATATTAGCTATGTCCGTCTCAAAATCTATGACCCTAGTCATTTGGGCTTTGGCTTCCGTTTTGTTAGCGCCGAGTAAGACGCAAATTCGAGTCATGTAGTCTAAATATGCGTCTAGAACCTTTTTGTGTGCAGTTTTGTTGAGGTAGTTGTCGCGGGTTGGTAGGTTTAGACCTCCTTGATCCAGCTGAAATAATAAAGGAGGTTTTAGAGCTAAAACAGGGTGGTATTTTTATTTTCCTCAAATTCTTACCACAAAGTTAAAATTTAAATTATATGGTTTTTTTTGGATTTTCTGTTGCCTTTGGCGAGTTGTTCCTTCTACATTAATTTATAAAAGGCTTTATCCTAACTGGAAGACTGACTGACAGACTACGCACGGTAAAGCCACTGAACGTAGAGACTCGAAAATATGAAAGGCATGTCTGTCAAGAAGTACATAATATATGCGCAATGTAACGAAATAGTGGGGTGTAAGCTGGTAGGTAATTGATTAATAGGTATAATGAAGTCCAATATAAGTAAGGCCACTTAAATATAGCCAAGTAGCTGTAGCCATTAACTTGGCTAAGGCCAGTCGCAAACGAGCCACCGGCCACAGCGACTGGCGGCCGGCGACAGACAGTTTTCTACCTAATCATACATTTCATGCTGTAGCGCGTGTGGCCGCCATCGGCGACATGTGTAGCGGTCGGTGGCTCGTTTGCGACTAGCCTAAGTGGGTTCCAGTAACAGATGCGGGGTGAATTTGGTTTACTTACAACTATGACGTGTTTAGATGAATTTCTGTCGTCTTCTGTCACAGCCCAGTTGAATAGCCCTCCTAGATTATATCTGAAAGAATGAATTAAGTTATTTTATAAACTAGCAACAAATAGCAATACCAAGAAGATAAACCCAACTACCGGAAAATAAAATCTACTGCTAGCTACTGGTTTGTTAGCTATTGTGGGCTGCATTAATTTACCGAAAAAGGCTTTTCTAAAAGTTACCGAAGCAGAGAAAAGCTTACATAGTTTATTTTTTACATATTTATTTCATACAGTAACCTTTCGCATAATATGTATAGGTAGTAGTTGTATCAAGATACAATAGCTCATGAGTAGTTCTTGTAGTAGTTAATAACTTACATGAAAAAGGTACCTAAGTATCGATAATAGCAGAGACTCCTATTTACTAGACTCTGATAAATAGGTACTTAAGTATGGACTTTACCATTTCTCGTATTTCCTATGTGAAAACAATAAATTAATAATAAAAAAAATATTAATAGCGTAAATTAGTTTTGGCTCGATTTGTCCGCCGAGTGCGTGATCTTTTTTTGCAAAGAGGCTCTTTTTCTAAATTATTAATATTGGAGTGAAAACTTTTCTCTATGCGTGGGATAGCAATGAAGGGATAAAACTTATGATATTATGATTATTATGGTGAAAAATATCCCGTTTGCATCATTTTGATAATATTATGGCTGATTTTGTACAGTAATAGGAAAACGGCAGTTGTTTCTTTAATTTTCACTAACCGCGCCGATCACGCCGATTACGCCGCCGCCGCCGACTAATTTGACGCCGGCGTCCACCGCCGGTTAAAAGGGCATCGGCGTACACCTCTAGCACGTATGTCATACGACGTTTTATAACACATTTGCGAGGAAATAAATAAATAAATTCATCATTACTTGACGACACTTTCAAATAAAAACAATACAGTGAAAAAAAACAGTGCGCGGAATATTTTTTACATGTTCTCAAATTAGCGAAGCGCGCGCATCAGCGGTTTTTTTAAGGCAAAGCATAGGCAAAGGCACAAAAACAGCCAGTATTACTAATAAAGTAAATTAATATTTTTGTGTTTTGTTACATTTAAATGGTTGTAATTTATGGTCAATATTAATTAAATTAAAGAATTAAATGTTTATTTATTATATTTTATCTCCCAAAGTTAATTTTATTCATAAAATGTTGACCACTTTTCTGACATAAAAACTCTTTGCTAAGATTTAAAAAAAAGTATCGTTCGTTTGAAACGGAGAAAATTGATATACCTTCCTTTTTTAATTACATTACCGCACTCGTGCGTTTTACATTACATTACCGCTCTAGTGCGTAATGAGATACAAATACGATATTGAAATTGGTGCAATAATAGACCCTTTACGAGCAAATGTCTTATAAAAAATATTAAGTACTTAACCGATGTAAAGCAGGTGAGTAAACTCACCACCAAAACCAAAGAATATTATTGTCACCCTGTTGCTGAAAGGGGGACAGATAGAACTTTATTGGCCTATATGCCCCCTAGGGTGACAGAGCAGGTTGACAGATGGGAATAATTCATATTAAATGTTACCATTCCATAACATCAGAATCTTACGTGTTCTGAACATCCTGCACCAATTTCTGCAGATCCCACTTCGGATGTTTCATCATTGTCGTGGGTAAGATGTGCCAGCCTCCCAGCTTCTTGATCACGGACACCAGGGGTTTTTCAGATAACTTCTCAATGATCTCATCTTCATCTATACAGGCGTCGTAGTAAGTTCGAGCTTTGGATACTGCGTCTGGTGGACTCGTTATGTTGATTTTCTCTGCAAAAAACAAAAAAGTTGATTTATATTACTTTTTATAGAAAAATAAACTGTATTTTTTAACAAACTGCGAAGGAGGAGCCTATGATTTTCGAGTATTTGTGTATATATGTATGCAGGGTACAACAGGGTTGGTTCAAAACGGTACGTGCCCCTTTTTCTAAAAACCTTACTTTCGAAAATAAAATTCAAATTAAAAATTATTTATCCAGAACTATTACATTACCTATATACTATGTTACGGCAGAACTTTGAAAATCGTAAAAAACCGGTTGAACTACAAAGGTTATAAAACTGTAGCAGTCTCAACGCCCACCTCCCCTTACACATCTACGTTCTGCGTTAAAGAAAAAACTTAACTAAGTAAGTAGTAATATCTAAAATACTAAACGTTAAATCAAACCTAAAAATGCATTGATATAATTTTAAAATTATACACTTAAACAAAAGTAAGGACTTGTTTAAATTAAGAATTAAAATAGTAGAGAGAAATGGAAGTGCTAACTGTAAGTTTACCTAAAATTATAAAAATAAAATAATCAAAATAAAATATGCCTTAAAATCGCTATTATTTTAGATTGACGAATTTACCACCCCAAATAGAAATACGCGAAATAAAGCTAGATAAATTCAAGCCATAAAAGTCAGCGTCAAGCAAATACCACGTCAAACATCCAAATAAGTGTGTTCAAACAAAACACAAAGGCGTCTGAACGATATAATATCGTGAAGATTTACTTTAGACACAGTTTACACAATCAATAACTGTGTTCATGTTGGGTAGTGTTTCATAAAAAGCCACGTTGATGCTCCGTTTTATCCGCTGAAATCCAACGACTTTACAACAGAGAACCAAAAATCCAATAGTAATTACTATAGAAAGTAAGAAATAACTATCTAGGTTTAGGTAAGTACATATGGTGCTATAGATTAGGACCTAATGTATTTAGTAGTACCTAATCATTAGGAACTACTAAATATACAGGTTATAAAATAAACTTTCTAAAATGTTAAGTTTTTATAATGACAACATACAAAAATATACATGGAATAAAACAAATGAAGAAAAAGAAATGACTAACTAATGGTTTGACAAATTTTATTTGAATTTATTAACCTAAAACTTTTTTTTGATTGCTCTGTATACTAAAGTTACCCACGTTGAAGTGGACAACAAACCTAACCTAGCCAAAGTAGGTAGGTACAATACAATACCACGTAAAGCCAAGTATCTACCTCCCACTATGTAGAGTTCTAATTTTATCTCCACATAAACACGCGATAACTGATTTGAGTCGAAAATTCACAATGAGCCAATAAGTGGCTCTAATTTGAAATAATATAACTAAACACGGCTGAAAATCGAAATCTGGTGTTTTGATGGTATAATATTTTCATAAGCGCCGCCTATTTTAATTCTTATTAATTTTTTTTCGAAGTCAAGCTGCTAAAATAAAATATAGAGTTCAGAATTTATAATAATTATTACATCAATCGTTAGTGATCGACTAAATTTTAAAAGATTAAATGGAGTTCTTCCATTGAATACGAATCACGCTTTGATCAAAACAAAAGCTTTATCCCATTTGGAGAACGTTTCATTTCGTAACCCTTGTAAAACTATAAAATACTACGCAAAAGTGGCATTTGGCAAACTTTTTATTTTGCATACATTTTGTAGCATTTGGACATGATTTTAGTAAGATACAGTCAGCTTACATTTCTATAATGATTTACGAGACACTAGTTACTTCCTCCTTATCATTATTTGTTTATAAGGACTCAGATGAAATAACGTTACTTCAATGTAAATGTGAATATGAGCATTTGTGAAATTAGCTAAACATAGAGGCATCTCCCACTCGGCCAACAAGGCTATAATATGATAGATAGCCGTGTTGATCAATAAAGGGTACGTACATAGATGTTTTTTCCTCATTCACATAAAAACGACGGTATTGATTTGGCTCAAATTCGGTATGAGTATAGCTTATAAACTGAAAAGGCATAAGCTATTTTTTTTCTCTACAACATGTAGACGAATCGCGGGCATCATACGAGTAAGTAGTAAGTTTTTTTTTTTTATTATAATGTATATTATACATTCACATACTCACACCCCTGCACTATGATTCCCTGTGTTGAAGGTGGCATGGACACATACAATACATCACCACATCCAAGACCCGAGAACAAACATTTATGTTAGTCACACAAATATTCGCTCCGGCCGGGGATCGAACCTGGAACACCAAGCTTCGTAGGCAGGATCACTACCAACTAAGCCACGGTGCCGGCTTGTGAGCAAACAAGACGAATACAAACATCTAACATCTTCAATAAACAGTTCTTTCATACTGTGTACCGGACTCATAAGCCGTAATTGACTTCTCTGTATGTTGAGTTCATTTTCAAACCATAATATATTTTCTGGCGTGCCTCTGTTAGTGGCTTTTCGCGAGAGATTTTTGGAAAATCGTGATTTTGTTTACGTATTTCATACGCCTCTCCTTACAAAGTAGTGACGTATCCGTTTAAAAATGGTTTCAGGATTAAAATAAACTGCACGCCAAGTGGATTATCGTGCTAAGTTATTTGTAGGCGGTGATAAAAGCTGTACTCTATCTGACTGAGCTGAAAGTGTTTTGGGTTTTAATCATAATAATACTGACTTAAATCATATAAGTTTATATTATTACAGTCTGAATTTATACTAGAGTTAAGTTTTTATTACAGCATAAGCTAACTACTACAATCTATATATAGGTATATTACAAAATTTACAAAAGTACAGTACTTTACACTACTTTACAGTCTTAGCAGGATTCTGTCTAGAAACTCAGTACTAGGTATTCTGTAGTCAAGAAATAAGTACTTACATATCTATCTAGAAATATTCGTTAGGTTTAAATATTTTTTTTACCAATCTATTTCTTTATTGTCTACACGTGACCAGAATGCTGGTTTCTACTTTGCAAAGCGTATAAGCATTGCCATTCAACGTGGCAATGCCGCCAGCGTTCTGGGCACGTTGCCGTCTGGTGGTGACAACGACCGACTAGGTTATTTATAGTTTATTATTATTATTATTATTTTTCTTTTTTATTTCCGTGTTATAAGAATAAATTTCTGTATTTCATTAATTTAGATTATATCCTCAAGTAATCGTTATCCGTTTCCGTTAAAGAGTAAGCATGTAAAGCAAAGTTTCACATAATCCTCTTTTATCGTGAACAAAAGCAAGGATTTTAATTTGATGCCGGCGTCTGTATTTCCAGACCACTAAAATCTTGGAGCTTTCAAGACTAAAGTAAATCAAAAGTAAAGTCAAGTAAAGTAAATAAGTAAAGGTTCTTCCTAGCCAAGCATGCTACTTCTTCGACCACATTATCTCTTACCACCCGGTGAAGCGATGACCAAACGATTGAAGCTAATAAAAACAGCTTACCAAGAGCATAACGGATGGTCAGCTGATTCTGCAGTTCGATCTTGCTGAAGATGCCCCAGTTGGATTTCCCATCAGGTATTGGGTTGTTCTTGATCCAGCCTCCACACGCGAAGTCGTAGAAGTCTTCACAAGGATCTTGGGTCTCATCTAAAGCTGTGATAACTGCACTCGCTGTGTGGATGCAGGAACTTGATAGGCAGACTTCGGTACCTGGAAAAAATATTTCATCACTGTCAGATAATTCAATTTCGCCTTTCATTTGGTACCTTTCAGTCGAAATGAAATGTCTAAACACATAATGAAACACGAGTTCTGAATGAATTCATTATTTATGCAGGGCAATTCGCTTTAGTATTATCTATTATTTTATTGATTTGGTTTACCAACAGTACTATAAAAACTACATTCTTAATGTACTCTTATGCGATCTTAATAAGTAATGTAGAAAAAATCGTATATTATCTTTAAAAAGGCCATAAATACTTTCATAAGTTTGTTACATAGCACTTACTAAGTAAAAACCTTAATTTATTCTCACAGGGTCTGGAGTGGTTGTTCGGAATGTTAAGTAGGGAGGGAACAGAGTAGAACAAGATATTATGCGGGATAATTTTTTCAGCTGATATATAGGCTTGGACGGCCCAATATGAAGGTATAGGGAATAGCCAGGGCCGACTCTTGCCCATGTTGCGCCCGAGTGCAATCATTACCCTAGCGCCCTCTAGTAAGCGCGCTAAACAGTTTTTTTTCTAAGTTTAGTAGTGTTATGTTTTGTGATCAAAGGAACAAGGAAATCATTGTGTTTTCTTCAATCACTAACATGCAATGTACCTATTTGCGGCGAGCGAAGTGAGCAAAAAGCAATAGAACAACAGCCGCTAATTTTAAGCCATTTGCAGGACCACTATTGCAGGACCTTGAACACCCAACAGCATAAACGCGATTGCAAACAATCATGTTTTTGGTTTATTAAGAAAAATCGCTGCATTGGGACCTAAAATTACCCACCTTAAGAGACCCGGACCCGGTAGGAAGTTTTTTAGAGTTTTAATTTACTAGGCAAAAAGCTTTATCAGGGCCACTTAACTTATTAGGGAAAATCGCTGAATTAGGACCCAAAATTACCCAGTAAAAGAAACCTGATCACGACGAGAGAAGCGAGCCGCAAATTATTAAAACCAATAATTCAGTCCTGGAAATTATTAATTAGGACCCTAATTTTAAACACGCAACAGAACGAATGTGAATGTGGCGAGCGCAGCGAGCCGCAAATTTTTTAGAATTTTAATATACTTGGGAGAATGGCTTTATCAGGGCCCAAAACAGTTTACTAATAAAAGAAACCTAAACCGCAAATTTTCACGCCAATAGTCCTGGAAATTACTCTATCTGGACCCTTAAACACACAATAGAACAAATGTGAACGCGGAAAGCGCAGCGAGCCGCAAAATTTTCGCCCAGGACGCTCGCGGTCGCCAGGGCACCCACGGCCGCCCTAAGTCGCTCGCCGGCCGCCCCCTGGTGCCAGCGGCCGCCCTAGAGCGCTCGCGGCGAGTGGCGCTCGGCGGCCAACCCAGGGCGCCCACGGTCGTCCTAGGGCGTTCGCAGCAAGTTGCACTCGCCGGCCGCCCCCGGGTGCCAGCGGCCGCCAGGGCGTCCGCGGACGCCCTAGAGCGCTCGCGGCGAGTGGCGCTCGGCGGCCGATCCAGGGCGCTCACGGTCATCCTAGGGCGCTCGCAGCAAGTTGCGCTCGTGCGCCACTCACCGCGGCCGCGTCGAGTGGCGCTTGGCGGCCACCCCCGGGCGCCGAGGCGGCCGCGGCGAGTGGCGCTCGGCGCCCCCTAGGACCGAGCGCCCGTGTGCAACGCACACCCTGCACAATAGGTTAAGCCGGCCCTGGGAATAGCGGAATATATAAGTAGTACATAATATAAACTAAATATAATAATATATAGATCAAAATAATAATTTTTAATTGCAGCCATAGTCTGAGAATAATCCTGGTGTAATTCTACTCGATAAACAAAGAAGAGGCGATTTGACTGTATGCATCAAGAGTTTCAAAGCGCCTTAAGTATTTTAGCATAACAATCACATATTTTACATTTCAAATTATGTCTGTACTATTGTACAGAAATAGTGAAAGAAATAGTGAATTTGAAATGTAAACCTACCTACCTACCGTAATAAAATAAAAACAAAAATAGAACTCTTTCTAGAGTAGGTACTACTACTCTAAAAAGAGTTCTATTTTTGTTATTTATTGTTGCTGTTGCGAACTCTTTTTAGAGTAGGTACAAACAACACATAGCCTCATTATGCCCCATTTAACTTTAACCTAACCCTCAACACATCCCCAAGAGTACAATTGGAAAACAATTACTCTACAAATACACTTAGATACTCCAGGATCGATATGTCGAGGTCATGAGCGTACCTATTACACACCCAATGCCCAGCTAATCTTTCCAATCGTTCACGGTTCAATATAGCGGCGAATTGATTAGGTCTGCCACATGGCTACAGTATTAATAATACGGCGAGGATTGTTTACTTACATCTGAGTTTATTGTGGCATTTTGGTTATTATTTGCAATAGAACTGTTTCCACGTAGGACCGAGTAAGTGCGTTTATTATTCATATAATAAACGCACTTACTCGGTCCTACGTGGAAGCTATGATTCGAAAATTAGCTCGCTACACGTAGGGTTGCCACGCGTGAAAACCCCGGATTTTAGAGCCCAGAACCCTAACATGTCAATTACCTCAGAACTTCGTCTTAAATCAACCGATTTGGAAAATTATTTTCTTATATGAGAGAATATCATCAGAGTTGTACGCCAGTTTTTCTTTTTTCTACCATCAACTGGTTGACTGGTAGAAAATGCTCTAGCATTAAGTCCTCCTTTTGTACTACATTTAAGTGTGTGCAATAAAGTATTAAATATATAAATATATAATATCGGTAGCTCAAATTTTTTTTTTGCTTCAACTTAGTGCAGGCACAGTGCGTGTGTCGCGAGCGGCACAAGACTTTTTGAAACCGGACTACACATGAAGTCCGGATCGGACGCTCCCCGGTGACGCCCGGCTCTGAACTAGGACAAATCTGGGGAAACCCGGACAAGTTTCTGCGCCAGTTGTAGCAAACAGTAAAAAAAACGTAGTTAACGATTTTAATATTTTAAAAGATCTTTCTATACATCTATTCTAATAAAATTTCGCATCCACTTTAGTAAGTTTAAAGGCAAAAGTCTACGAGGATAAGAAGACATTTTTTTCTCTCTTTCTTCCTCATTTATAAAGTACTAATATAAGAATAGCAAACGTTTAATAGGCACTGAATCAATTTTTACAGTTCGCTAGAAACAGGATGTCCCCTATTGAGCCATATTGCACACAATAGGACACTCTTGCGACTCAATTTTGAATGGTACTATACCTTCTAGTTTGACTCTCTGTTTAAAATGGTTATATAATCATGGTTTTACAAAAACATTGACAACCGACTTCAATTGAACTGTTTTAGTGACCGCAACAGCACTGAAAGGTCACAGGGAAGCAAAATACGCAATTTCGTTTACTTCGACGACACATTTTTTTCCGGTTATTTTACATTATTATATTATACTATGTATTTATATTAGGTACTACATGCCCCTACTCTATACGATCAAAGTTTAACCTTATCCTTATATTAAATTATATAGGGATAAGGTTAAACTTATTGATTTGTTATCTTGTCCCAACTAACCCTCAAAGTGTTACCTTGACCTAACTCACCCTAAAATTATTAGCTTGTCCTTTCTACCCCCAAAAAACTATTCTGTTAGAGACAAGATAAATATTAGACGAGGTACTCTATCCCAAAATGGTTACCTCGTCCAACTAACCCTTAAATTGTTACCTTATACCCAACTCTACCCTCAAATTGTTACCTTCTTCGGAGATGTAGCATGGAGGAAACGGAATGTTGGTGCTCCTCAAAAACACTATGATGGTCACCGTCACCAAAATACATGATAATACAGCCAACAATAGTAAACTCTACTGCGTATTGTTACTTCGTCCAACTAACCCTTAAATTGTTACGTTACACCCAACTCTACCCTTAAATTGTTACCTTATACCCAATTCTACCCTCAAACTGGATTCTTCTTCTTTCTCTTCTTCTCCGGGGATGTAGCACGGAGTAACCGGAATGTTGGTGCTCCTCGAAAATAGTATGATGGTCATGGTCACCAAAATTCATGTCAATACAGCCAACAACAGTAAAGTCCACTGCGTATTGTTATCTCGTCCAACTAACCCTTAAATTGTTACCTTATACCCAACTCTACCCTCAAACTGGATTCTTCTTCTTTCTCTTCTTCTTCGGGGATGTAGCACGGGGGAACCGTAATGTTGGTTTTGCTCGAAAACAGTATGATGGTCATTGTCACCAAAATGCATGTCACTACAGCCAACAACAGTAAACTCCACTGCGTATTGTTACCTCGTCCAACTAACCCTTAAATCGTTACCTTATACCCAACTCTACCCTTAAATTGTTACCTTATACCCAACTCTAGCCTCAAACTGTTACCTTCTTCGGGGATGTAGCACGGAGGAACCGGAATGTTGTTTCTGTTCGAAAACAGTGTGATGGTCATTGTTACCAAAATGCATGTCAATATAGCCAACAACAGTAAAGTCCACTGCGTATTGTTCCGCGGTCTCCAGCATGTTGCGCCCTGGAACAAAAAAATCACAATTTATTTATTTTATTTATAGAAATAACGACACAAATGGTCGAGTGGCAAGTGTGTTGGACTGCTACGCCAGTGTCGCAGGTTCAACTCCCGCTTCAGACAAATATTCGTTTGTTGAGTGCTGAGTTCTTCTATGTGTAACTTTGTTACATATACATACAGTCACAAAGCGAGAGCCTCTTATTGTAGGAAACCAGGAACTGGTCGAGAGTCTTCGCTATTTGTCCGTTCACTGTAACGACTATCGGGATAATCGTTACGGTCTTCTTCTTATCGTGTCACTAGTTCCTTCGAACCAGTGTGGTGAAAGGATTTCAAGTGCGCCTCGAAGAGGCTCCTTTCGTGCACTCGACGCATGTTTTCGAATTTTAGGTTCTACGACATGCCGGTTTCCTCACGATGTTTTCCTTCGCCATTGCGTGAACGTGGGATGCATATATAGATTTTTTCGACCGAAAAAACCCACTTACGCATGACTGCCACCGGGATTCGAACCCGCGACCCATCAGATCGCAAGGTAAGAGCCTTATCCACTCGGCCACCACGTCCTCATCCTCATCGTTACGGTGAACGTAGAATAGAATAGAATAGAATAGAATATGCTTTATTGTATCACCTTAAAATAAATAATAACAAGAAAAATAAACTAAAATTACAAGGGCGGTCTTATTGCTAGATAGCAATCTCTTCCAGACAACCAGATAAGACATATTGTTAACAGAAAAAAAATATTTAAATTACAGTGGATAAAGGGTGTACCAAAAAGATATTATAGATAAAAATAAATAAAAAATTATATATAATTAACATTTTGACTAACTAAAATTATACAGAATATTACACAATATTAATACATACTATATTTTACATTCTAATATCTAAATATTATACTAATACATATATATATATATCTATATACATACTCATAAACATATATATAAACACAATAAATATGACTGGTATTGTATACATTATGTATTTGCAAAATTCTCCAACGATGGAGGGTGATAGGTATAACGTAATATGGTGGATGATGACATCATGGTGTGGTGACGTCAAACGAATCACCTTAACTGTTCATAACGATTCGCACGATTATACACGATACACGCTAATTAATGATAGAAAACACGTGTGCTGTTAGACATATCACCAACCTTAAACTTAACCTACAAAAAATTATAGGTGCCTACTTATTAAAATTATAAATATCTTCTTCTATTTTTTCTTATTTCTTTATTAAATATATAAAAGAAAGTCGTGTTAGTTACACCACTTATAACTCAAGAACGGCAGAACAGATTTGGGTGAAAATTGGTATGGAGGTAGCTTAGAGCCAGGAGACGGACATAAGATACTTTTTATCCCGTTCGACAGCGTTCCCGTGTGACTTGACATGAAACGACATAAGATACGTTTTATCCCGTTCGACAGCGTTCCCGTGTGACTTGACATGAAACGACATAAGATACTTTTTATCCCGTTCGACAGCGTTCCCGTGTGACTTGACATGAAACGACATAAGATACTTTTTATCCCGTTCGACAGCGTTCCCGTGTGACTTGACATGAAACGACATAAGATACTTTTTATCCCGTTCGACAGCGTTCCCGTGTGACTTGACATGAAACGACATAAGATACTTTTTATCCCGTTCGACAGCGTTCCCGTGTGACTTGACATGAAACGTCAGTCACTATAAAACGTGGTATAACAAAAAAGAATCAGACTTGGAATAACAAAACGCAAATGATAGCTATGTAATTGACGTATAATGACAGCTATGTAATGACGTATAGATGACAATTTGATATTTATAAGAAATGAATAAAAAAAAAAAAGTTTATTTATTGCCATTAAGGCGGAACAAAGTTCGCCGGGTCAGCTAGTTTTTTTATAAATACCTACCTACCAAGATAACGGCGCGCGGGATTTTGGACCTTAAAGAAATAAGGAGGCTTCCGTCGACTGGGACCACTAGGTAGGTATTGGGACTACGGTCCGAATAGCCGGTTAACATTTTTGAATCCGTCGTTTGGGACAACAAACCACGTGACGTATATTGTACAGTCGTCGTCAGATACAGATCCGAAATAAAAGTGCATTCTATAAATTTATTCAATACTAGCTGGTTGGCTAGTTATGTACCTACTGTAGCATCAATTTGTTCAAGTTAATTGAGTAGAACTACAATTAAATCAGTGTTCGTTTAGTAATTCTCTAGTCACGCGATCTTGTTAGGGTTCCCAGATAAGCGTAAAATGTCCACGGTATGTTGTCCACGATTGTCTGGAAGATATTTAGATTTTAAAAAAATAGTTTTCTGTAAAATTGGTTTACGGAGGATAGTTTAACGAGACAACATCATAAGTTCATAACAAAACATTGACAGCGTAACGGGACAATGAGTGTTACCGGACAATGACGACAACGTTCATGCAGCCGGCGTTCATCGATTTATTAGACTGTCTACGTCAAAATAAAATATAATAAAAAGGCATTTATTCACGGTGTAATCGAAAGAAAAAATATTCGTTATACAATAACGATTGACACAATATGATTGACAAGAGGAATCAATTGGGCCACCCATAGACCGTTGCAAAACTTGCAAACGATCTATAGGTAGCTCAACTGCTCGAACTCGATACCCTATAGCAGTGTGCCGTGGATACTGGCTGCATTGCCTCGTTGTATTGCAAGGCTTATTCTTTGGGCGAGATAGCTGCCAGCCCTCTGATCACGCGTCGCTTCGACCAGACGCTCTGACAAACTTTTGTTATCTGTATAATATTGTAAATATATGTACCTACAAATTGAGGACCACTTGTGAACTCGAGAGTAGGTTTAGTGATAACAGTATTCTGATAACAGGAGCATTATTCAAATTCAAATTCATTTAATTTTTCAGATAATTTCAGTTTGTAAGATACAACCTTAGTTTCTCATCGATGCCCACCGCCCTTGGGGCGGACGGGTTATGTCGGGCTTTAACCGACTAAAACCCCATGGTGGCTGACCTCTGCGCATTAGAGGGACCCCGAGATATCCTCAGAACTCGTACCATTCCAGGGAAGGCTTGCGCCGAACCAAGAGAGCGCCTAGCATGTCTTGACACTTTTTCATTTTATAACAGTGGTGGATTAATAAAGGCTGAGAAGGCTGGAGCCTAGGGCGGCAGATTTTAGGTGCGGATTTTTTTTTTTTTTTTTTTTACCAGGCCTAGTGATTTGTACAATAGCGCATAAATGATAGACACAATTTATTTAACAAAAAAAGGCGTGTGCTTATTACCACATGACAGAAGTGAAAACTTCATCAAGGCGGCTCTAGCTGACTTTACCTAAAGGAGTGTTCCATAACCGAGCGTTGGAGTCACATTTATTCCCCACAGAATATTTACAGAAGTTTTACTTCAAAATATTTATATGATTGTGAATTAAGGTATCGAACTGTAGCAGTCGGTAGGGGCCGGCAAAATTTGAACAGCCTACAAGCGGCAAATTTGTAAATCCGCCACTGTTATAAAATTACTGTTAGTTTACCTTATTGGGTCCCTGAGCAATGTCAGGTTTTGGAGGCGATTCAAACAAGTTCATTCTAGAATTCTGCTGGAAGAAGTCATTGTTCGAGTTTTGTCTCGAGACCAACTCTGAAGTAGAACTCTCCCTGGTCAAAGAAGGTCTAAGCTTCACGAAGGGGTTTTTCCTTTGGTTCTTTAACCAGTTAAACTTAGCATTTTCAGGTGCTGGAGAAGGAGTTGATTCTGGAGTTGGCGTGTCTGAAGACATGTTGGAATCTTGCCAAGTTTGATACAATCGATCGAAAATAGATGTGTTTATTAACACTGCAAAATTTATTTTGTCGGTTACGTGCCGAAGTTCAAGTGTTTTCAGATATTCACAATTCACTTTTTGGAGAGTTTTTAATATTATTTATTTACACAAATACATAATTATTAGTTTTTGCGTGAACAGTTTTTTTTATTAAGAATTTCTTATAATTACTTATTTAATAACACTATGTGCGTACGTCACGTGTTTTGCAATATAGGATTATAAAATATGCAAACCGGTTTTATTTAGTGGAATACATTGCGAATTATTTATTTATTTTGATTCGAATAGCGTCCTCATTAGGCGAGCTCCGGCACAGCACTAAGTGAGTGAGACGGCGGAACGTACCTACATTGCCCGTGGAAAGACGCGTGCGCAGATTCATCCAATTAAGGTTTTTAAGAGGATATGTGAAACTGTCAGAAATGACAGCTGCCGAATTGTAAGACAGTGATAGCGCAATTAGACACCTTACCCCGAGGGAAGAGGTTAGATATAGATTTTTGTCGCTCAAAAGTAATGGACGTAAGCGACAAATGATAAAACATCGTATTGCTTGAAAAGTATTGAATTTATAAAAAAATCTTTTACATTTATTTAAGTTCTGTGATTACTCACTCAATAGTATAAAAATAAACCGTAAATATTCTCTAAATTCGGGGGATGGATGTAAATCAGATTTTAAGAGGGTCTAGTTCAAAAAATAAATCTAACGAGAAAAGTTTCACCAATCGTGTTTCTGTCTTACATTTATTTAGATTATATCCTCAAATAATCACTGTATTAACATCAAGTTTGTAAACTGTACCGTTACGGAGTAAGAATGAAACGCAGCGGCTCCAAATTTTCATATAGCCTCGGGAAATCCGCGAACTGATGAAGATCATCAAGCGGAGAAAAGTTGCGTATCTTGGTCATGTACTAAGACTTGAAAGATACAAACTGCTAGTGCTGATGCGCCGTCAAACCTCTCATCTGATGACGAGTGGTTTGACGACGCATTAGCACTAAGGTGATTGAAGGAATGTCAATGGGTTTTTAGTCAGTATGCTACCGGCCACTAGCACTCCACTAGTAGTCTGGTGGTGAGCCCGACATACAATCCCCTTTAGCTGGGGTGGGCTAAGGCAGTCTCCTAATAGAACGCGATGACGCGACCTTCGCAAGTTCGCGCGAACGTCGATCGCGCGATCAAACGTACTTACATCAAATAGGCGTCCCAATTTTTTTGACGCCTATTTGACATTAGATGACGTTAGTAAGTTTGATCGCGGATTTGCGCGACGGTCGCATCGCTTGCTCGCGCGACGATCGCGTGATCGCGTTCTATTAGGACAACGCCTAAAGGGGGTGCGTAAAGCATTTACCCATTGTAATAATCAAGGTTTTACAAAAACATACAACAACCGACTTCAATCGGACGGTTCTAGTGACCGTAGACACAGGTAGTCACAGGGTAGCAAAATACGCAATTTTTACAAAATACCATATTTTTCAGTTATTTTGATTTAAAAACTAAACTACTTAACCGATTGGGAACAATCTGAAAGTGTATCCTATCAAACAAAAAAAGATTTTTTACAAATCGGTTTAAATATACCTACAATAAAGTTCTGTTCTGTTCAACCAAATTGATAACCTACTTTTTCAAGACGGTTGAAAAACAAAATCGGAAGAGAGGCGAGCTAGAGAGCAGGTTTTTACCCAACAGTGGGTCAAATCAGGCTGCGAATGATTATGATGAACGTATTATGTGGGTGTATTGATTCACTGAAAACTGTGAACACAGACTTATCAGTGCGAGGTTTCAGGGTCACAGGGAATGTACATTGAATGGCAATCGTGCGTTTCTTCAATGTTTATGTTGTGTGACTGAAACCTATGTATATGCGTAAACGCCTTTCGTCTCTTGTTTGCATTGTAAGAGGTCACAAGACTTAAAATGAGATAGGAGCATAACTACGTACTTATATTTACATTATTTACTAAATCTTTTTATGTGAAATCTCTATACAATATAAAAATTTAATTAAGTACCTACTAGAAAAAAATACGCTTATAATATCAGTTGCCAAATCCCAGATATGACATAAAAACGGGTTGAGGTAAATTCGTCATTTGACCACTTTTTATGCAATTTTTTAGATCCATAGCTCAATCAAAGGTAAAATCGTCATTATTCCGATGACGATTTAACTTCAACCCATAATACAACAGAATTAGGGTATTACATGAATAGGTCTTTTATTCTCCGCATTCAAAGAGTCATTTTCAGCGAATGTCGCATCTAACGAATTTGTCTTATATAACAAATACGAGTTACACCAAGTTACCATCAGGTAAGATGGTGGTCAAACACAAACCTATAAATAGTAAAAAGTTTAGAGTAGCCAGTGCCGTGGCCAGGGTAAAATACAAATAGCTAGATGGATTACAGTCGGTTCGGTCCTTAATAGGTTACATTTTACTTGTAATCTGCGTAATGGAAGGAATCCTGCAAAACAATACGATAACCACTAAATAAACATCGGTGCTAATAGGCACAGTGCGAATCCGTCTGTCGGTTCGTCACTGAATTGGTATCGCAAACTTTGTAGCTTTATGTAAATTGTAAGTAAATAATATTGAATTTGAACTTTGGTAGGTACCTACATAATATGCTCTGGTGTATCTGACGTCTTTGTAGGGCGGAAATGCCTATAACCTTCTTGTGCTCTTTCAAGAGTACTTCGGTTGGTTAAAGGTAGTTATATACTACCTATACTATTTTATTAAGCTCCGTTTCCGCTCAATAGTTATATTTTTGTCCCGAAATCCAATATTTCAATTTTTGGAATCAAGGGGATTTTGCAGCCAAAAGTTTCGAAATCTCCTTGATATGAAATCAAGGGGAAATATCAAGGCATTTTGGGTCTAACCCGTTTTTAACCCTTAATGGATGGGTGTGTATTATATATAGTGTATATTTTACTATTCTACTGTCTGTGTAGTGTAGCATACACTACATAATGTGTTTAATTACTATTTAATAAGCTGTTACTCAATACGTCATTATACTCTAATACTAACTATAAGTCAATCTGTACAGCTCTTGTAAAGCATACATTCTTATTATTGTAAAGCATTCAGTCTCGGATTAAACGCGATACGGTTAATACATCAGTACCTACCAAATATTCGGTTTTTAATTTATCGAACCTAATTACCTACTTAATCAATTCAATTTAGGGTTTGATCACTACGAAATAAACATAAATCCTAAAGTAGTGACTACATGAATCCTAAAGTAGCATCATAGGTCGTCATTCTACGATTTAATTGACTATAAAATGCGATACTTATATCTTTACTGGAAGGCTAATTTTATCGAGATAAATCTTAGCTATAATTATGGTAGGTATATCAAGAACTAATTTCCTATAGATAGGTACGTTAAGTTTTTTTAATATGGATAAAATACTCAGTCAATATGGATCCATATTTCACTTAATTTTATTCATTAGGTCGTGTTCTCTTTGACTCAGTTGCTTGTTGGACCAACACTGGGCTACGTAGGAGTAAAATAAGTCGGTTGAATAACCATTAAACAACAGAAACGACTGGTATTGGCGCCTTTGTTCGCTCCCATACCAGTAGCTTTTGTTGCTCGTAGCTAGCTATAAAGCCTGAACCAAATTGATAGCAATGCGCAGTCGTGCGAGTTAATTCAATTACAGGCGCAAGTATCAATTCGCGCTGGATTCAGAATTATTGGGTTTCAGTTAAATTGGTTTTACTTCTATATTCAAAAATAGTATACAATTAAAAAAAAATTTAGATGTTTTGTTATTTGGAATCGTTTTTTTTAAGCATATGGGCATTATGTATTGAGTATTAAGAGGCTATGTGAAAATTTGGAGCCGCTGCGTTTCATTCTTACTCGGTAACGGTACAGTTTACAAACTTGATGTTAATACAGTGATTATTTGAGGATATAATTTATATAAATGTAAGGCAGAAACACGATTGGTGAAACTTTTCTCGATAGATTTATTTTTTGAAATAGGCCCTCTTAAAATCTGATTTACATCCATCCTCCGAATTTAGAGAATATTTACGGTTTATTTTTATACTATTGAGTGAGTAATCACAGAACTTAGATAAATGTAAAAGATTTTTTTTATAAATTCAATACTTTTCAAGCAATACGATGTTTTATCATTTGTCGCTTGTTTACGTCCGTTACTTTTTTACAGATTACAGAACTTAGATAAATGTAAAAGGACTTTTGTATGAATTCAATACTTATCAAGCAATACGATGTTTTATCATTTGTCGCTTACGTCCGTTACTTTTGAGCGACAAAAATCTATATCTAACCTCTTCCCTCGGGGTAAGGTGTCTAATTGCGCTATCACTGTCTTACAATTCGGCAGCTGTCATTTCTGACAGTTTCACATATCCTCTTAAAACCATTCGTCAAGCCTTAGTAGATACTTATTTATTAATCACAGAAAAATCAAACAAATCAGTTTTTATGTGCACCATGGGCGTGCCATGGGCTCAATAATAGGTAAGTAAGTAAGTACCAACTTATTTAGTAAGCAACTTAGTACGAAGAAAAGATGGATGGACTGTGTGAAAGATGATATGAATAAAACAGGTGTAAGTACAGAGATGACGGCTGATAGAGAAGAATGGAAGAAGAATATATATTGTGCCGACCCCACGTTAGTGGGAAAAGGACCAGGAAATGATGAAGTAAGTACTAACTTACCGTATTGTAACGTACCGTATAATGTTCAGTAATAGATTGCAACTTACCATGTGGTAACGTATGTGAGTGCCACCAGACCGGACCCCTTCATTTAGCTGGATGGAGCTGACGCTTCCCGCGTCGTCCATGAATCCTGTCCTCTGGTAGCGAGCCATCTGGAAAATAAACCTTCATCATGACGGCATCAAAGCTTAGAAGATGACGACACGATTGGTCGAATGGTAAGTGTGTTGGACTGCCACGCCAGTGTCGCAGGTTCAATTCCCGCATCAACCTACAAGGTGAAAGTAAATTAACCCCTAGAAACTTTTTTTATTTTTTCCGGCTAAGTGTGTGAAAAGGTATTGTTTTTTTAAATGAATTACAAATACCGTAATAGCGTCAATTGCGACTTTTTAAAATTGCTCAAAACCTATAAAAAACGTTCTATTTCAAGAAAGTTTGCCATCTGATTCTGTTTATTTAACTAAAATTTACAGCACCAGATGGCAGACTTTGCTGTACTTTATATAGTTTTTAAAAACATTCAAAAAGCCGGATTAGCAGTTTATTCTATAATCTTCCAAGACATTGTTTCAACATAGGAATGCACGCCCCTCCACTCTTTATCTACCATCCTATCCTATATCCTACTAATATTATAAACGCGAATGTTTGTAAGGATGGATGGATGGATGGATGGATGGATGGATGGATGGATGGATGTTTGTTCCTCTTTCACGTAAAAACTTCTGAATGGATTTTAATGAAACTTTACAATAATATAGCTTATACATCAGAATAACACATAGGCATCAATTTATAAAGATACCTGCGCAGACGAAGTCGCGGGCACCAGCTAGTACAAAATAATGCCATTTTCCTCTCAAGATAATTAGATACGGGTATCAGCAAATTTTCAAAATCATAGTTTAAAGATGTAATAGTACGTAGGAAGAAGGTGAAGGTGCTATTAGACTAATAGTTAAATGCACCTGTCTCCTGAAAAAATAACAAAATCTTAATGAAAATCACATTTTAATAATCTCGGAAGAAAATGGCAGTACGCCATGTATTTCAGTTTTTTACTAAATTCAATATTTAAGCGGGTAAAGAGAGGGATTGAAAATTTACGTTTAACGTTGCTTGGCATATAGGTAAATCAAAAATGATGTACCCCCGATGGTGCTCCCTCTAGTGGTTTTTTTGATTATTCAGAGGAAAATGGCATAAAGACTGATCGCGCGAGTGAAGGCGTGCATTTTTAGACTGAAATATACCTACTCTACCTACGTATTGATCGGTCGGTTGCCACCCGTTATCACAAAGCTTTATTTAGATTTGTTTACCGCGATAATGATAAAGTGATAAGAGTGATAAGAAATGAGGTCAATGTTATGGTCTCCTACAGTAAACAACCTTTTGTGCTTGTAAAATTCTATTATATTAAACGACTTCAAAAAAGTAGGAGGTTCTCAATTCGGTTGAATTATTATTATTTTAATGTCTGTTACCTTTGTCAACTTTGTTGTTTATAAACAGATTTGAATATTTTTTAGATTGGTCCCTTAACATCAAAATCGATTCAGTATCAAAATAACTTAAAAAAATTCGTTGGGGGGCATCCATTAATTACGTGAGGTAATTTTGGCGATTTTTCGACCTCTCCACCCCCCTTAGTGATATTTCGTGAGATTTTGCTCGACCCCCTCCCTCTACCCCCTAATCTCACGTGAGATTTGACGTAATTTTAGTGAAGAAACATTTTTCCTGAATTTCACGCCGTTTTCTCACAGCATTACACTTTTTCGTGCGGAAAATAAAATTACGTGAGTTTTGCCGAGACCCCTCCCACGTGAGATTGTGTGAGTTTTGACTCGACCCCCTCACCCCCCTTGAAGCCTCACGATGCCCCCTTGTCGAAATAAACGAAATTGCGTATTTTATAAGAGACTTTTTAATGCTGTTTACGCTCACAAAAACAATCCAATTGAAGTCGATTGTAGTAGGTATATTTTATTATCATTCATGCAAACTTGCGTATTTATAATTCATATCGATTCCGTCACAAAAAGGTTATTACTAAGATTGTATGCTGTAACTTTATCACGAAATTTTTTGATAAGCGCATTCGTATTGAATTCACATATTATTTTTCAAACCTTCTGGTCTCATAATATGTACGAAGCCGAACAATTGATTTCTCTGTGCATCTGATTCGATAAGAAAACGCTTGTCAAAAAGTTACAGATATTGGATGTTTTAAGCTTGGATATTATATTTCATACATTTCCAGGATCCAGGATATCCGGTAATAGGAAATAAAATATGGACTTTTATAGCTATCAAGATCGGGAGGAAATGGAATGCTGTGTTATGTTTTTGTATTAGATCGTTTAGTTATGGTACAGACAGCGCCATTGTTAAGTATCCACTTTTGTATAATAATACCCAGCTTCAAATCTCTTGAAATCACCGCCACGGGCGAATGGATAAGTTTTGCCTTAAAAAATAGATTATATTTGTATAACCGTATGTAAGCCTAAAAATAATTTTAAGGATGACAATAGTTTGAAAGGATTTATAGCTGGGTGTCTTGTGCAAGGGGGATACTTATCTCTGACGCTGTCTATACATAATTATTACTTATTCTTTGGTTTAGTATCCTATGCTATGTAAATATCAAAACATTATTTAAGAACAAAAATAAATTGAGAAATTATATTAGGTAGGCTACCACTCATTTTAATTTATATTTGATTACATTTCTAACACTTTATTCAGCCCAAAGAAACATGAATGAAATTAAAATAAAGCTTATAATAAAAAAATAACCGAATATAATCGTGGTTACAATGGGCGGCCTTATCGGCTAAAAGCGATTTCTTCCAGTACGTAGTAAGTTCTATGAATAAGTAGGTACTTACTTACATGATATATTATGATTACATCATAAATCAATACTATTCTTTTTAATGTTTAATAATAACTTGTATATGTAGAGAAAACACTTGCTATCGTCTTCCTAGAATTAAAATTCGTAGACATGCGTCTCGTAGAATTTCGTAGACGCGACACGAGTTCAAAATCCATAATAACTAATTGGTAATCTGTTTCTAAATCGTAGACTACGCTGCGTAGACGTTCTACGAGAGGTCTACGCAACATACAACTTCATTTACGCAAGTACATACGCTAAGTATTTATCAAATGAGGCCTTTCGGGGTACTTGACTTTTTACTTGCCTAGAAATCCTTGTTTGCTCATCTTTCTGAGACAAACAAGACTGATAATACCTGAAAGTAGGTACCTAGACTAACTATGATCATTATAAATTGTTTGTTTGTAAAGTTATAGGAAGGTAATTAACTAGGTATCTACGAGCTAATAGAATCTTACCAAGTAGAGTCGTATGAGTATTCATACAACCGTGCAAAACGTGGGGCCACATCTCTGAGATCTTGATATTACAACTCACTGCGCTAAGCTCAACCCGCTCTTCAAAGGGCTATTTTTATGGATCTGCTGAAAATGAACGTAAAAATGCAAAATTACTGAAATATTTACTTACTGTTATTCCTGGTTTTAGGTGTAGCGTGGGCATTAGTAAACCTTTTGCACCACTGAAATTCACACATTGAAAATAGAACAATTTTCACGATTTTCCGAGCTTACACGTCTCGTTCTGTCCGCGACATGATGCGAATTTGTTTTCAAGAGATTTTTTACACACGGGAACACTGGAACCATGGTAATGATCGGCCTTGGGAACGGGGACAGCGCCATCTGTTGCTTAAACTTCAAACTATAATGAAAGTATGTGTACTTATTTTTTTACTTAAGTCTAGTATGAAATGTATAACAAAAAATATGAAAAAATATCAAATTTAATTATTATAATTGTAGCCAACGCTGAAATTATTTTTTTAGAATTCCAGTAAAAGCACGTAAAAGCTGCATTAAAGTGCTGTCATCTTGTGAGGTTAGCTCGAACTTCTTTGACTCTTAGCGAAAGACTTTTCTAAAAACGGGGCAGCCAACCGTATCGAAGGGCGCAATTTACGCATGCGCGTGGTGGGAGAAGTTGTAAACTCAATGAACGAAAATTTTAAAAATCAGTAGAATTTTGACGATAGCGTATACGGCTGCGTCGTGGTACTCTCATAAATTCGCGAAAAATAACTGTCGGCAACGCCTACACCATTTATAAATAAATATCTTGTGTTAGTGCATTAGTGTTTGTGAAAATGACCAACGCGCCAGTAAAAAAAGTGCCCATACACTTACAGGTAAGAAAACATCACCTGTTAGCCGCTAAATTGCGAAAAAATAGCAGTATTTTGGGTTTTATTTCAGGTGTTTTGGACTATTTTGATAAACACATTAGGCCTGCCAATTTCTTGGCCCCGGGATGGGCTGACCCCATTTTGGCGCGAATTAGGTTACCGGTTAGTTAGGTTGTAAAATAGATCACCAATGTTTTATTGTGTCAACACTGCTAATTGAATAATTATGTTACGGTTATTCATCGCTATTTATTTATTAACATAAAACAAGAGTAGGAAGAAACGATTTTTATCGATGCTGAGAAGATACTAAACTTACAATAAGTAGGTACTTAGGTACCTACCTAACCTACTTACGTGGTTATTGTAGGTAGATTAGATACCTCGGTAGAACGAGTAGAACACAAATTTTAAGTACTTATTATGCTTATATTTACTATGTGACATGCTACAGTAGGACAGGGGGCAAAAAAAAACAATAATTATTTTCATTTCGGTCAATGACCTCAGTCCTCTTAAAAACCTACCTACCTATCCTACCTTCGCTAATCCATGATGCCTAGGTAGGAGTATATCAAGTTATCAAGTATATCTGAGTATATCAATATCAATAAATATTTAGGTAGGTAGAGGTAGATTAGATACCTACCTACAGTACTACCTACTAAGTCTACGGTAAGTAGGTGCATAACCTACCTACTAGCAGAGAGAGAGAACTATGCTACTAAATTACGTACCTAGGTAGATAGGTATACTGTATGTAATAATAAATAATCTAGGTGGGTACAAAAGTATGCCCTGACATGCGCAATGGGGGCGAACCGCGAACCCGACATGGCAATCATGAAGAAGTTCACTGGGAATCATGGGATAGAGAACAAAAATATAAATCGTCTCTTTGGGAATAGGACAGAAACTATAGAGATGTGAGTAATGAGTAATGGTTTGACGGACCAAAAAATGTGCTAGTCACATTTTAGCTCATAATGCGATTTAGCAAAATTAGCACTAATAACTTGGCAGTTATTGGTAACCAACCACGTAGACATGTGTCTTAGTTTTGGTATTTAGTTTACTTAGTTAAATTTAGCATATTAACTTAAACCAAATAGGAAGGTAGGTAGGTAGGTAAGGTAGGTACTTAAATTCATTTATGGTTCTGATTTATTAGAGTCCCTAATAAAAAAAGTAAAAAAAATCAAATGCTCTGGTTTTAAAATGGACCATTTTATTTTCCATAAAGTCAAACTAAACAGCTGTGTTTTCTCGTCAAAGTTATATAATCTGTGGTTTCGTTGAGAAGTTCCCGGCTGTTTCCCGGATCAATAATCTCGTCTTCAAAGCGAAGTGTTCTGGGAAAACGCTCTTTAGACGTTTCTCTATTCTAGGACAATGTACGAAGGTAGGAAGCACCTATTCCGTGTAAGAGCACCAATCTCAAGTGCAACTATTGTGTCGTTTGTTTTACACAGGCACATCACAATAGCTCGGTCTCTGTAGATTTCTGTATGAAAACACGGCAAATCAGTAATTTCAATTTTTTTTTTTAAATTACTGTCCAGATATTATGTCGCAAAGCAGTAAATGTTGCATTACTGTGTTCCGGTTGGACAAGCACTGTAGCTAGTGAAATAACTGGACGTTCGAGACTGACCATCAAAATGTCTCAATGTGGATGAGCTCTTTAGGCCGGTGCATAATGCAAGGCGTGATCTCTTACCATCAGGAGAGCGCCTGGCTAGTCTCATATCTCTCTCCCGCTATTCAATTACATAAAAATAATTGGTTGTCTGTAAAGTTGGTTTACGGTATAGTTTAACGTGACTACCAGCGTAACGGGACAATGAACGTTACCGGACAATGACAGCATTACCGGACAATGACGTCAACGTTTTCGTGCATGCAGCCGGCGTTCATATTAAACGTAGTCACGTCAAAAAACTACAAATTCATTGAAATAAATATCACGTATAACGTACTAAACCTACCTGCTTAGTACAAAACATCATGTAACAATCACTTTAATTTCTTTCCTTTCTATTCTAGTAATTAGCATCTGTAGTAGTCAAATTTCAAACGGTACGTTTCACATAAAACGTCATCCGGTACTTTTACTTCTTGACTGTACGTGATAGTTCCTAGAAGTGAAGGATGCAAGATCTTTAAGACCGTAGTAACACGTGATAGGGTTGAGAATTGAGAAATTGATCATAGCTCAAAAATTATAGGGATGGGATGAGTATGGGATCAAGTAAAGAACTAGCGTAAATATGGTAAACTGTGGTATCACACACTTGATTTCGAGAATATTATTTTATTGAGACTATTAGAGAGACGCTTCTATAATGATAAAATAGAAGGGTCGAAAGAAAATAAATGCTATGCCAAAAGTCATACATGGCTGTGTATCATACAAGTATGTATTTTCAATTTTGTTCACTTCAACGACTTTTCTTTTTCAGTTATTTTGATTTAAAACCTCAATTATTGAACCAATTTTGATACAATTTCTATGGGACCAATCTGAAAGTAGGTATAACCTCTCAAACAAAAAAATATTTTTTCAAATCGGTTTATTAACTACAAGGTTCTGAAGTAACGAACATTAAAAATCTCCTCCTTTATTGAAGTCGGTTGAAAAACCTGCACACGTCCAAAACAGTTCTTCCGTTTAGGAACTGCGATACCATACACAGATATACAAGCAGACATAGGTATAAAAAACACCCCTCTCTTTGCATCTAGGGTTAATAAACCAAGCATAAAAGTCAAGGGCTTCGACACATTGCGTGCGTGATGCCATAAATGTGCTACAACGTTAAACAGGACTGGTCTTTCGAAATCGAAGACCATGTCCCATCACTACTGTCTTTTACTAGAAGCCGATCTATTCTCGCCTCGGGTAGGGGACCTCCCTACAAAGGGTCGTAATAATGATTTACGCACGCGTTAAACTTAGTTATTTAAAACCCGCGGTTAACTTTTAATATTTTAACTCGGTACAGTTAAGTAATTACTAGAAAAGGAAAACTTAGATGCGTAAATTCAAAATTGCCTTTAATTAAATTTATGTCAATAGTTATTTTTTAAGGCCTCTTGGTAATTTTTATAATTTAAGAAGGTCATTAAATCCTCTCTCTTAAAGAAGACTTTATTATTTTTAACTTTTTAATATATTTTTATTTATTCTGAAATAATATGTGTATATAAATAATAGGTGGACTAGAATAATATTTTATTACTATAATATCCTAGGTCCTATCAATAGGTGTAGGCTTGTAGGCTAGGTACCTATAGGTAGTGCCTATAGGTAGGGGAGCAAAATGAAATTTTCCCCATTCTAATGCCTAGATCACACGTACCGAGTACTCGGTACGCATTCGGTACGTATAAACATAGCGCCGAGTGCTCGTCTAAGCGATTGATGTAAGCTTTCACTGTCTCAGCCGAGTAACATTGTACTGTCACGGCCGAGTACTCGGTACGTGTTAGAGGTGTACGCCGATGCCTTTTTGACCGGCGGCGGACGCCGGCGTCAAATCAGTCGGCGGCGGCGGCGTAATCGGCGTGATCGGCGCGGATAGTGAAAATTAAAGAAACAACTGCCGGTTTCCTATTACTGTACAAAATCAGCCATAATATTATCAAATGATGCAAACAGGATATTTTTCACCATAATAATCATACTATCATAAGTTTTATCCCTTCATTGTTATCCCACGCATAGGGAAAAGTTTTCACTTAAATACCTATTAATAATTTAGAAAAAGAGCCTCTTTGCAAAAGAAGATCACGCACTCGGCGATCAAATCGAGCCAAAACTAATTTACGCCATTGTATCTTGATACAACTACTACCTTACCTCTACATATTATGCGAAAGGTTACTGTATGACGTGGCAAACTATGTAAGCCTTTCCTCGGAAACTTTTATTTTTTTCCACCAGGATCTTGAGTTTAGTGCTAATTGTCATTATCTTAGTCTTCGACCTGTTCATGCTCAGCCCAACCTCGAGGCTTGGGGTGTTAAGTTCGTTGAGCATAATTTCGATTTCGAGGGCTGAAGAAGAAAAATGTACAATATCGTCAGAGAAACGAAGGTTGGTAAGCCTTTTCTCGCCAACGTTTATGCCCTTTCCCTCCCAGCTGGTTGTTAAGGTCTTAAACAACACCTCTTCTAAAGTCGAAGTGAAGAGTTTGGGTGACAAAGGATCTCCTTGCTTAACTCCTTTTTAATGTGGAAGGATGGTCCGATATAATCAAATTTTATGGATGCTGTGCTATTTAAGTATTTTTTTTCAAAAGGTTGATATATGTTTGAGGTATGTTCTGGTTATGGAGAGATTTAAATGGAAAGTCTGTCTATACTTAATAAATATAGGTAAGCTGCAGTGCAGACTAACTGTCAGATAGTCAGTCATTTAGTAATTTGATATTCGGTTGGGCTGAAAACTCCGACACCAGAGTTGACCACTAACTATCTTTCGTGAGAAAGAAGAAAATAAATCAGTCATACACAATGGTTTTTACGTATTGGTTGATAAATAAGTCACTACAACAGTAAACGAAACACTCACACGCGTTTTGGAGTGCTTGAACTAACTGTCAGATAGTCAGTCATTTAGTAATTTGATATTCGGTTGGGCTGAAAACTCCGACACCAGAGTTGACCACTAACTATCTTTCGTGAGAAAGAAGAAAATAAATCAGTCATACACAATGGTTTTTACGTATTGGTTGATAAATAAGTCACTACAACAGTAAACGAAACACTCACACGCGTTTTGGAGTGCTTGAAATTGTTTTTTTAAAGAAGACTAATACCAATATTCCGCGCCGATTTCACGCCGATCAAAATATCGGCGGCGGCGGCGCAGCCAAAATCGTCGACGGCGTGCGCCACACCGATCGGCGTACATCTCTAGTACGTGTGATCTAGGCGTACGTAACCCAAGCTTTTTATCTTTCAAAGAAGCAAGTGGTATTCAGACACCTGTACTTGTAGGTAATTACTAATTTTATGCACCCCAGTCTTGGCAGTTACTGGGGAATGTCCGTCAGTTGAACTTAACCGCTTTGATGAAATTTCTCATGCATGGTCACGACTTCGGCAAACTCAAAAGACGTCTTAGTACCGTCTTATACCTAAGTAAAACCTAGATTTCACTTTAAGATTTTTGACGTGACTACGTCTAATAAATCGATGAACGCCGGCTGTATGCACGAAAACGTTGACGTCATTGTCCGGTAACGCTCATTGTCCCGTTACGCTGGTAGTCGTGTTAAACTATCGTCCGTAAACCAACTTTACAGACAACCAATTTTTTTGATTAACACATCACTCCTAACTTACTTAACTACTGCGTTTTAGATATTTGGTTACTATTCCACCTATTTATGGACCGAGTAGAAACAAGAAAGGTCGAATCGAGATTCGAAATCGTTGCCGTTTGAAAAAAATAGTATTAAATTACCTAATTATTGCAATGAACTATTTCATTCATAAGCTTAGGTCAGACAAAAAATATTACTGACCTGCCCTGACCGAAAAACGGTAAAACCTTCGTCATCGCTTTCCATACAACATGCGTAGGCGTAGAAGAATATCTTCAAAACTCTTTCTACCTTCGACCTAGTTACTGCTTTCGATTTTATCTATTGAAACAGTTGTTACGCGAGCTGCACTGATCAAGAGAAACTATCGTTACGTTTATGCTTCAAAATGATACCGATGCATTGTCCAGTGACTAATGAATATAATCTTTATTAAGATTACAATCTATATGAATTACAAAATTTACAAAAGGAATCAATTGAGCCACCCATAGACCGTTGCAAACTGCTCTAACTCGATACCCGGTGGCAGCGTGCTGAGGATACTGGCTGCATTGCCTCTATGTATTGCAAGGATACTGGCTGCATTGCCTCTTTGTATAGCAAGGCTTATTTTTGGGCGAGATAGCTGTCAAGTGTCAGCCCTCTGATCACGCGTCGTCGCTTCGACCAGTCTCCCTGACCAAATTTTGAAAACGCGGAATGAATATGGTTAAAGTCCTACCGAATCCTAGGGTTACTATCCCCTCTACCTGTTGGCCTCACTGAGGGACTATACTATACCTTTGTACCACGTACCAATAGAGGGAAGATAATAGGTAAATCTAAGATAAAAAATGCTCATTCAGTTGTGCGATGTCAATATACTACGCTTACGTCCACTCTCTGCGTTGCAACAATATACTACGGATTCATTTTCTGGGGTAATCGTAATGCCTGTCGTTGACCACAACTTAAAGCAAATTTAGAAATACCCATGCACATTAAAAATATAAATAATCATCTTTTGAAAATCCATAACCATCAATCATCACAATATTACATCAACAGCGTCTGACAGCCACTTACTCCCTTAACTTTTCATATGTCACGACTAAACATAAATAGATTGGTTCAATTTGTTAGCATCTCCACCCTCGCTGCAGACTGCCTAACAGTTACCAAGCCTACAGACACGCAGACAGATTCATTCTGCGTTCCATTTCCGATACCAGAGTGACAGCATCCGATCCGATCCAGCCGATTCAATGATTTATAAAACCCGCCTGCAGAAATACTATCCCATATCGCCATTTTGGATGAATTATCAAAAAAAAAACCTCATTTTTCAGTCAGAATCCATCAAGTAAGGAATTATCTTCATGGATTGACTCTTATAGGCACCTCTACTAGACGGATACTGAACTCAAGCATTGATATTCTAATTTAAACACTATGTAGTTAGTTATCTAGTAATTTAGTTATCGGTAGCAGCTTGCTCATTGTAGTTAGTTAATTTAGACCTAGTACTAAGTACTTAAAACATTTGCACGGCCGAAAGGTCGAATATAGTGATTCAAAGTTATACAACCAACATATGTAGACACCTATATTCATGCAAATAAATGTATCATTCATTCATTCATTCATTCATTCATTCATTCATTCATCATTCATTATCTTTTTGTTGAATTAAAAATACAAATGGCTGCTTGCAGACGCCATATCAGGAGACATGTTGGATTTTATGCATTTATTAGCATTGCACTCCGTCTCGCAGTCAGGTATTAAATATGACGAGTTCGTCATATTCTACCCTAACTTTATGTAAGTTGCTAGTTCTGTTGTAGTTGAAGATAAGATGTAACGAAAATAATAATTTCAAGGTCTGTGCCATAGACATTGAAATTTAAATGATTTTTGACTGCTTCCATCTATATTATAGAGCAGGGGTGGCGAACCTTTTTGTACTAACGTGCCATTTTTCTAAAGAAATGTTGAATGAGGACATAAACGATACGTGCTCACAAATAATTTTGACTTCGTGAATTGAAAACTCTTCAATAGACCTTTTTCTTAGAAGGTAATCTACATCTCATCTCTTAGTGAACTTTGTAATCGGTGGCGTGCCCAAAATATTGCGTCGCGTGCCATCACGGGCACGCATGCTATTGGTTGGCCATCCCGGCCATAGAGTCTATGGTATGGAAGTAGTTAAACATCTGTCTATGTACCATGATGATTCGGTCATCAAGTCAACAACCCGAGTAGGCGTTCAATTCAAACGTTCTAATTATCATCATTGGTTCTGCCCATTATCAAGCCAAAAAACTATAGTGCAAATTTGAGAAATGACTACATTCCCCCATTCAATTAATCATCACTGAAAACATAGGCAAAACTGACGCCTGTTGCGGAATAAAACACTCTTGAAATTTAATTTGATTGAACCCAATTTATATCAAGAAATATCTATGACTTTATGAATTTGTCGGTAATACGCAATATATGATATAGGTAGATATGATTAAACTTAAACGACTATCCTTAAAATTAATGACTTGTCGATCGATCTTTATCGTTTATGGACGATGATAATCCTAATAATCGTTATATCTATGATTCGACAATCGATAACATTCGAGATAATACCTAGTTTTCCCCCCCCCAGTAGTAGTAGATGCAGGGGGTATTATCAGGTGAGAAACAACAGGAATACCTGAGATAAGCAAACTGCTAGAATCATCGTAAATTGCCAAAGAAAACGCTTTCCACGCCAAATGACTTCGCGGACGATGGACGCAATTCAATTTATATCCTGTGTCTGACTCATAACCGTAGTCTAGCTCCCTAATGCGTTTGCTGAGGGGGAACAAATACATCATGTGTGTGCCATCAGCACTTGTGATGTTGTGAGCTAGCTGGATTGCGCGACTCGACTTTACGTTCGAAATAATTAAGTACATCAACCTATATAAAATTAAAAAGCTTAGTACCAATAAACGTAGAGACTTGAAACTTGGAGGGTATGTTCATTATGAAGTGTAGGCACGTACTAAAAAAGGAATTTTGTTAATTCGTAATGCAAACAAAGTGGTAGGCATCAGCTAGTGTTACATATTTTATTACTTCAAAAATCATTTACACATAAAAATCTTGTATCGACTTAGAAAAAAGTAATACGAAATGAGTACAAAAATTCTGAAATCGTTATATACGCATCGCACAAAGCACCCTTTTCTTGGAAAAACCATTTCCCCCCTAGCGCTGAGAAAAGTGTGAAACGAACAAATACCAATCATTGTAATGATAACGAATACTGTCTGGTGTGAAGAAAAGCTGGTATGGAGTTCGTGTTCGTTTCAACTGCACGAATGCTCGCTACGAATGATACATTACACCGTTTGCATTCGCACTGTAACACCTCCGGTCAGTACAGTCAATATCCGATAGTTTAAAAATTAGGAAAGACATATTAGGAAAGTCAATAATGAATATGATTTCCGGGATTACGGAGACGGGCAATAATCATGCACACAAGACTGCTAAAGCCACCTCAAGCTCATAAGTTATTTAAAAGCTGGAAGTAAGAGAACCGAAGATTTACGATAATCTTATCGGCCATCGTATGAGAAGTAGGTCGCAGTGACGACATACGGTTATGTTTAGCCACGAGTTATGTTTATGTCATAGTTTATGCAACGAGGAAAGACGAACGCTTGAAAGACCGTCGTATTGTTTACTTACACATATGTACCTATGTCTTGCTAATTTTCGTAAGTGAGAGTTCTTCCTGCTTCATGTAGGTACACGTTATTCCATAGCTTAGTTTAGATTAGCAAGTTTTTCTGTAATTCGTTATTTTCCCGAAATAGGAATTCTGGCTTAAAGATAGGGTATTTTCAGGATCAAAAGTTAAAGATAGGGTATTTTCTAATAAACTATGCCCTCTGAGGAACGGAATATGCCCTACAAAAGTATATTCTAAGATATCAAATCCCTGTGCACGTAAAACTTCATCTACTTCGATCTACGAAGATCCACTCATGCTAATACTTACCATCATGTAACTAACTTTTTCAAGCATTGTCATTTTCAAAGGCTTTAAAGTGTTTCTTTCCAGCTTACCCAGCGATTATTGCCTCGGCTGCCAAAGCCACTTCTGTTTGCTCATTCATGTCAAGAAACTTCAGATTCAGACGAGTCAGCTGCTGTACCTATCTGATTGACTATGAGCATCTGCATAGACTCGGATCACTTTTGCTAGTCGCGAGAGGATAAAGGATAAAGATAATTTATTCAATCAACATAACAAGCATTATGATAATCTTAATCAATGATTTAGGTGGCTTGTGTGTGTTGCATTAGTGACTACACTGAGTGTATGGTACTTGTGTTGTAGGTTGTAGCTGCTTGACCTTCTGGATAACGATTATCATCATATCCTGGTCCTTTTCCCACTTTCGTGGGGTCGGCACAACATGTCTTCTTCTTCCATTCGTCTCTATCAGCCGTCATCTCTATGCTTACACCTGTTTTATTCATATCATCTTTCACACAGTCCATCCATTTTTTCTTTGATCTTCCTCTATTCTTATATTCATCCACCTCCATATTCAGCACTCTTCTAGTCACATATATTATGCCATATTCTGATGAGTTTTAGGAGTGTAATTTTATAGAGATATATCATTCGAAAGAGAAACATTGGATAATTACAGATTAATAGTGATAAGGAATATATTGCGTACAAGTAGTAGTTAGGTAATATGTACATAAGAACCAGTGGTAGAATATGTTTTATGCTTCGTTGGCTATGAACGAGGGGCTTCCGTAAGAATGGACGCTCTGCGGCGTTTCCCAGGCCCCACTTCCATAATTTGATGAAGACAAGTGTCATTTTCCGGCATCTGGCATCTTTCCAAGTCTCACGACTAGCGATATATTCATCAAGCCATGTCAGGAGGCCTTCAGATCAAACGGACTGAAAACTCCGTTATAGGATGTCGGCCTATCTGACCACTGTCCGATCCTTCTATCGGAATTTTCAACTTATCTTCAAAGGATAATAATCTTTTTTGACGTCTAATAAATCGATGAACGCCGGCTGCATGCACGAAAACGTGGACGTCATTGGTAACGCGCACTGTCCAGTAACGACGTCATTGTCCGGTAACGCTGTCATTGTCCGGTAACGCTCATTGTCCTGTAATGCTGGTAGTCACGTTAAACTCTCGTCCGTAAACCAACTTTACAGACAACCATTTTTCTGCGATTACAACGTATATAGGTGGTACAGGGTAGGGCTCTGCTCTGCGCAAACATGCAACCTGTTTCCTTGATTACTCAGCAACACACACAATTTGGCAAGGATCCCTGAAACTCGGGTCCATGATCCCAAACCCGACATCTCTCTCTATCCCCGTGAAACCCGAACAGGCACGACGTAATATCGACCTATATGGGCACCAGTCGTGCCAAACCGGTTTTCGACTCTATACCCTCGGTAGAAAGTGCATTCAGAAGTAGCAAGCAGCTCGCCCGAGCCTATCGTATTGCTGAAGCAAAATAATAAACTTGCCAGATAAGAGATATCTCCTAGTTTGTTCTGAATTGTGGAAGTGTAGTGACGGATTGTGCAAATATGGTGAGAATTTTGTTAATAAATTATGCTTCTATAGCGTATAAGGTCAAAATCAATGTAATTATTAAAAACACACCAACCATAATGTTTCGCGACTTCGCGAGACAAGTGCTTTCGCCCGACGAACGGTTTTTTTAACGAATCGTACAAAAGCCGGCCGGCTGATTTCCTACACACGAGATGAAATACTTGTCCCTGAAAATGTATTAATTTATCATCTATTATATACATAATCATATTGTATTCTCTGTGATGTGTGATCATCAGTGGTATTGTGCATATTAGAAAGACTAGCCTAATTAGAAGAAAAAAAGTAGTACTTATTCTAAGATAACACGCACTGATCTTCTACGTATATCAGTATCTAAATATAAAATATGATATGCCAGTGTCTTCCCACCCTTTCGTTTAGTCAATCTCTTTAAATACTTCGATAATATCAATAAATAATAGCATAATTAATGACACCAGTCAAGTTATGTGCCTCGCTCGATAGTAGGGCTTTCAGTCTCGATGACTTTCTGAGTCCCGGGAAAAAGAAATCGAGACTCGATGCGGTCTCGAAATTCCCGGGAAAAACGAGACTTTCGAGACTAATTTAATAGTACATAAAGGCACACTCATAGGAATGGCATTTAGGCATTTTATGGCGTATTAGCGAACACATCACAGTTTAACTTTACAATCCAGTATTTGATGATGTTCGGTGATGTCCGATGTTCCTGATTTATCAAAATTTGCGTTTTTCTTCGAAATGGTTCCTCATTATACACATACACACACAAACCAACGAAGGTACAGGGGCCGGAGTCTCTTCATTTGATTACAACATTAACATATCAATGACTCTCGATGCACATATGCACAGCGCCATATTCCAATGCGAATGTGTAGCGATCACCGAGGCAGCAAACACCATACTTCGGAGGAAAATCGAAAATCAAAAAATACGAATTCTAACCGCTATACTATGCTATACTAAAAGCACTTGATAGCAATACTTGCGACTCAATGCTCGTTAACGAATGCCACCGAGCACTGGAGAGAATAACCCAAGCCAACCGAATAACACTCCAGTGGATTAAGGGGCACAGTAACTCATTAGGGAACGACGCCCCAGACGAGTTGGCTAGAAAAGGATCTGAGACTGGAAGGGAAGGATCATCTCCCTTACTACCACAACCTTTTTCTCAATTGCGAGCGTGGATACGCAAACGTACAAAGACACAGCACAGTGAGCGCTGGCTGCAAACCAAGAAGTGCAAACAATCAAGAATTGCCTTTCCGCAACTTGCACCACGTCTAACTAGACGTTTACTTAGTTTGAAACGACCAGATTTAAGAATCATTGTGGGTACTATCACAGGACATTGCCTGCTTAACAAACATCTGCACAACATTGGAAACACAGACAGCCCAGCTCTGTGTTTCCAATTTGAGCAGCTCTGTAGAGGCTGTTTGACCGAGGAGGAAACGCCCACCCACAATCGTGGAATGCGTGGGAGTGGCAAAGCAACGAGAGGAAATCCTCATAAACCCGAGGTCACTCCGCGAAGCCTGGCAAGAACCCAGGAAACTTATGTGCGGAGTTAGGCTGGCTAAACTATAAGTCAGGAAATCCGACGCACAAAGGACCAAAAGAAGTCTAAGTGCGGAAAAGGGTCCATTTACATTTACATTCATTCCACACATATATTTTTTTTTAAATTTGCCCTTTTTGGTAAGCTAAAGTCATAAGACCTATACAACTATGTCTTATCCTTGTTTTAGATTATACTAAGGTCTACTACACTGAATATTGTTAAGATTTTTATAAGTATCGAAAGTCTCGTTATTCCCGGTACCGAAACCATCCAGTCTCGAGTCTCGAAAATAACGAAAAATCGTCGAGACTCTCGAAATTTTCGAGACCGAGACTCCCGGGATGAAAGCCTTACTCGATAGTTAAAACTCACGTGTGCTTAGCAATATTGGCTATATTTAATGAGAAATAGGTATTAAAAGGTTGCGATAAGATGTTGGTCTATTTGATAGCCTTAAAGAACTCTACTTTCAGTAGTTAGATTTCTCATTTTGGTTTTTCTCCAGTCAAGGTAGTATTGGAAATTACGACGATAATTTCCTGACTTATTATTAGGTACTTTACTTACTGAAATCAGCTTATTATATTCCTGCATATTGTGTCGTATATGTTAGGGATGCAAACGATATATCGATATTTTTCAAATAACGATATTTATTATCGATATTAAAACCCAAAATATCGACGATATATCGTTCTTCATGAGCGATATTTTATGAACGATATTTTATCAGAGCCGACTTCCAAATTCCGTCCCGTCTAACCTAACTCAGTCATAAAGTAGTTTTTTTTTTATATTTAGCGCCTCGTTCGCTCTGCACTGCAAACGCGCGCAATTTGAAGCAGTTTCTTCGCTCGCCTATTAGCTACATGGCCATTCATTGGTTTGTTGTTTTTCATTGACCACATCATAGTCTTAAACAAATAATAAAGTAATGTTAAGTATAATATAACTGTGAAAGGAATCTCGACTATATTGCAAATGTAAGTACCTATAATTTGAACACTAATTATACTCCATTTCATAGTCTTCGGTTCAAAGAAATGTATTACTCATAAAGAACTTTACAGTTCACTTATAATGAGCATGAGCTAATTGTACAATATCTATTAAGGTACGTCGATCTAAAGCTAGCACAATAAAAATATAATCAATTATAAAATAGACAAAATTATATAAGAAAGTAAGTGACCGTACTAAACAATTATTGTTATTGTTAATTGTTACCCAAAAACAAGAATACACAAATCGTTCATAAATATCGATATTTTGAATATCGATATTTTAATGAACGATATATCGATATACCGTTCATAAATATCGATATTTTAATGAACGTTAGATCGATATACTAATATCGATGTTTTTATGAACGATATTGGATCCCTTTATATGTATAGTTAAATCTTATGTAGTAAGAGGGACCTTACTCTCACTTATTAGTTGCCAAACCACTTCCATAAAGGAAATGAAACTAGATAGGGTTTTCCTTTTAGCGGGCTTTTAGTTAAGCAAACATGTCTGTCATGGCTATCTCAGTACAATGATGACAGGCCCTTTTCTGAAGCACTTTCACTCTTATATCAATGAGAGTAAGAGCTGATTGATGGATATGCAAGTGTTGAAAGAAACTTCAAAATATATATGTATGTAGTTTGCTTTATATGCAATGAAGAGTGAACGAATATTACGAAGAAGTTTGATGTTTGTTTTATTTTTATCTTTTCGGAAAACTTACAGCTACATAGGTACACGATTGATCACTAAATATAAACGTCGATGGCCAATTAAAAATTGTCACAAATATGTAAAGGCAAATATGTATTTAGAAATGTCTTATAGGTAAATTTATATTTGATCACCATCTGGCCCACTTAAGATCTAAATCAGGTATTATTGGTCACCTCAGTATTTCAACTGCTGACGTATATTAAGTATTGTTTATCTGATGTCACCTACCTGTTGTTATTATTATGGGCTGACTTTAATATAAATATTCTACTTAGTTTGTACGTAAACACGGCATTTTTTTTCTACAGAGCTCCAATCCTAGTCAGAAACTGTACTTTATAGGAACAGACTCTATAATATGTATGAAACAATTTAAAAATTGGGTTTTTTTTTCGGATGGACGTTTAATGCAGTTAGCTGCTGATGGCTATTACTGCGTCACCGGACTCTTAAAATTGGAAATGACATCATTAAACCATCTGCATATCGCATGTTCCTAAACGAAGTACATTTGATACGAACACGTACGATCTACACAAAAACAACAAATCATTTTAACGATACAATTACGCAAATTACCAATTATAATTTCCATTGTTATAACAATAACAGTAAAAGTAAGTATTGTTTGTGGTTCATCAGTGACATGACAGTTCAATGACAGTCATTCAAACTGTTTTTATTGGCGGGAAAGTTGATCATGGTGGTTTTGCTTTTTAAAGGAAAAGTAGCCGCTTTTCTTGATGTATGGCATGTGAACTTGATTGCGGTGTCAATGCTCTATTGATTGGCTTGTTTATTACTATCAGGTTTTGCTGTAAGGTGGAGGTAGTAATCTGTATTTTTTTGTTATTGGCGAACCATCACAACTTTTATTTTCCAGACCGAGATGTTTCTTTCATA
The DNA here is from genome assembly GCA_932526365.1 of Lobophora halterata. Lineage (NCBI taxonomy): Eukaryota > Metazoa > Arthropoda > Insecta > Lepidoptera > Geometridae > Lobophora > Lobophora halterata. Next base: position 4,835,432 of record OW052026.1, read on the forward strand.
TTATCTCTTATGTTGATTTTCAGCATTTTGTGATCCAAATGCTTTACCTTCTACAATAAATTTGTCAGCAATTTTAGACGCCAAGGTCACCCGTTTCGCTATCAATGGCGCCATCCTTTCCTACGTCGATAATGATGTGTCATTGTATTAATGTAACTTTCCTTATCATTTGCGAAACAGTCTCCTTATCGGAAAATGCATCAGCAACATCACCTGTCGATATTATCTGACTGACAGTGACACTATCACGATATCCATCGCTTTCCATTTCATGTGAAAACGTCTAGCGAGGCGATACATTCTATTTTCGGCTTCACATTTTCAGTTCTTCTGAAACCAGCGTGTGGCGTGCCGGTGGCCATTCTTGGCATTAAATCTATATTGGATTAGACCGCGAATCCCATCATTACTTAGAATTACTTTGCTTTAAGAATTTATAAAATGATTGTGGACGCGACGCCTAAAAATGTCACCGGGATTAATATCAAAGTAAGTTTGAACTTGGCTTAGGAATTTGTACATGTTTAAGCTCAAATGATTCAAGAGTATTCTTAGCTAGGTTGCCGATAGATGACTAATCTCAAGTTGTCAAACTTTGTCTACCTATTTAGTTTTTTTGTTTTGGCTGTAATGTTTACTTCAGGTTCACTTTGTTTTGTGTGTTTTTTTTTGTGATATATGATGATATCCTTAAACGGATTGTCAGAATACTTGTGTTGTTATATTTAAACAACATTTGTATCTGTCCAAATATCGTAGATTTTTACGAAGCGTTCGACAGACTGTACTCCTTATTTGGTTTAGATAAAATCTATTAATAAAAGCAGAGGTGCTTATCAAATTATCTTGATAGCTCTTGATAGTTCAGCTGTAATAAAATCTATTGATAAACTAGATAAGTGTTTCAGAAGTTCAAGGTGCGTTGGCGTGACGCAAGGTCACCACGTCGCCCCTTTAAGTTTGTTCTTATACGTAGTCGAAGATATTGTTTACTTTGTTTAATCGATAACCTTTTGTGTAAGTCGTCGATTGTGTAAACTTAGGTTAAGTATACCTATTTTGAGCTAACCTTGGTAACTTTCAACCTTGATTTTGATCCGACAGCTTGAATTTCAGCGGGTGATTTAGCAAAGGCAAAGTGTTTCAAATAGTTTCAAGCCTCTTGTTGTGCCTTTTCTTCTTCTTTTCTTTTTCTTTATATTTATATTGTAATAATTTAATTTGTCATAGACTTTCGATTGACTACAATCTCACCAGAATCACCAGATGTTAAGTGACGATGTGGCCGACGATGGAGATGGATCTTGAAGTTCTATTCTTGTTTAATTATTGTTTATTATTATTGTCGATACTAATTATTTACCAGTTTTTATTTCACTCAGAAAATATTTTATATATTGAAAACCTAGTTTCAAAATACCATTATCAAAGTGTATCGATCGATTCCTCGTAAATCCTTAATCAACAAAACATATTGCCTGAGGATCATCAATATCTTCAGGTTAATCCAGAAGGGGAACAATCCAAACAATGGGTTGGGCACACCCGATGTATCAGGTGGATCATGGGTTCACCGCTTTGTGATGCCATGGTCTTGCATTAGTCATGGACCATTGTGCCTTAAAAGTACTGAGCTGATATACTGCATAATAGGTTCAGTAGTATTTGTGAATGAATATCTTAAAACTATAGATAGGTAGTCAATATTTTTCCAAAACCTATCTCGTCTTTTCTTCAAGGAAGTATGTGTATAAAAAAACCAATGATCCTAAAAGATTATATATAATATAAGAATAGAAAAAAAAAACTGTCCGAGTTTTAATGTTAATTCCGCGGTAAGCTCAGGGATTTTTTATAGATTACACGCCGGAACATAATACCCTTTCGCCTAAAATATAACACGAATTTTCGTTGATGAGATTATTATGTATATTCTCTCCGTTTTTCCTCTCATTTTGATATTTCTTTCGCAGAGCTCCCAAAACCGCCTTCTCATCAAAAATGGACGAATCGTTAATGACGATGGAATGGAAGACGCTGATGTCTACATCGAAGATGGTATCATCAAGTAAGTTCTTGTAGCTCTGAAGAGGGTCTACTAAGTAAGAATAAGTTATAACTTTATTAATAAGCTAGTGTAGTGACTGGTCATGACACAGGGGACTGGTCCACCCACACTAGCTCTAAACAGGGAGGACCGGAGGAAAGGGAGGAAGGCCTTTGCCCAGAAGAATCCCGAAAAGTCCTTTTTTTATTTCATCATTGATACATATTTAACTTGAAGCCGCTTTAACAATTGCCAATGAAGATGGAGCAACATAAAGATTTCGTACATTGCATGGACATGCTCTAACGAACGCCCGTTTAGAAAAAGAGCAATTATTCGAATTGCCATGAAAGGCACTTAAATCTCTAAATTAGGCAAATTGTCGTTTTGTAATTGCCGTGAACAGTGAGTAGATGGCAGTTATAAACGAACAGGTTGAAAAGTAAGAGTGGAATGGTAACATGATGCTACTGGACTAACTGGCGCATGATTGTGGCTATGACAAGTTTATATTGAAACCAAAAGTGTCGAACGGTGTCTGAGGAATTTCTTAGGAGTCTATTTAGATCTCGAGTTTCATTGTAATGGATGGACCACCGCAGCTGAACGACAGTTAATCCGTAAAACTGAGATGAGAGCGTAATGGAAGACATTGAGGGAGCTAAATCTACACTAGGCTCTGTAATGAACCCATATCCAGGTTACGCCATTAATCTCCTGTGATTAAACCATTCACAAAAAAACACATCATGTGTGTGTGTGTGAGTAAACTACTGATGTGATTAAACCCCTTAAGATATACCCATAATATAGACCACCAGTGGTTTAACCACAGGAGAACACCGGCGTCAGCTGGGTGTAAAGACAATTACAGAGCCGACCCTACATATATCCAACACAGGGTATTCTAGCGCATATGTGTGATGTTAGATGTCTGTTCTGCACATCTTAAACCTACACGCATGATTTGAGATTTCGTAGAACCCAATTTGAACCAATACCTAGATCATTAAGGGAGTAAAAAGAAAACCGATAAAATCTTTAATGCATAGCTACAACCAGAAGTAACAAAGCCAATGCTTATCGGAAAAGCATAAGGCATAAATCATTGGGCGACTTTATGTTAGATTCAATGAAGCGAAGTATTTTACATATTTCTTTAGTCGTTTCAATAGTGAACTTACTCGCACGTAACGCTACTTGTTTCCTTGTTAGGAAAGTATACATCCACCATGAGTGATGTATTAAGTATTTACGTATTCAAGTGAATTAAGTGAATGGATGATGATCATTAATTTTATACGCTTCTTTTCGTTACTTATTTTCTCATTTCGTAATTTGTAGGATTCTGAGTTCGAAAAAATGAGAATTATATAGTTTCGCCATGTCCGTCTATCTACAATTCTACATACGTTCTGCTATCCGTATGTATGTCACAGGCATTTTTATCTGAGACCATTATTTTGCTTTCGATAGAGCTTTATTAAAATAGAGAATTTTCAGGGATTGAGGCCAGGCTATCTTCGCGACTAAAGATTTATTATTATAATTTATCAGCCATGACCGTCCCACTGCTGGACAAAGGACTTTCTTCTCTTTCCATACATCTCGGCATAGGGCATCTTTGGTCCATTTTTGGAGAACGGATCAAGTTCGTCACGCCATCTTTTCCTGGGTCTTCCACGACGTCGGTTGGCATAGGGCGGGGCTCCATTCTGTGTTGGTTTTTGCCCACAGTTCTTCCAAAATAATTAATTGAGATATTTGACTCAAAGTACAGAATGCAATAGTTAGCTTTAGATGTAACTTTGTAAGTGATTGTATCTAAATTAATATGCACAAAATCTATGTAAGATGCTTGAACGACCACCCACCCACATGATAGTAAATTGTAGGTAACTGATACCCACTCGTTATTTGTTTACCTGGTCTGTAGCGATCCGTTTAGTCCAGATCAAGGTTGTCACCTCATACAATACAATACTAATGCTGCCATAAAGATCATCAAAAGTTGTGATATCAAGTAATTTAATTAACTTCCTATAACCGGAAATGTGTGTCTTTAACACATCGCGAATATCTGTAGGTTCTTTCTTCCTAAATAAAATCTCCTTAACTTCATATCCGTACCGTAGACGACTGAAAATGTATCAAGTATCAAGTGTATAAAATGTAAAAAATCTCACAAACGCAACCATGACAGACTGCTCCCACAAAGCGTCGAACAGAGCCAGGTGGAGGCGCATAGCTGGAGCTGCCATTCATAAGGACCCGATTATAACCACGACCACTCTGTCAAGAGTGCCCGACAAGAAGAAGAATCAAGTGTATAGATAAGACAACCGAGGTCCTACCATATTTTAATGCCCCAAAGGGGTTCACATTCACATGTGCTTCAAAAGTTATATTGTTATCATCTTATTATACCATGTGATGACAATATTTTTTTTGAATACTAACTGACAATGCAACATCGTTTGCATTCCGAATTATTAAAATAAGAATCAGCCACACTATTTGACGAACACACCCTCCAAGTTTCAAATCCCTACGTTCAGCGGTTTGGCCTATACGGCGGTTGTCTGTCAGTTAATCAGGCAGGACTAAGCCTTATTATATAGGTATATTATATTGATGGTGGTGTATTTTGCCTGTGACGCATTTACTTGTGCCAGATACAAATCGCGAGGCAACCCTGTTTAAATCGGGTCAGATATATCAAGAGCAGTTTGCTACTCTGCATTCGTAACCGTCTACAACGGTGCACCTGTAACCAAAGAGCTTCTATACTATGTATCTAGAGAGCTAACACGCCATTTTGTTTTATTTAAGGATTAAGAATTCTGAACCTTATGACTTGGAAATAAAGTTCTTTTTTAATTAAATCTAAATATAAGGATTTTAATGCTTGATAGAGACCCCCTCGTTAAGGAGTGTGTCTCGTTCACACAGTTGCCAGCATACAATTAAAATTAACATGGCCATAATTTTTTAAATAAGTGGGACAATTTTCGAAATTAGACGATTTGCTCTAAATGTTATTCAGATTCATTTGAAAGGTTTAGTACAGTCGCTGTCATGTAGGTTAGGTACCTAACTGCCGAGAAAAATAATTACTGTTCGAAAGAAACAGTATTATAACCATTGAATCAGATATACCTCACTAGAATGCGGCGCACCGCCCTCTTTTTTGTTGATATTTTAATGCACCTATGTATAATATAATATTAAAACAATAATGCAATGTAACGTATGTATATAACATTGATAGCTTATTGAGCAGATTGAATTTTCCCTTGGTTGCTTGTTTATGTCTCAATGAAATATTCAAAGTTCAAAAATTATGGTCGCCCTACAGAACGAGACACACTCCTTACTGGTTCTAGTTCTTTCGGCTCGCAGTTTTCGTGTGAGTCGGCATTCTAGATACATAGTATACAAGTTCTTTGCCTGTAACACTTTGAAGGTTACTGTCATTGTACAACAAAGAAGATCATAATTGCTGTCAAATTGTTTTTTTTTAACGGGGTAATATCAAAAGGTAGTAAAGGAATATGGACTTGGTTAATTAATACCTACGTTAATAAGGTACCATGTTCATAAACTTTTTCATTTCATAGCTTGAATAATCTTTAATTCGATAAACTATATAAACTAATTGGTTGTTTAGTTAATAGAATTAAAGAATAACTTCTTTACCACATAATATTTCCATTATTATTATGTTTGACGAAATAAATACTTCTTAATAATTAAGTTATAAATATTTTTCAAGGTTCGTGCATTTATTCCACGTTTTCTTTGCCTTATGGTTATGTTATTGTGATTTTAAGATTCTTCTTCTTATCGTGTCACTAGTTCCTTCGAACCAGTGTGGTGAAAGGATTTCAAGTGCGCCTCGAAGAGGCTCCTTTCGTGCACTAAGATTTATTATGTTTAAGATTATTTCATGTGATTATATCATGACATTCACCAATCAGCGTGCAAGAGTCGCGTGTCGGTTTTTACACATAAAAGAAAACAAGATAATCTTATACATGCGTTCTACAAACAGTAAAATCTAGTGTGCGAATTTCTCTCAGGCTCTTACACAATAGCTGTGTTTCGAAGCACAGACCGTAAGAAACAGTTGGTCCTCTTTATCCAAGTGATTGTAGATATAAAATAAGAAGATAGCCTTAGGGTCATCATTATGAACCCTATAATGCAGTTTTCATTTCATTTATTCACAAACAATTTTTACATTGTGTCGGAATTTCTAAAACTAAGCGCCTTTGTAAATAGTACTTAAATTAATTTATTATACGAAAATACACTACCTATTATAATCAATACATACTATAAACATTTTAATAAATCAAAGGTAAAACAAAAGTCAAAACAGCATGAACATACAAGTAATATCTTAATTGCCGTCATCAACGGAAACAAAAAGGAAGGGTCAAGAGAATTTTGTTCTAACTTCAACTCAATCTCAAAGTTGACGAGCTATGGCCTGCGCAGACTGGTGTACGGTACGGCAGAAGATTTTTTTTATTTAATGGAATTTTTAAATCCTTTGCCTTACCGACCGCGATGCACAGACCAATAGCAGTATTGCACCGGTCTATGTGAACCAAACTTTCCTGTGTAGCACTGTTCTAGTCATGGTCAGGCTTTAAATCATACGGATCAAAACATAGAATTTTGGTATGTGAGTAAAAAGAGCACCTCAGGTATACAATGCCTTGCTATAACCGTGCCTTCAGGGTGCGTTTCCACTGGCTTGGAGCGAGATGGAGTGCCAATCACAGTGCTCCAAGTGGATTTCGAGCACTGTGATTGGCCAATTCACGGTCCGTTCGTCTCCATTCCGCCCAGCTCCGCGTCTGTGGAAACGCAGCCCTATAGGTAAAACGCTAAAAGTTTGCACGTACAACAGATGCACACGTGCGCTTGTGTAGTGCCTGTGAATAAGAGCGCGGCGTGTCCGTATTGCGACCTGTCAAAATTATCAATCTAAATTTTACAAAGTATAGTGAAATTGCATTAGTGTGAGTACTTTGACAGCGCCAACTCTTCTTGCGTGACCTATACTCGAAGTGAGCCAGCTGTTTTGCCTGCACTGTGGCTGTGTGCAGTGTCGGGTCAAGCACCTGCCCGCTCTAATTAGCACTTGACATCTTTGTTAGCGCTGTAGGTAGGGTAAGCGCTTACGTGTTACACCTTAGTTACATGGACGGATTCATACTTTAATTTAGATTTTATACGTGTTTTAAAATTAACCCTACTAACTTAAAAACACGTATAAAATCTAAATTAAAGTATGAAACCTTTCACTTTTTTGTTCACGAAATCAAAAAACATGGACAAAACAAATAGTGGGAAGAAATTACTATAATACGTACTTTTTGAGTATTTTTCCGATACATTTTGTATGAAATTCGGATTTGAGGATTACCCTTAAACATGGAACATTTTGTGATAAGCAAAATACACCATACAGTAAGCGGAACTAACTGGTAACAAAAAACTTTTCTCTATAGTTTTTATTCGATACTAAATACATTTTATAAAGCAAAAATACATACATATTATCCGTAGTCCGTACCATATCATGTATTGCTATTTTCAAGATATTTTATTTTAATTGTACCTAATAACGAAGGGGAAAAGTTGAGTTTTTAAAATTAGGGCTTACTGCAAACTACCGCTAAATTTAAATATGTAACATTATGTTATACGACGCTTTATTACACCTGTCTATAGCAAAAGGTTGTTCAAAAATGAACCACATCAACAAAAATTGCTGCTTCGAAACGAACGTTAATTAGTTTAAATATATGAAAAATTTGCCTCAACTCACTCTGCTTCTCATCGACTAAATACTTAGGCGCATTTGCTTATGTCACAGCTTTCTTTCTACCTTACTTTCAACTTAAATCCAGCTCTACAATGGTATTGAATTGCCTCTTTCTGCTTTTATGACCGTCACAATGTAATCGGCCCATCGCGTGTACCTTTATGGTATTTACGATTTTCCTATACATCTTTATTAACTTTCGTTCTGCACAAGTCTATGTCTACCTCTTGTATCGTCAATTTTGCTTTCTTTCTGTATACACGGCCAATTTTTAAAACCCATAAAAAAAATTACACATAGTCAGTTGCCGTAAGTCGAATTTTTGGCAAAATAAATTCGAATAAAATTAGATAACTGTTACCGTTAGTCGTTTTCCTATGGATTTGCGTCAGGCGGCACCCTTTATTGATAATAATTTAAGTTTTATTCATCGTTTGGCAAACCCGGGCCCCTAGCTCGAGCCAGCTCGTAAAAGCTCAGCTCGGGCGCCGCACTTGCGCCGCTGCCACTCTGCCATTTTGTAGAAATCCAAAATTCTGACTGCACAGAGACAACGTAGTTCCCCGTCTGAATTGCCCATTTATTTTTTTATGGTAATTAAAAATGTATGGTGTATAGGGAACAGAAAGGGCCCGAAACGTTGTTGGTTGCCATTATTCTTGTAAAAGTCGAAAGTGCGTGACTGGCGTGACAAAATCGAATGGCAAATTCTCGACGTTACGTAAGCGGCTCGCCCTTTTCGAACATGCGATCACAATCATTTATTTATTAAGAATGCTCTAATTATGTGCTTGGTTCGCAAAATTAATGTAAATAAGGGAAAAGAAAATTTCCCCGAGACCTTCAAAATTGAAGTGCGCGTCTGAAGGTATCGTTCTAATCTGGGAGCACGGCAGTGCTCCCACCAAGTCGAGCAAAAAAGTGGCACGGCCGTTATTATTTTACACTTACAAAAAGGACTCATTTTTCATTTTCGTGATTTTCGGTTTTTGATTTCATATTTCTATATTTATTTAGACTGTAGTGAAGGTATCTAAATTATACCTGCAACGACACTACGTTGTGCCCCTTCTGCATTGCCCATTTAAGTTTTTTTGGTAATTAAAGAATGGCGGTGAATACTTAGTTTAAGTTTTTAGTACTTACTTAGACATTTCTTACTTTAATAATAAGTTATGATTATATGTATAATTCATATATTTGTAGAGCAAAGACAATACAATTAAAGTCAAGTTAAATACAATTAAAGTCAGTCAAGGGTGGAAGAAAGTCAGAGAACGGTTGTATGAAAGAAGTTAGGGGAGGCCTACGATCGATGAGGCGTTAATGTTAATTAATGCAGAAGAGTTAGATAGTGTTAATTAGGTTTAGTAATCTTGTTTAGTAAGCAGGAGTATAAAGGCTATTTAATTTTATTTATTTTTGAACCTGGTAATATCATTTCAATCTGAACTTTAATAATAATGATAATAATATAGCCTTTTATTTCCCAAAAAAAGTTTAAATAACATCGAGCTCTTCTAACTAACTATATACTACACTGGTTAAAAAGAACTAGTTACACAATAAGAAAAATATTACTAGCTTAACTAATCAAAGATATATTGCTGTTTTTCTATAGTGTAGTGGTAATTTTGATTATTTGTATATATATAGTTTTTTTGGTTTTATATGATATTTTCTTTATTTTTATTTTGGGGTGTCCATTTTTGAACAAAGAACTCCTCCATCAGAAAACAACATCTTCGTCTTCTCTTATGATTATTCTCTTATGATATCTTAAGAATCTTTTCTATTAGGTGAGTTCCTTCTTTACTTCTTAGAGTCCCAGTACGTCCCACTTTATATTTTGTATAGCATGTTCTAATTCTTCTTGGCGACCAACTTTAGCTATTTCAAATAGTCACTAACATAACAATTGCCTTTTAACTTTAAAGATCATCTCACTTCAATACAATTCAATCTAGCGCGACCTTCGTCTTCCACCTGGTTGTTTAAGCATTGTCGAAGCCAAATTTAAAAAGATTTACAAAGCCATTTAAGTCTTCTGGCAAACTAGATATGGACAGATGTCTATCAATGAAGCCCGCTATGACGAAGACTCCAAACAGTATACGAGAATCCATAGACTGTTTTGTATCAGGAGTGTAGGTATAAACTATGAATATGTATGGTCCGGCTGACAATTTACGGCATTGGTTGTGATTTGAATATCAAATTAAATTCCTTCCATTCACCTGCACGAGATATCAATGCAGATTTTTCCTTGACTATTTTGATGAAAAAGTTTTGTCCAGTTTTGTCCTGTGTCAAAGTTCAAAGTTAATTAAGTGCATGAAATGTATGTTTTTACAGATCTTAAATATTTACATTGGTATCAATATATGTATTCTACCGTCTCGGGCGTGCAATGTTGTTTTTGCAACCAAAAAGTATACCTTTTAACATATACATCAACACTTTATACTACTTATATAGGTATACTTTATACTTTATGTCTTAGGTTTGACTGACTGACAGACAACGTACAGGCTAAACCACTAAACGTAGAAACACGAAACATGAAGGATAAGTTCTAGAGCTGAAAATGCTAATAAAAAAACAATAAGAAACCTTTCCATCCTGCGGTTGTGTACTTATAACAAACATTATTTGAAAATAGAGATATTTGAATTTTTCTGTTCTGTATACCGCATCCATTTTGGTTTGATACTGTCTTACTTGTCTAAACACCGTTATTTAATTTTATCAAATTGTAAAATGTATCCCTACTAGGGTGGTCCAAAATATAAGTTTTAGGTTTTTTGACCTAGTCACCACCGCAATTTGTTATGTCTAGCAACACTAATTCCATATGAAAATTTCAGCTAAGGCGGTGCTCAAGGTGGGTCTATATTCCCGTTTTGGCAAAAAATTATCACACAACTTTTTTTTCCTGAACGTAAAATATTAAAACGTAAATATTAAAGTCAAGAAAAATCGCCTAAAATAAAGTTAATTAGCTGTTCTTGTGGTAAAAAAATATAATTATAAGTTATTGCAAGATAAAAACCATAACTTGATCCTGATTTATACGCCCTATTGACGAAATTAAAGTAAGCACTCAGTTTTCATGACTTGGAGACATTATTGCAAGTCAATTAGCTTTTTTAAGTCTTGTTTAGGTTGAACTATGTTTTATAAGCTCTTTATAGTAAAAAACCGTCAAAGATCCCGTAAAATCTATATCTTCAGCGATCCCGATAGAGTCACAGGAGCCGGTGTAAGAAAAATAAAAAAAGTCCATATTTTTTTATATTATTCATATTTTAAGTATTTTTTTAACTTTTAAATATCTTGTTTAACTTACTTTCAACTAAAACCATTGAATTTTAAACTCAAACTTAAATAATCTCTCAATCAACTGGTTGACCCCTTTTTCACCAAAATAATCATATAAGCCCATCTTGAGCACCGTCTTGCCCTTGTGCTAGGAATCTGAAATTTTGCCAAATTAATGGTATAACTATGTATAACAAATTCCAGGGGTGACTAGGTTAAAATAATGAATTCTAAATTTTTGTATGGGATCGTGGACCACCCTAATCCCTACCCTAAACCTTTTTAATCCAGTCTCTGTTATTAGTTCTGTTTCATTTTCAAAGATTTCTTTTCAATTCGGCGAAATAACGCAAATGCCGCATTTTGGTTTGTGGCATTGCGTCAGTGTGGAATTGCGTCTACGATTGTACAAACATTTGTTCAAGGATGTAATACAAAATGACCAACCTATTTTTCACACCCATTTCCCTAATTTAATTACTTGCCTAGCTTATTACAATTTGCTTTCGTAAAAGGCGTGGATTTTATGCGTGGTATTGGAATAAATCCAATGCCGATGCAGTCTTGAAGTATATTTATGCCAAATTTCTGCTCAATCATTCTAGTAGCTTCGGCTTGACTGATAACATAAATTCCCACAAACTTTTTTGTATTCGGCTTGTGAAGTGGTGATGTGAAGTGATTTCACTCGAATGGTATGTCATATTCTTCAATAACAATAACAAAAGAACAAAAATCTCTACAGTCCCACGATTACGAAAAGAATTAAGGAACTTGATGATCAATGAACAGCCTAATATGTTTTATGAAACATATCTTATAAAGATCTAACAGCTTTCAAATAAAAAATATGAAAATTGGTCTATCCTTTGGAGCTAGAAGTATCAGAAATAAATACACAAAGTCACAAACACACAGTCAGACAAAGATTTTAAACTATGTATTAAAAGCGATGATAACGCCCTTTTTCAACCGACTTCAAAAAAAGGAGGAGGTTCTCAAATCAGTTTTTTTTTTGTTTGTTACCACAGAACTTTGTTGTTTATGAACCGATATTTTTTATTTGTAAGAATATTAGGTAGGTACTTCCAGATTGGTCCTATAGAAGTTTGATGAAAATCGGTTAAGTAAAGTTCTCTGAACATCTTGAAAATAGATGTGTCCAGTGAACGGAGATAAACAGTTAAATGGATGAGTCTCGATGAGTCAATCTTGGCAACAGGATCAGGCGAACAACGCCGGTATGCTATTTGCAATATAGATGGTGCATTGCTGCATTGTTAAACAGTAATGCAAAACAGATGCAATGGTTACGCAACGTCAATGTTTGTAAACAAACTAAGTCATACAAGATTTTTGTGTTGTGATCATCTTAGAAGAAGAATCTTGTAATCATGCTTAGTTCTGAAAAAAAACTGAAAACCCGACTGCGAAAATATTATGCATTGATTGTCAATTAACTATTCTAATTTAAATTTAAACATATAACTTCTACTTTTAATTTCCTTCATTTTGATACCCTACTCGATAGGTGTACTTAACAAAAATTTATAAACTACTTTAACGGAAAATATAAAAAGTGTAATCCTTATCATACAAATATTTAAGACCTTTATTATTATTTTTAATTTAGTAGGGTATATTTATGTTGAAATATAGGCCAAAGATTTTTTTTCTGTTTTCAAAAAGTTATTACAGTCATGCGATGTTATAAATGACTATTATTAGGGGTAAAACTTAAATTAAATTTGAGGGAACAAATTTCAATTTGGTAATTCTGATTTGGTAGTACTTATCTTTAACGAAAACCTAAATTTTGCATTAGGGTGGGTAAATTTGTGAACATGCCAGTGTTTTGACAATTTATTCATTCATTTATTTATTTATTTATTTATTTATTGTTTCATTTGCATACAGGTTATATAACTTAGGTGTAAGTGGCTTATAGGTACACAATGCACATGAACCCTGTAAGGGCGCAACAACTTTAAGTTAATTTTTTGCTCGGTAGGCATCTAATTCACTTATGTTTATTTCATAGTCAAATTAATTATGTATTACAAAAATATTGATAAATTAGCATTAGTTAGGTGATTTGTATTTTTGTTTGAGTGATGTCTAGTTTTAAATATTGTTAATTCTAATGTCAATTTTAATTTTAATGTCAAATAAATATGCTTAATGTCAATATTTTTATAATTTCTAAAAATAAGTAATAATAGTATTAATTTTCATTTTATATAGGTACCTACACTTAAACAAAAAAAAACTTATCATTGACAGTCAACATTTATCTGATAGAAATTCGTTTACATTGTAATAGCATTTTTCCAATAGGAATAATTTAAATTGTTTTTGGAATAAATTATCGCTCACAGCATTTTTTATGATTTCTGGTACATTGTTATATATTTTAACGAGCCTATGGTGCGTTTAGAATTAAATAAGTTGGACGATGAATTAGGATTAATATTGATAGAGAAAAGGGAATGGATTTCCTCATTCTAAAACTACAGCTCGTTACTAAACTCGTTATTCCCAATATTGGAGAAAATCCATCAAACATACTTCCTATAATAAACTCCATTTAACTTAACGATGGATCGCACAATAAACTTGGTCTAAATTCAGATCAAACGTTTTGAGTCAACTTTAACCAACCTCGGTTAGTTAATTTATTAATTTAACGCCCGTTAACAAAATGTATCGTCATTCGATTCCAATGCAATTAATTACGAGTAATTTTAAACAGAATACAAAAAGGTTATTAGTAGGGTTATTATAGTTAAAAATGTACAATATCAAATAAGGAATAAAAAATATGCATTCATGCAGGTACCTGGCCATTTTGGGATCACAAAATGCACAAAAAGTTAATGATTTCATAATATTTCGAATATTTCTATCAAACTTTAATCAAAATATCCTATCATTAACGTTTAACCTATAAGTAATTAATTAAAAAAAAATTTGGGGCTTCGTAAGCTCTTTGAAACAATTTCACTAGCTACAACTGCCCATTGAACCGGAACACAATAAGCGTTTCTCACATACTGTTTTGCGGCAGAATATCTGGCATCTGGCACTGTGTTAGTATTTAACCTACTCGTATCTGTAGGCTATCTTGTGTAGGCTCTTCGAGACGATTTCACTAGCTACAAGTGTCCTTCGAACCGGAACACAGTAATCCCTTTCCACTACTGTTTTGCGGCAGAATATCTGGCACTGTTTACCACCCTAACCACAAATAATAAAACGACTTTATACAATTAAATAAAACTATTTCAAGAAAGAGATGGCGGAACGTACGATTAATTTCAATCGCCCAAAGTGTCAAATTCATATATTAGAATTAAGAACACGGATGAATTCCGTTGGACACAACACATTCGAATGCGTGCGCGCACGCAGGAAGTTCTAATGCGGTAACAAGCTAACTTCCGTCGCCATATTGGGTGGCTGATTTAGACAATACGGAATAAACAAAACGAAATTGCGAAAATTATGTCGCCACGACACATGATTAATGCCGACTTGCACCAAACGGTCAAAGTTCCTAAGCAATTACTTTACTCATTTAGCAGTTCTTAACGGTCAGAATCTGAACTGTTAAGAACTACCAAGCGAGTAAAGTATTTGCTTTGGAACTCTGAAAGTTTGGTGCAAGTAGGCATAAGGATTTGTGTGGAATAAATGTGTAGCAATAGTTCACGCCTGATTATGACTAGATACCTAAGTGCTACACAGAACTTTGAATTCTCATAGACTGCTGCAACTGCAACAACACTACACAACTAAAATAATTTCACTTGCTGGTAGTACCCTCCAAACTGGAACGCAGTAATGCATTACTTCTTTGCAGTTGAATATCTGACACTGGGTTTGTTTGTACCCAACCCGTCTAGACGGAATCCTGCAGAGAACGCATTTTCATATATTTATTTAAACGCACAAACATCACAACCACAAATTAATCAAGGTTTTTGTAAAATACAACAACCGACTTCAATCAGACTGTTTTAGTGACCGTACGCAGTACGCACCACTGAAAAGTCAAGGAAGCAAGGTACTCAATTTTGTTCACTTCAACGACTTTTTTTTTCAGTTATTTTGACTTATACCCTTAACTATGGACAGATTCTGATAAAATTCTATGGGAACAAATTTTTCAAGTCGGTTTATAAATAACAAAGTTAACAAACATAAAAAAAAAAACAAAAAAGAAACCCTCAACCGAATTTATAAGCTCTTCCTTTTTTGAAGTCGGTTAAAAAATGTTGCAATCCCTCAACAACCGAGAGAGACTGTAAAATGTTCCTCGAATTATGATCATACAAATTCATTACCAAAAAGCCTTCCAAGTAAACTCAACCTCTTCATGATTTATATGAATATAAAAAGCTTCCCGCATCAATCAGATCAGGTCAAATAGATTCTTAACCCCAATGTATCACCAATTTTGAACGATTGGTTAAATTGAATTGCTTTGTTAGGATTTTTTATCACGACGGAGGTCCACGGATCCCTTAAATTAGTCAGCGATATGCATTCATATACCGGCGGATCAACATCTTCTAAAATTTGGAAGATGTTGATCAGCCAGTTTATGAAAGGATTATCTTCATTTAGAATGTAAATGAAGATGGTTGAGAGACGAAATACGTAAAATGGTAACTTTCATTTTTAAATAATGCCCAGTGAACATTATTCCAGTAAGCATTCCAGTCCAGAGTTATAATGCCACTGAAATAAAGGCAGATTTACATTGAACAAGTAGCTGGATCTGGAAGCAGAGTTCCCTCGCTGAATCGTCAGCCACTGTATCCAGTAGATACAACGAGTGTTTACCTACATTGATACAATGGCGATCCAGCGAGGGACCCAGTGACGCTGGATCCAGTCTTCTTGTACTAATCTTGTTATTGCCAGAGCCAGAAGCAATTCTGGTGTTTTCTTGGACTGTTTCGTTGTATAAACATCTTTGAGTTAATGCTTGTAATGTTGTCGTCTTTTTAGGAAATATTCTTGAATTTGTTCATGGCTTTAAGAGGTAGTTTCGAGCAGGTCATATTATTTTTAGAGGGTTGTGGTCATATTTCTGAATATGAATACATGTCTAATATGTTTCAAATCTTTGGTTATTTAACATTTTCCTTTGTTTTCAGACAAGTGGGCCGAAACCTCATCATCCCAGGTGGAACTCGTACCATCGACGCTACTGGCAAACTGGTGATGCCGGGCGGAATCGACCCTCACACGCACTTCGAGCTCGAGATGATGGGTGCCAAGACCGCTGATGACTTCTACAAGGGCACGCGGGCTGCGATCGCGGGAGGGACTACTACTGTCAGTGAGTATCATAGGGTCTTAGGTATCATAGCTATTATCATATACACGGTCAATTTTTAATCACCAGAAAAAAAATACACATAGTCAGTTGCCGTTACTGAAAACAAATACCTACGGCAAAAAACTTAAAAAAATGAAGTCGAATTTCTGTCGAAATAAATTTGATTAAAATTGGATAACTGTTACCGTTAGTCGTTTTCCTATGGATTTCCGTGAGGCGGTACTTTTAATTGATAATAATTTAAGTTTTATTCATCGATTGGCAAACCCGGGTACCTAGCTCGAGCCAGCTCGCAAAACCTCGGCTCGGGCGTCGCACTCGCGACGCTGTCATTCTGCCATTTTGTAGAAATCCAAAATTCTGACTGCATACATGCAACGTAGTACCCCGTCTGCATTACCTATTTGATTTTTTTGGTAATTAAAAATTGGTGGTGTATATTAGCTATATCATGTCATTTACTGGCCAAACGAAGAGAAACTCAGAGTTTAGATACTAGGCAGAATCGGTACATCGTTTGTATGTATGTATGTATGGATAGATGGATGTATGTTAATCCGATGATAACTGGTGGGTAGTTAAGTTCAAAATATTTTTGGAGTCCATAGATGAGCCATATCGGTCCGGGGATTTAGGTAAATTGCTAGTTTTATTTATGTATGAAAAATAATGATAGAGGATTGGGCGTTAATAAAAATATCTTTTTCATTTTCAGTTGATTTTGTGCTGCCTCAGAAAGGACAGTCTCTTCTTGACGCTTACGCCAACTGGAGGGACAAGGCAGACAGCAAGGTATGTACAGTACAGTCAGCCGCACAAACATGTATACACTCGCAAGCTGCAAAATTAAGAGTATTATGAATGTGAAAGCTTGGGAGTGTATATATAACTGCGCAGCTGACTGTACATTTGATGATTACGAATACTAAGAAGTCAGTTTCATTTCAGGATTTTAAAGAAACTTAAATTGCAAAGTTCCCTATTGGAAATTACTTGTCCACGCATAAAACTTGTAAGAATAATTATTATCTACCAATACAATTGCTTTATTTTACTAATCAGGTGCAGCATAATTAGTGGATTTTTCTTATCATCATCATCATTCTATAGTAGTCCACTACTGGACGTAGGTCTCTCCCAAAACTCGCCACTGAGCCCGATCTTTCGTTACACCTTCTGCCAACTATATCTGTCACATCATCGCTCCATCTAGCCACAGGTCATACCATTGTTATTTGGCAATATCATAGGTTCATTTTTATAAAAAAAAAAATACCCAGGAATAAATAGTTCTGACGGTACCCTTACTTATTTTACTTATTAATGACGGGGGGACAAATAGAACTTTATCAATTAACAAAAGTTCCATCTGTCCCCCTGTTACTAAAAGGCGCACAGATAGAACTTTTTTGTCCCAACTGTCCCCCTAGAGCAGGAAGACAGATGCAAATAATCCAAAAAAAGTGCTTGGCGCATCTAAAGAAGTAAAATCCGGTGACGTAGTAACAGCCACCTGCGGCTAATTGCATAAAAAACCCATGCTAAAAAAAAAATTAAAAAAAATTCCAGGTTTGCTGCGACTACGCCCTTCACGTCGGAGTAACTTGGTGGTCTCCTTCCGTTAAGAAGGAGATGGAGCAACTGACTTCAGACCAGTACGGAGTGAACTCCTTCAAGATGTTCATGGCATACAAGGATTCTTGGATGCTGGATGACTATGATCTCTACTGCGCTATTGAAGCTTGCAAAGATTTGAAGGCACTGCCTCTGGTAAGGGCTTTTTGATTTCTATTGATTGACCGAACGAAGCGAGGTCTCAGAGTCCAGTTTAGTGTAAAAATCGACGATTGTATGTATGTATGTTTCAAAATAATTTAAGAGTTTGTAGATGAGCAAAATCGGTTCAAGGGTAAGGCGTGTGAGGTCAAATATTGGGGCAAACTGCTAGTCAGTTTCGTTTAATGCTTACTTGGACCAAACTGTCACAGTCCCTAAGCAATTACTTTACTCGCTTGGTAGTTCTTAATAGTCCAGATTTTGACCGTTAAAAACTGCCAAGCCAGTAAAGTAATTGCTTAGGAACTTTGAAAGTTTGGTGCAAGTCAGCATAAATGTCTTAGTTCAAAATGGTGGCTTAGGCAGAGTCCGGTGACGCAGTAACAGCCATCTGCGGATTAATGCATTAAACGTCCATCCGAAAAAAAGGTGGCTTAGGTACTTTTATGACTTTCATAGATTTAGTCATTTTTTTTTTAATTTTTTTTTACTAAATATAGGCTTGCGTTTGACCACCATCTCACCTGATGGTAAGTGACGATGTGGTCGACGATGTAGCACGCTTACCTAGAAAAACATACAAAACCCACAAAAAAAAATAAAAAAAAATATATATATATATAATTAAACAAGCCTCCCACTACTGCCGCCACTTTTTACTTACACCTGCCTTCTATTTATTCTTTTATTCTTGTTGCTAATTTACCCTTGTTTTATGTGTAAATAATATTTTTTTTTTACACAATTTAAAAGGAGAAGGCGGCTTCTCCGCCTCCCCTTTCATCGAACGCGGGCGGGGAGCCTAGGCTGACACCCAGGTGCCGCGCCGAGGCCCCCCGCCAGCGGTTCGACCGTTAAATCTCCGCTGTATATATAAGCGGCCCTGTCTGTACCTTTTCCTGTGTTTTTACTACTGTTAAGGTACAGCAGGGAGCACGTGACCCAGGGGTAGTCGCCCCTGGAGTTGAAGCCGGGGCAATGAGGTTATCCTCGAAGCCCCTACACGGCTCGAGCCAACAGCTCGCCGTAAGACACCACTGTCTCTCACCTAGAATAATCCTATTCACTCTTGCCTTGAAGACACCCAAATTATAGTGATCGGGAAACACTGACGCCGGCAGAGCATTCCATTCCTTGGCGGTTTTTTGATGATAGCTCTCGAACCTCTGGTTCCCATAGTGCTAGCTTGCTTAGATTGGGGCTTGATTGCGTTGTGTGAAATTACCAAACATTATTTATTGTTTTAATTATTTAAAAATCTATAATAATTAACAGGTACACGCAGAAAACGGCAACATAATCGCCCGTAACACTGAGAAGCTGTTGGCTGCTGGAGTGACAGGTCCTGAGGGTCACCAGCTCTCCAGAGATGAGGAGGTGGAGGGGGAGGCTGTGAACAGGGCGTGTGTCATCGCCAATCAGGTAAACAATGTTCCATTTTATTGTGTCATTTTATTCTTAGATGTGTCATTTTATTCTTTGTTGTGTCATTTTATTCTTAGCTGTGTCATTTTATTCTTAGATGTATCATTTTATTCTTAGATGTAGATGGAAGACGCATCTAAGAATAAAATGGCACCACTACATAAATATATAAAAATGTAACGACTTAATGTATCTGTTATGTTGCATTTTTTCTACATAAATCTTTTCTATTTTGCATTTAGCAATTTTTAAAACCATTTATTTGTTTTTTTTTTTGTTTCTAGTTTGTTTATGTTTTTTTTTCCTTTTATTATGTGTCAAGTACATAGGTTTGTTTTTATTTTGGTGTCATCGTATTCTTGGATACAATTACTTAAACTATACAGATATACAGGATGACTGTAACGCTTTAAGTTTATCTATCATGTTAATATTTTTTTTAAATAATGAAAATTCTAAAAACAAAAGTATTAGGTAATCTCAATCTTACTCCCAGAGGTTAGCTGGAACAGAACCCTAGCTCACTGTTCTTATACGCTCCCAATGTTCCACTAAGTCGCAATTTTATTCCGATGTAGCTAATTTTCATAAAATTTATAAATGTTCCTTTCAGTCTTTTGCAGGGTTCGAAAATATCCGATATTTATTATAAATATCAAAATATCGGATATTAATGATATATATCGGATATATATCAAGTGTGATATATATCAATTTTACTTTATTGTATTATTTATATATACTATTTGCATATGTGTTAAAAAACATATTAAAATTATAAAACTGTTTTATTTATTTGGGTTCTTACATAAAATCAAACAAATGAAACCAAAACATAAAATCATCATTTAGATCAGGCAAAATCAACGAAAAGACATAAAATCTTTTATACTATTAAAAAAAATCAACTCAAAAATATAAACCCTTTTTTTATTATTAATTCTTATCAGTCGATAGTCATTTTTTTTATTTCAAAGTGCTTCAACGGTTAGAGAGTAGATACGTTTTACGTCTACTTCCACGTCATCTATTTTTACGGAAGTAGAAATACAGTAACAAACGCTAAAAACAACTTTACTTAATAATATGAATTTTTAAACCATTTTTGTATTGCAATATAAAAAAAAAATGATATATATCGGATATATTAGCTTGATAATATCGTATATATATCAGATATATATCTTGATATATATCCATTGATATATGTATATCCTCGAACCCTGGTCTTTTGTAACTTTAATTATAATTTCAGGCCAATTCTCCCCTATACATCGTGCACATGATGTCTAAGAGTGCCGTCCGCGCGGTACAGGTGGCACGCTCCCGTCAGAGACAGCCCGTCTATGGAGAGACCCTCGCCGCCACCGTCGGCACTGATGGTAAGTATTCTACACTCTTCCATATCATTATCAATACATCTATATTTACATACATATTTTGGTTATCCTGTCCAAGTGTCCATCTCTGGAAGAGATCGCTTTTTCTCTTGTGACCATATCACATAATATCCATCCATACTATAAGTTTTTTTAATTGTCTTAATTCTAGTCCTCTTAAAGCCTTGCGTATGGTTTTAGAAGAAAGAAGAAAGAAAGAGAATATAAATTTTATCATAATCAGTTCAGTAGTTACATATAAATCAAAATAACTGAAATAAGTAGTTGAAGTGAACAAAATTGCATATTTTACTTCCCTGTGACTTTAAGTGGTGCCTACGGTCACTAGAACAGTCCGATTGAAATCGGTTGCTGTATGTTTTTGTAAAACCTTGATTATAAACACTTGGTAATAAAATCTTTTTGGAAAATAAACTTTATTATTATTAAAAAAAAGTGTAACTACAACCACGTGTTCTTGGAACACGAGGACCTACAAGAATAATGCTGACTTGCACCAAACTTTCAAAGTCCATAAGCAACAACTTAACTCGCTTGACAGTTCTTAGCGGTCAAAATCTGTACTGTTAAAAACTACCAAGCGAGTAAAGTAATTGCTTAGGGATTTTGACAGTTTGGTGCAAGTAGGCATAAGGCCATAACCATCAAGACCTCCTTTTAAGAAGAAGATACTAAGTGTTATGAATCTTGTCAGGTTCCCACTACAGGAACTCATGCTTCCGCCACGCGGCCGCGCACGTACTGTCCCCGCCGCTGCGCCCCGACCCCTCCACCCCTCAGGCTATGGTGGAGGCTCTGGCCGAGTAAGTACTCCTTAAGGGTAATCCTCAAGGCAAATTTCCATACAAAGTGTTTCGAACAAATAATCAAAAAGTACGCCGCATTAAAGTAATTTCTTCACACTATTCGTTTCGTCTATGCTTCAAGGAAATTTGCCTTGAGGATTACCCTTAACATGAACTAAGAAAGAAAGAAAGAATTATATTATTGTGCCACGAGTAACAAGTGTTTAAGGGTGCGTTCCTACTGACGCGGAGCTAGGCGGGGCGAAGAGGAGCAAACCGTGAACTTGCCAATCACAGTGCTCGAAATCTCCACTTTCAGCACTGTGACAATGGTGACAACTTAGAGGTTTCCCTCTAAATTTAGGGGTAAAAAAATTCAACAGAGGTAATTTTAGTGGCACAAATTATTAGGGGTTTTTAGAGGCCCTGCCAAAACCTGAAATTAAATCGAATTAAGCCTGGGTGACATGTGACTTTTGCGTAGAACGGAACGCCGCGAACGAACGACACGAGCACAGATGTACATATTTCGAAGCCTCTCGTTCAAACTTCACATCGTATGGTGGATCCCTCTCACTCAAATAGTGTGTATCCCTCTCACTCAAATAGTGAATTTAAAGTCAGAGATATTAGGTGATTATAATCATCATTACCAATAATCAAGTGTGACACTTTAATCCCATGGAGTAACACCGTTTCTTTGATTTTATTAAAAAGATTCCCAAAGAGTAACACTGTTACTCGTTTTGGTGTCCCAGCTCCGCGTCAGTGAAAACGCACCCTTATTCTTGCTTCCTCGACTCTCAGCTCCCACCTTCTATCAGGTGGTCCAGAAATAATTTTTCCGACATTTCAGTAATGTAAAGTTGGTTTAAACCTGACTTTATTTCCAGTGACCATCTACAGCTGGTAGGCAGCGATAACTGCACATTCTTCGAGCAAGACAAAGCGTTGGGCAAGGACAACTTCTGCAAGATCCCTAACGGCGTCAACGGCGTTGAGGACCGCATGTCTGTGCTGTGGCAGAAAGCCGTCAATACTGGTAAATATAGATCTATACACAGTCCCACTGTTAGATAAGAGATCCGGGTCATTTGCGCGAAATACATGTGCGCGAAAGACACTTGCGCGACTCCATTTGCGCGAAAAGACATTTGCGCGACAAGACATTTGCGCGACTGGACATTTGCGCGACAGGGACATTTGCGCGAAAAAGATTTGTACATGGATGATGTAGTGACTGGATCTGCGCAAGTGGGTCATACAGTTTTTTTATGGAAGTCATGTTTTTTGTATGGTGGGTATGATGTTTTTTGTAAAGTTTTGGAAAGTAGAAGAATAACTTATCATTTTGCAAAAAACCCGAACGCTCTACGACTTATACTTTCTGAGATATTTGCAGTCGCGCAAATGTTCAGTCGCGCAAATGTTCAGTCGCGCAAATGCCCTTCGCGCAAATGTCCAGTCGCGCAAATTTCCAGTCGCGCAATTGTCTTTTCGCGCAAATGTCCCTGTCGCGCAAATGTCCAGTCGCGCAAATGTCTTGTTGCGCAAATGTCTTTTCGCGCAAATGGAGTCGCGCAAATGTCTGTCGCGCAAATGTCCTGATACCCTAGATAAGTCTACATCCCACGATATGACATAGCTCGAGGCAAAGACAACTACAGGATCCCTAACGGCGTAAACGGCGTCAAGGAATGCATGTCCGTACTGTGGCAGAAAGTGATATCAATCAATCAATATTTATTTGCAAAAACAGCTATTACACAATAGTTCACGATGGACCCCGCACAAGAGCAAGCCTGTATGACGGGAGTCCTAAATCGAATAACAGAGAAGATTAATTCTTTCAAGGTTAATAAAGAAAAGTAGGACAAACATGATCAATAGGTACTGGTGAGAATAGATCTAGACACAGTCCCACTGCTGGACAAGTCTACATCCCACGACATGACATAGCTCTAGGCAAAGACAACTACTGCAAGTATCAACAAATTATATAAATATATTAGTAATAATAATAATAATAATAATGTTTGGACATTCCACACAACGCCATCTAGCCCCAAACTAAGCAAGCTTGTACTATGGGAACCAGATAACTGATAGAATACTTATATACTTTTTTTTGTAAATACATACATAGAATACATAGAAAACACCCAGACTCAAGACAAACGCCGATGTTCATCACACAAATACTTGTCCTGAGCGGGAATCGAACCCGCGACACCAGTCGTGGCAGTCTAACACACTTGCCACTCGACCATCCGTGTCGTCGAATAAATCCGCTTGATTTCTAAACAAAGGTTTTAATTAACTTAACTTTAGTTTAGAACATTAGTACATATTACTATATTATAAACCAAAGAGTCAACGAACAGAAAACCAAAGTTTAAAGATACGACACGTGTTTCGCCTCTACACGAGGCATCATCAGGAGGTGTGGACTCGCTGAAGTTCGAAACGAGAGTCAAAGAGTTCACTTCAAAGACTTGTCGAAACACGTGTCGTATCTTTAAACTTTGGTTTTCTGTTCGTTGACTCTTTGGTTTATAATACAGTAATATGTACTAATGTTCTAAACTAAAGTTAAGTTAATTAAAACCTTTGTTTAGAAATCAAGCGGATTTATTACTAAATATATTTATATAATTTGTTGATATTTATGGATTTCCGCAAAGTAACGCCTGAATCAATCAATTATCTACTGCAAGATTACCAACGGCGTGAACGGCGTCGAGGACCGCATATCCGTGCTGTGGTAGAAAGCCGTGAATACTGATAAATATACACCGTATTTTTTATCCAACAGAAAAAAAATATACGCATAATCAGTTGCCGTTACTGAACACAGATATGGCAAAAAAACTTGAAAAAATTAAGTCGATTTTTTGTCAAAATTAATTTGTTTAAAATTTGATAAGTAAAAGGATTTGCGTCAGGCGGTACACTTTGTTGATAATCATTTTAAGTTTTTTTCATCGTTTGGAAAACCCGGGTACCCAGCTCGAGCCAGCTCGCTGCAGCTCGGCTCGGGCACCGCAGTCGCCCCGCTGTCACTCGGTTATTTTATAGAAATTCTGACTGCACAGATACAACGTAATACCCCTTCTGCATTGTCCATTTTTTGATTAAATCGACAGTGTGCGAAATAATCAAAAGAGTGCAACTTACTTATTTTGAGCATTTGATAAATTGATTAATTTTAATTTAAATTCATGGTCTTTCTTTTATTTGTGACACTATGTTATTTAGCAAAAATTAATTCTTATGATGAAGCCTTACGATCGGTATGATAAAGCTACAGGGTGATTATTATTCAACCATTTAATTATTTAAATATCTATGAATGCAGTATAAATTGTTTTTTAAATTCAATTAATAAGTTTCAGTAAAATGTTCCATCTACAATATTCAAGGTACTTCTACGCCCTGCAAAAAAAAACACCGTTAATAATCTATGGTTTTTACCCATTCTCTGGTAAAATGCCACCCTTATCAAGTTTCAAACTCCCTTATCTTCTTTATATTTCTTAGGTGTGATGGACCCGTGCCGTTTCGTAGCGGTGACCAGTGCGAACGCAGCAAAGATCTTCAACCTGTACCCCACCAAGGGTCGCATCGCAGTGAACAGCGACGCCGACGTCGTCGTGTGGGACCCCAGACTCGAGAGAACCATCTCTGCCGCCGCGCACAAGCACGCTGTCGACTTCAACATCTTTGAGGTAGCGTTGTCATTTACCTCATATTTTGTATCCTAAACTCTAACAATGTATGATATGGCGTTGTCGGTTACTTCATAAAAAAAGTGGAGCGGTGAATCTCTGCCACCGCGCACAAGCACGCCATCTTCGTGGTGGCATTGTCATTTACTTCACATTTGTCTCATACGTGGTCATACTTGTATCTTACGTGGCACATATCAATTACTTCAACATAATATGTACAGACAGCGTCAGAGATAAGTATCCCCCTTGCATAAGACACCCAGCAATAAATCCTTTCAAAAAATTGTAATACTTAAAATTATTTTTATTTTTACATACAATTATACATATATAATCTATTTTTTAAAGGCAAAACTTCTCCATTCGCCGCGACGGTGATTTTAAAGGGATTTGAAGCTGGGTATTATAATGCAAGGGGGATACTTATTTATGACGCTGTCTGTACATATATGGCGTTGTCGCGTAACTAATCAAAAAAGTGGAGGAATTTGTTAGGGAACCATCTCTGCCGCCGCGCACAAGTACGCCGTCGACTTCAACATCTTCGAGGTAGCGTTGTCACTTACTTCATGTTGTATCTTCAATCTGTACCCACAAAGGGTCGTATCGCAGTGAACAGCGACGCCGACGTCGTCGTATAGGACTCGAGATTCGAGAGAACCATCTCTGCCGCCGCGCACAAGCATGCCGTCGACTTCAACATCTTCGAGGTAACATTGCCATACTTGATAATTGATATCCTACGAGGCACATGCCTTTGATATTACACAGGCATTTTGTACTTCACAAAAGCTCACTAGTTTGTTATATGCCGAAGGCAAATTGAAAACTCGTTCAATTCGTCATTAATTTTAATTGTAGGGTGACCATCATACAAAAAGTAGTAAGTACTATTTGCCTTTAATGATTTTCTGTTATAAGGCTGTGCACGCTCGCTTCGCTTACGTGTAGGCGCACAAATAAAACCTAATTACCGTCACCCGACTTTTATCTAGATCGAAATTTAAGCATTCTAACCTCTTGCTCGTCGGTCGTTGTTGAATTATCCATCTGTTTCGTGGTATATTATAAAATTAGGCAATTTGCAATTTGCATTTGGCATATTATTACATAACAGCGAGCGTTTGAAAACGGACGCCGCCGTTTGTAAAATGCCGAGTTATGCAAAATGCCTGCGACGTGTAATGGCGTTGTCGCTTAACTAGCGGTGAATTTTTTTGGAGAACCATCTCTGCCGCCGCGCACAAGCACGCCATCAACTTCAACATCTTCGAGGTAGCGTTGTCACTTATGCCTTGATCACACGTACCGAGTACTCGGCCGAGACTCGGTACGTGTGATCTTGGAATTAGTTCTTCATATTAAATTTTGTATCTTAGGTGGTACAGACAGACAGCGTCATAGATAAGTATCCCCCTTGCATTATATATAGCTTGCAGCTTTAAATCACCGTCCCGGCGAATGGAGAAGTTTTGTCTTTAAAAAATAGATTATATTTGTATAACAGTATGTAATCCTAAAAATAATTTTAAGTATTAAAATTTTTTGAAAGAATTGATAGCTGGGTGTCTTGTGCAAAGGAGATACTTATCTCTGACGCTGTCTGTACATGGCGTTATCAATTACTTCAACATAATATGTTTTTTTAGTCTGTTAAAAATGGTGTTTGTTCCAGGGTTTGAACGTGGTGGGTTCACCTCAGTTCGTGATCGTGAACGGACGCGTCTGCCTCGATGATGGGGACTTGAGAGTAGCTGAAGGTGTGACCATTATAATTAATAGTACGCACAGAAGTGTTAAAGTATAAAACACAATGTAGTACATTGAAAATATGCCGAGTAAAAGAGAGCCACTTTGGCTAACTTCAAGTACATTTTGGTCCGATGCTAATTTTCGAAAAAGAGAAGTAACAGGACTAGATAAATATTATATGTTAAAACTACTAGGCTTTTTCATTGTTGATTGATTCAGGCGTTACTTTGCGGAAATCCATAAATATCAACAAATTATATAAATATATTTAGTAATAAATCCGCTTAATTTCTAAACAAAATTTCTAATCGAGAGTGTACTCTCGTTTCAAACTTCGGCGAGTCCACACCTCCTGATGATGCCTCGTGTAGAGGCGAAACACGTGTCGTATCTTTAAACTTTGGTTTTCTGTTATTTGACTCTTTGGTATAGTTAAACTAAAGTTAAGTAAATTTTATTACAGCATAAGCTAACTACTACAATATATATATAGGTATATTACAAAATTTACAAAAGGCAACAATTGGGCCACCCATAGACCGTTGCAAACGATCTATAGGTAGCTCAACTGCTCCAACTCGATACCCGATGGCAGCGTGCCGAGGATACTGGCTGCATTGCCTCGTTGTATAGCAAGGCTTATTCTTTGGCCCAGAATAATTTAAGGTAAGTTAATTAAAACCTTTGTTTAGAAATTAAGCGGATTTATTACTAAATATATTTATATAATTTGTTGATATTTTTCATTGTTAATAAAACGACATCGTAAAAAGTAACAAAAATTATTTGAAAATGGAGATATTTCATTTTTATTGACAAGGTGTCTGAAATTTTTTGGTTCTGTCTTACGATTCCCTTTTGGTTTGATACTGTCCATCTTGTTCTATAGGAACATCGTTATTCATCTATGATAGCACACTACTACAGCTTTTTTTTTTTCTGATGGACGTTTAATGCAGTTAGCCGCAGATGGCTGTTACTGCGTCACCGGACTCTATAATTACTACAGCGGCCGTCATTCCAGGCATTTATGGACGAACGTGATAATGTGGGCCGAGGCGTAGCCGATGCTCACATAGATGAGTTCATGCCTTTGCTTGAACCCATTTTGTGTAAATAATCAACGATTCATTTTTCACGCGGAAATATTAGATTAGGAAACCGTAATCATTGGGGCCAAAACTATTTTTACTAAAACAGTTATGTTTGAAAAGCTTCGTTTTTCAATTTGAAACGTTACGTACGTACCTTCTAAGTGGCTACTCTTAGAGTAGAAAGTGCGTTCCCTTGTAAACACGTCCTAATAAGATATGAACTTTCCTAGTAATTTATTGTACGGCCTAGGCCAGCGACTTCGATTTAACTCGAAGAAAGTTGACAAAATAATGTTCAAATTTGCAAGCATGAGAAACTATATTATAACCATATATAGAAACTCTAGAATATTCCTTACGCCTGGTCATAAAAAAACTATTTTGTTCGATTACAGGTTGGGGAAAATTCCTGAAAACCCCTGTAAATGCCCCCTACGTGTTCGGCGGCGAACCAGAACCGATTGACGAGCCGCAATACGAGACGCCATTGCTCGAGACTCCCAACGGACACCAGGCTGTGAGGCCCACCAATGGAACACCCTGCGGTAAGTGTTATATCGAATATATTGTTATATAGTTACTTGTTAGTAACGCTACGTGTTCGGCGAACACGAGACGGAGTCTCCCAACGAAACCCAGGCTGTGAGGCCCACCAATTGAACACCCTGCTGTAAGTGTTATATCGAATATATTGTTATATAGTTACTTGTAAGTAACGCTACGTGTTCGGCGAACACGAGACGGAGTCTCCCAACGAAACCCAGGCTGTGAGGCCCACCAATTGAACACCCTGCTGTAAGTGTTATATCGAATATATTGTTATATAGTTACTTGTAAGTAACGCTACGTGTTCGGCGAACACGAGACGGAGTCTCCCAACGAAACCCAGGCTGTGAGGCCCACCAATGGAATACCCTGCGGTAAGTTTTATATTATATCGAACATATAACAAGTAACGCTTCGTGTTCGGCGAACACGAGACGCCATTGATCGGGACTCCCAACGGACACTAGACTACAAAACCCACCAACGGAACACTGCGCTAAGTGTTACATAGTTACAAGCAACGTTACGTGTTCGGCGAACATAACATAACGTTACAGTACGAGATGCGTTTGTTTAACTGTGTTCCTGAATAGACATTGGGCAGCTTTTTACATTGAGTATTAAAAAACAAGCTCTTCGAAACGATCTTCGTAGCACTGTTACTGTCATAGTCACTCACTGTAATATGCTTACTCCTGTGTTCAGATTTGTCGATCAGCAAGCAGCTAGGTGACATAAGCGTTTCCGGTTCGGGGTGCAGCACGCCCACGGGACGCAAGATGCGTGAGCACGGACAACGCGACATGCAGACCTCCACATTCTCCATCAGCAGTGAGTAACAAGCCTAATGTTATAATTTAGTAACAGCGCCATCTAGCGGCGGACATAGGAAGTAGTATGTCTTGCCAATGGGGAGCATAATAAAGTCGCGCAAGAGGGTTTTGGCGGGAACATGAAAAATGGCGCATTGGCGGCATTAAATTAATTGACAAAACTTGTATAACTTAGAGTGTTTAAGTGTAAAAACGGTGGTTTTTTATCCATTAAGTGCTCGTGAACGTGTATGAGTGTTAGTGAATAGTGTAATACTGTAAAACGTGACTTTTCGTTTTGACTCCAAAACTCCATAGAAGCCTCTAGTAAAATCGCAACCACCACTACTTTACAGGGGCATGACTTGACTTATCGACTCTGACTTAGGACAAAATAATCTCTCCAATTACTTGACACTGGCTATATACCTTTGATGTGAAGCCAAAACCGAAAAACTTAGGTTCTTCGAAAGAAAAAAAAAAAAAAAAAAACAACACATTCACACACTCACACCCCTGCACTAGGATTCCCTGTGTCGCAGGTGGCATGGACACATACAACACATCACAACATCCAAGACCCGAGAACAAATATTTGTGTTCGTCACAAATATGCGCCCCGGCCGGGGATCGAACCCGGAACACCAAGCTTCGTAGGCAGGGTCACTACCAACTAAGCCACGGTGTCGTCACAACACATTCACACGCGCGCTTGTGTAGTGTCTGTGAATAAGCAGCGTATTGTGATCAGACCATTCAAAATTATCACCTAAATTTGTCAAAGTGTAGTGAAATTGCTTTAGTGTACTTCACGAAGAGGACGTGGTGGCCGAGTGGATGAGGCCCTTACCTTGCGATCTGATGGTCCCGGGTTCGAATCCTGGTGGCAGTCATGCGTAAATGGTAATCCATTTACGCATGACTGCCACTTTTCGGTCAAAAAAATCTATGTATGCATCCCACGTTCTCGCAACGGTGAAGGAAAACATCGTGAGGAAACCGGCATGTCGTAGAACTTAAAAGTTCGAAAACATGTGTCGAGTGCACGAAAGGAGCTTCTTGGAGACGCACTTGAAATCCTTTCACCACACTGGTTCGAAAGAACTAGTGACACGAAGAAGAGAAGTGTACTTTGACAGCGCCAACTCTTGTATAGACGTCTACATTCTCATCAGCAGTGAGTCAAAGCCTAATGTTTTAATTCAATAACAACGCCATCTAGCTGCCGACATATGAAATAGTTTTTTTTTTCGAAGAACCTAAGTTCTTCGGTTTTGGCTTCACATCAAAGGTATACAGCCAGTGTCAAGTAATTGGAGAGATTATTTTGTCATTTGTCAGAGTCGATAAGTCAAGTCATGCCCCTGTAAAGTAGTGGTGGTTGCGACTTTACTAGAGGCTTCTATGGAGTTTTGAAGGCAACACGAAAAGTCACGTTTTACAGCATTACACTATTCACCAACAATCATAAACGTTCACGAGCACTTAATGGATAAAATACCACCGTTTTTACACTTAAACACTCAAAGTTATACAAGTTTTGTCAATTAATTTAATGCCGCCAATGCGCCATTTTTCATGTTCCCGCCAAAACTCCCAGTAGTTTTTCTATATGACCCAAAATACGCGAGCACGGACAACGCGATCTATAGACCTCTATTGCACATTCTCCACAAGAAATTTATTAACTATGCGTAGGTTATAAAACATAAAAAATTAAACCGTACAACCGGTCTTCGTATTTACCTTATGTTTTTAAGTAGACATAGACGAACTGTAATTCAAATTCTAAGAACTACAGTTTTGTGCATCGACAGAATATAATATAATATCTAATGTAGACGTCTAAACTAGAGTTGGCGCTGTCAAAGTACACTTCTCTTCTTCTTCGTGTCACTAGTTCTTTCGAACCAGTGTGGTGAAAGTATTTCAAGTGCGCCTCGAAGAGGCTCCTTTCGTACACACCAAGTCGAGCAAAAAAGTGGCACGGCCGTTTATTTTTACACAACCTATTTGTATTTTACAGAGGAGGTCGAAGGTTTGGATACGAAGACATCGGTCCGCGTGCGAAACCCACCCGGCGGTAAATCATCCGGTCTGTGGTAAACCGGTCCAAACTGGACTGGACCGGCGCGGACCGGTCGGGAGCTTGGACGCAGCGAGGGGTTGAGGCGTTTTCTACTTGTGAAATAATGGAAAAGGAGGATTTTTTTCTTAAGTTACTGCAAAGTTGATGTAATGTTGTCGTAAGAAATTGGCTGCATTTTCATTAATTGCATTTTCATTATAAATTTGTAAATCTTAAGTTCTGCAAAGTTGATGTAATTCTGTCGGAAAGAAATCAGCTACATTTTAAGAACACAATTTATGTCATTGCATTTAATACGTTTCGCACGTAGAATTTTTTCAATATAAAAATGCTCGCTCCTCATATATCATTCTGATACAAATAACACACAGTGCACGAAAGGGGGGTGTCTTCGAGGCGCACTCGGAATCCTTTCACCACACTGGTTCTAAAGAACTAGTGACACGATAAGAAGAAGAATACAAATACCCTTAGGCTCGGCTGAGCGAGTGATGTAAGCTTTCACTGTCTCGGCCGAGTACTCGGTACGTGTAATCTAGGCATTAGACGCGTCGCGTGAGTGGAAGGGTGTGCACTTTTAAACTGAATTTCCTACGTTGAATATAAAAGTCCGGCAACGAAAGGAATTTTAATCATAATATCACAAGTAGAAAACTAAGGCTTGGGCCAGTTTAAGAACCAATTTAGGCTATTTAACCCAAAGCTTACAATATTGATTTTAGACTGTTTATTAAATTATAAATTATAATTAGTTCATGACATACTTAGTTGTTATAATTCGCTTGGACTGATGTAATGTGGACCCCGGTTTATAAAAATCGTTAGATATGATACACACATAAAAAAAAATTGGAATAGCCTGAAAAGGAATAATCGTTTCGGGATGAAAAATGACAATTTGAAAGATTTATAGTCTAAATGTTGTTTGATAACTTTGGAAATCTCTTGATTACTTATGTCTAGATCACACGTACCGAGTACTCGGTACGTATAAACATAGCGCCGAGTGCTCGGCTAAGCAAGTGACGTAAGCTTTCACTGTCTCGGCCGAGTAACATTTTACTGTGTCGGCCGAATACTCAGTACGTGTGATCTATTCTTTATTTTATTAGGTGTAATTAAACTTTTTTTTGGAAATTTTAATTTGCAATTGCCTAGATTTGAGCGATTTCAGTGCCTGTGTAAGTGCACCTAAAAAGTTTATTTTGACAGATCTTACTTCTAAGTTATCTTGATGTGGTCAAAAAGTATTCAGTAATTTGATAATAATATTGCATGATTATTTAATTGACTGCTAAAAATAGGAAATAGTAAATAGGTGTTCGTATGGAACTTTGATACAACCAAATTTTACAATTGAAATATTCTGCAATAATCAAAAGTAGAATTCTTCCGTATACTTCCAATACCTACTTACAAGTTTTTCATCTCATTATCCAAAAGCATTTAAATTCATTGATTATATTAATTTCTTTTCATTTCATTTTTATACTTTTAAAAATAAGATAATAAAGATCTTTATGAGTATTTAATTTGTGCTTGTATCTATTATATTTTTAGTATAAGTTTTAATGTAAGAATTGTTTTTATACTAAGCACTTTAAATAATTTACGTTTCATAAAACAAAAAATTGTTTAAATGCATAATTGCACATTTAATATTGAAAATTAATATAGTTGATTTACGATTGTATGTCATTATAAGTTTCTAGCTCTGAAGTCGTCGGTTTCAGGTCGCCTGAAGCCTCCGACATGGTTAATATCTCACTCTACTGCCTACTTGCACCAAACTGTCAAAGTCCCTAAGCATTTACTTTACTCGCTTGGTAGTTCTTAACGATCAGAATCTTGACTGTTAAGAACTACCAAGCGAGTAAAGTAAATGCTTAGGGACTTTGATAGTTTGGTGCAAGTAGGCATACATGTTACTAACAGTACAAAATTTTGTATTTTAATCTTACTAGTCTTCGTCACAATTTTACAATTTTGTAAATGTATTAAGTATTCCGTATTTAAGCATTGTCGCAATAAACAATGTAATCTCATAATTTTTGTTTTATTTTAACAGAATAGAATATATTATTGGTTACTAGCTTAGTTACATCCGGTACTTACCCGTGGTACTACCGATGGTACTACTGGTGGTACAGGTAATTTTTTTTTGCCCGATGTCCTACCATCATGTATGGTAGGATTTTTAATTACTCGTTTTAATTGCATAAAGCATGTGATAGATTATTGTAAACAGTAGGTATTTATTATGAAGTAAGTATTGTAATTTTGATGTTATTAATTGTTCGTTAAAATCCTTTATCTATTGTTGAATTATCATAATAAGCTTGGACATTTTAAACAACGCCATCTATCTCCAAACTTGGCAAACATGTTTTATGGGAACAGATAACTGATAGATATTGGAACGTTTTTCAATTATGAAAGATGAGAGAATTATCTCTTTTACCGTATAATGAAACGTAATGTTGTATTGGATTGTGTACAACTTCATTTTTCAAATTGGTTTTAGGATAAGTTCGGTCGGTTGTTCATTATAGACTACCTTCATTGTAAATGAGACTGCTTTAAAAGCAGCTGTGCGTCCATTATCGGGCTAGTCTTCGTCTGGCAGCTAAAGTGAATAACTACTTGAAAAAGGTGATGTACCTACCTACCTCTTACCTATTATCTACCTTTTTAATTGGGAGAACTAAATATTTTTAGACATGTATTTTATTGGCTTCTCCAGTGTTTCAATTTATTGAATATTTCATAGTAAACTAATAATATTTCCTAGTTTTATGTTTTGTAGTTCCTGTCTTATTTCTTGTAACCTCATTATAAAATATTTAGCGTAAAAGTAGATTAATACTCCATCAAGTGTAATAATTTGCGAGACAAGCGGTAGTTTTAAAATAAATTGTGCACATTCTGTAAAACTTCATGATAGTGATTTGAGGTAGACAATAAAATGCTATAACGGAATGATTTGTCTTGGTAAATAACTTATTTAGCATTATTTTGATAAGATTTCTTGATGGTTAAAATATATTTAGATATTTAAACTTTTGGAACCTAAAAACGCCCTGATAATTATTGTTTTGGTAATTTAAATAAATGATTTTATTAATTTTATATTTATTTTCATTATTTCACTAATATTCTTTACATTTAAGATCCCTTTTCTAACATCAGAAGTGGGATCTGAATCCTGTCTCCTACAGATTAATCCTTTCGCCGAATTGTTTCAGAATCTTCGTACTTCGTGTGCCCTTTGTTCCTGTGGACCGGTAGCACTTTCTTCGTTACGGTTTTCTGCAAATGCAGCCGGGAGCCTGGTGCTGAAGCAGAGCACCTACCAAACTCGTGTGGAGTCTATTCGGTGGACCGATTGACCTAGCACCACTGGTTCACCTACTCCCATCGTTGCTGGCTGCTCAAATCTGGATCAGATTTGTACTACGCCTTAACGTGATCCGGTAAGGAGGCAAGCCCTGCCTACATTCTTCGCAGTTTCTTCGGCATTTCTGCGTATAAGAGGACGTTCTTTCTTCGTAGAATTGAAGTGACTCAAACCGTTATCTAAAACTAGGTACTATAATCTCAGTTAGACACTAAAAACAATGTGTTTTCGGAGATCACTAGATCTTTTATATCATTGCACTTTAGCATGACACGTGATTTGAAATTTAATATATTAAATAACTAAATACCCATAATGGTTAGTTAATTATTTTTTTTTGGTTATACACCGTGTCTCAATTTTTTTGTATATACACCGTGTTTCTCACTTTTATATACTCCGTGTTTTAAACTTTTATAATAACCAAATAGCGATAATGGTTAATTGTTTTTTTTTTATTTATGCACCGTGTCTCAAAAATTTTATATACACCGTGTTTCTAACTTTGATATACACCGTGTTTCTAACTTTGATATACACCGTGTTTCTAACTTTTATATACACCGTGTTTCTAACTTTTATATACACCGTGTTTCTAACTTTTATATACACTGTGTTTCTAAATTTTATAAGCGCCGTGTTTTAAACTTTTATATACACCGTGTTTCTAACTTTTATATACACCGTGTTTCTAAATTTTATAAGCGCCGTGTTTTAAACTTTTTAAGTATACTGATTTTCCAAGTTTTTATTATACACCTTGTTTCAATCTTTTATAATATAGTGTCATTTTTATATATACACTGAGTATATAAAGCTGTTAAATAAAATGTTACAATTCTCTATAAATTCAATAATTTATGTATTCTGTTACCTGTTACCATATTATTTTATAAATAATGTCAGTATGACCAAGCGAAATAAGTTAATTTGAATAATTCATAAATAATACCTTGCAATATATTAAATAGAGAATGGGAAATACTATAAAGTTATTATATACAATTTTTGTAGATAATTTGTAATTTTCATCATAACTCCGATCATCATTATTATCATCGTAAAAAAAAAATATGATTTCATATTTTAATTATTTTGCCTTTCTTTTCTTGAGAAAGGTAGAACTGGATCTGGCAAGAAATTAAGCCAGGCATGGTATCAAGGCTCCTAGCAAATCTTGTAGAAATTTTACTTAGGTTGAATAATGCTGATTATTTTTAATCGCACTTATTCTTAAGTCACTTCATAAGGATATCTGGGTTGAAATAGGAATCCAATAACAACTTAAGTTTCTATTATAGCACCTATCTTGAATGGCGCTTTATCTTGAATGGCACCTTATCCTGAATAGCATCTTATCTTTCATGGCACCTTATTCTGAATGGCACCTTATCCTGAATGACACCTTATCCTGAAGTGTACCTAATCCTGAATAGACCTTATCCCGAATGGCAACTTATCCTGAATGGCACCTTATCCCAAATGGCACCTTATCCCAAATGGCACCTTATCTCGAATGGCACCTTATCTCTTATATTGAAATGGCAACTTATCTTGAATAGTGACTTATTTGAGCACCTCGTCTCAAATGATATTTTAAATTTGAATAGCAACAAATTTCAAATAGTACTGCGGTTTGCTACTCTAGTTACCAAAAATTCGATAATGAATGGCGCAAAATATGAATAATATATTTTTAAGAGAACCTAGTTATTGTATCATAGGACACCATCATACAATTGTAGGTACGTGTTTATAGTGCCCAAATACATATTAGATGTCAAGGTTATCCACATAGCTGGGCACCGTTAATCAAATGGTTAACTTCGTTAATCGTTAATCCGCTACAAATAAAGTTAGCTTCGTTAAACGTTAAAGCGTTACATTTCGGAAGAATTAACGCAAGTTAACGTTAATCATTAATCCGTTTATAAGTATAAAATTGCATATTTATATTGTTGCGTTAGAGAACTTATAAAACCTGTTGGTTTAGTTTCTGGAAGTTGGCAGGTTGGGAACAAAACAAAATACTTGTATTAATTCAAATGTGTAATTTAATCGTCGGGCCTATGGTCCATATTTCCCTTCATGAACATTGGCATGTTGAAGTTCTCGTCTGAAAGCGAGGCTCGTTTTGGTGTTCAAATTTCTTTACCCATGGAAAAAAAAAACGTTCAACTGCAGCGCTTGAGGGTATAGCAGTATTGTATTTAATGAATAGATTTATGATATCCGTTCCCCGAAGAATGCAGCATCGTTGAAAGAGTCTTTTGATTTTATGTCCAGCCACATTTTTACAAGACTTTGCGCTTTCCTACTCTTTAAAGAGTTGGAGCTCTTTGGTTTTTCTATAAACTATTTCTATACCGTGCGGTAACTATTATTAGGCATTGGATTAACGATTAAACATTTTTGAAAGTTAACTTGAAAGTTAATCCGTTAATCAAAATGTTAACTTCGTTAATTAACAATAAACGGATCAACGAGTTAATGCCCGGCTATGGTTATCCGCTGGAATATACTGTCTAGGTCCTTTTGGATGCTATCCTTTTATTGTCTTTCTTGTAGATATTATGTGTCACTATCGCTTCTCACCAATCTGGAGGAATTTCCTTGGTTAAATAATCTAGTAATTATTTTTGAAAGATGGATACTGGGTACATATGACGGTTGCACATCTTTTTAGAAAATATAGCTGGTATTTCGTCAGGGCCCATTGCAGCGTCATTTTTGAGGGCTATGATGGCTTTTCTGACTGAAACTGGATATAACTCTATATTTTCTAGAGAGTTGGTGAGTCTCAGCACTTTTAGTTGAGGCATAAGTATATGAAAAGTTTCCCTTGCATAAGATTTTTTTTAATTATTTTGCAAAGAGTTCTGCAACTTGTGTGTGGTTTTAATTATTTTGTTAGTGTGGTCGTCTTTGTTAATTTTTATAGTTTCTGTCCGTTTTATTAAGACTATATAGGTTTTCAGAGCATGGGCTTTATCATTTGATACGTTTTGTATGTTATGTCGAATCCATTGTTTATTTTAATAGTGGTTTTTGCTTTTTCTTTGCAGTAGAATTCAATTATGGTGTTAATTATTTTTTTACTGACTTTTTACTGTTTAGCCTGGTTAGAGAATCTGCTATTAAAGTCTCTAATGATCACGTTAAACGTTATGATTCTTCCGCTGTTCGACCGTTTACCTAGTGCTAGCTTTAAATCACACAAACAGCGGGTGTTGGTAGCTTAGCACGTTTGGGCTCGGTAATGAATCAAAACCATGTTAATAAGTTAAGACTTTTTACAAGTAATTTAAGACCTTCCGCTGGTCGACCTTTACTTGGTACTTTCCCTATTCCATTAGCAGCGGATGGATCGGGTCTAGTATGGCTATGTAACTGGTAAAGGATGAGTAAAAAATAGATGCTTTATATCCTTCCACTGGACGACCATTACGTGGTACTTTACCTATGCCATTAGCAGTGGATGGATCGGGTCTAGTATGGCTATGTAACTGGTAAAGGATTAGTAAAAAAAAAATGATGTTTTATATCCACTGGACAATTTGGTTACTATGTATACATCATATGCAGTGGATTGTTTGGTTTAGTAAGTTTATTTAATTGCCACAAAATCAATATGAAAAATAAATTAACACTCTAAAAGGCTTTTGATATAATCGTTGAGAAAGAGGCTTATATTTTTACCTCATTTGTCGAAATGAGATCTTATTTAAAAAATATATATATTTATTCAAAAATATATAGTTCTAATTTATTAATGAATATAATAATTTTATTGGTATATTTGGCGGGACTTATGATATATTATAATAAAATCAAATATATAAATAAATATTTCGTTAGATGTGATGATGAATATAATGATGAATAATTTGTTTATGATGAATGTTTCAAAAACTTGTCGTAGAAAATAAAATGTCATAAAAATTACTATGATTATATTTCAAGTTAAGTGGATTTATTTGTATGTGTATATTTATAATTGTAATATTTTGTAGAATAAGAAGATGATAGCCAAAATTACCAATTTTAGGTCATGAATATTATCCATTTCTGTTGTTTATTAATTAATTATTTTATAGATACTTCGAGAGCGAAGTATTGTCAGTCTGGCCGTGATAGATTATTGTAAACAGTAGGTATTTATTATGAAGTAAGTATTGTAATTTTGATGTTATTAATTGTTCGTTAAAATCCTTTATCTATTGTTGAATTATCATAATAAGCTTGGACATTTTAAACAACGCCATCTATCTCCAAACTTGGCAAACATGTTTTATGGGAACAGATAACTGATAGATATTGGAACGTTTTTCAATTATGAAAGATGAGAGAATTATCTCTTTTACCGTATAATGAAACGTAATGTTGTATTGGATTGTGTACAACTTCATTTTTCAAATTGGTTTTAGGATAAGTTCGGTCGGTTGTTCATTATAGACTACCTTCATTGTAAATGAGACTGCTTTAAAAGCAGCTGTGCGTCCATTATCGGGCTAGTCTTCGTCTGGCAGCTAAAGTGAATAACTACTTGAAAAAGGTGATGTACCTACCTACCTCTTACCTATTATCTACCTTTTTAATTGGGAGAACTAAATATTTTTAGACATGTATTTTATTGGCTTCTCCAGTGTTTCAATTTATTGAATATTTCATAGTAAACTAATAATATTTCCTAGTTTTATGTTTTGTAGTTCCTGTCTTATTTCTTGTAACCTCATTATAAAATATTTAGCGTAAAAGTAGATTAATACTCCATCAAGTGTAATAATTTGCGAGACAAGCGGTAGTTTTAAAATAAATTGTGCACATTCTGTAAAACTTCATGATAGTGATTTGAGGTAGACAATAAAATGCTATAACGGAATGATTTGTCTTGGTAAATAACTTATTTAGCATTATTTTGATAAGATTTCTTGATGGTTAAAATATATTTAGATATTTAAACTTTTGGAACCTAAAAACGCCCTGATAATTATTGTTTTGGTAATTTAAATAAATGATTTTATTAATTTTATATTTATTTTCATTATTTCACTAATATTCTTTACATTTAAGATCCCTTTTCTAACACATGCATATAATTTTTTATTACGTAAATACCTAGTTTGGAAGAATCTACCTATAGGGTGTTAGCTCATAGTTATAGTAGCGGGTTGCGTTTGACAGGACAGTGTTTCTGTGTCCAAAGTACCAGGAGGACATAAAGCCGAAGAAGTTGATTGGTTGCTGGGTCCTAAGCAATTTATAGGTAGGTAAGGTACGACCGAGTGCGGTTTGCGTTTGACAGGACAGTGTTTCTGTGTCCAAGGTACCAGGAGGACATAAAGCCCAAGAAGTTGATTGGTTGCTGGGTCCTAAGTGCAATTTATAGGTAGGTAAGGTACGACTGAGTGCGGTTTGCGTTTGATAGGACAGTGTTTCTGTGTCCAAGGTACCAGGAGCACATAAAGCCCAAGAAGTTGATTGGTTGCAGGGTCCCACGCAATTTATAGGTAGGTAAGGTACGACCGAGTGCGGTTTGCATTTCACAGTACAGTGTTTCTGTGTCCAAGGTACCAGGAGGACATAAAGCCCAAGAAGTTGATTGGTTGCAGGGTCCTACGCAATTTATAGGTAGGCAAGGTACGACCGAGTGCGGTTTGCGTTTGACAAGACAGTGTTTCTGTGTCCGAGGTACCAGGAGAACATAAAGCCCAAGAAGTTGATTGATTGCAGGGTCCTACGCAATTTATAGGTAGGTAAGGCACGACCGAGTGCGATTTGCGTTTGACAGGACAGTGTTTCTGTGTCCAAAGTACCAGGAGGACATAAAGCCGAAGAAGTTGATTGGTTGCTGGGTCCTAAGCAATTTATAGGTAGGTAAGGTACGACCGAGTGCGGTTTGCGTTTGACAGGACAGTGTTTCTGTGTCCAAGGTACCAGGAGGACATAAAGCCCAAGAAGTTGATTGGTTGCTGGGTCCTAAGTGCAATTTATAGGTAGGTAAGGTACGACTGAGTGCGGTTTGCGTTTGATAGGACAGTGTTTCTGTGTCCAAGGTACCAGGAGCACATAAAGCCCAAGAAGTTGATTGGTTGCAGGGTCCCACGCAATTTATAGGTAGGTAAGGTACGACCGAGTGCGGTTTGCATTTCACAGTACAGTGTTTCTGTGTCCAAGGTACCAGGAGGACATAAAGCCCAAGAAGTTGATTGGTTGCAGGGTCCTACGCAATTTATAGGTAGGCAAGGTACGACCGAGTGCGGTTTGCGTTTGACAAGACAGTGTTTCTGTGTCCGAGGTACCAGGAGAACATAAAGCCCAAGAAGTTGATTGATTGCAGGGTCCTACGCAATTTATAGGTAGGTAAGGCACGACCGAGTGCGATTTGCGTTTGACAGGACAGTGTTTCTGTGTCCAAGGTACCAGGAGGACATAAAGCCCAAGAAGTTGATTGGCTGCAGGGTCCTACGCAATTTATAGGTAGGCAAGGTACGACCGAGTGCGGTTTGCGTTTGACAAGACAGTGTTTCTGTGTCCGAGGTACCAGGAGGACATAAAGCCCAAGAAGTTGATTGGTTGCAGGGTCCTACGCAATTTATAGGTAGGCAAGGTACGACCGAGTGCGGTTTGCGTTTGACAAGACAGTGTTTCTGTGTCCGAGGTACCAGGAGGACATAAAGCCCAAGAAGTTGATTGATTGCAGGGTCCTACGCAATTTATAGGTAGGTAAGGCACGACCGAGTGCGATTTGCGTTTGACAGGACAGCGTATCTGTGTCCCAGGTACCAGGAGGACATAAAGCCCAAGAAGTTGATTGGTTGCAGGGTCCTACGCAATTTATAGGTAGGTAAGGTACGACCGAGTGCGGTTTGCATTTGACAGGACAGTGTTTCTGTGTCCCAGGTACCAGGAGGACATAAAGCCCAAGAAGTTGATTGGTTGCAGGGTCCTACGCAATTTATAGGTAGGTAAGGTCCGATCGAGTGCGGTTTGGTTTTGTGCGCTGAGTAGGCTCGATTCATCGTTTGTCTAACATAGGTACCAGGACAGCATACATGCTAAAGGAGTGTTCATTTTTTTTTTTTAATTATATATATATATATTTAGTTCTGCTACTCGATACACAGGATAATAAGCTCCGATCGAACCTACCTATAAATTGAGTAGGACCCTACCAATGCAGGCAACCAATCAACTTCTTGGGCTTTATGTACTCCTGGTACCTTGTACCAAGAAACACTGTCCTGTCAAACGCAAACCGCATCTATCATTATGAGCTAACACCCCATAGGTCTATTCTCCCAACCTACTAGGTATTTAC
Source organism: Lobophora halterata (assembly GCA_932526365.1). NCBI lineage: Eukaryota > Metazoa > Arthropoda > Insecta > Lepidoptera > Geometridae > Lobophora > Lobophora halterata. Next base: position 4,878,120 of record OW052026.1, read on the forward strand.
GTAGCAGAGCGGCATCGAACTTAAGATGTCCACACTCTTTCAGAAAAGCCTAGCTAGTTTTTTCTTGACCTCATAAATGAAACAAAAAATTTACAATTTTAAGTTGTTTATTAAAATAATATTCGTTCAACTGAACACAAGACATGGGACCAGACCTAATTGAGTTTACTAAATTGACAATTTCTTCTACTAAAATAATCAACTCGAGTCTTTAGGTACCCTCTTAATTATAAAAACAACCTATAAAATATAATCAACATAGAGAGGTATTTTTCAATACCAGCAGTTTTTTTCATTAAGTAATATTTAATTTGGCACGGTGTTTCGTTCTGCTTCCCTGGCATTTTGTCGTTCTGATGGTATCATGCGGAACCAATTTTAAAAAAATACAGAAATTGCAAAAAAAAATTGACTTAATTTTAAGGCTATTACTACACAGTACCCATTATTTAGTATTGCACAGATTCATGCTATATTAATCAAACAAACGATTAAAAATGATGAATGTATCGGTCAATTTGTAAACTTTTGATAGTTTAGTTTGTCAGTTTGTAAAAAAAATATAAAAGTCGTTTACATTAATTTTCAAATCATGACAGTGATTGTGAATCAACCGGATATTGCAGTTAACAACATTAAAATTCTTAATAATAACAATAAAAAAGTAATTAACAAAATCATGCGAAACGAACCATCGAGAACATTCCGAGGGCACTATCCTTTATATTCTTTATAAATGCAATTTTTACCAAAAACTCCTATATATTCGTGAGTTACAAGTTTTATTTACAAAATTCGACACCATATCCGGGGGTTGTCAAATTATAAAATTATATCTTGTATAATTATGTTATCAGCCATCCATATAGGGTGGCAGGTCAGTATTCAAACTAATATTTTCAATTTAAAACTTCTTACAGTTTTTAAGTATACATAAGTAAGTAGAATACACTTACCTGCTAATATGACACAGTTAGATTATTTACTATATTTTATACATTTACATCATGTATGTACTTACACTATACAGTGGTTTTATGTTGTACCGAACATTTATCAAAACATTGAACATGAACATCATTAGAAAAAAAAACATTTAAATGGAAATTGAATACCATTAAACTCATTAAACCAAAATCATTAATAAAAAAAAATCATAAAAGAGTTAAGTAAGTAACACATAGATGGCGCTGAATTTAACTTTTGTCAAAAAAGATAAATTAAAATTAAAATTCCTAAATTTTATGAAATAAAAGGGTTCGGTACAACATTTTTATAATAAATCTTCACTTGTACATCGTGCCTAAACTAATCTACGACAGTCTAACACTTCCCGTACAACGGAAAAACATTGTCCCCTTCGGTCTCTCTTACAATATATTATTTACATTTTAGCCGAAGGGAAAACAACTAACTACATTTAAAACTATTATGGAACCTTGTAACTGTCGAAGACCGTAACAGGGAAATAAGAAAGTCTCAGAAAATTGAGTAAAAGATAAAGTTTAACGATCAAAAAAGAAAATATGACCAAATGGATCTAAATTTTATGGCGTTTTCTGAGGCCGCTTCAAACAAAAGAGAGCAAATTACAGTCAATAACAAAGTACATGTCTTTAAAATAAGCTTGAAAAGAAACTCATTAGTTATTTAGTTCCGTGAATGCATTCAACTAAACTTTGCATTACAACATAATAAACCCATAGATTAAAAATGCCCAAAATGCAGTTGTTTTCAATAAAATCATGCATTGTTTTAGTAAAACATTGGAAAGAGAGAATGCATTGGTTAAAATTAATATTATAGTGACTATTTTAAGTATGTGAATAAGTCCGTACTTCTACAATCCAAATATGAAGTTAATATAAAAGATGGAAATACAATAAGGTGCTACTTTGGCGTCCCCTAAATGCAACCATTTTTTTTATTTCATAGTGAATTAACTAAACCGTGTGTTATTTCCTTTCATTGATGTTATTATAAATAAAAGAAGTAAAAAACACTCTATAACTAATTCACTTCGAACAAAAAGTACAAAAGTTTCAGTTCAATACAATACTGAAAAGTATTTTGTTTTAATGGAAAATAATTTAAAGTCATTTAAGTACTAATATTAAAATCTCATTTTAGAATTTCATTTCATGCAAATTGGTAGTTAATACAGGAAATAATAATGGTAATAAAAATCAAGCATTCTAAATATTTTTTTCAGTTCTGTACTGAACTTGTAGTTCGGTGGTTTTTTTAAAATAGCGCCATCTATTGGTAGCTTGAAAAAGTAGCATATAGAGAGATGGCACACGAAAATGTGACTAGCAACTTATGAAATAAAGTAAAGGTTTTATTTGAACTGTATCTAAATATTTGGAAAATAAAAGTACGCACAGAAATGCATAAGATGACTCTTCGGCTCCCAATTTTGAGATCACTGTGAAACTGACTGATTACGGGTAATTGTCACAACTTTAACATGTTAGTAAACCGTTATGGATTGAGGTATAGAAATACCGTGCATTTGGTCAAAACATTAGGCCTATTACACTACTGTACCGAGCGGTGGAGAGTACACAAAAATGTCGGTATTCCTGTACTCCAATAATCCGTTAGCACCCGACAAATGAAAATAGCCGAACTACATTATAACATTAACTTTATCAGAATATTTAACAAATGTTTGTCCATGTATCACAACCAACACGACGCGTTCCGGGGCGTGTGCACAGATGGCGCTGTCCGCTTACGCTAACTGAACATAGATGTCGCCACTCGAACTATCTGCCCAAGATTCTGCCCCACAGTTCCGGTCAGAATGTGCACAAATAGCTCGAATACGCTGCGTTATAGCTCTATCGTGACCGTCCATCGAGCTGATAACGTTTTTCGCGCCACTTTGATGTTTCGGGTCGTGTGCAACCGTCACTACGATACAGATATCACTTCGTGGCCGGGCCGGGACTGCGCGGCTCGGGGCCAGGTTTGGGAAGTCAGTTGTCCCACTGAAAGGGGATTGTTCGCGTCCCGGGGGTTTGTTCCTACGGGGTTGCGGGGCGGGGCGGGGGGAGGGTCGGACGCGGGGGACGCTAGAGAGGATAAGGCGCTGAGGCCCCCGGGACTGGAGGCCGAGTTGAGAGGCGTATCTGCGTCGCCGTCGCTCGAAGCGTCTGACATCTCTTCCAACTTGACGTCATCATCAGAACATGGAGACTGAGGGGTCGCCATGGGGAGAGGGACGGTCCCGGACGCCGCTGCCAGGGCTTCCATGTAGCGTACGCATTTTTTCTTCCGCCTGTAAGAATTTATTTCTTAGGTGTGGTGTGTGTACCTCGAGGACTCATGTTGGGACCGTTTCTGTTTCCTTTGTATACGATTGGTAACTTTGAGTTCAAATAAGTAATATTAGAAGATTTAACGATTAATGTCGTTAGATTTAAAGATTAAATTGTAGCAGACAAAGAACGGAATTCAAAACGGTCCCATTATAAAACTTAAAAATATAGAACACAAAAAATAACATGTTAAATAAAAACATGCTATTAAACATATTAAAAATCTATTGTAAACATCGAAACGGACATGCTAAAACTAAAATGTTAATCCTACAAAACTTAAAACAGATTAAAAATAGCTGGAACCAAAATCACTGCAAAAACATAAAAGCAAAAAACTACCTACGACAAAAAAAAACCATTCCAAAATCCTAGAGATAGTCCTTAACGATACACAATTATCTAGATATGTAATAAAGATGACCACACATTTTTTTATAAATACACAAAAAACTGATTCGTCAGAATTGCTTTTGCATAATTTATAAATTGCAAACGGCACCATGAAGACACGAAAATCTACATGATGTCATATTGTGTAAGTCAAAACAGTATTTTATTTTATTTGTAAGTACTTCATTCATAGTATCTATATCAGAAGTACCATTACTTAACTTCTGAACCAAATGCTGGGTGGCCTCCTTTTAGTTCATTACTTTGTATTTATCTGTGTTTTTATTAAGTACCTTAGTTTTAAATTATATTCACAAAATAAAGATTCCTATGCCTACTTGCACCAAACTGTCAAATCTCCTAAGCAAATACTTTTCTTGCTCGCCAGTTCTTAACGGTCTGAATTAGGACCGTTGAGAACTGTCAAGCGAGTTTAGTTGCTTAGGAACTTTGATAGTTTGGTGCAAGTCGGCATTATTCTTATATCTTTCAATACGATGACTTAAAGTTATGGTAGACTGACAAAATAAAAATGTAAATACCTAAGATCTCGAAATACGAACAAAATCAAACTGTAGCAACCGATCACATTCCACGACAATCGGAAACCAAAACACAGAATGCATCTACTCCATCAAGTCTACAACTGACCGTGGTCCGAAGGTCGGTGGCGGCAGGCTGGCACTAGAGGTTCACATACGTGGGCTCCTGAGGAGAGTTGCCAACCAGCGGAGGTAACGGAGTCGACGGCTCCGGCCTCAGGAGCCCAAGCCCTGATACCATCACGCTACTTGACTCGGGGCTACTTGCCCAAGTGATACAAGTTATAGAACAGGACGTTCATGATGAGGAAGATATGGTTGTTGAAACAGATGAGTTAGAAGATTCATTGAATTAATTATTGATAGTAACAGACAGTTTAATTAAGGATGTAAAATGTATTCAATAATGTCAGGAGATCAAAATATATTCGTTAATGTATCGGGCGTGCAATAGGAGAAAATTAAAGAGGTAAAAGTTTTCATGGTCAAAATAATGATGAAAAAGATGAAAAACAACGGAAGTGCATTAGTAAATGTAACGAGTCAAGTAGAGTAAATTGACCAAAAGTAATACAGATAAGTAAAGAAAACGTCACCAATAGTGCCAGCGGAATCCGTAGTCCGTGAGAAGCGGCAATCATGAGTGGAAAAAACATATCATTATAAACATTGTAACAACTTTATAATGTACGAAAAACGATAAGAAGCGAGCGTAATTCAGAAAATGTGTCAAGATTTTTTTGAAAGCTTGTGTTTTCGACAAATGATTGCCCTCCTCCGACCTCTAAGCTAATCTAAATCCTATTTCGCTAAATCCACTCTTCTACTTTCAAAAAAATCTATTCCGTGTGTTTCTACGTCGTTATTTCTTTGTGAAAAGACACATTTTCTGAATCATTTCTCGCGTTCATTAACCTAATTTAAGGTAGTTTATAAATAAACATAAAACATAAACTACTGTTGGAATTATTCAAGTTTTTAACGAAAATAATGCCAAAATACGACCTTGCTCTTGAAATAGAGTAAAGACAAGCCAGGTCTTTCCACATAGAAACAATAACCGAGGAACTGCTAGCATCGGTGCCAGCATCGCAAGTTGCGTGGAAGCGAAAATAAACAAAAATAGGGAAATCAACCCACCTGCAAGGCTTACACCATTGGTTCTGTTGATCGAGGCCGTACCTCGCTCGACATTTCTTCAAATTATTCCCTGAAAATGCCATAAACACATCGTTAGGACAATATAATGGAGTCTTGTCACACACCTCCTCTTTTGGTCAAAACTTAGCAAATAAATTATTCAGCTCTTTAATGATTCAAATCGGCAAATAAATGTTGATTACTGTATCTTTAGCGGGAAAATTAAGATCGAGCTTTTTACTGGCGGAAAAGAATTTAACATTATGACAAATAATATTAAAAGCATCTTAAAATAACGACTACATACAACTAACTACGAAAAAGCGGTCATGCAGCAAACCCTGGTTAGTAACATGCGGGAGCAGGCAGGGACGGGATAAATGAAAAGGATCAACGGAAAAAACATTGGTTCTCAACAAAATCACTACTCGCATACTTCCAAAATAAACTGCTATCTACGCATCGGAAAATAAACCCAAAATAATGACGGCTCATAAGCAAATTGAAGCAGAATAGGTTCTCCGGAATGAAAATAAGATCGTTTGGCCAGTATCATTGAACGCTGCGAAGCGTCAGCAGCCTAGACAAGTTAGAAGATCCTCAGGAGCGTTCGCTAGTTCTGTTCTGTGGCTCTCTGTTCTCTAGGACCTCTTACCATGCACACCGCATCTCTGTCTACTCCTGCGCATATATGTAGGTATACGGGAAGGCTGTCCCAGCCTTTAGAGAGCGTGCCTGAACCCAAAGCGTCGCTGACATGCGCGCTCCCCGCGTCGCACCGCTCACGGACCAGAACGGAAAGCAAAAAACCGGGACAACCTTCGAAGGAATGCCACTTACAAGGGTATCTCTTAGCTTTTAATTTGCGAAATGTAATAAATAAATGCGATAAAATATTATAAAAATAAAGAAAAATAATGCTCTTCAATAAGACTACAACCTGGTACCCCTTTAGCATACATTCTGCAATATTACTAGGCGTCGGTCGGCCCGTTCGGAGTTCAAAGCAATTGAACTCTGGATGGGAGTGGGAGGGGGAGAGGAGCCGACGTCTCCGGGACTAATCCTTCGTTAATTGACCTCATTTTTTAATGAGAACGAGGCGAGTATCTCATTGGAACGATGTCGAGACGTCGGCCGCTCGGCCTGGGTGTTTGTGGGGAGCGAGACCCGCTTCTCGTTTGCGCCTCAGCCGATGGCTCGCGGGATCGCGGGTCGACGAGGGACGGGGAGGGTCGGAGGATGAACGCAGCCGGCGACGGAGCGAAAGGCAGTACCTCCATCGGTTGTCTCCTGTTTTCGCTTCCTCTTCTTGCCCCTTTGCGTATTAGCCCTAGACGACCAATCGGGATAGAGTTGCATGTGCAGCTGGCGTTCACGGCGCGCTAGCTCGTAATACTTGGCTTGCTCCTCACGGCCGAGCGCATGCCACTGTACCGTCGCAATATGGAAAGAAAAGAGAAATGCACTTCGACGGCGTTCTCCCTAACTGGTGCTAGAAAAACAGCCCGCGGTGAGCCTAATAATTTTGTTCCTATTGAATGAAAATGGCCAATTGTGACTTTCCTCACAGAACCTATTCTGCGGTCGGAGTCGCGTCGTCTATACATATAACAAACCAATATAGTTTCCGATAGGGTGTAGGGTGTACAGTACACGGTCACTCGACGACTAAGTACACAGAACACGCAACAACTAGCGGCCGAGGGAGCGCAGTGCCCGCCAGAGCGCGGCTGCGGGCAGTGCGCCGCCTCGGCCTCAGACTTCGAGCACGGTTCCAGCCGCTTTTCTAGCACGGGCACCGTCGACAACGTACACACGTTGGTAACACACACGCACACTCATACGGGGAGAGCCAGGACGGACGCGGGCACGTTAGGGTTCAAGCCGGGCGGTTAGTGACGGTACTCAAGCAAGAGTCTCCCGGACGATGTTAGTGGGTGGCGGGACGTGGGGACCGCTCCTTTACCGCAACCCGCTATCGATTTGCGAAGATCACTATGTATGGACTTGATCGAGCGCCCTGCGGGTATGAACCAACTGCATACAATTGCAGGCGGTCTCGGCTGACGATGGCGGGCTGCGAGGACGGGAGAGGAAGGTGAAGCGAGTGTACAGAAGCGTCCATGTGATGAGCCCAGCCCCGTGTCGGGTCAATCCTAAGGTCCAATACCTCCCAGCTCAGCGGGACTGCGGTCCTTTTTCCGCTTTTTCTTTTTGGAACCGTAACCGTAGTTGTCCCTGGCGCTCCAGCCCGGGTACAGCTGCATATGGAGCTGTCTCTCTTGTCTCGCTTTCTCATAGTACTTGGCTTGTTCCTCGCGACTCAATGAATGCCACTGCGTGTTATATATTAAGTTACCGGCTTGTCTCCCAAGTTCAGTCTAAGTCTCCCGACTTCGGTTGTGATTGGGACTTTGCTAGTCTTGTTAGGAATGAGATTGCATTCTCGGAACGTAACGGGTTCGATTCTCGGTAGCGGTGTGTTTGTTATTCAATGCGATAGCCGACGCGGCCGGGCACGCATCGTTGCAACTCCATCTATGATGGTTGATATTCCTAACAAGATTAACAAAGTAATCCAGCACAATGATAGCGCAACATTAACATTTGAATATCATGAATTGTATTTAAATCGAGACTTGTGACGACGTTTGATTGCTAATTTAACTAGCTTTGGAACAAATAACATTATTACGAGTAAGTGTAGCAAATCTTATGTTGACCATCGACCATCAGTAAGACTTTTGGATTTCAAGTAAAAGTACATTTTATAAGTGGAATGGGACACGGTCATCAGAATTTTGCGATAACAAATATCATTCATAATATACAGGGGAATTTAGAGTGGTTATGCATTTGATATGCCGAATAGACATTTCAGACACAAATTTACACCATTTTATTTACCAAATAGGTACGCAGTATACACTTGTGCTAGTTTTAAAACGTACCGAGTATAACGATAAAGTAATGATAAAGTAGCTGTATCGTTGAAATTACGCGATAAAATTCAATGGCTGATGCGATATCGGAATCATTACTAAAATTGAAAGTAACGTCAACAAAACAGTCAAGTGAATGATGTTTCAAAATCATCAATAGGAAGTACCATGAATTGACACACTTCGTTTGAGTATCGATGAAATAAGTTTTTTTATAAATTACGCATCGAATATTTTTAACTTTGAATAAACATATCGACTTGTTTACGACGTTGCTGCTCAGTCTAACATTGCCATCAATCAATAATCAAGACTAAGCCCAAGATTTTAAAGTCATGTGTAATGAACAGAGATACAAATCCAATTGAATCTTCTCCTACATCCAGCAGTGGACAGCTAAAAGATGATGCATGATAAAAAATATTCACAGGAAGAATATCAAAACATTAAACACAGATTCCGCTAAGACAAGAAACTCACCCGTCGTCCTAATATCTGGTTGATGGCCGCTGACTCCTTCAGCGTGCATTCCGCTACGACCTTAGCCCTCATCTCCTTCATATACAGCATGAACGCGTTCAAAGGCTTCTTGATATGAGGTTTTTTGTTCGCGTCTTTGCTGTTGTTCGATTCTGATGGCTTGTCGTTTGAGCTGCTGTTGTTTTTTTCTAGTGACCTGGAATTGGATTATTGGCTTTTAGAGGTTTGAAATGTGCAGTCTTAAAAGGGAAAGAGATTCACGTTCCACAGCCCAGAACAATTCAATACGTTGACTTTTTACAATGTTTTAAAATACATATAATTTTCTTAAGTGTGTCAAGTTTTTGTTAATAATGCATAACGTAAAAATCGCTCGTTATCGTAGTCTAAATTAGGATAACAAAATGGTGATAGTAAACTTTAAAAGGAGTGAATTGCAACGAACATGCAATTATACCATCGATATGGAAGATGTCATTATCATCGATAAAAAATATCTGACATCAAAATTGCTGATAGCAAAACAGAAACAGATACGATGAGATCGTGTAATGTCACGTCATGACATTTTTCTCTTATCTTTTGTGTCAACGCTACACCTGTTTGTGCGACTGGCTCTCCATTTTATCCGAGCATGTCAATATGTAGACGTGTGTTGTTTGTTTTACCGACACTCGGCGTAATTATAGAGAACTTTTTTTGAATGATCTTTAATATGTTTCGCTTCTTCTACTTACTTCTAGTAGGCACATGACCAGACAACCAATCAATTTTTTTTTTACTTTAAGATACTTTATGTCTGTAGACAAACTATATCTACTATATCTTCCCCTGTACGTGTTATAAGCTTATGAAACGCTGGTCTGATCAACTGAGTAAGCTATGCTTTGTATCCAATGTACAGTCAACTGCACAGACAAGTACCAACTCCCAAGCTTTCACATTTATATTACTCTTAATTTTTCAAAGAAAAGTGCACGCAAGCATTTTCAAATTAATGCAGTCACCTTACTTGTCAGAATTACCTACTTAGGTAGAAAGTAGGTACTGCTTCTGTCTTCCCGGACAACTACGATCTTGGTCTCTTCAAAAAACGAGTAAATAGGTGTCTTCTAGACCTTCGAGATTCATCGTCGGCCACATCATCACTTAACATCAGGTGAGATTGTGGTCATTCGAAGGTCTATCTCCAATAAAAAAATAAAAAATATTTCTTGTCACATACAAATGTTAAAGCTTGGGAGTGAATACATGTCTGTGCAGCTGACTGTACGTACATCCAATGTAGTATCAGTGTGATCGGCTCGATATGTTAATATCATTTAGGTGCTAACGACACGAGCAGACGGGCGACATAAACAAGCGAGGCGTCCGGTTGGGAATAGACGCTCGTTTCCGGCGATGCGCGCGCGCACCAAATAGCGAGATCCTAGGGCTGTCTCGGGTGAGAAAGTAAAGGTAATGAGGATATGATGACAAGATTGCTTTATTAGCTGTTTATTGGCTGGTCGGTTAGAACACATAAAATAAATAAAAAATAAACGCTACTTCCAGAGTCAACTAGTGTTTCCTGTACTAAATATAATTTAATTATTTTTATGACAATTTAAATTAAGAGCTCAGATCTAAAATCTAGTAGCTTGGCATGGTGCGTGCCCGTAAGTTTGTTAACTGTGCATTAATTGGTTTATTTGTATCAGATATTCGTCGTGTTCACAATCTTACGAGCGGTGATACCCGGATTTATGATCCGTAAAGTTATAAACTAACGAGTCTTTCTTTGCGGTGCCAGACACATGTTGGCTCTAGATTCTAGACACTATACGTATGTAGCCAGGAACTCTGACCGGCGGGTCTTGATGGATCAAATCGGGCAAGACCTCGCCCTGCCTAGCGTTGGTGCGGCAATGCTGGCAGAGGCGACAGCGTGGCGGGCAGTAGCCTCTTACCGTCATGGTTCAGAAAGAGGGGGATCGTGAGAGATCCGATCCCGCTCGGAGACGGCGGCGGCCAGGGTGTCCAGGTGGGACATCCCGGACCGTCCGCCCCATGAGGGGCGGCGGTGTCTCCTGCCCATGAGGGAGATCTTGGTGGGTTCGAAAGCATTAGGAGTGGGGGCTCTGTCTGCACTGTACTCAAACCCGGGACGGCTGCAGTGCACGGGGAGGCATGCACTGCAAGCGGAGCTCGGGGTTGGCGCAAGCCTTCCCTGGGATGGGCCTCACAGCAACGTGCGTAAGGGACACCGGTACGAGTTCTTCGGATATCCCGGGGTCCCTCTAATACGCAGAGGTCGGCCACCATGGGGTTTTAGTCGGTTGGATTCCGACTTAACCCGTCCGCCCACCAAGGGCGGTGGGTATCAATCAGGATTTCCCCATATTAAAAATAAAACAAGGTATGTAACCACACAGCCCTATGACAGACGGACACAAGAAGCGGTATGAATGGACGCGATGGTGTGTAGATACATAGATAGCATCATAACGGGATGCCCGATCCCAAGTTACAGGCTCGATTACAGAAGCTTTATCATCAAACTTTTTGACAAGCGTATTCGTATCGAAGCCTTCACAGAAGTCGGAATCAGTAATTAAATTACGTTATTATAAGAATAAAAATGTATTTATTGTTGAAACTGTGTTACAAGACTTAAAAAGCATTATAGTATACAAACTGTTGATTGGATAAGAATACGCTTGTCAAAAAATTTGATGATATGGCTACAGATGTCTGTGTTGTATCAACACATGGATTGAATATTAATATTGATATACAGGGTGTTACAATCGAATTATTTGTTACAAAATGTGTTGCTCCAGGCTCCTACTACATACATCGCGGTATTAATACTGCAATACAAACAAAAACCTACTATGGTAATAGCCTCTAGTAGGCTTAATTAATTTAATAGCCTTTAATAGGCTTCTACTTGCTTTTTGTTTTGCGTAATAAATGGCTGTCTTTTGTATGGTCCATGTTTTTAAGATGATTTCGACTTTCGACCTTCTGTGTCAGAATTTGATTCTCAACTCAAATAGTTTATTCAAAGTTACAAGTTATGTGTTATAGTAACATTCTACAAAATCGTAAAATCGTATTTTTAAGAAAAAAGAGAAAAATAGTGAGTGAGGAACTAGCGGGATCGGGGTCGGTTCGGTTTCGTTATACACTCCGAATTAGTTAAAATTTTAAACTAGTTTATAGTTCGGATAAATGTATAACTAGTTTATAATATTTGATTATTCTGAGTGTTACAATTAGAATTGTTAATATCAAATTAAGTTGTCAAAAAACTGAGTTGCAGTTAAAAAATCAATAAAAGTCAGTTCGTTTCTTGTTTAGAATATCCTATTATTTTCACGAAAGATATATTTTTATGTAACAATAATATTATATTTTAACAGTGTCACATCAACACATTCTTGTACGAGAATTAATCCGGATCGGGCCTATTAAAACGAATACTGAAAAACGACTTCCCGCGACAAGAGAAAAGTCTAATAATTGTATAAATAGAAGCTATAAAATACTGCGCATTGACATACGACGTTTTATATTTAAGTTAAGGTACAGTTTGTGTGAAGACGAGTATTCGAATTGAATCGAAGCGAAGTGATTTTATTGTAATATATGAAAACGTTTAATCGAATCAAGATTATGAAAAAGGTTTTTTTTAATAATACGTTTATTGTTTTTAATGTAAATACAGCAGTATTAAAAATCTTGCTAAAATAAATATTTGAATTATTTCAGTCAAAAAATCTGTTTTATCAAATCATATTCAAATCTACATATATAATCTATATAAAGGTATATTTTTAAATAATAATTTGATAAGTCTTGCATATTTGCAAAATACAGTCAGACATAAAAATACAGTAATTTTTTTACACCAGTTTCTAAACATTTTAATATAGACAATAGATTCAAACGTTCTTCGCCACTATCAAGCCTCTGAACCACGCCTTAACTAGTCTCTAACAAAACTTTTATTCACCAAATTAGTTCCAAGAAACGAAAAGTCGAAATACGACTTCCTTCGAAAGGCATTCGTGTTTTAAAATGGGAAAAGATAAAAAAAAGAAAAGTCCTGACACAATGCGCGTACGCTTCCAAACGAGGTATTCAGGCGCGCGCAGTAATTATGTGTTATGTACTGATCGCACAGAAACTGGTAATACTGGGAGTATTACTTTATACTCAAATTGTAATTTTGTTTTGCGTTTCTACGCGAATATTTTGTATGCCAGTTCTTGGTGAGACATGTATGTACATGCTCTGTTACCTACCATCTAACCTACCGTGTTTCGTGCAAAATAAAAATCTTTATCTTTATCTTTAGTAGAAAACATTATGCAAAATTAGTATTTGTTTATGCGAAACCTGAAATTAGTTTGCTCAGAATCGATAACCAAATTAAAAAAAAACCAACTTCTGTTAATTTTTGTAACAAATCTCAAAAAAAAACTATATATTATTATTTTTTGTGATTTGGAAAAAAAACGGGTCTCGGCTTTCGCATAAAAACAAAAAATATTTTTTCGAGTCTAGAAAAAGAAATAAAAATAAGCAGGTCTCTGTTTGGCATAAACAAAAACTAACCGTACTTATATAACAGGACAGGAAAAGGAAAACAGACTAAAAAGTTTCATAAGTCTTAAATTAAATTTTGTTATTGAAGTTACTTACTTGACTTTGACTTATTTTAAAATCAGTTTCTCTCTATTATAATATCCATCAAGTCTATTCTAATTTGAAAAGCAAGAAAAAAATAAAACCTTTTTTTAAACAACAGAGTTATGTAACTATTCAAATAAATTACAGTAGAAGACCAAATAAACATAAGCAAACACCGTCACATCCGTTCCAAAATAAACAACTGTCATTGGAACGGGTGCTTGTAATTTTTAATTCATGTTTTCTGTCACATAAAGTTTGCTTATCTCATAATAAAACCTTGCGTACCTTTTGGCGTCAGTTTTCGCGAATAAAAATATCGTGTGTCACTTTTTTTGGCGACCGTACCGGGCCCGTTAACCCGAGACGTGTCATATATCATCTTAATTAAATTTCTCTGCCACTGACTTATTTACATGACTGTACCTATATTTATGAAGTGGACTGGTCACGCTCAAAAGTGTATTTAGGGTCTAAATTTTTTTAAGGTAAGTTTTTGTTATTTTTTTCCTTATCATTTACATATTTATGAGACGAGTCCTTTTTATATTTTTACAAAAAGGCAAGGCTTTTAGAATATTATATAGACATTTTAAACATTTTCTAAAACTGTATGTATTGTTAACCATCAATACAGACTTCAATTAGACTGCTTTAGTGACCGTAGTAAACACACTGAATAGTCACAGGGAAGCAAACTACGCAATTTTGTTCACTTGGATGACGTAATTTTTTCAGATATTTTGATTTCAAAAACTAATTAACCGATTTATATGAAACCAATTTGGTACCTATATCCTTTCAAATAAAAAAATAATTTTCGAAATCGGTTTATAAACAAGATAGTTCTGAGGTTACAAACATTTAAAAAAAGGAAAAAAAATCAACCGAATGGGATCCTCTTTATTTTCTGAAGTTTAAGCGGAAATATATCAGTAGATTTTCCAAATCGTTTTGCCGGCAGACGTAACACAACATTTAAAACGCCCTAGCTTTATCTTCAATCTACACGGGCAGGGGTTGGCAATAGCATACATTACTCGATACTTGATTGTACAGACCGTACACACGATAGATTTAATTTTAGTGCAACTGACAGAGAATGTTAATAAACTTACAAGCCCAAACTGTAGAGGTGAGATCGATGTTTAGCGTTATTTTTGTGCATTTCGAAGAGTACAGTTGAAACCGTTTGTTTCAACATCAAAGTGTCGCTTTTTTTTATTTGAATCAAATTTTGCTGTCGTCTTGAAATCTGGCCATTTCTTTCTCTAATCAACTTTTAAACTTTCTATTTATTAAGAGCTCAATTTGTTCAGCAGTTTCATCGTGATTGAGCATTATCCATCCATTCATACTTTCCTTCGCTTTTTTCATCATCATCATCTTCAACCAATATAGCAGTCCACTGCTGGACGTTAGTCTCTCTCAATGCGCGTAACTGATCCCGATCTTCGGATCCTCTCATCCACCTTCTGCCAGCTATATCGCGGAGATCATCACTCCATCTAGCCAAAGGTAGTCCTACACTACGTTTCTCGTCTTTCTACCCAAAACACATCCAACTGTTGTCGGTTCTTCGGTAGATATGGCCAGCTCACTGCCACTTCAGCATGTTTAATATTATTATTTTTAAATTAAACAGTTTGATCGTTAGTAGTCCCTGCCAAAGCTACCACCGATACCATCGCGATAAGCAGCGTAGATTACAGGAAGGGTGTGACAGGGACAATACAATTTGACGTCACGTATTTTTTTTTGTTCAAATATAAGTATTCGTAGCCTGTAAATTTATAGCTTTTTTGATACACTTTCTAGTAATGCATATTGTTGTTAAAACATTTTAGGAAGTTTATTCAATCATATTCATAGATAAACATAAACGAAGTATACGGTAGGGCGCAGATTTTTGAACAACCTCTACTCTTTATTACTACGTATACCTACTTTAATGACGATCGATATAATCTTGATGCTGATTGATTTATACAGCGTCGATGACACACAATCTTTTTTACAAGATGATTGTTGGCGTTTTTAAACGCTAGCGTGTGAGCGTGTTAGCTTTTTGGAAGGATTGTCAACAAGCAGATTGTCAACAAGCAGATTGTAAAAACGCCGATGACACTCTGCGACTACACGTTACAAGCAAAGTCGCTGGCGTGTAGCGTGTAAAAAAGATGTGTGTCATCGTAATATAAGATATCTTCAACAGGATAAACTTAAAAAGAATATAAACTCATTTCGAGGGTCACTAAAAAGTAAGAGAAATCAAAAATATATGTAGGTACATATATGCAATACAAACGAGGGTGTTGTAATTATCACCTGATACAATCTCGCCCTGCGAATTTAATGTATTACTCTGTAGTTGTGTAATTATATACATTATGGACACTTTAAGCTTTATGCTTTTTGATGTTATTAATGATTTTGTTATAAATTTGGGGTACGTCGGTCGGTAGGATTTTAATATGCTATCACCCCGAAACTACCATATTGAATAAGCTGAAATTTGGTTTATGGATCCTAAAAAAAATTTACCTCGCATGTGATGTGATTCTAGGTTTAAAAAGTTGCCTTATCCCGCATATCTGGTTAGTAATGAATGATTCTGGGTAAACATCGCATAATTTGTAATTTTAGGTACAAAATGTCTTTTACAGGTACCTAATGTATCTGGCGTGATGTGAGCGTCGGTTAAAAACTCTTACCTCGCATATGAAATTTCCTATCAGAATCACAATGAAGTGGAAAAAATGCATCTTACCTCGCATATGAAACTTATATCAGTATCACTATGCATGTAAAAAATGTCTCTTACCTCGTAAATATGCTTCTAGCCGTAGTCGTCACTTAATATCAGAATCACTATGCAATGTAAAAAAAAGGCCTCTTACCATTATGTGACACTTCATATCACTATGCATGATAAAAATGCCTCTTACCTCGCATATGAACCTTCATAACAGAATCACTATGAAATGTAAATATGCCTCTATCCGTATATGACACTTCATATCAGAATCACTATGGAAGGTAAATATGCCTCTAACCGCTTATGACACTTCATATCAGAATCACTATGCAATGTAAAAAATGTTTCTTACCTCGCATATCTGGCGTGGTGTGATTCCAGGTCCGCCTTGCTGGGCGGCGGAGGCACCAGCGCCGGGCCCAAGCCCAGGCCCAGCCCGCCGCCCAGCGTTGGGGAAAACCGGTACAATTCACTGTAACAAACACTGTTTTGACGCCGAGATCACTCACTGCTCATGCTCAAAGGAATGCTGCTACTGGTGGAGGTTTTAGAAGCTTTAGATATTTGGGGCCCCAAATCGAAAATGGAACAGGTTCACAATAATCTATTTGGGTCCAATTATCCTTCATTTATATTTGGGGTCCAAATATCCTCAATTTCTTCATTCTAATTTATGTTGACATCCTGAACGCCCATTGTGAGGTGTTTTGTGGATGAGTTACCATCGAGTAACACCCAAACGTGTAACACGTTGTGTTACTCGATGGGATTTTTTTTCCCAACGAGTAACACCCATGTCATAGTGTAACTCTGACTGATTTTTACTATAATAATGTAAGATTATAGTATTACTACTTCAATTGATTCTTCGGCGCAATACTGCATAGCGCTCGTCCACTTTGAGACATTTAATAGTCAGCCTCGCCCAGTAATTTTACTAGCTACAGTGCCTTTCAAACCGAAACATAGTAATACACATTAATGCTTAGCAGAAGGATATCTGGCACTATGTTAGTACCCATATATACGGCATCAGGGTATTCTTCCCAACGGTGAAAATATACAAACTCTTTTTTCGGTTTTGAAGACCCACCTTGATAGACTAGAACTGGTGA
Source organism: Lobophora halterata (assembly GCA_932526365.1). NCBI lineage: Eukaryota > Metazoa > Arthropoda > Insecta > Lepidoptera > Geometridae > Lobophora > Lobophora halterata. Next base: position 4,895,499 of record OW052026.1, read on the forward strand.
TGGGTAGCGAGGTAGGATATGGACTCCGGAAGCCGCTCGCTGCCGAAGATATTGGGTACATGCTAGGGGTATGCCTGTAAACAAGAATCCAACGTTTTACTAAAGGGTTTAGCAACAAACTTGAAGTCTGAAGAACAAATAACCGCCTCCTGAAATATTGTAGCCAGTTTGGAATTTTGACACTTTTATTTCATCCTTTGACACTTCTATGGTTAAGGGAACCTCGTACGACCTAGGAGAATCCAACGTCACTTCATTTACCAAAATTCGTTACGCGCGCCGCCGCGCCGCCGCGCCACTTAGCCGACAGGGCGTCACAAAGAATCATACAAACATACATACACTTGAAAAACATTACCCTCCTTCTTCACACCGGGGTAAAGACAACGATAGTGAAAGAATACATCGTGGTGAAGGAATACGTGACTTTTCTTATTAAATTTTTTTTTTTTTCACAGACTAGGTCTATTGACAAGGTACGCTAAAGTTCAGTAAATAGTTGTTATTAACACATTCACTTTGTAAATATTAAATAATAGGCAGATACTTTAAACATCATGTCTTTTTTCCTGTGGTATAGATTATGTTGTGAAGAGGGTGTTATGATGGTGTGGTTAGATATAGGTTTAAATAGACGCTGTATAAATCTTCTCCCATTTAAAGGTGTTTTAGGCATTCCAGTTCATCCACACTTCAGACGCTTCAAGATCTTCATTGAAATAGTAAAAATCAACTTACCACGAGGCTGCTACTTGCGATATTTCAGGGCTGAGCATGGGGTAGGGGTACGTGCTCCCGGGGAAGGGGTACATCGGCGTTCGCGCCAGCCCTGCTGCTGTCGACAAAAATTGTAGTGTTAGCAAGACCAGTGGTATTTGTAATTTGATGACCAATCCCGCCGGGGAAGTCTAAACAACGCGAATGAACTCAAATATTTGGGTCAAGTCGCTCATTGGTTGATTTTGCCGGTGGTAATCGGGTTCAAGTTACAAAATACGGCGGCTGTATACCTACCGGTTTCTTATACTAAGTTTACACCACAAGTTTTTAATTAGCCGGAAAACAATGACTTTATCCGTTTGATTAGCGGATTAACCGAGCGGATTCGCCGCTCGTGTTTTGTTTATAGCAGCTCGTGTACGCGCGACAAGCCACGAGCGACGCCTCATGTTACTGACACTCGCTGAAAAAAAACGCCGGTATAGCGCGTATATGGGCGTTAGGCTTTTGAAGTTTCGCGAGTGCCAATCCGCCCGTATACACGCGAATACGCTAGTCTGAAACCTCACTTATACACCACTAATTTTTAATTATCAAAAAAAATTAAATGGGCAATGCAGACGGGGTACTACGTTGCATCTGTGCAGTCAGAATTTTTAATTTCTACAAAATGATAAGAGTAACAGCGCGCAAGTGCGGCGCCCGAGCCGAGCTTTTGTGAGCTGGCTCGAGCTAGGTACCCGGGTTTGCCAAACGATGAATAAAACTTAAAATATTATCAATAAAGGGTACCGCCTGATGCAAAACCATAGGAAAACGACTAACGGTAACAGTTATGCATTTTTAATTTTAAAAAACTGTCAAAAAATAGTCTGAATATTTTAAAGTTTTTTTGCCATATCTGTGTTCAGTAACGGCAACTGACCATGCGTATTTTTTGACAAATTGACCGTGTTTAAGGAGTTACATCGATTTGACCATTTTAATCAAATTTATTTCGCTTACCCAATTTGGAGTCTAGTTGGTAAGGAGGAGGGATTCCCATGTGTGCTGGCGGTGGCTGTCCCAAGTCTCCACCCGGACAGAATAGGGAGAGTCCTCCACCCGCTGGTAAACCCATCTTGCCCGTCTGAAACAATTGAAAAAGGTTTATTAAAACTTTGTTTTTGATAAAAAAACCACATTATTTGTTTTTTTATGAGACGGTATTTGAACTGTAGTTAGTTAACTAAAGTAGGAGTATATTTGAAGTTAATGTAAGGGAAATGGATAACACTGGGACCTTAGGTGCTCTACCACATTCAGAAGGGTGTACCTCTAATATTATAATGCTACATTTACAACTATTGTAGAAAAAAAACTTAATAAAATAAAACACATCGACCAAAGACCTATAGCTGCATAAATGCCGAAACTAAAAAACATAAAAGGCTTAGTCCTGACTGACTAACTGACAGACAACGTATAAGCCAAACCACTGGACGTAGAGACACTTGAAACTTGCGAGGATGTATTCGTTGCGATATGAAAGTGAGCACTAAGAAAGGAATTTACAAAATACGCAACGCAAACAAAGTAGCGGGCGTCAGCTAGTATAAAATACAAAAGTGAAATAATTTAACTCACACCTTCTGAAGAGGCGACAAAAAGAAACACGAAAACAAACGCTCCGCCCAACAAAATAGTCGACAAAAAACCGACAACTACTCTATGGGAAGACGACGCGTCATTAGCAAGTAAATTGGCGCGGGGAACGTATAAATTTCGTTCTACCCTCCGCGCGCCCAATTATGCAAAATGGCGCCCAACGAGGGCCATTGAGGCGCGTCGCTCTTCCGGCAGAGTGTCTCAACTCTAATTAAATGGGACTTCTTTTCACGACTTTATTATGCGATATAAACGTCAGTGTAGTTTCCGGATTATTCTGTTATGTGGGATCACTTGAAACCCATTTGATAGACAGAATTATGGTTAAGCCGACTGCAATGGTATTTTAATTTAGAACTAATCTGCACTATTAAAAACTTGAATCCAGGTAAAACAAGAGATTTTACCAAAAAGATCAGCAATTTTTTCAGTTATTTAACTAAAGTAATGAACCGATTTCTAATCTGATAGTTATATCTTATCAAATTGAAGAATAAAAACCAAATCGGTTGGTAATGGATGAAGTTCTGAGGTAACAAACATTAAATAAAATACAACCGAACTGAAAACCCCATCCTAATTGGAAGTCAGTTGAAAATGAAAAAAATGTGCTAAACCAGCACAAAATTTTTCAAAACCAAATTTAAAAAAAATGCTTTCTGAATTATTTTAAGAAGTTGTTCTTAGAAATACCAGTTCTAAAACACATTGTCATTATACGCCCATTAAAAAGCGAAAGGGCTGACAAATCCCTGCACCACTATTCCATATTCGAAGAGCAGGAACTGCTTATTAAGACAATAATTACCACGAACAAAAGAGCCCACTAATTAATAATAAAACATGAACAAACAAAGCCCACCATTCACGCTCGGGACGGCTTAAAAAAAGAAAAATAACCGAAACGGTGGTCGAAAAACCTCGACATGCGAGGACGAACAAAAAGAACCATAGACAATGATGACAGTCGAGACGCATAATGCGGGAGCGAGTTCTTAATTTGAAAATATTTCTATAATAAGATTTGTCTATAGCCCGGTAGAAACAAAAGATGCTTTTGTTCGCTGACAGTTCATAATAATTCAAACATTATACGCAATTAGATCGCGACCGTAAAATTTTAGTAGCAATAAAGTTATTAGCTAAAGAACTTTACTCGTTAAAACTTACACTTTTAAAATTAGTATTGCCATTTCAGGATTTGCGTACATTGAGGTTCCTAATGAAGACCAGGTGGAGAGGTGAGGTGGCTATTGAAGGAATCTGAGAGGGTAGTTATTGAAGGCGCATGAAAGCGGCGTGACGTCACCGCCACTCGAGCCACGAGCGCCAGTCGCTAATTGGAACTCGTGGCGACAGGACGCGAGAGATGTTGCCTCAATCGACTAATATTTCAAAATTGAATAGGTTTGATAACGAGCGGACGGCATATTTCGACTCAAGTTTTTACGAGTGCCATGTTACAACTTTTAATTTTCCTTCGATGCAGATTGTTGAATTGGGAATGGAATTGGGGAAATTCAGCCATAGTGCGCACACTGTCGCAATTTACCTACACCCCTTTGGTTCTCCAATGCGAACGAAGTAGGGCGTAATATCTTGAGAGTTCGCCTTCGCCCCGGGTAGTGGGCGTGGAAGTAGGATGCTGCGTTGCCATGGCAACCATGTGTAGGGTGACGTGTGGTGGTGTGCGTGAGGGTGGTGGATCCTCGTGTGGGTGAGACACCTTCGACCTTGGAAGTTTTGGTCTAGTTTTCTCAATTCATGCACTGCACGCTAAGTTTCTTAACACTTCTTGAGAAAGTTGAAGTCTTTAACTTCTCTGAGGAAGTCTGGAAAGTTTATCTCAGTTCATAATTTGTTGGAAACACTTCAGAGTTTTTTCTAAAATAATTCGTTTTGATATTTGAATGTTTTTTCAAAGAACTCACGGGCTACCAATTTGCTGGAAAAGGCTCAGTCAAAACAGAATGGTTCCGGGATTATCCCCATTAAATATAATATTCTGAAAGGAAAATGAATCGGTCTACCCTCCATTCCGCATCATTTCTTGTCTATTTCCGGTATTGGCCCGACCGGATGCGGGAGACGCCGGATCTCCATAACGATGGAAACCACCTCTATTACGTAAACCCACCTTTATTTTACGTGATATTATAACTAAATTTTTATAGCTTTGATTTGATGGTAATTATTTTATTTTATTTGCATTTTTTCGAGTATTCTTGGTTAAACATAACGAAAGTAGGAAAATGATAGGAGACCTATTTATTTAATAAATAAGAAAGATACTTCATTTATTTGATATAAAATTTCTTACATTTACGAAGCTAAAAAAATATAACATTTAAAGTACAGACCTACTTTTTAAAATGCAAAGCTGTACAGCTATTTGATACAACAGGCATTATTCTCTCAACAATAAGTCGAAAAAAATATTAAAACCTTCTCAAGATTACACTAATCTCAAAATACAACAGAAAAGTAATATTACAAAGCCTGAAATCGCCATATTACTTTCAATGCTTTTCCTCATCGGTCTGTTTTGAGAAAATCTAATCGTGAAATTCGTCGGAGCCTCGCAATATTCAAATCGGCAAATATCGGGAGGGTAGGCACCCCACGGGAGGCGGGGGTTATTGACCTCTCCTCAAGAACCTCCATGCAGATCTATGTATGCGTGGGATGCTGAAATAAGTCTCATGGAATAGACTTAAATTCTAATTTAAGAAATAACTACGTATTATTTATTTAATTAATTAGAACGGTTACACCACTCCTGCTACAAGATATCAAAAGAGACAAGATTTTTATTAGGTTCTAAATTTTAGATTAACTATTTCTTATTCTTACAGTTCTTATATGTATTAAGGTTCCAATAAACCAATTATCATTATCATCATATTTCCAAACGACTCTTAGATTATTGTGACAGAATGGTAGAGATCTTAAAAACAATAAGAAAGCATGAAATTATGAGTCGAAATTATTTCTATTTTCATTTTCCTTAAAATACTATTGTAAAATACAGTGAAAACCGTTGACTAGAAATTGAATAGAAGCACATAACAATCGCAGCTCCGAGTCCACGTTCGCTCTGCTCTCTGGGCGGCCCAGCCACGCTCGAGCGAGCCTCTATACCACATCCAGCCTCCCTGCCTCTGTACAGACGTTGAAGAGCACGCCAATTATGTTTTTGACGTGCCACCAGGCTTTCGTTAGGAATTGGTACAGCCGTTATTTCCATCGTATTTACTGGGGCTTTTTCGTTATATAACCAGTATACGGCGGCGGAGGGTTAAAATCGGGAACAAAATGGGTTTGATACGTGTCAGTGACAAGACCGTGGAAATTAAACAGGATTAGAGCTCTTTTACATTATAAAATGTTTGTTCTTTGTGTATCAAATGACAGTTTAAGTACTACTCGGGCGAAATAACAAGACACCTGGCTGCCACGTGGCTCGGAACTTAATGCTTCCCCCGCTGCTTCCACACTGTACTTTGCACAAACGTCATTTAGCCAGGTGTCATGTTAATTCGCCTGAGTTGTAAGAGTGTATTTCTAGGGCGAAAATAAGATTATGTGAACAAATACGAGAGATATTTGAAAAACTTTTACTGGTCCTTTTTCTTAAGTAGAATAAAAAAATACCAATTGTGTACCATATGTATGTTTCTACAAGTTATTTTCACTTCATTCGAAGTATTTGAGAGAAGCATAAATTAATTAAATAGTACAAAAGAGTACGCAAGTACGACAAATGTTCATTGTCAATGAATTGGACTGCAAAATTCATGACTGAAAGTTCCACCTCTGAGTAAAAAGACTGCAAATTACTACAAATAGGAGGCGACTGAATGACACATTCACAGAGGAAACTGAAGCTTCAGTGAGCTGATACCGTCGAACTACATAGCATCGAAATAGCTCAAAGGCTAATTGGCCTAGCATCTAGCCAAAAATGGCTGTAAAATTCAGTAAAACTTAGCAAGTAGGTAGTAAAAAAATAAAGAGTTTTAGGCTAAAGAATATTCTATGCGTAATGAAATAGAAAACCAATCATACATTTTAACCTTTAAAAAAACGTATAGTTTTTTTTTTTGACGTGACTACGTCTAATAAATCGATGAAAGCCGCCGGGCTGCACGCACGAAAACGTTGACTCCATTGTCTGGTAACGCTCATTGTCCCGTTACGCTGATAGTCACGTTAAACTATCGTCCGTGAACCAACTATACAGACAACCAATGTTTTTTTTTCTTACTATTTATAGGCTTGCGTATCAAATGTTTTTTTTTTAAGACAAAAGTTTGTGTTTTGCGTCTTGAGTTTTTCTGTCATACGATATATCCAATACGCATTCAAGAAACGCATTTGTCGTCTAGTTCTCTCCCAACCCACAAAAGGAGTAAAGGACACACTGACACAGTCTAAATACCTCATTAGAATGCTTTCCCAAAATAACTAAGTACTAGGTAATTCGAAATGGGTATTTTGTCGCCGACTGAGCTGTCTGAGCTATGCGCATCAATCTCAATCTGGTAACATGCACACTTAGTTGAGTCATTTTGACTCATTGAGTACAGTCGCTGAGATTGTTTGAGGGTTATGACAAAATTAGCGTTGTTGGCATAAGTCTGTTTAACCAAGACAATGAGACATGATGAGAGCAATAACTGAGACATTTTTAGATTTAGTTATTAGATTGTAACGGGTATTTATCGCGCTCACCTCATCTATTATTGTGTCCCGACGTTTCGACTGTATTGCTACAGCCGTGGTCACGGGTATAGGGTAATAAATGAGGTGAGCGCGATAAATACCCGTTACAATCTTATGTGTGATGATCGCAAAAGTCTACGAAAAACTATTTTCAGATTTATTTATTTTTAAGCTACTTATGAAATATCGTGTCGAAAAAAGTTATGATTGTGGCTTATCATAACTTTTTTTTTGTCAACAGATTCAATAATTCAAAGCCAATTCGGGTTAATGTAATAAACAAAGGCATTCTCTTCCAGACAACTTCACAAGTTCAATAGTTAAATTTTACTGACCATGAAGATAACAGTCAACATACATTACTCCATTAAAGAAATCAAGTTTTACATCCCACTTTCAAAAGCCATAATCAAGTCAATTTTACATTGTCATTTTAAAAAGCTTATTTATGTACGCGATTGTACCAACAAAAGGACTAAGTGTAATGTCGGGTCAGAGTGCCACATTCGCGTTGCGTTCATCTCTTTTGATACGAGCTTTCACTGTGTAAAACATTTCAGTTGCGCGCGCGTCAAATATTGTCGCCTTAACGAAAATGCACATCTCCATCTCCGCCACATTGTTTTAAATCTTCTTACTATTACAATAAGGTTGGAATTTGTTCAGAGTAAACGGTTTAAAATTAAATCCCCGGCTAGTCCTAATCGTAAAAATTCTTGTTCGATTCCCGTTGCAGACGCTGTTTATGCGAATTGGTGAATTGATACGTGGTTTTTATGGTTATTGAAATGGTTTGTTTCACGTGCCGGGATGGAAACTATAGGTAGGTGCAATCGAGAACATAGAAACCTACGACGTTTGCATAAATTACGTTTACATACGCGATACTTAAGAAACTATAATGGTACCTAAACATTTATCACCTAGAATTATGAAGTAGTTTCATTCAGTGAAAGGCTGAAAGGTTACATACAATACTTGTTGTAACAAGTGATTAAAATGTTCGCTTCATCGAATTCGACTTTTACTCCACTTTCGATTGGAGTGTGTGATAATTTTCACAACTAAAAATAAAACAAAAGCAAAGTGTCAGTGTCCAATCTCGAAACAATTTCGCGAGTCACAACCGCGAAGTAAAACACCAACTGGGTAAAATGAACTCATTCTGTCCTTCTCACACTTTAATGAAATTTATATTGATTTCTCTTTCGAAGTTTAAGATGTCAAGAATTTCCGATGTGGGTGTAAACGAGCCACAGATTAAATAAATGTAAATACGAAAATTCGGTGTTAACGGTGCTAAGTGGTGGTTATAATGTGTTACTTTTACAGGTATAAGTTATCTTCGGACATATGTTTGTTTATTCAAAGTGGGTTGAATGCAATTGCGTTTATCAGAGTTATTATGGTATCAAAACTTTTAAAGGAAAAAATATGGTTAATAATAAAAAGAATTACAGTACAATTTTGTTTTTTTTTTTGTTTTCCCATTTAGATACACATGGTTTTCTTAGTTTTTAAAACGGCACAATGAGTATGTTCATAAAATTCTGAACTTTATTAAAATAGAAAATATTTTAGGTACAGATTAGATCAATTTTTTTAACACAATATTAATATATTCATATAAGGTAACAGAATAATTATCTTATCAGTCTACATTTTCAGAATCTGTAGGTAACCAGTAAACAGTTTATAAAAACTAAAACGGAAAACAGCGACTGTAACTTCGTACTTTGTATTGTATGTTTTTGAAATAAACAATTTTGTATTTTTTATACTTGTATTTTGTAAGTATCGACAAAGACTAGATACTCGCAGATATGGTATGAAGGCAGGTAGGTATCTAGCTAGAGTGATTAATAAAACGACAAGAAGGGTCGCTTAACCCTCTAATTACGACGTCTGATTATAAGAAAGTGTCGTGTGATTGTCCATGATTGATTGAAATTACTATTCCGGTCAGGGAATTCCAGGGTTAAATGGATAATTGCATTCTTATCAAAAATAATTGCGGCTGGAATATTTTACTGCGCCTACTTTAAATAATAAATTAGGTAGTCACTTATATATTGCAACTTCAATTCGAAATACAATTTTTACTTAAATTTTACTTTAATAAGTAACGTAACTCCTTATAATTTTTAAATAAACTACAGAGTAGAATTTGGCATTTACATAGTTAAAATATTTTTTTATTATACACGATTCTATGCAAATTGTTATCGAGGGTTCAAAAAACACGTGAATTAACCTAAAATTGATGATTTCTTAAACTTTCCACCAGAATAAGTCCATGAGAAAACGATATCGTGACAAATAGTGTGCTGAAGACACCGTTTAATAAACAACAGGGGCCAATTAGGGCACACGACACGTCAAAGGGTTAAATACGGGGTCGTTTGCACGGGGCTGAACAGACCGTGACATGTGGAGGGTAAATGTTACTTTTTATTGATATCGAGATTATAATTTGATTGTGTGATTAGGGAGTGCATAATTTAGTTCTAAAGTGTTTTGGGGTTCAAAAAAATACTCAGCAAGTATTCTTCCGAACTTGTTGATTACTTTAATAATTCAAATTATTTTGATTATTTATTGTAACAAAACTATCACTCTTCATTTACAATATAAAACAATGTAAGAATAAATCGGTAACACAAGCTTTTGTTAGCATTTTCTGCAAATTCAGTTAATGCTTTACTTTCAGTTTGTTTCAGGTTTTTTGTTTGACAACAAAAAACCCGACTATTTTGCTATAAAATAAATGTGTTCATTTCGCATAAAATCCAATTTTCGTACGTGTAATAAACAGGTGGAGGGTTTAACCCTGCAGTTGACGCGTAGCCCGCGGCGCGACTTCAAAGGAAAAGTAAATGTATGAATTGTTTAGCGAAAATCCGCCCGCCGGGGTCTAAAAGACCTTAAACGATATATAAGGGTTATTAAGAATTATCGTGTTGAAAATTTTATAAGAGGAAACTTAAAATAGAAATAATTCATTTTGAATCGTATAAAATGAATTTGTAAATATTCTTTTTTTGAAATTCAGAATCATTAAAAAAAGGGAAATTTAAGTAAACATTTTCGAGAGGAGCTATGCGCTCTTCTGTTGGGTAGAGATTATATTGGCTTGGATAATGCTATTCAAAAAATATTTCAATTTGAAATCCAATTTTGCGTTGTACGATATTTTAGAGATTATTTAATAAGCACTTCACTATTTACCGTAATCATTTTTACCCTCAATCACGATATCTTGACCGTAACCACCCGTCATTGTCATGTCACGTAGATAATCGGTTACGTGTCACTGTGGAAGAGCCGAGGGCATTTTATAATTATTATGACCAGTAGTTGGCCTGTTTCACGAGGTATATAATAAAGCTTCTTTAAAACTTAGGACGGCTTAGTAGAGTTGAACTAGTTAGTAATTTTAGTACAAATCATTTGTAATGTAAAAGCTTAATGTGATTACTTGACAATATTAATATTTTGGCTGTATTAGAATTAGTAGAATCATCTCAACGTATGAAGTAGGACGAATTCTACGACTCCAAACCTGTGATGTATTACATTATTTTATTACATAATATGGCATTAGTCAGTTCCAGTTTATTTGAATTTATTTAAAGATCTTTTACAAATATTAAGGTATTATTATAAACGCATTATGAGAGGTACTTAAACAAATTAATACATAAGTATTTTATGTAGTAATTTCTGGTCAATAAATGATTTGTATTTGTAATACAATTCAACACACCAAACAGCAACATAAATATGGCGCGATTTTCCCAATCATAAAACGTATTCATCTAATCGAACCCATGAAAAAATATAGCCGTTAGACATGAACGAACATCAAAAGGAAAAGTAATGCGATGTCATTTCTGTATAAAATATTAACGGGGGTCAGGGAGACCCGCCCCGCCGATTCAGGGTTAATACCTTTTAATAGACTACTGACGATTTCTGGGTAACTAACAAACCACATTTCTGAAAAAAAAGCCCAAAAAATATGTAAATATGTATTTTTTTTTCACATAGTAAAAATGAGCTTATGAGCTTCGCTACGCAATTTATGCTTATGAGCTTCGCTACGCAATAGCACTGTTGCTGTAATAAGAGAGCAGTCCCTTTCAGATTGATGTTTATGCACTTCTTCTCCTTCTTATCGTGTCACTAGTTCTTTCGAACCAGTGTGGTGAAAGGATTTCAATTGCGCCTCGAAGAGACTCCTTTCGTGCACTATGTTTATACACTGTGTAAAGGACTCGCCTACGACCCGCCACAGAGCCCGATCTTCGGCTCACTAACTTCTGCGAGATAATGCGCGCTGAAGGTCGCTTTACTTACGAGATTATTGAAGATACAATTTCATGATACTTATTACAAACAGTTCTACAGCCATGATCTTGATTCTTGACTCAGATGATATCACGATTCAGATGATTAGAATTCATCATTCGTTCTTGAATATATCTTATTTATTCTAATGATGTTTAAAACATCTGTTTCGCAGAACACAATTATAGTGTTATTCAATGTTAAACGAATACTTTTATGGGTCCTCTAAAATAATAATCGTTTTTTCCAAACAGGGGCATGTTATGGAGCTCATAGCTAAAGTATGATAACATCTAATTGATTTTTAAATCCACTCTTAGTAATTTAATAATATAATAGATTATTTGTCAAAATATAAGGCAACATGAATGTATGTAAATAAATATGAAAGTAGAATTTATCGGAATTGAAATTAGGCAGTTATAGGACTTGAATTACTAAGTACCTACGAAATGATTCTCAAGAGCAGAATTGAATGTTAACGCACATATGAATAATGTCTATGATTCTAAATTAAAAGAATACAATCCCAGTCTCAACTTAAAGTTATTATATTATGTGATGAAGAAGTAGAGATAAGTAGAGTAACTTATTTTTTTTATTTTCTAGAACTAAGGTTATCTAGAAAACTAGTAAAATCGCGCCTATCTTTATAAGGCCATACCTAATTCTTCTTCTTCTTATCGTGTCACTAGTTCATTCGAACCAGTGTGGTGAAAGGATTTCAAGTGCGCCTCGAAGAGGCTCCTTTCGTGCACAACATACCTAATTAAACCCATATAAAATAAGACACGATGACTCATACTACTTTGGTATTAATTACAAGTCTTTCCCACAGGTTTTCCCACAGAATTACCGGGTAAAAAATTAAACACACACACACATATACAAAATGGACGTATTGACGGACTATCTGTGCATAACACAAACGCAGTAAGTCTATTTTAATTACTATCGATATCGACAGATTCCTGTCTTGCCTACTCGGGAGCCGTGCTCTACTATGTTAAGAGACGGGGCGGTTATCGATTATTTAATACTTATCGATGACACATAAAGAGAGGAGTTTCTTTCATACCTAATTTAATTTTAGGGATGGAGAGGTCATTAATTAAAATTTGACATAAGCTGTACTTTTTTCATCATGTCAAAATAAAAATAACTGTTTCATTCTAACTACTATTCATAACATTCAAAAACTATTCTACATTATGCTTATTGTACGAGCTGTGCTCATTATAACAAATAATGTTACGACTTGAAAGGTTCTAAATTAAAGTCAAAATAGCTTAAAGCCAAATGGTTAATTTTACTCTTCTTCTTTATCCTAAAGTTTATAATAGATTTTACAATGCTACGTATTAACAAATGTAGCATTAACAGATTAAACTGCGTTTCTTTAATCAAAAACAGTTAGATGACCAATCACAAACAGTTAGATGACCAGGATATTCTAACATAATTATGTAAAACATTACATAAGTAAAAGCTTTTCATAAATATGATAACATAATGATAAAATCACAAAAGACTAATCAATTGAACAAGCATCGACATCGATGAAGCTAATTCGATCGTCACCCATCCCTATCTAACACAAACAAGCCTCGATAACGAGGTGAAATATTCACGTTGCAAGCTACATAATCAGCTGTACATCTGTCTCTTTCCCACTCGAGTAATCTTACAGTGTCGTTGGGAGAAAGGAAAAAGACGGCACGCGACGTCGGCACGTACAAAGGGGTCGCGATCTCTTTGATCTCGCCGTCGCGCGTGCGTACTTTGTTTTTGCGTGTGTGTGTCTGTATGCAGATGAGATGAGACTGAGAATTTGATAATTGCGAAGATTTATGTGGGTGCTGGTTCACTATGGTCAGAGCTAATAAAGGCTTCACTTTGTTAATTAATAATGGATTGACTAATCACGTAGCCAAGGATTTATTAAACAAAGCATGATGTTATTTTATGATTACAAGTTTGTAAGCATAACCGATAAAGCTATAAACTGTTCATAATACTTGAAGTGGCAAATTCTGAGCTTGCGGATTGGCGGATGTCACAGTGTCGTAGAAGGTTTAACAATATCTCATGCCCAAAATAGGCTAGTTTTTCAGGCCAGGATTGCAAGATACTACTATAGTAAGCTAGCAAGCTAGTAGCTCTGGCTTCGTGTGAACAGATCTAGCTTACTTTCACACTAGCTTACTAGCCTAGAAATGCAGCTATTTTTGGGTACACAAACCCAAAGCTGCTAGCTTACTATGTATAACTATCTTGCTATCCTGGCTTGAACAACTAGTCTCGTTTTTCAAGCCTCGATTATTACGAGGGCGACGGAGTTTCCTTTATTTTCATGATTTGACAACGGTATTACAGAATAAGTTAGCAAATTAAAAAACAATCAACAATAAACCGTAAAAAGTGATTAAATTAGATCAATTAAAGAACAAGAAACAATTAATGAACAGAAAGCAGACAAATCCAAAAAAAACCGCGTAAATAAATCAAAATATTATTGCACAACATTACAATAATATTTTTGTTGTAATTTTTACCTTAGAATTAGTTCTGGTTTTTTTTTTATTACAGCATAAGTTAACTACTACAATCTATATATAGGTATATTACAAAAGGAAACAATTGAGCCACCCATAGACCGTTGCAAACGATCTATAGGTAGCTCAACTGCTCCAACTCGATACCCGATGGCAGCGTGCCGGGGATACTGGCTGCATTGCCTCTTTGTATAGCAAGGCTTATTCTTTGGCCCAGATAGCTGCCAGCCCTCTGATCACGCGTCGCTTCGACCAGACGCTCTGACAAAATTTTAAAAACGCGGAAGGCTCCCATTCCCCATGGACCTAGGGTCTCGACCCCAAAGGGCTCAAACATGTACGACCTATCAATTCTAACGTTCTGGTTCAATTTACATAATAAACTTATTTTATTTGATCTTAGCCTTAAAATATAGAATAATATTCAAGTTTATTTTATTTTTAATTATTAGTTTCAGGAATAGGTAAGTTTTGAGTACAGGCTCTTTTTGGTTCCGGATTTTACGCTTGAACAGGCAAAATTAATAAAATAAATATTATAGTTTATATTACTTATTATACGATAGTTTTAACGATATTTATTAGCATAACTGCCTAATAAAACGTGCTGCTTTATTGTCTGTTTCTGATGGCAGTTTCAGATAAAGCCTAGGCTACATTAGGAGTTAAATTGGTTTGACTGTCAGCTACAAACGATTTATGTGTAACTCACGAATTATTTATAACTCAGACGAAAATCTAGTTTCATGTGAGATACTAACTTATTTCATTGTGGTAACAAAGTTACGAATAATATTACAAACTAAGTTATGTTTAGGCATACAATGATAAATAATAGTCTGCGAGTTTTTTTGTTTCCCACATACAGTCCACTTTTTCAGTGGCAAGAAGTATTTTTCCTTATATTTTATTTCATGTTATTTCTGATCATTTCCGAAGGCCGCTGTCATTTTCACAACCATCGGCATTTAACTACTACTATTTATCATTTTATCACTCGTATAGAAAACTTGGCAGGCAACTTAAGGGTCCGGTCTGCAAGCGTGGGAACTTTTGATTGAACACACACATAGATATTTTCTACTCATACAGACTCATCGCGCACTCATAGTATACCACCCTGGAAAGAAACAAATATACTTTCGGTGCTACGCACAAGTTACATTTTCATAACACCTTTATCTTTGTAGGATGCTGAAGAATGTCATAAAAAACACGCAATGTATTGAGCCATTAGCTTGACATCGCGACGCCCGTTGGCCAGTAGTGAGTACTACTCATTAGCCAGCGGCAAAGGGTGGGGTCAGAGTGTACGATTTTTGGATATTATCTCAATCTATGAAACAAAGTCAACAAAGAGTTAGTTACACAATAATGACTCGCGTCCCCACGCGTACAAAGTCGCGGACGTTAAACTAGTCAAGTACAGTCGCGTGCAATAGTATGTACACATATCGACATTTTCAAAATTATGTCTTCATACTTAGTTACAATAATATGTACACACCAAAACACCCATATTATTATGTTGCCATCAACTTATGTCATAATATTGTCAACAAGTCGATGTCAGAAATAAGTAAACACTATTGACTACAGACTACAGACTGAATTACAAATATATGTAAACAAGTTGCAGTTGCATTAAAATGTAGTAATTCATTCCTTGGATCTTTATTAGTCCGAATTAAAATATTTTTCTTTTCTATGTTAGTTTCGTTAGCTTTATATAATGAGAAAAAAACTTTATAAACTAAAGCTGCATTACCACTGACTGACTGATTGTTTTCCCAGATGCAGTCTGAATTTTAAAAATCTAACATAGGAAACGTATAGGAGTGTAGAGATGAGTTCAGGAAAAAAATGTATTTTCACCCCTCTTCACCCCCTTGGGGTGCAACATAGTATCTGGAAAAGTGTAAGTCGTACAGAGTTGAAACTTTCACCATAGGTATTTGTTTTTGTTCCAATTTCAAAATTTTGAAAACTCCAATACAGCCGCAATACAAAAATAAATATTTTTCTACTCAAAACTTTAAACGCTTGTATCTCGTAAACGGTTGCAGTTACAGGCTTGGTTTTTAGACTTATTTTTTTGGACGAGGTACGTTATTAAAATAAAATAAAATAAAATAAAATAAAATAAAATAAAATAAAATAAAATAAAATAAAATAAAATAAAATAAAATAAAATAAAATAAAATAAAATAAAATAAAATAAAATAAAATAAAATAAAATAAAATAAAATAAAATAAAACCTACCTATGGTGAAAGTTTCAACTCTGTACGACTTACACTTTTCTAGATACCATGTTGCACCCCGAGGGGGGGTGAACACTCAGGTTACTGCCTCGCTTCGTGGAAGTCGCTGGATTTGCAATAACGCACTTCATCCAAAATAATAAGTACAAAAATCAGGCCTCTAGCTGCAACCGTTTACGAGATACAAGCGTTTAAAGTTTTTATGAAAAAATTTTTTTTTTGTATGGCGGCCATATTGGATTTTTCAAAATTTTGAAATTGGAGCAATAAAAGTACCTATGGTGAAAGTTTCAACTTTGTACGACTTACACTTTTCTAGATACCATATTGCACCCCGAGGGGGGTGAACACTCAGGTTACTGCCTTGCTTCGTGGAGGTCACTGGCTTTGCAATAACGCACTTCATCCAAAATAATAAGTACAAAAATCAGGCCTCTAGCTGCAACCGTTTACGAGATACAAGCGTTTAAAGTTTTTATGAAAAATATTTTTTTTTTGTATGGCGGCCATATTGGATTTTTAAAAATTTTGATATTGGAGCAATAAAAGTACCTATGGTGAAAGTTTCAACTTTGTACGACTTACACTTTTCGAGATACCATATTGCACCCCGAGGGGGGTGAACACTCAGGTTACTGCCTTGCTTCGTGGAGGTCGCTGGCTTTGCAATAACGCACTTCATCCAAAATAATAAGTACAAAAATCAGGCCTCTAGCTGCAACCGTTTACGAGATACAAGCGTTTAAAGTTTTTTAATAATTTTTTATTTGTTTTTGTATGGCAGCCATATTGGATTTTTCAAAATTTTTAAATTAGAACAAATAATATACCTGTGGGTAAAGTTTTAACTTTGTACGACTTACACTTTTTGAGATACCATGTTGCACCTCAAAGGTGGGTGAAAGGGGGTGAAAAGTCGAGGTTTTTCTGATCTCACCCCCACACGCCCTATACGTTCCCAATGTTAGATTTTTAAAATTCAGACTGCATCTGGGTGAACAATAATGTAATTTTTTGTGTGTGTAATTTCCCGTATGTTTTTCCATATCTACCTGAAATGGGTAGAAAAAAAATTAGTAACGCTTTTTAAGGTACGTAAAAAAATGATAACAAATTTACCTAGATCGTCTACTTAGTCGAATGGTACATATTAGCAGTTGTGTCCGATACTCCTGACGTCGCGACGCACCCTTAGTGTCATCCCAACCACAGATAAGTCATAGTCTACGTTTGATCTCAACGGACGTGCAGTCACCTTGAATACTAAGGGGGTACTGAATTTTTTGCGGGCACGTTGTCTATTTTATAGCGAGTCAAGTTTTTCATACTAAAATGTATGGACGGCGGGGATCGAAAAATCAATGATGTTTAAGCCTGGATTATTGCTTTTTGGTTAGAATTTCTGAAAAAAAGGCGTGGTGTCTGAAATATTTATACTTTTGTCTTACGATAACACCAAAGAATTTTCAAATATTCTCAATGATATAGCTTAAATCGTTCAAATACAAAAGGTCGATTTCAATGTTTTTGATCAATATAAAGAATTTTTTTCTCGTAAATTAAGAATAATTTTAGAAATATCACGCGGTGTAAGGGAACACTCGTCTATTAGGCAGTTGAGATATTTTTGTAGTGTCATTCAATGCAGAGAGTTCTTCAATATTATTCAAACCAAAAGTGCCTATTCGCGCGTTTATTAGGGACAATCCTCTTAACAGCATGGCGAGAGCAGAGAGAGGCCTTTACCCAGCAGTGGGCCAAGTCAGGCTGCGGATGATGATAATGATGATAGAAAACTTTAGTCCATGAATGAATGAATGAACCTTTATTTGCGTAATACAGGAACATTGTAAATGATAAATGATTTATTGGCACCTTATTACATTTAGGATAGTATACAAAAGCAATTTAGTTTTTAAAGATAGCTTAAAGGTAAAAATTGAGGTCTTACTTTAAATTAGAATCACTGCATCAACTTAGTCGTGCAAATACTTAAAATGAGAGCTAAATAATTGTTAATAATTCTTACATAAATTGCTGATAAAAATAATTCATTAATAATAATAGTATTCATTAAAATTCGTCAAAAAAACATTAAAATTCGTAAAGAGTAAACAAATTTAGTAGGTCATTTAATATTTATGTATAAATAACTATGATTTACAAGCTGGTGCCCGCGACTTCATCTGCGTAGGGTTAGTAGGTATTTGGAGTAACGGATAATTCAAACAATATCTTTATAAATTGTAGCCTATGTGTTAACCTGATGTATATGCTATATTATTGTAAAGTTTAATTAAAATCCATTCAGTAGTTTTTACGTGAATGAGTAACAAACATCCATCCATACTTACAAACTTTCGCGTTTATAATACTCGATACTCGTACCTAGAAGAAACTATGGATCCCACATAATCTGTAAATAGCTTAGAATAAGACGAAAAAACTATTTATGCCTTCTTTAAACTTTTCATAAAAATTTAAAGCACAGGATTCTAAAAGTATACCTTTATCTGATTTTAAAAGTTAGGTATTAAATACTCTGTCTTACTTTGTATGCCAAAATAAATCGATCCTCATTTAAATTTGGTTCTTATTATCAAGCATTAAGGTCCATTATTACCTGAATACAATCCTGGATGTGGATTAACTGATAACGCTTATCTAGATAATGTAATCTAGCTGTAATGATACCTGAACGGTCTTGCAGACATAATCAATGTTATTGAATGTTTTCAGATTCTAGGTTTCAGTTTCGCTTCGATTTGTTAAGTCTAAATAGGTCTTGTACTGAGCTAATAAAACTGACACAGGCAACATTAACTATATATATGACGACATGCGTTGAACTGCTACGTCGAGTGTCGCGGGTTCGATTCCCGCTTCGGGACAAACATTTGTGTGACGAACATCGATGTTTGTCCTGAGTCTGGGTGTTCTCTATTTATTCTATGTATGTTTTCACAAAAAAAAAAGTTTTTAAGTTTTCTATCAGTTATCTGGTTCCCATAGTACAAGCTCTGCTTAGTTTGGGGCTAGATGGCGTTGTGTGTAATGTCCAAAATATTTATTTATTAATTTATATGTTTGGGGAAAAGTGATCAACGACAAAGGTTATACATACAGTTACTATTGGGGTTGAAGTGATAAACAACAAGGGTGTACGCAGTTTTATCATTGGGGGTAAAGTGACAGACGATCAAGGTAAAAGCACATCATTAGGATTCGAGAGACATAGATTACCTGCATGCATATGTACACTCGAAAAACATTACCATCCTTTCGTGCAGTCGGGTGAAAATGAACATGCGACGTCAAAAATCGAGCGAAAACGGTAAGCGCCAATAGCAAAGCTACTAGTAGCATGAACAAAACGTAATTTCGGGCGGAAAACTAAAAAGAATCGCGAAAATTCCAAAGGCTCGATTTTCCTGGCCATTGTCGTTTGTGTTTTTTTCATCTTATTTAGCGCTTTGTCGGCGAGCCCTTTGATGTCCCCCCCTCCCCCCTTATAAGGGGTGTTACAAATTGCGTCACGGTTGTACTCTGTACGTAAACACTGCGGAATCAATGTAGCCAGTACATACATTTCAGATCTATAGTGCTAAATTTTTTGTAGTACGCTTAGATAAGAAAGAATACATAAAATAATATTCGAATATGCACTTGAAAATTCGTCACCAACCAATCTGAAGTAGTAGCGTAGAAGCGACTTTCGGAAAACTTCGGAAACCCACAATATTACACCAGTTATAACGATGAAGTGAAGAACAGCAGAATTATTGGTTCTGATATATAAGTGTCGCTACTGCGATATTTGCTAATGTTCTGTGTAAACACGAATCTAGGTATTTGTTCGTTAGCTGCCTTAACGAGTTGCGCTCGATCGGTTCGCGGAAATCACCGTTTTAGGACTGAGAACATTTTCATACATGGTATTGTTTTCAGGAATAGTATTTTGAAAAATAAAAGGAATTAACGTTTTGATACTTAAAATTAAGATTAATATAAATTGCTACTTGCTACATAGATTGGATACATGAAAAGGCGCCAGTCAAGTGCTTATCAAGATGAAAGTAACAACTTTTAACACAGATTTGATAGAGGAAAACAACACCTAGATACACGATCAAAATAATTTACTCAATAAGTTTATTTTATTAGAAATTAAATTAGAGAGACTTGGTATTATAATGAATTGTGATTTCGATAAGAATATACAGTATTTCGAATAGACTTGTAACATACAGGAAATTTCACCATTCGTTAACCTACACTCCAGTAAGTAATTGTAATTGGTTTGTAAACATTTTAATTTAAGTAAAATAAATAAATACTAATAAGTTTTATTACAGTTTCGTTCACGGTAGTCATTATATGTACTTGGAAAGATAATTCACTTGAAATAAAGCAATTTAATAAAATTTATGTATATAATTACATAAACAATGCTTTACAAATTCCGGTAATTTTTCATTCATATTCATGCTCATGAGTTTTAAATTATTTGTACTCGTTCCGTTTATTTACAATTCAAAATAACCATCAAGAAGTCAGAAGAAACCCATACATTTTCATAAAAGAATTAAACGCAACAGATTTTAGACGCCGCGCCGACGAAATCACAAATTAATTTAAAACAAAACAAACTTTTGAACGAAAATATTCTATTCAGTCAACATTTGCCAAATTGTGTCACTTTGAATAATTCACGGAGTTTCGAATAGACTCTGAACATACGGATGGAAATTTCACCTAACATAACCTATACTCTAGCAACAACATAATGCTGAGACCGGACCCATTGGCCATGATTTTGACGTGACTACGTCTAATAAATTGATGAATGCCGGCTGCATCCACGAAAACGTTAACGTCATTGTCCGGTAACGCTAATTGTCCCGTTACGCTGGTAGTCACGTTTAACTATCGTCCGTAAACCAACTTTACAGTCAACCATTCTTTTTTTAATCCTTTTGGTTTTTGTAGTACTTATAGTTATTATTATTTTAGTATGTAAGAAATTATTATTATGTATTAAAGTTTCTTCTTAAATAAAATACTATTAATTATGAAATTGTAAAACAGTTTACCGTTGAGTATCAATTACTTAAGTGCTTACTATAAAGCTACCTAAATACCTATAAATAGTAGTAGCTGTATCGCATTTAGTGGTCAATCTCTCGCCATCAATGTCAATTGTAAGTAGGAATATGATCGGAGTATCATAAATACCAGTTAAGTAATATTTATGGCATAATCAGGTAATTATGATCAATATAACAACTAGAAGTCGTTAATAATTGAAAAACCAATTAAACTTTAAATATCCGTTACAACATCTATATAGACCTTAAACAAAATGGACTGACTGACTGACTGACTGACTGATATCGCTAAGCCCAACGCTTAAGCCAGAGACTTGGAAGGCGTATTCGTTATAAGGTCAAAGTGCGAAAATTTTATGGCCCAGAACTCCGCGAGCCGCTATCTCGCAATCAGTAATATACTAATATTTTTGAAGCTAGAAATTGACGGAATCAAATAAAAAAAAATTGTTCAAACACGTACAAATATGGGAGCGAGACAGCAGCGCGCAGGATTCTGGGTCTTAGCGTCGATAACACAGGGCTAGTTTACAAGCTACAAGCCAGCGAGTTCGCCAATAGCTTGTAAACTCGCCCCATGTCATCTGCCTTTTTTTACAATCTGCTAGTTGACAATCCTTTAGGACCGCTAACTCGCTGGCTTGTGTCTTGTAAACTAGCCCTGTGTCATCGACGCTTAACTGCGAAAAACTAGGATACGAATACAAAACGGACAAACGCAGATCACGTAAAAGAAGTCGCACGAAAAAGGTTAGTTATAAATCCTACTAATATTATAAACGCGAAAGTTTGTAAGAATCGATGGATGGATTTTTGTTACTCTTTCACGATAAATAAGATAAAGATTTTTATTTTGCGCGTAAAAACTACTGAATGGATTTTAATGAAAATTTACAATAATATAGCTTATACATCAGAATAACACATAGGCTACAATTTATAAAGATACCTGCGCAGACGAAGTCACGGGCACCAGATAGTAAATTATAATATAAAGTTGAGACCAGTATATGTGGTGACCATTGTCTTAGCAGCTGCGGTCATAAACGTTGAACGTGTCGCAAGATAAATTAATTAACTAGAAACTGGTTAACTTATATTATATGGCAGTATACCGCGTCAAATGGAAAACAAGTTAAAAATATATGGTCACTTTAGCCCACTTCTGATACATTTCGGTTCGGGGCGGTACACAATTTCAAAACAGGGAAGTAGCAACGCTGGTGGATTATTTTAGTTTTTTTTTACTATTATTATTATTTTATTTTACTTGCGAACCAACAAGACTATGTTATAAAAAAGTGACACAAAACTATAAAAAAATCGAACACTGAGTGACATAAACACATCAGCGAAAGCTGATCGTCTATCAACAAAGAAATAAAGTTTATGGTAATATCTAAAGAAGTTTGAAAATAAACAATTTTGGCAATTTTCGGACGCCATCACCATTTATAGTTATGTCTCTGGGGGTTCCATATAAACAGCATTACGTTAAACCATTCAAACATTGTTGGGTAGTTTCAACTTTTTGCGAATTGACAAACGTTAACCTGAGGGAATCCATAGTTTTTATTACCATGGACCTTTTCTTTCAAACTCAAAACGTGTACTATACTTATTTAGCGTTTTAATTAAGTACATGGAAATAAATGTCTAAGAAAATAGCGGTAATAGTTATGATTTATAAACTGTCCAATTATTTACAAGAAATGTAGCTTTCTCTTCAAAGAGCTTCCCACAAATTGGAGGAACAATAAATAGAAGATGTGAATCAAACAAGATGCGGTATTTACTATCGTCATTAGCTAGGTTCCGTTGGATCTTGCCAAGATTTCATTGAAGGATAGAGATTCACATCAAATTAGGCGTGAAATGCTCCTTGAGTTCAATTCTCGCACATTCGACTTGGTCAGTCGACTCACGCAACTTCTTCTATTTTCAACCGACTTCAAAAAAGGAGAAGCTTATCATCGAAAGGATATACTTCCAGATTGGTCCCATATAAATTTCATGAACATCGGTTCAGTACTTTGATTTTAAAATCAAAATACCTAACTGAAGAAATTGCGTATTTTGCTTACCTGTGACTATTCAGTGGTGTTTACGTTCACCAGAACAGTCAAATTGAAGTCGGTTGTCGTATGTTTTTTTAAAACCTCGTTATATAAAGCTTTACACGGTCAAATTAAACCCCGTTTTTATTAGGGAATAATCTCGCAACCTTCTCGCCCGACACGAATTCTACGTGGCGACATCTCGACCACAACATGATATGTTGACGAGCGAGATGTCGTCGGGATGTTGCACGTAAATGTGCCGCTACTGTAACTCGCGACTTGTCCCTAGACTACTCGCGACTTGTCCCTAGACTACTCGCGACTTGCCCCTCGACTACACGCGACTTGCCCCTCGACTTTAACTCCTAGTAAATACATGGTTTTTAGAAGAATACTTGAATAACTTGAAAATAGTTAATTTATAAAGATGGCGAGACTAGCAAAGCTTTCTGCTGGTATGAAATCGCCAAGCCCGCGAACACAACAGTGCTATGGTATACTTTTTTTAAACACCACGGCACTACTACACTAAACTCGAAAAGTCTAGCAATTTCACTAGCTACAGTAATGCTTACACATTTCATGGTGGCAGAATATCTGATAATGCGTAAAGACCAATCTTGACGGAATGCAAGGAACGCTTCTAAATGGTAGAAGTAAGGTACCGGTGGGAATACTAAACACGCAGATTTTGGATTAAAAAAAGTCATTTGAGTGAGTGAAAAAGTCATTAAATTTTGCTAGGCTTGGGCCCTGAAAATGGAAAATTAAAATTTTTTATTGAAGAACCACTCGGCATAGTTTTATGCTTGATGTGACACAGATGCGGGAAGATCGTCTAACTTGCCTGATAATTTAAATTAGTAATTTTTATCAGGCAAGTTAGACGATCTTCCCGCATCTGTGTCACATCAAGCATAAATCTATGCCGAGTGGTTCTTCAAAGCAAAATTTTAAATATGCATAAAAATGTCAAAAGCATAAAATTGATGACGAATCGGAATGCTCCACGAGTGGTACGCATATATAATACCGGAGCTATTTGTAAAAATAATATGTGTGGATTTGTATGACAAAGCTCCAGAAGTTATGGATTTAGAAACTTTATTATCCCTTCGTCACAGTCTTAAAATATACACAGGTTCATTTGTGATCGAGCATTTTAAAAGATATTGGTAAAAGATTATGTTTTATAACAGGTGTTATGATGATGGTATTAGAAAATAGAGCTTGTGACATACATTTCTTAGGCGTTGTCCTAATAGAACGCGATCACGCGATCGTCAAGCGTCAAGCGATTGCCAATCGGGACGCCTATTTGACGTTAGTACGTTTGTTCGCGGATGCGATGGTCGCGTCATCGCGTTCTATTAGGACACTGCCTTAGCTGACTCCGCAAGGTAATCTACGAAGAGAAGAATTTTGAGCGACATCAACTAGCTTAGTTGATAGTCAACTTCGTTTGCTTTCGATTTATCTCAATCGCTTTCTAGTATGCGCGTACACATTTTGACGAAAACCTCCTTTTATGCCTACTTGCACCAAACTGTCACAGTCCCTGAGCAATTACTTTACTCACTTGGTAGTTCTTAACAGTCCAGATTCTGACCGTTATGATCTGCCAAGCAAGTAAAGTAATTGCTTAGGCACTTTGAAAGTTTGGTGCAAGTCGGCATAAGTTTCAATTGTAATTTTAAGTATTTTATGACGATGAGAGGCTTATTATGTTGACAATATAAAGTTACTTACTCTTAGTAAGTTCATTGGTAGAACTTTAATGCCTACTTGCACCAAACTGTCAAACCTCCTAAGCAATTACTTTTCTTGCTTGCCAGTTCTTAACGGTCCTAATTCAGACCGTTAACGGTCTTTCGAACTAAGTCGGTTCTTAAGAACTAAGATAAAGATAGAGATCTTCGTGTTGACAAATCTAAGAATATAAGACAGTTTCAAAAGATAAATAAGTTAATAATTTAAAATATTACTGAGAAAGATTACGCAATTATAGAATAGAGACAGATTCATAAATAAAACGGGATAGAGATAAGATCGTAACTCAAAAATCATAACCGGCCGCTTCGGACGTTTTCCGCGCTGTTTCCAGATTTATGGTCATTAAAATTCACAAATAGAGCAATATGTCCCAGTTTCGAACAAAGTAGGGAGGGAGTTATTAGTCTTGTCTCGACGGGACAGTGTTATGAGCTCTCAGTTTTATAGGCTTGTAATAAAACGCTTTTTTTAGAATAATGTAAGTACAGGCTGTTCCGCGTCTCCTTTGTTTTTTTTTCAAGTTTGATTGTCTTCAGCCAGTTTGCTGTTTATTTGCGACTGAAATAACCATTCATCTTCTTATCGTGTCACTAGTTCCTTCGAACCAGTGTGATGAGAGGATTCCAAGTGCGCCTCGCTGAGGCTCCTTTCGTTACCATTACCATTAAATTATAAACAAGAAATGTAGATTATAATCTAAACGTTTTTATGTTTTTATCTTACTTCCTTTACGAGATATAGCGGTTTTTATGGGGTTTTTTTTAGGGTAAGGTCGTCATTGCATGCTAATAAATGGATTAAGAATGCACTGTGATCGAGTTTTCACCAACCCTGAAAGTTTCAGCAGGATAGCTAATTGGGAAGTGCTAGAAATTTGAGTCGCAACATTGGCTTATTCCCAGAGCTCTATGATTTTATTGTTTCTTATTTCCCACTGGCTCTAATAAAAATATTATTATAAATTTAAATATTCATACATTAAGATAATTGATTGATTCAGGCGTTACTTTGCGGAAATCCATAAATATCAACAAATTATATAAATATATTTAGTAACAAATCCGCTTGATCTCTAAACAAAGGTTTTAATTAACTTAACTTTAGTTTAAAACTTTAGTACATATTACTATATTATAAACCAAAGAGTCAACGAACAGAAAACCAAAGTTCAAAGATACGACATATAAAAGATATATAAGATATACAAGATAAGATAGATTCACGTGTTTCGCCTCTACACGAGGCATCATCAGGAGGTGTGGACTCGCCGAAGTTCGAAACGAGAGACTTTGTTTAGAGATCAAGCGGATTTGTTACTAAATATATTTATATAATTTGTTGATATTCATACATTAACTTTCCATCTGGAACAACAGACAGACAGACACGAACGAGAATAATGAAAATGTGATAGAAAGGCTAGCTGCCGCGAACTCATCTTTTTCAGTTCTAAATCTATACTCATCCTAAATCAGTCTAATAGTTTTGGCGAAATTGCACAACAAATATCCACCGTTTCATACATTCACCTATAAAAACTTTTGCCTTTTTAATATTAGTAGTTCTATGAATAATCATATAAGCTATATAGTATTTCATATATTTCAACGAATGTTATATATTTATGGGACATACTGTATGTAGTTGGTGCACATTTTGTAGCTTGCCGGGGGAACAATGAAACCTCAAATAATGTCAATGGTATGAAAAGTCGTAAAAGTTGAAACTCGTAAATACAGACAGTTTTGCGTAAAACATATATTTAAAACACTTACCACCCACAGGTGAGAAGCATGCGTAAAAATGTCGTTCGTACATTACAAAAAGTATTTACGAATATAAAAAAGTAAATTAGATCCCATTCTTTGCAATGTTACGAAATATCAAGGCTGAAAGATTTCGCTCGAAATAATGCAAAATTAAAAAATTAGTTGTCTGTAAAGTTGGTTTACGGACGATAGTTTTACGTGACTACCAGCGTAACGGGACAATGATCGTTACCGGACAACGACAGCGTGATCGGACAATGACGTCAACGTTTTCGTGCATACGCCGCGTTCAGTGATTTATTAGACGTAGTTACGTCAAAAGAAAATTATTAACACATTAATTATAATTTTCTCTTTGCAGTCGGCTGCATAAAAAGGTGTATGTAAAATATTACTTATATTGATATACTAGCTGGTGCCCGCGACTTCGTCTGCTCAGTATCTTTATAAATTGTAGCCAAAGTTGTAAATATAAGTTAATTCTGTTGTATAAGGTATACCTATTATTGTAAAGTTTCATTAAAATCCATTCAGTAGTTCTTACGTGAAAAGTAACAAACATCCATCCATACATTCTTACAAACTTTCGCGTTTATAATATTAGTGGGATATTATACACCTACCTACCTACCAACCTGTCTACCTACCTACCTAACTACCTTCCTACCTACCAACCTGTCTACCTACCTACCTTCCTACCTACCAACCTGTCTACCTACCTTCTTCCTACCTACCAACCTGTCTACCTACCTACCTATCTACCTTCCTACCTGAATTGGAGCAAAAAAATTAAGACAAAAAAACTTGGGGCAAAAATATATACCTTTAGTAAAAACCGCATGATGATTCGACATGTACTTTTCGTTCGAGATAGCACGTAGTAGGTCCCGAGGTGGACGTGCGAATCGTCAACCTGCGTATACTCCTGAGATACCATATGGGGGATATAGAGGGGGTGGAGGGGGGGAGGAAAGTTGAAGTTTTCCTGAACTGCCACTAACCTCCCCTATACATTCCCGTATATACATTTAACATTTTTCAACTCCATCTAGGAGAACAATGTCAATGAGTCAGTCATTCAGTCTAGCTGGTGCCCGCCCCTTCGTCTGTGCAGATATCTTTTTTAAAAAAAGGGGCAAAAAAATTGGGGCAAGAAAAACGGGCAAAACATAATAGGGCAAAAAAAGGAGCAAAAAATTATTGGGTCGAAGCATAATTGGGGCAAAATAAATTGGAGCAAAAAAATTAGAGCAAAAAAAATTGGGGCAAAAAATAAATGTGGCAAAAAAAAGGGACATAAAAGAAAAGGGGCAAAATAAATTGGGGCAAAAAATGGGTCAAAAAAATGGGGCAAAAAAAGGGGCTAAAAGTATATAGTAAAAACCGCTAAGTACATTCGAGATAGCACGTAGGTCACGAGGTGGACGTGTGAATCGTCAACCTTCGTATACTCTCCGAGATACCATATGGGGGGGTATTGTGGGGGGAGGGGGTAGTTGAAGTTTTCCTGACCTCCCACCAACCCCCCCTATACATTCCCGTATTTATTTTACTTTTTTCAACTTCATCAAAAAATTGGGGCAAAAAATGGGGCAAAAAAAAATGGGGCAAAAAAAGGGGCTAAAAGTATATAGTAAAAACCGCTATGTACATTCGAGATAGCACGTAGGTCCCGAGGTGGACGTGCGAATCGTCAACCTTCGTATACTCTCCGAGATACCATATGGGGGGTATAGAGGGGGTGGGGAGAGGGGGTAGTTGAAGTTTTCCTGACCTCCCACCAACCCCCCCTATACATTCCCGTATTTAAATTTTACTTTTTTCAACTTCATCTAGGAGAACAATGATGTCAATGAGTCAGTCATTCAGTCTAGCTGGTGCCCGCGACTTGGTCTGCGCAGGTATCTTCATAAATTGTAGCCTATGTGTTATTCTGATGTATAAGCTATATTATTGTAAAGTTTCATTAAAATCCATTCAGTAGTTTTTACGTGAAAGAGGAACAAACATCCATCCATCCATCCATCCATCCATCCATCCATCCATCCATCCTTACAAACTTTCGCGTTTATAATATTAAGTAGGAAGTAGGATTTATGCATTTAATACTAATCCCCAATGCATCGTTTTAAATAAAACTTCGAGGAGTCTCTCAAGGACCTACCTTGGGTCCCTCTCTTATCCTTTTCTATGGTTCAGTCTATACCAATGATGGTAATTAGATACATCAACTGCGATAAATTAATCTTTGAATTGGTAATTTCTCTTCCGAGTAACGACCCTATTACGGCCAATCAGTCTCTAATAATAAACGAGAACGCATTACTTACTAGCAATTTCCTTTGACTTTGGTCGTATACAAAACTATGTAGTCTCTAATTGAAACAGTTCAAACTACGAGTTTTAGATAAGCTAAGATTTTTATTTCAAAGTTCGTATTTTATATGATTGTAAGAATAAAAACAAGGTGTGTTCTGTGGGCGCTAAAACTGCACTATTTTCCAAAAGTGTGTATGGGATGGCCCCTAAAATTTACAATTTACCGGCAAGCATTTTGAAAAATGATGATATATTTACATTCAAGCGTAAAGTATTTAGTCTTCTTGTTGAAAAGGCATACTATTCAATCAATGAATATTTTGATGATAAACTGGAGTGAGGCTAGGTTATGATAGTAAGTTATGCATGATTGTGTAGGGAAATTTTAGAATTAGGTGACCAAAATATTGTACGCCAATAAGGTAAAACATAGAGCTCAACAACCAACCATGTTACCATCCCATTACCTGTGTTTCACAATAAATAAATTTGTATTTGTATTTGTTTTAGCTATGATTTAAAAAGCTAGATAAAATTTTCGAAGTTTTGAAACCATCTAAGATGTTATTAGAAAATAATGTGTTATAATATTTTTGTCTCAAATATTTTCTAAACATACATACTAACAAAAAGAATATAGAATTTTGTTTTAAACTATTACTTGCATACCATTAATATTCTATTCAAACTTTTCTTAAAAGGTTTTTTATAAACACATACCATTGCAGATACAGATGGCACAGACACTACTAATTTTCCGTATAGACAGATATTTTGATGAACTCACTTATGCCTTGATCACACGCACCGAGTACTCGGCCGAGACAGTGCTATCGGCCGAGTATCCGGTACGTATAAACATAGCGCCGAGTGCTAGGCTGAGTGAGTGATGTAAACTTTCACTGTCTCGGCCGAACAACATTTTACCGTCTCGCTCGTTTGCTCGGTACGTGTGATCTCGGCATTATTTCTTCAAGCTATCACCCAATGTTTTATGATATGTAAAGTATATGACAGCGTAAAGTAGTTAATAGGGATGCTGGACTAGTTATATAAAAAAAGTTTTTAATAGTATCGATAAGGGACCAGAATAATATTTGTATGGTAATGGATTAAAATTGGAAGTTTTATAGTAGGCTGAGTTTAAATGTCTAAAGCGTGGGATGCTACAATTCTTTTTTTGTCTTATTGCTGAGAAGACAAGTGACTAAAATTTTAACATATTTTAAAGATGTTATCAAACTTTTTTTTTCCATCTTACGACTACTTTACATGGTTATTGTAGTCGCTACTAAACAGTACTTTTGCAATGTTTTCGGTTTTATTTTGAGTATAGTAATAATATAATTTAATGCATGTAGGAAATTACTATGTTCCAAAGTCTCATTCGTATTTTATTAATAAGATTGGGTTATAATTATTTTTATTATAATTTCGTACTACTGAAACTGTACATGTATGTAAAAGTTATTGGAAGGAACTCAATACCAGGACACAAGTTGTTCTCACACTAGTTTGGTAGGGGGGGAGAGCTTGGTTTTAATTTTAATGTACTTTAATAATAAATATGTACTTTATTAAAATAAATAATGTTTTACTTTTCTTTTCTTTACATTAACTTTTTATTTTCACACCATCTCACATGTATTCTTTTAATTTTTTTATTACTTTCAGGTATGGAGTCAAAATATCCACCTATCATCTAGCTAGGTCGTTATGTTATCTATAGGTACTACAATAGCATATTCCTTAAATCTTAATTACGGCACGTTACACACAATACATTTAGAATTACAACTAAAACCACCTGTAGCCTCATTGAAACTGAAAGTAGACTATGAAAGCGATGTTCATAACTGCTAATAGAATAACAGTGTTAGTTGGTACATTGTTTTGCTACCCAGCGAGGTGCGGTCGCGGGTCGGATGAACCTTTAGCTGTTTAATTAATACTTAGTTCAAGATTAAACTATTTTCAACCTACTTAAAAATAGGAGGAGGTTATTTTATTTTAATTTCAAGTTCTATTTCGTTGTTTTTTATGTTTGTTACGTCAGAACTTCGTTGTTTTTAAACTGGTTTGAAAAAGTTTGTTGAGAGGATTTCAGATTCCAGATTGGTCCCATAGAAATTTCATCAAAATCTGTTCAGTACATAACTGAAAATAATATGTCGTCGAAGTTAACGAAATTGCGTATTTTGCTTATCTGTGTCTTTTCAGTGGAGTTAACGGTCACTTCTTCTCTTCTTCTTATCCTGTCACTAGTTCTTTCGAATCAGTGTGGTGAAAGGATTTCAATTGCGCCTCGAAGAGGCTCCTCGTGAACTTGACACATGTTTTCGAACTTTTAGGTTATATGACATGCCGGTTTCCTCACGATGTTTTCCTTCATCGTTAAGCATGTTAAATGCACACATAGATCTTCTTGAACAGAACAATCCATTGGTGTACTGGATTCGAACTCACGACCTTCAGATCGAAAGTCGAGGAACCTCCCACTCGGCCAACACGGCGGTTTGCACTAGGGAAATGCGATTACAGTACAGCAGCAGAGGAACCAAGCTAGCAAATCTAGCGATACCACATTTGTCAAAATCCATCAAAACATTTAGGCTATTATAGGGCGGCGATTAAAGTGACCAGACAACCATAAATACATGCAAACATACATGCACTTGAAATACATAACCCTCCTTTGCAGTTGGATAAATGTAGCAGACACTTGACCACGGAATTTTTTATTTTATTTTCTCCTGAAAGACGTCACTAAACGGAAGAGTGTCCACACGTCAACAGGAATATTAATCTTGTGGCCGTATGGTTTTGTTTCACAAGCGACGCGGAGCTACTAATGTCTAGAGGTAACTGCGTAGACAGTAAGTACAGGTTAAAATCTTGTTTTAATAGTTAAACATTTTCAAAGATTAGATGTGATGAAACCTCAACTAATGTGATCGTCTATGGTCAATGGCTGGACCAAATGTTTTATTTTGTACATTTTGTAATACATATAGATTACTTATGCTGTAAGTAATAAAATATGTAATATAATTCCTGCTGCAATCGCTAAAAAAATACAAATTGTGCTCAGTAAAACTAATAAATAGGTACAATACAAAGCTGTCAGGTATTAACTTTATTATAATTACTACGACACTTCTATTCATTACATGTCTTAAGAAATTATATCTCTATTACAATGATAATTTCCTCCAAGTGCGTTTTCTATGGAAAATCCATTTCTAAAATGACATAGATCTGTTCGCGCTGTATTTCGGAACGCTTTGATCTTGCCGCCGTTTTAATGAGCCCATATAAATGGTAACTAGTGGATTGTCCGTCTGTACGATTTGTGTGCTTTTCCTGTATTGCTTTTAAATGTGAAAAATGGTGTGTTTAAAAAAAATTAGGGTAGAATGCAAAAGCTTAAGTGGTTTTCGGCAATAAAATCAAAATATATGGCTTTGTTCGCTTTCGCGATGAATTTCCGTAAAGTTTTTTTAGACTGGCCCGTGGAATTTAAAAATATTTTACGCAGTGGCAACGAGCATATCTATAACGAATAAAAAAACGTATGAGTTTTTCACGTCAATTTTTAGTCATGCACTATCAAAATTCAAATAAAACTCAACAGTCAGGAACGAACACCCGCAAAAATAGAAAAGTAACGCTTCATACCGCACGGGACCGTGGCATTCCCGAAAAATAAAAAAAAATACAAAATAGAACGCGACTTTTCATTTTGTTGCGCGGTAAAAGCGAACAATAGGCGGGAAAATTGCGCGTCACTCTGCCGTTCCAATTTGTCAAACGGGAGTCACAAGATGGCGGAAGCGGAAGCGCAGCAACATGGCGGGATCCGGTGGCGTTTAATTAAAAATGCATCTCATTTGAACTTGCGATTCAACGAGAGTGGACGTGCGCGCTATATTTCAATAACTCAATCCTACATTTTATTTTCAGATTTTTCAGAAAGCCGGTAATGGGTACAAGCCCGGACACGGACGGCCCGGAAATGAGGGTAGCGTAATGGCGGCTGGCACCGGAAGTCCTGGCTTGGGTCAACTCGCGATAGCCAACTTTCAGCGTATCTCTAACTTGGCAAATATAAACGAGGGGATGATAACAAACACTCTCCCTCGACTTTATGGATGGGATATAAAGTCCAAGATGTTGACATTTCGAGGAGAAAAGGTGACAGACCGTATTATTGGTTTTGTACGTAATTCGAGGAAAACATGAAAAAGGACACTGCCCGTAACACTCACCCCAAAATAGATGAAAACTTTTTCAAATATTGGCAGATGTTTTTGAGAATCGAAAGAGAAATAAATTCATGAAATCTTCCAAGAATGAGAAAAAAAAATCTATCATAACTAGTTAATAAAGAACTTCATAAAGAACATAAAGATTATTAAAACTCCACTAGACATAGAGTTATTAAAAGGGCAACTTGATAGAGTCGAAGGTGACTCTATCAATTTTTTTTTATAACTATATTAGTAGATAGGTATTTTTCAGACTGTAAAATCTTTATGTGACTACTATACCGTCAACTGTAAATTTTATGTTTTCCTAAAGCAGATGAATCAAAAACCTAATGTTCGAAACATAGTTACAAAATGACTTGACTTAACGACTTTGACTGATGACAAAAATAAACATTATATCACGTATAAAATATAAATTATTATGAAAAGAATAAACGTATCACAAAGCGGTATGGTCATAAGACTTTAGCCTACCTATGGGTTATTAAAAAAAAAATTAGGCCAACGAAGCCAGCCCCATTGCCAAACCTCGACAATAGCCAAGTGGATGTCACCGTACCAAAACAAAATAGGCACAATACGCAATAATAGAAACTACCCTCGTACCGCATTAAAAACAAGTGGGAATCGTGTACAATAGGAATCGAACCCGCGACCCTGGGGGCACTCGACACAGGGCTGTCCGTGACTCGCATTCGTAATCTGTAAGCTGGTGTGTTGAATCCTGTGTGTTTTTGAAGTTAAAACTTTAGGCGCGCTGAAGAATATATTTCGTTGGTATTGAATGAGATTCAGCCGTGATGCTCGGTTATGTAACGCTCGTGCGGGTAAAGTCGGCTCGAGTCGAATGAAGTGATGAAGTTTTCACTTCTGTCGTGTGACGTGTGACACATATCTTTTTTGATTGTAGGTATAATGTTGGAGGGCAAAAAAAATATTTTCTTTTAAAAAGTTGTTTAGTTCTGATCAGACATTAATATGTAGTTAGCATTTATTTATTTGAATTAGGTTTGGTTTTGTTTTTTGAGCTCAGTGTTAAAAATATTGATACACCTAAATAGGTGAAACACTTTTTTTTGGATTTTTTTGTAATACCTTATTTTAAGCGCAACACAGTAAACACTACTGCTTCGCGGTAGAATGTCTGTTATTATTAAAGTGGCAACCCTGAATAGCCCCGATCTACTCGCGCCCCTCACTAAGCATTGAGTGTATCAATCATAGATGGATTTGTTTGAATTTGGTCTTATTAATTAACTAAATCAAATACAAGCATTGGTTTCATTTAACTATTAGTTTGTACAAATATTTTTAGTGCATCTCTAACTTTTACGAAAAAAATAAGAAAACGCTTCGAGACTTCCTGAATTGACTTACTTAGCTTTCGGTTCTTCTATGACCATCAATCAATCATCAATCTGATCTATCTGACTGACAACGTACAGGCCAAACCGCTAAACGAAGAGACTTGAAACTTGGAGGGTGTGTTCGTCAAGAAGTTCAAACGCGTACTAAGAAAGGAATTTTATTAATTTGAAATACAAAAGTTGCGGGCATCAGCTAGTTTTCGACGTAACTTCGTCTAATAAATCGATGAACACCGGCTGCATGCACGAAAACGTTGACGTCATTGGTATCACTGTCATTGTGCGGTAACGCTCATTGTCCGGTAACGCTGTCATTGTCCGGTAACGCTCATTGTCCGGTAACGCTCATTGTCCGGTAACGCTGGTAGTCACGTTAAACTATCGTCCGTAAACAAACTTTACAACCAATTTTTTTATAAGTATTTATATGAATTTGCGATTAATCTTTCGAAAATATAAGTATCCACTCAAACGGAACTTATTTTTCTAGATTGGTGTTTTCTGCGTGTTATTTTTGAAAACCTCCTAAACGTGCCTTATTAGTAGTAGGGCGACCACACTCGCACTCGCTTAATTAAGGACGCACCGCCAATTACCCGTTCGCTGGCGCCCAACGCGGTCCGTGATGTCGCATACATTGTTATAATTACTGCGGATTGTTAAATTGAGCTGCAGTTTCAGCTATTATCTTAATAATTAGGACTATGTAGGTATTAAAAAATATGGATGCAAAAAATTTTAAGCAATTAAAACTCACGTTCTGGTGGTACTTAATAGTTAATAGCTTACATATGTTAAGAATGCAAAATTTTGTGAGAACGGATGGCTAAATAATTAGACGGAATATTTTCTCTTCAACATACCAAAACCACTGAACAGATTTAGCTCAAATCTGGTATGCTTAGACTGTTTTCTATCTCGATGACACGCGGCAATGTCGCGACCAACAATAAAATATTTGCGGCGCCTATCTGTAGTTTAAATACATACATAGAATGAAAAACCAAACAAACTATACCATTAACTGACGACACGGATGGCCGAGTGGCATGTGTGTTGGATTGCCACGCCAATTTCGTTGATTCGATTCCCGCTTTGGGACAAACATTTGTGTGATGAACATCAGCGTTTGTCCTGACTCTGGGTGTTTTCTATGTATTCTATGTATGTTACCTGGATCCCTTATCGTCGTTCGTTTACAAGCTCTGCTTAGTTTGGGGCTATAATATGTGATTGCGATATTATGGTCAAAAATATATATTTATTTAAAAATTAAAAACGTGCGATAACAATAAGACTGGCTACCTAGTAAGCCACCCAGAAAACTGTACTATGCACATCTACACAGACGGAGCCAAACAGAAAATGAGAGCTGGATGCGGTGTGTACTGCCCGGAGACTGGACTAACCATAGCACAGCCGCTCAATAGCACAGCAACAGCATTTCAGGCCGAAACGGTAGGGCTTCGCTGCGCGACTGAAGCTATGCTGACCTGGATAATAAAATCCGAAAGGAACACGACTGAACCCATGCAAATGGTATTCACTACTGACAGTGCAGCCCTGATGAACGCTCTGCGTAGACCGGACACAAGGTCCAGATCAATCGCCGAATGTCACAACGCACTACAAAAACTGGCTGAGAGGCTAGAGAGTCTAAGTACTAAGTACTAAGAGTCGTGCAACAGACGTAGGGAATGACAAGGCTGACTCATTAGCAAAAAAGGGGCAAAAACTACACCCACCACCACAGACGCTAGCCTCTCAAATCCGCCGACTGCAGAAATTAGGAGTAGATTCAAATCACATGCGGAAAAAGAACACCAAAAATTCACAGGAGCGCGGCACTGACTGTGCGCATACAAAACTAATGTTTCCTCAATTAGACAAAAATCTAACAAATAAATTACTAAAATTAAAACGCGATGACCTTCGTTTGATGGCGGGAGTCATCACAGGCCACTGTGATCTCAATCACCATCTAGTTAAGACGGGAGCTACGGATATTGACATCTGTAGAGGCTGCCTACAAAATCAGGAGACCGTGGAGCACGTAATCCTCCACTGTCAAGCTACTGAGGAGAGTAGGGTTAGGACAGGCTTGCGCAGACTGCTAGGCTCCACCAAATGTGTCGGACAGCACTGTACTAGAACGGTGCTGTCAACAACCCAGTATCCTGCTCCGTTACTTCAAGGAGCTGGGATGGCTGGGACAGGGTTAATTGCAATTTTTCGGGGGGCAATGCACAATGCACCCTTCAACGGGATGCCAGTGCAGACCGCTGTACCCCCTAAACAGAATAAGAATAAGACTGGCCTTTTTTGATTGAAATCTGAATAAGTACCTACTTATTTATACTTTACATTCAGGTAAGATTGTGGTCAAACGAAGGTCTATTACCATAAAAACATACAATATGTAGCTTGTGCCCAGTGGCTACTATTTACAATAATGTGATGTGTTTCATACCCCCAAAGAAATGTCAAACAATGTCCCATAAAACGGAACTCAAAATATTCATTAAAAACATACATTTTCAAAACATTTCAAGTATAATGAGGTATCAATATTCATGGCTTGAGATGGGCACGTGTTGTATCCCGGATAGAAAGAGATGTATCTTCCATCTCTGTCTAATCTTGGGACTCTATAAATTCGTATGCGTTTCTTGTTTATTATCCACGGATATTGTCATGTTTTTTTTAGTTTTTTTTTAATTTAGGTGGCATCGTTGGTGGCCATGTGATTCGACTTCTCATCATCGAAAGTTATTCTCATTTAGTATTGGAAAAACTATTTATTGAACATCTGATTTTGATCACACACATCGAAATAAATTTCGAATGATGGTCCAAAAAATTAGGGTGACCACAATTAAGCATAATGTTTGGTTAATAAATGAAGATACATTCTTCATTGAATGAATAAATGAGCGAATCAGCGACGTCATCCACTTCATAGAGCAAACGTATATGGATAGTACAGATTACGTAAATAAAAAACTATTACCCGAGAAAAATGCTACAGGAGCAGGTAGGATGAAAAATAAAATGTGCAATACAGTTAAATTAATCGATCAATAAAAATTGAAAAAAAAAAATTGTTCTGACTGACTGACTGGCCGACAGGAAGAATATAGGCCAGTGGACGTAGAAACTACTTGAAAAATGGATGATATGTTCGTCAAGAGCCAAAAATGCGTACTAAGGACATTTTGATTCGTAACGCAAACGAAGTTGTGTGTGTCGGCAAGTTATGCCGGGTGTAAGAACTCTACTACCGAAAACGAAAACCACGCTATTAATAGACATTTTGTGATAAGGAACGGCATTAGTTTCCTCCATCACGTAGCTAGTTAAAAAATAATTTGAAATGTTGGCGAAAAGTCGACGAAAATCTTAAAATTAGCGCTAACAATTCGATTGTCGCCTACCCCCAAAGGTACATTACCGATTCCCCAAATACATACCGCTACCGCAATGAACAAACGCGGTCGTGAGCAGAACGCCTCGAGGCCTCGGGATGGGGGTTGAAAAGGGGGGTGCGGTCGGGTCCCTTTGAAGTCCCGCCGCCGGCGCCTGTGCGCGAAAGCTCGGTAACCGACGCTTAGCTTTGTTTTCTAGTTCAATAATAGACGTTTACGAATTTCCAACAGTTTGGACGCTGGTCGGGTGTTTTGCGTGATTATGTATCTGTCTGTATAATGGTTTCCCTATTGCAGATCGGAGGGTTGTATAGATGATCACTTTATAATTCACCAACAAGAACAAAAAAAAATTAACAAAGTATTAAAAGGACATTCAGGCCTTATATAGAAGGTACTCGTACAAAAATCATCCTTACGGCTGATAGTAATTTCTTTCAAGCATCTCTGATGCTTTATTTAATAAATTAATTCTATGCAAATCCATGTCTAAGGATTTTTTAAATAATATAGTATAATAATAGTTTAGTTTCTAAAGTTTATTTACTTCATTTTTAAAATATTAAAAATATATAGTATCTTCTTCTGTGTCACAAAATAAATATAGCAAATTTAATACAACGCGATCCCCATAAAGAATACTAAATACTGCCTATTGCTGTCATATTAAAAAGTAATTTCACTCGCAGATATACCATGAATATTGTATAGTGTGCGTATATTATAGGGTAACCACGAAGGTATAGCTTAAATGGAGGTTAGCTGGATCAGCAGGTGTAGTTCAAATCTTCTGATCTAAAAAAAATAAGAATTACCATGAATACTGATCCGATTTTTTTTTTGGCGTAGTGAACTGAACTAAGACCCGACGCGACGCAAGCCTACAGGTATACATAAAAACAAGAAATGTAGATAATAAATCAAAAATCTACGTTTTTATGCTTTTGCTCTATCTCGCTGCCTTACGAGATATAGCGGTTTTAGAATTCATTGTCATCGAGTTGTGAGCTCAGAGTAGTTACAGCCAGATAGCTAATCGCTAAGAGATCGAAATTTGAATTGCTAGATTCCAACCGGAACGACAGACAGCCAAACAAGATAATTATTAAACTTAATAAAAACTTGGTAAAATAAAACCTCCTAATTTCAATAAAAAAATTCGATTTACGTATTCTGCGATAATCCGTCACAAAAATATACGAATCGTGTGTGAGTAATCTATCAATAACTAAATGACACTAACGTCTTACGTCACTAACAGACGATTTATAAACCAGCTATAATCTTTAAACTGTGACTATTCTAAGTCCGGTATGGGCCAATCGAGCCCTTTGACATGGTAATTAGGGACAGAGGGTCTAAAAAATTTTTACACTACACGACGACAAAGTCCGGCAATTTTATTCAGCATTTCGTTTGATCTTGTTTTGGTTTATGTACATTTTGAATCAATTTGTTGATTAAAAATTCTCAGGCAATAACAGTTAGTGGGGTCCTAGTAGTCTCATATCAAAGTGGTGCCAGTGGTGTGAAATTTAGCGTAAGTTAAAACTGTTACTTAATTAACGGCATTATATTATAGGTATTTGCCGAATTACAATCACAAGTCTATTAAAGCCTATATATTTATTTCTGTTATGGCATAGGATTCACCAGGCATTTATTAATTTTATTTTAATAATACGGCACGACAAGTGGAACACGAAGCTCATTATCAGATTGTAAGTATGACGTCAAATTGTGACGTTATCTATCCTACTAATTTGCATGGGAGTGGTAAAGCGTTTTCTTTGATGCCTTATTGTTTACTTCCTGTACTTTACTTATGAACATGTAAGCATAAATTAATTAATTAAAAATATAATGTTTTATTTAACATTATTTAGGATATAATGTGCACTAACCCTTCACAAATAATCTTTTTTGCTGTAGATTGTAAAACGATAAAAATAATTGCTCTACATTATCCTCTATCTTAAATTAATAATGTCATAAAATATTACTGCATCATCAAAAACCCAACACAAAAACCCACATCCTGCCAAAACCAGAAATAGATTCAAGTTCAAGAACTGGAAGCACGGAATATATTTTTGACAGTACAAACGATGTCAATAAAGCCTCGTCTATGTGTTTAGTTTTTGAAATATGTAGTAATGAATGAAAAGTAACGAATGTACTTAACTGACTACAAATTCACTTAGTATTTGTTAAGGCGTTGGAGCTTACAAGATTATTAAAATGATGAATGGTTTCAAAATATTAAGTTTTAATTATTGTCAAGGAGTTAAATAAATTATCACTCTAGAGTTTTTTTTAACTCATGTCACATGAAACTAGGTTTCTTTTTTTTTTCGGAAGCTAAAAAAGCTTGGCTTAGCTATACACTGATAATGATATGTTTAAGCATAAATAATTCAAATATTTATACATTTGTAATAGCTGTTCTACAGCGGTCTGCGGTAACAAGCTACTTACTGTTTTTTTTTTTCGAAATGAAATAAAAAATATATTATCCTACTTGCTAGACCTAATCCAAAGGCGAAGTGGCTATACTGCACAAAATCATCTCTTATCGTCTTTAAGTTGTCATACGCCTACAAGAACTGCGCCCAAGCATTAGCAATTTGATTACATCCGAGATTACAACAACGCCCTCTGGAGAGCTAGTAAACGTCACGTAGCGAGTGTAGCGACACGCGCTTCGCATCTTAATGCGAAACTGGAATGTCCCTTTGTACGCTGAGAGATGGTCACTCTAGTTATGTGTTGAATGCGTGATGAATTTCAGTAGCTTTGTTTTATTTAACTATTATAATACAAAGCTCATCGGTGAAAAATGTCCCAATTGTTTTATAATTTATGTGTATTGTTTTACTAATAAAATTTATTAGTTAAATGCATCATGTGACTAACTTTAATCGCATACCATTCAAAAACTGGACTGGATGAAACATACCTGCAACAAAAAAGAAGTATAAAAATTACGTTACAAATTTATATTTTTTATCTACAAAACTTGCAACTTTGACAAGTTAAAGATCATAGTTCAAGTTGTTGATATAGGTACCTATAAAACAGATCATAAGTAGTGAAAAATAGGTCAAAACTATGTATGTATATATTACAAAACTTTGAATGTAATAAACCGACGAGTCACCCGACAAATAAATGTTACTTAGTATACTTCAGGCAAATAAATATCATTTCATTTCATTTTTTTCATTTCATTTCATTTACCTGGATACTTCAAAAATATCAAATTTCACGTCAACAAGGCAACAGATTATTTTAAATACTTGTAAATAAAAAAGCTGCTTAGGATTTAAATACATTTAGAAAGGTTAATACTAAAAATTAAAATCGCTACGTCACGACAAGCTTTCAGATGTATCGATAAACTAACACCAAAATCAAATCGAATGAGAATAATCGATTACATAAAATACATTGAATTTTGTACTCTATCCTTTGTAGACAAGACTTATTTTTAAAGCTTTAGGATATCGTCGTCGGATTCAAAATAGCGCTATCTCGAGAATAATCAGATTTTTTGTATCGTCTTATGTCACTGGATGCTGAGACGTTGAGATAAGCCGAGGTTTTTGCTATTAGCTTTTAAATGTTACGTCGGGATGAGATTACTTGAATGTTTATCAAAATTGGTTGGTATTTTGTTATGTCACTTTGTTGTGACATGTGTATTTCTTCGGGAAAACACAACTGTGGTGACATAGTCACACAGTCACAATAAGCATAGATAATGCTTATTAGGTTTTGCTGTAATTAAGTAGATTTTTGTGCAATAAACGTACCTAATGCTTCCTTTTTAATCTATTCTATTATTATATTATTCATATTTGTCATTTAAGGTTTAATTCATTAAATTTACTATGTATAATCTGTTAAAAATATTAGAAAATTATTGTAAGTATTTTGCATGTCGACTACCGACGAAGTATCTTATACTATAATAATATAAGACCTTTTAATAACTATACTTCAGGCAAATGAATATCATTTAATTTCGTTTTTAAAAAATACTTACAGCTCATTCATATTTTTATATTACATCATGGCCACCCTAAACCAAGAAGAAAAGTTTTTAAATAGTACTTGTTTCGATAATTTATCGTTAAATAGATTTTACGATTATTCTTATGTGCTACTTATCAATATGTATACAAAAGGCTTAGACTTGTTTCGAGGGTACATTTCACGAAATTCAGGCACTACTAAGAAAGGAATTTTGTTAATTCGCAACGCAACCAAAGATGGAAGTCTCAACCAATAGCTATAAGTATAAATTATTTTAAAAAATCAGACAGAACTGAGAACTTTTATCTTAGAAAAACATGTTTAGGTCTTTGCAGAATTCGCCATTTACACACGCACTCGGCTATTCTTATTTAAAAACCCACCCTTACAATATTATTTTTCAACGATCTTAACATAGCATTAATTAGTGTAAGTGGTCTGTGACCGTTCTGATTAAAATAAATAAATACAAAATACAAATAGCCTAACATCAAACTTGACGCATAGACTTTAATAAAGAATATATCGAATGAGAAAGGTCAAGATGGATTGTGAATTAATTCGAGCTCATATCAAAAGGCGTGGCGACGATGCTACTGCGATACGCAAAATGGCCGCACTGCGAATGTTCATTAAAGATTATTTATCGCATAATAAGGAGTTATGCCGCAGAATATAATTAATTATAATTATGGCAGTAGCGCTAATGTAAGGGTGAGGACAGAATGCAAAAAACTTTACAGGTACACCGATAATGTTAGGTTGTGGATACAATGGCGAAGATAGCGCCATGTTTTTTACAAGTTGCGTGCCTGATCATCGCAATATACTTTGTTCCTGATTGTCTGTATTTATATTGTTTATTTATCGTAATTTTTAATCTACGTGCTTGTTACTAGTTACGAAACTAATTATAGGAAGGCTGTTAATTAATGTTTTGCATGAAAAACTGTTAGGCTTTTATTGATGTTTTTCAATTTACTTTCTAAGCTTGTTAAAGAAATTGCCTGCATAAGTCAGTATCAGTCAGTCAGTAAGTAAGAAGTATTATCTACTTTTAATAGTTTTTCCGCAGATGCAGGCGGGTTCTTGAGTGGAGCCCGAGTATCGGTAAGCGTAATGTAGGGCGCCCTCCATGGGCGGAGGCCCAGGTGGAGTGACGACGTACGAAAGGTAGCCTGTAAAAAGTGGATGCGGAGAGCCGAAGACCGAACTCAATGGCGCGTTATGGGAGAGGCCTACGTCCAGCAGTGGACTAAAGTGGACTGATGATGATGATGAATATTTTTTAACGTAAAAGATGATAAGATTTTTCGTAGTTAGATAGATCTCCTTTATTTTAGGTGCCACGGTTAACACCACTGTTGCAATATAGCCGAAATGTCAGGACATAAATCAAAAGTTAAACGCGATATGACCAATCTACATAAAAAAAAACTTGATAAGAAGCAGGCGTTTGCTGATATTAGGAAATACGCTACTTATTTGATTTTTTTTTCAATCAAAACGGTAACATGGCAGTTATATGAATTAAAGATTAAATTACATTAAAAAATAATAAATTCGTTTTCTGATACTTATTAGGAAATATGTTTTCTGATACTTATTAGGAAATATGGTGCTTATTTGTATTTCTTTTAATGACATAAATGAAATATTAAATTACATTTGAAATAAAAAAAAATATATGTCAAAAACAATGCATTAGACTTAAACCCAGCACCTTAACGACTCTTACAAACAACCTTAACAACACTTATGCCTACTTGCACCAAACAGTCAAAGTCCCTAAGCAATTACTTTACTCGCTTGATGGTTCTTAACTGTCCAGACCTGACCGTTAAGAACCAAGCGAGTAAAGTAATTGCTTAGGCACTTTGAAAGCTTGGTGCGAGTCGGCATTAAAGTAAGCTTAAAAACAGCACACGCAAAAGTGACGCCAAAAACTCAAACCCCGAATAATACAAAAAGTAGCAGACAGCAAATCTCAAACAACACATCGAAGCTGTAATCCCCCTTTTCACCCTCCCCTTAATCACTGAAACCGTCGCTAAAAGCCTCCCGTCTACGTATAAAATATTCATAGCATCTGTCTGCCCCGCTTAGCTCTCAAACTCAAATCTAGGTGTAGGTAAAGGTGCGAGGTTTTTAAAGGAAGTAGGTGACTCTTTGAAGTTGAATGTGGGTGACTGGGCCCGTCTTGTTTAGTCGTTTATCATCCCCGCTTCTAAGTTTTAAAGATTCAGACGTTTGGAACTAGGTTTGTGTGGGTTTGCATGGATGGTGTTGAGATAAAAAATAACTGTTTTTTTATTTTTATTTTTTGGAAAACTTACATCTAGATACACGATTGATTACAAAGATCCCGATTGACAATCGCGCGATCGCGCGACGCGACGCGATGCCAATTGGGACGCCTATTTGACGTTAGTACGTTTGATCGCGTGATCGCGCGAAC
This sequence comes from Lobophora halterata, assembly GCA_932526365.1. NCBI lineage: Eukaryota > Metazoa > Arthropoda > Insecta > Lepidoptera > Geometridae > Lobophora > Lobophora halterata. The sequence continues at coordinate 4,940,347 of OW052026.1, forward strand.
TTGCGATGGTCGCGTCATCGCGTTCTATTAGGACACTGCCTAAGAGATTTAGATTCACGCTTCATAAGAGTTCACGAAAAATTGTTATAATCGGGATGGGTTATTCAGTGTGTATGTTTCTTCAAAACGTCATACAAATTTTCGACTTCTCTGTGACGGATACGATACGAAATTGTCAGAATTATTTGTGATACTTCTTCTTCTTTGTGACAGTAAGATCTTTTTTTTTTTTTTTTTTTCGAAGAACCTAAGTTCTTCGGTTTTGGCTTCACATCAAAGGTATATAGCCAGTGTCAAGTAATTGGAGAGATTATTTTGTCATAAGTCAGAGTCGTTAAGTCAAGTCATGCCCCTGTAAGTAGTGGTGGTTGCGACTTTACTAGAGGCTTCTATGGAGTTTTGGAGGCAACACGAAAAGTCCACCACCGTTTTTACACATAAAGACTCAAAGTTATACAAGTTTTGTCAATCAATTTAATGCCGCCAATGCGCCATTTTTCATGTTCCCAGTAAGATCTTTGTTATGTATATTTTCATCAAAGCCGTCACAGAGAAGATAACAGTTTGTCCGACGTTTTGAAAAATTTCATACTACTGATAAATAATAGTAGGGATTTCAAGACTTTTTTCCCAAAATCCCAACTAGAGATGGCTAGAGGGGATTACACTGTTCTTAAAATGTTTTTTGGCAAAGACGTAGGGTTTTCAAAAAGTCTAATACTAATTTTTTTTTAGCAATTTAGTAGTTTTGACGTGATATAGTAAAATACTAACGCATGTCCATTTAGACGGAATCCTGCATGGAACACCTCCTAACCCTTACTAGCACAGTGTTGTTCTAGGCAACATAATACGAGGCATAATATGCCTAGCCTACATTGACAGACCATAGAGCCCAGACACCAAGTCTAGCCGGAACAGGTAATCCACTTCCGGTTGTCAAACTATTCCGCTGTCAGAATAGCAACTACTTCCGGTACGTTCCACTCCCGTCGGTGCTTTTATGGTCAGCGTATTGATATTACAGATCGTAACCGCTTATTGATGTATCGGCGTCTCTAAGACTTCAACACGATTTGTGGTTATGTGTAAGCATTACTGTGTTCCGGTTTTGATGGTACAGTACCATTGCAAGTGAAATTATTGGGCTTTCCAGGGTAACTATAGCGTTTTTTTTATAAATTGTAAATTATTTCTTCATCCCTTTTTTTCTTGACTCTTTTTTGTACACTAAACCATATTGTACCGGCACGTTTTTCTGTGAAATAAACATTTTTTTACAGCTAAAAATATCTATCATCACATAGATGCTCTTAACTCTTGAGTTTGCTATCACTTATTGGCGCTGTTTAAAATCATCATTAGCCTATCGCAGTCCACTGCTGGACATAGGCCTCTCCCAATGTGCGCCATCACACTCTGTCTTTGTCGCAATTAACTGTGAGAAATAACCAAAGATTATTGTCATTTATACTTTACTATTTATACACTATTTTTATTCAATGCTGACTAATACGCTCCGACACAATAATGCCTCATTTACACTCGACAAAAAGACGCTTTCTAAATTTAAAATGATGACAGCTTAAAATGGCACGCGATCTGGATTAAGGGACGTCCCGACTCATTAGTGCGACGCGCACGCCGCCCGTCCCGTGAGGCACACGACTGTGAAGTTTAGTGGAGGCTTAACATTATGACAAGTGAACTTACGTTCTTTCATTTATGCCGGTTTTTTTTAATACAAAATCAGTGCTATGTAGAAAAATAGCTCACACTAGTTGACACCCGCAACTTCGTCTGCATTTCGAATAAACAAAATTCCTTTCTTATTTCGTGCCTACATTATTTACGAACAAACCCTCCGAATTTCAAGTTTCTACGACCAGTGGTTTGGCCTGTGCGTTGTCTGTCAGTCAGTCAGGGCAAAGCGTTTTATAAAACATAAATAATAAAACTATACATAAATGTACAGTGATGATGATTGATAACCAAGAATGGATAGATAAATGTTGACAAGACAAATGCTTCTCTTTAATTTCTATACCATGAAGCCGGAGGAAGCACAATATGTCTGTAAATATCACTTCCTTAATTTAAATCCATCAAGACGTCAGGCTACAAGAGCAGCTAAAAACTCAAGACTGCCATGCATTACATACTTACAAAAAAAAATACTGACAAATGTAAGGAACGGGCATAACTGTCTCATTATTGTCGCATCGATGCGCGCACGCCCTGTGCCCCTGTCTGTAGCACGCGCGTGCGAGCGACGAGTGTGTAACCGGCTTAATGTCTTCAAAAATTACTTATGAATTTATAAAGGATCTTATTAGTTGAACTGAAAGACTGGGTAGGATGCTATGCTGATAAGATGATAGTAATTGCTTTTCCAACACAGCAAGTTATCCATTACAAAACTATTAAATATCAATGCTTAAGACCACGAAGTTCCATCGAAGTTGATTTCGCGGGAAGTCGATGGAGTCTCATGAGAATCCAGCAGTTGACGACCAAAAGGTGCAATTATGATTATATGCTTCATATTTCAAACTAGCTGTACCCGCGACGAATTGTTTGTTGTCGATGTTGTTTGTTCCACCCGCGGAAGAAATGTCACAGTATAGCAAAGTGTCAGTACTAAGCAAGTCAATCAAAACTTGCACATTTTCAAACCCTCTTTTTAACCACTCAAACATTGAATTTAGTAGAAAACTGAAAAACTTAGCGGTATTTGTCTTCGGAGGTTATAAAAATGCAACTTTCAATTAAATATTGTGTTTACCTGAGGAGATAGGGTCATTCAACTTTTGGTCTTATAACACCTTAAATCCGTACTTTTACATACTTTAACTTTAATTTTGAAAATCGGTGAAACCCGTATCTAATTATTTGTTTTGTAAAATATAATTCCAAAGTTTGAGATAGATACTCATAAAAAAACTGTTTCCATACAAACTTTAAACTTTTATATCTACCCTCTGAAAAAATGTAGCGTAATATTATATAGCCCATAACCATTTCAGGCTTAGTAGCTATGATATCATAAATTTTCAGTTAAATCCGTTCGGTAGTTTTTACGTGATGGACGAACTCACAAACCTACAAACAAACAAACAAAGTCTTCCAATCAAAAAAAAAAATTGGGGCATGTTAATTAATCTCGTCTAAACACGTATCCATCAAAAAAAAACATATGTACAGAAATTCGGGGTCTTCTGCTTTATTATATGTATAGATAGATAGATTCTCCATACGAGACATACGAAAACTACCCAAAAAGTTCTCATTGCAAATTCTTTTCTTAAGGGTTAAAAAATAATAATTATAAAAAATAAATTATTAATAATATTTTGCATTCTCGATGGGGCAATTACATCGCATTGAATTAGGGTGAGAGCACCCATTGCCGGCATGTCACCTGAAGAAGGCGCGTGTCCTATACAAAGTACACTTTTTTTACGTATACAATGTGCGTTCTTCATTACCCGTGCACGCTACCCTGGCACTGACACGTGAATCGAACCCTGAACAAGACGTCAAAAAGGGCAATTTGCTGCCGCTCCAGCGGAGTACTATAATAATTATGTGGATTTTATTAAGCGTTTCATATTCGGGAGTTATTGAATGATAAAGGGTGCCTTTATGACATTTGAAATGTTTATTGCAATTCAATTGGTATCGAGAGCGGGATCGTCTTTTGAAGCCGCATAATTCAAATGTGTTGCTATTTATTATCTTACTTCTTGCAAAATAAAAAAAAATCCTTTATCATCATACAATCTGACACGGCGTCCAATAACAAACATCGATTTTTAAACAAAAATTGAGAATTGAAATTCAAAAGCGTGGAAATCATTAAGCTCTTTTGTTCTATTCATCCAATGGAGTGATTTATTCAGTGGCATCGTACCATTTCTAATAGCTCCAAATCGAATTCCGCGTTCACTAACAGATGGGCCCGACCCGAGTACAAATTCGTCGGACCGATGACAAATTTGCGATATTACATGCGGATTAATGTCCACGCTCAGTTTTTTAGGGTTAAATTGTCTTTTCTGGATCACCCTTGTACATTTTTTAATCAGTAACTCCAGTCAAACTTCGACTCTACACTATTGGATTACGGTTGATGTTCGCTTGATTCCGAATGCGTGGAATATCATTTGTTCTTCGGGAAGGACGTGAGATCGCAAAGGGTGATTCCCCACACTAGATTCCATCCGTACGATGGTTATCATAATCCCTGCATTGACATGATGTGATGACACATGTCGTGTAGTCGTGTTCAAAAATGTCGTTTTAAAAATGCGAGCAGGATGCTGCCTAAAATAAGCTAAATTCACTCTTATAAAAGTAGTCATAGAGTTGTTTTTTTTAATTTAAGTTAGATAAGTTTGTCCTGGGAAGGTTTGTGTGGACAGTTGACAATGTTTTATTTTGAAGATCGATTTGAGCTTACTCTGTACTGGATATATTTGCTTAGTCTATTTGCTTTTCTTGTGTCAAGAGCAAATTTTGTTTACTTGCCATCGATTTTTTTTAATTTCCCATTGACGATGAGTGCTTTAAAACTAATCAAAATTGATGTGTATTTGATGATGTTATTCTATTCATCATATGAATAAATTTGTTTTGTAATAAAATCAATCAGCGAAGATATTTATTTCATGACAGGCATCAATCCATGATCGAAAAAAAAATCAAAGAGTCAACAATCATACTCTTTTTGCAAATCAATGAATATAATAACCGTAGATTAAAATGTCCAACAAAGGACTAAGGGTAGCAATACCGACAACTACCCTAGTAATTACTACAAACTGCAGAATCATAGGAAATTACAGGATTCTAAACAAAAGCCAACCCTCTGGATTTCTATAAAAAAATCTATAAGACTAATGGGGACAAATTTTAATATGGGGTGGGGAACAATTGGATTTTTAAAATGCTCAATGGACAGTCTCAGAAGTGGAGATTTTGAGATAAAATGCTGTTTGGATTTTTGGGGGTGGGAAATCATAGTAACGCGAGACTTTTGATTTTTTAAAACTCAGATAAAATATAATATCAAACAATATTACAATTTTTCTTTATGGATATGGCTATTAGCTTATATATAGGAGTTAACTTATGATTTTTTATTCCGACTGCGGCCTCGACAAATCTTAATTTTTTATGACATCTGAATTCATCTAATAAAAATGAACTGAAATTTATTTTGCCTTGATTGACACATGCAAATAAGTAAATAAAAACTAATAGGCATATGTAATTCTAAACTTAACTTAAATATAGGACCTAACCCAACTTATTTATGAAATGCCGAAGCCAAAAAGTGACGCAACTCAACGTTACAATAGCACATACATAGACGTAATTTACTCCGAGAAATACACTACTTTCTCAAGCATATTATATGGACGACCTAGCATGAAAAGTAGCTTCTTCTTATCGTGTCACTAGTTATTTCGAACCAGGGTGGTGAAAGGATTTTAAGTGCGCCTCCAAGAGGCTCCTTTCGTGCACTGTGAAAAGTAGCTACGCTTATTAGATAATAAAGATAACATTGTATTTAAAATCTAAGTCATAAGTTTTAGTCGTGATGAGTCAGAAGCCCAACCACAGATCGTGTTCCTACACGTACTTAGCCTATTTACATCCGTCTGCGATGTTTCCACCTCCGATCTGACAATTTTTTGCTCATAAATTTTAATGGCCCCTCCAAATCCATTAAGCACCCCGTGGTATATTAATATCCATCGAATCCAGAATCAAAGGTCCACAAGCCAGTCCCACAGGAGCCATGGGTCTAATGGTCGATGGACAAAGAGGATTAATTCTGATGTTGTCATATCTAAGACCTTTTATTACCATTATGTTACTGAATATAAAGAGGCGCCATAAAATAATTCAGGTTTCTGGATTAGCGTGTGCCAAGTCTAGTGAGACCTAACAGTAGCCTTCAAGTTTTTTTAACGAAAAATGAATAACTTTTTTCTTAAAAAGAACAAGAATCTAAAATATATTTATAAAATCACACAATAAAATAGGGGATATTCTGTTGAAACTAAAACACTTTTTAGCTATTTGCTTAGTCATAGCTCTTGGTTTAAAAAGTTAAAATCCAGAAATGAAATTTGACGACACGGATGGTCAAGTGGCAAGTGTGTTAGACTGCTACGCTAGCAGTCGCGGGTTTGCTTCCCACTCAGGACAAATGTTTCTGTGATGAACATCGGTGTTTGTCATGACTCTGGGTGTTTTCTATGTATTCTATGTATTTATTTACCAAAAAAAAGTATAGAGTACTCTATCAGTTATCTGACATCATTATTTTGACATAAAAAACTAAACTACTGAACCGATTTTGATAAAATTTGTATGGGACCAATCTGAAAGTATATTTCTTATTTTTTTTTTTTAAATCGGTTCAAAAACATTAGAAAAAAAAAACATTCAACCGAATTGATAACCTCCTACTTTTTTGAAGTCTGTTAAAAACTAGAATATTGTGTAGCGCCTCAACATCACATACTACATTTTATTTTTCTTTTTTTTTCTTTTAAAGAACCTAAGTTCTTCGGTTTTGGCTTCACATCAAAGGTATGTAGCCAGTGTCAAGTAATTGGAGAGATTATTTTGTCATAAGTCACGAGTCGTTAAGTCAAGTCATGCCCCTGTAAAGTAGTGGTGGTTGCGACTTTACTAGAGGCTTCTATGGAGTTTTGGAGGCAACACGAAAAGTCACGTTTTACAGCATTACACTATTCACCAACACTCATACACTTTCACGAGCACTTAATGGATAAAAAACCACCGTTTTTACACTCAAACACTCAAAGTTATACAAGTTTTGTCAATTAATTCAATGCCGCCAATGCGCCATTTTTCATGTTCCCGCCAAAACTCCATACTACATTTACTTGCTGGATAATGTTGACGTGTCAGTCTTATATCGGTTTTTTGTCTGTGGTTTTTACGCGTGTGTGGTCTATTATACCGAAGATTATACCACAATAATAATACCTTGTTAGCTTTCTGAGAACCGATGACCTATTTTGAATAGCGTTCGTGACATAACGATGTCTCATTTCTAGGTAACAAACTTCGTTAAGGTAATCAATAAATTAATGAGTATTCTAAACTAAAAAACCGTGTTGGCCGAGTGGGAGGTGCCTCGACTTTCGATCTAAAAATGTCGTGGGTTCGAACCCGGTCGTACATCAATGGATTTGTCTGTTCAAAAATATGTGTGCATTGAAACACGTGCTTAACGGTGAAGGAAAACATCGTGACGAAACCGGCATGTCATAGAACCATAGGTGCACGAAAGTAGCCTCTTCGAGGCGCACTTGAAATCCTTTCACCACCCTGGTTCGAAAGATAATACGAAGAATGAGCTTTCGAGACTGACCATCAAAATGTCTCAAGGTGGACGAGCGCAATAGCTGTGATGCACCGGCCTATGGGAATCATAGACCTGTAGGACTGATAAGGTTATAACAATAAAACAAACATTCACAAAACATTCACATACTCACACCCCTGCACTAGGATTCCCTGTGTCGAAGGTGGCATGGACACATACAACACATCACAACATCCAAGACCCGAGAACAAACATTTGTGTTCGTCACAAATATTTGCCCCGGCCGGGGATCGAACCCGGAACACCAAGCTTCGTAGGCAGGGTCACTACCAACTAAGCCACGGTGTCGTCAAAAAAGTCGTTTATTTCAGATACAAGTCCATAGCATTAAATAGCATTTAAAAATTATTTGGAAATAATATTCACGTCACACAGTACACAAAGTACGAAAATTGGTTGTCTGTAAAGTTGGTTTACGGACGATAGTTTAACGTGACAACGTCATAACCAGCGTAACGGGACAATGAGCGTTACCGGACATTGACGTCTACGTTTTCGTGCATGCAGCCGGCGTTCATCGATTTATTTGACGTAGTCACGTCAACAAGGTTTATCAATTATTGTTTGTTTTCAACAAATAGAGACATTTTCAGCGTGTTTGCCTTGCGGTAGAGCATTAATAGATTAAAGAAATAATCGTGTGTTCTTTGAATTTTGCTATAAATTCAAATATTTTTCCTTTCACATACAGCCGAATCGCTTGTAATTTAATCATTATCAAATTACACTTCATAACAAGGTAAGCACACCGATTACTGGCCCCTCTATATGCAAACATGTGCAATTACGGAAACAAATAATATTGAAAGAGTCAACAAAATAACAGTATTGGTACCTAATTGTAGAGTTGGTAAACAAGCAAGCGTTTCCCCATATCGCTTAGTTTTAATATTTAAAGACAAAGGAAAAGAAAAAATCTAGTCTAAGTGTTCAAAATAGCATATTATATTAATTCAGAATGTGATAACTAATGAACGACAATAGTAGATTATGCACTAAGGGGATAAAGCAGTGTCTTATGTCGCGGGTGGCATATTGAACCCTGAGCTAACAAGGGACTCAGTTATCTCCTGAGCGAAGTGAGGGAGTTATGTAGAGTCCTGAGTGACGCGAGGGTTTCAAGCTGCCCAAGACGAAGACAGGCTTTATCCCAGAGGAGCATACCCTACTTTTCACACCTTCTGTGAGGCAATAAAAATCCAGGGCTCCGGAGGAACTCAGGAGCCAACACCGTCTTTTGTTTCACAATCTTTAAAGTCGCGCCTTTTTTCTTTTTCTTATGAGTGGCCAGTTCGATTTTAGAACAAACCTTTTTACAATGCCATAAGGGCGTTCTTTTACTTAGAGATTTCCACGAGTTTCCATACGAATTTTACGTTCCAAATTCAAATCACATAACTACCCTTGGGAGTTTCATACAACATTACTTCCCTAAGTAGGTAATGCTTTGCTTTACCTTGATGATAGCATGATATGTAATTGGATATTGTCGAGCAGGTGGTGTGAAAATATTATTTATTGATTGTATTCTGCTTGTGAAATAAATAAAATAAAATAAAAACTCGTAAGTAGACTATTTTAGGCCGATATTTTATAAAACAAGCGCAATTTTCTGTATCCATTACTGGACATAATAAAAGGCCACTTTCAAACTTTTTTAGGGTTCCGTCAGTTATGTTGGTTTATCCGTTTGTCAGTTTTTATATACCTTCCATACACTACACGCTAAGTGCAATCGAGCCACTTAAGTCTTTCAAGACAGGCACGATTTTCAGTAGTGAAGAACACGAAGAAGAAGAAGAGATAAGTTCTTACTAGGCAAGCGTGCTACATCCTCGACCACACCGTCACTTACCGTCAGGTGAGGTTGCGGACAAATAATTGCTTACTCCAAAAAAAAAAGAGATGTAAACACTTTTGGTCGCAATGATTCAAAACCCTACCACAGTGCGTGGTATAGAGATAAGTTCTTACTGGGCAAGCGTGCTACATTCTCGACCAAACCGTCACTTAGCATCAGGTGACTTGCCTATTCCAAAAAAAAGTCATGTTAACATTTTTGGTCGCAATGATTCAAAACCCTACCACAGTGCGTGGTATAGAGATAAGTTCTTACTGGGCAAGCGTGCTACATCCTCGACCACACCGTCACTTACCGTCAGGTGAGGTTGTGGACAAATAATTGCTTACTCCAAAAAAAAAGAGATGTAAACACGTTTGGTCGCAATGATTCAAAACCCTACCACAGTGCGTGGTATAGAGAAAAGTTCTTACTAGGCAAGCGTGCTACACTACATCCCCGACCACACCGTCACTTACCGTCAGGTGAGGTTGTGGACAAATAATTGCTTACTCCAAAAAAAAAAAGAGATGTAAACACTTTTGGTCGCAATGATTCAAAACCCTACCACAGTGCGTGGTATAGAGATAAGTTCTTACTAGGCAAGCGTGCTACACCCTCGACCACACCGTCACATACCATCAGGTGGCTTGCCTATGATTATATATCGCAATGATTCAAAACCCTACCACAGTGCGTGGTATAACACGGACTTAGCCGTTTCATTTTCTTTTCCTCTTTTCATCATTTGCATTGTAAGGCGTGGAGGGTGCTTTAAAGAATCGATTCACCCATATTTGTAATTACGCCCGGCTGAGTCTTCCGCCTCTGCAGTCTCGAATACGATTCGGTCCTCCCTGGTCCAATTACTGGGTCCTCAAACCCTCCCCTCTCCTCATTTTTAGATCGTTTTAATGACCTCTCGAGCCTCGATGCTCATTTGTCGCGAGGGGTTGACATTTTGTACCACTCTTTATCCTGCCGACCACATTCATATCAAAATCTATTTATGCAAACATATGAAAAATGATTTTTACAAATAAATAAATATACTTTAAATGTAGGAAATCAAATAATTGATTTGAAATCTTTGAAAGAAGGAGACTGTTCCTTTTTTCGGAACATTGATAAAGAAAATAAGTTTTCAAGCAAAAATAATTCATCAGGACTACCAGCATCAATAACAAAAGGGAAAAGATGAAATATAAAGGACAATAATTTTTTTTATTAAAAAAAGACTATTGATAGAGTCCTGAGACTCAAAAGTAAGTCAAATTAAAAACAACAAATAAATACAACTTTATGTCTTCGATCATCATAATTCACCTGTCAAGAAAACCAACAAAGTAAGACCGCGCGCGAGATGGATCATAATTACCATAATTATAGGGTATTTTGATACTTGTTGAGTTCCCTCAACCACACGAACCGTCTAATAGCTTGTTAAATGCCCCTAACAAATAGAAATATTACTCATATCATAATCCGCATAAAAGGTTTAACCTGGCATAAAAAAAAACTACCCCGGGGTTACCACTGTGCAAATGCTTATACCAAATTGCCGATTAATGCACAATGGACAAGAGGTTTATAATACGTCATAATTCATGTTATTTTTTGAGGGGTAGATTGGATTTAATATTTTCATTTTTAGCAACAGTCAGTGTGAAATTGGACGCTCGCTTGAGGGTTGCGCTTAGGGTAGGATAGGGTTAATCCATACAAGTGGTTTCGATGAAGGGTATACGTGCACTTGTAAATTATGAATAATCCTAACCGCTTACAAGTATTTCGGTTGTGGAACCCTCGACGTGTTTATATGATACCTACTTGACATTTTTTTTTTAAATTACATAACCCTCTATATAATTGAATATGCAAATATTGCAAAAACAAATTCGTGTGTGCGTAGTGTATTCGTGTGTCACGTCAAAAACCAAAATATTTCATAAAAAAATGTAAGAGAAACCTTAGTTTTGAGATATTTTACAATAAAAAACTGCAACTCAACTCTATAAAATCATGCAATAAAAAAATGCAAAACTAAGAACGTATGTAAAACTTGGGATTTTAAAGAAAATTTTTAAAATCAGATGGAAAAGCTAGCACAATGCTATTGGAAACGAGATTAGGTCTGGAATCTAAAATCTAGACGACCCCCACACTCCGAGTAGGGGAGGTAGGGGATAGCGGGCCAGGTGGGGCGAAATGGGACTTTCTAGGCAATTACGATCCGTTGGGACGCGGATCGCTCGCTCGCTCTACAATCTTATTGAATGTGTACTTGTGTTCGCTTTGGTTGAGTTTCATATTGAAGTTAGTTATGATTTCTCATTTCTAAAGAAGTATTATAATTAAGGAGTTACGTTGCTTTTTGTCGTAGTTTTGTTTAGATGTTTTATTACGACGGTATCATGAATTTTATGTTAAAGTTTAAGCGTTTTATGATTAATATGTCTTATTTATGATTTCAAAAAATTGCACGTTAGCAGAGATAAAAAAATTAAAAAAATCTTTAAATAATTTTTTGACAATACAAAGCATTAAATTCAATAATACTTTAAATAAAACAGTATTGTGCCAAGTAAATTAAAAAAATGTTTTTTGTCTTAAAAGGTTATACAAGCTTTACATTTTCGTCTCTACAAAAAGGACATCAGCGCGCGTCTGCACTGCACGTAACGACTTTTCCATACCACTGTACGCACAATGAGATATCCTACAAAGCTCTCTGAAGGGTGCCGCCTGGGTTGACGCTTTTAAAAGTATTACTCCCCTTGCCCCGGCCTCCCCTATGAATAAGGTTGTCAAGTGAAAGGAACAATTTTAACGAATTTAAAATATATTTTTTTTAATAAAAATCATTGTTTATCTTGGAATTAAAATTATTAAAAAATCAAATTCATCTACACGTTTCTATAATTTTGAGTAAAAATTAAGGTATCTGTAGTTTAGGGACCGATCCCAAATAGAAATGGGACTTAGGCCAGGAGAAGAAGAAGAGTAAAACTCATCAGTACCAAGAGCGGTTGCCGTAATTTTTGAAACATTCCTTAGAGAACAAGATGGTATTTCTAGTTTACATTAAGCGAAGAATCCAAGCGACTGTTTTTTCAAATTCCGACTCTTTCAGTTTTAAAGGGAAAACCGGCTCCTATTCTCTACGGGCAACCCTATCACCTCAACCCTTGCGTTTGATTATTTTATAGTGGGTAGTTTGATATTGACTACCCTGAGGGAGGTATGTTTGCTCGGTTTCTGGAGTATCTAGAGTGTGTCAGCGAATTGTTGTACTAAAAAGATTTGAGATGGCACTATGAATGAGACTTCATAGAAGTGTCGTCGGTGTCATGACACTTTCAATTGTTTTTTCGGATGGTTAGAGAATAATGGGGATTTTTGGTATACAGGGTTATTTGCAAATTACTGAAATTCAATATCTATATAAATGAGACTTTATGAGACCTTATCGAAGAGACGTGATGACACATTCAATTATTTTTCTGTGAGTAAAAGTATAGGAATAGGAATTAGGAAAGGAAAACCCCCACTGGTTTTTGGTTTACAGGGTTTGGTTTGAGTTAGAGTTAAAATAGATGATCTTCATACAAAAGGCTTTGCCGAACTAACGGATAGACAACGCACAGCCCAAACCATAACTTAAAGACTTGAAATTTAGGAGTTATATTGGTCAGGTAATAAGTGTTTAGAATTATTTTTTTCGACAGAAAACCAAAGTTTAAAGATACGACACGTGTTTCGCCTCTACACGAGGCATCATCAGGAGGTGTGGACTCGCCGAAGTTTGAAACAAGACTCTCGTTTGTCTCGTTTGTTTCGTTTACTAAATATATTTATATAATTTGTTGATATTCATTCCAGATTTTTGTCAATTTTATAATTAATATAAAAACGTATTATTGATTAAGGTCATAAACTTATATTGATTTAGGATTATACATATTTTATTAGTAATCGATAAGATCTGTCTGATAACAGGAAACCCCCAAATAAATACATATAAAATTACGTGGCAAGATTGACAACATGTCCCACGTCCCACATACGTCTTAAAAACGCAATAACTATTATCTCATTAACATTGTGCTCTAGCGATAAGACAATAAAATACAAACAATTAACAATTGAAGTGATAACGATCTAGGCGGCATTATCAAAGCGTTTACAATACGTATTGAAACTAAAGCGAGCCGCCGCGACGTATTCAATATTATTGGTACTTCCGATTTTGGTGGAGAACACAGACTGTGGCGGGTACAATGGGAAGACAGATTTGTAGACACGAAGAACGTTTCCAAGGGAATAAAGCTATAATAGATTTGTTGATAGGTGCCTTGAGGTCTATAGGAAGGGAGAAATACATGAAACTTCCATAAGATTATGGACAATATGGATATGAGAAGAGGACAACCTCTCAAGAGAATACAAGTATCTTTTAAAAAAAGTTAAAACCGGTGTCCATTAATAAAAAAATATATTATAATATAATTAATGCATTGATTGATGACGACACGATTTGTTGAGTGTGGCAAGTGTTTTGGACTGCCACGCCGGTGTCGCCGGTTGGGTTCGATTGCCGTTTCAGGACAAATATTTGTGTGATGACTGATGACCATCGGTGTTTGTCCTGAGTCTGAGTGTTTTCTACGTATGATATTATGTAATTATGTATTTTAAAAAAAATATTGTTCTGTCAATTATCTGGTTCTAATAGTACAAGCTTTGCTTAGTTTGGAGCTAGATAGTGTTATGTGAAATGTCCAAAATATTTATTTATTTATCAACGCTTTTATCAGAAAGTCAGAAACCAGACTGTCAATTCAAATATAGTAACTTTACATTGAATTCTATTTCTGCAAGTGGACTCTTCAATTTCTTCTTCATCATCATCAAAATCGCTACCGCCTTGTGGCACACCATCATTAGTCATTGTAACAAGTCATCAAGTTCAAGGTTGATGTGGACTTCCGGCAAACTGAAGAATGAGGGTAGAATACTTAAACGACTAGATTGAGTATCATGATGATAAAGTGCTCACTAGTTTCCTACTACATGTATAAATAAGTCCCAGCTGTGGGAATAGTATAAGGCTATTTACTTAATACTTTCGTTATTAATAACGAATCGAATAGACGTTTACATTGTGAACTGAATCGTGATTTAATAATACGATTTGTCTTCTGATTGTCGATAAATCAGTAAGTAACTTAATTATATATTTGCATAGTTGCTATGAAAATAAATTAAAATAGATAATGTCTCAATAATACAAATAAATTATTTAGATTAATATTATCTTTCAAGTACCCAACCAAGAATGAACAAGAACTTAAAAGCCTAGACGCCAATGCTACGCACTTGAAAAACTTCATTATTTGAAATCAGCAACCTTGCGAAAATGTAGTCAAAAATTTCATTAGACAAGGTTCTACTCGTAAAGTCGGAAAACATCCATACAAAACACTTTAAGCAGAAACCCCATACGCATCAAGTCCCAACAATGGGGGATATATCTCACAATCGCAGTAATAAAAGCACGGAGCGCCCACATTAAAATCTTATCCCTTTCTTAAATATAAATTCACGAAAAAAATAAGAGAAGAGAAAAATCTCCCCTCTATTATTCAGAGGAAAACGGTCCCCCACCACCCAACTGCGGACCCCAAAGAACAGCGCAAAGCAATCTTGACTCTACTACCATCTGCACAAAGTCACAATTGGCATGGCGAGCGAAAGAGGACAGTGGGGAAAACTGCACTCTATCCGAAAGTCTTAAAGTTGATTTTCGTGCAGTTTATTGGCGGCATAGAAATTGCGCCTTAGTTAGTATAGGATTTGAAAATGAGATGCAGCGTGGGGTGGTATGGGTCTGAGGGAGGATAGGGGTGCGTGGGGGTTCGAAACCCGAATAACCGGGGCGTGTGTAATGATTTTCCCGGCCAGAATTATGGACGGTATCGAACGATCGAGATATTCGGGATGTTCTTTTTAATGCCATTATAATGATTAGAGGAAGCTGCCGCTAACTAGATAAATCCGGTATTGTAGACGTCTTTGATGGCTATTTCTACGTCCGTCTGTAATACGTACGTAATAGAACCAAAATTTACGAAATTTGTCTTACATTTTCATGCGAGTCTAGACTTTTATAATTATGTCTGTCGGTAGAACAATCATATACTTATTTATAATGGTATGTCACAGATTTATGGATTGATTTTGAATGCAATATTTTAGTAGTGACAGCATTTCATAAACAACTTATGAGTGAAATTTCTGTCATTGTATCCACGACATAACGGTGCCAGATCCAAGATCTAGGCAGGGTGACCTGTCTCCTCACGCTTCGTCTCTGTGCCTACGTGTGCTCGATCGCTCGTGAGATTGACTGCCATGAGATAAGGTAAGGATGCTGAGGGTACTTTTAAATTTGCCTAGGATTTGAAGATTTCGCAATAAATGTGACTGTTTTAGGTGTGGTCTAGATTTTATTAGTTTTTCCTATTTTAGGATTTTACTTTTTTAAGTTAAATTAGAGGAGGCTTAAAATGTTAAAGCACTTGGAGACTAAAAAAAACTGCTATGCCAGTTTTCTTTGGTATGATTTCTTAAAATTGACAAGAAATAAGTAAATGTATAATTCTAATTCGTAATACCTTATTGTACAAAAATAAATCCATAAAATAGTTTTGCTTTATGTATGGATTGATTTGTTTTAAATATCAAGACATGTACAAAGGCGAGCTTAACAATTACCAGAGCCTTCCAGCATACCTCTGACAGAGGCTACTCCTAAGTACCTACTATTCAATATTCGACCAGAAGAGTATTATTAAAATTTTATAGCAATAGTATTATGTAATGATCGGTAACTCAAGGGCCACTCCTGATAACTAACAATAGTACAATTAGTACCTACAATTAATTAGCCTTATCGAAGAGCGACACAATCGTAGCGGAAAATTACGCCTTATTTATACACGACGCGTTACAAATTGTGCAATATGCATTGTACTCGTATTATAAACGAAGGATATATTTAAACCAAGGGGAATTATAATATATGAAATATAACGAATTTTTTCATATTTGTTCATTGACTTACGGCATCGCATTGTAAAAAAAATACAAAAGAATATGGCGAGTAGTTCATCAATGTTGCAGGAGAATTCCTCGTAGATATAATATCATTTATATATGAAAATGTAGAATTTCTCGAAGGTTGAATAAATTTTCTATACGATCACAGTCAGGCATTATAGGAAAATATTGTTAAAATATTTGATTCCCGAGACGCCAACGCAAGCGACCCCGAAATTGCCGGCCGCATTCACCCAGACAAAAGCTCTGGAATACACCCTTCGAGCAAAAAGAAAAGCATTTCCATCCCTCCCCATTCCTCATTTAAATTTCCCGCCCAGCGGGGGCGGCAATAGGGGCGGCTTCCGTACAACAGAGACGAAACTTAAAACCTAATAGAAAAGAATGAGACGGTCGTATGTCCACCTGTTGCGGTTTATGTTCATATTTTCGCGGCGATTTCTTTCCGTTTCTTACCGCGTTCTAGGATTTGAATGGTGCGCGTGGTGCATGCGTAACTTCTCTATAACGGAACAATATTGATACGCGAAAGGGGAGAATATGTTCGATTTTAATATCATAATAATATTAAAATTATTTTCTGCTATCATCAAAGTGTATTACTTCGATGCCAGCCATGCTGGAATCTTGTATTCATGTTATGTCACTATTACTTATTTATCCATACTAAAGAAAAAAAAAAAATTTTTACGCCTTTTTTTGCGGTTGTACTTTGTTAAGTACTTATATTTCTGCCACTGCTGGCTCATTATATGATTCAATCATAGTCGGAGCGAATTGACCTGACACTAACCTTTTGTTATTGATTGATACCACAATTGATACATATCGTGTTATTCATTACATTGCGTCGAGCCGTCACAAAATACGGCTTAGAGCAAAGCCACACTGCGTCATTGCGTTGCGTTGCGATTTGCGTCGCAGTTTAATGCTGGCATTTGCGTCGCATCGCTAGATTTGGACGCATTCAGTTTAAATGCCGGTACAAAACTGCGACGGAACGCAACGTAACGGAGCACTGTGTATTCGCTCTTTATCTTCAAATGCCACATTCGTAACGTTACCTTGTACTAAGAGTGATATGTTTGTCATAATTTAAACGATAAAAAATTGGTTGTCTGTTAAGTTGGTTAACGGACGATAGTTTAACGTGACTACCAGCGTAACAGGACATTGAGCGTTACCGGACAATGACGTCAACTTTTTCGTGCATGCAGCAGTTGTTCATCGATTTATTAGACGTACTGATAGACTCTTCTTATTTTTATAAGTTAAAAAGCCACTAAGTGACAATTGTAAATTAAAACTATTGAAGTCCAGCGCCACAGAATAAATAACACAGAAGTACAACTCAGGATGAAGACAGAAATAAAAACTGTTTGTATTATCGTTTCCGGCGCGTCCCGGGCAACACGTGGCGCTGTTATTACGAGGAAATAATCCAATAAAAATAGTATCTTGGATTGAATTACGATGTGGCAGACCGACTGCCGGTGCTCAGAGATGTTTGTGTAAATAAATATGGAGTTGAGACTCTGTATGGTCAGCGAATGTGGTCCAGTCTGAAGATAGATCGATTGTTTAACTGAGAATTCTGTTAAAGGTAGCTTATGAAGCTGAGTACTGCTGAGCTAGCCTTAATGATGTGTTATTTCTCTACCTACTCTGCATTTATATGAGATTGTAAATGATAAATTATGTTTTTAATTTCACGCACTAAAATAGTAGAAACAGAACACTGAGGAACTGCAGCTATTGTTAAATTAAATATTTAATTGAATCAATCAACTAGCATAGACGAGTTTTGCCCATCTTTCCCTTTTTAACATTTCAAAGTTATATTTAATTTACAATTCGAAAATTGCTGCTTGCTTACTGATATAATTTTAATACTATTTAGTGTGACAAATTTAAATTCGAAATCATCCAAAAAGTAAAAAAGTTTAATTTAGCATGGGTTTGACTAAGTTATGTATGTATAACTTCGCATAGATTTGACTAAGCTAAGTAGAACTTACGATTGCACATATTCGTGTTTTATACCTAATCATTTTCATAACAAAATTGTTTCGATTTGATTGACTTGACTAAGCTAAGTATAACTTACCATAGAGACGGGTAAGCCAGGGTGCGCTCCACCGTTGGGGTAAGGGTAAGGTGCCATGAGGTAGCCCATGTTGAAGCCAGCAGCGGGATGGTGCTCGAATTTACCTGCAAACGAAGGTACGTGAGTGCTGTTCAGGTGCTGTAGGAGTTTCATGCATCATGCATTAAACTGAAAATGTGATTTTTTATGTTTAGGTGTATTTAGTATAAGATTGATATTATTCAACGGTCTTTAATATTTTTGTGATCCAAGAAAGATTCCTGATTTTATTTAAATCATTGTCTTTTATTTCCTGAAGAAACAAATACTAATTGTCCTATCCTATATTGCTTTTTCTAACTGTACCAAACAATTGCATGGAGCAGTTAGTAAAGGAATATTAATTTATTTTAAAAGCCGTGGAGCCGTTGATAATCAAAGTATGAACCTAGTTTTTTTGAGAACAATGGACTCGTGGAGCTCCTGCGAATGAGCCTTAAATTTTATGTAATTTTTAGACACATTGATCGAGATCGAGATTATGAGAAACTTAAGCCATAAAAATTAAAAGAAAATTTGTATACTGTATTCAACAGTGAAGTATGTGACTCTACTTTATACATTCATAAAACCCGTCTGTAAGTAACCATACTTGTGACAAATAAATCATTAATGACGACACCGTGGCTTAGTTGGTAGTGACCCTGCCTACGAAGCTTGGTGTTCCAGGTTCGATCCCCGGCCGGAGCGAATATTTGTGTGACAAACACAAATATTTGTTCTCGGGTCTTGGATGTTGTGATGTGTTGTATGTGTCCATGCCACCTGCGACACAGGGAATCCTAGTGCAGGGGTGTGAGTGTGTATGCTCATTGTTCCTTCTTTAAATGTTATTTTAAGGGTAGCATTTTATCTATTATATTAGTTAAGCATGCGATGTTCAGAGAACTGAGACTAATATAGGAACCAAATTGCTCGAAGCGTGTATTTTTATGAGCATCTCAGCAGTGCAGGTGGTATAAGTCTCTAATAAGTAACTAGTACAATTTTATGGTACAATGTGTGCATCATTACAATCATCAATATAAATAAATGGCTTGATAATGTTTGGTAATGTCTATGTGTATATGTTCTAAACTGATGAATTTATTAATAATAGTTATAATCTTATCTGATACTCAAATTGTAATTTTGTTTTGCGTTTGTACGCGAATATTTTGTATGCCAGTTCTTGGTGAGACATGTATGTACATACTCTGTTACCTACTACCTAACCTACCGTGTTTCGTGCAAAATAAAAATCTTTATCTTTATCTTTGGTCCTGACTGACTGAATGACAGATAATGTACAGGCCAAGCCACTGAACGCTGAAACTTGGAGGATGTGTTCGTCAAAAGCTGAAAAGGAATTTTGAAAATACGCAACGCTAACCAATTTTTGGGCGACATCTTCTACGCAATAAAGCGCTTTTAAATTTGCACATATGTATAGTACAATGACACACGGCTTTTTTACACGCTACACGCCAGCGACTTCGCTTGTAGCGTGTAAAGTCGCCCAGTGTCATCGGCGTTTTTACAATCTGCTTTTTGACAATCCTTTCCAAACGCTACACGCTCACACGCTAGCTTTTAAAAACGCGTTGGCGTAATCAGCTGGTAAAAAAGCTTGTGTGTCATTGACGCTTTAGATTCTACATATTTCAATCCTTTTGTCATAAGAACTTGTCAATAAATTTAACATACAATGTTTTTGGGGGATTTGATTTTACTTGTTGGAGAATGGAGAACAACTTAAGCTTGGCTCTTTCGATTCTAGGTCACACAACATAAACCTAAGAACAATGCTTCTATTTACAAAGTACAGTCAGAGAAATAAACGCATGCTCTACCTACACCCAAAGGGTGGTAAGTACAGACGCGAACAGAAAATTATACGGCGACGAAAGTAATTTAGCTGTGTAATTGCGCGCGCATACCGTACGCTCGCGTAGAAAAAAGGGTTCTGAAGAATGTTTTTCCACCTAGCTAGAGAAAGTTTCTAAACACAATGAGTATTTTTCTTTGTTAATTAAAAACGGTGTTTGGAATAGTTTTTTCTCGCTTATTTAAATTAAACACGCGCAGCAGAACAAGAATACAAGAAAACTCACTTTATTGTTAACGCTTACCGTATTCGTCAGTTATCAATATAACTAATATCAATAATGTGACATTATCACATTAGGCCACTGATTTGAAATCACAGGTGACACAATCACCGGTGATTTCGCTGTTACAAAATGAAATCATATCACCATGTGACAATGAATGAATGAAGTAGCAATCATTTCCATGCTTATTGAAAATAAGTAAAACAATGATACATTAAATACTGTTTACGTTTTACCTTATCTTAGTTCGACGCGACTGTACCAAGAGAAACTCCAATTCCTACACAGATGTTTTATTTCGCTCTAGTTCAATGAACCCGACTAATAAGTTACTACAATTTACGATACGATAAATACTACTGAAGATAATTTTATCTGAACAAAACCACATATAATATGTGAAAATGGAGGAGCCACGGTTCGATGGTCCGGATTATGATGTCGTTTTCCCCGAAAAAAGATTTGAGATCTACATATATGGCTTGCCAAGACTGACCGTGGCTTGACACACTGTCGTGTGTCGAGATTTGCCTTGCAAGTTTCAGTTTTGTAGAGTTGTATTAAGTAAATTAATATTAAAAATGGTACTGTTTAAAAAAAACAGATTATTTATTTATGTTTTTTAATAAATGGGAATCTAAATAGAACCTTCAAAGGAAGATGGCGTCGTAAAACAATTTTGTTACTTTTTAAAAGTGGATAGATACGGTCGAGTACTCTAGTGACAAGCGGCAAGTATGTTTGACTATCACGGGTCGTGGGTTCGATTCCCGCTTCAGGACAAACATTTGTGTGGTGAACATCGGTGTTTATCTGAGTGTTTTCAACGTATGTACATACGTATATATAAAAACATAAATGTTACCTATCAGCTGTTATCTGAGCAAGCATTACTGTGTTCCGGTTTGAAGGGCACCGTAGCTAGTGAAATTACTGGACTATCGAGACTGACCATCAATGTCTGAATGTAGACGAGCGCTTTAGCAGTGTTGCACCGGCCCTTGTGAATCATAATTCTATGTAGCTGTTCTGGTCATGAGCAGGCGTGATCTCTTACCATCCGGAGAGCGCTTAGCCCTTTAGCTTAGTCTTGCCCATGTTTACATAAACAAAATATATGACCAATATCATTCGCCTATTCTCGTAGATTTCACAAACTAGGTACCTATAGATTTCTCAGAACCTCCGCGGCGGGCCACACACTCTGGTATGGACTACACGGAACCTATCCAAATATTGACCGGGGCGCGCGCCCGTGTAATGTGCAGTAACTACATCTGTCAACACGAACATTGCAATGTAATTTATTACAAGCTCCATATATTTAACTTGCAATGTTTGTATGTATGTATCGGGTCAAATCTTGCAATTGAAATATAAAGGAGTTATCCTCGACCGATTGAGATGAAATTTTGAAGCTTCCGTCGATTGGGATTGGAACCACGGTCCCAATTGACGGATAGATTTTATAATTTTTCTTCCGGCGATTGGGATCACCCTCGAAATGAATTAAAAAATCTATTGTTCAAGTCAGATTTAGCACAATCAAAGAAAAAGTATTTAGAACAAAACTTTTAAAATATTTACAAAAAAAAAATTTGTAAATAATTATTAGATGTTAAGGGGAATCCTCAAATCCAAAATAAAATGTTTCGGACAAATACTCAAAAAGTACGCCGTATTATAGTATTTCTTCGCACTATTCGTTTCTTCCATTTTTTTATTTTTTTTCGTCAACAAAAAAAATTAAAGGTTTAATACTTTAATTTAGATTTTATACGTGTTTTAAAATTAACCCTACTAACTTATAAACACGTATAAAATCTAAATTAAAGTATGAAACCTTTCACTATTTTTGTTGACCAAATCAAAAAAACATGGATGAAACGAATAGTGTGAAGAAATTACTATAATACGGCGAACTTTTTGAGTATTTGTCCGAATAATTTTGTATGGAATTCGGATTTGAGGAATAACCTTAAAAGGTGTCATCTTTGATTAACTTTGTTGTTATTATGTTCCTTAAAAAAATAATATTACAAAATTAAATGATCAACGACAACAAATTATAAAACATTCCTATGATATGGGTATCAAATGGTAATTCCCTAACGAATTTTCAGCTCTTAACGAACACACATCCTCCAAGTTTCAAGTCTCCACGTTTATTGGTTTAGCCTGTAGGCTGTCTGTCAGTCACTTAGTCATTCATTCATTCAGTCAGGACTAAACATTTTATACATACATACATATTAAATTGATGACTTTATGAGAATAAAATATCCATATGACCCTGATTCACCGACAAGATTGCTAAAAAGCAATAAACCCCATCAATCAGACGCAAAGATGCATTGATCATATAATTATCTTATTCATCCGAGGTAAAATCCACAGAAACGCCTCGGTAATTTGTCGCGACCGCAAACGAGTGGGTTCGAATCCGGGCCGCACAGGTAGCGTGCTTTTTATGTCCGCTCTTGACTCATAGGCCACAGATGATGTAGGAAGCAGCTAGGTCATATATTTTATGCATAGGTCTGTTGCCGAAAGCTGGCATGTACAACACATTCACACGTGCGCTTGTGTAGTGTCTGTGAATAAGAGCGCGGTGTGAAGTCGCACTACATGCGCATGTTGAAAAGTCTGTCTATCTCTTTCGCGCGTGCTCAAGCTTATGAGTATGAAAGGAGGCAGTTATTGTTTTGCTTTTGAAACAGTTTACATATTGTGTAATAGTGATAGTTTATGTTTGAATATCAACTGGTTGACTGGTAGAAAATGCTCTAGCATTAAGTCCTCCATTTGTACTACATTTTGTCTAGTGTGTGCAATAAAGTATTAAATAAATAATAGTGAAATTGTATTATTTACGAATACTTTGACAGCGCCAGCCAGCTTTCGTTACGTGCAGGTGTAGATTGCTCATATAAAACTTTTGCACTTTTTTTATTTATTGTATAAGAATAAGTAGGTACATAACGATAAAACAAAACATCTCTAAAGCCACGAATGGTTTTTCCTAGATGTAAGCTGGTTCTTTCAAAAGCTAGTGGTGAGAGCCCGCTCGAAGGGTAGAATTATTTATTTGTCAATTTACTTTTATCATCAGACTGACCTCCGAAAGTAATGGAGCCAAATCCTTTATGGGCTGTGCCCTGTAAAGTTTTATTTGCGACTTAGTTGCACGTTTATTTGCACCGTATCATATTTCATTTGATTATTGGCCGCAGTTATATATATATTATTTCTTTTTTATTACTTTTTTACTTTTTGTGGTGACACTTTTTACACCGATACCGGTCTGTAATACATTTAATGTTTTTTTTTTTGCGAATGGTAATGAATGCAATGATCAATGGATTCGTATTTCGGGTTACAAGAATAGTTAATCATACGTTCTTTTATTCTTTATTTAAATTCTGAAATCGATCGATTCACTGCCCATTTTAATATTTGACGATTGAAATGGACTGACGACATATTTACTTTTAGGTTTTCCAATAAAAAATAATAAAAATCATGTAAATAATAATAACCAACCTTAGATTAGATTAGAATGGAATAGGCAAATAATTTATTTCGAACTACCTTAATTACCAGGTACACATTGGCAAATAAAACTTAAAAATGAACAGGTATTTCTGATATTGGAAACCACTCAGCGTGTACTGCAGCATCACAGTTGATGCTATAGGTTACCTTATAAATGTCAAACAATCCAATCCAATCCGAGTATCTTTAAATTCGTTTTAGTCATGGATGAATGATGATTTATTTGTCTCAAGTATGGTTAGTTACAGACTGGTCTTATGAATGTATAAAGTTCATTCATTCATTCACATCATCATCATCAGCCAGGTAGGACCCACTGCTGGGTATAGGCCTCCTTTCGCTTTAACCAGCCTCCACGATCTTGTGCATCTCTGATCCATGTTGTCACATACTTCATTACATTCATGGGAATGTCAATGAATAAACATAAAGCGTCAGAAATCCAATATTCTTATTATTTCGGCAGTCTGGTTTTCTAAACTTTAAGCTAATTAAATTACAACAAAGATCAGTTTTTATACTGATTTATGGACCGGGCCGCAGTTTACCCTACGAACCAATTACCGTATTTGCGATAAAAACTCCGGACTCCGGGTAAAAACCGGACTAACTCGACCGCGGAGCTGAAAGGATGTGTATTGTTGTGGGATGGTACATGTATGCTAATGTGCTGAAGCTGGATGTCCTACCCAAGAAAGTTAAAGGTACAATTCTTGAAGAAATCTTGTTAATTCACTAAATATTGGGAAGTAGATTTTTAATTTGTGACCAACAGAAGAGTTGACGATTTAGACGGATTCGAGAGGGAATGGTGAAATGCCGCAGAAGACTGCGACAATTAAAAGGATTTGGGGGAAACCTTTGTCCAACAATAGGACACAGAAGGTTAATTTAAAAAAAATAGAAAAATACCTTTGGAGGGTGTGTTCGTCAAGAGCTGAAAGTTCTAAAAAAGGAATTTCAAAAAATCTCATTGCAATCAAAGTTGCGGGTGACAGCTAGTGGCACTATATAAATGAGAACGATATTATTTAAATATAATAAAGTAAGCCGCGGCTAGTACCTACAAATAAAAACAAATTGGTTGTCTGTAAAGGTGGATTACGGACGATAGTTTAACGTGACTACCAGCGTTACCGGACAATGACAGCGTTACCAATGACGTCGTTGAATAACGTTTGCGTGCATGCAGCGGGCGTTCATCGATTCATTAGACGTAGTCACGTCAAAATAATTTTAACTAGTAGCCTTTCTGCCTTATTATCGTATCAGTCACAATTATTTGAAAGTTAGGAAACAGGACCTCAATTATTAGGATTTCGCACGCCTCGTTCGATCGATTACACGATTAAGGTCGTATCAAGGTCTTTTGTGGTCCTTAATATGCATTTATTATGGTACACCACTCTTCAACAGCATTAGATTACAAATTACGAATCGCCTACACCTCTGCCTCGCGCCAGCCACAGTCGAGTGTAAAAAGCTCGTTAATCTAACGACGAGGCACTAATTGTGTACGCATATCAAGTTCCAATTAGAACTTGGATATAATGACACGGCCTTCGTACAGGTACCTGCGCAGTGAGATGAGAACAGTTGGTACACTTCACTATCATCGGGTCGTGTTCGTCGCTACAGGATGGCGTCAACGAAGATATTTATTGTGTGTTTATTGTAGGTATGTTAGTTTGTAAGGTAGGTATATATTTCTATGGGCCTATTGCTTTTCTGTAATATTAAGTTGCCTGAAATAAATCTTTATTATTATTATTACCTAGTACCTTATTTTTTTTACCTGCCTTCGACGAAGAAGGGTTATGTTTTATGAGTGTATGTATGTTTGTCTGGCTCTATGTCCGCTCTGCAGGCCAAACGGCTGAACCGATTTTGATAATGGTGGCGTTGGATTCGTCTAGGTCGACGCGAGTGCTTAATGCTATCAAGCAACCTAAACTGGCGGCTGTAAGCTAACTAAATGTGTTAATTATTAAGGTTTTACATAATAAATTACAGCTTTTAAGCCGCCCAAAGGCAGACTTTACTAACACAGTTATCGACGATTTGAAAAAGTGAAAACGCATATTTATGTGCCATGCCACATTACCGAACGCATGAACGGACTCAGCTGTTTTGCCATACCTATATTACCTATACGGAGGATTATCGCAAATTACATACGTGTGAGCAGGACGATACTCATAATGGGAGCGAAGGAAAAAGACAGGTAGCATCAGAGCCTTGAAAGGGTTGAAAGTATAAACTGAGTATATTAATGTGAAGCGAAAGTATTCTTTGAACGGAAAAGCGTGCTCTATGCGGTAATGCTACACGTCTGCCCGTGACCAAAACAATGCTACACAGGACTTTGAATAACGTTGACCGGTGCAACACTGCTATAACGCATAAAATGTATGTATAGTATAGAGAGTACCGATGACGAAGTTACCCATAAAAAAAATGTCTGTAAAGTTGGTTTACGGACGATAGTTTAACGTGACTACCAAAGTAACGGGACAATGAGCGTTACCGGACAATGACGACAACGTTTTCGTTCATGCAGCCGGCGTGGCGGCGTTCATCGATTTATTAGACGTAGTCACGTCAAAATTTTTATTTTATTGACGATGACGATTTCAACTTTGAAGTATGGAACTAAAAATTTGCATAAATAATCAAGGTTGTACAAAAACATACAACAACCGACTTCAATCGGACTGTTCTAGTGACCGTAGGCACCACTGATAATACACAGGGAATCACTAAGATAACTATTACGTTTGAATTTATTCCACCGAATTAAGCCATTTACCCGATAAATTAGGGCTTATCTCGGAATCATGATTAAATTGTGCGGAAAACATGACGAGCGACCATTATCCGATTCATGCGTGTTCGTGGTTACACGTATAACAATGGTTTATGTTTTAGTTAATGTCTAGACGTTATACCGTTGGGCTTGGGAGGCGTCCCTGCAGGATTCCGTTAAATTCCAACACAGGGCCAAGTAGTCTGCCGCCAAGTGGGGTTGAAGTAAATAATATAATATAATATATAACATTTATTTATTCAGACAAAAAGATCTATTACATAGTAAGTAGACACAAAAAATACAACAATAAATTCTTCGTTGGACCATTTAATTTTTCAACCGACTCCAAAAAAAGGAGGAGATTCTCAATTCGGTTGAATGGTTTTTGTTTATATTTGATACCTCGGAACTTTGTTGTTTATAAACCGATTTAAAAAAAAAAAATTCTGTTTGAGAGGCGTATACTTTCAGATTGGTACCATAGAATTTTTTACACAATCGGTTCAGTAATTTAGTTTTTAAATAAAAATTACTGAAAAAAAAACGTCATAGAAGTGAACAAAATTGCTTCTCTGTGACTTTCCAGTGGTGCTTAGAGTCACTAGAACAGTCCAATTGAAAGTGAAAAGTGCGATGAAAAGTGGAACTTTACGGTGTAGACCTTTCCACGATAAATGTTGGCAGTGGTCCATAGCTGCTATCCCAGTGGCTGTGGCTAGAGCTACTGTGCACTAAGCCTTATTCCAATAAATTAGCATTAAAATACTGTAATTAAAGAGTTTATGGCCTGTGATAGACACAGAAGAAGTTAAACGTCTATAAAAATATCATTTCCGGTGCTTTAAGTACCACGATTAGTTTTATTTGTGACTTTATTTCAACGAGACGTGTTCTGCTTTTTAATTATATACATTTTCAACGTTTATTACTATTATACTTGATAAAAATTACGAAATAAGACAATATATGCCGTGAGAGAACCGGCCAAGTATTAGTCAGACCACATAGTTTTATAGAAAAAGTGTAGCGCTCTATATTCAGTTGTATTATGATTAGCACAGGGGTATTTTAGGGTATATCGACTCGGATGGTTGAGTGGCAAATCTGTTGATCTACCACTCCAACCTCGCGGGTTCGTTTACCGCATCAACAAACACTTATGTGATGAATGAACATCAGCGATTGTCCTGAGTTTGACTGTTCTATTCAAAATAAGTATGTATTAAGTATTCTATTTGTATTATATTTTTGTAACATATTTTATGTGCATGATAAATTTAAGATTTAGGCAGATTCGTTTTTTTAAAGTAAAGTTTTTAAATTATTAGGTCCTACTGTTTTGGCTAGGTATTATTTGTGTACTATAAGTTTTATGCACGATGTGGTCATTTATAATTGAAATTGCATGCAACTTAGTTACTATAGAGTCAAATAAGAATGCACGACACCATGTAAATTTTGTTAATGACCCAAATAAATGAATTGAATTGAATTGAATATTCAAGTGTTTGATCGATCATCCAATAATCCCGAAGAGTCGGAGTGGGAATCACATCTAACATAGCTAACATACACTCGAAGCACAGAAGGAACCCTCAACATCAAGAGTTTACACGGCTTCTTCTTCTTATCGTGTCTAGTTCTTTCGAACCAGTGTGGTGAAAGGATTTCAAGTGCGCCTTGAAAAGGCTCCTTTCGTGCACTTGACACATGTTTTCGAACTTTTTAGGTTCTATGACATGCCGGTTTCCTCACGATGTTTTCCTTCACCGTTAAGCACGCGTTATAATGCACAAATAGATATTTTGAACTTAGACTTTCGACCCGAAGTTCGAGGCAACTCCCACTGGGCCACCACGGCTTCTTCAAACTTGGTATGCCGATGTCGCGGGTTCGATTCCCGCACACGGCTAAATACCTAGAAATTATTATGGCCTACACAGCAAAATATCTTTAATTTTTTTTATGACATTCCCATGACTAAAACAATTTAAAGATACTAACCTCATTTACCGAAATTCATCAAGTTTTGATAGTTTTTACATTTTTTAATACGACGAAGCAATATTTACACATTTTGTTTGCTTACAGCCGTTATACTAGTATTTAGTCCATTCAAAATAAGGAAAAAAAGGGGTCAAGCTCGGAATGAGAGATAATAAGCTGTAAACTCGGTGCATATTTAATACTCTACAATTTTTTAATATATGACAACATCATTGAGGCTATAGGAAACGAGGTAATCGCGAAAAACCGATGACCGTAACCTTTGACCTTGCATAACTTACAGCGCAGACACGAGATTTTATGTGACTTTTGAGACAAGTTTTAGAACACTAAAATGAAGGTGTATACAAGTTTAAAGCTTATCTATCATTCCGAGGTGAAACCCTAATGACTGGGTTATATAAGGTTGCTAGTCAGTTACGTGCGCGACCTAGCGACCTAAACGAATCCAACGACAATCCTTTTATCAAAATCCGTTCAGCCGTTTACCCTGCAGGGCAGCGCATAGAGTCAGACATCATACATACAAACACTCGAAAAACATACTGTTCCTTCTATGCAGTCGGGTAAAAAACTCCGGAGCAAAGTTCGTTACCTGCTAGCCTACAAAGTCCTGTTGTGATCAGATTAGTAAGAACCGGTTCCTCGAAATGCCGGGAAAAAAACAACACTAATAACAACAAATAACAAGGCGTTCGCTCGCGGGTGCCTAGGGATGTGCGTGAGTCGGTGATTACGTGATGTCGATGAATTGGACGTTGTTAAGTTTGGGGAGGAACTACTGCTACTGAAAAGAGAGTCGTTAACAAATAGGTGTTAAAAATTTGGAATTATTTTATGTGTCCTTTTAAAAATAAAAAATAAATTAAGCCGTTACGTTAAATTGATTAAAAATGAAGACTATTTATAACAATATCATTACTATTATTTATTTCAGATCTTATCAAAAAAAATCTCAATGACAGCGAAAACCGCTTTAGATAATATATACAGTCTGAAAAAACAACAAAACTCACGTAAGTAAACAGTGATAAATAAACTTTTAAAAAAAGTAACATAAAAATAAACACCTGCTACCTAACCTAAGTTCGCATTTTCCGCAATTTCCTTTTCTTTGAATACGTCACCACACACATCAAAATCCTAAACATCATTTTATGTAAATCATCGATATGAAAGCCCGCTTAGCGCATCACTAAAAGGGGCGAGATGAAATTACTTATATGAAAATAACGTAACGATAGTGACAGATGATTATAAGCTGGCGATAAAACATACATAATTCTCAGCTAATAGCCTCGGGCCGATACGGACCGTGATAATTCCAGCGCCGGGAAATCAATTTCACATCACTAGCACGGATTATCGATAAAATTGATAATCGATTGTGTAGTGTTGTATTGGAAGCTTTTACTCACGAACGTTAAAATATCGGATAGAGTTAACGTAGCACTAGAGATACCGCATTATTTCCGACTATCTGTTACCCGCGATTTTACCCGCATGGTTTCGGGATTAACGGTAAATAATGCCCATTTACAGATCATAAAATCTACAGAACTTCAGATTAACCAGTTGAGTAGTTTCCGCGCCAATAATCAATTTATCTTTCTTGTGAAACATGAACCCTAGATGAATAACAATGGTCCTATAGAACACCAAGATGGACAGTACCAAACCAAACCAAAAAAAAGGATACTGTATATAGGACCGAAAATTTTCAGACCCCTGTCAATAAAAATGAAATATATCTATTTTCAAATAATGTGTGTTACTTTTTAGGATGGAACTTTATTAACAATAAAAAAACCTAGTAGTTTTAATATACAATATTTATAAGCCTCGGACCGAAATGTACTAGAAGTCAGCCAATGTAGCTCCATTTTTGTGCCGCATTTTCTATGTACTACATTGAGTTTCTATGCTTTTATACTTCTATACGCCCAGTTATTTCACTAGCTACAGTGTCCTTCAAACCGAGACACAATGCACATTACTGCTGCAGACAATCTGACACTATCTATCCATCATCACGAATTTCTGTCTCATGTTCTGTTCACAACTTTTATAGTGGGTACACATTGGGAGTTTTGAAACGCGTGCTTTGCTAACGCGCGTTTAGTGAACAAAACAAGTAGCAGCACGAAACTTTAGTGCTGACCGTTATTGCGCAGAAGTAAAAAGTAAGGTACCTGAGGGGAGCTACACAGCAGCTACAGTAACCATGCGCAGTACCCCTCCCCGCGTATCGTTCAGCGCTAGAGTTACGTGCCGCTACGAATTCGAGGTTCTCAAAACGCGATTTAGCAAAACGCCCTATTACCCGCTCGTAGTTCAGTCTTAGATGATTCCTATACCCAATCTTCATGCAACTCTGGACAGCGCATGCTTCTCATTCACTTACATACCATGCAGATACTTATCATGCACAGTAAAATTATTGGTTACTTGGATTCAGTCTGTTTGTGGTATAATATAACACTGCGCCATACTCAAAAGCTATACACCACAAGTTTCCAATGCTGAAGGGGTACTTACAATTTTTTTTGTATCTGCGAATTGCTGGTTACTACAAAATGACAGAGTGAAGGCGGGGCGAGTGCGGCGCCCGAGCCGAGCTTTTGCGAGCTGGCTCGAGCTAGATACCCGAAGTTGCCAACCGATGAATGAAACTCAAATAATTATTATCAATGATGCGACCGATTGACGCCATAGAAAAACTACTAATGGTAACAGTGAGTCCAATTTTTATCATATGTATTTATTTTGAAAAAAAAGCTATTTAATCTTTCTTACTTTTTGTTCCCATATTTGTGTTACGTCACAGCACCTGATTATGCGTATGTTTTTCTGGTAACTAAAACTTGTGGTGTTTAGCATAGTCCTTTTCGAGCTTTTTAACGTGTGGCGTAGGTTTTGAAACCTTCAAGATCTTAAACCAAGTCTCGAAGGTTTTGGCCATTGATTTGTCAGGATTGACCAGGTTTTGCCATATCCAGCAGTCATGGCTACTCACCAAAAACAGAACTTAGGTCCGACTTAACCGATAATTTACCGGAAAAAGGCTCGCCAGATTTTTCCTGAAACAAAGAAAAGAATGGTTAGTTTACTTTCAAAAACCTAATTAAAGATACACAATGATTCAGAAACTGGGTAAGTACATATCTATTCTTGAAATATAAATCTGTAGAAAAAGACAATGAAAGGTTTAAAAGAGCCATTTGGATCATGAAGTTACAATAATATGTTCCCGTTATAAATCCAAAGTGGGTTAACAAAATGGGCTTGTGAAATATTATCAAAACCAAGAGCAAATCCATAAAATCCCATAAGATTACAAATCGAATCTTTCCACAATACGTTTTCCGTTTGGATAACTCCCAATTACTTGATCGGAACTATTATGGAGCCAATTGACCGTTCCCAATCTCGACACCGAAGTGAAACAGCAGGGGTTATCTCGAAGGCACTCGACTTATGGCTATTGCTCACTATTGCATCTCATCGCTCTCGCAAAACCCTATACTATTCATATTTTATCTAAAATATACAAAATGTCATATTTTTATCACCATTTCGCTACAGGAAGACAGAAATAACACAGCAATGTGTTGAATATTATCAATTGAATCTTCTCATAATACGATCTTCCATTTGGATTGGGTACTCCCAATTATAAAAACTATTACGGAGCCAATTGACCGTTCCCGATTTGGACACCTAAGGAAACTGCAGCGGGTATCTTAAAGTCATTCGACGTATGGCTATTGTTCTTAAATACGTTCATCTAAAATATACAAACTTCGTAAAAAAAATTACATACAAGAAAACGCGAGAAACATAATCCTTCCTTGGC
This sequence comes from Lobophora halterata, assembly GCA_932526365.1. Lineage (NCBI taxonomy): Eukaryota > Metazoa > Arthropoda > Insecta > Lepidoptera > Geometridae > Lobophora > Lobophora halterata. The sequence goes on from OW052026.1 coordinate 4,973,207, forward strand.
AGTCGGGTAAAAAGACAAGGTTTTTCTAAACGGAAATTATTCAGGATACTCAAATTATTATCATTTTATTACAATGTCACAAGTAAAATACAAAATTTCTATTTATCTGTATAATAATAATGTAACGTTCCACTTGGCCTTCTAACCAAAACATGATAATTTATCAAAATTATCAGTGAAATCAGTGATCGATCGACATGATACTGCCAAGCTACCAGAATAAACACCCACTTCCTTTACAGGGGCCATAATTGGATGATTCCAAATCAGTTTACCCCACTCGGACGTGTTTACCCCAAATCAAGGGTAGGGTAACTGATTTCTCCAATCAAGTTTTTTTAACGTGGAATCAAAGCTAGCATGATTCTATAGGTATTTAATACTTTTAAAAAATGTTTTTCTATATTGGAAACCCAAAGTTCCAGTATTAATCCGAAACTCACGAGAGCGCTAATTGCGAAGCTATGCTGTACGGAACTTAACTATTTATTAACTGCAAGTATGACACCCAACTTCGTATGCGTTGCGAATAATTAAAATTCTTTCCTTATAGTACAATGACACACGGCTTTTTTACACGCTACACGCCAGCGACTTCGCTTGTAGCGTGTAAAGTCGCCCAGTGTCATCGGCGTTTTTACAATCTGGTTGTTGACAGTTCTTCCCAAACGCTACACGCTCACACGCTAGCGTTTAAAAACGCCAACAATCATCTTGTATAAAAGCTTGTGTGTCATCCACGCTTTAGTATGCGCTGCACTTTTTGACGTACATGTCCTCCAAATTTCGAGTCTCGCAAGTGAAGTTGTGTTCTTCTACTACTACTAAACTCGCGAGGTCTACAGCTCACTCAATGATAAAAAAATATTTTATAAAAATTCGGTATGAGAGGCACGAACGGTATTCGATGTACATTCCGTTTATCTGCTTTTGAGGTATTTTTATAGCGGCCAGTTTATGGAAAATATTCTTTTATGAAATACCAACAACATGCTTTGTTGGAATGAAATGTGGAGCTTCCAATAGGTATGTTGTATTTGCTATATTTATAGATCAAACGACAAGTAAGTAGGAACATATTTCTACAGCTCTGTTTTTACAAGACTAAGATAAGTAGTAGATTTTTTTTCTGTCTCAGGCGCGTCCTTTATGCTCAATGGTTAAATGAATTTTGAGAAATGAAGAAGATACACTACTAATAAAAATCATTCACTTCGAAAAAACATATATTTAAGAAAATGTTTTTGAACTGAAAACTGTTTGAGGCGCGCCGAGCAATTTATTTTGTGGGTATTTAATGATAAAGCCGTTAGGCCGTTAGGCTCGGTTCTGTAACGAACATTCGGGTAAAGTCAGCGTTAAATGAATTTTGAGAAATGAAGAAGATACACTACTAATAAAAATCATTCACTTCGAAAATACATATATTTAAGAAAATGTTTTTGAACTGAAAACTGTTTGAGGCGCGTCGAGCAATTTATTTTGTGGGTATTGAATGATAAAGCCGTTAGGCCGTTAGGCTCGGTTCTGTAACGAACATTCGGGTAAAGTCAGCGTTAAATGAATTTTGAGAAATGAAGAAGATACACTACTAATAAAAATCATTCACTTCGAAAATACATATATTTAAGAAAATGTTTTTGAACTGAAAACTGTTTGAGGCGCGCCGAGCAATTTATTTTGTGGGTATTGAATGATAAAGCCGTTAGGCCGTTAGGCTCGGTTCTGTAACGAACATTCGGGTAAAGTCAGCGTTAAATGAATTTTGAGAAATGAAGAAGATACACTACTAATAAAAATCATTCACTTCGAAAATACATATATTTAAGAAAATGTTTTTGAACTGAAAACTGTTTGAGGCGCGCCGAGCAATTTATTTTGTGGGTATTGAATGATAAAGCCGTTAGGCCGTTAGGCTCGGTTCTGTAACGAACGTTCGGGTAAAGTCAGCTAGAGTCGCCTAAGGTGGTAAAGATTTCACTTCTGTTGACATCACCATCACCGCACATCGTATTTTTTTTAAGTTTCATCTTTTCTTTTATCAAACTTAAAAACTGTTTGCGCAATAACCACTATTGAAGCTAGCAGATACCTACTCGTAATGATATATTTTAAAGCTTTTTTCTTTTATTATGATTTTTTTATTACAGCAAAGCTAACTACTACAATCTATTTGACTTCTTTTTTGTTAAATTAAAACAACTACATATTCAAGTTTCTCCCTATATTCAGACGAATGATCAAATGAAGACTACACTAAGGTTGAACTACCAGTTAGCTGGTGTAGTGAAAATCGAAAGTAAAACATACGCGAAAAAATAATGCTGACTCGCGAATCTACAGAAAAAAGTTTTATGATATCCGATTGTATGCCTAGTATAATATTAATATAATTATATTACTGAATTTTTTAAATGTGCATTTTTCAACACTTTCAACACACTGACTTAAAAAAAGGAGCAAGTTCTCAATTACGTTGATTTTTCTTACGTTTCTAACCTCAGAACTTTGTTATAACCGATGTTAAAAATATTATTGTTTGAGAGGTATACTTATAGATATACTTATATACTTCCAGGTTGGTCCCATAGAATTCATGAAAATCAGTTCAGTACTTCAGTTTTGACATCAAAATAACTAAAAAAATGACGTCATCCTAGTAAACAAAATAGCGTATTTTGCTTCCCTGTAAGTATTCAGTGGTGTTTACGGTCACTAAAACCGTCCAATTGAAGTCGGCTGCAGTATGTTTTTGTAACACATTGATTATTTGAAATTTCGCAATCCTTTTTAAAATATATGTACCTATGCAAGTTGATATTTTACTCAATGGTAAATGAGAAGTGACGAGTTGGTCAACGATGCATCGCAAGCGCAATCGGTTAGTCTCGATACTGGTTTAGTAAATTTAATGGCACAAGTATTAATTATTTTTACCTGTGTGTGAAAAGTATGTCCAATAAGATGAGTCCAATTGCAATAACTGTAGCCGACAGGTCGATAATGCGTGTTTTTAAGGTTGTCACAATATTAAAAAGAAAACTTGAACTGAAATTTATACAAATAAAATTATATAAAAACTTCGTCTTATCTTCTCACTAGTTCTTTCACACTGGTGAAAGGATTTCAGGTGCGCTAAAATAAAATAAAAAGTAATTCTAAACTTAACTTAAGTATAGAACCTAATATAACTTATTTAACTTAAAAGTCTTAGTTGAAAAGTGTAGCTCGGCTTATTTATCTAATAGATTAATTGTTCAACATAAAAAAAATCCTCTATTCCAATTCAATTAAAAAAAACATCTTTTAGCTTAGAATTGTCAGATATGTCGAGCGGAATCCATAAAGCAACTAACTTTGACTCAATATCATGATTTTAAGACAAGAATCATTCAAAAAGCGCAAACAATCAAGTCTCCCAACTATCAGCAACAGCAATTCATACGATTCACCTGACATGAGGCAGCCCTACGCTTTTCCCGCCAACCACTTTAACCGGTCAATGGGCACGGACAGGTCTTGCCGGCGGCCACCAATTACAGTGGCTGACCCCACGAGGAAATACCTCGAGTAATATCAATTACGCGCTTTGTCTTGTGACAACCCTAGCACGCGAGGGGTTTTCGCGTTTTTAAGAAATATTTTTGACAACTCGTATCAAGCACCTTTATTGGCACTGTGCTGGTGTGGTAGAGATTGGGAGAATATGTAACCGACTAAGTAGTCGGGTGATTAAGAAGGTACCTACTCGTAAATATGTACATATGTATTTGGAATCCAGCTGTTGACAGCTCATCATCATCATCATCATCAGCCCACTTTAGTCCACTGCTGGACGTAGGCCTCTCCCATAATTCGCCACTGAGCTGGGTCTTCGGCTCTCCGCATCCACTTTTTACCGGCTGCCTTTCGTATGTCGTCACTCCACTGCCACTTCAGCTTGCTAATCCTGAGAGCTATGTCGATCACTTTGGTTCTTTGTCGGATAACCTCGTCCGGATTTTATCCTTCAAAGAAACTCCTAACATAGCTCTTTCCATAGCTCGCTGAGCGACCTTAAACTGATGGACTAGCCCTACCGGTACCGTAGTGTACCGTGTTGACATTTGTTTTGACTATTTTTGCTATTTTATTTAGCAAGTTTTCATGTATAAAACCTTAGGTTATACATATGTTAAACCTTGGGTTTTCATGTGTAAACACTTATTTGGATTGAATTGGATTTTACTGCACGTTTGTAATATTATTTTGTAGTGCCTGAAGGTCCTTCTTTTTCGTAATTACAAGTAGTAATTTTTAAATCATCAAAAATGTAGGTACGCGCGAGCTAGAGGGCGAATCAGGAGTACTATACGACTTAAGCTTTGCAACTAGGTAGACATTGATTTAGCTTTAGAGTGAGATATAGATAGAAAAATACAAAATCTAGTATGGGTATTTTACTGATAATAGGGTAAGTTTTAAATGGTTCCAATGATTCGTATTTTGTATTTAAAGTATTTATTCGAAACCCATTAACAAGAACAGTAAGCACAGTAGTGCACGAAAGGAGGCTCTTCGAGGCACACTTGATCGTTCTTTTCACCACACTGGTTCGAAAGAACTAGTGACACGATAAGAAGAAGTAAGTACAATATTAAGTAACTAAATATACATATATGTAGGTACTAAACATAAATCCAAAACTTTTGTTCAATCTAACATTGAAGCTAACACGTTCATTACCATACATAAACAGTCAATCCAAATCACCCCCAGGATATATAAAAGCACGTACGTTTAGCACGTTCAAATAAAACGCTATAAAACCAGACCATATCAAGTTCTCGCCATTCGTCTGCTCCTAGATGCCAAGATAAGGGCAATTAAGGCCCTATAAGACCTATATAATTGATGGCTATCGGTGTAAGGCTAGCGCCACATTGAGCGGATTAGCCGTCGCCGATCTTACGCGGCGGAACGCCAGTACATCTCATTTCGTTAAATTTCTATGATTGGGCATACTACGAGGAAGATCGGTTGTTCTGTTGCCGACCGCGCGTTGTCGGCGTCTGTTCGGCTCTCCGCACGCCGATATTCTAAGGGTATTTAGGGGATGTGCCCAATATTTACGCTGTCTTTAAAACTTCATAAATAGCTATCATTTCTATACGGCCCATTTTATTACGTGCACAGCACACTGTGTAAGATTCGACAGTCGACTGATAATCTGCCAGCGTGACTGCGTCGCGGATAACCCGCGACGGAAGATCGGCGACGGAAAACCGTTCATGTGGCGCTAGCCTAACAGTCGCAGGTTCGATGACTGGGTGAAAAAAATCTACATTATTAATTACGTTTGACATATGGCTGATATGTCAGCTGATGAAATTAAGTAAGCGATAATTATATTCTTGATACTTTGTGGAAAGGTCGCATGATAGTGGTCGTTATCAATTAATCAATCTAATGTATTCTTGTAAGTCTTAATATTGATGGTTATGTACGATTATAAAGTGTTTTATAGCTAGCTGTCGCCCGAAATTTCCTTTGCGTTGCAAATCAACAAAATTCCTTTCCTAGTACTCACTTTCACCTCTTGATGAGCGTAGGTACGAAGCCTACAAAGGACCTAGGGTATATACAATTACGCTACATCTCTTCAGAATGTAAATATAGGAGTATAAGGTATTGATTGACTAGCTTAGTACTGACACTTTGATATTCTGTGACATTTCTTTCGCGGGTGGAACAAACGACATCGACCATAAAAATTTCTTCCAAAGCGACGAACTCGCACGCGGGTTAACTAGTATACATACATAGGTATATAGATGATACAGAAGTGTTCAAATTAACATACATCGGTCATTTAATTTGCTTTGACACGTTCATCAGACCTGACGAGTTGTTGTGTAAATGGGAAACAAACAGCATTATCTCTATATATAATTGGTTTTAAAAGAACTTTAGACTTTGAGAAGTGATAATATGAGCTTGGCGCTCTCTTGATGGTAAGAGATCACTCCCACTCCACCACACACACCAGAACAATACATAGGGAGAGAGAGAGTAGAGTACAGTAGAGTTCATATTAAAGCCCAATTTAAAAAAAAGGAACTGTACGGTACAGTAAGGTTACTTTCAAGACAGGAATGAATGATGAACTTACTTCATCATTATAATCGTAAGTTATGGTATAAACGTACCATCATATATCTCATCTCACTGTATATGTAGAATAGGTGGTCTAGTCATAACGTTCATTTATTAAACCTTATTGTGGCTTCACACGGCCCGTGTTAGTACGGGCCGGGCCGCGCCACAGGCCGTGAAGCGAGCGGCTCGAGGCTTTCGGGCGGGCGCGTATTGCCGGACGCCGGTTAACAAGCCGTAAGAAAGGGTGATCCGGACTCGTCCACCGCCCGTACAGATGACCTTGGCGCGGCGCGGCGCGTGTTAGCACATGCCGTGTGAAGCCACAAATGGCACACGGTCTGTCGTTTAGGTATCAACAATTTGTATGCTGTCTGTATGGTAGGGTTCTGACGCCATATTTCAAGTTATCAGCTAGGATTTGTGGCCGATAAGTATTACCGCATCGATCACTGCCGCACTGGGATTAAGATTAGATTTGTGATGATTAAGAATGTGTTATTTTTGCAATTGCGTTTCACAGGTCGAATGGTAGTATGAGTCTTAAATTTTAGTTATCATAGCGAAAGAAGGGACGATGGCAGATGGACCAAAGCGACAACGGAGTCGTGGCCGTGGGGAGCTCGCCGACCTAGAGGCAGAACACAAGCCCGATGGTCGGATAACATCATAAAAACAGCCGGAGGCCAATGGATTAGGCTAGCCCAGGACCGCAAAAAACTGGCGTAAATGGCGTACTGAAGAGGAGGCCTATACACCACCAATTTTTAATTATCAAAAAAAAATTAATGGGCAATGCAGACAGGGTACTACGTTGCATCTGTGCAGTCAGAATTTTGGATTTCTACAAAATGGCAGAGTGACAGCGGCGCGAGTGCGGCGCCGCGCGCCGCCCGGAGCCGAAATTTCCGGGCTGGCTCGAGCTAGGTACCCGGGTTTGCCAAACAATAAATAAAACTTTAATTACTATCTATTACAGGTACCGCCTGACGCAAATTCATAGGAAAACGACTAACGGTAACAGTTATCCAAATTTGATCAAATTTATTTTGACAAAAATTTGATGTATTTTTTCAAGTTTTTTTGCCGTATATGTGTTTAGTAACGGCAACTGACTATGCGTATTTTATGGTGATTAAATATGTATACCCAACAGCGGGTACAAGAGGATAGTTAGATAGATATATAGCGAAAGAAGTTCAGGCAGTTATCAAATTCATTTCACACTTACATCATTAAGATTTTTATAAAACTAAATAATCCCTTATCGAAAATGCGAAATCGATTCCGTTCAAAAATAAACGATTATAAATAAACATAACGCGAGATATCGAACGCGTTTAAAAATTATATTTCGAACGTTTTATGATAATTGGGAACGAAAATATGGCTAGTGGTTTGGTTGGTAATTATTGGTACACTTTTGGTTACATCCTGTTATTTATTCTGTGGACAAGTTCCATAATTGGTACAAGAATGGCGACAGGCTGTAATCACCTTGGTTTAATAATGACACCAAAAATGTACGTGTTTTGAATTCACCTGTCAGTGAAAAATTGTGAGTAGATTTTTCATCGATTTTATCGACTACGTAGAATCGACCAATGGACTTAGAAAAATTATTAATTTAAAAAAAAATGTACGGTAATTTAGACGACAATGTGCCTTACTTCGCTTTATAAGTTTACCAATTAGTGAAAGGAACTTATCGATTCGATTAAAGAATCGATTTTTACTTGGAGCTCAATCGAATCGGTCGGTTTTGGTACCCGTGGCGTTATAAATGGTGATACTAACAGGTCCACTTCCCAGAACGGATTGCCTTTTTATTTTTTTATCGCCTTTGGTCACGATTCGTTTCTCATGATAAATAGTGAAGATTCAATGACGTCACTACGTTCCATATTTGGAACAAAAATGTATGAATTGGTTACGTTAGCACCCAAAATTGTACAACTCATCAATATAAATAAAAGGCTTGGACCTGACTGACTGACTGACAACGCACAGGCCGAACCACTGAACGTAGAGACTTGAAACTCGGAGGGTGTATTTGTCAAGAGCTTAAAGTGCGTTGCGGGCGTCAGCTAGATACAAATAAGAATTGAAATTCGATTACCTGATAGGTTTTAAATTTAGATGAAACACGGCATAAACATTTGGATCAAAAAAATTGGTTGTCTGTAAAGTTGGTTTACGGACGTTAGTTTAACGTGACAACGTCATAACCAGGGTAACAGGACAATTAGCGTTACCGGACAATAACGTCAACGTTTTCGTGCATGCAGCCGGCGTTCATAGATTTATTAGACGTAGTCACGTCAAAAATTCAAATACATTAGCCCCAAAACCGCCTAACTTAAATATGTACAAAATTTTGCGTACGTTTTAGATTGAAACATAGTCACTACGTGCAAAAGAAGATACAGAATAGGAATTATCACATCGTTTGTTTGTTCACACGCAATTAGAACCCCACCCGACTCATTAGCACCAACATGAGCTGTGGAATATCAATTTATCTCGTTTCTTCCTATGGCATTCTTCATGCTATCCCGCTTTACTTGATTGAGGATCTCGATTGTCTAGTTGATTCAGGATTTCTATCAAACGATTGGCGTTGGACGTTTACTTTATCTGTTTGTTCATTTGGGATTCAGAGTAATATAGCGTTTAGGTAGGACTTCATTTAGTACGTTATACTCAACTGTTTATCATGTCTGTGTTTATCCTACCGGATTTCGAACTGTGACTTTGTTTTCCGAATTCTTATTTTAAACATGTTAAACATATTTTTTCTAAAAGCGTTGTGTTGTTGGCGAACTGATACATGTTTACAACCAGTCCAGAAACGACGTTTTAAAGTGACCTATTGTTAGCAAGATTATATTAGTATTTCATAAAACTGGAAAAATCAACGACTCTAGATATGTTTGAGGTTTAAAAGTACTTATCCAAAGCTATTTAAGAATATTTTATAATAAGACATGGCAACATAACAGAAAACACTTCAGTCGTTGATTCAATCAGTTGCAATTTTATCTCTGTCATTATTGGATAGTCTATGGGCAGAAAAAACAGCTGATCGGAATCTCAAACTTTGTTGGTGAATAATTGTATAAAAAGAACAGGAATATTATAATTTTTGTGGGCCAACACAAGGTAAAGTACCAATAAATATGTTTGACGAAGCTGCAGTGTTTTAATCCAGAGGAAGCTATCACTATGAATCACAATTTAGAATTAGAATACACTTCTATGACTCTTATCATATTTTTAACGATCTTCGGAGTTCAAATACGTGCAAAGTAGACTGGTTATTCAAATGACGTCATCTCAAGGATAGGAGTCAACGCACCAAGGAGTGTATCCTTTAAGAGTAATCCTCAAATCCGAGTTCCATACAATTTTTTTCGGACAAATACTCAAAAAGTACGCCGTATTATAGTAATTTCTACACACTATTCGTTTCCTCTATGTTTTTTGTTTTCGTGAACAAAAAAAGTGAAAGGTTTCATACTTTAATTTAGATTTTATACGTGTTTTTAAGTTAGTAGGGTTAATTTTATATACGGCGTACTTTTTGAGTATTTGTCCGAAAAAAATTGTATGGAATTCAGATTTGAGGATGCCCCTTAAGGAGAGATAAGAAGGCAGAACATTTTACTGGCCAGAGCAATACCACAATTTGACCTCTCGAGCTCAATGAAGCAGACACCACCAAATTTCAAAGCAATAAAAAAACAGATTAGAACGCGAACGAATTTCAATAAACCGAGAAGACGATAATTTACTGTTATTATCCTCGGTGACCCCGCAAAACACCCACTGCATAGCGCCCGATCCTCGGCCTGTCACAAAAAACAACCTAAAAGCACGACCAAAATCTGGTATGACCAGAAAAAACTCTTCACGCTCCAACAAAGGACTTTGTACCTTGAGGTAATATCTTTAGGATAGATTATGTAGTTTGTTAGACAGTAGCGGATGCGTGCGCGCATTCCGAAAAAGGAGCTTTATTTCAGAAGTGAGAAAGCCCAAAGTGAGTTATGATAATGACCCGAAGATCCCGTCAAAGGAGACTCAATTCTATCTCACCGTTAATAAGGTTTGAAAGAGGAAGCGTCAGAAAGTTTTTTTTGAAAAAAGACCGATCTCGTTTGGCGGGCGTACCTGTGCGCCCGCGCAGACGAGGTCTGTATTTATGGCGCCTCGTGCATTGTCCGGGATTCGAACCTGGTGAGGACACGTGACTACAGCATTATTGACCACTCAAGTAGAAATAACTTTAAGAAGCTTGGAAATAAGGGTCATTTTTCGAAGTTTTTGGTAGGGAATGCTTGACCGATTCTGGTCTGGTATCAAAAACCTTGTTAGCTGAACTGTTAATTTCCCTTCATTAAGGTTGCGGCTTAACGTCGTTATGTTGAGTATAAAATTGTAACATCTACAGGACTTTTACAATCCCTAATTTAAGCTTCCGATTTAAGATTCCTAAGTCCTACATCGGATAGTACAAAAAAGTGTGCCACAAAGTGATTTAAAGTCAAAACTGTTGTTATGCTATTTTTTTTTGTATTTACTCTCTCACATTAATCTATTTCTATAACCTTTTTACTCTTGAAGCACAACTATGTTTTATCGATAGAGAATGACCAAGATCTAACCCAACAGACAAGCTTTTTCTACACGGTCAGTCAGTCACAATTTTTTTTGTCTTCCTGCAAAAAATCTACGGTCCATAGACAACGCAAAAAAGTATAGGACAGGAAACTCAACCAATTTGTTATGTGATTTATGCACGCCCTCTAGCGTTTTCTTAGTAAATTATATTTCTTAATTGACTGTTAAGATTTTGATTGATGATTTTGACGTTTTACTGTTATAAATTGTGTACGTTCTGAAGAGTAGAAAACCTTTTCTATAGTAAATTATAAAATAAGTCTTAAGATATACTTTCCAGGTGCATTACCGTCCCGTATCTTCGCGAATTTGCAATTTAACCTAAAGCGTTAAAATATGTTTAAGTTCACTAGGACTAGATGACAAAGTACTTTCTTAAGTATATATTTTTTTAAGTCAGGTAGCTTCGCATGAGTCATATTTTGTTTTATCTTGATTGCATTCGGACAATACGCTATTATACTCAAGCAAACCCCGCCAGATTCTGCCACCAGAAAAACTAAAAAAAAAAGTGCAATTGTGACCACAAAAACACCGGATGAGATGTTTACCTTTATTTGGACGAGAAAAAAAAGTAAATAAGATGTAAGAAAGAGATAAGGGACTAAGAGGCACGTTTCACGGTATTGTGATCTATGAGACAGGATAATTATACAAAAAACATTTGGGATACACGGTTGGGAATGTTAAGCAATGCTCAATTTGGTCAGGGCACTGCAGAAAGTACCGTACGTACGTACCGCACTTTGTTAAGTCTCTTGAAAAGTTTTCAAAATCTGTAACGTTCTAATGTGAATCATAAAACGAAATATCATTGTTATATAAATATCAAGAGCCTCTTCGAGGCGCACTTGAAATCCTTTCACCACACTGGTTCGAAAGAACTGGTGACACGAGAAGAAGAAGATATAAATATCATTAAGGCCAATCCTCAAATCCGAATTCCATACAAAATGATTTGTATGGAATGATTTGTATGAGTATTTGTCCGAAACATTTTGTATGGAATTCGGATTTGAGGATTCACCTTAAATTAAAAAAAAAACAATTAATTTAATTCATTCATATTGATCGATTTAGTGCATTGTGATAACATTGTTCGTTACTACATAACGGACCTGTAAAATATTTTTTTTTCCATATAAATACCTACTTATAACTTATGATTTAAAAAATCGTAAAAAAAATTACTGAGACGGAAGATGCTTATGTGCAGTGCATGGCTGTCCATGGTCGTCAGCCGTGCGTGCGTTTCTATCCGTAATTTAACGCATCGTGGGAAGCAGGCTTTAGCCATATAACTCTAAGCCTGAGTGTCCAAATATCATGTCGAGATACCCGCGACATGCGCCTGCGCGCGCAGTGCATGACTGAGATAACGCTTCGCACACAGATTGTGGGACAAAAAACTTAGGCCGTATTATCCTTGAGATACTTGAAAAGTAAATACTTCAGATAACTTGGCTTTATCTTTTGCGATAAATAACCCACTTCAAAAAAGCACTACCCTGTATTTCAGTTTTCTACTAAATTCAATGTTTAAACGGGTAAAAAGAGGGATTGAAAATGTACATGTGAATAGGGAAATCAAAAATGATGTACCCCTCCTCCTGTGATTTTTTTGGAATCGTCAAAGGAAAAGGGCTTATTTAGTGTTTTTTAGCTATTTACTGTAAAGCGTCAATGACACACGGCTTTTTTTACACGCTACGAGCCAGCGAGTTCGCTAGTAGCTAAAGTCGCCATGTGTCATCGGCGTTTTGACAATCCTTCCCGAAAGCTAACTTGCTCACACGCTAGCTTTTAAACTCGCCAACAATCAGCTTGTAAAAAAGCACTGCGTCATCGACGCTTATGTATAAAAAAAACTTTTGTTTACGTTTGTTCTATACTATAGCAATCACGTACTTACTAATAACAGATTCACAACTACTAAAAATTAAATAAAAACGTCGTTCGCAGCATAAAGGAAAAATTTCCAGCTATTCTCAAATGTAAAATCCTTTTTTAAGTCGGTTAAAAGCTAAGCTACGAGTTATAAGCTACGAAAAGAAAAAAAAATATAAGTGGTTCTCAAGTCGTACCCAAATTACTTACAAGTGGCATTCTGTAATTTGACTAACCACCCTCTACAAAAGTTTGAGTGGTAATGGACTGGTCTAAAAGGAATGGAATATTTGCACATATTTGTTAATTAATGTATGTTGCCAGACTTTCAGATAAGATAAATAATTGATTTATTACAATCCTAAGGGAAGGACTTAAGTATCTAAGTACACTTAGTTTTAATTTCACTTGAACGTAGTTTTGAATTTTTGAATTAAACTATTTTGTAAAAAATCTCTTTTTTACTTTCGACAGTAACGAATAAAGAGCCTTCTTTATACAAACAGAGTCTTTATTAATTTTCAGAAACATGAAAGGGAAACACCCTCTAAAAGAACAATTAGAATAATGTGTATTTTTCTCGATTCTATTGAAAACCTGAATCAAAGGGAAGCCTGGCGAAGTCGAAACAGTGCCATAACAGGTTGGGCCAAAATAAACATACACAGAGTAATAATAAACTAGACATAGGCCAGAAAAACCATGTCAAAGCTCAAGATTTTCTTTTACGGTTTTGTTTTTAATTCCTACAGATTTTTTTGTCCACTTGTCGAAAGAAAGATGTTATTTGGTGTTAAGTGCCTGTACTTCATAAAGAAGTGGAATTCTCAAAATTCTAAAGCTATCATAAGCCAATAATTTTAAATGCTTAACTTGTGCTCAGCAAACCAGCAGACTGACTGACTAATAGACATCGACAAATATTACAGATTGCTGATATAAAACGGTAAATGTTTATATAATAGTTAACTGTGGCCCAATTTCAATCAACTATTATACTTTTGATTCTTTGTATAATAATATACAAAGAAATATTCCTTGATATATTGCAAACTCTGACTGCCCTCATTATCAACTTCGTTATAATAACAATAATTAATCAAATAATGCAAAGTAAATATATTTATCTTTATACATATCAGATATGTATGTCAGTTATTTGGTTTATAGAAGATCTTATGGTTTTCCAAATCACAGCATAATGGCGGAACATTAATCAGTCCGTGGTTCATACTGTTCATACCGGTATCATCCCTTCGCTGCACTACATCTTGTTTCTACTCCATTCGGGCCAAAATAAACAAACAGTATTTATGTACTAGTACATAAAAAGTAAAGCTGGTTCGTTCGTTAGGGTGCATGACTGGCAATCGGATAACATCGCGACGGATGTGCGAAGAAGTAAGCAGAGATGATGGATGTGGCAGTTTATTTTACACATTTGAGCGTCTATTGAATTTTTTTAGACCAGCCGAAGACACTAAAATCTTATCTTTTTAGTCGTTTGCATCAATTTGATGTGTGTATTAATTTAATGTGGGTAATGGGTATGTCTTCTATCTACAGTAAATTGAATATATGTTTGAAGGCTTTCGTTCGTACACTCTCACTAAATAAAATAACTTTTTTTCATTTTAATTTCTCTTTCTTAGTATTTTTTAGTAACTAATTTATTTGCAACGGATGAATATTTTTAATGTGCATTATAAATTCGGAAAATAATTTTATTTCGTGCAAAAACAAAATTCCATCAACACACACACACACATTCACACAAATTCTCGAATTTATTTTCAAGATAAATCAAGACATATTTGACGCGACAGTCATTAAAACATGCTCATTATGCAATATAATGGGTTAAAAGTAGAATGTAAAACCAAAAAAAAAATCTACTGTCTATTTAATAGGCCCAGGCCTGAATCTATTTAGATCACGTCTATAAATGATATCATTGTATTACCACAAACTCCGCTTTGGCCAACCGCAAACCCTACCGCATCCATTTTTACTACATCCACCGCCATTCCACAGCGGATGATTGTTGAATAAAATATAATATAAGTACTTATATACCTATCCGACTTACAGATCATTTCTGTACAGCCTGTGTTATCCTCTTTGTAATACTTCTTAGAAAAATAACAGATGATCTACTACTTTAAGAGTATCGGTTGGGGTGTATGTAGTAAAGAGTCATTCGTCATGTTGTCCACTAAATTTCATCCAATATGGATGAAATTACGAATCCTAAGGACGTGGTGGCCGAATGGATGAGGCCCTTGCCTTGCGATCTGATGGACGAAACCTAAATTGTATTCGCCAACTCTTGCAACGTTTTTTCTTATCAGTGTTTTTACTAATATTTTCAATTAGTAACATCAACAAGAAAAAGGTGACAAAAAATAGTTTTTTTTTGAATAGGAGTGTATTCTATGCCGGCCCTACTTGGACGTGACGTGACTCGCCAAAGATAGAGACGCATGGAACCAATGGAGGAGGCTTTTACCCTTAAATGGGTATCCAATTAAAAATCAAAGTAAATAGGTGGGTACCTAATGAATCATACATACAATCACTTTAAGTAAAAAAAAAATCTTTGTAAATTATTCTGTTCGAAATAAACTTTTTTGTCAGCTAGCGTCAAACAAACGTATGTATGCATTTTCATTTTCAAACATTCAACGAAAAGATGCAGAAAACAACGAACAGCTTAGCTTCGCGTGCGGTGCTGCCTTTCCATAACACTCTTCACGGAAGAACACGTTTCCTTCAAAATTATGAACATGATCTAGCAGCCAGGTAGCCGATAGTTGGTTGGTACGACCAAACACGGCATTCCTGGGCCGTGTACAGTCAACAGCACTGTTTGCTCGCTACTGGTGTTGGCCACACGCGGGTCTTCGGCAAATACCCACATTTTTGGGGCAGCGTCGGCAGAACAGGTGCGTTCGATGTAGAGTTAAAAAAATAGCTAGTTATATTGTCCGGCGGTTAATTATATTTTCACGTTCGCTGCATGTCAAGCTATATTTGAGCCAAGATAACCACTGAGTGGAGTCCCGAAGCAGCGCGGCGTCGACGTGGCAGAACAAGGAGAAGAAAGCGGGCTCATCAAACGAAATGGAGAGAATGGGAGGCCTTTGCCCAGCAGTGGGACAGTGAGGGCTCATAGTTATAATAATAACATAATGTGTGACTGCCACTGCTGACTTCAACTTCCCCTGCGAAGAAACCTATTTTTCCAGCTCATCGTCCTGACTGACTGACAGACAACGCACAGGCCAAACAACTAGACTTAGATACGTAAAAATCTCGAGGGTATGTTCGTAAATAAGTATAGGTGCGCACTAAGAAAGGAATTTTATTAATTCGTAACGCAAACGAAATTGCAGGCGTCAGATAGTAAACTGTACCAACAATTTGTCAAAATTTAAGATCATAGCTATTCATAACTTTAAACTAGCAAGAAATTAAAACATTGCTAGAAGCGATAATAAATAAATCACTCCAACATAATCGTACGATAACGCAGATAATTATAATCGAAACATATTTTATCTAATATACTTTCATCAGGTATATTTATCTGATCGGAATGATCACACTTACACACATCACCGTACGTAACATCCAATCATGTAATGACTGTGCTGTAGACATGGAAAGTTTACCGAGTAACATGCTATTTATCATGGTATAAAACTGATCACACATAACACTTATTACTTTCTGAGACCAAGTCTGTTACAAAATCACCGGTGATATCCGCCCGTCGCGTCCCGGCAGGCTGTTTTGTACGCTGTGATGTCATGATACTTGTCACCACTCACAATTTATTTCGTATCGTAAATAACAATAACAGACAGTCAGTAGTGTGCTGACTGTGAGTGGGAGTGATTGCGTGACGTCTCGTCATGCGTGAATAAAAGGCGACTAATGAAAAATCACCGGTGATTTCGCTGTTACAAAATGATATCATATCACCATGTGACAATGAAATAGAAGTAGCAATCATTTCCATGCCTACTGTGCTGACGCTACATGCGCCAGCGCATCCCCGCGGGCGTCCGTGGCTAGTGTTTAGTCTGTGCATCACGCATCGCTTTTATTTTCCCAGTTAACTTTAACTTGTTAGCTCGTTCGTTTGCCCGCTCTTGTTGATCGTTATTGGACCTCCGTCGTGAGTTTACGGGAATCACTCAGCACACTAATCACATCACACTTCACACTAATAATATTATACATGCGAAAAATGATTGAATGAATATGCTATGTTGTATACCATAAGACAAAAAACAATAAAAATAAAAAAGTACAATGGACGGTCTTATCACTATTAAGTGATCTCTTCCAGACAGCCAGTATGGAAAAAATCAGACTATCACGATGAATGGATGAACGGATGTTTGTTGCTCAACACGCAAATTTTTTTTTTTTTGCTAATGGGTTTATTTACTAGGTTACTTCTAAACCCAATACTAAAGGGGATACGGGGGAAGTCCAAATTCAGCAGTGGACCTCGAACAGATAGCTCGCATCTTACGACTTTTCGTTTGTAAGCCAAGTGGTTGGCTCTGGTGTCGGAGTCTTGAAACCCCTAACCCCTATTTTTTTAAAAGCTCGACATCTCTGAGAGTAACAGTAAATTAGTCATATTAATATTACAGCTAATAATTAATTTACATTTTTGAGATATATATCTTCTAATATTGACGGCCACTAAAGTACATATATATTGATGGTTGGTTCACTATTCTTTTAAACCACAAATCTTCATCGATAGTCGAATATTTAAAATATTTTCGAAAGTATGCCCATTATAATTTGTTGCCAAGCAAGGTGCAAAAAGTACGCCAATATGTAAATGTCGCGAGTCTGTTTTGGCACGCTTCCAAGTCAACTTACTCTATCAGATTTTGTATTCAATCGTGGACACATTGAATACAATCTACATTATATTGGCCGTGTACGGAGATTACTAACTCACAGATTAGAAAAGAGTGGCTAACGTGGGTGGTCCGATTGTACTAATTTCTTGGCTCAATAAGGGATGGTGTTTAGAAGCTTTTAGTAGGTTTGCGATAAAATCGAGGGTACCGTCAGTATTGAATGATTTCGATTCAGAAAATGCCTATAATACATTTATCAATACCTATAAGGTTGGCCGGTAGAAAATGCTTTAGCATTAAGCCCACCTTTTGTACATCTTATCTTGTATTTCGTGCAATAAAGAATATTATAATAATAATAATAATAAAAATGTTGCTCTTGTTATAATCTCTTAAATTGATCGACAATTATTTTTATTGGGAAATTTACCTCTTCTTATTTAAAATGAAACTTTAAGAATTTAACACAGAATCTACAAAGATTTTCATTAATTTTGCACTGAGTTAAAACTATATATAAAAAAAGTAATGGCCTTTTTGTAAGTATTTGACCTGTTCAAACGACCCCTAATATACAATTTAGGTATCAGAATACTTTTGAAATGTATCAACAGTTTGATACAACAATGCAATAAATATTCCATCCATCATAATTAAACGCATAATCGCCAAGGGTGTTCAAGTACCCCACTGGTTAACAAGTCGGTAACCCATAGGAAAATGTATAACAAGCGATTAGCGTAACCGATTGCGGATAATGCCAGTAATGGGTGGGGTGTGGTAACAGTTATGATTTTATTGTCGCGTGCCGAAATAGTTCAAATGAGCTGTGGGAATCGGACTCATTTTCACCCTTGAAGAATACAATAGAAACTAAACAAACTTTTAGGGCTTAATAAACTCTGCAATGGGTAGCTAAATAAAAATACAAAAAATCAGCCATCTAAGTTTTATCAATTTAGTATTGAATTATGTAGAGAATGAAATAACGACCAAAGAGCATCCCACTTCTGATACAATGTAAGTAAATTATGCAAAAAGGAATGGCATAAAAATAAGTGCGGACATTTCTGAAATTATGAACACAGCGCCAGCGAATTTGATACTGGCCGTGAAATAGGCGATCCAAGTAATTATGCGGTGGACTAAATGAATTCTTTATTCAAAATCTTGCAATAAAATCCTTTTTAATTTGTAACAAAACACTGGCATAAAATTTATTGAAAACAATTAAAAATCGAAGTCGCATTTTCGAATTCCAACGGCGATTGGCCCCGCAGTGATTCTCGGGGTTGTAATGGGTAATATTATATGGAACAGGCTTTTTTACAACTAAACCGAATGGTGCGCCAGAACTGGTTTTGATTTCTTTTGCGTCCGTTTTATTATGCTTAGTCCGAGTTTATTTCGTATTACTTATACTTATTATTATATTACGACACGTTTTCTCATTTGAGCTTTTAATCTTTTTTTTTCTTGTGAGAATTATACACGGTTGAGGTAATGTTTTCCGAGGAACAAACATGCTAAGAGTTTTTAAATGTGCTCGTATGTAGTTCGTATGAATGGATGGCTTTACGAACAATGAGTCATAAAACATTTTTCACATCGAACGAGGTCGTAATGAGTCCCCAATACTCACTTCTCTCGACCTAATGGAACTTACTGAGGTCGAGAAATAAAAAAATAGTATTATTTCAAAAGCTATGCCAGTCCGCCGTAAAATTAAAAAGACAAATTATTGGACGTCTTCGTGGAAGCCAGCCTTTGTTATCTCACAAGTGTTTTTCAAGAGTTCTGTTTATCTTCGACCCTGCTTGCTCTCGTAAAAACCATATCGATTCATCTCTGTCCGTCTTGTTAGCACCAGGGAGTTCTGACAGGGCGTAACAGACGCTTCCACCGTTACGTAATTCTGACACTTTCAGCTTTCATAACAAGGTCCTTTATTGTGTAAATACAATTCAGTGTGGTGTTCTTCGCAACGAATCCTTTAAGGGTGTAACTGTTGCTCGGGTGTACCGTGATATCGATTTATGGTGCACGGAATAAGCGTTCATTTGGCTTAATTGGCACCTGTTCGATACCTCGTTCGTTCCGACATGGTTCAGCTTTTTGTGAGCCCATATTTCATGCGGTTTAATCGAGTTTGATTCTCATTTATTTACGTATAAGGCTTTCTTTCTCTTGTTAGGGGAAGATTTGAGTTTTAGGAGCATTAGCATAATGATCACCGCTCAGGTTTGATGGAGCAGGTGTTGTGTGTATCGGTTTATTCTCAGTTTTTATTATAAAAATCTCGTTTGTGTTACAAAAGGCAATCGTATCTCGTATGTTTATAAGATTACGCACTACGATTCCTTCCAATAAAGTTCGATAATTAATTCGAGTTCTCAAGTCCCTATCTCGAATGTCAGGTTCGATGATATCAGACTTTTATTGAACTTTAAAGACGGTTCTGATATTTTGGCGCGAACTTTGTGATACAATCTGTACTTTATTGGCTATAAAATCTATTTCTAACTCGGAAGATACCATCGAAAGCCGTTGAAAGTTATTAATGTTTCATTAAACACCATCATTGTGGTTTATGAAAGATATCGTATACAAGTACACAGATTAATAGCCCTAATCAATCTTCGTTGATCGAACCCTTGTGCTAAGTGTTCGGAGATGTAAAGTCGATATAAAAACTTTAATGTAACGATAGTAGTAAAATAAAACTAGTTTGTAAGAAGCCAGTAAAAATAAATTAGTATGTACAAGATGCAATCTTCCGGTAACACATTACATATAAAGTTATATGTAGGTATGTAGGATAATTTTAAGAAAACCCCTTAGATTTTCAAGGTTTAACTCAGAAAAAATTAGCGATATAGGGCGTAGCCGTTTCTAATATTAATTCAAGATCAATAATCAACAATCATGCATGCGGTAGACGGCATTTAGTAAAGCAATGTAATTGTCACAAGCATTCAAAGGGCACACAGGATCTAATCGACTAAATTGATTAGAATTCGAAAATAGTTGCAGTGCCTTTTAGCATTATTTGGAGTATTTGATTAATTGATTACACTAATAACGTTGAAGAAATCAAACTGCTTACAATAATGATTCAAAAATACGACGCAACTTATAAAGGTGTGAAACACTGAAAATAGGCTTGAAATTTCGAGAGTAAGAAGCGCTTACTAAGAAAGGAATTATGTTGATTCGCAACGCAAACAAAGTTGCGGGTGTCAATTAGTATACCTACCTACATAATATTAGCCTCGCATAACTGTGTGTGTGTGTCCCTTGTATAATGTTTTTTTTTTAATTTGTAAAACCGTTTACAATCTTTTACAATCATGATATTTTAAGTGTAAAACATTGTACATTGCATTCCGATAAACGTGCTATAAACTGCAATTGCAAAAATATATTTATTATCACGATGCGCGATGAACGACGGACGTTTAGAACAAAGTCCGATAAGATGTGGGCAGGTGAATGTGAGTGTCTGAATGAGTGCTTAGTATCACGTTCAACATCTTCAGAAACGTCACTAATGAACTTGTTTTGTACCACGAATACTCTACATATAATATCTATACTAGCTGATGCCCACACCTTTGTCTACGTTACGAGTTAAAATAAATAATGTCGCGACAAGCACGCGGCTACGTTTTTGACGAACATGCCTTTCAAATTTCGAGTCTCGACGTATATTTGTTTAGGCCTGTGCGTTTTTTGATAATCTGGAACTATCCTTTTATTTAAATTGATACATTATTTCCAGTTGTAATTTGTAAATCTATCTTCATTTGCATCCTTCTACTTTTTATGTTGCGGAAACAATTCGTTATTAACTACGTAAATAGATATAATTGGATGTTATACTTTGATAATTGATTTATAATTGAGTTATCACATTAGTGATAATGTTATCTACATCAGTACAAAATATCAGTGTTAATTTATTTTAAAAAGGTTGTCTCCATGCTTATCACTCACATGATCAATGAACATGGTAATTAAGTATATTCTATCTCTTCAAATTGATATTTTTTTCAGGATTAGTATCTACATTTCATTGAGAAATAAAATATAGTACTTAGTAGAATCAAAGTCCTGTGTAGCACTGTTCTGATCATGAGCAGACGTGATCTCTTATCATCAGGAAAGCACTTAGCTCGTCTAGACACATATTTACGTCAACGTTTACAGTCAACCTATATAGTAACAGTCCAATGTAGGACGTAAGTCTCTCCCAATGATCCTCATTAATCGCTGGAACAAACCATACCGCTGGTGTCAAAGTTTTCAATCAATTTTACCTTTATCAAACTTGAGCACTAGAAAACTTCAAATGAAAAGTGACAAAAAACTCGTTACTACAAAAGCACTACACAGAAATCACTCCGATTCTCAACTCAAGTAATAACTGAGCACCGCCCAGTTCAGCGCGACCCCTCTGATGATGAATAGGATCCGTAACTATAGTAGACGTTGCATGACATCAGGGGGGGAGGGGGGTCTAGTCTACTGGTTGGTATTCGAGAAACAAACAAAAGAAAACAGATAACATTTGTTCGGGACGAGAGTCAACGGGTCGGGTCGGGTATGATTTAATTCGAGTCATAGCGCAATATTTAGTCTGTGGTGATAGTGGGAATAGGGAATGTTATGGGAGAGACAAGGTACTATATATATATATATATATATAGATATATACTAAGCGTCATACAAGTTGTCATTTGGCGAACCACGTGACAATGATACGCAGAGCCAATTTGACCTAAGAATTGCGATCTGCCTATATACCGAGTAACATGTTATTTATCATGATATACATCTGATCACACATAACACTTAAAACTGTAACTTTCTCAGACCAAATCTTTTACAAAATATCCGGTAATATCTGCCCGGCGCGGTTCGGCAGGCCATTTTGTACGCTGTGATATCATGATATAATTCTTGTCAGCATTCACAATTTAATTCGTATCGTAAATAACAATAACAGACAGTCAGTAGTGTGCTGAATGTGAGCGGGAGTAATTGCGTGACGTCGTGTCATGCGTCAATTATTTTAACAAAATGTGAACTGATATTTAATCACCGGTGATTTCACTGTGACAAAATGAAATCATATCACAATGTGACAATGAAATAGAAGAAGCAATCATTTCCATGCCTACATCAGAGTATACAATTTCTATCTGTTGCAAAGTGGCAAAAATCAGTAACTACAAATGCTTGAATGAAATCAGCCACGGTCCAGAAAACTCAGCTAAGATATGAGCTAAGTATCTCACTCAGCCAGAACCATTTACAACAATGTGAAGTTTCGAAGCACCGCTCTTTCCTCACCCCTAATCCCTGGATTTAAGGTTCAGTTTAGCCTGTTTGTTTGTGATAACGCCGGCATCCAACAACACATAAAAATACCAGCGACTGTTGTGGCGACACCTACCATGTCGACTTGAGATTACTCAGGTTACGTATGAATTACCGTAGTGCTGCCAATGTGGGGTGAAAAGCCGGAAAACAGATTTTATACTTTTACTTTTCCTTGCGAATTATAGTAAATGAGAAGTTGTGGATTACGTGTCGATGACACAGGGCTTTTTTACAAGCTACAAGCCAGCGAGTTTGCTTGTAGCTTGGAAACTCGCCCCGTATGATCGGCTTTTTTACAATCTGCTAGTTGACAATCCTTTCCGAAAACTAACTCGCTCACTCTGTAGCTTTTGAATTCGCCGGCTTGTAGCTCGTCAGCATGACAAAAGAAACGAGCGAATCTTACAGTAGTCACATAATATCATGTGTAACATCTGACATTTCATTTGAATTTGGGAGGATTTTACTTTATTTTTCTGAGGTAGGTACCATCCGTTCTTTACTTCCGTTGCATTTCACGAAATCACTGCCACAAATTGACAAAAAGCGAGAGGAGAGATTTTACACAGCAAAAAAAATGTATAGTGGTCCTAGTTAGATATACCTTTCTTTGGTCCCAGGTTAAAACATGAATTTATATTCATATTTTGTGGCCATAAACACACCTGGTTTGTGCAATTTCTCAATTAAATCAAACTGGTTAGTCGGCTAAAATAATTTAGCGTTATACAATCAAGGATACTATTTTATATAAATTTATTTCATATTACTTAAAGCTTTTAGCTTGAGCATCCTCAAAAAGGCGTCTTTTTGCATTGACAATTTCACATGTTAAACTACTGTTGGTTATGGAGTGATTTTCTTTACTATCAAGCTCCTTGCTATGTATATCTATTAATCTATGAAAGAAAAAAGCCGGAAAGTCGGATTTTCAGCAAAACAATTACATCCAAGTGCATCCCTACTCGGTTACTTACAGAAGCTAATATTTGAAGAATTCAACTAAAGCTTTAGTGAGAGATTAACTTGAATGTATTTAGATAAAACTACTTTGTTATGACTGGGCGTTACAGCTGTTATCATAATCATAAGGGTTTTGAGTCGGTTATCATAAAAGCTCTCTTAGTAGAACAGTTGAGATAACTATGACTTGTTTCAAGCGTACTTATAAGAAATAACTCTTTGTTGGATAATAAATTCTTAAATTCAATTTTATCAACGAATTTAGAAAACGTTATAGACAAGCGTCACTTCTGGTTCTTTGTCTAGGCAAGCGTAGTGTAGGAAGACCTTTGGCCAGATGGAGCGATGATTTGCACGCTATAGCTGGCAGAAGGTGGATGAGAAGACCCGAAGATCGGGCTCAGTAACGCGCCTTGGGAGAGACCTACGCCCAGCAGTGGACTCCTATAGGTTGATGATGTTGAATTAAATTTATTCAAAGAAGAAGAAACAAAAAGTATCTTTCTAGCTAGCCGATAGCCGATTTACAAGTATTAAAAGGTTGACTAGTAGATAGATAGATAGATAGAAATACTTTATTGTACACCAGAACTTATGATTAAATCTTAACATAAAAAATATAAAGTACAATGGGCGGTCTTATCGCTAGGAAGCGATTTCTTCCAGACAACCTTTGGATGGAAAGCAAATAAACAAAGAAAAAAGAAAGCTTGGTTGGGGGTGTACTAATAGTTAAGTTAGTTGGCAAAAACGAACACTAATGTAAAAATAAAAACTAACTTATAGTAGAAATAAAAAGTAACAAAGTTAAGTAAAAAGAACCTGATATAGATAGGTATAAATAATAATTTACAAATAATACATAACTAAAAATATACACTTAAATAAATATATAAACACATAATATATATATATAAATATATAGCAAAAAAAATATATATATTACGAAACAACGATCGAACGACGAATCAGGATTTTTCAGTCAAATAAAAGTTTTTGACACGAGTTTTAAAGGCATAAAGGGAAGGGGCTTGTTTGACGGAAAGCGGTAACGCATTCCATAAACGCACGGCTTGAATGGTGAAGGAATTAGAGAAGAGTCTAGTCCTGTGCATTGGAATTCTGAGGATGAGGTTGTCTGAGGAACGTTCAGAGCGAAGGAACTGGAATTCTTCCTTCAGATAGTTGGGAGTGGTAGGATTATTGAGGATGTTGTACAGCAGCGAGAGAATGTGAGTATTCCGGCGAAGGCGTATCGGGAGCCAGTTCAGTTTTACGCGATATTCTGAGACGTGATCAAATTTACGGAGACCAAAAATAAATCTTATGCAGAAATTTTGAAGACGCTCAAGTTTATCGAGCTGATCCTCAGTGAGGTCTAGATAGCTGGCATCGGCATAGTCAAGAACGGGAAGAAGGAGTGATTGTGCAAGCGTAACTTTGGTAGCTGTGGGTAGGAAATTACGCAAACGTTTTAGTGAGCCGGCGGAAGCGTATAGCTTCTTACTTACATATTCAAGCTGTGGACCCCAAGACATGCAGGTATCAATATACACTCCTAGATTTTTTACACTTTTGGAGAAAGGTACTACCACACCATTGAATTCAACTTGTGGTAGAGCTTGAAAATCGAGTTTTGCGATGGTACGTGAGCTACCTACAACAATCGTTTGTGTTTTAGCTGGATTCACCTTAAGACCATAAGCCCTGCTCCATTCAGCTATGCGTGTTAGGTCATCGTTGGTTTTGAGAATTGCAGCAGGTAGGTTATCAAGTGAAGCTTGAGTGTAGATTTGGAGATCGTCTGCATAGAGATGGTAGGAAGAAGTAAGCTTGTGAGATATAGAGTTTATAAATAGTGCAAACAGAAGCGGAGATAACACGCCGCCTTGCGGTACACCAGCTGACGTGCAAGACCATGACGAGAAAGATTCATCAAGGCGTACTCGTTGCCGGCGTCCGTGCAGATAACTGCGAAACCAGTCAACCGCCGATGGAGATATGTTAATAGAGCTTAGTAGACCAAGGAGAATGTCGAACTCGACAGTGTTAAAAGCATTACTGAAGTCCAGTAATGTGAGGATAGTAAGTTTTCTGTTTTCCATACCCAGTCTTATGTCGTCTGTGATCTTGACGAGCGCAGTGACAGTGCTATGACCGGGTCGGAAACCAGATTGGTAAGGATTGAGTAGGTTGTTTTTGATGAGAAAGGAACTAAGCTGGTGGTGAATAAGGCGTTCGAGAACTTTGGATAGGAAAGGAAGGATGGAAATCGGACGGTAATCGGAAAAGGTAGTGGGCTTGGATTTTTTAGGAAGAGGGATAATATGTGCATCTTTCCACAAGGAAGGAAACGTACAGGAAGTGATGGAGAAGTTTAGAAGGTGGCAGATTATTGGAAGTAGTTCATCGAGTATAGGAAGTAGCATCTTTCTACCGATGTTGTCACCTCCCATAGCATCAGATGATATGGATAGAACACTCTTCTCAACATCACATGCGGCGAATTGACTAAATATAAATAGAGGATATTCAGGAATTGGCAATGATGATAAATGATTTAATGTTTTAGCTTTGTCATCCAGATTGATCGTGGATGACGACGAAAAGTGTTGGTTAAGAGAATCAATGTTAAGATCTTTTGAAAAATTATTAAAGCGAGATTTGCCAACTCCTAATGTACGGAGAAATTTCCAGATTTTAGCAGGATCTTCATCCGACACGAATTTGTGAATATGGCGGCGTTGTGCATCCCTACAAACTCTATTGCAGCGATTCCGGGAAAGGGCAAATTTTTCTTTATTAACATCACTAGGGCGGAGTCTGTATCGAAATTTTGCTGTAGCTTTTTTATGCATCAATTGTTTGATATCCTCCGTTAGCCAAGGGGCTGGGAGGTGCTTCATTTTAATTGCACGTAATGGAGCATGAGCATCATAAAGCTGCGTAAGGGTGGAGTTAAATATACAGATCTTGTCGTCCATATTGTCAGCTGCTATAACCGAGGACCAATCAAGTCTTCGGGCATCAGATTTCAACTTATCTACGTCCATAGCTCCAAAGTTACGTTGCAGAAGAATTTTGGGTTTGGGTTTTGGGGGACGAATTTTGTAGGATAAGAAAATAAGATCATGATAAGAAAACATCTCAGCCGAGCATTGACCGTACTTAGTTACATGATCTATAGATGACACCATTACTAAATCAAGAAGAGAAGCAGTTGAATTGGGAAAATGATGAGTAGAACTTAGAGGAAGAATATGCATATTACAAGAATTTACAATGGATTCAAAGGTAGAGGAGCGATGGTCATTCTTAAGAAGGCACGTGTTAAAATCACCCATAATAATTGAATGACTGTATAGGGGAACAAGATCTTCTAAGAGTTTTTCAAAGGAAGAGAAGTAATTAACATGAAGGGAAGGGCTATAATAGACTCCTAGAAGAATTTTAGTATGAGAAAGGAGTATTTCAAGAAAGAGATGTTCACCTGCGTTTTGTGGAGGTGGTTGTGCAGATATACTAAGAATAGAAAAAGGAATATGTGAGCGTAGGTAGATAGCTACACCTCCACCTCCAGAACCAGTCCTGTCGTTGCGAATTAGGTGAAATCCAGGAAGAGAGTAGGAAGTAGAAGGAAGACAAGGCTTGAGCCAAGATTCGGAAACAAGAATAGCATGTACATTTTTATTGTCGAATGATGCCAGCATATCAGGATAATGGGCCGGAATACTCTGAGCATTTATGTGGACAATGTTAAAGCCTTTAGGAACATCAGAAAAGTGTGAAGTCAGGGATTCGTCGAGGGAAGGCATGCTGATGAAACTATCATCGCTGCTATTACTCGAGTCAAAAGAGGAAATGGAGTGGAAGTCGTCGACGGAGCTGTTGTCGTTCAATAAAGATAACATTACAATTAAATAATAAATATTATATAATACACTAATAAAATATATATATAAAATTTGACTATGTATAGCAGTATTTTTTTGCTGCTGTTCAATACTATAAACTACAGACTTAAAAAGGTACTCCATCTGCCAGTTGTTTCTGGGAATTTACTTGGTACATACACTGTTAAGCAATGGTAAATAAAAACGAACAAAAAGAAACATTAGGGGCTTGGAATAAAAATAAAATAAAAGGTAATAAAAATCAACGTTAAAACGTGGCAGTAAGGCTTAAAGCTATAGGCACGCAATACATCACACAAACAATAAAAAGTAAAGAGACATTGACACATAGGAACAAACTTCAAGATAAGTGTCAAAGTAAAAAGTGACATAATGTTAAGCAATGGTAAATAAAAACGAACAAAAAGAAACATTAGGGGCTTGGAATAAAAATAAAATAAAAGGTAATAAAAATCAACGTAAAAAAGTGGCAGTAAGGCTTAAAGCTATAGGCACGCAATACATCACACAAAAAGTAAAGATACATTGACACATAGGAACAAACTTCAAGATAAGTGTCAAAGGAGAGTTTTTGGCGGGAACATGAAAAATAGCGCATTGGCGGCTTTAAATTAATTGACAAAACTTGTATAACTTTGAGTGTTTAAGTGTAAAAACGGTGGTTTTTTATCCATTAAGTGCTCGTGAACGTGTATGAGTGTTGGTGAATAGTGTAATGCTGTAAAACGTGACTTTTCGTGTTGCCTCCAAATCTCCATAGAAGCCTCTAGTAAAGTCGCATCCACCACTACTTTACAGGGGCATGACTTGACTTATCGACTCTGACTCATGACAAAATAATCTCTCCAATTACTTGACACTGGCTATATACCTTTGATGTGAAGCCAAAACCGAAGAACTTAGGTTCTTCGAAAGGAAAAAAAAAAAAAAAAAAAAGTGTCAAAGTAAAAAGTGACATAATGTAGTGTTTGACGTTAAAACTTTGCAAATAAACAAACTCGTTTCACAAAAACTAAAAAAAAAATATTAAAATTAATCGTGTTATTTGTGGGTAAAAGCGAGATACTAGTTTTAAGTTGAACTGCGTGCGCGACTACCTGAGGACTTGTGGATGCTATGCAGTTACTTGAATGCTCCGGCGGTGGCGGAGGCGGCACGCCGGGCCGACGGCGCTCTTGGCTCCTTCGTGGATGCTGACGATGTTGCCTTCGCCGCCTTTATCGCCTTCGATGTTGCCGGTTTCTGGGTGTCGGGCGGCGTCAGTTTATTCAGTTCGCTGAGGCTGCTGACACGGTGGCGGACACCCCCTGACCCGATCACGTGGATAAGACCGTCTCTCGTCCAGCAGTTCTTCACGCCAAAACGCTCTCTTGCGGCCATAAAGGCTATATGTCGCGGCCTCGTCAAAAACTCCGAAATAGTGATACCGCTGCTCTTTAGATTAGTTTTCGCAAACCAAACCCTCTCCTTCGAAGAAATGTCGCGTAGCTTTACCAGTATCGGACGAGGCCTATCGTCCTTCGAGATGCGACCCATCCGATGACATCTATTTATGTGGGCCTTGGTGAAATCCGCCAACTTCAGCTTGGATGTCACAACTTCTGCGACTACAGTAGCGGTGTCCTCCTTGCTACTCTCAGGGACCCCATGAATGAGGAGAATCTTCCGCCTGCTCCGCATCTCCTGCTGATCGGCGTCGCGCGCGACGAGCACTACCTGTTGCTGTAGTGCTTTCAATGCGGCCACCACAAAGGTCTTGAAGGGGCCGTAGTCAGCTGCGATGGCCTGGGCATCAGCAGGGGCTGTTGACTTCTTCAACTCACCCTCAAATGTAGTCATCCTGTCATGCAGGCTCTGGATTGCATCAGCTAGTGACGTCATATTGTGCAGTAATAATCAAGTGACTTCAGAAGTGTTACAGTGTATTTTAGGGAGATGGTGATAAATGGCAGGTGAAGTACTTAGTTTGTAGTTTTGTCTAATACATAAATAATGCTCTAAACAGCAATTAGCTATTTATAAACAATAAATAAAACTAAGAGCTCTTTCAATGATGTTTCTCACACCTACCCACCAAGGGGAAAAAAAAAAAAAAAAAAAAAAAGTTAAATAATAACAAATTAAAATCTACCACATCAAACTAGAATAGTTTTAGGGTTCATAAAGCACCCAACCGAAACCCACCACCCAAAATAATCGATTAAAGTCACCGAGAAGAATAATTACCACGGTTAAACGGCTAATCGATGTTTGAAAAAAGAATCCCTAAAGAATCGACGCCCGTCTGCGCCCGCGCAGCAATTAAACATCCAGAAATAGCTATAGTACGCATAATTGACGAGCGAGCTCGATTTATGGTGGCGTAAAACCCATGGCACTGCCAGATAGGAGCCCGGTTGCTTTCGGGATGCGAGCTGCTGAAAACTTAAATGTTTGACCAAAATTTTGAACTAAAATCTAGGTTTTACAAAAACATACAACAACCGACCTTAATCGGACTGTACTAGTAAAAAAAATACGCAATTTTGTTCACTTCAACGACTTTTTTTTCAGTTATTTTGATTTAAAACCTAAACTACTGAATCGATTTTGATAAAAATTCTATGGGACCAATCTGAAAGTATATCCGCTCAAACGTTTTAACGCAAGATTTTTTTAAATGGTTTACAAACAAAAAAGTTCTATGTAACAAAAACTTACAATCCTACTAAATTCATAAAGTAAAGTTTGATGGATATTTGCTCCTCAATCACGCCAAACTACTGAACCGATTTAGCTTAAATTCGGTGTGGGTATAGTTTATGAGCTCGATAAATACATAACCTACTTTTAATCTCGATACTACGCAGACGAAGCCGCGGTTTGCAGCGAGTTATGAAAGTATACGCTTGATGTATTAAAACTTGTCAGCAAAATCGATAACATTTAACGAAATCGTTTGTTTATTCGACTGCGATGTTGAACAAAATTGTCTGGACTCGATTTGAAGTAATTAATCGTTATTGCGGTTTTATGTCTCAATCTATTCCGTCTGTTTGTGTTTATTCGCGTTTTATTACATACAATGTAAAAAAAAATTGGAGTTAGGTAAGTTTGTTTGACTACCGCCGAATATTTCCGCCAGAATTGAAAGTAGCAAAAAACTAATTGGTTCTAAGATACCAACAGACCACAATGTCTCGGAGTACTTGAGAGCACCATAAAAAAGCTGCAGACTCGGTAATTGGTAATTTAAGTTCTGCATAATAGCGACGGGTAGAAGCTGGCTACACTGGCTATTCTGTATCTTAGGCATCACGTCCCTAATGGACTTTTGGTTACAAGTCTTCTTAAAATTGTTGAAAGACTCCTTCACATTATTATAATGACTGAAGACTTATGACTCCAGTTTGCTATAAATACTAATATTTTTGTGGTACATTCTGTTATCTTTATGGTATATATTAGTCTATTTTAACCGAGTCAATTTGACGCCACCGTTCTCTTTATACAATATAAACTTATTTTAGAGTACAATAAAAACTTTTTACGCGTTTCTAAGACAATGTACCGAACTTTACGACTTAGCTGAACAAAGAAACTGTTAAAAATAACTAAATAATGGACCACTGAATAGTGAAAACGGTTAATTAGATAAGAAAATGGTTTTATTATGTTATTTCTGTAGAACAATAGTGATGCCAGGCTACCGATTATGTCTTGGGATCAAAGATGAATCATTTCGTATAACGAAACGTAGTTTTGTAAAAAACTGCTAAGTCAACTGTCTACGTAGAACGAAACGTATTTTTATTAGACTGTGTCAACGGTTTACGTAAAACGAAACTTACTTTATGTTATGAACTGCAAAATCAACGATGAATTCTAACATGCGTGAAATAAAATTATCGATTGCAGTAGTTTAATCGATAAGATTAGTGACAGTAACATTCAGAAATAGGTCAAAAATGGCTTAAAATCTCTTCTATTTATATTGTAGGTAAGGAAGTTTGATACCGGTATCTGTGTTTGTACTATCTGTTATCCAACTGTTATTACATGGAGGCCATTATCCCCAATAATCCTGCAAGGCTGACATATCGATAACGTTGGACAGTTTTGGACAGTTGTGCGTTAGACTGACAACACTATGGCTGAGTATGATATAAGTAGAGATGGGAATGTTCGATAATAGACGATAGATAGAAGTTTTTTTTGACATATCACTGCTGCCTATTTGTAATATCTTCTTCTTCCAAGGAGTGGTAGTATCAGTTTTGGGTATACATATATATACAATATTTCAGTCAATTTTGGGTTGATCTACATATTTACTCATCGCAAACAGATACCTAACCTACTATAATAGTGGTATTATCATATTTAATATATGAATAAAAATATTATACATGTAGCAAGCTGTCCAAAGCAAAGTAACATGGACTCCGTCTTCTGTTGTTTGATTAGATATCGTATTATCTCTACTTTGGTAAAATATTCGTACACACAAAGTACCCAAAGGCATCCGAGCTGAGATATCGATGAAGGAAACCATCGATACAACCCTTCCCTAAATGGGCTTGAAAGCCATAGATAAACAAACACAGTAGAGCAACAGTGCACGTAAGCTACCGTATTTAGTGCTCTGTGGCCATTGTACCGGACAGTTGATAGGATATCAGGGTATTGGGCAGTACATTATTGATTTGTTGATAACACACGCTTTCTGTAAAGATTTGTGTTACTTTTTATGACTTTTAGTCAAGCCAATAAAATACGTGTATATGTATAGCTTCCTAAGATTATTTTGATTCGGTTGGTAACTTGGTATTATGATAAATAATGTTTGGATATTCCACACGACTTATAGTAACAACGCAAAATGAATTAAGCATATTTAAATTCAATACTTCAATAGAAAATTTTGTCTACACAGAAAACAAAATTATACGATATTATCTTATGGACGGTTATAGTGACTATAGGCACCACTATTAACAAGTCACAGGGAAGAAAAATACACAATTTTATTAACTTCAACGACATATTTTTTTCAGTTACATATTTTGATTTAAAAACTAAACTATTGAACCGATATTGATGAAATGAACCAATCTGAAAGTATCCTCTCAAACAAAAAAAAATTTTCAAACATAATTATAAACAACAAAATTCTAAAATAAGAAACATAAAAAAACAACTGAATTGAGAACCTCATCCATTTTTGAAGTCGGTTGAAAATAGTTTTGTTTGTGTTAGTCTACTAATAACAAGAAACGCGGGAAGGAAGAAGCCAAGAAGGCTGGCAAAGTATAACAATACGGTCTTCAATGACCTTAGCTTTCATAATAACTTAGATAAATATCAGATTGATATACAAGATATTACCTCATTCGTCGAATTAATTCAGCTTGATCACAATTATAATGCCAGTAACCGATCATTTTAACTGATAACCGTGTCAAATAAAGCATTTATGATGGAAATGTACTCATTTACAATGCAAAAGAGCCTTTCAGAGACTTTGGTGGGATGTTTCGATAGCGATAAGCTGAGCGATCTTATTTTGGAACAATTTGAACAACTATCCTATAAAAAATTTAGGAAAACTCAAAAGACCTACATTTTTTTTCTTGAAGGGAAAGAATACTTACACCCGTATTCTAAGTCAGTCCTCAAAATCAAACTCGCCTTACGTAAGTAGTTAAATGGCCGCCGCTTTATTAAAGGTTCCGACTGTCAAATTTTTTTAATGTAAGTGTTTCATCAAGTGAAAAAATCGTCTTAGAATACGGGTGTTAGTGCCCAGTTACGACAAAAGAGGATTTTTATATCTAACCGACAAAACAATTTACAGATCTTAATTCAACTCTATTTTTTCTGTTTACTCTAGTCTAAGTTGATTAAGAAACTACAATAAAGTTTTTTTGGAAAAATCGATACGCATACGATTCGGTATCGCAAAAGAGTCAAGAAGTTACTGGCAAAGATCGAAGCTGCACTAGCTGCGCATTCTCATGTGCTACCACTTCCGCTACGCTTATCGCTCGCTTACTTCCCCACTCCGTCCTTACATTACAATGCAAAACAGAATACCTTACCCGTTCGGTTATTAATTTCTCGGGCCACAGCGTGGGTGGAATGTGTACTTCCTAATTACTGTGGGCTGTTGCATTGGCCTGCATAGTGCAGCTGCTGCAGCCTTCACATTGTTATAAACAAAGATAGCCTCTTGAAGAGAGAGGTTTTGATAAAAAAAATTTGGTTGTCTGTAAAGTTGGTTTACGGACGTTAGTTTAACGTGACTACCAACGTAACGGGACAATGAGCGTTACCGGACAATGACGCCAACATTTTCGTGCATGCAGCCGGCGTTCATCGATTTGTTAGACGTAGTCACGTCAATATGTCATCGAAGTAAATAATAAAGTTCCGTATTTTGCTTCCCTGTGACTTGCAGTGGTGCCTACGGTCACTAGAATAGTCTGATTGAAGCCGGTAGTTGTATGTTTTTGTAAAACCTTGATTTTGTTTCTCGTTCGATGGTGTACAAAAAAGCATTTCATTCATTCATTCATACATACGTCACAGCCATTGCTCGATATAAACCAGGCAATAGGCATAGCATATCGATTTGACGACACAGATGGTCGAGTGGCAAGTGCATTGGACTGCTACATCGAGTGTTATGGGTTCGATTCCCGCTACAGGACAAATCTTTGTGTGATGAACATCGGTGTTTGTCCTGAGCCTGGGTGTTTTCTATGTATTATATATATCAGATATCTGGTTCCCATAATACAAGCTTGCTTAGTTTGGGGCTGGATGGCGTTGTGTGAAATGTCCAAACATTATTATTAAATAATTTAGCTTTTGCTGGTCTGCGCAACATCACCTTGCTGCACATTAGTTATGCAGGTGAGTGCTGAGGTGCTAAGCTTTGTTCATTTACGACCT
Source organism: Lobophora halterata (assembly GCA_932526365.1). NCBI lineage: Eukaryota > Metazoa > Arthropoda > Insecta > Lepidoptera > Geometridae > Lobophora > Lobophora halterata. The sequence continues at coordinate 5,008,002 of OW052026.1, forward strand.
ATAGTTAGGTGCAACGGATTCAAACTTTGTTGCACTATTTATGGTGATCTCGGGTTATTTTAAGGTCTAAGCACGTAGTTCTGAAATAATAAGTATGTATAAACTAGCTGGTTGGACCCATAAGTCTCATCAAAGGCAGAAACTACCATAACTACAAATCAATCAGATGATTATAGTATTCACGATCCAACTTTAACTAAAGATAAAGATAATTTATTTGCCAAAACACAAGTACAATACATGGTCTTGAATAAATTGGTTTCCTAAGTATGTTCTACTTTTAGTTTCAGGCGTACACATTTTTGTCATATTATTATACAATTATTTAATAGAAAGAGAGTTTAAATATATGAATGTCCCAGTGTCCCTCTCAATTTATAAAACTAAGTATACAAAAACTGGATGTACAGCAACCGACGATACCTTGCATAAACACCCATATTAAGGACCAGTAACCCGGAAACGATTTTGTTCGTTACAAAATAGACAGTTAATTTGAAGGAGAATCGATCTTCTTTGCTGGTTTCCAAAGAAAATGTAATGGGGTAGCGATTTCCGCTGCGGTCGTGCAAATATGTTATGTCCAGGCTATGGCTAAATTAGCCACATCGATGGCCATGTAGAGATGTTACTGGTACACGTGCCAGTGGTTTATCTACCATTACGAAAAAAACGTCTTAGTAAGTCCCAACAAGTAACATCCCAAACGAGTCACTGTTATTTTTTTTCCTAACGAGTAACACTGTAACATTATGTGTGATTCGTTGGAAAAAAAACTTTCCTTTGCCGTTGTGAGAACGTGGTATGCGCACATGGTATTTCGGCTGAAAAAACATTGCTCATAACTGCCATCGAGATTCGAACCCGCAACCATCATATCGCAAGGCAAGGGCCTCATCCATACTGCCACCACTTCCTTTATATACCAGCTGTCATCATCATCAGCCTATCGCGGTCCACTGCTGGACATTGGCCTATCCTTATTTGCACCACCGCGCCCTGTCTTCGGCTTGCCGCATCCACCTTCTGCCTGCACCCTTTCGCAAATCGTCACCCCACCTGGCCGGAAGGCGTTCTATACTACGTTTTCCGATTCGCGGTCTCCACTCATGAAATCGTTTACCGCAGCTTAGTGGCAGTGGGCTCGCTAAATCTGCCGAAGACACGACAACCGCTACCAGCTATGAAGTCGATTAAATACTCCTCAATTGTGCCACCATTCCATGCTCTCAACGTTCTCGAATAATTCAATCAGCTCCAACATCTATCTGCTGAATTAAAATTAATAACCCTATTAAAACACGCAGTCGTCTAAACTCAACAAATCCTTATTAATACAGCCTTGTGTACATTAATAGATGTTGCAATATTTATACCAAACATACAATATGTACCAAATTCATACGAAAAATGACGAATTTATTTCACAAATAAATCTCAGGTAATCCTTCAAAGGGTCGAAATCTTTCGAAGATGGGCATCAAACACTTTTGGTAGGTATAGAAAATCTCACAATACGTAACGTACGTATACGTATAGGAATAAGTGTAGGAGGTATCCGACCTTTTGAATATCAAATAAGATTTTAAATAGCTATTTATGTATTTACCAATAATTACTAAAAAAATTACTTCATTTGAGATTCAATCTAGTAATACATAGATACCAACTATTCAAACCTCGGTCTGCCTGCCTTCTATATTGTAGTGCATAAAAGGGACTCGCATGTGATCCTGAGTTAGTAGGTACGTGAGAGAGTGTACGTGAGTTATTGTCACTTTCTTACCATATGACAATAAAAAAAATATTTAGGATTGAGTAGAGCTATCTTTTTAATTGAAAATCATCTCGAAAAATAAACATTTTTTTTTTCTTAAAAATTTCACAATTTATAAATGTAGTGTTACACCTCTAGATCTATGTCTGTGGTTACACCGGCCCATGTACCTAAATCAAAATCCAGTGTAACACCGTTCTGGTGTGGACAGGCGTGATCTCTTACTATTAGGAGAGCGCTAAGCTCGTCTCGTCACTTGTATAAAAAAAGTTAGGACGTATACTTACCTACAACCTTTCAGACGGCAAGATACGATTGGCATCGACATGATTAAAACATATTTGACGATCCGTAGAACTGAACGGAGAAGAATCATGACATCAGGCATTCTCCAGTGCCATGTAACTGTCATGTCGGACATTTAGCCGAAACATCCTGAGCATTCGACAAGGGCGAAGCTCGCCGAGTATGGCGGCCGGAAGCGCCACAAGAACGCGTTGTCAGCTAAATATAGCAGTGTCAGATTATGCACTTGCGCTGCTTTTACTCGACTTTTGGACACTAATTGTAGATTCTTTGCAGTCATTATTGCATCCATGAGTAGCGAGGACTAAGGCCTGATTTATACAGAAGCGACGTAAGGCGAAGTCACGGTATTTTTCATACTAAATCTGCAAGCGACGCGGGATGCGATGCCTGCACCGTACTTTCGCCTTATGCCGTTTCTGTATCAATCAGGCCTAAAAGAACGATGAGGTAGTGGTAAGAATCGCAATTATTAGCATACAGGTCGGTCAACGAAAGCTGGCGCTGTCAAAGTATTCACACTAATGCAATTTCACTACACTTTGATTATTTTAACAGGCTACAATAGGATCACGCCGCGCTCTTATTCACATACACTACACAAGCGCACGTGTGAATGTGTTGTTCATGCCAGCTTTTGAAAATATTTCTGTATCAATAACAGTTTTTAGAAAAATGAATTTTGTTAGGCAATCGTCTCGTATTATGATGAACTGTTGGATACTAGCATAAGTTGGTTGAACTAAAGTGACTTAAAGCAACCATAACTGTAATGAATGAAAAAAATATTGGTTGATAGACGATAGTTTAACGTGACAATGTCATAACGCGGGCGTATGGGCGTTACTGGACAATGACGTCAACGTTTTCGTGCATGCAGCCGGCGTTCGTCGATTTATTAGACGTAGTCCCGTCAAAAAACGACGAAATCACTTTGATAAGATGAAACAATTAAGTGAAAGTACAAGGAAACTAACTTTAGCTGAACAGAGAATATGAAATCTTACTGCAAAGAAAAAATAACGATATGAATTCTCAAAATGCAATAATACCAAACACCTACTTTTATTCAAAACGAAAAAGATATTCAAAACGATGCAAGCGTAAAAATCGAAATCAATTCACGGCCCGAACTCGATCTAACAAATCTCGATCGTAATAACATCACGTAGGATAATCGGTGCCATTATAACATACAGAATTGCACCTAAGTATAATCCAATATTTATAGCATCCGTGACTTTATTTTTTTAAATCTTTTCGTTCTGTAGAAATGTATTGTTTGTATAGAGGTGGGAATAGGTCGTGGTAAAAAAGACGGAACGGTCTTTCAGTCTTTCTATGAGTGCGCTTGTTTATTTGATTTGATTGTTACACGCCCTTTTGTCAACTGAAATTGACCATATCTTGCAGCTATCTTTAAAGTGAATTGTAGTAAGATTATGCTGGATGTTGCATTGTTTACCTTATGACATAATTATGCAAACAACGAAAGTACGGGACTTTGACTAATTTTGAAGTGACTAAGGTCTGTGTTCACCAATCCTGTCAAAAACGTCAAAACAACTGTTTAAAACTTAATCGTCTGTTGGTGAACTCGGGTCTAAGTAAACAGATAACAATATAGAACTCAAGAAGTTAAAAAAATCCCGTTGAATTTAAGTTAAAAAAAAACGTCAGTTACTTTGTTTTAAACTTTAATTACAAAATGTAATGATATTGATGAAGGAACAGTGCAACACATGCGAATAAAGTATACGCAAACGCGTTTCCGTAATCAACAGCTTTGGATTCCGAGGACATTATGTAATTACCCTAATTAATTGCAGTTAACGTCACGATTATTGCGTCAATTTAAAACGCCGTGTGGTTGTTGAGTACCTAGTAATTAATTTACTAGAAATATTGTAGTTTCAACAGTTGGACACTCGTATACATAAAACTAAGAAGAAGAAAAAAAACTATGCTTACTCTGTTTGGGAATCAGGTTAGAGAGATGAGTATCACATTTATTGATTCACCGGATGCGGTTTTGTAGATAGTTACCATTGCCATATAATACAGGGTAAAATTAAATGCATTTAGAACATTATTGTAGTCTTTTTATGTTTTGACAAAGATGTCACAACCTCTGATAAAATCAATGTGCAATTTGATAAGACGGAAAAAGAACTGATCGACAATCGCTTCCTAATTCCCATCACTACGCTTCACGCCCCATTTGTTGATGCTGTAAAAAGGACGGTATCGAGTTCATCTCTATTTATTCTTACTGTGTTTGCACACCTCACAGGTAAAGTCCTCGACAATAGCAGTGGGAGTCCATGTTTATAAGAAATACCTTCGCAGGTAGACCCTCATTGTTGTCCCATCACTACGAATAATAGAGTTTTCGGAAATACAATGAACAAAGTAATTTATGTCGGGGTCGGAATTACAATTTTCGGAAACGTTTCTACCTGTTATTTTTTTAAATATTTTTTTTTTATTTTGGATGAGGTTTCGTTTCGGTTTTTGTGGCATGTTTTTGTTTGTTTTACGGGTAATTTGCGATGAATTTAGGATACTCTAGGATCGCGATTTTAATCTCTGGTAAATTAATTAGTCTTTTAACTCATTAATGTGTATCTTGCCTTCGAATCGTATAAAGAGTTCATTTACTCGCCTTATGAATATTTAGTTACAGCACTTTGGTGTGAGGGTGTAAAAAAAATGCGATGAAAGAGCATCGTATAACAAGATAGCTAGGCTTCTGGCTTTTCAGATTATTATTTGATCGAACTTACAAACATAGTATGGTTACATTTTTGTCGAATATCGACTTCATAATCTATTTCATCTATCTCACGGATTGGTCTAGTAGATTTTTTTTTCCTTTTTTTCCTTCTTTGTGTTTTGCAACGGTAACTGATTATGCGTATTTCTTTTTCTGGTAATTAAGAACTAATTGAATAAAAAAAAATATTAGAGTATCTTGACTTTTTTTATATTCATATTTTAAGAAGATTGGGATAATATATTTTTGACAAATATGTAATTTTGTAAATTTAATTCTACAGAGTGACAATATTATTCCGGCTTTTTGATATTATATTAGGTATATCTGACTCTGACTAATTTATTTCCAGCACTGTTGTGTGCATCATGCTTTACGACGTTTTTTTATCGGCGTGAAACGGAAAAAAAAGTCTGTAAAGTTGGTTTACCGACGATAGTTTAACGTGACAATGTCATAACCAGCGTAACGGGAATATGGGCGTTACTGGACAATGACGTCAACGTTTTCGTGCATGCAGCCGGCGTTCGTCGATTTATTAGACGTAGTCCCGTCAAAAAACGACGACGACTCTGACTAATTTATTTCCAGCACTGTTATGTGCATCATGCTTTACGACGTTTTTTTATCGGCGTGAAACGGACCATATCGATATAAAAATAATCGTGCATGCTGCTTATAAAAATATAAAAAATAAGTTTGTATGTATTAAAGTTTTGATTCGTTATAAAATGAACATGTTCCGTATGAAATGAACAGTGAACCGAAAAGTGAACACATGAGTTTATTTGAAAGTGTGAAATCCAATAATGCATCAATGGAGCAAATATCAAAATGCACCCGATTTTTCAGGCCAATTTAAAATCAACCTAAACACGATATCATTGAGCACATTTTCACCTGGCAAGGTAGAGTAACTTTGTAAACAGAATAGTTTATTGTGATCCTATTCGGAGTATTGTAGGAAAAATATCTACCTGAGTTTGGCACCTGCTGTTCAATGGTTTGCCATAGACAAGTAATTGAACAAATTGAAGCGCCGCGTGAAGTTTTGTGCCTTGGTTAGTAGGAATCCAAAAATTATGCTTTATTGTAGGGAAATCCACATGTAAGTTGTGAGTTATGGAGACCACCTAGAAGCTTAATAGACGAAGAGGAGAAAAGAATTAAAATAAGTCATTTGTCACTGAACTAATGGCTCGTTACTTCATTTTCCTTGAATTCATTTTTATTCTTAGAACGTTCCTAACTTTATAAATGGTTCTCTTTACAATTATTAAACACTCCTAAACTATATTTGCCTATATTAATTGCTCTGACTTCTGTTAACTTATACTATCATATACTTGTACTGTACATAATTATACTTGAATTAAAGGAAAACATCCAAAATCTTTGCTAAACGATAAAAACTCGAAATCAGGTATCAGTGACGATTCCAATTAAAGCCAAAAAGCCAAAAAGTAACATACATTTTTGATGAGCCGAAGATTTAGAGAGCAGAAGAAACGTGATTGACCTTATTATAACAGAGGCAGTAGGTAAAGTAAACCTAACATAGGTAGGCTCACTTGATTACCTCAGTAAATCGGCAGAAGCAAAAGCTTGCATCCAAGCAATGAGAAAACCCTTAGATGGAACGCCCTTCCTCACTGTCAAGGCCCAGAGTCATACGCCAGTCTTGATTACCGTAGGATACGGTCATTGGCTGAACTCATAACGATATCTATGATCTTCTGAACGTTAACAAATCATGCTGTTATTATACCAAGTTTAAATGGCAATTACAAAATTCGGTACCTCAAGTCCACTGCTGTACGTAGCTCTGTCCTAGGGCGCACCGAATTAAATGCCATACTAAATCATTTATTGATTCATTGACGAAGAAATACTACTGTAACTACGCGTTTTTTCCCCAAAGAGGGGTCACTCGAAAACAATAGCCGTTGAAATGACATCATCAATATATATAAAAAGCTTGGACCTGACTTACCGATTAGATAACCTACAGGCTAAAACGCTGAACGTAGAGACTTGAAACTAGGAGACTACTTCGTCAAGAAGTGCAGGCGCGAACTAAGAAAGGAATTTTATTAATTCGCAATGCAAACGAAGTTGCAGGCATCCGGTAGTTTAAGAATAAACTCAAGGGTAAAATAGGCTATTACCCCGTTTCTGGACAGTCGGATAGAATAACGACTTAAAATCTACATCCTCGTCTCTCAAGAAAGACAGAGGAGCGTTCTGGCGATAACACAAAAAAAAACTGTTGAAATTACTCACCTCACTTTCAGTCCAATCGATAAGACTAGACTTCTCCTCGAGAAGGTTCTCCGAGCTCCGTTTCTCGTCCTCTCCGTCGCCTTCGTCTTTGAAGACCTTGACCTCATCCGTGGAGCCCAGGTCGTCGCCGCCCGAGCTGGCTGCAGAACTCGAGTGCGCATGCGGCATCTTCAGGATCCACAGTCTCCCATTATCCCATCACTACACAACACTAACCCCTATCTGTCATCCATGACAACTCACGCCGCCATCTTGTCTCAACTGTCAACGTCAAATTAGGCGTCTAGAAACTAATGAGATCACAGAGGTTTTAACTTAAAATGCCTAAGGTTGAGGTGTTCCGTTTCACTTTGTTCCGAGGCGCATCTGAAAAGAAAGAGAAATGAAAATCAAATTTTATTGCCCGCAAAACACTGACTAAAGTTTTTATCTATCGTATCACTCCACTGAGTATGGAAAGCAAAATTTAAATCTTATTGTTTAAATAACAACGTTCAAAATTGGTCTACAAGAGGAGTAGGTTTGAGACAATCTGTATCACGGGCTGACACATCTTTTGGGTCAAGCTCCCTTGTCAAGTGTACGTCAACAGCCACTTTTGGCGGGAAGCCAAGTGTCGCTAAGAAAACTCGGGAAATATTGAATAAGGCATTCAACATCTTCGTGCACTCAATCAAGAAAATTCTGATATAAATAATTATTGTCAGTGAAGATTTAGCTTGGGGCAATAAGCGCCAACAAGACACTTATGTACTCGTAGAATGATTAATTAGTACGAACGTACCTTGGCCAGTTCGTATTTTCATATCTTATCGAAATCAACGCATTGGCGGGTATAATCTATTAATTATCTGAGAGGCCTCAAGTACAGTTGTGCAGAGAAATTACTCAGCCTTAGAAAGGTGCGATTGGTTATTATCATCGACTTGGTAGAGTTTCGTCTTTGACACTTATCTTAGTCATATTGTTGCAAACTAGCCAGTTGTTTAACAAATGATACATTTACCTCTGATATTACCCTAATATTAATATGTGAGAGGAGCCCAGTGATTTGTGCGAATTAGATGATGATCCACAATCCGAAGCATCTTATCTTTTTATGCATTTTCCGCAGCCTTTCCCATCTCCTCTCCATTCAAAGATTGCCAGGAAGAAACCGGTGTTAGCTATAAGACTCATTGCAGCCTCTATTATTTTTGATTAATATATTTATAAGCTTTCATATTGTATTTTTCCTCGAGGTGTACAATAAAGAGTTACTATCTATCTACATATCTGTGGTCCGAAGAGTACAAACTAAAGATTACGTTGGCAAATATTCGTATGTCTTTTCTAAGGCCCGATGTATTTAAAACATACATCTGTAGATATAGTGTAGAATGCAGCGCATTCATGAGGATAGCAACTATGATTCAGGATGTGACACGCACTATGGAGGTGTAAACGCATGAATAATGCGGTGCTATGCATGACAATGTTATAGGACTAGGAATATTTAGACCAGAGGGTTTAACAGGAAAAATCTAACTTTTGTAATGTTCACGTATCGATAATTCATGTGATCAATGCAGGCTGATTCCCGTACAGGTATATTTTCAAAAGCTGGCATGATCAACACATTCACAGGTGCGATTGTCTGTGAATAAGAGCGGCGCGCGACCCTATTGTGACCTATCAAAGTATAATGAATTGCATTAGTGTGTGTGATTACTTTGACAGCGCCAGCTTTCGTTGAACATAGCATAGCAACAGCAAAGAAAAATCTTTGTTACTATAAAATATTATTGTAAATTAGTAGGATATTATTGTTCACGGACTATTCAATGCACTAGGCTGGTGTTTTTACAATCAGAAAGTCTGTTAGATTTCAAACACTTGTCACAGATGAAGCACGTATATTTGTACGTTTAAAGTTTCAAAGGTTTAGGATCTGTAGCTGGGTCATTTGTATGATTAGAAATATAGATTCCCACGTTTTCAATCGATAAGCAAAAATATATTCAAACGAAATAGATTTCACTCCAAATACCGTTGATTTCTCGTAAATGAATTATACAAAAATGTCACTTTATAATGAGTTTTACAATTAATTATCAAAAACTCGGTCGTTAGCTTCAGAAATCCAATAATCTTGGTAGTTTTATGGCGGATGTCACCATGGACTAATGGAACTCGAATTTTACGAACAAAGAATTGTAATTTATGTTTTTCGAAATCCAAACCAGACTCGCAGCTAAGGTTTGTTGCCGAAAGAAAAGAGAGTTTTTGGGGGGTTATTTTCAACCACACCAGCTTGGCTTTGGATCACGTGGTGGATGCGAGGCTGCGGTACACTCACTAAGAACATTTATCACGCACAACCCGGATGATTTGGTGCTGAAGGTGGATGTCAAAAATGCTTTTAACTCAGTGGACCGGGGCGCCCTTTTAGATCAAGTCAAAGATAAAATACCAGATGTTTATCACTTTCTTTGGCAATGTTACAGCCAACCATCAAAATTAATCTACCAAAATAATCTACTTTCATCAGAAGTAGGTTGTCAACAGGGTGACCCTTTGGGACCAGCTATTTTCAGCCTAGCTATTCATCCCATCATCAAACTTTTAGAATCTAAATTTAATGTATGGTACCTAGATGACGGCACCCTAGGAGGTGATGTGGATACTGTCCTTAAAGATTTCAGCACACTTATTGACAATTTTAAAGAAATAGGTCTTGATTTAAATTTCAGCAAATGTGAACTTTATATTCCAGAAAGTTATGACAAGAAACAAATCTTGACAAAATTTGAAATCATATCTCCATCAATTAAAACAATTGATAAGGCCTCACTTCGTCTCCTAGGATCACCAATTCTCGATGAATCACTATCGGATTTCGTTGATGACAAAATTAAAAATTTCAATGACGTATTAGACAAGTTGCTAAAAATAAATTCCCATGTTGCATTTGTGATTATACGCTTCTGCCTTTTCGTCCCAAAATTCACATACTACCTCCGATGTTCCCAACTCTGGAAATACCCAAATATCACACAGCAGTTGGATGACATCATGCAGAACACTCTCATCTCCATTCTTAATACCCCTTTGGATGATCGCGCTTCTCGTCAGGCCTCACTTCCGATCAGGATGGGAGGTCTAGGCATACGTAAAATTACCAGCATTTCACTACCGGCTTTCTTGTCATCTGTTTATAGCACTAAAGATCTTGTTCATAACATTTTAACACCTTCTACACACCAGAATAACCAAATCACATGTTTCAGGGAAGCCGAAGATGCTTGGAAAATAGCTTGTCCCAATACAGACATGCCTAAAGTCCTTTCTTCTCAGAGACTGTGGGATGAGCCGCTTTGCGAGCTGGAACGTAAGAAGCTGCTTGACACTTCCAGCTCCTCAGCGGAGCGCGCTCGTCTGATGGCCGTCTCAGAGTGGGAATCAGGACTTTGGTTGCATGTCCTGCCGTCCAAAAATATAGGTACTCTTTTAGATAATAATACTTTCCGGGTGGCTACTTCTTTGAGATTAGGTGCTCCTTGCTTAGTAGCTCATCGTTGTCGCTGTGGTGAGACCGCGGACCATTTCGGTCACCATGCGCTTTCATGTGCAAGGAGCGCCGGACGTGTGCCCCGTCATAACTCTCTCAATGACATCATCCGCCGGGCTTTTACAACCGCCAACGTCACTGCTGTTCTCGAGCCAAACGGCCTAATGCGTGACGATGGTAAAAGACCCGACGGTATGACACTGGTCCCCTGGAAGCTGGGACGGCCGCTAGTTTGGGATGCAACTTGCGTTGATACACTGGCACCGTCCCATCTTCCCGCTACATCCGTGCAGGCCGGCTCTGCAGCAAGATCAGCGGAGTCCCTCAAACGGCGCAAATATGCACTTCTAGATAATGGATACATGTTTGAGCCGTTTGGGGTAGAAACATTAGGCCCTTGGGGACCAGGGGCACACAATATCTACAAAGATCTGGCTGGTAGGCTAAAAGAGTCTACACGTGACCAGAATGCTGGTTTCTACTTTGCACAGCGTATAAGCATTGCCATCCAACGTGGCAATGCCGCCAGCGTTCTGGGCACGTTGCCGTCTGGTGGTGACAACGACCGACTAGGTTATTTATAGTTTAATTTTTTAATTTTTTTTATAGTCTGTGTTATTTAGTGTTATGTAAGTTAACATTAATATTCTTGACATTGAATAAAAATGTGTAATTTAGAATTTTAATACATTGTAATTTCTTTCCTCAAAAAAAAAACCAAATGTAGATGATGATGAAGTTTCTAATCAATTAGGGTTACCTAATAAAAAATAGGAGTAGATAATAATTTCTAATGTCGGTATTGTCAAGTTCAAAACCAAAATAAACCTGATCTAATTTAATTTTAGAATTCATGATGATTTAATAGGCATTATCATGTATTCACGATATATGAATAGGGAGTGCAATCCGGCAGCTCATTCAATCCCACATGTCCCCAGATCCCGCATTTTTTAAATTATGTTGTAAAATCAATCTGAAACTACAGATTTTTTGTAAAAAAACAACTTTTATTTTACATTTCTAACATTAAGCAACATAATTTATTTATTTTCTATTAATTAAGCATAAGTTATTAGTAATATTTTTTCTTACATACATTCATCTTAAAATTTTTGGCATAGTTTAATATAATATAATTTTTTTTAATTTTACCCTTACTCCTAAACTCCTAACCACAGTTTTATATTTTTAATTCAGTATTATTCATAAAACGCAACGGCGCGCTCATGCTACTCGCGATTTACGCGAAAGTTTTAGCCAAAATTTTTATATTGCGGTATCCGCGGATCCGCACTTTGAAGGTGCGTAAAATCAGCGGGATCCCGCGGGAATGTGTGATCCCGTTTTGGGGCTTGCAATCCCTTAGTACGAAACTCTGTCCAAGATACCCCAAGCATTCTTCTCTAGCACCACATCTCGAATTTCTAGTACCAGTTGCCATTTCTAGTAGATCGAATCTCAATATCTGACGACAATCGCAACACCGAACATACCTTCATTAGTTCTTTCACAATGCAAACATTAACGGTTATGTATGTGTATGTTAATGTGTGTATGTGTGTGCCAACTTTGTATAGCGCGAAAGTGTTGATCAAGGGGTAAGACGACCGATTCCTGTCGATGTAATGCCTAGATCACACATACCGAGTACTAGGTACTCGGTAAGTATAAACATAGCGCCGAGTGCTCGGCTGAGCAATTGATGTAAGCTTTCATTGTCTCGGCCAAGTAACATTTTACTGTCTCGGCCGAGTACTCGGTACGTGTGATCTAGGCATAAGAGATTATGAGGCTGGACTAACACCCGAATTCAAAGTCAGTCCTTATCCTCAAACTTACCTTACGTAAGTAGTAGACCGCCGCTCAAAAATTTCAAGAAATACCTCCATATTTACTTGATAAAAATACTTGAGTGAAAAACTAAGGTGACTGTCCAACGTTTTATTATTTTTTTTATTTTTTATTATACAAAATCCACAGCTCTTAGTATAACTTAGACTTATTATTTAAACTTACAGCCAATAATGGATTTACATTCTTTAGATTTGTCCTAGTGTTGACAAAAGTACCTACTTAAGTATTGTTAGTTTTTAAAGTTTTTAGGTATACCTTATAGTAGTAGGTAAGTTTAGTATACATAGCTATTATTACATTAAGCTAGTTTAAGTGTGTACAAAATAGGTATATGATTTTAAAATTATATAATAAATATATCAAAATTTCTTTTGTTTTACTATATTTTTTTTCCTACCTTTATCTTTATCTGCTTCTTCAATAATTTTGATACCATTTTTCATTAGCTTGAGGGTACTCACGTAAGTATTTCCGTAAGTTAGTAAGAGTGTAAAAATCGCCTTAGAATACTGGTGTCAGTTGCCGCTAGAACAACTTTAAAAAAATGTAGGTATCTTACGTTTTCTATATTCTTATTCTTTACAGACCTCAGAAACAGACTGACAGACTGATATTAAATTCGGTTAAAACGGCTATAAATCAAAGACTATAAAAACTTCGCGCAGAACAGTCGACAGACTAAGCACGTAGGTAGTTATTTTAAAATAATACCTAGAATGTCATTCGGGCAGGACCCAGCTCCGTAAATAGGATATAACGTGAGCACTAAACAGACGTTTAAAACACTAAAAGAGCAAGGCAATAATCTTGCTAGGAAAGGGATGTTTCTAACACTCTGACTCCGAATGAAAGATATTCGAATACTGTACTCCGAAAATGTTTATAGTTTCTATGTACGTTTCGTACACGCGTCAGTTCTGCCCGTTTTGTGGTGTCCCGGTAGGATTCAGTTCAAGGTATTTTCTTAATATTTTGCAAGTCCTTAATTAAAACTACATAAATGAATTGCTTACTGCAAATTATCGAACAGTGCATACAGATGAAGCGCGCGGGTTGTTATTTTTTGTTGTTTGATTTGAACTATCTACGTAAGTGCATTTTTTTCTACTTAATGCTTGATGCTGGCTACGGTTACCTGCGTGGTATCGGGAATAAAAATAACCTATCATGTTAACAGATCCTGTAGTATGTGTTACTAAAAAAAAAATTCGTTCGGAAATCGATTTATTATCAGTTGTTTTGTGATAATAACGAACATTGATTCTCAAAAATCTCGCATATATAAATTATATAATATAAGTGAAATGTGATGGATTCGGAGTATCTAACTCACTCCGAATCGCTCCGAATGCAGTCATCCCTAGCTGTAATGGGATCCGGCTTAGGTATCGGGTTTATGGCAGTTTTTACGATGTAAGCTACGCCGAACGCTGGACGAGGTGCGCCGACGCATGTACCAAGCGCTTTCTTGACAGACCGTCTATAGTCTATGGTAAAATTTCGGTATTCTACTGTTTTTTCCTGATTTATGACTCGTGGACGTTAAGGAGTTAAACACTTCCCTTGTATCCTATAATAGTTTGGCGGTATAAAATGAACTAAAAAAGTTACGCTAGTAAGATAGTTTCCCACTTTCCCGTTTTTCCACAGCTTTCTATCCAGCAGCGCTGCAATGGGCCAGTGGTATACTATATCAAGCTCAAATGAATTACGTTAACATAATAAATTATAATATTTGAAATGGTCTCAACGACATAGGTATATTTAGGTACGACAGTCATTTGATGTGGCATGGCAACTCATTCAGATGACTAATGCCGACTTGCACCAAACTATCAGTCCCTTGGTAGTTCTTAACAGTCCAGATTCTGACCGTTAAGAACTGCCAAGCGACCTTGCTTTGAAAGTTTGGTGCATGTCGGCATAAGTCTCTTTTAGTTTTTAAATACTAACACCTAGTTCTAAGATTAGATAGTAAGTAGGTATTACCAACACTTGTAGACCTCGATGTCTGAATAAATAAATTTATTATTATTATTATTACCGTTATACATTATTTAATAAACTTATTGACAACATACAATGATTGCTCGATTAGCAACCATTTTAGTTTCAATTTAAATAGTATTGTAAAATACTTACCTAAGTTAATAAATGGTCATTGCGAGCCTAGTATCGATTTCGAACCCTGATCTTTCGATTATGAGCTTCCTAGCTACCACTACGCCCACAGGAATAACAATGCGACCATAATAGACCAAAAACACGTGTTCAGTTTTTTTCTAAATTGACACAGGCGTGTTTTTAGAGTCACATTACAAATTCGTCACATTCCTATAACTTTACAACTCGAAGTGACAAACAATTTGATACCTTATTTTGCAAGCCTTACAATTCAAAATAGGACTAATTTATCTTCAGTCATGGAGTAACTTTTCTTGAAGGATTTTAAACCTTATTTTGGGTAGATTAGATTGAAATTTGAAAATGAACGAGCGTGGCTCTAATTTTGTAAGATAACAGTAGCATGACATATGGCAGTGCAGTGTCTTATTACATTTTGAGGTCACGTTCGATTAATGTTTTGTTTTAAATTGTCATTTTGTCAGAAGTAGTTAAGTCGCCATTTTTGTTTCACGACGAAATGAAGTGGTTGGTTTACAAAATATCCTATTTTGTCTCCCTTAGAAATACTTACTGTATTATTTATAGTTTATTATTATTATTATTATATCATTTATTTATATTTTTCTCTCATTAAAATTTATTTTTTACAATAATATTTAAAAAATAAACTATTTAAAAAAAACAGCAGTATTATTGTAAAAAATATAAAAACGGTGGACCACCAGCCGCGGAGTAGAGCCCAAGCGGCTGGTGGCTAGGGCTGCAGAGTGAGGAACCTTCTCACCATGCGAGCCGACTCTAATAGTACCACCTTTTGTATCTGGCCCTTGACCCAGCCACCAAGCGAGAGCCTCTTTAGGTACTGGTCGAGACTCTTCGCTATTATCCCGTTCACCGTAACGACTATCGGGACAATCGTCGTCGAGTCCACATTCCACATGGCGGTAACCTCGTGAGCCAAATCAAGGTATTTGGTAAGCTTATCCTTTTCAGCTTTTACGAGGTTCTCGTCATGTGGAACTGTGATATCGACAAGGACTGCCCGGCGTTCTGACCGATCTATCAGCACGATATCAGGTCTATTGGCGACAATAGTCCTATCCGTGATTATAGATCGGTCCCAGTAGAGCAAGGCACGGTCGTTTTCGAGAACTGGCTCCGGTACGTACTTATAGTACGGTACCTCAGATCTTACAAGGCCATAAAGGAGAGCAAGCTGCTGGTGTATGATCTTGGCTACAAGGTTATGTCTGTACAAGTATGCGCCATTAGCAAGATGCGAACAACCCGAAAGTATATGTCTAAGGGATTCACCGGGCCGGTGGCATGCTCGACAAATATCCACCGTTCCATCCCTTATGATATACTTCCGGTAGTTGTTCGTCTTGACAACCTCATCCATAATTGCACAGACAGAACCCTCGGTTTCCCCAAAGAGGTCACCGAAACGTAGCCAGTTTACTGAAGCTAGGAAGTCAACTTCTGGTCTATTAAGGGCTTTATAGAACCTTCCATGCAGCTCCTTGTTCTCCCTTATTATTATTCTCTGTAAGTCATGTTGAAACTTACTGTATTATAACGTACTATTCTTACTAATTACATTATTATTACTAATTTTTTTTTTTTTTTATAATTTAAACTCTGCTGAAGATCTCAAGCGGCGTAAATATGTAGGTCTTGATAGGTCGTACATGTTTGAGCCCTTTGGGGTCGAGACCCTAGGTCCATGGGGAATGGGAGCCTTCCGCGTTTTTAAAATTTTGTCAGAGCGTCTGGTCGAAGCGACGCGTGATCGGAGGGCTGGCAGCTATCTGGGCCAAAGAATAAGCCTTGCTATACAAAGAGGCAATGCAGCCAGTATCCTCGGCACGCTGCCATCGGGTATCGAGTTGGAGCAGTTGAGCTACCTATAGATCGTTTGCAACGGTCTATGGGTGGCCCAATTGTTTCCTTTTGTAAATTTTGTAATATACCTATATATAGATTGTAGTAGTTAGCTTATGCTGTAATAAACAATAGTAATTACTAATATTAATTATATTATTATTATTAATATTATTACTAATATTAACTTATACAATAGTAATTACTAATATTAATTATATTATTATTATTAATATTATTACTAATATTAACTTTTTGTAACCAACTACTTCGCTTACTATGTAATTAACGTTAGTTAGTACGTTTGTAAGTTCAAAAGTACCAAGTGATTATGTCAAAAAAAATTTAATACGTCGTCGTGGTAATAATTTTATTTGCAAAAGACAAAGTATCTGTATTTCAAAACGGGTCCCGGCGCAGAGCGGGTTAAAGTTAGTAGGGTAAAGGCTACCTATTTCGGCTCCCGGCCAAAGTTGGCCGGCTAGCCACGAAACCGGAAACTATTTTTTTCCCTCAATATATCTTATATCATCGAAACTATTGTTTATAATTATACCTATTGTCAATTTTATATAACACAACTGTAGAGCCAGAATAATGTTATCAACCCACGCTCTAACTATCTCTGGCCACCATACAATCATAGAAATGTTTATTTACACGTAAGTGTTCACTGACGATGATTTAATTAGTGCAAGTTCGCGGCCGTCACGCCACGCTGGCCACCGGCCACGGGCGGTGGCCAGAGTGCTACTTATCGCGTCGTGTAGTTGTTATAATTGGACAGAAATTATCTACGTTTATTTTTTTGTTTTCTGAGTCTGTTTCTGAGATAACAGTGTTAAGCGACAGTTACAAAATATGGAGTAATTGTGACACAATACTTTTATATAACGTGATATTAAGAAATTTTAATTTGTTACTGAAACAATTTTGATTATCTTTTTTATAAAAATGTATGGTAATCTTGTTTAATTTAAACCCATTGGTTGGTCATCTGCCTTTGACCTATGAGTAAAATTAGAGATCCCTTTGCCTACTTATGAATGATTTTAACTTTTTTGAAGATCTTTTTAAGTGACCATAGTAAATTAATCACAAATACTGTTAACAAAGAAGTTTCCTACAACGTTCATCCGTCCGCAGTGCGACAGAACCCATCCGTTCAGACACCATTGGTGGTCGCTCGCTTCACTCGCTACGCAAACAGTTTTCGTACCTACGCACGCACGCTTCGCTACACATCTCTGCGGGTCACTTTATCTATGATAATTTGTATCTGTTTACTAATTGCAATGGAACATTAATTTCAGAGAAATCACCGCTCAATCTGACGATTTTTTGAATAATTTAGATTTTTGCAAATGGTTCTTTTATAAGATGGTATAATGATAACGATAACTGTATGAGTTGTTTTAAGGATGGCGCACTATTTCAGCCAATCTGTTATGGTTTGTGTGGGGGTGGTGAGTCTTACCATAATATCTAAGAGTTAACAGTTTATTGTATAGATATGCATATCTACGTCTACAATATTCGACCAAAAAAAAAACAATAACCCATAAACAAAGAAAAATAATAAAAGTTAATGTTGCCCAGAGAAACAATGGGTGCTATTTCTTTTTGTAAGACGTCCTTGTGGACCGTTACACCATCATAGCTGGTCAGGTAGTGGGGTCCTGAATGGAGGCTTGTTTAACTGGGAACTATATCTACATAATTAATAAGGAATGCAAACTGTTCGAGTTGAAATGAGAAATTCCGGTGTATAATAACAATCAAATTCAGTTTAAGAACACAACTTAAATAAGCTTAGATCATAATTAATTTGGAACTAAAACGAAAATTGCTTTGGAGAGCACTATTTCAGCCAATCTGTTATGGTTTGTGTGGGTGGTGCGTCTTACGATAATATCCTTGGTCGTCTCGTCTCAATGTTTCACAAAAACTAATTATTATTGACATTTTAAATTAGACCTAAACAGGTGACCGACCACTCATAAAAATAAATACATAATTGACGTAGAATTCGGCCCTGCCAATTCACACTACATTAACATCCAGTAGCACCAACTCCAATTATGGTTCTCCACGCTCAGACCTTTGCGTGTGCAGTCCAAATCTAGCCTTCGCCTTATTTCTTTCAAAATAAGGTCCAGACTTGTTTATATGAACCCGTTCGCAGACAGAAACCCGACCGAATCGAATAACCCCCATTATTATACAAACGCGAACGCGAACATGGCGTTTAAAATCGGTAGCGGTTTTGCTAAACTGGATGCCGCAGGCAACTCTCGTTCACATTTTGCCTTGTACACTTTTATCTTAGATAATCAATTATGGATAATGCTTTATCTCCGAAAATGAGCAAACATACACGATCATTTCACATTCAGTGATATCATTGACATTGACGCGTTTCCATTCCAGACGAAATATTCAAGTGATAACAGCCTATAACAGCCAAATCAGTAAAACTTAATTTGAAAAGGTAATACGAAATCCTTTTCCCATTTGTTGCAATTGGTATTAATTGGGAATCAATTTAGTACTCGATTTTTTTTCCTTTAAGTTTAGAACCGGGCGTCATATATATGATAACAAAAATATCTTCAGCCAAAACAATTTCAGAAGAAACAGTATATCCGTTTAAAGTAATTGAAATTCTATTTATAAGAGTATAAGGTTTAATACAGGTTGTGCAAGGTTTTTCTCAGGTTGCCACCTCTGGAACCGGTTGAAGGAGATGCGTGCTCGTTGTGGTAACGATTATTATTATTATAGTCATATCCCGGTTTATAATGCGATGGAATTTTGAGGGTTGAGTGCACCTACGTAATTGGTTATGGAAACTTTTTAGCTTGTCACGAAAAAAGATGACCTTATTTTTTAAAGCGGTGAGGTCAGATTTTATTTTAAATTAGGGTAAGATATCCGAAACTAAAAAAACCTGAAAGATCTAGAAGTAAACATTTTATTTCCGCGGTTTAGTGGCGAGTGGCTTAACCTACAGCTTGCTTTCTAAGGTAAATTTGACTTAAGATACAGTTCAAATTCAAAAATTTAACACAAATCATCAAAAAGTATGGTAATCAAATTTGCTAATACCTCTGTAGAAAAAAGTTACAAAAAAGTTGGCTCGGGACTTTAACCACACAGCTTGAATATTCTAAAAAGCTTTTGCATTTTGGACTTTAAATGATATACACTAAAGCTCTAGCGTGGTAAAATAAACATTTGTATTTTTTTTATGCATTCGTTTCGGATGCAGCGTAGAATCATCCTCTTTCTTCTAGGAATCTCTCATTACGTTATCTTTGGAATAAGAAGCTTACGTACATAAGTTATAATGTTACGTATTCGTACGTACGGTCCATTTCTTTAAATCTTAAATAGCTGTTGCCTGCAGCTTCTCCTGTGTGAGATAATGCAATGGCGGTAAAAATTTACAATAAACTTCCAGACAAAATAAAAATCCAGGAATGTGATCACATTTTTGAAAATATTCTAAAAGAAATGCTGTTAAAAAAATGTTATTATGAGCTGCAAGATTTTTTAAATGACGTAATAATATAAGTAGCTTTAAAAATATCGGCCCGTCTCTATCAGTTGCAACACCCTAACGGGTAGTATTGTGTAGCTGTACTTCTAATTATTTGACTTAACAAGACCTGAAATGTAACCTACCCAATATTTGCAATAAATACTGAATACTGAATAATTAATGTGAGCCTTATTTAATTATTATATTTTATTTATTGTATACTAATGACGCAAGGTAGACCAACATTTACTCGGCTAAACGATGCTTTATAATTACAATCACGTAAAATGTTAATGTCAGTACCGATATCTGCCTATGCCTAGCCTACCTCTATCTTTAGCTTATGCGTATGCGACACAGCCCGTTAATAATAACAGACACAAAGACATTTTCATACGTAGTTCATATGGTAATGACAAGCGGATATAATCGCAGGGTATCTAGAGCCTTATGTTGTCATGATGACTCCTCAATCCTCACTAAAAATAATTACCTAGGTATATTTTATTCTTTGTGCCTAGGTATATAAAGTTGCAAATAAATTAATGGAGCGGATTAGACAAGTGGCCAATGGTAAAAGCGGCATATTGTTAAAAGTGGCCAATATAGGATGATTTTACCTTACCATAAAATCTCACCTCATGATACATGCAATGACAACTCAAAATCATTTTGAATTCTCAACAAACTACCCGCACATTTAAATTCAACAGAATAACAATTTGCGCTCGAGATTTGTAATGTAGGCTTTTGTTATAGCTCATCGTAAACGTGGTTTGACTGCTGATAGTAAAAGGGATTTTATTTAAAACGAAGAAACACTTATTTCTTGTAATAGCTGTCGTACATTTGCGTTTGTAACAAGGTAATGATTTTTACTCACCACCACACATTTCATGATAATTCCGTTTTACAGGAAACTATTATTTTCCGTCGCTAATTCTCACATCCTCCTCTGAAAGGTCGATTACCATACCATGCATTAGGTTTTATTTATTTGTCCCTAATAATGGTTTTGGAACCAGCAACTTAATCTGCTAAAAGACAATAATTGTAGTTACTGTACAATAAAATAAACCTAATACGCATGTTTGATACAGTATTTAAAAAAGGTGTTCATATTATGAAGAAAAGGTTTATTGTATCGGTTATTATAATAGTTGTTTACACTGAGTAAGATTGCGAGAGGCCAAAAATTAGAAAAGACGCAAAAACGACGACGTTTGTTTGAATATCTTATCCAATTTAAAATAAAAACTAAACTAATTGCTTTTGAAACAAAACCCATACAGCCTCCTTTAGAGTATCTACCTAGAAAGCTTACAACAATGATTGAAGGTAACTTAGACTGATAAAGTTAAAAGCTTTACGTGCACATAACACAGAATCAGCTAATTGTTAATACGGCCTTAATTGTGGCCACCCATCCAAATGGTGGCCATAATTACCGTTTATTTTCTCAAGGCAAGAACAACGAAGCTCGCCAACGAACAAGAGCTTCTAGAAAAGAGTTAAAGATTTAGAGGGATGGTGTTAGTTGCAGTTGGAAACGCATCGAGTATTCTGCGCAAGCGCACCGCACAACACGAACACATTAACATTCTCAACTCTCGCGCCGTTCTCATAGCAGCGCACGCGTTTATTCTCTGTAATGTAAGGCTTTTATTGTACATCCAGGATAAATAACAATATTGATGAATAAATTCGGTGATCTTACTACACTAACAGAGCGTAGGTAAAACTCTGACTGACACCAAATAACAGGCACACTGTCACGAAACGAAAAGCGAAGAAACCGGAACACTTAAAAAGCTTAGAATACAGCTTTCTTAGATTTTTCCAAAGTACCAAACTAGCTGAATATATCAAGCATTCTTTAGTTATTTTCTTATTCGTTTCTTAGAAAATGTAAAAGCTTTATTTATGCTGTAAAAGCAAAGTTTATGGTATAACATCGACAAGCGTAGGAAATGCAATTATATGAATAATTCATTAAGATAACGACCAAAATAAGACGATTGTTCGCTTCTGAGAACTACCATTTTAGAACGCGGCTCGAAGGACCGACTGACTCAGTTTCAAGATTCAATCACTAGGTTCGTAAATCCGAAGGTTCATAACGAAAAATGGATGGATGTTTGTTTCTCACCAAAAACTCGACAGCAAAGGTAGGTATTTTGTAACTTGAAGACCAATACCATCGGTAAAATAAACCAATGAACATCGAGAATAAAATAAGTGTTAAAGCTTGTCGGTCATAAGTTGACTTTGCCGATAGTAAGGTCAAGTTACAAAATACGGGGCTGGTCGGAATTCGGGATGTAACTTGGCTGACTAGTTTCCCGATACCTATACAACCCGATCTTTTTCAGGTTAAATAAAAACCTTCAATTATGTGTGTATTAACGTAGATAAAAGGAGTTTAGGTTTTCAAGAAGTAACAATGAAATTTAAAAAGCTCTAAAATACGCCAAAAGCCTGTTTCGAATTGGCCACTTGTGACCCTGCTTGTCGCATTTTACTGTTCACTATACAAAAAATAAAAAACCTTTAAAAGAATAAAAGGACGATAAATAATAATATTTTTTGTTCGCATTGGGTTGGGACTTGGGACATTTTCAAGGCAGATTTCGTGTGGATTATAAATTACTTTTTTTTAAACTGAAAATTCGCCTGTGGACTTTAGTTTGCAGCTATCTGTTAACATTATGGATGTATGATGGACATGGGCTAGGAATTAACATGTATTTTATGAAGATTGTAAACAATAAAGGCTATGATATGTTACAAGGGCTAATGCACGAAGTTTTTATAAAGCAGGTGCGTCTGCGCACATTTGAAGAGCCACTTTATTTATTAGGGTCCCTAGATAATAAAAAATAAATGGCATCACAATTAACAACTTTGTCCCGTCTTTAGATGTCATTTTACTAGTTAATGGACATTTCTGTCCTTTCTTCAGTTGTCATTTTACAAGCTAACGAACAATTCTTTGTAATTCCGCCACGAGTGCTTGTACTTAATTATAAGTTTTCTAAGTAAATAACGTTTTTACAGCTGATTACTTACACTTATGACCCAAGAAGGTATCACTAATGTTTCTTGGTACTTAGTATTGTATCTACTCGACGGATATTGTTTTTTCATCACTAGTTATGGACTAAGTTATTTTTACGTTAGCTTTTTTTAATAGTGGTTATTCCTGATCGGTAAGTAAAATAGGCAAGTGACATTAGATAGGTATACATGTAGATATGTCCTTTGTATCCATGGACCTATTATACTAAGTGCATAACCTTAAGTACCTGTGAAGGTTTTTAATAAGGTAGTAGGTACCTATTTGCATTTAAGTCATGCTCATGTCAATACGTACTCATGGATTAATGGAAAGTATTTTCCATCATTAGGTATTTGCCGTAATCGGATAATTCTTGATTAGTATGACGATGACACGGTACGACCTATCAAAATTTCGTCCCAAAGCCGGGTACAGTCAGCAATGCGATCGGTAACTGTTCTGTATTTTGAACTCTGCTTCAAACTTCGTTTTCTTATAGTAAAATTTTCTATAGTAAATTTAAATCAATAAAAATTTGATGGCAAAATTTGTAGTGATTTTAAAAATCATTTAGGTATTTAAGCTTCATACGCAAGTAACCTACAGGCGAGCTTACTGCCACTCTTTATTTATTTTTTTCTTATACTTAGGAGATTAATGCTCGACTTGCTCCAAACCAAACTGAAAAATTCTGAATACTTTTATAGACAATAAATATTGTGACCATAATAAGGTACGTTTCGCCCGGGCCATGTGGCCAATTCCGCGGCCAGCCGGTCAATGCGGCCGGCGGTAAGTATTAGTGACATTAACCCTAATTTAATACTACCGCCACCAAGTTCACCAATCGGGGAAAAGACAGGAATTTTGCAAGTTTTTTTACACTTTTTACTTTTAAAAATTACTTTCCTGAAGGTGGGTTAGGTTAAGTACAAAATTAGTAAAAAGTCGGTATTAACCTAAAAGGAATTATATTACCCAACCTTTTTTATACAAGGTTAAAAAGGCGGGAAACATTTTAGTTGGTAGTTACCAGCTACTACTTCGGTAGTTCTCTGTTGTCTCGGTTTCTCTGTTGTGTTCACATTTATTTTAACAAGAAACACAGACCATCATTAGGTATACCAATGTATAATCTGAGAATCATTGGTAAACTGATCTCAGAATAAGACATTTGATACTTTGAAAGTTTTGAAGCGAGTTACTTGCCGGTTACTCATGGAAGCAAAGTTCATAACATTCTATCGATAACGGATTAATTACCTACTTAAATTACCACTTTACACTTCCTCGCTGATAAGAGGTCGCCTCAGCATCGGAAACGTGTCATTTGAACTCGATTTGTAAGAAACTTGAAGTTTGAGTGAAATCTGCCGGCGCGGCAACCGGGGTATGTCACCACTCAAAAATAACAGATCTGGTGGCGAAAATGCAGGCCACCGACCTCTGATGGGCCATAATTAATCAGTCACACACATACCTAAACACAAGTCGCATCGCATGGCTCCACGCGTGAACTTCCAAACACGACACCGTTTGACAATTTGATTTGGACACAACACGATTATATTATCGGAATCACACACTGTTGCTTGCACTCGCGATGCTCACTGGTCATTATTTTGTTTATAATCCGCCGGCAGTTTTTCGAGCGCGCGCGATCGGCTCACACCGAAAGTCGCGAGCACACTGCACACAACAATACGAGAACGACGTGCGCGGGAACGAGGCGACACGACGAGAATTCATGCCGTCTCTTTCGCACGACCACATCTTCGGTGTGCACCGTCGAACGAATATAAAAAACCAACGATCGGTATGCA
Organism: Lobophora halterata; assembly: GCA_932526365.1. NCBI lineage: Eukaryota > Metazoa > Arthropoda > Insecta > Lepidoptera > Geometridae > Lobophora > Lobophora halterata. The sequence continues at coordinate 5,032,987 of OW052026.1, forward strand.
GACGTTCTGTGCCTAGCAGGTCCTTCGGTGACGCTGTTTTCGTCTGCGGTCCAGTGTTCCCGGAATCGAACCCGCTTCTCCACACAAATAGTTTGAAAGGATGATTTGCGTTTATTTTGTGTGGGAATATAATTTTTAATTGACGATTGATTCTTAAGTATTTATTATTATCGAGGTATTCATTAATGTTGTATGTAGCATGCAGATAGTAGTCCGAAACTAATTAGGTACTGTAGGATTATGTATAGATATACATAGGTTTAGGTATAATATCTACACTACACGTCTAGATTTTTAAAATTGAGATTTTACTTTATATTAATAAAACTGCTGCCGTATCTGCTTTACCCAAAAAGTAAAGATATCCATACATACCATAAGCAGGACAAAACTGAATCAACTGTACTGAATCGCATATTTTTCTGCGATGCAATAAAATGTCATCTAGGTATTGATATAATATATTATGTAGAAGCTGACGTCGATTTTGTACTAGTTAGGTCTATAGCTAGATAAACCCTCTTTTTTATCGATCTGTTATGATATGAATTAGGAATTTTGCTACTTACATTACTTATATGAATTTTGTTCCATTGATAGGGATTTTTAACAAACTGGCTTATTTGTTATGTTGGCATTATGTTAGTTTTGTTGTATAAATATACCTATAGGTATTTTATAAGTAGGTAAAATGCTATTATTATGTTTCATAAATTGCTTACAACAGTTACAACATGTATAACGTTTTTTAATTGTATATTAATAATCTAGCTAGATTTTACTAATTAACTGGGTAAACAAAAAAACTGGCAACATTAAAAACAAAAGAACGGCAGTCAGCGAACCTTGAGTGGGTAGGCGATACGATTCGAGCCTGCGCCCGAGCAAGCCGAACGCGCCATGTTGCCGGCGGCGAGAATGAGACAGCGCTCTACAGATACTATCTACATCTCTCTCGCACGCTTGTTAGCGTTGCGTGTAACTATACTCGTCAGCGACTGAACCACACACCCACACGCACGCATTGTTATCTTCATATTTATAACAAGCAAAGCAAGTCTGATTCTGTTCTCAGTTTAGGTGGTATTAGGTTAGGACACTTCATGTAAAAAAAACATGCCTACCATACCATAGGACATTTCTAAATTTTAATACTTGCTGGATAAAGAAAGGCTCACAGATTAAATACCTACTAACTACCTACGACCACATTTGATTTGAGTATTGTGGCGGTATTTTATTGATAGTTTTGGCGCGGTTGCGTGTTTCAATGGGTGGTGTGAATGATCATGTTTGTTTACAGACGTAATCGGGACAATTTGTTTATAGTTTGAGGCAGGGCCGTAATCAGGCAAATATGGGAGAGGTTGAGTGGGTTGAGGTAAATTCGTCATTAAAGGTATGACTACATTTCTGCCGTCCCATGTCTAATAGACAGTGACATGGCCAAAGTTTTGGGTAGGTTAGGTTGGTATCTTGGTAAGCAAAAACGTGCCACTTAATAATGGTGGGTATACCAAACATCTGGTCATGTCAATTAGGTAACTGCCTTGTTAACATAGGACGGCAGATTAAAGAAAATAGAGCATACCTAAGTAGGTATCTAAAAACATCGATGATCTAAAATAATCAGTTCTATTCTAGGAATTAATTGAGAGTGAGACTAAAGCCGTATTTTTATCACCTGTGATACTGAGAATTCTAGTGCAAAAATGTCAGTGTGTGCGCTTTTATAATGTTTATAATCACTTTAGCAACAGTATAAACATTTGTGTATTGAGTCGTGATTGAGTCAGATCACAGAGGCATCTATACCATACCTAACCTAGGGATAGAATGTACATACATCGTACGATCAAATTCAAGGTCACATAAACTCTGAAAGGGATCGTTATTCGTCACCATATCAATTCGCGACGCCCACTAATCGGAATCCTAACGTAACGTGCGGTTCCTGCGTGGTCAACTTGCAGTTCCCGCACTTACGGCTCGTCTCCGTCCCCGCGCTTACGTCTTTCTTAGGCCTGATTGATACAGAAGCGACCGACGCGACGTAAGGCGAAGACAAGGTCTTTTTCGTACAAAATCCTAATCGACGCGTCATGCGATTATATTTTAGTACCGTCTGCGTGCTATAACTTCACGTTTGGATTCAAACTGAGTGAGCTGGTGTCGTCTAGCTACCAGCACTCTGGTTGACGGCTCGACGAGCCGTAAGCGCGCCATTGCCTAGCCGTAGCATACATGCTTGCTTACATTTTGTTGACGCCGTTGTCGCCTGTGTCGCGATACGGTGACGATCCCTTTCCTGATTGGCCAGGATGCAGTTACCGCATCTCCGCACTGTGCAAAGATAAACAATATAGTTTGACCTAAAACTATTGCCCTATCCTTGAGTCCGTACCCGTCACTATTGCAAAATCGTTTATTCACAATTAGTACCTGTTTACCTACCTATCATTTATGTCGTATGTTTATCCCGCCTTATCCCGCTAAAAACGCCGTGTTGGCCGAGTGGGAGGTGCCTCGACTTTCGATCCGCAGGTCGTGGGTTCGAAGCCAGTCGTAAAACAATGGATTTTTCTATTCAAAAAATCTATGTGTGCATTAAAACACGTGCTCAACGGTGAAGTGAACCTAAAAAGTTCAAACACATGAGTCAAGTGCACGAAAGGAGCCTCTTTGAGGCGCACTTGATATCCTTTCACCACACTGGTTCGAAAGAACTAGTGACACGATAAGAATAAGAAGACTTTATGTTTATAGTTAAAGTTGTTATGTGGAGTCGTTCGTCAACTTACCGTATATAAAGAGTACTCTGTGTTCGTCAACTCATCCAACACAAACTCATCCTGTTTGGATGAATTGGTGAATTGGTAGAGCTGTGCTTTTTCCATCATCCCATTTTCATCATATTTAACTTTTAGCAGTCCACTGCTGGACGTAGGTCTCTCTCTGCCAAGGCTCTTCTCATCCACCTTCTGCATGCTTCATTCATTTTCAACCGCCTTCAAAATAGGAGGAAGTTATCAATAAGGTTGAATGTTTCTTTTTTTTTAATGTTTGTGATCTGATTTTGATAAAATTTCTATGGGACCAATCTGAAAGAATATCCTCTCAAACGAAAAAATATTTTTAAATCGGTTTTTTTTACACGAAAACTAAAAAATATTTTTTCGTTTGAGAGGATATTCTTTCAGATTGGTCCCATAGAAATTTTATCAAAATCAGATAAGTAGTTTAGGTTTTAAATCAAAATAGCTGAAAAAAAGTCGTTGAAGTGAATAAAATTGCGTATTTTGCTTCTCTGTGACTTTTCATTGGTGCCTACGGTCACTAGAACAGCCCGATTGAAGTTCGTTGTTGTATGTTTTTGCAAAACCTTGATTATCACCCAAACTAACGCGACCTCTTCATCACACATTAATACAACTTGTGCTGCCATCTAACGGCAGTACTCAGTTACCTATAATGTAGGGGTTTGTTGGGGTACAGGTTGGGGTGAGTGGCGGTGGCGGTGGTGGGGGTAAAGTATAGGTAGTAAGACATAATCTGTGTCTCTGGGGTGGCGCGGTCGGCAGCGGGCGTTCCAATACACGCTGGCTACCAAATACCTAAACATTTGTTACTAAGTACCTACTTTTTGTAGCTAGGTACTGTAGGTATTTGGTGCCTACCTATTTAACTTATCTCTGTATAACTCCGTTTACAGATGTAGGTTCATTTTCAACTAAGTATGTAGTATATTAGTTACTTTTATAAATTACTAGTTACTGCCTCCAACTTAGACCGTTGGGGTATTAAGAAAAAAAAAACATTTCCATCTTCCATCTAAAAGTCAACGCACAAATCAATACAACACCGCTCCATTTTGGCCACATTCTCTTTACCCATTATCGAGTTTTAGCCAAATCGGTTTAGAAGTTAGTGGCTTGATTAACATAAACATAAACATTCACACACTCACACCCCTGCACTAGGATTCCCTGTGTCGCAAGTGGCATGGACATGGACTCATACAAGACATCACAACATCCAAGACCCGGCAACAAACATTTGTGTTCGTCACACAAATATTCGCCCTGGCCGGGGATCGAACCCGGAACATCAAGCTTCGTAGGCAGGGTTACTACCAACTAAGCCACTGTGCCGTCTATTTTGATTGAAAATTGAACTTCGTTTCCTGACTAAGGTCAGAGTTCCTCGAATCTAAGGAAACCGATTTCATCTCTACATAGGCTAAACGCGTAAGTGGAGAGGGTGCACTTTTAAACTGCAAGATTACTTCTTGTACTTTTGATCCGAAGGTCCTGGGTTCGGACCGGGACGAATTCGTACACCAATTTATTTTCTGTACAAAAAAACTTTGTGTGCATTCAAAACAAAACACGTGCTTATCGGTGAAGGAAAACATCGTGAGGAAGGCGGCATGTCATAGAACCTAAAAAGTTCGAAAACATTGTGTCAAGCAGGTGTCAAGCAGGTGTCAAGTGCACGAAAGGAGCCTCTTCGAGGCGCATTCTGGGTGCATTTGAATCCTTTCACCACACTGGTTCGAAAGAACTAGTGACACGATAAGAAGAAGACTTCTAATTGTACCTATCTAGATTTCTCTGGATAAAAAGGTACAACGTAGTATTTTGTTACCAGTTCATAAATCCATCATATGGATTACGATAAAGTAGCCATAATATTTTGCCCCACCTCTACATAGGTATCTATAAGTAAGTAAGTACCTACTTACATACAAACAGATTTCAGTAAAATCAGATCAGTGGTTTCGGCGTGCTCAAGCAACCAAGATCCGCTTCCGATCCGTCGTCATTGTACTCACAATCTTTCGATTATTCGATAGATTTTTCGAAATTTCCTTTTCGTATTATTAGGTAGGATGTAGGATTTTATACGTGATTGCTTATTGTGTAAGTATAGATAGATATAACAGATCTGTTATTTATATCATATCATATCAGTTTTATGTATCACTAACATTTATTCTCTAAAAGTAACAATAATACCTACTTATTAGGCAGATAGGTTGTGAGCAAGATAAGTGTGTGATTATTTATAAACTGACATAGGTACTAGGTATGGGTATGAGTGGTACCTTTAACTACTCATCTATTTATTCTTAATCTTCAAATCTGAATCAAATCTATAAACATACACTATTACTAATCAGATTTTACGCATTTTGAAGATAATTTACCGTCTCTGCATGCTTACTCGAACCTCGATCTAAACTACCCTATCGAAATCTAACGAAAGGCATCGACCGACCGAACCCAACGAAATGTCAATTTTACACAATCTTTTACGTTTCAGAACTGGTACCGTCATCTGTACGTGGAGAAAGAGAAACATAAAGCGTTCATACGCCGGTAGTTTCGCCATCTATTAGTAAATTTTGGAAGTATTTTACTAGCGCCCTCTAGCGAACTACTAACGCAACATTTTTAGCGCCATCTGTGTTTTATGGCTTGCAGAGTTTGTTGTCAACGCTCCCGATGGAACCTCTTTATAACGATGTGTTCTCAATTGATTCATAAAGATGGCGCTTTTGACAAAAATAGTTTTAGTATAGAAACTTCCTTACTTCAAAACAATATTATTATTTTGTTTAGGTATGTTAGTAAGCAGGTATTATTAAAACTGGTCATGGTATCAGACTTGAACTTTATAATATTTTTAGATCAATAAAGCAGCAATCCATTGCTGAATGCAGGTCTCTTACCAAGTGCGCACCGCATGTCAATCTTCAGCTCTTCCAATCCACTAATATTATAAAGCAGATTGTCGCGCTATATTTGCCATCCAGTCATTAGTCATAAAAAATCCTAATTGTTTTCTGCTACGTAGTCAGTACTTACGAACCCAAAAAAATACGTGTAAATAACGATTACAAAATTCTAAAAAAAATGTGAACGCCATTTAAAATATATGGCCTCATATAAAATTGTTTTACACAGTTTCTGTGCCCTTTTTGACAATTTCATGATGTTACAGAGTTATAATGGAATTGGTCCTTGAGATGTAAGAGTACCTTTAAAATAATTCAGCAATGACGAATTTACACAATTTTTTTTATAATGACCATTTTACTTAATTATGATTTTACCACAACCCCGTAAAAGTACAGAATGTTTTTTAAAAATCTTTGTATGTATGTGTAGGTACTAATGCTGATTTTCACAAATTAAGGTGTGCAAAGCTCCACTTTCTAACACCATTATTTTAAGTACTTGTCCATGACATGGCCGAGAGACACCTGGTATGACTTCTATTACTGTTTTAAGTAGCACTAAATAGAAAAAAAGTCGAGTACTTAACATATACCTTCATAATGTGGCTTACAAACTAATTGGGTTGATGGGTAGATAACGATTGCTGCAGTGCCTTACGTAGGTACAGTCCACACTCGCGTCTATCACAGTGTTGGTGCTAGCCTGCAACCCACATATAATAGATCTATGTCTGTGCTGCAACCTGTGCAACAGTGGTCGCCAATATTTTAGGATAAGTTTGGTACCAACAGAATAGGCCTCTTTTTTTACACATAAGGACATAAACTTTATATAAATTGATAAGGACATTCATATATTTAAACTCTCTTTTCTATTAAATAATTGTTAATAATTTATGACAAAATTTTGTACGCCTGAAACTCTAGGTAGAACATACTTAGGACACCAATTTATTTGAGACCATTTATTGTACTTATGTTTTGGGCAAATAAATTATCTTTATCTTTTTATCGAGAGTTACCAAATAATTATTTCTTTCTTAATGTATTTTAGTAGGTTTATTACCTAATATTCCCACGAATATTTTAGATGATTCATCCACAATCTAGCGCCCAATCCAAGGCTGCTGTTGATATTGATCGAAAAATACAAAAGCTCGCAAATCTTATATTGCGAAAACCCATTAAAAAATGAAACGTTTATTGTCACAAAAGCATAATATGGCAAGTAGGTAAATACAAAAATACAGAAGTGTAGTAACTTAATGTAAAAAAAATGTACCTACCCTATTCTCCGCACCTAGGTATAAAAAGTCTGTATAGCGGAGTCACAGTGACTCGCTGAAATTATGTGACACATAATTGTGGATGAGGCCCTTACCTTGCGATCTGATGATCGCGGGTTCGAATCCCGGTGACAGTCATGCGTAAATGGGTTTTTTCGTTTCAAATAATCTATGTATGCATCCCACGTTCTACCAACGGTGAAGGAAAACATCGTGAGGAAACCGGCATGTCGTAGAACCAAAAGTTCGAAAACATGTGTCGAGTGCACGAAAGGAGCCTCTTTGAGGCGCACTTGAAATCCTTTCACCACACTGGTTCGAAGGAACTAGTGACATGATAAGAAGAAGACCAATTAGTATAGTCTTGGGTCAGAGCGTGATAAAGTTCAGGGTGCCTGCAAATTGTGGGAACATGTTGATTTATTTATTTTTATTAAACCAAATAGATTTCTATGGGATATCGGCAATCGCACTCTGCCTGAACTTTGAGCACTTTCTAAGACCTTGCACTAGCTCTATTTTATCACCCTGCCAAGATTTTCCTTTGAAAATCACGTCCGATCCGGGAAGCGAGCCCTCAAAATCCAAAACGAGAAACGAACGCACTAGAGACCTCAATTCAAGGTGGGGATGTAGCCTCAACAGCCATTCGCTCAGTGAATGTCGACTCGACTCTGGCGGAAGGCAGTCACTCGCAACCTGAATCGCGCTTACACTTTTTAATTCCGAACATGAAAAAGTAAAAACATTTCGAAAGACTACGAAATTTTCGATCGAGTAAAAGTTTGGACTTCAAAATATTTTTTGAATAGAAACTTTTTGTAAAGTGTATGTGTAGTGAACTTTTTCAATGTAAAATGCTACAGCCAAGAATAAGTGCTTGTGGTAAAATGGGTACCCGGATTTGGAGGTTTTTCGTGTTGGCACTATTTTGTTCTCTGGCTACATGTCAAGGTAAGAATAAACTTTTTTTAACTGAGTACAAAGAAGGTTTTATTGAAACCTTAAATGTTAGTCACGAGCCTGAAATTCTCGACGCACGATTCGGAATTTCGTTGCGTAAAGCTCAACTAGTACCTTTATGTAATATTCATTGAAAGCTGCTCTAAATATTATTCAGAAATTTACTTTAAGACAGTCTGTTATGAATAGAATAAGTTGAAGAAAACGTGATTTGAAGGAAGGTAAAATTATATTCTTGAATAGATCTAAAGCTCCATAGAAAAGAGTTGAACGCGTTTCTGCACAATTATTTTTCGGAGTTTTAATTTTATCTTCAAATTGTGTCACTAGTCCTTTCGAACCAGTGTGGTGAAAGGATTTCAAGTACGCCTCGAAGAAGCTCCTATCGTGCACTTAACACATGTTTTGAACTTTAGTTTCCTTACGTTTTTTTTTTTATTTTATCTTCTTACAAGTATATGAAAAAGTTACTTTTCAGGTAATTGATGATAAATTAAGAGATCCATGTAAGTAAATATTAAAGATATAGGTACCTGTGGTGTGTAGTTTTGTCAGCTATCTAAAAAATGCTTAGACTACCTCAAATTGGTATTTATAAGTACGTAGTATTAAGAAAATATTTACCTATCTTTTGATTATGTTAGCTTCAGTTTATATTTTAGTTAATCTACTGCTTATCTATGTATATTTTTATTATGGTGTTCCTTGAAATATTTTTTTTGTTTCAAATAAAAATTATCTTATCTTATCTTATCTGCCACATGTTCAATTAAAATTGAGTACTTAATCATACGAATCGATTACTTTACGATGGCCAATACCCAAGGTGCCCAATTTGTGGACAAGCGAAAGCATTGACCAGTACCACTTTACTTTCACCTGAGGTATTTGATACCCGCAGGCTTTATGCCGACCACCTCTCCACCTGCTGACTTGTTCCTTCCTTCTTTCAAACCATTTTTCACTGTAAACTATTTATTTTCCTTATGCATTGAGTATCGTCTTTTCAACTGACTTCAAAAAAAGAGGAGGTTATCAATTCTTTTTAATGTTTACCTCAGAACTTTGTTAATTATGAACTGATTCGAAAAATTATGATATATTTGTTTGAGAGGTTATACTTTCAGATTAACTAGTCCCATAGAAATTATATCAAAATCGGTTAAGTAGTTTAATTTTTAAATCAAAATAACTGAAAAAAGAAGTCGTTGAAGTGAACAAAATTGCTTATTTCGCTTCCTTCTGACTTTTCAGTGGTGCTTACGGTCACTAGAACATGCCAGAATAGTATTAGGAGATACTAACTTGCTATCCTAGATAAAAAATAGATAATTTTCAATATGTTTACAATTTCATTCAACTTACAACTACATACTTGAAATAAAACTATGTATAAAGGCTTCGTCCTGTCTGACTGACTGACAGAAAACGTACAGGCAAAACCACTGAACGTCGATACTTGAAATTTGGAGCGTATGTTCGTCAAGAAATGAAAATATAAAGAAAGAAAAATAACTATGAAAGGAATTTTATTTATTCGCAACGCAAACAAAGTTGCGGACATTAGCTTGTTTTGTATAAAATTATAAACTGAAAAGACTTTGTTACTCTGGGTAGTTTTTAAACAAGTTTTTTTTTAAGAAATATTATTATTGCATTTTTCTATGGACATTTGTTGATTTAAATTGAACCTGTACAAATTCCATATTCACCAAATTAAAAGTAACTTTTATAAGATTTTTTTATGTATGTCAGTTTTTTTTAATTATGTACCTATTATTGTTGTTAAATAAATATGATAATTAATGTTAGTAGTTAGTTTTATAAACAAAAAAAATCACCTTGTCAAAAAAAAAGTTACTATCATTAGTTACATAATCACAATTTAGCAATGTGTAGTTAGGTACCAATTACAAAATTAATGCCAAGGTTACATCTTAAATTCAAGCACTCTCGTTTACGAATGAGATGATTTGCGCAAATACTTATTTATGAGTTTATTTTATTTAAACTCTAATAAAAATCTCTCATGAAAGCTCAAGTACAGTATGTTATGAAATTGCCTAAATACGAGTATGTACTTTGATAAGTTTACATACGATGTTTGTCTATTTCTGTTTATAGACTTATTTAATGAGAAAATATTGTAGTGTAGGAAGTTTTTAAAATTTACATTTTATTTTGTCGCCATGATATTCCTTCCTAATTGACTTCGTAACTACTGAACAGATTCTATAACTCGAGTTTGAAACCTGAAAAAACTAAGCTAATTCTTGAACCAGTAGGTATCATGTGTTCAAATTGTGATCAACTAGAAGCTAGATTATTGATTAATTATAGATAAAGATAATTACAGTGAAATTTGAAATATGTAATGTATTTAAATGCTAAATATTTTAATAAACAACAAATATTGTTAAAAATATCACGCAACTAATTATACAGCACTTAAATAGAGTATTAAAGTAGTTATTAATTAGCTACTTATGGTAAAACTGGTGTAAATTTGTCGTTCCGATTTCTGGTTTTTCATAATCTGACAAATAATTTTGATTATTGGCTGATCCATCAGGTTCTTACTAATTATTTCAAGTTAATTAACTTACATTCTTGATATTTATTTAGGTTATAACTGATTGACACTCAACACATAGCCCTAATCGATATAATAGAAACATGAAAATCATTAGAAATGATCATACACACAAATAATACACAACTTTATTTGTTTGTATGATCATTTCTACTAGCTACCCAAAATATGAGATAAACAAGGTTTTACATATTTATTTTACATACAACAACCGACTTCAATTGGACCGTTTTAGTGTTTATACACCACTAAAAATTCACAAGGCAGCAAAATACGCAATATTGTTGATATATTTGATTTAACACTTTACTGAACAGATTTAGATAAAATTTCTATGGCACCTACCTGAAAGAATATCCTCTCAAACAAAAAAGTCGGTTGAAATGAACAGAACATAATATTCAGATTAAGATCCCTACTTTGAATGTTAGACCTCTTTTTTAGGATGTTTACTTCTTCTATAGTAGGAACATAATTTATTGCAAACCAAACGTTTTATTTACCTTGTAACAAAAAAAAACTTATTTCAGCATTCTAACATCTAACCTAATATTGTACCTAGAAATTCATTTCCTACTAATTATTGTATTTACCTTTTACAAAGTGTATTACGTACTTAGAGATTGTATAAATCAATTCTGTTGCAACTACTTGCATAATATAGGTGAGCGGTCAGCCAAATGTCATATGAAGTTGTGTACGTTAGGTAAGTTATAATGGCATACGTTTTTTATAGTACCTAGGGACAATACGATAAAGTTAGCGACATCGAATGAGGTTGAAAAAGAGAAACGGTAGCTAAGCATGAACTTTTGCGTTGACGTTAAGGCCCTGTTTCGCCCTGTGACACCATGCCCAAAGAAAAAAAAAATTGGGCGAAGTTTTACACATGAAAACTTGTTTGGATTGAATTGGATTTTTACTGCACGTTTGTAATGCTATTTTATAGATCCTAGAGTTCTTTTTTTCGTAATTACAAGTAGGTTAGGTACTAGTAATTTTTTAATCTACAAAAGCGAGCGAGAGGGCGATTCAGGGGTAGTATACGCCTCAAAGTATCGTATCCGCTACAGATAAATCAACAGTTTGCGTGACGTTTTGAAAAATAATCATAAGTTGGTACAATAATCATACATCGAAAGGTGGTATAAAGTTAAATAATGGCACATAACAATAAAGCAGTATGTAAGTTCAATAAATGACCTATTTCTCGTGTAACAATATGTAGACTTACAATCTCATTATCAATAATGATTGAACTGTACATTTCTATTCATTATTCAGATCAGAAACGGTTATTATGATGATCGAATCCATTGTGTCATGCTGTTAATACTTAACTGTTACAGCCAAATATGAGTTAGACTATATTTCCTGTTTAAGGCACAGAATCCCTTGCGGCACTATCTCGCTCGCACATTTGTAATTTTTTTAAGATTTAAATTGACTGAGTATAATTTTCTAAAAAGTGGAACGCTGGATTTTGTTAACACAACCTCAAGAAACACCTTCTTAATAAATTTATCTAAAATAATACTACGGATGTTTGTACTAACATATTATTTATAAAAAAAATGTTTTAGTATATAAATTTATATTTTGATATGTTTAATATGCGAAGCATTGGGAAAAACAGTTTTGCCACGCTCGCTTAGCTTTTAAACGATTATATGTAATGCGTCCCAAAACCTTCAAGACGATGGTTGGCTTACCCAACCTTAAACAATAATTAAGGCAGATGCTTGCTTTCGAAATCACTCGTCATGTCCTGGCGTTTTACGGGGAGGCCGTCCAGCAGTGGGCGCCCACGAACTGAAACAAAAAGATGTTTATAATGTACTACGGTCATAGAAGTATTAAAGTATAGAATCACACTGTCTGTAGTACATTGAAAATGCGACCAAGAAAAGGGAGCTACATTGGCTTAACTTGTTATTATTGTATTTACTTAACTTCTAGTACATTTTGGTCCGATGCAAATTTTGGAAAAAGAGAAGTAACAGGTCTAATAACTATTATATGTTAAAACTACTAGGCTCTTTCATTGTCAATAAAACTACATCGTAAAAAGTAAGGAAATTTATTTTTATTGACAGGGTGTCTGAAAATTATCTGTCCTGTATTCCGCATCCATTTTGGTTTGATACTGTATAATCTGTATATCTTGGTGTTCTATAGGAACACTGTTATTTATCTATGACTACGGTATGATTCTTTACTATAATACTCCTATGTTATATTAGCACTGGGTTCACTCAACCGTTGTTGGTTGAAAACACAAGGCATAGCTAACACTCATCCGAATGGCGTGAACAGAACAGTCACGACATGAAGTAAAAGTGAGACCAATTTATTGCGTCGGATTCCACTAAAAAATTATCGTCTATATTGAAATAAAACTTAGATAAGATAAGATAAGATAAGATATTTATTTGTCAAAAATATGGTTACATAAAAGTTGGTAATATCTAAAAAAAGTCCAGCATATTTTGCTCGATATTTACATCAGCGTACAAATAATCTATTAGGTATCTGTTTACAAAAATCCCATCTTAGTACAGAATAGGCCGAGGAGACGCTGGCGCGATGATTTTGACGCCTTCCAGACCAATTAGTGGGAAGTGTCGAGGACCGGAAAGCTTGGAGAAGTATGGAGGAATTATTAAAAGTTTAATAAAAGTTCAATCTGTCCCCCTGTGACCAATAAGGGGACAGATAGAACTACCAGCAGACCTTTGCCCAGCAGTGGGACAATATAGGTTAAGAAAAATAAAGTACGGAATAGGGCGACTATTTATATTTACAGACAAAAATAATATTTTACTATGATTAAAATTATTTGTAAATTTTGATAAAAATATGTTGGAAACTAATCAATTTTTTTATAAGGAAACATACGAATGCTTACGTGATTAACTTAAGACATTGTTAAATTAACGTTAATTTAATTTAATGTTTTAAGCATTTCTTTTATTATATTTGAATGTCGACTACCGACGAAGTATGTACATACATATCACATGATACGATATTAATATACGACCTTAAAATTACAATACTTCAGGCAAATAAAATATCTCATTTCATTTCATTTACTAGTAACAATGAAAAACAAAGTTAACTCTTAAATTGAACCTTTAAAAATCATATTTTGGAAAAGTTTAGTGCAAGAGGGACCTTTTGTTTACTTTCAAAAATCCCTTCGTATGTACAGAAAAGAATTCTGCCGTCGCGTTTATCAATCTAATATGCTTTTTTAAAATGAATTTGTTTTTTTTTATTGGCTACCCATTCATGAGACCTCTGCCACAATCTAAATAATCCAAAACCAGCCAAATGTCATCGCCTTGAAGCAGCATTTAATCGTATCTCATCTGCATTCTACATGTTAAATATCATCTGCAATTACTACCTTATGCACCTATGAATAGAGTTGAAAATAATATGAAAATTCATATAATTTTGTACGAAATAAATAACTTTGTATTTTTGTATTTCAGAATAAAAGTTTAGATTTTTACACTTCACAAGATAATTAACACAAAGATATACAACGAAATGCAAGTAATACACTAATGCCTAGATCACACGTACCGAGTACTCGGCCGAGACAGTGCTCTCGTACATAGTGAACATAGCGCTGAGTGCTCGGCTGAGAATGTGATGGAAGCTTTCACTGTCTCGACCGAGTAACATTTTACTGTCTCAGCCGAGTACTCGGTATGTGTGATCTAGGCATAAGCTGGTTATAAACGTGACAGCAATGTGTAACAATCTGACATCAATGAGTGTCATGACACGATACACTTCTCAATGAAATCTTATACCTCATTTAGCAATAACTCGATCACAGTTGAAACGAGGTTAGTTAGGTTACAAGACAACAATCATTTTGCGCATATCATGTGCTCAAACTAAGGAATACTTCGCGAAATAATTATAATAGAATCTCTATTTTTATTTAGTCTTCGAATGTATTTATTCATATTGTATGTAGAGATAGTTCAATACCTTAGAATAATATTATATATACCACCTATATTACCTGTTATTCTCTTAAAATTTTAAGACTGTGTCATCAACCAAATCTGTATGATCTCAATTCCATCTTTTAACACTTATCATATTTCATGCATATTAAATTTATATTTAGAATCAATAATGTAGAGCCATTCTCTATTTTTTATTAATATTTATTTACAATCTACTTGTTGACAATCCTCCCCAAAAGCTAACTCGCTCACTCGCTAGCTTTTAAACTCGCCAACTTATAGGTTGTAAACTAGCCCTGTGTCATCGACGCTTAATTCTCAATTCCCACTGGAATGGGAGGCTTCCGTCGATTGGGACCACTAGGTATTGGGACCACGGTCCTAATCGCCGGAATACATTTTTGAATCCGTCGATTGGGACCACTAACCACGTGACGAAGCGGCCAGCAGAGCACTTTCAGTGTCAATATTTTTTCCTCGGAGTCTCTTAACAAAAGTCATTCATTCAAAAGATCTCTGACCTCACCTCGGCTGTAGCACTACCATCAGTCGCACTTACCCAGTGGCAAACACCATAAGCTGTGACACGCTTCGACGCTGGCCACACCTTATCAAAACCTGCACTCGAGTAGGTCACTAGAGATGTCACGGATGTCGAGTCGATCGACTTATCGATAGTCGATCAACTTGTCGATAAAGCATTAACGTAGGACGAGATACTGTTTTTTTGTTCGCTTCCTGCCAATTGAGGTTAGGAAGGCGTGATTAAATAGTATTTTATGGTACATCAATATAAATAAACTGCCTATAGTATCTGGATGAAACGTAACGAAAATTAAAACAAGTTTGTGTGTTAAGAACAATATTGAAAATAATTATTTAAAAATAACTTTTGTCCTGCCTGACTGACTGACCGATAAAGCACAATAAAAATAAATAAATGGTATATATAATATAATTTATATAATATATAAGTAGTGTATGTAAAATATATGATATATAATACTATATATGATACATACTAAAGTTCTAAACTAGAGTTAAGTTAATAAAAACCTTTGTTTAGAAATTAAGCGGATTTATTACTAAATATATTTATACTTACTATTTGATAATATTTATGGATTTCCGCAAAGTAACGCCTGAATCAATCAATTATGATAAAGCACAAGCCAAACTAAACGTAGCGACTTGACATTTTATGGGTATGTTCTACAAGAAGTGTAAGAGCGTTCTAAGAAAAAAAAGTCGTTAGTTCGCAGCGAAAACGCAGTTGTAGTTGCCAGCTAGTCGTACTACGAAATACTAAAACGAAAAAACAAAGCAAATTTAAAAAATAAAATGAGACATATACACGAAAAACATGTTTTAACAAAAGTTTAACACGTAACATCGTAATTATAAGCTTGTTTTTAACTTCCTTGTTCTAAAGCGATTACTCGATTATACAAAATTGTTTAACCATATATTAAGGCTAGGGCTGCTTACACAAGGAAATATGTACATATAATCCACAAAATGGACTACATTATCTCGTCTTCGGATATGTTTTAAAATAAATATATTTTTTTTTAACGGAAACCCAATAACAATCACTCAAAGGTCAAACGTATTATCAATTAACAGATTTGTGTATTCAAATATTTCAAGAATTATTAAAAAAATATGAAGGTTTTTATTTGTTAATCTTAAATTGTCTTACCATACATACGTATAATTGTAAAGTTTGGATTATGTAATATATATTGGTCGTTTCAGCGGTTATGTCGATTTTATTAAAGCATTTGATCATTTGAAATGACAAATAAAGTCTGGTAGAGAAAGTACTCTCCCAGAAGTAGAGTTTTGAACAAAATATTGGTAATGTAAGAAATAAGTAAGTATAAATATTTTTTTTATAATCCTATGACAAAATTTAAATTCTACCTCCTTTGTGAAATAAACTATAAAACGGACATGACTCGTCGCAATCTCTTATGAATAATTCAAAATTTCATCCGATATTACGAAAGCTGACATTGACAAAACCCAGCATTTCACAAAAAATATTCTTGCTCGTGATATTCACCTATAACCTCCAAAATATTAATGAAGAAGATTCGTATATAAAATATGCAGTGTGGTCGCGTCTCGAGAATCTTTAGATGGACTTTCACAATCTCCGTAAGGTCAAGCATTCGGTTGTGTGCGTGTTGTTTATACAGTATGAGGGTGAATGTGTGAGTATGATGCCAGCTTTCTAATAATTCGGAAGGTGATTGGTCAGATAGGGATAATTCCGTTAATTATTGTTTGGTTATAGTTGAAAGTGAAGATATTGAAGAGGTAATTAAAAGCAATTGATAGAGTAAAGAAGATTAGAGAACACAATTGTAGAGATAAGCGTTGATGAGACAAGGTTAGTTTACTACAAGCTGGCTAGTTTAAAAGCTAGCGAGTGAGCGAGTTAGTTTTCGGGAAGGATTGTCAACTAGCAGATTGTAAAAAAGCATGGGGAGAGTTTACAAGCTCTGGTAGCTTCTAACTCGTTTCTTGCTATAGCTTTCAAAGATAAAGAGAATATAAGAGATAAAGAGTTATACAAATTGAGTCACTAATGAATGCGTGCATTTAATCTTCAACGCTTATTCCACCATAAAAGACAATAATGGTGGATGGGAGATTGCGGAAGATGTCTCAATGGTGGCAATTGAGTTAAAGAGGAGCAATTATTTTCAATGCCTTTTGGTATAGAAAGAGAAAGTTTGCGTACAGATTCGTTTTCTAAACGTCTGTATGGTAAATAGTAGATGGTAAATATGTGATCACGTTTGTTCTTACGATGCCTTTCGACATGTTTGTTTATCTGTAGGTACCTAAGGGTTTTAGCGATAAGAAGCTAATTATCAATTATAATTCTTAGTAAAATTTCGAATTTAAGCATTTTTTTTATAACTTAAGCTCATTCAAATTAGGTGATACCCACAACGTCATCGTTTGCGTAAGAAAATAAAAAATTGAAAATGAACAAAAACAAACACTTCTTGGCGATCGTAACGCAACGTAATTTCAGGTTTCTACGATATTTTTTTTGTTAAAATTGGAGGCTAATGAACTTATGAAATTCAAGAAGGTTGAAGTATAATGCAGCTGGAAATATAAGGTCGTTTTGTTTAAATTTGCAAATTCATAGCAATAGTTAATTTGTGTAAATCTTACTCCTGTACTTCTTGCCCAATTAAGTTACCGTTATTGTTTCAACAATATCGTTAAAATCGCGGTAAAAAAAAAAACGGTACAATAACTCTGATATAACAATAGCAATCACTTATATAACAATAATACCATTGTCAAGTTATACATGACAAATGGGTACATGTCCATTTGTATCACACTAGATCAATGATACAGCATTGTTTGAAACTAGAGCACATGTTATTAAAATTTGTACAATTTTTGTTTTTTTTTGTTTATTTACTTTACAGAAGTCATTGAAGTAAGTGAGGAATAAAGTGTGGCCTAAATAAGGACCTTGCAGGACTCCATTGAATAAATTCGAAGTATTTGAAATATGTATATACCTTATGAGAAAATAAATTAAATATTTTTCACAATTTATATTGTCATATTATGTCATTCCATTTTTTTAATCCTAGCTATAAAATGATCTAAACAATGTTTACTATTAATTTCGTATTCAAAGCTCTTCTAAGATCCTCGATATAAAATGACTAGCTGACAATCTGTCAATAACTTACCAATTTATTACCTTCGTGTAATAATTATAGTATTTTTAGTACCACATGATAATATTTCGTCTGTCACACACGAGTTTTTTACGAGAATACTAATTAAGGCAACCGGGAAGTGCATGACTAGATACAGTTCTTTGAAGTTACCATTTACAGTCAAACTCAGGTAATGATAAACAATTTCAATCGAGGCCGTTTGAAGGTCAAGAATTGGTTCAATTGCTTTTGGACAGGAAGTACCATGACTTAAACAGACGTTGTCATTACTTGATGCAATGCTTTACATTCTTGACTACGTAGTCCGGAAACATCGAATTTTGTCATGTATACGTATAGTTATTTTTATTTAATTGCCTTTTAACAGTGTTTATCATTAAAATTAAATAAATTATAACCAATACGTTCATATCTTGTAGGAATTTCACTTAATGTGTCTTTGTCGCTGTTTGTATCATAAAGTCCAGTAACAATCTTCTTTCTGTCCGTTTATCAATATATTCAAAGCTTTACGCCAAGCTAACAAATAAAATAATACAAGACAGGTATTATAATATTTTTTATAATAATACAACCAGTGCCAATAACTTCAAATAACACGGCTTCTAAAACATGAATTTGACCTTAATTATTCGCTGTGACATTTCTGTCGCGTCAAGTCATCGTCGTGAGGTCAACATGTTCAAAATTCTATATTTGTATAGAAAGCTTTGTCTACACTTGTTTGGTTTTGGTCAAATCAAACAGACGATTCCGCGTGACACACATAAAGAAGGAAAATAACAGGACCGAGTAGAGGTCCCTGTGGAGCTCCAGTACCAAATTGAAGGAATTTGGGACTATTTCTATTATTTCATATTGGAGTCTTAAGTTTTTATTGAATTAGCCAATCATCATACTAAATTGTCATATACTTTTTAATTTTGTTACTGACTACAATTTCCTAGTCATTGAGAAATTGAATGGACTAAAATTTCTAGAGTTCTAGCGCCAAATCACACCAGACGAACCACCACTCATCTATTGCTTAAAAACAAACCAATCTCTAATTTATACCTTGCAAAATATGAATAAGGCATGCAATTAAATACCCATTAAAACAATTTCACAACAAACACATATTGTGGTTGGTAATTATGAGCGCAGGCCCAGCCGGGCGTGGAGACTAGTCTAGAGCCGTGGGAAGCGGTGCAATGTACGACTCACGCAACTTATTAGCATTTTTCCATTTCGTTTGACTTATTTCTTTTTGATTGATGAATTTTGCTGGGAAATGAGGTAGAACATCATTTATATCTGACCCTATCTTAATTTTTATAGTTTTTTTAACGAACACTATCGTTTTAATATTTTCATTTAGTGTCTTATTCGTTTTAGTCAATTTATTCAGTTTTAGAATAATAACATTATTATTATCGTTCTTATTTTTATCCGCATCCTACGTATCTTCTTCTACCTTTTATCTTCAGCCTATGTTTTTCGAATCATGTAAATAATATTTATCGAGTATCAACTTTCTAGTATGCCTATTAAAACACTAATAGCTTTCATTTACTGTTCAAAATATTATCTCTATTAATTTCTATTGTATCACTATGTAGTTACAATATTGCTATAAAAGTGTTAACTATTTTAAAGATTCTCATGTATACGTAATAAAAGAAAAACTTGTTTTACTAATGAAATAATAAGTTTCCACACTGGCGCAGCTTAAACAATTATAAACAAGGTCAAATCACAAAGTAATTTTGAAACACAATCCAAATACCCAAATGTTATGACAATACATAACGTGTTGAATAATATTGAATGCAATGCGTGCATGGTAATGACCGATTTAGCATTGTAACAAAGAAATTTGTTCCGTGTCTTGGTAAATGGAATTAGTCAACGCGTGTCCAAGTTGAATGTCTCTGGTAAAAATAACAAACATAACCCGTAAGGCGATAAATTGGTGTAGTAATTCATTAGCAAAACAATGAAATCTTTTTTTTTTATACCTTAATCTTTTTAAATCTAAATCAACAGATAAAAATACGCATAATCAGTTGCCGTAACTGAACACAAATGGCAAAAAAACTTGACAAAATTATGTCGAATTTTTGTTAAAATAAATTTGATAATAATTGGATAACTGTTACCGTTAGTCGTTTTCCTATGGATTTGCGTCAAGCGGTACCTATCATTGATAATAATTTAAGATTTACTCATCGTTTGGCAAACACGAGTACCTAGCTACAGCCACATCGCAAAAGCTCGGCTCGGGCGCCGCACGCAAATTTTTAGACTTTCGTTATGTAAGGTTGTTGTGTACAATAAAAGATTTCTTCAATAATATCTACCGCGAAGGCATTTCACTCCAAAGGCACGTTGAGCTTATCAACTCTTTTAATTTGATCACCAATAGTGCTTATATCGTCCAATCTCTTTCATTCTTAATCTACATTGTATTCATTTTCATTCAATAGACTAGATTCTAGATCATTCCATGCGATATCCTGCTGATACGTTGTTAGCACGTATACGACAATATTATGCAGAGAGGTGCGCTGGAGAAAGCGGATTCTTGTGTGTGAAACGATCAGGCCCTTGCGAATTTGTGCCATTCCATCTCGATGAGGTAATCAACTAAAACAAACAAACATTCACACACTCACACCTCTGCACTAGGATTCCCTGTGTCGCAGGTGGCAGGGATCGAACCCGGAACACCAAGCTTCGTAGGCAGGGTCACTACCAACTAAGCCACGGTGTCGTCAGATACTACGTTAAATGAGTTGAAATATATTATCACTAGCTTACGCCAGCAACGTTGTATGCGTTGCGAATTACCTAAATTCCTTTATTAGTACGCGCTTACACGTCTTGATAAACATACCCTCTAAATTTCAAGTCTCTACGCTCATTGTTTTGGCCTATGCGTTGTCTGTTAGTCAGGACCAAGGTTTTTAAATTATGCAAGTGGCTTTATTGCAGTGCTTGTAAACACGGATAATTACTGTGCACCAGGCTCAGTTAGAACCGAATTGTGCTCAAATCGAGCCAACGATGTTTCGACAGCTATTTGATAGTCAAAAATTTCAGCTTGTGTTTTTGATTGTTTTGACTAATAAATATCCAGTTTGGTTTTCATAATGAATCTAAATATTTCCGTCGAATATCGAGGCGTGAAAATGAAAATTATGGTTTGATCCAAAAAGTTCTAGTAATTATTTTCTGCATTATTTTCTTCGTCTGTAGCTTTTTGTTCATGTGTGAGCGGTTGTGGTCAAAACTGCTTCTGTTAGAAAACAGCACACCTAAATCATTTGTTTCAACATACTTGAACTCAAGACCTGAGCTAGGTCGAGTAATCTCGTGCCTACAATTTGTATCGAAATGATTATGATTGACAGTTTATTTTTGAACTCTTTTATTTTATTAGATGTATCCTCAGTTCCTCACGATTGGTTTAGTAACAACGCTATACTTTCACCCATTACGAGCTGTTACTATATCTGAAGCAATATTACGCAAGAAATTAATACATTTGCATTATTGTATTGCATTTGCGCATAATACTTAAGCGCGTTGACTAGGTGTAACCGCATTTGTTTTACCCGACTGTGAAAAGGCTAATGATATTTGTTCGAGTGTTTGTTATGGTAGCCTGTTCTAAACCTAAAAAAATATTACCACAAAAAGGCTACAAACAAGCTAAATGTTAAAAAAAAAACTGAATACCCGACTGCAAAATAATTATACATTTATTGTATCATTATTCTAAATTATATTTAAACATATAACATATATATATATTTTTGTAATCTCCTTTAAAATATCTTCATTTTGATATCCTACTCGATGGGTTTCGTAAGTAATCAAAAAGTTATTAACGACTTACTATTTAGCTCAAAAAATCCGCCATTTTGATTTTTATTTTAAAACCCGTCTAAAAACACTCGGGTTATTGAGACAAATCTAACGATAGGTACCTTAACTATGGTACATAATATTACTTATTCCTTGCCTTTACTGTCAAATCCATCTATCTGTTTGGAACTACGAGGTAACTTTACATACATACAAGATACGTGCGAAAAATATAAACCTTCCTTGGCAGTCGGGTAAAACGTTCATCATTATTATAATTGATGATAATTGTTAAATAAACTACTTACCAATAATTAAATTTAATCCTTACGTAACTAATCATGTTTTTTTGTATTCCAGGTAAGCGTTCGGTTGTATAACTAAGCATTGAAGCCAAATCATTGTAAGTACCTTATCTATCTTATTTATCTACGACTTTTCCATGAGATACGTCAAAACGATTGAGTAAAGTGTAATCTAGGTTAGTGAATTAATGTGATTTCTAGAATGTTCCAATACTGGTTCCATAACGTTCCGTTATCGGACTTGTTTCTCTTGTGGGTAAAGCTGTCTATGAATAATAATGGAACGCATCACTGAAATTATTTTCTCAGACGCTTTGTGTAAACTTAAGTCACTATGTATCTTTGTTTGCGTTGCGGATTTCGAAAATTCCTTTCCAAGTTTAAACACTCTTTCAGCTCCTAGCACAGCTTCTAATTAGAAGTCTCTACGTCCACTGGATCAGTCCTAGACTTTTATATTATACTAGTTGACATCCGGATTGTAACTTAAGTGGCGAATTTAAAAAAAAATCCTTTCTTAGTACGCGTCTACACTTTTGACGAATATAAAACAAATTTTAAGTCTCTACGTCCAGCCCTGTGCGTTGTATGTCAGTCAGTTAGATGACACACCCATATTCTAAGTCGATTTTTTCACTCAAGGGAATACTTACGAGAGTGGTAAAATGGCTGCCGAACAAAAAGCGTAAAGCGTAAAGGCTTTACTTTTTTTAAGGTTCGGCTGTCACCTGTCAAATTTCAAATGTAAGTATTCACTTGAGTGAGTAGAGTAGAGAGACTATACACTGCTGAAACACCAACCCACAGTCTACTTGCAAGGGTCTCCACTGCATCCACTATAATTTAATTTACTATTTTATTTGTTCCGAACGTGTCGGTTTCCTTTTATTTTCCTTTACCTTTTGATCACTAATTTGAGAAGAACTCTCTTTGGGCTGTGTATTAGCTATTAGAACCTAATTGTTCTAACACATTTCTGAATTCTTGGTAACACGGTAGAGCACACATATTCCGAAGACATATGCCGACTTGCACCAAACTATCAAAGCTCCTGAGCAATTGCTTAACTCGCTTGACAGTTCTTAACGGTCTCAATTTGGGCCGTTAAGAACTGGCAAGCAAGAAAAGTAATTGCTTAGGAGCTTTGACAGTTTGGTGCAAGTAGGCAATATTCTACTAGGCATATCATTTTTGTGAAGTTAAACCAAGCTTAAAACTTTCTTATGAACTTGAATTACTTACTATTGTTATTTATAATAGTTTAAGTACATTCCCACAGCTTTTAATTTCGTGAAAACTTTCATTTTTTATGTGGGATGTTATTGTTTAAGATTATCGCTAGATAGGAATTTAGTAGGTATTCCTCGAGTAGTATTTTAATAATATTGAGTAATGGCGGTCGGATCAAATCATGTGAGTACAAATAATTTAATTTCTCTGTAGTTCTATAATTACAATAAAAAAAACAAAGGTCTGTGAGCTCTACATTTACTAATTATTACTTACTAGCAATCGTTTTGAAATAATATTAACTCAATAATTTATTATTGTAACTTTTTCCCATACTATAATCGTTTCAAACAGAATTACCAATGGCAGGACATTTTTATCCTCTGTATTTCAAAGTAGTCCTTGTACATTCCAAAAGCCAAAACAAAATGCCTTTTTGGAGACCAAAAATATTTTTAAACAATTTTAAGCCGCAATATAAAAAGGTTTAATCTGACGTTGACTTCCTACAAGCCCATAATTTTCTATCTTCGTATACAAGGATATTGTTGGGTTAGGTCACACACCCCGGAACTCAAACCTAGGTACCGCTCCACTATGCAATGGGAGCTCGTATAAGGATACACCTGCACAATGTTAACGACCTTCGAATCTTGACGAGTGGTGACGAAATACCGCTTTCTCCGGAGAAAGTAATCGGCCGTGGTAGCCATCTTTGTTTTTTATGGCGTAATGTTTTGGTCCTATTTGAGATGTAACAAATCTTAGTACGTGAATGAAAGAGATACTTTTCAATTGGAGTCAGTACCAAGTAATTAACAGCTGAAATTGGATAAGGTTGGTTCCGCCGTTATTAACATTTGATTTAACATTTTCAATTCCAAGCGACTTTCTATACGAGGTGTATTATTTTTTTTTACTTAATATCGAATTAATTAATATAAAAAATATTCCCCACGTCCTGGCGAATAACCTTGTTCTACAACATGAAAAAAATCGTTCTTTCTGATTCATAAATTGCAAAAATTCATAAAAAAATTGCCTGGGAAACAAAATGTAGTGTAAAACGTTAATTTCTTCGCTCAGCCTACCAGGAACTGATTTTAAAACGTATTAAGCCCAAAACACAACCTCTTGTTGTGTTTGCCATTTCAGAATAGAAAAGGTGTGTTCCCAATCCGTTATATCGGTGGGTGCCTAACGAGTAACACAATGATACATAAACATTCACACACTCACACCCCTGCACTAGGATTCCCTGTGTCGCAGGTGGCATGGACACATACAAGACATCACAACATCAAAGACCCGAGAACAAACATTTGTGTTCGTCACACAAATATTTGCCCCGGCCGGGGATCGAACCCGGAACACCAAGCTTCGTAGGTAGGGTCACTACCAACTAAGCCACAGTGTCGTCGAATACAGGCTGTTACTCAACGAGTAACATTGTAACTCGATGGAAAGAAAATATTAGCGAGGTGTTACTGGATGGGAATACTTATGCCGGATTCGACATTTAATTCTTCACTTGTGGTTTTTGGTAAAAGCTGCATTGTATAAAATTTGCAAAAATGTGCTCCATTCTCCACACCGTCACTTTCCACTGTGAGGTTAATAGAAAAAAAAAACACAATCATCATCATCACTATAATATAAAATGCTTAGTTCTGACTGACTGATAGATAACGCAAAGTCCAAACGACTGAACGTAGAGACTTGAAATTTGGAGGGTCTGTTTGTAGAGAAGTGTAGGCGACGGCTAACACCCGTATTCTAAGTCGATTTTTTTTCACATTTTTCACTCAAGGGAATATATATAGATACTTACGTGAGTAGGAAAATGGCCGCCCCTTTACTAAAGGTTCGGCGTTCACCTGTCAAATTTTAAATTTAAGTTTGAGTGAAAAAAATCTACTTAGAATATGGGTGTAAGAGTAGTCTTTTTCACATAAAAAAAATTGTTGCCTGTAAAGTTGGTTTGTAAACTACCAGTGTAACGGGACAATGAGCGTTACAAGACAATGACAGCGTTACCGGACAATGACGTCAACGTTTTCGTGCATGCAGCCGGCGTTCATCGATTTATTAGACGTAGTCACGTCAAAAAAGAGTACTTATTAGATATACCATAGTACACGTTTTTCAAACTTAATTTGGTGACTAGGGCTGAAACTAAGATGTAAGTATTTGAGAGAAATAAAGTTATTTTTTTTAAGAAAAGAATTTTGTTGATTTGCAACGCAAACTGTAAAAAATAAAAGCTTTCTTTCAGGTGCTATAAATAATTTTCCTTTATTCCCAAGTTCAAACGTAATTATTCCACTTATATATCTATGACTAATCGTTTATCTGCAGTAGGTACTTTTACAGTCCAGTTTTGAAGGCTTGTCAATGGATTTCATGCTTTCTTTGGCCCGCTTACACCTGTTGAGTTTGTTTACTTTGGCACAATGAGAACAAACCTTATTGTGTAGACTGTATGTAAACATTGACTGAATAGGTTTTAGGTGGGCGAATGTTGAATACTAATATAGGTTTTCAAGATTTTGGAATTAAGACGTTAAAAAATTAAATATTGGTAGGTTCACCGTTTTGGCTTTCACAATGGAGCAATATTAAAAACCTTTATTTTGACGTAACTACGTCTAGTAAATCGATGAACGCCGCTGCGCCGGCTGCATGCACAAAGACGTTGACGTCATTGTCTGGTAAGGCGCATTGTCCGGTAACACTCATTTTCGCTACGCAGCATACGCTGGTAGTCACTCCGTAAACCAACTTTACATACAACCATTTCATAATTTGTTGTGTTAGTTTTACCTGACTGTCAAGGTAGGGTTATTGATTTCATTTCATTTCATTCAACTTTCTAATTAATATTTAGATAAATATTGATAAAACTGAAATTACCCTTTTAAAACATTTATGTCGGTAGAAGTTTTTGTACCTTGGGTTGTTATATTAACGCGCTAATTTTAATATTTCGTAATATTGACCATCAATCTGCATCACTGTAATGCGTAATTATATCGACCAATGCCATCTCGCGGTCATAACAAAGATAAAACATAATATCGTGACTTCATGCATTTAAATAATCCATAATGATCATAAAATCCAAAATGATACAAAAACATTAAAGTCGAAGTAGAGGATATGGATAATAAAAGTCACTAGTTCTTTCGAATCAGTGTGGTGAAAGGATTTTAAGTGCGCCTTGAAATGGCTCCTTTCGTGCACTTGACACATGTTTTCCACCTTTTTATAGGTTCTATGAAATGCCGGTTTCTTCACGATGTTTTCCTTCACCGTTTAATCACGTTTTTAAATACACACATGGATTTTTCTAGGCACATTAAGAGCTGAATATTAACCCACCCAAAATTTCTAAAATTCGAATTTTTTTTTTTTATTATACACCAAAAGAAAAAAATATGCTAGAAATCTTTACAAAAATTAAGTTTAAAAGGCAGACATGGCTACTTTTACAAAAGTAGGGCCTTTTCTCACCCATTTACCTTCTATGGGTCATCTGACCACAGGCTCAGGAAATCGTGATGTAGATTCCCTTTTTGAATTCAGTGAAAGTTGATCATTTTGTGAGATTTTATCTGAGTGTGTGAGAGTTCACATAAGAACGGAAAACACGTTTGCGATGTTATTCTTGTAGTATGTCGTGAAACAGTAGCTCTAGCGTCTTACATATAAGACTGTTCCAATGGCACCGACGCGGTTTTATGAGCAAGGTGTAGCAAATTTAAAGTCTTAATTAACTTAACTCTAGTTTAGATTTTTTAGTATCTAAACCGAAGCGCCGAAAACAGAAAGCCCAAGTCAGAGCTTGACATATGTTTTGCCTCTACACGAGGCATCCTCAGGAGATGTTGACTCACCGAAATCTGAAATGAGAGTTTCAGAGTTCTGACTTGGGTTTTTAAATTTAGAGTCGTATTAAAATCATACAAAAAATTAACATAGTAATAAAGAAAAAAACATAGTGTTTCAAAAATATTATACGATCGTAAAAGAAATTGGAAGGAAGTAAAAAATATTTTATTATTATAAGAATAATAATAAAATGAGTAATGAGCAATTGTATAAATTACTTTGTATAAATATTGTCGTTTCTAGAAGCATTAAAAATATTCTTATAGACAGACAGGTCGAAATTCCAGACACATTAGTTAATACCGGATTTCAGTCTTATAAATAGAACAGGTCTTAGTTATTTTCTAGTTCCTACATCAGATCTGGTTTTATAAATTATAGTGAAACTCCACCGTTTAACGGTTACTTAACACAGATATTGAACGAATTTATTGGTTCATTTCAAATTTCAATTAATTGGTTCACTTCAAATCAATCCGAAACAAAATCTTCTGTTTTGCAACACTCTATAGTTAAGCAAAATATATTGTACATATATGATGAATGATGTATACACGGTCAATTTTTACTTACCACAAAAAAAAATACGCATAGTCAGTTGCCGTTACTGAACACATATACGGGAAAAACGTGAAACAATTAAGTCGATTTTTGTCAAAATAAATTTGATTAAAATTGGATAACTGATACCGTTAGTCGTTTTCCAATGGATTTGCGTCAAGCGGTACCTTTTATTGATAATAATTTAAGTTTTATTCATCATTTGGCAAACCCGGGTACCTAGCTAGCCAGCTCGCAAAAGCTTGCCTCGGTCGCCGCACTCGCTCCGCTGTCACTCTGCCATTTTGTAGAAATCCAAAATTCTGACTGCACAGATGCAACGTAGTACCCTGTCTGCATTGCCCATTTAAATTTTTTTGGTATTTAAAAATTGGTGGTGTATAATGTATATAATGATGTATAATCCTTCCTACTATCCTACTAATATTATAAACGCGAAAGTTTGTAAGAATGGATGGATGGATGGATGGATGGATGGATGTTTGTTCCGCTTTCACGTAAAAACTACTGAATGGATTTTAATGAAACTTTACAATAATATAGTTTATACATCAGAATAACACATAGGCTACAATTTATAAAGATACCTGCGCAGACGAAGTCGCGGGCACCAGCTAGTATAATATAATATGATGGACAATAACTAAACAACTTGTCTTTACAGATAAGCAAATGGTACTCTACATTGTATTAAATAAGTACAAGACCTCACTAAATGATAGGGCTTATTCCCAGAGGTCCATGATTCTATTGTTCTTCATTTCCCAATGGGTCCATGTAAAATATTACCTATAATTTTAAATATTCATACATGAGCTCCCAATAGGTCCATGTGATTTTACTAATGTACAGACAGCGTCATAGATAAGTATCCCCCTTGCATTATAATACCCAGCTTCAAATCCTTTTAAATCACCGTCGCGGCGAATGGTGAAGTTTTGTCTTTAAAAAATAGATTATATTTGTATAACAGGGTGTCGTGTGCAAGGGGGATACTTATCTCTGACTCTGTCTGTACAGTCAGTAAAAACATTTCAAGAGGGTTTTACATTAAAGCGAAACAGACTACAGCACGGAGGAAAAAAGTGTACAAATTGATGTTATACTTGCAGGCAGGCCCAAAGGACCCAAAAAACACCAAATCTACACAAAACACCTTATCATATTTTATAGAACCAAGTCCAATTTGGTGATAATATTTTAGCTGTCGGGTTTTCCGCTTTTATAAACTTAATTTGCTTGTTTTATCATAAATACCCGCAACTTCATCTATGTTGTGACATAATTTCCTTTCTCAGTACGCGCCTGCACCGTTTGACGAACATACCCTTGAAATTTCAAGTCTCTACGTTCAGTGGTCTGTACGTTGTCTGTCAGTCAGTCAACACTAAGCCTTTTATAGATATTGATAATCTAGTGCAAGGGTCTCCATTGACCCCCAGAAAGTATTACACTTTAATTCTACTCACGGATCTCAATCGATACTCAAAATTTATATCTAGACAAATTAAGCATTTAGTTAAGGAGCTATTATGTTTTAAAATCGAATTATTTATTTATTTTCAGCCAACTAAAATCCATTCCTATAGACTTTTTGTGACTTGCTCTAAATAAGTTTCAAGCAATTATTACATTTATTACGTGGACGCCCTTGCAAGATCATTGACTCTCCGACTTTAAGTTAATTCTTAGAGTTATAAGGAAGTTGAACATTCATATTTCAATGTTGTATTCGAATGGTTTTCATCATATTTTAAAAGCTCTTGTTCATACCACGGGGAGTCCGTGCCTAAAGAGTTTCAGAGAGAAGAGAGAAGCAGTGTCTCAGAGGAGCGCTCTACTAAATATCTCTTTATTGTCAAATGCCGATACATTTGATGAAGAAAAGAATATGATAAATAGTGCAAGGCTCACAAGTTTTTTATAACAGATTTATCAGCAGTATTTAAAAAAAATATATAAATAAGCAAGCGTTTACTCTACCATACTTTTTATAACGTGCAAATATCAGTGACACATAACATCGCCTTTCATCGCAAAGCAAAAATATGTTAGCATTACTGTGTTCCGGTTTTAAGAGTACTGTAGCTAGTGAAATTACTGGGCTTTCGAGACTGACCATCAAAATGTCTCAGAGTGAACGAGCGCTATAGCAGTGTAGCGATGTTATGGTTACGGGCAGGCGTGATCTCTTACCACCAGGAGAGCGCTTACATAGACTCGCCATTACAAAGATAAAAAAAATCAGTGGTACGATTAGTGTTCAAACTACATTACTTTGCACTTTCCATCGACCTTAAAAAGGACAAAACAAGGTATTTGAAATAGTTTTGTATTAATTTAATACTTTTTTTTATGAAATGTAAAGTCAAATGACCTTTCGATACCTAGCTATTTAGTATAATGAAATTCCCTATACTGTTCATGTTCACGCTTTGTCAGGCAATGGTTAGATGTTATCACTCTATGTGCTAATCGGAATTTATTATCAAACCGCAGTGTAGCTAAACGACCTTCATTACTTCAACAATTTAAACTGCATTTAAATTAAATTAAATCACTTGTTTGAATAATTTAGATTATTATTTTGTCAGGTGAATTTATAAATATAAATACTATATTAAATTAATTGGGTTAGTATTTGAAACATAAAGTGCTTCAATACCTGTTTTATAAATAATACGGTTTTTTATTAATTTATCTATGTTCTGCTAAATTCGGTCTTCTTTTGTGCTGATATTTTTCAATAACAATTTTTGCCAGTAAGGTTTTATTTGAATAAGTCAATTCAATTTAATTATTTTATTTTCCATCGGAACATACAATAACTCCTGGATTCTTGTGTGTGTGGTAAGTGAATTCTGTATAAAATTTCAACCTAGAACCAGCCAGCACAGGTTCAGCTTCTTCTTATCGTGTCACTAGTTCCTTCGAACCAGTGTAGTGAAAGGATTTCAAGAGCGCCTCAAAGAGGCTCCTTTCGTGCACTCAACACATGTTTTCGAACTTTAGGTTCTACGACATGCCGGTTTCCTCACGGTGTTTTCCTTCACCGTTGCGAGAACGTGTGATGCATACATAGATTTTTTCGACCGATTAAACCCATTTACGCATGACTGCCACCGGGATTCGAACCCGCGACCATCAGATCGCAAGGCAAGGGCCTCATCCACTCGGACACCACGTCCTCGTGGTGGTCAGGTTCAGCGAAATGAACGAAGGTTCTATCACCTAATTATTTTACAAATATATATATCGACGCCTTTCCATTTACCATTCGTACCATAAAGCATTTAAAAAAAACATTTTTAAGTTGTAATGACATAGAAAAACACAAAATTTTCTGTTCAAAACGCAGAACAAAAGAGTTCAACGCGCTCGCACGCAAAGAAGTTATGGACATATGTCCATATTGTCCTGTATTGGACTAAATGGCCATTGATGATATCACGGCTTTCATTGTGATCCTTATGAGAAAACTGAGATTTTGCTGCTTTAATAATATTCCAATTCATATATTTGCAGAAACAAATGTTACAATGTTGTTCTAAAAACTACTTAAAATAGTATCAACTTATTTTAACTAACAGGAGCATGCAAAATAAATTCTAAACCTACCACAGTGAAAAAATGTATAATTGAATTAACACTACAATATATTAACTTTTCTGTTTAAAAATAATTAATTTTATTCCCTACTGTTAAATAAAATAATAAAAATAAAATGCTGCTTTAATAATAATGAAAATATATAGTATTCTTCGGACTATAATGTTCGAGCTGCTGGGACTCACGTCTACTCTCGGCAGGAGAGCGAATGAGTCTGAATCCACCACGTGGATCCAATGCGGATTGGTGGATGTCACATGCCACAGAACATATTCTACGACATGCCGGTTTCCTCACGATGTTTTCATTTCATGACGATTAGTCAGTAGTTTTTTTATGCAAACTCTTCATCAACATACAAACATCTCATCGTGTCACTAGTTCTTTCGAACCAGAGTGGTGAAAGGATTTCAAGTGCACCTCTAAGAGGCTCGTTTCGTGCACATGACACATTTTTTCGAACTTTTTAAGTTTTATGACATGCCGGTTTACTCACGATATTTTCTTTAACCGTTAAGCACGCGTTTTAGTGAACACATAGATTTATTGATCAGATCAAAATCCATTGCTGTACGACCAGGTTCGAACCCACGACCTTCAGATCGAAAGTCGAGGCACCTCCCACTCGGCCAACACGGCTTAATAAACAAGTGACGAGACAAGCTAGACGTTATCCTGGAATACGTCACCTACAGACTGACTCAGGTGCTCACCGGACATGGGTGCTTCGGTGCGTACCTGAATCGGATTAGGCGCGAACCGACCACGGAGTGCCACCACTGTGGGAGGGACCTCTGACCTCTGGGGACTCTGCCCAGCACACGCTCGAGGAGTGCTCGGCGTGGAGCTCTGAACGGCGGGTCCTGATGGACCAAATCGGGCAAGACCTCGCCCTGCCTAGCGTTGTTGCGGCAATGCTGGCAGAGGCGACAGCGTGGAGGGCAGTAGCCTCTTTCTGTGAGACCGTCATGGTTCAGAAAGAGGCTGCTGAGCGGGATCGCGAGAGATCCGATCCCGCTCGGAGACGGCGGGGCCGGGTTGTCCAGGTGGGACATCCTGGGCCGTCCACCCCATGAGGGGCGGCGGTGTCTCCTGCCAATGAGGGAGATCTTGCTGGGTTCGAGAGCGGTCGGAGTGGGGGCTCTGTCTGCATTATACTCGAACCCTGTATAATGCAGGTGTAAGCCTTGCTTGGGATGGGCCTCACAGCAACGTGCGTGAGGGACACCGGTACGTGTTCTTCGGATATCCCAGGGTCCCTCTAATGCGCAGAGGTCGGCCACCATGGGGTTTTAGTCGGTATGAGTCCGACATACCCCTCCGCCCTCCCCCAAGGGCGGTGGGCATCCATGAGGATTTCCCCATATAAAAAAAAAAGACGTTATCCTGATGGTAATAGTACGATGACTCAGAAGCTTTTTTACAAGCTGATTGTTGTTTTGAAACGCTAGCGTGTCAGCTTTTGGGAAGGATTGTCAACAAGCAGATTGTAAAAACGCCGATGACACTGGGCGACTTTACATGCTACAAGCGAAGTCGCTGGCGTGTAGCGTATAAAGAACGTGGTGGCCGAGTGGATGAGGCCCTTCCCTTGTGATCTGATGGTCGCGGTTTCGAATCCTGGTGGCAGTCATGCGTAAATGGGTTTTTTCGGTCGAAAAAATCTATGCATCCCATATTTTCACAACGGTGAAGGAAAACATCGTGAGGAAACCGGCATGTCGTAGAACCTAAAGTTCGAAAACATGTGTCGAGTGCACGAAAGGAGCCTCTTCGAGGCGCACTTGAAATCCTTTCACGGATCCTTTGAAGGAACTGGTGTCACGATAAGAAGAAGCGTGTAAAAAAGCCATGTGTCATCGTATCATACTATAAGAGACCATTTCTGCCCATGATCAAAACAGTCCTAAACCGGACTTTGATTTACATAGGCCGGTGAAACTGCTATTAGTGCTCGTCCACTTTAATGTCCAAGTTGATGGACCCGTCATGTCACGAAGCCTATACTCGGTTATAATCGGTGACCCCAATGCTTGCGCCAAGCAGGTCAGCTTTCCTACCTAATGGTGCATGGCAGTTCCGTTTTGTAACCAACTGTCGCAAGGTGAAGAAGGTAATTTTATTTTTTTGTAGATCACTCATAAAACAGATGGAATGCATGAAATAGACTAAGAAAATACGTTATTTCATTCATTCATTCAACACTTTACGCTTGACGTGTAGGCCAGGGAGATTATTAGCTCTGACATAGTTTAAAAAAAATTATCAAGAAAGTTTCCTATAGCACATTTTTAAGGGGAAGACACGCCGTTAATGTGTTCAATTCATTTATTTGGGCCATTAAAATGATTAACATGGTGTCGTGCATTTCTTATCTACATATGTAGGTAACTAAGTTGCATGCAATTTCAATTATAAATGACCACAAAACTTAATATACACAAACTATACTTAGCCAAAACAGTAGGACCTAATAAAATTTAAAGGCTTTACTTATAAAAATACGAATCTGCCTAAATATTAATATAAAATGCACATAAAATTGTTCTTAATGTGAGTGTGTTCTTTATTTGTTCTTCTTTATAAGTAGCACTATAACTGTCACGACTTATTATAGTAGACTGCACTTGAAAAGTTTCGTTCTTCTTACTGTGTCTGTGCGTTTCGAGGAGCTGCATTAGGTACCTGGGAGAATGAAAAACCAACGTAACCTTCAGCCTCATAAATGGACTTCCTTTTCCACACTTGGACCCCTGTTGGTCCTTTATGCGTCGGATATTCTGACTATTAGTCCAGCCAGCCTAACTCCACCTAGAAGCACAGAAGTTTCCTGGGTTCTTCACAGGCTTCGCGAAGTGACCTCAGGTTTTGCGATTTCTTTTCGTTGTTTTGCCACTCCCACTCACTCCAGGATTACATGGGCAGGTGTTTCCTTCTCGGTCAAGCAGCCTCTACAAAGTGGGCTGTCTGTAATCTTCAGCCTCTGTTGAACATCTAATGCAAACTTTCAGTTTCTATTTCACTGCACGTATTGAACAAATGCATTACATCAGATGAGATCTACGAGGCTAAACACCGTGAAATGCGTGTTTAGTCGATCAAGATTTTCATAATACTTTACAACATGGCAATTAGCTGGTGTGCTATTTTAAATGGCTTGGGAATTACTTTATATGTATATTGTAAGTACTTATTGTTTATACATTTTTTGCACAAGGCTGTTTTTTAAATATTCTTTCCTACTTTCTTTCCTTATTAATATTATAAATAGTCCACCAGTTTAAAGTCGCTCAGCGAGCTATGGAACGGGCTATGCTCGGCGTCCCTCTGAAGGATATGATCCGTAATGAGGTTATCCGACAGAGGACCAAGGTTACCGACATAGCTCAGAGAATTAGCAAGCTGAAGTGGCAGTGGGCTGGCCATATCTGCTGAAGAACCGATAACCGCTGGGGTAAACGAGTTCTTGAGTGGAGACCGCGAATCGGCAAACGTAGTGTAGGACGCCCTCCGGCCAGGTGGGGTGACATTCCGGAAGGTTGCAGGCAGAAGATGGATGCGGATGGATGTATGGATATACATAGAGATAATAAACCTATCATCTCTATGCATATCCATACTAATTTGATGTAATCACTCCACTGATATCACTCGGACACCTAACACACTACGAATTATGAATATTATTGCCAAAAGACTTATTTCAAAGAGCATATCTCGATAGTTTTTATTTTTAGCTGTAAATATATCCAAACCGTATGTTGATATAACGTCCGTTAGAGGGCCCGTTACCAAAGTAACTTAAGTAATCGCCGTTACCACCGCTAGGTTAGACCGTCTGCCACTGAACACTTAACTGACCAAAGTAGGCACTTATTTTCTTATTTTGTTAGTTTATACTTTAAACTGCATTTAATTAAGTATGCATTCAAAAGCAAGATTTTAACCACATCCGACAAAAACTTCATTTCGTTAATCCAAATGGTTCTGTATCAGTATGCCCAAAACTTAAGAGCAATTTGCATTAAATCCTTCACTCCTTCTTGCATAAGCCAGTGGTTCCAGTTTTGGTGCCTTTCAGGTATATGTAAAGTATTACCCAATGGCTCATGAGAGTGATAAAAATGTTTTCATCGTTAAACTAGTACTTTGCCCCAAGCTATAACCTCACGCGCCTAAACCCCTGGACCGATTTGACTCATCTACAAACTTGATAAATGTTTTGAACTTCCAACTGCCAAATTTCATAAACATCGGATGAGCGGTTCAACAGTTATCGTCAGACATAATACGTACCATACCCATACATACCAAATCGGATATGGATACCGGATCGGCGTTTGATCTGTATGTTAATAACATATACAATGTTATAATTATATAGTAATGTAGTTAGTTAATTTGGACCTAGTAATAAGTACTCATTAAAAGACCAACTCATTTAAAACCAATATTATTATAAATGACCAAGAGATTGAGTATGTAGAAGAATATGTTTACCTAGGCCAAATCATCTCTCCTAAAAATCTGATGTCAAAGGAAATTGAAAGAAGAATAGCAAACAGCTGGTCACGATACTGGTCTCTCAAAGAAATTATGAAAAATGACTCTATCCCAATATCTGAAAAAAGCAAAATCTTCAATTCATGCATACTCCCGGTTCTCACCTACGGATGTCAGACATGGGGCCTTACCAAAGCAAACAATCAAAGACTAAAAGTCTGTCAGCATGGCATGGAAAG
Source organism: Lobophora halterata (assembly GCA_932526365.1). Taxonomy (NCBI): domain Eukaryota; kingdom Metazoa; phylum Arthropoda; class Insecta; order Lepidoptera; family Geometridae; genus Lobophora; species Lobophora halterata. The sequence continues at coordinate 5,069,482 of OW052026.1, forward strand.
GAGCATGCTCAATATTAAACTGCGAGACAAGGTGAGACTGTCGGACATCAGGAAGAAATCTAAGGTGAGAGACGTAACGACCTCAATCCGAAGATTAAAGTGGCGCTGGACTGGACACACCATGAGATCAAAAAGAAAAAAATGGTCTTACGACCACACAGTCTGGTACCCTAGAGACGGTAAACGTAGGAGAGGTAGACAACCGAAAAGATGGGAAGATGACCTGCCCAAGGGTTGGCGCAGAACCTGTTTGGACCGAAGGACCTGGCATAATCTGGAGGAGGCCTATGTCGAAGGACAACCTGACTCAAACTAGAACAAACATTATTTAAACCATATCATAAATATAAAATCTCTGTACAATGTGAGTCAGCGAATAAAGGCTTATTTTATTTTTATTTAATAAGTACTCAAAACATTTGCACGGTCGAAAGGTCGAAAATAGTGATTCAAAGTTACGTGCAAATAAATGTACCATTCATTCATTCATTCAGATCAAACGCCGATCCATCCTAGTATATCTAGACTATGAGAACTCTCTTCGTTCGGTCAATAATTCCAGTTTGTCACATATTTATTGAGTAGGTGCTACAAATAGCGTCAGACAGGATCGCGTGAAATTTTTACTTCTTGTGACCTTGATTCGCGAATTGAAAGTAGTTGTGAAGCAGACTGGTCAAGCGCGAGCCGTCCCCACGACAGTATGCCGTATGTGAGCCGTGTACGACATATACTGCATTGGCTGAGTGTGTAAGTGCCATGTAGTTCCGCAATGAATAATTGAGTGTTTTTGATGTTAGTAAAGAATGTGCCTATACACCACCAATTTTTAATTACCAAAAAAATTTAATGGGCAATGCAGACAGGGTACTACGTTGTATCTGTGCAGTCAGAATATTGAATTTCTACAAAATGACAGAGTGACAGCGGCGCGAGTGCGGCGCCGAGCTTTTGTGAGCTGGCTCGAGATAGGTACCCGGGTTGGCCAAACGATGAATAAAACTTAAATTTATTATAATAATAATGAGTACCACCTGATGCGAATCCATAGGAAAACGACTAACTGTAACAGTTATCCATTTTTAATTTAAAAAATAATGATAAAATTTGGACTTAATTTTTTCAAGTTTTTTTGCCATATCTGTGATCAGTAACGGCAACTCACTATGAGTATTTATTTTTTCTGGTGATTAAAAATTGACCGTGTATAGGAATTAGAAGTTTAGCTGGTAAATCAATCAGCAGATACTCAGCAGTCAAAGATGCAATGTAATCTAAATGTACTGCATGTTCGAGTGGGTAAGACAATAGATAAAATTTATAGAGTATCTACCTCTAACACTCCATACTCGTTATGTCAGAGGTTAGACGTTATGTATTACATAACTATTAATTAAAAATGATGTTGAAAAACATTATAATCTAGGAATCTAGCTATTATTATTTTTATTTTTATAATTACAAACGTTCATCTAATTTGATCAATAAAACTATCCTAATTATAAATACAACTTAATAGAAATAGATCATGTGGCATAGGCTGCATTCTCGCACTGAACCGCCAAAGATAGTCTTTGCGCGAAAAATGAGCCAGCCCTCATGTCATCAGCGGCGTCGATTTTTAAGGGCGACATTTTGTTAAAAAGCTTTTTCATGCTTGAGAATCTTGAGATTGGATACATTAGCCGTTTGTTAAGCAAAATTATTAAAAAAATCTACAATAGAAATCACAATAGAAAAAATATGCTAAAACGTTTTTTCAACACACGCAAATAAGTGGAAAACATAAAACTTGACTCAACAAAGCACCGCCACTTCGGCAAGTCAAAGGTCCATCACTGACCTTCAAAACAATTCACTCGAAAACCATCTGACCCTTGATCTTTGGCGAAACCTGCTCAGACGCTAACGAACGAGTTAAAGATTATCTTTTAAGTTATTTATGTATTAACGATGTTGATTTTGGTGGATCCGATGACCTAAAAGCGATTTGTGTATTTACGGTGATCTAAGAATTTGTTTTTTTATTTATTTAGATATTTTATTAAAACAGTTACGGTCAATTACACCAATTAAAGATACGTTTGAATAGAATTTAATTTTTATTACAGCATAAGCTAACTACTACAATCTATATATAGGTATATTACAAAATTTACAAAAGGAAACAATTGGGCCACCCATAGACCGTTGCAAACGATCTATAGGTAGCAGATCGTGCTCGCCTCCTAGCCGTTTCCAAATGGGAGTCAGGACTTTGGCTGCAAGCATTGCCCTCACAAACGATTGGCACATTATTGGACCCTTTAACTTTCCGCGTTGCAACACGTCTGCGGTTGGGTGCTCCATGCTGCGCTCCACATAGATGCCGGTGTGGTACTGCGGTCGAACATCTTGGTCACCATGGATTATCGTGCACTAGGAGTGCTGGCAGAATTTCCCGCCACAGTAGTCTTAACGAAATCATTCGCCGGGCTTTTACCACCGCCAATGTGCCAGCCGTTCTCGAGCCGAACGGTCTAAGTCGTGACGATGGTAAGCGGCCTGACGGTATGACGCTTATCCCATGGAGAATGGGCAGGCCCTTGGTGTGGGACGCTACATGCGTAGACACTTTGGCACCTTCTCATTTGCCAGGGACGCAAGTTAGGGCTGGTGCGGCGGCAAACTCTGCTGAAGATCTCAAGCGGCGTAAATATGTAGGTCTTGATAGGTCGTACATGTTTGAGCCCTTTGGGGTCGAGACCCTAGGTCCATGGGGAATGGGAGCCTACCGCGTTTTTAAAATTTTGTCAGAGCGTCTGGTCGAAGCGACGCGTGATCAGAGGGCTGGCAGCTATCTGGGCCAAAGAATAAGCCTTGCTATACAAAGAGGCAATGCAGCCAGTATCCTCGGCACGCTGCCATCGGGTATCGAGTTGGAGCAGTTGAATTTAATTGAATAATATCAATATGTATGTATGAGGACGTGGTGGCCGAGTGGATGAGGCCCTTGCCTTGCGATCTGATGGTCGCGGGTTCGAATCCCGGTGGCAGTCATGCGTAAATGGGTTTTCTCGGTCGAAAAAATCTCTATCTATGTATGCACCCCACGTTCTCGCAACGGTGAAGGAAAACATCGTGAGGAAACCGGCATCTCAACGGACAGAAAAAAAAAAAAAAAAAAAAAAATTCTATGGCATGCGACATCCACCAATCCGCATTGGGTCCGCGTGGTGGATTAAGACCCATTCACTCTCCTGCCGAGAGTAGGCCTGAGTCCAAGCAGTGGGAACATTATAGGCTGATTATGCTATTATGCTATGTAGTTATTCTTATATCTTCAAAAATATAGGAACGTGCGAGCGTGAGGGTGAATCAAGGGTTCTATAATTCGCCTTGATTCGCAACGCAAACAAAATTGCGAGCGTAAACTACTTTTAAGAAATACTTGAAGTAGTTGGTAATCTTGTTCACATTCAACACGGATATAAAGTTGTCTAGATATTCAACAATATATTGTTCGAACGAGTTGCAGACAGTAACTTTCATAACGATACTATCTTCTACGTGATCATCTGTCAGAGTATGACACAATTTATCATTATTGTAATAGCTACATACCTTTATTTTACGAGTAATCACTGTTCTGATCATGCGCTTGATCTTATGCCATCAAGAGAGCGCGATTTACTCGTCTCATCATTTTGTTTACATAAAGAAAGTCAAAAACCATGTTTTTTCGTACAACTCTCCAGGGATTCAATTCCAGTACTTCTTCTTCTTATCGCGTCACTAGTTCTTTCGAACCAGTGTGGTGAAAGGATTACAGGTGCGCCTCGAAGAGGCTCCTTTCGTGCACTAAATCTGTTCAACCCAAAAAAAAAACGCAGAGCAAAGCGAGCGCACCTACATTGAACTTAAATTATCTTGTCGAATATGTAGTAAGGAATTCAGGTTTGATGTTATCCAAGATAGAGTCAAGGCATCGTGAATTTTCTAATCGTTAAGAAAGCAACATTGTGCGTGTTGCCGCCGGATTTGAACCTACGACCTTATCTGAAAGTAGTATCTATATCTAACTGATTACTGATCGCAGTTTTCTTCAATTTCGAAAGTTGATACTCTCCCTCTGAAGCTTTCATCGATTCTAGATGATTCACATAGGATATATGTATAGGATGTATGTTTAGCTGCTTACGCTCTAAGTACAGTCAAATAACAATTAATAATGTATAAATATAGGGACAGATACTTTCCCGGCACCTATATTATCCTCTTAGCCGAGTTCTGTAGTGTCAAGTTCTGCGTAGCATTTTAGGCAGGCGTACTTGGTGACATAAAGTTAAGGGTGCGTTTCCACTGACGCAGAGCTGAGCGGAATGGGGGCGGACCGTAAATTGGCCAATCACAGTGCTCGAAGTGGAGATTAATTGGGGTCGGCACAATACATCTTCTTCTATTCGTCTCTTTTAGCCGTCATCTCTGTACTAACACCTGCTTTGTTCATATCCTCTTTTACTCAGTCCATCCATATTTCTTTGGTTTTCCTCTATTCGTATAGCCATCTACTTCCATATTTAACACTCTTCTTAGTGATCTTCATGTGAAGACTGGTTCTGCGTTTCCCACGAAGTTTATTCGCACGAATGGGGAAATCACTGAATTTCAAAATAAATATTATTTCCTTTTTGTGAATTCACCGAACCGAGTTACCAATAATAATGCGTGAGAAGACAGCATTCAGTTCCTGAACTGACCTGATATCAGTCTAAATTTTCTATCGGTATCAAAAGACGTGGGCAGATGCTTGTGGTTTTACGATATAATAAAAAAGTAATAAAACTATATCTTAGTGAAATCAGGTGGAAAATCATTCTGTCCCGCTTCCGCTTAGGTCGGCCCATTGTTGGAAAGCGAATGTTGATAAAAAATGTTGTTTGTTGCTTCAGCAATGTTGTTGTAAGAAAAAGTAGGTGTGGAAAGTAAAAACATAGATTTCATTTAGATTATTTTTAATTCAGTTTTGTTACGAATAACTTCTTATACGTATCTACATTTTTGTTTTCAATGAGCCGTACCTTTTTTTAGTAGAAGTCCGTGGAAAGCTCGGTGCCTTAAATTATAGGTTTTTTCAACTCCGCAAACTGTACTGGCTTATCAATAGAAAATTCAAACTGTCACTTAACAACAAAATTCTAATCTACAAATGTATTCTCAAGCCTATGTGATCGTATGGTATTGAACTCTGGGGAACTGCTGCTAACTCAAACCTGGAGATCATACAACGCTTCCAATCAAACATTACATTCTTACGCCAAACACATTGAACACCACCCGAATGAATTAGCCACTAACCTCATGAATACAGAAACCCAAACATTCCGCAGAATAAAATAAAGAGCTCCTCAAGACCTAATCAAGGATTTGGAGAAATTTAGAAATGGGTACTTCACTGGGAGAGCACCATACATGTCACTATATCCAACTAAACCGCCACAACTCTAGCTCAATGTCGATCGATCGCAAGATACCAAGGAGATTTAAAAAAAATAGGTATATTTTAACTAGCTGCGCGCCGCGGGCGCCACTACGTGTTTATCGGAAAAATGATTTACACTGCTTTTCCAGCTAATAAACTTTATCCATACGAACTTTTAGTTTAATCGCTTCAGTGCATAATTTTGGCTTGTTTGAGCAGCATCCATCATTACAAACTTTCGCTTTTATAATATAAGATTTTAGCAAGCTATTTTTGTTAGTACTATTTACCCGACTCTACCATTTTGCTCTCGGCGTTTGTGGCTACGCCGCTTTCTTCACCTTTGTTTCAAACCGCGTTTGTTCGTGGGTGGCTCATTATTATGCTCACTATTTAAAACACTAATGAGCAATTGGTAAGAATATTAGCACACCACCATCGGTTATAAAACTATACAGAAAGTCGACTAACACTTGACTACAGCCTTCTATAGATGGTACACGTACAAAAGTCGTTATTGATATTTTAAACCATTTTGAAACAAAGTATTCCATTGGGCTTCCTGAGCAGATTTTTTTATAACTTTATTTATTTATTTAAACGCACAAAACACATCACAAATAAAAAATATAGGTTAACAAAGATTGTACAGTTCTGAACTTGATTGCGACATAAACATATGTATGTACGCACAACTAAACAAAACATTAAATATCGAGCAGACTTTCTACTTAACGATAGTACCTACTTAACTTAAATAAGTTCAGGGATCACTAATCTAAACTTAACAATAAGCAAATTCTCAGATTTGCCCTATTTATAAAACCTAAACTATGATTATCTTATCTTATGTACACTGAGCCACTCTGATCACTAGAGTGGCTCTTTTATTAGCATAATTTAAATGTTAAGCAAGCATTTGGTCTAGTCATTTGTAGGGATTGTGAATCATCAGTGTTCTTAGCAGAAAACATTGCAATAGCTCTTTTAACCCGCCTTCAAAAAAGGAGGAAGTTCTCAATACGGTTGTATGTTTTAAAATGTTTGTTACCTTTGTTACTTTGTCATTGTGATTCGGAAAATTCTTCTTTTATTAAAAGGATATAATTTCAGATTGGTCCAAAAGAATTTTTGTTTGTTTGTGTAATTGTCTTTGGTGTAATTGCCTTATTATTATAATTTTTATTACTATTTGTTTCGTGTTTTAATCTCATTTATTTGCCACAGCCCGTGGCTGTCAAAATTAAAATATTTTTTTTTATTTAGCTCAATCGGCTAAAATTTTTGACGTTCAATGTTATATCAAGCCAAATAGTTTGGGCCATAAGTTAGAGACAGCCGTAAGTATCCGAGATCTGTGGTTTAGGCTTGATAGAACATTGAATGTCCATCTCCTGGCATATAAACTACGGAAGCCAAAACTTGACGTTCAAGAATCCATAAAGCATAGAAAACTCGTAGAGGCGACATCACACACTTTCTAATCCTTTTTAGTATGTTGCTAAACATGTTCACACACGGATGTAAGTAATAGCATCCGATGCCAATATAAATCCAAGTAGAAACTTATGTTAACTTGGTCCTCCCAGCATTGAAGCAAAGTAAAATTGAAAATCCCACTGATTTTATGAATGAACTAAAACAAAGAAGATGTTTATTCCATTTACTATCTGACGCTTGCAAGTTCGATTTGTAAAATTAACAAAAATCCGTTTTAGTATCCACTTATACTTCATGATGAACATATCCTCTAAATTTCATGTCTCTACGTTCATTGATTTGGCTTGTGGGTTGTCTGTCAGTCACTCAGGACAAGGCCTTTTGTTATATATATATATATTATATTGATTGATGATTGATATGAATGCAAAAGCTTGTGAGGATAGTGGTTAAATGGATGGATTGATAGATGTTGGATCTTCAATCACGCCAAAACTGCTGAACCGACTGAGCTGAAGTTCCAAATTAGCTGAAAAAGGGTACCTACTTTATAACTTCGTTTGTGTTGTGAATTAACAAAACTCTTTGTACACGCTTACTCTTCATACACGGCGACAAACATACCCTCGAAATTTCAAATCTCTACGTCCCGTGATTTAGCCTGTACGTTATCTGTCAGTCAGTCAGGTGATGGGGTGAGTCAGTGGAAATACCATGGGAATGAAGCTATAAAAGTCTTGGACCTGTGAGACTGACAAACAACTTACAGTCCTAACCGCTTGACGTAGAGACTTGAAACATAGAGAATTTTTTCCTCAAGAGCTATAGTGCGTATTAAGAAAGAAATTTTGGTAATTCGCGAACGGTTTACGTTACGGGCGTTAGCTAGATTTTTATATATCAGATTTTAACTTGTTTAAATTACTTCATCAGGTGTAAAATTCCATTCAATGGGTACATTTACAAGAGTTTATTGCCACACCTAATCACAAAATCATTTGGCATTGCGACATGAGAGTCGCCGGACTCGCCGAAGATTCCAGAGGTCTATAATTATCGTGGCATTATGGTCAATCGGCTGCCACATTCTAATACAAGGTCCAACTGACTTGTGAAAAAGTAAACGTGTGTTTTCGTGGGGTTGAAGTAAATTCGTCATTGGATCATTTTGTAGCATACAAAATGATCCAATGACGACTTTATAGTATTCATATTATCCATACTTACTTTAGAGGTAAAATCACACGCTCCTTGTAAAACGAATGTAGCTGAACGAGCAAATTTGCATATATCACAAACTCATTCAATACTCATGGCTCAGAAGTTGAATTCTTTGCTTCCTTTAATCTTTATTTTTATTATAAAAACACAAAAATCTTCCTGTGTTTTTAATAAAAAAAGTAGTTTTTCAAAAAAAAGCTGTGTTTTTAATAAAAAAAGATTTTTAAATTTTCCGATGAAAGTAACTAGTAGGCGAGTCGGTTAGGAACTTAAACGGGTACCTAAGTACTGAGTTTTACTTTTTACTGCAAGCGGATACAGAACCTACTTGTTGTCTACATGCCGAGCTCCGTACAAGGCAGTAGGAACTCTGTGGACTACATCTTGTCATTCCTAGGGCTTGCAAGTAGGTTTATGGGAACAGTTTTTATTTGAAATCAGGTGTTTGTAAACAAGCTGCAGTAAATGAAGTTTTATTTGAGTAGAGTGAGAGTAGGTATCGTAACAGTCTTTTTCGCAAGAATTTGCGATTCTCATACCTAATGTAAGTAAGTACTTTAGTATTTAAAAAACTATGTTATGATATAATTAGATTGATTATAGTTATTTGTACACCAAGGGCCTAAAGCAAGCCATTTTATGGATGGCAGATATTTATGTCGAGTACAAACGCAAATAATTCCATTGAGGATAAAAATGTCGAGCACAAAAGTCATTGATACCTACTTATTTGTGTCGAAGCACGAAAATTGCAGGAAACAACGATTAGTAATTGTTTATTTTACAGAATGGCATAGAGTACTAACAGTATGTTTAACCGTTTTCATCTTAAAACTACTTTTGAAATTATGCATTTCAGCATGACCCGAGACATTCTAGTTACAGCTCTATTTTACTGCCACAAGTTATTTTCTTAGTGTACCACTTTGCCCAGTTTATGATACCGTAGATGATACGCTAGTCAACGTTAGCACACTATACCTTCAGAAACACTTGCATCATCCATGTATTTTGATGATAACTTGTAATGTGTACGATAAAAAATCCAGTTGGTAGACCTTTTCATGCACTATATGATACGGAATATACGTTTATTTGTTTAGTTTATTCAGTTTCCCACGTTTAATTTGGTGAATCATTTTATTGATAAATTCGTAACAAACCTATATTTAGAGAGAGTCCGTCTGCGTGTCCTTGTGACCCCGATATATAGGCTTTTTAGATCTAGTGCACTGTGTTACAATCCTTACTTAAGTTTTTAGACTTTGTCAAAATTAAATGTACTTGATGTACCTATTTTTTTTGTGACGATAAAACATTTATTTATTTATTGGTTTATACCTTGTTTTATCATTTACGTTACATGACTAAGTGAATTTTTCTTTTCTTTTACAGGTAAGGCAACTCTACAGTTATACTCGACGAAGACAAAAGGGCGGTGCTTAAAGTAAGTATACAAGTATAATATATTATACATATTATGTGTTTTCGCATAATATGTGACTTTTTGAAGTGTTTTGATTATAGGTATTATTTAATTAGGTAACTGTTTTTGCTAATTTGATTTTCTTTACCGTTTAAAACCTTAATTCCTACTTAAACTTTTCAGTAATTTAAGAGTTTAGGGCGGCTTGAAAACCTATAAAACTGTGTATTTATTGTCAATCACTATTTATAATTTGTTTTCTACTATATCGTGATAAAATACTTTATATGGCACGAGACAAACAGATGTCTTGATAGGTAACGGGTCCTCATAAAAAACCATACACATCTTGTAAGTATCGTGCTAGGGAGGGGAAAATAGCTCTTGCTCGACATTTTATCGATAGAAAATAAGCTTTATTTTTACTTTTTTTTTACACTTTCCGTATGAAACTAAATTATATTATTTTTAGGGTTTAATGTAAAAAATATTTCAATAGAATACAACATTTTTTTTCTTTATAGCTATATTTTTAATTACCCATTTTAATTAATAAATACTATTATGTAACAATAGAAGTATGTGTCTCTAATAAAACCGTAATTACTTTACAACTTACTCATAAAATTGTGTTGAATTTTATGATAAGCAGAAGTTATGGCATCTAGTTTTATGTTTTGACATTTATCTAATCTAATTTGGTATGTCAATGTCAGGACATGTCCTTGACGCGTCGTGATCGAGATCACTTTCGTTATTTTACGGCGAACGACGTCACAATTTTTTGTTACGCTTTTATTCGCTAAAACGGTATCGGTGTCAATGTACACAAATAGTTTATTGTTATAGTAAGGGCAATGAATAAACTGAAATTGAATAGATTGAAGTCAATCTCGACATATTTAATTGTCACTTGCATAACAACATGACACCTAAAAGGACATGTGTCTTACTTATGATTATTTTAATCTTAAATCAAATTACAACCGCCTTTAAAGAAAAAATATGTCACCAGTCATCAAAAATTGCCTCAACCACTTGCAAATCAGCTTTCGCTATCACCTGTCAGCCGCTCACTAACCTTGAAAATATCATCGATACTACTACAACACTATTGAGAACAATGGATGTACGAACGCACTCTACTGTATCGCATCCGAACTACATATACTACATGGACCATCATTTTTTCAATTTTATATTTTTTTTTTTGGTTTTTTTTTTAAATATTTTGGTCATGATTTTTTTGTTGTGTTCTCTGCTTTCAAAATAATATTTTTTATATGAGAGCTGATGTTGTGACGTTTTTCTTCTCAACTTTTTTATAGAAACATTCAGTGTTGTCTCGAATAAGCCAGTGGTTGGCATGGATTTCAGAGGTTTTTAAACATCCATAGCACAAAAGCCTTCGACTAATAGACAACAAATTAATACCTATCTACGTTGCACCCGCGCTGCGCCTTAAAATTCAACCGGTATTGGTTGTAATCTATCTATTAAAAATCATTATAATATTAATGATCGATAAATTTTATTCATTGACGACTTTTATTCCGATCTATTTTTATGGTGATGAAATCCGAAATGCCTAAAGTTCATGTCTGTCATATTTTATACGGGCTTTACCTACTTGTTAAATGCCTCAAAACCCAGCAAAAAAGGTCTGAACAAAGAGTATAGTACTTATACTTTAGGTTTCTACATAAAGAAGACATAAAGGCACACCATGGCAGGGTTACGACACGACCAAAAAAAAAAATACTATTTGTGCTCAAATAGAATTTGCACCCCTGAAGAATAAAATAAATGAATAAATATTTTGGACATTTCACACAACGCTATCTAGCCCCAAACTAAGCAGAGCTTGTACAATGGGAACCAGATGGCTGATAGAATACTTAAATATACATAGAATATCTAGAAAACACCCAGGCTCAGAACAAACACCGATGTTCATCACACACGTGTATGTCCTGAAGCAGGAATCGAACCCGCGACACCGGGCGTGGCAGTCCAATACACTTGCCATTCGACCATCCGTGTTGTCGAAGAAAATACCATTTTCCCATGTTCTTTGATACAAAAAAATACCAAAAAAGATAGTTTTTTGATTATAACGGGTATTTATCGCGCTAACCTCGTATGTTTTTGTGTCAAAAAACTATGTGTGATAATCGCGAAAGTCTACGAAAAACTATACCAAAAAAGATGTTCTGTTGACTATCTTTATTTATTCTTAACTCATGGTAACCCCTCCATCGAAGGCAGAATAGAAGCCAATGTGTATCTCGGCCGGTCCCATGACCTAGAGAAACTCAAAAAAGCGCAGAGAATCCAATGGACTTGCGGTATTCATGACTTTAATCGCTTATCTATAAACTCAATTATTTTATTAGTTAATGTTTCATGTTATTATTGCAAAAAAGCATAATAATAAGTATTTATGATGAATGAATGAGTAAATAATACCTCATTGTTCTGGAAAAATTACAATTAACATTTTATGAAACTCAGCCATATCACTTAAAAGCGAATTCTTCCAGGCAAATTTTTTAATTGTTCTTGTCTTCGATTTTCAGTGGCCTGATCATGAAAAAATCAGACAATCGAGTTTTTATCATATTCTTCACAAAGAAATCAACAGTCAGTATGACGTTCTGAAAAAAAAAACATACGAACTTAAAATCCTTCTGAGGCGGATACGATAGGAACTCGATTGTCAGACTTTTTTGTGATCTGGCATCTGGATCTTTGTCAAACTCGCGACACCAACGAAGCAGTCGGAACACCATTGAAACAGATGGTAGATTGGCAAGTGCGTTGAACTGCTACGTCAAGTATCGCGGGTTTGATTCCCGTTTCAGGACAAGCATTTGTGCCACGAATATCGGTGTTTGTCCTGAGTCTGGGTGTTTTCAATTAATTTTGAGTATTTATAAAAAAAAAAACATATTAAAACTTTGTATCAGTTATCTGGTTCCCATAGTACAAGCTTGCTTAGTTTAGGGCTAGATGGCGTTGTCTGAAATATCCAAATATTATTATTATTGTTTCTTATAATAGCTATGTCTAGTCCCATGAAAATATTTTCGCAAAAATAATATTTTGCTTCTGACTAAGCATAAAAGTAATAAAATTAGTATCTAGCACAGATAACGGTTGTTGTCCTTGTATCACGCCCACTTAGGACCAAATTAAAACGTGCTAACCTTAACTAAAATGGTTTAAATATCCTACCCACAACATAACTACTTAAACTAATACGGGTTTTAAAAGAGTAAGTCAAAATTCAGAACAAAAATCATTCATACTTCGTTTGCATTGCGAATTAATTAAATTCATTTCTTAGTACGTGCCTGCACTTCATGAAGAACATAACCTCCAAATATCAAGTCTCTACGTTCATTGGTTTGGCCTGTTCTTTTCTGTCAATCAGTCAGTTATGTTTAACATAACGAAGGGTTTTTTGGCGGGAACATGAAAAATGGCGCATTGGCGGCATTAAATTAATTGACAAAACTTGTATAACTATGAATGTTTAAGTGTAAAAACGGTGGTTTTTTATCCAATAAGTGCTCGTGAACGTGTATGAGTGTTAGTGAATAATGTAATGCTGTAAAACATGACTTTTCGTGTTGCCTCCAAAACTCCATAGAAGCCTCTAGTAAAGTCGCAACCACCACTACTTTACAGGGGTATGACTTGATTTATCGACTCTGACTTATGACAAAATAATCTCTCCAATTACTTGACACTGGCTATATACCTTTGATGTGAAGCCAAACCCGAAAAACTTAGGTTCTTCGAAAAAAAAAAAAAAAAAAACATAACGAAGGAGTTTGGGGGCAAAAACAGTTTTTTTTGCGTCACTGTTTTTTGTTAAACTATTCAAAACATAAAAACATTTCATGAGGTTGGAGTAACAAATTATATGAGTCCACTTTTTGAAATATAAACTCAGTCAATTTAAATCTCTCTGAAAATATACAGATGCGCAACTGTGATAGCGACGCGAGGGTTCTCCGCCTTAAGGGGCATCCTCAAATCCGAATTCCATACAAAAATGTTTCGGACAAATACTCAAAAAGTACGCCGTATTATAGTAATTTCTACACACTATTCGTTTCCTCTATGTTTTTTGATTTCGTGAACAAAAAAAGTGAAAGGTTTCATACTGTAGCGTACACTACATAATGTGTTTAATTACTATTTAATAAGCTGTGACTCAATACGTCATTATACTATTATAGTACTAACTATAAGTCAATCTGTACAGCTCTTGTAAAAGCTCACACTGTAATTCAGTCTCGGTTTAAACGCGATACGGTAAATACATCAGTACCAAATATTCGGTTTTTAATTTATCGAACCTAATTACCTATTTAATCAATTCAATTTAGGGTTTGATCAAAACTAAATAAACAAATACCTAAAAACTAACTAAAATACTTTAATTTAGATTTTATACGTGTTTTTAAGTTAGTAGGGTTAATTTTATAATAATACGGCGTACTTTTTGAGTATTTGTCCGAAACATTTTTGTATGGAATTCGGATTTGAGGATTACCCTTAAATGTAACACCTTTGTAACACCTTAATCTATACATGTTTACGCAAATAAATTATCTGTAGGTATGTACGAGTATGTATGTTTAGTTTAAACGAATTTGTTAACATACAATCGTTTTGACGTTGAATTCGAACAGGATTTACCAATTTTATATATTACTGCACTCAAATCCGTGTTGAGCCTTGATTGCTGGGGTAGCCTATTATTTGAACTAGTTACTGGACAGTAGTTATTGTTTCAAGCAAGTTAAACCGACAAATCCGCCTATTAAAATATATTTTTTAGATTTTTTGCATTTGCCTTGCTAATAAACATAACGGCGTACTCGGCTGAGCGAGGTGATGTAAGCTTTCACTGTCTCGACCGAGTAACATTTTAAAGTCTCACCCGTTTGCTCAGTACGTGTGATCTAGGCATTAGCGATTTTCAAACGATTTATTTAAAAAATATCAACGAGTGGTGTGTTTTCATCTCTATAAATAACTTGTAATATGACTGGGTTGCAAAATGACTCAAATATGATGAGCGTATTGCACGAGCACTTGATTCAAAAATAATGGGGCATTATTCTGGTCCCATGACCAGAACAGGTGTGATATATACTACTCCTATACCAACCATCACCAGAGCCATACCTACCCAATTCATTTTATTAGCCCTTTTCCATCTATTTAATAGATGTTTCAGTTTGTCGATCTGTTTGGCACATTTTTATGTGGCTAAAAAGTCCTATGCGGGAGCGGAAGTCACAACCACATTTTCGACAAATAAATGTCCTATACCCAATATGAAGCGTGCTATCGGATATCTGGGAGAGCAATTAGCTTGTCTTGTCACTAGTTGACATCCAATAAACCAACTTGCTTGAAACGCACTTATTTCAAGTAGGTGGTAGTCAATGTAATCAGCCCAGTCTATTACTTGTTTCACCTTGAACCTCTTTTAAAATTGCTACTTGTATGACAATGTTTTAATCAGTCTGTTTGCGTAAGATATTGGTTGATTAGCTTATTAGGCCAATTACATGTAAGATACAGATGATAAAGTCTGTAAAACAAGTTATGTAAATTAAAATCTAAAAACCTTTTTATGCTTTTGCTCTATCTCTTTTTCTTTCTAAGATAAATCGGTTTTTATGGTTTTAGTATGCATTGTTATCAAGTTGTGAGCTACCCTTAAAGATTCAGTCGGATAGCTAATCGGAAACATCGGATCCAAAGCTTTATATTTTAGCCTTTAAGGCTGTCTAGAATAAATCACTTTGAGCAATATATATACACATATAAATGTAAATGGACTCCCTTTTCCGCACTTGGACTCTTAGTTGGTCCTTTGTACGTCGGATTTCCTGACTAATAGTTTAGCCAGCCTAACTCCGCCCAGAAGCACAGAAGTTTCCTGGGTTCTTCGCAGGCTTCGCGGAGTGACCTCGGGTTTTTGAGGATTTCCTGACACATATACGTACGTACGTATATTATAAATGAATTAAATCATCAAGAAAACTTAAAAAACAGCCAATGATTTCCAAAGGACTAGATCAATTTTCATCTAACTATATTAAATTACTCTAAAAAATTAAAAATCGCATTGGAAGTTGTCCATCTATTCGGGAGACTGATGCCACTGACACACAGATATACAGAATACAGATATACAGGGTCATCCAAAAAGTGACGTCAAGAATTTTTCTTCAGATTCCTCACACCTGGGTGTACCCTTTTTTCAGTAACTTGTAATGAAGAATGTTGTAAAGTTGATTATAACGTATGAAAGAGTGATTCAAGACAATCATGTTTGAGAAAAAAAAAAATCTTACTAATTAACAAGTTATGATTTTTTTAAGGCGCTTCGGAAGTAAATTCGAAAATACACATTAAAAAAATCATAACTTCTAAACTACTTAAAATCGCGGAACATACATGGGGTATCGGATACACCCAACAAAATGTTTGACGTCACTTTTTGGATGACCCTGTATAAGCAGACAAACATACAAAACGACAGAAGATAGAGGCTTTAGAATTATAACAACAGACGAACAGACACAAGACAAAGGCTTCAAAGTTATAAAACCCCTCTTTTTGCATAAGGGTTGAAAAACTTGAGGCAACAGAAACAAGGCGTAACAATTATTCAACATGGATGTTGTAAGATCGGTATTACAGCCGAGTTATATATCACAAGTTACAATACTACGTTTGTAAGATATGTAATAACTTTTCATATAACATGATTTAATTACGTGCAAGGTCGCTGCTGGACCAATTTTTTCTTCCTGATAGGTATTGAGAGCAGTTTTTACACGATTGTAACATTAATTTTGATTGATTTAGTTACGATTTTTTAATATGTTTGATGTGTAACGTCTTTATTCTGGCTTTCTGACAATTTCTGGGAGTCATTTCGTGAAAATGGGACGGAAGTGTGTAACAGAAAGTTGGCCGTGTGGGGTATGTTAATCGCGCGTATCTTGTATACATTTATGGTATATAAATTTCTTTGTTACCTCATATCTTCCAAAAGGCTGGATGGATTTTGTCAGTTAAGATTTCGTCAGATTCGTCTCAATAACTCAAGTGTCCTTAAATGGGTTTTTAAAATAAATTACCAAAATGGCGGATCTTAGGAGCTATGTAGTAAGTCTTTAATACATTTTTGTTAACAAAACTTATCGAGTAGGATATCAAAATGAAGAAAATTTAAAGGTGATTACAGAAATATATTTATAAATGTCATACATGTTTAAATTTAATTTGGAATAATAAATTGGGAAACAATGTATAATAATTTCGCAGTAGGGTTTTCAGTTTTAATAAACTCTAAGCTTGTTTACAACGTTTGATTTAGTGATTCTAGCAGATTTAGATAAATCTAAATACACTTGTTCTCACTCAAGAATCAGTCTGTAACAGCCTCCACTAGTATCTCGAGTAACTCATTTGCCAGAAGTCATCATCACACTCAAGAACATCTACATACTGATTACAATCAGTTGTCTGCGGTCCAAACTGCTTCTCGCCCTGTTTGGTCCGTGAAATGGTACCAAGGTTATTACCCTCGAAAGCATCTTGCATATTCACCGTTTAGATGTAAATTACTTAATCTTAACATAGAGTAATAGTTAAGTAAGTTAGTAAATTGACTACTTTATTCGCACTTAGACTCTTTTTTTATCATAAAAAATTAAAAATAATAATGTTTGGATATTTCACGCAACGCCATCTAGCCCCAAACTAATCAAGCTTGTACTAAGGAAACCAGATAACCATCGATTTGCAATATTATTTTTGATTTATTGTTTGCTCTGTTATCTAAATTTACTGTGTTTTTTTCATATATAAAGTTAATTCTAATATACCTATTATATTAAGTACTACTAACCTACCTTATGGATATAAAACATCAAAGAATAAAATATGTACTTGTAACGGGAAGGGCTCTGAATTATGTAATACAGTTTATAAAAACTAAAACAGAAAACAGCAATGTACCATAATAAAAAAATACAATAAAAAAAAATACTATACCTACTTATATACTTTTTTTTTAAATTACATACAAAAGATACAAAAGATTATCTTTAGGTAAACCACTCGTAGTTTTTCAGATGTATTTCGTTTTAATCTTCATGTAGTTAGATCCCTACATAATATGTTATTCATCATCATCTCATTTATTCAATCACAATATATTCACAATCGTACATGAATTCCTTATAGCTATAAATCTAATCTAAATTCCACACTTAGGTGGGGTCGGTACAACATGTCTTCTTCTTCCATTCGTCTTTATCAGCCGTCATCTCTGTACTTTACACCTGCTTTGTTCATATCCTCTTTCACACAGTCCATCCATCTTTTTTTTGATTATGAAGTACCTATGTATATTTTTCTATGTAGACTGAACAGTATGTTATTGTGAATATTAAATCAAATAAAAAAAATATAATATCGGCTCTTCCTAAACTTAAAAGTGTGATCAATCAATCATTTTAAAAACAAACCTTTAAAATAGCTAAAAATTACATCACCCGTAGCACCAAATTACCCACTTCGCAGGCAAAACCTGGACGTGGTTTAACCGCGAAGAAGGCTCTTCCTAAACTTAAAACTGTGACCAATCAAAATTTTAAAAACAAACCATTTAAAACAGCTAAATATTATATCACCCAAATAAGGCTCACGTCATTTCAAAATAATTGTTGAATGAAGCGATTAATTTGACTCTGTATTTTTCAAATTGGATATTTTGTTAAAATAATGACTTGTTTTAAAAAAAACTGCTTTTCAATTAGTGTTATTATTCGTAGAGAGCGATAAAAGTACAAAAAAACTCAAGGACACGGTCTCTCAAGATAAATATTATGTGTGGAACCAATTACATATTAGGCACTACCCGTTGTTCACGGTTTCGTCCGCGTGGTATCGAGATTCTTCTTCTTATCGTATCACTATACTCGTGAAAGGATTTCAAGTGCGCCTCGAAGAGGCTCCTCTCGTGTACTTGACACATGTTTTCGTTTTTAGGTTCTATGACTTGCCGGTTTCCTCACGATGTTTTTACAAAGTAGGTATCCCTTTTTCGAGAACATAAACTACATCTGCATTATGTACAAAATTTTTGCTCATCTGTTTCAATACTCAATAATGTCGGTGGTGTGGAAGAGATTGCTATTGCAATAAGACCATTCTTGTAATTTTAGTTTTTATTTCTTGTCTTGATTTATTCTCATTCTACATATACGAGTATATCTATCTTTTTATCTACATATCTGCTCCATTCCATTTATCTATCCATCCGAACAAATTTTCGACTATAGAATACATATACTTTCATTTCATTCTTTAAATAGGTCTAAAATATTTCAGACACCTTGTCAACAAAACTACGATATTGATTCTTTACTATAATACTTCTATGCCTAAAAGTATCTTCAAATGCCGTCGTGTAATCGCTTCCTAGCGATAAGACCGCCCATTTGTACTTTATATTTTTATGTTAAGATTTAATCATAAGTTCTGGTGTACAATAAAGTATTTATATCTATCTATCTAATGTATAGGAAAGAAGAAGTACTCAGATGCCGTCATCTGATGTTTATAAGAAAAGAAGAGGTACTTCGTGACCGGCGTTCGTTTTTACAACCATTGCTCAATACCTAGGTGTAAAATAAATTGGCAGACACTCTGAAATTTCCAGTTTCATAGCTTTGTTACATTGCTTAATGTTGTGATGACATTTGAGATCGTTGGGTGTCCACGGGCGGTCTTTACGTACCGCTATTGTTTATTGACCATCATTTTCAACAGACTTCAAAAAACGAGGAGGTTCTCAATTCGGTTTTTTTATGTTTGTTACCTCAGAACTTTATTGTTTATAAACAGACATGAAAAAAAAAATTCACATTAGTCCCGTTCAAATCAGTTCATATCAGTAGTATTCTGTATGTATAAGCCTACACAAGGTGTACTAAAAAATCAAGACTCACATACATCCCGCATAAGCACATAAGCCCGGGTTGACTGGTAGAAAATGCTATTATAGCATTAAGTCCTCCCTCACATAAGTAAGTGTTATGCTGACTTGCACCAAACTTTCAAAGTTCCTAAGCAACAACTTTACTCGCTTGACGGTTCTTAACGGGCAGAATTTGTACTGTTAAGAATTACCGAGCGAGTAAAATAATTGCTTAGGGACTTTGACAGTTTGGTGCAAGTAGGCATTAAAGTGTTAAAATAAATAAATACATTCTAATCGTATAATACAGTTGATTAATACGGATACAGCAGATATATTTACATATAAATATGTATAGACAAAAAATTGCAGGTCGGTTTTCATTTTCATACAAAATAAGTTTAGTGAATAACCAAAACACTCTTGTAAGATGAATGTCTAATTTTTACTGAAATGTAATAATTTAATTTATAAACTTACTCCACAATGCGACGAGTGAATCAATGAATGAACGAAACAAATTAATGTATCTGTTTAGTCTTTCACTAAGTGACAATGAATGAATATATTTATCGAAATTACAGGTCGTTATTCATTTTCATACAAAATAATATTATAAACAAATTGTATGATGAATATTTTCATTGACAGCTGACAGGGAATCATTTCAAAAGCCTACGCTACGATGCAACGTCTGAATGAATGAACGAAACAAATGTACGTACTTGTTCATCCTATCATGACAATGAATGAATGTATTCATCCTATCTCTAAGTGATAGTGAAAGTAATAGCTATTATAATAACTGGCACCTGCGAACTACACTTGGCTCGCCCTACACTTGGCTCGCCCTACAGGTGGAAAGTGTGTATAGAACTGCTGGCATTGTGTATGTATCGGAGATCTCCGCATCTTGCAAATTGTGTAGAAAGCTTGGCTTCATCTCGGAACTATATTTAAGATCCCATGCGACAATTTGGGAGTATTGATGGGTGGATAAATGGATAGAAGGATGGATGGATTATTGAATAAAAGAAATGATAGAAAGACATATAGATGGATGGAGGATAAATATATGAATGGATGGATGGGTGGACGGATAGGTGGATGGATAGATGGGTAGATGGATGGATATATAGATATATACCTAGATGAAATTATATATGTATAGATGGATGGATAAATATTGTATTTGTTGTTCTATCACACTGAAATAGCTATACTGAATATAAGCTAAAATGCGTAATGTGAGTGCTGGATAAGCTTTAGATATGATGATTTTTTTTAAAAAAACCCTTAAAATATAAACCTTTAGGTAAATAATCTAAGAAAAGAAAGTAAATAAGTCATCCAAAACTTCCAATAACAAATGGAATTTGATGAACAAATAAAAAAGCTCATACATATTAATACACCACTTTCTATTGTGTACGACTTGAAGGATTCTCTTTCTTCAAAGTTTGTATTCTAGACGTGACTCAATCTGCATTGAATTTATTCAGGTGGGCCACTCACCCAGTGACTGACAAACAGTCTGATCGTGGCTGTAGTTTGGTTTCTAGCAGATTGGTGACTTCCAGCAATCCGCATTGCGTCCGCGTGGTGGATTAATAAGACCCATTCGCTCTCCTGCCGAGAGCACGCCTGAGTCCCCCAGCAGTGGGAACATTATAAGCTAATTATGCTCATGCAAGCTTATTATATCTTGAACCTTAAGGTCTCAAATATTTTTTTTACATATTACCTATCAAATAGATGACACCTATAATTTCGGTTGTGTTGCAGTTCAAAGAAATTCCTAAAAATAGAAAATTTTTAGGACGCGCATTCAGTTATTGACGCACATGCCTACTAAATTTCACGTCTCTATGTTCAGTGGTTCGGCTATTGCTTTGTCTGTCCATCATTCAGGACCAAACCTTTTATTTAGAATTATTGATTGTAATTGTGCTTTTTTTTGCTAATAATGTAATTTACTTGTTGTTTCAGGTAACAAAATAATCCGGATTTAAAATTCTAAGAACAGCGTTGGTAAGAAGTACCTAATACCTAAGTAGTTATAAAATATTTACATATTAAGGCTAATCCTCAAATCCAATTCCATACAAAATGTTTCGGACAAATACTCAAAAAGTACGCCGTATTATAGTAATTTCTTCACACTATTCGTTTCGTCTATGTTTTTTGATTTCGTCAACAAAAAAAGTGAAAGGTTTTGTTCAAACCAACATTGTTTTGAACATAATTATTTTAATTTTATTACTCCAAAATACCAATACGAAGATACAAATCAAGAATGCAGATGAACTAGCAAATATGCAGAATCGACGGAATGGACAGGCGAGCGACCCAGTTACAGCGGACGCCAGCAGAGTCAGCGGAACACGGACAGCACACTACTATATTATTGTTAATGTGATAATAGAGTAATTTAGTATATAAGATGTAATTTGTCTAAAATAAATGTCTTCACTCTACTACAACGACGAGTCGAGTTTCTCTCCTCCACCCTGCTGAAGACCCTACGACGACCCAGTGGTTACTGGAGGGGCTGCCCGGAAGATCCACGAGTCCAACGCCAGCGGCGGTCTGCCCCCGACATCACGAGGAACCTCTGGCCGAGCCGACCCCGACAGCCGGCCGGGCCCTGACGTCACGAAGATCGCCAGCCCAGTAACCACTGCGGGCCCTCCTAACCAGCCTCCTCTCACTAGGCCAAGACACCTTTAGCCCTCGACTCTGTCGAGCCAGCCTATGAGTCTGTAGGTTGGACAGTGAGAAAACCCCCACTTCTGTGTACATTCCACGCCGTACACATCCCACTTTCCTCCCCAACTGTCCGTCTGTTGTCTTAGGTCTCTGGCAACAGGCTTCCCGCACCTATCTATATATTTATCTATTCACACACTTATGGTTAGGCCAGGGCACACAATAGGTACACACCACACACTAATGTCACAGCATAGGGTATTTTCACAGACGTCACGTAGCGCCCACGGGGCCTGCTCGGCGTTTGTACAGGTTTCATACTTTAATTTAGATTTTATACGTGTTTTTAAGTTATTAGGGTTAATATAAAACACACGTATAAAATCTAAATTAAAGTACCTTTCACTTTTTTTGTTGACGAAACATGGACGAAACGAATAGTGTGAAGAAATTACTATAATACGACGTACTTTTTGAGTATTTGCCCGAAACATTTTGTATGGAAATTTGCCTTGAGGATTCCCCTTAACCAAATAATTGGCTTAGCCCACGTAGTTTTTGTGATAAAGATACTTACAACATAATTCCGCGTTGCAACAATCTGTCCGCTTGTCAGCCTTGTCTTGGTATTTATACTCTAGAATGGCTAACATCCATACGTATCCAATATATTATGTAGAAAAATTTGTCTATATTTAAATAAATATCTTGTATATTTTGTTCATTTTACACAACGTCATCTAGCCCCAAACTAAGTAGAGCTTGTACTATGGGAACCAGAACTGATAATACGTATATAATTTCACTTTTTTTGTAAATAAATATTATAATTTCGGTAAGATCGATAAAATAAGAAAATCTTAACCTTTCAGCGATTTGCGCCAATTACTTTCTACACAATTCAACAAGCATTTTAAAAACTATAAACCACGTTTTTCTATGCTTTTGCTCTCGCTTAACCTCGCTTCCTTTACGAGATACAGCGGTTTTTATGGTACCTTTGAGATTACATCGGAATTTTTATATATTTATTATATTAATCAATTTAGAATGCATTATCATAGAGTTGTGTTCCCTGATAGTTTCAGCCGGATAGCTAATCGGAAAGTGCTCGAAATTGGAGTTTTAAGACTCCACCTGGAACGACAGACAGACAGACAAGCAACAAAGTAACATAAATAAAGTTATCGAACCTATTACTAGCAACTTAACAGCCAGCCACTGACTCACTATGCCACTTGTGTCTGGATAGGTAATGTCTTTGAATTGCGTGTAAGATAGATGATACCAGAAGGAAATCGATTGAGATCAAATCACTACATTCTTGAGGTTGGATATGTGGTACTGTTAGAGACTGCATTTACACCGTAACGTAATGGTGAACATCCGCAAAGATATAATTGTGTCGAATGCTGTAACAGTAGCCGACTTTTATGATGCTTTTAACCTCTCAGGAAGGGTGCCAATAGTATAAAATTTCAAAGTTACTACAAATATTTTTTTCGCTAAAAGTGAAAGTTTATTTCCGCTGGTTGCCTAATTTTTATTTTGAAGATTTGCAAATACAACAAACGGCTTATGAGCGAATAATTCTACATAGCACATGAAAATTGTAAAAAAATCTGTTTTTTTTAATATTTTGGCGTTTTACACAATATTTTGGACATTTCACACAATGCCATCTAAATCTAAAAATTAGGCTCCAAACTAAGCACTAAGAATTTAATGCTAAGTTCCATAATTCCCTTCAAACTGGAACAAATTACTGCTTGGCGGCAGAATATCTAGTACCACAGTAGTACTGTAGTAACAATAGTAACAACATGTGATCCACCTAGTGATACGTGATACTGACATTCAAAATCTTTGGAATTTAAAAACCGAACCCGGAACATATAACAATCAAAAGATACAATTTTATTGCTTACATCATCTTCTGTTTAGAACATCAGTGGACAAGACCGAACATTCGCCATTGCATAACGGTTTGACCGTTGCTAAAGCCATTTTTGCCCATCGTTATCCAGATGGCATAAGCTGCGCACGCGCCTGGCAAACAGGACACTAGTCGTTACGCACTTGATCATCCCATCAGGCTTTAAAGGTGTTTCACACGGTCTCAAATACAGAGCTGGAAGCTAGAATCGACAAAGAGCTATTTGTTTCAGTTGCATCTGTCTACAGCTGCTTGATGGGTTTCGGTAAATAAAGTATCTTTAAGGCGGGCTTACACTAAACGAACAACGAGCTAGAGCTAGAGCATTTTTTCTTGCTCTCTTAGTGTAAACGTAAACTCGTTTTCAGCGTTTACACCAAAATATCAACAAGCACCAAGAACTAGAATTCTAGAACACAAGAACACTTTGAAGAGACCGATCCGGCAAGCGAGCACGGCTGAACACATAAGAACGTTTTAAGCTACTGTTCGCGGCGATAAAATATGTAAATTGGTAGTTCTATAAACTTTAAGCAAAGAAATTGTATACCTGGATACATATACTATAGAAGCTCTTTGACTTTAAGGGTAATCCTAAAATCCGAATTCCATACAATTTTTT
Organism: Lobophora halterata; assembly: GCA_932526365.1. Taxonomy (NCBI): domain Eukaryota; kingdom Metazoa; phylum Arthropoda; class Insecta; order Lepidoptera; family Geometridae; genus Lobophora; species Lobophora halterata. Next base: position 5,094,324 of record OW052026.1, read on the forward strand.
TCGAACAAATACTATAAAAGTACGTAATGCCGTATTATAGTAATTTCTACACACTATTCGTTTCCTCTATGTTTTTTGATTTCGTGAACAAAAAAAGTGAAAGGTTTCATACTTTAATTTAGATTTTATACGTGTTTTTAAGTTAGTAGGGTTAATATTAAAACACGTAAAAAATTTAAATTAAAGTATGAAACCTTTCACTTTTTTTGTTCACGAAATCAAAAAAACATAGAGGAAACGAATAGTGTGTAGAAATTACTATAACACGGCGTACTTTTTGAGTATTTGTCCGAAACATTTTTGTATGAAATTCGGATTTGAGGATGCCCCTTAAGCTCGCTATAGAGTGCGCCAGCGACTTTTGTAAAAAAAACTACATCCACGAAAACTTTTTCATTTAAAAGTTTTTTTGTAAGACTTTTATTTGTTCTGGAATAATGCCAAATCCATTTATCCATTTATACATCCTTGGTATAATAATAATATGGTTTTCACACCACCTGCTCGACAATATCCAATTACATATCATGCTATCATCAAGGTAAAGCAAAGCATTACCTACCAAGGGAGGTAATGTTGTATGAAATTCCCTAGGGTAGTAATGTGATTTGAATTTGGAACGTCAAATTCGTGTGGAAACTCATGGAAAACTCTAAGTAAAAGAACGCCCATATGGCATTGTAAAAAGGTTTGTTCTAAAATCGAACTGACCACTCATAAAAAAAGCAAAAAGGCGCGACTTCAAAGATTGTGAAACAAAAGACGGTGCATATTCGCTGCTGGAGCCCTGGCTTTTTATTGTCTCGCAGAAGGTGTGAAAAGTAGAGTATGCTCCTCTGGGATAAAGCCTGTCTTCGTCTTGGGTAGCTTGAACCCCTCGCGTCACTCAGGACCCTACATAACTCCCTCGCTTCGCTCAGGAGTTAACTCAGTCCCTCGTTAGCTCATGGTTCTATATGCCACCCGCGACATAAGACACTGCTTTATCCCCTTAGTGCATAATCTACTATTAATGACAATATCCAGCATCAATCATCAAAGTATCTATAAGACTGTCCTGACTGACAGATCGCACAGGCCAAACCACTGAATGTGAAGACTTGAAATTTTGATGTATGTTGGTGTGCGGTTTTTAGACCAAACCTTTGAGATTAATTATGCTGGCGATTTTAGAGTATGTGTTTTGAGTATTGAAAGTACAGTGCCTAGGGCTGAAAACGTTTCTACTGATTTCCGAAGGCAATTGAACACCACCTACCTTATGAACTGCAGCTCCTGGCTTGTTGGTTTGGTGGCAGGCAAGGTCCTGTGGACTCGCACGGCGAGTCCAGGTTCAAAAAGTCTTTGGAAAAGCACACAGCACGGCACAGGCGGCATGAACCCGCGACACTTCACTCGTATTAAAATGTTGAGATGCAGATTAGGCACGGCCAAAAATGGAAGGAAAATCGAAGGATTTTGAGTAGAACGTCCACACACATCCGATCTCAATGATCACCCGCGAATGCACTGAAGAGCCTCGAGCTCTTCACGTTCGAGCAGGCGGTGATTTACCAAACTACCCTCAAAATAGCAATAGAAACGCAACAGTTGGTAATGAAGTGTAGGTGCGTATTAAGAAGGAATTTTATTATATCACAACACAAACGAAGTTGGTGTAAGTATAACAAATAAACAGATGCTCTACCAGCCCCTTTATAAAAGCAATATTATATCGATCTTGCGTGAAATCAAAGAAACAGGTATGTGCTAAGAATGCACTTTTACGTTTTTGTTCGTTGATGCGTTTTTAATGGATAGAAAGAGTCTCGTTGAATTTCCGATACGGATTAAGAGTAGACTAGAAAGTATTGCAAAATAAGTGGTATGAGATTTTACGAAGGGTGTTAAGTACCTATTTATTATTTACTAGGCGGAATGTGTTGGATCCGATGTACTTTCGAGTGAAGTAGAAATTAATTTCTCGCGCTAAAGCTATAAATTGTTAAAGGCGATTATATAATCTCAAGTAAGTACAAATCATCTCATCTATATGTGCAAGATATACACTTATCTTAAACTTCACTTCATGCCTCGCTTGTTTTTTTACTCGACTGCCAACGAAAGGTTATGTTTTCGCGCGTATCTTGTATGTACATATGTATGTCTGTAAATTTATTTGTAACCTCGTATCTTCCAAAAGGCTGGATAGATTTTGAAAGTTAATGTATTGTTAGATTTGTCTCAATCACCCGAGCGTCTTTAGAAAGGTTTTTAAAATCAAAATGGCGGATTTTTAGAGCTAAATAGTAAGTCGTTCATATTTTTTTGTTTACTAAACCTATCGAATAGCGTATCAAAATGAAGGTATTTTAAAGGACATTACAAAAATAAGTTAAATTTGGAATAGTGAATTGACAATGAATGTATAATTATTTCGCAGTCGGTTTTCAGTTTTTTTAAACTTTAAGCCTGTTTATTTACTTTCGTATTTTTTGCAGTTGAGTAAGGAGGTACTCTACATTGAATATACCTACAATTGCACTCGTAATTTTTTTAAAGTAACTTATTACGGTGTGTCAGCGGGCCATGGAGCGTAGCATATTAGGTGTTCGACTCACCGACCGAATCAGAAACTCGGTGCTACGCTCACGAACTAAGGTTCAAGATGTTACCCAGAAATCAGCCCAGCTCAAGTGGGATTGGGCCGGCCACGTCTGCCGCATGCCGGACGATCTTTGGGCCAAACCCGCCAATGATTGGATCCCTCCCAACGCTAGAAGGCGGCGCGGCAGACCGCGGCGAAGATGGCGTGATGAGCTAGATAAATACCAGCCTGACTGGCCCACTGCAGCACTGGACAGAAAATTGTGGAAGAAAGGTAGGGAGGCCTTTGCCCTGCAGTGGGACAGTACAGGCTGGTAATAATAATAATAATAATTACGGAAAAAAGTACTCTACATAGGATATACTTTGATAGGATATAAGGACCAGTGTAGCAGGAAGCCGTATTGATGGAAAGTAAGGCCGGCCCAAGGTTGTGAACAGCACATTGACTTTTATTCTTCGGAAGTTTCGAGTGAATGGGCGATACTTAACAGGTCTGCTACTATATTTTAATATCTGACCAGGCTTATAAACAAGCTTAAAGTTAATAATAAATAATATAAAATTTAACATAAAAAAACGATCGAGCCTTAACAGTAGTCGCATAATAAGATGTGTTACATCTGACATTTCACCTTGTCACCTTGTAATAAATGACATTTAAATTCGGAATAATTCTATTTACCTACTTAATTTTTCTGAGGTTGGTACCACGGCCATCTTCCTGTTAGACATTTCCGTCTCATTTACATGAAACTTCTCCCACAAATTGACAGAAAGCGAGAGGAACGATGTTACACATCAAAAATTCTAAGCTCTACACTGTGTTGGTGTTAAATAATACAAGGTGTTAATTAAACCCCCTTTTTTACAAATGTTAATACATATTTAGCTTATTTTGTGAAAAACATAGTTGGTTGTCGGAATGTCTAAGACTAATCAAGTTAAACCTAGTTTTTCGAAATCGGGACTAAAAGTATACGAAGCTTATCAGCTAAGTAGTTTGGTGTGAAAGACGAACATCCTTAAGGGGCATCCTCAAATCCGAATTCCATACAAAAATGTTTCGGACAAATACTCAAAAAGTACGCCGTATTATAGTAATTTCTATTTCTATTTTATACGTGTTTTAAAATTAACCCTACTAACTTAAAAACACGTATAAAATCTAAATTAAAGTATGAAATCTTTTACTTTTTTTGTTCACGAAATCAAAAAACATAGAGGAAACGAATAGTGTGTAGAAATTACTATAATACGGCATACTTTTTGAGTATTTGTCCGAAACATTTTTGTATGGAATTCGGATTTGAGGATTACCCTTAACTTTCAATTTGAACAATTCCAAAATGGCGAATATTTGCGACAAGCATCTCCCAATACTGGTTTTTTTCCCTTCTATGACACAACATTTATTTATTTGCTTCAACGTGGTACATACATAAAGTTAGATTTTGACACAAATCGATAGTTCGTCACATCTTCCTTTTGGCATGCAAATATTGTTTCAATTTATCATTAATATTTTTGAACTTTTTTTTTAACTCTTCCACTAACTCTGGCGTTTAGTGGAAGAACCATTAGGTGAACCATCTTTTCGTAGAATATCTTTACACAATGACTTGTTATGACATCATGGCGACATTTTCTGATCGCACCTTGACTTTTAACACATTCTTATGATCCATTGAGAATAAATTCTTTTGTAAAATCATGACCTGCGTTTTGGTCCTTAAGAACTAAAAGGTCAGCAATTAGTTGATGAATACAATCGTATGCATTTTACGATGAAATTTTTACGGTCGATGAAATAAAAAAAAACGAGCGAGCCCTACAGTACCTAGATTTGTAACATATGAAATCTTATTAAATTTTGGAAGGATTTAATTTGCTTCATTTTTCTTAGGTTGGTACCATTGGACGGCTAACTTCCTGTTACACACTTCCGTTGCATTTCACAAAATCATCTATATTTCTAAACTTTCCTAGCAGGACTTGAACTATGAATTCTATTGTATTAATACGAGTGACGACACCGTGACTTAGTTGGTAGTGACCCTGCCTACGAAGCTTGGTATTCCGGGTTCGATCCCCGGCCGGGGCAAATATTTGTGACGAACACAAATGTTTGTTCTCGGGTCTTGGATGTTGTGATGTCTTGTATGTGTCCATGCCACCTGCGACACAGGGAATCCTAAAGCAGGGGTGTGAGTGTGTGAATGTATGTTTGTTTGTTTTGAGTCCCTTTCTTTATAATATTTAATTTCATTATTAAAATTATGTGACTGATTTGATGAAGTATAAACTCAATTTGCTGTATGTGAAGCTATTTAGAGTCCTAAATATTGATTTATTATCATTTATTTCCATTCATTTGCAATGAAAAGTAGTTTTTAACCAGTTTTTTTTGGTTTTGTTTTGGTTTTATACCTAAATTGTTTAAAACTATTTGAATCTGTGTTTTTAAACTCGTGATAAAAACACGGATTTAATTCAAACTGTTTTGAAACACTGGTTTTAACACGTGTTTTAAAACAACTTATTTTAATTATGCCAAACCTGGGTTGAAAAGAATAAAATCGTTTGCCATCTTGCAAGGGTTCAGTAGTTCAAAACGAAAGCGCCTCAAGGGAAAGAGAAAACGTCTGCCTTCGAAATTCAAAAACCTGTTCGCCATTTTGCTTTTACCCTGACCACGAGTTAAATTATAGTTTGTACTATCTGACCCACATTACTGATACTAACTGTTGGATTGTCTGTGTCATGGCCGTTGGATCGAGCTTTTCGTTGAATTTCCACTGTTTGAATACTTTCGATTTTGTTGGACAGGGAATTCGACTTTTTTTGTAGCCAGTGTAAGCGATTTTTTTTAAACTCTGGTTTTTATGTCTCAGTTTCTTAAAGTTGGTCTGGAAATATTGGGTAAAAATAATAAGAAGGCAATTAGGTTTTACAAAAACGTGTGAAAGTGACCGTCAACACTACTGAGAATTCACAGGGAAACCAAATATGCAATATAAGTTTTTTTCCGTTATTTTAATTTTGAAAGATTGTATTATATCGGTTTGTAAACAACAAAGTTCTGAGGTAACAAATATACATTCAACCGAATTGATAACCTGCTCTTTTGTATAATTATTAATCCTATTTTCATTTCAGAGACACTAAATGAGTCGCTATAAAGCAACGTATACTGTTACTATTAATATTTCCAGAATTAATTTTAAAAGAATGAATAGCCTATGCGTAGCCAGTTTAGAATGAATTATTAAAAAATTGTCTGTCAAGTCAAGTGTCACTTGTAAGCGCGCCTCCGCCGGTGGGTGAGGCCAAAAAAAATGCGGTTTCACTCTCGACTCTGCTAGGCTCTATGACCTCAATCGTGAATGATTGCTTTTTGCCCGCCTCTGTAACGTTATTTAAACATCCTTTAATGTTTATTTACCTGTTTTTTAGAATTAATTTATGTTTTGAGTTGATAAACTTCGTTTGCGTTGCGAATTTAGTAAAGTCCTTAGTAAGCACCTACACTTCTTGACAAATATACTATGACCTCAATCGTGAATGATTGCTTTTTGCCCACCTCTGTAACGTTATTTAAACATCCTTTAATGTTTATTTACCTGTTTTTTAGAATTAATTTATGTTTTGAGTTGATAAACTTCATTTGTGTTGCGAATTTAGTAAAGTCCTTAGTAAGCACCTACACTTCTTGCCAAATATACCCTTAATATTTCAAGTCTATTGGTCGTCTCTACATTTAGTGGTTTGGTCTGTGGGTTATATTTCAGCCAGTCAGTCAATCAGTCAGACAGGACGAAGCCTTCTATATTTATTGATGTATGATTGTTTTAATTAAAAAAGTATAGAGACCAACTCCACCATCAAAAAAAAAATACCTATTTACTTAAAAAAAAATAGAGTAATCTTCTGGAAGATGAAAATATAAAGGCTCAATTCTGACAGACTGACAGACAATAAACAGACCGAACCACAGGACGTTGAGACTTCAAATTTAGAGGGTATTTTCATCAAGTAAGCGCGTACTAAAAGCAATTTTATTAATCCGCAATGCAGCATTTCGTGATTGAAAAAAGAAAATTATGTTAATTATATATATAAAGTGAGATTATGGTAATCAATCTTTCACCTCGAAGCCATTGACTCGGTTTGAGAGTGTCCGAAAAATTAGCAGTGACTTCGAATAATCGATTTCATGTACTTGACATTCAACTCAGCTGTTTAGCGTCAGCTAAAAATGAACTCTATAGTTAACGAAGGAAGATTAATTTTAAAACGATACGAGATCCTAATAACTATGCGACACCAATCGCTGCGACGCGGTTTTGACTACGATCTGGAATCTCTTCGTTTTAAATTTCTTTGAATGTGCGATGATGTGTGATCCGTTTTACAAATTTTCGCTTTCATCGGTTAAAAAAGATAAAAAAAAAACTTTATATTTTGCTTTGCAGTAATTGCGCAATAAAATTATGATGCCAGTAACCGTAAAATACTTTACACATTGTTATGATATGATTTGACTAAACTGCAGGCAATGGAGTGAGTATAAATTGAGTAAACAAATTCAAAATCTTGCTACTCAAATATTACCTCAATGATGCTAAAAGGCTAAAATACTTTTGTATATAAGTTAATATGAAACGTCAATTTTGTATGACAACACTGAATAAGTAACTATGTCTATTTCACGTTTATACACGCAGGCAGGCGAAATTATCACGTGGGCTTGTGTGAATTTTTTTTATCTGTGAAATGTGAAATTCCATTTTAAATTTGGAACTTTCACTTGTCAAATGTATAAGTACGAGTTTGTATTTAAATTGATAACAATATGATAATATTATAAGAGTATCTATATATATTATAAAGTTAAACTTACGAAATATTAAGCTATTGATGATAGATTTTTTTGTGATTTTAGGGGCCTGACAAAAATAATTTTATAGTATATATTTATTTGATTCAATTTGGATTGAAAAAAAGCACTACATGTATAACAAAAAGATGTATGTGATGTAGTGCATTCCGCGCGCATAAAATCTCTCATTTCATGGCCAAATCATATTCCTATTTTGAAAAGGAACATTCGTTCGAAAACCTTGTTCTGTTTTTACCGCCATAATGATCCCTATGAAATAACTACTGGTATTATATGCTAATACGTACTTAATTCTATTTCCCATGGGCCATTGTACATCTATGCCATGCTATGGGATCAAAGTGTGGCCTACAATAAGATACAATCGTTTGGGACCTTGTCAAGTTTATTTGTAATAACAGGTTGGTAGTGAAAGTGTTTAATAATACAGTTTTTGAACGCAACAAAATTTGTTGCGAAATCTCGACCTTGGTTAGATTTTTTTTGTTTTTAATGAATTGTACTTACGTAAAAGATTTATTTTAGATTAAATCTACATTCAAGGATAATATTTTTTCGTTGAAATATTTTTGAATTTAATAATGGACCTACCCATCATCAGGTACCTATATTATTTATGTTAAAAAAACGAGCAAGCATTACAATATTCGCATGATAGTAAGATGTGTATAATTTCATATCTCACCTTGATAATAAGCAACATTTAAAGTTAGAAAGATTCTATTGACTTCATAATATCTCTTAGCTTGGTACCAACTGAGGGTAAACTTCTTGTTACGCTTCCCGTTGCACACTTCCGTCCTTTTTCTCGAAATATCTCCCACAGATTGCAGGAAAGCGTGAGGAAAGATACACATCAAAACTTTTTTTTTTCAATAGAATCTTATCCGCGTCCAGTGAAATAAGAGTATATGTGAAAATTGGGAGTCATTGCGTTACATTCTTACTCGGTAACGGTACAGGTTACAAACTTAATGTTAATACAGTGATTACTTGAGGATATAATCTAAATAAATGTAACACGATTGGTAAAACTTTACTCAATAGATTTATTTTTTTAAATCAGTCCTGATAAAATCTGTTATACATCCATCATCCGAATTTAGAGAATATTTACGGTAAATTTTTATGCTATTGATTTAAGTTATCACGGTATTTTTTTTACAAATTCAATAATTTTCCAGCAATACAATGTTTTATCGTTTGTCGATCAATTACGACAGTTACTTTTGAGCGACAAAAACCTATATCTAAATCTCTTCCCTCGTGGTAAGGTGTGTCACTGTGCTATCACTGACTTGCAATTCGGTCATTTCTGATATTTTCAGATTTCCTCTTAACAATTTCGAAATAATAATATATCCCTTAGCAAAGACCTTATATCACACCGTTGTGTAACGGACACTAGACCGTGTGAGTGCAGGAAGCGAACGCTTCCGAGCATTCAATGGAGCTCATCATTTCACAGATTTTATAACACGCGTGGGCGATTATATTTAATTTAAGATTTTTAATTAGGTGTAATGCTGTCAGTAATTTAGTTTAATTATACCTATAGGTAATACGTAACTATAACGTAACGACTTTAAATTTATTTCACGTAATGAGAAATCTAAATCTTATATTTTATTTTGTTATTTAAGAGAACTAATCACATTTAGACATGTATTTTATGCCATACATTTTCTTATATGAAAAACATATTTTAAAAATGCTATTAGAATTTGGTTTCAAAGTTTAACCCTACCAGAGGCGAACAAAATATATGAGGTTTGACAAAAGTCTGTCGAAATGTGACACAGCGCAGTGATAAATACTAGTAGCTGCTAATACTTATTAACTGTTACAACATAAGCTGGAGTCCAGTCACAGAATCATGCAACTCATAAAGAAACTAGGTATTTTGAACCGTATCTCATAAGTACTAGGGTTGATTATTCAAGTCCTAGTCGCCAGGTCTGGGTCTGTAGATAGGCTTTCTCGTTATGTTGTCGACCTTGTTTCGCTGTCAGATAAGGCTCTGTGTCATGCTGTAGCCGTATCATAAAGCTTTTTGACAAGCGTATTCGTATCGAAACTGTCACAGAAGGATAAATTGTATGAAATGCAAAACGTCGTACAAATTGTTGAATTCTCCGTGGCGGCTTCGATACGAATATTATTGTCGAAATTCTTTATAATATGACTACTGAGCTAATATAAGTACCTAAACAGAAGTCAAAAGGCCGGTAGTTAAATTAGAATATGCGAATTCTCGCAAGCATATTCGCGAGCATTCGCGGCATACGCTCGCCGAGAGTTTTTCTAGATATCGTTGTAAGTTTTAGTACCTAAGTGATATTTAATTACTTAAAAACAAAAAGCTTGTAGTTGAAGGACAGTGAAAATTCAAAAGGGAAATTAAGATAATCTACAAACAACATAACCGTGCTCTATCTACCTACCAATTGTCATTAATGGCACAACGACCCAAGTGTTTCAGACCAGGATGTTTGTCACCGATGAATCAGTAGGTACTAATAATAATAATAATAAATATTTTGGACATATCACACAATGCCATCTAGCCCCAAACTAAGCAGAGCTTGTACTATGGAAACCAGATAAAAACTAAATTATTGAACCGATTTGATGAAACTATGGGACTTATCGGTATATCCTCTCAAACAAAAAAAAAAACAAAGTTATGAGGTAACAAACATTAAAAAAAACAACTGAATTGAGAATATTTCTTTTTTGAAGTCGGTTGAAAATAAAATAATAGGTATTATCGTAGTTGGCGCGAATCGGCTTGTGTATTGTAGGTATATTTCGAGCCACAAGTGGCACAAAAAGCCGCAGATTGGTCGACGAAAAGTCCAACGAAGCCAAGAGGCACAAAGGACTAAGCCCGAGGGCTGTTTTGTCCCCGGGAGTTGAAGTCAGGGCGAAGGGTTAATACCTGAGGCCCTTACTTGCAGTCAAATCGGACTGTGTAGGAACTAATGATGATGAAAATAGTATCATCGTAGTTAGCGCGAATTGGCGTGTGATATCTCCTTCATCTTGGGTTTCGAAACAGATGTCATCAAACCCAGACAGACGAGTTGTGTAAATAGTTGCTACCATTCTCAGTCTCAGTGGCTAATCGTGAGAAATTCTACATTTACTATGGTTAAATGTTGGTTGTGAAAATTGAGAAGAGAACTGGCCGCGTCTAATCGTTAAGGTCAAGTTGATTAAAAATAATTTTAAGTTCTTTCTAAATTCTAGAGAGTACCTAAATAAATGAAAGCATTAGGGATGGTTCCAATGAGGATAATTAGTGTTCTCCTTTTTTTTTCCAAAAAAATTAGTTGTCTGTACCTGAAGTTGGTTTACGGACGATAGTTTAAACATGACAACGTCATAACAAAACATTGACAGCGTAACGGATGAACGTTACCGGACAATGACGTCAACGTTTTCGTGCATGCAGCCGGCTTTCATCGATTTATAACACGTAGGTTGTCGCGTCAAAACTAAAAGCTAATTTAGAGTTTAATCTTGGAAAATGATTTCGCAGTATTTAATATACACCACCATTTTTTGATTACCAAAAAAAATTAAATGGGCAATGCAGACAGGGTACTACGTTGCATCTGTGCAGTCAGAATTTTGGATTTCTACAAAATGGCAGAGTGACAGCGGAGCGAGTGCGGCGACCGAGGCAAGGTTTTGCGAGCTGGCTCGAGCTAGGTGCCAAACGATGAATAAAACTTAAATTATTATCAATTAAAGGTACCGCCTGACGCGAATCCATAGGAAAACGACTAACGGTAACAGTTATCCAATTTTAACCAAATTTAGTTTGTCAAAAATTCGACTTAATTTTTCTAGTTTTTTTGCCGTATATGTGTAACGTATACTTTTCAGTAACGGCAACTGACTATGCGTATTTTTTTTTATGGTGATTAAAATTTGACCGTGTATACTAAATACAACATAATTTTCATTAAAATGGCAACATTACAAGTTGCGACTGCAAGTGCGTTGACACTAAGCTCACCCACTGACATAGTTCAGTATTACCTCTCCCTCACACGCAGCGCTGTTATAGTGTTATTGTTGCCATCTCATTCACACTTGCAGCTTTATTGCACTTTTCCCGTCGTAAAAGTTGATGGCATATTTTAAAATTTCAAAACTGTGATGATGAAAAATTAACAGACTGAGTAACGACAATCTAAAATGTTAACGACACGTTAGTGTTAAAATTATTGATTAAATAATTCCGGTAACATATCCAAATTACCTAAATTAGGACCATCATTTTGGATTTCAGGTGCAAGATTTACTTCTAGAACCTGTGTACTTATTTATTATGTCCAATCGTTTTGGATTTGTATTTTATTCATCTTATCTACTGAAATTGCAATTGCGATTCTGAGAACTCATTTAGCTCAAAATATTTACAAAACTGAACTCTAAGTCCATCGCAAAAGAGTTTGATTGGTTTGTCAAGAAATAAATAAACCGTGTGAAATAATTACTATTTTGACAATTTAATGCGCGTAATTAGCTCTTTTATGTTGGCACGATTGCTTCGGATTCAATCCAAAGCTAAAATGAACTCTAGATCGATTACTCAAAGATGAAAATCGATTAAAAGTGTTATAAAACTTTAATCTAAATGTCGTGTACAAAACACGGAAATTATTATTGCATGGGAAATGTTTCAGTTTTAGATGAAGTAAATTTCCTTTTTAAATACCTACTACAATAAAATTTGCGTCTAGTAATTCTTATCCTTTGACAATTTTCTAAAAGAAAACCTACTTGATTTTGGTATAAGATTGTACAACAAGTACCTACCTACAAAAATAGTAGTAAGAAAATAAAAAACTTTAAAATAAACACACTTATATTGGGTTCAATATTATTGTAGGTACTTCAATGTTATTAAATTATTTTTATTTATATTGACACAAATTAATATATATAACACTGGCAACCCGGATTCGAAAATCGAAACTGACCTAATTTACCGCCAAAAAAGGCACTCACGTACACTACGAGCTCTATGGTCCGTTGACCCATTGCGATCGTGGATTCCGTGGCATAGACAATTTATTATGCGTTCTGCGTAGCCTCACTTCCGACCACATACTGGTCCAGTGAAATCTAGGGTTCCACACACTGATAGCTTGCCTATTAATATTATATGGATTGTAAATAGGTTACGTTGCGTTTTCTCTTCTACTTCTATGTTTTGACACGGATTTAGTAATCCGTAATTATTAATCTAAGTAGATTAATAACTCATATTACAACACGAGTTTTTAATTAATTGCCAGAAACAAAAAGCATAGACAGTAGCCGTTAAGAACACATTTACATATGGGGGAAAAAAATGAAGTCTATTATTTTCAAATTATAATCTATTTTGTTAGCGTTAGATAGTCACTTTTCTATGGCTTTGCGTTAACCGGTATGCAACCTAGCTAGAGTCAGCTCGTAAAAGCTCGGCTCGGGTGCCGTACTGCCCCCGCTGTTACTCTGTCATTTTGTAGTAAAAAAAAATCTGATTGCACTGATTCAATGTCTTACGCGTTCTTCATTGCCTATAAACTTGTGTTGTAGGTATTTATAATCATCAGATCACTTAAGTCTACCGATGACAGGGTAATCTCCATAAGATGTTTTCCTTCACCGTTGTGGGCAAACAAATAGATACCTACCTAAAGTGTGAATTTGAGCCCTTATACAAGAGCACACAAGAGAAAAAAAGCCGACAAGAGCAAGTTTGCGGCAGTTATCCAATTCTTACGTAACACTTGCAAAACTTACAGCTCCCTTTGGGAATAAAATTACGCAAAACCAACAATAGGCTGATGAAAAATTTTATTATTTTCTCCCACAATTACTTTAGTGACCTCAAATTTGGTAATATAAATTTTTCGCCTTATTGTGAGAGCTTGGTTTTGCTGATCTTCACTATCATTACCATTATCATTATCATTTTTATAACGACTATTACATTATACGCAGCATGTCAAAGCGCAATGGGGTTCTTACGTTAGTAATGCTATAGGTACTTATACTAATACCTAGCATTATTAACTTTATATCTTTAACAGAAGCGAAGGAAATAGGGTAAAACTATTTTTGCCTTCGCTTATGTTAAAACATTCAATTTATAATAAAACAAAACTTTAAGATAATTGATTGATTCAGGCGTTACTTTGCGGAAATCCATAAATATCAACAAATTATATAAATATAGAGCTCGTTCGTTGACTCTCGTTTCGAACTTCGGCGAGTCCACATCTCCTGATGATGCCTCGTGTAGAGGCGAAACACGTGTCGTATCTTTAAACTGGTTTTCTGGGTTGGTTTTCTGTTCGTTGACTCTTTGGTTTAGTTGAACTAAAGTTAAGTTAATTAAAACCTTTGTTTAGAAATTAAGCGGATTTATTACTAAATATATTTTGTAATTATATATTAATTATATAATTAGTAAATATATAAACATTAAAACATTAAACATTAAACATTCACACACTCACACCCCTGCACTAGGATTCCCTGTGTCGCAGGTGGCATGGACACATACAACACATCACAACATCCAAGACCCGAGAACAAACATTTGTGTTCGTCACAAATATTTGCCCCGGTCGGGGATCGAACCCGGAACACCAAGCTTCGTAGGCAGGGTCACTACCAACTAAGTCACGGTGTCGTCACTTATATATATAATTTGTTGAAACTTTCTTTTGTTGTTTCAGAAGTCAATAATGAAGAATTATTAGAATCTTCGAGAATAAAAAGGGAAGGTGTCCCGGAAAACAGGGGTAAGTTTATCAAGGTGCAAAAATGTGTTTTGTAAATTATGCTTGAAGTCTTATTATAATAAACGTACAGTAAACCCAGCTTAATACGATTATGAAAAGAAAGGAAGCGTAATAAGGAAAAAATGCATAATATGTTATACCTACCTACATAAAGTAATACATAATTGCGTAACGAAGAGACATAATATATTATTCATGGTAACTTGATAATCGATATAATTGATTTGTCAAAATAATATACCTATAAACCTCAATTACAGTATAGGCATAATAACAATTGCTTGCTTGGACCACATTAAATTGGCGATAAATCGTATAAAACATGATCGTATTAAGCGTGTTTTACAATAATAATATTATTTTCTGCTATACAATATTTATTTTCAAAATTATTTTAAATATTTTTTAAATTTGTAGATAATACCTCAAAGTTTCTCGCTCGCCTCCAATAAATTTATAATCACTCATGCATGAGTAGTATATTTAACCGATTGCGAAGTAGGAGTGTGATGTTTTTTGAGATATATGTAAGTATGTATGTTTGAGGGCATGTTAGGGGCATCCATTAATTACGTGAGGCTTTTAGGGGGGGTTAGGGGTCGAGTTAACCTCACCCAATCTCACGTGGGGGGAGGGGTGGTCTCGGCAAATCTCACGTAATTTTTTCCGCAGGAAATTGTGTAATGCTGGTAGAAAACTGGGTGAAATTCAGTAAAAAATAATTCTCCACTATAATAAGTACGACGAAAAATCTCACGTGAGATTAGGGGAGTAGGGGAGGGGGTCGAGCAAAATCTCACAAAATCTCACCAAGGGGGGAGGAGGGGTCGAAAAATCGCCAAAATTACCTCACGTAATTAATGGATGCCCCCTTAGTCTGTTCCTTTTGTTTCTGTAAAATTAGGTAATGAACCTACTACCTACTAGTGGACTCGTTTTGGTCATAGCTATAAGTTCTTTTATGTTAGAGACTTTTCTCTTACAAAAACAATACCTTGATTAGTTTAATTTGAATAACCATTTGATAAACTACGTCCATTTTCGTTAGGTTTTTATGTTAATAACGATCTTTGAGGTATTCATCAGTATAGTTTGGTGATATTTTTAGTTTGACCTTTGCATCACACATTTGACGCAATGTTTTTTTATGTATTGAATACTTCAACCCATCCCACCTGAGTCACTTTTAGTAAAAACATTGTTGGTTATTTAAATAGTTAGCCAGCGGCGAATCAAAAAAAATATCATCTGGACATTGTGTCAAGGCAAGAGAAAATTAAAATATCAAAGTAATTTCTTAGAAAATATAGGATTATCACAATAACTTGTTTTCAGAAACGGTTTTGTCGGTTAAAAATATCACCAAAAGTTTTTATTTATCTCTATCTTTATATCTTTACGTAAGCATGATTTTTATCTTATTATCTTTGTTTGACAAGCTCTAAATGTGACTTGTCAATTAAAGATTTCCTATCGTTGTTACACTAAACTGTACAGATAGTGCTAACACGATTGCAATATCTATTAGCATCCTTTTCTTTCTAATGTATTGCATTATTAATTGTTTGTTTTCTTTCTCTTTTCATCTAATCCTCGGGTCGTGGACAACTCAAACGGACTGTTGTATATTAAACGCACCTCCAACGTTCCCTCCTTGACGACTGACGATTGACGACGCAGACTTGACTGTGCTCCTTGTGAACCAGAAGAATGACTATAACACCAGGATCGGCAGGTACCACAACGTGAAACCGCTCATTGGCCTGCTCACCTCCACTGCTAGGACGTTCATACAAGACGGTGTAACCACAGAATATGCAACGCAAATCTTAGGAACCACCCTAGATAATGGCAGAATATATGCGCAACTACTTACGAAATCGTCACTCGTTCTGTACAATAAACCTTCTAACGTAGACGATCCCATTGAAGTGCAACCCACTCGAATTCATTCCGCGTTTGATGGTGAATGGAACGTCAAGCAAGATCTAGGATATATCGACCCTGAAAAGTTTGTTCTTAAAAATACTGACTATCTAGCACCTAGTAGTAGAGTTTCCGCAGTTTACGCGAGTAAGCCTTCCCAAGATATTTTCAAACAGTGGAGCCCACCTTCCGCCCCACAAAGTCAGTTTGATAATAATCAAATTAATGAAGAACCGGTAGGACGAAGGGTACAACAATACAATGAAATACCCAGGTATGTTCAAAATGAAGCGTTTAACTATCTTGACGGTCCAATCATCGAAAATGAAAAGAAACTCGAATATATAGTAGAACCATCAGTCGTTCAGAACGTAAACACTTTACACCGTCAGAGTAAAGCATATGAACTTGTCACAGAACCTATCAAATCAGAAATTGAAGAAGTGCCAGAAGAGCCGAGTGTCGTTAAAGTTAAGCCCGACCACGAATTACCAACGTTTACGATAAAAAATGAGTTCTCGCCAATATTTTATTACATTGACAACGTAGAATCAAGGCGGCTACAGCCGCAACAATCACAACAAACGAAAGTTCCTAAAAAATTGTTTGGGCAAAAAAGCGAACCGAAACCTAAGAAAACTTTTACGTATGCAGGCTTTGCTGATTTCACGACCGTCGTCGGTGACACTGTAATTATTTTTACCCCTAATACTGAAACAAATCGTTCACCTAACCCTGATGAAGTAAATGTATTCCCTTCTGCTAGGCGTGCTGATAAATTAGCATCTAAAGTAACATTCCTTTCCGCTGATATTCCTGTAGCTACTTCTACTTACAAAGCTCATGAAGAAACACCAGCTTCCGATATAACAACTCCTGGTAGCAAAGTTGAAGAAAATAGATCCGATAAAGCTCTTTTCAATGACGAAGATAGTCTCAAAAAGGTCCTTTATGAAGTGGATGATAAGGTTCCAGATTCAATTAGTGTGCAGTACAATCATGGATTTGATTTTAACATGGACGTTATCCAGCCATCTGAAGCTGCAGTTACCACCACTGAAAGTACCCGCATCACAGATGATTTGGATGTCTTACCAATTCAAGAGTATAGTTCTCAGGCTACTGAACCTCTAAACAATTTGGCACCAACATCTATTATTCCTGAATCATCAACAGAATCGGCAGTCACAGAAGATATGATGAAGTTGTTTACTAATTCTGAAGAAGAAAATGAAAATACTGCCGCTGAAGTTACTGAAAAACCTGAAGAAGAAGGAGAAGAAGAAGAAGAAGAGGAAGACGAAGAAGAAACTACTCCTGAAGGTGAGACAGAAATTTTAACTACAACCGAAAGTGGACACAGTGATGAATCTTCTGAAGAACTTGAGACTACTACTGAATCTAAGTACTACGTGCAATATGAATCTGAACAGGACTTCCATGAAGATGTTATTTGCACGGCTGGACTTGAAACACAATCCACAATGACAACAGCATACAAAACCCTAACGTATTTGACAACATATTTCATACCACTGGAAAGCACTGAAACTTCAACATCAATCAAATCAGATGTGGTTGTTGAAAGCAATGTTGGCTATTACACAAACGTGGTTTGTAAAACTGACATTGATATTGAACCAACGGCTGTGGTAAATGTTGATGTTAATTACTCTGTGCACAGCAATATAGAAACACCAGAGGCAGAAAGACCTTCAGAAAAACCTCTTACTAATGCCCCATCAACCATTATTGAACCATTAACGGAATCAATCTCAAAAGCCACTGAATTACAGCAAGAAGACGTGTCGACAACTATTCAGCAAAACGAAGATAATGAAGATACTGATAACGTTGAAACTAACGATACTGAAGAAAAATCCGAGGAAATTGTTAAAGAAAAAGAATCAACTACCACTACTTCTACTACAGAAGAAAGTACTACTACATCTCAAAACCACGTAGAAGTTTCAGTGAGCACTGAACATTCAACTACGCCTACAGAAAAACCGATATCTGATGAAGAAAAAGAAGATGATACAGAAAATGAAATTGACGTTATTTACAAAACACTGTTTACTACCTTTACCTACTTTACCACGTTCTTCGGTGATTCAACATCCAGCGTCGTGAGCCATACATCAGTAGCGACCGAAGTTATAAAATCTACGATAGATCTTTCTAAATTAGACCCATCTTTACTAGGGGCTTTTAACGAGGATGAGATTGCTCCAACAAACGTAGGGGTTGGGCGACCTACAGAAACTTACGTGAACAGTGTTATTGATCTAGTCAAAAACAAAGATGTTATTGAGTCTGTTGAAGTAGGGGAATCATACAGCTCACAAACCCCCACACCTACATTAGGAGATGATGTTATAGCAAGTATCAGACCAGATGCCGTCAAAACCTACTTTACAACGTATACTTTCTTCACAACGATCTATGTCGGCTCTGACGCTAACGTTTGCAGCCGGAGTGAAGTTTACACTAACTATGTAGGTCCTGATGAACTTATCCCTACAAAATCCAATCCTTTAGCCATTGAGAATACCAAAGCTCAATTTGACTTCAGAAACTGTAAACAAGTCAAAAGACAACAAGAATCAAATCCAGAAGACAGTACTTCGATGGTGACTAGTGTGTCAATGGAACATAGTAGCGAAAAAGCAGTGAAAGAAGTTGTCAAAGAAGAACAGGTACCACGACCGACACCTATCGAAGTCGACATGTTATTCAGTGTAGAATCCAATCCATTAGAATCAGAAAACTCTTATGTTACTGACGTAAAATCATCGTCCTCCAAAGGAGAGAGACAATATTTGGACAGCAATAATATTTTGGACGATCAGATAAGTTCCGAGAGCAATATTGATGAAATTATGCCATCCCCGACACTTCTCTTACAAACGAGTTACACAACATTTACGTACTTCACTACGATGTATATTGGAAAAGATTCGAGTAAAGTTAAAAGTCATTTAGAAACAATAACCAATGTTGTTACGGAAACAATTATGCCGAACAAAGAGCCCGAAGATGAAAATAATTTACCAATCACTTATTACACAACTTTCACTTATTGGACCACGTTGTATAAAGACAAGTCAACAACAATTACAAGCCGCGAAGAAATAGTATCCAATGTGGTTACACCCACCGTTCAATCTATACCTACAGTTATCAGTCCAATAGATACGACGCCTATTGATATAGAGGGGGTACTACCACCCAAAGATTTGGAAGTAGAAATCAAACCATCTTTAATAGATGATAATTTAGAAGCTGATGATGGAAAAGCTACATTTTATACTACGTATACATATTTCACTACATTCTACGCTGGAAACACATCCCAAATAAGAAGTAGTTTAGAAACCGTAACAAATATCGTGGATAATACCAAGGTAGTCGAAGATAATCAAATAGCTAGAAAAGTGCCATCGGGATCTGGAGACAAGAATCTGATTCAGGATAATGGAGAGAAAC
The DNA here is from genome assembly GCA_932526365.1 of Lobophora halterata. Taxonomy (NCBI): domain Eukaryota; kingdom Metazoa; phylum Arthropoda; class Insecta; order Lepidoptera; family Geometridae; genus Lobophora; species Lobophora halterata. The sequence continues at coordinate 5,114,043 of OW052026.1, forward strand.
CTTTCATAGCTCCATCAATAGTCAAAGAGGATATTACACCAACTCAACTACCCGACATCGGGTCTGCTTCGCCGACTCTACTCGTTGGTACTTATATAGACAATTTGTTCGCGGAAGTAAAACCAGCAGTGCCTACTTCAGAACCAGAGAAAAAAATTCTATTCTCTCAAGTAGCTGTCATATTAGGCAATTCTACGATAGTCACAAGTGACAACAAAACGTTGACCACAGAAGGAAGCATTTTATCAGCAATAACTACTACTACTGAGGGATCTTCAATAAGTTCTACACCAGAAGTGATTGAAGGTTCTGAAGCTGAACCTGATCCTACAACTGAGCGCGAAGAAGACATTGATGATCCATCAAACAGAAAAAAATCTCGACTTTCTTTCACACCTAAGAAACCATCAGTTACTCCGGTTATTATACCATTCGCATCAAGAAACAGACCTACTTTTGTTCCTAAACGCGTTCCATCAGCTAGTGGTGCTACTACTATTACCCGCCAAGATGCCACTCCGACAATAACTGCAACACCAACATTGAAATCCGTGAGGCCTTCTAGTTTCAGCGGTAATAGAAAAAATATTAATTCGGCTTCCCCTGGATCGTCAAGCTCTGGTAAAAGAGTTTTTGGTCGTAGCAGCATCTCGAACCCGTCAGCAAACGTACCATCTGCGTCGAGAGCAGGCAACCAAGGAAAAGGCTCTATTCAACCAACTTCGAGACGAACCGGATTTAGGTCCAGCTCAATACGAAGCAATAGCTTAGACTACATTAGCCGTTCAGCGGTTCCTAGAATCAGGCCTACCGCTTCATCTCGGTTGCAGTTCGGAAGAAGCAGCATCAGGCCGTCTGCCTCTATTACATTCCCACCTCAAGACCAGAATGAATACGGCGAGACCTTCGGAACCCAGCAAGATGAAAGTGCCACTGAACCATTTGACGAAGTTTCTGAAGCACCTTCAAGAACAACTAACAACCCGCTGTTTAGGTTCAGAAGGCCTCCAGGCGCAAGACAGCCAGGAACACCTTATGTACCACGTTCAACCACGCCTTCTTCAAGGAGAGCTCCCGCCACGCCTAGAGGACGACTTACCACCACAACCAGAAAAATAACAACCAGACCCACTACAAATCCACTGCTATCTTTGCGCAGACAAAGAACAAATGCCTTATTTCCAAGAAGGAATTTATTCAAACAGCCTGAACCTGAACCCGAAGAAGAGGTCATCGAGGAAGATAACGAAGAAATATTAGAAGAAGAGGAATTTGAAGAAGATAACGATTATGACTCATCTGATAGAAAAGAACGTCAAGTAGAAACTACACCTGCTCCTAAAAAGACGAATGTTGTTCAAAGAAGACCTTTTGGTTTCAGAAGACGTTCGAAACGTCAAGTTGATTATGGTACTAGAAAGTTCTCTAACTTTCGGAGACCAGGTATAAAGACAACACGCAAGCCAGACCCAGAACCAGAGACCGAAGCTCCTTCCACTCCCAAGCAAACCCGAGCAGGTCGCTTTAACGCCCGTCTAGGAGCTAATGCTAGAACAACTACTGCCAGGTCAACAGCCTCGAAATCCACTGCTCCAAAGACATCACCAAGACAGTCTTTCATTGTTAGAGGAGAGAGTAGAACAACGACGACGTCTGCTCCTGCTTATAAAAGAGGAAGACCAGGGGGTACTCGTACCTTATCCAGGTCAACCACTTTGGCGTCTAGGCCAAAAGCACCTCGTCTTTCCGGGTCTAGAGCTAACTCCCGACCAAGCACAAGTCGGTCAAGCGCAAGAACACGAACCACTACAAGCAGAGCCTCAAGCAGGCAAAGAAACTCCTATGAAAGCCACAGCGGCGAGAGATTTAACAACCACAACAACATTTTAAACGATGGAAAAATAACGATTACCCATCAAATCCCAACGGAAGTTACGATTCCTATCTATAATGGAAAGTTCACAGAGTACAAAAACGTTTTGTCTGCCACACCTAAAATCGAAATTTTAAATCTTAACCAAGTTTCCACTTCAATCGGACCTTTGGGTAATTCTCAGTTGGTACTCGTCGATGAGGCCACTGAACTTGCTGATAACGGAGCAACAAAAATAATTAAGTACGTTCTTCATGAGACTCCCACAACCACGGCTATTTTCACGCCCACAACTATCAGGGGGCGTAAAACATCTTTCGCTCACATAGTTCCTAGTACCGTTTACAATGTTGAAGCTGTTACTCAAACGACAGCTCCAGAGATTAACTCTAATGTCCCACTAGCAAACTTGCTTCTTTCCCAACTGCTTCTTGGCAACCAACAGCCTCAGATCAACCCTCTCCTGGCATTACAGGGACAGGGTCTGATTCCACAGCAACAGGTTGCCCAAACTCCTGTTACTGAATTAAGAACACAAACTACTACTTACGTGACCACCGTTGTTGACAAGAGAGAGACAGTTTTAGCCATCACTTTCAAAGGTGTACCGATCCAGACCACTATCAGTGATCCAACCACGAACGTGATCACTGCTACAGAATTTATCACCGAGACGATTGTCACTACTCCCACAGCTCTAGCTGCTGCTCCTCAACTGAACTCTCAGCTCCTCTTACTTCTTCAACAACAGCAACAACAACAACAGCAACAGGCTCTTTTACAAACAGCGAATCCTCTTCTTGGTTTGACCCAGCCCGACCACAATCTCAATAACCTGAATCAAGTACAAAATAATTTAAACAATGATATTTACAGTAACAGTCCCAAGCCGAATATTCGTTCTGACTTGGCTAGTAATGAAGACTTTTCTGATGATGTTCAAGAATATGAGGAAGATTTGCCTCCGACTCCTCCCCCAAGTCGTTCTAGAAGTCGCGCCAGAGCACCTAGACCGGCAGTCGTAGCGGCACCTAAACAGACTAGTATAGTGACATTATACGTATCTGGCAGGCATCCTGGTGAATTCAGCACGGTGCTATCGACTGTGATATCTGACGATACTCAGACTGTAAGGAAACGTGAAGCCATATACTTCGAAGACGTGAAAGTATCCCCTTCACTTTTGCCTTCAGTTGATGAGCTTTTTGGTTCACAATTTGATAGTACAGCAGTGGTGGCTGATACAGAAAAGTTTGTAGATAGCTCGCCAGCGGAAAATCAAGTGGAAACACAAAGTCTTGAGAGTATAGTAGGGGAAATCAGCGAACATATAAAATACGACGCGTCACCGACGTACGCTGTGCAAGCAGCAAGCCCTTCGGCAGCCATTAGATATATTAAACAAAGTTCAGTCGAAGATGTCTCGTGAAACACAAAGAAACGATTAGGTATATAAAATATTTATTTACTTTGTATCATAGTAATATCTATGAATAGTGCCTTATAGTTGTAACAAATTAGTTATAGTTCGAAATACTCTTTTGTAATAATGGTCTAGTTAGTTAACATTTCGTAATATAAGTTCACCAAAAATGTCCTATGTTACCAGATTCATAAATTTGGTACTGTATAATTAATAGGTGATGTAACTTACTGCCTGAGATTAGTCGTATACTTAGATATTTCGTAAGTACCTAATTTTAACTTTTGTAATACTCTCTCTTCTTTGCTTATGACTGTACATTGCAAATAGGGTCAAAATAATAAAACATGTGATTAAATATTATTATTTGTTTGTTTTCTCCTCTAAAATAATTAAATTTATTTTTAACTTATATATAAATTATCTAGTATTAATGATTATTTATTATTAGGATCAAACAATGGCCATTTGTAAGAGCCGGATTCGAATAGTTTACAACTACAGCTAAGTATATAAAAATATGCAGAATAATATAACACTCTTTTTGCACTATAATTATTGTATAGAAGAAGGGCTTAATGCTTAAGCATTTTCTACCAGCCAACCTAACGGGTAAACAAAAACATGAAAGAAAGGACCTTACGCATCAAAAAAAAGCTACACATTAAAAAAAAAATGACGCAAACATGATTCGATAACCAAACATTTGAAATTATGACATTCTCTACTGAATTACTGATATTATGAGCAAACTGAATGACAAATGAACAAGACCTTGACAAAAACAACAGAACTCAGCAGATCCCTTGAAGGTCCTCGAAGGTACCCCACTTCTGGACGACTCCAACTCCCAATTCCTGGATCCAAATACCCAAGAGGTGAGTTATTGATGCTTATTTTATGTAGTGTGTGTGTAAGTATTTTATTAGTTAAACAAAGTCTCTTGAATTGTATTCATGAACAAAAATATTCCTATACAAAAAATAAGTTACAATAAAAAACTCTGAATACAATTCAAAAGACTGCACTAGTTGTAGCAACTAATAAGCACTAGTGTGTAAATAGATTGTAGATAGATTATTAACTAACTAACCGTAGAATACCACAACAACTTAGTTTTTCTATGTAATAACACAAAGAAAAAAAAAATTGTGATAACTTTTAGTGTAGTGTAGTCAGTTAATCAAAGTAATACTAAATCGGAGAAGGGAAAAGTTATTACATAAAAGATATAATTATTTCAAATGAAGTTATTAGACTTGAATCTTTAAATACTAAAGCTTAAGGGTCTCAAATAGGAATTTTAAATCTAGTTTGCTAGGTACTCGTATTAACAACGGAGAGGGATAGAACTAACTGTTTCAAAAAAACACAGGTAAGGGGTGATTATGTTGTATGATAAACTTAGAATTATTTAGTAATAAATTAAAAGAAAAAAAATTCTCTAGTAAGGTATTGTTTTTGAGAAAATACTTACAGATTTGATTTACAGACTTGATTTAAAATGAATTTCAGCTTTCAATTCCGATGCTATAGTGTACGATAACACTCCTTGGAGACCAGGAAGAGTTTTGGAACCAGCGGTAAAGTCTGGTGTAGAAGACGAAAGGAAACTTAAAAATGTTGCTACCAGAATCATGTCAAATGGAGTGGAAGTCCTGGTTAAAGACAAGAGTGGTGATGGGAAACCGGAACAGGTAAAACTTCAAAACATTTTTATACTAGACTAATTATCGCCTACAATCTAGCGCCCCGCTATCTCGCTCGCACTTTTGTACATATTTGAAGATACAAATTGACTAAGTATAAATTTTAAAGAAGTGGACCACTGATTTTGTTACTTTAACCTTACGAAATGTTTTAGTACCTATATAATTTCTTTTGATATGTTTAACATATGCAAAGGAAATAGGAAAAAACGGGTCTTGCCCTATTTCTTTCATTATGTTGAATTAATTTGCTTTCCCAATTAAAATTACAAAATCACACTACAATATTTGAGCCATAAACAAGATACAAAACATCGATAGGAATAGCATACTTGGATTTTTTTCTTTTTTATTAGGTACTTTATAGTCACAATTTGATCAGATTTTTTGCTCTATTTTCTCAGCGCAAACTAAAAGTAATGCACCTTCCACCACTGAAATCTTCGTCATCATCGTCACCAACAAGGTCATTGCTTTCGTCAGCTGTAGCTACCGTTGTCAGTCGTCAGCAAATAAGTGCTTTATTTCCACTTCACCAACTGATGCAACATAATTACATCATCAAGACCTGCATGACCACGTACACGTATTTGACAACAGTAGTTCAAAATAAAAGGAGTGCTATTTCGACTTTTGAAACTATTGTCTCAGTAGTTACTACTGAGTCGATCACCAACTATCCTGATGTCTTGGCCGAATTGAAGCCAACGAAAGTAAGGACTGGGACCCTGGTTGATAATGATGTCTCCAGAATCCTACTCCTCCAAAAACTACCTATAGTATCCAAAGATTAACTTAGATACTCAGTTAATACCTACCTTATCATTTAAAATTTCAATGAATTCACAAGTCCTTTTTAGTACCTACCCCTGTGACCCTGTGGTTATTTTATAGTTTATAAAATTTATATTTCTCTATCGTTTTCAGACAAAATACATGGAAGTGAAAACCATACAACCATCAGCTCCAACGAATATGTATGTGAGTAATTTCGCCAAAATTGACAAGCGGATAGATAGTGATGAAGATGGAAACAATTTTGAACTCATTCAACCCTCTGAAGTAAACACCGTCCCATGCTCAGGGTACTCCTGCAGCCATTCAAAAACAGAAAGTTTGAACACTAAATATACGAACATCGACGTATCTGCAACAAACACAAAATATGGAATAAAATCATCTCAAATCAAACTAGAGCTTTTACCAACGAACCATGGTGATAAAAAAACTCAATTTGGTCCGTACAAGTTTGAAAGTAGCACACACTTGGCTCCTATAGACAAAATGGTTGAAAAATACACAGAGGTAAATGATGTGTCTGAAGAGAAAGAAAGTAGCTCGGTAGAAGAAAGTGAGCTGTTAACTAACGAACAAGCACCTACTGCTACAAAAATAAAGAGTAAAATAGACAAAGTGCAAGAAAAGAAGCCTGAAAAGCCGCAGAAAATTAACAAGTCAAAATTTGCTGTAGCAGATTTACTGAAATTGGGATCTTTGGGTATCAAAGGGTTAACACAACTCGCACCAGTTATTGAAAAAATGACTGGCTGTTTTACAAAGAAACAAGAACAGATAGCTGCAGAAGCAAAAACAACACCGACAACTATCCGACCAGCTGAAGATTTGGTAGCCTACAGTTCAAACAAGAGAATAGACAATATTCTAGAATCCAAACAGGGCACGTTTCCTATATATATTCCAGTTGATGAGTTAGAAACATCTGAGTCGCAGTCCATATTCACAAACGCGACATTGCATCAAAATCTAGTGTGGGCTGCGGAGCATAAGCATTCTAAATTAAATGTTCACCCACACAAAATCATTCATGAGAGTCCATTAGTAAATGGTGGCATACCAATCAGCCCTGGTGAAATTATTACAGCCAACTCTGATGTTATTGTTGGTAAACCTGCTGTAGGCGGACCACTTACCTTGGCTGCAAGTGGCATGAAACTACATAACCCAGTTCAACCACCACCATTAGACAGCTTTGTGTCTGCAAATGAACAATACTCAGTCAATGAAAGACCTCTGAATGAACAATCGTATTCAGATGTCAAGGTTGATGATTCGTATGACTTGCGGCCACCTGGTCTGCCTAAACCTAAACCAAACCGATCTGTCTACAATCAACACCCTACAAATATTGATAACTTCAGTAAATACCCGTATCGCATGCCCAACGCACCAAATGATGATGAACCTAAGAAACCAGTCAAAAACTCTAATCATGGTCCAGTAAGCCATCATGGAAGGCCCATGTTCCTGGATTATATTCCTTCTTTAGCGTCTTTCAATAAAAATAATGCACCGACCAAACATCATGTAGATTTCAAACCAGCGAAGGATAATCAAAAGGAAGCTGAGATACTTGACAACAGTCCCAGCTCCTCAGAAATAGTCAGTACCCATATACGTACAGATGAAGAGTACACTATCACAGGAGATTCAGATTCAAATAAACCATTTTTAGTTGATATTCAACCTTCAAGAGTGGCTAATGTTTTAATTCCTCATGGAAGTTCCACTGCTTTGGTCTTTGCTGGGTCTTCGGAACCTCACAAAACTGGCGATTACGTCGATGATCCGCTACCATATCCAGAACCTGGATACTTTGGAAGTTTTAGCATCGATGCTCCTCAAATGACAAACGTACACAATGTAGCACCTAACACTAAGCCCTATTCTAATAAACCTCACATTCAATCACCCTTAGAACCTTACAAATCAAACTCACCAGTTTACAACAAAGATCATCAATACAAAAACGATCAAAAGTTAAAATGGAAAGATTATAAACGACCTATTGATTTCAATAAACTACCACCACCGACAAGTAACCAAGAAACTCATGTTCAAGTTGGTCCGCAAATAACACAATACAACCCAGATATTTATGACCCGAGTAACGGTGATTTTGAAAAGTATAACCAAGTTAAATCTAACGAGAAAAATAAAGGAAAAGAAGTAATAGATAAAGATTATGAAAATTATTTGGCAGTGCCACCTCCTCCTCCAAAAAACATTTTCAATCAAGAAAACAAGAACAAGCCATACAACCAAAGGCCTATTATTCAAACGAAACCTGTGCAAGACATGAGTGTCTTCCTCAACATTCAACATCCAGTTCCTAAGGAACCATTGCCTCCTAAGGTTACTTCTGAAATATATTTTGCAGCACAAGCTCCACATAACAAACAAAGTCCTACTTATACAATTCATATGCCACTAGCACCTACATACTCATTCAATAAACAACATAATCTTCAACCACCGAAAACGATTCATACTAGCTCAAGTCATGTCCAAAACAGCCATTCGATTCTACCACCTCATAACTCTAGTAACAAAACAATAATAGCTCAAGATAATAATAAAGAAAGCACTTACACTGTTACTTTAAATACTGCGACAAACGTTGGAAGTCATGTGAAGAACCCAGGTCAAGTCATTGGTTCTAGTGTCCCAGTTGCAATTAACAACGGCCAAATGAATGCTGATATCCCGATAGGAACAAATTTTGCTATCAAAGTTGAAGACAATACCACGCCACTTGAAACTTACAATTTGCAAGGCGAAATAAATCCTCAAATAATTTACGACAATTATGGCCGAGTGCCTTTAGAAGTATCAGTTGGTGATAATAGATGGAACAAGAGTACATTCGAATCAAATCAAAATACCATTATTGGTCACAACTATCAAGATAGACCAGTACATATCAATGAGATCAATCCATCTGTCTCGACCATTTATGAGGATACTATTATTGGCCAAAGCTACAGTAACAGACCAGAAGAAAATAATATTAGGCCTTCAGTTGCGGCACCAGTTCACGAAAATACTGTTATGGGATCTAACTTTGGTGAAAGACCTTCCCGAGGAAATACTCTTAAGGCCCCAACTAATCAAGGAAGTGGACAAACAGGATTTAAGCATGAAAAATATCCGGCATCAGAATATGCAGTAAGACCATCACTTTCACTGGATAAGGATGAAAAGGAAATAGAACTAAACTACGGTGAAATATCTGCACAAGCAAACTCGGGAAGACCGTTAAATCACCAAGGTAATCAGGGTTATGCTACGACTGGTATTGAGTTTGATAAAAGACCTGCAGAATATGCACCAAGACCATCTTCGCCAACTCATTATGAAAGTCCTAATATTGTACAGAGTTATAGTGATAGACCAAGTCCAATAAACCCAGTGAGACCGACTAAACCTACAAATATCTACGACAGTTACTCTGTGAGACCAACATCACCGGCTCCTACAAACAGTCATGCTAATTTCCCTATGACGAATGAAGATAGCATTGGATCACACACTAACGATGACATTAAACCAGTCGTAGATAAAGTGAACGATTCTAAAAGACCAGGAAAACTTATACCTAACGTTCCAACAAACTCGCATGGTTGGTATTCTAGTGTGATCAAAGAAAATAACATCAAAAATATTGAAATAGGGCCAGAATCGACTACAAGAAAAGTGATTCCTCTGTTACATGATGTGGATGGAAAAAATAACCCTCCTTCGTTTGGTCAAAAAATTACAAGTGCTGGGCAGCCTCCTTCAGAGTTTTGGGCTCAAAATAAACCACAAATCATGTCCAGTTTTAACATCGGCAGACCATTTACAAAGCAGGCACCCAAAGCAACTGAAAAACCAGCAATTATCAAACCATTTACATTCAAACCTTATAAACACAACTACATACCAAATCTTGATACAGTAAATCAACCAGCTTATGACATACCTATAAGAGATAACAGTGATGAAACAACCACACACAAAACTATCAAGCCAAGTACTGAAAAGACAAAACTAGTATACGAAAACTCTGAAGAAGTTTATGACGGAGAAGAAGAATTTGAAAACCCTGGGGAAATCGATGGCGAAATAAGCTCTGAGTCCATGAAAATACCTGTACTAAGCGCTTCAAATGAGGTGGAAAAATCAAAATCATCAACTGAACTAATCCTCCTTCAAGATGAAGTGTTAACATTAGCAAGCTCTCCAAAGCCCCAAGTTGAAACCCAAAAACCACCAGTAAACTCTGATTTACAGACTGAGAAACCGTTTGGATCCTACAACAAGTCGAATACTTTCCAATCGAATTCAATGAAACCAATCTACGACTCCAATCTGTACATGAAACCAAGACCGTTTACCGTAGCTTCTGCGACCGTCCTAGACCATCAGTTGCAACAACCGCACTGGCAGATCAACCAGCTCATGGAAAATGCTACTAATAATGTCTCATACGAGGATAACCTTGCATTAAACATTGGAGAAGAAATGAATTCTTCTATCACGCCACCATCTATCCAAAAGCCATATAAGGCGCACACTACAGAATATGGTCCCAAGTACAATAATCTACCAAGACCAGTTTACACATCGCACCGTAATATTTCTTACGCCGATGATTCCAGTATAATTACTTCAACAGTTCATATCAAGGACAAGAAGCCGCTTATAGTTGAGAAGCTTCCAGAAAAGACCACATTGCCTTCTTTCACTATTGCATCTGATACAGAAATAAATAGAACATCTAGTGAAATCATAGACCTCTCACCACCACCCCCAACTATAGGCTACAAATACAAACCCTCGAGCAATGATGAGATGATAATGGGCATGAGTCCGCCCCCAGCTCGCAATCCTCCTAATATGAGGCAGCCTCCAAGGAACCCTCTCACACCAAGACCATCCATTCCAATGAGAACTCCCGTACCACATGTTAATAAACCTCCAAGAACCCTGCCTCCGAGACCACATCCACAAAGGCCTACAAGAAAACCGATAAATAGAGATGAAGTTTCTACTTACAGACCAGCTTATGATATCCATAATAATATCAGACGTCCTGCATATAATCGTGATCAGCCATCATCTCAACTATTGCCACCTCCAAGAGAAATCTTATCAAGACCGGCTAGTCCCATTGATATGCCTTCTGCGACTGTTAGTGCTCCGCCTGCGTCAAACATTGTTTTCCCAACACCGATTTCATCCGGATGGTTAACTTCTTCAGGAGTAGGATTCTCATCAAGCTTCAACTTTGGCCAAACAACAAATCCTTACCCTGAAACTACTAAGCCACCGAGAGTATCCGAATCGTCACTAACACCTACGTTCGATAATTCATTCTCTTATGAGAATGAATATTCCTCTGAGCATGTTGATGCTAGTTCAGAAAAAACTTTAGATGATGACATAATCTTAAATTCAAATGAGTCAAGCACAGAATCTGATACCCAGTTATCATCATCAAGTTCTGAAAGAGATGTTAACGATTCTCATGCTGATGAGTCTGGCCAAGAAGAAACTACAGATAAAATCAAGGTTGGGCCTGTTAGAAATAAAAACAGGACAAGAAAACCTTATCCATTCAGGAACGATGGCCTTAAAACCGGTACTAGTAAATTCAAACTACCACCCAAACCAACAGCTATCCTTCGTCCAACAAGAACTCGGACGCGACCTGAGATATTGTATCCGACACGACAAACTTCGATACGAAACATTGTCAGACCGACTCCGTCAAGACTATCTCCTATTTTAGCTACAAGTACAAGTATAATAGAAAGCTCAGAACCAACAATAGACGAAGACTTCATGAAACCGACAGAAGTTTTAAAGAATAATCTTATGCCGACGATGTCTTATCATGATGAGACGAAGCCGACACAGAATGGGTCTGCTGGCATAGCAACACCTTCTTTGGAAGATATCAACAGTTTGCTTCAACCTACACATCATGCTGGAAATGAAGTAAAGATATCGGATGAAATTATTCCTACAAAGACTGAGTTTAAAACAACTATTATTACACACACAAAAACGCTATCAGAACCACCTATGATAATTTCCAGCGTTGGATACGTTAACTTAACGCACACATTAACTGTCACACACACTGAGACAAGTTTGGTTAGCCAATCAGAAGGAGCAGTGACACAAACATATATTCTGACGAACACTCACACTTCTACAGTTATCGATGTGATCACGGAGATCCATACACAGGTCCAACCGACCACTATCATAGAGACTGTAACCAAACACATACCTGTACAAGTACAGCATACTCCCGTCCAGGATGTACCGAAAAATACTAAGACTTCATTAGATGATGTAACAATGTCTTCTGAAGAAGACGAAAACTTGATAATTCGCGATAGCGATACAACTGAGTCCGTTCAGAAGATCGACACAGAGGCTGATGGAGACAACGATACATTCTTCGTTGTAATGAACAAATCACAGAACGGAGGTCAAGTTCCACCGATCAGCACTGATATTGATACTGGCGATTATGAAGTAACAAGAAACGAACAAGTAAACAATAATGGAGTATCCCAGGTTCTATTTGGTGAGATATTGTTAGCTGGAACACCTTATCTTGAAACTAACGTTCACTCATCAGGTAAGCATACAACTTTAGGTGCCAAATATCCAGATAAAGCAGGAACTAATTATGTTTTTTTACGTTTAGGTTTTGGAAAAGAATGTCAGCCAGAATGTAAGGCCTCTAGAAATGAAAGGTGCCAGAGAATCGATAGTATTATGAAGTGTGTTTGCCGACCTGGATTCGCTCGAATGTTCCCTGACAGACCTTGTAAACGTAAGTCTTTATCCTTGCTTTACAACTTTCAATCAACAACTTCTTGCATACATAAATATCTTTATTTTCATTCACATTTTGCTGACACCGGACCCATTAGACCCCACATAGTAAAAAAATCTAACTATTAAGTTAGTACTTATTAAAGGTAAAAAACGTGTGTTTTAGTTTCATTCTATGTGATAGTACTTAATGTATTTCGTCTTACTTTATAGTTGCGAATTTTATTTCTATTTATATCCTCTGATTACCAACATTCAAAGTTTCTTCTATTATAAATCATATTTTTACCAACAATAACAATAACGCTTTGTTTTTTTATTGCAGCAACGTACACTTACTCAGTGAAACTGGCTCTTGGCTCCCAAGGAAACGAGCGGCTTCTGTTTGATGATAGCCTCGCTGATAACTCTACCAAGTATTATCAGTCTCTGGCCTTTGCCACCCATGAGGGCATCAACCGAATGATCATGCAGTCTGACCTGAGGGATGTGTACCATGGAGTCCACATTACTGGGTTCAAGCCAGTACAGATGAAGGACGCCAGTGGAGATGATTACCGGGGGGTTATGAACGACTTTTATGTCCAGGTATTAAGTGTAGAAAACTTGAAGAAAAAAAGATGAAGAAAAACTTTGAGTTCCTTGTGAGGGTAGCAGATACATGGTGACTTCAGATATCTATTTAAAAATTGGCTAATTTACTTACCTAACTCAAGTGGTAAAATTTGTAGAGTCGGTGACAAATCCATGTCAAAGTGCTAGAATATTAGAATTACTTTTCTATTATTAATACTCTATGAACTTTTTTAAATGTAATAGAAGTGTTTGCAATGGTAGATCATTATAATTATAGACCTATTTATGGATTCTGTCGGCACATTCAGAAACCTTTTCGGACGTTACAGCAAAGAACAGTAATGTAACCATTGTGGGTAACTATAGAATCTAGTAGTACTAGTCCAGAGCTATTGATCTACAGAATATAGGGTCGGCTCTGTAATTGTCTTTACACCCAGCTTACGCCAATGTTCTCCTGTGATTTAACCACTTGTAGTTTATATTATGGGTATATCTAAGTGGTTTAATCACATCAGTAGTTTACTCACACACACACACATGATGTGTTTGTGTGGGTGGTTTAATCACAGGAGAACACCGGCGTAAGCTGGGTGTAAAGATCATTAAGGGGGATTTTATACGTGTTTTAAAATTAAGCCTAACTTAAAAACACGTATAAAATCTAAATTAAAGTAGCCTTTAAAAGCCTTTAACTTTTTTTGTTGACGAAATCAAAAAGCATGGACGAAACGAATAGTGTGAAGAAATTATTAGAATACGGCGTACTTTTTGAGTATTTATCCGAAACATTTTGTATGGAATTGGATTTGAGGATTAGCCTTAAGAGCCTTATAGAGCTGTCTATCTGAATAAAACATGTAATTTTCGAGATTACTCAGTTCTTAGTCAATCTTTTTCGTTTTGTAGCTGTCTGACAACGCGCACGAGAGTAGACTTAAGGAGGTGATAGAGAAGTATCTTCGAAACAGTAACTACAGTCTTGGAGGCACCGACGTGCACGCTGCTGGCGAGCTCGTTGACAAGCTGGACGTTAGTGGTGAGTAGAGCTTTGTGCAGGTTACTTCTTCTTCTTATCGTGGCACTAGTTCCGTCGAACCAGTGTGGTGAAAGGATTTCAAGTGCGCCTCGAAGAGGCTCCTTTCATGCACTCGACACATGTTTTCGAACTTTTGGTTCTACGACATGCCGGTTTCCTCACGATGTTTTCCTTCGCCGTTGCGAGAACGTGGGATGCATACATAGATTTTTTCGGCCGAAAAAACCCATTTACGCATGACTGCCACCGGGATTCGAACCCGCGACCATCAGATCGCAAGGCAAAAAAAATTTCTTTTTCTTTCTTCTTCTTTTTTTTACTCAGCAGCTGATCCTTTTCCTGTGTCGTATAAACTTAAAATATAAAGGGGTTTAGTTTGCATTGCATTTTAATCCATCAAATCCGATCCAACATACCTCATTTACTGATATCAAGTCAAGTTTTGATGCTTTTTTAACACTTTTTATTTTTTTTGTTGGATTACATCTGCCATATTTGATTGTTTAATAGTTTAGATAGCCTATAGCACACGTGTGCGATCAAAATCCGTCAGCAGTTTAGCCTACAGTGCGGCGCATAGAGGCCAACATACATACATACACTCGAAAAACATAACCCTCCTTAAGTAACATAATCCGTGATTCCAGATTTTGACGAGTGCACGAACAGCCAGTTCCACGATTGTTCGGAGCACGCACAGTGCTTCAACCTCCGCGGTACCTACACCTGCAGTTGTCTGGAAGGATTCGCCGACCTCAGCGTCAACAATCTGTACCCCGGCAGGATCTGTTCTGGTGAGTTTATTAACTTAATAGCTGATACCCAGAACTTCCGTTCTTTTAATAGTCATAGGTCGTGTCGTTAACCTAACAGGGCTCAACTGAAAACCAGCCCAGCGCTGGTGGGAAACCCCATCTATCCAGCATAACACTGAGTTGAGTCCTTTTTTGCCATACAAATACATACAATTTATATACGAGAAGGTTAGAGTAAGTAAGTCTTAAAAAGACTTACTTACTCTAACCTTCTCGTATTTTTTAATTTTAGTTAGAATTATTTAGATTAGTTATAAGTTTGTATTGTATTGTATAGGCAAATAAATTCCATTTCATTTCATTTCCTTTGCGTTGCATTAAGCATAACAAGCCTATATTTTTCCCTCTACTGGAACTCCGGCCTACTCTCTGTCAGGAGAGCGATGGATTTTATATTCACCACGCGGACTCACAATGTGGTGTCTTAAAGCCGTGTTGGCCCAGTGTGAGGTGCTTCGACTTGCGATCCGAAGGTTGTGGGTTTGAACCCGGTCGTACACTAATGAATTTTTCTATTAAAAAAATCTATATGTGCATTAAAATAAGTGCTAAAAGGTGAAGGAAAACATCGTGAGAAAACCGGCATCTCATAGAACCTATAAAGTTCGAAAACAGGTCCAAGTGCACGAAAGGAGCCTCTTCGAGGCGCACTTGAAATCCTTTCACCACACTGGTTCGAAAGAACTAGTTAAGAAGAAGAATATTTGTTTATTTCATAATGGTGATTTTCCAGCGGAACCGGTTGGTTGCGAAAAGTGCAACTACCACGGATCTTGCTACTCCCGCGACGACGCCCGAGTGCTATGCGAATGCTTCCAGTGGTATGCTGGGTCCAGCTGCCAGGTCAACTTGAAGGGTAAGTGATCTATCAGTGAAACCAGTCGATTGAGAGAAGTGTAACTATGTCGAATCGTGCTACTTCCGCAACGACGCGCAACTGTATGAATGTGTCTTTAGATATGCTGGGTCCAGCTGTCAACATGAAGGGTGAGTAATCTTATATCAGCGGGAGCCGTTCCCTGCAGGATTCCATGGTCATATCTAGATAAAATTCGATTGTATAGGTGTTCCAAGCAGCGATGAATGCCAATTGGGACGCCTATTTGACGTTAGTACGTTTGATCGCGCGATCTCGCGACGGTCGCATCGCTTGCTCGCGCGACAATCGCGTGATTGCGTTCTATTAGAACAACGCCTTAGGGGTTCCTTCCAAAAGCTTCAACAAAGTACAAGCAATATTCAATAAGCATTTCTGTGTTAGTGCACGAAAGGAGCCTCTTTGAGGCGCGCTTGAAATCCTTTCATCACACTGGTTCGAAAGAATTAGTGACATGGTAAGACGAAGAAGATTTCTGTGTTCAGGTGCCCTTCAAGACACTGAAGCTAGTGAAATTACAAAGGGCTTTAAAAAGAGTTTTGAGACTAACCATCGAAGTTAATATATCTCTTGTTTTCAGTGGTGCTCATATCCCTGGTGGTGTTGGGGGCTCTACTGACAGTGGTTCTCGCGGTCTGCGCCGTGGTGGCCTGCTCTAAGAAGAGACCTCGCCCCCCGAAGCGATCGATCGTAACTTGTATTCAGAGCATGCCTAGTTTGCATCAGGTAAGAAACTTCAACAGCTAGCAGAGTAATTTCAGTGTCAAACAATTTTAAACACTATCTTCATACTTATAAGACTAGTATTGCGGAGCCGCTGACAAGCCGCTCGTGGCTGATTGACGCCGCATGGGAATTGTGCCTCAAGCTTGCTGCCCACTATCCCGTATCATACCATGACCGTGCTAGGACCTACCCTATAAAGTTCGAAAAACATGCGTAAAGTGCACGAAAGGAGCCTCTTCGAGGCACACTTGAAATCCTTTCACCACACTGGTTCGAAGCAACTAGTGACACAATAAGAAGAAGGCAAAAAAAATATGATTGTATTGAAAAGTATAAAACTACGCCCACTACACCGTTCCGTCACCGACCGTCGCGTTCCATACAATTTTATATTTTGCCGGTGCTACGCTACGTGAATGGTACGCGCCGGGGTAGTGACCAAGGCAGTAACCTTAAGAGTGCAAGTCCCTTTGCTATCGCTGCAATATAAATGCCCTTAGACTAATTTCGCAAGAAGCGCAGCGCAAGAAGCTCATTTTGAACGGCCCCGACTATCCGATAAACCCGCCAGTAGATGCGTCCGGCGTCTCTTTCAGGCCCTCGACATCGTTAGCTTCGATTACTAACGGTGCCTTAGTCTGGCAACGTTCAAAGCCGAGGTTGACGACCATCCGAAAAAAAATGCTCAAGAAGGGGGTGTGCATTTTTAGACTGAAAGGTCTCTGTAGTCATCGAATTCATCGTGATGCAAGAGAGCCCACTTAGCTTTTCTTATCACTCATTAACTTTCAGGGTGCGATACCATCGAAGCAGAGACAAGATCGCCGCGCGCTCATCAACGAACGCGGCGATTCTGGAGACGCCTCCAGCATTCAGAACGCTTCTCTACCCTACATGCCTTCTAAGGTAAGGTTACTATATAATAAATGTATAATATACAGATGTATATTATATCGAAGTCACCCGGACTCAGAACATTCTCATTATACAAATGAAATTAAATGAAAAATTAAATGAAATGGTTATTGCATGAAGTACGGTGTACGTACAGTTCAAAATTAATATATCGGTTTCACATACTCGACCATGTGAATACACACCGTGTGTGTGATGTGTGTGTTGAAGCGGGAATCGAACCCGCGACAGAGGCACGGCATCATAAGCTATAGTAATGTTTATGACTCGGAAGAAAACATAATATGCTACTTTCTATCTACGCTATCTAAGTCGCGAGCAAACAGCAGACTTTTTTTGAATGTAAACAATGTAAATCATGATGGCTAGACGCTTTCCGGGTAGTAAAAGATCACGCCATGTCCATGACTAGAACAATGCCACACAGGATTTCACATAAGCCAGTGCACTCGTCCACTTTGAGACTATCTAATGGTCGGTTGGTTCTGGTATTTATCTAGACTCCTGCTGAGAAAGCCTTCAAACGAAATATACATGTTTATATGGTATTTTTTTCCAGCGCCCCTCGGCGTCCAGCAAGAAGTGCATAATCTCCGCACCCCCTGCACATGACCCCCCTCCGCCCCCCGCACCCGCTGTCATGATCCCCCGCGCGCGCCTGCACGAGAGGGAGCGAGACAACCTCACCAGGAAAAGGAGTGCTGAGATCAGCGAAGCCAAGCTTATTAGCTATCTGGAGTCGGGAGTCACGAGTGGGAATGAAGAGGTAAGGCTAAGTCATTAGTAAGAATCAAGAAGTAAGGTTAAGTCCGTGCGATTTTTAAACCAAACATTTTGAGATTAATTATGCTGGCGATTTTAAAGTATGTGTTTTGAGGTTTGAAAGTACAGTGTCTAGGGCTGAAAACGTTTCTACTGATTTCCGAAGTAAGTAAGTAATATTTATTGAGACATAATAATATTTACAAAGAGTTTTTGAATCCACAGGTTCCCAAACTAACAAAATGCTGTATTTCAGGAACCTGAGTCTCTTCTCCTTATTTTATAACAATTTGATGTATAAACATAAAAAAAACATAAACATTCACACACTCACACCCCTGCACTAGGATTCCCTGTGTCGCAGGTGGCATGGACACATACAACACATCACAACATCCAAGACCCGAGAACAAACATTTGTGTTCGTCACAAATATTTGCCCCGGCCGGGGATCGAACCCGGAACACCAAGCTTCGTAGGCGGGGTCACTACCAACTAAGCCACGGTGTCGTGTGTATGTCTACAAAACTAAAAAATAATTTATATTTAAATTAATATTTAGCTAAGTACCTAACTTAATTTAATTAGGTAATTGACATAACAATTTCAATAAAAAAGTTAAGTACGTAGTTCTTTATATGATAAAAAGCAAACAAAATAAAAGACCTCATAGAAAAAAAAATAACAGTTATTTTAAAAATTTAATATTAGATAATTATAATATATCACTCTCAGTACGTGTGTATGAATGCCTGTGTGGTATGTGTGTGTGTGTGTGTGTGTGTGTGTCTGTGTGCGTGAGTGTGTTATATATATATATATTTCACTAGAATAAATTTTATTAGATGTAATAAGTATATAATTATACATTATTATATGCCTATATGATTTTAAAATGATACTAGTAATAAAAACTAGACAGCATTTTCTCAATGCCGTCGTAATCAAATTGTTTGATCCAAGCAAGTATACCTATATGTTTTAATATTTTTGTTAATTATAGTTTTAATGATCTGTTTTCTATTTAACGTGTTATATAGATGGGGAACAATCGCGTTAAATTGATTCCGAGCAAATCGAGATCTCACTCGTGGAACAGGACATCTGTCGACTCTCTTAGAAGTATTGTTAAGAAGTAGGGGTACAATTTTTTTATGGTATCGCTTAAGGCTTTCAAATATAAATAATTTTCTGATGCTAAGAACATCAGCTTTTTCGTAGACTTCTGTAGTCGGGTGCCTATAGGGCAAATAGAGAAGAACTTTTAAGACTGCTCGCTGAAGGCAATTGAACACCACCTACCTTTGATTTGAACTGCTGTTCCTGGCTTGTTGGTTTGGTGGCAGGCAAGGTCCTGTGGACTCGCACGGCGAGTCCAGGTTCGAAAAGTCTTTGGAAAAGCACACAGCACGGCTATGAACCCGCGACACTTCACTAGTTTCAAAATGTTGAGATGCAGTTTTGGCACGGCCAAAAATGGAGGGGAAATCAACTGATTTTGAATAGAACGTCCACACGCACCCAATCACAATGACTCCCACCAATGCACTGATTAGCCTCGAGCTCTTCACGTTCGGGCAGGCGGTGATTTACCAAACTACCCTCAAAATAACAATAGATACGCAACAAAGTCATTAGTGGGAATGAAAATCTTAGGTATATTTCTGATTATGTAATTCTTGTATTTCAGATGCGGAGAAAACATAGTTTGGAGTCGTCATATAGTGCAAATAAAGAACGACATCACAAACAAGGTAAATGCCATATTTTGTGATCTACTTCTTATTGAGGTGCATCGCGTACCGGTTTTTTTTTAAATAGGCAAGCATTTGATCACAACCTCACCTGATGGTAAGTGACGGTGTGGTCGACGATGTAGCAAGATTTCCTACTAAGAACTTATTCACTCTTGATTTGAAGACTCCGAGGTAGAGATCCGTATATAGTGTGTCGGAAAACAGACGCCGGCAGTGAGTTCCACTCCTTACTGAAGCGCATCATAAATGTCGATGGTTTGAGTTCGTAGGATGTCAACGAGATAGGGGATGCTAGTTCGGTGGAAAAAGTGAATTCGGTATTAAGGGTAATCCTCAAGGCAAATATCCATTTTTTTATACGTGTATCATTAAGATTTTATACGTGTTTTAAAATTAACACTATGGTCGCGGGTTCGAATACCAGTGGCAGTCATGCGTAAATAGGTTTTTTCGGTCGAAAAAATCTATGTATGCAACCCACGTTCTCGCAACGGTGAAGGAAAACATCGTGAGGAAACTGCCATGTCAAAGGGCAGAAAAAAAAATTCTATGGCATGTGACATCCACCATTCGCATTGTGTCCGCGTGTTGGATTAAGCAAATGGCTCTCTTAGCCAAGAGTAGGCTTGAGTGAGTCCCAGCAGTGGGAAAATTATAGGCTGATTATTTATTGATTATAAAGGCTATCCTTTGTTTCCACATCTTTCTGTCCAGTGCTCATACTTTTATATTCGTAGGTGCTCTAGTATCAGCCGGCTACAAGGTGTCCACTACCATCAGACCGGACGAGGCAGCCATGAAAGAAGAAAGGGACGATCTGTCTTCAGTGAACAAGGCTGACCTCGAGGATATGGGACGATTCGACTCGCTAAGGAAGTCTTACAGGTACTAACCTACATTTTGTTTTAAACTAGCTGACACATAACTTTGTTAGGCACTCAGGATTTCATATTTAGTAATATTCTTCTTCTTTCGGTGCCGTCTCCTATCGGAGGTTGGCAATCAATCGGGCTTTCACCTTGGACACTGCCATCATTGTCGTCAGTCTTTGAGCCATGACATACGGCGTATATCTATTGATCAGCTGTTCATATTTATTGATGGTTAATAGTACATTAAATACTGTACCGTTAATATTAAGCTTTTTGCTTATAGAGAGCAGCATTTGATTTTCCGTTCGAGTTAGTCAAGTGCTGATAGTCCATTTCCACCGTAAGTGGCGCCACCTAGCGGCTTTGTGTGGTATTTTTATATCTACCGATAATGGCCGCTCAATTACTTCTCATTGGCGTTTTGTATTCCGCCGAGTTAACACGTCCGAACAGCTCCTACCTAGGACTGTTCCATACTTATTATAAGTTTTCAATATCGAATTCGAAACTATCATTCGAAAAAGAAATAAAGTGTTTAAAAAGTGCAAAAGGGGAAAATGTAAGTACCCTCTTTTCTTAATGTAGCCGATATGGCTTTATTAAATTGAATTATTTAACGGTTTATTCCGTTCGGTATAACATGTATGTGTATACAAAATAAAGATAAAGATATTGTCCATCCGCCCAGGTTTGTGTAGCAGAAACACTTGATGAGATTCCCCAGTTACATAAGAAAAAGTGTTTAAATTTAAATTTATTGATCTAGATAGCGTGAATTTGCGCTACAAGCTACCTATATAGCTATCAAGCTCAAGCTGCAGGTCATGCAGCCCTATAAACGGCAGCTCGTCGAACTATCCGAGCAGGATCCTGCGCGTGAGTGCACTATATTCATGAAAATCGGTGAGCTACGCAAACTTTTTTAAATTTTGTTGAAGTGATTCTAATAGTCTTTTCGGGTCAGTGGTTCAACGTTTATTTTCCTAGTACGCAAGTCCACGACTGGTGCTATTACTAAAGAAATAAACTTGCATATTAAACAACGTTACGAACGTTTTAATGATAGTATGAACTTGAGTACTTAACTGTTCTACGAAAGCCATTGACATAGGAACCGTCTGTTCCAAAAGATCCGATGACTAGTTCTAATGTAGGTTCAATCGTTTAGATGTTTTTTGGTTAGTATGTAAATATTCCTACACAATTCTCATTTAGACCACTCCAGGTGGCATTGTCTAGCAAACAAAAAGGGGAAAAATACGTATAAGTACATGCACCTTACGTTGTGGGAGTAGGTATCATACCTATTCAAGAGAAATAGGTTTTCTTCAGAAAACCCGTAAGATTTGAGCAATAATAATACCTAATTTAATTGTTTTTCGACTACCTACCCGATTTTTATTGAAATTAAATAATGTTGCAAAATTATTCGGATTTGTTGTAGAAATCATTTCTACCACCAAGCAAGCCCTCACACAAATAATTTAGAGTCACACCTCCTTAGAACAGTAATTTTGATTTGAATACGCAGTAATTTTCTAGGTTGTGGTGGTGTAATAGTAACAATAAAAGCTTAACATTAGGGTAACCTATGGTTTTACAAAAGATGTACTGTGTCTGAAGCAAGACATGTATAATTTTAAAAAACATATATATTATGAATTCTCCGCGGATTTCAATTTCGGGAACTTTGAGTAATTACAAAATTTGAGAGATGTTAAACTGCTTTAATTTACTGTACATGGAAATTAATCTTATGTCTCTGCTCACGCAAGGCATCATTAATCTGCCAACAGGTTAAAGCTAACGTCCGGGGGGTGTATATAAGTATTTAAAGTATTTATTTTTCTTTCGTGCATTATTAAAGTACCGACTTTGATTCAAGTTTTTATGATGTCTCTGCTCACGCAAGGCATAAACAATCTGCGAACAGATTAAAACTAACCTCCGGGTGTAGATAGTGTTTATTTTCTTTCGTACACTATTAAAGTAAGTACCTACAACGAGTCAAGTGTTTATGATGTCTCTGCTGACGGCAAGGCATTAACAATCTGTCGACAGATTGTCTGCCGACAGATTGGAGCTCCCATCTCGAGGGTGAGGAGCAAGTATTGATTTAATGACAAAACTTTTATAATATTTTACCTTGTAGTGTTCCACTACCTACATTACTGTATAGTCTAACCGGATGCATTTGTTTTTGGCAAACCTTAAGCTGCAAACAGATCTAAGTATAAAAGTTTAGCTTTTAAGGACATAGTTCCAGTACCTACATTGAAATCTATAGATGTTTCTGTCTACGACAAGACATCAGCAGTTTTAAAACGGTTGCTCCATCTTAAATATTGATGTCGAGCCCGTACTGCTTTCATAAACCAGACTCAAATAGGCACAATAGAACTATTGGATACCTGCTCACTGCAAGGCATCAACGATTTGCAAACAACTTAATTTTAGGTTCTGTAATGCTTGTATAACCAGGTTTACCAGGGAATGTTAATAGTAGCGTAGGTACGCATTGAAGCGGCAAAACATTACCAGTGAATCACTAGATTCCCAAAGAAGTTACGCAAGACTGTTGTATTGGCTACTTCCCAGTTCGTACACTCTTTTTACTAAACTTATGGGTGACTCAACTCACGGTAAGAGCACCAAAATAATGGAACTTCGTGTGCTCGATAGCACGTAATGAAGGAAAGTCCTTGTTTAGGATAAAAAATATCAATAATTTATAATTATAAAATAGTTTACAGCATACAATAAATTCATCTTAACTTAGGCTAGAAATTGTGAGATATTTTTTCAACTCTCTTTCGAGAAATGAACTACTTACGTAATGTTTTTATCAGATACCCTCATGGTATTTTTAATAAAATTGTTTATTTAAATGACAACAAGTGCTCGTCTTACCCCTTGCTTAGCCATTATTGGCTCGAACCTTGTATTTTAGTAAAGTATCGTAATATTAAACGTTTCAAATAAAAAAAAAAAAAAACAAGCAAGTAAGTACCCTACTTACTTTCGATATCACTCTTATCAAAAATATTATTTCCAAATATTGTCAGTAGGTACTTTATGAGATCTAAGCTGTCGCCTCCAAATTAACATAAATGCACTAGATGCCTGTGTATCTTCTTAATCGTAATATAGGTACGTAAACTACGGAAGTAGGTACCGTATCAATTAACCCTGTTCAACAATGAACACTGACTAGAGCATGATACAAAATAGCATGCCTGTAAACTACAATCGTTTTCTCCTAATTGAGTGTTTGGCTCTGTTGTCAAGAGTTCTAAATAAGCCTCCCAAAGGCTTCAGACTTACAATATAAATGTACGTCAAACCTTAGTTACAAATGAACTAAATAGTGTTTGAGCTTATTATAAAAGTTTTAAATTAACATGGTCGCATTAGTCTAAGCAGACACTTATCTGGCTCGAATGATAAGAATTTTCTGTTCATGAACATATTATTGCCTTTAACTAGTACTTGTTTATTTAAACAGTTGCTATACCTATAAGTAGGTATATGGAATATACTATATTATGTATTTAAAGTGAACTATATTTATAGTACCTAAATATCAAATATTTCGAATGGCAACGACTGCACCTAGGCAGGTACTTAATTTTTCATGTCTTTATTGAGTTGCTTAATAGGCAAGATCAAATCACTTAACCCAACATACTGATTGCCCAATATCTTATTGCCCAATCTTATCACTTTAAGTATGTTCATGCATTTTATATAATTATCATACATGCCTGTCACTCAGGCTGTTGACCAATGCTGTATTCCAAAGTTTTATTGTATATTATATTCGTTAGCTATCAAACGAACTTCGCAAGCGATTGCATACCGACTACGTTCGATCTTTAATTGATTAAACTTTGTTCATGAAAAATAAAATGTTATGGTTATAATGAACAACAACAAAACAACTGAAATGACATAATATCCTAATATCATCTAGCGAACATTTGCAAACAAGAATGGCTCTCATTCATTATAACGATATGACGGGACGCTGACTTGTCAGCTCACATGATTTCTCGATTCTGGAATCCTTCCCATAATGATATTGTCATTTGGCATAACTGACATGAATCAATACTTACAATTCTATATCTACAATTCTATCCTATTTTCCTTAACGCTTGTTGTTATTGTTGACTATTGCAATATAATAATTTCTTATCGTGTCACCAGTTCTTTCGAACCAGTGTGGTAAAAGGATTTCATGTGCGTCTCGAAGAGGTTCGTTTAGAATCACTAACATTTAATTTGCCAAATAGCTACCTAAACTAGGTGATTCGGTAATTGTCTAGTAATTAATGTTATTGTATCTACTTAACTTGATACAGTGATCAAAATCACTGCATTGGAAGCATAATAGAAGTGTCTCTAAATAATATTAAACTACCTAACTGGAATTACGAATAATTGGATAGTGTCGACACACCCAATTATCATCACGCTAATAATTTTAAAAAAACTATAACATTATATTATATTACATTGATTATTTTTATTATTTTCCCTCTAGTTTATTATAACCACATAAAAAAATATAGAGAGGAAGGCAATGTGAAATTGTTTTTAATCTTTTTTTTTTTGAGAAAATATATAAAATTGATTTAACATAATAACTTAATCACTCTCATTCGATTCGAAACAAAGTATTTGTATTTTAAATACAGTTTAATTAAATTAGTATGAAGTATTATGCTAGTAAATACTACAATACATTTGTAAATAATAATGTTCACTTATATTTCGAAGGTATCGAACAAAACTGATTAGGCACACATGGCTGTGTAGCAAGTATACCGAATGATAATTATATCGAAGCTGTGAACGCAGTAACCCTGAAAATGTGTTATGAGAGTAACCAACCTCCGACAGTGGTTTCTGAAATATTGTTTGACCTCGCTGAAGGTCTGTCATAATCAGTTTTTAAATATCCTATATCCTATACTTATTACATAAGACAGTAAGTTGCGAGTTATGTTTAACGTAGCAAATACAATGATTGTTATTAAAACAAACAAAATATCATAATTCATATACTTTATTACAGGTTCATATTGAAAAATGATAATAACTTATGTTTTATTAAGAACTTACAATAAATCATCACATTGGCGTATAAGAACCTGAAATTTCACGTTGCAAGTGGCGTCACCAGGCGATAGCAAACAGAATCTCTATAAGCAAAAAGCTTAATATTAACGGTACAGTATTTAATAGCGGCGTTTTCCCTGAAAGAAAACGCATATTAAATACTTACCTTAATATTAAGCTTTAGTTTGATTTCTGCCTGGTGAAAATACGTAATAAAAAGCCAATGAGAAGTAATTGAGCGGCCATTATCGGTAGATATAAAAATACCACACAAAGCCGCTAGGTGGCGCCACTTACGGTGGAAATGGACTATCAGCACTTGACTAACTCGAACGGAAAATCAAATGCTGCTCTCTATAAGCAAAAAGCTTAATATTAAGGTAAGTATTTAATATGCGTTTTCTTTCAGGGAAAACGCCGCTATTATGATATAAGTGCGGTAAGTTGATAATTACAGCCGAGGCGATATTGCTAGCCCGAGCCGTAGGTGAGGGCTACAAAAAAGCAGAGGCTGTAATTATCAAAGCGCACGTATGTCATACGAAATTTTATAACACATTTGCGAGGAAATAAATAAATAAATTCATCATTACTTGACGGCATTTTCAAATAAAAACAATACAGCGAAAAGAAACAGCGCGCGGAATAATTTTTACTGGTTGTCAAATTTGCGATGCGCGCGCATCTGCGCTTTTTTTTAAGGCAAAGGCACAAAACAGCCAGTATTATAATAAAGTAAATTAATATTTTTGTGTTTTGTTACATTTAAATGGTTGTAATTTATGGTCAATATTAATTAAATTAAAGAATTAAATGTTTATTTATTATATTTTATCTCCCAAAGTTAATTTTATTCATAAAATGTTGACCACTTTTCTAACATAAAAACTCTTTGCTAAGATTTAAAAAAAGTATCGTTCGTTTTAAACGAAGAACATTGATAAACCTTCCTTTTTTAATTACATTACCGCACTCGTGCGTTTTACATTACATTACCGCACTAGTGCGTAATGAGATACAATACGATATTGAAATTGGTGCAATAATAGACCCGTTACGGGCAAATGTGTTATAAAATATATTTTTTTGCATGAATAAGGTACAAAGTATTGTTGCAAAATTAGTAAGGTTCATCAATCTCGTTAGTTTATAGGTTTAAAATGAGGGCTTTATAAAATAAAATAACTGTGGCTAAAATTGACTGTGTATTGAGAATTGTGAGATATTCCCACCTAGTCATTATTTTTGTGTCGTAATTTCATAGTTTACCTTTATCCATCTGTTCATACATTTTCTTCTCTTCTCTCGTAATTGCTTAGTTTAGCTTTAGCCATCTATTCATATATTATCTATTATTTACTTTCGTGTTAACCAAAATCTATTTTTAATTCCAGTCAAGAAGATCTTTCAGAATGGACTGATGCTGAAAGGAGAGGGGGAGAGTTGTAAGTTTCCATAAGACCATTATCATTTATTTTTATTTATGGACCACTTGGCTTGAGCCCGCTTTTTTTTTATTGTATACTACGACACTGGTTTTTATTAAGTAACTCTCTTGTTTGTATGTCTGTTAGTCGTTCCGGTTAAAATCCTGCAACTCAAATTTCAAGCACTTTCCGATTAGCTATCCGGTTGAAACGTTCAGGGTAGCTCACAACTCGATAACTTTGCATTCTAAATCCATTTATTAGCATGCAATACCGATCAGTGATTTTTTAGGTTACTCAAAAACACATAAAAACCGCTATAAGTATCTCTTAAAGGAAGCTAGATAGAGCAAAAGCATAAAAAACTTCTTTTCATATAATAAAATCTATATTGCTTGTGTAGATTTTTCGTAAACTTTCGCGATTATCTTAAAATTGAGAAAAGTTATCGCGATAAAGAACGTGTTTAATGTTATAACTTCTTCTTTTTTCAGAACATTATCTGAAGCGCGGTCAGTCGGTGGAACTCTCCCGGCCAGCACTGGCAGAGCAGCGTCATCTACACGTTTAACTCATCAGGTATTTTACCAATTAATTTAACTTTGCATGTTTCATTTAAATTTTTTAATCATGTTTCCGTTATGGTTGATTCTTTAATAGTATAGTTATTTTTGTGAATTATCTGTAGTTAGATTTTATTTTGCAATAGTAGTTTTAGAAGTAAGATCCCCTTACCTGACGTATATAGTTTAAAAATAAACATATTTTTGGATGAATCTTTTAGGTCAACAACGGAGGTAAATACGTCAATGGTGCGATTATTTTAAATAACTTAAAAAACTATTAAAATACAACAAAGTCCGCCATCGCTATCTGGTGCTGATTATTTTCACTAAAATTTACAGCACCAGATGCTGTACTGACTTTGCTGTAGGTACTTTTGATAACTTTTTAGTAATTTCAAAACGTCGCAATAGTCTTAGTTGACCAAATCTGTTTATTTTTTATTTTCATAATATTTACCATATTGTTTAATATATGTACCACCCGCTATGTACCAGGAGGCAAATACGATGGCGGAGCGTGATCTTGGCTCCACATTCCTCCTACCGCACGTGCACCTTTACAAACCGGACCTTGTGCGTATCTCTGCACTCTTTCTATCACCTCGCCAGTACCATCTCCATCTCTCTTCTTTACATTCTTCGTATTCTCTTTTATGGCAACTTTCTTACCATCAAAATTTGTATTATTTTACTTTAGTCGTAGATTTTCCTTTATTATATTATGATTTACTTTAACATTTATCATTTCCATGAGTACTTAAATTTTCTGAATCTCTTTATACTATCATCACCAAAGAAAGAAGAATCAGAGATATTGTTGTTTTATTTATTTGAGTTTTCTTTAATTTTTTTATTTAATAAGAACTAAAAATATGCTGAAAATAACCTAACCTTTTCGATTCTTTCGATTTCATCAATAATAGTATTAATAACATATTTAAAAACTATCATTATTATAAGACAATATTTCGTACCTTTTAATTTATATCTTTTTTGTTTTTCAGACGAGTGATGTCTCCGAATTCGACTCACTTTGAAGATATTGAAAATTCAGTCAAAGCTTCATCGTTATAAGTATTATTTTTGCTTATCACTCCTTTTTCATTGAAAACACGATGTAATACCACCAAAGTAGATTCTAATTTATTTATTCTCATATGTTTTTATTCTTGTTGATAATATTATCCATCAGACGAAAATTATTGTTAAAAATGCCATAGTAAGTGTAAGCATTTTTTAGGTGTAAGTACAAAAATGAAAATAATTTGAATGAGAAATCGTTAAATGTAAATTTTCGTTAGGCTAGTATTTTTCGGATCGATTTCTTATTTGAAGCATTTTCATGTTTTCCTTGGAACAGATTGTGCTGAAGTGCCAATGATAAAAATATTCTTTAATATTGTGGATGCACTCTAAACTAGTATGCAAGTTTTCTACGTTTCGTAATAAATATTTAAAGATGTTTTTTAAATCGTTTCATTTACGTATTTCCTAAGTACAGATTCGGGAAATAAGTTATCTTAAGAGGGATAGAAATAGGTATATAAAACACTGAAGTAAATATGAGACAGCGTATTATTCAATATTCAATAATGTTAAGTTTAATCGATAGAATATTCAGCATTACAAATACAACGTGAAACAATTGAATAGCAACTTATTTTTGAAACTTAATACAAGAGCTAAGCAACATTTGACACTAGCTTAAAAATCTTAACATCGACCTTAAGCACACAAATACTTTAATTATCTATATCAATAATTATACAAGCGATAATATACTAAATTATTTCACTAGGGTTTGGGAGCTGATATGACATACATTGCTTATCAGCTTTTTGCGGTGATCTATCCAAGCATGTACCATCTTTACCGATATCAGTCTCATCCCGTATTGTTTCATCAATTTTATAATTTTCTGCTTTAATTTCTTCAAACCCCGTTAGGTTTTTACCTCGGTCTCATTATAACCAAAGTACTATATCGATAACAAACATTCATAGTATAATATCCTATGTTTGAAAGTGAGCAAGCTTATCCAGATCTGTGGATTCCTCGCGATATTTTTTGCCAACTGAATAATGTTGCCTATAGAAAGTTAATTAAAATAACTGACTATTAATCAAAATAAAGAATATAAAGTAATTGAAAGCATTATTTAAAACTTACTAAGACGATATTTAATACTTGAAACTAGAATAGGTAAAACTAAACTGACTAGAACTCAAGTTACTTACAAAGTTTTAATAATACATTTTTCAGTTGGACATAACGCACGGCATACTTATCAAAATACGTTTTATTCTATCTACTTGTTTTAAGAATCTACTTACGTAAGAAATTGTGCAAGAATCAAAAATGCCAGATCTTAATTTCTGCTCCTTTGAGATCATATCTTGCAAAACCATTGACTCCGATATCAAAATTGATAACATTAATTCATAAACAATTTTAGCTTAATCTTACATAATAATCAATATGTCTACAGTGTTTCATATCAACAAGCACATGAAGACTAAGCTAAAGCTAACTAGATCAAAGAACTATGGACCATTGTCTAACGACAGTTTAGTACAAAATTCAGTACCAAAATCCTATCCAAAAACGATCTACCAGCCGAATATACAAATACTGACAATGTCAGACATTCTATGTAGTATATTTACTGTCAAACGGGTATAGTCATAATACAATCTATAAATTATCTTTCCCGAGTTATTAGAATTTGAGTAATATATAGTAGGGCTTCTAAAATGCACGACTTTTCATGCGATTATGAAAAGTTAACACACGATTGATAAGTGTTAGGTTATGTATAAAATTGGTGAATTCATAAACTACATATGTTTTGAGTATTTTTGAATGGAGCTTTGAAAGATGGTATTGCATCACTCGGCTAAGCCATATCGCAGCGTAATATCAAAATTTTCTAATGATGTAAAATCTAATGTAAAAGAAATGGGAGGGGTTAAGTCAGTGATCTATTTCTTGCTGGTTTCCTCCAGGCTTGAAGGTTGAGACTTCGCTAGTGTGGATAAAGACCTGTGTAATGTAGAAATGACAATGAATTTTCAATTTCTTGCAGTGAAAGACAGGTATTGTTCTGTCTTCATCAAAGGACATAAATTCAATAAAGTATTAAGCTTCCACCTAATTTAACAACCTAAACATGCGTAATGCATTAATGAGAAACAAATAAATAAGAACATATATTTAATCCTTTTCCACACAAAGTATTCATATAAGTATAAAAATAAACCCACAAGAATACGCAGAAATAAAATGATAGAAGCAAAATAAAAAGTGTCGGGAAAAGTCAAAATAATGACGATTACATTAATGATTTCGAAGATGGTGCAAATGAAAAGAAAAAAGCATTACAATAAAGAGGTATTGTACCTATTTGTCGAGCTTATCTTGAGAGTGACTTAAACAATAGCAGCTGCAACAATATCGTTTTAGTTGGTACACTTTTCATTTGTAAAGCAAGAGACAATCTTATGAAACTATGTAAAAAGTAAAACATAAATGTGGAAAGCAATATTACAGCAGTGTTTGATACCGAAATTTGATAAAAACTAATAAAAGCTGGTAATGTAAATTATGAAATAAAAGATGAAGAAGTAATCATAGCAGAAGAATATGACGTTAGTAAAAATAAAAAACTCAAAACAATGATTGTAACATTAAGGGTAATCCTCAGTAAGGTTCTTTAATTTAGATTTTATACGTGTTTTAAAATTAACACTACTAATTTAAAAACACGTATAAAATCTAAATTAAAGTATGAAAGCTTACTAATTATTGTTCACACAATCGGAAAACATAGACGAAACGAATAGTGTGAATAATACGGCGTACTTTTTGAGTATTTGTTCGAAACATTTTGTATGGAAATTTGCCTTGAGGATTACCCTATATTTATTGGCAAGTTAAGATTATAGAATTATTTTCTTTGTTACCTTCTTTGAGCGGGGATAGGCGGTGAGGGCTGAGAAGCCGGCGGCAGCGAGGCCGGACAGCTACCAGACAACGTCGGCTGATCTTCTTCTACTTCGTTTCTTTCTCCTGAAACAAAAGTTGGAATAGTTTTTGTTATAACGTCTCTACTAAGACGACAAAATTACTTATAAATAATAGTTTTCATGTGTAAAACCTTGCACAAAGATTTTTTTCTTTGTTGGATTGAATTCGATTTTTTACTGCTTGTTGTAATGTTATTATTATTTATTTATTTCGCAATCATGTACATTTGAAAAAGGTCTTAACTAGTTTCATATAGTATTTACATGAGCCCTGTTATATTTTCTAGTGCCTGAATTTTTTATTATCGTAATTACGAGTAGTAATTATTAAATCTTCAAATATGTAGGTGTGCGCGAGCGAGAGGGCGAATCAGAGTTACTATTCGCCTTAACGAATAATATCAGTAAGATTTGATTAAATGAGACAAAGCTCAAATATATTATAATGCAAGTGTATGAGAATAGAAGGATAGATAGAAGTTTGTTGCTTAATCACCCCATTACCACATTACCACTGATCTGATTGAGCTGTGACTATCATTATGGGTAAAGTAAAGGTATTTGCTGGAAAAGACTTCTTTTCAGTGGCTCAAAACGCATAAGACACCATAACTCAGGCGCTTTTCCTTTACTTTGCCAGTCACATCTGAGCTTCCCAATCTTGTTGTCGCCTTTTCAAGAAATGTTTCAAACTCAAGGATTCTCAAAAGACAGATGGTGGAAAGTCTGGTTCGGTTGGTGTTTGCCTTATGTTGTTGTTGCCTTTTCAAGAAATGTGTCAAACTCAAGGATTCTCAAATGCTGGAAAGTCTGGT
The DNA here is from genome assembly GCA_932526365.1 of Lobophora halterata. Lineage (NCBI taxonomy): Eukaryota > Metazoa > Arthropoda > Insecta > Lepidoptera > Geometridae > Lobophora > Lobophora halterata. Next base: position 5,146,982 of record OW052026.1, read on the forward strand.
TTGGTTGGTTATCAGCCATACCTCTAGTGATGGGTGTGTCTCCGATGTAGAAGGTGGCCGCTGGTGCCTCCACAGCCGCCTCACGCACCGATCCCTCGCCACTGACCGCGCTGAGCGTGTCTGTGCTATCGAACATGATCGTCCGCTCCTTGGCTCGAGGTACTCTGCCGTCCAGCTCCTAGACAGTGATGAAGATGAAGAGCTTGGTATAAAGCTTAAGGTACATTAAAGGTTGGGGTATTTAGGTATGTTAGTCATGGACAAGACAACTAAATTTGTAGGTTTTAAAAATTTTGAAAACGATTGTACATTATTATATCAATTTAAACCTAAATTTTTATTGACAACATATATTAGCCACAACAAAACCATAATGGTTTTAAAAAGGTTTGTATAGTAGCAAAAATAAAAAAGCTACGATCTACTGGATTGGTAATATGGAATCCGAAGAAACAAAAGCTGGAGGATCTATGAAGTAAATCATAGAAAAGACCGCATCAAAATATGTAGGTCCATGTGTTTGGGAGCTACGATGACACACATAGAGACAAAAGCTTCTATCTTATAACGGCCCTATATATGCGTCGAAGTATAAAGATAATCCTTCATCATCATCATCATCAGGCCACTTTAGTCCGCTGCTGGTCGAAGGCCTCTCCCATTTCACGCCATTGAGCTCGGTCTTCGGCTCTCCGCATTCATTTTTGACCGGCACCAGACCAGAGGGCGCCCAACACTACGTTTGCCGATACGTGTTTTCCACTCGAGAACCCGCCTGCTCCAGCGGTTGACGATTCTTTGGCAAACATGGTCAGCCCACTGCCACTTCAGCTTGCTAACCCTATGAGCTATGGCGATGACTTTGGTTCTTTGTCGGATAACCTCATTACGGATTTTATTCTTCAAAGAGACTCCCAACCCCAACATAGATAATTCTAGTCACTCACCAATCTCTCGGTATCAGAATCCGGCTCCTGCACTTCGTGATCATGAGAATGTTGTTCACTAGACTGATGTTCCAGGCTCTCCATCTGGACCGCTGTGAGAGGGTCCAGGGTATCGAGAGACGATACCATGGTGTTCGACCCTGGAGGCGGTACCGCTGTTAACTTCTGATTAGTAAGCGGTGGAGTAGCTATTATAAACAGATTATAGGTAAGCGGAAATGAGCCAAGCTTGGGCTTACATGCTAGTGTCATGAATGGATAGAATAGTGATTAGGTTTGGTTAGATTAATATACAAGTAAATTAATTAAATTAAACACTAGTGATTTTGATGATCTACGAGTTCTACGACTGAGCATAGTTTGTTTTACGAGTATGTAAACCTTTATTAAATCCTGAAAAAATTGAGTTCCAGAGGAATACTTAATGAGTTGTAAAATTCCTTTGAAGAAGTCTGAAAAATAATTTAAAATGAAACAATAATAAAACAAGAATTCCTATCGACGCCTCAAATTTACCCTCCAAGTTTTATGCAATCAGTCATTCAGCGTTACAAGAGTCTTACCTATTTAGACTACCATTCTAATTTGCGTCTTTAAAACGGTGAGTTAAAGCTAATAATTAAATACATAGTGACCCACTGAAAAGAGAGATTACAAAGAAGCAAGCAAGACACTCACCTCCTGAAGTGAGGCTACCAGTCATCGGCGTGTCCACCTCATAGTTGTAGGTAGCTCGGGTGGCATTCGAGGAGGTGGCTTCCAAGCTGTCCGTACTGCCGAGCATTAGGTCAGCACGAGCCCTGATGAAGGAAAGGGATAAAGTTGTAGATGTTTGTTAAGAAAGTGTAGAACTAGATGAGGAAATAAAAATAGAGACAAGTAGACGTGAAGTAAATACTTATAAGATCCCATGGTTGGTCTGCAACTGCGTGCGTTGTATCAGAAAATATCTAAACTTTAAAAAGATAACAAAAATTCATCCAATCGCACTTTTCCTTTGTGATTTTTATGTGTTAAATTGTATGTGATGGTAGAAAATATATTTAAAAAATTATAGCCCTTACAAAGAAAAGCCTTTTAAAGTAAAGTTACATGGTTAGAAGGTAAAAAAAATATGCTCACCTGCTAAAACTTCCAGAGGAGCTGAGCTCTTCATCTTGTCCGCTCCAGGAGCCACTAGCTGGATCTGTAAAATGTTTACCGGAGAAGGAGAGGACGCTGTGAGCCACCGACCTCCCTGAAGAGGGCGAAAGCTCACGGACCATGCTCCCTTCACGTGAGAATTCTAGATCCTCAGGTTTATCAGACATCACTATAGTCTGTCTTGTAACTGTCACGGTTTCACCGTCATGACGTTCCATCACAGTCATCAGACTGTCCAGTTCCGATGGTTGAGATGTCATCGATGATGACATTTCTGATCCATAAGACATAGCACTTTCGTCTAGCAGCCTCGGCCTGGCTGGAATATCCATAGCACCTTCTCCATCCGTGCTGGTTACAGTCTCTGAAACCTTCTTCCCGTCTACAAATCTTTGCTGAATAACTGTTGTAGTCCGAACTACTTCAATAGTCCCGCCGTCTGAGAACGTTTTGGTAACTACTGAAGCTTCTTCAGATTTTTGAGACTTCTCTTCCTGGTCTAATAGTTTCATCATTTCTTCGCAATCTCCAGGAATCGATTCTGCTGAGCCATCACTGGGAGCCGACGCGCATACGAATGAAGAGGCCTTTTGAAAATCTTCAGAAACCTCACAAGTTTGTGTTTCAGCTTTTTCTGTTTCTGGTTCCGGAACAGGGACAAAGAATGCTCCTCTTTCATCGTATTTTTTCACCGTTACAACTTTAGGTACCATTTGCTCTCGCAAACTATGTTCTAATGCCATCTGTTGATCGATCAGCTTCCTAATTGTTGCGGAGTCTGTCAGTTTTTTCTGCGATGGGCTACCGGAGCTTCCTACTTTCTGTGATGGACTGCCTCCTTTTTGTGAAGGGCTGCCACTTTTATGGCCAGGGCTACCTCCTTTTTGAGGAGGACTGCTTTCAGAGCTTCCACTGTAGGACCGTTTTTCTCGCTCTAAGAAGTAGCTGCTGACTTCCTTCGGGTCAGCTAAAAGTAAAGCTTCCTTTTGTTTAGCTAGTATTTCCGCCTTCAAGGCTTCGAGACAAGCTGATTCAAGACCTTCAAATTCTTTCAAACTAGAAACTGAAATGTCATCTCCCTGACTTCTACTCAAAATGTACCTCTTCGGTAGAGAGCCATTCAAGGAATCTTGTGAAGATGATGAATGTTGTTGGTACTGCTCCATCAATGCCTTCTCTAGATTTTCAAACTCTTGCAAAGAGCTGATTGAAATATCATCGTTATCCCCTTTGACTCTAAACCTAATACGAGATGCCATTTCGGATTCTGACAAACTTCCATAAGAATTTCTAAAACTTCCAAAGCTCCCGATTGATTCCTTCTGAGAACTCAGACTTCCGATCCTGCTAGCATCAAAATCAGTCATTTCTTCCTCCTTGATATCTTCTAGAGGTAGTCTCTCGTAATCGTATCTAGGATCACCTTCAAATTGCATTTGAATCCAACGCTTTCCAGCTTCAATTTCTGCGAGTTCTTGAGCTTGTAATTTCTTTTGCTCCGATTCATATGCAAGTAGTTCATCATCTGATAGCGAACCAGATGCTGTTCCTGTGCTACTTGTACTCTCTTGTTTTTTCGAAGTCTTTGATAAGTACTCTTCAACTTCTGTGTCGTGTTTTTTAACATACTTTTGCGCTTTTATCTGTACACTTTTTCCCTCAGGATCAGCCTCTTGTGCTTCTTTTGCAACTTCTTCAATGACTACAAAGTCATCTATTTCACTCGGTTTATCAACCATCTCAAACTCATCACTTGTGGGCGATTCTTGTTCCTTTTCGTAAGTATGCAAGGAACGTTCTTCAGTAGTCACTACAAGTTCTGATCTGCTGATTTCAGTTGCTTGCTCGGACTTTAGTTCAGGAGTTTCAGAAATATCATACATATCGTCCAGTACGTATTCTCTACCATTGTCAGTGGAAAGAGAACTTTGACTTGGTGCAGATAAAGGTGTGTGAGGTGTTGATTGATGATCATGAGTTCTTAGGCTTGAAGTCGAGCTTTGTTTACTTTCTAGTTGGGAATCAGGAGTTTTCACTACTGATTTCTCAAGTTTTGTTTTTGGTACTGATGTATCACTCTTAGATTTCAGTATTTCTTCATATTGAGCGGTTCCTTCAGAGATGATTTCACTTTCTAAATCAACAAATTCCCTTTGACTTGTTGGGATTTCAGTGATTGGGAAAGGTATGACACTGACTTCTTTTACTATTTTTTTTTCACAAACCTCGATTACTTCCCGTTTATTTTCGTCATCTTTATCTTCCGCAGGAGTACTTTCTATATCATGTACTACAGATTTTTTAATGAGAGATTCTTCTAATGTTTTTTTATTTGGTTCGGGAGTAATGCTACCGTGCCGGACTATATCTTCATATTCAGATGAGCCAACCGGAATTATTTCACTTTCAATATCTACGAACTCCCTCTTAGGCTTTTCAATTTTTGTTATCGTAAATGGTAGAGCTTCAACTTCATGTGTTGATGTCCTACTAACAACTTGTTCTTTGATTTCTTCTAACCCAGAGAGTGTTTGAGAAGAAGGCATATCTACTTTGGATATGGATGAAGATAAGATTTCATCAGTCTTGAATTGGCTGGAAATAGTAGTGTCAGACACATCTTTATCTCTGGTAGAGTCTTCTTCAACGTCAATACTTTCCGACGCACCTTCTATTGGGAATTGATCGGGTATCAAATCCTTGGGCAGAAATCTCATCTCATGAGATCTTTTCATTTTTCCTACATGCTCAACTACATCAGTCTTATCATCTTCGCCCCCAGATGCCTCTTCATCACTCAAGTCTTTGACTTTTACAGCTTGTTCTTTTTCACCTTCGTGGTGAAGAAAATGCTCAATATAAGTGCTACTTTCCATCAATTCCTCCTTCAATTCATTGGCTGAAGGAACAAGTGTTTCTGACGCATCAGATATATCAATGCTTGCTACATGACTAGATCCATCAGAGTCCAGACTTCTCATGCTGTCTCTTGAAGCGAGTGAACTAGCTGCAGTATAGTACTCTTTGGAGGTTCTTAAAGATTGAGACGACACGTCTTGACTTGTCATCGCAGTCTCAAATTCAGTTCCACTTTGAGCGGTCATCATCACTTCAATATCAGAAGATAGAGGTCTGCTTTCAGAGTGTTCAAAGCTCTGATAATGACTTGAACCAGAACTTGACCAACCTTCGATCTCAGATGCAGATCGTCTATCGCCAACACCAAGTTTTGAATGGATATGTTTATGTACTCTGAGTTTTATTTCGGGGCTACCTTTTGATGATCCGTCTCGATCTGAAAGAATCACTTCACTTTCAGTTTCTAATATAGAGTGGGGTCCACTATCAGATTTGATTGATAAATCTGCTTCTAGAGGTGGGCTTGATTCTTTTATTTGCACTGTATCCCCCTCATATTCAGAAATAGTCGATTCCTCTTGAGAACTTATTTTTTGAGATATGCTATCAGATTTTTGACTATCTAAAACGTAGTCATCTTTTTCGACTATTTTTTTGTCTTCAACAGGTTGAGGTGGAATTTCTTCTGTGATTACTTCAGGTGTCTCAGGGCTCATCAAAAGTTTGAACTGAAATTCTGAAGGAGATTGCTTGTATTTACTACTACCATCGCTTTTTTCGCTAATGATTTCACCTTGAGCTGCTTCGAGAGATTGTTTAACTTCATCAATCGTTCTTTCTAAAACTGACAAGTCAGCTAGAGGCTGGTCAATAAGGGAATCATAATCTACCTTCTCTGACTCAAGTTTCTGTCCATGAAACTCGGCAGAGGAGAGATCGGTATCATATCCACTACTGCAGATATCTTCAAGGCTTTTTTCCTTAACTAGTTTAATTTCCTCTCTTTTATGATCTGTTCCAGTTAAAAAAGCTGAGTCAGCTTCAGTAGAAAATTCTGATGGTTGTAAAGTCTCAGCACTCATTGTTGAATCCATAGATTTCTGGAGCATTTCCCCTTCATGAGATTCTAAAGACTTAATCATGCATTCAGTATCCAAACTTTCGCCAGATTTTATCATAAAATCTTTAGACATGGTACTGACCTCATCAGATAGCTCAAACGTAATAGGCGACATGTCTGTTTTAAATGTTTTTGTCACATCAGTCCTTGATTCAACAACTTTTCTGATTTCAAAAGTGCTTTCGCCATCAATGCTCTTCGTCGCAGTTTCAACTGTAGTTGTAACTTTCTGTCTTGGAAGTTCTTCAGCGATTTCAAAAGAATCAGCTTTTTGAAGTGAAACTTCCCAGACCTGATTCTGAATTTGTTGCTGAGGCAGTTTGATAGGTGACCTTTGAAGCTTTTCTTTTTTTGGCGTATCACCAGTTTTGTCATCATGAGGCAAGTCTGGGGCAGCTTCTGACTCAGAATGAGTATCTTGACTCCCAGTACGACTAAACGAACTCTTTACGGGTGAAGTCGATATCTTTATTTCTTTTATGAAGTCTACTTCGTAAACTTCGTCATCCTTTTTGAAAGACCGTGATTTACTTCGAGGACTCGTTTCAGATGAACCTCTCCTACCTGTGGCTTCACTTTTAAAACTCGGCGCATGTGATGCATCAGAGCTAAGGTCATCGTGCTCTTTACTTTCGATTACAGATTCTTCTTTGTGATGTTCAACTGTCGAACTTACAACTTTCCCTTTTTCTGAAAGCTCAACACTAGATACAACTTCGTCTTTTTCTACTATTTTCAATGAGGAGTCTACAAATGCCACTCTCGATTTCGAATCTTCATCTTCAACAATATCTTCGAGTTCTCCAGGTTCTGTAAAATATTCTTTGCCCCATTGTTCATGAGACATTTCCCTTTCAGATATCTTAACTTCATTTTTCTTTTTGATCGTGTCATCTTTTATGGCAGTCATTTTTTCTTCAGACTTTGTTTGGCGTCCAGTGTATAAGCCTTGTTCAGAAAACTCCCTTTCAACTTTTATAAGGTCAGTATCATCTGTACTTTTGAATACAGTTTTGGTTTCAATATCCGACCTTTTAGCTGAGGCTTCATGAGCTTTTTCTAGTTTCTTTTGGGATGTCTCTGTTTGGTCCCCTTCTTTGCGAACTGTCATTTTTTCTTTAGTTTCGTGTTCTTGTCCGCGCAATTCATGCGTTGTTTTAGTTTTGATGACTACTGAGTCATCGTCTGACGAAGACATGTGTTTGGTTTCAGAGAAAAACTCTTGGCCTGATATTTCTCTGGTTTCCGTCTCTTTGTGAGTCAAAATAGTGCTGAATTCATCTGATGTACCAAATTGAGAAATCATACCCGACATAACTGCTTGAGGATCAATTGATTGGAATTTCAACTCCCCGGTTTCAAAAGTTTTATGAACGGAAGAAGACGATGTAGAAGTTCCAATTTTAGATTCAGTGAAAAAGGTTTCAGAAGTCGTAGATTTTTGCAAGTCTTCCATCTTGACCGCAAGTTGCTCTTTCTTTATTTGATCAATTACGTCAATGCTCTTTTCGATTGTTCGATCAACAAGTTCTTTTGCACCCGTGGTAATTGTAGGTTGATCAACATTTACAAAAGTAAGATTATCTGCTAGGTGTTTAACAGGTGATTTAGGCCTAGCTGCTGCTGTCAAAGCCATAGATGCCTCCGTCAATACGTCTGCAAAGAAAATATGTAAATTTTAATATTGTTAAACAGCTAAGTACCTAAAATATCATAATGACTTATTGTTACGTGGCGCGCAGCGTTGCATTTTGCTTGATAATTAGACAAATTTAGTTATACTTGTGTGCCATGTTATGTAAGTAATGGATAGAAGTTAAAGTAGCATGAAAGTTTACAGATACTTATATGCCGTGAAAGCGCTTGAAGCGTGGTATTTACAAACGATGATAAAAGATTGAATATTGAAAACCAACGGAGGTTAGCATTTGAATGGAAATGGTCAAAATAAATAAATAGTTAGAATCAAAGCGAAACATTACTCAACGTGGATGATACAGGTGAAATTTGACGAATTAAAACAAGAAAATATATTTTGTTCATTAAGGAAGGGATGAAGCGGCTTAAAAATAAACAAATAGATGATTCGCTTGTCGGTCCACTTACCTATAGCAATGTAAGGGCTCCGCAAGAAAGAAAGTAAAATTCAATGTGCTTACAAAACATTGGCGAAATTGCGAAGCACTATCAATGTTATACTAGTTCAGTTGCTTTTCCCTGACTCTGAAATTGGGGGAATTATATTTCGATAATTATATAAGTGTAGGTGCTTTTCAAACTATCTTAATATTAGTGCTGACTGGTATCCATGATTATCTTAAATATTTAAAAAAACCCTAAGGAATCTCATTACGACACTAGGACATGCGATTGGCAGTATGATCGTGTGGCAAACGAATGGTTTCTACCGAAAACGAGTAAAGTTTCGCTATGACTCTACCTACTTTGCCACTACTCTGCAAGCTTGCTTTTTTATTTCTTAGCTTCATTACGAGTAAGATGGTTTTTATGTATATGGTAATGAGTGTTATACTAACCACTTTGATGAGCCTCTGTTTCGCTGATGAGGCTGTCTCCAGCTGAAGATGCTCTGGGTGATTGACGGTTGGCATCCAGGAATGACGAGTCGGAACCTAAATGGAAGGGTGTATTACTACTTCTAGCGGTTATACTGTGTTTATAGTAGTGTCTCTAGCAAACTATGCTTTAGTGAGTGTTTCAACGTGAGGTTTGTTTTGGGTGAATACTGGTTGTTGAATGTTTTTATTATAGCTAGCTATCTGTTTTCCTAAAAGTATCTCTTCTAAATTTACATAGATAAATTGTTTTCATCTTCTTCTTATCGTGTTACTAGTTCTTTCGAACCAGTGTGGTGAAAGGATTTCAAGTGCATTTCGAAGAAGCTCCTTTCGTGCACTTGACACATGTTTCCGAATTTTTTAGGTTCTCCATGCCGGTTTCCTCAGGATATTTTCTTTCACCGCTAAGCACGTGTTCTAATGCACACATAGATTACACGAAAGTCGAAGCACCTCCCAGTACCACGACTTTTATTTTGTGGACTATAACGTTATTTACCTCTTAGTTGTAGCCCGGAGTGCCTACCGCCAGTGCCATCTTCTGCCTTAGTTTTGTCTCTCTGATTGAGGTCTACAGGCGAGGGGGGTGGTGTTTTCGAAAACTTCGAAGCAATATCTACAAATATAACGTGCAAGTTGCAAAAGTTTTTTGGTTTCTATTTACTACGACTAGGTTAACACACCATAACAAAATTGATCTGAATAAAAAGGGGTGTCAAAATGTTGCAGGAGCCTATCAATGTTTTTTTAAAACTTATATCCACGACTCGTTCGTTGGCATACCAAATATTAAAATCTAAGGTGGATAAATTTTTTTTACCCGACTGCCAAGGAAGGTTTATGTATTTCGCGCGTATCTTGTATGTATGTTTTCTTTGTTACCTCGTATCTTCGAAACGGCTGGATGGATTTTGACAGTTAAGGTATCATTAGACTCGTAGGTTTTTTTTTTAAATAATCAAAATAGCGGATTCTTGGCGCTAAATAGTATTTCGTTGAAAACATTTTATTTTTCAAAATGAAGAAAATTAAGAGGAGATTACGAAAATACATAATTATTATGAGTCACAAGTTTCAATTTAATTTAGAATAATAAATTGGCAATCAATGTAAGTATAATATTTTCGCAGTCGGGTTTTCAGTTTTTATAAACTTTAAGCTTGTTAGGAAAGTGTTCAAGTTTAAGAAAGGGTATAAAACTGAAGGGGTATCAATCTCAATGCGTAGTTTAAAGATTCAAAACTGATAGGTCACTTTAAAAAGTTTAATATTTACCATGGGTGACATGAGTGGAATCAATCCTTATCAAAGCTCCTTGTGAAATATCTTCCAAAAGGTTAGAGCATCTCCTGTTTAGTTCGCTCATATCTGGTTTTTCGTCATCTTTTTCAATGTCTTCTGTTTCTTCTGATTTTTTGTGTCTACCGTCCTTTTCTTTTAAATCTTCAGTTTTATCGATTGTCTGTTGCAGTAATGAAATGGTTTCTTCAATAGATTCAGAAACTGATTTGATTGTTTTTTCTGCTTCTATTTTCGATACTACTGATGTCACAATTTTAACTTCTCCCTTTTCTGTAACTGGTATGGAAACATCCAATGCTTTTGATTTGTCTAAAGATACTTCTTTTTTGTATTCACATTTCAGCTCCTCTATTTTTTCCTCCATATCACCTATCAAATCTTTTTCAAGCTCCGTCTTCTCAGAAGTTTTGAACTTGTCATCATGTTCACTAAAAATTTTACTTTCAGTTAAGATGGAAGTCTCCTGTGATGAGCTAGTGGATACATGTACTAGTTTTGATACCGATCTCTCTTCTTCGATAAAGTCTTTACTCATTGTTATGCCTTCAGAAGCGTCTGAAGCCAAAGTTTTGGACATGTCAAGTGATGAATGATCCTCTGAAAAAGTTTTTTCATCAATTGACTTCGATGTTTCTTTCACACTTTCTACAGAGGCTTTGGAATGATCCTTTGATAAGTCAACGGTTGAATCTTTTGATAATTCGTTGGTAGCAAAATCTCTCGATGTATCTTTACTGTCTATGGATGACTTAGAGTAGTCTTTAGTCAAGTCTAGTGACTTTTTAGAAAAGTCAGGAGTAGCTCGATCTTCTACTTCATATTTTATGGTTTCTTCTTTTATGTCCATCGATGTTTTTGAAGGGTCTTTCGCCAAGTCTGCTCCGCTAATTTTAGAAAAGTCTGCAGACGTGGCATCTTCCAAAATAGACTTAGGCTCTCCTTCGGAGGATTTTGTCAAAGATGATACGACTGTGGTTACCGATGATTCAGTGGTAGACTTTGACACAATATCACCGCGAAGGTTATCAACAAGGGCAGCTTTCTTTAAGTTCTCCATGTACTTATCTTCATCTAAGCATGGTTCGGATGATGCACTTGTTGGATGCGCAAAAATATCTGACTTCTGAATTGGTGAGTGAGACTTCTCTTCAGATTTGCCTTGTACGTCTTCTTCGGTATATTTTCCATCGTCAAAAAACTCAACCTGCAATTACCATTATTAATTTAAAAATATTTATATAATATTCGTAAAAATTACTGCTGTTGGGATCTTACTTCCTTCTCGGGGAAGTCATCGGCGTCATCAAGAGAGTCTGTCCTTATTTTCCTGGCGTCAAAACTGGTCGTAGGTATTTTTCCATCAAGATCTGAACTGGGTTCAATTATCTCTAGCACCTTTGCTTTATCCATATCTGTAACAAATCAAAAACATTATCAACAACATCCTCATAATAACAACATTCTTTAATTATTATACTTTTATAAGTACCTACCTGATTCAGAATCAGTGTAAATCTGTTCTTCAACTTCTTCAGGAGAACTTTGAACCGAAAATGTTCGGGCATGTTTTTTCTTTGGCATAATAACAATCTCTCCGCTATCTCTTGAGAGAGATTTGATAAGACCGGGTCTATCTTTTGCAAACTTCTTAGTCTCTTCGTACATCATTTCTTTCTTAGAAGCAATATCATCTTCCTTTTGTTCAAGATATCCTTCGACGGTAGTTACTGCTTCTTCAATGATTGAATCAACCGATACTTGTCCTGCTATATCATGTTGTCCCCCTTCCTCAGCATTATGTTCTTCTGATGATAAATCTACATCTTCAGATGCCTGTTTGATGATTATTTCAATATTCTCTGCCATTTGTTTCATGATTGAATCAGATTTCTTTACACCTGCAGTGATGTTAGTTTCATCATCTTTAATAGTAATAGGTATACTTGAAGGTTCTGGCAAATCATCTTCTTCGACGTCTGATTCAGTTATTCGTTCAAGAGAAATAGCAGGACTGATGCAAGAATGCCTTCGTTCATCTTTTTGAGGAATTTTGGCATCGTATGATCTTTTTTCTGATTCCACTAAATCTTTTGCAATTATTTTTATGTCTTTGTCTGCAGTGGGGCTCCTTGCAGCAGCTGCTATTGTTCCTTTATGTAGAATATCATCAATTACAGGCTGTATCTCTTCTTTTGTGATTTCAGGTGTTTCAGCCAAGTTTAAATCTTTAGGTACAAACTTTTTTGGCTCTTTTGTTACACTAGATATGTCTTCCATGTCAAAATGACCTAAAGTGTCGGTTCTTATTTTGGAAACATCAAATTTGCTTATTTTATCTGAGGTGTGAGTTACTGTTTCAACATGTTCCACTCTTGACGAGGTAAAATCTTTTATAGACTTTGTTATTTCTTTGACTTCGGGCTCTTTTTTAGTTGTTACGCTGTAAGTTGTTTCAGTTACTCTAGTACTAAACTCTAACGGAGTTTTTTGTACTGATTCATCAAATTCAACTTTTCTATCATCTTTGATTTTCGTTTCATCGTGCATTACTTTTTCTTCTAAAGCAGAGTGAACCGTAGTTGAGACTACTGCCACAGTTTCACGTTTGAGTTGTTCTTCTCTTTCTTTGCTTAGGAAATCACTTGCTAGATCTTTTTCGGAAGTAGGTCTAAAAATGAATTCAAAATCAGAGATTTTTTTGAAATCTTTAAAATAAGAGTTAAAGCTTAAAGGTTTCAAACAACATAGAAAAAACCTTACCGGATCTCTTCTATGTGTGGAAGTTTATGAATATAGTCAGTGACATGATCTTCTGGAAAACCTTCTACGTCATCCAAGGAATCACCATGTGTCAACTTACAAAGTTTAGATTGCTCACTCACTTCTGAAAGTGAATTGTCATACGTAGTTAATCTCAAGAAACATTTACTACAAGTTACAATGATCACAGTTTGAGCCAACATAAGTACTAACTTGTTATAGTTTTAGATTTGGAATCGCTCTGTAACTTGAGGTCGGTTTTTTCTTTTGAAACATCAACGTGGGTGCCTTGCGTCCCAATATCGTCTTCTGACTCTTCAAAGGTATAGTCTCGCGATTCTGTCAAACTGTGAGCATCAGATAATCTCTTCTCATCTAATCGAAGCTCACTGATTGACCCAGCTGATGTTACAGACTGACGTTTGACATCTTCTACTGAAACAAAAAGCATGATGAATAACATAATGTTTTTTGTTTTTTCGAAAGATTGATGTAGTGCCAGGACTAATTTACTTACGATCCTTGGAAGTTACTTCTTGGGGCTTTTTATCTTCTATAACAGGCTCTTTAACTACAGCTACTATAGCCGCAATTTCTTCTTTCACTTGTTCAACAACTCCAGGAACCTCTTCTTCCGAAGAAGTTTTTTTCTCCGTCACAGCATCTTCAGAACTTATCCTATCAGAGATGCCTTCTGATGATTTCCTATCAGATATTTCAATTTCTCGGCTACTCTCTGAAGAAATTTTATCCGAGTCATCTTTCTCAAATGATCTCTCAACGTCTTCAGCTTCTGTGATTACCATTTGGAACTCTTGTTTAGGAACTGATAGGTCAAGATCTTGTAAATCACTCAACTTAGTAATAGATATTGACTCAGTCCTAGAGTGACGTTTGGGTGTCATCTTCTTAAAAATTGATTCTGGTTCGTCGATCTTATCAGAATCTGTCGAGTCTTGTTTGCTTGTTTCTAAAGCCTTAGGGTCAATTTTAATTGAAGTAAAACCAATACTTTCTTCAAATTTCTCATCACCAAATCCACTTCCCGAATCAGCTGTTTCTTCATATTCGGCGCGTTCGTCAAATTCAGATGATGAAACTTTTGCTTTTACATCTGATTGATCAGATTTTAAAGACTCTGCCTCAGAATGTCTTCTGGAATCAGATTGCTCAGAGTCTTCGAGAGAATCGGAATAAATCCTCTTTGAGAAAAAGCATTCTTGAACTGAATCATCTTCAGGAACAGTTTCTATAAATTGGCGCGCTTTTGCGCTGATGACTGGTGACTCTTTCTGGGGAGAAACCTGCAGGGAAACTTAATTTAAAGTTGATCTAACATTTTTGTCACTTCGTCTAATTATATTATACTTATCAAGAAGCAACAATATAACGCAATTTATTAGATACGCTCGCACACCTGTATGTAGTTTTAGCGCTAGCCAATAAAATCAATGATCATTATGTTGGTATAAATTCAATTTAAATAACAGTGTGTCCAGCCACGGTCAGGCCCAGCGAACTGGCGGGTAGCACTGTGTGTGTGTAAGTTTACACGAACCATTTGGAGCCACTTTTGACCTTGTCATAGCTAAAAAACTAATCAATATAAACACACCAAATTTGATTTATGTATTGAAAGCCCGGAGTTAATGAAGTACCTCAAATTTCATAAAGACAGCTTATACGGTTATTTAGATATTAACGTTGAAAAATCGTCATTTTTATCACTGATTGACTAACATATAGACGTAAAACCTAACCCACTTCCAGATGACCTAGAAAGTTCAAATTTGGCATCTAGCTAGGTATTTGTGTGTATACAAAAGAAAAAATCAGAATACAGTAAATTTATAAGATATGATTATTTTTTTCAAATTATTCGATTTTATGAGAAAAATTTTGCGCCTTGCAAATTATGAGAGCAATTGCCTTGCAATTTTTTGCAGGATATTTCCATTTTCATGATGAAAGATTGTTTTTATCGTTTTATGTACTTACTTTAATATCAATAATTTAAAAAATATTAACAAAAGCCCAGATAAACGCCAGCTAGTGGAAATGCAAATTGTCGGAAAACACTTTAATCTCCCGGCACATATGTACTTACTACCTACAAAGGCAGGTAGCCACACCTTATTTACGCTATTTAGGTAGGTTAGGTACTTAACTTATTGTATTTTTACCTACCTACATACATTTAGAGGCGATGATGGTGGTGTGCAAGTAAGGAAAACAAATAGGTAGGTAACTATTATAATTATAGTAGGTACCTAACCTATATACCTTTGAATAGTAATAAATGTATTTAGAAAAAGTAATGATATCTGAACAAAACACATATAATATGTGAAAATAGAAGCCACGATCGAGAAGTCGTTTTCCCCGAAAACAGACTATAGATCTACGTATATGGCTAGCCAAGGTCTACGTTATAAATAAAGTAATACGTTCTTATATAAATTAACGAATGTCTATTATAGTAGACCTTGGCAAGCCATATATGTAGATCTATAGTCTGTTTTCGGGGAAAACGACTTCTCGATCGTGGCTTCTATTTTCACATATTATATGTGTTTTGTTCAGATAAAATTAACTACGCACCTTTTCTGCGTCTGTTGTAAACAGAGTAGTTGGAGCATGAACCATTGAGCTGTGCTCACTTTCAAACTTCAAGAACTCCAAAGTCTGCTCACGAGCAGTTGCTTCTGTCCGAACAACAGAATTCTTAACAGTCTTTACTTCTGTTTTTGTAATTGTGGACTCAATAGCAGCTTTGTCAACTACAGGTCTATGAGCTGGACTTGTGCCAATTTGATCTTCTAAGTCCGAGAATTGCGAAGCTTCATCTAGCGAATCACTTCGATGCTTTGAGTCTTTTGAATATACCTGGACATAGCAAAGTTTATTTCGTAAAAATCATTTAGATAATAAAATAGGTTAGGTAGGAGAAAACAAGTAAAATACCCTTGATTCAGTCTGTGATACAAAACTGAAGTCTTTTTCGGTGCTTTGTTGCAAATCAGCAATTGAGTCAGCTTTATCAATGCCTGACTGTGCAGGTGATCCTTGCGATATCTTGGGTCCAATCAAGTCTTGTCCATCTGATCCCATGGAATCAGTCTTTGTATGCTTGCTTAGGTCTGATTTTGTACTAGCTACAGATACTAATACTTCAGTCTGAAGGAGAAAAATAAAGTATTGAAAGATAGAAAGACAAACATAGATGACTTTTGAAGAAAAATCTTACCTTTTCCTTTAATTTTTCACTCACTGAAACATCTTTTTCTTCCAAAGCCTCAGTCAACTCTTCTTCACTCACTTTAGTTCTAAGTTCTTCAGTCAGTTGTTTCTCTAGCTTTTGTTGTGCTACTGCTAACGGATAATTATCTTTCTTATCATCATCACTCGTTTTTTTATCTTTGTCATCTTTCTTGGGTAGTCCATTTATGTCCGGTTTTTTGTCAAACACGTCTTTGTCCATTTTTGACTTAGCTCTTTGTTCAAGTTTATCAACTTTCACTGTCGTTTGAGATTCTGTTTCAGTTTCAGAATCAGTTGATTTTTTCAAAAACTCACTGTCTTCTTCTGATGAAAATTGAACTAATGTTGAATCAGTCCTCATTGTTTTAGGGAATGTTTTAGACTTTTCTTCTTGTTTGATTTTAGAATCAAAATGCTGGATTGTTTCTTTGACAGATTTGACTGTTTCAACATGTTTCTCAGTTTCAACAGACACTTTTTGAGTGATATGAGTTTCCATACTCGATAGCTGCTTCGATTGCTCTCGAACAAACTCTTGGGTGTATTCAACTCCTTGCTCTTGTTCCAAAGTATGCTTCTTTAGAGCTTCTTTTGTCAACTTAACAGTTGTCTTAGTGAAGTCAATATTAGGTTCTTTAGTCATTTTTGATTCAAACGAGCTAATTTTGTCTTTCAAAGGTGCTTCAGCAATATCTTTTTCAGCCTCAGAGATCAAATCAGGTGACTTTTCACCATCATCCAATTTTTCTTCAACTTTAGAACTTACTATTTCTTTTTGTGAAATAGCTTCCTTGCTAAAAGTATCTATTTTAGTTTCCGTTACTTGTTTAACTTCAATTGTTTCACCTACTGATTTTCTCGGGGTTATCGTTACGTTTGAAAAGTCTCCAGAAGGAAAACGCATCGATTCATTTCTCATGTGCCTTTGTAAATGTTTTGGTGTAGGTTTTCCAGGTGACGAGGGATCAAATTTTCTAAATTGTTCTACAGGCCTTTCTACAGGTTTAACTTCTTCTTTTTTAAGTTCAATTATTTCTGGCGTCACTTCTGTTTCCGTTTCTTCTTCAAGAACCTCCGGCGATGTTTTGGAGCGTGTTCTTTCCAACACTGGTTCTTTTTCCTTCACCTGAAAACGAGAGGGTAATTATTTATGATCGAAAGTATTCAAATACCTAAAATAATTCACTTTCTCGTATACCTGTTGCTCTATGTCTTGGAATTTTTTAATATCAGGCTTTATTTGAGTCTTGATTTCGATTATTTCTTCCCTGATTTCCTTCTTTTGCTTTGAAGCTGGAATTTTACTAGAACTTAGCTTTCTTGTTATTTGTTCTTTTCTCTCAGCTACACTTCGCTTTAAATCTGCAAATATATCTTTATTTACTTATTCGTTTCGTAGTTGTTTAAGTTTGAAAAAAAAATCACAAAGGATGATTTTTAGATACCTTCATCTTCTTCACTCTCTTCGCTTGGTGTAGGCGTTCTGTCGATTTCACTTTTATCGTCTGGTTTTTCAGCTATAGATTTTTCTTCCGGTGAATATTTGGCTTCTTCTTGGTCATTATCCGAGTGGTACTCAGTAATTTCGTCTTCGTCATAGTACTTATCTTTAAGCTTGTTATCTCCCTCTGCTATAAGCATAATTTTTTGAATGAAGTAACATTTACAATGCAACTTATTTATTTAATTGATTTATAATATTCGTTTGATAGTCAAATAATAATGTCTGACGAACTTATTACCTTAACTTTAACTTATTTTTAAATAAAATATTTTATTACCTTTGTAAGCTTCTATTTCTTCAGAAGCTTGTCTCTCTTGGTAGATGTTGCGCAGGATTCGTCGCTCATTGGTGATTTCTGATTGTGGAGCTATTATATCATCTCGTCCGATACGACACAATGCCAGCTCCAAAGAAGTATCTGTAAATGAAAGTGTTTGGTACTTGTTGATTTTTGAGTCTATATAAGTCTATAAATATTTTATCCCTCCTTACTCATTTTTTTCTGTCAGTTCCGTTACTTTCCGCCAAAACTCATACTCGTATTACCTATCTCTGCTAAAAGAAAAAAGGTTCTTCTCACTGTGATTATCTAGCAGGGCTTTCAACGAATAGAGCAAACAACCTGCCTAGGTGTTCCACCAAAAGAGAGAACTAACGTCTAGTACGTCTGCTGTCTGTGTGTCTGTACTGCTAAGTCCTTACCTTGAGCCTTTGTCCCTGACTGCGTCTTCCAAAGCTTTAGCATAAGTTGAGCCTGTTCTGGTGCTGTGATTCGCTTTGCTTGGATCTGGTTGACGGTCGCCACGCTCACTCCTAGCTCGTAAGCGAGCGCCACCCAGTCCTTGCCGAGAAGATTGCAGATGTCTTCCAATCTGAATCAAAGTTTCATGTTTCTTATGAAGTCTCAAGTGGTCCTTTTACAGAAAATTTCCCTAAAGTATGTTATTAATTTAATAATAAAACTTTGATAAATATGGTAGAGCTGCGACAGTTGGTATTATTAACAAATTATATAAATATATTTAGTAGTGTTCGTTGACTCTTTGGTTTAGTTGAACTAAAGTTAAGTTAATTAAAACCTTTGTTTGGAAATTAAGCGGATTTATTACTAAATATATTTATATAATTTGTTGATATTTATGGATTTCCGCAAAGTAACGCCTGAATCGATCAATTATTGGTATTATTATTTATTTGCTGAAAGATGAGCAGCTTTCACTGATGTGTCTATGTCACACAGTGTTGGATTTTTTAAATTTTGTGTCACTTTTTTTAACATAGTCTTGGTGGTTCGTAACCAAGTGTCGGGTTTACTTTTGAAAAAAATCGTGGATTCTGGAGAAACAACATCTTCCGGCAGTATACTGTCCACCATCCTGTGTGCGTTGTTGCTAAGGAAATTATGAGCCGTAAGGGTATTGGTTTGATCTCAACTTTATTTGAGTTGATGCCTGATTACCTGGGGTCACTGAGTCTTTGTCTCCAGATCAGCTCCTGCTCCTCAGTCCGCAGCGGCACCGTGTCAGTAGGAACGGGGGATAACCTCTCCACAGGGTCATCGGGCACCATAATGTTGAGGATCGCGATCTGACGGGACCACAATGGATGTTCAAGAAAAACGATGCACTCAAGGTCATTATTATCGCTACAGAAATAATCTCAATTGTAAACCACGTGATTAAAATCTAAATCACCATAAGATACATACTCTACGTAAAAATAAGATTCTTATTGGATTAAATCGAGTATTTTATTGTATTAGGTCCATACAATAGTAGGTAGATATACATATTTCAATGCTTAAGAACTGAAGAACACTTAGCAAATTTCAACGCTCTACTTTTGTTCGTGTTCCCACCACCTATAACTTGGGTGTCTTTAAAGATCGCATCAAAAAGTACTAAGTATGTCAAAATAAAGGGACGACGACGACGAGGCTAAATCCAGATGAAAAATTAGAGGCCTTTAGAAAAGTCAAGATCGCATCAAAAAAACTCAAAACGATTTACTTACAGGTGCAGGCGAGGGTTCTCCTTTAGGCACCTTCGGGTCCCTCATGAACTGGCAGCGGCACATCGGCTCCAGATCTTGGGTCTTGATCATGACGGGGAATGCCATCCGGTTCTCGCGGAAAGCACGGAAGGGAATGGAAAGTTGTTCTCCTGACTTGGCTATAGGGACCAGGTTGCCACCGAACTCAAGGTAGATTGGTTTGCCTTCGTGGACCTAGAAGTGGAATCATCAATTTAAATATAAATGAAAACAATAGACGAATGCTTATCCAAGGTGTATGTTGGTGTTGTATTGATAGCGTTTGAGTTTTTGTAAAAGATAAGATGATTAGAAAAAAGAAAAAAGAAGAAAGAAACCGAGGGTAAGGTAGGGTTGTTTGGAGCAATTCCTGCAGAGATTCTCTTTCTACTTATCGAAAGAAAAGAAATAGTGCTCCGGGTTTAAAGCACGTACTATACCGTGTTTGTTAACTTTGACTAGTTAAAATCAAAGTTGAGTGGGAACTAACTCTAAAGTTAATGCTGACGAAAATACTCACTTCAACATCCCTACTCTTAGCCACTTGAATGAACCTCTCAATCCTCTCCAAAGCCTTGTCTTCCTTGTCATCGGTTACGCAGAACATCCTCAGTTGGGCCTGGCACTCATCTGTTCTTTTTGCGTAGACTACGAAACGTGCCATAAATGGTACGTGGATCGCTTCTCTGGGTAGGTGCCAAATAAAAGGATTATTAAATGTTTCTCGTAAGCTTTTTTTAGTATTAATTAAATTTGGAATTTTTTTTTACTCATGGATTATCTGTATGTTTGTGGACTTACCTGTAGAGTTCAGTTGCCATCTTGGTAGCGTCTTCCACGTGTCGGCAGTCAATGAGCCAATACCGAGCCGACACAGTGGTGGTAAATGAAACGCAATCATTCACGAAAGTCAACGGAGTGTTTTCAGTAACATCTTCCCAATGAGCTCGATTTGTTCCACCTGCCATCACATACACTACATCATCGTCTAGGAATGTCAAATAGTGATTCGATCATCAATCAAATACTGCTACAATCAAAATTCTTATTATTTCCTTCACTGTAAAAGCTAAGGCAGTGACGGTTTAAACGTTATTTGTAACTGCCTAACTAAATTTTATAAGCATGCCCAAATAGCCCAAGCAGGCTTTTACTTCTACAGTTTACTTTTATGGATCTGTATGATCTACATTTTTGAAAT
Source organism: Lobophora halterata (assembly GCA_932526365.1). NCBI lineage: Eukaryota > Metazoa > Arthropoda > Insecta > Lepidoptera > Geometridae > Lobophora > Lobophora halterata. The sequence goes on from OW052026.1 coordinate 5,167,689, forward strand.
AAATTTATTTTACTACCAATGCTTTCTAATTTGATTTAAGTTTTGAAATTTGATGAAAAATTTCAAGTGTAGTTTTAAGTGTTTCGAATAAAGGTAAAGAACATAGGCCTAGATTGAAACAAAGGAGAGTAAGAAACTAATGTAATATAGATACAATAAAGGAAATAGACTGGTAAGTAAGTAAAGGAGAAATAAAAACAAAATGTTTCCAAAACGGCCTATAGCAAACACACAACAAGCAAAGACGACACATCACACAAAAAACAATAAAACGTACCATTTTAGTCATAATATTTTAGAAATGATATAAGTGATATGTATTATAAAGTGGCACACTGTGTACTGTCAACCTGATTCTTATAAAATAGTGCTATTATTCACAAAATGGTAATGAAACTACATTTTTTAAATTGCTGACCGGATTTCGGAAACTGATCTCTCGAAGGACATTCACTAAAAAAATAAACAAACCAAAAACGGAACAAACGATGAAATTAAACCGTGTCAAAATGAAAGAATGATAAGAAATGAAAAAAAGAATATGACGTGAAAGAACTGATAGGCCGTTTTGGAAAATAACTTGATTATTCCAAGCAAACGAAAGGAACAAGGAACGCTGACGCTGCAATGGCATGAGGATGACATGGCACCGAAGGGGATCTTCTCAGATACCTCACACTTACGCTATCTAACCATATTTTAAGAGAGTCACAAACAATGTGCCAATATAAAATTAGATAATGTGTCATTTGCAAAACTAATCATTTATTTTATTTTGTCTTTGTACATTGTTCTAACTGTAAAAGATTAGTGGACACGCCGCAGTGCACTCTTGAACTTCCAAGATTTGTCAGACGTTATGATACAGAGTGATCGTGAATAGTAAAGCATTAAAAAATCAGCCCGTGCAAAAAGGAAGAATGTATGAAAAGCAAGATTATGAAAAAAGCATTAAAAAGTGATAGAAGAAGAAAAACAACGATAGTATAATACTCGAACACGTTTCACAGGACGTGAAGCGAGAGTACATATTAATATGTTACTGAACCAATGGACGTGAAAAATAAACAACATAAAAAGAGATTTGGACAAAATAATTACGAACTGAAAACAACGTGAAACGCAAACCGACACTTTGATCTTGTTTTATTTAGGTATTTTGTATAATATTTCTAGGTTTTTACCTTCGAGAGATCGTTTGCGAAATACCCCTGATGGTGCGCGCCGATAGATGGCAGCAAATTAAATTGCGCCACACACGGTGAGCGTGCAACACACACAAACACGAGAACAAAGACAATGTAGACACGCACAAAACGCACACACAGGGATGAACCCTTAGCTGCATTGTGTATTTGCTATAAGCTGATGTTTCCCTGACGACCCTAACGAATCCCTCAATAAGTAATGCATGTCTGTCGTTGAATGTTATTTTCAATCTACTCTATTGTCTTTACATGCTCATCCCGATGAATATAAAATTGGGAGTAAGAAGTTAAACTAGGTTTCTCAAAAACAAACCTACGAACTAACCAATTATGAATCAAAGATTAAATTCTATAGATTTAAAATATCTCTATCAAACTATTAATACTCTATTAATTCAAAATAGCAAAACTAAACTCTACCAATCTCATAGAGTTACGGTATCTATTAAAATTTGAATCACCTAATAGTTTTGATACATGACGAGCTAGATTATCATATTCTACAACTAATGTGTTGTAATGGAATATCGGTATTGGATTACAATTTTGACCTAGAATTACGTATACTCAAAAGCATAGAATAAAAGCTTTTTACTCTGTGTAGGCACACTTACCTGTTTACGCAAAGCGACACGATAGTATGTCATCAATGTAAATAGCAAAAGCCATACTCCATTGCAACACTTGGCAGATTCTGTTTGGTACTGGAAATAATCGATTCAACCAAAAACCTATAATCATGAATCAACCCAAAAGCTTATAAATTAATCGCTATAACCATACTCTGGTATATGTATATTTACCATAAGGAATTCATCAACTTTTTAAAATAAGCCCACATTACGAAACATATCATCGATATCCATTTTTCCAGTAACAAATTCAGAACTGATAAATTAGATTTAATGAAGCCAATCTAAGTATCGTACCTGATATAGAACATAGCAGTCTCAGCGTTGGCGCTGATGAAGTGCTGTACTGGTTCGTCATTCCTTGAGTGTGGGGCCTTGGAGCAGGCATGCTCAGGGTTATAGCCTTGTGGAACTTTCTTCGTCTCGGTTCCACGGTGACTACAGGAGAAACTGCTACTCCTCTTCCAAGGAGCTTAGCAGTCAGTTCTGAATCTATAATTTGAGCCTGGAAAGCGATTTAAAGTTGGTGTCGCTTTCAGATTTTTGTCCAAAGACCAAACGCGATTTGACCATGATGTAAAAGCAATAATGCCTTGTGAATGGTAATGGAGCTAACCAAACGTTGTGCGTCTATAAACAAAATAAAAACTTACCCATTCATAACATTGGCTTCACTTTCACATTCCTTTTCTTTTAATTTTAACGATACGATAGCCAAATAATATTAAAGGTGGTAGGGGACGATCGGTGCAATATCAAGCAAACATGAAATTATGAAATCACAGTAAAAGCTTTAACTGAAAGTACACATTTTTAAACCATACTTTCATCAATTTCTCACACATGCGCTTATAATGCAACACACAGTAAGCATTAAAAAATAGAGCAAATAAAATGTATCACCATGCAAATCTCACGTTTGGTCTTTAGGAAAAGTACATAATACAATAATAATAAAGTTACAATTTAAAAGCATTATCATAAAAACAATACCCAATAAATTTAGCGTTCATCTTAAAAATACTAATACTTAAATACATCACTCTAAATTCTGAGCACACAAATAGTTTACCTAAACCAGAAAAACAATTTCATCAACTATATTAATGTCCTAAAATACACATTCGAATTTCACAAATCATGCTCAACCCTAAAGACCAACAAGAGAATCACCAGAACCAACTTACTTATTAAAATTCGCGTTAATACGCAGTGTGAGAAAACGGTTTATCTACATACAGTGATTTCATGTTCAAATTTGCTTAAATTGAAAACAATGATGTCGTTTATGTACGAAATTTTATTGAAACTTTCAACTACATCAAAGTGGATACATACTTTTAAGTGAACACTAAATTTATTGGGTATGAAAATAGTTCTAAAGGAGTAACGTAGTACATTTATAATGTAAGTGCTAAATAATTTACCTAAGAGTATGGTAACTAATCACGAATATACTAGAAGTAAGTTAAATGACCTGGTAGTCAACGATACGAAATTACGAATAAGATATGCAAGGAAACTAAGCGAAGTTAAAAGTTATATTAAATACAATTATAATAATCCATGACAAAATAAATTATGTTAAGTAAATATTAAGCAATAGTAAAAAATCTATTCAATACACTAATATGAACACTTCAGTTTTATAAAAATAAAATTTAAAAATTTTTGATCGTAAAAAAAATTTGGCAGACATTTTGTACTTTTATGTGACATAAGTAAACCGAGATAAAACTACTGCTACAATAGAACACAATAAACTTTGGCTTAAGAAATTTCTATATCAGTGAACACATAAACATTAATGGCTACTTGCACCAAACTGTCAAAGTCCCTAAGCAATAAATATACTCGCTTGGTAGTTCTTAACAGTACAGATTCTGACCGTTAAGAACTGTCAAGCGAGTTAAGTTAAGTTACTTAGGGTCTTTGAGAGTTTGGTGCAAGTAGGCATTAAACTTACTTAAATATTTAAACCACAATCTAAGATTTGCTAATACTGTAAACGTGACTAAGCTATTAAAAATAGTCCTGAATATTCTTGAAAACGTTCTAAAATAGTGATTATACCTAATTGTTTATTCGTTTCATTACAAGTATAAAGCTTTTTTATTAAAAGAGAAATAGTATGCCACCTTGTGGCAAATTGTTGTTTTTCATCATCTCCAGTGCGGATAGCATTCTATCTAGAGCTTATCGCTTTAAGGTATCTCTTCGTGTGTTATTTTTAAGCTGTTATTATTTATCGAGAAGTCATGTCTATATTGTTTCGATAAGCTTATAAATATTTTCATATATTTTTACTTCTACTGCGCTTTTTCCTACGTTTTAAGCGAAGTGCGATCAGCGAATAACCTATTTATTTTTTAAACTTATCATTTATCTTCCACATTTGACTGGTAAGTTATAGGGACAGACAAAATAAATGCTTGAAAATCTTTCCTTGTCTAGTCTCTGAAAAATTACGAGAAAACTTCATTTGCCTAAAGCAAAACACAAATTTCCTATGATCTCTTGAAGTATTACATCCAATTCACTACAAAGAATCCTATTTTCTAAAGGTTTCTACCACAACCGATACATCTTTACCCATCTTTACCAAATAAGAGAGAATCTCTTTTTCTTGGACACGTTATTGACGGTGATCTTTTTGAGGTTCTTATCTTTGACCCCCTGGCGCGGTTTGAAGAGGTTTACCTGAAGGCCTACTTTGATCTTCTTTGTCAGTGCGCCCTGAGGGAACACGGCTTGAACTTGTGGCACTACTGAACTGGATACCATTCCACCTGAAACAAATAACCATTAGATATATTCTATACTATATAGTATGGTCTTTGTCCTGACTGATAGATTACGCTCAGACCAAACCACTGGACGTAGAGACATGACATTTCAAGTTTATTCGTCAAGAAAGGAACATCGTTAATTCGCAACGCAAACGAATGCGGTTTTCAATTCGTATAACAATAAAATTTGACAATTTGTCAATACGTTTCTAAGGATGGATGGATGTTGCTTAGTCACGTCAAAACTACTGAAGTGATTTGACTGAAGTTTTATAGTGTGAAAGTGAAAGTGTGAGTGAAAGTGCTCTACATAGGTTTTTGAACTACAAACTCCAGCGCCGAACTACTTGCGCTTGTCCATTTTGAGACATTTTAATAATAAATAAAATTCTTGAAGTCCAGTAATTCCATTTACTAGAGTGAAACAGTCCTGAGTATGTTCATCATCATCCACAGCCCATAACTACCCACTGCTGGGTGCCTACACCCAGCAGTGGGTAGTTATGGGTACAAAAGGAGGCCTACCTCCTTTTGTACACGCCATTCTCTCCGTTCTTGTGCTTTTCGCATCCAAAAATATGTATATTATTCCTGAGTATGTTACTCAGACGTAAAAAAAGGATCAGCGATATTTTGTGTTTTTTTTTGTTGCTTATCATCGTTTTTTCTATCAATACGTTTGTAAGGATGGATGTACCTTCAGGTCCAATAGCATGCACTTCCTGCCTGATGCGGGAGATGACGGCGAAGTACTGCGGGAAGTCGTGAGTGAGGATCCTGGTGACGCGAGGGTTGTCCCAAGTTCCCTTCTCTTCTTCCTGGTTTGTTTCTGTTTAACGATAACATTTTTACCCTGACAAATTATTTACAGGACACATCATGTGAACATTTTTGTCCTAGATACCATTTATTTTGTTTCCATGATCATGACAAAAAGTACCTGAAGTGTTTTACAGGATTTTTTTTGAGTAAATAAGAAGATAGCTAATATCATGATAAAAAGGAGAAAAGAAGCAAAATGTCCGAATATGCCATGAAATCTAGCAAAATCTTTTCAAAAAATACATACATAGATAGGTAACTTTTCATTGCTCACCACAATAATCAATGGATTACAAAAAATACTACATCCGACTTTAATTGGACTGTTTTAGTGACCGTAAACACCAATTGTCACAACACAAGGATCAAAATACGCAATCTCGTTAACATGGATGACGTAATTTTTATAGTTATTTTCATTTCAAAACCGATGTATGTACTGCATCGATTTTCATAAAATTTCTATAGGACCAATCTGGTAGTTTATGCTTTCAAATATTTTTACAAAAACAAAGTTCTAATCTAAGGTAACAAACATTAAAAAAATATTCAACCTAATAATTGAGAACCTCTTAATTTTTCAACGGACTTCAAAAAAAAAGTTCTCAATTCAGTATATTTTTTTTTAAGTCGATTGAAAAATAAATCAATGACTTTTCATTGCCCACGACAATCGACCATCCAAAGAAGAAAAAATATATACAAAAACACAAAAAAAATAAAAAGTGAAGTCAAGATTAGTCCAGAAGGTGTACCTTCAATCTCTAGGGTCTCATGCAGTATATCCTGGACCACGTCATCCGTGGCGTCTGCGTTGTGCTCCCTCCAGCTGGTGCCGTTGTCAGATCGCAGGATCACGATCTCCCGCTCCTTGCCTCGAAGAGACGCGTAGTGGGGCACTTCTAAGATCACTGGCCTGTTAAAAGTGTGTAACTGTCAATACTTGTGTCAATAATGTAAAGGATGCAAGTCAAAGTTAAGTAGCATGTTTCGAGTTTAGAACTTTTTTTTTACAATTGGAAAATGATTTACGCATCCCCTTTAGCCGGAGAGGGCTAAAGGGTATTTTCAACTACTCACGCCATCTAGCGTTGAGTAGCTGAACTGCCTTCTCACCGGAAAAGACCGATATATTAACGCGTCGTACATTTCACATTTGTATGTCAATGTCAAATGGATAGTGCCATCTGGCGACACAACTGAAAACTCTTCTTCTCGATCGATACCTTGAACTGTGCACATCGGCTCGCATAATATAATTTTTACTGCTCCAGATACCTCTTTCTTTGCTCCTGAATTTACAGGGTATGTCAGGCTCACCACCAGACTACTAGTGGAGTGCTAGTGGCCGGTGGCATACAGACTATAAACTCATTAATATTCTTTTAATCAGTGCTAATGCGTCATCAGACGAGCGAGAGGTTTGACGGCGCAAACCTAACCATTTATGGTTTTAAATATTATATGGATCAATGACATTTTAGAGGTCATAAAATTTGGTGAATGAAGCTGGCATGATCTTTCGACGTTTACCAGAACGTTTCAACACTATTTCTATTTTTTTTAAGTAGAAATGGTTGCGTGGCGTTTAATATTTCTTTAAGATGTATTTTTGGAGGCTTATTCACAGTCCAGTTACAGTCATACAGTACTAAATGTTTGGCTTTTGCTCATAATTTAACTTGATACTCGTAAAGTAACATACCCCAAGAACTTGGCTGAAACTGGTCCCATTTCCAGGACCCTGGCCGCCAACGCTTCTCCCTCCATCAGAGGCGGCATGTGGTTGATTCGGGAAGGTTTCAAATATCTGTAATAAATTAACTTGAAGACTGCGGCAAAGCTACAAGGCCTTAAGCCTTAAGGCCTTTAGTCTGTGCACATTGGCGTTCAGTACGGCAGAGGATTTTAAATTTTGATAGTAAATTTAACTATCGAATGTAAATAAGGTATTATATTTAATGCTCGGTAATAGCAGATCATCGCAAGCGAGTATTGAAATGATAGCATAGATGAATTAAATAAAAAAAATATATTTCAGTTCATTTGTGACACCATAATATTTTGTTAGTTCATAAGGCTTATTCTAGAGTAACATATTAAAAATTATATATAAACAAAAATAAAATTGTATAAAAGTTTGCAAATTGGATGTCTGTAAAGTTGGTTTACGGATGATAGTTTAACGTGACTACCAGCGTAACGGGACAACGAGCGTTACCGGACAATGACGTCAACGTTTTCGTGCATGCTACGCTGCAGCGGCGTTCATCGATTTATTGGACGTAGTCACGTCAAAAAAAAGTAGGTATAAGTTAGGAGGTATATGTTACCTGCAAGTAATCCTGGTAGGCTGTTGAGCTGAGAGTGGGGGGACAATGACCCTTACCCCCCCACCCCGACAGCCGCGCATGGCTCCCCCCCGCGCGTCCACCAGGAACGACACCAGGAAACTGAACACATGGATTTACAGATGATGTACAGAAGACAGGAAATTAGGATAACCAATTTGACGACACGGATGGTCGAGTGGCAAGGGTACTGCCACGCCAGTGTCCCGGGTTCGATCCCGTTTCAGGATAAACATTTGTGTGAGGAACATTAGTGTATGTCTTTAGTCTGGGTGCTTTATATGTATTCTTTGTAGGCATTTACAAATAAATAAAAAGTATATAAGTATTTTATTATTTACCCGGGCATCTAATCACGAAATAAAAATAACATTTAATTTATACAAAGGTAGGTACTTACTTTTTCCATGTCAGTTTCTTCCTATATTTTCAAAATCCAGGATGCATGTGCAAGAATTTTAGATTAATAATTTTATAGAAGGAATAACGCTTTGGAAAATTTGTACGTCTGAAATAAATTAACATAAAGTTATTTAGTTATATTGAAAAACTGATACTATTTAATAGGGGAAAAGGTGAATAAATCATTCGCACTGAAACTGCTGAACAGATTGAAGTAAAAATCAGATTACTTGCAACGATGCAGCTCGTTACTTAGAAAATAAGGAGAAAAAACCGAAAGAAATATAAATATCTATTTCGGATTCCCAATTTTGTGGATTTCACAAATTATCACACTTACTTTAAGTCTGTGAGGTAAGAAGTTTGTGAACAAAGAGAAGTAAATTGATGTTACTTATTAATGTTTGTAGAACACACCAAATATACTGGATTAATTTCGGTGGAGAACATGAACTGAAAACGTATAAAAAAATCGCGAGCAAAGTCGTGACAAAGATGATAATAACACCGACCAGTGGGTTTGGAAAGTCTGAAATTATGATGATGATCATAATGATAATGATGATGGTGATAATAGTAATAATGATGATGATAATGCTGATGGTATTATTAATGATGATACTTTTGAAACCGCTAGTAAGTAACGACTCTGACTTGGGTTGGGTGGGGTCAACGTTGTAGCAGTATCCCTCGGGAGCCTGCGCGGTGCTGTAGCGGCTGATGCTCTTCACCACCACCTCCTGCTGCGGGATATAGGGCATTCCGTTCATCGAACCTGATAATAATCAGAGAATACAAATATAAATTTTGCTGACTGACTTCAAAGCTGACATCAGGCTTTTTTTTTTTTTTATTCAATTTTTAAGGGCTTTTGAACAACATGTTCACGACAGCCCTATATAACAAACAAATATTCATCTAAATTAAAAAAACTAAAACATTAACATAAAATACAAATTCCTTGTAACAAAAAATTAAACTACTTACCTTAATATCTACAAGTTTGTACAACTGAACTTGGATAAGACAAAAAACTACTTATAGCACCAATATCAACAATATTTATTCTAAGTTCATTCAAGATCCTCTGCCTTTCAACTCGGTTCCGGTCACATTCCATCAGTACATGGTACACTAATAATAATAATAGGCTTTATAGCCTAATTTTGAATTCAAAGATCAGCAGATATCACAACGAAATAGGTGCCGACGAAATGCTAAAATCACCTATTCATGACTTGAAAATAAGATATATGTATACGTAGGTTGGTAAAGAGTGAAAACTTGCTTAGAAAAGTAAGTATCTTACTTTGTCTTTCGAAAAACTTATTGTTTCAAAATCCTGAAAATAAGAATGTATTAAAAAATCTGATGATTTTTTCTCAAGAGTCCATAACATGTACAGTACAGCAGCATTATACTATTGATTCAATTGATATCATTGATCTAATCTTTATTGAAATAGACAGTTTTTTGATAGACAATAAATTAATGAAGGAAACATCTTTTCTCAAGCCTTACGTTAATCACGTCAAGGTCACGATCGATAAAGTAACACTCACCATGAGACAATTCCATGATATTCTTATGGCTGAGCGCAGACTCAGTCCTCTCGTCTTTAGTGACGTCAATGGGCAAGGAGTCGTCTCCCAAAGACTTCATGTCATCAGCTGTAAGGTACCGGTACGGCTGGTCGTTGAGGATTGTATCTTCACCTGGAAATTAAGGTAACGTTCAGATACCTACAACCAATCTCCATTGTTAGGCATCCCCTGCAAAATTCCACCCTGCAGATCCTTAGCTTTTCTCCATATTCATGACCCTTGATAGCCACGCTTATTGCTTATATCTTCTACTTCTAGAACCACAATGCGCCTTCTGACACTGACAATTATGACACTCCTTTACTACTATCCCCACTTTCATTCTCCAAGTCCGACATGGAGGTCTCCAGCATGGTTTGCAGAACCACCACCTTGTACTTTTCTTTTTAAATCTATGTTTACCTATAATAGGCTATGCACACAGCATAAGACTGTTTTTATAAGTATCGTGTAATATCCGTTGGTAATCCAATAAACAATAATAATAAAAAGAGGCTGGGGCGATAGATAGCTAGTAGGATCTCCAACCACGCGTTCCTCAGCTCTTCTCATCCAACTTTTACCAGCCAGAATCGTTGCACTTACACCTACTCTTAGAATTGCTTCTACACTACTATCAACTCCCTCCACCTTCTTCCTCCAAGTCTGACATAAATGTCTCCAGCATGATTTCCAGGGCCATTACCTTGTACTTTTCCTAGGAAGCTAGTGCTACGGATGGCTAGCAGGATCTCCATTCACTCGTTTCTCAGCTTTTCTCATCTACTTTTAGAACTAAAATGACTTCCTGGCAGAATTTCTTCTACACTTCTATCTACTCTCCCTACCTTCTTCCTTCGAGTCCGACATGAATCCAGGACCACCACCTTGTACTTCTCTTAAGAGGCTGGGGCGATGGATAGATAATAGGATCTCCAACCACGGGTTCCTCAGCTCTTCTCATCCAACTTTTACCAGCCAGAATCGTTGCACTAACACCTACTCTTAGAACTACAATGCACCTTCAGACAGAATTGCTTCTACACTACTATCAACTCTCCCCACCTTCTTCCTCAGAGTCCGACATGAAGGTCTCCAGCATGGTTTCCGGAGCCACCACTTTGTACTTCTCCTGAGAGGCTGGAGCGATTGATGGCTCAGATACTTCCTTCAGGGTTTCCATTACAGTGACGTAGCCGAGTTTGGAAGCTATGTCAAGTGGGGTTTGTCCGTTCTGTAGAGATAATCAGAAATATATCTTTTTTTTTTTTTTTATTTATTTATCAATATAAACAATTTATTATACATTGGTTGTTTATGTTAACACTAATAAACCACTAAGGTTTGTGCAAGTGCTATGAGTTGACATTTCGAGCGTTATCTCGATAAGTAGGTAGCTAACCTAGCTAAGTGCGAGAACAGTATAGGTAGGCACACTGGAGCAATGGTAAGTACACTACACATGTTAAGTGTAAGATATAATGTTACAAAGAAAATGTTTTTTAATTTTATATTTAACGTTATTACAAGTTATAGCGTCTGTTAAGTCTTTAGGTAGGTCATTTATTAATTAATCTGATGCTGACTTCTTGATTACAACTTGATTAAAATGTTTTTAGTTTTTGGTTTTTATCGAACGTGTTATTAAGGATTTTTATTCATAATCTGCCTTCAAGAAACTCAAAGTCGGAGTGAAAAAATTTATCACCTTTCTTCTGCTAAATTGTAATAAAAAGTTATTTTTTGGAAAATTGTGTCCATGCAATCTGTTTTATTTCACTATCAGCCTTTGTATTTTTTTATTTATTATTTACTGCTTAATACGAGTATGTTGGACTTGTTCTTTTAACCATTGATTAATTCTTAAGGCATCAGAAAGTTTCCCACATTTGAACCCTTGAAAACCCGATTTATCGATTCCACAACGACAACAATAAGATTGAATCTATGGTAATTTTGATTAAAAGAGGGTGGGTGCAAGGGAACTTATCATGCATTTTTTTAGGGTCAAGTATGGGAAAGAAATATAAAAAAACATTAAAATCTGTGTTTCGGTTTGAAGGGCACTGGTAGCTAGTAAAATTTATTGGGCTTTCAAGAATGCATCAATATGTCTCAAAGTGGACGAACACTTTAGCAGTGTTGTACCAGCTAAAGTCCTGTGTAGCACTGTTCTGGTCATGAGCAGGCGTGATCTCTTACCATCAGGAGTTCGTCTAGTCCCATGTTTACATTAAAAAAAAAACTTACTGTAGTGGTAGCATTAGCATCAGCTTTGTGCTCTAGTAGGATATTGACGATGTTGATGTGGCCTTGTTGGGCTGCATGGTGCAACGCTGTGTACCTGTCACCAAAATATTTATATAAATAAATAAATAAATAAAAAAAAAAAAGAATAAAAAAAAAAAAGAGTATCATCAATATTTATGTATACTTGGCTTAGGCTTGGAGTTTACTTACTAAATGACTGACAGATAACGCAAAAGCCAAACTACTGAACGTAGAGATTTTAAAAAGGATGTGTTCATCAAGAGCTATGATACTCTACTACAGGTGTATACTAAGAAATCTCGACACACGACAGTGTGTCAAGCCACGGTCAGGCCCAGCGAACTGTAGCACTGTGTGTAAGTTTACACGAACCATTTGGAGCCACTTTTGAACTTGTCATAGCTAAAAAACTAATCAATATAAACACACCAAATTTGGTTTATGTATTGAAAGCCCGGAGTTAATAAAGTACCTCAAATTTCATAAACACAGCTAATATGGTTATTTAGATATTAACGTTCAAAAATCGTCATTTTTATCACTGATTGACTGACATATAGACGTAAAACCTAACCCACTTCCAGATGACCTAGAAAGTTCAAATTTGGCATCCAGCTAGGTAATTGTGTGTATACAAAGGAAAAAATCAGAAAACAGTAAATTTATAAGATTTGTTTTTTTTTTTCAAATTATTCGATTTTATGAGGAATATTTAGCGCCTTGCAAATTATGAGAGCAATTGCCTTGCAAATTTTTTCAGGATATTTCCATTTCCATGATGAAAGGTTGTTTTTATCGTTTTATGTACTTACTTTAATATCAATAATTTAAAAATTCGAAAAAGAGCCCAGATGAACGCAAACTAGTGGAATAATTGTCGGAAAACACCTTATCTACGCTATTTAGGTATGTAAGGTAAGTAAAAGTACAATAAGTTAAGTATAACTTATTGTACTTTTACTTACCTACATACATTTAGAGGCGATGATGGTGGTGTGTAAGTAAGGAAAATAAATAGGTAGGTAACTATTATAATTATAGTAGGTACCTAACCTATATACCTTTGAATAGTAATAAATTTATTTACAAAAAGCATTGATATCTGAACAAAACCACATATAATATGTGAAAATGGAGGAGCCACGGTTCGATGAACCGGATTATGATGTCGTTTTCCCCGAAAAAAGATTTGAGATCTACATATATGGCTAGCCAAGGTCTACGTTATAAATAAAGTAATAAGTTTTTATAAATAAATTTACGAATGTCTATAGTAGACCTTGGCAAGCCATATATGTAGATCTCAAATCTTTTTTCGGGGAAAACGACATCATAATCCGGTTCATCGTACCGTGGCTCCTCCATTTTCACATATTAGATGTGGTTTTGTTCAGATAAATTTTTATATGGTCTTATATTAACAGATGACTGTAAGTTATTAGAAATAGTCCAAAAGAAAAACATTATAACTTAATAACAAGATGAGATTGCTTACCCATGAGTAGTCTGCGCCTTGACCGAAGCGCCACCCTCGAGCAGATAGCGCACCATATTGGCCTGTCCATAGTGACTGGCGATGTGCAGCGGTGTGTACCCGCCTTTAGTGCAAATATCCACCTGCGTGAAGAACATGGCTTTAGCAATTTTGAAATACGTAGTCACGAGATGTCACCAGAGCTAATGGTTCACACGAAATGACACCAATCACATAAGACTACTCTAGATCCACTGGTTCAAATGACGGCACCAAAGGCACTGGTTCACACGAGATGACACCAGAGCTAATGGTTTACACGGAATTACTCTTAAACAAGACTACCCTAGAGTCACTGGTTTAAATAACGACACCAAAGAAATTGTTTCACACGATATGACACCAGAGCCACTGGTTCACACGGAATGACTAGAGTCGAATGACGGTTGGTTCGAATGACGACACCAATAAAAGCACTGGTTCACTAGAGACGACGCAAGAACCACTGGTTCACACGATGACACCAGTCATCGAGTTCATTCTAGATGCAGCCAGAGCCATTGGTTGTCGCAGAGGAATAAAAAGGTAAATGGTCAATGATTGGATCCTTCAGACGTGATTGGAAATAATAAAATAATAATAATAAAAAATCTTTATTGTAAAAACACATGTAACAATGTACAATTATTGTTTTACAAAAGGCGGTCTTATCGTTTAATACGATCTCTTACAGACTACCTACCTAAAACTAAAACTAACCTAACCTAATACTAAATGTAACGACTTTGCCGTTGGCCCAGCGCAGTGATTAGTATGTCAGTTGGGCATCTCCCTCCGAACTAGTCGGAGACTGTATCTCAGAGGCCGATGTCCACCTTCAACACTTGCACGGCTGTATACCATCGGCAAAGTCATTATGTTCTTGATTCGGCTATAGTACAGAGAAATTGTATGGTTTGTTTGATTATAAATAAGATTAATATTATAAGAATATTAATTGGCATAAACTGTGTAAAAATGATTAATAGCTTATCAATTTAGGATGTACAATACTAATTTCAAGACAAATAAAAAAAATGTTTTTATTTTAGCGCAATTTTTACCTGCATGAAGAACATTGCTTTAGCAACTTTGAAACACCAGTTCACGAGATGACGAGTAGCTTAAGGAACAGTACCGTCACCAAGGAAAGGTAAACGGTTAATGATTGAATGGATCATGTACCTTCAGATGTGTTTGGTATTTGCTATGGTTACTTTGTTTGTATCTTATAATAATATTAGTGTTGCTAGGGATAGATTTTATAGCATTATTTGATCGAAGTGAATGAAGTAAGGGGGTATATGAAAGGAAGTTCCCGAGGGGTTAATGTGTGAGTCATCAGATTTATTTTATTATTGAGCCTGTTTATTTAAGGGTTCCAAAAAAGGTTCTATGAGGTTAGAACCTGTGAGTAGCTTATAGATATTAAAATACTTACTAAATTTCATAACTGACAAATATTACAGACTGTTTTTTCGTGATTTCTTAGATGCTATTCATTTGTGTTCGACATCATAACTAGAAGGTTTAATTTATTTACATTTAATACTACTCCTACTAACATAAATATGTATACAGGGTGAATACTCTCGGCCGCCCTCTGAGGGGAAAATCTTAACGGCTATAGTTATGTATGACCAGGACATAATGGCTTTGTGACTGGCGCACTGTCATATAATCTTAGGAAAACAATATTCTTAAAAGTTCAAATAACGAACAAAAAGGTTTGTTCTGATCTGATTGCTTT
This sequence comes from Lobophora halterata, assembly GCA_932526365.1. Lineage (NCBI taxonomy): Eukaryota > Metazoa > Arthropoda > Insecta > Lepidoptera > Geometridae > Lobophora > Lobophora halterata. The sequence continues at coordinate 5,183,010 of OW052026.1, forward strand.
AGCTGATGTTATACTATGCTCGTACATTTTATTATGAAAACTTAAATTTTACAGTAAGTATTAACATTTTTCCATAACTACTTATATAGACATTTAGATTTTCCCCTGAGAGGGCAGGTCGAAATATTCACTCTGTAAATGACCCTGTTGGAACCCTGTTTTGTTTGGAGAAACATTTACCTCAGCACCACTCTTGACCAAAAGCTGAGCGACGGGCACCCTGTCTTCTTGAGCAGCGAGGTGCAATGCTGCCAGCCCGTTCTTAGCCTGCTGGTCTCCTGCGGCTTGATGCTCTATGAGCAGAGAGCACATCTCTGTGTGACCCTGTAGAAATAAAATAATGACCACACTGAAACCAAAAATTTTATGACCACGACATGCCTCTATACGTTGGTTCAGTTCTTTCTGGACAATAATACATGTATACTCTGTTATTGAGACTATAATTTACTTCCAAATGAGCTGGTGGTTTAATGCACATCTTTTCCTCTTCTTAGCTAAATAAATAGTTTGTTGTTTGATAGATGTGGTTCTTGAGATTTACCGAAACTTTCCTTGAAGAGTCTTCCTTTGACGAAACTGAAATAATGTAATAGTAAATATCTAGTAAAGTATTCTTCTTTATGACCTGTTATTGCGGGTTGTCAATTTATTGCAAACATACCTGTTGGGCAGCAAGGTGCAGTGGTGTGAAGCCAGCCTTCGACTCGGCGTTGGTGAGAGCTCCATACTCTAACAAAGTAGCTGCCGTCTCCATTTGGTTCTTGCGAGCCGCTATGTGTAGGGGAGTGTGACCGTTCTTGGCCACGGCCTAGTGAAGAAAAATCAGTTATAATCATCAGCATGATCATCATCATGTCAGCATTTGAACGGTCCACTTCTGGACACAGGTCTCTCTCACAAAATACCACGACGACGAGCGGTCTCAAGCCTTCTCCATCTTTTGACTTCTCACGACCGCAACAATAATGTTTGTCCAGCGTTGTTTTAATCATAACATTATTTTATTAGTAAACTAGTTGAAATCCGCAACTTTGTTTGCATTGCGAATTAACATAATTCCTTTCTTCGTACACGCAGACACTTTTAGACGAACATACTCTCAAAATTTCAAGGCTTTTCGTCCAATGGTTTATCATGTGTGTTGTCTGTCAGTCAGTCAGTCAGACATTCAGTTGCTACATCAGTTGGTCAGACAGTCCACCAGTCAGGACTATGCATCTCATATAAATTGATTGATTTTAATGACAAGTCAAAGTACAGTTCACTTACCTTAGCATCAGCCCCTTTCTCTAACAGAGTGGTTGCTACAGCTTGCTGGTCGTATTGAGCAGCAATGTGCAGCGGAGTCATTCCGTTCTTGCCGGCCTGGTCTGGCGAGGCACCGTGAGCCAGCAATAAGTTTGCCACCTGTGTCAAGAAATAAGCAATCAGCAAATCGGCTGAATGTTTTTAGTGATTAGATCCAATTTTTTGACAGGATCCTTTCAGAATCTCGCGCTGGGTTCATGTATTTACCTTAAGGTTTCCATATTTAGCAGCTAAGTGAAGTGCTGAGAACCCTTTCTTGGTTGTGGCTGTCAATGGAGCATTGTGCTCTATCAAAGCTGCTGCCACCTAAAAAATATAAAAAAGTTAGTATATTTTTTGATGGCGATAGGTACTTATCTGCTAGAAGAAGTAAATCAAGAACAGAAATATATTTTTTTATGAAAGAAAACGCATTATCTACTGGTTCGGAACTAGTTATTTTCATCTTATATCAGATGGAATCTTCTTTTTGTTGTCTAACCTAATGGATAGTGTATTTGGATTATTTATAGATCTATAAGATTGATTCAAACATGTCGTCTACACTTACGTCATGGTTGTGTTGTTTAGCAGCGATGTGAAGTGCGTTGTAATGGTCAGCAGTGATTGCTCTAACGTCTGCGCCATGTTGCAACAACAACACAGCGATGTCAACATTTCCAAGTCGAGACGCGATGTGCAGTGGTGTTTGACGCTCACGAGCTTTTGCTTCTACTGCTGCGCCATTTCTTAGAAGAATGCGGATTATGTCCGTCTGTAATACCAATTTCATGTTAGGAAGTAACAGTAGGATGTCATTTTATTGAATCTAGATCAGCTGTTGAAGTACCACGTTGGGCGCCAGGTTAGCTTAGCGCAGCTTTTTTCGTCGCAATAAATGACTAAAAATTTGACTGCAGTAATGGTTTAACAAGTAGAACGTACAAAAATGTCTGCCCCACGTTAGGGCGCCATACTCAAAATTTGCTGTTATGTCCCCATTTTGGATATTAAAAATTGAAGGTTTATTTAAAAGTGGTCTTATTAGTATAGCCACAACGTCAAGCAAAACGCCAAACTCAAAATTCTTTTGAAACCAAGTTTTGCTTGATTTTAATAGCCTTACCTGATTGGCCCTAGCAGCCAGATGCAAGGGTGTTTCGCCCCTCACAGTGGGCACGTCAGGGTTAGCCTCATGCTGAAGAAGGTAGATGACTATGTTCATACAACCCATGAACGCTGCCACGTGGAGGGGAGTCAGTCCGGATTCTGTAGTGGCTTGGATACCTGATGACGTAGAGTCAAAATTTGATGTATTCAGCTAAAACCATTCTAGAAAAAAAATGCATGGATGGTGTCGATTGCTGAATTTTGAATCTACATCAGATTGGTAATAGTCTCTTTGACAATTTAAGGGACATCAAATAGGATAGTATCAAGGACAAAGTCCCTTAAGTGTAAGTAAGTAGTGTAAGTCTAAGTTCCGTTATGTAACTATGAAGGTTACTTTATTGACTTACTAGCTCCATACTTGAGAAGAAGCTCTACCACCTTGATTCGGTTTTTCTTGCAGGCGATATGTAAAGGCGTGAATCCATTGAGTGCTCTTGCGTTGGCATCAGCATTTCTGATGGAAAAAACAAGATTTTACTCCGATCAATCGCCCAGAGGTAAAAAAAAAGTGTAAAGGCAGACAAAGAATCTTATAGTTGCTTTTTAATGTAAATAGACTTTTGTGTACCTAAACAAAATGTTTTTTTTTTTAATTCTGTATCATTTCCCTAGGGGAGACCAAAAAAGAGATAGAGGGACATATTTACGCAGCAATGCGGGACGGAGAGGATGAGGAGAGCCAGGGAAAGAGACGTGTGGAAGAATTTAGGGGCCTACGCCGTAGAGGCGACTGCTGCAGAGAAAGAGGATGGCGAAAATAGTGACGGTAAGGTGTAAACAAATCAATAAACAGTAGATAAGCAGATAGGTTAGGTAGGTAGATAGGACACACTTATGTTTAGGTAGCAGTCAAAAATAAAGGCTTTTTATTTTATTATCATATTACCTGTCCAAAAGCAGTTTAGCCACTTTAGCATGTCCGCAGTGAGCAGCCACGTGCAGTGCAGTGAGGTAATCCACAGTGACGTCATCGACTGGAGCCCTGCGGGAGAGAAGCACCCGAGCCGCGTCTGCGTGGTCGCCTTGAGCCGCCATGTGGAGGGGAGCTAGGCCGTTCTATGGGGAAATATGTTTCGATCAAACATAAAAGGACCGCTTGTTTGTTTTTTTTTTAACAAGGGATAAGACGAGCAAAGCGTTCTTTTAATGGTTAGAAATTACACCTGTCCTGTTAACAAACATCATGTTACACAGAATTTTACATCACATAACATAATCTGACGACACTGTGGCTTAGTTGGTTGTGACCCTGCCTACGAAGCTTGGTGTTCCGGGTTCGATCCCCGGCCGGGGCAAATATTAGTGACGAACACAAATGTTTGTTCTCGGGTCTTGGGTGTTGTGATGTGTTGTATGTGTCCATGCCACCTGCGACACAGGGAATCCTAGTGCAGGGGTGTGAGTGTGTGAATGTTTATGTTTATGTTTATGTTTATAAGTCAGTGCCTCGCTGCTATAGCACTCGTCCACTTTGATGATGGTCAGTCTCATAATCCAATAACTTCTATAATTTCTAACTGAAGACTGCTTCAGGTTGTTGAAGATAAGACTTTTAACTCTTACTAGTGATGAATGCAATTTCACTACGTAATGTTAGTAAGTGATGGGAGCACTTTCACTCACTGACTTTTCTAGTGATGAAAGCACTTTCACTCACCATACGATTAGTGATGGAAGCACTTTCACTCAACTTACAACCAGTGATGGGGGCACTTTCACTTACCTTACTCTTACTAGTGATGGGAGCCCCTCTATCCAACAAAGCCTCAGCCACTCTCTCGTGACCTGACCGAGCGGCGCAGTGGAGCGGGGTGAGGCCGTCACGGGTTCGGGCTTCCACGTTAGCACCGTTATCACATAGTAAGGTCACCATATTGTCCTTGCCTAGGGATAAAACATTGAGGTGAAATCAAAGGTTCTGAAAACTGCAGGAGAAACAAGGACTCTGTATTTTATTCTAGGCAAACATTTATGTGAAAATAAATGATTCAAGGGTCTCCGATGAAGTGGTTTATGCCCAAGTTACAGGAATCTCTAGAGAGTGCGTGAGGGCCTGTATAAAGGGGTAAGATTGGGTATGTGGGGGTTGAGTGTGTGAAGGGGTCAGTGTTTGAAGGTGTAAGTGAGAGGCTGTGTGATAGTTTGAGAGTTTGTGTAAGAGTTTCTTACCCCATTTAGCAGCAACATGCAAAGGGCAGATGTTATGCTTCGCAGCGCAGTTGACGTCAGCGCCTTTGGCCAGCAGAAGTCTGGCAACTGATTCATTGCCGTAGTGAGCAGCGATGTGAAGAGGAGTGAATCCAGACTTGGATGTCACGTCAGGGTTGTGTTCGTTCTGTTGAGTAAATGACAAAAACTGCTGAGTAAAAGTACTACATCTTCAACCACACCATTGCTACTTAACAGATAAAGTAGTTTAGCGCTCAAAATCTATACATATAATAAAGCAGAAGACCCCGAATTTCTGTACATATGTTTTTTTTGACGACAACGCGTTCAAACGATATTAATAAACATGCCCCAAAATTTTTATTTTTTTGATTGGAAGACTTTGTTTGTTTGTTTGTGGGTTTGTGTGTTCGTCCATCACGTAAAAACTATCGAACGGATTTAACTGAAACTTTACGATATCATAGCTACAAAGCCTGAAATGGTTATAGGCTATATAATATTACGCTAAATCTCTTCAGAGGGTAGATATAGAAGTTTAAAGTTTGTATGGAAACAGTTTTTTTTATGAGTGTATCTATCTCAAACTTTGGAATTATGTTCTTCAAAACAAATAATAAGATACGGGTTTCATCGATTTTCAAATTTAAAGTTAAAAGATGTGAGAGTACGGAATGAAGGAGTTATTGGACCTAAAGTTGAATGAGCCTGTCTCCTCAAGTATACACAATATCTCATTGAAAGTTGCATTTTTATGATTTCCGAAGATAAGTACCGCCAGGTTTTTCAGTTATCTACTAAATTCAATGTTCGAGTGCGTAAAAAGAGGGATTGAAAATGTGCAAGTATTGATTGACTTGCTTAGTACTGACATTTTGCTATTCCGTGACATTTCTTCCGCGGGTGAAAGAAACAAAATCGACAAAATAAACAACTCTTCCACGGGTGACGAAGTCGCACGCGGGTACAGCTAGTAAATTAATATAAATAGAACAAGATCGCCTTTTAACGAGCTATAAAGTGTATGTATGTAGTTTTTCTTAGACTTTCGCGATTATCACACATATTTATTTGATTGTAACGGTTATTTATCGCGCACACCTCGTTTTTGTGTCCCGACGTTTCGACTGTATTGCAACAGCCGTGGTCACGAGCTGACTGGCGTATTGGAGCTACCGTCGCGGTGAAATGAGGGAACTACCCTCATTTTGGTCGTTAAAAATGTTCGGTCGGCACACTACACTGACGACATGCGGTGTTTTAAAAGCGTTCCGCGTGCACTTAGCAATTACTGAGCTCCATGACGTTGAGAGTCTGTATCCGTCTTCACGATTGAAATTTGGAAATTGAAATTTATTTATTTCAATCGTAATTCCCGATACAATCAAATAACTATGTATGTGTGTAGTATAACAACAACAAACAGTAACATAATAATTAATGCAAAACCTTTTTTTTTGGTTTGACCGCACACGGCTAGACAGACTGTGTCCAAAGTTATAATCATTACCACATCTTCTATTCAAAACGTATAGATATCCTATTAGAGAACAGTTATACATAAATTAATGTGTTCGAATATACGAGTATCTTGCAGATAAACAGATAAAACAGATAAACATTTTATTGGTAATTATAATATTACAGGTCTATACAGTGAGTTGATTGTCTATACATATATTAAAATTAAATTAAATTAAACAAGTAAAAGTAAAATAAAATAAATAAATAAATTTGAATTACCTAAGCATTTCATTTGAATTTGAAATTAGATATTAACATTACAATATTTAGTTGTATTATATTACTGTCTTTACAAATTCATCGACATTGTAGAATGCCTTCCCGATGAGCCATGATTTTAATTTAATTTTGAATGTTGTAGAAGAAGAAGCGCTGGTAATATGCTCTGGCAGGTGGTTGTACAGTGTGGGCCCCAGGACGTGCGTGATTCTGTCCGACTTGGCGAGTCGCCGAGACGCCGTCGCGAGCTTGTCAGCTCCCCGAGTGTTGTACTGCCGTTTGTGACCGTCTCCGCGCGTCTTGAACATAGCAAGATTGTGCCTGACGTACACTACGATCTGGAATATGACGATCGAGGCCAGGGTCAGAATCCGCAGTGAGGTGAAATGGGGTCTCACCGACGTTTCCCGCGACACCTTCACGATCGCCCTCACAGCGCGCTTCTGCATCCGGAAGGCACGCTCCCTGTCGGCAGCGCGCCCCCACAGCTCTGCGCCGTACTGCAAGAGCGAATGCACGGTCGCGAAATAGCAGGTGCGGACTACGTCAGCAGAGACCACGCGCGACAACCTACTCAAGGCGTAGCATGCGCTACCAAGCCTTGCACACAACTTGTCTATGTGCGTGGCCCAAGTCAGGCCTCTGTCAATCTGGAAGCCTAGGAAAGCGGTGGACTGCATTTGTTGGATAGGCGTTGTGTTAATCGACACTGAGAGGCTCCTTACCTTTCGTCCTGAGATACAGAAATGCATGAAATGCGTTTTCTGAAGGTTCAGAACGAGTCCGTTCCACTCGAACCACTGTGCCACCTGGCGAGCCACCTCGTTCAGTCTAGTCTCGAGTTGGTCAAGTGACTGTGCGCATACTACTACAGCGACGTCATCCGCATACATAAATACTTCACCCGCCGAAACAAACTCAGGCAGGTCGTTGAGCAGTAGCGAGAAGAGAATGTTGGACACTGATGATCCTTGCGCCACGCCCATCATAGTCATCAGTGGGTCAGACTTGGTCTCTCCTCCGTCACCGACCACCACCTGAGATCTGTCCCGCAGGAGATCTGTAAACAGTAAGTGCGCCCGACCACTAACACCGTAGTGCTGAAGCTTGGAAGAGAGTACGCTGTGGTCTGCAACATCGAACGCTTTCGATAAGTCGCAGCACAGGACTGCAACTTGCCGTTTTTCCTCACAAGCCTGGAGCACCCGCCGGATGACCTCGCGCGTGAGCGAGGTAGTGGAGCAGCCGGCGCGGTACGCGTACTGCCGCTCTGACAATGCTCTCGTCTCTTCGAAGAACTGGGTGAGGCGGGCGCTTAGCCCATTCTCAAGTACTTTTGCAACAGCAGGTATTATGGACACTGGCCGGTACCCATCAACGTCATCGCGCTTGCCCTTCCCTTTGAAAAGAGGCGAGATCTTACTTAACTTAAGGACTTTTGGGTAGGTTCCAAACTCAATGCACCGGTTAAACAGATTGGCCAAGCCCCATGCTAGTTGTTCCGCGACGGAAGCAAGAAGCTCCATCGAAATGGAGTAGATATCTTTAGTAGGTTTTTTTGGAATACGAGAAGTTATTATTTGAAACACTTCTAGTGCGGTAAATCTAGTCAATCTTAATGAACGGTCAGCAGTAGGGCGTGCGGCTTCGAGCGCTTCTTGCACACGAGCGGGCGAGGCGCGCGGCGCGCCGCATGCGGAGGCCGCACTCACAAATCTTTGATTCATGGCATCGGCCGCCGACTTTCGGGACTCAAACTTCACACCCCTAGTGTCCTTAACAATTTCGGTAAAACTCGTAGTTATATAAGGCGTTTTCCCTCTCTCGGTATTTACGACGCACCATATTGCTTTACTTGAATTAACACTATTGCATATAATTTTCTCATAGTGGTGAATTTTTTGAGCTTGAACCGAATTCTCGTACTTTGTGGTAATACTATCAATAGAACCACTGATATGAGAGTCCGGGTATTTTTCATACAATTCTATTGTGTCAAATAAAAGATTTTTTGAGTCTATAAGTTCATTAGTTACCCATGAATGTTTCCGTATATTCTTGCGTTTGTATGGAAAACAAATGTCAAATCTGCTCGTAAGTATGTTAATAATAGAAGTTGCAAAGCTATCTACAGACTGAGCTCTCTGTAGTAAACCATCCCAGTCTATCGCTAACATAGCAGCTCGGTAGGCCATACGATTTGCTTGGGAGTGCTCCCTAACGAGGCGGGTGCGCGGCGGCGGCTGCACGCGCGCGCACGCGAGCTCGGCTCTAACGGCGTAGTGGTCGCTGAGTCGGGTATGAAGCGGCGCCGCTGCCACCGTCCCGCGTGGCATGTTGCTGTAAACATGGTCTAGACATGATGACGACGTACCGGCCACTCTAGTTGGAAAATCTACTTCATTATGCATATTATGCAAATTGAGTAGATCTGTCAGCTGTTTCTTAACAGAGCACACATCACCCAGCCAGTCAATATTAAAATCTCCCACAAATATACAATACTTACCACAATCATTAGCTCGTTCGAGTAGGCATTCCAAATGTGATAGGAAATCGATAGAACTAATTAAGTTAGTTCTATATATACAAAGTACTACAATATTATAATCAATAAGCTCAACAGCTGATACTTCGCAATATCTCTCCCTCGATAAGTCGGTAAATTCTAAGCGCTCTATAGCTTTTATGCCATTCCTAATAAACAGACATGAGCCTCCGTGAATAACTGTTTTTCTACAAAAACTAGATACTAAAGTGTACCCGTCTAAGCTTATACATTTTAAATTAGGTTCACTTAGCCAATGTTCAGTCAGACCAAGTACGTCACAATTTAATTCGTCCCGTAAAAGGACTTCTAATCGCTGAGTTTTTTTATCTAATGAGGCTATATTCTGGTGACATATAACTAACGATGGATCATCGTGACGTTTGTGCAGCGGCGACGGTCGCTTCTGCAGTATACTGTCGGACACCGCTGTCTGCTCCGGTGGTGAGTTCAGTGCCCCGCGGTTCACGGGGCCGAATGAGAAACCACTCGGTGAACCTTATACCTGCAGGCCACACTGATGGTTCGCATATGTTGTCGTACAAGCTCTCTGGCACACCAATGACAAAAGATGCATATCTGTCAGTCTTGATTTGTCGTTTTTCCACAACAAAGTTGTCAGATTGTTTTATTTTCTTAAGGAAGTTGCGCACATTTTCAGTTGTTGTTTCTGGTCGAAACAGCCAAGCCTGAATATATTTCAGGCGGTCAATAGATTTTATTTCATTGTCGTCCTTCCCCGCTCCTACGATAACTACTGGCCGCTTCCGTTGTTGTTTTTTCGACCGAACTAATTGGAAGCCGTCGGAGTCATCTACTTCGGTAGTAGCTTCAGCCATTTGTTTACATTTCGCAGTTGATTCTGTCTGTGAAGTTTGTGCGAGTATTGCATCCGAGCGCGAGTTATTTATTTTTATTGCAGGCGTTCGGGTAGCTTCGGCTCCCTTCGTGTCCTTATCTTGTGCGGTAGGTCTCCGCTTGCTCGACGATGCGGCTGCGCCGCCCGCCACCAATGCCGCGGAAGCTTTGAGGTGCGCCTGACCTTTGGGTCGTTCCGATGACGCGGGCACTGATGCGCTAGCCACGGGAGTGTTTTCGAGCGGTGACTTTCGGGTAGTTGCTCTCTTAGTCGTCAAATCTTGAAATTCGAGTTCACTAATTAGCTTTCCTTGGTTCATAATTATCTCGTTTTGATTTATTACTTGGCATTTTAGTGCACTCACTTCATTCACTAGCACAGTAATAGTTTTTTGCAACTCGCGTACCGCGGATTCAAGTGTTTTAATAGACATAATTGCGCATAAAACGAATAAAAATACGGAGCTATTCCGATCGTGCCCACAGCTGGGGGGGGACTTGCAAAAAACAAACACGAAAAGATAATATTGCCGAACTTACTTCGAGTAACAAGTTGGCAGCCTTCACATCGTCCTTCTTGGCCGCGATGTGCAGGGCTGGTAGACGCACCCGACCACGCGTGTCTGCTTCCAAGAGTACAGCCACCACCTTCTCATGTCCTTGCTGCATCGCCACTGCTAGGGGGGTAAACCCATCCTATGAAAAACACGATCACACTGTTATATTTCCACTATTCACTTCTACTTCTTCTTCTTCTTATCGTGTCACTAATTCTTTCAAACCAGTGTGGTGAAAGGATTTCAAGTGCGCCTTGAAGAGGCTCCTTTCGTTCACATATATTTTCGAACTTTCTATGAAATGCCCTTGCGGATAGTTACAGGAAGAGTTAGTTCCACTGTCGGATCGCGCTGAATGTGCATGAGTTAGTATAAAAAGAGGTTTTATGGTGTGGAATCATAAGAAGGAGATGTTGAAAACTACGCGAAGGGCAATCCGAGGTTGATAGAAAAGGGAAACGTTCTTTAAGATAAGTTGGAGAGAGATCTAGCTTAATGTCATAGGTCACGGGGTTCAAGATGGGACAAACATTTTCTTTCAACCCCCATAGTCTATATCAATTTACCTCAGTAGCCAAGCTCTGGTTAGCTCCATTAGCCAGCAGGAACTTGACAACGGCATCGTGATTCTCCTGGGCAGCCATGTATAGAGGGGTAAACCCATTCTGGGACTGAATGTTGACCTGGGAACAAAAAAATGGTTTAATCAATAAACAACGCTACATAGACCCGAATTAAGTATACTTTTTATTATAAAAGTAAACTAAGAAACATCTAATGGTAACGATATATACAATGATGTGTTTTCGTAAGTGGAAATAACACTCGCGACACCAACGTGGCGGCGCAAGTCGCAACACATCACTGCGTTTTCATCAAATTAAAAAAAAAAGTATTTGGTAGGTACTTATGTTAAATGTGGGTATTAATAGAGGACTATTATATTCTGTTAATGTTTAATGTAATAATGCAAAATAAGATTTCTCTATGTCTCTCTTCACTCTAGCATAACGCGTATTATATTTTGGGTGGAAGAAAAATCCATTAATTACATCACCACCAAACCATTTCGACAATAAATTAAAAGCTTTGCAAAATTTCCGGATCTTCAAAACAAACAATACTGATGAGCTGTATCCGCCCGCCCAACCGGAGCCGCTCAAACCGCTAAGTCATCAGTTCCTGTCAAATATTTAGGTATATTGATTGCCACCCAAAGTGCTCTGCATTTTCATTATTTTCCATTTGGCACCTGTTTTTGTTTTCCTCAGATTTTTTCGTATAAACAGGGTGGAAAATTCTTTATATATATTGTCAGTCAAACGAGCTTTGGATTTCATTGAACGAAAAGCCAAAAAACTCATAGGCGATGACTCTCTAGTAATGACGAAGCTCCAGAGTCTAGAACACCGTCGTAAAGTTGCCTGCCTGTCGGTGTTCTATAGATTGCATTTTGGAGAGTGTGCGCTGGAACTACATGACTTAGTTCCGCCATCACCGTTCCACCATCGGACGACCAGACGCTCGGGATTGCGCCATCCCTATATAGTGGACATACCATATATTCGCACAAAGCGCTTTGCTTCCACTTTCATTATGCGAACCGCCAAGGAATGGAATGCTCTGCCGGCGTCAGTGTTTCCCGATCACTATAATTTGGGTGTCTTCAAGGCAAGAGTGAATAAGATTATTCTAGGTAAGCGTGCTACATCGTCGACCACATCGTCACTTACCATCAGGTGAGATGGTGGTCAAACGCAAACAAAAAAAAAAAACTAACTTAGTTTTAAATAAGATACGCCAAAACACTCAGAAATTCTTTCCCCAGAAATCTTTATACTCACAAATGGCTGAAAAGGCAATGCAATTAGTCTCCCGCCTGCTAATATTGCAGGCATTTCATCTCTGAGTTCAATAACCTTCAACTTCTTCTCATTTCTTAAGTCATCATCATCAATACTGTAGGCAATTTGCAGAGTGACTTGATAGCTCATTTAATTTGCTTGTAGTCGTAAATGTTTATTGGCATTTGACTGAGCAATAATTTAATAGGGGCACCTACTTCTCGGCCATAAACGTTTAATATTTTGGTGAAAGATACCGAGAAGGAGTAGAAGGACGGTATAAGTAGGAATCGATGAGATATAGGTACCTTATAAAACATGCCTTATCACCCCATTGGACTCCATTGCACTATAAAGTCAGAGTCACAACTTTTCTCCCTACTATACCTAAAATTAAATCATTTTTAATGATTTAGTTATTAGATTGTAACGGGTATTTATCGCGCTCACTTTATATATTTTTATCCCAACGTTTCGGCTGTATTGCAACATCCATGGTCACGGGTTGACTGAGTATCTTGAGTGAGTCACAGTCAACCCGTGACCATTCAGTCAAGAGTCGGTCAAACCGTGACCACGGCTGTTGCAAAACAGTCGAAACGTCGGGACAAAAATAGATAAAGAGAGTGCGATAAACACCCCTTACAATCTAATATCTATGTATGATAATTGCGTAAAGTCTACGAAAAACTAATAATAATGATTGTTAGGAGAATACGATGATGTTGGTTTTCAGACGGCCTTATAACTCCAACACTCAAACTAGCTTGTACGTCAAAGTTTTTTTTTTATTCTGATTTCGTAGTGGAATGAATAACGCCTGACCAAAATTTAAAATTAGCGATCCATTTAAAGTTTCAGGCATGAACTGCATTAAAAGTTTTCAATATCAATGACATGGGGTGCAGTGGTAGTTGTACTGTTAGATATTCTGTGGTGGAGTTCAAAGTTCATCCACCCCTCTGAATACCACAGAGACAGGAATTCAATGGGTCGGTTACATGGCTTTATCATGGAGATTGGCTCCATTGTTATTTCATTAGAAAATGTCGAGCATTCTGAGACATTCCGTACGAGATGTAGAGCGTTTATCTCGTCTTTTAGAAATATTCGCCCATTTATTCTATGTTATATAAAAAGCTTTTTATTATTTTACCTTTGATGTCGGAAAAGAAAATGCTATAGAATAAAAGAGCATATGCCCTGCAATGGTTGGATATACCTAGATGAAAAAGTAATTGAGACGTTTACGAAGTACCTAGTAAAAATCTTTGTGACCTACACGTTCTGCTTGTTTTTTTTATATGGACGGTGGTCTAGACAGCAATTCGGAAAGTTATTTAATTCTATTGTCAAAGTAAGTACAGTCAGCTGCATAGACATGTATACACTCCCAAGCTTTCACATTTATATTACCTACATACTCTTAATTTTTCAAAGACATTCTTCTTCTGACAAGTAAGGAAGACTACGTTAATTTGAAAATGCTTGCGTGCACTTTTCTTTGCGTAATTAAGAATAATATAATTTAATATAAATGTGAAAGCTTGACAGTTTACACATGTCTGTGCAGCTGACTGTATCTCACGAATAAAGCAATGGATAGCTTTACTAATATCCTATTGAACTTTCTTGAGCCCCATTCTGAACCCTATTATCCTATTGAACTTACTTGAGCCCCATTCCGCACCCTATTGTCCTATAGAACTTACTTGAGCCCCATTCTGCACCCTATTATCCTATCTCGACACACAACAGTGTGTCAAGCCACGGTCAGGCCCAGCGAACTGGCGAGTAGCACTGTGTGTAAGTTTACACGAACCATTTGGAGCCACTTTTGACCTTGTCATAGCTAAAAAACTAATCAATATAAACACACCAAATTTGGTTTATGTATTGAAGTCCCGAAGTTAATGAAGTACCTCAAATTTCATAAACACAGCTTATACAGTTCAGATTGAACTTACTTGAGCCCCATTCTGCACCCTATTATCCTATTGAACTTACTTGAGCCCCATTCTGCACCAACAACTTCACAACGGCTTCCTGGCCAGCCAGAGACGCGATGTGAAGGGCGGTGTTCCCTTTCTTGGTTGCAGCGTCGATGGCGGCTCCGCGGTCCAGGAGTTCCCTCACCACCTCCACATGGCCGTCTTTGGACGCTAGGTGGATTGCGTTCAGGCCGTTCTGTGGGAAAAATAAGGTAGGTATTAAAACAAATAGAAACTCTTCTTGTTTTGATATGGTTAACATAAAAAACAGGATAAAACTGTTTTTCACAATCTTCTCCGCTTATGTATGCATGCTTTTTTTTGTAGTACTTAAAGATATATTATTACAGCATAAGATATAGGTAGCCGTGTTGGCCGAGTGTGTGGTGCCTCGACTTTCAATCCGAAGGTCGTAATATCGAACCCGTTCATACACCAATTATTTTACTGTTCAAAATATCTATTTGGCATTATAAACACGTGTTTAACGGTGTAGGAAAACATCGTGACATGACAACACAACCGGCATGTCATAGAACCTAAAAAGTTCGAAAACATGCGTCAAGTGCACGAAAAGAGCCTCTTAGAGGCGCACTTGAAATCCTTTCACGACACTGGTTCGAAAGAACTAGTCACACGATAAGAAGAAGACGGCATAAGATAACTACTAATCTATATTACATAATGTACAAAAGGAAACAACTTGGCCACCCATAGACCGTTTCAAACGATCTATAGGGAGCTCAACTGCTCCAACTCAATACCCGATGCGAGGATACTAGTATCCTCGCATCGGTTATCCTCGCATCGGGTATTGAGTTAGTTAGCTGCATAGCCTCATTGTGAGTTCAACAATTCATTTCAACACAGGAAGGCTTTGTCTGTGAAGTGTCCAAGTTTATTCAGCGTCGTCTTTTTACGACACGCCGAAGTTGGCGCATTTCCATATTTCTTCTTTTTCTTCCATTGCCACACGCGTGCCAAAATATTTTTTATTCAAATATTTCCACATCTATTCAATTGTAAACAAGCGTTTTGAAATTGCTATCATACGAAGATTATTGAAAACAATCGGCGATAGTGTGAAGATAATCATATTAATATTATAAAAGCGCGAAAGTTTGTAAGTATGGATGGATGGATGTTTGTTACTCTTTCACGTAAAAACTACTGAATGGATTTTAATGAAACTTTACAATAATATAGTTTTTACATCAGAATAACACATAGGCTACAATTTATAAAAATACCTGCGCAGACAAAGTCACGGGCATCAGCTAGTTTTGCATATACCTACTAGCAAGTATTCAATTAGTTTTTTTTTGAGCAAAAGCCTGCTAGCTTTTGCAACCCTACACATTTTTAGTAAGACTTCTGAAATCATGCTAACTAACATCTAAATTCGTGGCTAAATAGCGTGACACAGCGCCATATTGGGTTCAAAGCGCAAAACGCTTTGGTATGCTAAAATAACCTCAGGTAGTAAAGACATGAAACCCTTTTTGCCATAAAACTTGACATGTTGGAATTTTGCAAGCTAATGGGATAATTAGGTCACATTTTCAGAGGCGGCGCAAGGCCGGAATGTTTAATTTCATTCTAAATGTTTCACTGCAGTGAAAAACTACTGATTTAGTGCTGGTAGAGTTGTTTTAAGTTATCAAATTATTCGAAGGTTTTTAGTATTTAGTATTATTATATAGTTGGAGCAGTTGAGCTAACCTATAGATCGTTTTCAACGGTCTATGGGTGGCCCAATTGTTTCCTTTTGTAAATTTTGTGATATAGATTGTAGTAGTTAGCTTATGCTGTAATAAATATTCCTTTGTATTATTTATTATAGTATATGTATATATTATCTGAACAAAACCACATATAATATGTGAAAATGGAGGAGCCACGGTTCGATGGACCGGATTATGATGTCGTTCTACCCGAAAAAAGACTTGAGATCTACATATATGGCTTGCCAATGTCTACTATAGACATTCGTAAATTTATTTATAAAAACGTATTACTTTAATATTACGAATGTCTATAGTAGACATTGTTCAGATATCAATGCTTTTTGTAAATAAATTTATTACTATTCAAAGGTATATAGGTTAGGTACCTACAATTATTATAATAGTTACCTACCTATTTCTTTTTCTTACTTACACACCACCATCATCGCCTCTAAATGTATGTAGGTAGGTAAAAGTAAAATAAGTTAAGTACCTAACCTACCTAAATAGTAGATAAGGTGTTTTCCGACAATTTGCATTTCCACTAGCTTGTGTTCATATGTGCTCTTTTTCGAATTTATAAATTATTGATATCAAAGTAAGTACATAAAACGATAAAAACAACCTTTCATCATGGAAATGGAAATATGCTGCAAAAATTTGCAAGGCAATTGCTCTCATAATTTGCAAGGCGCTAAATTTTCCTCATAAAATCGAATAATTTGAAAAAAAACAAATCTTATAAATTTACTGTTGTCTGATTTTTTCCTTTGTATACACACAATTACCTAGCTGGATGCCAAATTTGAACTTTCTAGGTCATCTGGAAGTGGGTTAGGTTTTACGTCTATATGTCAGTCAATCAGTGATAAAAATGGAGATTTTTGACAGTTAATATCTAAATAACCGTTTAAGCTGTGTTTATGAAATTTGAGGCGCTTCATTAACTCCGGGCTTTCAATACATAAACCAAATTTGGTGTGTTTATATTGATTATTTTTTTAGCTATGACAAGGTCAAAAGTGGCTCCAAATGGTTCATGTAAACTTACAAACAGTGCTACTCGCCAGTTCGCTGGGCCTGACCGTGGCTTGACACACTGTCGTGTGTCGAGATAGTGCACGAAAGGAGCCTCTTTGAGGCGCACTTGAAATCCTTTCAACACACTGGTTTGAAATAACTAGTGACACGATAAGAAGAAGAAGCAGTATTAAATTGAATTGATAGATTTACAAATATCTGCCGTCACCCTCAGAAGAATGAAGTAAAATATGTATAATATGTACATGTACTTAGGCATATCCAAACTCTTTGGCCATACTGTACCTCAATTTGCGTCCATTAATGTTGACTTCTATCACTTTGACGGATATTATGATAAGTAAGAGTATACAAGTTCTTTGTTAGTAAGATACTCACAGCATTGCTAACGTTGATATCCACTCCCTGTTCTAAGAGACTGATGATCTTCTCAATCTGACCAGCTCGAGCAGCCCGGAGGAATGCGGTGCTGGCGTCCGCCTGTAACAAAAATATACCTTAATTGTATTGCAATAGAACTGGGATTTGTTTACACTGTTTTACGTTGTAGAAAAATAATGCTTTCGTTCTTTTCGAACACAAAACACAAATATTATATCAGAGAAACTATTAAACACAGCAAAACTCGAAAACAATCAAACGAGTAAAAAATGTTTCTAATTACTCCGCATTCCGCGCAAAATAAAAAAAAGAATACGTAGTATACCTACTTAAGTGCTATAACTATTTTCTTTAAGAATAGTCTTTACTTTATTTTTATAAAAAAATGCTAACTGGCTACTAAATTATGCATTCATCCACTCATCACACTTCACTTCCACCACTCAATAACTATTAAAAAATGTTATATCAATTTTATAAAGATTCCAAAAAATGCAATCACATAAATTCTTATATTTTCTTAGGCTCTCAGCATAGGCTTTTCTCAGTATTTTCAGTGGATCCCTAAGGATGCTGCTTATTCCAGACTTCAATAAATTTTACGATTTCAATATTTTCTCAGCCTTGTTATTATTCATCTTATGCTTTAAAACTGTGCTGGTTGATCTAGGGCGAGCGGAAATAAAATGTTTGGTATTTCTCTCGGTATGTTCATTGTTTTCTAAAGGCAGTTAAAGTTGGCAATAAAACGAAAAAAATTACAACTTCTCAACTTTCTAGATCCGTGGTTTCTCAAAGGATTTTCCCAGCGACATTGGATTTTCCGCGTAAATAAGTTTTCCAGAACAATGGACACAGATCACGTATCAAGTAAACAACTTTTCACAAGACACAATGTTTGGTAAATATTGTTAAAAACATATTATTTATACATACATATTTTCAAAGAAAAACGATGTCGTAAACATGCCAAAAAAATTCAGTGACCTACCACGATCATGTAATTGGCATTGTCAACTATATAAAATTTCCAAGTAGACGCTAGAGCGCTAATAGGAATTCTGTACTGGAATTTGAAATTCAATATCTTGCATTAGTCCTGTTTCGGTCATGGGTAAACCTGATCTCTTACCATGAAGAAAGCGCCTTGCTCGTCTCATAACTTGTCTTTGAAAAGAATATCTACAAAAAATATATTATGAAGCAATATTTCTTAAGAATTGTAAAATATAAAAATCAAACAACGCTTTTCAGGCTCTTTAATGTGAGCCTGACCTTATTTCCCTTCAGCCGTGACCCGATTCAGAAAATACAGATATTTTGGGGGGAACCAAAATAATTAAATAATAAATCGAATCTTGGCCACCATTTTTAGGCATAGGTTTTTTTCCATTACCTACTATTTGCCATTATGCCATAAAAAAAAACTTGCAAGACCACTAAGCACTCTTTACACGAACCGAACGAGAAAAAAAAGTAATATTAAAATTTGAAGGTCCTTGATGCTAAAAATCTGCATTTCAGTACTGGCTACCGTACAAAACTAGTTACATTTAAATTCTTGAGAAGTCAATTTTAAAAGAATGACCGTCACCGAATGTGCATCATTACATTTCCCTTCTTTTCACTTCCTATCCAACAAACGGTGTAGTACTACTGTACAGAAGCTTTAAGAAGAGTAGTGGAGTGGTATCTAGGTAATTTAAAAAATTGACTACTAAAAAGTTCCCTTTGAACCACCCTCTGACACAGAAAAGCAAAAGTTAAGATCGTTAGCGAAAACCCTTTTGAAGTGAACAGACGTACTGGAAACTCCTACAGAAACTTATAATATTGATCTCTTCAATCCGCCATAGAAATCTGAGTAGGTAGGTACTTTAAGAGCAATTGAGGCTCCATAGGTGGCCAGATAAATTGGTATTGCTTTGTTTCAATCCCTCCCTCATTACATCATGCTACGGGGTGAGTCAGAATTCCAATGTGAGTTTTGTGCCTAAATTGCGTTTTTTTTTTGACGTGACTACTTCTAATAAATCGATGAACGCAGGCTGCATGCACAAAAACGTTGATATCATTGTCCGGTAACGCTCATGGTCCCGTTACGCTGGTAGTCACGTTAAACTATCGTCCTTAAACCAACTTTACAAACAACATTTTTTTTTTAAACTTTCTACACTACGTATATACTAGGGCCTCCAGTACCGGTTCCTTTTTCCAGTACCGGGATTTCGGTACCGGCACACGGCCGGAACCGGGAGTACCGGGATTTTCGGTATTCCCGAAAATAATTAGTAGCCTATTATTAAGTCAAACAGAAAACTCGTCAGAAAACGATAAAATAAAGAAAAGTTGAGCGAAATAGAACGAAAAGTTATAAGTTATATTTTTATAATTTACTGCAAGCATGATTTGTAAGAAAGAAAATTCGCGTAACTAATTGAATATTGCATTAACAATACAGTCCCAATTTTTAAGTTATATATCAAGTATAAATGGCTTATAACGAAAGTTTTGAAGTGGATATTTCTTTGTTTGCAGGATTGTATAGGATTACAGTTCAAAAGTTAGTACGTCACATGCGTAACAACAATTCTAAACGAAGGTTGATTTGATTTCTGATAAAATAATAGTTTTTAATCGTACTTTATTTGTTATTAATCTTCACAAGCCAATGCTCAATGATCATGTCAATGTCAATGATCGGCCTCATAAGTATGTTAAAATAAGAAAGTGCCAATTTTATTAATTTTCTCTGTGATAAACTATCGATAAGAATATGTGTCATTTTATTTTTTTTGTCAAAGACGTAACATAAAGAAGTACCCACTTATAATTTACGGTTGTATCTTCGACACCACCCGTTGCTTTTTAACCAGTGCCACCCATAATGAAATACTCAACCAAGGCGTGAACACTCACTGTTATGCTAGATATCTATTTAGATAAACGACGCAATAATACACTATGAAACGAGCTACGCTTGGAGTTTGAGATACTTGAAGGGAACTAATGTCATTAACAAAGCTTATAAACCCGTATATCCATAGTCAGCTGGTTTTAATGAACATAAAGCACAGTCGCATTGCCGAAAACGGAATCATTATTCATTATTTCTTATTAATAGTAGGCTAATAAACTGTTGATGACAACATCGGAGAAGATGGAAAGACGAGCTAGACTCCTACTTGGAAGACTGGAAGACAGTTGCCCTTGACAGAAAAGAGTGGAAAGAAGGAAGGGAGGCCTTTGCCTTGCAGTGGGACGATTCAGCCTCATAATAAAATAATAATAAGAAATAAAAATAATACGTTCAGTGGCTTAGGTTGTGGAAAGACCGTCACGTCAGTACGGACAACACCAAAGCCCATGTCATTATTTAAATAAATGCATTGAGACGACGATACCAACAATAAGCTGATATTGCAACATTTCCTAAGTTCTGAACATCAACGGCACCTTTGAAAGTTAGTAAGATGGGCGGGTAGGATCTAGTGGGTAGAGGAGTTAATGTCTTTCCTTCTTTGTACTAACAGAATGCACTATTAAGCTATGGTTTTAAAGATTAAAACCCTAAAAAAGCTCTTATACACTAAATTTTAAGTAATCCCGAAAGTACCGAAAATCCCGGTTCTGGATTTTTCTAGTACCGGTGCTGGAGACAGCCAAGAATCCCGGGATTTCCCGGGATTTTCGGTTCCGGGATTTCCCGGTACTATGCCCTAGTATATACCCTTAGTGGTTTTGTAGGCTTCTAATTTTTAACACGTTTCATTTTGCGGCGTTCAAAAAGGTGCAGTTTGAGAATAATAAGATAGAAACTTCAAATAATATGCTCAAAACCAAATTAGTCTCATAAGAATAATTATTTGATGGTATGACTAAGGGGCATTTTCAAATTAACAGATAATAATTTGAAAATGCCCCTTGCATGCACATTTACCCTGTGCCTCTGTTATCTATAAGGACACGCGGCACGAAAATGGTAAGTGTTATTAAAAATTGAGCATGTGACATTTTACAAGTGCATGGAACTTAAAAGTAGCGCAAAAAATGGTTCGGTGGCAAATCGCTACTAACCCATCTTAACAATAATAAAAAAATCTTTATTATAAAATAAATATAACAGCGTACAATTAAAGTTTTACAAAAGGTGGCTACAGTAAAAAAAACCAAAGGATACCAGGAGGTGGCATTAAATCGCGAATATAAAATAACGGATCAAATCACTACATCCGAATTATAGAATTAGCTACACAGCTAAAATAAAGACCAAATTTTGTGCACAAAATTAAATATTCCACAATACCAATCAGGTTTATTAAATTTATTATATTGACACCTCACCATTGACCGAGTATTTTAAGAAACGGGTGATTTTTTTTGTTATTTTGGTCGAAAATAAAAGACTTCAAAAGCCGGATTGCCTAGACTTGTAATTTTTATACAGATTTACATGCCATTTACCCTATTTCCATGGAAGTTAACCAGATACAACAGTGCATGCGAGCAATTATTTCACACCCCATACAGCAGACCCCCCGCGTGGGGTCGCACCCCTCGGGGCGCATTCAGCGGTGATTTCAAAGCGGACAGCTTGTAAGTTTGTACAGGCTTTGTGTCGTGTGTAGTTTAAATAGGGAGTTGGATTCTCGGTAGTTTTTTTTTCCAAGTTTTTTTTTAGCCACTTTCTTGTGACTGTCTGATGGTCCGGGTGGAATGAATGGAAATGTCGAGCACTTCCCGATTAGCTATCCGTCTGAAACTTTCAGGTTAGCTTGCAACTTGATGACAATGCATTATAAATCCATTTAAATAAATGGAAATTCCGACCTAACCTGAAAAACACCTAAAAACCACTTTATCTCGTAAAGGAAGCGATAAGATCAAAAGCATAAAATAATGTGGCTTTTAAATTTTTAATATCCATAATGCTTGTTTTTAATTTGTAGTTTGCTCCTAACTGTAATCGACGAGCTTCTTGACTACCAAACCCCACTTGGCTCATTATACCAACGCAATTGAAGAATATAAATGTATGCTTATCCGATCCTTATAAATTTTGTCAGGTAAGTAGAGAAATTAAATCATGACTATATTACGTAACTAACCATACACAAATAAATCATTCATTCATTCATGTTACAAGCATACACACATAATACCAAGGTTATACCAGGTCCATACATAAAACATTTACATTACCTTCATTACTAAAAAAATGAACACTGAAATAACCAGGTAGTTTTGTAGGCAAAAAATCTTGAATAATAATACCAATACATTCGTATTCCAACTCATATATTTCATTACGTAATAAGTAAATACGATTGTCCCTCAATGGGGCGCCGTTGTCGTAAAAATAGTTTATCGATACACCCCACTTGTGCCAACGTTAGAGATACGTCACTGTTCTATTGATGACGTCATTCAAGGGGCTGTGATGCACTGCCTTTGTAGGGAGATGAAGATATTGACTGTAGGTATAAAATATCGAGATATTTTTCTAAATCTATGTCATCATCATGACAGCTTTTCGACGTCCACTGTTGGACATAAGTACTACTGTTGGTCTTCCATAATGCACGCCATGAAGAGCTGTCTCGAGCCTTCTTCAATTAGGAATGTTTGTGATATCTATATCAATTTTTTTTTTCTACCATAAAAATTGTGTCTACAAAAAAATGCATAAATATCTGGATTTACCAACAACTGTTTCATACGAGATAAGACTTATGCGGATGCTTAAGTATTTGAATTACCTATAACAAATGCATATTTTATTAAGTATTCATTTATCCTCAAATGTACACAATAATACTCAGGTGCCTTATCTACAGGCTGTAGATAGCTTATAATTATTTTTTTAAGTAGACTACAGCCTTTTTTTAAGTAAAGAAATGGCGAGAACTGCCCATGACCAAAAGTGATGCATATTAATTTCATCACAAATAAAAAGAATAAACATTGTTAGAGAAAACGCTATTCAATTTGAGACATAATTGTTCACTATATAAAATATCATAAATTATAATCGCTTCCATTATGTTCTACAATATTTACTAACTTACTTATTTCAATGTCTCGCAATAAATTAAATGAATTAGGGGCCCTCTGTTTCTTGTTAGCTTCATTCAATTATATCATCTCAGAGGACCCGACACTGTTCGTTAGTCGAATGAACACTTCTAACTGCTTTTATAGAGCTCTTTTTTATAGGCCAGAAAGATAATCCGAATTAGGCTGTGTAGGCAAACTGTAGTAGTTGTAGGCAAACTGTTAGCGGCCGACTGAGTGAGTCGCAAATTTGTGGCAAACTGAAATTTGAACTCTAACTGAGACAGTCGGCGCTCGTAACACTGCAAACTGCGTAAAGTGAGCGCAAAATTAGCAAACTGTGGACACTTCATTTCAAATATATGGAAGGGCGTACTCAGCCGATACGCCGCAATCTCAATCGGCCGCTAACAGTTTGCCGGCCTGGGGATACAGCCTTAGAAACATCCAAAAAAAATGTCTTTGACGAAACTGAACTTGCCTTTGGCGGAAATGTTGTGTCGGATATGTGAATAGCTTCACGTCTCCTAATTCAATTTCAAGTTAATAGGAACTATTGGGATGAAGAGAAGACGGAAATTGAACCAGAAGCTCTTGGGTAACTCATTTACCGAGTGAATATGCAAAAAATAATCTTTCGGGAATATAACGCGAAATGCTTATATTACTAATTGAATTAAATGATGATATATAACACAAGTAGTCGATTAAAAGTGTGACGAAGAAGAAGAAGAAGAAGTGACGAGAACTCCCCATGCTTGAAAAAGTGCTTTAGTTCTCGTTCACACTGAGACATTTTGATATTCAGTGAGGAAAGTCCAATAATTTTACTAGTAGCTTGTAAAGTTGTGTCAGCCTATGTTATTCAAAGTACTATACAGAACTTTTTTGGACATGGGCACGTGTGACCTCTTTTTAGGATAAAAAAGCGCCTAGCTAGTCTTGCTATTTTTTCAAAATCAATCAGAAAATCTTTCAGTTTTTAAACGACTAGATTATTGTTAGGGTAAATTCGGTGGGATCATTGTTACTAAAGATTATTTTCGAGTCGAGTCACACTTATGCCTAGATTACACGTACCGAGTACTCGGCCGAGACAGTGAAAGCTTACGTCAATCGCTTAGCCGAGCACGCCCTATGTTTATACGCACCAAGTACTCGGCCAAGAGCACTGTGTCGGCCGAGTACTCGGTACGTGTGATCTAGGCATTACACTGTTTGAGGGGTATAATGCCTAGATATGGCACGGGGAAAATTAGAGGGGTGATTTTGGGGAAAAAGAGACAGCGCTCTTTTTTCTCCAAAATCACCCCTCTATAATGTTTGTCCAGACAGGGAACAAGATAGAAGACCAACTTTTCTCATAATATTTGCGCCTCACTAACAGTAATACGAGACTGTAGTACAGTCGCCAAGACAAATGAGTCGGGGTAAACAACGCCCTCTGGACACAGACTCAGACTCTTTTGTAAACTGTCTCTACAAATGGAGTACTTGTTTTTGCTGACGCTACTTTGAGTTTGCGAGGGTTTTTGACAATGGTTCTGAAATGAGCTGAGCAATTTGCTTGTAGCTATTTTTTCTTCGTATAATGTTGACTAGGATTCTGTGAGAATAGAAACTTGCGTTGGGCGGATCAAGGTTTTACAAAAACAAAACCGACTTCAATTGGACTGTTTTAGTGACCGTAAACACCAGTGAAAAGACACAGGGAAACGAAATTTCGACGACACATTTTTTTCGTTTCATATAAGAACTAAACTAATGAAGCGATTTTGATGAAATTTCTATGGGACCAATCTGACAGTTAGAATTTCTAAGATTTTTTCTAATCGGTTTATAAACAACAAAGTTCTGAGGTAACAAACATGAAAAAAATATTCAACCGAATTGATAACCTCCTCTTTTTTGAAGTCGGTTAAAAAGGCTTGGACGTGACTGACTGATAGATAACGTAACGGCCAAACCGCTGAACGTAGAGATTTGAAACTTGGAAGATCTGTCAAGAAGTGTAGACGCATACTAAGAATGTTTTAATGAATTCGCAATGCAAACGAAGTTGCGTGCGTTAGCTAGTAACACAATAAGTAAAAAAAGTAGGTCACACCATGTCCTGGCAGCGTTGCACGGGATGTGCTCTCCTATCGATCCGCTATTTACGGATGCTGCGCGTCCGAGAAGCTTACTGTGACACACCTTGTATATTATTAGAGTTTTGTATTTTTATCATAACCTTTTTTTTGTTTTCTATTTGAGATAGACCTTCGATTGACCACAATCTCACGTCATGTTAAGGGCGCTTTCAAATTAGAGGCGTGTGGAAGCGCCACTGTGGCGTCACTGTGGCGCTTCTACGAGTTTTCATACAACATCTAGACGCGCAGTTGCAGGGCCACTATTTTGGCTTAGTGGTGCGTCTAGATATTGTACGAAAACTAGTAGAAGCGCCACAGTAGCGCTTCCTCACGCCTCTAGTTTAAAGGCGCCCTCTTCTCATCGTCTCTTAAGATGATGTGGCCGACGATAGATCTCGAAGGTCTAGAAGACACCTGTTTACTCCTTACTTGAAGAGACCAAAGGTTACTAATCCATAATCTTTAGTCATTATCGGCTTATCTAGTTCGCGCAACGGATACCAGATTCATCAATTACCTGCACTGCCAATATTTTCCGTAATCGAGAAAAATACTAAGGACCTCAAGTTACCCGAAATCAATACTTCATCAATCAATATTTACAGATTCTGCTCGCGCGCGCTCGTTTTAACAAATTCGATCTGAGTTCGAATAGCTTTGAGCTTTGTGCTAGTAAAAAGTTGGAACAAGATTTTGATTGCATTGATAAAAAAGTGTAGGTATCTGATTCTGATACAGTGTTATTTTTTGTTCAGCAGAGAGAGACAAAAACAGTGTGACTTAGTGACCGTAGGCAACACTGAAAAGTCACATGACAGGGAAGCAAAATACGCAATTTTGGTTTGATGCATAAAGATAGAAGGGGCGACAGCCGAAAGTATCCGAGATCTGTGGTTTGATGTACGGTACGTGTGATCTAGGCATTAAATGCTTCTTAAAGGTTCTTAATTAAAAGTTCTGCATATAACAAAAATACTGCATCATGACTGACATGCAAAGTTCATTATGCACCCCATGCTTAAGGGTGCATGATGAAAATACTTTCAACGGCTTTTCGACTATCTCTTTGAAAATTTGAATAAATATTTATGATGCGCAGGAGCTTCCGGGACACGCGTATACTAAATACAATGTGGGACTTGCTTACAATGGGAAACGTTCCTTGGGACAAAATTACACTCACTTTCCTGCTTTATGAATAGTTTGAAGGTAAGCATTATTTTAAGATTCAAAATTAATTTCTTTAGCGATATATTATAAAAAAACTTATTTAAAAAGTGTGAATCTGTTATCTATTCTCTAATGTAACATACCTAAGTTATACATATAGGGTGCTGATAAAAGTATCGTACAAAATCGCTTGCTTCAGGCCCTTGGTGTAAAAAAATCTATTCCTACCAACTCATTTGTATATTTTTAGTTGGTGTGGTTTTGAAATTTCCTTGATTTAGTTAAGTGTTATTTTTTTATTTATTTTTTCCCCTGTTTATTTGAAAACCACAAGTTTTCATATCATTTTACGACAGTCATTGCCCTAAGTGAAGGGTCACCCTCTTACCCTCATCGAACGAAGTTGAAATCGAGCAAAAAGTTATATCGGGCAATCGTAAATAACTATGGAAAATACTATCGGTAACAAAAGTGTTTAAAATAAAAACTATTGAAAATGGTTTGATTTTTTATCATAAGTATTTTTTGTTAATTTTTTATGTAACATGGGATGAGATGATGAGCTAAGGGCTCTCCTGATGGTAAGAGATCACGCCTGCTCATGACTATTATAGTGCTACACAAGAGTTTGATTTACATTGGACGGTGCAACACTCTCCAAAGTCTCGCAAGCTCAGTAATTTCACTAGTTTCAGTGCCCTTCAAACCGGAACACAGTCATGCTTACACATTACTGCTTTATGCAGCATTACGGCAGAATATCTGGCACCGTGTTGGTACCCATCTAAACGACATACTGCAACGCCTCCCAACGTAAAGTCATCAGAGTGAAAATAACATTTGGAAATAAATTCAATAAGTGTTTTGTTGTTGACTGTACATAGTACAAGCTTTCTCCCACCCCTGTTATTACTAAAATGAGATTGCGTTTTCTAATAGCAGTGAATTATAAAAACCTTCACGATTCGTATTATTTATTTTACCGTTAAAGTTAACAAAATGAGATTTTTCTATAGATTAATCTAATATCTTTACCTATATCTTGTAGAATAGAGAACATTTCTAATATCCATTATGAGAGATTTTAGTAGAGATCTCACAAAAAAATCTGATAACATTTACAAAACATTTGTATAATATATGTATATATGTCATTTTATATAATGATCATACTATTTTAGGAAGATGATGGGTTATTCTAAAACTATACCTACATAGGTTGTCGGTTGAAAACACGGATGAGTGTTTCATCACCTGCATTCGTTTACATTGTGAATTAATAAAATCTTCTTGATGACCACACCCTCTAAGTTTCAAGTCTCTACGTTCAGCGGTTTGGCCTGTACGTTGTCTGTCAGTCAGGTCCAAGACTTTTATTATATTGATTTTACCCCAAACATTAAATTAATCCTCGTCTATTATACATACTAGTTATAATCTAGTCTAACTATCCAGTTATTAAAAAAAAAAACAATTCAAGGAATTAACTAATAATTCGTATAAGTACAGGTACGTGACGAACGCGATTTCCATCTCTAAATCTGAATTTGTTATATACATATAAAATACCTCCTTATTTAACCCATAATTTGCACAACATTCGACATTTACCCCAATGATCGCCATGTCGCCACGGGCCGCGCCTGAAGGCTAAATTCCCATAATTGGATTAAAAAATGCCTGCGACGCGCTAATTTGTGTCACTTTTGGGCTATATCAATTTACAGTGTGTTTTATTAGACGGGTTCGCAATGAGGTCATAATTTTAGGTGTTTATGCTTCAAGGGCGCGCCATATTTGGTCAGACCGAATTTTATTTCTTTGCTAAGGTATAAGTTCTCTGGTAAATGTAAGAGTGTTAAAGACACCACACTTTAATATTTTTCCACTGACTTCAAAAGGAGAGGAGGTTCTGAATACCATGATTTTAATGTTTTTAATGTTTGCTACCTCTAAACTTTGTTGTTTGTGAACCGATTTGAAAAAAAAAATATGTTTAAGAGGGTACATTTTATACATATACATTTTATCAAAACTGGTTCAGTGGTTTAGTTTTTAAATGAAAATAACTGAAAAAATTTCATCCAAGTAACGAAATTGCGTTTTTTGCTTCCCTGTGACTATTCAGTGGTGTATACGGTGACTAAAATAGTCCAATTGAAGTTGGTTGTAGTATGTTTTATGTAAAACTTTGTTATTCATATTTTCGCTTATTGAATTTGGTTGAAGTAGCGCCTCTACCACTAATACACGTAAACAAACTTAAAAATCAAAGGTCGTCGTGAACTTGTAGAGTCAATCCACATTCCTGTAAATACCTTCGAAGCCCTACACTCCTGTGTCAAGGGCAGCTAATGTAGCGCAAATGCCCGCCCGTCCACTCAGGTAATCTTATACACCTTGTGTGATTTTTGACGTGACTACGTCTGAAATCGATGAACGCCGCCGCGCCGGCTGCATGCACGAAAATGCTGACGTCATTGTCCAGTAACGCTCATTTTCCGGTAACGCTCATTGTCCCGTTGCGCTAGTAGTCATGTGAAACTATCATCCGTAAACCAACTTTACAGACAACCAATTTTTTTATAATGATTCACTCAACGCCTTCTAACCCCAAACTATGCAGAGCTAGTACTATGGAAATACGAAAGCTGATAGAATACTTATGTATGTTATATAGAAAACACCTAGACACAAGGCAAACACCGATGTTCATTACACAAATGTCCTAAAGGGAAAATCAAACCCACTGCCACTTGTCCACCCGTGTCGTCATTCATTACACTGTTCATGGGACCTCGACATAGAGGGAACATAGAAGATCTATATCATCAAACTTTTTGACAAATGTTTTCTTATCCGTACAGAGAAGTCAAAAGCTTGTTTAAAAAAAAACATAATTATTATTACCTTTCTGTAAAGGCTTTGCTTCTATACGAGTACGATTGTCAAAAAGTTCCACTTGATTGGTAATTAACAATTACTTGTTTAACAAGTATTATTACCCTTGCTATACAAAAAGGCAATGCAGCCAGTATCCTGGGCA
Source organism: Lobophora halterata (assembly GCA_932526365.1). Classification (NCBI taxonomy): domain Eukaryota; kingdom Metazoa; phylum Arthropoda; class Insecta; order Lepidoptera; family Geometridae; genus Lobophora; species Lobophora halterata. The sequence continues at coordinate 5,212,737 of OW052026.1, forward strand.
CGCTGCCATCGGGTATTGAGTTGGAGCAGTTGAGCTACTTATAGATCGTTTGCAACGGTCTATGGGTGGCCCAATTGTTTCCTTTTGTAAATTTTGTAATATAGATTGTAGTAGTTAGCTTATGCTGTAATAAATATACAATTACTCGTTCTTACATTGAACTTTGATGCTCTGATGAGTCGAGAAAAGCTTACGTATACTATTCTTATATCTCATAGAGAGATGAGTTTGTCCTTGTATGAATCATGGATCAATTTACAAAAAGTTCTTCATCCTGATTGACTGAGTGACTGAGAGACAACGTACAGGCCAACCACGGAACGTAGATACTTGAAAATTGAAGGATGTGTTCGTGTAGAGCTGAAAGTGAGTACTGAGGAATATTTTTTTAAATACGCAGCGCAAACGAATTTGCGGGCGTCAGCTAGTAAATATCCTTTAAAATATCCTTTCGACGATGCCATATTCTTTACTTCCGGTGACCAGTCAAAGTTGATTTTGACTGGTTAACGGAAGTGCAATTCAGTGTAACACGACCATTCCGTTATGTGCCGGTCCTCTTGAAAATTTTAGATAGACGGAGCCGGGAAAACGGGAGGGATAGAACCTCATTGCACACAAGCACAAAATGTACCTGAATAGCAATTCTATCAAGATTTCCTATCTCACTCGGATGTCAAATGTTTGCTGATATTGATTGAGGTTCACTGAAGGTTGCATCCGGGCTGAGTCTTATTCATAGAAACCGTTATAGTACCTACCAGAATACTAATAATTTAATTATAAGATAGGGAAGTTGACGGCTGCAACTTCGTTTGCGTTGCGATTTTCCAAAATTCCTTTCTTTCAGCACATCCTCCAAGTTTCAAGTCTCTACGTCTATCGGTTTACGCTGTTTTATGTATGTCTGTCAGTCAGTAAGTCAGGACTAAACCTTCTATATTATATTATTTCCTGAGTAGGTATCTGCTTAGTTAAAGAACTTTTAATAGTATTTTCGTGTCTTCAAACATAAATGTCTTTAGCCTTGAACCAAGCATCTTAACAAAGCAACAGTTACTGTTCATCACCTCTTCAATAAATCATTCCAGAAACCACTTTTATAAAATCCTAGTTATGTAAGTGTCTAAATCGGGAAGGGCAATGTCCTTGACACGGCTGTAAAAACGCGAGCGCCTACCGTTTCAATGCGGCAAAACCACGCTGCGACTTATTGCTAAGTTTCTTTACCTGGGTAGGCGTCGCAGTCTCGGTTGTCATCTCGACCTCGGCTATGGGCACGCTACTCCTCCTCCTGTTCTTCTGACATGAACAACAGCTTCCGAACTTAGTCAGTTTAACCCGGTACAAAAGCTACATACACTTTATCGATTTTACTGTCCTTGCTCTACACTGTCCAGGAATAAGTTCTTACCAACATAGTTAAACGAAAGTTCTATCGAAATTGGATTCGAACGTCTAGAATTATTACGAATCGCACGAACCGCGGTCCGCCATTTTCCTTCGTTTCCGTGAATAGTCCTTTAAGCACTTTTTTTTTTCGGTACTAATCTATAATTTAAAACACCCAAGCGATTGAAGCGGAAGCGATACACAAGCGATGCGCGATAAAAAAAACGTTTATTTTACAGTATTTACGAGTAAAATACAGAATTTCCTTAGTTGTTGCGTTTGTGGTTTACCCTCGGGGGTGTAGAAGAATTTTGCCGGCTCTGGCTAGACGACAAGTGAATTGGGTGGGGTGGTGATTTGAGGCAGCGCATGCGCGTAGATGTATGTGTGTGTGCATGATTTGCGTGCACGATCGCTGGTTTACCGTGACCCCTCGCCACCCTTACTGTCGTGTACTGATCGTTGGTTAAGGGGTGGGTTTTCTAGGTAACGGGGGTCAATGGAGACTGGTTTAGTTGGTTATATTAATGCAATCGATAATGTAGGACGCGCGAGGAAATGTCAGACACGCCGGGGCCTGCGAAGAATGCTTGATACGGAGTCACACAAAGGCGTTTGTAAAGAATTGATGGACAGACAAGCGAACTAACATTTTGCATATTTTTCGACTGCGTCACTAAACTGATATTGTATCTCACAACGTCCCTTTTGGGTGTGTAAAAAACAGAGACACCAGAGCCAGCCACTCGCTTATTCAAGAAGGAAGGAAAGATAGCATATATGATTATAATAATACCTACTATGCTACCTGCTAATCTTAGCGATTAGATTATAAGGGCACTGTAACTTGTGAAATTACTGAGATTTCGAAACTCTAATCCTATCAATATGTGAATAAATCTCCTGTGTAGCACTGTTCTGGTCCTGGTCCTTACCACATTTAAACAGTTTTTCGAGTCATCATGAAAATGCCAGATGTCTCTACACGTGTCAATCAATGGTTCCGCATTCAGCGTTAAATATAACCGCATGAACTCAAAAGTTCAGTATTATACCTACGAATTTATCACAGATATTACATTCTTTCCAGAGGACACCAAGATTGACAGTAGGAAAGAAAGACGGAGGCTAAAACAGGACAAAAAAAAATCAGATACCCTGTCAAAAATAAAATGTGTACTTTTATGTAAAAATGAAATTTGCTGTGCCCAACAGGGTATAAGTATAGTATACCATAGCCCTAAGGTGTAAGTGTACATATTTATCTGCAATAAATTACTGAATTACTGAAATACCTCCATTTTTAATTTTTTTTTGTATCGTTTTACGTTGGTGTTTTATCAACATTGAAAAAACCTAGTACCTAATTTTTAGGTTTTGAGTTATTCGAAATTTGGTATCGGACCAAAATGTACTAGAAGTAAGCTAATTTAGATCCCTTTTTTGGGCGTGTTTGCAATGTTCCTACTACGATATGATTCTAAACTGTAGTACTTTATACCTATTATTTATTCACTATTTTATTTAGTAGAAATCCATAAATTACTGTAACGGCCCTAGAGGAATTCATAAATGAGTCTTTATTTCATAGGCAGAAAACGGGTTAAATGAATTGAGTCGTAAAAATAAAATATTCCGCTGAATGAGAATTCGTGGAACATAAAAAGTTAAAAAATATATCAGTGAAATGTTGAGTTTATATTCCAATTGACGTCTATGTCTACGTCTACTAGTTGACACCCGCAATTTCGTTTGCGTTGCGAATCGAAACAACAAATTTCCTTTCAATAATAGTAAATACACTTAGCTTTATTTAATTTCAGCTAATCACTCGCACATGCTTATTATCATTTCTTGTATCGCATTTGAAATGTCATTACCCCTCTTTACATTCTAACTTTATGTACTAATCGTAGTTTTTTTTTTTTTCTTTCGAAGAACCTAAGTTCTTCGGTTTTGGCTTCACATCAAAGGTATATAGCCAGTGTCAAGTAATTGGAGAGATTATTTTGTCATAAGTCAGAGTCGCTAAGTCAAGTCATGCCCCTGTAAAGTAGTGGTGGTTGCGACTTTACTAGAGGCTTCTATGGAGTTTTGGAGGCAACACGAAAAGTCACGTTTTACAGCATTACACTATTCACCAACACTCATACACGTTCACGAGCACTTAATGGATAAAAAACCACCGTTTTTACACTTAAACACTCAATGTTATACAAGTTTTGTCAATTAATTTAATGCCGCCAATACGCCATTTTTCATGTTCCCGCCAAAACCCCCTTATCGTAGTTGTTGGGTGTTGACGTGGTGTTGACATAAATGAAGTTTCTCATCTTATACAATATTTTATTTTATTTCCTTTCTAATTACGGGCCAACACATTTTGACAAACATACCCACAAAATTTCAAGTCTCTACGTCCAGTGGTATAACTTGTGCGTTGTCTGTCAGTCAGGAATAAGCATTTTATATACAAGGTGAATTTTTCAATTGGGTTTGGATCAACGGGGTCATTATTTTTTACAATTTTTTTTTCAATACTTCTCAGGTTTCCTAAGGAAAAAATACCTCTGGACAATGGTTTTCTAAAAAAAATTCCCTTTCCATTAGTTTGCCATTAAACATAATGTTCGAGAATTTGATCCAAAAAAGAGACACTCCATGATAGCATACATGGATATACAGAGTGTGATTTTATTTTCAAAATTAAATTCCCGTTTAGAGAAAGTTTTTCAAAAGGCTAGAGAGAAAGCCTCGAATGTTCATCGAGTGTTTTTTGATATTCTACATAAATAAGGATTTGACCATCCAAATCCGGTGAATTTATCCTGTACCTATATTGGTTGATGATGAATAAATTAATTAATTGTTAATAATAAACTCGTTGCTCAGTAAGTAAGTAGTAATTAAGTTTCGTAGTTCAGTTTTTAAATTAATCTACAACTACTTGCCATAAGTAATTACCTACCATAATGTACCAAATCTTTTGCTCACTTCTGAACAGTGATTAATTATGATTTTTGGTAGAGCAAAAGCTCTACTTTTTTTCTTAACCAATTTTTCTCGATTATCCATAGCCTGTTCTTGCGTTATCTTTATAATTATGCAAGCTTTCCTTATCAGGAAATCTAGGGCTTCCAAATTCCAGCGCAGATCTCCAACATCTGCTCAGCGTTATCGTACGATCACAGCATCCCTACTTCAGTGCATCCAGTTTTAAATTTAGCCAGTACAAATCGCGAGCCGACAGACTTCGTACGAACCACGATGATGTTTACATTATCACCCGTAAACCGGTGTTTTTCATCAACGCGTTATTTTCACGTAAAATCTGGTTGAATGTTGCGAGCTGTTGTTGCGTGTGGTTGCGGTTAGAAAAGAAAAGATTGTCACTTTTCCCGCGATTAGTGGTTGGTTTGAAATTCGAAGTTGCGTTCCGTTTCATGGTTTATTTTGTTGTAGATCTTTGTGCAGTGATATTGTGGATTGTGTTTTGTTCTAAAATTGAGTTCATCGGAAGAAGTGTTACGATTCAGGTACGTAAACTTAACGTCCATTTATCTTTGTAACGAAAAGTTTATTGGCCATAATTTTACTATAAAACTTTAAGTTTAATTTTCATTATTAGGTACCTATTGGATAATAATATGGATATAGAAATTATTTGAAACATGAAACGTAAATACCTAATATTCTTGATTAAAGAACCTATGTACATTTAAAAAAAGTGTTTATGATCGAAAAAACAATTTGTAGTTTATAATATTCTGTCGAATATTAAACAAATCACACATCGAACGCAATTTCCTCAAAGCAAATGGCAATCAAAAAGCAATAAATGAGACATAACGAGATGTAAAGTTTAATTATATCGCGATCCCTGCCAGATGGGTCACGGGTGGATCGAAACGGATCGAAGTTATGAAACTTTGTTGCACGCTGTCGATGAGATACCTATATTTTAATTTATAAATTTATTCAGATTTTATTTATTTATTGATGTGTAACATGTTTTCTCTCTATTCTCTAAATTTGTGGCAGTGATTTCGTGAAATGCAACGGAAGTGTGTGACAGGCAGATAGTTGTCAGATGGCACCGACCTCAGAAAAATGAGGTATATAGAATTCTCCCTTATTTTAATAAGAATCAGATGTTAATAGAGATTACACAACAACTACATCTAACAATAACAAACAGAATATAAAAACCAAATATCCTGATATCACAAAACTAGTTCTGGGCTTTCACAGACCAGTCTAATCCACCGAGGCCAATGTGATGTATTGTTTACATTATACATACTTCCACTCCGAGGGCCTCGTGATAAGAGATTAAGGGGAATCCTCAAATCCGAATTCCATACAAAATGTTTCGGACAAATACTCAAAAAGTACGCCGTATTATAGTAATTTCTTCACACTATTCGTTTCGTACATGATTTTTGATTTCGTCAACAAGAAAAGTGAAAGGTTTCATACTTTAATTTAGATTTTATACGTGTTTTAAAATTAACCCTACTAACTTAAAACACGTATAAAATCTAAATTAAAGTATGAAACCTTACATTGTTTTTGTTGACGAAATCGAAAAACATGGACGAAACGAATAGTGTGAAGAAATTACTAAAATACGGCGTACTTTTTGAGTATTTGTCCGAAACATTTTGAATGGAATTCGGATTTAAGGATTAGCCTTAACTACTTAGTTCAACAAAAAAACGCAAGTCTGTGTTGCAGGATTCCTAAATCTATTGGCAGAAAATATTCATTCTAACAAAGAGTATCAATCAGAGCAGAAAAATAAAGAAATAAGTGCAAGGCAAAATAGACTACCTTTTTTCTTACGTATTGCTTTATAATGTTTTGTCCAAGATAGAGGCGAGTAACAACAGAGGCGATGATAAAGTAGAGTTCAGAATGCAATCGATTTTCTTCAAAATAAATTCGTAATAGCACGAATCGTAGAAAATCAATACAAACAGACGAATTTATTAACATTCCAATGTAACCGCGTCTTGTCTAGGGCTATGGTTATTCCTAGCGCCCTTGACATGCAAAGTTGCGACAGAATCGCTTTGTAACTGGCAGGTGGTACTGGTATGGTCTTTAAATCTGGAATGTTGTGTTTTCAATGAAGAGTCAATCTAAAAAGTTGGAGACTAAAGGAGATTAAAAGATTAAGGGAAATCCTCAAATCCGAATTCCATACAAAAATATACATGTTTTAAAATTAACCCTACTAATTTAAAAACACGTATAAAATCTACATTAAAGTATAAAACCTTTCACTTTTTTTGTTGACGAAATCAAAAAACAAGGACGAAACGAATAGTGTGAAGAAATTACTATAATACGGCGTTTCGGATTTGAGGATTAGCCTTAAGAGGATTTAAGAAAATGTCAGAAATGACAGCGGCCGAATTGCAAGACAGTGATAGCGCAATTAGACACCTTACCACGAGGGAAGAGGTTAGATATAGGTTTTTGTCGCTCAAGAGTAACTGACGTAAGCGACAAAAATGATAAAACATTGTATTGCTTGAAAAGTATTGAATTTATGAAAAAAAAACCTTTTACCTATAACTAAGTTTTTTGATTACTCACTCAATAGTATAAAAAATAACCGTGAATATTCTCTAAATTCGGAGGATGGATGTAAAACAGATTTTTTGAGGGCCGATTTCCAAAAATAAATCTATCGAGAAAAGTTTAACTAATCGTGTTTCTGTCTCAAATTTATTCAGATTATATCCTCAAGTACCTATGTAATGTAATTACTGTTTTAACATCAAGTTTGTTTTTTACCCTTACTGAGTATGAATGTAACGCAGCGACTTCAAATATTAGCAACTCGATCGTATGTTGTATTTTGACGAATCATGTTATAACTTAAGCTCGTTTTGAAACAGAAAAGTAACCCTTCTAATTTGCGTGAATTTTACCTAATATTATATGACAAAGAATTTTCGTATTAAAAAACTACATCGTAAAAAAAAACTACATCGTAAAAAAAAACAAAATATTGAAGAGTCATTTTTTTCTTAATTGTCGGGGGTTGTGAGAGCTTTTTGGCGAATTTTAGACGTAATCTTTTTAAAGCTACTCGTATGTAATAATGCATTTAATTACGATTATAATAATGATTTATTTTATTCTATTCAGTTTGTTTTTTAGTCAAATAAAAAAATGAATTGAATTGAATGTATGTGAGTCTTATAAACAAGCTCATAGTCTATGCTCTGATCCGTTTATAACATCCTGTCCATTTCTATATTTGACAAATATTATCCCTTGTTGACGTGATTATTAATCACTTTCGAATCATCCTTGGTTGACGAAATACAATACTCGTACATAGGTAGGTACTTACAACAAGGTCGGTATCTAAAGAATCCCAATGGTGTTTAACTAGAACTTGGCCTATTTTTGCTTCGTAGAAATAAACAAACGTGTGGAAGTATTTACTGTTTATATTTAAATAAGAGGCGGCATCTGTTTGTGAGTTTCATCTACGATACTGATATACAAATTAATATACCTATGTACTTAGGTACTCAAATAATATCCTAGTCCTTAAGGAGTACAGTCAGCTGCTCACTCTCAAGCTTTCACATTTATATTATACTCTTAATTTTGCAAAGACATTCTTCTTCTGACAATCATTTTGACACGAAAAAGGACTACATTCATTTGAAAATGCTTGCGTGAACTAGTCTTTGCAAAAATAAGAGTAATGTAAATGTGAAAGCTTGCGAGTGTTTACATATTGTTGCAGCTGACTGTACCTATAAGTCATAATATATATATCCTAGGCCAATTTAGTCCATTGCTTTTCAGGCCGCTAATATTCGTGATTAGAGTCGACATGTTGTTTATGAAATTTCGGTTTTTTGGCGTCTGAAAAACGCCCGTTAGTTATTTATTTTCCATTTCCTGTTTATTCAAAACGCTGCGGAAAATTATATCGTATCGAAGTTTTTATATCGCCAACGGATAGTTAACGAAACCTAAATTAACAGTTTTAAAATAGATTTGACATTTTGAGATTGAATTTATAGGCGAGGGAATTATTTTATTTCTTAGTTTACGGTGGGTCGAGCGCCAGTAGACATTTGCTGGACAAAATACTTTGGGAAAAGGCGCCATTTTGAATTTTACATTAAAAAAGTTTTGAACGTGCCCTACTCTAGCGTTTTCAAAATAGCTCTCAAGATTTACGACTCTATAATAAGAGAAAATATATCAAAATGTCAGTATTTACGCAGGTAAGCTTTTTTTTTAATTTTTTCATCGCCATTACGATGATCTATTAAATGCGTGGTCCTCATCTTGCCGTATAAATTTATCTAGCATTTTGTCACATTATTTGAACAAAAGTAGGTACATATTATTTAATATTTATTAATTAATGGTTCACTTAGTAGCAATAAGATTGCCTGTACTATTTTTTTGTAATGCTTCCTCCTTTAGGTTATTGTTTTTATCTTATGGTGTACCTAAAATAAAGCAATTTAATTAATTAATTCAAAAAATAATTAATTTTTATAAAAAAACATGAATAAACATGAAAGTTTTTAAATAATTTATTAAATTGGGTTAGATTTAATTTATATATTTTATTTGACAAGCAGAATACAATCAACTTAAAAATAAACTTACTTTGGCACAATATTTGTTTTAAACTAGATTCGTATTCCAATAAGTGAACATGACAAGATTAAAAAGTGTTGCAAGTATTAAAACTAAAATTTCCTACGCTACTACTTATGCTAGATGGCAGGTCCATGATTGGAACTTGTATCTAACCTAGCATCTAACATAATTTTCTGTCCAAGCATGTACTTATACAGCTAGCTATAAAGCGGTAGTAAAATTTTGATCGCATCTAGTAATTTAGCGACCATAGAATGATCATAGCACTTTGTAAACGATACCCATAATATTGCCATAAGTGTCAGTCTAGTTGTGGTTAGATAGTTCAGTAGTTTTGACATGCGTGAGCCGCAAGTAACTTTCCTAGAACAATATTACAGTACTAGGATCATTGAGTTTAGATTCAACTCAATGACTAGGATACAGGCTTAAAGAACCTGGGTATGTAATAATATTATTTTCACACCATCTGCTCGACAATGTCCAATTACATATTATGCTATCATCAAGGTAAAGCAAAGCATTACCTACCTAGGGAGGTAATGTTGTATGAAACTCCCAAGGGTTGTAATGTGATTTGAATTTGGAACGTCAAATTCATGTGGAAACTCGTGGAAAACTCTAAGTAAAAGAACGCCCATATGACACTGTAAAAAGGTTTGTTCGAAAATCGAACTGGCCACTCATAAAAAAAGAAAAAAGGCGCGACTGCAAAGATTGTGAAACAAAAGACGGTGCATGTTCGCTGCTAGAGCCCTGGCTTTTTATTGCCTCGCAGAAGGTGTGAAAAGTAGAGTATGCTCCTCTGGGATAAAGCCTGTCTTCGTCTTGGGTAGCTTGAACCCCTCGCGTCACTCAGGACTACATAACTCCGTCGCTTCGCTCAGGAGTTAACTGAGCCCCTCGTTAGCTCAGGGTTCAATATGCCACCCGCGACATAAGACACTGCTTTATCCCCTTAGTGCATAATCTACTATTATTCTTTGACCTGGGTTCCATACTGCCATGTCAAAACAAAGTAATAGATGAAGAATAGCCGGCAACAAGTGCTTCTAATCTCTAAATAAGCTCCTCCGCTCGAAATGTCATATCTATAAGACCATTATCCGCCCATTTGTCACCTTCGGATGCGAGACATGGTCACTAACGGTGAGAGAACAAAAGAAACTCGCCATGTTGGCTAGGAAAGTGCTAAAAGTCAGAAGGAGCAGAAGAGACCGCGAGGGAGGCCAAAGAAGAGATGGTGCGAATGCATCGATGAAGATCTCAAGGGCATAGGAAAGTTTACTACCTGGAGAAGGATGGCTAAAGTTCGCAGCTAGTGGCAGTCCATTGTAGAAGTGGCCAGAACCAACAAAGGGTTGTAGCGCCGAAAAATGTTAAGTAACATAACATAACATAACATAACATAACATAACATTCACACACTCACACCCCTGCACTAGGATTCCCTGTGTCGCAGGTGGCATGGACACATACAAGACATCACAACATCCAAGACCCGAGAACAAACATTTGTGTTCGTCACAAATATTTGCCCCGGCCGGGGATCGAACCCGGAACACCAAGCTTCGTAGGCAGGGTCACTACCAACTAAGCCACGGTGTCGTCACATATAAGGTAAGGATACAGGCTCTGTCCTCTTGCGGGAAACTCTCTGGTAAATAAACAATATAGGATGATTATCTAGATATCATATTGAAACCAATCTCAGGTTTTGGTCAGCAGACGCCAGCCCCAAGTATCATTTTTAACCAAACGATTTGAACAATGACTCGTAAAACTTTTACCGCCTGAATTTGGCGCACGTTCAAACGGATACAGTGAATCTTTTTATGAAATAATTATCAGTTTTATGGTAAACACCAATATTAATGTAACACTGACCTGTATCTTCAAGTCCCTTGAGTGCAAAATAACATGTTTGCTCAAACGAATGTTTAAAAATAAAGTGGAGCTTTAAAGTAATTTTCCTTTTGAATGATTTCAAATTATATGTTAACCAGTAGGTGTCAGTAGTTCTGTTTGCATGTTAATGAACACAAAGTCCTTTTTAAGGCCTAGAATCCCACGCGCCGCTATCTCCCTCCCACATTTGTACATTTTTGAAGATATAAATTGACTGAGTATAAATGTCTAAAAAGTTGAGCGGTGAAATTGTTACTAAAACCTTATTTTAGTATATATTTTGTTTGATATGTTTAGCAAAAGCGAAGGAAATAGGGAATAACAGGCTGAAGTAAAAATTCACCTCTCTACTTTTTTAAAATTTATACTCATCAATTTATATCAGCTTCAAAAATGTACAAATTGCGAGCGAGATAACGGCACGCGGGATACTGGGCCTTGAGTTAGCTTTCCAATGTAAATGTGAACGCTACCCAAACTCCACCTAATTTGATTCAGAAGTTTTGCAAGTTAAGAATCATCTATAGAAACATCCATTTTCACAAATTTTTGCATTTATAAGTTGGTGAGAACACTACGTATGATGAATTATGATGTGTCATAAATAAGTATTTTGATAATTGCCCAAGTCACGGAGGAACAAAGTACCCAAGTTGATTTACGCAAATCCGCCCAGTTACAAGAAATGAACGTAGATTTTATTCAAACTTATTTAAAATTCAGAATGTGAATTTCTCGATTAGCGCAGTTATATTTATGTTTTAATGTAAACACTGTTTACATCTAGGTACATTTGATATCATTTGCTCGTAAATCCACGGCTTACTGCTGAAATGACTTTTATATTCTGTTTGCTGGATTTTCAGCCAAAAATCAACCTTAACTTTTTTCATGTTTATTTCGATTAAACCCAGATGTTTTGGAAACATTTTCTTTCTCTTCAAGTTCCAAGTCCCATGGTTAAAGTAAACTATAAGTATTATTAGTCATTTGTACACCAAGGGCCTGAAGCAAGCCATTTTATACAAGACTTCAGCCTGAGCCGAAAGCGAGGTCGGATTACATTAATTATGTTTACGTATCTACATAATGTATTTAAAAAAAAGTATTTATGTCATCATAGTACAAGCTTGCTTAGTTTGGCTTTGTGCAAAATGTCCATTTATGATATTATTATTATTATACGTAGAAGATCTATATTATGTCCCATTTACGTAATATAATGAGATGCATGCCGCACTTGGCACGTTGCGAAATTATAAGGATAGTCACGTTTCGCACGATAACCACATTATCCGCATTTTCAACCGACTTCGATAAAAGGAGGAGGTTCTCAATTCAGCTATACTTTTTTGACGTGAGACGTTTTAAAATCACTTTGATACTTACGAGTAACATGACAGAAAGTTAAAACGTGACGTAGCATAACGAATTGAATCAGACCGTAATGATTTGTCTATATTGTCTTACCTTAATAACTTAAAAACTATTAGTCGTAGAAACATAATTCTAGTGTCATTATTTAGCTTATAATAGCCAGCTCACTGTTATGCTATTTCGTTGGGTTGGGGCGAACGGTGTGGCAGGGGTAGAGCACCGCGCAGAATCACCGAAACCTGCGCTTACGTTCCCAGGCATTTATGGACGAACGTGAAAATGTGGGCCGAGGCACACATACCACATGTCCATCAAGGTCTGGCTTGAATAGTACTTTTCTCAATAGTAATAAAATAAAATAAAATAAAAAAAGCTTTTATTTCCTTTTAATTACTTATTACAAATAACATAAGGATTATATTTATTATGTGTAGGGACCGCCTATGGCGGTGAAAGTCTCCTCCAGGGTTTTCCATTTTTGCCTGTCTCTAGCTGTTCTAGACCATAGTTTTCCAGCCACCTTTACTATGTCGTCGCTCCAGCGGGTAGCTGGTCTTCCTCTTCTCCGCTTCGTGTCGCGGGGAGTCCAGTTAGTAATAATTTAGTAAAAATCTCAATAGTATTGTATATAAATATGTATTACACTAAAAGTCGTCGTGAAACAGCGAGTGCTGACGACTTGTTCCACGTTAAATTAACAGCTGGGGCGGCATTCGGTTTTTTTCTTACACAACGCCGTAAAAACGATTTCTCAGCGTAGAGGGTCTACGCCAAGGCCCGGTGTACATTGCTGCTACGCCGTAGCTTTATCAGTATTTTTTTAACAAAAAACCTATGACAGAATAGAATTAAAGTTGTTCCTAGTTTGTCTTGAAGAAGCTCTGCACTCAGTTCAGTTTAATCGGATATCCAGCGAACTCAAGTGACGATAAACTTAGGTCATCTTGTTTAGTAACAATATATCCAATATTTAATTCTAAAGACTTCTTTTTACCCGACTGTCAAGGAAGGTTTATGTTTTTCGAGCGTATCTTGTATGTGTGTAGGTATGTAAATTTTTATGGTACCTCGTATCTTCCAGACGGCGGTATCGTAAGATTCATCTCAAAAACCCAAGTGTCATTAAATAGGTTAAAAAGAATAAAATGGCGGATTTGTTTTACCAAACATATCGAGTAGGGTATCAAAATGAAGGAAATTAAGAGAAGATTACAAACATTATATCAAAGTCAACAAGTTTAAATTATATTTGGAATAATGAATTGGCAATCAATCTATAATAACTTACCAGTCGATTTTTCAGTTTTTATAAACATGAGCTTGTTTGAGTATAGGACGATATCAAATTCAGATCAGTAAATAAGTAGACTTCACACTCTGCACAGCCGATCTGACTAGAATAGAACGGTCGCGCGTGACCTGTCGACGCGACCGCCGCGTACATTCAGTTGGTATTTAATTTAGTTAAAATTTAACTATAAGTAAATTTTAACTCGTACCCACCATGTACGTTCCCACCATGTACGTTCCCACCATTAACAGGGAAAGCATTACTTATTTGTCGACACCGTGGCTTAGTTGGTAGTGACCCTGCCTACGAAGCTCAGTGTTCCGGGTTCGATCCCCGGCCGGGGCAAATATTTGCGTGACGAACACAAATGTTTGTTCTCGGGTCTTGGATCCTAGTGCAGGGGTGTGAGTGTGTGAATGTTTATGTTTATGTTTATGTTTACTTGTCGTATGGGTTTTTTGACAAATCTGGTCATTGTTGCAGATATTGAAAACCACTTCAAAACGAACCAACCAAAAAAATAATATTCCAATTCATTAATTTGCAGAAACACGTGTTACAATATTGTTTTTATAAAATAAAAATTAATAGTTTACATAAATATCTAAGTATTATTATTTGAGTTTTGGCTTTGACAACAATAACCAAAAAGTTGATCAAGCTGAGAAACTTTTAATATCCGACGAATTATCAAAACAGCATTCTCAATGTTAATTCAAATGTAATATGAAGATATAAAAATGTTACACGATTCTAAAAGTGTCGCACTTTTTTACACACTCCAATTGCTGTCATATTTATATCTTGACCAAAATAAAATGGCCTTACTCCAGAGACCAAGCGATACAATCACAATTCAGAGTTGAATTTGTTAGGATGACTCAGTAATCGTCAAAAATCGACTGGCATAGAAAATTTTGCTATTATTCTAATTATGCTATTATTCCAAACGATTTTCTTTGATGAATTTTATGACATATTTTATACACGTAGGGATATAAACTTAATTTAAATAAATTGATGGTGACATTATTTAAATTCTCTTTTCTATTATTATTTTTTTATCCCTAAAATAATTGTATAATAATATTACGAAGTTTTGCACGCCTTATACTAAAGGTAGAAAATATTATGGGACACTAATTTAATTTTATTTAGGACCATTATATTGTGCTTGTGTTTAGGCAAATAAATTATCTTTATCTTTATAAATTAATAAATACTTAATTTCTGTACATTGTACAAATGTAGAGTCTGACCGGAAACAGAAAGCATAAGACGATTTGGGGAACTAAATGTAAACGGTTTTTTTTATATGTAGTGCCTTCAATCCAATACAAGTCTCTCTTTATGAACAGACTATACAAAATACAATGAGAAAGCCGCCGTACAGTGACTACGTACGTGATGTCAGAATACACCTGCGTACAGAAGTAGTACGCGCATCGTATTTTCCTCCGTAGAAAAGAGATACATATTTTTACGACACGTTTTCGTCGGCTAGGTAACAGAAAAAAATGATTTATCGTTGTTTGACTAAGGAAGATCATTAAAAAGTCACGGTTTGCCCTTGCAAATAGAAATAGATCTAATATTTCTTACCTGCATATATATATATATACATAATTAACCTATGTTTTCTATGCATTATAGGTACATTACATATTGACAAAAATATCATAATTATCATATGTTCCCATAATAAAATATCTATCTGAAATGAATGGAATATTATCGATGTGTAATGATGTGTGTCTTTCCTTTCACTTTCTGTCAGTTTGTGACGTTGATTTCGTAAAATCCAATGGAAGTGTGTAACAGGAAGTTAGCCGTCAGGTGGTTCAAACCTCAGAAAAATTAAGTTAATAGAATCATTCCAAATTGAAATGAGATGTCAGATGTTACGCATCATATGCGACTACTAAGGCTCGCTCTTTTTTTATCATAACTACTTATGTATACTAGAAACCAGTGCTCGGTGAACTCCAAAATTCAAATTATTTTGAGAATAACTAAAGATCGGGCTGAATGATCAACCTTGGTAGAGGCCAACGTCCATCTGCTAAGATGAAAATGGTGAAGAATTTACGATACATACAAATACGAAAATATACACTAAGAGTTAGTACAAACCTTTCCAATAGATTGTTTAGTAAACATATTATAGTGCTAGTTCCTTGGTTGGGTTATGTATGATGAGAAACGAATGGTATCTTATGGCGAGGCGAGGTCGGTTATGTTCGCGTGTTTTATGTGTTTATCCGAGGTGGATTCGCGTTGAAATTGTAAAAAGTTAGAGTAAACAAGTTAGAAGGTTATACTTAGGAGTATACGTACGTTGTACATTTTTTTTTTATATGATGAATAATTTTAATTTAAATTGTTTAGCTTTTATATATTTTTTAATGTTTATAAATTGTATACTAAGTATCTACATTCTGGCCTGTAACTGATCGTTATTAATGAAAGAACTTGAACTGGATTGTACGGTGGTAAAAAAGTAGATGAGAAGAGCCGATTATTTATCAGGCCCAATGGCGCGCCTTGGGAGAGAGTCCAGCAGACTGGACATGGACTTGATGATGAAGACTTATACATAGATAGATAGGTATTGTATTTCTATCTATTGCTGTCTTACAAATGTCCTTAGACTGATCTTGCAAATGAACAGGCATGCATTTTTAGACTGAAGATCTCTACCTGGCCGTAAAAGATGAGCCAAATAGTACGTGCGACTTTTTCGAATAAGCATTTTCTTATCGTGTCAGTAGTTCTTTCGTAAGCAGTGTCTAAAGAATGACGAGAAATATTTAACACATTTACATTTATTCAGGCTGTTACAGTCTGAATAAATGTACCTACAGTAGGTATTTAGTCATGTCTCAAACTAGTATTACGTTAATGTAGAGCAAAAAAATACAATCATGGTTAGACAAGGGATGAAAAAGAGGCTGCTTGTTAGACCACAACTACTAAGAAATGTTTTTTCTTCTATGAAATGCATCTGTATCAAGTTCTATTTCTGTTTCCAATAAAATCATTCAAACATCCACAGCTCTGTGTATTTCTGTGGGTATAATTTTAATCAGCCAAAACGAAGTGCATGTTAGCAGTCGTAACTTATTATAGTCCGCCATTAACCGAACAAATTGAGCTCTGTTTAAACTAGATCAAAGAACACTCAAACGTTGTACATTAATATAATTATATATTAATGATATTAAAACGTAGTACGGATATTTTCGGTGCGGATAAATACAATCTTCTTACACAAGGTTTGATTTCTCCGCTGCTGCTCATGTGTTTCTCCAACGTGGTCTACGCGTAAGTTTCTCATGGACTGGTTTTCAATTTATGGAACTTTTCAGTGGATCATTTTTTTCGGCTCAAAATATTTTGTTGACAACTTTTTAGGGTAAAGAAGGGGCCGCCCCGGCCAAAAGATCAAAACTTAAGGTTAAATTTAGATTTAAATTAATTTTTAGATCCAAATTATTTTTATTAATAAAAGGTTAAATTAATTTTCGACCCAAGGAATGGGCAGTACCATTTTAGCTTTTTCGGAAGGTATGAGTTATACCTAGATGGATGCTATTTAGATCAATCTTAGAACGTATTTCAAATAAGGACAAATGGTTAAATCTACAATGTAATTTGGAAACTATATTTTAGGCATTGCGTTTGATCTCAGTTTAAAACTTATAAGGATCAGATAGATAAAAATCTCAGATAGATAAGTATCTCTTTACACAAATATAAAAAAATGAGGGCTGTCTTATCGTTAAATGACAAAAAAACCGGAAACTAAATTATCCTTCTCCGAAAGCAAATAAATATATGTATCTCACAGCACAGTTCTGAACAGACATCCATTGACCAATTTGATAGTTTTACGCATCAGATTTGGCTTTGGTTCAATCACACGTGAGTTATTGTATTTGCCTACATTTTTGATGAATGATTCTTGTTAGAGCTGGATCCAGTGACGAGTTTCCTACGTCATTCATTGTGCTGAAATATTGCTGGAGGTAGGAGAGCAAACAGTGCAGTCGGCCGCGAAATATTCTTCACTTTATGGGGTTATCTATTTTATTAACTTGTTTTTACAAATAACCCAATTATTGTTATGAGTAAGTACATAAAGAAGTTCTATTTATTTGTGACCAGTCTCTACATTTTATTTTGCGTATAAAAATGATTCAATCTCGTCCACTTTGGATAAGTTGGTGAATTGAATATTTTATTTTGGTTTTATTCGTCAATTCATACGACTAGAGTGCCTTGCTATTTCGGAATATATTTCAGAATAATAGCTTTCATATTATTGATATTCTTTATAATAAATAATGGTGAGACTAATATTATGCAATTAATAACTATAAAATATAGTTTTTTGATTATAACGGGTATTTATCGCGCTAACCTCGTATGTTTTTGTGTCCCGACGTTTCGACTGTATTGCAACAGCCGTGGTCACGGGTTGACTGGCGTATTGGAGCTACCGTCGCGGTGAAATGAGAGAACTACCCTCATTTTGGTCGTTAAAAATGTTCGGTCGGCACACCACACTGACGACATCCGGACACTTAAACTATTAAACTATTATTTAACTATAAAATAGTTAAAGATACTTGCATTTTTTTGGCAGTTATCCACAGACTCTCCAAAAAAGTAGCGTACCGAGGTGACCGAGGTTGCTTGCTGGATTTAATTTTTTTGTTACATCGAGCCATCTTAGATATTTTGTTGCTTTTACTTGTATCAAAAGAATCGGAAATAACCTATCATAGCAAAAGCTCCATTTTCTCCGGACTAAAGATTTCACTTCCGTAAGTTTCTGACGTTTTCATTGCGGTGATAGCGTAAGAAAATCATCGCTGACTCCCACACCATTGTAGGTGCCCGTGGTAGTCAATGCGATGATCAAACGGTCTAATGTTTCTCGATAATTAGATATTGCGATGAAATCATGGATTCATGGTTTCTGCATTTGTTTACTGATGATTTTCTGACTGAATTCTAAAAATAAGTAGAAATACCGATCTTGGTATTTCTTTGAAAAATTGATGCTTTATCGATTGTCAACGTAGCTATGACTAGGTTACACTAAAATATAAAAATGAATTACCTCCTGGCAGGCTGGCAAGTTACTCGAACCAGGAAGGGGTGACGATCTGCGAAAGGCTGCAAACCGAAGACGATGAATGCTGCAAGCCGAAGACAGGGCGCGAGTCGCTTTCTGTCAATTTGTGGCACTGATTTCGTGAAATGAAACGGAAGTGTGTAACAGAAAATTAGGCGTCAGATGGTACCAACCTCAGAAAAATAAAGTAAATAGAATCCTTACAAATTCAAATGAGTTTTGGGAAGGATTGTCAACAAGCATATTGTAAAAACGCCGATGACACTGGGCGACTTTACACTCTACAAGCGTAAACGCTGGCTTGTAGCGTGTGCCGTAGCCGTGTGTCATCGTACTATAAGGCATGCTTGATTTTATTTTATTTTTCCAGCATCGGCCGGCAGTCAGTTGAATTTATGCTTTCAATTTATGAATCATTCATTGCGTTTAGTACTTACCCGACTGTTTAGATAAGGAGGCTAATGTTTTTGTGCATATTCATAAGTTTAATATGAGTGACTCAGACAGAGTGCATTTCATTGCAATGCCTTTCCTTGCGTGTTATTAAATTTAACACTGGATTGTAAGTATAATTCGTTTGGCCAAAGATTGAAGGTATTATTAGATTGGCCGCTTGCCTGAAAGATGATAACAATTGCCTATTTATTTCGATGTGTTGACTGAAGTTAAGTAATTGTTATTTTTATATAATAATGTAAGTAAATAAATCAAATCACGTAAAAGGAAAAAAACATAACACAATCAAAGATTTTAACCAAAACATTACTTTCTACTATAGTAATCGTAATCACTAGATCGTAAATACTATTATCTACTAGTAAGTACAGTAAACGCATTTTCGTTAACTTGGATTAGGTATGTACACATTTATTTCAGTTATTTCGATTTATCTACTAATGAACCGAATATGATATTTTTTGGGGGACAATCTGATACTTACTTAATAATATTATTTGAAAGATAATCAAAAATATACTAAATATAAAAAAAACTATACAAAAGATGTTTTTATTTGCTTTTATATATTGACGGACAAACCTCAAAATTCTTATTTTCCTTCAAGCCACTATGCTACGTTCAAAGGTCTGGCCTGTGCGTTCTCTTCTCTGTAAGCCAGTCAGTCAGCAAAGCCTTTATGATGAAAATTGCGATCTGACATGTATCACCATATCCTCAAGTTCATTGAACCCACATCACTCTGGATGCGCGATTCTCGTTTCACGATCGGGATTCGCATGAATATTATAATAACATGGGTGAGGTCGAGTGCCTTTATCAACACTGCACGTTTTATGGACTTCCAAATTTGATTTGTTTAGGTTATCTTTATATAGGTACTTTCTAAATTGGCTCCTGGTCTGAATTTTGGGTCAGATTGGTTTTCCTTTCTCATTGTTGTAGAGATTCAAACACTTTTTTTTTCAAAATTTTACGATATTTTCTACAATAAAGTTTTGGCAACCATGGAAATATGTGAGAGAAAAGAACATAATCATTCTAAAAGAGCCTCTTGTTTTGGGGTTAATTGCAAGACGTGACTTAAAAAACTTGACGTGCCTTAAATAATTAAAAAAACTCTCCGCGTTCGTTTTTTTTCTATATTCTATTCTATACATAAGTACCTACTAATTAAGTATTATCATCTCTGTGTCTCAAGTATGCTATTGATTTTGTAGGGTAAGTACAGACAGCGTCATCGATAAGTATCCCCTTGCACAAGACACCCACCTTCAAATCTCTTCAAAACGCCGCTGCTGAGTACGAAGAAGTTTTGCCTTCAAAAATAAGTTATATTTTTATATGTAAGCTGTGTTCTATGTAAGCCTAATCATAATTTTTTACTATTTTTTGAAGGAATTTGAAGCTGGGTCTTGTGCAAGGGGGATACTTATCTATGACGCTGTGTGTACCATAAGGTACCTATGTGATCTGATCTGTCTCTGTCGAGTACTCTGTACGTGTGATCTAGGCATTACTCTTCTTGATGAATCTCAAACTCATCGTAATTTTCTTAAATAGCGTTCTCACTAATTCACTAATTTATTCACTCAACCAAAATGCACAAAACATCTTTATAATGAAACCAAAAACGGTTTTGTCTATCCAGCTTTCGACAGCTCGATAATCGTGAACTAATTTGGGACCGGTGAAGCCGTGTAAACAATACCCGAACGTGGCTCAAGTCAAAACACGGGAAATTGGCAAAATGCTAAATGGAACTGTTTTCTAGGTGTCGACGACTTTGGAAAAAGAAATTGCCAAGTCGATAACAATATTTTTGAAACTTTTTCTTCAACGGAATGGGAAATCAGTTGCTATAAAATTCAAAATCATTTGTTACACAACCTTTGAATCAAAACTGATTTTAATTTAATAAATGATCAAATATTATTTATTTAAATCATTATTATTAGCAGTGCTGTAGGTACGGTACCCAAGATTTGTTTTATTAGGCAGAGATATGCAGAAAATCTATGACACCAGGTTTAAAATGTAGCTAGGTACGCAATGCAAAAAATGTTTTGAACCATCAGTTAGTTACCTGTTTTTTAATTCAAAAAATATTTTTTTATAAAGATACTTTAGTTATTTAGCTAAAACTAACTGAAAACCTTTTTATCTGAATTAAGAGAAGGTAGAAGCAGGTACCTAGTAGGTAGGTAGGTAGCGAGAATTAAGAATACGCCTTCAATACGCTTTGTTGAAAAATTATTTCCCAACCACACAAGAGTTCAGTTCAATCAAGTCATTGAATTCGAACTAAATGTAAAGCGGGTACGGGAGAGTAAACAATTACCAGTAGGTCTAAGTCAAAACAGACTAAAATATGATGTAATGAGCTAAAAGCGCATTTAGGTCATCTTGGTTGGAGCTAGATTTTGTTAATTTTTGATAACTCTTTCCAACTCATTGATTTTATAACTTGGGTAAGAAGTGCCTACTGGGTTTTTGAAATGTTAAAAAGTCATTGTTTTATGTAATATCTTCTAAGAGGTGATGTTTATAAAGAAACTTATATTAAAAACAGAATGCCTAATCACATTGAACATTTCGCTAGCATTCATATTCTTTTTAAAACATTACACAGATAAAACATCACAAAGGAAGAAATATCTATATATAAGTTCATACTAGCCAAGCGTGTTCCATCTTCGACCACACCATCACTTACCACCAGGTGAGGTAGTGGTTAAACGCTTGTCTATACTTAATAAAAAATAAAAAAAAACTTACTCAGATTAACTTTATATTATGCAGCAATTACTAAACTTACTCATAATAATTATGCCTAATTAAATCAGAGGCCTTCGACCGGTTTGAAAAGTCCGACACCAAAACCAGTCCATGGTTGACATGAGACTTTATCATTAACATTACTGTCTTTTATCATCAACTCATCATATTGTAAAGCGTCGATGACACACGGCTTTTTTACACGCTGCTTGTTGGCGAGTTGAGAGCTAACGTGTGAGCGAGTTAGCTTTCGGGAAAGATTGTCAACAAGTAGATAGTAAAACGCCGAAGACACAAGGCAACTTTACAAGCTACAAGCGAACTCGCTGGCTTGTAGCGTGTAAAAAGCCGTGTCTCATCGACGCTTAACAAACGTGTTTATCTTCAAGGGAAACAAATGGAGCAGTATCGATTTACACTCCTTTAAAACCTTATTAGTCAATATTTATTGTCTTTTAAAACTCTTCTACGACCAAAACAACGCATTATGTTTCATTATAAACCGCATTGTACACAAGCTCTCATCTTCATTCTTAGCTTGAACTTTTTCTCAGGTACAGGTTTTTTGAAATGGGGAGACTGTCAAAGAACCCAACATCAACCAAACCCAAACTATTCAACGTCCAAAATAACGCATCATGTTTCATTATACACCGTATTGTACACCAATTCTTGTATCTTCATTCTAAGCATCAGCTTTTTCGCTGGTCCAAGCTTTTTGACATGAGGTAGAAGACTATCAAAGAAGCCAACATCCTCATCTTTCGGTTCTCCATTATCATTACTGATACTTTTAGGTGCATCATCATCATCATCGTAGAAATCTGTTTCCATTATGACAGGTTTGGTGTCAAATTCGTCGTACTCTTCGTCCTTGCTTGCAGGAGTTTCTTGTATGACCGAGCAGGTTACTGGTGGCGGTTCTTCTATATTGTAGTAGCTACTGCTGGGAACTGGTTCGTAGTCTTGGTAGTCGTCTTGAAGGGAATCTGTTGGCTCAAAGTCGTTGAATTGGTTGGTAAGGAAGCGCAGTTTGGGGAGGAAATCCCATTCGGACTCCTGCTTTCTGACCTCTTTCCTTGCTTGGTCGCGGAGGTACTTCCATTTTAGTCTTGCTTCATCTCCTGTAATTAAAAAAAAATCATTGAGTGTCACTAATACTGAAAACACTATAAATATTGAGGGAGTACCATTGGCCGCTTATCCTACTAATATTATAAATGGATGTTTGTTCTTCTATCATGCAAATGCATGCATGCCTAAAATTCATTATGGGTATAGTTTATGAGCTGGAAAAAATCATAGACTACTTTTTATTCTGATAACACGCAGCCGAAGCGGCGGGCAGTAGCTAGTATAACAACAATAACATTTCGGATAGATAGCTGACAGAGATGTCCGGATCCGCCAATTTGTTTTTTTTTTAAATGCTTCTAAGGTTAGGGCACTCGGGTTATTGAGACGAATCTAACGATACCTTAACTGTCAAAATCCATCCACTCGTATGGAAGATATGAGGTAACAAAGAAATTAACATAAATACATACATATGTGCGAAAAACATAACTCTTTCTTGGCAGTCGGCTAAAAACACATAGCTCATCTTACTTATCAACTTTTTATAATCAACTCACGTGTACAATTCAACTCCTGAGCAATCTCCTTCCAGCATTCATCCAACTTATACCAATTGTGGTGCCCCTTCAACGACCTGTTCCAAATCAGCTCTCTCGCTCGCACCAGGTCTATTAGCTTACTCATATCCACATCTATCGTCCTTCTCTTATTCATTAGCAACTTCTTCCTCATTGTATACCCTAGTTTTGGGGTCTTTAGGGACTCGTCTAGGGAGTTTAGGACTTCGTCTGCGGTGTCGTTGTCTGCATCATCATCATCAGCGAGGAACTGGTTGTGAATGAATTTGAGCTTCTGGAAGTGAGGCCAGTCTGAGATGTTTGGATTTTTCTTCATTTCCTTGCGGCATTGGTCTTTTAGGTTCTTCCATTTCTTCCTGCAGTTCACACCTGAAAGTAATAATGTTGAAATAAGATTTTCTAGTTGTTTTAATTTTATTGTTTGTACCTATTTTTAACCGAATTTAAAAAAGGAGGATGTTCTTAATTCAATTGAAATTTTTTTTTATTAATTACCTCAGAACTTCGTCATTTATCAATCAATCAATCAATCTTTATTTATCAACCAATTTTGTTTCTTTGTTGCTTCAAAGGTAATACTTACCTTCAAATTAGTCCTACAGAAATTAAATTAAAATCAGTTCAGAAGTTCAATTTAAAATCGAAATAACTGAAAAAAATATGTCATACAAGTAAATAAAAATGCGTATTTTGCCTTCTCGTGACTCTTCAGTGGTGTTTACGGTCATTAGAATTAAAGAATAAAAGAAATAAGTTAAATTAGAATCAAATTAAATTAAATTACCAATTTGTTTTTAAAAAGGTCTTTTAATACATATTTGTTTTGTATAAAAATGTATTATGAGTGCAACAAAGTTTTTGGCGTTATGAAGTATTTATCCTATATGAAAACTAATGGTAAAGCAATTGGTAGGTAAGCTGTAGTGGAAAACTGGAAATACTAGTAGCTCATATACCTACCTAAGTGTGTGTAAGTACTTATGTATGCTAAATATTAGATCAACATAATATATAAATACCCATGTACATATTAATGTACCTACCTACTTATTAGTTTATTATTAGGTAGCTAAGGCGAAGTTTTTACTATAACTCTACTTTTCCTGGCGTGATAAATAATTTAATCTAAAGCAGTCAAGTTATGCCTTTGATGAACTTACCTAATTGAAAAAAAGAAGGTTAGGGTTCACTTATAGTTATGTCCTTTTGATTTAATGTTATGTAACGCAACACGTAGATTACAATGGCGGAACAAAAACAAAAGGGCATAAATCGAGTTGCCCTTTTTGACTGGAGACACTGAATTACCCTATCAGTTACAGTATAATCTGTTGTATTAACATGTCAAACAGCTTCCAAGCCGAGGCTAAGTTCATCCCTGCGTAGAATAGGCTATACTTTCTATCCTATCCTCGCCTACCACGGGCATTAACCTTCATCCGCCATAGCATCCACAATAGTCACTAAGACTCTACCACAAAATAAAGCATAATGCGCATAATGCAATAGCGAGTTAACTGGGTCGTAGATTACAGTATTTACAGTTTGAAAAGGCATTGATAAGAAAAAAGGTACCTGAGAATTGTTGCGGGAGACCAAATTGACAAAAATGAACCAACAGCTTGTAAGAGCTATACTACGATACTGTTACAGAGTAAACAACAGTTGGTAAAGAAGGATAAAACCGCAAATCGCTACTTACTTGACGTGCCGACTTCGGCCGCCACCTCATTCCAATACCGCTCCAGCTTGAAGCGATTTCTGTGCCCTCTGTAGCTCTTATCCCAGAGGCATTCTCTGGCTTGGACAGCTTCGATTAGCTTATCCATGTTTTTAGTTCGGGCTCCGCGCGGCTTCATTGTGAGCGAATAGCGAGACGTACAGCGGGCGCCACGAGCGACGCGTGACGCGGGACTGAACCCGCGGCCGACATCGCTAACGCTCCCGCTCTATCCTATCGCTGTCCTCCTCGCTCGTCGCGTAATAATCCGCTGTATCGACTTTCTCTACTCCACGTGACTCTTTATGATTCTCTACCACGTAATCCATTACATGTTTTGAATCTGTTCTATAGAGAGGCTCGGGTGTTTCGCAGCAGTGGTTGTGGTTCAGATAGATGTTGTGGAGAGTTGATTAGGGTGTGGCTGCGTTGTGGCGCGGTCCGGATAGCATCAATGGTCACAGTTGAAGCGATTTAGCAGATGGCTGTCCGCGTCATAGATAAATGCCACGGTTGTTTGTCGTCCCCAACTGTTATTAATTCCACGCATACCATCATTTATGCACCAAATGTTTTAAAACTTGTATACAGATTTATTCATGGATTTGACGATGATATTTCATCTCTCAATCCTATAAAAAAAAGAGATACTAATTACTTACTTATCTACCGAGACTTACCTACCTACCTATAATTTTTATACTTATATATGCACAGGAAACAAAATATAGACTCGAATTGGTTTAAGATTAGTATATATTTCATAACATATAGGTACCTACAAGAAAAAAATGTAACTGTGAGTCTAACTTTAATGTTAAATAAATAAAAATAAAAAATATAGGTAAGTAAACACTTAATCTCATTGACAAAAATAGGTTTAAGATTTTATTCTTTCTCTTATAAAAAAAATCAACTATATAAAAATACTACAGTAAGGGCGCAGTTCTAGCAAGAACCTTCCATAATAGATACAGTTAAGGTACAAGGTAGTCTTCGTGCTATGAATGCATATTCATAGCTAGCTTGTTCGGTTAGAAACAGTCAACCGAGTATCGATATTTGACTGTTTTTCAACTGACTTCAAAAAGGGAGGAGGTTCTCAATTCGGTTTTTTTATGTTTGTTACCTGAGAACTTTGTTGTGTATAAACCGATTTGATTTTTTTTTGTTTACCAGGTTATTTTTTTTTCATATTAGTCCCATAGATATTTTATCAAAATCAGTTCAGTAGCTTAGTTTTTTAATCAAAATAACTGAAAAAAAAATCGTTGAAGTTAACAAAATTACGTTTTTTTTTTTTTTTTATTAATATAGGCTTGCGTTTGACCACCATCTCACCTGATGGTAAGTGACGATGTGGTCGACGATGTAGCACGCTTACCTAGAATAATCCTATTCACTCTTGCCTTGAAGACACCCAAATGACAATTTGAAAATGAATTGAAAATGACGCTGGCAGAGCATTCCATTCCTTGGCGGTTCGCATAATGAAAGTGGAAGCAAAGCGCTTTGTGCGAATACATGGTATGTCCACCCACTATATAGGGATGGCGCAATCCCGAGCGTCTTTACAGTATTTTTCTTCCCGTTTCAGTAGTGCCTACGGTCACTAGAACAGTCTGATTGAAGTCGGTTGTTGTATATTTTTGTAAAACCTTGATTATTTAAAATCTTAATACATAAATAGCCTATAATTAACTAATAGTTAATTCGGTTAGAAACAGTCAACCGAGTATCGATATTTGACTGGTGTATGAGTTTTTTTTAACTGCAGTTAGTGTAGGTAGGTACCCCACTAGAGCCCTAATACCACTAGAGGACGTGGTGGCCATGTGGATGAGGCCCTAACCTTGCGATCTGATGGTCGCTGGTTCGAATCCCGGTGGCACTCATGCGTAAATGGGTTTTTTCGGCCGAAAAAATCTATCTATGCATCCCATGTTCTCGCAACGGTGAAGGAAAACATCGTCAGGAAACCGGTATGTCGTAGAACCTAAAAGTTCGAAAACATGGTGTCGAGTGCACGAAAGGAGCCTCTTCGAGGCGTACTTGAAATCCTTTCACCACACTGGTTCGAAGGAACTAGTAACACGATAAGAAGAAGGTACCCAATTCTGATAGATCAGAATCGCCAGTGCGCATAAGCTGGGTCGAGTTTCGTCGACCTTTTCCGCTGCAGACCAGCTCAGTCAGCCTGCATAATCTGATTAGGGAATTAGGTTACTAAAACCGTATTCTAGGTTTATTGTTCATTCTTTAGTTCTCTAGAAGAGTTTATACGGTTCTTGTGGTAGTGTGTTTGTTTGAGCTGAAACTTAGTAAGTTTTTAATAATAAGATAATTCTTATTAAATATTCAATTCAATTCAATTTATTTATTTGGGTCATTAACAAAATTTACATGGTGTCGTGCATTTCTTATATATCGCTATAGTAACTAAGTTGCATGCAATTTCAATTTATAAATGACCACATCGTGCATAAAACTTAGAGTACACAAAATATACTTTATTACAGTAGGTATAATAAGCTAACTACTACAAATTAAAATTCAAAATTTACGAAAGGAAACAATTGGGCCACCCATAGACCGTTGCAGATGATCTATAGATAGCTCAACTGCTCAAACTCGATACCCTATGTCAGCGTGCCGAGGTTGCAGGCTGCATTGCCTCTTTGTATTGGAAGGTTTATAATAAGTTAATAAAAAGTTGGTTTTGTATTTTTGGTATTCTTGAGTAACAGGTTATAATGTAGAGATAATAAGTAATACTTACCTAAAAAACCTCTACATACAAAAACCGGTAAATGTTTTGTTTTTGTAAGTAGGAGGTAGTTTTTTAATTATGTAAAGAAGTGTCTAAGAAATGGCATTGAACATACATATTTATCGTAATATTTAGCAGCTTGATGTTTACGAGATATTGTGCCAAATGAATGTGATTCTTCTTCTTCTTATCGTGTCACTAGTTCTTTCGAACCAGTGTGGTGAAAGAATTTCAAGTGCGCCTCGGAAAAGCTCCTTTTGTGCACTTGACACATGTTTTAGAATTTTTTTTTAGGTCTATATGACGGTTTCCTCACGATGTTTTCCTTCACCGTTAAGCACGTATTTTAATGCACACATCGATTTTTTGAACAGATAAATCCATTGGTGTACGACCAGGTTCGAACTCACGACCTTCGGATCGAAAGTCCAGGCACCTCCCACCTTTTTTGGTTTGAATTTGATTGAAGATGAATTTGATTGAATCCATATAAAGTTTTTGTAGGAACTTACTGTAAATATTGAACTTACTGAAAATAAATAAATATTTTGGACATTTTACATAACGCCATCTAGCCCCAAACTAAGCAGAGCTTGTACTATGGGAAACAGATAACATATAAATACAATACTTAAAACTTTTTTTTGTAAATATACATAGAAAACACCCAGACTCAGGACAAACACCGATGTTCACATAAGTGCTTGTCCTGAAGCGGGAATCGAACCCGCGACACCGGCGTGGCAGTCGCCACTCAACCGATCGTGTCGTCAGATGGTGTTAAATGGTGGGTAACACACCATCTTAACACACCGTGTGTGTATTCAGTATTTATTTGCAATATTGGGCAGGTTACATTTTAGGTCTTAGTAGGTCAAATAAATAAAGTACAGTGTTTGTCTGCAGATTGTCCTCGTCGCATGGCTGAACAGCATCAAGATGTCGGGCATGACGGGAGCCAGCATGCTGCGTACGCGCCGGAAAGATGTCAACATCAAACCGAATCGCAAGTGAGTAACCAAATTAATGTCATCGATCAAAACTAATATTCCATTCCCGAAGGTCAAGCAGTGCCTACAACAAGTATAACACTTAGTGTAGGCACTGCAAACAAAAAAATAAGCATCACAGGCCATAAAATTGTACGTTTTTTTTAGATTATCATAATATTTTTAAGCTTGTTTATGGTACAAATAAATTTATCTTTATCTTATGACGACTAAATATGTCTCTTCTTCGCCTCTGTCTTCGCTGTACTGCGCAACTGTCTAGCTTTGAAGATCTCTAGATGGTAACATTCATTGTTAAAATTGTCTTTGACTCTACATATCTATACTGTCTGTTTAAATTTTTATTCATTTAACAGATTGGACCGCAAGTCTTCTCGGGGCATGCTCTACGAAAACGAGGAGCTGCGTTTGCGTACCATCAATATAAATGCTGAAGTCGAGAGAGGTATGTATGTATGAGCTATGAACACGTATTGTATTTATGTAGGTATAGATAGCTAGTTATGTACCAGCCTATGCAATGTGATTTGCATTCATTTGCACCATACCGTGGGAATGTAGAGTTGTAGATGCGTTAAGTGGTGGGTCATCCGCGTTCTTGCAATCCCACAACTTCGTTAACTTAGCAAGCCAACAGTTAGACTACAGAAAGTAACACAAGGTACAAGAGCATCATAATTTTGTTCCAGATAAATGTTTACTCAATGACTTTCATTATGTAGAGCATACCTATTGGGTACCTATGTATCTTTTCACACCATCTGCTCGACAATGTCCGATTACATATCATGCAATCATCTGAAGGTAAAGCAAAGCATTATCTCCCAAGGGAGGTCAAGTTGTATGAAACTCTCTAGGGAGTAAAGTAATTTGAATTTGGAAGTCAAATTCGTATGGAAACTCTTGGAAAACTCTAAGTAAAAGAATTCCCACATGGCGTTGTAAAGAGGTTTGTTCCGAAATCGAACCAAAATAAGCACGACTCAAAAGAAAAAAGGCGATAGAAAGTGAAACAAAAGATGGCGTTTGTGGCGGAGCCCTGGCTTTTTATTGTCTCGCAGAAGGTGTGAAAAGTAGAGTATGCTCCTCTGGGATAAAGCCTGTCTGCGTCTTGGGCAGCTTCAATATGCCGCCCGTGACATAAGACACTGCTTTATCCCCTTGGTGCATAATGCAAAAACAATTCTCATTCATTCATTAAAATACTGGTGTTGATTCTTGTCTCACGTTTCCAGGACAGTCAGACATAAAGAAGTTGAAGCGAGAGAACGACCAGCTAAAGCGGGAGATATCGGCTCTTCGCTACGAGTATGACCGATTGGACAGCATGCTGCGCGAGAGACGCTCCTCGCCTGAGCACTCGGACGTACGTATACTCACGACCAAGAACAGTATCCTGATCACTGTATAGCTTAACAAAGGGGTAACATGCGCCAGGTGCTTTCAGAATCCAAAAACACTTTTTCATCAGCCTATTGCAGTCCACTGCTGGACATAGGCCTCTCCCACAGTGCGCCATCGCACCCTGTCTTCGGCTTGCAGCCTTTTGTAGATCATCACCCTACCTGACCGGAGGGCGTCCTACACTATGCTTGACGAGTCGCTGTCTCCACTCAAGAACTCGATTCCACCCCGGTGGCTATCGGTTCCGATAGCTGTACGTGTCCTCTGCAGCATGGAAACACTCTCTTTTAGAACTCTACCTTGATCTCCAAAACCTATCTTATTCAATTCCTGCTCAATGCAATACGTTATTTTGGTATGTAAACCCTAAAATTGCTGGAGCAGGCGATTTCTTGAGTGAAGATCGCGTATCAGCAACTACAGTGTGGGAAACTCCCCCAGGCCAGATAGAGCGAGGACCTACTAAAGGCATCCGGTGAAAAGTGGATGCGGAGAGCCGAAGACCGGGCTCATTGCCCTGTGATGGGAGAGGCCTACCTCCAGCAGTGGACTAAAGCGGGCTGATGATGATAATGATTACAATATCTATTGAGGCAAATCAAATTTACTAACGTTATAAAATACGCACCATTTTCAATGTCTAGATAGACATACATAAGATACGGAACGTCCGTTCGTAACGCCTAGTAAAAGCGACAGAGCACTTAACTGACTAAACGCCGAAGCAATGCTGTTGCAAAATGAAACTAAGTTACGCTGAATAAAGCACATTTCAAATTGGCAGGACAGCGCGTCCGTATGCAGCGCCTGCCCCGAGTGTGCGAGCACGGACGCCGCATCCCGGACCGTCGCCTTCAATGATCTTGAGATGGTACCCGAAGAGGGGGAACAAGAAAAGGTAAGTCAGGTTATCCCTAAGAAGAAAGTCAGCATAGCTCTTTCCGCCCGCGCAGTCCGTTTAATAAAACCTTCCTTGGCAACAGCGACAGCTGAGGTTCGAGCCCCATCCTAGCTTTCCTAGGTCGAGCACCTTCTGGGCTCACCAAAGTCTCGTATCCGCAGTTATGACCATCTGCGGCCACCTGTATTAAACGAATCTTTGAAAAAAAAACTTTGAAGACAGCATTCACCATCTAACACACCTATAACGATTTGATACCTTCTAAGGCAAGTTGTTCCTCTTATCTTCGAAGATGGAACTAATCTTGTTAATCCATACGATTCGATAGCTTTCCGCCTGTGGCTGGTCGAGAATAACCCGAAAAAGGGCAGCATGATAAGAAAGGTTATTTTAGCTCTTCGAAAATGGTCTCTATTTCCTAAATTCTATAGGCAACCTTTCAGCTGTGAATGGTTAATGATTCCGCCCTAGGTGTCTCTGATTAGTTAGTTCAGTGTCTCTGAAAGTGGTAGAGACTACAAAGTCAGCACTGCATGTTCGTCGTTTGTGACCATACTTCAAAACTTTCTCTAAAACTATTTAACAACCTGCCCTATACTCGTGGTACTGGATTTTTACTTCCTCCTTCATCAATGTTTTAATATAATTACTTTCCTCTGATCTGGTATTCTACCAACCAAGATCTCCGGAAATGACTCACTTCCCTCACCAGTAGGTAGGGTATGTTCGCAATCAATTAGAACCAAGTTTGTTATGAAACTAGCTAGGAATCAACAAACCCCACGTGTATAGTTTGACGCATGAGCTTCCGTCAGACTTGGGTGGCACAGAAATAGCTGTAGGAACATTAGTGCTTTATGGCTCAGTTTTCGAATAATTTTCCGGGATGTAAGTCAAGGGCGGGCAAATTCGTAAAGACAAGAGTATACTGGGAGACGAAGGTGTGTTTTTTTTGGCTCAGGGTTAACTGCCGTTAAACTGCCAAAAGAGAGAAAATCTTGGAAATAACATTAGAAAAGATATGCGACGGGTGACAACTGTAAATCGACGGATTTAGTGCTCCAAGCAAGGAGTGGCGACAGTTTTGCGCATCCACAGAAGAAAAGGGTCGTTATTTCGTTAGGTAGGTACTTGCAGGTGGTAGGCTGGCAGGTAACAGTATAGCTATCGTTTGTTTTTATGTATGTGAACGTTATATTGGTAGCTCTTTACTGCTATCTCATAAGAAAGTTCTTGAGAGTCTTAAGTAGATCAGACCTTTTTATATCAAGCTTAGGATAGAGAGGCGTGTGAGCTCGTTATGCTTTCACACTCTGGCTTTACTCAACGTCTACATGGGTACCAACATAGTGCCAGATATTCAGCCGCAAATCAGTAATGTGTATGTATTAATGTGTTTCGGTTTGTAGAGCACTGTAGCTAGAAATAAATAAACAATAAATGTATTGAGTATTGAAATTACTGGGCTTTCGAGACTGACCATCAAAATGTCTCAAAGTAGACGAGTGCTAATAGCAGTGTTGCAACGGCCTTTTAAAATCAAAGTCTGGTTTAGCACCGTTTTGGTTATGGGCAGGCGTGACCTATTACCATCAGGAAAGGACGTCTAGCTCGTCTCGTCACTCGTTTGCATAGAAAAAAACTACAAGAAAATATGGTAACTATTGTAGGTAGAGCAGCAGAGTTCAGTCCAGTACAGTGTACTAGTTTGCAAAAATTGGTACTGATCCAGCCGGCATGCGGCTGTCTGCGCTAGCCTTACACAAATATTGTAACACCTAATGTTATTAATATCCCAGTCGTTCGGTGGACGTGACTGCTGTTGGACGTATTGTTACTGTGAGGTTGTTTTGATTTTGTTTGTAGATGGTGACACAACTAGCGTTTTATGGTAAGTGATCCACGATTATAAACTCTATTGTGTATCGGGCTCTCTCGTCTCGTCTCGTATGTTCATTGGCTGAATCTGGTGGTAGAGTATTCAAACTAGTAAGGCTATCAAAATGTATAGACTCCGTATTTTATATTTCTTGTTTTTTGTTTATTGTTGTTAGTCTACGAGTATATTTCATAGATTGAACTGTTGCGTTGGCTTCAGCCAAAAGACGAATGATTCAAGACCAGTCGTCAAATGTGATCGAGCTTTGTCTTATAAGTTTCCCAGACATATTTGCCAGACATGAATTTGATTGAATCTAAATCTTGAAACCAATTGCATAATTTTTCAGAAGCTCTTGAATTTACTTCAATGAAAAGTTTCAAGTAGGCAGCTTGAAACTTTTCAAAAGTCCATTGCCTAAAGAGCTTTATGGTTCCGTCTCGTTTTGCATGAACCAAGTGGCTGGTTTTAGTACATTTTAGAGTTTACAAACAGCCAGAAGGCCACCGACTTGGCATAACGTAGGTATATTAGATTGGTATAGCCAGGACCGAAAATTTAAGCTTTATAGTTTACACTATGTTTCCAATAGGGAGGTGACAAACCAGCGTGATGAGTCAAGTTTAATTTTGACGAGAAGGTATTTCTGATCAGCTTTAATTCTGCACTGTGACAGATGCTCCAGATGAATGAGACCGCAGTCAGGGTCAGCGTTGTTTATAAATAAAATTCAAAGACAATTGTCAAAGAACGACAGGTTATCCACGAAAATTACATGTATTTGCGACGCTTTTCTGATTGGCCCAGTTTCTGAAAAGATATTCAATATATTGTGACTCACAATTACCTACACATAACCCTTCCAACTCCTAAACAACTTTTGGAAAAATGGAAAAAGCGTAAAAGAAGTGCTTCCGTAAAAAAGTATTATCCAATTTGATGTTCTATGTTTTGCTAGAAAACTTTACCAAGCCCTTTTAATCATGATGTCAATTTTACAAAGCAGAGCTGTAGGTAAAACTAGAGACTATTTAATTCGTCCATGGTAAAACTTATTCTAATACAAAAATTGATTGGTTACCAATTCCAGAGTGGCGCGGAGTCCCCCTGCAATTGCGAGGAGTGCCAGCTCGAAGACCGCCGTAACGCTAAGCCGATGACGCCACCGAACAATACTAACTCACCAAAAATGGCAAACAATGGCAACCGAGTCGTTGATGTATTGGTGCATGACTCTCCGCCAGAAATCCCTCAATTCTTCCAGTCTGTCACGTCACCGCCATACCACAGCTCGCCGCCACCCCCAGGATTCGTCGTCGCACCGTACCCACAAAGGTTCCACACGGGAGGAAACGTCGAAGACTTGCTAGGCGACGTATCAGCGCAATCGTCACCTACAATTCAAACCACATACATCCAGCAGAACTCAGTCTTCATGTGTAACACGAAACGCATACAAAAGCAATGTTGCTGTCAGAAAAATGAGCCAATACGACAAAATGGAGAGAAATTAGACCCGAGACCGAAAGATTCAGAGTCTCCGAAACACTACGTCACTGAGAAGAACATAGAATTGACCTATGATTATCCAAGAGGCACGCCGATTCCTAGCACAAGTCCTAAATCAGACGACGTAACAACGACTACAGAGGTTGCAAGCACTGTTGTATTTGTAGAAAGAAAAATACCAGTCAAACCAAAAAAGTTCGATTTCTTCTTCAGATCTCGCTCAGCCCCTGTAGGAGATAACGAAGAACCAATCTATGCGACGGTTAATAAGCTCCCGAAACGGCTACGGAGGATGGAGCTAGCTAATCTTGAGAAAGAAGTAGCGTATAAGTCTGGAGAGCCAGATTCCTCCACCAGAACTGATCTGACTTTGAAGACCGACTCAGAATCCCAAGGTCCACACCTCGATGATGACACGAGCAGATCAGAACGAGAGAAGTCAACGGTTCCCCAAAGACCAGAATCTCCTAAAGCCAAGAAGCGGAAACGCTTCTCTCTGACTTTCAAAAAGAGAGAACGGAAAAGAAAGGAACGGAAAGAGAAGAATGGGGTGGTGAAGAATGGAGTGCCGGTGCATGGAGAGAGTGATAATGAGAGGCTGATTGAGGGAGAGGTTCAGGAGATGGCGAAGCCGAAGCACTGCACGAGACACAAGCCGAGGAATACGCTGTCATCTTCCAGCTCTGGCCCGCGGTATAAGCGGGATAGCTATCAGGTAAGGAAAAAGTCACGATGAAAGAAAAAATACAAAGGAAAAGACATAATTGATATGCCTATGAGTAGTACCTACTTACAAATGAATATTTTTGACATTTCATACAATCACATCAATCTATACCCCGATTCAGAATTCAAGATTTTTTTTTGTAAACAAAGGTGTGACCACAAAAAATACTTATCAAAGTGACGTTTACTCAATTTTCCTAAATACTTATGGTACGGTTTATTTTCTAGTCAATATCCATAGAATGGAAAATAGCAATGGTTTTGTACTGATTATTATATATTTTTTTTTTTTTCAGAAAGTTATTACACGACGAAAAAATATTAGCGAAAAATATTTTAAGACATTGGTATCATCGGAGTAAATCACAGAAGTTCGAAACATTTTTTTGGATTTTGACCTAAACGTGTATTTGTAAATTTTATTCGCCTCTTTTTCGTTTACGAAGTCAAATGCGTTCTTTTTTCGCTTCTCGTGTGCAATTGTGTGAATCGAATAATTATTTGTTATGTATCTGCTATTCACCTTGGCATTATTATGATTAATATCCCAAAAGTTTAGATTCACAAATTTTATTTCCTATTCTACCTACTTTTCAGTGTTCTGAAGTACCTGAATGAGTTTGGTTAAGAATTATTTAGGTAAAATAGGAAACTATCGCATAAGCAAAACCGCGCGCCATTACTAGTAATAGTGATCCGTGGTATAATCTCGTTTTTAACCCTGACCTGTCTCTGTTACAGTGACATTTATCATGACACTTCTTTGTTTACAAAAAAAATCTTGAATTATAAATCGGAGTATAGTTCCAAACTAAGCAGAGCTTGTACTATGGGAACCAGATGACTGATATAATACTTAAATACTTTTTTTTGTAACTACATAGACAACATCCAGACTCAGAACAAACACCTATGTTTATTATACAAATGTTTGTCCTGAAGCGGGAATAGAACCTGCGACACCGGCCGGCGGCGTGGCTAGGGTTGCCAACATTTTTTGGTCTGAACATAGTATTTTTTCAAAAATAGCTATAAAAAATATGGTAACCTTAAAAAAATTAGATTTTAGTAGGGAAGAATAAAAAATAGACTGTAATTTTTTTTACTATTTTTTTTATTCTAATATCACCAAAACATGTAATTAACGACACATATACCCAAAATGATCGCGGCGAGCGCAGCGAGCCGCAAATTTTTCATTCTTTTGCTTATCTAATTAGAAAAAATCGGTTTATCAGGACTAAAAATCATGAAAAAATGCAAACCTGACCGCGGCGAGCGAAGTGAGCCGCAATTTTTTTACCCTTTTATTTAGTCCTGAAAATCACTCAAACAGTACCTTTGTACATGTAAAAGCACATAATGTGATTGTGGCGAGCGCAGAGAGGCGACATTTAGGCTTTTGGTTTATTGGGGATTTAGCTTATTTTACAAGTTTTAGTGTTGCAAAATATAAACATTGATCTATTGTACCTACTGAAATATAGTATTTTCGCGTACTATATATTTCTTCAACAGTATATAGTACAGATCCGTTCCGAAATATAGTACGGTTGGCAACCCTAGGCGTGGAAGTCCAACACCTTGCCACTTTACGTATCGTCTTATCTACTCTACCTATTCTATATACAGATAGTATCTATTTTATCAACCGAATTAAAAATGGAGGAGGTTATCAATTCGGCTGAATGTTTTTTTTTTTAAAGTTTGTTACCTCAGAACTTGCACATGTTCAACTTAAGGCTAAGCGAAACGCGCTCCTGCAAGAAATGCAATGAGGCAGATGAAACGCCCCTTCATTTCCTGAAGGAATGTGGACCGCTAATGCATAAGCGCAGTATTTATCTGGGAAAACACATATTAAGCCCTGATGAATTAGTTGAGCTTCCTCACAAAAAACTCCTGCTGTCGCGAATCACCTTCTTACTAGTGGTCGCGAAGCTTAAAGTATTTACTCTGTAGGTATTTAATACTAT
Source organism: Lobophora halterata (assembly GCA_932526365.1). Classification (NCBI taxonomy): domain Eukaryota; kingdom Metazoa; phylum Arthropoda; class Insecta; order Lepidoptera; family Geometridae; genus Lobophora; species Lobophora halterata. The sequence goes on from OW052026.1 coordinate 5,250,285, forward strand.
ATACACATAGATAAGTATTTCGATGAATGTATGTTTAGCGATACGCTGACGTGAGTTAATAAGTGCAGAAGGAAATCAGTGGGTAGCTTGAAAATAAATAGAAAATGATATTACCTTGGTATCAGATGAGGGGAAAGTTATACCTGTAGAAACTGAAATGTACTATTATCTAGCACTCACCAAATATCCTGAGCTGAATCACTGAGCTGAACCTAGAACACTGAGTTGAGCTGATAATCTAGATCTAATAATATTACGCGTCGAACCCATCAAAAATCAATCACGCTTTCGTCAGTGGGTAGTTCGCGCGGGACTGTTCACGGTAGACACGGTGGCGCCAATGTCTTGCCGCTCGAGACATACCGGCGCTAAAACCAGTTTTTACTCAAGGCGAGCGATCCAGTGTTGCTATGTTATATCTATAACTACAATTCTACCTGTGCATACTTACATAAAAATAATTCCTTATGAAATTTCTCGCTATGAAATGATAATTGCGATTACGTTTCGCGACACCTGCAGTTCATCGTAGCGGCAGGGTTTAGTGAGGAACTTTAACCGCATAGATCCAAGTTGCGAGCACAATAGACCGACAACGGTCGCAGTGTCACTACAGGCGCATCACAATAATAAAAAAAAAATACCTCAGAACTTTGTTGTTTATAAACCGATCTTAAAAAATCTTCTTTTTGTTTGAGAGGATATACTTTCAGATTGGCCCCATACAAATTTCATCAAAATCGATTCAGTAGTTTAGTTTTATATCCAAATAACTGAAAAAAAATATGACGCCGAAATAAACGAAATTGCGTATTTTGCTTCTCTGTGACTTTTCACTGGTGTTTACGGTAACTAAAACAGTCAAATTGAAGTCGGTTGTCTATGTTTTTGTAAAACCGTGATTATTGTTTTAGGAAATGACGACATCCCACTCTGAACACGAACGGACCAATAGCGTGTGTTCGTCAGTAAACTCCCTCGGATCTGCGTGTACGCACAAATCCAGGAAACTGTCCGTGCCTCCGAACGATGGATCCATACCCTGGTGCGGCTGCTGGGGCGCTGGCTGCGTGTAGACTGTGTAGTGTAGTGTATACCTAATATAAGATTTTATGAAAATAGTTTCGTAACGTTTCTTCTCGCGAAGGAGTCCATTCTCACTGGTCGGGTGTTGGATTCATATTTCAATCGGATGTCGACTCCTCTGATGTAGATCCAGAAAATCGTTGTCGGATAAATGTTAACTGCTTCTTCTTATGTTAAAATGCAACGTTTGAACGTTAGTTGCAACGTTTGTTAAAATGGAACATTAAAGTAGCAGCGGTGGAAAGTATTTTTCTGTAAAATAAAGAAAGCGATTGTAAATAATGTTATATTATGTAATTAAACATACTAAATTTTTATTTATTACGTTTTACAGCATTACACTATTCACCAAAACTCATACACGTTCACGAGCACTTAATGGATAAAAAACCACCGTTTTTACACTTAAACACTCAAAGTTATACAAGTTTTGTCAATTAATATAATGCCGCCAATGCGCCATTTTTCACGTTCCCGCCAAAACTCCTCTACTTATGTTACTTTCGATCCAATTTGCACTTGCTTACACCAACACCAATGCTTCACTCACTCTAATTTTAACTCGAAAATCTATCGACACAAATCTAACTAATTTTGTAATGTACTCGTATGTATCTTATTTTAACTGTATGAAGGTAGGTTAATTTATTATCTGTGATGCGTTTTGGTATACAATTTGTAAACCATGTCTGTTGAACAATAAATACATTTTTTTATACACCGTTGTTTTAATATGTACAATCAGCCTATATTATTTCCACTGCTGGGACTCAGGCGTAATCTCCGCCGGGAGAGCGATGGATAAAATATCAACACCCCAAAGATATTAAACTATTTAATTATAGGTAAGGTATTAATAGATGATTAGTTAAGGATTTTATCAACCGACTTATCAATCGACTCAGATTTAAAAAAAAAATATTTGAAAGGATATAGATTGTTCCATAGTTTCATGAAAATCGGTTCATTAAATTAGTTAAGGCTAATCCTCAAATCCGAATTCCATACAAAATGTTTCGGACAAATACTCAAAAAGTACGCCGTTGCATATTTTTTGATTTCGTCAACAAAAAAAAGTGAAAGGTTTCATACTTTAATTTAGATTTTATACGTGTTAGTAGGGTTAATTTTATAGTTTGAGTATTTGTCCGAATGGAAATTTGCCTTGCTTGAGGATTCCCTTTAAATCAAAATAACTGAAAATATGGCATCACCAAAGTAAAGGAAATTGCGTATTTTACTTCCCTGTGAATGTTCAGTAGTGTTTACGGTCACTAGAACAGTCCGATAGAAGTCGATTGTAGTATTATTTAAATAAAACTTCTTATAATTACATAGACGGTTATTTATTATAAAATATGACACATTCCTTTGAACTGTGTTCACAGTATGAGATGCATAGCAAAATTGAAACTCCGACAAAGTGGCGACACCCAACTGCCTACTGCCAAAATATCACAACATTCATCACTACGATCAATATACAAAAATCTTTCTCTTGTCACAAATAATCACGAATTTTACGATTTTTGAAAATATTAAATTTTATGGACGAAACTTCATGAGTATCACTATGATAAATATGATAATTTCTTTATGGAAATATCAGGTCCGGTCATTTTTGTGAAACTACTCATACCAAATGCAAAATCAGAAATTTATAGGCACAGGACTTTATAGTTTCACCAATCAATTGAAAATATCGTTAAAGAATTCTTATAATTTCATCATGAAATAATTTGAAATAATGTTTATTTTTTCAGTGATACCCCAATTATAATTTAATTATTAATATCGTATTTCATTCCCACGCCAATTCCACACACTGAATGAATGAATGATTTCAGAAACATTCCCATATGAAAGCGTCAATACGTCACAAAATGGAACATTACAATCTCACTCCTCACAAATTCCTTAGTACTAACCTAGACAAGCAATACTCGCCTTTACTACAACCGATATCTAGCATATTAAGATCAAAATCGTGTGGCAGGTGTCGCCACTGTCGCCGGACAAGCGTACATTGATTCTACAATAGAACATTCGAGACCCTACTAGACAATCGAAAAAAATGCGTATACGCTCAGATAATATACTCTGGGGCATTTAAGTTATATTTATAATATCAAATAAATGCACAGCAACAAATGAAAATGTACAAAAGTGTTTTAGATAGTTGTTTATAAGGGCGCCTTCAAATTAGAGGCGTGAGGAAGCGCCACTGTGGCGCTTCTACTATTTTCCATACAATATCTAGTGCCGAGTGGGAGGTGCCTCGACTTTCGATCCGAAGGTCATGGGTTCGAACCCGGTCGGAGACCAATGTATTTTTATGTTCAAAAAAATATGCGTGTATTAAAACACGTGCTTAAAGGTAAAGGTGAACATCGACAAAACATGTGTCAAGTGCACGAAAGGAGCCTCTTTTGATGCGCACTTGAAATCCTTTTACCATACTGGTTCGAAAGAACTAGTGACAAGATAAGAAGAAGAAGATACAATAAATAGATGCGCCACTTATGTCACGGAAGTGGCGCTGCACCTGCGCGTCTAGATATTATATGAAGACTAGTTGAAGCGCCACAGTGGCGCTTCTACACGTCTCTTATTTGAAGGCGCTCTTAGACTTGAAAGAAGAGGTCGCTAGGTTAGCGGGATACGCTGTTTGATTGGTTTACGGAACGAGCCACCCTCTTGTTTTAGTGGCCTGTTAGTTCGTGATTGGCTGCCGTCAATCGAATGATCCAAAGTATATTTTGTAATCTGAGCGCTGCATACGTTTATAAACAATCAAGAATACAATTTCTAGGAATCATAAAAATCACGATTTTTCAACATAAGAATGGCACATACAAAATAAAAATTTCAAAAATAAATTGTAGTTGAGAAACCACTCTGAAACGAAATAAGATTATTGCATAACAAAATAAAAATGTTTTTAAAAACTTTCATAAAAAATCTCAATAAATAAAAAAAAATGAACTAATGTACAATATTTACATCGAATATTTATATAGAAAAATTGCATTTTTAAAACATTAGGGGAAGTCTCCGATTAAAATTAGGTAAGCATATACGAGAGATCTAAGAAAAACGAATCATTCACATATAAAAATAATTTAAACACAGGTAGGCTCTATGTCTTTTTCGATTCATAATGTAAAAAAATCCACTTACAACATTTTCCCCCAATGGACATGATATTGTCCCTTTCGCACGCACTTCTAACATACTTCATTGAATACGTGCGATAGAGACAAATGATGTTATGACGCTATCATACCGATAAAAACTTACGATACATGTTACACCTAGTCTTAATATAAACGACTAATATATTAAATATTCTTAAATAGTACATCGATTCGCAAAGTACGCTTACAAAATGGCTTGCAAAATATCGTAATGATCACGCGATGTGAATGAATAATAGTCCTTATGTAGGACGCAAATAAGGTTACTTATGCAGCACTTTAAATAATTTCAACAATTCGCTAAACTAGAAAATATCAAATTCCGAACGCAAAGGTGTTAAAAGTGAGTACATAATTTCATACATAGCTTTAATTATTTACTTACTATCAATATTACGAAAACCTTGTGCAGTACGAAATGTAAAAAAAACTATTCAAAATAATTAATCACTTTGGAAGTACTTGTAAAAATTAAAACACATTCAATGACATTCTTAAAATTGGTACAAAAAAAACGGCATTATTCACCGTTGCGGGATTCGAACCAGCAATCTACCTAACCTACGAACTCTCAAACGAACTGAGTACGGTGTTAGTCCCAATGTCCCATTTAAATTAATCCATGATTTTAATTCAAAGGGATTTTGAAAGTTATATGCAAAACCCCCGTGATTTCAAAAAATGTGATTTTAGGACTGACACTGAATTGGGCCGAGTGCAGAGGAACGAACCGTGAATTAGTCAATCACAGTGCTCGAAGTGGAAATTTCGAGCACTGTGATTGGCCAATTCACGGTCCGCGGTCACGTCAGTGGAAACATACCCTAATTCCTGAGCTAAGCAGTCAATGTGGATTATGTCTTTGTTTTATATGAATAATACAATATGATGCATGCCTTATGCTTCATAGATAGTTTTATCAAGTTAGGCATGTTATTTAAAACTTTTAAAAATTAATGATCCTAAATTGGAGCATTGCTAGGTGCAAATGTAATGAAATGTCACGAATATTTTGTCTGGGAGCGTGAGAGCAAAATTGAGGCTTATTTTTTTTTACAAAATACCCTAATCGCTCGAGTCTCGGGTCATATTTGAAATGTGTATTTTTAAAATATAAACGTATAAAACTAGAAATAAAACATTCAGTCTCAAAATTATCAATCCGAAGCTGCCTGATATTTTTTGTACTTCTTAAACTAAGGCAAGACATTTATTTCATGAGTTTAAAAAAAAATAAAGCGATGACGTCATTATAATAGCTACATTTTTTGATGTTATGTGATGTGAATTGATTATGTATAACATATTAAAATGAAACTAATTAAATGAATCTGAAATTAATGATAGGCGAAATGTGTACTTTTCATTATTTGATTGTTCTAATAATATTTTTGATGTGTAACATCTTTCCTTTCGTCAATTTGCGGCAGTGATTTCGTGAAATGCAACGGAAGTGTGTCACATGAAGTTAGCCGTCAGATGATACCAACCTCAGAAAATTGAAGTAAATAGAATAATTCCAAATTTAACTGAGATGTCAGATGTTACACATCCATATGCGACTACTGTAAGGCTCGCTCATATTTTTTTATTAAGAAAATAAATAATACTCGTTAAAATGCACAAAAGCAAACACCGACCCTATACTATACTATAACCAGTGGATTATAATATTATAATAATTATTTAATAATATTATTAGATAATAGTTATAGTTAACAATTACTTCGATCGAACGGAATGTGCTTTATGCGCCATACAAATATAACATACTCGATTATACTTATTTTGACCCTCAGATACTTTGTGCATGAATTTCCAATCTTATACCTAGAAACTGCAAAAACACTTATTTTCGAAATACTGCTTTTAAAAACTGATATAATTCTCGTACAAAAACGTCATCCAAAGCCGGTTTCTAAATTTAAAGTTTAAATCGAGCCTATAACAGAGATATTTCCCAATTTTTCAATTAAAAACTACCAAAAAATTGCTTTAGGTTCAAGTTTTCTTTAAGTTTAAAAGCCGTGTTGGCCGAGAGGGAGGTGCCTCGACTTTCGATCAGACGGTCGTGAGTTCGAAACCGGTGTCGTACACCAATAGATTTGTTCTGTTCAAAAAATCTATGTGTGCATTAAAACACGTGCTTATCGGTAAAGGAAAACATCGTGAGGAAACCGGCATGTTATAGAACCTAAAAAGTTCGAAAACATGTGTCAATCATGTGCCATGTGTGAACGAAAGGAGCCTCTTCAAGGCGCACTTGAAATCCTTTCACCACACTTGTTCAAAAGAACTATTGAAACGATAGGAAGAAGCTTTAGGTTCGCTTTAAACTGTTTTAGAATCCGGTTCTGATTTTGTAAATAAAAAAAGCCAACATCAAAATGCAAGCATCACTAACGTATGTACCTAAGTTACATGATATGAAAAACGCTTTTCAAAAATAAAATGCACTTCTCGTTATCTCAATTACGATAAACATCACTATAAAACAACAATAGCCTGCCGATACGAACGTAATGAGATTTCGCTACATCGTCACCCCGCGCCCTTATTCCCTACGCGGTAAGGTTGAGAATAGCCAGATTTACGCACTTTGCCGCTAAATACCTCACTGGTTTGAAAGCGTTCGGTTCGGTACAACACTGGGTGACGTCACCGCATCGATGACGTCACGTCACACGTCGTCCAACACAAATGCGACCTGCATTGCGGGCCCTGCAAAATATTTGAGCATTAGAAAAAGATTATAATAATTTATTTGCCATAACACAAGAAAAAAAAAGGAGAAATGATTGTATTTTTTTAATTGACGAATTCATGAGACAGTTTTTTGTAGACTTTCGTAGCCGTGGTCACGGGTTGACACGGGGTGACCACGGCTGTTGCAATACAGTCGAAACGTCGGGACACAAAAACATACGAGGTGAGCGCGATAATTACCCGTTATAATCAAATAACTAATCCATGAGATTTCCACATTTCGATTTCGAGGCAGTTTAGTAGCGCCTCCTATCGACATTGGAAGACAACAGCCTATGACGCGCAGATATATCGTAGTCTGGTGACAGCTCACAACGGACCAATCACAGCGCGAGTTCTACATCGCGCAAACGTAGTTATCGCAAGAGCTGACTATGTACAACACCTCTCAAGAATATAAAATAGGTCTTTTAAGGCAGAGCGCCATCTGCGCTCGCCGAGAGTCCGGTGACGCAGTAACAGCCATCTGCGGCTAACTGCATTAAACGTCCATCCGAAAAAAAAAAAAAAAAAAAAAAAAAAAAAAAAAAAAAAAAAAAAAAAAAAAAAAAAAAAAATAGGGCTCGGTCAATGGACTAGAGTGAGGCAGTAATGGCCATCTGCAGCTAACTGCAACAAACGTCCATCCGAAGAAAAAAGGGCAATGGACCAGCCTGATGAGAGGTCTCGCTTATTTATCCAAAATCAAGTCGTGGTAGGTAGTAGGTACTAGTTACTTGATAGTTGTTACTACAAGGATGTCCTCAAAATACGGCCAACATAGCCTACGTACCGGAGTCGTGTCCTCACACCATGACCGCGGCCTCGCGTCCCCGGAACAGGAAGGGGTGCTGGTCGATCATGGTCTGCACGATGTCCTCAAGGTACGGCCGCGTCATCTCGAACCGTCCCATGTCCGAGAACGACACGGGCAGCAGGGTCGGCCACCAACAGATGGCGAGGTTTTTGCTGTCCATTGAGTTCAGTTTTGAGTTGTCTGCCACCCTATAGGAACATTTAATGGTTATTCGACCGATTGAAGTTGTCAAAATTATCAGATTGATTGCTGTATTATGCCGATAACCGCGGGAGTAAACGAGTTCTTGAGACCGCGAGTCGGCAAGCGCAATGCAGGATGCCCTCCGACCAGGTGGAGTGACGACTCTGGCCGCTCCTTATTCGAATCCAGGGATGGCTGCAGTGCACCATTGGGGGTTGGTGAAAGCCTTCCTCGGGACGTGCGTCAGGGGCACCGGTTCGTGTTCTTTAAGATATTCCGGGGTCCCTATAATGCGCAGAGGTCGGCCACCGTGGGGTTTTAGTCGGAAAGAGTCCGACATAACCCGTCCGCCCTCCCCCAAGGGCGGTGGAGTATCCATGAGGATCTTCCCATGTAAACAAAGGTAGGATGACGAAGTATGAAAGGCAGAAGATGAATGCGGCACGTCGAAGATCTATAAGGTCTTTATCTAGCAGACTGTGATAGGCTGATGATGATGACTATGTTATGGGTAGAGTTTTGTGACTAAATATCAATTTATGTATTTTCCGGTCCGAAAGTTATGGACCGGAGCATCAACACTCGCACGCTCCGGTCCTTTAGTTGCACTGGCAGTGAGAGCGCGTGTTACCTCGCGAAGTGATCCATCAAGTAGTCGAGCGTGGCGCGGGCCAGCGCCGTGAGCGCAGTGTTGAGCAGCGACCGGAGCGCCAACACCCGCACGCTCCGGTCCTTCAGTTCAACGCCTCCGGCCATGCAACCTCGCATTGCTGGAACAAATGTGTTCATCAATGACCCTTGCTTCCTTTCACTTTGCAAGGGACCAGGAAGAGACAGCGCGAAAAATGATCAATTCAATCAGGGCGATGGATGCAACGTAAGAACTGGGCGACGCAGTGTCGGACGCCCCCAAACGATGCACCGATAACATTTATAAATAATAAATTAATTAAGGACAATTCACACAACGCCATCTAGCCCCATACTTAGCAGAGCTTGTACTTCGAACCAGATAACTGATACTATACTTATATGTATACTTTTTTTAAAAATATTATATAGAATACATAGAAAAGACCTACACTCAGGACGAATACCGTTCAGCACTTTGTGTTGTTCTTCACATGTTTTTCCTGAAGCGGGAATTGAACCCGCGACACCGCCCTGGCAGTCTAACACACTTGGCGCTCGACCATCCATGTCGTCAAAACATTGTTGGTGTCACTGGCAGTTGGTGGATTAAACGCCGCTTAGAGTGGTGTCATACAGGATGGCCTATGTCCAGGAGTGGCTGACATGAAAATGATGAGGATTGATGAGAGCATTTGTTTGTTGTACAATACTCACTGGCAATATCTTCTAACTTAGACATGCTGTCCTCGTCCAGCAATGGAGGTAGTTTTTTCGAGAAGAAGTCTTTCAGAGCGGTCGCGACTGCATTAACTGGGATGTCCATCGCGTAGAAGTCTACGTTGGGGTCTGGAAAGAAACATGAATTCAGAATTTTAAACTTTATATCAATATAAATAAGGTTCAGGCAGGTGTCTGAGGTTTCAAGACTCATAATTGACCGTGAGAAGTGAGGTCTCTGATACTGTTTAATAATTTTGTATGTATGTTTGTCTCTAATCTAACTCAACTCTCGACTCGTTTATGTTATCTTTATGAAATTTGGCAGGTGGGTAGATAAGTCCAAAACTATTTTTGTGTACGTAATTGAGCCAAAACTATTCACAACTCTTGCTAAATGTCTGTAGATGGCAGTTTGCAAAAAAGAGGAGATAAAAAAAAATCAGGGGTTTAGGAGGTAGAGGCGCGTGAGGTTCACGGTTCGAAGCGAACAACAAGTACCATTAGTGTAACTTCTTATCTTGTCACTAGTCCTTTCGAACCAGTGTGGTGAAAGGATTTCAAGTGCGCCTCAAAGAGACTCCGTTCTTGACACATGCTTTCGAACTATTTAGGTTCTATTACATGCCTATTCCTCACGATGTTTTCCTTCACTGTTAAGCACGTGTTTTGATGCACACAGATTTTTTGCATAGAGATGTCCATTGGGTACGACCGGGTTCGAACCCACGACCTTCGCATCGAAATTGGAGGCACCTCTCACTCGGCCAACACGGATTAGTGGAAATGTACCTTCGTTGAACTTGTTGAAGAGCATCTCGACGTGCGCGCGGTTGCCGGGCACGCGGTACAGCCCCTCCGACGCGAGCCCCTCCCTCTCGATGAACTCCACGCACTTCTCCACGAACAGCGGCACGCCGTGCGCGCCCTGCACACACGAGAAACACTTATTAAGGGCAATTACTAATTTTTGTTCACACCATCGGAAAACATAGACGAAACAAATAGTGTGAAGAAATTACTATAATACGGCGTACTTTTTGAGTATTTGTCCGAAACATTTTGTATGGAATTCGGATTTGAGGATTCCCCTTATGATGCGTTTCGCAGATGGCCAATAACTGTGCTCGAAATCAGAGCACTGTGATACTGTGGCCAATCCACGGTCCACTCCTCTCCACTCCGCCCAGATCAGAATCAAATCGCCTTTGGAAAGAATGGATGGAATGACTAGCAAAGACAGTTCTGTGGAGATTTTAGAGGTGGCTTTTACTCAGCTGAGAAACAATTAAATGCAAAATGATGTTACCTGGGGACCCCAATTGACAGCAGGCGGAGTTTCCCTCGGCGTCGCGTTTTTCTTGTCTTTGCTTTTTGAGAATTCCTGTAGAAATAAACAATGTATATTGTTACTTTCACGTGCGTCCATCAATGCCAGTCATGGTGTCCGCGGCAACAATGTACTATCTAAGTAGCGGCAAGGCCACGTTCAGGCGGCGCGTCATGCGTAAACTATGAGCGGGTAAAACAATAATACGAGACAAGAGAGAGGCGACCACGTAGACGCGCGTCTTGCGTCTTCATTAAATGTTGACAGTACTAAATTATATTGCTGCAGCGATAAACGCATCGCCTTTAAGCAGGGTTTAGACGAAGCCAATAACGCTGGCGCCAGTCCTCAGACAAGCCAGCGCTGGCCTGGCCCGTGTTGTTTTTCCCGCCAGTGCGGGCAGCCAGCGCTTGTTACGAGTACATACTGTTACATCATCGCGGGCTCCGTACATCTTATCCGCATCATCACCAATACGCGATGATCTACTTCACGTTAACTAGAGCACGGCGCTCTAGACCCACTTCCGTGTCATACTTCGACCGGTTGGCACTAGGCTAATTAAATATTAAAGTTATATTAAATATCTTGATCTCGACACACGACAGTGTGTCAAGCCATGGTCAGGCCCAGCGAACTGGCGAGTAGCACTGTGTGTAAGTTTACACGAATACACGAACCATTTGGAGCCACTTTTGACCTTGTCATAGCTAAAAAACTAATCAATATAAACACACCAAATTTGGTTTATGTTTTGAAATCCTTGAGTTAATGAATTACCTCAAATTTCATAAACACAGCTTAAACGGTTATTTAGATATTAACGTTCAAAAATCGTCATTTTTATCACTGATTGACTGACATATAGACGTAAAACCTAACCCACTTCCAGATGACCTAGAAAGTTCAAATTTGGCATCCAGCTAGGTAATTGTGTGTATACAAAGGAAAAAATCAGAAAACAGTAAATTTATAAGATTTAATTTCTTTTCCATTTATTTTTATATATTAAATTTATATCTTCAAAAATGTACCAATGCGCGAGCGAAATAGCGGCGCGCCATATTCTGCCCCTAATACCGCTAGTTTGCCACCGCACTTTTTTTTTCCCCGCCCCAATTCGGCTTTGCCGTAAGGTATACCTTATGCCTACGATCGTGCTTGCTGAACGGGTGATGTCTGCGGCGCGAGTCCGGCGCACTGGACGTGGAGTTGTCTTGCGCGGCGGCCGGGTAGTCGGCGGACAGTACCTGACATCATAACCATATTGCTTGTGTTTAAGGAATCAATTATATGTTAGAATATCTCTTAGTTATCTTTTTAAGCGTTGATGATATAGGGCTAGTTTACAAGCTACAAGCCAGCAATTGTAGCTTGTAAACTCGCCCTGTGACATCGGCTTTTTTTACAATCTGCTTGTTGACAATCCTTGTTGTAGGCTTGTAAACTAGCTCTGTATCATCGACGCTCCAGCTATCTTCTCAGCGTACAACTAATGTCAAATAACATAACATGCAAATAACATGTCAGTGGCATTTGTGCTACTGGTTCTCCGATAAATAAATGTAAGTAAAATAAACATTTTTTTTTACTTAATGTGTTGTAGCCATTCAGGGTTAATACTTTCAACAGAAAGGCAGAATCTTAACGGCTATAATTATGGAAAAATGTTGTGAGGAGCCACGGGCTCGATTTTCATGAAAATAAAAATGCACTTAAAAATATAAAAAAAAAACGAAGAAAGTATTTACACACCTTATGTGTCGGTTCGTGATGGGGCGGCGGCGGCAGCGGTCTCGGCCTCCGAGATTCTCCGTCAGAACTACCGTCGCTCGACTCACTCGCTGCTGTAACAAGTTACAATCAGAAACGGTTAATTTTTTTACACAGACTCTGCTAGTAACCTGGTGGTGAGCCCGTCATACCTCTATGGGAGGAGGGAACGCGTTAACTGCATTTTCCCATTGTTAAAAAAAGGCCTATATCCAAAGATGGATATAACAAAGGCCGAAATGTTATAATAATAATAATAATTTATTTCAAACACAAGAAAAGTACAATGTAGCTTAACTAGGGCCCATATGATATATACCTTAGAGACTAACATATATTTCAGCAGATAGCCGTAGTTTCCTCTTAAATTCCTTCAGAACAACTCCATTATAACAGTCGTCAGGGCCGGGCTCCGTAGCAACACAAAGACAGTTTATTTTCAATCACATATTGACAATATGTAATTGCAAATTGTTTTATTCACTTCAAAAACAACAAATACAGAACCAGTTACAAGACGCGATCCGGGAGATGAGCACCATTAGATTATTATATATTAGATCACTAATCAAGATTATTATAATAGATCATCAAAATCCAAACAATACACAGTAATTACAACCGCGCTATCTGTCTGCACGTAAGCCATAGACTAAAGATAGTGTCAGCCGCCGTTTCGCTAAAGAGTTGGCTACACTCACATCTAACCTCATTTGACAAGTAACTGCCCTCATTTACACCACCCATATATATATTTATAAAAACTTATGAATTCTCGTGTCACTGGCACTGTTATGTTTACCTTTGTCCTCTTGCGTCCTCGCGCGGTAACCAGTGGGTAATTCGGGAGGACCAACGAACATACCCAGTTTGGGCACTCTCGGACTTTGCACGGCGACCAAATTCCCAAGTGATCTGTAAATTATATTCAATTCAATTCTTTAATTAAAAAAAAACTTATACTAACATTACAGATTATAAATAAGATTATAAATTATACATAAAGCAATTTACAACAAAAATAAAATAAAATTCATACACGAAATACAATGCAGGTAGTTGCAAAGGGTAAAAATACGATTTATTACTATATTTATATTTAATTTACATAAAGTAAAGGATACAATAACCTCACACATTCTTGACATACGAGAAATTCAAGCATGCCTGTCCACTGGAGCGATAAAGAGAAAAGCGGAAATGTGCAAATTTCGACCAAAATAATTGCATAAAAACTAAGACTCGCTATTATTTTCTTTAGCCTAAGCCTGTAGTTTCCCGCTGCTAGGCAAAGACTTTCTCCTTTTTCTTTCACCCTTTTTGGTCTTGTGCTTCGCAATTATCCATTTCCTCAGAGGTTTCCAAAAAAAACCACCAGAGGCAGGACCATCGCGCGGTACATCATTTTTGATTTCGCTATGCCAAGCAATGTTAAACGTACATTTTCAATCCCTCATTTTACTCATTTAAACATTGAATTTAGTAGAAAACTGAAATACATGGCTGTGCTTTTCTTCTAAGATTTTCAAAATGTGACTTTCATTTAAATCTTGTCATTATTTCAGGAGACAGGTGCATTTAACTTTTAGTCTAATAGCACCTTCAATACGTACTTTTACATCTTTAAACTTTGATTTCGAAAATTTTGCTGAAACCCGTATCTAATTATTTATTTTGAAAAACATAATTCTAAAGTTTTAGATTGATCAGCCATTAAAAAAAACTTTACCATACAAATTCTGAACTCCTCTATCTACCTTTGGAAGATAGAGTAGTTTGAGCTTCAGATTTTTTTGGAATCTTCAGAGGAAAATGGCTACCACTCTTCTCTTCACTCCGCTTCAGTGGACAACCAGCCTAATAGTCTGAGGATTTACTTTACACAAAAGATGAGTGATAATGAGTGTGTTACCGTTTCTTGTAATGCCTGGGCGCGTGGTGCGCGGTGTGACGTCTCCTGGTGTGTGAGCGCTGACCGCCCGACGCCTCGCTTGAACCGGAGCTGTCCGTCTCCGAAAACGCTACACAACACACATTTATTTACTACTCGGGCGAATGAACATGACACCTGGCTCGAATGACGTTCGTGCAAAGTAAAGCGTGGTATTGGATTATTTTGATAGAGAACAGGTCCTGTAATACTTGGTAATGATAAGTAATGATAAGGCTTCGCAATTAGAGGAAGAAGAAACACGAAGAAATCGCTTTTCATGATAAGGCCGCCCATTATTTCTCGTTAGCTTGTAGCTCGTAAACTAACCCTGTGTCATCGAGGCTTTAGAAAACCTTTATTTTAGACCAAAACTTATGAAGAAAACCTGATATAGAAGATATGAAGTACAAAGTCATATCGCTAAGAAGCAGCTTACGCCGGTGTTCTCCTGTGATAAAACCGCTCCCAAATCACATCATGTGTATGTGTGTGTGTGTGAGTAAACTACTAATGTGATTAAATCACATAATATATACCTATATTATAAACCACCAGTAGTTTAATCACAGGAGAACACCGGCGTAAGCTGTAAAGACAGTTACAGAGCCGACCCTACATACCCACATACATACATTTATGAGATGTAAACGATTTTTTATTATTCGAAACATTTGTAAATACTAAAATGTTGAAAAAAATAACCTAGATAAGACTTCGAGAATCTAGCTAAAGGAGATGTTAATGCAAGGCGTACCCCTCTGTTGGCCATATAACCTTCTTGGCCATTCACGTTAAATAAAACTATACGCTGTATTTGATAACTGTGAGCATATTTTAAGATGGTGTACGAGATTTTTTAGTGTGCGTTTACATGAATAAAATTTGTGCAATGCGTGTTTACCTCGTCCCCCGTAAAAAATGGCAGAAATGTTTTTTTTTTTTTATAAACATTCACACACTCACACCCCTGCGCTAGGATTATTACTAGGATTTATTCTCAACCAACAACTTTATACTTCTATGTTTACAGATTCTGACGTTTGAAGTCTCCTTTTGCTAGATTCTCGAAGAGATTAGATGAAACTTACACGGCTGGTGCACAGCTGTCTTTTCGTGTCTTCTGTGCCTCCGTAGTCGCTGCATAGATGGCGCATCCATATATTCATTGGTTTCTTTGATCTGCCAATAAACATGTCGTGAATACGTGATTTTTGTTGACGTTTTAAAGATGTACCTGTAGTTATCGCAAATTAAAAACAGACAGAAAATTGTGGAAGAAAGGTAGGGAGGCCTTTGCCCTGCAGTGGGACAGTACAGGCTGGTAATAATAATATTAATATCGCAAATTATGTCTAAAGTGAAACACGTTTCAGAGCGTCACACCAAGACAAACTGAACGTAGGCATATTGCAGGGTAAGTCACAGTTGTATGCGGATGGATGGAAGAAAATTGTATTGATGTGTCTTCAGTTCTGTGGGGGGGAAGTATAAGAAAATTTAATAACTAATGACTATTTTTTTATTTTTTAGAATTATTGATTATTTTAATGACTTTTATGTTTTAAATCCTGATATGTCGGTCCTTTCCGATAATTCTTCTGTGTATTTTTTTGGTTCCCACGATACAGGCCAAGAGCCTAGTGTGGGGCCACCGATAACTGACCTAAGTGAAATGTTTTGTTTAGTAAATATTGAATTAAAAAAATAATTGAAATATGTAATCTCTTGACAAATGTAAACTATCTTTAATTAGTATAATTGGTGTAAGCCGTTCTAGTTAAAGTAAAATAAATTATTATTATTAGCCCCCCAATGCTGGGCAAAGGCCTCACCCCTATTTTTCCACTTAAATAAATAAAATAAATACACAAATGTGCACAATTGTTGTAAATAACAATGTGTCTGCCACCATCTTAAACTTAGAGTTATTGTGTTAGTCAAGGAAATTAGGACAGTCTGGTTCAAATGGGCACACAGGCCTATTTTGATGCTGTTAATTTGTTTCCGTCTTGTGTGAACAGAATAGGCCTCTATGATCTCCTTATTATCGTGTCACTAGTTCTTTCGAACCAGTGTGGTGAAAGGATTTCAAGTGCGAGGCTCCTTTCGATTACCTGTGCGTATTGAGCGTCCAGTTCAGTCTCAGAGCTGACTCCAGAAGGATGGTGGTGTCCGCTTTGCTGGTTGGATGAATGAGACCAGCCTGACCTTTGCGACTGGACAACACATTGATGGTTGAACAAAGGACACCGGGAGATGTGGATATATTAGTTTGATGAGTTAGATGTTATAGGTTGTTATTGAAGGGGGCATACGATGATGAAAAACGTTTATCTAGTAAGAAATATTTGAAACAAAAAACAGTTGTTCGACTACAGACGCCATCTAGCGTAAATTAGCCGAACTGCCTTTCATCACCGGAACATATCGGTTAATTTATCATATTTTTACGACAAACATGTCAAAAATGTCAGACGCGCCATCTGACGGTGATATTGGGAGCGCTCTCTTCTCGATTTAGCCAGCAAGCTGTCAACGGGCTCGCAGAAAATAAACTTTTTTACTGCTCCAGAAAGCCTTTTTCCTGCTCGCAAAACAACAACAGTGTATATAAAAATACAAGCACAGAGATACAAGTTACATCCGGTGCTGGAAAATGTTATTAGTGTTAAAAAAACCATTGTATTAAGTATCTTTAAATATATATAATAGTAACCATTATCTTTAAATAGTCTCTAATTAATGTATTTATTCGAACGTAATATTAGCAATATGTCGACAGTTCATTCGACAAACGAAAAGTGAATTTTTGTTTTACTGAAATGTTTGAATTTATATCTTACTACGCGAGATAAATACAGGTAAACGTTTATCTTCATCGTGTGCGCAAATAACGATTGTTATTATTATGATGAAAACCTTTATATCCTCATAGACAAGATGATATTACAAGAAAGTATTAGTGTTGTTAAAATTGGCGCAAACGAGCTACCGACTATAGCGACTGGTGACCGGCGACAATCAGTTTTCATATATTTTGTTGCTACACGGGTCGCCGGTGCCAGCCACGCGCCTCAGTAACAAAATTTGAGTGGTTGTGGTGGCTCGTTTGCGGTCTCCATTAGTTGAAAGCCAAGTCTTTATATCCTCGTAGAGGCAGGAGCGATGTAGGTACCTTTCTCTCCCGGTTGGATAGCGCGGGCGGAGGCGGGCCGATAGTGATGTGCTGTAGCGCATCGCTCACCATTGTGTAGTTGTTCATGTCCAATTTACCGGGTTGCTGTGGACATAATACAGTTGTGAATATGCATGGAAAGTATACCAAGTAACATGTTATTTATCGTGGTATAAAACTGATCACACATAACTTTCCGCTACTTTCTGTCACAAAATAACCGGTGATATTTGCTAACGCGCTCCGGCAGGCGATTTTGTAAGCGGTCGCTGTGATTGATTCATGTCATGAAACTTATCGCCATCCAGTTTAGGTTCAAGTAGATAACAATAACAATCAGTCAATATGCTGACTGTGTATGGGAGTGATTGCGTGACGTCGTCTCATGCGTGAATTATTTTAACAAATTATTCATAAGACATTAGTCACATTAGGCCAATGTTGAAAAATAACAGCGTCACAAAATCACCGGTTATAGAGCTGTTACAAGAAATAATATCACTTATAGAAGTAGCAATAATTTCCATGCCTAGTAAATAGTGATGTAGATAGCAGGTGGTAGTACTCCGTTGTTAACCTTCAGCGTCATCGAGTGCGTCAGTTTGTGCGGCGGCTGCGACCGTGCGCGTCCCGTCGTGAACGCGCAGTGCCCGTGCCCTGTACCCATACCCTGTGCCTGTGCCCGTGCCCTGTGCCCGGCCATAGACCGCTGTCTAGTAGATAGTGGTGTATATAGTAGGTGGTACGTACTTGGTTGTTGACCTTCAGAGTCTGCGAGTGCGTCAGTCTGTGCGGCGGGTGCGGCGGCTGCGGACGCGCGCGCCCCGTCGTGAACGCGCGGTGCCCGTATCCTGTGCCTGGCCACAGCCCGCCACCATCTATGCAGGTTCATTACATGGTTATTCAAAGATAATTTGGGCAGTATTGGATAGAAAATTGTTAAGAAATGTCCGAAAATTGTAAGTGAATACTAGTAAAAAGTAAAGTAAAAAATCTTTTATTTGTGACAACTGTTATACCAAATTTACTATGCTACTTATATATAGGTATAATACCATGCTAATCTTCGAGCTAACTTAATTACCTACGTAACTTAAGTTGACACAGAATGGCGTCCAACTCAGCATTTGCTGGGAAGCATGGCAACCCAGCGCTGATCTTCCATTGGAACCAAAGAGTCTCACTAAGGGCCTCTACAAACAAATAATCGTGATGCGATAATTACAAAATCGCGCGATTAACGATCGCCGTGTGCTATTTTCAACCAACTTCAAAAAATTAGGAGGTTATCAATTCGGTTGAATATTTTATTTGTTAAAATTTTGTTTTTTTCTGAAGAGATTTGAACAAAATATTTTTCTTGTTTGAAAGGTTATACTTTCAGATTGGTCCCATAGTAATTTTATCAAAATCGGTTTTGAAGTTTAGTTTTTAAATCAAAATAACTGAAAAAAAAAAGTTGTTGAAGTGAACATAATGCTCATTTTCAGCTTCCCTGTGACTTTTCAGTGGTGCCTATGGTCACTAGAACAGTCTAATTGAAGTCGGTTGTGGTAACAAATGAAGGCTACAGAAACCAAAAAAAAAAAAGTTGCTGTAACTACAACAAAACGTGTTCATGCAAAACAAAATAAAAATAACGCAGAACCTTTATTTTCCACATAAACAGTCCGATCTGTGAAAAATAATTAAGTCATGCTTTCCCGACCCATAAAACATTCAAATATGATCCTTAATCCGTTGAAATAAGACATAAATTCAGCGCAACATGCAAACACGAGACTAGAAACAAATAAAAATAAAACCTATCTACAAACAAATTTGAACCCTCCACTGCGGTCATAAGGTGCATAATTGGGATCATGCTATCACCTGATTCGTGGGTGCTCAGCGAATCCTCCGAACAGTTGAGATCAGCTGCGTTACAACATATTTTATTGAATTTAATTTGAACAACATTACAATTGAAAAACATTAAGTAACTTTAGGAACATGACTGGCGTTTTTAAGTAACTTTGAAAACGTAGCATTGGCATCATAGTAACTTTAGAAATAAAGCTGGCGTTGGTAACTTTGGGAACAATGATTTGTAATCGAGGTAAGCTTAGGAACAATATTTAGAGTTACTATGGGTGCAACAATTTATTTGGCACTGCAGTGATTTTCGGGAACACAGGTTTGGCACTGAAGTAATTTTAAAAGCAGCACAAGTTTTATAACCGAGTCATAATTGAGATCAATTTAACTTTTGAAACGGGATTTTGCAAAGGTTTCATGTATAAGGAACTCTAGAAGTAAAATACAGTGTGAAAGCGACAAACATTGCAACTTACGTGACAAGTCATGCATTCTGTGGTCTGGAGGGGCGGGCTCGGGGGGCGTGCTTGGAGGAGGGTACACGCTAAAACCTGCAACATTTACGTATATTTAGTCTAAGATACTGATAGCGGCTTTGCTCACGTTTGATAGGGAAAATAGCTGGTGCGGATTTTTTTTATCCATATATTCAATTTTCCTATGCATAATTTCAACTCAACGCTCTTCTTCTACTTATCGTGTCACTAGTTATTTCTAAACTGTGTGGGGAAAGGAATTCAAGTGCGCCTCGAAGAGGCTCCATTCTCCATTTTTCGAACTTTTTAAGTCCTATGACATGTACAGGTTTTACTCACGATGTTCCTTCACCGTTGAGCACGTGTTTTAAATACACACATAGATATTTTTGAACAGAAAAATCCATTGGTGTACAACCGGGTTCAAACTCACACCTTCGGGTCGGAAGTCGAGGCACCTCCCAACTCGGCCAACACGGCTTTTAATAGGCTCTATATTTTCAAATTACTTGAGAGTCAAATAAACAATTCCGTCTATACAATTTTTACAAACATGGATTTGTAATTCGAGTTACCAATGGTTTTTTATTGAAATATTGTTTTAGAAACAAAAGTTCAAAATTTCATAAACTTGCTTTGCTAACAGTTAATCATTTAAAGTAACTTTGGGAACAACAACTCGTGAAATAATATAACTTTAGAAACAGAAATTATGAGTACATGGAAACAAATTGTGAGAGTGACTACGACAGCACAATCAAATCAGTAGTGTTACCTTTCAAAAAGCTTCTATTCTTGTTATTCATGGTGTCGCTGTATTCAGAATCGATGTCGGCTCGTGAGTCGGGACCAATAAGCAGGTCTAAGGAGTTTGTCAACTTATGTTCGCGCCTGAAACAATCATACATAAGTGAGTCCATTTTCCTCTATCTAGTCTCATATCATAATGAACCTAGATATATACAGGGTGGTTTTTTGAGAAGGGCTCTGATGGTCAAGTCTGAAACCACGGGAGTTAGAGAAAAGTCGTGAAAGGAGTCATGCCTTCGATTTATAAGAAAACAATAACTGTATATAGTTTTATTTTATCTTTCACTTTTGTCGGAAATCGACCGGAATGATTTTCCAAAAAAAAAAGGCGCCCTGTATTATTGAACCAATGGATTCTGTTGCTGATGAGGATCAATCTATGCAAAAATTTTATTACAAAAAATTAAAGGAAATAGCAAATTTTCACGCGGCTTGTCGCGCGTACACGCGCTGCAAAAAACAAAATACAAGACGATTTTTTTTTAAATCTCAACAGTTTTGTATACGAATCTTTCGTCGTAGCTTCATATATAGAGACAGATCTTGGAATTGTACGTTTGTAGGCTGTTACTTAGGCATGTCCTAATAGAACGCGATGACGCGACCATCGCAAGTTCGCGCGAACGTCGATCGCGCGATCACGCGATCAAACGTACTAACGTCAAATAGGCGTCCCAATTGGCATCGCGTCGCGTCGCGCGATCGCGCGATTGCCAATCGGGACGCCTCGCTCGCGCGACGATCGCGTGATCGCGTTCTATTAGGACACTGCCTTACAGCCTAGGGGGCCGTTCAAGTATTACGTAAGCACTATTATATAGGGGGGACGGTGGGGTCTTTGTTTTGCTTATTTTTGATGACATGGGGGTAGGGTGGTCTAGATGATGATTACGTCATCCGTAGTCATATACTTTTTTACAGATATGACAACTCACACATTTTATATGCTTGAAAAATGAAAACGAAACGCATTTTCGTGAGTTACCGCGAATAATGTACCTATACGTTCAGGTACTTGCTTAGATCTGAGTAGGGGGATTACCGCGAACTATTCAGTTCTAACTTCTGCTCATGAATCAATGAAAAAAAAAACAAAATATTAAGTAGGTGATAGAAAAATGTTTACATAAGCATGAGGGTGGGGGGGCAAGAGCTTTGCTTACTTTTGCTAACAAGAGGGACGGGGGGGTTAAAAAATGTAATAAATCTGCTTACGTAATACTTGAACTCACCGCGTGAAGTTTATCATACGATAATAAACCTAAAAAGTAAAGTTAGCTACGGAATTGATGAACAACGACGATATTTATAAAAAAAATGTGCCAAAGAACTAACGCTACCCTACTATTTGCTCATAAATCAGTCGTTCTCGGAAGGCATATTTTCCGACCGATTAAAAATATCAATCATCAAACCCGTACACAAAAAAGTATGTTCTGTGTTAACTTTGTAAACAATTAAAACTAAGACTTATTGATTGAAATAAAAATACTGAATACGTTGTACTAAGGGGTAGTTGAAGGTTGAACTCACATATGGTTGAGATGGTAAGAGTGGTTTCTAGGTGGCGGCGCCGGGCGGGCCGAAGCCACGTCGGGCAGGTTGTGCGGCGCCTCCATGCGGAAAGCGCGCTCTATCTCACCTTTGCGCTCCCAAACCTCTTTGAAGAATGGCGTGTAGAATGCAGCTGTGAAATAATGCTTCTTTAGTCAAAAAGTAAGGGATTGGATAGCGACAGAGTTAAGTGAGGAATAGTTCATAGCATAGTTTCAAGTGGCGAGCACAAAATACTGACAACGGTCGAAGTGTTACCAAAGCAGCAAATCAATAACAAAAAAAAAAGGATTGGAGGAAGTGTAGAGTATTTACGTGTTTGTGTTTGTGTGTGTACGAAAGCATGTTTACAACCTGGCCCAGCAGTGTGGGTAGTTAATATCTACTAGTTACTACAGTCTACTAGGTATGGGAATATGAGTGGATAGATGTGGATGATGACGATGTGTGTGTGAAGCTTTAATTCAATCTGTAGCCTTAAGCCTGCGCAGATTGCTAACTTTCACTAGGGGAGAGCTTTACTTAATCCTAGTGCAGATTAAGGTAGTGTAGTGTAGAGTTGACTTCTACATATCTAGATGGGTAGGTTCTTTATTATGAATAAACAGTCAGCTGCCAACCTCCTTACCTCATTAACATTAACCTCATTTACGTTCCAACTTACACTTGTTCTCCGCGCTGGAGGTGTACGTAGTGAAGTGAGCGGCGAGTCTGTCGGCGGTGGCGTTGCCTTCGGTGATAAGCGCGTGGCCCAGGTCTGTTCCGAAGAATGCGCTCGCGGCCGAGCCTCCCCCATCGGTCACTGCTACCATTTGGATGGGGAGGTTGGGGATGTTCATTGAGAATGCACTGTAAAACAAAATTAAATTATGTATAGCGCAAGGAATATTTTTGTGTCTGTTACGTACGCGCACCGAACGATTGTGTAACTAAAGTTATCGACAGTAATTTCGTAGAAGCGATTTTTTATTTCAGATTTGGTATTGCAGGCTACTTATGGTTGACTTTGGAAACGCACTCATTCAGTGCGCGTACTGTAATATTTTTTGTAAGTTTAGTAGTGCCCCTATTAATGAGTAATAGAGTCTCTCAAACACAGTTTAAACAAGTATAAACCAAAGTACAATAATATGCAGCAGTGCAACTTACTTGAGAGTCGCGAGACTAGCTTTCCGCTTGGCAGAGTAAATGAGAATAAATCCGTGTATCAACTCTTCTCGAAACTGCGACGCTCCGTGGTAGCTTGATATTATTACCTAGAACACATAAACCAATTAAGTTTCGACCATCGGTGATCGGCTATTCGGTACTAATTCAAACACCATCCATACATACATAACCACACATATTCACAAATATTTGCTTTTACAATGCTCAATACGATGGAGAGACGAGATAGACTCCCACTTGAAAGACTGCTCGACTGTTGCCCTTGACAGAAAATAATGGAAAGAAGGAAAGGAGGCCTTTACCCTGCAGTGGGACGATTCAGACTGAAAATAATTATCATCATCATCCAAAGCCTATAATTACCCACTGCCGGGTGTAGGCCTCCTTCTGTACACATTCTCTCCGGTCTTGTGCTTTTCGCATCCAAAAGTTGCCCGCGACTTTCGTAATGTCGTCGACCCACTGCGCCAACGGCCGACCACGACTTCGATTTCCCATTTTTGGCCACCAATCGGTCCAAGCTTTACTCCACCAGCCATCACTTCGTCTGGCCAAGTGTCCTGCCCAGTTCCACATTAGCTCCATAACCCTCACAATAATGTTTGTTTGTTTTAATTATTTATTGCACAACTTATACATCTAATTGTACAAAAGGTGGGCTTAATGCTAAAGCATTCTCTACCGGCCAACCTTACCGGTAGTGAAAAGTGTAAATAATGCTCAATACACACCAAAATGGCAGTGACGAGACGATTTAGCAGGTATCTGATAAGCCGCGCGTATCCGCGAGGTTACTCGCGCCGGCCCGCCGCATAAAGTTAAAAATTATGGGATACTAAAAGATCCACTCACCTCGACTTTCCTCTTGCTGTCGCCGAGGAAGGTCTCGATAACAATAGAGCGGTCGCCGGTGAGGAAGCATGCGCGGTGCGACAGGAGCGGGCTCAGCACGCGCTCGGGCGAGTACGGATCGTCGCAGAACATGCACACCATTATCCTACAACAAAATAAAGGTTTTACAAAAACATACAACAGCCTACATGAATCGGACTATAGGCACAAATGAAAAGTCACGGGGAAGCAAAATACGCAACTTTGTTCACTTCAACGACTTTTTTTCATTTATTTTGTTTTCAAAACCAAAGTACTGAACCGATTTTCACGAAATTTCTATGGGACCAATCGGGAAATTTATTCTATCAAATAAAATAATTAATAATTGAAATCGGTTTATAAACAACCAAGTTCTGAAGTAACAAACATAAAAAAAACATTCAACCTAATTTATAATCTCTCCCTTTTTTGAAGTCGATTGAAAATGAACAGAAGTTAGCCGAAAAATGCAGCGAGAAGCGAAAGAATACATTGAGGAGTTGAAGTAATTTGGGCTGTGGGGTGGTCGTTGGAAGAGCGATTTGATTCTGGAATTGAACACAAATAAAAAAATAGAAAACGCTATAAGGACTAATATTTCAAAGTAATTGTGTGTAATATTGTGTGCCGGGAAAATGACTATTATTTTCAGGTCTGATTTTGTATGTTGTGATGTCTTGTGTGTTGTGAACTCTTGTAAAGAAAAGAAATAATTTTTATTGATGAAAACCACATGAAACATAAATTGACAAAAAAAAGGTCAGAGTAAAAGAGTCCTCCATCAATGGGGGCCTAGCTCAGCTTTCATGCTGCAGCGTACTGGCTGCACGCTGCAGCGCTGGTGTTCTGCTAGACCCCAGTGGCGACGACACGGAACGTATAAATAACCAAAAACTAAAACTAAAACTACTAAAATAAGACAAGAAAACATTATTTAAGACTAATTTTACAATTGTCTTACTGGCAACATTACCTATTTGTGCAAGATCACCCAATTGGCAATTGTAGGTT
This sequence comes from Lobophora halterata, assembly GCA_932526365.1. Classification (NCBI taxonomy): domain Eukaryota; kingdom Metazoa; phylum Arthropoda; class Insecta; order Lepidoptera; family Geometridae; genus Lobophora; species Lobophora halterata. Next base: position 5,275,625 of record OW052026.1, read on the forward strand.
GTGTGATGTCGTGTATTATGTTGCGATGTCTTGTATATTATGATGTCTTGTATGTTGTGATGTCTTGTGGAGTCTTGAATGTTGTGATGTAGTGTTTGTTGTGAAATCGTGTATGTTGTGATGTCTTGTATGTTGTGATGTCTTGTGGAGTCTTGAATGTTGTGATGTAGTGTTTGTTGTGAAATCGTGTATGTTGTGATGTCTTGTATGTTGTGATGTCTTGTGGAGTCTTGAATGTTGTGATGTAGTGTTTGTTGTGAAATCGTGTATATTATGATGTCTTGTATGTTGTGATGTCTTGTGGAGTCTTGAATGTTGTGATGTAGTGTTTGTTGTGAAATCGTGTATGTTGTGATGTCTTGTATGTTGTGATGTCTTGTGGAGTCTTGAATGTTGTGATGTAGTGTTTGTTGTGAAATCGTGTATGTTGTGATGTCTTGTATGTTGTGATGTCTTGTGGAGTCTTGAATGTTGTGATGTAGTGTTTGTTGTGAAATCGTGTATATTATGATGTCTTGTATGTTGTGATGTCTTGTGGAGTCTTGAATGTTGTGATGTAGTGTTTGTTGTGAAATCGTGTATGTTGTGATGTCTTGTATGTTGTGATGTCTTGTGGAGTCTTGAATGTTGTGATGTAGTGTTTGTTGTGAAATCGTGTATGTTGTGATGTCTTGTATGTTGTGATGTCTTGTGGAGTCTTGAATGTTGTGATGTAGTGTTTGTTGTGAAATCGTGTATGTTGTGATGTCTTGTATGTTGTGATGTCTTGTGGAGTCTTGAATGTTATGATGTAGTGTTTGTTGTGAAATCGTGTATGTTGTGATGTCTTGTATGTTGTGATGTCTTGTGGAGTCTTGAATGTTATGATGTAGTGTTTGTTGTGAAATCGTGTATATTATGATGTCTTGTATGTTGTGATGTCTTGTGGAGTCTTGAATGTTGTGATGTAGTGTTTGTTGTGAAATCGTGTATATTATGATGTCTTGTATGTTGTGATGTCTTGTGGAGTCTTGAATGTTATGATGTAGTGTTTGTTGTGAAATCGTGTATGTTGTGATGTCTTGTATGTTGTGATGTCATGTTTATTGTGATGTCTTATGTTCTTCTGATGTCTCGTATGTTGTTATGTATTGTGTCCTTAGTAATCACCTGTGACACAGAAAATTATAATGCAGCATGGTAAGTGAGTGTGTAGTGGCTAACTCACCGTATATCGGCGTCGATGCATACAATAACGTCATCCCTATACAAGTGCGCGTAGCTGGCTTTCTCTCTATTCGCCCGAATTAGTTCTTGTACCGCGTCTGCTGTGAACGACTCCGTTCCAAGGGAGTTCACAGAAGCCTCGAGGTAAGAGCAGTGGAGGCTGTAACAATTAATAAGGTAAGAGCAATGGAGGCTGCGACAATTGATAAGGTATGAGCAATAGAGGCTTAATATAGGGTAAGAGCAGGGGAGACTGTTAAATAGGGCAAGAGCAGTGGAGGCTGTAACAATTACTATTGATAATGTGCAGTAGGGGAGGCTGTAACAATCGATAAGGAAGAGTAGAGGAGGTTGTAACGAATAATAAGGAAGAGTAAGGGAGGATAAGAATTACACAAAATATGTTTTTCCTGAAGCGGGAATCGAACCTCGCGACACTGGGCGTAGCAATACACTTGCCATTCCACCTTCCGTGTCGTCGACTTACTTTTCAGCTAGATTCTGTCCTTCTTCCTGTAGTCTTGCTAACTCTTTCTTGTCCATGCCATCGTCTTGCACGAACATTACCACCAATGGCAAACCCTGCAACATTACCAAGCATATATTATTTTTGTCCATGACGAAAACTTTGCTAAACAAAATTTTTGAAGTTTGAAAGTTTGAAGTCCATAATTTAATGTTTTGAACACACAAAAAACTTGATCACCTCGGGATCCGTCAGTCACCCGAGTTTTACCCCGTGTTTTTATTTCGTGGACATTTTTTTTAATAAGTAAGTACCTGAAAGGGTAGTTTATCCTCTTGTTCGAGACTCGTAAGCAGAGTTTTCTCAGCGCAGTCCCGAATGTATTCGAAGGATTCTTGATCTTGAAATACACAGAAGTAACCTGCAACCAAATTAGATAGGTTTCATTCTTTCTTTCTTAATTTTCGGTTTGAAATCTGAAAACTCAGAGACATACCTATCTGTTTTATTTAATCTGGAAAGTCATTTATTTCCAATTAGTAAAATAGACGAATTGAGAAACAGTCTTCTTTCCGTGAAACGATTTAAAAACTTTTTTTTTTATTTTAGACACCAATAAATGCGCTATCCACATGTCTAAATGACTTATTAAGATATTTGATACCATTGAGTGAGCCATATGTATGTATATTAATTAATACCTTTGGGTGAGCCGTAAGTATATTGAAAGTTACCATTGGGTGCAAAGTCATCAATCGGCGTGGTGTGAGCAAAGTCGTCGGTCTTGATACGTTGCTGAACGCACCACATGCGGCCGTCGCCCGTCGACACGCGATGCTCCGAGTCACAACCCGCTAGTAGACGTTTTCCGAATTCCCCCGCCACTCCTTCCACCTGGGATTATAAGTGCTTATGAGTATTTGGACGACATAACGAAAGTCGCAAGCAACTCCTGAAATTCCCAAAACTCCCAAATTATGGGCCGTGGATGATGAAGTATTTGGACTTCAGAGAGTGTGCCTCCACTCACCAACTGT